>OX438529.1:23328665-28296165 GCA_949316355.1 Bruchidius siliquastri
AATTGCGAGCTACGAGTTCCTTGTTATCGGTAATCGGTTACAAACTACGATACACAAGATACGAGTTCCGGGTTATGGGTAACGCGTTACGAGTTACGAGTAATGCCTCACGAGACTCAAGATGCAAGTTTCCACTTATCGGTGACGAGTTACGAACTACAAGATCTAGGATATGAGTTTGAGGTTATCGTCAGTGATTTACAAGACCCGAGATCAAGATTCGAGTTCCGACTTCCGAGTTCTGGGCAACGAGTTACGGGTTACGAGTTACGAGTTACAAGGTAAGTGATACAAGATACGAGCTCCGAGTTATCGGTAACACTTTCGAGTTCCGAGTCCTGAGTTACACGTCAAGAGATACAAGATGCGTGTTCCCATTTATCGGTAACGATTTACGAGCTCCTAGATGCAAGATACAAGTTCCAGTTTATCGGTAATGGATTACAAGTTACAATATATAAGCTACAAGTTCCAAGTTATGGGTAACGAGTTACGAGTTACAAGATAAGAGCTCCGAGTTATCGGTAACGCGTTACGAGTTCCAAGTTCTGTTATCGTAACCAGTTACGAGCTACGAGACACATGATACGGGTTCCAGGTAATCAGTAATGAGTGACGAGCTACTAGATACAAGATGCGAGTTCCGAGTTATGGGTAACGAGTAACGAGTAGCAAACTACGAGCTCCGAGTTATCGGTTACGCGTTACAAGTTCCGAGTTCTGAGTTTCGCGTCATGACATACAAGATGCGAGTTTCCACCTATCGGTTACTAGTTACGAACTACTAGTTCTAGGATACGAGTTCGAGGTTATCGTCATTGATTTACAAGATCTGAGATCAAGATTCGAGTTCCGATTCATGGGCAACGAGTTACGGGTTACGAGTTACGAGTTACAAGGTAAGTGATACAACATACGAGCTCCGATTTATCGGTAACACTTTAGAGTTCCGAGTCCTGAGTTACGCATCACCAGATCCAAGATGCGAGTTCCCATTTATCGGTAACGATTTACGAGCTGCGAGACGCAAGATACGATTTCCAGGTTATCGGTAATGGATTACAAGTAACGCTATATAAGATACGAGTTCCAAGTTATCGGTAACGCGTTACTAGTTCCGAGTTCTGAGTTACACGTCACGAGACTCAAGATGCGAGTTCCCACTTGTTGGTAACGAGTTACGATCTTCAAGATTAGGATGCTAGTTCCAGGTTATCGGCAATGATTTGCGAGATCCGAGATAGAAGATACGAGTTCCGAGTAATGGGTAACGGGTTACGAGTTACGAGTAACAAGGTAAGAGATACAAGGTACAAGCTCCGAGTAATCGGTAAAGCGTTACGAGTTCCAAGTTCTGAGTTACGCGTCACGAGATACAAGGTGCGAGTTCCAGGTTATCGGTAATGGATCAAGTTACGATATATAATATACGAGGTCCAGGTTATGGGTAGCGAGTTACAAATTGTGATGTACGTGTTACGAGTTACGATATACGAGTTATGACTTAAGATCTAAGAGGTACGAGTTACGAGTTACGAGATACGAGTTACAAGGTAAGTGATACAAGATACGAGCTCCGAGTTATCGGTAACACTTTCGAGTTCCGAGTCCTGAGTTACACGTCAAGAGATACAAGATGCGTGTTCCCATTTATCGGTAACGATTTACGAGCTCCTAGATGCAAGATACAAGTTCCAGTTTATCGGTAATGGATTACAAGTTACAATATATAAGATACAAGTTCCAAGTTATGGGTAACGAGTTACGAGTTACAAGATACGAGCTCCGAGTTATCGGTAACGCGTTACGAGTTCCAAGTTCTGTTATCGTAACCAGTTACGAGCTACGAGACACATGATACGGGTTCCAGGTAATCAGTAATGAGTGACGAGCTACTAGATACAAGATGCGAGTTCCGAGTTATGGGTAACGAGTAACGAGTAGCAAACTACGAGCTCCGAGTTATCGGTTACGCGTTACAAGTTCCGAGTTCTGAGTTTCGCGTCATGACATACAAGATGCGAGTTTCCACCTATCGGTTACTAGTTACGAACTACTAGTTCTAGGATACGAGTTCGAGGTTATCGTCATTGATTTACAAGATCTGAGATCAAGATTCGAGTTCCGATTCATGGGCAACGAGTTACGGGTTACGAGTTACGAGTTACAAGGTAAGTGATACAACATACGAGCTCCGATTTATCGGTAACACTTTAGAGTTCCGAGTCCTGAGTTACGCATCACCAGATCCAAGATGCGAGTTCCCATTTATCGGTAACGATTTACGAGCTACGAGACGCAAGATACGATTTCCAGGTTATCGGTAATGGATTACAAGTAACGCTATATAAGATACGAGTTCCGAGTTATCGGTAACGCGTTACTAGTTCCGAGTTCTGAGTTACACGTCACGAGACTCAAGATGCGAGTTCCCACTTGTTGGTAACGAGTTACGATCTTCAAGATTAGGATGCTAGTTCCAGGTTATCGGCAATGATTTGCGAGATCCGAGATAGAAGATACGAGTTCCGAGTAATGGGTAACGGGTTACGAGTTACGAGTAACAAGGTAAGAGATACAAGGTACAAGCTCCGAGTAATCGGTAAAGCGTTACGAGTTCCAAGTTCTGAGTTACGCGTCACGAGATACAAGGTGCGAGTTCCAGGTTATCGGTAATGGATCAAGTTACGATATATAATATACGAGGTCCAGGTTATGGGTAGCGAGTTACAAATTGTGATGTACGTGTTACGAGTTACGATATACGAGTTATGACTTAAGATCTAAGAGGTACGAGTTACGAGTTACGAGATACAGGATGCAAGTTACCACTTATCGTAACGAGTTACGAGCTACGAGACACAAGAAATAAGTTCCAGGCTATCAGTAAAGGGTTACGAGATACTAGATACAAGATACGATTTCCTTGTTATAGGAAACGAGATACGAGTTACAAGTTACAAGATGCGAGCTCCGAGTTATCGGTAATGAGTTACGAGCTACTAGAAGCAATATACGAGTTCCGAGTTATGGGTAACGCGTTACGAGTTCCGCGTTTTGAGTTACGCGTCACGAGATACAAGATGCGAGTTTCCACTTATCGGTAAGGATACGAATTCCAAGTTATCGGCATTGATTTACGAGATCCGAGATCAAGATTCGAGTTGCGAGTTATGGGTAACGAGTTACGAGTTACGGGTTACAAGGCAAGAGATAGAAGATACCAGTTCCACGATATCGGCAACACGTTACGAGATCCGAGTTACGACTTAATATCTACGAGGTACGAGTTACAAGATACAAGGTAAGAGATACATTATACAAGCACCGAGTTATCGGCAACGTGTTACGAGTTCCAAGCTCTGACTCACGCGTCATGAGATAAAAGTTGCGAGTTCCCATTTATCGGTAACGATTTACGAGCTAAGAGATGCATGATACGAGTTCCAGGTTATCGGTAGTGGATTACAAATAACGATATATAAGATACGAGGTTCGGGTTATGGGTAGCGAGTTAGAAGTTGTGATTTGCGAGTTACGAGTTTCGAGTTTCGAGTTTCGACTTGCAAGTTACGATTTACGAGTTACGAATTACGAATTACGAGTTACGACTTACGATCTACGGGGTACGAGTTACGATTTACTAGATACAAGTTACGAGCTCCGAGCTAACGGCTACGCGTTACGAGTTTCGAGTACTGAGTTACGCGTCAGGAGATACAATATGCAAGTTCCCACTTATCGGTAAGAGTTACGAATTACCAGGTCCAGGATACGCTTTCCAGATTATCGGCAATGATTTACGAGATCCAAGATACAAGATACAAGCTCCGAGTCATCGTTAACGCGTTACGAGTTACGAGTTCTGAATTACGCGTCAGGTGATACAAGATGCGAGTTCCCACTTATTGGAAATGAGTTAGGATCTACAAGATCTAGGATACAGGTTCCAAGTTATCGGCAATGATTTACGAGATCCGAGATACAAGATACGAGTTCCAAGTTATGGGTAACGAGTAACAAGTTGTGATTTACGAGTTACAAGTTTCGAGTTGCGAGTTACGATTTACGAGTTAAGAGTTACGACTTACGACTTACGACTTACGACTTACAACTTACGACTTACGACTTACGACTTACGACTTACGACTTACGACTTACGACTTACGACTTACGACTTACGACTTACGACTTACGACTTACGACTTACGACTTACGACTTACGACTTACGCCTTACGACTTACGACTTACGACTTACGACTTACGACTTACGACTTACGACTTACGCCTTACGACTTACGACTTACGACTTACGACTTACGACTTACGACTTACGACTTACGACTTACGACTTACGACTTACGACTTACGACTTACGACTTACGACTTACGACTTACGACTTACGACTTACGACTTACGACTTACGACTTACGACTTACGACTTACGACTTACGACTTACGACTTACGACTTACGACTTACGACTTACGACTTACGACTTACGACTTACGACTTACGACTTACGACTTACGACTTACGACTTACGACTTACGACTTACGACTTACGATCTACGAGTTACGAGATACAAGATGTGAGTTCCGACCTATCGTAACGAGTTACCAGCTACGACACACAAGAAGCAAACTCCAGGTTGTCAGTAAGGAGTGACGAGTTACTAGATACAAGATACGAGATCCGAACTATGGGTAACGAGCTACGAGTTACGACTTACGACTTACTATCTACAAGGTAGTTACGAGATACAAGATGCGAGTTCCCACTTATCGTAACAAGTTACGAGCTACGAGACACAAGATACGAGTTCCAGGTAATCAGTAATGAGTTACGAGCTACTAGATACAAGGTACGGGTTCCGAGTTATGAGTAACACGTTACGACTTCGGAGCTCTAAATTACGCGTCACGAGATACAAGATGCGAGTTTCCACTTATCGGTAATGAGTTACGAACTACTTGATCTAGGATACGAGTTTCTGAGTATCGGCATTGATTTACTAGATCCGAGATCAAGATTCGAGTTCCGAGTTATCGGTAACGCCTTACGGGTGCCGAGATCTGATTTACGCGTCACGAGTTACAAGATGCGAGTTCCCACTTATTGGTAATGAGCTACGAGATGCAAGATAAGAGTTCCAGGTTAGCGGTAATGGGTTACAAGTTACGATGTACATGATACAACTTTCGGGTTATGTGTACCGAGTTACAAGTTTCGATTTAATAGTTACGAGTTTCGAGTTTTACCAGTAAAGAGTTACGAGTTACTAGATACAAGATACGAGTTTAGAGTTATGGATAACGAGTTCCGAGTTACAAGGTACTGGCTCCGAGTTATCGGTAACGCGTTACGAGTGCCGAGTTCTGAGTTACACGTCACGAGATACAAGATGCGAGTTCCCACTTATTGGTAACGATTTACGATCTACAAGATCTAGGATACGAGTTCCAGGTTATTGGCAATGATTTGCGAGATCCGAGTTACAAGGTAAGAGGTAGAAGATACAAGCTCCGAGTTATCGGTAACACGTTACGAGTTCCGAGTCCTGAGTTACGCATCACGAGATACAAGATGCGGGTTCCTGTTTATCGATAACGATTTATGAGCTACAAGATGCAAGATCCGAGTTCCTGGTTATCGGTAATGGGTTACAAGTTACGATATACAAGATACGAGATAGAATATACGAGTTACGAGTTACGACATACGATCTATGAGGTACTAGCTACCAGTTACAAGATACAATGCGACTTCTCATTTAAACAGAGGAACGATAGCTAATCTATTGATAAAAAATTATTTCCTGTTTTGAAGTCTAACATCATCACGTGTTTCACGGTCTTTTTTTCGATTGTTTGATAAATAACAAAAATTCTTGCAAGAATTTTGAATTTGTAGACAATAAGTATGCTAGTGAAATTCTGTTTGCTGGTAGGGCATTGAATCTACCTAGTAACGTACGCAAGAATGAGATGGCAATAGTGTTACTTTGACAAGAAAAAAACATATGATTGAGGTCTCCATAGGATATCCCGTCGCATTCACAGAATGGTTCAGAAATTAAGCTCATTTTATACAGAAGGGCGTTATAGTTCGCAACACCACAACAACATCTCAATAAAAAAATATTTTGGACGGGCAGCAGCTATTTTCTTAAAAATTGGCATGGCAGGTAGGGTAGGGTTTATACAAGTATAGTGGCATGGGTGGGTGGATACGAAATCTCGGTACTCAGCATTCCATTTTTCATTGCATTTCGCATTTATGACGGATAGGTGGTCCTGCTTGAGTAGACTTGCAACTAAATTGCCAGAGTTTATTCCCTCATTGGCCATTTTATCCACTACGACGTTACCAGTAATACCTACATGTCCTTTTACCCATAGGAAGGTGACAAACACATACTTTTGGCGGAGAAGGACTAATAGTTGGATTATCTGCGCATCCAAATCATGTTTATTTGTGTTTGCGATACTAAGCGATTGTCCGTGAGTCTGTGATAATGATGATTTTCTGGTCATTTGTCACCTGTTCACTATTTATGTATTCCAGTGCCTTTACTATAGCAGTGGCCTCAGCGTTGAAGATTGACATGTATCTATGGCATTTATATAATTCTTTGTAGCGCAGAGATGGGATCCAAATGGCACAGCCGACACCGTCATTACCCTTGGGAGCATCGGTATATATCTGGCAAGCAGGACTGTATTCTTCTAAAGTGTTTCCAATTATACTGTTGTTGATAAATGCATTTTCTGTATATTCAGGATATACTATATGAGGCTTCTCTAGGAGTGAGGAATATTCTGACCGGAAGAAAGGGAGCTGTTTATGTGACATCAGTTGACTGCTGCAGTCTGCCAAGTTTTCAAATGCTTCGGCAAGTGGGGGAGAGTTTTTGTGGGCCCAGTACCTATTCGTTAGGTTACATGTAGTTCAGGTTGCAGGTTTGTTGAGTATTAGTGTGTCATCGGCACTCGGCATACATTTGAGGACAGCATTTTGAGCTAGAAGCTGCCGTAAAATATCGAGCCAAAATCCAGTATCGATCTTGTGAATGCCTTATAGAAAGTCAAAGCAGTTGAAGGATCAGCTCCCCAAAATTTTCTAGTCGTGCTCTCTAGGATATTCAAACTTTTTTCAGCTTTGCTTAGCGTATTTTAATTTGTGTCTCCCAGTCTTACAAACAACAGGGATATTGCCTATATTCATGTGGTCTTGCATATTAATACGGTGTCGACTATATGTCACAATAGCTGATTTATTAAATGAGACCTCGAGACCATTTTCAATGAGGTAGTTATTCACTTCAACGCCGTAGTTTCTGATATTATTTAAACAGTCTGCTAACTTTTTCCTGGAGCTATAAAGGCACAAGTCATCAGCATATTGTAATATGTTTACTGAAATATTTCTTGAGTGGAGGTCCAACGTATAAATGTTGAAGAGAACAGGACTGAGCACCGACCCTTGGGGAAGACCTGTGCTGCTTATCCGTTGTCCTACTAGTTCTTCGCTCGTTGAGATATAAATAACCCTATCATAAAAAATAGTTATTAGATTGGCACCAAATCGTCTGGGGATTCCGATATTAATCATTTTTTCAAATAAAATAAACAGGTTAACATTGTTTAAGCAGCGTTTGTATCAAGATATAATGCCGTAAGGTATTCATTTCTTCAGAAGATGATTTCTATGTCATTGACTAAATGTGCTAGACAGTCTGTTATACCTTTTCCTCGCCTGAAACCGAGCTGACATGCGGGCATTAACTTCTTGCTTTCTAACCACCATTCTAGCCGATTTTTGACTACTCTTTCTAATGTTTTCAGAATACAAGACATTAGTGACACTGGTCTGAATGAACTGGGATCTGATCGTTTACTGATTGGTAGGATGATAATCTTCTTGATATTGTGACAGTCTTCCCCATCTATAAGAACCTTGTTGAAAGCTTGGCAGAGTAATTCTTTGGCGTTATCGGGGAGGTGTTCAATCATGGAGTAAGTAACTCCATCGTGCCCAGGCGCTGAGTCGTTTTTCTTTAAATTAGAATCAAGCTCATTTATTGTAATTTCATTGATCAGAAAATGGCCCTGGTACATTTCTTGGTTGGGTATAATCAGGGGTGCCGAATCGGGGGCAACCTTCTTGATGAATTCCTCAGCTGTTTTTTGTGACATGTTGTTGGGATTCATTCCTCTGCTTATAGCGTTCACCCTTCTCCAGATCGTGGACGGATTAGTCTGGGCGTTTAATGAATTGCAGAAGGATGACCAGCTTGCTTTAGCCTTGATCTTGTAGAGTTTTTTGGATTCAGCTACAGTTTTTTTATATTTTATGAAGTTATCTATATTCATATTTGCTTTAAATTTTCGTAAAGATTCTTTAAGCTCCTGAGCCTTATTAGTACATTCTGCATCCCACCACGGTGGAGAGGGGTGCTTACTCAATGCAGGATTATTTTTTTAGTGCGGTATCAGCTGTCCTCTATATAGCGTCAATGAGGGCCGAAAGAAGAGAGTTAGCATAAATGCTCAAGTCAACAGAGTGAATGTGGGATTCTACTAGCGTCGTATACAGATTCCAGTTGGGTTCATTGGTGGTTTTCCATTTGTAAGTGGTGTTTGATCGAAGATGTGCACAGGAATCTCCAATGGTGAACATGATCGGATAATGATCAGATCCGTATGTATCATCTAGAACTATCCAAGTTGACTTAGGCAACAAATTGCTTGATATAATTGTAACATCTACCACAGAAATATTTGTGTTAGGTCTTGATATCCTTGTCGGTTGCCCTTCGTTCCTGAATATTAGATTGGGAAACTGCTCGACTGCTTCTACTAAAATTTTTCCAGGTGTATTGTTATCTGCTGATCCCCAAGCGTGATGGTGTCCGTCTATGATGCAAAGGTTATCTAACTTACTGAAAATCTGAATGTAGTCATTTGCCGTCGCTGAGATATTTGGTGGTCTATGGAAATTGATGCTATGGATATTATACTGGAACCTATTGATATATTGATTGCGCAAGTTTCTAGGTTTTGATTACTGACACTGCTCATATCAATTTCGGTATATGGTATGCCTTTTCTAAGAAATATTGCCATACCACCCTTGCCATCTGCTCTATCTTTGCGTATAATATTATAATGTTTAAGAGAAATAGAATAATTCTTTCTATACCACGTTTCAGATATGAGAGCTACATCAAAATTACAATTATGAGCTAGACTTTTAAAAAAGTTATGATTAGAGAATGCCGATCTGGCATTCCACTGTATAACCTTAAGTTCAGTGTCGAATGTAGTTTTTAAAAATATCAGACAAGATCGTTTCAATGAGATCTTCAAAATTAATGGTTTGAGACACGTTGCTGGAGGTTTGCGGGATTAATGTTTGGAAAAATTGTGTAAGATTACTGTTGAGGTCTCTTATTTTATTTTTCATATCTTGGAAAGTCTGATTCATTGAGGGGCTGCTAGGGTCAATGATAGGCCTACCAGCAAAAGTCCATTGATATTCTCTTCTAATTGGCGGATGTTGGGGTTCAGTTTCTTGAACATTCCTTTTTTTGCTGAAACTCTTCGTGCGCGTAGGTGGAGGATAAACTGCCACTAGCATTCGACTTTAGACTCTGTGACTGCCCGTTTGGCAATGTAGGAAATTCTCACTCGGAATTGAGTAAGGGGGCGTATTTATTTTTTGACGTTAAGCTAGCATAACTTGGCTGGTCAACAATTTTTTCAGCTTCTTTGAATGATAAATGGAGATGCGCCATTGCTTCTTTTACACGTTTCTGTTTTAGAAAAGCAGGACAATTTTTATCGGTACTGGGGTGGCTTTGAGATTTACAATAGACAAAAAATGGTCTACAGTTATTACATATTATAGTATCGTCTGATTCCACGCCGCAATTCTTACACTTTTTTTGCTTCTACATTAAGTCGAGGCATGACCGTATCTGAAACAGTTAAAGCACATGAGGATTGGTGCATAGTAACTATCTACTGAGAACCTCATTTTGTTAATGTAAATATATTGAGGTATTTTCAAACCCAAGGACGATAAAATTATCATCTGCCTAGGGACTTTCGATGATTCCTCTCCATTTTTCACTGTTTTAAACATTCGTTTAACAGATTGTACAGGAATATCGGATACAATTGTCCTTAATAGTTCATCCTCTGAATACGTAGTATCTACGCCTTTGACAATAGCTTTCTTTTCTGTGAGATGTAAAGGTATGTAAGCAATCAAGCCATTGTTTTCAAAAAACGGGATTGTTTATCAGTCTGTTTGCTGCCAATGGGGAGTCGACTTGTATTTTAATTCTAATTCGACCTACTACACTCAATTCGACAATATGTTTTTCATCCACGCCTATTTACAACAATTTCTCACCCAGTCTCGTAGGATGTAGACGGCCAACGTTTAGGATTTTATGTTCCGCAATTATAAAAAATGGACCTTTGCTATTTGGTTGGTATTTGTTTTCACGGTTTATTTTTATCAATCTATTATCCATAGCCTCAGTTAGCGTATTTCTATACACGGATGGATTACTAATCTCATCAGTCATGTGAACAATTTCAATATTTTGAATATTCGCTTGTGGTGAGCGTTGTTGTATATAGGGAGGGTCAGGGCCACCAGCCCCTGGTGAGTTGGTGCTCGACATTTAGACGAGCACCGTCTGGATACAATTACTTATAGCTATCTACTCACAGTACGATGTAAAAAGACCAAATGGAATAAAACACAAAAATAACAATGTGGAAACAAAAACGCGCGCGGTGACAAAGTCCAATAAGGACCTCTCTCGGCCGATGTACACTGTATGAACGCCGGACGAAAACTGATGCTGGAATGTTAAAAACAGAATTTCAATGAAGCCACCTTTTTGATAGATGGCACTAATGTTAGAGAAGCTATTTTGAAATATTGCAAAACATATTTTTTTTAGTTCCAAACCAATTTTAACTAAATATTTGGGTTTCGTGCTTTGTTTCTGACTACTTGTGTTGTGTTTTGTGCCTGGGAAACTGGGATATTCTTCAGCGATTTTTCCCCCTTTTTCAGTGTTTTCCAAGCTTATTTGAGCAAAAAGAAATTTTGTCTTGTTTTCGCTATTTGTAAAATTACTTCCATGCTCCCTAAGAGGTATGCTCTAAATATTCAGTACAAATTACTGATGACCTAATATATGCGAACAAAACACAAATATATTGACAGGGCTGTAATTAACAACTCTAAAAAGTTGTGAATCGTAGATACTAAATCTTTGCTGAACAAGAAAAGCATTTAAATCAAATACTTTTTTCCGAATAATTTGATTTAGAATTGTAAGTTATTATTCAAAACAATCCTTTTTGCAGATAAAAAGTTGTGTAATTAACACAGTTACACAAATAAGTCTTTTTCTTTCAGTTACGCGTTTCGATTTATATTTAAGTCATCGTCGTACTGTCAAATCTTACATAACTTCTTATCGGCATGATGGAAGACTTTCACCAAGTAAGACCATCTACAATCTAGATGATATGGTAAGACATGTATAAATGCCAATTTTTTATGGAACCTGACCCAGGATATTTTTAAAAACAATTTTGAAACTATATTATAACTTATAGAAACGTTAAAATGTTTCGTCCGTGGGAAAATACGTGCCCGGCTTCATGGAGACCTTGGCAAGACGATGATATTGAATGTGAAAATCGAGGTGAAAACATTGACATGGATCCTAACAGGGGTCCATACTCGGATTTGATATAATAAATATATATTTTATCACCATAGAGACGATTCAGGAAACACTCTCTAAAATGGGAAAACTATGCTCACGGTCGGCTTTGCCTCGAAGATTGAAAAAACTTGGATTTAAGTTTAAAGCAATCGACTAAAGGTCAGCTTTAATGGAAAGTCGGCGGATTTTCAGATGGCGTATTGAACATTTGGAGAAAATAAAGAACATAGAGAAGAAGATTGACTAATCTACTATTTGGATGAGACGTAGTACAATACACCGGAAAGATCACCATTCATTGTCGTTTGAAAGATAGTTCGATTAAAGATGGACTTAAGTTTTGTGGTTGCGTGCATGTAGTTGGAATAAAAACAATAATAATGCCTAATAATAGATGACACCTAGCATATAAACAAGTCTGTTAAAGAAGTAATGGAGCTTAAAAAAGAAATGTGATGCGGAAAGAGTCCATGTTCGAATAATGGATGCTACTCCACAACAAGCAATGCATTCAACGCACTAAATATGGCTCTGACCAGCCCATGGCTCATGGGTGATTATCTTTATATTGGTGTTCCAAGTTACTTCGAATAAACTATACAAATTTTCAATCCTATATATAAAACCTACTAAATAAAATCATTTTGAATCCGGGCCGACAGACCTGAAACGGCTTAATATTGGTCCCGAGGTTGAAATACACGTAAAATATATCCATTTATTGAAATCTCTTGAAAATTTATATTTTTTTAAAAGAAAAACAAAAATTAGTTTCAGTCTTGGTTTTACAATTATTTTGGTCAGTGTTCCATAAAAATGTTGTTCTGCAAACATGTTTATTTGATGACATAAAAATATATTGGACCGGACTATGGGTAGCAAATATAACCTCTATCTGTTTCTGCTATCCTAATGTAAGATTTCAGTCATTTCAGACAAACAACTGGAGAGGGAGAGTAATTGTATCACAGAGGATTGCCAGATCGTCTGGAAGAATTGTCGTATAAATGCTAGCAAATTTTCGTTTTTGGTTGAAAATTATCGTACGCTGGTGCGAAACCAGGATTTCGAGAGGGGGGGCGTCACTATTATTTTCTCAAAAAAATGCCACTTTTCCACTCACACTTCCATATATATTATGGTGATATTCCTTTAACGGACCTCAGCTCTTATGCATCAGACACGTTCCCGTTTTTTAACCAAAAGTACAGTGGTATAATGTACAATTACGTCTATGCTTATCCCATGCTTTTATGTCAATATTAGAATGAAACAATTTGAGAGGGTTAAGAAACGACCCGAAATTCCTGTTGCGAAACCTCCTCTTCATTTACATTCATTGAAATATAGTCAAAATAACAAAACGGTCAATAACAAATAATGCCTTTATCTTAAAATACCGTGTGTATATAGAATCAAAGTATGGAAGGTTAATAAAAAAATATAGACATGAAATCAAATAAATAGGAACTTTTTGAACACAATGCTTAAGACAGATAAAGGAATGTAATAATTAATCAGTCTCCGAATCTGGTAGATCGTCATAAATGTTGCTATTTATGTTTTTGTTAATTCTTTAGAAAGGTTCAATTCAATTTTACCTCCTTGTCCATTTACAAGTTGAGAAGTAATCATGCTTTTGCCGATCGTTTCTACTTTCAATTTATTTCTGGCCTTTGTTTCTATTAAATTTAGCTTGCAAAACACTCGTTCACACTAGACATTATAGTGCGACCAACTTAAGATATTCAATACATACTGTGATCTTCAGAGTACATAATATCTATAAACAGATGGGTTACCTTGAAAAAACTGTAAAAAATCTTTAATTATAGATAGTAATTATCGTTTACAACAAGAGGCGAAATCATTGTACGGCTGGCAACCCTGGTATGATAAACCGCTGACGAAGTATGGTAGCGATATCTATGATTTTCTGATTCAAAGTAATATGTCAAACTTAATATAATATACTGCTTTCAAAAAAATCCTAGAAAATAGTTAAAATTTTATTCGACAGATAGTTCTTGCTACCCTAACTTAATCCTAAATATGTGCTGTGCTGTACAGAATCCACAACCGAATATTTCTCATGAAAGAGCTTCGTAAAGTTATAAGAAAACGTAGGGATATCACATTGTGAAAATCTGGTTGTTTATTGTTTCATTTTAGATATTGCCACAAACTTAGATTTATACATATTTGTAAAGTGTCCTAGCAGTTTACTAATAATGATACTAGGGTAATGGTCTACAAAAATATTGCAGTTAAGTGAAAACATATTTTTTTGTTCCAAATCAATTTCAAGCTAGATACGTTTGGGTTTCTTGATTTGTTCCTAACTACTTGTGTTGTGGTTTGTGTCTGGGAAACCGGGATTTACCTCACATATTTTTCCCCTTATTTCAGTGTTTTCCAAGCTTATTTGATGAATAATTCACTGTTGTTCTGTATATGGATTCCAAAGAATGTCAAATGATCAAGACATGAGTCTGACTTATTATTCAATAGTATATACTAGGTATTTATAATGAAGTTTGTTACTTATTTATTCAGAATATTGGCAATAACTGTGTGCTATTCATCTTCTATGTTTTAATGACACATCTGCATTCTATATGATTGATATTTGTAACACATTGTTCTGAAAATAGGAATGATTGTTCCAGCTTTCTCAGTTGGGGCTATGGCTTGTAAAATAGGAGACATCTTCAAAAAACATTTCAGCATATCAAAAAGGCTTATTAAGTGTGTGATCAACATGTCTCTACACAGGCAAGAATACCAGATGGAAAAGGAAGGGTGGGATCCAACCTGAAGGCAGATGCAGCTCGATCCATTACTTGGACAAGATAATTTGGGTATTGTACTAGTAGTCTGGAATGATAGTTGTAAGTATATGCTAAGTATTTATAATGGAATTTGTTTCTCATTTATTCGGAATATAGCACAATAACTGTTTGCTATTTATCTTCTATGTTTTAATGGCACATCTGCATTCTATATGATTGATATTTGTAACATATTGTTCTGAAAATAGGAATAGGAATTTGCTAATATATTGTGTTACAATTGTTCCAGCTTTCTCAGTTGTGGCTGTGGCTTGTAAAATGAGAGACTTCTTCAAAAAACATTCGGGCATATCAAGAATGCTTATCAAGTGTGTGATCAACATTTCTCTACACAGGCAAGAATACCAGATGGAAAAAGAAGAGTAGGATCCAACCTGAAGGCAGGTAAATCTTATGAGAAATAATATAAAACGAAAAAGTCATACATAATTTTGTTATAAGTAGTTTATAAGTTCCATAATTTTGTTTTTCGCTTAAATTACCCACACAGGAAAACTATAAAGCTGACTTGCTGCCTGTAAAGGAAATAGTAATGATTGTTATATACATAAATTTGATCGTTTTCTTGTATTCTGCATCAATCTATAGAGATGGAATGGGTCAGCCAGCTTTTTCAGGTACTTCCAGAGATAGGGTTACTATAATGATTGTTTTTTTTATGAGTAGGAGTAAATCTGTTCTCTTAATTTTGTCAATGGTCATTCATTTGTAAGTGAAGCTGTGTTTATATAATGTGGGATTTTTTTGTTTGCCTTTGACATACTTTTATTTGCCCTGAAATTGCACTGAGTGCAAATATCACCACAGACTCTGATCTTGTGGCATTTTGGTGCATATTCAACAGCTATCAATATCTATGACACCCAAGTGAAAAATCATCTTCTTGATTTTTTGAATGTTCAATTTTATATGGTAGTATTGTCTAAATTGTATCATATTTATTTGCATTTATACAAATTAATATAGCAGCATGGATGATATGGTACAGGAAGTGCTAGTTTTGAATCAATTAATAACATCCTACCAATCAATAGTGCTTCATACGCAAGTTTCATAGTGACACAATTTCAGTGTGCATACTTGTGCCTACATATACACCATCTCAATCAATAGTGTGTAGAGGTGGTGTTGCTACATAATACTACAAATTGATTTTATGGAAGAGTGTCACCAAGTCAGCACACAAATATATTCAGGATATGATGCCCCTGTGATTGTTGGAATGGTTTAAAATTGCTTTTGCAGACCTTTGCTGGAAGCTCATAATTATCAAGAAAATTATTATCACAAGAAGTAAACTTATTATGCTTAACATATTTTTGAAGTATTGAAACCAACTTTTCAATGGAAATAAACCTTTCACCTCAGATTTTGAGAAAATCCAGTATAAAGCTTGTTGAATAGAAGATTCAGTTCCAGTACACAAAGTACACTTGCGGTATCATAAGGGCCAGGACAATCACTTTTTGTGTGAAATTAGTTTATGTTTTGAAATTTATTTACAAATATTTCTGTTATAAGACCAGTCACATGAAGAAATTCACACTGATTTTTTTTTCAGGTTCCAACACTGCCGTAGTAGTTGTAGTGTTATGTACATACCATGAATTAAACCAGTTTATATGTTCATGAATAAGACCCATCAGTGGCGGATTTACGAATTTCCTGCCAGATGGCTATTCAATTTTTGCCGCACACCTATTGACCCCTGAAATTCAAAACCCCCTACTTCACAATCATAATAATTACATTTATTGTGACAGTGAAATCGCAACTTTACCATTTGTAAACTAGGGCATGGTTGTGT
Organism: Bruchidius siliquastri; assembly: GCA_949316355.1. Taxonomy (NCBI): domain Eukaryota; kingdom Metazoa; phylum Arthropoda; class Insecta; order Coleoptera; family Chrysomelidae; genus Bruchidius; species Bruchidius siliquastri. The sequence goes on from OX438529.1 coordinate 23,345,091, forward strand.
CAGTTTCTAGATTATTCTTGCAACCCACGATTTAGTGAAGATTACTCGAGAAACAGTTTTTGAGTATACTTTAGAGCTAAAAAAGCTCAATCACGCACTTATTGTAAAGTAAGGCAAGGTATGCCTTCAAATTTTAGAGACTCGTTTTCTCTGGGGATATAATAAATGTTTTTTTTATTTCTATAAAAAAAAATTGAGCCATAATTGCTGCCCTAGGCTCCAGCCTACTCAGCCACTGGAACCCATTATTGTACTAATAAGTATTTCATTCATAGGTCCATCATTTTCCAAGTGTGAAGATTCTTATGAAAAATATAAAACCATTTAAATTGATCATCTTTTATGAATCTTATTTCAGATGTAGTTAAAACATTATTTTTATTATAATACTCAAGGCAATTTTCTTTTAATCTGATAAAATTCCATATATTTTTTCACATTATAGATCACATATCACATAGATAAATGAAGGATAGATCCATAGTGAAACCTATATCTGTATGAAATATTGTGATAACACTTGAGAAACATTTCATTTGTAATGCTAAAATCGCAACATTGTTGAAGGGTGTTAAGGCATATTTTAATCAACATTACTGTGAAATGAATGAAACAATAGAATAACATTGCGTCTTTCATTGCAATGTAGATATAATATTGCAGCAGCCTAATTTTGTTTTGTTTAGTGAGCAGCATCTCAGCATCTATTAGTATATATATATATATATATATATATATATATATATATATATATATATATATATATATATATATATATATATAATCATATTATATTTCTTAATAAAATACCACTTCCTAGGGCATAAAGACTACTGAAACCGACAGACACGAAAAAAATGAATGATATAAGTTATACATCGCATTTATTCCTGACGAAACCGAAAACAAAGCTTAGAGCGATAGTGTAAAAAAATGAACTTTCCTACTGTCCTAATCTTCTACCCAACACGGAATTGCCCGTATTCCGAAGAACATTCGCGCATTCCTTTCGACAAAAAACAAACGAAGGCTTTTATGCATTACTGACCAATCACATCGCACCTAGCGCCCAGGGAAATTCCAAGAAACTATCAACCAGTAGCACTGTACCCAAAAAAGACAGTGGAAATATAAGAATAGAAATGCTATTGATTTTAAATATTTATGCCAACTTTCAGGTGCTGTAAACTGAAAAGTATTTCTCGAAACTTAAAATGCCTTTTTGTGAACCACTTTCGTCGCTCTTTCGGCCTTTTGGCGTTTTTGAAACCGTGTTTTAAACAAATATAAAGCACATCAATATACATAATTTACAATTATACGATATTTCAGAGCGTAGTTAAATTATTTTTCCAAAGGGGGCCAATTTGTTCGGTTTATGTTTTAACGACTTTTTCTGTAGATTACTGCATTTTAACTTATAGGGAACAGATCAGGTATTTTGCGTCTTAAAAGGTTGCGTCAAGTAGGTTGACTCTGCATTTCGCGAGCAGTTGTGTCACTTTATTCACGATTTTGATCAGATTCTTCTTAGATAGTGTCTAATCCATTTTAAATAACGTTTGGCAATACTTCAATAATGGGAATTTCCGGAGACTTGAAAATTTTTAAGATTATTCAAAGCGTTTCGATATTTTTTAAATTCAATTTCAATCATCGATGAATATCTATCTCCAAATCCTTATTGTCAAACTGATAGTATTGCGTAGAAAATATATACCTACATCATGGAAATTTATGTCAGTAATTTCCGTTGGCCTGTCGATCTATGCCTTTTGAAGAAGGTAGTGGAAACATCTGACATGATTTTTCCAAACATTCTTTTCTTCATATTTTCGAGTTTCGGACAGTTATCGAGCATAAACAATTTTTTTCAATGTTAATTATTTTTTGAAAGATATTGGCATGGGAGGTCAAAGCTTTTTGTCACGAAAGCTTATATGTCCGCGGCCACAATATTTTTTCAGCTTTTCCGTGTTGAATGTTGGTAATAAACCGTATTTAATGTGTAGCTATTAATTTGCTACGATCTTCAATCTTCTCAAACTGCATCATTTTTTAATTACCTACCCGTTATTTCATAAAGTGTATTAGACTTCTTATACGGCCTTCGCAAACATCTACATGGCAGTTAAGTGTCCTTAAAGCTCGGTGACGACATCAACTGCAAACATTCATAATCTCTTTTTTGGCGCTTCGTTCGTCTGCTAAACTCCTTTCCAGACATTAAAATTGAATTTAGCGCTCGCGACAGCAAAGTCGCATTCGCTTTAGTAATGAGTTACAGATACAATCTTATTAGAGAGCTGCCGCTAGCTGAACCCTTTCTTGAAGTATCTTTCTTTCTTATCCCTCCGCTTTACACCCTCGTAAACGTTGGTAATCTCCGAAAACAAGCGAACGCAACGTAGCGGCGCTTTGCGGCGCACGAGACGCTGAGAACGTTGCCTCAAGGGCGTCGCCAACCAAAATCGCTAATACGTAGGCAACACGGTATCAAGGAAATGCGAATTATATATCCGTACCCCAGAGCCAGAGTATTTCCGTAGAATATCAATCTCTGTGTAGAATGTGGAGTAGAACAATAACTATTTTCGTAGAGAAGGCGTAGAGAACAAGTAAAGTCAAAATTGCTTAGCCTACCGCAAAGCTGTTCTGTGTTCTTAGTCACTGGAGATGTCTTTTTGTGTTTCGGATATACTGTGCATCTGCATTTGTGCGATTCCCAGATTGCATGTGTTTTGACTTATCTGTCATTAGTAACTACATATTTACAGTTCTAGCAACTACTTCTACGGATTACTGAATTTGAACTGCATAAGTATTATAAATAGTTTTTGAGAGCAATATTAGCATTTCATGTCGGTGATGGTTCGGAACATCTAAGTTCTGAATATATGAGAGAAGACATAGATACATGCGCCGCTGGTTTGTTTCAACCGTTTTACACAACCAACTGTTTCGTCGCTTATAAGTTCTATTGTCGGCGAAGAGTCAGTCTAAATCAGGTTTCAATTTTTCCGAACAATGAAGAAACGCGGATGGCGACATCAGTCGACTCTTTAAATAATTGCTACGAATGTTTTACTGAAATATTATATTTTCCACTACAACTGGGAACTCCACTGTCTGTGTGTGCGATTCTTCTTTTTTCTCTAGTCAGAGGCATCAGCAACAATTTGAGGTTTCAAGGAGCAACGCTGGCTTTTATAGTGCTTTTTCCAGTAAAAAATTTCAGGAAAATGTTACTGATTTTCTTCGCGATATATGTGATTTAAGCTTACTGTGAGCAATTCTTTGACATTTAGGTCAGTATTAATCGGAAGATATTATTTAGGTAAAACAGTAATTGTCATTGAATACCTAGGCGCCAAAACGCGCATACGTTTTATAATGCAAAAGATCACGAGGAATTACAATTATTTGATTAATAGTACTTTGCAACAAAAAGTACGATTATTCAATACTGTATAATTATCTTCCGGACTGTAATAGAACATTTAGGTACATAGGTACCAGTAGACGATGGCAGTGTCAGGACATTTCAGCGAATAACGTGAAGGTCATATATAGGTGACAGATATTCCTCAAAAAATGCTAGGTATAGATGATGGATTCGCCCGGTCGCCGGCGCGGCCTCGGGCCGTGTGCGACGAAGATTTTCGGATATTTTTCTGTGAATTTACAACGTTGCCAAGCTTAGAATCGTCATCATTGGGGAACTGAAGACATTGTTATTAATGTACCTATTGTTCATTCGGATACTCAATAACCTAGTAGCTTAGGAGAATGATGAGAAGGATATTTTCTTTATCATGCTCGGCATTTTCGATGAAGATATTGTTTGGGCTAAACGGGGCAAGTAATGCTTGAGTAAGAAAGTTTGATAGATAGTGGGATGGAAACTCTGCCTACGTAGTGCAGCAATTGTAGGTCACTCAAAAAATTGTTTTATTAACGATTTCGCCTATTCATTGTTATGGAAGAAAATCGCGTTGTAGGAAAATGTATGAGATAGTTATGATTGTTTGAGTGGCGTCAGTTTAGTCAGCAAATACTTCCAAAGCATAATCCATCAGTGAATTTGCCATTGCTTAGCACGAGGAACCTTTATTTGCGAAACAACAATGAAGCTTCCTTGGAACCCTTGAAGGTTCCTCAACCATATTATCTCGGTAAATAAAACACCATGAAAGAATAGTTTTATTTCGAAGAATTATTATACAATTTTTGTTCCTGAATAATGGTTAAACTAAATTAAATTGAACTACATCTAATCAGCGAAAATTATAGGCTATTATTTTGTGGTGATGAAAAGTGAACTCATAGGATATATTATTAGAAGGTTTAGGTTACAAATTATGACATTATAATTTCGAAATCTGATTCTCTCATTCTGTTTTGTGATTTGATGAAGGCTGCCCAAGCATAGACATTCGTTTAAATGTCGATTTTTCTTTTCGATCTTTTTGAACTCCATATCCTATACTTTTGTCCTTGTTACTTTCTAATTACATTCCCCACGTTATATCTTCAGAATTTTGTGCCCCCTAAAACCCGATGCCTGGGCTACTAAGGCTTTTGCGTGCCAGTGGAGTAACTTTAAAAAGGTACTCAGGGTCTCTAATTTTTCTTAAAACCCTACCTGTGTCCCAGTCTGTCTGTAAATTATGATTTTTGCGGTATTATTTCATATTAATTGCACGAGGGTGAATTATACCTATTTCATCTACTTGACTTCAATACTTTTGTTATCAAAAAGTCACTATTACTTATGTGTTCTCCCTGTACGTAAGTCAGATATAGTTGATATATATGTTTTGGGAACAGATATCCAATAAATACCAACAGTAGAATCCATAGTGGGATGACCCACTATACCACTTCCTAGGGCATAAAGACTACTGAAACCGACAGACACGAGAAAAATGAATGAAATAAGCTATTGTGATATACCTAAAAGCCTAATAAAGCCTTTGAGGAATATAATGCTTATCAATATGGAATTATTAAAACAATTCACCAACCTAGTCTTTCTTTCAGTCCTGCTACTTCAAGGGGTTCCTAGGATTGGCGCATCGCTGATCTAGAGTGCATGGTTGCCATGTTGTAGGACTACCAACTGGTGCAATGTTGAAGCCAATGTATAATAGTTTTGTAGTTCATGTCAGGAAACTTGTTTTATGGTTGGGATTTAATTATAGTATTTTTATTTTTTTAATGACAATCCATTCTTGCGATCTTGCTAAATTGAGCTATATGTTCATGCAAGTACTTGCAGCATATATACGCATGCAGCTGAGTGACGTATTGTGAGTAAAACTGGATGTAGCCTAATTTCGAATCAGAGGCTTATAAAATATGAATAATGCAGCAATACACATATAAAGGTTTTCATAATCTTGCTCCTAAAGCTTTGACCATGACTCTTCTTGTATCTATTATCTCATATATTTACTAGTTGGATTACGGTCATAAAAAAATATATAATGGAATATTTTACCTTTGTTTGATTCGCTCAGAGGACAATATAAAATAATACTCAAAAAGAGATCCACTTGATATATTATGAATATTAATTGATTTTCAAATTACGTACGCATACTAGCTCTGACAACTTGAAAAATGTATTTGTTATCCCCAGAAATCACATTTCATTTCGACACTACTAAAAAGTACGCACTTTCTAAACATTTTGCACTACCTCAAAACTCTTTTGATATATTAAATGTTCATTGATGTCCCCAGGCTCTCTAGTCAAATACCAGTCACATGAAAAAAGTTTAAAAAAAGAGTACGGAATTTTTGAAAATTTTTTAACCGCCGGAAAAGTACATGAAAAATGATCGCAAACTCGATAAATGTAACAAAGTTTGTGAATATTCAAATACTTCTCGGTTTCCTTTTTTGCTATTCAATTTGCCGCACTATATGGATTTCACACTGGATTTAGCGGTTACTGAGATTATGTTAATAATAAATGAAAAATAAAAAAATAGCAATAGACAAGCCATCAAATTCGAAATTCTAGTAGTCGCAATAATGAAAATAACAAAAAAATAAAATGAGCCAAGTACCAAAAGTGGAATAGGGATTGCCTATTGACCGTCAACTTCATGTACTGCTTTTTAACATCTCCATCGTTAATCACAGGTACATTTAAAAAATACTCCGAATTGAATAAAACAGCAATACATAATGTACAGAGTTCAATTCAAATAGCCTAAGTTTTGAACGTGGCAACGTTGGAGATCTTCTCTTCCTCTTCCTAAAGTTTTCAGTTTGCTACCATAATGAAATTCTGAGAATAAGAATAAGAAGTCGGCAAAGTTGCCAAATTAGTTGGTACTACGGCGTGTGTACTCAGATCAGAGTTAGAATAGGTACCTACCTACTTTCATTATTAGTGTTGAGGTTGTAGAATTTGATTATTCAGGGGTAGGTAGGTATACGTTTTTAGTAGGATTGTTTATTTCTTTGGGATGAGATTATGGATTCTACTGTTGGTATTTATTGGATATCTGTTCCCAAAACATATATATCAACTATATCTGACTTACGTACAGGGAGAACACATACGTAATAGTGACTTTTTGATAACAAAAGTATTGAAGTCAAGTAGATGAACTAGGTATAATTCACCCTCGTGCTATTAATATGAAATAATACCGCAAAAATCATAATTTACAGACAGACTGGGACACAGGTAGGGTTTTAAAAAAAATTAGAGACCCTGAGTACCTTTTTAAAGTTACTCCACTGGCGCGCAGAAGCCTTAGTAGCCCAGGCATCTGGTGCAAAGTTTTAGGGGGCACAAAATTCTGAAGATATAACGTGGGGAATGTAATTAGGAAGTAACAAGGACAAAAGTATAGGATATGGAGTTCAAAAAGATCGAAAAGAAAAATCGACATTTGAACGGATGTCTATGCTTGGGCAGCCTTCATCAAATCACAAAATAGAATGAGAGAATCTGATTTCGAAATTATAATGTCATAATTTGTAACCTAAACCTTCTAATAACATATCCTATGAGTTCACTTCTTAATCCCAATTTTATCACCACAAAATGATAGCCTATAATTTTCGCTGATTAGATGTAGTTCAATTTAATGTAGTTTAACCATTATTCAGAAACAAAAATTGTATAATAATTCTTCGAAATAAAACTATTCTTTCATGGTGTTTTATTTACCGAGATAATATGGTTGAGGAACCTTCAAGGGTTCTAAGGAAGCTTCATTGTTGTTTCGCAAATAAAGGTTCCTCGTTCTAAGCAATGGCAAATTCACTGATGGATTATGCTTTGGAAGTATTTCTTGACTAAACTGACGCCACTCAAACAATCATAACTATCTCATACATTTTCCTACAACGCGATTTTCTTCCATAACAATGAATAGGCGAAATCGTTGATAAAACAATTTTTTGAGTGACCTACAATCGCTGCACTACGTAGGCAGAGTTTTCATCCCACTATCTATCAAACTTTCTTACTCAAGCATTACTTGCCCCGTTCACCCCAAACAATATCTTCATCGAAAATGCCGAGCATGATAAATAAAATATCCTTTTCATCATTCTCCTAAGCTACTAGGTTATTGAGTATCCGAATGAACAATAGGTACATTAATAATAATGTCTTCAGTTGAGTACTCACCGAGTCGTTAACGTGAATGTACGCATGTGATTCGAGTTCTATAAAAGCGATAATTTACTGGTGTTACAACTGAAATTTAGTGGTTATCTAAAGTACACCTTTATCAAGACTATCTAGTGACCCACAGTAAGTAAAGTAACGAAGATATATCGGATGTATACACCCTATACCGAAGTATTAATTTATTCTTGAACGGAAGAATTCTCTACATTCCATTCATTCCATAAATCAGTCAAAATACGGACAGGACCGTACTCAGTATGCGAATACACCATCGTCAACGCATAAAGAATACCTGACAAAGGAAATAATGTCATTATCAAGCACTCCTCAGACAACAACCCAGACCAATAATACATCACAGTCCTATTCTGACGTATTATCACACCATTCATACAGACACCCAAATAAAGATCAAGCCATTGTTTTCAATACAATAGATGGAGCCAGGCTGCAAGATTATCCCCTGAAATTAGGCCCCATCGTAAACCCTAAAAATATAATATTTTGTTCAAGAATACCTAACAACAGGATATGTGTATACCTCTCAAGCAAAGATTTAGTCAACCACTTCATAGAAAATCATGGAGAATTCATAGTCAACGGAGAAACTATAACGGCACGTAGACTCATAACACCTTCTGAAAGATTAATTATTTCAAATGTGTGTCCTACCATACCGCACACGTTTATCAAAGATGCACTACAACAAATTGGCTTGAAACTAATTGCTCCTATTTCATTTCTAAGGATTGGAGCACCTCTTCCAGAATATAACCATATATTAAGCTTCAGACGCCAGATATATATAACACCTGATGACTCTGTTGATATTTCTGAATCCTTGGAAATAACATACGAAAATCTAACCTATCGAATATTTCTGTCACTGGATAGCCAAAAATGTTATAAATGCAAATCACCTGACCATCTCGCTGCTCAATGCACCTTACACTCACAACAAACTGCTATAGCAACACCAACCAACAATAACACAGCATCCACTGTAAACAATCCTGCCATCGAAGCAAGCACCGAAAACATCCTCCAATCTCAATACCCACAAGTAACTAAAAATAGAAATATACAAATTACAACAAACATCATTCCACAAGAAGTGAACACAGCAGAAGACATGACAATAACAGAAGCACACACTCCAAGTAAGAGGACAATATCGGAAGTAATAAGTCCTATAACATCTAATGAATCAAGACAACCAGTTTTTAGTATACCAACAAGCTCAAAAACCAAGAAACATAAGCCAGACAGCCAAAAGTCTTATATTGCACAGGAAGCATTAGAATCTGTTAAAAAATTTACAGATAATCAAGAGAACCCATTAATACTCAATTGTGATCAACTGAAAAGCCTATTGGAAAATGTACATGGTTCAAAAGAGGTGATAAATGTAGTTAGCGATTATACATCAGATTTTAAGGCACTAATCGAGATGTTGATTGTAATATACCCTCATATATACGATAAAACTCTAAAAAACAGATGTACGAGGCTTAGAAAGAAATTAGAAAGTTACATAGAGTGTAGCAAAGAGACTTTAAGTGACACATCTTCCATAGATTCAACATTCTGATAAAATGGCGACTATACTACAATGGAACACAAATGGAAATCATGTCCATTTGAACATGCTAAAAAAACTTCTCGCTAATCATACACCGGATATTATATGCATCCAAGAAACACATTTTCATGACACTAAAGTTCATACGCCAAAACATTATACTGGATATTTTAAAAATAGGCAAACAAGAACAGCCAGTGGTGGCGTAGCCATCTACCTTAAGAGTGATATAGGAACGAATCAATTAAATATAAACACCAACCTCGAAGCTGTAGCAGTTGCAATACAAACCCCGCAACAACTGAATATTTGCAATATATATATCCCTCCAAACTACTACCTAGAGAGTAATGAACTAGAGAGACTTATTGAACAAATACCATTGCCAAGAATCCTTGGTGACTTTAACGCTCATAGTCATATCTGGGTATCCTTCAAAAATGACGTTAGAGGCAATATTATAACAAACATCCTTGAAACATCCACACTCAGCATACTAAATGATGGAAGCAGCACCAGGTTTGACTCAGGATCCGGTAGATTTTCCACAATTGATCTAAGCTTATGTATTCCTAGTCTACTAACCAGTTTAGAATGGGCAACAGAAGACGATCTATATGGCAGTGACCACTTTCCTATTATTATCTCAAATTCTAAAAATAATGCTAGTAACGAAACACCTCCAGAAAAATGGAGGATAAAAGTGGCAGACTGGGCTAAGTTTTCAGGACTCATAGACGAAAAACTCTCCAAATCATATATATCCGGTGACATTAACTCTCTAGTCAACCATTTCAACAAAATAATTATAGAGGCCGCAACTCATAGTATGGGCAAAACAAAAATAATCAAGAACAAAAATCCTGTACCTTGGTGGAATGAGGAATGCGAGTTAGCACTCAAATTCAGACGACACAGAAATCCTACGAATTTATCGATTCTAAGAAACCAACAAGCACGAATGAAACTAATCACAAATAGAAGGCAAAAGCAGTCATGGAAAGATTTTACCAATAGTATCTCCTCCACTACTACGGCGAGAAAAACATGGAAGAAAATTAAAAGTATTTCAGGTAACAAAACGTTTTCCAAAATAAGAGCATTAAAAGATGGTGATAGCATGGCCACTTCCAATGAACAAATTGCAGCAGTATTATCTGAAACGTACCATAAACACTATAGTGATGCAAACTACCAGCAAGAATTCATCACATACAAGAGCCTCAAAGAGGCTACACCTATTAAGATAAAAAATGATTCAGAACAAATTAATATACCTATCACAGAATCGGAATTTGTGGAAGCTCTTGAAGATCTTAAGGATACATCGGCAGGACCAGATGATATTCCTCCCATCTTTTTGAAAAAACTTCCACCAGCAGCTAGGAAATTCCTCCTCAATATATATAACACTATATGGAGCAATCACACGTTTCCAGATTTATGGAGGACAGCAGTTACTGTACCTATATTAAAACCGAATAAACCACCTCATTTACCGGAATCATATAGGCCTATATCTCTGACCTGTGCCGTGGGAAAACTACTGGAAAAAATAATCAATCGAAGATTAATGTGGAGTCTGGAAAGCAAAAACCTTCTAATCCATCAACAAGCAGGATTCAGAGCAAATAGGTCCACCCTGGATAATATTGTTGACCTAGAAACTCATATTCATCAAGCATTTGCTGACCGACAACATTGCTTAGCTGTATATTTCGATATAAGCAAAGCCTTCGACACCACTTGGAAACACAACATTATATCCAAACTTCAGAATTGGGGATATAATGGAAATATCCTTGCATACATACATAACTTTTTGACAAACAGGAAATTCCGAGTGCGTGCTAATGGAACACTTTCTGAAGAAAGGACACAAGATAATGGCACACCTCAGGGATCTATTATAAGTCCGACACTATTTCTTGTAGCCATGAACGATGTAGTAGAAAACATTGAAACACCAGTACAAGCACGTCTGTTTGCGGATGATTTAATTATGTTTGTTAAAGGAAAGAACGTAACAACCAATGCATCATTACTACAAAAACAGCTTAATCATCTAGAATTATGGTCAAGGAGGTCTGGGCTTACATTTTCAACAGACAAGACTGAATGTATTGTCTTCTCTAAAAAATCATCACATACTAAACCTCCACTACTACTGTATGGCGAAACCCTTCAATATACTAATGACATTAAATTCCTAGGAATAATTTTTGATGACAAATTATCATGGCGACCACATATTACAGAACTTGTTAAGTCTTGCCAGTCAGGGATGAATATTTTAAGATACTTATCCAACAAAAAATGGGGTGCTGATGGAAAAATGCTTCTATTGATATATCGTACACTTATAAGGTCTAAGCTCGACTACGGCTGCATAGCTTATACATCAGCAAAACAATCCATTTTAAAGCTACTTGATATGCTACACAATTCTGCTTTACGTCTCATATTAGGTGCATTTAAGACTACTCCAGTAAACAGCCTATATTGTGAATCCGGAGAAACTCCTCTAGCCTTAAGACGACAAATTCTAAGCCTATCTTACTACTCCAAAATTGCATCAAATCCTAACGTACCATTCCACCAGAATCTATACGACACAAGAAACCATCAATCACACTCAATCAACGGGATACCATTCTATCACAGAGTTAAAGTCATCTTGCAAAACTTGAATATCTCAAACCTGCCATCTACGTTCTCTGCACTCCCTTCTATCATTCCACCATGGACAATTCAAATACCACCTATAGATACGAGACTCATGAAGTATAATAAAGAGGAAACGCCTTCAAGGATCATTGCACAAGACTTCTATAATTTAATAAATGAGTACTATAATCACAGCGAGATCTACACAGATGCATCGAAAACGGGCCTCAATGCAGGTGCTGCAGTGGTTACACCTGACTCAACTATCACATTCAAGCTCCCAGCGGTCGCCACAGTCTTAACAGGAGAACTATATGCTGTATTAAAAGCTCTTACATATATAGAAGGAAATACAGATCAAAACTGGATTATAATAAGTGATTCCCTCAATTATCTTGCACTTATCAAAAAAATTTATACAAGAAATCCTCTAGCCAATATAATAAAAGAAAAGATTCATAACATACAGCTTCAAAATGTACACATATTATTCTTCTGGGTTCAAACAAGCTTCTCAGATGAGCTACTCCTTCAACCTTAAAGTTCCAACCGCGGATGTCAAAGCATCATATAAACAGATCGTCATCACCTACTGGAATAATATGTGGCAAAGTATTCCGTCAAAATTGTCAGAGCTAAAACCATCTTTCGCACCATGGCAGACCCTCACCACCAACAGGAGACAACAGGAGATCATCACCCGCTTACGACTCGGCCACACCAGAGCTATCCACGAGTACCTAATTTCCAGACAATCTGAACCGATCTGTATTTTTTGTGAAGTGCAACAGACAATTAAACACCTTTTAGTGGAGTGCCCAATGTATGAACATGAAAGAGTAATTAATAATATCGGATCCAATCTCAAAGACATATTAGGAAACCAATGTAATTAGCAACAACTATTCAGCTACCTTAAGTGTATAAACATATTACACAAACTGTAAATCACCAAATCCGCCGCCAATAGCCTCTGGCTGATGCGGTTGTATTTTCAAATAAAAAAAAAAAATGCCTTCAGTTCCCCAATGATGGCGATTCTAAGCTTGGCAACGTTGTAAATTCACAGAAAAATATCAGAAAATCTTCGTCGCACACTGCCCGAGGCCGCGCCGGCGACCGGGCGAATCCATCATCTATACCTAGCATTTTTTGAGGAATATCTGTCACCTATATATGACCTTCATGTTATTCGCTGAAATGTCCTGACACTGCCATCGTCTACTGGCACCTATGTACCTAAATGTTCTATTACAGTCCGGAAGATAATTATACAGTATTGAATAATCGTACTTTTTGTTTCAAAGTACTATTAATCAAATAATCGTAATTCCTCGTGATCTTTTGCATTATAAAACGTATGCGCGTTTTGGCGCCTAGGTCTTCAATGACAATTACTGTTTTACCTAAATAATTTCTTCCGATTAATACTGACCTAAATGTCAAAGAATTGCTCACAGTAAGCTTAAATCACATATATCGCGAAGAAAATCAGTAACATTTTCCTGAAATTTTTTACTGGAAAAGGCACTATAAAAGCCAGCGTTGCTCCTTGAAACCTCAAATTGTTGCTGATGCCTCTGACTAGCGAAAAAGAAGAATCGCACACACAGACAGTGGAGTTCCCAGTTGTAGTGGAAAATATAATATTTCAGTGAAACATTCGTAGCAATTTTTTAAAGAGTCGACTAATGTCACCATCCGCGTTCCTTCATTGTTCGGAAAAATTGAAACCTGATTTAGACTGACTCTTCGACGACAATAGAACTTATAAGCGACGAAACAGTTGGTTGTGTAAAACGGTTGAAACAAACCAGCGGCGCAGGTATCTATGTCTTCTCTCATATATTAAGAACTTAGATGTTCCGAACCATGACCGACATGAAATGCTAATATTGCTCTTAAAAACTATTTATAATACTTATGCAGTTCAAATTCAGTAATCCGTAGTAGTTGCTAGAACTGTAAATATGTAGTTACTAATGACAGATAAGTCAAAACACATGCAATCTGGGAATCGCACAAATGCAAATCCACAGTATATCCGAAACACAAAAATACATCTCACGTGACACAGAAAACAGAACAATTTTGCGATAGGCTAAGCAATTTTGACTTTACTTGTTCTCTACGCCTTCTCTACGAAAATAGTTATTGTTCTACTCCACATTTTCACAGAGATTGATATTCTACGGGAATACTCTGGCTCTGGGGTACGGATATATAATTCGCATTTCCTTGATACCGTGTTGTCTACGTATTAGCGATTTTGGTTGGCGACGCCCTTGAGGCAACGTTCTCAGCGTCTCGTGCGTCGCAAAGCGCCGCTACGTTGCGTTCGCTTGTTTTCGGAGATTACCAACGTTTACGAGGGTGTAAAGCGGAGGGATAAGAAAGAAAGATACTCCAAGGAAGGGTTCAGCTCGCGGCAGCTCTCTAATAAGATTGTATCTGTAACTCATTACTAAAGCGAATACGACTTTGCTGTCGCGAGCGCTAAATTCAATTTTAATGTCTGGAAACCAGTTTTGCAGACGAACGAAGCGCCAAAAAAGAATTATGGATGTTTGCAGTTGATGTCGTCAACGAGCTTTAAGGACACTTAATTGCCATGTAGATGTTTGCGAAGGCCGTATAAAAAGTCTAATACACTTTATGAAATAACGGGTACCCGATACGAGCTCCGAGTTATCGGTAACGCGTTACTAGTTCCGAGTTCTGAGATATACGTCACGAGATACAAGATGTGAGTTCCCACTTACTGGTAATGAGTTACGATCTTCAAGATCTAGGATACGAGTTCCAGGTCATCGGCAATGATTTGCGAGATCCGAGATAGAAGATACGAGTTCCGAGTAATTGGTAACAAGTTACGAGTTACAAGTTACAAGGTAAGAGATACAAGATACAAGCTCCGAGTTATCGGTAACACGTTACGAGTTCCAAGTTCTGAATTACTCGTCATGAGATACAAGATGCGAGCTTCCACCTATCGGTAACGAGTTACGAACAACTAGATCTAGGATACGAGTTCGAGGTTATCGTCACTGACTTACAAGATCCGAGATCAAGATTCGAGTTCCGAGTTATGGGTAACGAGTTACGGGTTACAAGATACAAGCTCCGAGTTATCGGTAACACGTTACGAGTTCCAAGTTCTGAGTTACGCATCATGAGATACAAGATGCGAGCTTCCACCTATCGGTAACGAGTTACGAACAACTAGATCTAGGACACGAGTTCGAGGTTATCGTCACTGATTTACAAGATCCGAGATCAAGATTCGAGTTCCGAGTTATGGGTAACGAGTTACGGGTTACGGGTTACGGGTTACGGGTTACGGGTTACGAGTTACAAGGTAAGCGATACAAGACAAGAGCTCCGAGTTGTCGGTAACACCTTCGAGTTCCGAGTCCTGAGTTAAACGTCACGAGATACAAGATGCGTGTTCCCATTTATCGGTAACGATTACAAGTTACAATATATAAGATACGAACTCCGAGTTATCGGTAACGCGTTGTTAGTTCCGAGTTCTGAGTAACACGTCACGAGATACAAGATGCGAGTTCCCACTTATTGGTAACGAGTTACGATCTTCAAGATCTAGGATACGAGTTCCAGATTATCGGCAATGGTTTGCGAGATCCGAGATAGAAGATACGAGTTCCGAGTAATGGGTAACGGGTTAAGTGTTACGAGTTACGAGTTACAAGGTAAGTGATACAAGATACGAGCTCCGAGTTGTCGGTAACACCTTCGAGTTCCGAGTCCTGAGTTAAACGTCACGAGATACAAGACGCGTGTTCCCATTTATCGGTAACGATTTACGAGCTACGAGATGCAAGATACGAGATCCAGGTTATTGGTAGTGTATTACAAGTTACAATATATAAGATAGGAGTTCCGCGTTATGGGTAACTAGTTACGAGTTACGAGTTACAAGATACGAGCTCCGAGTTATCGGTAACGCGTTACTGGTCCGGGTTCTGAGTTACACGTTACCAGATACAAGATGCGGGTTCCCACTTATTGGTAACGAGTTACGATCTTCATGATCTAGGAACCGAGCTCCTGGTTATCGGCAGTCATTCCCGAAATCCGAGAGAGAAGAAACGAGTTCCGAGTAATGGGTAACGAGTTACGAGTTACTAGTTACGAGTTAGAAGGTAACAGATACAAGATACAAGCTCCGAGTTATCGGTAACGCGCTATGAGTTACAAGTTCTGAGTTACGCGTCAAGAGATGCAAGTTGCGAGTTCCCACTTATCGGTAACGATTTACGAGCTACGAGAGGCAATATACGAGTTCCTTGTTATTGGTAATGGGATACAAGCTACGATACACAAGATACAAGTTCCGGGTTATGAGTAGGGAGTTATAAGCTGCGATTTCCGAGTTACGAGTTACTAATTACGAGTTACGAGTTACGAGTTGCGAGTTACGATATACGAGTTACGAGTTACGAATTACGACTTACGAGACACAAGATACGAGTTCCAGGTAATCAGTAGTGAGTTACGAGCTACTAGATACAAGATATGAGTTCCGAGTTATGGGTATGAGTTACGAGTTACAAGATACGAGCTCCGAGTTATCGGTTACCTGATACAAGTTCCGAATTCTGAATTCCGCGTCATGAGATACAAGATGCGAGTTTCCACCTATCGGTAACGAGTTACGAACTACTCGATCTAGGATACGAGTTCCTTGTTATTGGTAATGGGTTACAAGCTACGATACACAAGGTATGAGTTCCGGATAATGGGTACCGAGTTATAAGCTGCGATTTACGAGCTACAAGTTTCGATTTACGAGTTACGAATTATGACTTACGATCTACGAGGTACTAGTTACGAGTTACGAGATACAATATGCAAGTTCCCTCCTATCGGTAACGATTTACGAGCTACGAGATGCAAGATACAGTTCCTTGTTATTGGTAATGGGTAACAAGCTACGATACACAAGATACAAGTTCCGGGTTATGAGTAGCGAGTTATAAGCTGCGATTTACGAGTAACGAGTTTCAAGTTGCGAGTTCTCATTTATCGTAACGAGTTATGACCTACGAGACACAGGATACGAGTTCCAGGTAATCATTAATGAGTTGCGAACTACTAGATACAAGATACGAGCTCCGAGTTATCGGTTACGTGTTACGAGATCCAAGTTCTGAGTTACGCGTTACGAGATACAAGTTGCGAGTTCCCACTTATCGTAACAGGTTACGAGCTACGAGACACAAGATACGAGTTCCAGGTAATCAGTAATGAGTTACGAGCTACTAGATACAAGGTACGAGTTCCGAGTTATGAGTAACACGTTACGACTTCGGAGCTCTAAATTACGCGTCACGAGATACAAGATGCGAGTTTCCACTTATCGGTAATGAGTTACGAACTACTTGATCTAGGATACGAGTTTCTGGCATTGATTTACTAGATCCGAGATTCGAGTTCCGAATTATCGGTAACGCCTTACGGGTGCCGAGATCTGATTTACGCGTCACGAGTTACAAGATGCGAGTTCCCACTTATTGGTAATGAGCTACGAGATGCAAGATAAGAGTTCCAGGTTAGCGGTAATGGGTTACAAGTTACGATGTACATGATACAACTTTCGGGTTATGTGTACCGAGTTACAAGTTTCGATTTAATAGTTACGAGTTTCGAGTTTTACCAGTAAAGAGTTACGAGTTACTAGATACAAGATACGAGTTTAGAGTTATGGATAACGAGTTCCGAGTTACAAGATACTGGCTCCGAGTTATCGGTAACGCGTTACGAGTGCCGAGTTCTGAGTTACACGTCACGAGATACAAGATGCGAGTTCCCACTTATTGGTAACGATTTACGATCTACAAGATCTAGGATACGAGTTCCAGGTTATTGGCAATGATTTGCGAGATCCGAGTTACAAGGTAAGAGGTAGAAGATACAAGCTCCGAGTTATCGGTAACACGTTACGAGTTCCGAGTCCTGAGTTACGCATCACGAGATACAAGATGCGGGTTCCTGTTTATCGATAACGATTTATGAGCTACAAGATGCAAGATCCGAGTTCCTGGTTATCGGTAATGGGTTACAAGTTACGATATACAAGATACGAGATAGAATATACGAGTTACGAGTTACGACATACGATCTATGAGGTACTAGCTACGAGTTACAAGATACAATGCGACTTCCCACTTAAACAGAGGAACGATAGCTAATCTATTGATAAAAAATTATTTCCTGTTTTGAAGTCTAACATCATCACGTGTTTCACGGTCTTTTTTTCGATTGTTTGATAAATAACAAAAATTCTTGCAAGAATTTTGAATTTGTAGACAATAAGTATGCTAGTGAAATGCTGTTTGCTGGTAGGGCATTGAATCTACCTAGTAACGTACGCAAGAATGAGATGGCAATAGTGTTACTTTGACAAGAAAAAAACATATGATTGAGGTCTCCATAGGATATCCCGTCGCATTCACAGAATGGTTCAGAAATTAAGCTCATTTTATACAGAAGGGCGTTATAGTTCGCAACACCACAACAACATCTCAATAAAAAAATATTTTGGACGGGCAGCAGCTATTTTCTTAAAAATTGGCATGGCAGGTAGGGTAGGGTTTATACAAGTATAGTGGCATGGGTGGGTGGATACGAAATCTCGGTACTCAGCATTCCATTTTTCATTGCATTTCGCTTTTATGACGGATAGGTGGTCCTGCTTGAGTAGACTTGCAACTAAATTGCCAGAGTTTATTCCCTTATTGGCCATTTTATCCACTACGACGTTACCAGTAATGCCTACATGTCCTTTTACCCATAGGAAGGTGACAAACACATACTTTTGGCGGAGAAGGACTAATAGTTGGATTATCTGCGCATCCAAATCATGTTTATTTGTGTTTGCGATACTAAGCGATTGTCCGTGAGTCTGTGATAATGATGATTTTCTGGTCATTTGTCACCTGTTCACTATTTATGTATTCCAGTGCCTTCACTATAGCAGTGGCCTCAGCGTTGAAGATTGACATGTATCTATGGCATTTATATAATTCTTTGTAGCGCAGAGATGGGATCGAAATGGCACAGCCGACACCGTCATTACCCTTGGGAGCATCGGTATATATCTGGCAAGCAGAACTGTATTCTTCTAAAGTGTTTCCAATTATACTGTTGTTGATAAATGCATTTTCTGTATATTCAGGATATACCATATGAGGCTTCTCTAGGAGTAAGGAATATTCTGACCGGAAGAAAGAGAGCTGTTTATGTGACATCAGTTGACTGCTGCAGTCTGCCAAGTTTTCAAATGCTTCGGCAAGTGGGGGAGAGTTTTTGTGGGCCCAGTACCTATTCGTTAGGTTACATGTAGTTCAGGTTGCAGGTTTGTTGAGTATTAGTGTGTCATCGGCACTCGGCATACATTTGAGGACAGCATTTTCAGCTAGAAGCTGCCGTAAAATATCGAGCCAAAATCCAGTATCGATCTTGTGAATGCCTTATAGAAAGTCAAAGCAGTTGAAGGATCAGCTCCCCAAAATTTTCTAGTCGTGCTCTCTAGGATATTCAAACTTTTTTCAGCTTTGCTTAGCGTATTTTTAATTTGTGTCTCCCAGTCTTACAAACAACAGGGATATTGCCTATATTCATGTGGTCTTGCATATTATTACGTTGTCGACTATATGTCACAATAGCTGATTTATTAAATGAGACCTCGAGACCATTTTCAATGAGGTAGTTATTCACTTCAACGCCGTAGTTTCTGATATTATTTAAACAGTCTGCTAACTTTTTCCTGGAGCTATAAAGGCACAAGTCATCAGCATATTGTAATATGTTTACTGAAATATTTCTTGAGTGGAGGTCCAACGTATAAATGTTGAAGAGAACAGGACTGAGCACCGACCCTTGGGGAAGACCTGTGCTGCTTATCCGTTGTCCTACCAGTTCTTCGCTCGTTGAGATATAAATAACCCTATCATAAAAAATAGTTATTAGATTGGCACCAAATCGTCTGGGGATTCCGATATTAATCATTTTTTCAAATAAAATAAACAGGTTAACATTGTTTAAGCAGCGTTTGTATCAAGATATAATGCCGTAAGGTATTCATTTCTTCAGAAGATGATTTCTATGTCATTGACTAAATGTGCTAGACAGTCTGTTATACCTTTTCCTCGCCTGAAACCGAGCTGACATGCGGGCATTAACTTCTTGCTTTCTAACCACCATTCTAGCCGATTTTTGACTACTCTTTCTAATGTTTTCAGAATACAAGACATTAGTGACATTGGTCTGAATGAACTGGGATCTGATCGTTTACTGATTGGTAGGATGATAATCTTCTTGATATTGTGACAGTCTTCCCCATCTATAAGAACCTTGTTGAAAGCTTGGCAGAGTAATTCTTTGGCGTTATCGGGGAGGTGTTCAATCATGGAGTAAGTAACTCCATCGTGCCCAGGCGCTGAGTCGTTTTTCTTTAAATTAGAATCAAGCTCATTTATTGTAATTTCATTGATCAGAAAATGGCCCTGGTACATTTCTTGGTTGGGTATAATCAGGGGTGCCGAATCGGGGGCAACCTTCTTGATGAATTCCTCAGCTGTTTTTTGTGACATGTTGTTGGTGTTGTTGGGATTCATTCCTCTGCTTATAGCGTTCACCCTTCTCCAGATCGTGGACGGATTAGTCTGGGCGTTTAATGAATTGCAGAAGGATGACCAGCTTGCTTTAGCCTTGATCTTGTAGAGTTTTTTGGATTCAGCTACAGTTTTTTTATATTTTATGAAGTTATCTATATTCATATTTGCTTTAAATTTTCGTAAAGATTCTTTAAGCTCCTGAGCCTTATTAGTACATTCTGCATCCCACTACGGTGGTGACGGGTGCTTACTCAATGCAGGATTATTTTTTTTTGTGCGGTATCAGCTGCTCTCGATATAGCGTCAATGAGGGCCGAAAGAAGAGAATTAGCATAAATGCTCAAGTCAACAGAGTGAATGTGGGATTCTACTAGCGTCTTATACAGATTCCAGTTGGGTTCATTGGTGGTTTTCCATTTGTAAGTGGTGTTTGATCGAAGATGTGCACAGGAATCTCCAATGGTGAACATGATCGGATAATGATCAGATCCGTATGTATCGTCTAGAACTATCCAAGTTGACTTAGGCAACTAATTGCTTGATATAATTGTAACATCTACCACAGAAATATTTGTGTTAGGTCTTGATATCCTTGTCGGTTGCCCTTCGTTCCTGAATATTAGATTGGGAAACTGCTCGACTGCTTCTACTAAAATTTTTCCAGGTGTATTGTTATCTGCTGATCCCCAAGCGTGATGGTGTCCGTTAAAGTCGCCGCCTATGATGCAAAGGTTATCTAACTTACTGAAAATCTGAATGTAGTCATTTGCTGTCGCTGAGATATTTGGTGGTCTATAAATTGATGCTATGGATATTATACTGGAACCTATTGATATATTGATTGCGCAAGTTTCTAGGTTTTGATTACTGACACTGCTCATATCAATTTCGGTATATGTTATGCCCTTTCTAAGAAATATTGCCATACCACCCTTGCCATCTGCTCTATCTTTGCGTATAATATTATAATGTTTAAGAGAAATAGAATAATTCTTTCTATACCACGTTTCAGATATGAGAGCTACATCAAAATTACAATTATGAGCTAGACTTTTAAAAAAGTTATGATTAGAGAATGCCGATCTGGCATTCCACTGTATAACCTTAAGTTCAGTGTCGAATGTAGTTTTTAAAAATATCAGACAAGATCGTTTCAATGAGATCTTCAAAATTAATGGTTTGAGACACGTTGCTGGAGGTTTGCGGGATTAATGTTTGGAAAAATTGTGTAAGATTACTGTTAAGGTCTCTTATTTTATTTTTCATATCTTGGAAAGTCTGATTCATTGAGGGGCTGCTAGGGTCAATGATAGGCCTACCAGCAAAAGTCCATTGATATTCTCTTCTAATTGGCGGATGTTGGGGTTCAGTTTCTTGAACTCTCCTTTTTTTGCTGAAACTCTTCGTGCGCGTAGGTGGAGGATAAACTGCCACTAGCATTCGACTTTAGACTCTGTGACTGCCTGTTTGGCAATGTAGGAAATTCTCACTCGGAATTGAGTAAGGGAGCGTATTTATTTTTTGACGTTAAGCTAGCATAACTTGGCTGGTCAACAATTTTTTCAGCTTCTTTGAATGATAAATGGAGATGCGCCATTGCTTCTTTTACACGTTTCTGTTTTAGAAAAGCAGGACAATTTTTATCGGTACTGGGGTGGCTTTGAGATTTACAATAGACAAAAAATGGTCTACAGTTATTACATATTATAGTATCGTCTGATTCCACGCCGCAATTCTTACACTTTTTTTGCTTCTACATTAAGTCGAGGCATGACCGTATCTGAAACAGTTGAAGCACATGAGGATTGGTGCATAGTAACTATCTACTGAGAACCTCATTTTGTTAATGTAAAAATATTGAGGTATTTTCAAACCCAAGAACGATAAAATTATCATCTGCCTAGGGACTTTCGATGATTCCTCTCCATTTTTCACTGTTTTAAACATTCGTTTAACAGATTGTACAGGAATATCGGATACAATTGTCCTTAATAGTTCATCCTCTGAATACGTAGTATCTACGCCTTTGACAATAGCTTTCTTTTCTGTGAGATGTAAAGGTATGTAAGCAATCAAGCCATTGTTTTCAAAAAACGGGATTGTTTATCAGTCTGTTTGCTGCCAATGGGGAGTCGACTTGTATTTTAATTCTAATTCGACCTACTACACTCAATTCGACAATATGTTTTTCATCCACGCCTATTTACAACAATTTCTCACCCAGTCTCGTAGGATGTAGACGGCCAACGTTTAGGATTTTATGTTCCGCAATTATAAAAAATGGACCTTTGCTATTTGGTTGGTATTTGTTTTCACGGTTTATTTTTATCAATCTATTATCCGTAGCCTCAGTTAGCGTATTTCTATACACGGATGGATTACTAATCTCATCAGTCATGTGAACAATTTCAATATTTTGAATATTCGCTTGTGGTGAGCGTTGTTGTATATAGGGAGGGTCAGGGCCACCAGCCCCTGGTGAGTTGGTGCTCGACATTTAGACGAGCACCGTCTGGATACAATTACTTATAGCTATCTACTCACAGTACGATGTAAAAAGACCAAATGGAATAAAACACAAAAATAACAATGTGGAAACAAAAACGCGCGCGGTGACAAAGTCGAATAAGGACCTCTCTCGGCCGATGTACACTGTATGAACGCCGGACGAAAACTGATGCTGGAATGTTAAAAACAGAATTTCAATGAAGCCACCTTTTTGATAGATGGCACTAATGTTAGGGAAGCTATTTTGAAATATTGCAAAACATATTTTTTTTTAGTTCCAAACCAATTTTAACTAAATATTTGGGTTTCGTGCTTTGTTTCTGACTACTTGTGTTGTGTTTTGTGCCTGGGAAACTGGGATATTCTTCAGCGATTTTTCCCCCTTTTTCAGTGTTTTCCAAGCTTATTTGAGCAAAAAGAAATTTTGTCTTGTTTTCGCTATTTGTAAAATTACTTCCATGCTCCCTAAGAGGTATGCTCTAGATATTCAGTACAAATTACTGATGACCTAATATATGCGAACAAAACACAAATATATTGACAGGGCTGTAATTAACAACTCTAAAAAGTTGTGAATCGTAGATACTAAATCTTTGCTGAAAAAGAAAAGCATTTAAATCAAATACTTTTTTCCGAATAATTTGATTTAGAATTGTAAGTTATTATTCAAAACAATCCTTTTTGCAGATAAAAAGTTGTGTAATTAACACAGTTACACAAATAAGTCTTTTTCTTTCAGTTACGCGTTTCGATTTATATTTAAGTCATCGTCGTACTGTCAAATCTTACATAACTTCTTATCGGCATGATGGAAGACTTTCACCAAGTAAGACCATCTACAATCTAGATGATATGGTAAGACATGTATAAATGCCAATTTTTTATGGAACCTGACCCAGGATATTTTTAAAAACAATTTTGAAACTATATTATAACTTATAGAAACGTTAAAATGTTTCGTCCGTGGGAAAATACGTGCCCGGCTTCATGGAGACCTTGGCAAGACGATGATATTGAATGTGAAAATCGAGGTGAAAACATTGACATGGATCCTAACAGGGGTCCATACTCGGATTTGATATAATAAATATATATTTTATCACCATAGAGACGATTCAGGAAACACTCTCTAAAATGGGAAAACTATGCTCACGGTCGGCTTTGCCTCGAAGATTGAAAAAACTTGGATTTAAGTTTAAAGCAATCGACTAAAGGTCAGCTTTAATGGAAAGTCGGCGGATTTTCAGATGGCGTATTGAACATTTGGAGAAAATAAAGAACATAGAGAAGAAGATTGACTAATCTACTATTTGGATGAGACGTAGTACAATACACCGGAAAGATCACCATTCATTGTCGTTTGAAAGATAGTTCGATTAAAGATGGACTTAAGTTTTGTGGTTGCGTGCATGTAGTTGGAATAAAAACAATAATAATGCCTAATAATAGATGACACCTAGCATATAAACAAGTCTGTTAAAGAAGTAATGGAGCTTAAAAAAGAAATGTGATGCGGAAAGAGTCCATGTTCGAATAATGGATGCTACTCCACAACAAGCAATGCATTCAACGCACTAAATATGGCTCTGACCAGCCCATGGCTCATGGGTGATTATCTTTATATTGGTGTTCCAAGTTACTTCGAATAAACTATACAAATTTTCAATCCTATATATAAAACCTACTAAATAAAATCATTTTGAATCCGGGCCGACAGACCTGAAACGGCTTAATATTGGTCCCGAGGTTGAAATACACGTAAAATATATCCATTTATTGAAATCTCTTGAAAATTTATATTTTTTTAAAAGAAAAACAAAAATTAGTTTCAGTCTTGGTTTTACAATTATTTTGGTCAGTGTTCCATAAAAATGTTGTTCTGCAAACATGTTTATTTGATGACATAAAAATATATTGGACCGGACTATGGGTAGCAAATATAACCTCTATCTGTTTCTGCTATCCTAATGTAAGATTTCAGTCATTTCAGACAAACAACTGGAGAGGGAGAGTAATTGTATCACAGAGGATTGCCAGATCGTCTGGAAGAATTGTCGTATAAATGCTAGCGAATTTTCGTTTTTGGTTGAAAATTATCGTACGCTGGTGCGAAACCAGGATTTCGAGAGGGGGGGCGTCACTATTATTTTCTCAAAAAAATGCCACTTTTCCACTCACACTTCCATATATATCATGGTGATATTCCTTTAACGGACCTCAGCTCCTATGCATCAGACACGTTCCCGTTTTTTAACCAAAAGTACAGTGGTATAATGTACAATTACGTCTATGCTTATCCCATGCTTTTATGTCAATATTAGAATGAAACAATTTGAGAGGGTTAAGAAACGACCCGAAATTCCTGTTGCGAAACCTCCTCTTCATTTACATTCATTAAAATATAGTCAAAATAACAAAACGGTCAATAACAAATAATGCCTTTATCTTAAAATACCGTGTGTATATAGAATCAAAGTATGGAAGGTTAATAAAAAAATATAGACATGAAATCAAATAAATAGGAACTTTTTGAACACAATGCTTAAGACAGATAAAGGAATGTAATAATTAATCAGTCTCCGAATCTGGTAGATCGTCATAAATGTTGCTATTTATGTTTTTGTTAATTCTTTAGAAAGGTTCAATTCAATTTTACCTCCTTGTCCATTTACAAGTTGAGAAGTAATCATGCTTTTGCCGATCGTTTCTACTTTCAATTTATTTCTGGCCTTTGTTTCTATTAAATTTAGCTTGCAAAACACTCGTTCACACTAGACATTATAGTGCGACAAACTTAAGATATTCAATACATACTGTGATCTTCAGAGTACATAATAGATATAAACTGTAAAAAATCTTTAATTATAGATAGTAATTATCGTTTACAACAAGAGGCGAAATCATTGTACGTCTGGCAACCCTGGTATGATAAACCGCTGACGAAGTATGGTAGCGATATCTATGATTTTCTGATTCAAAGTAATATGTCAAACTTAATATAATATACTGCTTTCAAAAAAATCCTAGAAAATAGTTAAAATTTTATTCGACAGATAGTTCTTGCTACCCTAACTTAATCCTAAATATGTGCTGTGCTGTACAGAATCCACAACTGAATATTTCTCATGAAAGAGCTCCGTAAAGTTATAAGAAAACGTAGGGATATCACATTGTGAAAATCTGGTTGTTTATTGTTTCATTTTAGATATTGCCACAAACTTAGATTTATACATATTTGTAAAGTGTCCTAGCAGTTTACTAATAATGATACTAGGGTAATGGTCTACAAAAATATTGCAGTTAAGTGAATTCTTTTTATTTTGCACAGTGTCCCTAATATGCTGGAATGTTGAAAACATGATTTCAAAGAAGTCACCTCTTTGATAGATGGCAGTAATGTTAGAAAATATATTTTGAAAAATTCCAAAACATATTTTTTTGTTCCAAATCAATTTCAAACTAGATACGTTTGGGTTTCTTGATTTGTTCCTAACTACTTGTGTTGTGGTTTGTGTCTGGGAAACCGGGATTTACCTCACATATTTTTCCCCTTATTTCAGTGTTTTCCAAGCTTATTTGATGAATAATTCACTATTGTTCTGTATATGGATTCCAAAGAATGTCAAATGATCAAGACATTAGTCTGATTTATTATTCAATAGTATATACTAGGTATTTATAATGAAGTTTGTTTCTTATTTATTCAGAATATTGGCAATAACTGTGTGCTATTCATCTTCTATGTTTTAATGACACATCTGCATTCTATATGATTGATATTTGTAACACATTGTTCTGAAAATAGGAATGATTGTTCCAGCTTTCTCAGTTGGGGCTATGGCTTGTAAAATAGGAGACATCTTCAAAAAACATTTCAGCATATCAAAAAGGCTTATTAAGTGTGTGATCAACATGTCTCTACACAGGCAAGAATACCAGATGGAAAAGGAAGGGTGGGATCCAACCTGAAGGCAGATGCAGCTCGATCCATTACTTGGACAAGATAATTTGGGTATTGTACTAGTAGTCTGGAATGATAGTTGTAAGTATATGCTAAGTATTTATAATGGAATTTGTTTCTCATTTATTCAGAATATAGCACAATAACTGTTTGCTATTTATCTTCTATGTTTTAATGGCACATCTGCATTCTATATGATTGATATTTGTAACATATTGTTCTGAAAATAGGAATAGGAATTTGCTAATATATTGTGTTACAATTGTTCCAGCTTTCTCAGTTGTGGCTGTGGCTTGTAAAATGAGAGACTTCTTCAAAAAACATTCAGGCATATCAAGAATGCTTATCAAGTGTGTGATCAACATTTCTCTACACAGGCAAGAATACCAGATGGAAAAAGAAGGGTAGGATCCAACCTGAATGCAGGTAAATCTTATGAGAAATAATATAAAACGAAAAAGTCATACATAATTTTGTTATAAGTAGTTTATAAGTTCCATAATTTTGTTTTTCGCTTAAATTACCCACACAGGAAAACTATAAAGCTGACTTGCTGCCTGTAAAGGAAATAGTAATGATTGTTATATACATAAATTTGATCGTTTTCTTGTATTCTGCATCAATCTATAGAGATGGAATGGGTCAGCCAGCTTTTTCAGGTACTTCCAGAGATAGGGTTACTATAATGATTGTTTTTTTTATGAGTAGGAGTAAATCTGTTCTCTTAATTTTGTTAATGGTCATTCATTTGTAAGTGAAGCTGTGTTTATATAATGTGGGATTTTTTTGTTTGCCTTTGACATACTTTTATTTGCCCTGAAATTGCACTGAGTGCAAATATCACCACAGACTCTGATCTTGTGGCATTTTGGTGCATATTCAACAGCTATCAATATCTATGGCACCCAAGTGAAAAATCATCTTCTTTATTTTTTGAATGTTCAATTTTATATGGTAGTATTGTCTAAATTGTATCATATTTATTTGCATTTATACAAATTAATATAGCAGCATGGATGATATGGTACAGGATGTGCTAGTTTTGAATCAATTAATAACATCCTACCAATCAATAGTGCTTCATAGGCAAGTTTCATAGTGACACAATTTCAGTGTGCATACTTGTGCCTACATATACACCATCTCAATCAATAGTGTGTAGAGGTGGTGTTGCTACATAATACTACAAATTGATTTTATGGAAGAGTGTCACCAAGTCAGCACACAAATATATTCAGGATATGATGCCCCTGTGATTGTTGGAATGGTTTGAAATTGCTTTTGCAGACCTTTGCTGGAAGCTCATAATTATCAAGAAAATTATTATCACAAGAAGTAAACTTATTATGCTTTACATATTTTTGAAGTATTGAAACCAACTTTTCAATGGAAATAAACCTTTTACCTCAGATTTTGAGAAAATCCAGTATAAAGCTTGTTGAATAGAAGATTCAGTTCCAGTACACAAAGTACACTTGCGGTATCATAAGGGCCAGGACAATCACTTTTTGTGTGAAATTAGTTTATATTTTGAAATTTATTTACAAATATTTCTGTTATAAGACCAGTCACATGAAGACATTTACACTGATTTTTTTTTCAGGTTCCAACACTGCCGTAGTAGTTGTAGTGTTATGTACATACCATGAATTAAACCAGTTTATATGTTCATGAATAAAACCCATCAGTGGCGGATTTACGAATTTCCTGCCAGATGGCTATTCAATTTTTGCCGCACACCTATTGACCCCTGAAATTCAAAACCCCCTACTTCACAATCATAATAATTACATTTATTGTGACAGTGAAATCGCAACTTTACCATTTGTAAACTAGGGCATGGTTGTGTCAGTTTCTAGATTATTCTTGCAACCCACGATTTAGTGAAGATTACTCGAGAAACAGTTTTTGAGTATACTTTAGAGCTAAAAAAGCTCAATCACGCACTTATTGTAAAGTAAGGCAAGGTATGCCTTCAAATTTCCGAGACTCGTTTTCTCTGGGGATATAATAAATGTTTTTTTTATTTCTATAAAAAAAATTGAGCCATATTTGCTGCCCTAGGCTCCAGCCTACTCAGCCACTGGAACCCATTATTGTACTAATAAGTATTTCATTCATAGGTCCATCATTTTCCAAGTGTGAAGATTCTTATGAAAAATATAAAACCATTTAAATTGATCATCTTTTATGAATCTTATTTCAGATGTAGTTAAAACATTATTTTTATTATAATACTCAAGGCAATTTTCTTTTAATCTGATAAAATTCCATATATTTTTTCACATTATAGATCACATATCACATAGATAAATGAAGGATAGATCCATAGTGAAACCTATACCTGTATGAAATATTGTGATAACACTTGAGAAACATTTCATTTGTAATGCTAAAATCGCAACATTGTTGAAGGGTGTTAAGGCATATTTTAATCAACATTACTGTGAAATGAATGAAACAATAGAATAACATTGCGTCTTTCATTGCAATGTAGATATAATATTGCAGCAGCCTAATTTTGTTTTGTTTAGTGAGCAGCATCTCAGCATCTATTAGTGTATATATATATATATATATATATATATATATATAATCATATTATATTTCTTAATAAAATACCACTTCCTAGGGCATAAAGACTACTGAAACCGACAGACACGGAAAAAATGAATGATATAAGTTATACATCGCATTTATTCCTGACGAAACCGAAAACAAAGCTTAGAGCGATAGTGTAAAAAAATGAACTTTCCTACTGTCCTAATCTTCTACCCAACACGGAATTGCCCGTATTCCGAAGAACATTCGCGCATTCCTTTCGACAAAAAACAAACGAAGGCTTTTATGCATTACTGACCAATCACATCGCACCTAGCGCCCAGGGAAATTCCAAGAAACTATCAACCAGTAGCACTGTACCCAAAAAAGACAGTGGAAATATAAGAATAGAAATGCTATTGATTTTAAATATTTATGCCAACTTTCAGGTGCTGTAAACTGAAAAGTATTTCTCGAAACTTAAAATGCCTTTTTGTGAACCACTTTCGTCGCTCTTTCGGTCTTTTGGCGTTTTTGAAACCGTGTTTTAAACAAATATAAAGCACATCAATATACATAATTTACAATTATACGATATTTCAGAGCGTAGTTAAATTATTTTTCCAAAGGGGGCCAATTTGTTCGGTTTATGTTTTAACGACTTTTTCTGTAGATTACTGCATTTTAACTTATAGGGAACAGATCAGGTATTTTGCGTCTTAAAAGGTTGCGTCAAGTAGGTTGACTCTGCATTTCGCGAGCAGTTGTGTCACTTTATTCACGATTTTGATCAGATTCTTCTTAGATAGTGTCTAATCCATTTTAAATAACGTTTGGCAATACTTCAATAATGGGAATTTCCGGAGACTTGAAAATTTTTAAGATTATTCAAAGCGTTTCGATATTTTTTAAATTCAATTTCAATCATCGATGAATATCTATCTCCAAATCCTTATTGTTAAACTGATAGTATTGCGTAGAAAATATATACCTACATCATGGAAATTTATGTCAGTAATTTCCGTTGGCCTGTCGATCTATGCCTTTTGAAGAAGGTAGTGGAAACATCTGACATGATTTTTCCAAACATTCTTTTCTTCATATTTTCGAGTTTCGGACAGTTATCGAGCATAATCAATTTTTTTCAATGTTAATTATTTTTTGAAAGATATTGGCATGGGAGGTCAAAGCTTTTTGTCACGAAAGCTTATATGTCCGCGGCCACAATATTTTTTCAGCTTTTCCGTGTTGAATGTTGGTAATAAACCGTATTTAATGTGTAGCTATTAATTTGCTACGATCTTCAATCTTCTCAAACTGCATCATTTTTCAATTACCTACCCGTTATTTCATAAAGTGTATTAGACTTCTTATACGGCCTTCGCAAACATCTACATGGCAGTTAAGTGTCCTTAAAGCTCGGTGACGACATCAACTGCAAACATTCATAATCTCTTTTTTGGCGCTTCGTTCGTCTGCTAAACTCCTTTCCAGACATTAAAATTGAATTTAGCGCTCGCGACAGCAAAGTCGCATTCGCTTTAGTAATGAGTTACAGATACAATCTTATTAGAGAGCTGCCGCTAGCTGAACCCTTCCTTGGATTATCTTTCTTTCTTATCCCTCCGCTTTACACCCTCGTAAACGTTGGTAATCTCCGAAAACAAGCGAACGCAACGTAGCGGCGCTTTGTGGCGCACGAGACGCTGAGAACGTTGCCTCAAGGGCGTCGCCAACCAAAATCGCTAATACGTAGGCAACACGGTATCAAGGAAATGCGAATTATATATCCGTACCCCAGAGCCAGAGTATTTCCGTAGAATATCAATCTCTGTGTAGAATGTGGAGTAGAACAATAAC
Organism: Bruchidius siliquastri; assembly: GCA_949316355.1. NCBI lineage: Eukaryota > Metazoa > Arthropoda > Insecta > Coleoptera > Chrysomelidae > Bruchidius > Bruchidius siliquastri. The sequence continues at coordinate 23,376,515 of OX438529.1, forward strand.
TATTTTCGTAGAGAAGGCGTAGAGAACAAGTAAAGTCAAAATTGCTTAGCCTATCGCAAAATTGTTCTGTTTTCTGTGTCACGTGAGATGTATTTTTGTGTTTCGGATATACTGTGCATCTGCATTTGTGCGATTCCCAGATTGCATGTGTTTTGACTTATCTGTCATTAGTAACTACATATTTACAGTTCTAGCAACTACTTCTACGGATTACTGAATTTGAACTGCATAAGTATTATAAATAGTTTTTGAGAGCAATATTAGCATTTCATGTCGGTGATGGTTCGGAACATCTAAGTTCTGAATATATGAGAGAAGACATAGATACATGCGCCGCTGGTTTGTTTCAACCGTTTTACACAACCAACTGTTTCGTCGCTTATAAGTTCTATTGTCGGCGAAGAGTCAGTCTAAATCAGGTTTCAATTTTTCCGAACAATGAAGAAACGCGGATGGCGACATCAGTCGACTCTTTAAATAATTGCTACGAATGTTTTACTGAAATATTATATTTTCCACTACAACTGGGAACTCCACTGTCTGTGTGTGCGATTCTTTTTTTTTCTCTAGTCAGAGGCATCAGCAACAATTTGAGGTTTCAAGGAGCAACGCTGGCTTTTATAGTGCCTTTTCCAGTAAAAAATTTCAGGAAAATGTTACTGATTTTCTTCGCGATATATGTGATTTAAGCTTACTGTGAGCAATTCTTTGACATTTAGGTCAGTATTAATCGGAAGATATTATTTAGGTAAAACAGTAATTGTCATTGAATACCTAGGCGCCAAAACGCGCATACGTTTTATAATGCAAAAGATCACGAGGAATTACAATTATTTGATTAATGGTACTTTGCAACAAAAAGTACGATTATTCAATAATGTATAATTATCTTCCGGACTGTAATAGAACATTTAGGTACATAGGTACCAGTAGACGATGGCAGTGTCAGGACATTTCAGCGAATAACGTGAAGGTCATATATAGGTGACAGATATTCCTCAAAAAATGCTAGGTATAGATGATGGATTCGCCCGGTCGCCGGCGCGGCCTCGGGCCGTGTGCGACGAAGATTTTCGGATATTTTTCTGTGAATTTACAACGTTGCCAAGCTTAGAATCGTCATCATTGGGGAACTGAAGACATTGTTATTAATGTACCTATTGTTCATTCGGATACTCAATAACCTAGTAGCTTAGGAGAATGATGAGAAGGATATTTTCTTTATCATGCTCGGCATTTTCGATGAAGATATTGTTTGGGGTAAACGGAGCAAGTAATGCTTGAGTAAGAAAGTTTGATAGATAGTGGGATGGAAACTCTGCCTACGTAGTGCAGCAATTGTAGGTCACTCAAAAAATTGTTTTATTAACGATTTCGCCTATTCATTGTTATGGAAGAAAATCGCGTTGTAGGAAAATGTATGAGATAGTTATGATTGTTTGAGTGGCGTCAGTTTAGTCAGCAAATACTTCCAAAGCATAATCCATCAGTGAATTTGCCATTGCTTAGCACGAGGAACCTTCATTTGCGAAACAACAATGAAGCTTCCTTGGAACCCTTGAAGGTTCCTCAACCATATTATCTCGGTAAATAAAACACCATGAAAGAATAGTTTTATTTCGAAGAATTATTATACAATTTTTGTTCCTGAATAATGGTTAAACTAAATTAAATTGAACTACATCTAATCAGCGAAAATTATAGGCTATTATTTTGTGGTGATAAAATTGGGATTAAAAAGTGAACTCATAGGATATATTATTAGAAGGTTTAGGTTACAAATTATGACATTATAATTTCGAAATCTGATTCTCTCATTCTGTTTTGTGATTTGATGAAGGCTGCCCAAGCATAGACATTCGTTTAAATGTCGATTTTTCTTTTCGATCTTTTTGAACTCCATATCCTATACTTTTGTCCTTGTTACTTTCTAATTACATTCCCCACGTTATATCTTCAGAATTTTGTGCCCCCTAAAACCCGATGCCTGGGCTACTAAGGCTTTTGCGTGCCAGTGGAGTAACTTTAAAAAGGTACTCAGGGTCTCTAATTTTTCTTAAAACCCTACCTGTGTCCCAGTCTGTCTGTAAATTATGATTTTTGCGGTATTATTTCATATTAATTGCACGAGGGTGAATTATACCTATTTCATCTACTTGACTTCAATACTTTTGTTATCAAAAAGTCACTATTACTTATGTGTTCTCCCTGTACGTAAGTCAGATATAGTTGATATATATGTTTTGGGAACAGATATCCAATAAATACCAACAGTAGAATCCATAGTGGGATGACCCACTATACCACTTCCTAGGGCATAAAGACTACTGAAACCGACAGACACGAGAAAAATGAATGAAATAAGCTATTGTGATATACCTAAAAGCCTAATAAAGCCTTTGAGGAATATAATGTTTATCAATATGGAATTATTAAAACAATTCACCAACCTAGTCTTTCTTTCAGTCCTGCTACTTCAAGGGGTTCCTAGGATTGGCGCATCGCTGATCTAGAGTGCATGGTTGCCATGTTGTAGGACTACAAACTGGTGCAATGTTGAAGCCAATGTATAATAGTTTAGTAGTTCATGTCAGGAAACTTGTTTTTATGGTTGGGATTTAATTATAGTATTTTTATTTTTTTAATGACAATCCATTCTTGCGATCTTGCTAAATTGAGCTATATGTTCATGCAAGTACTTGCAGCATATATACGCATGCAGCTGAGTGACGTATTGTGAGTAAAAATGGATGTAGCCTAATTTCGAATCAGAGGCTTATAAAATATGAATAATGCAGCAATACACAAATAAAGGTTTTCATAATCTTGCTCCTAAAGCTTTGACGATGACTCTTCTTGTATCTATTATCTCATATATTTACTAGTTGGATTACGGTCATAAAAAAATATATAATAGAATATTTTACCTTTGTTTGATTCGCTCAGAGGACAATATAAAATAATACTCAAAAAGAGATCCACTTGATATATTATGAATATTAATTGATTTTAAAATTACGTACGCATACTAGCTCTGACAACTTGAAAAATGTATTTGTTATCCCCAGAAATCACATTTCATTTCGACACTACTAAAAAGTACGCACTTTCTAAACATTTTGCACTACCTCAAAACTCTTTTGATATATTAAATGTTCATTGATGTCCCCAGGCTCTCTAGTCAAATACCAGTCACATGAAAAAAGTTTAAAAAAAGAGTACGGAATTTTTTAAAATTTTTTAACCGCCGGAAAAGTACATGAAAAATGATCGCAAACTCGATAAATGTAACAAAGTTTGTGAATATTCAAATACTTCTCGGTTTCCTTTTTTGCTATTCAATTTGCCGCACTATATGGATTTCACACTGGATTTAGCGGTTACTGAGATTATGTTAATAATAAATGAAAAATAAAAAAATAGCAATAGACAAGCCATCAAATTCGAAATTCTAGTAGTCGCAATAATGAAAATAACAAAAAAATAAAATGAGCCAAGTACCAAAAGTGGAATAGGGATTGCCTATTGACCGTCAACTTCATGTACTGCTTTTTAACATCTCCATCGTTAATCACAGGTACATTTAAAAAATACTCCGAATTGAATAAAACAGCAATACATAATGTACAGAGTTCAATTCAAATAGCCTAAGTTTTGAACGTGGCAACGTTGGAGATCTTCTCTTCCTCTTCCTAAAGTTTTCAGTTTGCTACCATAATGAAATTCTGAGAATAAGAATAAGAAGTCGGCAAAGTTGCCAAATTAGTTGGTACTACGGCGTGTGTACTCAGATCAGAGTTAGAATAGGTACCTACCTACTTTCATTATTAGTGTTGAGGTTGTAGAATTTGATTATTCAGGGGTAGGTAGGTATACGTTTTTAGTAGGATTGTTTATTTCTTTGGGATGAGATTATGGATTCTACTGTTGGTATTTATTGGATATCTGTTCCCAAAACATATATATCAACTATATCTGACTTACGTACAGGGAGAACACATACGTAATAGTGACTTTTTGATAACAAAAGTATTGAAGTCAAGTAGATGAACTAGGTATAATTCACCCTCGTGCTATTAATATGAAATAATACCGCAAAAATCATAATTTACAGACAGACTGGGACACAGGTAGGGTTTTAAAAAAAATTAGAGACCCTGAGTACCTTTTTAAAGTTACTCCACTGGCGCGCAGAAGCCTTAGTAGCCCAGGCATCTGGTGCAAAGTTTTAGGGGGCACAAAATTCTGAAGATATAACGTGGGGAATGTAATTAGGAAGTAACAAGGACAAAAGTATAGGATATGGAGTTCAAAAAGATCGAAAAGAAAAATCGACATTTGAACGGATGTCTATGCTTGGGCAGCCTTCATCAAATCACAAAATAGAATGAGAGAATCTGATTTCGAAATTATAATGTCATAATTTGTAACCTAAACCTTCTAATAACATATCCTATGAGTTCACTTTTTAATCCCAATTTTATCACCACAAAATGATAGCCTATAATTTTCGCTGATTAGATGTAGTTCAATTTAATGTAGTTTAACCATTATTCAGAAACAAAAATTGTATAATAATTCTTCGAAATAAAACTATTCTTTCATGGTGTTTTATTTACCGAGATAATATGGTTGAGGAACCTTCAAGGGTTCTAAGGAAGCTTCATTGTTGTTTCGCAAATAAAGGTTCCTCGTTCTAAGCAATGGCAAATTCACTGATGGATTATGCTTTGGAAGTATTTCTTGACTAAACTGACGCCACTCAAACAATCATAACTATCTCATACATTTTCCTACAACGCGATTTTCTTCCATAACAATGAATAGGCGAAATCGTTGATAAAACAATTTTTTGAGTGACCTACAATTGCTGCACTACGTAGGCAGAGTTTTCATCCCACTATCTATCAAACTTTCTTACTCAAGCATTACTTGCCCCGTTCACCCCAAACAATATCTTCATCGAAAATGCCGAGCATGATAAAGAAAATATCCTTTTCATCATTCTCCTAAGCTACTAGGTTATTGAGTATCCGAATGAACAATAGGTAGGTAATAATAATGTCTTCAGTTGAGTACTCACCGAGTCGTTAACGTGAATGTACGCATGTGATTCGAGTTCTATAAAAGCGATAATTTACTAGTGTTACAACTGAAATTTAGTGATTATCTAAAGTACACCTTTATCAAGACTATTAGTGACCCACAGTAAGTAAAGTAACGAAGATATATCGGATATATACACCCTATACCGAAGTATTAATTTATTCTTGAACGGAAGAATTCTCTACATTCCATTCATTCCATAAATCAGTCAAAATACGGACAGGACCGTACTCAGTATGCGAATACACCATCGTCAACGCATAAAGAATACCTGACAAAGGAAATAATGTCATTATCAAGCACTCCTCAGACAACAACCCAGACCAATAATACATCACAGTCCTATTCTGACGTATTATCACACCATTCATACAGACACCCAAATAAAGATCAAGCCATTGTTTTCAATACAATAGATGGAGCCAGGCTGCAAGATTATCCCCTGAAATTAGGCCCCATCGTAAACCCTAAAAATATAATATTTTGTTCAAGAATACCTAACAACAGGATATGTGTATACCTCTCAAGCAAAGATTTAGTCAACCACTTCATAGAAAATCATGGAGAATTCATAGTCAACGGAGAAACTATAACGGCACGTAGACTCATAACACCTTCTGAAAGATTAATTATTTCAAATGTGTGTCCTACCATACCGCACACGTTTATCAAAGATGCACTACAACAAATTGGCTTGAAACTAATTGCTCCTATTTCATTTCTAAGGATTGGAGCACCTCTTCCAGAATATAACCATATATTAAGCTTCAGACGCCAGATATATATATAACACCTGATGACTCTGTTGATATTTCTGAATCCTTGGAAATAACATACGAAAATCTAACCTATCGAATATTTCTGTCACTGGATAGCCAAAAATGTTATAAATGCAAATCACCTGGCCATCACGCTGCTCAATGCACCTTACACTCACAACAAACTGCTATAGCAACACCAACCAACAATAACACAGCATCCACTGTAAACAATCCTGCCATCGAAGCAAGCACCGAAAACATCCTCCAATCTCAACACCCACAAGTAACTAAAAATAGAAATATACAAATTACAACAAACATCATTCCACAAGAAGTAAACACAGCAGAAGACATGACAATAACAGAAGCACACACTCCAAGTAAGAGGACAATATCGGAAGTAATAAGTCCTATAACATCTAATGAATCAAGACAACCAGTTTTTAGTATACCAACAAGCTCAAAAACCAAGAAACAAGCCAGACAGCCAAAAGTCTTATATTGCACAGGAAGCATTAGAATCTGTTAAAAAATTTACAGATAATCAAGAGAACCCATTAATACTCAATTGTGATCAACTGAAAAGCCTATTGGAAAATGTACATGGTTCAAAAGAGGTGATAAATGTAGTTAGCGATTATACATCAGATTTTAAGGCACTAATCGAGATGTTGTTCCTTGTTATTGATAATGGGTTACAAGCTACGATACACAAGATGCGAGTTCCGGGATGTGAGTAGCAAGTTACAAGCTGCGATTTACGAGTTTCGAGTTGCGAGTTACGAGAAACAAGATACGAGTTCCAGGTAATCAGTAATGAGTTACGAGCTACTAGATACAAGATACAAGTTCCGAGTTATGGGTAACGAGTTACGAATTACAAGATACGAGCTCGGAGTTATTGGTTACCTGTTACGAGTTCCAAGTTCTGAGTTCCGCGTCATGAGGTACAACATTTATCAGTAACGATTCACGAGCAACGAGATGCAAGATACGTGTCCCAGGTTATCGGTAATGGATTACAAGTTACGATATATAAGATACGAGTTCCGAGTTATGGGTAACGAGTTACGAGTTACGACTTACAAGGTAAGTGATACCAAGATACGAGCTCCGAGTTGTCTGTATCACCTTCGAGTTCCGAGTTCTGAGTTACACGTTACGAGATACAAGATGCGGGTTCCCACTTATTAGTAACGAGTTACGATCTTCATGATCTAGGAACCGAGTTCCAGGTTATCGGCAGTGATTCGCGAGAGCCGAGATAGAAGAAACGAGTTCCGAGTAATGGGTAACGAGTTATGAGTTACTAATTACGAGTTAGAAGGTAAGAGATACAAGATACAAGCTCCGAGTTATCGGTAACGCGTTATGAGTTCCAAGTTCTGAGTTACGCGTCACGAGATGCAAGTTGCGGGTTCCCACTTATCGGTAACGATTTACGAACTACGAGAGGCAATATACGAGTTCCTTGTTATTGGTAATGGGCTACAAGCTACGATACACAAGATATCAGTTCCCGGTTATGAGTAGCGAGTTATAAGCTGCGATTTACGAGTTACGAGTTTCGAGTTACGAGTTTCAAGTTACGAGTTTCGAGTTGCGAGTTACGATATACGAGTTACGAGATACGAATTACGACTTACGATCTACGAGGCACTAGTTACGAGTTACGAGTTACAAGATACGAGCTCCGAGTTACTGGTTACGCGTTACGAGTTCCGAGTTCCGAGTTACGCTTCACGAGATACAAGTTGCGATAACCCACTCATCGGTAGCGATTTACAAGTAACGAGATGCAAGATACGTGTTCCAGGTTATCGATAATGGATTAGAAGTTACGATATATAAGATACGAGTTTCGAGTTATGGGTAACGAGTTACGAGTTACGACTTACAAGGTAAGTGATACAAGATACGAGTTCCCACTCATCGTAACGAGTTACGAGCTACGAGACACAAGATACGAGTTCCAGGTAATCAGTTATGAGTTACGAACTACTAGAAACAAGATACGTGTTCCGAGATATGGGTAACCAGTTACGAGTTACAAGATACGAGCTCCGAGTTATCGGTTACGCTTTACGAGTACCAAGTTCTGAGTTTCGCGTCATGAGATACAAGATGCGAGCTTCCACCTATCGGTAACGAGTTACGAACTGCTAGTTCTAGGACACGAGTTCGAGGTTATCGTCATTGATTTACAAGATCCGAGATCAAGATTCGAGTTCCGAGTTATTGGCAACGAGATACGGGTTACGAGTTACAAGTTACAAGGTAAGTGATACATGATACGAGCTCCGAATCATCGGTAACACTTTCGAGCTCGGAGTCCTGAGTTAGGCCTCACGAGATACAAGATGCGAGTTCCCATTTATCGGTAACGATTTACGAACTACGAGAGGCAAGATACGAGTTCCTTGTTATTGGTAATGGGTTACAAGCTACGATACACAGGATACGGGTTCCGGGTTATGAGTTACTAGATAAAAGATGCGAGTTCCCACTTATCGTAACGAGTTACGAGCTGCGAGACACAAGATGCGAGTTCCAGGTGATCAGTAATGTGTTACGAGCTACTAGATACAAGATAGGAGTTCCGAGTAACGGGTAACGAGTTACGAGTTACAAGATATGCGCACCGAGTTGTCGGTTACGCGTTACGAGTTCCGAGTTCTGAGTTTCGCGTCATGAGATACAAGATGCGACGTTCCACCTATCGGTAACGAGTTACGAACTACTAGATCTAGGATGCCAGTTCGAGGTTATCGTCATTGATTTACAAGATACGAGATCAAGATTCGAGTTCGAAGTTATAGGCAACGAGTTACGGGTTACGGGTTACCACTTGCAAGGTAAGTGATACAAGATACGAGCTCCGAGTTATCGGTTACCTGATACGAGTTCCGAGTTCTGAGCTTTGCGTCATGAGATACAAGGTGCGAGTTTCCACCTATCGGTAACGAGTTAAGAACTACTAGATCTATGATACGAGTTCGAGGTTATCGTCATTGATTTACTTGATCCGAGATCAAGATTCGAGCTCCGAGTTATGGGCAACGAGTTACGGGTTACGAGATACGAGTTACAAGGTAAGTGATACAAGATACGAGCTCCGAGTTATCGGTAACACTTTCGAGTTCCGAGTCCTGAGTTACGCGTCACGAGATACAAGATGCGAGTTCCCATTTATCGGTTACAATTTACCAGCAACGAGATGCAAGACACGAGTTCCAGGTTATCGGCAATGGATTACACGTTACGATATATAAGATACGAGTTCCGAGTTATGGGTAATGAGTTACGAGTTACAAGTTACAATATGCGAGTTCCGAGTTATCGTTAACGCGTTACTATTTCCGAGTTCTGAGTTTCACGTCACGAGATACAAGATACAAGCTACGAGTTATCGGTAACACGTTACGAGTTGCAAGTTCTGAGTTACGCGTCATGAGATACAAGATGCGAGCTTCCACCTATCGGTAACGAGTTACGAACAACTAGATCTAGGATACGAGTTAGAGGTTATCGTCACTGATTTACAAGATCCGAGATCAAGATTAGAGTTCCGAGTTATGGGTAACGAGTTACGGGTTACGGGTTACGAGATACAAGTTGCGAGTTCCCAGTTATCGGTAACGATTTACGAGCTACGAGAGGCAAGATACGAGTTCCAGGTTATCGGTGATCGATTACAAGTTACGGTATATAAGATACAAGCTCCGAGTTATCGGTAACGTGTTAAGAGTTCCAAGATCTGAGTTACGCGTCACGAGATACAATTTGCGATATCCCACTTATCGGTAACGATTTACAAGCAACGAGATGCAAGATACGTGTTCCAGGTTATCGGTGATGGATTACAAGTTACGGTATATTAGATACGAGCTCCGAGTTATCGGTAACGTGTTACGAGTTCCGAGTTCTGAGTTACACGTCACGAGATACGAGATGCGAGTTCCCACTTATTGGTAACGAGTTAGGATCTTCATGATCTAGGATACGAGTTCCAGGTTATTGGCAATGATTTGCGAGATCCGAGATAGAAGATACGAGTTCCGAGTAATGGATAACGGGTTAAGTGTTACGAGTTACGAGTTGCAAGGTAAGGGATACCAGATACAAGCTCCGTGTTATCGGTAACACTTTCGAGTTCCAAGTCCTGAGTTACGCGTCACGAGATACTAGATGCGAGTTCCCATTTATCGGTAACGATTTACGAGCAACGAGATGCAAGATACGATTTCCAGGTTATCGGTGATAAATTACATGTTACGGTTTATAAGATACGAGCTCCGAGTTATCGGTAACGTGTTACGAGTTCCAAGTTCTGAGTAACGCGTCACGAGATACAAGTTGCGGTATCCCTCTTATCGGTAACGATTTACAAGCAACGAGATGCAAGATACGTGTTCCAGGTTATCGGTAATGGATTAAAAGTTACGATATATAAGATACGAGTTCCGAGTTATGGGTAACGAGTTACGAGTTATGAGTTACGACTTACAAGGTAAGTGATACAAGATACGAGCTTCGAGTTATCGATAACGCATTACGAGTTCCAAGTTCTGAGTTACGCGTCACGAGATACAAGTTGCGAGTTCCCACTTATCGGTAACGATATACGAGCTACAAGAGGCAAGATACGAGTTCCTTGTTATTGATAATGGGTTACAAGCTACGATACACAAGATACGAGTTCCAGGTTATCGGTAATGGCTTGCAAGTTACGATATATAAGATACGAGTTCCGAGTTATGGGTAACGAGTTACGAGTTACAAGATACGAGCTCCGAGTCATCGGTAACGCGTTACTAGTTCCGAGCTCTGAGTTACACGTCACGAGATACAAGATGCGAGTTCCCACTTTTTGGTAACCAGTTACGGACTACTAGATCTAGGATACGAGTTCGAGGTTAACGTCATTGATTTACAAGATCCGAGATCAACACTTTCGAGTTCCGAGTTATGGGCAACGAGTTACGAGTTATGAGTTACGACTTACAAGGTAAGTGATACAAGATACGAGCTGCGAGTTATCGGTAACGCGTTGTTAGTTCCGAGTTCTGAGTAACACGTCACGAGATACAAGATGCGAGTTCCCACTTATTGGTAACGAGTTACGATCTTCAAGATCTAGGATACGAGTTCCAGATTATTGGCAATGGTTTGCGAGATCCGAGATAGAAGATACGAGTTCCGAGTAATGGGTAACGGGTTAAGTGTTACGAGTTACGAGTTACAAGGTAAGTGATACAAGATACGAGCTCCGAGTTGTTGGTAACACCTTCGAGTTCCGAGTCCTGAGTTAAACGTCACGAGATACAAGACGCGTGTTCCCATTTATCGGTAACGATTTACGAGCTACGAGATGCAAGATACGAGATCCAGGTTATTGGTAGTGTATTACAAGTTACAATATATAAGATAGGAGTTCCGCGTTATGGGTAACTAGTTACGAGTAACGAGTTACAAGATACGAGCTCCAAGTTATCGGTAACGCGTTACTGGTCCGGGTTCTGAGTTACACGTTACCAGATACAAGATGCGGGTTCCCACTTATTGGTAACGAGTTACGATCTTCATGATCTAGGAACCGAGCTCCTGGTTATCGGCAGTCATTCGCGAAATCCGAGATAGAAGAAACGAGTTCCGAGTAATGGGTAACGAGTTACGAGTTACTAGTTACGAGTTAGAAGGTAACAGATACAAGATACAAGCTCCAAGTTATCGGTAACGCGTTATGAGTTACAAGTTCTGAGTTACGCGTCAAGAGATGCAAGTTGCGAGTTCCCACTTATCGGTAACGATTTACGAGCTACGAGAGGCAATATACGAGTTCCTTGTTATTGGTAATGGGCTACAAGCTACGATACACAAGATACAAGTTCCGGGTTATGAGTAGGGAGTTATAAGCTGCGATTTCCGAGTTACGAGTTACTAATTACGAGTTACGAGTTACGAGTTACGAGTTACGAGTTACGAGTTTCGAGTTACGAGTTTCAAGTTACCAGTTTCGAGTTTCGAGTTGCGAGTTACGAATTACGACTACGAGGCACTAGTTACGAGCTACGAGATACACGATGCGAGTTTCCACTTATCGTAACGAGTTACGAGCTACGAGACACAACATACGAATTCCAGGTAATCAGTAATGAGTTACGCGTCACGAGATGCAAGTTGCGAGTTCCCACTTATCGGTAACGATTTACGAGCTATGAGAGGCAAGATACGAGTTCCTTGTTATTGATAATGGGTAACAAGCTACGATACACAAGAAACGAGATCCAGGTAATCAGTAATGAGTTACGAGCTACTAGATACAAGATACGAGTTCCGAGTTATGGGTAACTAGTTACGAGTTACGAGTTACAAGATACGAGCTCCGAGTTATTGGTTACGCGTTACGAGTTCCGAGTTCTGAGTTTTGCGTCATGAGTTACAAGATGCGAGTTTACACCTAACGGTAACGAGTTACGAACTACTAGATCTAGGATACCAGTTCGAGGTTATCATCATTGATTTACAAGATACGAGATCAAGATTCAAGTTCGGAGTTATGGGCAACGAGTTATCGGTAACACTTTCGAGTTCCGAGTCCTGAGTTACGCGTCACGAGATACGAGATGCGAGTTCCCACTTATTGGTAACGAGTTACGATCTTCATGATCTAGGATACGAGTTCCAGGTTATTGGCAATGATTTGCGAGATCCGAGATAGAAGATACGAGTTCCGAGTAATGGATAACCGGTTAAGTGTTACGAGTTACGAGTTACAAGGTAAGAGATACAAGATACAAGCTCCGAGTTATCGGCAACACTTTCGAGTTCCGAGTCCTGACTTACGCGTAACGAGATACTAGATGCGAGTTCCAAGTTATCGGTAACGCGTTATGAGTTACAAGTTCTGAGTTACGCGTCAAGAGATGCAAGTTGCGAGTTCCCACTTATCGGTAACGATTTACGAGCTACGAGAGGCAATATACGAGTTCCTTGTTATTGGTAATGGGCTACAAGCTACGATACACAAGATACAAGTTCCGGGTTATGAGTAGGGAGTTATAAGCTGCGATTTCCGAGTTACGAGTTACTAATTACGAGTTACGAGTTACGAGTTACGAGTTACGAGTTACGAGTTACGAGTTACGAGTTTCGAGTTACGAGTTTCAAGTTACCAGTTTCGAGTTTCGAGTTGCGAGTTACGAATTACGACTACGAGGCACTAGTTACGAGCTACGAGATACACGATGCGAGTTTCCACTTATCGTAACGAGTTACGAGCTACGAGACACAACATACGAATTCCAGGTAATCAGTAATGAGTTACGCGTCACGAGATGCAAGTTGCGAGTTCCCACTTATCGGTAACGATTTACGAGCTATGAGAGGCAAGATACGAGTTCCTTGTTATTGATAATGGGTAACAAGCTACGATACACAAGAAACGAGATCCAGGTAATCAGTAATGAGTTACGAGCTACTAGATACAAGATACGAGTTCCGAGTTATGGGTAACTAGTTACGAGTTACGAGTTACAAGATACGAGCTCCGAGTTATTGGTTACGCGTTACGAGTTCCGAGTTCTGAGTTTTGCGTCATGAGTTACAAGATGCGAGTTTACACCTAACGGTAACGAGTTACGAACTACTAGATCTAGGATACCAGTTCGAGGTTATCATCATTGATTTACAAGATACGAGATCAAGATTCAAGTTCGGAGTTATGGGCAACGAGTTATCGGTAACACTTTCGAGTTCCGAGTCCTGAGTTACGCGTCACGAGATACGAGATGCGAGTTCCCACTTATTGGTAACGAGTTACGATCTTCATGATCTAGGATACGAGTTCCAGGTTATTGGCAATGATTTGCGAGATCCGAGATAGAAGATACGAGTTCCGAGTAATGGATAACCGGTTAAGTGTTACGAGTTACGAGTTACAAGGTAAGAGATACAAGATACAAGCTCCGAGTTATCGGCAACACTTTCGAGTTCCGAGTCCTGACTTACGCGTAACGAGATACTAGATGCGAGTTCCCATTTATCGGTAACGATTTACGAGCAGCGAGGTGCAAGATACGAGTTCCAGGTTATCGGTGATGGATTACAAGTTACGGTATATAAGATACGAGCTTCGACTTATCGGTAACGCGTTACGAGTTCCAAGTTCTGAGTTACGCGTCACGAGATACAAGTTGCGATATCCCACTTATCGGTAACGATTTACAAGCAACGAGATGCAAGATACGTGTTCCAGGATATCGGTAATGGATCAGAAGTTACGATATATAAGATGCGAGTTCCGAGTTATGGGTAACGAGTTACGAGTTACGACTTACAAGGTAAGTGATACAAGATACGAGTTCCCACTTATCGTAACGAATTACGAGCTACAAGACACAAGTTACGAGTTCCAGGTAATCATTAATGAGTTACGAGCTACTAGAAACAAGATACGTGTTCCGAGTTATGGGTAACGAGTTACAAGTTACAAGATACGAACTCCGAGTTATCGGTTACGCTTTACGAGTTCCAAGTTCTGAGTTGCGCGTCATGAGATACAAGATGCGAGTTCCCATTTATCGGTAATGAGTTACGAACTACGAGAGGCAAGATACGAGTTCCTTGTTATTGGTAATGAGTTACAAGCTACGATACACAAGATACGTGTTCCGGGTTATGAGTTACGAGATAAAAGATGCGACTTCCCACTTATCGCAACGAGTTACGAGCTGCGAGACACAAGATGCGAGTTCCAGGTGATCAGTAATGAGTTACGAGCTACTAGGTACAAGATAGGAGTTCCGAGTAATGGGTAACGAGTTACGAGTTACAAGATATGCGCACCGAGTTGTCGGTTACGCGTTACGAGTTCCGAGTTCTGATTTCGGCATCATGAGGTACAAGATGTGAGTTTCCTCCTATCGGTAACGAGTTACGAACAACTAGATCTAGGATACGAGTTCGAGGTTATCGTCATTGATTTGCAAGATCCGAGATCAAGATTCGAGTTCCGAGTTATGGGTAACGAGTTACGGGTTACGAGTTACCAGTTACAAGGTAAGTGATACAAGATACGAGCTCCGAGTTGTCGGTAAAACCTTCGAGTTCCGAGTCCTGAGTTACACGTTACGAGATACAAGATCCGGGTTCCCACTTATTAGTAACGAGTTACGATCTTCATGATCTAGGAACCAAGTTCCTGGTTATCAGCAGTGATTCGCGAGATCCGAGATAGAAGAAACGAGTTCCGAGTAATAGGTAACGAGTTACGAGTTACTAGTTACGAGTTAGAAGGTAAGAGATACAAGATACAAGCTCCCAGTTATCGGTAACGCGTTATGAGTTACAAGTTCTGAGTTACGCGTGACGAGATGCAAGTTGCGAGTTCCCATTTATCGTAACGAGTTACGAGCTACGATACACAAGATACGAGTTCCAGGTAATCAGTTATGAGTTACAAGCTACTATAAACAAGATACGTGTTCCGAGATATGGGTAACCAGTTACGAGTTACAAGATACGAGCTCCGAGTTATCGGTTACGCTTTACGAGTACCAAGTTCTGAGTTTCGCGCCATGAGATACAAGATGCGAGATTCCACCTATCGGTAACGAGTTACGAACTGCTAGTTCTAGGACACGAGTTCGAGGTTATCGTCATTGATTTACAAGATCCGAGATCAAGATTCGAGTTCCGAGTTATTGGCAACGAGATACGGGTTACGAGTTACAAGTTACAAGGTAAGTGATACAAGATACGAGCTCTGAATTATCGGTAACACTTTCGAGCTCGGAGTCCTGAGTTAGGCCTCACGAGATACAAGATGCGAGTTCCCACTTATCGTAACGAGTTACGAGCTGCGAGACACAAGATGCGAGTTCCAGGTGATCAGTAATGAGTTACGAGCTACTAGATACAAGATAGGAGTTCCGAGTAACGGGTAACGAGTTACGAGTTACAAGATATGCGCACCGAGTTGTCGGTTACGCGTTACGAGTTCCGAGTTCTGAGTTTCGCGTCATGAGATACAAGATGCGAGTTTCCACCTATCGGTAACGAGTTACGAACTACTAGATCTAGGATGCCAGTTCGAGGTTATCGTCATTGATTTACAAGATACGAGATCAAGATTCGAGTTCGAAGTTATAGGCAACGAGTTACGGGTTACGGGTTACCACTTGCAAGGTAAGTGATACAAGATACGAGCTCCGAGTTATCAGTTACCTGATACGAGTTCCGAGTTCTGAGTTCCGCGTCATGAGATACAAATGCGAGTTTCCACCTATCGGTAACGAGTTAAGAACTACTAGATCTATGATACGAGTTCGAGGTTATCGTCATTGATTTACTTGATCCGAGATCAAGATTCGAGTTCCGAGTTATGGGCAACGAGTTACGGGTTACGAGATACGAGTTACAAGGTAAGTGATACAAGATACGAGCTCCGAGTTATCGGTAACACCTTCGAGTTCCGAGTCCTGAGTTACGCGTCACGAGATACAAGATGCGAGTTCCCATTTATCGGTAACAATTTACGAGCAACGAGATGCAAGACACGAGTTCCAGGTTATCGGCAATGGATTACAAGTTACGATATATAAGATACGAGTTCCGAGTTATGGGTAATGAGTTACGAGTTACGAGTTACAAGGTAAGTGATACAAGATGCTAGCTCCAAGTGGTCGGTAACACTTTCGAGTTCCGCATCCTGAGTTACGCGTCACGAGATACAAGTCGCGAGTTCCCACTTATCGGTAACGATTTACGAGCTACGAGAGGCAAGGTACGAGTTCCTTGTTATTGATAATGGGTTACAAGATGCGAGTTCCGGGATGTGAGTAGCAAGTTACAAGCCGCGATTTACGAGTTACGAGTTACGAGTTTCGAGTTACGAGTTTCGAGTTGCGAGTTACGATATACGAGTTACGAGATACGAATTACGACTACCGATCTAAGAGGCACTAGTTACGAGTTACGAGATACAAGATGCGAGTTTCCACTTATCGTAACGAGTTACGAGCTACGAGACACAAGATACGAGCTCCAGGTAATCAGTAATGAGTTACGAGCTACTAGATACAAGATACGAGTTCTGAGTTATGAGTAGCGAGTTATAAGCTGCGATTTACGAGTAACGAGTTTCAAGTTGCTAGTTCTCATTTATCGTAACGAGTTATGACCTACGAGACACAGGATACGTGTTCCAGGTAATCATTAATGAGTTGCGAACTACTAGATACAAGATACGAGCTCCGAGTTATCGGTTACGTGTTACGAGATCCAAGTTCTGAGTTACGCGTTACGAGATACAAGTTGCGAGTTCCCACTTAGCGGTAGCGATTTACGAGATACGAGAGGCAAGATAAGAGTTCCTTGTTATTGGTAATGGGTTACAAGCTACGATACCCAAGGTACGAGTTCCGGATTATGGGTAGCGAGTTATAAGCTGTGATTTACGTGCAAGAAGTTTCGAGTTTGAGTTTCGAGTTGCGAGTTACGATATCCGAGTTACGAATTACGACTTACGATCTACGAGGTACTAGTTACGTGTTGCGAGATACAAGATGCGAGTTCCCACTTATCGTAACGAGTTACGAGCTACGAGACACAAGAACGAGCTCCAGGTAATCAGTAATGAGTTACGAGCTACTAGATACAAGATACGAGTTCCGAGTTATGGGTAACGAGTTACGAGGTACAAGATACGAGCTCCGAGTTATTGGTTACGCGTTACGAGTTCCGAGTTCTGAGTTTTGCGTCATGAGTTACAAGATGCGAGTTTACACCTATCGGTAACGAGTTACGAACTACTAGATCTAGGATACCAGTTCGAGGTTATCATCATTTATTTACAAGATACGAGATCAAGATTCAAGTTCGGAGTTATGGGCAACGAGTTATCGGTAACACTTTCGAGTTCCGAGTCCTGAGTTACGCGTCACGAGATACGAGATGCGAGTTCCCACTTATTGGTAACGAGTTACGATCTTCATGATCTAGGATACGAGTTCCAGGTTACTGGCAATGATTTGCGAGATCCGAGACAGAAGATACGAGTTCCGAGTAATGGGTAACGAGTTACGAGTTACGAGTTACAAGGTAAGTGATACAAGATGCTAGCTCCAAGTTGTCGGTAACACTTTCGAGTTCCGCATCCTGAGTTACGCGTCACGAGATACAAGTCGCGAGTTCCCACTTATCGGTAACGATTTACGAGCTACGAGAGGCAAGGTACGAGTTCCTTGTTATTGATAATGGGTTACAAGCTACGATACACAAGATGCGAGTTCCGGGATGTGAGTAGCAAGTTACAAGCTGCGATTTACGAGTTACGAGTTTCGAGTTACGAGTTTCGAGTTGCGAGTTACGATATACGAGTTACGAGATACGAATTACGACTTACGATCTAAGAGGCACTAGTTACGAGTTACGAGATACAAGATGCGAGTTTCCACTTATCGTAACGAGTTACGAGCTACGAGACACAAGATACGAGCTCCAGGTAATCAGTAATGAGTTACGAGCTACTAGATACAAGATACGAGTTCCGAGTTATGAGTAGCGAGTTATAAGCTGCGATTTACGAGTAACGAGTTTCAAGTTGCGAGTTCTCATTTATCGTAACGAGTTATGACCTACGAGACACAGGATACGAGTTCCAGGTAATCATTAATGAGTTGCGAACTACTAGATACAAGATACGAGCTCCGAGTTATCGGTTACGTGTTACGAGATCCAAGTTCTGAGTTACGCGTTACGAGATACAAGTTGCGAGTTCCCACTTAGCGGTAGCGATTTACGAGATACGAGAGGCAAGATAAGAGTTCCTTGTTATTGGTAATGGGTTACAAGCTACGATACCCAAGGTACGAGTTCCGGATTATGGGTAGCGAGTTATAAGCTGTGATTTACGTGCAAGAAGTTTCGAGTTATGAGTTTCGAGTTGCGAGTTACGATATCCGAGTTACGAATTACGACTTACGATCTACGAGGTACTAGTTACGTGTTGCGAGATACAAGATGCGAGTTCCCACTTATCGTAACGAGTTACGAGCTACGAGACACAAGAACGAGCTCCAGGTAATCAGTAATGAGTTACGAGCTACTAGATACAAGATACGAGTTCCGAGTTCTGAGTTTTGCGTCATGAGTTACAAGATGCGAGTTTACACCTATCGGTAACGAGTTACGAACTACTAGATCTAGGATACCAGTTCGAGGTTATCATCATTTATTTACAAGATACGAGATCAAGATTCAAGTTCGGAGTTATGGGCAACGAGTTATCGGTAACACTTTCGAGTACCGAGTCCTGAGTTACGCGTCACGAGATACGAGATGCGAGTTCCCACTTATTGGTAACGAGTTACGATCTTCATGATCTAGGATACGAGTTCCAGGTTACTGGCAATGATCTGCGAGATCCGAGATAGAAGATACGAGTTCCGAGTAATGGATAACGGGTTAAGTGTTACGAGTTACGAGTTACGAGATACAAGATACAAGCTCCGAGTTATCGGCAACACTTCCGAGATCCAGGTAATCAGTAATGAGTTACGAGCTACTAGAAACAAGATACGTGTTCCGAGTTATGGGTAACGAGTTACAAGTTACAAGATACGAACTCCGAGTTATCGGTTACGCTTTACGAGTTCCGAGTTCTGAGTTCCGCGTCATGAGGTACAAGATGCGAGTTTCCACCTATCGGTAACGAGTTATGAACTACTAAATCTAGGATACGAGTTCGAGGACATCGTCATTGATTTGCAAGATCCGAGATCAAGATTCGAGTTCCGAGTTATGAGCAACGAGTTACGGGTTACGAGTTACGAGTTACAAGATAAGTCATACAAGATACGAGCTCCGAATTATCGGTATCACTTTCGAGTTCCGAGACCTGAGTTACTCGTCACGAGATACAAGATGCGAGTTCCCATTTATCGGTAACGATTTACGATCTACAAGATGCAAGATACGAGTTCCAGGTTATTGGTAGTGGATTACAAGTTACAATATATAAGATACGAGTTCCGAGTTATGGGTAACGAGTTACGAGTTACAAGATACGAGTTACAAGATAAGTGATACAAGATACGAGCTCCGAATTGTCGGTAACACCTTCGAGTTCCGAGTTCTGAGTTACACGTTACGAGATACAAAATGCGGGTTCCCACTTATTAGTAATGTGTTACGATCTTCATGATCTAGGAACCGAGTTCCAGGTTATCGGCAGTGATTCGCGAGATCCGAGATAGAAGAAACGAGTTCCGAGTAATGGGTAACGAGTTATGAGTTACTAGTTACGAGTTACAAGGTAAGTGATACATGATACGAGCTCCGAGTTATGGTAACACTTTCCCGTTCCGAGTCCTGAGTTACGCGTCACGACATACTACATGCGAATTCATATTATCGGTAAAGATTCACGAGCAACGAGAAGCAAGATACGTGTTCCAGGTTATCGGTAATGGATTACAAGTTACGATATATAAGATACGAGTTCCGAGTTATGTGTAACGAGTTACGAGTTACGACTTACAAGGTAAGAGATACAAGATACGAGCTCCGAGTTGTTGGTATCACCTTCGAGTTCCGAGTTCTGAGTTACACGTTACGAGATACAAGATGCGGGTTCCCACTTATTAGTAACGAGTTACGATCTTCATGATCTAGGAACCGAGTTCCAGGTTATCGGCAGTGATTCGCGAGATCCGAGGTCAAGATTCGAGTTCCGAGTTATGGGCAACGAGTTACGGGTTACCAGTTGCGAGATACAAGGTGAGTGATACAAGACACGAGCTCCGAGCTATCGGTAGCACTTTCGAGTTCCGAGTCCTGAGTTACGCGTCGCAAAATACAAGATGCGAATTCCAATTAATCGGAAATGATTTACGAGCAACGAGATGCAAGATACGAGCTCCAGGTAATCAGTTATGAGTTACGAGCTACTAGACACAAGATACGAGTTCCGAGTTATCTGTAACGAGTTACGAGTTACAAGATACGCGCACCGAGTTATCGGTTACGCGTTACGAGTTCCGAATTCTGATTTTCGCGTCAAGAGATACCAGATGCGAGTTTCCACCTATCGGTAACGAGTTACCAACTACTAGATCTAAGATACGAGTTCAAGCTTATCGTCCTCGATTTACAAGATCCGAGATCAAGATTCGAGTTCCGAGTTATGGGCAACGAGTTACGGGTTACCAGTTGCGAGATACAAGGTAAGTGATACAAGATACGAGCTCAGAGTTATCTGTAACACTTTCGAGTTCCGAATACTGAGTTACGCGTCACGAGATACAAGATGCGAATTCCAATTAATCGGAAATGATTTACGAGCAACGAGATGCAAGATACGTGTTCCAGGTTATCGGTAATGGATTAAAAGTTACGATATATAAGATACGAGTTCCGAGTTATGGATAACAAGTTACGAGTTATGAGTTACGACTTACAAGGTAAGTGATACAAGATACGAGCTTCGAGTTATCGGTAACGCGTTGCTAGTTCCGATTCTGAGTTACACGTCACGAGATACAAGATGCGAGTTCCACTTATTGGTAACGAGTTACGATCTTCAAGATCTAGTATATGAGTTTTAGGTTATCGGCAATGGTTTGCGAGATCCGAAATAGAAGATACGAGTTCCGAGTAATGGGTAACAGGTTAAGTGTTGCGAGTTACGAGTTACAAGGTAAGAGATACAAGATACAAGCTCCGAGTTATCGATAACGCATTACGAGTTCCAGGTCCTGAGTTACGCTTCACGAGATACAAGTTGCGAGTTCCCGCTTATCGGTAACGATTTACGAGATACTGGAGACAAGATACGAGTTCCTTGTTATTGATAATGGGTTACAAGCCACGATACACAAGATACGAGTTACAGGTTATCGGTAATGGCTTGCAAGTTACAATATATAAGATACGTGTTCCGAGTTATGGGTAACGAGTTACGAGTTACAATATACGAGCTCCGAGTTATCGGTAACGCGTTACTAGTTCCGAATTCTGAGTTACACGTCACGAGATACAAGATGCGAGTTCCCACTTATTGGTAACGAGTTGCGATCTTCAAGATGTAGGATACGAGTCCCCGGTTACCGGCAATGATTTTCGAGACCCGAGATAGAAGATACGAGTTCCGAGTTATGGGAACGAGTTACAAGTCGCGAGTTACAAGGTAAGAGATACAAGAGACAAGCAGTTACGGACTACTAGATCTAGGATACCAGTTCGAGGATAACGTCATTGATTTACAAGATCCGGGATCAACACTTTCGAGTTCCGAGTTATGGGCAACGAGCTAGGGGTTACGTGTTACGAGTTACAAGATACGAGCTCCGAGTTGTCGGTAACACCTTCGAGTTCCGAGTTCTGAGTTACACGTTACGAGATACAAGATGCGGGTTCTCACTTATTAGTAATGAGTTACGAGCTACGAGAAACAAGATACGAGTTCCAGGTAATCAGTAATGAGTTACGAGCTACCAGATACAAGATACGAGTTCCGAGTTATGGGTAACGAGTTACGAGTTACAAGATAAGTGATACAAGATACGAGCTCCGAGTTGTCGGTAACACCTTCGAGTTCCGAGTTCTGAGTTACACGTTACGAGATACAAGATGCGGGTTCCCATTTATCGGTAACGATTTACGATCTAGGAGATGCAAGATACGAGTTCCAGGTTATTGGTAGTGGATTACAAGTTACAATATATAAGATACAAGTTCCGAGTTATGGGTAACGAGTTACGAGTTACAAGATAAGTGATACAAGATACGAGCTCCGAATTATCGGTATCACTTTCGAGTTCCGAGACCTGAGTTACTCGTCACGAGATACAAGATGCGAGTTCCCATTTATCGGTAACGATTTACGACCTACGAGATGCAAGATACGAGTTCCAGGTTATTGGTAGTGGATTACAAGTTACAATATATAAGATACGAGTTCCGAGTTATGGGTAACGAGTTACGAGTTACAAGATACGAGTTACAAGATAAGCGATACAAGATACGAGCTCCGAGTTGTCGGTAACACCTTCGAGTTCCGAGTTCTGAGTTACACGTTACGAGATACAAGATGCGGGTTCCCACTTATTAGTAACGTGTTACGATCTTCATGATCTAGGAACCGAGTTCCAGGTTATCGGCAGTGATTCGCGAGATACGAGGTCAAGATTCGAGTTCCGAGTTATGGGCAACGAGTTACGGGTTACCAGTTGCGAGATACAAGGTAAGTGATACAAGAAACGCGCTCTGAGCTATCGGTAGCACTTTCGAGTTCCGAGTCCTGAGTTACGCGTCGCGAAACACAAGATGCGAGTTCCCATTTATCGGTAACGATATACGAGCTACGAGATGCAAGATACGAGCTCCAGGTAATCAGTTATGAGTTACGAGCTACTAGATACAAGATACGAGTTCCGAGTTATCTGTAACGAGTTACGAGTTACAAGATACGCGCACCGAGTTATCGGTTACGCGTTACGAGTTCCGAGTTCTGAGTTTCGCGTCAAGAGATACAAGATGCGAGTTTCCACCTATCGGTAACGAATTACCAACTACTAGATCTAAGATACGAGTTCAAGCTTATCGTCCTCGATTTACAAGATCCGAGATCAAGATTCGAGTTCCGAGTTATGGGCAACGAGTTACGAGTTACCAGTTGCGAGATACAAGGTAAGCGATACAAGATACGAGCTCAGAGTTATCGGTAACACTTTCGAGTTCCGAGTACTGAGTTACGCGTCACGAGATACGAGATGCGAGTTCCCAGTTATTGGTAACGAGTTACGATCTTCAAGATCTAGGATACGAGTTTTAGGTTATCGGCAATGGTTTGCGAGATCCGAGATACAAGATACGAGTTCCGAGTTATGGGTAACGAGTTACGAGTTACAAGATACGAGCTCCGAGATATCGGTTACGCGTTACGAGTTCCGAGTTCTGAGTTTCGCGTCATGAGATACCAGATGCGAGTTTCCACCTATCGGTAACGAGTTACGAACTACTAGATCTAGGATACGAGTTCGAGGTTATTGTCATTCATTCACAAGATCCTAGATCAGGATTCGAGTTCCGAGTTATGGGCAACGAGTTACGGGTTACGAGTTGCGAGTTACAGGGTAAGTGATACTAGATACGAGCTCCTAGTTATCGGTAACACTTTCGAGTTCCGAGTCCTGAGTTACGCGTCACGAGATACAAGATGCGAGTTCCCATTTATCGGTAACAATTTACGAGCTACGAGATGCAAGATATGAGTTCCAGGTTTTCGGTAATGGATAAACAAGTTACGATATATAAGATACGAGTTCCGAGTTATGGGTAACGAGTTACGAGTTACGATTTACAAGATACGAGCTCCGAGTTATCGGTAACGGGTTACTAGTACCGAGCTCTGAGTTACACGTCACGGTATACAAGATGCGGGTTCCCACCTATCGGTAACGATTTACGAGCTACGAGGGGCAATATATCTGTTCCTTGTTATTGGTAATGGGCTACAAGCTACAATACACAAGATACGTGTTCCGGGTTATGAGTAGCGAGTTATAAGCTGCGATTTACGAGTAACGAGTTTCGAGTTGCGAGTTACGATATACGAGTTACGAATTACGACTTACGATCTAAGAGGTACTAGTTACAAGTTACAAGATACAAGATGCGAGTTCCCATTTATCGTAACGAGTTACGAGCTACGAGACACAAGATACGGGTTCCAGGTAATTAGTAATGAGTTACGAGCTACTAGATACAAGATACGAGTTCCGAGTTATGGGTAACGAGTTACGAGATAAGTGATACAAGATACTAGCTCCGAGTTGTCGGTAACGCGTTACTAGTTCTGAGCTCTGAGTTACACGTCACGAGATACAAGATGCGGGTTCCCACTTTTTGGTAACCAGTTACGGACTACTAGATCTAGGATACGAGTTCGAGATTAACGTCATTGATTTACTAGATCCGAGATCAACACTTTCGGGTTCCGACTCTTGAGTTACGCATCACGAGATACTAGATGCGAGTTCCCATTCATCGGTAACGATTTACGAGCAACGAGATGCAAGAGTCGAGTTCCAGGTTATCGGTGATAAATTACAAGTTACGGTATATAAGATACGAGCTCCGAGTTATCGGTATCCCTCTTATCGGTAACGATTTACAAGCAACGAGATGCAAGATACGTGTTCCAGGTTATCGGTAATGGATTAAAAGTTACGATATATAAGATACGAGTTCCGAGTTATGGGTATCGAGTTACGAGTTATGAGTTACGACTTACAAGGTAAGTGATACAAGACACGAGCTTCGAGTTATCGGTAACGCGTTGCTAGTTCTGAGTTCTGAGTTACACGTCTCGAGATACAAGATGCGAGTTCCCACTTATTGGTAACGAGTTACGATCTTCAAGATCTAGGATACGAGTTCCAGGTTATCGGCAATGGTTTGCGATATCCGAGATAGAAGGTACGAGTTCCGAGTAATGGGTAACGGGTTTAGTGTTACGAGTTACGAGTTACAAGGTAAGAGATACAAGATACAAGCTCCGAGTTATCGGTAACGCATTACGAATTCCAAGTTCTGAGTTACGCGTCACGAGATACAAGTTGCGAGTTCCCACTTATCGGTAACGATCTACGAGCTACGAGATGCAAGATACGAGTTCCTTGTTATTGGTAATGGGTAACAAGGCTACGATACACAAGATACGAGTTCCGGGTTATGAGTAGCGAGTTATAAGCTGCGATTTACGAGTAACGAGTTTCAAGTTGCGAGTTCTCATTTATCGAACGAGTTACGACCTACGAGACACAGGATACGTGTTCCAGGTAATCAGGAATGATTTGCGAGTTACGATATACGAGTTACGAATTACGACTTACGATCTACGAGGTACTAGTTACGAGTTGCGAGTCACAAGATACGAGCTCCGAGTTATCGGTTACCTGTTACGAGTTCCGAGTTCTGAGTTCCGCGTCACGAGATACAAGATACGAGTAACCATTTATCGGTAACGATTTACGAGCAACGAGATGCAAGATACATGTTCCAGGTTATCGGTAATGGATTACAAGTTACGATATATAAGATACGAGTTCCGAGTTATAGGAAACGAGATACGAGTTACAAGTTACAAGATGCGAGCCCCGAGTTATCGGTAATGAGTTACGAGCTACTAGAAGCAATATACGAGTTCCGAATTATGGGTAACGCGTTACGAGTTCCGCGTTATGAGTTACGCGTCACGAGATACAAGATGCGAGTTTCCACTTATCGGTAAGGATACGAATTCCAAGTTATCGGCATTGATTTACGAGATCCGAGATCAAGATTCGAGTTGCGAGTTATGGGTAACGAGTTACTAGTTACGGGTTACAAGGCAAGAGATAGAAGATACCAGTTCCACGATATCGGCAACACGTTACGAGATCCGAGTTACGACTTAATATCTACGAGGTACGAGTTACAAGATACAAGGTAAGAGATACAATATACAAGCACCGAGTTATCGGCAACGTGTTACGAGTTCCAAGCTCTGACTTACGCGTCATGAGATAAGAGTTGCGAGTTCCCATTTATCGGTAACGATTTACGAGCTAAGAGATGCATGATACGAGTTCCAGGTTATCGGTAGTGGATTACAAGTTACGATATATAAGATAAGAGGTCCAAGTTATGGGTAACGAGTTATGAGTTACAAGATACGAGTTCCGAGTTATCGGTAACGCGTTACTAGTTCAGAGTTCTGAGTTTCACGTCACGAGATACGAGTTCCCACTTATTGGTAACCAGTTACGATCTTTAAGATCTAGGAGACGAGTTCCAGGTTATCGGCAATGATATGCGAGATCCGAGACAGAAGATACGAGTTCCGAGTAATGGGTAACGAGTTACGAGTTACACGGTAAGTGATACAAGATAATAGCTCTGAGTTGCCGGTAACACTTTCAAGTTCCGAGTCCAGTGCTACGCGTCACGAGATACAAGATGCGAGTTCCCATTTATCGGTAACGATTTACGATCTACGAGATGCAAGATACGAGTTCCAGGTTATTGGTAGTGGATTACAAGTTATAATATATAAGATACGAGTTTCGAGTTATGGGTAACGAGTTACGAGTAACAAGATACGAGCTCCGAGTTATCGGTAACGCGTTACTAGTTCCGATTTCTGAGTTACACGTCACGAGATACAAGATGCGAGTTCCCACTTATTGAAGACGATTGAAGATAGCACATCAATCGAAACGTCGTGATACTCAAAATTTTATAGACAATGGAAGTCCGAAATCAAACTTTTGATACAATATATAAGATACGAGTTCCGAGTTATGGGTAACGAGTTACGAGAGGCAATATACGAGTTCCTTGTTATTGGTAATGGGCTACAAGCTACGATACACAAGATACGTGTTCCTAGTTATCGGTAACGATTTACGAACTACGAGAGGCAAGATACGGGTTCCTTGTTATTGGTAATGGGTTACAAGCTACGATACACAAGATACGGGTTCCGGGTTATGAGTTACGAGATAAAAGATGCGAGTTCCCACCTATCGTAATGAGTTACAAGGTAAGTGATACAAGATACGAGCTCCGATTTATCGGTAACACTTTCGAGCTCGGAGTCCTGAGTTAGGCCTCACGAGATACAAGATGCGAGTTCCCATTTATAGGTACCGATTTACGAACCACGAGAGGCAAGATACGAGTTCCTTGTTATTGGTAATGGGTTACAAGCTACGATACACAAAATACGGGTTCCGGGTTATGAGTTACGAGATAAAAGATGCGAGTTCCCACTTATCGTAACGAGTTACGAGCTGCGAGACACAAGATGCGAGTTCCAGGTGATCAGTAATGAGTTACGAGCTACTAGAGACAAGACAGGAGTTCCGAGTAATGGGTAAAGAGTTACTAGTTACAAGATATGCGCACCGAGTTGTCGGTTACGCGTTACGAGTTCCGAGTTCTGAGTTTCGCGTCATGAGATACAAGTTGAGAGTTTCCACCTATCGGTAACGAGTTACGAACTACTAGATGTAGGATGCCAGATCGAGGTTATCGTCATTGATTTACAAGATACGAGATCAAGATTCGAGTTCAAAGTAATGGGCAACGAGTTACGGGTTACGGGTTACCAGTTACAAGCTAAGTGATACAAGATACGAGCTCCGAGTTATCGGTAACACTTTCGAGTTCCGAGTACTGAGTTACGCGTCACGAGATACTAGATGCGAGTTCCCATTTATCGGTAACGATTTACGAGCAACGAGATGCAAGATACAAGTTCCAGGTTATCGGTGATGGATTACAAGTTACGGTATATAAGATACCAGCTCCGAGTTATCGGTAACGTGTTACGAGTTCCGAGTTCTGAGTTACACGTCACGAGATACGAGATGCGAGTTCCCAGTTATTGGTAACGAGTTACGATCTTCATGATCTAGGAACAGAGTTCCTGGTTATCGGCAGTGAGTCGCGAGATCCGAGATAGAAGGAACGAGTTCCGAGTAATGGGTAACGAGTTACGAGTTACTAGTTACGAGTTAGAAGGTAAGAGATACAAGATACAAGCTCCGAGTTATCGGTAACGCGTTATGAGTTACAAGTTCTGAGTTACGCGTCACGAGATGCAAGTTGCGAGTTCCCACTTATCGGTAACGATTTACGAGCTATGAGAGGCAAGATACGAGTTCCTTGTTATTGGTAATGGGTAACGAGCTACGATACACAAGATACGAGTTCCAGGTAATCAGTTATGAGTTACGAGCTACTAGATACAAGATACGAGTTCCGAGTTATGGGTAACTAGTTACTTGTTACGAGTTACAAGATACGAGCTCCGAGTTATTGGTAACGCGTTACGAGTTCCGAGTTCTGAGTTTTGCGTCATGAGTTACAAGATGCGAGTTTACACCTATCGGTAACGAGTTACGAACTACTAGATCTAGGATACCAGTTCGAGGTTATCGTCATTGATTTATAAGATACGAGATCAAGATTCGAGGTCGAAGTTATGGGCAACGAGTTACGGGTTACGAGTTACAAGGTAAGTGATACAAGATACGAGCTCCGAGTTATCGGTAACACTTTCGAGTTGCGAGTCCTGAGTTACGCGTCACGAGATACTAGATGCGAGTTCCCATTTATCGGTAACGATTTACGAGCAACGAGATGCAAGATACGAGTTCCAGGTTATCGGTGATGGATTACAAGTTACGGTATATAAGATACGAGCTCCGAGTTATCGGTAACGCGTTACGAGTTACGAGTTACAACTTACAAGGTAGGTGATACAAGATACGAGTTCCAACTTATCGTAACGAGTTACGAGCTACGAGACACAAGATTCGAACTCCAGGTGATCAGTAATGAGTTACGAGCTACTAGAAGCAAGATACATGTTCCGAGTAATGGGTAACAAGTTACGAGTTACAAGATACCAGCTCCGAGTTATCGGTTACCCTTTACGTGTTCCAAGTTCTGAGTTTCGCGTCATGAGATACAAGATGCGAGCTTCCACCTATCGGTAACGAGTTACGAACTGCTAGTTCTAGGACAAGAGTTCGAGGTTATCGACATTGATTTACAAGATCCGAGATCAACATTTTCGAGTTCCGAGATATGGGCAACGAGTTACGGGTTACGGGTTAAGAGTTACAAGGTAAGTGATACAAGATACGAGCTCCGAGTTGTCGGTAACACCTTCGAGTTCCGAGTCCTGAGTTAAACGTCACGAGATACAAGACGCGTGTTCCCATTTATCGGTAACGATTTACGAGCTACGAGATACGAGTTCCAGGTTATTGGTAGTGTATTACAAGTTACAATATATAAGATAGGAGTTCCGAGTTATGGGTAACTAGTTACGAGTTACAAGATACGAGCTCCGAGTTATCGGTAACGCGTTACTGGTCCGGGTTCTGAGTTACATGTTACGAGATACAAGATGCGGGTTCCCACTTATTGGTAACGAGTTACGATCTTCATGATCTAGGAACCGAGCTCCTGGTTATCGGCAGTCATTCGCGAAATCCGAGATAGAAGAAACGAGTTCCGAGTAACGGGTAACGAGTTACGATCTTCATGATCTAGGAACCGAGCTTCTGTTTATCGGCAGTCATTCGCGAAATCCGAGATAGAAGAAACGAGTTCCGAGTAACGGGTAACGAGTTACGAGTTACTAGTAGGGAGTAGGGAGTTATAAGCTGCGATTTCCGAGTTACGAGTTACTAGTTACGAGTTACGAGTTACGAGTTACGAGTTACGAGTTACGAGTTACGAGTTACGAGTTACGAGTTACGAGTTACGAGTTACGAGTTACGAGTTACGAGTTACGAGTTACGAGTTACGAGTTACGAGTTACGAGTTACGAGTTACGAGTTACGAGTTACGAGTTACGAGTTACGAGTTACGAGTTACGAGTTACGAGTTACGAGTTACGAGTTACGAGTTACGAGTTACGAGTTACGAGTTACGAGTTACGAGTTACGAGTTACGAGTTACGAGTTACGAGTTACGAGTTACGAGTTACGAGTTACGAGTTACGAGTTACGAGTTACGAGTTACGAGTTACGAGTTACGAGTTACGAGTTACGAGTTACGAGTTACGAGTTACGAGTTACGAGTTACGAGTTACGAGTTACGAGTTACGAGTTACGAGTTACGAGTTACGAGTTACGAGTTACGAGTTACGAGTTACGAGTTACGAGTTACGAGTTACGAGTTACGAGTTACGAGTTACGAGTTACGAGTTACGAGTTACGAGTTACGAGTTACGAGTTACGAGTTACGAGTTACGAGTTACGAGTTACGAGTTACGAGTTACGAGTTACGAGTTACGAGTTACGAGTTACGAGTTACGAGTTACGAGTTACGAGTTACGAGTTACGAGTTACGAGTTACGAGTTACGAGTTACGAGTTACGAGTTACGAGTTACGAGTTACGAGTTACGAGTTACGAGTTACGAGTTACGAGTTAGGAGTTACGAGTTACGAGTTACGAGTTACGAGTTAGGAGTTACGAGTTACGAGTTACGAGTTACGAGTTACGAGTTACGAGTTACGAGTTACGAGTTACGAGTTACGAGTTACGAGTTACGAGTTACGAGTTACGAGTTACGAGTTACGAGTTACGAGTTACGAGTTACGAGTTACGAGTTACGAGTTACGAGTTACGAGTTACGAGTTACGAGTTACGAGTTACGAGTTACGAGTTACGAGTTACGAGTTACGAGTTACGAGTTACGAGTTACGAGTTACGAGTTACGAGTTACGAGTTACGAGTTACGAGTTACGAGTTACGAGTTAGGAGTTACGAGTTACGAGTTACGAGTTAGGAGTTACGAGTTACGAGTTACGAGTTACGAGTTACGAGTTACGAGTTACGAGTTACGAGTTACGAGTTACGAGTTACGAGTTACGAGTTACGAGTTACGAGTTACGAGTTACGAGTTACGAGTTACGAGTTACGAGTTACGAGTTACGAGTTACGAGTTACGAGTTACGAGTTACGAGTTACGAGTTACGAGTTACGAGTTACGAGTTACGAGTTACGAGTTACGAGTTACGAGTTACGAGTTACGAGTTACGAGTTACGAGTTACGAGTTACCAGTTACGAGTTACGAGTTACGAGTTACGAGTTACGAGTTACCAGTTACGAGTTACGAGTTACGAGTTACGAGTTACGAGTTACGAGTTACGAGTTACGAGTTACGAGTTACGAGTTACGAGTTACGAGTTACGAGTTACGAGTTACGAGTTACGAGTTACGAGTTACGAGTTACGAGTTACGAGTTACGAGTTACGAGTTACGAGTTACGAGTTACGAGTTACGAGTTACGAGTTACGAGTTACGAGTTACGAGTTACGAGTTACGAGTTACGAGTTACGAGTTACGAGTTACGAGTTACGAGTTACGAGTTACGAGTTACGAGTTACGAGTTACGAGTTACGAGTTACGAGTTACGAGTTACGAGTAACGAGTTACGAGTTACGAGTTACGAGTTACGAGTAACGAGTTACGAGTTACGAGTTACGAGTTACGAGTTACGAGTTACGAGTTACGAGTTACGAGTTACGAGTTACGAGTTACGAGTTACGAGTTACGAGTTACGAGTTACGAGTTACGAGTTACGAGTTACGAGTTACGAGTTACGAGTTACGAGTTACGAGTTACGAGTTACGAGTTACGAGTTACGAGTTACGAGTTACGAGTTACGAGTTACGAGTTACGAGTTACGAGTTACGAGTTACGAGTTACGAGTTACGAGTTACGAGTTACGAGTTACGAGTTACGAGTTACGAGTTACGAGTTACGAGTTACGAGTTACGAGTTACGAGTTACGAGTTACGAGTTACGAGTTACGAGTTACGAGTTACTAGTTACGAGTTAGAAGGTAACAGATACAAGATACAAGCTCCGAGTTATCGGTAACGTGTTACGAGTTCCAAGTTCTGAGTTACGCGTCACGAGATACCAGTTGCGATATCCCACTTATCGGTAACGATTTACAAGCAACGAGATGCAAGATACGTGTTCCAGGTTATCGGTGATGGATTACAAGTTACGGTATATTAGATACGAGCTCCGAGTTATCGGTAACGTGTTACGAGTTACGAGTTCTGAGTTACACGTCACGAGATACGGGATGCGAGTTCCCACTTATTGGTAACGAGTTAGGATCTTCATGATCTAGGATACGAGTTCCAGGTTATTGGCAATGATTTGCGAGATCCGAGATAGAAGATACGAGTTCCGAGTAATGGATAACGGGTTAAGTGTTACGAGTTACGAGTTGCAAGGTAAGAGATACAAGATACAAGCTCCGAGTTATCGGTAACACTTTCGAGTTCCGAGTCCTGAGTTACGCGTCACGAAATACTAGATGCGAGTTCCCATTTATCGGTAACGATTTACGAGCAACGAGATGCAAGATACGTGTTCCAGGTTATCGGTGATGGATTACAAGTTACGGTATATTAGATACGAGCTCCGAGTTATCGGTAACGTGTTACGAGTTCCAAGTTCTGAGTTACGCGTCACCAGATACAAGTTGCGGTATCCCTCTTATCGGTAACGATTTACAAGCAACGAGATGCAAGATACGTGTTCCAGGTTATCGGTAATGGATTAAAAGTTACGATATATAAGATACGAGTTCCGAGTTATGGGTAACGAGTTATAAGTTTCGACTTACAAGGTAAGTGATACAAGATACGAGCTTCGAGTTATCGGTAACACTTTCGAGTTCCGAGTCCTGAGTTACGCGTCACGAGATACTAGATGCGAGTTCCCATTTATCGGTAACGATTTACGAACAACGAGATGCAAGATACGAGTTCCAGGTTATTGGTAGTGGATTACAAGTTACAATATATAAGATACGAGTTCCGAGTTATGGGTAACGAGTTACGAGTTACAAGATAAGTGATACAAGATACGAGCTCCGAGTTGCCGGTAACACCTTCGAGTTCCGAGTTCTGAGTTACACGTTACGAGATACAAGATGCGGGTTCCCACTTATTAGTAACGTGTTACGATCTTCATGATCTAGGAACCGAGTTCCAGGTTATCGGCAGTGATTCGCGAGATACGAGGTCAAGATTCGAGTTCCGAGTTATGGGCAACGAGTTACGGGTTACCAGTTGCGAGATACAAGGTAAGTGATACAAGAAACGCGCTCTGAGCTATCGGTAGCACTTTCGAGTTCCGAGTCCTGAGTTACGCGTCGCGAAACACAAGATGCGAGTTCCCATTTATCGGTAACGATATACGAGCTACGAGATGCAAGATACGAGCTCCAGGTAATCAGTTATGAGTTACGAGCTACTAGATACAAGATACGAGTTCCGAGTTATCTGTAACGAGTTACGAGTTACAAGATACGCGCACCGAGTTATCGGTTACGCGTTACGAGTTCCGAGTTCTGAGTTTCGCGTCAAGAGATACAAGATGCGAGTTTCCACCTATCGGTAACGAATTACCAACTACTAGATCTAAGATACGAGTTCAAGCTTATCGTCCTCGATTTACAAGATCCGAGATCAAGATTCGAGTTCCGAGTTATGGGCAACGAGTTACGGGTTACCAGTTGCGAGATACAAGGTAAGCGATACAAGATACGAGCTCAGAGTTATCGGTAACACTTTCGAGTTCCGAGTACTGAGTTACGCGTCACGAGATACGAGATGCGAGTTCCCAGTTATTGGTAACGAGTTACGATCTTCAAGATCTAGGATACGAGTTTTAGGTTATCGGCAATGGTTTGCGAGATCCGAGATACAAGATACGAGTTCCGAGTTATGGGTAACGAGTTACGAGTTACAAGATACGAGCTCCGAGATATCGGTTACGCGTTACGAGTTCCGAGTTCTGAGTTTCGCGTCATGAGATACCAGATGCGAGTTTCCACCTATCGGTAACGAGTTACGAACTACTAGATCTAGGATACGAGTTCGAGGTTATTGTCATTCATTCACAAGATCCTAGATCAGGATTCGAGTTCCGAGTTATGGGCAACGAGTTACGGGTTACGAGTTGCGAGTTACAGGGTAAGTGATACTAGATACGAGCTCCTAGTTATCGGTAACACTTTCGAGTTCCGA
This sequence comes from Bruchidius siliquastri, assembly GCA_949316355.1. NCBI lineage: Eukaryota > Metazoa > Arthropoda > Insecta > Coleoptera > Chrysomelidae > Bruchidius > Bruchidius siliquastri. Next base: position 23,411,009 of record OX438529.1, read on the forward strand.
GTCCTGAGTTACGCGTCACGAGATACAAGATGCGAGTTCCCATTTATCGGTAACAATTTACGAGCTACGAGATGCAAGATATGAGTTCCAGGTTTTCGGTAATGGATAAACAAGTTACGATATATAAGATACGAGTTCCGAGTTATGGGTAACGAGTTACGAGTTACGATTTACAAGATACGAGCTCCGAGTTATCGGTAACGCGTTACTAGTACCGAGTTCTGAGTTACACGTCACGGTATACAAGATGCGGGTTCCCACCTATCGGTAACGATTTACGAGCTACGAGGGGCAATATATCTGTTCCTTGTTATTGGTAATGGGCTACAAGCTACAATACACAAGATACGTGTTCCGGGTTATGAGTAGCGAGTTATAAGCTGCGATTTACGAGTAACGAGTTTCGAGTTGCGAGTTACGATATACGAGTTACGAATTACGACTTACGATCTAAGAGGTACTAGTTACAAGTTACAAGATACAAGATGCGAGTTCCCATTTATCGTAACGAGTTACGAGCTACGAGACACAAGATACGGGTTCCAGGTAATTAGTAATGAGTTACGAGCTACTAGATACAAGATACGAGTTCCGAGTTATGGGTAACGAGTTACGAGATAAGTGATACAAGATACTAGCTCCGAGTTGTCGGTAACGCGTTACTAGTTCTGAGCTCTGAGTTACACGTCACGAGATACAAGATGCGGGTTCCCACTTTTTGGTAACCAGTTACGGACTACTAGATCTAGGATACGAGTTCGAGATTAACGTCATTGATTTACTAGATCCGAGATCAACACTTTCGGGTTCCGACTCTTGAGTTACGCATCACGAGATACTAGATGCGAGTTCCCATTCATCGGTAACGATTTACGAGCAACGAGATGCAAGAGTCGAGTTCCAGGTTATCGGTGATAAATTACAAGTTACGGTATATAAGATACGAGCTCCGAGTTATCGGTATCCCTCTTATCGGTAACGATTTACAAGCAACGAGATGCAAGATACGTGTTCCAGGTTATCGGTAATGGATTAAAAGTTACGATATATAAGATACGAGTTCCGAGTTATGGGTATCGAGTTACGAGTTATGAGTTACGACTTACAAGGTAAGTGATACAAGACACGAGCTTCGAGTTATCGGTAACGCGTTGCTAGTTCTGAGTTCTGAGTTACACGTCTCGAGATACAAGATGCGAGTTCCCACTTATTGGTAACGAGTTACGATCTTCAAGATCTAGGATACGAGTTCCAGGTTATCGGCAATGGTTTGCGATATCCGAGATAGAAGGTACGAGTTCCGAGTAATGGGTAACGGGTTTAGTGTTACGAGTTACGAGTTACAAGGTAAGAGATACAAGATACAAGCTCCGAGTTATCGGTAACGCATTACGAATTCCAAGTTCTGAGTTACGCGTCACGAGATACAAGTTGCGAGTTCCCACTTATCGGTAACGATCTACGAGCTACGAGATGCAAGATACGAGTTCCTTGTTATTGGTAATGGGTAACAAGGCTACGATACACAAGATACGAGTTCCGGGTTATGAGTAGCGAGTTATAAGCTGCGATTTACGAGTAACGAGTTTCAAGTTGCGAGTTCTCAGTTCTCATTTATCGAACGAGTTACGACCTACGAGACACAGGATACGTGTTCCAGGTAATCAGGAATGATTTGCGAGTTACGATATACGAGTTACGAATTACGACTTACGATCTACGAGGTACTAGTTACGAGTTGCGAGTCACAAGATACGAGCTCCGAGTTATCGGTTACCTGTTACGAGTTCCGAGTTCTGAGTTCCGCGTCACGAGATACAAGATACGAGTAACCATTTATCGGTAACGATTTACGAGCAACGAGATGCAAGATACATGTTCCAGGTTATCGGTAATGGATTACAAGTTACGATATATAAGATACGAGTTCCGAGTTATAGGAAACGAGATACGAGTTACAAGTTACAAGATGCGAGCCCCGAGTTATCGGTAATGAGTTACGAGCTACTAGAAGCAATATACGAGTTCCGAATTATGGGTAACGCGTTACGAGTTCCGCGTTATGAGTTACGCGTCACGAGATACAAGATGCGAGTTTCCACTTATCGGTAAGGATACGAATTCCAAGTTATCGGCATTGATTTACGAGATCCGAGATCAAGATTCGAGTTGCGAGTTATGGGTAACGAGTTACTAGTTACGGGTTACAAGGCAAGAGATAGAAGATACCAGTTCCACGATATCGGCAACACGTTACGAGATCCGAGTTACGACTTAATATCTACGAGGTACGAGTTACAAGATACAAGGTAAGAGATACAATATACAAGCACCGAGTTATCGGCAACGTGTTACGAGTTCCAAGCTCTGACTTACGCGTCATGAGATAAAAGTTGCGAGTTCCCATTTATCGGTAACGATTTACGAGCTAAGAGATGCATGATACGAGTTCCAGGTTATCGGTAGTGGATTACAAGTTACGATATATAAGATAAGAGGTCCAAGTTATGGGTAACGAGTTATGAGTTACAAGATACGAGTTCCGAGTTATCGGTAACGCGTTACTAGTTCAGAGTTCTGAGTTTCACGTCACGAGATACGAGTTCCCACTTATTGGTAACCAGTTACGATCTTTAAGATCTAGGAGACGAGTTCCAGGTTATCGGCAATGATATGCGAGATCCGAGACAGAAGATACGAGTTCCGAGTAATGGGTAACGAGTTACGAGTTACACGGTAAGTGATACAAGATAATAGCTCTGAGTTGCCGGTAACACTTTCAAGTTCCGAGTCCAGTGCTACGCGTCACGAGATACAAGATGCGAGTTCCCATTTATCGGTAACGATTTACGATCTACGAGATGCAAGATACGAGTTCCAGGTTATTGGTAGTGGATTACAAGTTATAATATATAAGATACGAGTTTCGAGTTATGGGTAACGAGTTACGAGTAACAAGATACGAGCTCCGAGTTATCGGTAACGCGTTACTAGTTCCGATTTCTGAGTTACACGTCACGAGATACAAGATGCGAGTTCCCACTTATTGAAGACGATTGAAGATAGCACATCAATCGAAACGTCGTGATACTCAAAATTTTATAGACAATGGAAGTCCGAAATCAAACTTTTGATACAATATATAAGATACGAGTTCCGAGTTATGGGTAACGAGTTACGAGAGGCAATATACGAGTTCCTTGTTATTGGTAATGGGCTACAAGCTACGATACACAAGATACGTGTTCCTAGTTATCGGTAACGATTTACGAACTACGAGAGGCAAGATACGGGTTCCTTGTTATTGGTAATGGGTTACAAGCTACGATACACAAGATACGGGTTCCGGGTTATGAGTTACGAGATAAAAGATGCGAGTTCCCACCTATCGTAATGAGTTACAAGGTAAGTGATACAAGATACGAGCTCCGATTTATCGGTAACACTTTCGAGCTCGGAGTCCTGAGTTAGGCCTCACGAGATACAAGATGCGAGTTCCCATTTATAGGTACCGATTTACGAACCACGAGAGGCAAGATACGAGTTCCTTGTTATTGGTAATGGGTTACAAGCTACGATACACAAAATACGGGTTCCGGGTTATGAGTTACGAGATAAAAGATGCGAGTTCCCACTTATCGTAACGAGTTACGAGCTGCGAGACACAAGATGCGAGTTCCAGGTGATCAGTAATGAGTTACGAGCTACTAGAGACAAGACAGGAGTTCCGAGTAATGGGTAAAGAGTTACTAGTTACAAGATATGCGCACCGAGTTGTCGGTTACGCGTTACGAGTTCCGAGTTCTGAGTTTCGCGTCATGAGATACAAGTTGAGAGTTTCCACCTATCGGTAACGAGTTACGAACTACTAGATGTAGGATGCCAGATCGAGGTTATCGTCATTGATTTACAAGATACGAGATCAAGATTCGAGTTCAAAGTAATGGGCAACGAGTTACGGGTTACGGGTTACCAGTTACAAGCTAAGTGATACAAGATACGAGCTCCGAGTTATCGGTAACACTTTCGAGTTCCGAGTCCTGAGTTACGCGTCACGAGATACTAGATGCGAGTTCCCATTTATCGGTAACGATTTACGAGCAACGAGATGCAAGATACAAGTTCCAGGTTATCGGTGATGGATTACAAGTTACGGTATATAAGATACCAGCTCCGAGTTATCGGTAACGTGTTACGAGTTCCGAGTTCTGAGTTACACGTCACGAGATACGAGATGCGAGTTCCCAGTTATTGGTAACGAGTTACGATCTTCATGATCTAGGAACAGAGTTCCTGGTTATCGGCAGTGAGTCGCGAGATCCGAGATAGAAGGAACGAGTTCCGAGTAATGGGTAACGAGTTACGAGTTACTAGTTACGAGTTAGAAGGTAAGAGATACAAGATACAAGCTCCGAGTTATCGGTAACGCGTTATGAGTTACAAGTTCTGAGTTACGCGTCACGAGATGCAAGTTGCGAGTTCCCACTTATCGGTAACGATTTACGAGCTATGAGAGGCAAGATACGAGTTCCTTGTTATTGGTAATGGGTAACGAGCTACGATACACAAGATACGAGTTCCAGGTAATCAGTTATGAGTTACGAGCTACTAGATACAAGATACGAGTTCCGAGTTATGGGTAACTAGTTACTTGTTACGAGTTACAAGATACGAGCTCCGAGTTATTGGTAACGCGTTACGAGTTCCGAGTTCTGAGTTTTGCGTCATGAGTTACAAGATGCGAGTTTACACCTATCGGTAACGAGTTACGAACTACTAGATCTAGGATACCAGTTCGAGGTTATCGTCATTGATTTATAAGATACGAGATCAAGATTCGAGGTCGAAGTTATGGGCAACGAGTTACGGGTTACGAGTTACAAGGTAAGTGATACAAGATACGAGCTCCGAGTTATCGGTAACACTTTCGAGTTGCGAGTCCTGAGTTACGCGTCACGAGATACTAGATGCGAGTTCCCATTTATCGGTAACGATTTACGAGCAACGAGATGCAAGATACGAGTTCCAGGTTATCGGTGATGGATTACAAGTTACGGTATATAAGATACGAGCTCCGAGTTATCGGTAACGCGTTACGAGTTACGAGTTACAACTTACAAGGTAGGTGATACAAGATACGAGTTCCAACTTATCGTAACGAGTTACGAGCTACGAGACACAAGATTCGAACTCCAGGTGATCAGTAATGAGTTACGAGCTACTAGAAGCAAGATACATGTTCCGAGTAATGGGTAACAAGTTACGAGTTACAAGATACCAGCTCCGAGTTATCGGTTACCCTTTACGTGTTCCAAGTTCTGAGTTTCGCGTCATGAGATACAAGATGCGAGCTTCCACCTATCGGTAACGAGTTACGAACTGCTAGTTCTAGGACAAGAGTTCGAGGTTATCGACATTGATTTACAAGATCCGAGATCAACATTTTCGAGTTCCGAGATATGGGCAACGAGTTACGGGTTACGGGTTAAGAGTTACAAGGTAAGTGATACAAGATACGAGCTCCGAGTTGTCGGTAACACCTTCGAGTTCCGAGTCCTGAGTTAAACGTCACGAGATACAAGACGCGTGTTCCCATTTATCGGTAACGATTTACGAGCTACGAGATACGAGTTCCAGGTTATTGGTAGTGTATTACAAGTTACAATATATAAGATAGGAGTTCCGAGTTATGGGTAACTAGTTACGAGTTACAAGATACGAGCTCCGAGTTATCGGTAACGCGTTACTGGTCCGGGTTCTGAGTTACATGTTACGAGATACAAGATGCGGGTTCCCACTTATTGGTAACGAGTTACGATCTTCATGATCTAGGAACCGAGCTCCTGGTTATCGGCAGTCATTCGCGAAATCCGAGATAGAAGAAACGAGTTCCGAGTAACGGGTAACGAGTTACGATCTTCATGATCTAGGAACCGAGCTCCTGTTTATCGGCAGTCATTCGCGAAATCCGAGATAGAAGAAACGAGTTCCGAGTAACGGGTAACGAGTTACGAGTTACTAGTAGGGAGTAGGGAGTTATAAGCTGCGATTTCCGAGTTACGAGTTACTAGTTACGAGTTACGAGTTACGAGTTACGAGTTACGAGTTACGAGTTACGAGTTACGAGTTACGAGTTACGAGTTACGAGTTACGAGTTACGAGTTACGAGTTACGAGTTACGAGTTACGAGTTACGAGTTACGAGTTACGAGTTACGAGTTACGAGTTACGAGTTACGAGTTACGAGTTACGAGTTACGAGTTACGAGTTACGAGTTACGAGTTACGAGTTACGAGTTACGAGTTACGAGTTACGAGTTACGAGTTACGAGTTACGAGTTACGAGTTACGAGTTACGAGTTACGAGTTACGAGTTACGAGTTACGAGTTACGAGTTACGAGTTACGAGTTACGAGTTACGAGTTACGAGTTACGAGTTACGAGTTACGAGTTACGAGTTACGAGTTACGAGTTACGAGTTACGAGTTACGAGTTACGAGTTACGAGTTACGAGTTACGAGTTACGAGTTACGAGTTACGAGTTACGAGTTACGAGTTACGAGTTACGAGTTACGAGTTACGAGTTACGAGTTACGAGTTACGAGTTACGAGTTACGAGTTACGAGTTACGAGTTACGAGTTACGAGTTACGAGTTACGAGTTACGAGTTACGAGTTACGAGTTACGAGTTACGAGTTACGAGTTACGAGTTACGAGTTACGAGTTACGAGTTACGAGTTACGAGTTACGAGTTACGAGTTACGAGTTACGAGTTACGAGTTACGAGTTACGAGTTACGAGTTACGAGTTACGAGTTACGAGTTACGAGTTACGAGTTACGAGTTACGAGTTACGAGTTACGAGTTACGAGTTACGAGTTACGAGTTACGAGTTACGAGTTACGAGTTACGAGTTACGAGTTACGAGTTACGAGTTACGAGTTACGAGTTACGAGTTACGAGTTACGAGTTACGAGTTACGAGTTACGAGTTACGAGTTACGAGTTACGAGTTACGAGTTACGAGTTACGAGTTACGAGTTACGAGTTACGAGTTACGAGTTACGAGTTACGAGTTACGAGTTACGAGTTACGAGTTACGAGTTACGAGTTACGAGTTACGAGTTACGAGTTACGAGTTACGAGTTACGAGTTACGAGTTACGAGTTACGAGTTACGAGTTACGAGTTACGAGTTACGAGTTACGAGTTACGAGTTACGAGTTACGAGTTACGAGTTACGAGTTACGAGTTACGAGTTACGAGTTACGAGTTACGAGTTACGAGTTACGAGTTACGAGTTACGAGTTACGAGTTACGAGTTACGAGTTACGAGTTACGAGTTACGAGTTACGAGTTACGAGTTACGAGTTACGAGTTACGAGTTACGAGTTACGAGTTACGAGTTACGAGTTACGAGTTACGAGTTACGAGTTACGAGTTACGAGTTACGAGTTACGAGTTACGAGTTACGAGTTACGAGTTACGAGTTACGAGTTACGAGTTACGAGTTACGAGTTACGAGTTACGAGTTACGAGTTACGAGTTACGAGTTACGAGTTACGAGTTACGAGTTACGAGTTACGAGTTACGAGTTACGAGTTACGAGTTACGAGTTACGAGTTACGAGTTACGAGTTACGAGTTACGAGTTACGAGTTAGGAGTTACGAGTTACGAGTTAGGAGTTACGAGTTACGAGTTACGAGTTACGAGTTACGAGTTACGAGTTACGAGTTACGAGTTACGAGTTACGAGTTACGAGTTACGAGTTACGAGTTACGAGTTACGAGTTACGAGTTACGAGTTACGAGTTACGAGTTACGAGTTACGAGTTACGAGTTACGAGTTACGAGTTACGAGTTACGAGTTACGAGTTACGAGTTACGAGTTACGAGTTACGAGTTACGAGTTACGAGTTACGAGTTACGAGTTACGAGTTACGAGTTACGAGTTACGAGTTACGAGTTACGAGTTACGAGTTACGAGTTACGAGTTACGAGTTACGAGTTACGAGTTACGAGTTACGAGTTACGAGTTACGAGTTACGAGTTACGAGTTACGAGTTACGAGTTACGAGTTACGAGTTACGAGTTACGAGTTACGAGTTACGAGTTACGAGTTACGAGTTACGAGTTACGAGTTACGAGTTACGAGTTACGAGTTACGAGTTACGAGTTACGAGTTACGAGTTACGAGTTACGAGTTACGAGTTACGAGTTACGAGTTACGAGTTACGAGTTACGAGTTACGAGTTACGAGTTACGAGTTACGAGTTACGAGTTACGAGTTACGAGTTACGAGTTACGAGTTACGAGTTACGAGTTACGAGTTACGAGTTACGAGTTACGAGTTACGAGTTTCGAGTTTCGAGTTTCGAGTTACGAGTTACGAGTTACGAGTTACGAGTTACGAGTAACGAGTTACGAGTTACGAGTTACGAGTTACGAGTTACGAGTTACGAGTTACGAGTTACGAGTTACGAGTTACGAGTTACGAGTTACGAGTTACGAGTTACGAGTTACGAGTTACGAGTTACGAGTTACGAGTTACGAGTTACGAGTTACGAGTTACGAGTTACGAGTTACGAGTTACGAGTTACGAGTTACGAGTTACGAGTTACGAGTTACGAGTTACGAGTTACGAGTTACGAGTTACGAGTTACGAGTTACGAGTTACGAGTTACGAGTTACGAGTTACGAGTTACGAGTTACGAGTTACGAGTTACGAGTTACGAGTTACGAGTTACGAGTTACGAGTTACGAGTTACGAGTTACGAGTTACGAGTTACGAGTTACGAGTTACGAGTTACGAGTTACGAGTTACGAGTTACGAGTTACGAGTTACGAGTTACGAGTTACGAGTTACGAGTTACGAGTTACGAGTTACGAGTTACGAGTTACGAGTTACGAGTTACGAGTTACGAGTTACGAGTTACGAGTTACGAGTTACGAGTTACGAGTTACGAGTTACGAGTTACGAGTTACGAGTTACGAGTTACGAGTTACGAGTTACGAGTTACGAGTTACGAGTTTCGAGTTACGAGTTCCAAATTACGAGTTTCGAGTTACGAGTTACGAGTTACGAGTTACGAGTTACGAGTTACGAGTTACGAGTTACGAGTTACGAGTTACGAGTTACGAGTTACGAGTTACGAGTTACGAGTTACGAGTTACGAGTTACGAGTTACGAGTTACGAGTTACGAGTTACGAGTTACGAGTTACGAGTTACGAGTTACGAGTTACGAGTTACGAGTTACGAGTTACGAGTTACGAGTTACGAGTTACGAGTTACGAGTTACGAGTTACGAGTTACGAGTTACGAGTTACGAGTTACGAGTTACGAGTTACGAGTTACGAGTTACGAGTTACGAGTTACGAGTTACGAGTTACGAGTTACGAGTTACGAGTTACGAGTTACGAGTTACGAGTTACGAGTTACGAGTTACGAGTTACGAGTTACGAGTTACGAGTTACGAGTTACGAGTTACGAGTTACGAGTTACGAGTTACGAGTTACGAGTTTCGAGTTACGAGTTCCAAATTACGAGTTTCGAGTTACGAGTTACGAGTTACGAGTTACGAGTTACGAGTTACGAGTTACGAGTTACGAGTTACGAGTTACGAGTTACGAGTTACGAGTTACGAGTTACGAGTTACGAGTTACGAGTTACGAGTTACGAGTTACCAGTTACGAGTTACGAGTTACGAGTTACGAGTTACGAGTTACGAGTTACGAGTTACGAGTTACGAGTTACGAGTTACGAGTTACGAGTTACGAGTTACGAGTTACGAGTTACGAGTTACGAGTTACGAGTTACGAGTTACGAGTTACGAGTTACGAGTTACGAGTTACGAGTTACGAGTTACGAGTTACGAGTTACGAGTTACGAGTTACGAGTTACGAGTTACGAGTTACGAGTTACGAGTTACGAGTTACGAGTTACGAGTTACGAGTTACGAGTTACGAGTTACGAGTTACGAGTTACGAGTTACGAGTTACGAGTTACGAGTTACGAGTTACGAGTTACGAGTTACTAGTTACGAGTTAGAAGGTAACAGATACAAGATACAAGCTCCGAGTTATCGGTAACGCGTTATGAGTTACAAGTTCTGAGTTACGCGTCAAGAGATGCAAGTTGCGAGTTCCCACTTATCGGTAACGATTTACGAGCTACGAGAGGCAGAATACGAGTTCGTTGTTATTGGTAATGGGCTACAAGCTACGATACACAAGATACGAGTTCCGGGTTATGAGTTACGAGTTACGAGTTACGAGTTACGAGTTACGAGTTACGAGTTACGAGTTACGAGTTACGAGTTACGAGTTACGAGTTACGAGTTACGAGTTACGAGTTACGAGTTACGAGTTACGAGTTACGAGTTACGAGTTACGAGTTACGAGTTACGAGTTACGAGTTACGAGTTACGAGTTACGAGTTACGAGTTACGAGTTACGAGTTACGAGTTACGAGTTACGAGTTACGAGTTACGAGTTACGAGTTACGAGTTACGAGTTACGAGTTACGAGTTACGAGTTACGAGTTACGAGTTACGAGTTACGAGTTACGAGTTACGAGTTACGAGTTACGAGTTACGAGTTTCAAGTTACGAGTTTCGAGTTGCGAGTTACGATATACGAGTTGCGAGTTACGAATTACGACTTACGATCTACGAGGCACTAGTTACGAGTTATGAGATACACGATGCGAGTTTCCACTTATCGTAACGAGTTACGAGCTACAGGCACAACATACGAATTCCAGGTAATCAGTAATGAGATACGCGTCACGAGATGCAAGCTGCGAGTTCCCACTTATCGGTAACGATTTACGAGCTATGAGAGGCAAGATACGAGTTCCTTGTTATTGATAATGGGTAACAAGCTACGATACACAAGATACGAGATCCAGGTGATCAGTAATGAGTTACGAGCTACTAGATACAAGATACGAGTTCCGAGTTATGGATAACTAGTTACGAGTTACGAGTTACAAGATACGAGCTCCGAGTTATTGGTTACGCGTTACGAGTTCCGAGTTCTGAGTTTTGCGTCATGAGTTACAAGATGCGAGTTTACACCTATCGGTAACGAGTTACGAACTACTAGATCTAGGATACCAGTTCGAGGTTATCATCATTGATTTACAAGATCCGAGATCAAGATTCGAGTTCCGAGTTATGGGTAACGACTTACGGGTTACGAGTTACAAGGTAAGTGATACAAGATACGAGCTCCGAGTTGTCGGTAACACCTTCGAGTTCCGAGTCTTGAGTCAAACGTCACGAGATACAAGATGCGTGTTCCCATTTATCGGTAACTATTTACGAGCTACGAGAAGCAAGATACGAGTTCCAGGTTATTGATAATGGGTTACAAGCTGCGATACACAAGATGCGAGTTCCGGGATGTGATTAGCAAGTTACAAGCTGCGATTTACGAGTTATGAGTTTCGAGTTACGAGTTTCGAGTTGCGAGTTACGATATACGAGTTGCGAATTACGACTTACGATCTACGAGGTACTAGTTACGTGTTACGAGATACAAGATGCGAGTTCCCACTTATCGTAACGAGTTACGAGCTACGAGAAACAAGATACGAGTTCCAGGTAATCAGTAATGAGTTACGAGCTACTAGATACAAGATACGAGTTCCGAGTTATGGGTAACGAGTTACGAGTTACAAGATACGAGCTCGGAGTTATTGGTTACCTGTTACGAGTTCCAAGTTCTGAGTTCCGCGTCATGAGGTACAAGATGCGAGTTTCCATTTATCGGTAACGATTTACGATCTACGAGATGCAAGATACGAGTTCCAGGTTATTGGTAGTGGATTACAAGTTACAATATATAACATACAAGTTCCGAGTTATGGGTAACGAGTTACGAGTTACAAGATACGAGTTACAAGATAAGTGATACAAGATACGAGCTCCGAGTTGTCGGTATCACTTTCGAGTTCCGAGACCTGAGTTACTCGTCACGAGATACAAGATGCGAGTTCCCATTTATCGGTAACGATTTACGATCTACGAGATGCAAGATACGAGTTCCAGGTTATTGGTAGTGGATTACAAGTTACAATATATAAGATACGAGTTCCGAGTTATGGGTAACGAGTTACGAGTTACAAGATACGGGTTACAAGATAAGTGATACAAGATACGAGCTCCGAGTTGTCGGTAACACCTTCGAGTTCCGAGTTCTGAGTTACACGTTACGAGATACAAGATGCGGGTTCCCACTTATTAGTAACGAGTTACGATCTTCATGATCTAGGAACCGAGTTCCGGGTTATCGGCAGTGATTCGAGAGATCCGAGATAGAAGAAACGAGTTCCGAGTAATGGGTAACGAGTTATGAGTTACTAGTTACGAGTTACAAGGTAAGTGATACATGATACGAGCTCCGAGTTATGGTAACACTTTCCAGTTCCGAGTCCTGAGTTACGCGTCACGAGATACTAGATGCGAGTTCCCATTTATCAGTAACGATTCACGAGCAACGAGATGCAAGATACGTGTTCCAGGTTATCGGTAATGGATTACAAGTTACGATATATAAGATACGAGTTCCGAGTTATGGGTAACGAGTTACGAGTTACGACTTACAAGGTAAGTGATACCAAGCTACGAGCTCCGAGTTGTCGGTATCACCTTCGAGTTCCGAGTTCTGAGTTACACGTTACGAGATACAAGATGCGGGTTCCCACTTATTAGTAACGAGTTACGATCTTCATGATCTAGGAACCGAGTTCCAGGTTATCGGCAGTGATTCGCGAGAGCCGAGATAGAAGAAACGAGTTCCGAGTAATGGGTAACGAGTTATGAGTTACTAATTACGAGTTAGAAGGTAAGAGATACAAGATACAAGCTCCGAGTTATCGGTAACGCGTTATGAGTTCCAAGTTCTGAGTTACGCGTCACGAGATGCAAGTTGCGGGTTCCCACTTATCGGTAACGATTTACGAACTACGAGAGGCAATATACGAGTTCCTTGTTATTGGTAATGGGCTACAAGCTACGATACACAAGATATCAGTTCCCGGTTATGAGTAGCGAGTTATAAGCTGCGATTTACGAGTTACGAGTTACGAGTTTCGAGTTACGAGTTTCAAGTTACGAGTTTCGAGTTGCGAGTTACGATATACGAGTTACGAGATACGAATTACGACTTACGATCTACGAGGCACTAGTTACGAGTTACGAGTTACAAGATACGAGCTCCGAGTTATCGGTTACCTGATACGAGTTCCGAGTTCTGAGCTTTGCGTCATGAGATACAAGGTGCGAGTTTCCACCTATCGGTAACGAGTTAAGAACTACTAGATCTATGATACGAGTTCGAGGTTATCGTCATTGATTTACTTGATCCGAGATCAAGATTCGAGCTCCGAGTTATGGGCAACGAGTTACGGGTTACGAGATACGAGTTACAAGGTAAGTGATACAAGATACGAGCTCCGAGTTATCGGTAACACTTTCGAGTTCCGAGTCCTGAGTTACGCGTCACGAGATACAAGATGCGAGTTCCCATTTATCGGTAACAATTTACGAGCAACGAGATGCAAGACACGAGTTCCAGGTTATCGGCAATGGATTACACGTTACGATATATAAGATACGAGTTCCGAGTTATGGGTAATGAGTTACGAGTTACGAGTTACAATATGCGAGTTCCGAGTTATCGGTAACGCGTTACTATTTCCGAGTTCTGAGTTTCACGTCACGAGATACAAGATACAAGCTACGAGTTATCGGTAACACGTTACGAGTTGCAAGTTCTGAGTTACGCGTCATGAGATACAAGATGCGAGCTTCCACCTATCGGTAACGAGTTACGAACAACTAGATCTAGGATACGAGTTAGAGGTTATCGTCACTGATTTACAAGATCCGAGATCAAGATTAGAGTTCCGAGTTATGGGTAACGAGTTACGGGTTACGGGTTACGAGATACAAGTTGCGAGTTCCCAGTTATCGGTAACGATTTACGAGCTACGAGAGGCAAGATACGAGTTCCAGGTTATCGGTGATCGATTACAAGTTACGGTATATAAGATACAAGCTCCGAGTTATCGGTAACGTGTTAAGAGTTCCAAGATCTGTGTTACGCGTCACGAGATACAAGTTGCGATATCCCACTTATCGGTAACGATTTACAAGCAACGAGATGCAAGATACGTGTTCCAGGTTATCGGTGATGGATTACAAGTTACGGTATATTAGATACGAGCTCCGAGTTATCGGTAACGTGTTACGAGTTCCGAGTTCTGAGTTACACGTCACGAGATACGAGATGCGAGTTCCCACCTATTGGTAACGAGTTAGGATCTTCACGATCTAGGATACGAGTTCCAGGTTATTGGCAATGATTTGCGAGATCCGAGATAGAAGATACGAGTTCCGAGTAACGGATAACGGGTTAAGTGTTACGAGTTACGAGTTGCAAGGTAAGGGATACAAGATACAAGCTCCGTGTTATCGGTAACACCTTCGAGTTCCAAGTCCTGAGTTACGCGTCACGAGATACTAGATGCGAGTTCCCATTTATCGGTAACGATTTACGAGCAACGAGATGCAAGATACGATTTCCAGGTTATCGGTGATAAATTACATGTTACGGTTTATAAGATACGAGCTCCGAGTTATCGGTAACGTGTTACGAGTTCCAAGTTCTGAGTAACGCGTCACGAGATACAAGTTGCGGTATCCCTCTTATCGGTAACGATTTACAAGCAACGAGATGCAAGATACGTGTTCCAGGTTATCGGTAATGGATTAAAAGTTACGATATATAAGATACGAGTTCCGAGTTATGGGTAACGAGTTACGAGTTACAAGATACGAGCTCCGAGTCATCGGTAACGCGTTACTAGTTCCGAGCTCTGAGTTACACGTCACGAGATACAAGATGCGAGTTCCCACTTTTTGGTAACCAGTTACGGACTACTAGATCTAGGATACGAGTTCGAGGTTAACGTCATTGATTTACAAGATCCGAGATCAACACTTTCGAGTTCCGAGTTATGGGCAACGAGTTACGAGTTATGAGTTACGACTTACAAGGTAAGTGATACAAGATACGAGCTGCGAGTTATCGGTAACGCGTTGTTAGTTCCGAGTTCTGAGTAACACGTCACGAGATACAAGATGCGAGTTCCCACTTATTGGTAACGAGTTACGATCTTCAAGATCTAGGATACGAGTTCCAGATTATCGGCAATGGTTTGCGAGATCCGAGATAGAAGATACGAGTTCCGAGTAATGGGTAACGGGTTAAGTGTTACGAGTTACGAGTTACAAGGTAAGTGATACAAGATACGAGCTCCGAGTTGTTGGTAACACCTTCGAGTTCCGAGTCCTGAGTTAAACGTCACGAGATACAAGACGCGTGTTCCCATTTATCGGTAACGATCTACGAGCTACGAGATGCAAGATACGAGATCCAGGTTATTGGTAGTGTATTACAAGTTACAATATATAAGATAGGAGTTCCGCGTTATGGGTAACTAGTTACGAGTTACGAGTTACAAGATACGAGCTCCAAGTTATCGGTAACGCGTTACTGGTCCGGGTTCTGAGTTACACGTTACCAGATACAAGATGCGGGTTCCCACTTATTGGTAACGAGTTACGATCTTCATGATCTAGGAACCGAGTTCCTGGTTATCGGCAGTCATTCGCGAAATCCGAGATAGAAGAAACGAGTTCCGAGTAATGGGTAACGAGTTACGAGTTACTAGTTACGAGTTAGAAGGTAACAGATACAAGATACAAGCTCCAAGTTATCGGTAACGCGTTATGAGTTACAAGTTCTGAGTTACGCGTCAAGAGATGCAAGTTGCGAGTTCCCACTTATCGGTAACGATTTACGAGCTACGAGAGGCAATATACGAGTTCCTTGTTATTGGTAATGGGCTACAAGCTGCGATACACAAGATACAAGTTCCGGGTTATGAGTAGGGAGTTATAAGCTGCGATTTCCGAGTTACGAGTTACTAATTACGAGTTACGAGTTACGAGTTACGAGTTACGAGTTACGAGTTTCGAGTTACGAGTTTCAAGTTACGAGTTTCGAGTTGCGAGTTACGAATTACGACTACGAGGCACTAGTTACGAGCTACGAGATACACGATGCGAGTTTCCACTTATCGTAACGAGTTACGAGCTACGAGACACAACATACGAATTCCAGGTAATCAGTAATGAGTTACGCGTCACGAGATGCAAGTTGCGAGATCCCACTTATAGGTAACGATTTACGAGCTATGAGAGGCAAGATACGAGTTCCTTGTTATTGATAATGGGTAACAAGCTACGATACACAAGATACGAGATCCAGGTAATCAGTAATGAGTTACGAGCTACTAGATACAAGATACGAGTTCCGAGTTATGGGTAACTAGTTACGAGTTACGAGTTACAAGATACGAGCTCCGAGTTATTGGTTACGCGTTACGAGTTCCGAGTTCTGAGTTTTGCGTCATGAGTTACAAGATGCGAGTTTACACCTAACGGTAACGAGTTACGAACTACTAGATCTAGGATACCAGTTCGAGGTTATCATCATTGATTTACAAGATACGAGATCAAGATTCAAGTTCGGAGTTATGGGCAACGAGTTATCGGTAACACTTTCGAGTTCCGAGTCCTGAGTTACGCGTCACGAGATACGAGATGCGAGTTCCCACTTATTGGTAACGAGTTACGATCTTCATGATCTAGGATACGAGTTCCAGGTTATTGGCAATGATTTGCGAGATCCGAGATAGAAGATACGAGTTCCGAGTAATGGATAACCGGTTAAGTGTTACGAGTTACGAGTTACAAGGTAAGAGATACAAGATACAAGCTCCGAGTTATCGGCAACACTTTCGAGTTCCGAGTCCTGACTTACGCGTAACGAGATACTAGATGCGAGTTCCCATTTATCGGTAACGATTTACGAGCAGCGAGGTGCAAGATACGAGTTCCAGGTTATCGGTGATGGATTACAAGTTACGGTATATAAGATACGAGCTTCGACTTATCGGTAACGCGTTACGAGTTCCAAGTTCTGAGTTACGCGTCACGAGATACAAGTTGCGATATCCCACTTATCGGTAACGATTTACAAGCAACGAGATGCAAGATACGTGTTCCAGGATATCGGTAATGGATCAGAAGTTACGATATATAAGATGCGAGTTCCGAGTTATGGGTAACGAGTTACGAGTTACGAGTTACGACTTACAAGGTAAGTGATACAAGATACGAGTTCCCACTTATCGTAACGAATTACGAGCTACAAGACACAAGTTACGAGTTCCAGGTAATCATTAATGAGTTACGAGCTACTAGAAACAAGATACGTGTTCCGAGTTATGGGTAACGAGTTACAAGTTACAAGATACGAACTCCGAGTTATCGGTTACGCTTTACGAGTTCCAAGTTCTGAGTTGCGCGTCATGAGATACAAGATGCGAGCTTCCACCTATCGGTAACGAGTTACGAACTGCAAGTTCTAGGACACGAGTTCAAGGTTATCGTCATTGATTTACAAGATCCGAGATCAAGATTCGAGTTCCGAGTTATGGGCAACGAGATACGGGTTACGAGTTACAAGGTAAGTGATACAAGATACGAGCTCCGAATTATCGGTAACACTTTCGAGCTCGTAGTCCTGAGTTAGGCCTCACGAGATACAAGATGCGAGTTCCCATTTATGGGTAACGAGTTACGAACTACGAGAGGCAAGATACGAGTTCCTTGTTATTGGTAATGAGTTACAAGCTACGATACACAAGATACGGGTTCCGGGTTATGAGTTACGAGATAAAAGATGCGACTTCCCACTTATCGTAACGAGTTACGAGCTGCGAGACACAAGATGCGAGTTCCAGGTGATCAGTAATGAGTTACGAGCTACTAGGTACAAGATAGGAGTTCCGAGTAATGGGTAACGAGTTACGAGTTACAAGATATGCGCACCGAGTTGTCGGTTACGCGTTACGAGTTCCGAGTTCTGATTTCGGCATCATGAGGTACAAGATGTGAGTTTCCTCCTATCGGTAACGAGTTACGAACAACTAGATCTAGGATACCAGTTCGAGGTTATCGTCATTGATTTATAAGATACGGGATCAAGATTCGAGGTCGGAGTTATGGGCAACGAGTTACGGGTTACGAGTTACAAGGTAAGTGATACAAGATACGAGCTCCGAGTTATCGGTAACACTTTCGAGTTGCGAGTCCTGAGTTACGCGTCACGAGATACTAGATGCGAGTTCCCATTTATCGGTAACGATTTACGAGCAACGAGATGCAAGATACGAGTTCCAGGTTATCGGTGATAGATTACAAGTTACGGTATATAAGATACGAGCTCCGAGTTATCGGTAACGCGTTACGTGTTACGAGTTACAACTTACAAGGTAGGTGATACAAGATACGAGTTCCAACTTATCGTAACGAGTTACGAGCTACGAGACACAAGATGCGAATTCCAGGTGATCAGTTATGAGTTACGAGCTACTAGAAGCAAGATACATGTTCCGAGTTATGGGTAACAAGTTACGAGTTACAAGATACGAGCTCCGAGTTATCGGTTACCCTTTACGTGTTCCAAGTTCTGAGTTTCGCGTCATGAGATACAAGATGCGAGCTTCCACCTATCGGTAACGAGTTACGAACTGCTAGTTCTAGGACACGAGTTCGAGGTTATCGACATTGATTTACAAGATCCGAGATCAAGATTCGAGTTCCGAGTTATGGGCAACGAGATACGGGTTACGAGTTACAAGTTACAAGGTAAGTGATACAAGATACGAGCTCCGAATTATCGGTAACACTTTCGAGCTCGGTGTCCTGAGTTAGGCCTCAGGAGATACAAGATGCGAGTTCCCATTTATCGGTAACGATTTACGAACTACGACAGGCAAGATACGAGTTCCTTGTTATTGGTAATGGGTTACAAGCTACGTTACACAAGATACGGGTTCCGGGTTGTGTTACGAGAGAAAAGATGCGAGTTCCCACCTATCGTAACGAGTTGCGAGCTGCGAGACACAAGATGCGAGTTCCAGGTGATCAGTAATGAGTTACGAGCTACTAGATACAAGACAGGAGTTCCGACTAATGGGTAACGAGTTACGAGTTAGAAGATATGCGCACCGAGTTGTCGGTTACTCGTTACGAGTTCCGAGTTCTGAGTTTTGCGTCATGAGATTCAAGATGCGAGTTTCCACCTATCGGTAACGAGTTACGAACTACTAGATCTAGGATGCCAGTTCGAGGTTATCGTCATTGATTTACAAGATACGAAATCAAGATTCGAGCTCGAAGTTATGGGCAACGAGTTACGGGTTACGGGTTACCAGTTACAAGGTGAGTGATACAAGATACGAGCTCCGAGTTATCGGTAACACTCTCGAGTTCCGAGTCCTGAGTTACACGTCACGAGATACAAGTTCCCATTTATCGGTAACGATTTACGAGCAACGAGATGCAAGATACGAGTTCCAGGTTATCGGTGATGGATTACAAGTTACGGTATATAAGATACGAGCTCCGAGTTATCGGTAACGTGTTACGAGTTCCAAGTTCTGAGTTACGCGTCACGAGATACCAGTTGCGATATCCCACTTATCGGTAACGATTTACAAGCAACGAGATGCAAGATACGTGTTCCAGGTTATCGGTGATGGATTACACGTTACGGTATATTAGATACGAGCTCCGAGTTATCGGTAACGTGTTACGAGTTCCGAGTTCTGAGTTACACGTCACGAGATACGAGATGCGAGTTCCCACTTATTGGTAACGAGTTAGGATCTTCATGATCTAGGATACGAGTTCCAGGTTATTGGCAATGATTTGCGAGATCCGAGATAGAAGATACGAGTTCCGAGTAATTGGTAACAAGTTATGAGTTACAAGTTACAAGGTAAGAGATAGAAGATACAAGCTCCGAGTTATCGGTATCACGTTACGAGTTCCAAGTTCTGAGTTACTCGTCATGAGATACAAGATGCGAGCTGCCACCTTTAGGTAACGAGTTACGAACAACTAGATCTATGATACGAGTTCGAGATTATCGTCACTGACTTACAAGATCCGAGATCAAGATTCGAGTTCCGAGTTATGGGTAACGAGTTACGGTTTACAAGATACAAGCTCCGAGTTATCGGTAACACGTTACGAGTTCCAAGTTCTGAGTTACGCGTCATGAGATACAAGATGCGAGCTTCCACCTATCGGTAACGAGTTACGAACTAGATCTAGGATACGAGTTCGAGGTTATTGTCACTGATTTACAAGATCCGAGATCAAGATTCGAGTTCCGAGTTATGGGTAACGAGTTACGGGTTACGGGTTACGAGTTACAAGGTAAGTGATACAAGACAAGAGCTCCGAGTTGTCGGTAACACCTTCGAGTTCCGAGTCCTGAGTTAAACGTCACGAGATACAAGATGCGTGTTCCCATTTATCGGTAATGATTTACGAGCTACGAAATGCAAGATACGAGTTCCAGGTTATTGGTAGAGGAATACAATTTACCATATATAAGATACGAGTTCCGAGTTATGGGTAACGACTAACGAGTTGCGAGTAACGAGTTACGAGTTACCCGATACGAGCTCCGAGTTATCGGTAACGCGTTACTAGTTCCGAGTTCTGATATATACGTCACGAGATACAAGATGTGAGTTCCCACTTATTGGTAATGAGTTACGATCTTCAAGATCTAGGATACGAGTTCCAGGTTATCGGCAATGATTTGCGAGATCCGAGATAGAAGATACGAGTTCCGAGTAATTGGTAACAAGTTACGAGTTACAAGTTACAAGGTAAGAGATACAAGATACAAGCTCCGAGTTATCGGTAACACGTTACGAGTTCCAAGTTCTGAGTTACTCGACATGAGATACAAGATGGGAGCTTCCACCTATCGGTAACGAGTTACGAACAACTAGATCTAGGATACGAGTTCGAGGTTATCGTCACTGATTTACAAGATCCGAGATCAAGATTCGAGTTCCGAGTTATGGGTAACGAGTTACGGGTTACGAGTTACAATGTAAGTGATACAAGATACGAGCTCCGAGTTGTCGGTAACACCTTCGAGTTCCGAGTCCTGAGTTAAACGTCACGAGATACAAAATGCGTGTTCCCATTTATCGGTAACGATTTATGAGCTACGAGAAGCAAGATACGAGTTCCAGGTTATTGGTAGTGGATTACAAGTTACAATATATAAGATACGAACTCCGAGTTATCGGTAACGCGTTACTAGTTCCGGGTTCTGAGTTACACGTTACGAGATACAAGATGCGGGTTCCCACTTATTAGTAACGAGTTACGATCTTCATGATCTAGGAACCGAGTTCCTGGTTATCGGCAGTGATTCGCGAGATCCGAGACAGAAGAAACGAGTTCCGAGTAATAGGTAACGGGTAACGAGTTACTAGTTACGAGTTAGAAGGTAAGAGATAAAAGATACAAGCTCCGAGTTATCGGTAACGCGTTATGAGTTACAAGTTCTGAGTTACGCGTCACGAGATACAAGTTGCGAGTTCCCACTTATCGGTAACGATTTACGAGCTACGAGAGGCAAGATACGAGTTCCTTGTTATTGTTAATGGGTAACAAGCTACGATACACAAGATACGAGATCCAGGTAATCAGTAATGAGTTACGAGCTACTAGATACAAGATACGAGTTTCGAGTTATGGGTAACTAGTTACGAGTTACGAGTTACAAGATACGAGCTCCGAGTTATTGGTTACGCGTTACGAGTTCCGAGTTCTGAGTTTTGCGTCATGAGTTACAAGATGCGAGTTTACACCTATCGGTAACGAGTTACGAACTACTAGATCTGGGATACCAGTTCGAGGTTATCGTCATTGATTTACAAGATCCGAGATCAAGATTCGAGTTCCGAGTTATGGGTAACGAGTTACGGGTTACGGGTTACGAGTTACAAGGTAAGTGATACAAGACACAAGCTCCGAGTTGTCGGTAACACCTTCGAGTTCCGAGTCCTGAGTTAAACGTCACGAGATACAAGATGCGTGTTCCCATTTATCGGTAACGATTTACGAGCAACGAGATGCAAGATACGAGTTCCAGGTTATCGGTGATGGATTACAAGTTACGGTATATAAGATACGAGCTCCGAGTTATCGGTAACGTGTTACGAGTTCCAAGTTCTGAGTTACGCGTCACGAGATACCAGTTGCGATATCCCACTTATCGGTAACGATTTACAAGCAACGAGATGCAAGATACGTGTTCCAGGTTATCGGTGATGGATTACAAGTTACGGTATATTAGATACGAGCTCCGAGTTATCGGTAACGTGTTACGAGTTCCGAGTTCTGAGTTACACGTCACGAGATACGAGATGCCAGTTCCCACTTATTTTAACCAGTTAGGATCTTCATGATCTATGATACGAGTTCCAGGTTATTGGCAATGATTTGCGAGATCCGAGATAGAAGATACGAGTTCCGAGTAATGGATAACGGGTTAAGTGTTACGAGTTACGAGTTGCAAGGTAAGAGATACAAGATACAAGCTCCGAGTTATCGGTAACACTTTCGAGTTCCGAGTCCTGAGTTACGCGTCACGAGATACTAGATGCGAGTTCCCATTTATCGGTAACGATTTACGAGCAACGAGATGCAAGATTCGATTTCCAGGTTATCGGTGATAAATTACAAGTTACTGTATATAAGATACGAGCTCCGAGTTATCGCTAACGTGTTACGAGTTCCAAGTTCTGAGTTACGCTTCACCAGATACAAGTTGCGGTATCCCACTTATTGGTAACGATTTACAAGCAACGATATGCAAGATACGTGTTCCAGGTTATCGGTAATGGATTAAAAGTTACGATATATAAGATACGAGTTCCGAGTTATGGGTAACGAGTTATTAGTTACGACTTACAAGGTAAGTGATACAAGATACGAGCTTCGAGTTATCGGTAACGCGTTGCTAGTTCCGAGTTCTGAGTAACACGTCACGAGATACAAGATGCGAGTTCCCACTTATTGGTAACGAGTTACGATCTTCAAGATTTAGGATACCAGTTCCAGGTTATTGGCAATGGTTTGCGAGATCCGAGATAGAAGGTACGAGTTCCGAGTAATGGGTAACGGGTTAAGTCTTACGAGTTACGAGTTACAAGGTAAGCGATACAAGATACAAGCTCCGAGTTATCGATAACGCATTACGAGTTCCAAGTTCTGAGTTACGCGTCACGAGATACAAGTTGCGAGTTCCCACTTATCGGTAACGATATACGAGCTACGAGAGGCAAGATACGAGTTCCTTGTTATTGATAATGGGTTACAAGCTACGATACACAAGATACGAGTTCCAGGTTATCGGTAATGGCTTGCAAGTTACGATATATAAGATACGAGTTCCGAGTTATGGGTAACGAGTTACGAGTTACGAGTTACAAGATACGAGCTCCGAGTCATTGGTAACGCGTTACTAGTTCCGAGCTCTGAGTTACACGTCACGAGATACAAGATACGAGTTCCCACTTTTTGGTCACCAGTTACGGACTACTAGATCTAAGATACGAGTTCGAGGTTAACGTCATTGATTTACAAGATCCGAGATCAACATTTTCGAGTTCCGAGGTATGGGCAACGAGTTACGGGTTACGGGTTAAGAGTTACAAGGTAAGTGATACAAGATACGAGCTCCGAGTTGTCGGTAACACCTTCGAGTTCCGAGTCCTGAGTTAAACGTCACGAGATACAAGACGCGTGTTCCCATTTATCGGTAACGATTTACGAGCTACGAGATACGAGTTCCAGGTTATTGGTAGTGTATTACAAGTTACAATATATAAGATACGAACTCCGAGTTATCGGTAACGCGTTACTAGTTCCGGGTTCTGAGTTACACGTTACGAGATACAAGATGCGGGTTCCCACTTATTAGTAACGAGTTACGATCTTCATGATCTAGGAACCGAGTTCCTGGTTATCGGCAGTGATTCGCGAGATCCGAGACAGAAGAAACGAGTTCCGAGTAATAGGTAACGGGTAACGAGTTACTAGTTACGAGTTAGAAGGTAAGAGATAAAAGATACAAGCTCCGAGTTATCGGTAACGCGTTATGAGTTACAAGTTCTGAGTTACGCGTCAAGAGATACAAGTTGCGAGTTCCCACTTATCGGTAACGATTTACGAGCTACGAGAGGCAAGATACGAGTTCCTTGTTATTGTTAATGGGTAACAAGCTACGATACACAAGATACGAGATCCAGGTAATCAGTAATGAGTTACGAGCTACTAGATACAAGATACGAGTTTCGAGTTATGGGTAACTAGTTACGAGTTACGAGTTACAAGATACGAGCTCCGAGTTATTGGTTACGCGTTACGAGTTCCGAGTTCTGAGTTTTGCGTCATGAGTTACAAGATGCGAGTTTACACCTATCGGTAACGAGTTACGAACTACTAGATCTGGGATACCAGTTCGAGGTTATCGTCATTGATTTACAAGATCCGAGATCAAGATTCGAGTTCCGAGTTATGGGTAACGAGTTACGGGTTACGGGTTACGAGTTACAAGGTAAGTGATACAAGACACAAGCTCCGAGTTGTCGGTAACACCTTCGAGTTCCGAGTCCTGAGTTAAACGTCACGAGATACAAGATGCGTGTTCCCATTTATCGGTAACGATTTACGAGCAACGAGATGCAAGATACGAGTTCCAGGTTATCAGTGATGGATTACAAGTTACGGTATATAAGATACGAGCTCCGAGTTATCGGTAACGTGTTACGAGTTCCAAGTTCTGAGTTACGCGTCACGAGATACCAGTTGCGATATCCCACTTATCGGTAACGATTTACAAGCAACGAGATGCAAGATACGTGTTCCAGGTTATCGGTGATGGATTACAAGTTACGGTATATTAGATACGAGCTCCGAGTTATCGGTAACGTGTTACGAGTTCCGAGTTCTGAGTTACACGTCACGAGATACGAGATGCCAGTTCCCACTTATTTTAACCAGTTAGGATCTTCATGATCTATGATACGAGTTCCAGGTTATTGGCAATGATTTGCGAGATCCGAGATAGAAGATACGAGTTCCGAGTAATGGATAACGGGTTAAGTGTTACGAGTTACGAGTTGCAAGGTAAGAGATACAAGATACAAGCTCCGAGTTATCGGTAACACTTTCGAGTTCCGAGTCCTGAGTTACGCGTCACGAGATACTAGATGCGAGTTCCCATTTATCGGTAACGATTTACGAGCAACGAGATGCAAGATTCGATTTCCAGGTTATCGGTGATAAATTACAAGTTACTGTATATAAGATACGAGCTCCGAGTTATCGCTAACGTGTTACGAGTTCCAAGTTCTGAGTTACGCGTCACGAGATACAAGTTGCGATATCCCACTTATCGGTAACGATTTACAAGCAACGAGATGCAAGATACGTGTTCCAGGATATCGGTAATGGATCAGAAGTTACGATATATAAGATGCGAGTTCCGAGTTATGGGTAACGAGTTACGAGTTACGAGTTACGACTTACAAGGTAAGTGATACAAGATACGAGTTCCCACTTATCGTAACGAATTACGAGCTACAAGACACAAGTTACGAGTTCCAGGTAATCATTAATGAGTTACGAGCTACTAGAAACAAGATACGTGTTCCGAGTTATGGGTAACGAGTTACAAGTTACAAGATACGAACTCCGAGTTATCGGTTACGCTTTACGAGTTCCAAGTTCTGAGTTGCGCGTCATGAGATACAAGATGCGAGCTTCCACCTATCGGTAACGAGTTACGAACTGCAAGTTCTAGGACACGAGTTCAAGGTTATCGTCATTGATTTACAAGATCCGAGATCAAGATTCGAGTTCCGAGTTATGGGCAACGAGATACGGGTTACGAGTTACAAGGTAAGTGATACAAGATACGAGCTCCGAATTATCGGTAACACTTTCGAGCTCGTAGTCCTGAGTTAGGCCTCACGAGATACAAGATGCGAGTTCCCATTTATGGGTAACGAGTTACGAACTACGAGAGGCAAGATACGAGTTCCTTGTTATTGGTAATGAGTTACAAGCTACGATACACAAGATACGGGTTCCGGGTTATGAGTTACGAGATAAAAGATGCGACTTCCCACTTATCGTAACGAGTTACGAGCTGCGAGACACAAGATGCGAGTTCCAGGTGATCAGTAATGAGTTACGAGCTACTAGGTACAAGATAGGAGTTCCGAGTAATGGGTAACGAGTTACGAGTTACAAGATATGCGCACCGAGTTGTCGGTTACGCGTTACGAGTTCCGAGTTCTGATTTCGGCATCATGAGGTACAAGATGTGAGTTTCCTCCTATCGGTAACGAGTTACGAACAACTAGATCTAGGATACCAGTTCGAGGTTATCGTCATTGATTTATAAGATACGGGATCAAGATTCGAGGTCGGAGTTATGGGCAACGAGTTACGGGTTACGAGTTACAAGGTAAGTGATACAAGATACGAGCTCCGAGTTATCGGTAACACTTTCGAGTTGCGAGTCCTGAGTTACGCGTCACGAGATACTAGATGCGAGTTCCCATTTATCGGTAACGATTTACGAGCAACGAGATGCAAGATACGAGTTCCAGGTTATCGGTGATAGATTACAAGTTACGGTATATAAGATACGAGCTCCGAGTTATCGGTAACGCGTTACGTGTTACGAGTTACAACTTACAAGGTAGGTGATACAAGATACGAGTTCCAACTTATCGTAACGAGTTACGAGCTACGAGACACAAGATGCGAATTCCAGGTGATCAGTTATGAGTTACGAGCTACTAGAAGCAAGATACATGTTCCGAGTTATGGGTAACAAGTTACGAGTTACAAGATACGAGCTCCGAGTTATCGGTTACCCTTTACGTGTTCCAAGTTCTGAGTTTCGCGTCATGAGATACAAGATGCGAGCTTCCACCTATCGGTAACGAGTTACGAACTGCTAGTTCTAGGACACGAGTTCGAGGTTATCGACATTGATTTACAAGATCCGAGATCAAGATTCGAGTTCCGAGTTATGGGCAACGAGATACGGGTTACGAGTTACAAGTTACAAGGTAAGTGATACAAGATACGAGCTCCGAATTATCGGTAACACTTTCGAGCTCGGTGTCCTGAGTTAGGCCTCAGGAGATACAAGATGCGAGTTCCCATTTATCGGTAACGATTTACGAACTACGACAGGCAAGATACGAGTTCCTTGTTATTGGTAATGGGTTACAAGCTACGTTACACAAGATACGGGTTCCGGGTTGTGTTACGAGAGAAAAGATGCGAGTTCCCACCTATCGTAACGAGTTGCGAGCTGCGAGACACAAGATGCGAGTTCCAGGTGATCAGTAATGAGTTACGAGCTACTAGATACAAGACAGGAGTTCCGACTAATGGGTAACGAGTTACGAGTTAGAAGATATGCGCACCGAGTTGTCGGTTACTCGTTACGAGTTCCGAGTTCTGAGTTTTGCGTCATGAGATTCAAGATGCGAGTTTCCACCTATCGGTAACGAGTTACGAACTACTAGATCTAGGATGCCAGTTCGAGGTTATCGTCATTGATTTACAAGATACGAAATCAAGATTCGAGCTCGAAGTTATGGGCAACGAGTTACGGGTTACGGGTTACCAGTTACAAGGTGAGTGATACAAGATACGAGCTCCGAGTTATCGGTAACACTCTCGAGTTCCGAGTCCTGAGTTACACGTCACGAGATACAAGTTCCCATTTATCGGTAACGATTTACGAGCAACGAGATGCAAGATACGAGTTCCAGGTTATCGGTGATGGATTACAAGTTACGGTATATAAGATACGAGCTCCGAGTTATCGGTAACGTGTTACGAGTTCCAAGTTCTGAGTTACGCGTCACGAGATACCAGTTGCGATATCCCACTTATCGGTAACGATTTACAAGCAACGAGATGCAAGATACGTGTTCCAGGTTATCGGTGATGGATTACACGTTACGGTATATTAGATACGAGCTCCGAGTTATCGGTAACGTGTTACGAGTTCCGAGTTCTGAGTTACACGTCACGAGATACGAGATGCGAGTTCCCACTTATTGGTAACGAGTTAGGATCTTCATGATCTAGGATACGAGTTCCAGGTTATTGGCAATGATTTGCGAGATCCGAGATAGAAGATACGAGTTCCGAGTAATTGGTAACAAGTTATGAGTTACAAGTTACAAGGTAAGAGATAGAAGATACAAGCTCCGAGTTATCGGTATCACGTTACGAGTTCCAAGTTCTGAGTTACTCGTCATGAGATACAAGATGCGAGCTGCCACCTTTAGGTAACGAGTTACGAACAACTAGATCTATGATACGAGTTCGAGATTATCGTCACTGACTTACAAGATCCGAGATCAAGATTCGAGTTCCGAGTTATGGGTAACGAGTTACGGTTTACAAGATACAAGCTCCGAGTTATCGGTAACACGTTACGAGTTCCAAGTTCTGAGTTACGCGTCATGAGATACAAGATGCGAGCTTCCATCTATCGGTAACGAGTTACGAACTAGATCTAGGATACGAGTTCGAGGTTATTGTCACTGATTTACAAGATCCGAGATCAAGATTCGAGTTCCGAGTTATGGGTAACGAGTTACGGGTTACGGGTTACGAGTTACAAGGTAAGTGATACAAGACAAGAGCTCCGAGTTGTCGGTAACACCTTCGAGTTCCGAGTCCTGAGTTAAACGTCACGAGATACAAGATGCGTGTTCCCATTTATCGGTAATGATTTACGAGCTACGAAATGCAAGATACGAGTTCCAGGTTATTGGTAGAGGAATACAATTTACCATATATAAGATACGAGTTCCGAGTTATGGGTAACGACTAACGAGTTGCGAGTAACGAGTTACGAGTTACCCGATACGAGCTCCGAGTTATCGGTAACGCGTTACTAGTTCCGAGTTCTGATATATACGTCACGAGATACAAGATGTGAGTTCCCACTTATTGGTAATGAGTTACGATCTTCAAGATCTAGGATACGAGTTCCAGGTTATCGGCAATGATTTGCGAGATCCGAGATAGAAGATACGAGTTCCGAGTAATTGGTAACAAGTTACGAGTTACAAGTTACAAGGTAAGAGATACAAGATACAAGCTCCGAGTTATCGGTAACACGTTACGAGTTCCAAGTTCTGAGTTACTCGACATGAGATACAAGATGGGAGCTTCCACCTATCGGTAACGAGTTACGAACAACTAGATCTAGGATACGAGTTCGAGGTTATCGTCACTGATTTACAAGATCCGAGATCAAGATTCGAGTTCCGAGTTATGGGTAACGAGTTACGGGTTACGAGTTACAATGTAAGTGATACAAGATACGAGCTCCGAGTTGTCGGTAACACCTTCGAGTTCCGAGTCCTGAGTTAAACGTCACGAGATACAAGATGCGTGTTCCCATTTATCGGTAACGATTTATGAGCTACGAGAAGCAAGATACGAGTTCCAGGTTATTGGTAGTGGATTACAAGTTACAATATATAAGATACGAACTCCGAGTTATCGGTAACGCGTTACTAGTTCCGGGTTCTGAGTTACACGTTACGAGATACAAGATGCGGGTTCCCACTTATTAGTAACGAGTTACGATCTTCATGATCTAGGAACCGAGTTCCTGGTTATCGGCAGTGATTCGCGAGATCCGAGACAGAAGAAACGAGTTCCGAGTAATAGGTAACGGGTAACGAGTTACTAGTTACGAGTTAGAAGGTAAGAGATAAAAGATACAAGCTCCGAGTTATCGGTAACGCGTTATGAGTTACAAGTTCTGAGTTACGCGTCACGAGATACAAGTTGCGAGTTCCCACTTATCGGTAACGATTTACGAGCTACGAGAGGCAAGATACGAGTTCCTTGTTATTGTTAATGGGTAACAAGCTACGATACACAAGATACGAGATCCAGGTAATCAGTAATGAGTTACGAGCTACTAGATACAAGATACGAGTTTCGAGTTATGGGTAACTAGTTACGAGTTACGAGTTACAAGATACGAGCTCCGAGTTATTGGTTACGCGTTACGAGTTCCGAGTTCTGAGTTTTGCGTCATGAGTTACAAGATGCGAGTTTACACCTATCGGTAACGAGTTACGAACTACTAGATCTGGGATACCAGTTCGAGGTTATCGTCATTGATTTACAAGATCCGAGATCAAGATTCGAGTTCCGAGTTATGGGTAACGAGTTACGGGCAACGAGATGCAAGATACGAGTTCCAGGTTATCGGTGATGGATTACAAGTTACGGTATATAAGATACGAGCTCCGAGTTATCGGTAACGTGTTACGAGTTCCAAGTTCTGAGTTACGCGTCACGAGATACCAGTTGCGATATCCCACTTATCGGTAACGATTTACAAGCAACGAGATGCAAGATACGTGTTCCAGGTTATCGGTGATGGATTACAAGTTACGGTATATTAGATACGAGCTCCGAGTTATCGGTAACGTGTTACGAGTTCCGAGTTCTGAGTTACACGTCACGAGATACGAGATGCCAGTTCCCACTTATTTTAACCAGTTAGGATCTTCATGATCTATGATACGAGTTCCAGGTTATTGGCAATGATTTGCGAGATCCGAGATAGAAGATACGAGTTCCGAGTAATGGATAACGGGTTAAGTGTTACGAGTTACGAGTTGCAAGGTAAGAGATACAAGATACAAGCTCCGAGTTATCGGTAACACTTTCGAGTTCCGAGTCCTGAGTTACGCGTCACGAGATACTAGATGCGAGTTCCCATTTATCGGTAACGATTTACGAGCAACGAGATGCAAGATTCGATTTCCAGGTTATCGGTGATAAATTACAAGTTACTGTATATAAGATACGAGCTCCGAGTTATCGCTAACGTGTTACGAGTTCCAAGTTCTGAGTTACGCTTCACCAGATACAAGTTGCGGTATCCCACTTATTGGTAACGATTTACAAGCAACGATATGCAAGATACGTGTTCCAGGTTATCGGTAATGGATTAAAAGTTACGATATATAAGATACGAGTTCCGAGTTATGGGTAACGAGTTATTAGTTACGACTTACAAGGTAAGTGATACAAGATACGAGCTTCGAGTTATCGGTAACGCGTTGCTAGTTCCGAGTTCTGAGTAACACGTCACGAGATACAAGATGCGAGTTCCCACTTATTGGTAACGAGTTACGATCTTCAAGATTTAGGATACCAGTTCCAGGTTATTGGCAATGGTTTGCGAGATCCGAGATAGAAGGTACGAGTTCCGAGTAATGGGTAACGGGTTAAGTCTTACGAGTTACGAGTTACAAGGTAAGCGATACAAGATACAAGCTCCGAGTTATCGATAACGCATTACGAGTTCCAAGTTCTGAGTTACGCGTCACGAGATACAAGTTGCGAGTTCCCACTTATCGGTAACGATATACGAGCTACGAGAGGCAAGATACGAGTTCCTTGTTATTGATAATGGGTTACAAGCTACGATACACAAGATACGAGTTCCAGGTTATCGGTAATGGCTTGCAAGTTACGATATATAAGATACGAGTTCCGAGTTATGGGTAACGAGTTACGAGTTACGAGTTACAAGATACGAGCTCCGAGTCATTGGTAACGCGTTACTAGTTCCGAGCTCTGAGTTACACGTCACGAGATACAAGATACGAGTTCCCACTTTTTGGTCACCAGTTACGGACTACTAGATCTAAGATACGAGTTCGAGGTTAACGTCATTGATTTACAAGATCCGAGATCAACATTTTCGAGTTCCGAGGTATGGGCAACGAGTTACGGGTTACGGGTTAAGAGTTACAAGGTAAGTGATACAAGATACGAGCTCCGAGTTGTCGGTAACACCTTCGAGTTCCGAGTCCTGAGTTAAACGTCACGAGATACAAGACGCGTGTTCCCATTTATCGGTAACGATTTACGAGCTACGAGATACGAGTTCCAGGTTATTGGTAGTGTATTACAAGTTACAATATATAAGATACGAACTCCGAGTTATCGGTAACGCGTTACTAGTTCCGGGTTCTGAGTTACACGTTACGAGATACAAGATGCGGGTTCCCACTTATTAGTAACGAGTTACGATCTTCATGATCTAGGAACCGAGTTCCTGGTTATCGGCAGTGATTCGCGAGATCCGAGACAGAAGAAACGAGTTCCGAGTAATAGGTAACGGGTAACGAGTTACTAGTTACGAGTTAGAAGGTAAGAGATAAAAGATACAAGCTCCGAGTTATCGGTAACGCGTTATGAGTTACAAGTTCTGAGTTACGCGTCAAGAGATACAAGTTGCGAGTTCCCACTTATCGGTAACGATTTACGAGCTACGAGAGGCAAGATACGAGTTCCTTGTTATTGTTAATGGGTAACAAGCTACGATACACAAGATACGAGATCCAGGTAATCAGTAATGAGTTACGAGCTACTAGATACAAGATACGAGTTTCGAGTTATGGGTAACTAGTTACGAGTTACGAGTTACAAGATACGAGCTCCGAGTTATTGGTTACGCGTTACGAGTTCCGAGTTCTGAGTTTTGCGTCATGAGTTACAAGATGCGAGTTTACACCTATCGGTAACGAGTTACGAACTACTAGATCTGGGATACCAGTTCGAGGTTATCGTCATTGATTTACAAGATCCGAGATCAAGATTCGAGTTCCGAGTTATGGGTAACGAGTTACGGGTTACGGGTTACGAGTTACAAGGTAAGTGATACAAGACACAAGCTCCGAGTTGTCGGTAACACCTTCGAGTTCCGAGTCCTGAGTTAAACGTCACGAGATACAAGATGCGTGTTCCCATTTATCGGTAACGATTTACGAGCAACGAGATGCAAGATACGAGTTCCAGGTTATCAGTGATGGATTACAAGTTACGGTATATAAGATACGAGCTCCGAGTTATCGGTAACGTGTTACGAGTTCCAAGTTCTGAGTTACGCGTCACGAGATACCAGTTGCGATATCCCACTTATCGGTAACGATTTACAAGCAACGAGATGCAAGATACGTGTTCCAGGTTATCGGTGATGGATTACAAGTTACGGTATATTAGATACGAGCTCCGAGTTATCGGTAACGTGTTACGAGTTCCGAGTTCTGAGTTACACGTCACGAGATACGAGATGCCAGTTCCCACTTATTTTAACCAGTTAGGATCTTCATGATCTATGATACGAGTTCCAGGTTATTGGCAATGATTTGCGAGATCCGAGATAGAAGATACGAGTTCCGAGTAATGGATAACGGGTTAAGTGTTACGAGTTACGAGTTGCAAGGTAAGAGATACAAGATACAAGCTCCGAGTTATCGGTAACACTTTCGAGTTCCGAGTCCTGAGTTACGCGTCACGAGATACTAGATGCGAGTTCCCATTTATCGGTAACGATTTACGAGCAACGAGATGCAAGATTCGATTTCCAGGTTATCGGTGATAAATTACAAGTTACTGTATATAAGATACGAGCTCCGAGTTATCGCTAACGTGTTACGAGTTCCAAGTTCTGAGTTACGCTTCACCAGATACAAGTTGCGGTATCCCACTTATTGGTAACGATTTACAAGCAACGATATGCAAGATACGTGTTCCAGGTTATCGGTAATGGATTAAAAGTTACGATATATAAGATACGAGTTCCGAGTTATGGGTAACGAGTTATTAGTTACGACTTACAAGGTAAGTGATACAAGATACGAGCTTCGAGTTATCGGTAACGCGTTGCTAGTTCCGAGTTCTGAGTAACACGTCACGAGATACAAGATGCGAGTTCCCACTTATTGGTAACGAGTTACGATCTTCAAGATTTAGGATACCAGTTCCAGGTTATTGGCAATGGTTTGCGAGATCCGAGATAGAAGGTACGAGTTCCGAGTAATGGGTAACGGGTTAAGTCTTACGAGTTACGAGTTACAAGGTAAGCGATACAAGATACAAGCTCCGAGTTATCGATAACGCATTACGAGTTCCAAGTTCTGAGTTACGCGTCACGAGATACAAGTTGCGAGTTCCCACTTATCGGTAACGATATACGAGCTACGAGAGGCAAGATACGAGTTCCTTGTTATTGATAATGGGTTACAAGCTACGATACACAAGATACGAGTTCCAGGTTATCGGTAATGGCTTGCAAGTTACGATATATAAGATACGAGTTCCGAGTTATGGGTAACGAGTTACGAGTTACGAGTTACAAGATACGAGCTCCGAGTCATTGGTAACGCGTTACTAGTTCCGAGCTCTGAGTTACACGTCACGAGATACAAGATACGAGTTCCCACTTTTTGGTCACCAGTTACGGACTACTAGATCTAAGATACGAGTTCGAGGTTAACGTCATTGATTTACAAGATCCGAGATCAACATTTTCGAGTTCCGAGGTATGGGCAACGAGTTACGGGTTACGGGTTAAGAGTTACAAGGTAAGTGATACAAGATACGAGCTCCGAGTTGTCGGTAACACCTTCGAGTTCCAAGTCCTGAGTTAAACGTCACGAGATACAAGACGCGTGTTCCCATTTATCGGTAACGATTTACGAGCTACGAGATACGAGTTCCAGGTTATTGGTAGTGTATTACAAGTTACAATATATAAGATAGGAGTTCCGAGTTATGGGTAACTAGTTACGAGTTACAAGATACGAGCTCCGAGTTATCGGTAACGCGTTATGAGTTACAAGTTCTGAGTTACGCGTTAAGAGATGCAAGTTGCGAGTTCCCACTTATCGGTAACGATTTACGAGCTACGAGAGGCAGTATACGAGTTCCTTGTTATTGGTAATGGGCTACAAGCTACGATACACAAGATACGAGTTCCGGGTTATGAGTAGGGAGTTATAAGCTGCGATTTCCGAGTTACGAGTTACTAGTTACGAGTTACGAGTTACGAGTTACAAGTTACGAGTTACGAGTTACGAGTTACGAGTTACGAGTTACGAGTTACGAGTTACGAGTTACGAGTTACGAGTTACGAGTTACGAGTTACGAGTTACGAGTTACGAGTTACGAGTTACGAGTTACGAGTTACGAGTTACGAGTTACGAGTTATGAGTTACGAGTTACGAGTTACAAGATACAAGCTCCGAGTTCTCGGTAACGCGTTACTAGTTCCGAGTTCTGAGTTACACGTCACGAGATACAAGATGCGAGTTCCCACTTATTGGTAACTAGCTACGATCTTCAAGATCTAGGATACAAGTTCCAGGTTACCGGCAATGATTTGCGAGATCCGAGATAGAAGATACGAGTTTCGAGTCATAGGTAACGAGTTACGAGTCACAAGTTACGAGTTACAAGATAAGAGATACAAGATACAAGCTACGAGTTATCGGTAACGCGTTACGGGTCCCAAGTACTGAGTTACGAGTCACGAGATACAAGTTGCGAGTTCCCACTCATCGGTAACGATTTACGAGCTACGAGAGGCAAGATAGGAATTCCTTGTTATTGATAATGGGTTACAAGCTACGATACACAAGATTTGAGTTCCGCGATATGAGTAGCGAGTTATAAGCTGCGATTAACGAGTTACGAGTTGCGAGTTACGATATACGAGTTACGAATTACGACCTACGATCTACGACGTACTAGTTACGAGTTACGAGATACAATTTGCGAGTTCCCATTTTAGGGAAACGATTTACGAGATGCAAGATACGAGTTCCAGGTTATTGGTAGTGGATTACAAGTTACAATATATAAGATACGAGTTCCGAGTTATGGGTAACGAGTTACGAGTTACGAGTTTTAAGATACGAGCTCCGAGTTATCGGTAACGCGTTACTAGTTCCTAGTTCTGAGTTACACGTTACGAGATACAGGATGCGGGTTCTCACTTATTGGTAACGAGCAACGATCTTCAAGATCTAGGATACGAGTTCCAGGTTATCGGCAATGATTTGCGAGATCTGAGATAGAAGATACGAGTTCCGAGTAATGGGTAACGAGTTACGATTTACGAGTTACGACTTACGAGCTACAAGGTAAGAGATACAAAATACAACCTCCGAGTTATCGGTAACGCGTTACGAGTTCCAAGTTCTGAGTTACGCGTCACGAGATAGAAGTTGCGAGTTCCCACTGGCTTCCTGCACACAGATACTTTATCTTTCGGTGTGTGGTCTTATGACACAAATTTTCTGTTCTCAAGTGTCAAATTTTCTTGTTTTCCGGGTAAATTTTCTTCTCCTCTGCCTAAGATACGTGATATCGTGAAGCGTAATTCGCGAGGCACACGGGGATTCTGTGGACGTCTTTCCATGTGTTCTTGGACAAGTTTTGTAGCCAGTTCTTTTGCAAATACAGATTTTTCCTTGATTACTTTCATGTCTTTGTAACACTGATGTAAAATATATGAATTCACTACTGATGCCATGATTACCAGTCGTGAGAAATTGTAACGTAAACGGTAACGCACCGTCTCGCAGACTGCACCGAACTAACAACTAAGCACATCTCGAATGTTGTTTACACAAACTTACTAATAAATGGGTTATAAATGGGGTACCAATAGCAGGTAGATTAGATAAGGTCATTTACCGGAAATGCCGTACGGTTTTGTTGAAGGGTCGAATTTAAGATTGCTTGCAGTCTCACAGACGGCGCGTTACCAGTTAAGGGTTAAGATATAGGATACGAGTTCCAGGTTATCGGCAGTGATTCACGAGATCTGAGATAGAAGAAACGAGTTCCGAGTAATGGGTAACGAGTTACGAGCTACGAGTTACAAGGTAAGAGATACAAGCTTCGAGTTATTGATAACGCATTACGAGTTCCATGTTCTGAGTTACGCGTCACAAGATACAAGTTGCGAGTTCCCACTTATCGGTAACGATTTACGAGCTACGAGAGGCAAGATAGGAATTCCTTGTTATTGATAATGGGTTACAAGCTACGATACACAAGATTTGAGTTCCGCGATATGAGTAGCGAGTTAAAAGCTGCGATTAACGAGTTACGAGTTGCGAGTTACGATATACGAGTTACGAATTACGACCTACGATCTACGACGTACTAGTTACGAGTTACGAGATACAATTTGCGAGTTCCCATTTTAGGGAAACGATTTACGAGATGCAAGATACGAGTTCCAGGTTATTGGTAGTGGATTACAAGTTACAATATATAAGATACGAGTTCCGAGTTATGGGTAACGAGTTAGCAGTTACGAGTTTTAAGATACGAGCTCCGAGTTATCGGTAACGCGTTACTAGTTCCTAGTTCTGAGTTACACGTTACGAGATACAGGATGCGGGTTCCCACTTATTGGTAACGAGCAACGATCTTCAAGATCTAGGATACGAGTTCCAGGTTATCGGCAATGATTTGCGAGATCTGAGATAGAAGATACGAGTTCCGAGTAATGGGTAACGAGTTACGATTTACGAGTTACGACTTACGAGCTACAAGGTAAGAGATACAAAATACAACCTCCGAGTTATCGGTAACGCGTTACGAGTTCCAAGTTCTGAGTTACGCCTCACGAGATAGAAGTTGCGAGTTCCCACCTATCGGTAACGATTTACGAGCTACGAGAGGTAAGATACGAGTTCCTTGTTATTGGTAACAAGCTACGATACACAAGATACGAGTTCCAGGTAATCAGTAATGAGTTACGAGCTACTAGATACAAGATACGAATTTCGAGTTATGGGTAACGAGTTACGAGTTACGAGTTACAAGATACGATCTCCGAGTTATTGGTTTCGTGTTACGAGTTCCGAGTTCTGAGTTTTGCGCCATGAGTTATGAGATGCGAGTTTCTACCTATCGGTAACGAGTTACGAACTACTAGATCTAGGATACGAGTTCGAGGTTATTGTCATTCATTCACAAGATCCTAGATCAGGATTCGAGTTCCGAGTTATGGGCAACGAGTTACGGGTTACGAGTTGCGAGTTACAGGGTAAGTGATACTAGATACGAGCTCCTAGTTATCGGTAACACTTTCGAGTTCCGAGTCCTGAGTTACGCGTCACGAGATACAAGATGCGAGTTCCCATTTATCGGTAACAATTTACGAGCTACGAGATGCAAGATATGAGTTCCAGGTTTTCGGTAATGGATAAACAAGTTACGATATATAAGATACGAGTTCCGAGTTATGGGTAACGAGTTACGAGTTACGATTTACAAGATACGAGCTCCGAGTTATCGGTAACGCGTTACTAGTACCGAGTTCTGAGTTACACGTCACGGTATACAAGATGCGAGTTCCCACCTATCGGTAACGATTTACGAGCTACGAGGGGCAATATATGAGTTCCTTGTTATTGGTAATGGGCTACAAGCTACAATACACAAGATACGTGTTCCGGGTTATGAGTAGCGAGTTATAAGCTGCGATTTACGAGTTTCGAGTTGCGAGTTACGATATACGAGTTACGAATTACGACTTACGATCTAAGAGGTACAAGTTACAAGTTACAAGATACAAGATGCGAGTTCCCATTTATCGTAACGAGTTACGAGCTACGAGACACAAGATACGGGTTCCAGGTAATTAGTAATGAGTTACGAGCTACTAGATACAAGATACGAGTTCCGAGTTATGGGTAACGAGTTACGAGGTAAGTGATACAAGATACTAGCTCCAAGTTGTCGGTAACGCGTTACTAGTTCTGAGCTCTGAGTTACACGTCACGAGATACTAGATGCGAGTTCCCATTCATCGGTAACGATTTACGAGCAACGAGATGCAAGAGTCGAGTTCCAGGTTATCGGTGATAAATTACAAGTTACGGTATATAAGATACGAGCTCCGAGTTATCGGTATCCCTCTTATCGGTAACGATTTACAAGCAACGAGATGCAAGATACGTGTTCCAGGTTATCGGTAATGGATAAAAAGTTACGATATATAAGATACGAGTTCCGAGTTATGGGTAACGAGTTACGAGTTATGAGTTACGACTTACAAGGTAAGTGATACAAGATACGAGCTTCGAGTTATCGGTAACGCGTTGCTAGTTCTGAGTTCTGAGTTACGCGTCACGAGATACAAGTTGCGAGTTCCCACTTATCGGTAACGATCTACGAGCTACGAGATGCAAGATACGAGTTCCTTGTTATTGGTAATGGGTAACAAGGCTACGATACACAAGATACGAGTTCCGGGTTATGAGTAGCGAGTTATAAGCTGCGATTTACGAGTAACGAGTTTCAAGTTGCGAGTTCTCATTTATCGAACGAGTTACGACCTACGAGACACAGGATACGTGTTCCAGGTAATCAGTAATGAGTTGCGAGTTACGATATACGAGTTACGAATTACGACTTACGATCTACGAGGTACTAGTTACGAGTTGCGAGTCACAAGATACGAGCTCCGAGTTATCGGTTACCTGTTACGAGTTCCGAGTTCTGAGGTCCGCGTCACGAGATACAAGATACGAGTAACCATTTATCGGTAACGATTTACGAGCAACGAGATGCAAGATACATGTTCCAGGTTATCGGTAATGGATTACAAGTTACGATATATAAGATACGAGTTCCGAGTTATAGGTAACGAGTTACGAGTTACGAGTTACGAGTTACGAGTTACGAGTTACGAGTTACGAGTTACGAGTTACGAGTTACGAGTTACGAGTTACGAGTTACGAGTTACGAGTTACGAGTTACGAGTCACGAGTTACGAGTTACGAGTTACGAGTTACGAGTTACGAGTTACGAGTTACGAGTTACGAGTTACGAGTTACGAGTTACGAGTTACGAGTAAAGAGATACAAGATACAAGATACAGGCTCCGAGTTATCGGTAACGCGTTATGAGTTCCAAGTTCTGAGTTATGCGTCACGAGATACAAGTAGCGATTTCCCACTTATCGGTAACGATTTACGAACTACGAGAGGCAAGATACGAGCTCCTTATTATTGGTAATGGGTTACAAACTACGATGCATAAGATACGAGTTCCAGGTTATCGGTAATGGATTGCCAGTTACGATATATAAGATACGAGTTCTGAGTTATGAGTAACGAGTTACGAGTTACGAGTTACAAGAAACAAGCTCCGAGTTATCGGTAACGTGTTATTAGTTCCGAGTTCCAAGTTACACGTCACGAGATACAAGATGCGAGTTCCCACTTATTGGTAACGAGTTACGATCTTCAAGATCTAGGATACGAGTTCCAGGTTATCGGCAATGATTTGCGAGATCCGAGTTACAAGGTAAGAGATACAAGATACAAGCTCAAAGTTATCGGTAACGCGTTATGAGTTCAAAGTTCTGAGTTACGCGTCACGAGATGCAAGATGCGAGTTCCCACTTATCGTAACGAGTTGCGAGCTACGAGACACAAGATACGAGCTTCAGGTAATCAGTAATGAGTTACGTGCTACTAGCTACAACATACGAGCTCCGAGTTATCGGTTACCTGTTACGGGTTTCGAGTTTCGCGTCATGAGATACAAGACGCGAGTTTCCACCTATCGGTAACGGGTTACGAACTACCAGATCTAGGATACGAGTCCGAGGTTATCGTCATTGATTTGCAAGATCCGAGCTCAAGATTTGAGTTCCGAGTTATGGGCAACAGGTTACGGGTTACGAGTTACGAGTTACAAGGTAAGTGATACAAAACACGACCTCCGAGCTATCCGTAGCACTTTCGAGTTCCGAGTCTTGAGTTTCGCGTCACGAGATGCAAGATGCGAGTTCCCATTTATCGGTAACGATTTACGAGCTACGAGATTCAAAATACGAGTTCCAGGGAATCAGTTATGAGTTACGAGCTACTGGATACAAGATACGAGTCCGAGTTATCTGTAACGAGTTACGAGTTATAAGATGCGCGCATCGGTTACGCGTTACGAGTTCCGAGTTCTGAGTTTCGCGTCAAGAGATACAAGATGCAAGTTTCCACCTATCGGTAACGAGTTACCAACTACTAGATCTAAGATACGAGTTCAAGATCATCGTCCTCGATTTACAACATCCGAGATCAAGATTCGAGTTCCGAGTTATGGGCAACGAGTTACGGGTTACCAGTTGCGAGATACAAGGTAAGTGATACAAGATACGAGCTCAGAGTTATCGGTAACACTTTCGAGTTCCGAGTACTGAGTTACGCGTAACGAGATACAAGATGCGAGTTTCCACTTATCGTAACGAGTTACGAGCTACGAGACACAAGATACTAGTTCCAGGTAATCAGTAATGAGTTACGAAATACTAGATACAAGATACGAGTTCCGAGTAAAGGGTAACGAGTTACGAGTTACAAGATACGAGCTCCGAGTTATCGGTTACGCGTTACGAGTTCCGAGTTCTGAGTTTCGCGTCATGAGATACAAGATGCGAGTTTCCACCTATCGGTAACGAGTTACGAACTACTAGATCTAGGATACGAGATTGAGGTTATCGTCATTGATTTGCAAGATCCGAGATCATGATTCGAGTTCCGAATTATGAGCAACGAGTTACGGGTTACGAGTTACGGGTTACAAGATAAGTGATACAAGATACGAGCACCGAGTTATCGGTAACACTTTCGAGTTCCGAGACCTGAGTTACGCGTCATGAGATACAATATGCGAGTTCCCATTTATCGGTAACGATTTACGATCTACGAGATGCAAGATACGAGTTCCAGGTTATTGGTAGTGGATTACAAGTTATAATATATAAGATACGAGTTTCGAGTTATGGGTAACGAGTTACGAGTAACAAGATACGAGCTCCGAGTTATCGGTAACGCGTTACTAGTTCCGATTTCTGAGTTACACGTCACGAGATACAAGATGCGAGTTCCCACTTATTGGTAACGAGTTGCGGTTTTCTAGATCTAGGATACTAGTCCCAGGCTATCGGCAATGATATGCGAGTCCGAGATAGAAGATACGAGTTCCGAGTAATTGGTAACGAGTTACGAGTTACGAGTTACAAGGTAAGAGATACAAGATGCAATCTCCGAGTTATCGGTAACACGTTACGAGTTCCAAGTTCTGAGTTACGCGTCATGAAGTACAAGATGCGAGTTTCCACCTATCGGTTACTAGTTACGAACTACTAGTTCTAGGATACGAGTTCGAGGTTATCGTCATTGATTTACAAGATCTGAGATCAAGATTCGAGTTCCGATTCATGGGCAACGAGTTACGGGTTACGAGTTACGAGTTACAAGGTAAGTGATACAACATACGAGCTCCGATTT
Source organism: Bruchidius siliquastri (assembly GCA_949316355.1). Taxonomy (NCBI): domain Eukaryota; kingdom Metazoa; phylum Arthropoda; class Insecta; order Coleoptera; family Chrysomelidae; genus Bruchidius; species Bruchidius siliquastri. Next base: position 23,453,213 of record OX438529.1, read on the forward strand.
ATCGGTAACACTTTAGAGTTCCGAGTCCTGAGTTACGCATCACCAGATCCAAGATACGAGTTCCGAGTTATCGGTAACGCGTTACTAGTTCCGAGTTCTGAGTTACACGTCACGAGACTCAAGATGCGAGTTCCCACTTGTTGGTAACGAGTTACGATCTTCAAGATTAGGATGCTAGTTCCAGGTTATCGGCAATGATTTGCGAGATCCGAGATAGAAGATACGAGTTCCGAGTAATGGGTAACGGGTTACGAGTTACGAGTAACAAGGTAAGAGATACAAGGTACAAGCTCCGAGTAATCGGTAAAGCGTTACGAGTTCCAAGTTCTGAGTTACGCGTCACGAGATACAAGGTGCGAGTTCCAGGTTATCGGTAATGGATCAAGCTACGATATATAATATACGAGGTCCAGGTTATGGGTAGCGAGTTACAAATTGTGATGTACGTGTTACGAGTTACGATATACGAGTTATGACTTAAGATCTAAGAGGTACGAGTTACGAGTTACGAGATACAGGATGCAAGTTACCACTTATCGTAACGAGTTACGAGCTACGAGACACAAGAAATAAGTTCTAGGCTATCAGTAAAGGGTTACGAGATACTAGATACAAGATACGAGTTCCGTGTTATAGGAAACGAGATACGAGTTACAAGTTATAAGATGCGAGCCCCGAGTTATCGGTAATGAGTTACGAGCTACTAGAAGCAATATACGAGTTCCGAATTATGGGTAACGCGTTACGAGTTCCGCGTTTTGAGTTACGCGTCACGAGATACAAGATGCGAGTTTCCACTTATCGGTAAGGATACGAATTCCAAGTTATCGGCATTGATTTACGAGATCCGAGATCAAGATTCGAGTTGCGAGTTATGGGTAACGAGTTACGAGTTACGGGTTACAAGGCAAGAGATAGAAGATAGCAGTTCCACGATATCGGCAACACGTTACGAGATCCGAGTTACGACTTAATATCTACGAGGTACGAGTTACAAGATACAAGGTAAGAGATACAATATACAAGCACCGAGTTATCGGCAACGTGTTACGAGTTCCAAGCTCTGACTTACGCGTCATGAGATAAAAGTTGCGAGTTCCCATTTATCGGTAACGATTTACGAGCTAAGAGATGCATGATACGAGTTCCAGGTTATCGGTAGTGGATTACAAATAACGATATATAAGATACGAGGTTCGGGTTATGGGTAGCGAGTTAGAAGTTGTGATTTGCGAGTTACGAGATTCGAGTTTCGAGTTTCGACTTGCAAGTTACGATTTACGAGTTACGAATTACGAATTACGAGTTACGACTTACGATCTACGGGGTACGAGTTACGATTTACTAGATACAAGTTACGAGCTCCGAGCTAACGGCTACGCGTTACGAGTTTCGAGTACAAGATGCGAGTTCCCACTTATTGGAAACGAGTTAGGATCTACAAGATCTAGGATACAGGTTCCAAGTTATCGGCAATGAGATACGAGTTCCAAGTTATGGGTAACGAGTAACAAGTTGTGATTTACGAGTTACAAGTTTCGAGTTGCGAGTTACGATTTACGAGTTAAGAGTTACGACTTACGACTTACGACTTACGACTTACGACTTACGACTTACGACTTACGACTTACGACTTACGCCTTACGACTTACGACTTACGACTTACGACTTACGACTTACGACTTACGACTTACGCCTTACGACTTATGACTTACGACTTACGACTTACGACTTACGACTTACGACTTACGACTTACGACTTACGACTTACGACTTACGACTTACGACTTACGACTTACGACTTACGACTTACGACTTACGACTTACGACTTACGACTTACGACTTACGACTTACGACTTACGACTTACGACTTACGACTTACGACTTACGACTTACGACTTACGACTTACGACTTACGACTTACGACTTACGACTTACGACTTACGACTTACGACTTACGACTTACGACTTACGACTTACGACTTACGATCTACGAGTTACGAGATACAAGATGTGAGTTCCGACCTATCGTAACGAGTTACCAGCTACGACACACAAGAAGCAAACTCCAGGTTGTCAGTAAGGAGTGACGAGTTACTAGATACAAGATACGAGATTCGAATTATGGGTAACGAGCTACGAGTTACGACTTACGACTTACTATCTACAAGGTAATTACGAGATACAAGATGCGAGTTCCCACTTATCGTAACAAGTTACGAGCTACGAGACACAAGATACGAGTTCCAGGTAATCAGTAATGAGTTACGAGCTACTAGATACAAGGTACGAGTTCCGAGTTATGAGTAACACGTTACGACTTCGGAGCTCTAAATTACGCGTCACGAGTACAAGATGCGAATTTCCACTTATCGGTAATGAGTTACGAACTACTTGATCTAGGATACGAGTTTCTGAGTATCGGCATTGATTTACTAGATCCGAGATCAAGATTCGAGTTCCGAGTTATCGGTAACGCCTTACGTGTGCCGAGATCTGATTTACGCGTCACGAGTTACAAGATGCGAGTTCCCACTTATTGGTAATGAGCTACGAGATGCAAGATAAGAGTTCCAGGTTAGCGGTAATGGGTTACAAGTTACGATGTACATGATACAACTTTCGGGTTATGTGTACCGAGTTACAAGTTTCGATTTAATAGTTACGAGTTTCAAGTTTTACCAGTAAAGAGTTACGAGTTACTAGATACAAGATACGAGTTTAGAGTTATGGATAACGAGTTCCGAGTTACAAGGTACTGGCTCCGAGTTATCGGTAACGCGTTACGAGTGCCGAGTTCTGAGTTACACGTCACGAGATACAAGATGCGAGTTCCCACTTATTGGTAACGATTTACGATCTACAAGATCTAGGATACGAGTTCCAGGTTATTGGCAATGATTTGCGAGATCCGAGTTACAAGGTAAGAGGTAGAAGATACAAGCTCCGAGTTATCGGTAACACGTTACGAGTTCCGAGTCCTGAGTTACGCATCACGAGATACAAGATGCGGGTTCCTGTTTATCGATAACGATTTATGAGCTACAAGATGCAAGATCCGAGTTCCTGGTTATCGGTAATGGGTTACAAGTTACGATATACAAGATACGAGATAGAATATACGAGTTACGAGTTACGACATACGATCTATGAGGTACTAGCTACGAGTTACAAGATACAATGCGACTTCCCACTTAAACAGAGGAACGATAGCTAATCTATTGATAAAAAATTATTTCCTGTTTTGAAGTCTAACATCATCACGTGTTTTACGGTCTTTTTTTCGATTGTTTGATAAATAACAAAAATTCTTGCAAGAATTTTGAATTTGTAGACAATAAGTATGCTAGTGAAATTCTGTTTGCTGGTAGGGCATTGAATCTACCTAGTAACGTACGCAAGAATGAGATGGCAATAGTGTTACTTTGACAAGAAAAAAACATATGATTGAGGTCTCCATAGGATATCCCGTCGCATTCACAGAATGGTTCAGAAATTAAGCTCATTTTATACAGAAGGGCGTTATAGTTCGCAACACCACAACAACATCTCAATAAAAAAATATTTTGGACGGGCAGCAGCTATTTTCTTAAAAATTGGCATGGCAGGTAGGGTAGGGTTTATACAAGTATAGTGGCATGGGTGGGTGGATACGAAATCTCGGTACTCAGCATTCCATTTTTCATTGCATTTCGCTTTTATGACGGATAGGTGGTCCTGCTTGAGTAGACTTGCAACTAAATTGCCAGAGTTTATTCCCTCATTGGCCATTTTATCCACTACGACGTTACCAGTAATGCCTACATGTCCTTTTACCCATAGGAAGGTGACAAACACATACTTTTGGCGGAGAAGGACTAATAGTTGGATTATCTGCGCATCCAAATCATGTTTATTTGTGTTTGCGATACTAAGCTATTGTCCGTGAGTCTGTGATAATGATGATTTTCTGGTCATTTGTCACCTGTTCTCTATTTATGTATTCCAGTGCCTTTACTATAGCAGTGGCCTCAGCGTTGAAGATTGACATGTATCTATGGCATTTATATAATTCTTTGTAGCGCAGAGATGGGATCCAAATGGCACAGCCGACACCGTCATTACCCTTGGGAGCATCGGTATATATCTGGCAAGCAGGACTGTATTCTTCTAAAGTGTTTCCAATTATACTGTTGTTGATAAATGCATTTTCTGTATATTCAGGATATACTATATGAGGCTTCTCTAGGAGTAAGGAATAGTCTGACCGGAAGAAAGGGAGCTGTTTATGTGACATCAGTTGACTGCTGCAGTCTGCCAAGTTTTCAAATGCTTCGGCAAGTGGGGGAGAGTTTTTGTGGGCCCAGTACCTATTCGTTAGGTTACATGTAGTTCAGGTTGCAGGTTTGTTGAGTATTAGTGTGTCATCGGCACTCGGCATACATTTGAGGACAGCATTTTGAGCTAGAAGCTGCCGTAAAATATCGAGCCAAAATCCAGTATCGATCTTGTGAATGCCTTATAGAAAGTCAAAGCAGTTGAAGGATCAGCTCCCCAAAATTTTCTAGTCGTGCTCTCTAGGATATTCAAACTTTTTTCAGCTTTGCTTAGCGTATTTTTAATTTGTGTCTCCCAGTCTTACAAACAACAGGGATATTGCCTATATTCATGTGGTCTTGCATATTAATACGGTGTCGACTATATGTCACAATAGCTGATTTATTAAATGAGACCTCGAGACCATTTTCAATGAGGTAGTTATTCACTTCAACGCCGTAGTTTCTGATATTATTTAAACAGTCTGCTAACTTTTTCCTGGAGCTATAAAGGCACAAGTCATCAGCATATTGTAATATGTTTACTGAAATATTTCTTGAGTGGAGGTCCAACGTATAAATGTTGAAGAGAACAGGACTGAGCACCGACCCTTGGGGAAGACCTGTGCTGCTTATCCGTTGTCCTACTAGTTCTTCGCTCGTTGAGATATAAATAACCCTATCATAAAAAATAGTTATTAGATTGGCACCAAATCGTCTGGGGATTCCGATATTAATCATTTTTTCAAATAAAATAAACAGGTTAACATTGTTTAAGCAGCGTTTGTATCAAGATATAATGCCGTAAGGTATTCATTTCTTCAGAAGATGATTTCTATGTCATTGACTAAATGTGCTAGACAGTCTGTTATACCTTTTCCTCGCCTGAAACCGAGCTGACATGCGGGCATTAACTTCTTGCTTTCTAACCACCATTCTAGCCGATTTTTGACTGCTCTTTCTAATGTTTTCAGAATACAAGACATTAGTGACACTGGTCTGAATGAACTGGGATCTGATCGTTTACTGATTGGTAGGATGATAATCTTCTTGATATTGTGACAGTCTTCCCCATCTATAAGAACCTTGTTGAAAGCTTGGCAGAGTAATTCTTTGGCGTTATCGGGGAGGTGTTCAATCATGGAGTAAGTAACTCCATCGTGCCCAGGCGCTGAGTCGTTTTTCTTTAAATTAGAATCAAGCTCATTTATTGTAATTTCATTGATCAGAAAATGGCCCTGGTACATTTCATGGTTGGGTATAATCAGGGGTGCCGAATCGGGGGCAACCTTCTTGATGAATTCCTCAGCTGTTTTTTGTGACATGTTGTTGGTGTTGTTGGGATTAATTCCTCTGCTTATAGCGTTCACCCTTCTCCAGATCGTGGACGGATTAGTCTGGGCGTTTAATGAATTGCAGAAGGATGACCAGCTTGCTTTAGCCTTGATCTTGTAGAGTTTTTTGGATTCAGCTACAGTTTTTTTATATTTTATGAAGTTATCTATATTCATATTTGCTTTAAATTTTCGTAAAGATTCTTTAAGCTCCTGAGCCTTATTAGTACATTCTGCATCCCACCACGGTGGAGAGGGGTGCTTACTCAATGCAGGATTATTTTTTTAGTGCGGTATCAGCTGCTCTCGATATAGCGTCAATGAGGGCCGAAAGAAGAGAGTTAGCATAAATGCTCAAGTCAACAGAGTGCACAGGAATCTCCAATGGTGAACATGATCGGATAATGATCAGATCCGTATGTATCATCTAGAACTATCCAAGTTGACTTAGGCAACAAATTGCTTGATATAATTGTAACATCTACCACAGAAATATTTGTGTTAGGTCTTGATATCCTTGTCGGTTGCCCTTCGTTCCTGAATATTAGATTGGGAAACTGCTCGACTGCTTCTACTAAAATTTTTCCAGGTGTATTGTTATCTGCTGATCCCCAAGCGTGATGGTGTCCGTCTATGATGCAAAGGTTATCTAACTTACTGAAAATCTGAATGTAGTCATTTGCCGTCGCTGAGATATTTGGTGGTCTATAAATTGATGCTATGGATATTATACTGGAACCTATTGATATATTGATTGCGCAAGTTTCTAGGTTTTGATTACTGACACTGCTCATATCAATTTCGGTATATGGTATGCCCTTTCTAAGAAATATTGCCATACCACCCTTGCCATCTGCTCTATCTTTGCGTATAATATTATAATGTTTAAGAGAAATAGAATAATTCTTTCTATACCACGTTTCAGATATGAGAGCTACATCAAAATTACAATTATGAGCTAGACTTTTCAAAAAGTTATGATTAGAGAATGCCGATCTGGCATTCCACTGTATAACCTTAAGTTCAGTGTCGAATGTAGTTTTTAAATATATCAGACAAGATCGTTTCAATGAGATCTTCAAAATTAATGGTTTGAGACACGTTGCTGGAGGTTTGCGGGATTAATGTTTGGAAAAATTGTGTAAGATTACTGTTGAGGTCTCTTATTTTATTTTTCATATCTTGGAAAGTCTGATTCATTGAGGGGCTGCTAGGGTCAATGATAGGCCTACCAGCAAAAGTCCATTGATATTCTCTTCTAATTGGCGGATGTTGGGGTTCAGTTTCTTGAACTTTCCTTTTTTTGCTGAAACTCTTCGTGCGCGTAGGTGGAGGATAAACTGCCACTAGCATTCGACTTTAGACTCTGTGACTGCCCGTTTGGCAATGTAGGAAATTCTCACTCGGAATTGAGTAAGGGGGCGTATTTATTTTTTGACGTTAAGCTAGCATAACTTGGCTGGTCAACAATTTTTTCAGCTTCTTTGAATGATAAATGGAGATGCGCCATTGCTTCTTTTACACGTTTCTGTTTTAGAAAAGCAGGACAATTTTTATCGGTACTGGGGTGGCTTTGAGATTTACAATAGACAAAAAATGGTCTACAGTTATTACATATTATAGTATCGTCTGATTCCACGCCGCAATTCTTACACTTTTTTTGCTTCTACATTAAGTCGAGGCATGACCGTATCTGAAACAGTTAAAGCACATGAGGATTGGTGCATAGTAACTATCTACTGAGAACCTCATTTTGTTAATGTAAATATATTGAGGTATTTTCAAACCCAAGGACGATAAAATTATCATCTGCCTAGGGACTTTCGATGATTCCTCTCCATTTTTCACTGTTTTAAACATTCGTTTAACAGATTGTACAGGAATATCGGATACAATTGTCCTTAATAGTTCATCCTCTGAATACGTAGTATCTACGCCTTTGACAATAGCTTTCTTTTCTGTGAGATGTAAAGGTATGTAAGCAATCAAGCCATTGTTTTCAAAAAACGGGATTGTTTATCAGTCTGTTTGCTGCCAATGGGGAGTCGACTTGTATTTTAATTCTAATTCGACCTACTACACTCAATTCGACAATATGTTTTTCATCCACGCCTATTTACAACAATTTCTCACCCAGTCTCGTAGGATGTAGACGGCCAACGTTTAGGATTTTATGTTCCGCAATTATAAAAAATGGACCTTTGCTATTTGGTTGGTATTTGTTTTCACGGTTTATTTTTATCAATCTATTATCCATAGCCTCAGTTAGCGTATTTCTATACACGGATGGATTACTAATCTCATCAGTCATGTGAACAATTTCAATATTTTGAATATTCGCTTGTGGTGAGCGTTGTTGTATATAGGGAGGGTCAGGGCCACCAGCCCCTGGTGAGTTGGTGCTCGACATTTAGACGAGCACCGTCTGGATACAATTACTTATAGCTATCTACTCACAGTACGATGTAAAAAGACCAAATGGAATAAAACACAAAAATAACAATGTGGAAACAAAAACGCGCGCGGTGACAAAGTCGAATAAGGACCTCTCTCGGCCGATGTACACTGTATGAACGCCGGACGAAAACTGATGCTGGAATGTTAAAAACAGAATTTCAATGAAGCCACCTTTTTGATAGATGGCACTAATGTTAGAGAAGCTATTTTGAAATATTGCAAAACATATTTTTTTTAGTTCCAAACCAATTTTAACTAAGTATTTGGGTTTCGTGCTTTGTTTCTGACTACTTGTGTTGTGTTTTGTGCCTGGGAAACTGGGATATTCTTCAGCGATTTTTCCCCCTTTTTCAGTGTTTTCCAAGCTTATTTGAGCAAAAAGAAATTTTGTCTTGTTTTCGCTATTTGTAAAATTACTTCCATGCTCCCTAAGAGGTATGTTCTAAATATTCAGTACAAATTACTGATGACCTAATATATGCGAACAAAACACAAATATATTGACAGGGCTGTAATTAACAACTCTAAAAAGTTGTGAATCGTAGATACTAAATCTTTGCTGAAAAAGAAAAGCATTTAAATCAAATACTTTTTTCCGAATAATTTGATTTAGAATTGTAAGTTATTATTCAAAACAATCCTTTTTGCAGATAAAAAGTTGTGTAATTAACACACACAGTTACACAAATAAGTCTTTTTCTTTCAGTTACGCGTTTCGATTTATATTTAAGTCATCGTCGTACTGTCAAATCTTACATAACTTCTTATCGGCATGATGGAAGACTTTCACCAAGTAAGACCATCTACAATCTATATGATATGGTAAGACATGTATAAATGCCAATTTTTTATGGAACCTGACCCAGGATATTTTTAAAAACAATTTTGAAACTATATTATAACTTATAGAAACGTTAAAATGTTTCGTCCGTGGGAACATACGTGCCCGGCTTCATGGAGACCTTGGCAAGACGATGATATTGAATGTGAAAATCGAGGTGAAAACATTGACATGGATCCTAACAGGGGTCCATACTCGGATTTGATATAATAAATATATATTTTATCACTATAGAGACGATTCAGGAAACACTCTCTAAAATGGGAAAACTATGCTCACGGTCGGCTTTGCCTCGAAGATTGAAAAAACTTGGATTTAAGTTTAAAGCAATCGACTAAAGGTCAGCTTTAATGGAAAGTCGGCGGATTTTCAGATGGCGTATTGAACATTTGGAGAAAATAAAGAACATAGAGAAGAAGATTGACTAATCTACTATTTGGATGAGACGTAGTACAATACACCGGAAAGATCACCATTCATTGTCGTTTGAAAGATAGTTCGATTAAAGATGGACTTAAGTTTTGTGGTTGCGTGCATGTAGTTGGAATAAAAACAATAATAATGCCTAATAATAGATGACACCTAGCATATAAAAAAGTCTGTTAAAGAAGTAATGGAGCTTAAAAAAGAAATGTGATGCGGAAAGAGTCCATGTTCGAATAATGGATGCTACTCCACAACAAGCAATGCATTCAACGCACTAAATATGGCTCTGACCAGCCCATGGCTCATGGGTGATTATCTTTATATTGGTGTTCCAAGTTACTTCGAATAAACTATACAAATTTTCAATCCTATATATAAAACCTACTAAATAAAATCATTTTGAATCCGGGCCGACAGACCTGAAACGGCTTAATATTGGTCCCGAGGTTGAAATACACGTAAAATATATCCATTTATTGAAATCTCTTGAAAATTTATATTTTTTTAAAAGAAAAACAAAAATTAGTTTCAGTCTTGGTTTTACAATTATTTTGGTCAGTGTTCCATAAAAATGTTGTTCTACAAACATGTTTATTTGATGACATAAAAATATATTGGACCGGACTATGGGTAGCAAATATAACCTCTATCTGTTTCTGCTATCCTAATGTAAGATTTCAGTCATTTCAGACAAACAACTGGAGAGGGAGAGTAATTGTATCACAGAGGATTGCCAGATCGTCTGGAAGAATTGTCCTATAAATGCTAGCGAATTTTCGTTTTTGGTTGAAAATTATCGTACGCTGGTGCGAAACCAGGATTTCGAGAGGGGGGGCGTCACTATTATTTTCTCAAAAAAATGCCACTTTTCCACTCACACATCCATATATATCATGGTGATATTCCTTTAACGGACCTCAGCTCTTATGCATCAGACACGTTCCCGTTTTTTAACCAACAAATAATGCCTTTATCTTAAAATACCGTGTGTATATAGAATCAAAGTATGGAAGGTTAATAAAAAAATATAGACATGAAATCAAATAAATAGGAACTTTTTGAACACAATGCTTAAGACAGATAAAGGAATGTAATAATTAATCAGTCTCCGAATCTGGTAGATCGTCATAAATGTTGCTATTTATGTTTTTGTTAATTCTTTAGAAAAGTTCAATTCAATTTTACCTCCTTGTCCATTTACAAGTTGAGAAGTAATCATGCTTTTGCCGATCGTTTCTACTTTCAATTTATTTCTGGCCTTTGTTTCTATTAAATTTAGCTTGCAAAACACTCGTTCACACTAGACATTATAGTGCGACCAACTTAAGATATTCAATACATACTGTGATCTTCAGAGTACATAATATCTATAAACAGATGGCTTACCTTGAAAAAACTGTAAAAAATCTTTAATTATAGATAGTAATTATCGTTTACAACAAGAGGCGAAATCATTGTACGTCTGGCAACCCTGGTATGATAAACCGCTGACGAAGTATGGTAGCGATATCTATGATTTTCTGATTCAAAGTAATATGTCAAACTTAATATAATATACTGCTTTCAAAAAAATCCTAGAAAATAGTTAAAATTTTATTCGACAGATAGTTCTTGCTACCCTAACTTAATCCTAAATATGTGCTGTGCTGTACAGAATCCACAACCGAATATTTCTCATGAAAGAGCTTCGTAAAGTTATAAGAAAACGTAGGGATATCACATTGTGAAAATCTGGTTGTTTATTGTTTCATTTTAGATATTGCCACAAACTTAGATTTATACATATTTGTAAAGTGTCCTAGCAGTTTACTAATAATGATACTAGGGTAATGGTCTACAAAAATATTGCAGTTAAGTGAAAACATATTTTTTTGTTCCAAATCAATTTCAAACTAGATACGTTTGGGTTTCTTGATTTGTTCCTAACTACTTGTGTTGTGGTTTGTGTCTGGGAAACCGGGATTTACCTCACATATTTTTCCCCTTATTTCAGTGTTTTCCAAGCTTATTTGATGAATAATTCACTGTTGTTCTGTATATGGATTCCAAAGAATGTCAAATGATCAAGACATGAGTCTGATTTATTATTCAATAGTATATACTAGGTATTTATAATGAAGTTTGTTTCTTATTTATTCAGAATATTGGCAATAACTGTGTGCTATTCATCTTCTATGTTTTAATGACACATCTGCATTCTATATGATTGATATTTGTAACACATTGTTCTGAAAATAGGAATGATTGTTCCAGCTTTCTCAGTTGGGGCTATGGCTTGTAAAATAGGAGACATCTTCAAAAAACATTTCAGCATATCAAAAAGGCTTATTAAGTGTGTGATCAACATGTCTCTACACAGGCAAGAATACCAGATGGAAAAGGAAGGGTGGGATCCAACCTGAAGGCAGATGCAGCTCGATCCATTACTTGGACAAGATAATTTGGGTATTGTACTAGTAGTCTGGAATGATAGTTGTAAGTATATGCTAAGTATTTATAATGGAATTTGTTTCTCATTTATTCAGAATATAGCACAATAACTGTTTGCTATTTATCTTCTATGTTTTAATGGCACATCTGCATTCTATATGATTGATATTTGTAACATATTGTTCTGAAAATAGGAATAGGAATTTGCTAATATATTGTGTTACAATTGTTCCAGCTTTCTCAGTTGTGGCTGTGGCTTGTAAAATGAGAGACTTCTTCAAAAAACATTCGGGCATATCAAGAATGCTTATCAAGTGTGTGATCAACATTTCTCTACACAGGCAAGAATACCAGATGGAAAAAGAAGGGTAGGATCCAACCTGAAGGCAGGTAAATCTTATGAGAAATAATATAAAACGAAAAAGTCATACATAATTTTGTTATAAGTAGTTTATAAGTTCCATAATTTTGTTTTTCGCTTAAATTACCCACACAGGAAAACTATAAAGCTGACTTGCTGCCTGTAAAGGAAATAGTAATGATTGTTATATACATAAATTTGATCGTTTTCTTGTATTCTGCATCAATCTATAGAGATGGAATGGGTCAGCCAGCTTTTTCAGGTACTTCCAGAGATAGGGTTACTATAATGATTGTTTTTTTTATGAGTAGGAGTAAATCTGTTCTCTTAATTTTGTCAATGGTCATTCATTTGTAAGTGAAGCTGTGTTTATATAATGTGGGATTTTTTTGTTTGCCTTTGACATACTTTTATTTGCCCTGAAATTGCACTGAGTGCAAATATCACCACAGACTCTGATCTTGTGGCATTTTGGTGCATATTCAACAGCTATCAATATCTATGGCACCCAAGTGAAAAATCATCTTCTTGATTTTTTGAATGTTCAATTTTATATGGTAGTATTGTCTAAATTGTATCATATTTATTTGCATTTATACAAATTAATATAGCAGCATGGATGATATGGTACAGGAAGTGCTAGTTTTGAATCAATTAATAACATCCTACCAATCAATAGTGCTTCATAGGCAAGTTTCATAGTGACACAATTTCAGTGTGCATACTTGTGCCTACATATACACCATCTCAATCAATAGTGTGTAGAGGTGGTGTTGCTACATAATACTACAAATTGATTTTATGGAAGACTGTCACCAAGTCAGCACACAAATATATTCAGGATATGATGCCCCTGTGATTGTTGGAATGGTTTAAAATTGCTTTTGCAGACCTTTGCTGGAAGCTCATAATTATCAAGAAAATTATTATCACAAGAAGTAAACTTATTATGCTTTACATATTTTTGAAGTATTGAAACCAACTTTTCAATGGAAATAAACCTTTTACCTCAGATTTTGAGAAAATCCAGTATAAAGCTTGTTGAATAGAAGATTCAGTTCCAGTACACAAAGTACACTTGCGGTATCATAAGGGCCAGGACAATCACTTTTTGTGTGAAATTAGTTTATGTTTTGAAATTTATTTACAAATATTTCTGTTATAAGACCAGTCACATGAAGACATTTACACTGATTTTTTTTTCAGGTTCCAACACTGCCGTAGTAGTTGTAGTGTTATGTACATACCATGAATTAAACCAGTTTATATGTTCATGAATAAAACCCATCAGTGGCGGATTTACGAATTTCCTGCCAGATGGCTATTCAATTTTTGCCGCACACCTATTGACCCCTGAAATTCAAAACCCCCTACTTCACAATCATAATAATTACATTTATTGTGACAGTGAAATCGCAACTTTACCATTTGTAAACTAGGGCATGGTTGTGTCAGTTTCTAGATTACTCTTGCAACCCACGATTTAGTGAAGATTACTCGAGAAACAGTTTTTGAGTATACTTTAGAGCTAAAAAAGCTCAATCACGCACTTATTGTAAAGTAAGGCAAGGTATGCCTTCAAATTTTAGAGACTCGTTTTCTCTGGGGATATAATAAATGTTTTTTTTATTTCTATAAAAAAAAATTGAGCCATAATTGCTGCCCTAGGCTCCAGCCTACTCAGCCACTGGAACCCATTATTGTACTAATAAGTATTTCATTCATAGGTCCATCATTTTCCAAGTGTGAAGATTCTTATGAAAAATATAAAACCATTTAAATTGATCATCTTTTATGAATCTTATTTCAGATGTAGTTAAAACATTATTTTTATTATAATACTCAAGGCAATTTTCTTTTAATCTGATAAAATTCCATATATTTTTTCACATTATAGATCACATATCACATAGATAAATGAAGGATAGATCCATAGTGAAACCTATACCTGTATGAAATATTGTGATAACACTTGAGAAACATTTCATTTGTAATGCTAAAATCGCAACATTGTTGAAGGGTGTTAAGGCATATTTTAATCAACATTACTGTGAAATGAATGAAACAATAGAATAACATTGCGTCTTTCATTGCAATGTAGATATAATATTGCAGCAGCCTAATTTTGTTTTGTTTAGTGAGCAGCCTCTCAGCATCTATTAGTGTATATATATATATATATATATATATATATATATATATATATATATATATATAATCATATTATATTTCTCAATAAAATACCACTTCCTAGGGCATAAAGACTACTGAAACCGACAGACACGAAAAAAATGAATGATATAAGTTATACATCGCATTTATTCCTGACGAAACCGAAAACAAAGCTTAGAGCGATAGTGTAAAAAAATGAACTTTCCTACTGTCCTAATCCTCTACCCAACACGGAATTGCCCGTATTCCGAAGAACATTCGCGCATTCCTTTCGACAAAAAACAAACGAAGGCTTTTATGCATTACTGACCAATCACATCGCACCTAGCGCCCAGGGAAATTCCAAGAAACTATCAACCAGTAGCACTGTACCCAAAAAAGACAGTGGAAATATAAGAATAGAAATGCTATTGATTTTAAATATTTATGCCAACTTTCAGGTGCTGTAAACTGAAAAGTATTTCTCGAAACTCAAAATGCCTCTTTGTGAACCACTTTCGTCGCTCTTTCGGTCTTTTGGCGTTTTTGAAACCGTGTTTTAAACAAATATAAAGCACATCAATATACATAATTTACAATTATACGATATTTCAGAGCGTAGTTAAATTATTTTTCCAAAGGGGGCCAATTTGTTCGGTTTATTTTTTAACGACTTTTTCTGTAGATTACTGCATTTTAACTTATAGGGAACAGATCAGGTATTTTGCGTCTTAAAAGGTTGCGTCAAGTAGGTTGACTCTGCATTTCGCGAGCAGTTGTGTCACTTTATTCACGATTTTGATCAGATTCTTCTTAGATAGTGTCTAATCCATTTTAAATAACGTTTGGCAATACCTCAATAATGGGAATTTCCGGAGACTTGAAAATTTTTAAGATTATTCAAAGCGTTTCGATATTTTTTAAATTCAATTTCAATCATCGATGAATATCTATCTCCAAATCCTTATTGTCAAACTTATAGTATTGCGTAGAAAATATATACCTACATCATGGAAATTTATGTCAGTAATTTCCGTTGGCCTGTCGATCTATGCCTTTTGAAGAAGGTAGTGGAAACATCTGACATGATTTTTCCAAACATTCTTTTCTTCATATTTTCGAGTTTCGGACAGTTATCGAGCATAATCAATTTTTTTCAATGTTAATTATTTTTTGAAAGATATTGGCATGGGAGGTCAAAGCTTTTTGTCACGAAAGCTTATATGTCCGCGGCCACAATATTTTTTCAGCTTTTCCGTGTTGAATGTTGGTAATAAACCGTATTTAATGTGTAGCTATTAATTTGCTACGATCTTCAATCTTCTCAAACTGCATCATTTTTTAATTACCTACCCGTTATTTCATAAAGTGTATTAGACTTCTTATACGGCCTTCGCAAACATCTACATGGCAGTTAAGTGTCCTTAAAGCTCGGTGACGACATCAACTGCAAACATTCATAATCTCTTTTTTGGCGCTTCGTTCGTCTGCTAAACTCCTTTCCAGACATTAAAATTGAATTTAGCGCTCGCGACAGCAAAGTCGCATTCGCTTTAGTAATGAGTTACAGATACAATCTTATTAGAGAGCTGCCGCTAGCTGAACCCTTTCTTGGAGTATCTTTCTTTCTTATCCCTCCGCTTTACACCCTCGTAAACGTTGGTAATCTCCGAAAACAAGCGAATGCAACGTAGCGGCGCTTTGCGGCGCACGAGACGCTGAGAACGTTGCCTCAAGGGCGTCGCCAACCAAAATCGCTAATACGTAGGCAACACGGTATCAAGGAAATGCGAATTATATATCCGTACCCCAGAGCCAGAGTATTTCCGTAGAATATCAATCTCTGTGTAGAATGTGGAGTAGAACAATAACTATTTTCGTAGAGAAGGCGTAGAGAACAAGTAAAGTCAAAATTGCTTAGCCTACCGCAAAGCTGTTCTGTGTTCTTAGTCACTGGAGATGTCTTTTTGTGTTTCGGATATACTGTGCATCTGCATTTGTGCGATTCCAAGATTGCATGTGTTTTGACTTATCTGTCATTAGTAACTACATATTTACAGTTCTAGCAACTACTTCTACGGATTACTGAATTTGAACTGCATAAGTATTATAAATAGTTTTTGAGAGCAATATTAGCATTTCATGTCGGTGATGGTTCGGAACATCTAAGTTCTGAATATATGAGAGAAGATACATGCGCCGCTGGTTTGTTTCAACCGTTTTACACAACCAACTGTTTCGTCGCTTATAAGTTCTATTGTCGGCGAAGAGTCAGTCTAAATCAGGTTTCAATTTTTCCGAACAATGAAGAAACGCGGATGGCGACATCAGTCGACTCTTTAAATAATTGCTACGAATGTTTTACTGAAATATTATATTTTCCACTACAACTGGGAACTCCACTGTCTGTGTGTGCGTGTGTCTTCTTTTTTCTCTAGTCAGAGGCATCAGCAACAATTTGAGGTTTCAAGGAGCAACGCTGGCTTTTATAGTGCCTTTTCCAGTAAAAAATTTCAGGAAAATGTTACTGATTTTCTTCGCGATATATGTGATTTAAGCTTACTGTGAGCAATTCTTTGACATTTAGGTCAGTATTAATCGGAAGATATTATTTAGGTAAAACAGTAATTGTCATTGAATACCTAGGCGCCAAAACGCGCATACGTTTTATAATGCAAAAGATCACGAGGAATTACAATTATTTGATTAATAGTACTTTGCAACAAAAAGTACGATTATTCAATACTGTATAATTATCTTCCGGACTGTAATAGAACATTTAGGTACATAGGTACCAGTAGACGATGGCAGTGTCAGGACATTTCAGCGAATAACGTGAAGGTCATATATAGGTGACAGATATTCCTCAAAAAATGCTAGGTATAGATGATGGATTCGCCCGGTCGCCGGCGCGGCCTCGGGCAGTGTGCGACGAAGATTTTCGGATATTTTTCTGTGAATTTACAACGTTGCCAAGCTTAGAATCGTCATCATTGGGGAACTGAAGACATTGTTATTAATGTACCTATTGTTCATTCGGATACTCAATAACCTAGTAGCTTAGGAGAATGATGAGAAGGATATTTTCTTTATCATGCTCGGCATTTTCGATGAAGATATTGTTTGGGCTAAACGGGGCAAGTAATGCTTGAGTAAGAAAGTTTGATAGATAGTGGGATGGAAACTCTGCCTACGTAGTGCAGCAATTGTAGGTCACTCAAAAAATTGTTTTATTAACGATTTCGCCTATTCATTGTTATGGAAGAAAATCGCGTTGTAGGAAAATGTATGAGATAGTTATGATTGTTTGAGTGGCGTCAGTTTAGTCAGCAAATACTTCCAAAGCATAATCCATCAGTGAATTTGCCATTGCTTAGCACGAGGAACCTTTATTTGCGAAACAACAATGAAGCTTCCTTGGAACCCTTGAAGGTTCCTCAACCATATTATCTCGGTAAATAAAACACCATGAAAGAATAGTTTTATTTCGAAGAATTATTATACAATTTTTGTTCCTGAATAATGGTTAAACTAAATTAAATTGAACTACATCTAATCAGCGAAAATTATAGGCTATTATTTTGTGGTGATAAAATTGGGATTAAAAAGTGAACTCATAGGATATATTATTAGAAGGCTTAGGTTACAAATTATGACATTATAATTTCGAAATCTGATTCTCTCATTCTGTTTTGTGATTTGATGAAGGCTGCCCAAGCATAGACATTCGTTTAAATGTCGATTTTTCTTTTCGATCTTTTTGAACTCCATATCCTATACTTTTGTCCTTGTTACTTTCTAATTACATTCCCCACGTTATATCTTCAGAATTTTGTGCCCCCTAAAACCCGATGCCTGGGCTACTAAGGCTTTTGCGTGCCAGTGGAGTAACTTTAAAAAGGTACTCAGGGTCTCTAATTTTTCTTAAAACCCTACCTGTGTCCCAGTCTGTCTGTAAATTATGATTTTTGCGGTATTATTTCATATTAATTGCACGAGGGTGAATTATACCTATTTCATCTACTTGACTTCAATACTTTTGTTATCAAAAAGTCACTATTACTTATGTGTTCTCCCTGTACGTAAGTCAGATATAGTTGATATATATGTTTTGGGAACAGATATCCAATAAATACCAACAGTAGAATCCATAGTGGGATGACCCACTATACCACTTCCTAAGGCATAAAGACTACTGAAACCGACAGACACGAGAAAAATGAATGAAATAAGCTATTGTGATATACCTAAAAGCCTAATAAAGCCTTTGAGGAATATAATGTTTATCAATATGGAATTATTAAAACAATTTACCAACCTAGTCTTTCTTTCAGTCCTGCTACTTCAAGGGGTTCCTAGGATTGGCGCATCGCTGATCTAGAGTGCATGGTTGCCATGTTGTAGGACTACAAACTGGTGCAATGTTGAAGCCAATGTATAATAGTTTAGTAGTTCATGTCAGGAAACTTGTTTTATGGTTGGGATTTAATTATAGTATTTTTATTTTTTTAATGACAATCCATTCTTGCGATCTTGCTAAATTGAGCTATATGTTCATGCAAGTACTTGCAGCATATATACGCATGCAGCTGAGTGACGTATTGTGAGTAAAAATGGATGTAGCCTAATTTCGAATCAGAGGCTTATAAAATATGAATAATGCAGCAATACACAAATAAAGGTTTTCATAATCTTGCTCCTAAAGCTTTGACCATGACTCTTCTTGTATCTATTATCTCATATATTTACTAGTTGGATTACGGTCATAAAAAAATATATAATGGAATATTTTACCTTTGTTTGATTCGCTCAGAGGACAATATAAAATAATACTCAAAAAGAGATCCACTTGATATATTATGAATATTAATTGATTTTCAAATTACGTACGCATACTAGCTCTGACAACTTGAAAAATGTATTTGTTATCCCCAGAAATCACATTTCATTTCGACACTACTAAAAAGTACGCACTTTCTAAACATTTTGCACTACCTCAAAACTCTTTTGATATATTAAATGTTCATTGATGTCCCCAGGCTCTCTAGTCAAATACCAGTCACATGAAAAAAGTTTAAAAAAAGAGTACGGAATTTTTTAAAATTTTTTAACCGCCGGAAAAGTACATGAAAAATGATCGCAAACTCGATAAATGTAACAAAGTTTGTGAATATTCAAATACTTCTCGGTTTCCTTTTTTGCTATTCAATTTGCCGCACTATATGGATTTCACACTGGATTTAGCGGTTACTGAGATTATGTTAATAATAAATGAAAAATAAAAAAATAGCAATAGACAAGCCATCAAATTCGAAATTCTAGTAGTCGCAATAATGAAAATAACAAAAAAATAAAATGAGCCAAGTACCAAAAGTGGAATAGGGATTGCCTATTGACCGTCAACTTCATGTACTGCTTTTTAACATCTCCATCGTTAATCACAGGTACATTTAAAAAATACTCCGAATTGAATAAAACAGCAATACATAATGTACAAAGTTCAATTCAAATAGCCTAAGTTTTGAACGTGGCAACGTTGGAGATCTTCTCTTCCTCTTCCTAAAGTTTTCAGTTTGCTACCATAATGAAATTCTGAGAATAAGAATAAGAAGTCGGCAAAGTTGCCAAATTAGTTGGTACTACGGCGTGTGTACTCAGATCAGAGTTAGAATAGGTACCTACCTACTTTCATTATTAGTGTTGAGGTTGTAGAATTTGATTATTCAGGGGTAGGTAGGTATACGTTTTTAGTAGGATTGTTTATTTCTTTGGGATGAGATTATGGATTCTACTGTTGGTATTTATTGGATATCTGTTCCCAAAACATATATATCAACTATATCTGACTTACGTACAGGGAGAACACATACGTAATAGTGACTTTTTGATAACAAAAGTATTGAAGTCAAGTAGATGAACTAGGTATAATTCACCCTCGTGCTATTAATATGAAATAATACCGCAAAAATCATAATTTACAGACAGACTGGGACACAGGTAGGGTTTTAAAAAAAATTAGAGACCCTGAGTACCTTTTTAAAGTTACTCCACTGGCGCGCAGAAGCCTTAGTAGCCCAGGCATCTGGTGCAAAGTTTTAGGGGGCACAAAATTCTGAAGATATAACGTGGGGAATGTAATTAGGAAGTAACAAGGACAAAAGTATAGGATATGGAGTTCAAAAAGATCGAAAAGAAAAATCGACATTTGAACGGATGTCTATGCTTGGGCAGCCTTCATCAAATCACAAAATAGAATGAGAGAATCTGATTTCGAAATTATAATGTCATAATTTGTAACCTAAACCTTCTAATAATATATCCTATGAGTTCACTTTTATCCCAATTTTATCACCACAAAATGATAGCCTATAATTTTCGCTGATTAGATGTAGTTCAATTTAATGTAGTTTAACCATTATTCAGAAACAAAAATTGTATAATAATTCTTCGAAATAAAACTATTCTTTCATGGTGTTTTATTTACCGAGATAATATGGTTGAGGAACCTTCAAGGGTTCTAAGGAAGCTTCATTGTTGTTTCGCAAATAAAGGTTCCTCGTTCTAAGCAATGGCAAATTCACTGATGGATTATGCTTTGGAAGTATTTCTTGACTAAACTGACGCCACTCAAACAATCATAACTATCTCATACATTTTCCTACAACGCGATTTTCTTCCATAACAATGAATAGGCGAAATCGTTGATAAAACAATTTTTTGAGTGACCTACAATTGCTGCACTACGTAGGCAGAGTTTTCATCCCACTATCTATCAAACTTTCTTACTCAAGCATTACTTGCCCCGTTCACCCCAAACAATATCTTCATCGAAAATGCCGAGCATGATAAAGAAAATATCCTTTTCATCATTCTCCTAAGCTACTAGGTTATTGAGTATCCGAATGAACAATAGGTACATTAATAATAATGTCTTCAGTTGAGTACTCACCGAGTCGTTAACGTGAATGTACGCATGTGATTCGAGTTCTATAAAAGCGATAATTTACTAGTGTTACAACTGAAATTTAGTGATTATCTAAAGTACACCTTTATCAAGACTATCTAGTGACCCACAGTAAGTAAAGTAACGAAGATATATCGGATGTATACACCCTATACCGAAGTATTAATTTATTCTTGAACGGAAGAATTCTCTACATTCCATTCATTCCATAAATCAGTCAAAATACGGACAGGACCGTACTCAGTATGCGAATACACCATCGTCAACGCATAAAGAATACCTGACAAAGGAAATAATGTCATTATCAAGCACTCCTCAGACAACAACCCAGACCAATAATACATCACAGTCCTATTCAGACGTATTATCACACCATTCATACAGACACCCAAATAAAGATCAAGCCATTGTTTTCAATACAATAGATGGATCCAGGCTGCAAGATTATCCCCTGAAATTAGGCCCCATCGTAAACCCTAAAAATATAATATTTTGTTCAAGAATACCTAACAACAGGATATGTGTATACCTCTCAAGCAAAGATTTAGTCAACCACTTCATAGAAAATCATGGAGAATTCATAGTCAACGGAGAAACTATAACGGCACGTAGACTCATAACACCTTCTGAAAGATTAATTATTTCAAATGTGTGTCCTACCATACCGCACACGTTTATCAAAGATGCACTACAACAAATTGGCTTCAAACTAATTGCTCCTATTTCATTTCTAAGGATTGGAGCACCTCTTCCAGAATATAACCATATATTAGGCTTCAGACGCCAGATATATATAACACCTGATGACTCTGTTGATATTTCTGAATCCTTGGAAATAACATACGAAAATCTAACCTATCGAATATTTCTGTCACTGGATAGCCAAAAATGTTATAAATGCAAATCACCTGACCATCTCGCTGCTCAATGCACCTTACACTCACAACAAACTGCTATAGCAACACCAACCAACAATAACACAGCATCCACTGTAAACAATCCTGCCATCGAAGCAAGCACCGAAAACATCCTCCAATCTCAATACCCACAAGTAACTAAAAATAGAAATATACAAATTACAACAAACATCATTCCACAAGAAGTAAACACAGCAGAAG
This sequence comes from Bruchidius siliquastri, assembly GCA_949316355.1. Lineage (NCBI taxonomy): Eukaryota > Metazoa > Arthropoda > Insecta > Coleoptera > Chrysomelidae > Bruchidius > Bruchidius siliquastri. The sequence continues at coordinate 23,475,591 of OX438529.1, forward strand.
ACATGACAATAACAGAAGCACACACTCCAAGTAAGAGGACAATATCGGAAGTAATAAGTCCTATAACATCTAATGAATCAAGACAACCAGTTTTTAGTATACCAACAAGCTCAAAAACCAAGAAACATAAGCCAGACAGCCAAAAGTCTTATATTGCACAGGAAGCATTAGAATCTGTTAAAAAATTTACAGATAATCAAGAGAACCCATTAATACTCAATTGTGATCAACTGAAAAGCCTATTGGAAAATGTACATGGTTCAAAAGAGGTGATAAATGTAGTTAGCGATTATACATCAGATTTTAAGGCACTAATCGAGATGTTGATTGTAATATACCCTCATATATACGATAAAACTCTAAAAAACAGATGTACGAGGCTTAGAAAGAAATTAGAAAGTTACATAGAGTGTAGCAAAGAGACTTTAAGTGACACATCTTCCATAGATTCAACATTCTGATAAAATGGCGACTATACTACAATGGAACACAAATGGAAATCATGTCCATTTGAACATGCTAAAAAAACTTCTCGCTAATCATACACCGGATATTATATGCATCCAAGAAACACATTTTGATGACACTAAAGTTCATACGCCAAAACATTATACTGGATATTTTAAAAATAGGCAAACAAGAACAGCCAGTGGTGGCGTTGCCATCTACCTTAAGAGTGATATAGGAACGAATCAATTGAATATAAACACCAACCTCGAAGCTGTAGCAGTTGCAATACAAACCCCGCAACAACTGAATATTTGCAATATATATATCCCTCCAAACTACTACCTAGAGAGTAATGAACTAGAGAGACTTATTGAACAAATACCATTGCCAAGAATAATCCTTGGTGACTTTAACGCTCATAGTCATATCTGGGGATCCTTCAAAAATGACGTTAGAGGCAATATTATAACAAACATCCTTGAAACATCCACACTCAGCATACTAAATGATGGAAGCAGCACCAGGTTTGACTCAGGATCCGGTAGATTTTCCACAATTGATCTAAGCTTATGTATTCCTAGTCTACTAACCAGTTTAGAATGGGCAACAGAAGACGATCTATATGGCAGTGACCACTTTCCTATTATTATCTCAAATTCTAAAAATAATGCTAGTAACGAAACACCTCCAGAAAAATGGAGGATAAAAGTGGCAGACTGGGCTAAGTTTTCAGGACTCATAGACGAAAAACTCTCCAAATCATATATATCCGGTGACATTAACTCTCTAGTCAACCATTTCAACAAAATAATTATAGAGGCCGCAACTCATAGTATGGGCAAAACAAAAATAATCAAGAACAAAAATCCTGTACCTTGGTGGAATGAGGAATGCGAGTTAGCACTCAAATTCAGACGACACAGAAATCCTACGAATTTATCGATTCTAAGAAACCAACAAGCACGAATGAAACTAATCACAAATAGAAGGCAAAAGCAGTCATGGAAAGATTTTACCAATAGTATCTCCTCCACTACTACGGCGAGAAAAACATGGAAGAAAATTAAAAGTATTTCAGGTAACAAAACGTTTTCCAAAATAAGAGCATTAAAAGATGGTGATAGCATGGCCACTTCCAATGAACAAATTGCAGCAGTATTATCTGAAACGTACCATAAACACTATAGTGATGCAAACTACCAGCAAGAATTCATCACATACAAGAGCCTCAAAGAGGCTACACCTATTAAGATAAAAAATGATTCAGAACAAATTAATATACCTATCACAGAATCGGAATTTGTGGAAGCTCTTGAAGATCTTAAGGATACATCGGCAGGACCAGATGATATTCCTCCCATCTTTTTGAAAAAACTTCCACCAGCAGCTAGGAAATTCCTCCTCAATATATATAACACTATATGGAGCAATCACACGTTTCCAGATTTATGGAGGACAGCAGTTACTGTACCTATATTAAAACCGAATAAACCACCTCATTTACCGGAATCATATAGGCCTATATCTCTGACCTGTGCCGTGGGAAAACTACTGGAAAAAATAATCAATCGAAGATTAATGTGGAGTCTGGAAAGCAAAAACCTTCTAATCCATCAACAAGCAGGATTCAGAGCAAATAGGTCCACCCTGGATAATATTGTTGACCTAGAAACTCATATTCATCAAGCATTTGCTGACCGACAACATTGCTTAGCTGTATATTTCGATATAAGCAAAGCCTTCGACACCACTTGGAAACACAACATTATATCCAAACTTCAGAATTGGGTATATAATGGAAATATCCTTGCATACATACATAACTTTTTGACAAACAGGAAATTCCGAGTGCGTGCTAATGGAACACTTTCTGAAGAAAGGACACAAGATAATGGCACACCTCAGGGATCTATTATAAGTCCGACACTATTTCTTGTAGCCATGAACGATGTAGTAGAAAACATTGAAACACCAGTACAAGCACGTCTGTTTGCGGATGATTTAATTATGTTTGTTAAAGGAAAGAACGTAACAACCAATGCATCATTACTACAAAAACAGCTTAATCATCTAGAATTATGGCCAAGGAGGTCTGGGCTTACATTTTCAACAGACAAGACTGAATGTATTGTCTTCTCTAAAAAATCATCACATACTAAACCTCCACTACTACTGTATGGCGAAACCCTTCAATATACTAATGACATTAAATTCCTAGGAATAATTTTTGATGACAAATTATCATGGCGACCACATATTACAGAACTTGTTAAGTCTTGCCAGTCAGGGATGAATATTTTAAGATACTTATCCAACAAAAAATGGGGTGCTGATGGAAAAATGCTTCTATTGATATATCGTACACTTATAAGGTCTAAGCTCGACTACGGCTGCATAGCTTATACATCAGCAAAACAATCCATTTTAAAGCTACTTGATATGCTACACAATTCTGCTTTACGTCTCATATTAGGTGCATTTAAGACTACTCCAGTAAACAGCCTATATTGTGAATCCAGAGAAACTCCTCTAGCCTTAAGACGACAAATTCTAAGCCTATCTTACTACTCCAAAATTGCATCAAATCCTAACGTACCATTCCACCAGAATCTATACGACACAAGAAACCATCAATCACACTCAATCAACGGGATACCATTCTATCACAGAGTTAAAGTCATCTTGCAAAACTTGAATATCTCAAACCTGCCATCTACGTTCTCTGCACTCCCTTCTATCATTCCACCATGGACAATTCAAATACCACCTATAGATACGAGACTCATGAAGTATAATAAAGAGGAAACGCCTTCAAGGATCATTGCACAAGACTTCTATAATTTAATAAATGAGTACTATAATCACAGCGAGATCTACACAGATGCATCGAAAACGGGCCTCAATTCAGGTGCTGCAGTGGTTACACCTGACTCAACTATCACATTCAAGCTCCCAGCGGTCGCCACAGTCTTAACAGGAGAACTATATGCTGTATTAAAAGCTCTTACATATATAGAAGGAAATACAGATCAAAACTGGATTATAATAAGTGATTCCCTCAATTATCTTGCACTTATCAAAAAAATTTATACAAGAAATCCTCTAGCCAATATAATAAAAGAAAAGATTCATAACATACAGCTTCAAAATGTACACATATTATTCTTCTGGGTTCAAACAAGCTTCTCAGATGAGCTACTCCTTCAACTTTAAAGTTCCAACCGCGGATGTCGAAGCATCATATAAACAGATCGTCATCACCTACTGGAATAATATGTGGCAAAGTATTCCGTCAAAATTGTCAGAGCTAAAACCATCTTTCGCACCATGGCAGACCCTCACCACCAACAGGAGACAACAGGAGATCATCACCCGCTTACGACTCGGCCACACCAGAGCTATCCACGAGTACCTAATTTCCAGACAATCTGAACCGATCTGTATTTTTTGTGAAGTGCAACAGACAATTAAACACCTTTTAGTGGAGTGCCCAATGTATGAACATGAAAGAGTAATTAATAATATCGGATCCAATCTCAAAGACATATTAGGAAACCAATGTAATTTGCAACAACTATTCAGCTACCTTGAATGTATAAACATATTACACAAACTGTAAATCACCAAATCCGCCGCCAATAGCCTCTGGCTGATGCGGTTGTATTTTCAAATAAAAAAAAAAGTCTTCAGTTCCCCAATGATGGCGATTCTAAGCTTGGCAACGTTGTAAATTCACAGAAAAATATCAGAAAATCTTCGTCGCACACTGCCCGAGGCCGCACCGGCGACCGGGCGAATCCATCATCTATACCTAGCATTTTTTGAGGAATATCTGTCACCTATATATGACCTTCATGTTATTCGCTGAAATGTCCTGACACTGCCATCGTCTACTGGCACCTATGTACCTAAATGTTCTATTACAGTCCGGAAGATAATTATACAGTATTGAATAATCGTACTTTTTGTTTCAAAGTACTATTAATCAAATAATCGTAAGTCCTCGTGATCTTTTGCATTATAAAACGTATGCGCGTTTTGGCGCCTAGGTCTTCAATGACAATTACTGTTTTACCTAAATAATTTCTTCCGATTAATACTGACCTAAATGTCAAAGAATTGCTCACAGTAAGCTTAAATCACATATACCGCGAAGAAAATCAGTAACATTTTCCTGAAATTTTTTACTGGAAAAGGCACTATAAAAGCCAGCGTTGCTCCTTGAAACCTCAAATTGTTGCTGATGCCTCTAACTAGCGAAAAAGAAGAATCGCACATACAGACAGTGGAGTTCCCAGTTGTAGTGGAAAATACAATATTTTAGTGAAACATTCGTAGCAATTTTTTAAAGAGTCGACTAATGTCACCATCCGCGTTCCTTCATTGTTCGGAAAAATCAGGTTTGATTTAGACTGACTCTTCGACGACAATAGAACTTATAAGCGACGAAACAGTTGGTTGTGTAAAACGGTTGAAACAAACCAGCGGCGCAGGTATCTATGTCTTCTCTCATATATTCAGAACTTAGATGTTCCGAACCATGACCGACATGAAATGCTAATATTGCTCTTAAAAACTATTTATAATACTTATGCAGTTCAAATTCAGTAATCCGTAGTAGTTGCTAGAACTGTAAATATGTAGTTACTAATGACAGATAAGTCAAAACACATGCAATCTGGGAATCGCACAAATGCAGATCCACAGTATATCCGAAACACAAAAATACATCTCACGTGACACAGAAAACAGAACAATTTTGCGATAGGCTAAGCAACTTTGACTTTACTTGTTCTCTACGCCTTCTCTACGAAAATAGTTATTGTTCTACTCCACATTTTCACAGAGATTGATATTCTACGGGAATACTCTGGCTCTGGGGTACGGATATATAATTCGCATTTCCTTGATACCGTGTTGTCTACGTATTAGCGATTTTGGTTGGCGACGCCCTTGAGGCAACGTTCTCAGCGTCTCGTGCGTCGCAAAGCGCCGCTACGTTGCGTTCGCTTGTTTTCGGAGATTACCAACGTTTACGAGGGTGTAAAGCGGAGGGATAAGAAAGAAAGATACTCCAAGGAAGGGTTCAGCTCGCGGCAGCTCTCTAATAAGATTGTATCTGTAACTCATTACTAAAGCGAATGCGACTTTGCTGTCGCGAGCGCTAAATTCAATTTTAATGTCTGGAAACCAGTTTTGCAGACGAACGAAGCGCCAAAAAAGAATTATGGATGTTTGCAGTTGATGTCGTCACCGAGCTTTAAGGACACTTAATTGCCATGTAGATGTTTGCGAAGGCCGTATAAAAAGTAGAATACACTTTATGAAATGACGGGTACCCGATACGAGCTCCGAGTTATCGGTAACGCGTTACTAGTTCCGAGTTCTGAGATATACGTCACGAGATACAAGATGTGAGTTCCCACTTACTGGTAATGAGTTACGATCTTCAAGATCTAGGATACGAGTTCCAGGTCATCGGCAATGATTTGCTAAATCCGAGATAGAAGATACGAGTTCCGAGTAATTGGTAACAAGTTACGAGTTACAAGTTACAAGGTAAGAGATACAAGATACAAGCTCCGAGTTATCGGTAACACGTTACGAGTTCCAAGTTCTGAATTACTCGTCATGAGATACAAGATGCGAGCTTCCACCTATCGGTAACGAGTTACGAACAACTAGATCTAGGATACGAGTTCGAGGTTATCGTCACTGACTTACAAGATCCGAGATCAAGATTCGAGTTCCGAGTTATGGGTAACGAGTTACGGGTTACAAGATACAAGCTCCGAGTTATCGGTAACACGTTACGAGTTCCAAGTTCTGAGTTACGCATCATGAGATACAAGATGCGAGCTTCCACCTATCGGTAACGAGTTACGAACAACTAGATCTAGGACACGAGTTCGAGGTTATCGTCACTGATTTACAAGATCCGAGATCAAGATTCGAGTTCCGAGTTATGGGTAACGAGTTACGGGTTACGGGTTACGGGTTACGGGTTACGAGTTACAAGGTAAGTGATACAAGACAAGAGCTCCGAGTTGTCGGTAACACCTTCGAGTTCCGAGTCCTGAGTTAAACGTCACGAGATACAAGATGCGTGTTCCCATTTATCGGTAACGATTACAAGTTACAATATATAAGATACGAACTCCGAGTTATCGGTAACGCGTTACTAGTTCCGGGTTCTGAGTTACACGTTACGAGATACAAGATGCGGGTTCCCACTTATTAGTAACGAGTTACGATCTACATGATCTAGGAACCGAGTTCCTGGTTATCGGCAGTGATTCGCGAGATCCGAGACAGAAGAAACGAGTTCCGAGTAATAGGTAACGAGTAACGAGTTACTAGTTACGAGTTAGAAGGTAAGAGATAAAAGATACAAGCTCCGAGTTATCGGTGACGCGTTATGAGTTCCAAGTTCTCAGTTACGCGTCATGAGATACAAGATGCGAGCTTCCACCTATCGGTAACGAGTTACGAACAACTAGATCTAGGATACGAGTTCGAGGTTATCGTCACTGATTTACAAGATCCGAGATCAAGATTCGAGTTCCGAGTTATGGGTAACGAGTTACGGGTTACGGGTTACCAGTTACAAGGTAAGTGATACAAGATACGAGCTCCGAGTTGTCGGTAAAACCTTCGAGTTCCGAGTCCTGAGTTACACGTTACGAGATACAAGATGCGGGTTCCCACTTATTAGTAACGAGTTACGATCTTCATGATCTAGGAACCGAGTTCCTGGTTATCAGCAGTGATTCGCGAGATCCGAGATAGAAGAAACGAGTTCCGAGTAATAGGTAACGAGTTACGAGTTGCTAGTTACGAGTTAGAAGGTAAGAGATACAAGATACAAGCTCCGAGTTATCGGTAACGCGTTATGAGTTACAAGTTCTGAGTTACGCGTGACGAGATGCAAGTTGCGAGTTCCCACTTATCGGTAACGATTTACGAGCTATGACAGGCAAGATACGAGTTTCTTGTTATTGGTAATGGGTAACAAGCTACGATACACAACATACGAGTTCCGGGTTATGAGTAGCGAGTTATAAGCTGCGATTTACGAGTTACGATTTTCGAGTTACGAGATTCAAGTTACGAGTTTCAAGTTGCGAGTTACGATATACGAGTTACGAGTTACGAATTACGATCTGCGAGGTCCTAGTTACGAGTTACGAGATACACGATGCCAGTTTCCACTTATCGTAACGAGTTGCGAGGTACTAGACGCAAGATACGAATTCCAGGTAATCAGTAATGAGTTACGCATCACGAGATGCAAGTTGCGAGTTTCCACTTATCGGTAACGATTTACGAGCTATGAGAGGCAAGATACGAGTTCCTTGTTATTGGTAATGGGTAACAAGCTACGATACACAAGATACGAGTTCCAGGTAATCAGTAATGAGTTACGGGCTACAAGATACAAGATACGAGTTCCGAGTTATGGGTAACTAGTTACGAGTTACGAGTTACAAGATACGAGCTCCGAGTTATTGGTTACGCGTTACGAGTTCCGAATTCAAGTTACGCTTCACGAGATACAAGTTGCGATAACCCACTCATCGGTAGCGATTTACAAGTAACGAGATGCAAGATACGTGTTCCAGGTTATCGATAATGGATTAGAAGTTACGATATATAAGATACGAGTTTCGAGTTATGGGTAACGAGTTACGAGTTACGACTTACAAGGTAAGTGATACAAGATACGAGTTCCCACTCATGGTAACGAGTTACGAGCTACGAGACACAAGATACGAGTTCCAGGTAATCAGTTATGAGTTACGAGCTACTAGAAACAAGATACGTGTTCCGAGATATGGGTAACCAGTTACGAGTTACAAGATACGAGCTCCGAGTTATCGGTTACGCTTTACGAGTACCAAGTTCTGAGTTTCGCGTCATGAGATACAAGATGCGAGCTTCCACCTATCGGTAACGAGTTACGAACTGCTAGTTCTAGGACACGAGTTCGAGGTTATCGTCATTGATTTACAAGATCCGAGATCAAGATTCGAGTTCCGAGTTATTGGCAACGAGATACGGGTTACGAGTTACAAGTTACAAGGTAAGTGATACAAGATATGAGCTCCGAATTATCGGTAACACTTTCGAGCTCGGAGTCCTGAGTTAGGCCTCACGAGATACAAGATGCGAGTTCCCATTTATCGATAACGATTTACGAAATACGAGAGGCAAGATACGAGTTCCTTGTTATTGGTAATGGGTTACAAGCTACGATACACAAGATACGGGTTCCGGGTTATGAGTTACTAGATAAAAGATGCGAGTTCCCACTTATCGTAACGAGTTACGAGCTGCGAGACACAAGATGCGAGTTCCAGGTGATCAGTAATGTGTTACGAGCTACTAGATACAAGATAGGAGTTCCGAGTAACGGGTAACGAATTACGAGTTACAAGATATGCGCACCGAGTTGTCGGTTACGCGTTACGAGTTCCGAGTTCTGAGTTTTGCGATACAAGATGCGAGTTTCCACCTATCGGTAACGAGTTACGAACTACTAGATCTAGGATGCCAGTTCGAGGCTATCGTCATTGATTTACAAGATACGAGATCAAGATTCGAGTTCGAAGTTATAGGCAACGAGTTACGGGTTACGGGTTACCACTTGCAAGGTAAGTGATACAAGATACGAGCTCCGAGTTATCGGTTACCTGATAAGAGTTCCGAGTTCTGAGTTCTGCGTCATGAGATACAAGATGCGAGTTTCCACGTATCGGTAACGAGTTAAGAACTACTAGATCTATGATACGAGTTCGAGGTTATCGTCATTGATTTACTTGATCCGAGATCAAGATTCGAGTTCCGAGTTATGGGCAACGAGTTACGGGTTACGAGATACGAGTTACAAGGTAAGTGATACAAGATACGAGCTCCGAGTTATCGGTAACACTTTCGAGTTCCGAGTCCTGAGTTACGCGTCACGAGATACAAGATGCGAGTTCCCATTTATCGGTAACAATTTACGAGCAACGAGATGCAAGACACGAGTTCCAGGTTATCGGCAATGGATTACAAGCTACGATATATAAGATACGAGTTCCGAGTTATGGGTAATGAGTTACGAGTTACGAGTTACAATATGCGAGTTCCGAGTTATCGGTAACGCGTTACTATTTCCGAGTTCTGAGTTTCACGTCATGAGATACAAGATGCGAGTTCCCACTTATTGGTAACCAGTTCCGATCTTCAAGATCTAGGATACGAGTTCCAGGTTATCGGCAATGATTTGCGAGATCCGAGACAGAAGATACGAGTTCCGAGTAATGGGTAACAAGTTACGAGTTACGTGTTACAAGGTAAGTGATACAAGATGCTAGCTCCAAGTTGTCGGTAACACTTTCGAGTTCCGAGTCCTGAGTTACGCGTCACGAGATACAAGTTGCGAGTTCCCACTTATCGGTAACGATTTACGAGCTACGAGAGGCAAGGTACGAGTTCCTTGTTATTGATAATGGGTTACGAGCCACGATACACAAGATGCGAGTTCCGGGATGTGAGTAGCAAGTCACAAGCTGCTATTTACGAGTTACGAGTTTCGAGTTGCGAGTTACGAGAAACAAGATACGAGTTCCAGGTAATCAGTAATGAGTTACGAGCTACTAGATACAAGATACGAGTTCCTAGTTATGGGTAACGAGTTACGAGTTACAAGATACGAGCTCTGAGTTATTGGTTACCTGTTACGAGTTCCAAGTTCTGAGTTCCGCGTCATGAGGTACAAGATGCGAGTTTCCATTTATCGGTAACGATTTACGATATACGAGATGCAAGATACGAGTTCCAGGTTATTGGTAGTGGATTACAAGTTACAATATATAACAAACGAGTTCCGGGTTATGGGTAACGAGTTACGAGTTACAAGATACGAGTTAAAAGATAAGTGATACAAGATACGAGCTCCGAGTTGTCGGTATCACTTTCGAGTTCCGAGACCTGAGTTACTCGTCACGAGATACAAGATGCGAGTTCCCATTTATCGGTAACGATTTACGATCTACGAGATGCAAGATACGAGTTCCAGGTTATTGGTAGAGGATTACAAGTTACAAGATATAAGATACGAGTTCCGAGTTAGGGGTAACGAGATACGAGTTACAAGATACGAGTTACAAGATAAGTGATACAAGATACGAGCTCCGAATTATCGGTATCACTTTCGAGTTCCGAGACCTGAGTTACTCGTCACGAGATACAAGATGCGAGTTCCCATTTATCGGTAACGATTTACGATCTACGAGATGCAAGATACGAGTTCCAGGTTATTGGTAGTGGATTACAAGTTACAATATATAAGATACGAGTTCCGAGTTATGGGTAACGAGTTACGAGTTACAAGATACGGGTTACAAGATAAGTGATACAAGATACGAGCTCCGAGTTATGGTAACACTTTCCAGTTCCGAGTCCTGAGTTACGCGTCACGAGATACTAGATGCGAGTTCCCATTTATCGGTAACGATTCACGAGCAACGAGATGCAAGATACGAGTTCCAGGTTATTGGTAGAGGATTACAAGTTACAATATATAAGATACGAGTTCCGAGTTATGGGTAACGAGTTACGAGTTACAAGATACGAGCTCCGAGTCATCGGTAACGCGTTACTAGTTCCGAGCTCTGAGTTACACGTCAAGAGATACAAGATGCGAGTTCCCACTTTTTGGTAACCAGTTACGGACTACTAGATCTAGGATACGAGTTCGAGGTTAACGTCATTGATTTACAAGATCCGAGATCAACACTTTCGAGTTCCGAGTTATGGGCAACGAGTTACGAGTTATGAGTTACGACTTACAAGGTAAGTGATACAAGATACGAGCTTCGAGTTATCGGTAACGCGTTGTTAGTTCCGAGTTCTGAGTAACACGTCACGAGATACAAGATGCGAGTTCCCACTTATTGGTAACGAGTTACGATCTTCAAGATCTAGGATACGAGTTCCAGATTATCGGCAATGGTTTGCGAGATCCGAGATAGAAGATACGAGTTCCGAGTAATGGGTTACGGGTTAAGTGTTACGAGTTACGAGTTACAAGGTAAGTGATACAAGATACGAGCTCCGAGTTGTCGGTAACACCTTCGAGTTCCGAGTCCTGAGTTAAACGTCACGAGATACAAGACGCGTGTTCCCATTTATCGGTAACGATTTACGAGCTACGAGATGCAAGATACGAGATCCAGGTTATTGGTAGTGTATTACAAGTTACAATATATAAGATAGGAGTTCCGCGTTATGGGTAACTAGTTACGAGTTACGAGTTACAAGATACGAGCTCCGAGTTATCGGTAACGCGTTACTGGTCCGGGTTCTGAGTTACACGTTACCAGATACAAGATGCGGGTTCCCACTTATTGGTAACGAGTTACGATCTTCATGATCTAGGAACCGAGCTCCTGGTTATCGGCAGTCATTCCCGAAATCCGAGATAGAAGAAACGAGTTCCGAGTAATGGGTAACGAGTTACGAGTTACTAGTTACGAGTTAGAAGGTAACAGATACAAGATACAAGCTCCGAGTTATCGGTAACGCGTTATGAGTTACAAGTCGTGAGTTACGCGTCAAGAGATGCAAGTTGCGAGTTCCCACTTATCGGTAACGATTTACGAGCTACGAGAGGCAATATACGAGTTCCTTGTTATTGGTAATGGGATACAAGCTACGATACACAAGATACAAGTTCCGGGTTATGAGTAGGGAGTTATAAGCTGCGATTTCCGAGTAACGAGTTACTAATTACGAGTTACGAGTTACGAGTTACGAGTTACGAGTTACGAGTTACGAGTTACGAGTTTCGAGTTACGAGTTTCAAGTTACGAGTTTCGAGTTACGATATACGAGTTACGAGTTACGAATTACGACTTACGAGACACAAGATACGAGTTCCAGGTAATCAGTAGTGAGTTACGAGCTACTAGATACAAGATATGAGTTCCGAGTTATGGGTATGAGTTACGAGTTACAAGATACGAGCTCCGAGTTATCGGTTACCTGATACAAGTTCCGAATTCTGAATTCCGCGTCATGAGATACAAGATGCGAGTTTCCACCTATCGGTAACGAGTTACGAACTACTCGATCTAGGATACGAGTTCCTTGTTATTGGTAATGGGTTACAAGCTACGATACACAAGGTATGAGTTCCGGATAATGGGTACCGAGTTATAAGCTGCGATTTACGAGCTACAAGTTTCGATTTACGAGTTACGAATTATGACTTACGATCTACGAGGTACTAGTTACGAGTTACGAGATACAATATGCAAGTTACCTCCTATCGGTAATGATTTACGAGCTACGAGATGCAAGATACAGTTCCTTGTTATTGGTAATGGGTAACAAGCTACGATACACAAGATACAAGTTCCGGGTTATGAGTAGCGAGTTATAAGCTGCGATTTACGAATAACGAGTTTCAAGTTGCGAGTTCTCATTTATCGTAACGAGTTATGACCTACGAGACACAGGATACGAGTTCCAGGTAATCATTAATGAGTTGCGAACTACTAGATACAAGATACGAGCTCCGAGTTATCGGTTACGTGTTACGAGATCCAAGTTCTGAGTTACGCGTTACGAGATACAAGTTGCGAGTTCCCACTTATCGTAACAAGTTACGAGCTACGAGACACAAGATACGAGTTCCAGGTAATCAGTAATGAGTTACGAGCTACTAGATACAAGGTACGAGTTCCGAGTTATGAGTAACACGTTACGACTTCGGAGCTCTAAATTACGCGTCACGAGATACAAGATGCGAGTTTCCACTTATCGGTAATGAGTTACGAACTACTTGATCTAGGATACGAGTTTCTGAGTATCGGCATTGATTTACTAGATCCGAGATCAAGATTCGAGTTCCGAGTTATCGGTAACGCCTTACGGGTACCGAGATCTGATTTACGCGTCACGAGTTACAAGATGCGAGTTCCCACTTATTGGTAATGAGCTACGAGATGTAAGATAAGAGTTCCAGGTTAGCGGTAATGGGTTACAAGTTACGATGTACATGATACAACTTTCGGGTTATGTGTACCGAGTTACAAGTTTCGATTTAATAGTTACGAGTTTCGAGTTTTACCAGTAAAGAGTTACGAGTTACTAGATACAAGATACGAGTTTAGAGTTATGGATAACGAGTTCCGAGTTACAAGATACTGGCTCCGAGTTATCGGTAACGCGTTACGAGTGCCGAGTTCTGAGTTACACGTCACGAGATACAAGATGCGAGTTCCCACTTATTGGTAACGATTTACGATCTACAAGATCTAGGATACGAGTTCCAGGTTATTGGCAATGATTTGCGAGATCCGAGTTACAAGGTAAGAGGTAGAAGATACAATCTCCGAGTTATCGGTAACACGTTACGAGTTCCGAGTCCTGAGTTACGCATCACGAGATACAAGATGCGGGTTCCTGTTTATCGATAACGATTTATGAGCTACAAGATGCAAGATCCGAGTTCCTGGTTATCGGTAATGGGTTACAAGTTACGATATACAAGATACGAGATAGAATATACGAGTTACGAGTTACGACATACGATCTATGAGGTACTAGCTACGAGTTACAAGATACAATGCGACTTCTCACTTAAACAGAGGAACGATAGCTAATCTATTGATAAAAAATTATTTCCTGTTTTGAAGTCTAACATCATCACGTGTTTCACGGTCTTTTTTTCGATTGTTTGATAAATAACAAAAATTCTTGCAAGAATTTTGAATTTGTAGACAATAAGTATGCTAGTGAAATGCTGTTTGCTGGTAGGGCATTGAATCTACCTAGTAACGTACGCAAGAATGAGATGGCAATAGTGTTACTTTGACAAGAAAAAAACATATGATTGAGGTCTCCATAGGATATCCCGTCGCATTCACAGAATGGTTCAGAAATTAAGCTCATTTTATACAGAAGGGTGTTATAGTTCGCAACACCACAACAACATCTCAATAAAAAAATATTTTGGACGGGCAGCAGCTATTTTCTTAAAAATTGGCATGGCAGGTAGGGTAGGGTTTATACAAGTATAGTGGCATGGGTGGGTGGATACGAAATCTCGGTACTCAGCATTCCATTTTTCATTGCATTTCGCTTTTATGACGGATAGGTGGTCCTGCTTGAGTAGACTTGCAACTAAATTGCCAGAGTTTATTCCCTTATTGGCCATTTTATCCACTACGACGTCACCAGTAATGCCTACATGTCCTTTTACCCATAGGAAGGTGACAAACACATACTTTTGGCGGAGAAGGACTAATAGTTGGATTATCTGCGCATCCAAATCATGTTTATTTGTGTTTGCGATACTAAGCGATTGTCCGTGAGTCTGTGATAATGATGATTTTCTGGTCATTTGTCACCTGTTCTCTATTTATATATTCCAGTGCCTTTACTATAGCAGTGGCCTCAGCGTTGAAGATTGACATGTATCTATGGCATTTATATAATTCTTTGTAGCGCAGAGATGGGATCCAAATGGCACAGCCGACACCGTCATTACCCTTGGGAGCATCGGTATATATCTGGCAAGCAGGACTGTATTCTTCTAAAGTGTTTCCAATTATACTGTTGTTGATAAATGCATTTTCTGTATATTCAGGATATACTATATGAGGCTTCTCTAGGAGTAAGGAATATTCTGACCGGAAGAAAGGGAGCTGTTCATGTGACATCAGTTGACTGCTGCAGTCTGCCAAGTTTTCAAATGCTTCGGCAAGTGGGGGAGAGTTTTTGTGGGCCCAGTACCTATTCGTTAGGTTACATGTAGTTCAGGTTGCAGGTTTGTTGAGTATTAGTGTGTCATCGGCACTCGGCATACATTTGAGGACAGCATTTTGAGCTAGAAGCTGCCGTAAAATATCGAGCCAAAATCCAGTATCGATCTTGTGAATGCCTTATAGAAAGTCAAAGCAGTTGAAGGATCAGCTCCCCAAAATTTTCTAGTCGTGCTCTCTAGGATATTCAAACTTTTTTCAGCTTTGCTTAGCGTATTTTTAATTTGTGTCTCCCAGTCTTACAAACAACAGGGATATTGCCTATATTCATGTGGTCTTGCATATTAATACGGTGTCGACTATATGTCACAATAGCTGATTTATTAAATGAGACCTCGAGACCATTTTCAATGAGGTAGTTATTCACTTCAACGCCGTAGTTTCTGATATTATTTAAACAGTCTGCTAACTTTTTCCTGGAGCTATAAAGGCACAAGTCATCAGCATATTGTAATATGTTTACTGAAATATTTCTTCAGTGGAGGTCCAACGTATAAATGTTGAAGAGAACAAGACTGAGCACCGACCCTTGGGGAAGACCTGTGCTGCTTATCCGTTGTCCTACTAGTTCTTCGCTCGTTGAGATATAAATAACCCTATCATAAAAAATAGTTATTAGATTGGCACCAAATCGTCTGGGGATTCCGATATTAATCATTTTTTCAAATAAAATAAACAGGTTAACATTGTTTAAGCAGCGTTTGTATCAAGATATAATGCCGTAAGGTATTCATTTCTTCAGAAGATGATTTCTATGTCATTGACTAAATGTGCTAGACAGTCTGTTATACCTTTTCCTCGCCTGAAACCGAGCTGACATGCGGGCATTAACTTCTTGCTTTCTAACCACCATTCTAGCCGATTTTTGACTACTCTTTCTAATGTTTTCAGAATACAAGACATTAGTGACATTGGTCTGAATGAACTGGGATCTGATCGTTTACTGATTGGTAGGATGATAATCTTCTTGATATTGTGACAGTCTTTCCCATCTATAAGAACCTTGTTGAAAGCTTGGCAGAGTAATTCTTTGGCGTTATCGGGGAGGTGTTCAATCATGGAGTAAGTAACTCCATCGTGCCCAGGCGCTGAGTCGTTTTTCTTTAAATTAGAATCAAGCTCATTTATTGTAATTTCATTGATCAGAAAATGGCCCTGGTACATTTCTTGGTTGGGTATAATCAGGGGTGCCGAATCGGGGGCAACCTTCTTGATGAATTCCTCAGCTGTTTTTTGTGACATGTTGTTGGTGTTGTTGGGATTCATTCCTCTGCTTATAGCGTTCACCCTTCTCCAGATCGTGGACGGATTAGTCTGGGCGTTTAATGAATTGCAGAAGGATGACCAGCTTGCTTTAGCCTTGATCTTGTAGAGTTTTTTGGATTCAGCTACAGTTTTTTTATATTTTATGAAGTTATCTATATTCATATTTGCTTTAAATTTTCGTAAAGATTCTTTAAGCTCCTGAGCCTTATTAGTACATTCTGCATCCCACTACGGTGGTGACGGGTGCTTACTCAATGCAGGATTATTTTTTTTTGTGCGGTATCAGCTGCTCTCGATATAGCGTCAATGAGGGCCGAAAGAAGAGAATTAGCATAAATGCTCAAGTCAACAGAGTGAATGTGGGATTCTACTAGCGTCGTATACAGATTCCAGTTGGGTTCATTGGTGGTTTTCCATTTGTAAGTGGTGTTTGATCGAAGATGTGCAGAGGAATCTCCAATGGTGAACATGATCGGATAATGATCAGATCCGTATGTATCGTCTAGAACTATCCAAGTTGACTTAGGCAACAAATTGCTTGATATAATTGTAACATCTACCACAGAAATATTTGTGTTAGGTCTTGATATCCTTGTCGGTTGCCCTTCGTTCCTGAATATTAGATTGGGAAACTGCTCGACTGCTTCTACTAAAATTTTTCCAGGTGTATTGTTATCTGCTGATCCCCAAGCGTGATGGTATCCGTTAAAGTCGCCGCCTATGATGCAAAGGTTATCTAACTTACTGAAAATCTGAATGTAGTCATTTGCCGTCGCTGAGATATTTGGTGGTCTATAAATTGATGCTATGGATATTATACTG
This sequence comes from Bruchidius siliquastri, assembly GCA_949316355.1. Lineage (NCBI taxonomy): Eukaryota > Metazoa > Arthropoda > Insecta > Coleoptera > Chrysomelidae > Bruchidius > Bruchidius siliquastri. The sequence goes on from OX438529.1 coordinate 23,492,945, forward strand.
GAACCTATTGATATATTGATTGCGCAAGTTTCTAGGTTTTGATTACTGACACTGCACATATCAATTTCGGTATATGGTATGCCCTTTCCAAGAAATATTGCCATACCACCCTTGCCATCTGCTCTATCTTTGCGTATAATATTATAATGTTTAAGAGAAATAGAATAATTCTTTCTATACCACGTTTCAGATATGAGAGCTACATCAAAATTACAATTATGAGCTAGACTTTTAAAAAAGTTATGATTAGAGAATGCCGATCTGGCATTCCACTGTATAACCTTAAGTTCAGTGTCGAATGTAGTTTTTAAAAATATCAGACAAGATCGTTTCAATGAGATCTTCAAAATTAATGGTTTGAGACACGTTGCTGGAGGTTTGCGGGATTAATGTTTGGAAAAATTGTGTAAGATTACTGTTAAGGTCTCTTATTTTATTTTTCATATCTTGGAAAGTCTGATTCATTGAGGGGCTGCTAGGGTCAATGATAGGCCTACCAGCAAAAGTCCATTGATATTCTCTTCTAATTGGCGGATGTTGGGGTTCAGTTTCTTGAACTCTCCTTTTTTTGCTGAAACTCTTCGTGCGCGTAGGTGGAGGATAAACTGCCACTAGCATTCGACTTTAGACTCTGTGACTGCCTGTTTGGCAATGTAGGAAATTCTCACTCGGAATTGAGTAAGGGAGCGTATTTATTTTTTGACGTAAAGCTAGCATAACTTGGCTGGTCAACAATTTTTTCAGCTTCTTTGAATGATAAATGGAGATGCGCCATTGCTTCTTTTACACGTTTCTGTTTTAGAAAAGCAGGACAATTTTTATCGGTACTGGGGTGGCTTTGAGATTTACAATAGACAAAAAATGGTCTACAGTTATTACATATTATAGTATCGTCTGATTCCACGCCGCAATTCTTACACTTTTTTTGCTTCTACATTAAGTCGAGGCATGACCGTATCTGAAACAGTTGAAGCACATGAGGATTGGTGCATAGTAACTATCTACTGAGAACCTCATTTTGTTAATATAAAAATATTGAGGTATTTTCAAACCCAAGAACGATAAAATTATCATCTGCCTAGGGACTTTCGATGATTCCTCTCCATTTTTCACTGTTTTAAACATTCGTTTAACAGATTGTACAGGAATATCGGATACAATTGTCCTTAATAGTTCATCCTCTGAATACGTAGTATCTACGCCTTTGACAATAGCTTTCTTTTCTGTGAGATGTAAAGGTATGTAAGCAATCAAGCCATTGTTTTAAAAAAACGGGATTGTTTATCAGTCTGTTTGCTGCCAATGGGGAGTCGACTTGTATTTTAATTCTAATTCGACCTACTACACTCAATTCGACAATATGTTTTTCATCCACGCCTATTTACAACAATTTCTCACCCAGTCTCGTAGGATGTAGACGGCCAACGTTTAGGATTTTATGTTCCGCAATTATAAAAAATGGACCTTTGCTATTTGGTTGGTATTTGTTTTCACGGTTTATTTTTATCAATCTATTATCCGTAGCCTCAGTTAGCGTATTTCTATACACGGATGGATTACTAATCTCATCAGTCATGTGAACAATTTCAATATTTTGAATATTCGCTTGTGGTGAGCGTTGTTGTATATAGGGAGGGTCAGGGCCACCAGCCCCTGGTGAGTTGGTGCTCGACATTTAGACGAGCACCGTCTGGATACAATTACTTATAGCTATCTACTCACAGTACGATGTAAAAAGACCAAATGGAATAAAACACAAAAATAACAATGTGGAAACAAAAACGCGCGCGGTGACAAAGTCGAATAAGGACCTCTCTCGGCCGATGTACACTGTATGAACGCCGGACGAAAACTGATGCTGGAATGTTAAAAACAGAATTTCAATGAAGCCACCTTTTTGATAGATGGCACTAATGTTAGGGAAGCTATTTTGAAATATTGCAAAACATATTTTTTTTTAGTTCCAAACCAATTTTAACTAAATATTTGGGTTTCGTGCTTTGTTTCTGACTACTTGTGTTGTGTTTTGTGCCTGGGAAACTGGGATATTCTTCAGCGATTTTTCCCCCTTTTTCAGTGTTTTCCAAGCTTATTTGAGCAAAAAGAAATTTTGTCTTGTTTTCGCTATTTGTAAAATTACTTCCATGCTCCCTAAGAGGTATGCTCTAAATATTCAGTACAAATTACTGATGACCTAATATATGCGAACAAAACACAAATATATTGACAGGGCTGTAATTAACAACTCTAAAAAGTTGTGAATCGTAGATACTAAATCTTTGCTGAAAAAGAAAAGCATTTATATCAAATACTTTTTTCCGAATAATTGGATTTAGAATTGTAAGTTATTATTCAAAACAATCCTTTTTGCAGATAAAAAGTTGTGTAATTAACACAGTTACACAAATAAGTCTTTTTCTTTCAGTTACGCGTTTCGATTTATATTTAAGTCATCGTCGTACTGTCAAATCTTACATAACTTCTTATCGGCATGATGGAAGACTTTCACCAAGTAAGACCATCTACAATCTATATGATATGGTAAGACATGTATAAATGCCAATTTTTTATGGAACCTGACCCAGGATATTTTTAAAAACAATTTTGAAACTATATTATAACTTATAGAAACGTTAAAATGTTTCGTCCGTGGGAACATACGTGCCCGGCTTCATGGAGACCTTGGCAAGACGATGATATTGAATGTGAAAATCGAGGTGAAAACATTGACATGGATCCTAACAGGGGTCCATACTCGGATTTGATATAATAAATATATATTTTATCACTATAGAGACGATTCAGGAAACACTCTCTAAAATGGGAAAACTATCCTCACGGTCGGCTTTGCCTCGAAGATTGAAAAAACTTGGATTTAAGTTTAAAGCAATCGACTAAAGGTCAGCTTTAATGGAAAGTCGGCGGATTTTCAGATGGCGTATTGAACATTTGGAGAAAATAAAGAACATAGAGAAGAAGATTGACTAATCTACTATTTGGATGAGACGTAGTACAATACACCGGAAAGATCACCATTCATTGTCGTTTGAAAGATAGTTCGATTAAAGATGGACTTAAGTTTTGTGGTTGCGTGCATGTAGTTGGAATAAAAACAATAATAATGCCTAATAATAGATGACACCTAGCATATAAAAAAGTCTGTTAAAGAAGTAATGGAGCTTAAAAAAGAAATGTGATGCGGAAAGAGTCCATGTTCGAATAATGGATGCTACTCCACAACAAGCAATGCATTCAACGCACTAAATATGGCTCTGACCAGCCCATGGCTCATGGGTGATTATCTTTATATTGGTGTTCCAAGTTACTCCGGATAAACTATACAAATTTTCAATCCTATATATAAAACCTACTAAATAAAATCATTTTGAATCCGGGCCGACAGACCTGAAACGGCTTAATATTGGTCCCGAGGTTGAAATACACGTAAAATATATCCATTTATTGAAATCTCTTGAAAATTTATATTTTTTTAAAAGAAAAACAAAAATTAGTTTCAGTCTTGGTTTTACAATTATTTTGGTCAGTGTTCCATTAAATGTTGTTCTACAAACATGTTTATTTGATGACATAAAAATATATTGGACCGGACTATGGGTAGCAAATATAACCTCTATCTGTTTCTGCTATCCTAATGTAAGATTTCAGTCATTTCAGACAAACAACTGGAGAGGGAGAGTAATTGTATCACAGAGGATTGCCAGATCGTCTGGAAGAATTGTCGTATAAATGCTAGCGAATTTTCGTTTTTGGTTGAAAATTATCGTACGCTGGTGCGAAACCAGGATTTCGAGAGGGGGGGGCGTCACTATTATTTTCTCAAAAAAATGCCACTTTTCCACTCACACTTCCATATATATCATGGTGATATTCCTTTAACGGACCTCAGCTCTTATGCATCAGACACGTTCCCGTTTTTTAACCAACAAATAATGCCTTTATCTTAAAATACCGTGTGTATATAGAATCAAAGTATGGAAGGTTAATAAAAAAATATAGACATGAAATCAAATAAATAGGAACTTTTTGAACACAATGCTTAAGACAGATAAAGGAATGTAATAATTAATCAGTCTCCGAATCTGGTAGATCGTCATAAATGTTGCTATTTATGTTTTTGTTAATTCTTTAGAAAGGTTCAATTCAATTTTACCTCCTTGTCCATTTACAAGTTGAGAAGTAATCATGCTTTTGCCGATCGTTTCTACTTTCAATTTATTTCTGGCCTTTGTTTCTATTAAATTTAGCTTGCAAAACACTCGTTCACACTAGACATTATAGTGCGACCAACTTAAGATATTCAATACATACTGTGATCTTCAGAGTACATAATATCTATAAACAGATGGCTTACCTTGAAAAAACTGTAAAAAATCTTTAATTATAGATAGTAATTATCGTTTACAACAAGAGGCGAAATCATTGTACGTCTGGCAACCCTGGTATGATAAACCGCTGACGAAGTATGGTAGCGATATCTATGATTTTCTGATTCAAAGTAATATGTCAAACTTAATATAATATACTGCTTTCAAAAAAATCCTAGAAAATAGTTAAAATTTTATTCGACAGATAGTTCTTGCTACCCTAACTTAATCCTAAATATGTGCTGTGCTGTACAGAATCCACAACCGAATATTTCTCATGAAAGAGCTTCGTAAAGTTATAAGAAAACGTAGGGATATCACATTGTGAAAATCTGGTTGTTTATTGTTTCATTTTAGATATTGCCACAAACTTAGATTTATACATATTTGTAAAGTGTCCTAGCAGTTTACTAATAATGATACTAGGGTAATGGTCTACAAAAATATTGCAGTTAAGTGAATTCTTTTTATTTTGCACAGTGTCCCTAATATGCTGGAATGTTGAAAACATGATTTCAATGAAGTCACCTCTTTGATAGATGGCAGTAATGTTAGAAAATATATTTTGAAAAATTCCAAAACATATTTTTTTGTTCCAAATCAATTTCAAACTAGATACGTTTGGGTTTCTTGATTTGTTCCTAACTACTTGTGTTGTGGTTTGTGTCTGGGAAACCGGGATTTACCTCACATATTTTTCCCCTTATTTCAGTGTTTTCCAAGCTTATTTGATGAATAATTCACTATTGTTCTGTATATGGATTCCAAAGAATGTCAAATGATCAAGACATTAGTCTGATTTATTATTCAATAGTATATACTAGGTATTTATAATGAAGTTTGTTTATTATTTATTCAGAATATTGGCAATAACTGTGTGCTATTCATCTTCTATGTTTTAATGACACATCTGCATTCTATATGATTGATATTTGTAACACATTGTTCTGAAAATAGGAATGATTGTTCCAGCTTTCTCAGTTGGGGCTATGGCTTGTAAAATAGGAGACATCTTCAAAAAACATTTCAGCATATCAAAAAGGCTTATTAAGTGTGTGATCAACATGTCTCTACACAGGCAAGAATACCAGATGGAAAAGGAAGGGTGGGATCCAACCTGAAGGCAGATGCAGCTCGATCCATTACTTGGACAAGATAATTTGGGTATTGTACTAGTAGTCTGGAATGATAGTTGTAAGTATATGCTAAGTATTTATAATGGAATTTGTTTCTCATTTATTCAGAATATAGCACAATAACTGTTTGCTATTTATCTTCTATGTTTTAATGGCACATCTGCATTCTATATGATTGATATTTGTAACATATTGTTCTGAAAATAGGAATAGGAATTTGCTAATATATTGTGTTACAATTGTTCCAGCTTTCTCAGTTGTGGCTGTGGCTTGTAAAATGAGAGACTTCTTCAAAAAACATTCGGGCATATCAAGAATGCTTATCAAGTGTGTGATCAACATTTCTCTACACAGGCAAGAATACCAGATGGAAAAAGAAGGGTAGGATCCAACCTGAAGGCAGGTAAATCTTATGAGAAATAATATAAAACGAAAAAGTCATACATAATTTTGTTATAAGTAGTTTATAAGTTCCATAATTTTGTTTTTCGCTTAAATTACCCACACAGGAAAACTATAAAGCTGACTTGCTGCCTGTAAAGGAAATAGTAATGATTGTTATATACATAAATTTGATCGTTTTCTTGTATTCTGCATCAATCTATAGAGATGGAATGGGTCAGCCAGCTTTTTCAGGTACTTCCAGAGATAGGGTTACTATAATGATTGTTTTTTTTATGAGTAGGAGTAAATCTGTTCTCTTAATTTTGTTAATGGTCATTCATTTGTAAGTGAAGCTGTGTTTATATAATGTGGGATTTTTTTGTTTGCCTTTGACATACTTTTATTTGCCCTGAAATTGCACTGAGTGCAAATATTACCACAGACTCTGATCTTGTGGCATTTTGGTGCATATTCAACAGCTATCAATATCTATGGCACCCAAGTGAAAAATCATCTTCTTTATTTTTTGAATGTTCAATTTTATATGGTAGTATTGTCTAAATTGTATCATATTTATTTGCATTTATACAAATTAATATAGCAGCATGGATGATATGGTACAGGATGTGCTAGTTTTGAATCAATTAATAACATCCTACCAATCAATAGTGCTTCATAGGCAAGTTTCATAGTGACACAATTTCAGTGTGCATACTTGTGCCTACATATACACCATCTCAATCAATAGTGTGTAGAGGTGGTGTTGCTACATAATACTACAAATTGATTTTATGGAAGAGTGTCACCAAGTCAGCACACAAATATATTCAGGATATGATGCCCCTGTGATTGTTGGAATGGTTTAAAATTGCTTTTGCAGACCTTTGCTGGAAGCTCATAATTATCAAGAAAATTATTATCACAAGAAGTAAACTTATTATGCTTTACATATTTTTGAAGTATTGAAACCAACTTTTCAATGGAAATAAACCTTTTACCTCAGATTTTGAGAAAATCCAGTATAAAGCTTGTTGAATAGAAGATTCAGTTCCAGTACACAAAGTACACTTGCGGTATCATAAGGGCCAGGACAATCACTTTTTGTGTGAAATTAGTTTATGTTTTGAAATTTATTTACAAATATTTCTGTTATAAGACCAGTCACATGAAGACATTTACACTGATTTTTTTTTTCAGGTTCCAACACTGCCGTAGTAGTTGTAGTGTTATGTACATACCATGAATTAAACCAGTTTATATGTTCATGAATAAAACCCATCAGTGGCGGATTTACGAATTTCCTGCCAGATGGCTATTCAATTTTTGCCGCACACCTATTGACCCCTGAAATTCAAAACCCCCTACTTCACAATCATAATAATTACATTTATTGTGACAGTGAAATCGCAACTTTACCATTTGTAAACTAGGGCATGGTTGTGTCAGTTTCTAGATTATTCTTGCAACCCACGATTTAGTGAAGATTACTCGAGAAACAGTTTTTGAGTATACTTTAGAGCTAAAAAAGCTCAATCACGCACTTATTGTAAAGTAAGGCAAGGTATGCCTTCAAATTTTAGAGACTCGTTTTCTCTGGGGATATAATAAATGTTTTTTTTATTTCTATAAAAAAAAATTGAGCCATATTTGCTGCCCTAGGCTCCAGCCTACTCAGCCACTGGAACCCATTATTGTACTAATAAGTATTTCATTCATAGGTCCATCATTTTCCAAGTGTGAAGATTCTTATGAAAAATATAAAACCATTTAAATTGATCATCTTTTATGAATCTTATTTCAGATGTAGTTAAAACATTATTTTTATTATAATACTCAAGGCAATTTTCTTTTAATCTGATAAAATTCCATATATTTTTTCACATTATAGATCACATATCACATAGATAAATGAAGGATAGATCCATAGTGAAACCTATACCTGTATGAAATATTGTGATAACACTTGAGAAACATTTCATTTGTAATGCTAAAATCGCAACATTGTTGAAGGGTGTTAAGGCATATTTTAATCAACATTACTGTGAAATGAATGAAACAATAGAATAACATTGCGTCTTTCATTGCAATGTAGATATAATATTGCAGCAGCCTAATTTTGTTTTGTTTAGTGAGCAGCATCTCAGCATCTATTAGTGTATATATATATATATATATATATATATATATATATATATATAATCATATTATATTTCTTAATAAAATACCACTTCCTAGGGCATAAAGACTACTGAAACCGACAGACACGAAAAAAATGAATGATATAAGTTATACATCGCATTTATTCCTGACGAAACCGAAAACAAAGCTTAGAGCGATAGTGTAAAAAAATGAACTTTCCTACTGTCCTAATCTTCTACCCAACACGGAATTGCCCGTATTCCGAAGAACATTCGCGCATTCCTTTCGACAAAAAACAAACGAAGGCTTTTATGCATTACTGACCAATCACATCGCACCTAGCGCCCAGGGAAATTCCAAGAAACTATCAACCAGTAGCACTGTACCCAAAAAAGACAGTGGAAATATAAGAATAGAAATGCTATTGATTTTAAATATTTATGCCAACTTTCAGGTGCTGTAAACTGAAAAGTATTTCTCGAAACTTAAAATGCCTTTTTGTGAACCACTTTCGTCGCTCTTTCGGTCTTTTGGCGTTTTTGAAATCGTGTTTTAAACAAATATAAAGCACATCAATATACATAATTTACAATTATACGATATTTCAGAGCGTAGTTAAATTATTTTTCCAAAGGGGGCCAATTTGTTCGGTTTATGTTTTAACGACTTTTTCTGTAGATTACTGCATTTTAACTTATAGGGAACAGATCAGGTATTTTGCGTCTTAAAAGGTTGTGTCAAGTAGGTTGACTCTGCATTTCGCGAGCAGTTGTGTCACTTTATTCACGATTTTGATCAGATTCTTCTTAGATAGTGTCTAATCCATTTTAAATAACGTTTGGCAATACTTCAATAATGGGAATTTCCGGAGACTTGAAAATTTTTAAGATTATTCAAAGCGTTTCGATATTTTTTAAATTCAATTTCAATCATCGATGAATATCTATCTCCAAATCCTTATTGTTAAACTGATAGTATTGCGTAGAAAATATATACCTACATCATGGAAATTTATGTCAGTAATTTCCGTTGGCCTGTCGATCTATGCCTTTTGAAGAAGGTAGTGGAAACATCTGACATGATTTTTCCAAACATTCTTTTCTTCATATTTTCGAGTTTCGGACAGTTATCGAGCATAACCAATTTTTTTCAATGTTAATTATTTTTTGAAAGATATTGGCATGGGAAGTCAAAGCTTTTTGTCACGAAAGCTTATATGTCCGCGGCCACAATATTTTTTCAGCTTTTCCGTGTTGAATGTTGGTAATAAACCGTATTTAATGTGTAGCTATTAATTTGCTACGATCTTCAATCTTCTCAAACTGCATCATTTTTTAATTACCTACCCGTTATTTCATAAAGTGTATTAGACTTCTTATACGGCCTTCGCAAACATCTACATGGCAGTTAAGTGTCCTTAAAGCTCGGTGACGACATCAACTGCAAACATTCATAATCTCTTTTTTGGCGCTTCGTTCGTCTGCTAAACTCCTTTCCAGACATTAAAATTGAATTTAGCGCTCGCGACAGCAAAGTCGCATTCGCTTTAGTAATGAGTTACAGATACAATCTTATTAGAGCGCTGCCGCTAGCTGAACCCTTCCTTGGAGTATCTTTCTTTCTTATCCCTCCGCTTTACACCCTCGTAAACGTTAGTAATCTCCGAAAACAAGCGAACGCAACGTAGCGGCGCTTTGCGGCGCACGAGACGCTGAGAACGTTGCCTCAAGGGCGTCGCTAACCAAAATCGCTAATACGTAGGCAACACGGTATCAAGGAAATGCGAATTATATATCCGTACCCCAGAGCCAGAGTATTTCCGTAGAATATCAATCTCTGTGTAGAATGTGGAGTAGAACAATAACTATTTTCGTAGAGAAGGCGTAGAGAACAAGTAAAGTCAAAATTGCTTAGCCTACCGCAAAGCTGTTCTGTGTTCTTAGTCACTGGAGATGTCTTTTTGTGTTTCGGATATACTGTGCATCTGCATTTGTGCGATTCCCAGATTGCATGTGTTTTGACTTATCTGTCATTAGTAACTACATATTTACAGTTCTAGCAACTACTTCTACGGATTACTGAATTTGAACTGCATAAGTATTATAAATAGTTTTTGAGAGCAATATTAGCATTTCATGTCGGTGATGGTTCGGAACATCTAAGTTCTGAATATATGAGAGAAGACATAGATACATGCGCCGCTGGTTTGTTTCAACCGTTTTACACAACCAACTGTTTCGTCGCTTATAAGTTCTATTGTCGGCGAAGAGTCAGTCTAAATCAGGTTTCAATTTTTCCGAACAATGAAGAAACGCGGATGGCGACATCAGTCGACTCTTCAAATAATTGCTACGAATGTTTTACTGAAATATTATATTTTCCACTACAACTGGGAACTCCACTGTCTGTGTGTGCGATTCTTCTTTTTTCTCTAGTCAGAGGCATCAGCAACAATTTGAGGTTTCAAGGAGCAACGCTGGCTTTTATAGTGCCTTTTCCAGTAAAAAATTTCAGGAAAATGTTACTGATTTTCTTCGCGATATATGTGATTTAAGCTTACTGTGAGCAATTCTTTGACATTTAGGTCAGTATTAATCGGAAGATATTATTTAGGTAAAACAGTAATTGTCATTGAATACCTAGGCGCCAAAACGCGCATACGTTTTATAATGCAAAAGATCACGAGGAATTACAATTATTTGATTAATAGTACTTTGCAACAAAAAGTACGATTATTCAATAATGTATAATTATCTTCCGGACTGTAATAGAACATTTAGGTACATAGGTACCAGTAGACGATGGCAGTGTCAGGACATTTCAGCGAATAACGTGAAGGTCATATATAGGTGACAGATATTCCTCAAAAAATGCTAGGTATAGATGATGGATTCGCCCGGTCGCCGGCGCGGCCTCGGGCAGTGTGCGACGAAGATTTTCGGATATTTTTCTGTGAATTTACAACGTTGCCAAGCTTAGAATCGTCATCATTGGGGAACTGAAGACATTGTTATTAATGCACCTATTGTTCATTCGGATACTCAATAACCTAGTAGCTTAGGAGAATGATGAAAAGGATATTTTCTTTATCATGCTCGGCATTTTCGATGAAGATATTGTTTGGGTTAAACGGAGCAAGTAATGCTTGAGTAAGAAAGTTTGATAGATAGTGGGATGGAAACTCTGCCTACGTAGTGCAGCAATTGTAGGTCACTCAAAAAATTGTTTTATTAACGATTTCGCCTATTCATTGTTATGGAAGAAAATCGCGTTGTAGGAAAATGTATGAGATAGTTATGATTGTTTGAGTGGCGTCAGTTTAGTCAGCAAATACTTCCAAAGCATAATCCATCAGTGAATTTGCCATTGCTTAGCACGAGGAACCTTTATTTGCGAAACAACAATGAAGCTTCCTTGGAACCCTTGAAGGTTCCTCAACCATATTATCTCGGTAAATAAAGCACCATGAAAGAATAGTTTTATTTCGAAGAATTATTATACAATTTTTGTTTCTGAATAATGGTTAAACTACATTAAATTGAACTACATCTAATCAGCGAAAATTATAGGCTATCATTTTGTGGTGATAAAATCGGGATTAAAAAGTGAACTCATAGGATATATTATTAGAAGGTTTAGGTTACAAATTATGACATTATAATTTCGAAATCTGATTCTCTCATTCTGTTTTGTGATTTGATGAAGGCTGCCCAAGCATAAACATTCGTTTAAATGTCGATTTTTCTTTTCGATCTTTTTGAACTCCATATCCTATACTTTTGTCCTTGTTACTTTCTAATTACATTCCCCACGTTATATCTTCAGAATTTTGAGCCCCCTAAAACCCGATGCCTGGGCTACTAAGGCTTTTGCGTGCCAGTGGAGTAACTTTAAAAAGGTACTCAGGGTCTCTAATTTTTCTTGAAACCCTACCTGTGTCCCAGTCTGTCTGTAAATTATGATTTTTGCGGTATTATTTCATATTAATTGCACGAGGGTGAATTATACCTATTTCATCTACTTGACTTCAATACTTTTGTTATCATGTTACCAAAAAGTCACTATTACTTATGTGTTCTCCCTGTACGTAAGTCAGATATAGCTGATATATATGTTTTGGGAACAGATATCCAATAAATACCAACAGTAGAATCCATAGTGGGATGACCCACTATACCACTTCCTAGGGCATAAAGACTACTGAAACCGACAGACACGAGAAAAATGAATGAAATAAGCTATTGTGATATACCTAAAAGCCTAATAAAGCCTTTGAGGAATATAATGTTTATCAATATGGAATTATTAAAACAATTCACCAACCTAGTCTTTCTTTCAGTCCTGCTACTTCAAGGGGTTCCTAGGATTGGCGCATCGCTGATCTAGAGTGCATGGTTGCCATGTTGTAGGACTACAAACTGGTGCAATGTTGAAGCCAATGTATAATAGTTTAGTAGTTCATGTCAGGAAACTTGTTTTTATGGTTGGGATTTAATTATAGTATTTTTATTTTTTTAATGACAATCCATTCTTGCGATCTTGCTAAATTGAGCTATATGTTCATGCAAGTACTTGCAGCATATATACGCATGCAGCTGAGTGACGTATTGTGAGTAAAAATGGATGTAGCCTAATTTCGAATCAGAGGCTTATAAAATATGAATAATGCAGCAATACACAAATAAAGGTTTTCATAATCTTGCTCCTAGAGCTTTGACCATGACTCTTCTTGTATCTATTATCTCATATATTTACTAGTTGGATTACGGTCATAAAAAAATATATAATAGAATATTTTACCTTTGTTTGATTCGCTCAGAGGACAATATAAAATAATACTCAAAAAGAGATCCACTTGATATATTATGAATATTAATTGATTTTCAAATTACGTACGCATACTAGCTCTGACAACTTGAAAAATGTATTTGTTATCCCCAGAAATCACATTTCATTTCGACACTACTAAAAAGTACGCACTTTCTAAACATTTTGCACTACCTCAAAACTCTTTTGATATATTAAATGTTCATTGATGTCCCCAGGCTCTCTAGTCAAATACCAGTCACATGAAAAAAGTTTAAAAAAAGAGTACGGAATTTTTTAAAATTTTTTAACCGCCGGAAAAGTACATGAAAAATGATCGCAAACTCGATAAATGTAACAAAGTTTGTGAATATTCAAATACTTCTCGGTTTCCTTTTTTGCTATTCAATTTGCCGCACTATATGGATTTCACACTGGATTTAGCGGTTACTGAGATTATGTTAATAATAAATGAAAAATAAAAAAATAGCAATAGACAAGCCATCAAATTCGAAATTCTAGTAGTCGCAATAATGAAAATAACAAAAAAATAAAATGAGCCAAGTACCAAAAGTGGAATAGGGATTGCCTATTGACCGTCAACTTCATGTACTGCTTTTTAACATCTCCATCGTTAATCACAGGTACATTTAAAAAATACTCCGAATTGAATAAAACAGCAATACATAATGTACAAAGTTCAATTCAAATAGCCTAAGTTTTGAACGTGGCAACGTTGGAGATCTTCTCTTCCTCTTCCTAAAGTTTTCAGTTTGCTACCATAATGAAATTCTGAGAATAAGAATAAGAAGTCGGCAAAGTTGCCAAATTAGTTGGTACTACGGCGTGTGTACTCAGATTAGAGTTAGAATAGGTACCTACCTACTTTCATTATTAGTGTTGAGGTTGTAGAATTTGATTATTCAGGGGTAGGTAGGTATACGTTTTTAGTAGGATTGTTTATTTCTTTGGGATGAGATTATGGATTCTACTGTTGGTATTTATTGGATATCTGTTCCCAAAACATATATATCAACTATATCTGACTTACGTACAGGGAGAACACATACGTAATAGTGACTTTTTGATAACAAAAGTATTGAAGTCAAGTAGATGAACTAGGTATAATTCACCCTCGTGCTATTAATATGAAATAATACCGCAAAAATCATAATTTACAGACAGACTGGGACACAGGTAGGGTTTTAAAAAAAATTAGAGACCCTGAGTACCTTTTTAAAGTTACTCCACTGGCGCGCAGAAGCCTTAGTAGCCCAGGCATCTGGTGCAAAGTTTTAGGGGGCACAAAATTCTGAAGATATAACGTGGGGAATGTAATTAGGAAGTAACAAGGACAAAAGTATAGGATATGGAGTTCAAAAAGATCGAAAAGAAAAATCGACATTTGAACGGATGTCTATGCTTGGGCAGCCTTCATCAAATCACAAAATAGAATGAGAGAATCTGATTTCGAAATTATAATGTCATAATTTGTAACCTAAACCTTCTAATAACATATCGTATGAGTTCACTTTTTAATCCCAATTTTATCACCACAAAATGATAGCCTATAATTTTCGCTGATTAGATGTAGTTCAATTTAATGTAGTTTAACCATTATTCAGAAACAAAAATTGTATAATAATTCTTCGAAATAAAACTATTCTTTCATGGTGTTTTATTTACCGAGATAATATGTTTGAGGAACCTTCAAGGGTTCTAAGGAAGCTTCATTGTTGTTTCGCAAATAAAGGTTCCTCGTTCTAAGCAATGGCAAATTCACTGATGGATTATGCTTTGGAAGTATTTCTTGACAAAACTGACGCCACTCAAACAATCATAACTATCTCATACATTTTCCTACAACGCGATTTTCTTCCATAACAATGAATAGGCGAAATCGTTGATAAAACAATTTTTTGAGTGACCTTCAATTGCTGCACTACGTAGGCAGAGTTTTCATCCCACTATCTATCAAACTTTCTTACTCAAGCATTACTTGCCCCGTTCACCCCAAACAATATCTTCATCGAAAATGCCGAGCATGATAAAGAAAATATCCTTTTCATCATTCTCCTAAGCTACTAGGTTATTGAGTATCCGAATGAACAATAGGTAGGTAATAATAATGTCTTCAGTTGAGTACTCACCGAGTCGTTAACGTGAATGTACGCATGTGATTCGAGTTCTATAAAAGCGATAGTTTACTAGTGTTACAACTGAAATTTAGTGATTATCTAAAGTACACCTTTATCAAGACTATCTAGTGACCCACAGTAAGTAAAGTAACGAAGATATATCGGATATATACACCCTATACCGAAGTATTAATTTATTCTTGAACAGAAGAATTCTCTACATTCCATTCATTCCATAAATCAGTCAAAATACGGACAGGACCGTACTCAGTATGCGAATACACCATCGTCAACGCATAAAGAATACCTGACAAAGGAAATAATGTCATTATCAAGCACTCCTCAGACAACAACCCAGACCAATAATACATCACAGTCCTATTCTGACGTATTATCACACCATTCATACAGACACCCAAATAAAGATCAAGCCATTGTTTTCAATACAATAGATGGAGCCAGGCTGCAAGATTATCCCCTGAAATTAGGCCCCATCGTAAACCCTAAAAATATAATATTTTGTTCAAGAATACCTAACAACAGGATATGTGTATACCTCTCAAGCAAAGATTTAGTCAACCACTTCATAGAAAATCATGGAGAATTCATAGTCAACGGAGAAACTATAACGGCACGTAGACTCATAACACCTTCTGAAAGATTAATTATTTCAAATGTGTGTCTTACCATACCGCACACGTTTATCAAAGATGCACTACAACAAATTGGCTTGAAACTAATTGCTCCTATTTCATTTCTAAGGATTGGAGCACCTCTTCCAGAATATAACCATATATTAAGCTTCAGACGCCAGATATATATAACACCTGATGACTCTGTTGATATTTCTGAATCCTTGAAAATAACATACGAAAATCTAACCTATCGAATATTTCTGTCACTGGATAGCCAAAAATGTTATAAATGCAAATCACCTGGCCATCTCGCTGCTCAATGCACCTTACACTCACAACAAACTGCTATAGCAACACCAACCAACAATAACACAGCATCCACTGTAAACAATCCTGCCATCGAAGCAAGCACCGAAAACATCCTCCAATCTCAACACCCACAAGTAACTAAAAATAGAAATATACAAATTACAACAAACATCATTCCACAAGAAGTAAACACAGCAGAAGACATGACAATAACAGAAGCACACACTCCAAGTAAGAGGACAATATCGGAAGTAATAAGTCCTATAACATCTAATGAATCAAGACAACCAGTTTTTAGTATACCAACAAGCTCAAAAACCAAGAAACATAAGCCAGACAGCCAAAAGTCTTATATTGCACAGGAAGCATTAGAATCTGTTAAAAAATTTACAGATAATCAAGAGAACCCATTAATACTCAATTGTGATCAACTGAAAAGCCTATTGGAAAATGTACATGGTTCAAAAGAGGTGATAAATGTAGTTAGCGATTATACATCAGATTTTAAGGCACTAATCGAGATGTTGATTGTAATATACCCTCATATATACGATAAAACTCTAAAAAACAGATGTACGAGGCTTAGAAAGAAATTAGAAAGTTACATAGAGTGTAGCAAAGAGACTTTAAGTGACACATCTTCCATAGATTCAACATTCTGATAAAATGGCGACTATACTACAATGGAACACAAATGGAAATGATGTCCATTTGAACATGCTAAAAAAACTTCTCGCTAATCATACACCGGATATTATATGCATCCAAGAAACACATTTTCATGACACTAAAGTTCATACGCCAAAACATTATACTGGATATTTTAAAAATAGGCAAACAAGAACAGCCAGTGGTGGCGTAGCCATCTACCTTAAGAGTGATATAGGAACGAATCAATTAAATATAAACACCAACCTCGAAGCTGTAGCAGTTGCAATACAAACCCCGCAACAACTGAATATTTGCAATATATATCCCTCCAAACTACTACCTAGAGAGTAATGAACTAGAGAGACTTATTGAACAAATACCATTGCCAAGAATAATCCTTGGTGACTTTAACGCTCATAGTCATATCTGGGGATCCTTCAAAAATGACGTTAGAGGCAATATTATAACAAACATCCTTGAAACATCTACTCAGCATACTAAATGATGGAAGCAGCACCAGGTTTGACTCAGGATCCGGTAGATTTTCCACAATTGATCTAAGCTTATGTATTCCTAGTCTACTAACCAGTTTAGAATGGGCAACAGAAGACGATCTATATGGCAGTGACCACTTTCCTATTATTATCTCAAATTCTAAAAATAATGCTAGTAACGAAACACCTCCAGAAAAATGGAGGATAAAAGTGGCAGACTGGGCTAAGTTTTCAGGACTCATAGACGAAAAACTCTCCAAATCATATATATCCGGTGACATTAACTCTCTAGTCAACCATTTCAACAAAATAATTATAGAGGCCGCAACTCATAGTATGGGCAAAACAAAAATAATCAAGAACAAAAATCCTGTACCTTGGTGGAATGAGGAATGCGAGTTAGCACTCAAATTCAGACGACACAGAAATCCTACGAATTTATCGATTCTAAGAAACCAACAAGCACGAATGAAACTAATCACAAATAGAAGGCAAAAGCAGTCATGGAAAGATTTTACCAATAGTATCTCCTCCACTACTACGGCGAGAAAAATATGGAAGAAAATTAAAAGTATTTCAGGTAACAAAACGTTTTCCAAAATAAGAGCATTAAAAGATGGTGATAGCATGGCCACTTCCAATGAACAAATTGCAGCAGTATTATCTGAAACGTACCATAAACACTATAGTGATGCAAACTACCAGCAAGAATTCATCACATACAAGAGCCTCAAAGAGGCTACACCTATTAAGATAAAAAATGATTCAGAACAAATTAATATACCTATCACAGAATCGGAATTTGTGGAAGCTCTTGAAGATCTTAAGGATACATCGGCAGGACCAGATGATATTCCTCCCATCTTTTTGAAAAAACTTCCACCAGCAGCTAGGAAATTCCTCCTCAATATATATAACACTATATGGAGCAATCACACGTTTCCAGATTTATGGAGGACAGCAGTTACTGTACCTATATTAAAACCGAATAAACCACCTCATTTACCGGAATCATATAGGCCTATATCTCTGACCTGTGCCGTGGGAAAACTACTGGAAAAAATAATCAATCGAAGATTAATGTGGAGTCTGGAAAGCAAAAACCTTTTAATCCATCAACAAGCAGGATTCAGAGCAAATAGGTCCACCCTGGATAATATTGTTGACCTAGAAACTCATATTCATCAAGCATTTGCTGACCGACAACATTGCTTAGCTGTATATTTCGATATAAGCAAAGCCTTCGACACCACTTGGAAACACAACATTATATCCAAACTTCAGAATTGGGGATATAATGGAAATATCCTTGCATACATACATAACTTTTTGACAAACAGGAAATTCCGAGTGCGTGCTAATGGAACACTTTCTGAAGAAAGGACACAAGATAATGGCACACCTCAGGGATCTATTATAAGTCCGACACTATTTCTTGTAGCCATGAACGATGTAGTAGAAAACATTGAAACACCAGTACAAGCACGCCTGTTTGCGGATGATTTAATTATGTTTGTTAAAGGAAAGAACGTAACAACCAATGCATCATTACTACAAAAACAGCTTAATCATCTAGAATTATGGTCAAGGAGGTCTGGGCTTACATTTTCAACAGACAAGACTGAATGTATTGTCTTCTCTAAAAAATCATCACATACTAAACCTCCACTACTACTGTATGGCGAAACCCTTCAATATACTAATGACATTAAATTCCTAGGAATAATTTTTGATGTCAAATTATCATGGCGACCACATATTACAGAACTTGTTAAGTCTTGCCAGTCAGGGATGAATATTTTAAGATACTTATCCAACAAAAAATGGGGTGCTGATGGAAAAATGCTTCTATTGATATATCGTACACTTATAAGGTCTAAGCTCGACTACGGCTGCATAGCTTATACATCAGCAAAACAATCCATTTTAAAGCTACTTGATATGCTACACAATTCTGCTTTACGTCTCATATTAGGTGCATTTAAGACTACTCCAGTAAACAGCCTATATTGTGAATCCGGAGAAACTCCTCTAGCCTTAAGACGACAAATTCTAAGCCTATCTTACTACTCCAAAATTGCATCAAATCCTAACGTACCATTCCACCAGAATCTATACGACACAAGAAACCATCAATCACACTCAATCAACGGGATACCATTCTATCACAGAGTTAAAGTCATCTTGCAAAACTTGAATATCTCAAACCTGCCATCTACGTTCTCTGCACTCCCTTCTATCATTCCAACATGGACAATTCAAATACCACCTATAGATACGAGACTCATGAAGTATAATAAAGAGGAAACGCCTTCAAGGATCATTGCACAAGACTTCTATAATTTAATAAATGAGTACTATAATCACAGCGAGATCTACACAGATGCATCGAAAACGGGCCTCAATGCAGGTGCTGCAGTGGTTACACCTGACTCAACTATCACATTCAAGCTCCCAGCGGTCGCCACAGTCTTAACAGGAGAACTATATGCTGTATTAAAAGCTCTTACATATATAGAAGGAAATACAGATCAAAACTGGATTATAATAAGTGATTCCCTCAATTCTCTTGCACTTATCAAAAAAATTTATACAAGAAATCCTCTAGCCAATATAATAAAAGAAAAGATTCATAACATACAGCTTCAAAATGTACACATATTATTCTTCTGGGTTCAAACAAGCTTCTCAGATGAGCTACTCCTTCAACCTTAAAATTCCAACCGCGGATGTCAAAGCATCATATAAACAGATCGTCATCACCTACTGGAATAATATGTGGCAAAGTATTCCGTCAAAATTGTCAGAGCTAAAACCATCTTTCGCACCATGGCAGACCCTCACCACCAACAGGAGACAACAGGAGATCATCACCCGCTTACGACTCGGCGACACCAGAGCTATCCACGAGTACCTAATTTCCAGACAATCTGAACCGATCTGTATTTTTTGTGAAGTGCAACAGACAATTAAACACCTTTTAGTGGAGTGCCCAGTGTATGAACATGAAAGAGTAATTAATAATATCGGATCCAATCTCAAAGACATATTAGGAAACCAATGTAATTAGCAACAACTATTCAGCTACCTTAAGTGTATAAACATATTACACAAACTGTAAATCACCAAATCCGCCGCCAATAGCCTCTGGCTGATGCGGTTGTATTTTCAAATTAAAAAAAAAAATGCCTTCAGTTCCCCAATGATGGCGATTCTAAGCTTGGCAACGTTGTAAATTCACAGAAAAATATCAGAAAATCTTCGTCGCACACTGCCCGAGGCCGCGCCGGCGACCGGGCGAATCCATCATCTATACCTAGCATTTTTTGAGGAATATCTGTCACCTATATATGACCTTCATGTTATTCGCTGAAATGTCCTGACACTGCCATCGTCTACTGGCACCTATGTACCTAAATGTTCTATTAAGGTCAGGAAGATAATTATACAGTATTGAATAATCGTACTTTTTGTTTCAAAGTACTATTAATCAAATAATCGTAATTCCTCGTGATCTTTTGCATTATAAAACGTATGCGCGTTTTGGCGCCTAGGTCTTCAATGACAATTACTGTTTTACCTAAATAATTTCTTCCGATTAATACTGACCTAAATGTCAAAGAATTGCTCACAGTAAGCTTAAATCACATATATCGCGAAGAAAATCAGTAACATTTTCCTGAAATTTTTACTGGAAAAGGCACTATAAAAGCCAGCGTTGCTCCTTGAAACCTCAAATTGTTGCTGATGCCTCTGACTAGCGAAAAAGAAGAATCGCACACACAGACAGTGGAGTTCCCAGTTGTAGTGGAAAATATATTTCAGTGAAACATTCGTAGCAATTTTTTAAAGAGTCGACTAATGTCACCATCCGCGTTCCTTCATTGTTCGGAAAAATCAGGTTTGATTTAGACTGACTCTTCGACGACAATAGAACTTATAAGCGACGAAACAGTTGGTTGTGTAAAACGGTTGAAACAAACCAGCGGCGCAGGTATCTATGTCTTGATACACAACTTGCTTTTCTCCGCAAGATGGAGTTTTTGATATATAAATTCGCATTTAGAAATCCGAAAAGAAAAGACCCAGTGCAGGATTCGAACCCGCATCTCCCGATGTCATGTCGGGCGCTCTACCAACTGAACCAACTGGGTAGCTGGTCAGTCGTTACAGAGCGCGGATGATATGTTAGGCAGAATCCCCCACAAAGCCATCCTTCCGAATTTCAAATTGCGCGCGTCGTTCGTATCTCGAGGTGCCGCAGCGCCAGTGTTTGGGTTGGTAACTATCTCCGACCGCGATTTCTGACAGCAGACCTCTTGTTTCGAACAGCCATAGTCTCTCACTATGCAGAGGTAATCGTGATACACAACTTGCTTTTCTCCGCAAGATGGAGTTTTTGATATATAAATTCGCATTTAGAAATCCGAAAAGAAAGACCCAGTGCAGGATTCGAACCCGCATCTCCCGATGTCATGTCGGGCGCTCTACCAACTGAACCAACTGGGTAGCTGGTCAGTCGTTACAGAGCGCGGATGATATGTTAGGCAGAATCCCCCACAAAGCCATCCTTCCGAATTTCAAATTGCGCGCGTCGTTCGTATCTCGAGGTGCCGCAGCGCCAGTGTTTGGGTTGGTAACTATCTCCGACCGCGATTTCTGACAGCAGACCTCTTGTTTCGAACAGCCATAGTCTCTCACTATGCAGAGGTAATCGTGATACACAACTTGCTTTTCTCCGCAAGATGGAGTTTTTGATATATAAATTCGCATTTAGAAATCCGAAAAGAAAGACCCAGTGCAGGATTCGAACCCGCATCTCCCGATGTCATGTCGGGCGCTCTACCAACTGAACCAACTGGGTAGCTGGTCAGTCGTTACAGAGCGCGGATGATATGTTAGGCTTTGTGGGGGATTCTGCCTAACATATCATCCGCGCTCTGTAACGACTGACCAGCTACCCAGTTGGTTCAGTTGGTAGAGCGCCCGACATGACATCGGGAGATGCGGGTTCGAATCCTGCACTGGGTCTTTCTTTTCGGATTTCTAAATGCGAATTTATATATCAAAAACTCCATCTTGCGGAGAAAAGCAAGTTGTGTATCACGATTACCTCTGCATAGTGAGAGACTATGGCTGTTCGAAACAAGAGGTCTGCTGTCAGAAATCGCGGTCGGAGATAGTTACCAACCCAAACACTGGCGCTGCGGCACCTCGAGATACGAACGACGCGCGCAATTTGAAATTCGGAAGGATGGCTTTGTGGGGGATTCTGCCTAACATATCATCCGCGCTCTGTAACGACTGACCAGCTACCCAGTTGGTTCAGTTGGTAGAGCGCCCGACATGACATCGGGAGATGCGGGTTCGAATCCTGCACTGGGTCTTTCTTTTCGGATTTCTAAATGCGAATTTATATATCTATGTCTTCTCTCATATATTCAGAACTTAGATGTTCCGAACCATGACCGACATGAAATGCTAATATTGCTCTTAAAAACTATTTATAATACTTATGCAGTTCAAATTCAGTAATCCGTAGTAGTTGCTAGAACTGTAAATATGTAGTTACTAATGACAGATAAGTCAAAACACATACAATCTGGGAATCGCACAAATGCAGATCCACAGTATATCCGAAACACAAAAATACATCTCAAGTGACACAGAAAACAGAACAATTTTGCGATAGGCTAAGCAATTTTGAATTTACTTGTTCTCTACGCCTTCTCTACGAAAATAGTTATTGTTCTACTCCACATTTTCACAGAGATTGATATTCTACGGGAATACTCTGGCTCTGGGGTACGGATATATAACTCGCATTTCCTTGATACCGTGTTGTCTACGTATTAGCGATTTTGGTTGGCGACGCCCTTGAGGCAACGTTCTCAGCGTCTCGTGCGTCGCAAAGCGCCGCTACGTTGCGTTCGCTTGTTTTCGGAGATTACCAACGTTTACGAGGGTGTAAAGCGGAGGGATAAGAAAGAAAGATACTCCAAGGAAGGGTTCAGCTCGCGGCAGCTCTCTAATAAGATTGTATCTGTAACTCATTACTAAAGCGAATGCGACTTTGCTGTCGCGAGCGCTAAATTCAATTTTAATGTCTGGAAACCAGTTTTGCAGACGAACGAAGCGCCAAAAAAGAATTATGGATGTTTGCAGTTGATGTCCTCACCGAGCTTTAAGGACACTCAATTGCCATGTAGATGTTTGCGAAGGCCGTATAAGAAGTCTAATACACTTTATGAAATAACGGGTACCCGATACGAGCTCCGAGTTATCGGTAACGCGTTACTAGTTCCGGGTTCTGAGTTACACGTTACGAGATACAAGATGCGGGTTCCCACTTATTAGTAACGAGTTACGATCTACATGATCTAGGAACCGAGTTCCTGGTTATCGGCAGTGATTCGCGAGATCCGAGACAGAAGAAACGAGTTCCGAGTAATAGGTAACGAGTAACGAGTTACTAGTTACGAGTTAGAAGGTAAGAGATAAAAGATACAAGCTCCGAGTTATCGGTAACGCGTTATGAGTTCCAAGTTCTGAGTTACGCGTCATGAGATACAAGATGCGAGCTTCCACCTATCGGTAACGAGTTACGAACAACTAGATCTAGGATACGAGTTCGAGGTTATCGTCACTGATTTACAAGATCCGAGATCAAGATTCGAGTTCCGAGTTATGGGTAACGAGTTACGGGTTACGGGTTACCAGTTACAAGGTAAGTGATACAAGATACGAGCTCCGAGTTGTCGGTGAAACCTACGAGTTCCGAGTCCTGAGTTACACGTTACGAGATACAAGATGCGGGTTCCCACTTATTAGTAACGAGTTACGATCTTCATGATCTAGGAACCGAGTTCCTGGTTATCAGCAGTGATTCGCGAGATCCGAGACAGAAGAAACGAGTTCCGAGTAATAGGTAACGAGTTACGAGCTATGACAGGCAAGATACGAGTTCCTTGTTATTGGTAATGGGTAACAAGCTACGATACACAAGATACGAGTTCCGGGTTATGAGTAGAGAGTTATAAGCTGCGATTTACGAGTTACGATTTTCGAGTTACGAGTTTCAAGTTACGAGTTTCAAGTTGCGAGTTACGATATACGAGTTACGAATTACGATCTACGAGGTCCTAGTTACGAGTTACGAGATACACGATGCCAGTTTCCACTTATCGTAACGAGTTGCGAGGTACGAGACGCAAGATACGAATTCCAGGTAATCAGTAATGAGTTACGCATCACGAGATGCAAGTTGCGAGTTTCCACTTATCGGTAACGATTTACGAGCTATGAGAGGCAAGATACGAGTTCCTTGTTATTGGTAATGGGTAACAAGCTACGATACACAAGATACGAGTTCCAGGTAATCAGTAATGAGTTACGAGCTACTAGATACAAGATACGAGTTCCGAGTTATGGGTAACTAGTTACGAGTTTCGAGTTACAAGATACGAGCTCCGAGTTATTGGTTACGCGTTACGAGTTCCGAATTCCGAGTTACGCTTCACGAGATACAAGTTGCGATAACCCACTCATCGGTAGCGATTTACAAGTAACGAGATGCAAGATACGTGTTCCAGGTTATCGATAATGGA
The DNA here is from genome assembly GCA_949316355.1 of Bruchidius siliquastri. Classification (NCBI taxonomy): domain Eukaryota; kingdom Metazoa; phylum Arthropoda; class Insecta; order Coleoptera; family Chrysomelidae; genus Bruchidius; species Bruchidius siliquastri. Next base: position 23,517,629 of record OX438529.1, read on the forward strand.
TTAGAAGTTACGATATATAAGATACGAGTTTCGAGTTATGGGTAACGAGTTACGAGTTACGACTTACAAGGTAAGTGATACAAGATACGAGTTCCCACTCATCGTAACGAGTTACGAGCTACGGGACACAAGATACGAGTTCCAGGTAATGAGTTATGAGTTACGAGCTACTAGAAACAAGATACGTGTTCCGAGATATGGGTAACCAGTTACGAGTTACAAGATACGAGCTCCGAGTTATCGGTTACGCTTTACGAGTACCAAGTTCTGAGTTTCGCGTCATGAGATACAAGATGCGAGCTTCCACCTATCGGTAACGAGTTACGAACTGCTAGTTCTAGGACACGAGTTCGAGGTTATCGTCATTGATTTACAAGATCCGAGATCAAGATTCGAGTTCCGAGTTATTGGCAACGAGATACGGGTTACGAGTTACAAGTTACAAGGTAAGTGATACAAGATATCAGCTCCGAATTATCGGTAACACTTTCGAGCTCGGAGTCCTGAGTTAGGCCTCACGAGATACAAGATGCGAGTTCCCATTTATCGATAACGATTTACGAACTACGAGAGGCAAGATACGAGTTCCTTGTTATTGGTAATGGGTTACAAGCTACGATACACAAGATACGGGTTCCGGGTTATGAGTTACTAGATAAAAGATGCGAGTTCCCACTTATCGTAACGAGTTACGAGCTGCGAGACACAAGATGCGAGTTCCAGGTGATCAGTAATGTGTTACGAGCTACTAGATACAAGATAGGAGTTCCGAGTAACGGGTAACGAATTACGAGTTACAAGATATGCGCACCGAGTTGTCGGTTACGCGTTACGAGTTCCGAGTTCTGAGTTTTGCGATACAAGATGCGAGTTTCCACCTATCGGTAACGAGTTACGAACTACTAGATCTAGGATGCCAGTTCGAGGCTATCGTCATTGATTTACAAGATACGAGATCAAGATTCGAGTTCGAAGTTATAGGCAACGAGTTACGGGTTACGGGTTACCACTTGCAAGGTAAGTGATACAAGATACGAGCTCCGAGTTATCGGTTACCTGATAAGAGTTCCGAGTTCTGAGTTCTGCGTCACGAGATACAAGACACGAGTTCCAGGTTATCGGCAATGGATTACAAGTTACGATATATAAGATACGAGTTCCGAGTTATGGGTAAAGAGTTACGAGTTGCGAGTTACAATATGCGAGTTCCGAGTTATCGGTAACGCGTTACTATTTCCGAGTTATGAGTTTCACGTCATGAGATACAAGATGCGAGTTCCCACTTATTGGTAACCAGTTCCGATCTTCAAGATCTAGGATACGAGTTCCAGGTTATCGGCAATGATTTGCGAGATCCGAGACAGAAGATACGAGTTCCGAGTAATGGGTAACAAGTTACGAGTTACGTGTTACAAGGTAAGTGATACAAGATGCTAGCTCCAAGTTGTCGGTAACACTTTCGAGTTCCGAGTCCTGAGTTACGCGTCACGAGATACAAGTTGCGAGTTCCCACTTATCGGTAACGATTTACGAGCTACGAGAGGCAAGGTACGAGTTCCTTGTTATTGATAATGGGTTACAAGCTACGATACACAAGATGCGAGTTCCGGGATGTGAGTAGCAAGTTACAAGCTGCGATTTACGAGTTACGAGTTTCGAGTTGCGAGTTACGAGAAACAAGATACGAGTTCCAGGTAATCAGTAATGAGTTACGAGCTACTAGATACAAGATACGCGTTCCGAGTTATGGGTAACGAGTTACGAGTTACAAGATACGAGCTCGGAGTTATTGGTTACCTGTTACGAGTTCCAAGTTCTGAGTTCCGCGTCATGAGGTACAAGATGCGAGTTTCCATTTATCGGTAACGATTTACGATCTACGAGATGCAAGATACGAGTTCCAGGTTATTGGTAGTGGATTACAAGTAACAATATATAACATACGAGTTCCGAGTTATGGGTAACGAGTTACGAGTTACAAGATACGAGTTACAAGATAAGTGATACAAGATACGAGCTCCGAGTTGTCGGTATCACTTTCGAGTTCCGAGACCTGAGTTACTCGTCACGAGATACAAGATGCGAGTTCCCATTTATCGGTAACGATTTACGATCTACGAGATGCAAGATACGATTTCCAGGTTATTGGTAGAGGATTACAAGTTACAATATATAAGATACGAGTTCCGAGTTAGGGGTAACGAGATACGAGTTACAAGATACGAGTTACAAGATAAGTGATACAAGATACGAGCTCCGAATTATCGGTATCACTTTCGAGTTCCGAGAACTGAGTTACTCGTCACGAGATACAAGATGCGAGTTCCCATTTATCGGTAACGATTTACGATCTACGAGATGCAAGATACGAGTTCCAGGTTATTGGTAGTGGATTACAAGTTACAATATATAAGATACGAGTTCCGAGTTATGGGTAACGAGTTACGAGTTACAAGATACGGGTTACAAGATAAGTGATACAAGATACGAGCTCCGAGTTGTCGGTAACACCTTCGAGTTCCGAGTTCTGAGTTACACGTTACGAGATACAAGATGCGGGTTCCCACTTATTAGTAACGAGTTACGATCTTCATGATCTAGGAACTGAGTTCCGGGTTATCGGCAGTGATTCGAGAGATCCGAGATAGAAGAAACGAGTTCCGAGTAATGGGTAACGAGTTATGAGTTACTAGTTACGAGTTACAAGGTAAGTGATACATGATACGAGCTCCGAGTTATGGTAACACTTTCCAGTTCCGAGTCCTGAGTTACGCGTCACGAGATACTAGATGCGAGTTCCCATCTATCAGTAACGATTCACGAGCAACGAGATGCAAGATACGTGTTCCAGGTTATCGGTAATGGATTACAAGTTACGATATATAAGATACGAGTTCCGAGTTATGGGTAACGAGTTATGAGTTACGACTTACAAGGTCAGTGATACAAGATACGAGCTTCGAGTTATCGGTAACGCGTTGTTAGTTCCGAGTTCTGAGTAACACGTCACGAGATACAAGATGCGAGTTCCCACTTATTGGAAACGAGTTACGATCTTCAAGATCTAGGATACGAGTTCCAGATTATCGGCAATGGTTTGCGAGATCCGAGATAGAAGATACGAGTTCCGAGTAATGGGTAACGGGTTAAGTGTTACGAGTTACGAGTTACAAGGTAAGCGATACAAGATACAAGCTCCGAGTTATCGATAACGCATTACGAGTTCCAAGTTCTGAGTTACGCGTCACGAGATACAAGTTGCGTGTTCCCACTTATCGGTAACGATATACGAGCTACAAGAGGCAAGATACGAGTTCCTTGTTATTGATAATGGGTTACAAGCTACGATACACAAGATACGAGTTCCAGGTTATCGGTAATGGCTTGCAAGTTACGATATATAAGATACGAGTTCCGAGTTATGGGTAACGAGTTACGAGTTTCAAGATACGAGCTCCGAGTCATCGGTAACGCGTTACTAGTTCCGAGCTCTGAGTTACACGTCACGAGATACAAGATGCGAGTTCCCACTTTTTGGTAACCAGTTACGGACTACTAGATCTAGGATACGAGTTCGAGGTTAACGTCATTGATTTACAAGATCCGAGATCAACACTTTCGAGTTCCGAGTTATGGGCAACGAGTTACGAGTTATGAGTTACGAGTTATGAGTTACGACTTACAAGGCAAGTGATACAAGATACGAGCTTCGAGTTATCGGTAACGCGTTGTTAGTTCCGAGTTCTGAGTAACACGTCACGAGATACAAGATGCGAGTTCCCACTTATTGGTAACGAGTTACGATCTTCAAGATCTAGGATACGAGTTCCAGATTATCGGCAATGATTTGCGAGATCCGAGATAGAAGATACGAGTTCCGAGTAATGGGTAACGGGTTAAGTGTTACGAGTTACGAGTTACAAGGTAAGTGATACAAGATACGAGCTCCGAGTTGTTGGTAACACCTTCGAGTTCCGAGTCCTGAGTTAAACGTCACGAGATACAAGACGCGTGTTCCCATTTATCGGTAACGATTTACGAGCTACGAGATGCAAGATACGAGATCCAGGTTATTGGTAGTGTATTACAAGTTACAATATATAAGATAGGAGTTCCGCGTTATGGGTAACTAGTTACGAGTTACGAGTTACAAGATACGAGCTCCGAGTTATCGGTAACGCGTTACTGGTCCGGGTTCTGAGTTACACGTTACCAGATACAAGATGCGGGTTCCCACTTATTGGTAACGAGTTACGATCTTCATGATCTAGGAACCGAGCTCCTGGTTATCGGCAGTCATTCGCAAAATCCCAGATAGAAGAAACGAGTTCCGAGTAATGGGTAACGAGTTACGAGTTACTAGTTACGAGTTAGAAGGTAACAGATACAAGATACAAGCTCCGAGTTATCGGTAACGCGTTATGAGTTACAAGTTCTGAGTTACGCGTCAAGAGATGCAAGTTGCGAGTTCCCACTTATCGGTAACGATTTACGAGCTACGAGAGGCAATATACGAGTTCCTTGTTATTGGTAATGGGCTACAAGCTACGATACACAAGATACAAGTTCCGGGTTATGAGTAGGGAGTTATAAGCTGCGATTTCCGAGTTACGAGTTACTAATTACGAGTTACGAGTTACGAGTTACGAGTTTCGAGTTACGAGTTTCAAGTTACGAGTTTCGAGTTTCGAGTTGCGAGTTACGAATTACGACTACGAGGCACTAGTTACGAGCTACGAGATACACGATGCGAGTTTCCACATATCGTAACGAGTTACGAGCTACGAGACACAACATACGAATTCCAGGTAATCAGTAATGAGTTACGCGTCACGAGATGCAAGTTGCGAGTTCCCACTTATCGGTAACGATTTACGAGGTATGAGAGGCAAGATACGAGTTCCTTGTTATTGATAATGGGTAACAAGCTACGATACACAAGATACGAGATCCAGGTAATCAGTAATGAGTTACGAGCTACTAGATACAAGATACGAGTTCCGAGTTATGGGTAACTAGTTACGAGTTACGAGTTACAAGATACGAGCTCCGAGTTATTGGTTACGCGTTACGAGTTCCGAGTTCTGAGTTTTGCGTCATGAGTTACAAGATGCGAGTTTACACCTAACGGTAACGAGTTACGAACTACTAGATCTAGGATACCAGTTCGAGGTTATCATCATTGATTTACAAGATACGAGATCAAGATTCAAGTTCGGAGTTATGGGCAACGAGTTATCGGTAACACTTTCGAGTTCCGAGTCCTGAGTTACGCGTCACGAGATACGAGATGCGAGTTCCCACTTATTGGTAACGAGTTACGATCTTCATGATCTAGGATACGAGTTCCAGGTTATTGGCAATGATTTGCGAGATCCGAGATAGAAGATACGAGTTCCGAGTAATGGATAACCGGTTAAGTGTTACGAGTTACAAGTTACAAGGTAAGAGATACAAGATACAAGCTCCGAGTTATCGGCAACACTTTCGAGTTCCGAGTCCTGACTTACGCGTAACGAGATACTAGATGCGAGTTCCCATTTATCGGTAACGATTTACGAGCAGCGAGGTGCAAGATACGAGTTCCAGGTTATCGGTGATGGATTACAAGTTACGGTATATAAGATACGAGCTCCGACTTATCGGTAACGCGTTACGAGTTCCAAGTTCTGAGTTACGCGTCACGAGATACAAGTTGCGATATCCCACTTATCGATAACGATTTACAAGCAACGAGATGCAAGATACGTGTTCCAGGTTATCGGTAATGGATCAGAAGTTACGATATATAAGATGCGAGTTCCGAGTTATGGGTAACGAGTTACGAGTTACGTGTTACGACTTACAAGGTAAGTGATACAAGATACGAGTTCCACTTATCGTAACGAATTACGAGCTACAAGACACAAGTTACGAGTTCCAGGTAATCATTAATGAGTTACGAGCTACTAGAAACAAGATACGTGTTCCGAGTTATGGGTAACGAGTTACAAGTTACAAGATACGAACTCCGAGTTATCGGTTACGCTTTACGAGTTCCAAGTTCTGAGTTGCGCGTCATGAGATACAAGATGCGAGCTTCCACCTATCGGTAACGAGTTACGAACTGCAAGTTCTAGGACACGAGTTCAAGGTTATCGTCATTGATTTACAAGATCCGAGATCAAGATTCGAGTTCCGAGTTATGGGCAACGAGATACGGGTTACGAGTTACAAGGTAAGTGATACAAGATACGAGCTCCGAATTATCGGTAACACTTTCGAGCTCGTAGTCCTGAGTTAGGCCTCACGAGATACAAGATGCAAGTTCCCATTTATCGGTAACGAGTTACGAACTACGAGAGGCAAGATACGAGTTCCTTGTAATTGGTAATGAGTTACAAGCTACGATACACAAGATACGGGTTCCGGGTTATGAGTTACGAGATAAAAGATGCGACTTCCCACTTATCGTAACGAGTTACGAGCTGCGAGACACAAGATGCGAGTTCCGAGTAATGGGTAACGAGTTACGAGTTACAAGATATGCGCACCGAGTTGTCGGTTACGCGTTACGAGTTCCGATTTCTGATTTCGGCGTCATGAGGTACAAGATGTGAGTTTCCTCCTATCGGTAACGAGTTACGAACAACTAGATCTAGGATACGAGTTCGAGGTTATCGTCATTGATTTGCAAGATCCGAGATCAAGATTCGAGTTCCGAGTTATGGGTAACGAGTTACGGGTTACGGGTTACCAGTTACAAGGTAAGTGATACAAGATACGAGCTCCGAGTTGTCGGTAAAACCTTCGAGTTCCGAGTCCTGAGTTACACGTTACGAGATACAAGATTCGGGTTCCCACTTATTAGTAACGAGTTACGATCTTCATGATCTAGGAACCAAGTTTCTGGTTATCAGCAGTGATTCGCGAGATCCGAGATAGATGAAACGAGTTCCGAGTAATAGGTAACGAGTTACGAGTTACTAGTTACGAGTTAGAAGGTAAGAGATACAAGATACAAGCTCCGAGTTATCGGTAACGCGTTATGAGTTACAAGTTCTGAGTTACGCGTGACGAGATGCAAGTTGCGAGTTACCACTTATCGGTAACGATTTACGAGCTACGAGAGGCAATATACGAGTTCCTTGTTATTGGTAATGGGCTACAAGCTACGATACACAAGATACGAGTTCCAGGTAATCAGTTATGAGTTACGAGCTACTAGAAACAAGATACGTGTTCCGAGATATGGGTAACCAGTTACGAGTTACAAGATACGAGCTCCGAGTTATCGGTTACGCTTTACGAGTACCAAGTTCTGAGTTTCGCGCCATGAGATACAAGATGCGAGATTCCACCTATCGGTAACGAGTTACGAACTGCTAGTTCTAGGACACGAGTTCGAGGTTATCGTCATTGATTTACAAGATCCGAGATCAAGATTCGAGTTCCGAGTTATTGGCAACGAGATACGGGTTACGAGTTACAAGTTACAAGGTAAGTGATACAAGATACGAGCTCTGAATTATCGGTAACACTTTCGAGCTCGGAGTCCTGAGTTAGGCCTCACGAGATACAAGATGCGAGTTCCCACTTATCGTAACGAGTTACGAGCTACTAGATACAAGATAGGAGTTCCGAGTAACGGGTAACGAGTTACGAGTTACAAGATATGCGCACCGATTTGTCGGTTACGCGTTACGAGTTCCGAGTTCTGAGTTTCGCGTCATGAGATACAAGATGCGAGTTTCCACCTATCGGTAACGAGTTACGAACTACTAGATCTAGGATGCCAGTTCGAGGTTATCGTCATTGATTTACTAGATACGAGATCAAGATTCAAGTTCGAAGTTATAGGCAACGAGTTACGGGTTACGGGTTACCACTTGCAAGGTAAGTGATACAAGATACGAGCTCCGAGTTATCAGTTACCTGATACGAGTTCCGAGTTCTGAGTTCCGCGTCATGAGATACAAGATGCGAGTTTCCACCTATCGGTAACGAGTTAAGAACTACTAGATCTATGATACGAGTTCGAGGTTATCGTCATTGATTTACTTGATCCGAGATCAAGATTCGAGTTCCGAGTTATGGGCAACGAGTTACGGGTTACGAGATACGAGTTACAAGGTAAGTGATACAAGATACGAGCTCCGAGTTATCGGTAACACCTTCGAGTTCCGAGTCCTGAGTTACGCGTCACGAGATACAAGATGCGAGTTCCCATTTATCGGTAACAATTTACGAGCAACGAGATGCAAGACACGAGTTCCAGGTTATCGGCAATGGATTACAAGTTACGATATATAAGATACGAGTTCCGAGTTATGGGTAATGAGTAACGAGTTACGAGTTACAATATACGAGTTCCGAGTTATCGGTAACGCGTTACTATTTCCGAGTTCTGAGTTTCACGTCACGAGATACAAGATGCGAGTTCCCACTTATTGGTAACCAGTTCCGATCTCCAAGATACGAGTTTCAGGTTATCGGCAATGATTTGCGAGATCCGAGACAGAAGATACGAGTTCCGAGTAATGGGTAACAAGTTACGAGTTACGAGTTACAAGGTAAGTGATACAGGATGCTAGCTCCAAGTTGTCGGTAACACTTTCGAGTGCCGAGTCCTGAGTTACGCGTCACGAGATACAAGTTGCGAGTTCCCACTTATCGGTAACGATTTACGAGCTACGAGAGGCAAGGTACGAGTTCCTTGTTATTGATAATGGGTTACAAGCTACGATACACAAGATGCGAGTTCCGGGATGTGAGTAGCAAGTTACAAGCTGCGATTTACGAGTTACGAGTTTCGAGTTACGAGTTTCGAGTTGCGAGTTACGATATACGAGTTACGAGATACGAATTACGACTTACGATCTAAGAGGCACTAGTCACGAGTTACGAGATACAAGATGCGAGTTTCCACTTATCGTAACGAGTTACGAGCTACGAGACACAAGATACGAGCTCCAGGTAATCAGTAATGAGTTACGAGCTACAAGATACAAGATACGAGTTCCGAGTTATGATTAGTGAGTTATAAGCTGCGATTTACGAGTAACGAGTTTCTAGTTGCGAGTTCTCATTTATCGTAACGAGTTATGACCTACGAGACACAGGATACGAGTTCCAGGTAATCATTAATGAGTTGCGAACTACTAGATACAAGATACGAGCTCCGAGTTATCGGTTACGTGTTACGAGATCCAAGTTCTGAGTTACGCGTTACGAGATACAAGTTGCGAGTTCCCACTTAGCGGTAGCGATTTACGAGATACGAGAGGCAAGATAAGAGCTCCTTGTTATTGGTAATGGGTTACAAGCTACGATACCCAAGGTACGAGTTCCGGATAATGGGTAGCGAGTTATAAGCTGCGATTTACGTGCAAGAAGTTTCGAGTTACGAGTTTCGAGTTGCGAGTTACGATATCCGAGTTACGAATTACGATTTACGATCTACGAGGTACTAGTTACGTGTTGCGAGATACAAGATGCAAGTTCCCACTTATCGTAACGAGTTACGAGCTACGAGACACAAGATACGAGCTCCAGGTAATCAGTAATGAGTTACGAGCTACTAGATACAAGATACGAGTTCCGAGTTATGGGTAACGAGTTATAAGTGATACAAGATACGAGCTCCGAGTTATTGGTTACGCGTTACGAGTTCCGAGTTCTGAGTTTTGCGTCATGAGTTACAAGATGCGAGTTTACACCTATCGGTAACGAGTTACGAACTACTAGATCTAGGATACCAGTTCGAGGTTATCATCATTGATTTACAAGATACGAGATCAATATTCAAGTTCGGAGTTATGGGCAACGAGTTATCGGTAACACTTTCGAGTTCAGAGTCCTGAGTTACGCGTCACGAGATACGAGATGCGAGTTCCCACTTATTGGTAACGAGTTACGATCTTCATGATCTAGGATACGAGTTCCAGGTTATTGGCAATGATCTGCGAGATCCGAGATAGAAGATACGAGTTCCGAGTTATGGATAACGGGTTAAGTGTTACGAGTTACGAGTTACGAGATACAAGATACAAGCTCCGAGTTATCGGCAACACTTCCGAGATCCAGGTAATCAGTAATGAGTTACGAGCTACTAGAAACAAGATACGTGTTCCGAGTTATGGGTAACGAGTTACAAGTTACAAGATACGAACTCCGAGTTATCGGTTACGCTTTACGAGTTCCGAGTTCTGAGTTCCGCGTCATGAGGTACAAGATGCGAGTTTCCACCTATCGGTAACGAGTTATGAACTACTAGATCTAGGATACGAGTTCGAGGACATCGTCATTGATTTGCAAGATCCGAGATCAAGATTCGAGTTCCGAGTTATGAGCAACGAGTTACGGGTTACGAGTTACGAGTTACAAGATAAGTCATACAAGATACGAGCTCCGAATTATCGGTATCACTTTCGAGTTCCGAGACCTGAGTTACTCGTCACGAGATACAAGATGCGAGTTCCCATTTATCGGTAACGATTTACGATCTACGAGATGCAAGATACGAGTTCCAGGTTATTGGTAGTGGATTACAAGTTACAATATATAAGATACGAGTTCCGAGTTATGGGTAACGAGTTACGAGTTACAAGATACGAGTTACAAGATAAGTGATACAAGATACGAGCTCCGAATTGTCGGTAACACCTTCGAGTTCCGAGTTCTGAGTTACACGTTACGAGATACAAGATGCGGGTTCCCACTTATTAGTAATGTGTTACGATCTTCATGATCTAGGAACCGAGTTCCAGGTTATCGGCAGTGATTCGCGAGATCCGAGATAGAAGAAACGAGTTCCGAGTAATGGGTAACGAGTTATGAGTTACTAGTTACGAGTTACAAGGTAAGTGATACATGATACGGGCTCCGAGTTATGGTAACACTTTCCAGTTCCGAGTCCTGAGTTACGCGTCACGAGATACTACATGCGAGTTCATATTATCGGTAACGATTCACGAGCAACGAGATGCAGGATACGTGTTCCAGGTTATCGGTAATGGATTACAAGTTACGATATATAAGATACGAGTTCCGAGTTATGGGTAACGAGTTACGAGTTACGACTTACAAGGTAAGTGATACAAGATACGAGCTCCGAGTTGTTGGTATCACCTTCGAGTTCCGAGTTCTGAGTTACACGTTACGAGATACAAGATGCGGGTTCCCACTTATTAGTAACGAGTTACGATCTTCATGATCTCGGAACCGAGTTCCAGGTTATCGGCAGTGATTCGCGAGATCCGAGGTCAAGATTCGAGTTCCGAGTTATGGGCAACGAGTTACGGGTTACCAGTTGCGAGATACAAGGTAAGTGATACAAGACACGAGCTCCGAGCTATCGGTAGCACTTTCGAGTTCCGAGTCCTGAGTTACGCGTCAAGAGATACCAGATGCGAGTTTCCACCTATCGGTAACGAGTTACCAACTACTAGATCTAAGATACGAGTTCAAGCTTATCGTCCTCGATTTACAAGATCCGAGATCAAGATTCGAGTTCCGAGTTATGGGCAACGAGTTACGGGTTACCAGTTGCGAGATACAAGGTAAGTGATACAAGATACGAGCTCAGAGTTATCTGTAACACTTTCGAGTTCCGAGTACTGAGTTACGCGTCACGAGATACAAGATGCGAGTTCCACTTATTGGTAACGAGTTACGATCTTCAAGATCTAGTATACGAGTTTTAGGTTATCGGCAATGGTTTGCGAGATCCGAAATAGAAGATACGAGTTCCGAGTAATAGGTAACAGGTTAAGTGTTACGAGTTACGAGTTACAAGGTAAGAGATACAGGATACAAGCTCCGAGTTATCGATAACGCATTACGAGTTCCAGGTCCTGAGTTACGCTTCACGAGATACAAGTTGCGAGTTCCCGCTTATCGGTAACGATTTACGAGCTACTGGAGGCAAGATACGAGTTCCTTGTTATTGATAATGGGTTACAAGCCACGATACACAAGATACGAGTTACAGGTTATCGGTAATGGCTTGCAAGTTACGATATATAAGATACGAGTTCCGAGTTATGGGTAACGAGTTACGAGTTACAATATACGAGCTCCGAGTTATCGGTAACGCGTTACTAGTTCCGAATTCTGAGTTACACGTCACAAGATACAAGATGCGAGTTCCCACTTATTGGTAACGAGTTGCAATCTTCAAGATGTAGGATACGAGTCCCAGGTTACCGGCAATGATTTTCGAGACCCGAGATAGAAGGTACGAGTTCCGAGTTATGGGAACGAGTTACAAGTCGCGAGTTACAAGGTAAGAGATACAAGAGACAAGCAGTTACGGACTACTAGATCTAGGATACCAGTTCGAGGATAACGTCATTGATTTACAAGATCCGGGATCAACACTTTCGAGTTCCGAGTTATGGGCAACGAGCTAGGGGTTACGTATTACGAGTTACAAGATAAGTGATACAAATACGAGCTCCGAGTTGTCGGTAACACCTTCGAGTTCCGAGTTCTGAGTTACACGTTACGAGATACAAGATGCGGGTTCTCACTTATTAGTAATGAGTTACGAGCTATGAGAAACAAGATACGAGTTCCAGGTAATCAGTAATGAGTTACGAGCTACCAGATACAAGATACGAGTTCCGAGTTATGGGTAACGAGTTACGAGTTACAAGATACGAGTTACAAGATAAGTGATACAAGATACGAGCTCCGAGTTGTCGGTAACACCTTCGAGTTCCGAGTTCTGAGTTACACGTTACGAGATACAAGATGCGGGTTCCCATTTATCGGTAACGATTTACGATCTAGGAGATGCAAGATACGAGTTCCAGGTTATTGGTAGTGGATTACAAGTTACAATATATAAGATACGAGTTCCGAGTTATGGGTAACGAGTTACGAGTTACAAGATAAGTGATAAAAGATACGAGCTCCGAATTAGCGGTATCACTTTCGAGTTCCGAGACCTGAGTTACTCGTCACGAGATACAAGATGCGAGTTCCCATTTATCGGTAACGATTTATGACCTACGAGATGCAAGATACGAGTTCCAGGTTATTGGTAGTGGATTACAAGTTACAATATATAAGATACGAGTTCCGAGTTATGGGTAACGAGTTACGAGTTACAAGATACGAGTTACAAGATAAGCGATACAAGATACGAGCTCCGAGTTGTCGGTAACACCTTCGAGTTCCGAGTTCTGAGTTACACGTTACGAGATACAAGATGCAGGTTCCCACTTATTAGTGACGAGTTACGATCTTCATGATCTAGGAACCGAGTTCCGGGTTATCGGCAGTGATTCGCGAGATCCGAGATAGAAGAAACGAGTTCCGAGTAATGGGTAACGAGTTATGAGTTACTAGTTACGAGTTACAAGGTAAGTGATACATGATACGAGCTCCGAGTTATGGTAACACTTTCCAGTTCCGAGTCCTGAGTTACGCGTCACGAGATACTAGATGCGAGTTCCCATTTATCGGTAACGATTCACGAGCAACGAGATGCAAGATACGTGTTCCAGGTTACGATATATACGATACGAGTTCAGAGTTATGGGTAACGAGTTATGAGTTACGACTGACAAGGTAAGTGATACCAAGATACGAGCTCCGAGTTGTCGGTATCACCTTCGAGTTCCGAGTTTGAGTTACACGTTACGAGATACAAGATGCGGTACCCACTTATTAGTAACGAGTTACGATCTTCATGATCTAGGAACCGAGTTCCAGGTTATCGGCAGTGATTCGCGAGATCCGAGATAGAAGAAACGAGTTCCGAGTTATGGGTAACGAGTGATGAGTTACTAATTACGAGTTAGAAGGTAAGAGATACAAGATACAAGCTCCGAGTTAACGGTAACGCGTTATGAGTTCCAAGTTCTGAGTTACGCGTCAAGAGATGCAAGTTGCGGGTTCCCACTTATCGGTAACGATTTACGAGCTACGAGATGCAAGATACGAGTTCCTTGCTATTGGTAATGGGTAACAAGCTACAATACACAAGATACGAGTTCCGGGTTATGAGGAGCGAGTTATAAGCTGCGATTTACGAGTAACGAGTTTCAAGTTGCGAGTTCTCATTTATCGTAACGAGTTATGACCTACGAGACACAGGATACGAGTTCCAGGTAATCATTAATGAGTTGCGAGCTACTAGGTACAAGATACGAGCTCCGAGTTATCGGTTACGTGTTATGAGATCCAAGTTCTGAGTTACGCGTCACGAGATACAAGTTGCGAGTTCCCACTTATCGGTAGCGATTTACGAGATACGAGAGGCAAGATACGAGTTCCTTGTTATTGGTAATGGGTTACAAGCTACGATACCCAAGGTACGAGTTCCGGATTATGGGTAGCGAGTTATAAGCTGCGATTTACGTGCAAGAAGTTTCGAGTTACGAGTTTCGAGTTGCGAGTTACGATATACGAGTTACGAATTACGACTTACGATCTACGAGGTACTAGTTACGTGTTGCGAGATACAAGATGCGAGTTCCCACTTATCGTAATGAGTTACGAGCTACGAGACACAAGATACGAGCTCCAGGTAATCAGTAATGAGTTACGAGCTACTAGATACAATGTACGAGTTCAGAGTTATGGGTAACGAGTTACGAGGTACAAGATACGAGCTCGGAGTTATCGGTTACCTGTTACGAGTTCCGAGTTCTGTGTTCCGCGTCATGAGGTACCAGATGCGAGTTTCCACCTATCGGTAACGAGTTAAGAACTACTAGATCTCGGATACGAGTTCGAGGTTATCGTCATTGATTTGCAAGATCCGAGATCAAGATTCGAGTTCCGAGTTATGAGCAGCGAGTTACGGGTTACGAGTTACGCGTTACGAGTTACGAGTTACGAGTTACGAGTTACGAGTTACGAGTTACGAGTTTCGAGTTACGAGGTTCCAGTTACGAGTTTCGAGTTGCGAGTTACGATATACGAGTTACGAGTTACGAATTACGACTTACGATCTACGAGGCACTAGTTACGAGTTACGAGATACACGATGCGAGTTTCCACTTATCGTAACGAATTACGAGCTACGAGACACAAGATCCGAATTCCAGGTAATCAGTAATGAGTTACGCGTCACGAGATGCAAGTTGCGAGTTCCCACTTATCGGTAACGATTTACGAGCTATGAGAGGCAAGATACGAGTCCCTTGTTATTGGTAATGGGTAACAAGCTACGATACACAAGATACGAGATCCAGGTAATCAGTAATGAGTTACGAGCAACTAGATACAAGATACGAGTTACGAGTTACGAGTTATGGGTAACTAGTTACGAGTTACGAGTTACAAGATACGAGCTCCGAGTTATTGGTTACGCGTTACGAGTTCCGAATTCTGAGTTTTGCGTCATGAGTTACAAGATGCGAGTTTACACCTATCGGTAACGAGTTACGGACTACTAGATCTAGGATACCAGTTCGAGGTTATCGTCACTGATTTACAAGACCCGAGATCAAGATTCGAGCTCGGAGTTATGAGCAACGAGTTACGGGTTACGGGTTACGAGTTACAAGGTAAGTGATACAAGATACGAGCTCCAAATTATCGGTAACACTTTCGAGTTCCGAGACCCGAGTTACTCGTCACGAGATACAAGATGCGAGTTCCCATTTATCGGTAACGATTTACGATCTACGAGATGCAAGATACGAGTTCCAGGTTATTGGTAGTGGATTACAAGCTATAATATACAAGATACGATTTCCGAGTTATGGGTAACGAGTTACGAGTTACAAGATACGAGCTCCGAGTTATCGGTAACGCGTTACTAGTTCCGAGTTCTGAGTTACGCGTCATGAGGAACAAGATGCGGGCTTCCACCTATCGGTAACGTGTTACGAACAACTAGATCTAGGATACGAGTTCGAGGTTATCGTCACTGATTTACGAGATCCGAGACCAAGATTCGAGTTCCGAGTTATGCGTAACGAGTTACAGGTTACGGGTTACGAGTTACAAGGTAAGTGATACAAGATACAAGCTCCGAGCTGTCGGTAACACCTTCGAGTTCCGAGTCCTGAGTTAAACGTCACGAGATACAAGATGCGTGTTCCCATTTATCGGTAACGATTTACGAGCTACGAGATGCAAGATACGAGTTCCAGGTTATTGGTAGTGGATTACAAGTTTACACCTATCGGTAACGGTAACAATATATAAGATACGAGTTCCGAGTTATGGGTAACGAGTTACGAGTTGCGAGTAACGAGTTACGAGTTACCCGATACGAGCTCCGAGTTATCGGTAACGCTTTACTAGTTCCGAGTTCTGAGATATACGTCACGAGATACAAGATGTGAGCTCCCACTTATTGGTAATGAGTTACGATCTTCAAGATCTAGGATACGAGTTCCAGGTTATCGGCAATGATTTGCGAGATCCGAGATACAAGATACAAGCTCCGAGTTATCGGTATCACGTTACGGGTTCCAAGTTCTGAGTTACTCGTCATGAGATACAAGATGCGAGCTTCCACCTATCGGTAACGAGTTACGAACAACTAGATCTATGATACGAGTTCGAGGTTATCGTCACTGACTTACAAGATCCGAGATCAAGATTCGAGTTCCGAGTTATGGGTAACGAGTTACGGGTTACAAGATACAAGCTCCGAGTTATCGGTAACACGTTACGAGTTCCAAGTTCTGAGTTACGCGTCATGAGATACAAGATGCGAGTTCCCACTTTTTGGTCACCAGTTACGGACTACTAGATCTAAGATACGAGTTTGAGGTTAACGTCATTGATTTACAAGATCCGAGATCAACAATTTCGAGTTCCGAGATATGGGCAACGAGTTACGGGTTACGGGTTAAGAGTTACAAGGTAAGTGATACAAGATACGAGCTCCGAGTTGTCGGTAACACCTTCAAGTTCCGAGTCCTGAGTTAAACGTCACGAGATACAAGACGCGTGTTCCCATTTATCGGTAACGATTTACGAGCTACGAGATGCAAGATACGAGTTCCAGGTTATTGGTAGTGTATTACAAGTTACAATATATAAGATAGGAGTTCCGAGTTATGGGTAACTAGTTACGAGTTACGAGTTACAAGATACGAGCTCCGAGTTATCGGTAACGCGTTACTGGTCCGGGTTCTGAGTTACATGTTACGAGATACGAGATGCGGGTTCCCACTTATTGGTAACGAGTTACGATCTTCATGATCTAGGAACCGAGCTCCTGGTTATCGGCAGTCATTCGCGAAATCCGAGATAGAAGAAACGAGTTCCGAGTAATGGGTAACGAGTTACGAGTTACTAGTTACGAGTTAGAAGGTAACAGATACAAGATACAAGCTCCGAGTTATCGGTAACGCGTTATGAGTTACAAGTTCTGAGTTACGCGTCAAGAGATGCAAGTTGCGAGTTCCCACTTATCGGTAACGATTTACGAGCTACGAGAGGCAATATACGAGTTCCTTGTTATTGGTAGTTGGCTACAAGCTACGATACACAAGATACGAGTTCCGGGTTATGAGTAGAGGGTTATAAGCTGCGATTTCCGAGTTACGAGTTACTAGTTACGAGTTACGAGTTACGAGTTACGAGTTACGAGTTACGAGTTACGAGTTACGAGTTACGAGTTACGAGTTACGAGTTACGAGTTACGAGTTACGAGTTACGAGTTACGAGTTACGAGTTACGAGTTACGAGTTACGAGTTACGAGTTACGAGTTACGAGTTACGAGTTACGAGTTACGAGTTACGAGTTACGAGTTACGAGTTACGAGTTACGAGTTACGAGTTACGAGTTACGAGTTACGAGTTACGAGTTACGAGTTACGAGTTACGAGTTACGAGTTACGAGTTACGAGTTACGAGTTACGAGTTACGAGTTACGAGTTACGAGTTACGAGTTACGAGTTACGAGTTACGAGTTACGAGTTACGAGTTACGAGTTACGAGTTACGAGTTACGAGTTACGAGTTACGAGTTACGAGTTACGAGTTACGAGTTACGAGTTACGAGTTACGAGTTACGAGTTACGAGTTACGAGTTACGAGTTACGAGTTACGAGTTACGAGTTACGAGTTACGAGTTACGAGTTACGAGTTACGAGTTACGAGTTACGAGTTACGAGTTACGAGTTACGAGTTACGAGTTACGAGTTACGAGTTACGAGTTACGAGTTACGAGTTACGAGTTACGAGTTACGAGTTACGAGTTACGAGTTACGAGTTACGAGTTACGAGTTACGAGTTACGAGTTACGAGTTACGAGTTACGAGTTACGAGTTACGAGTTACGAGTTACGAGTTACGAGTTACGAGTTACGAGTTACGAGTTACGAGTTACGAGTTACGAGTTACGAGTTACGAGTTACGAGTTACGAGTTACGAGTTACGAGTTACGAGTTACTAGTTACGAGTTAGAAGGTAACAGATACAAGATACAAGCTCCGAGTTATCGGTAACGCGTTATGAGTTACAAGTTCTGAGTTACGCGTCAAGAGATGCAAGTTGCGAGTTCCCACTTATCGGTAACGATTTACGAGCTACGAGAGGCAGAATACGAGTTCGTTGTTATTGGTAATGGGCTACAAGCTACGATACACAAGATACGAGTTCCGGGTTATGAGTTACGAGTAACGAGTTACGAGTTACGAGTTACGAGTTTCGAGTTACGA
The DNA here is from genome assembly GCA_949316355.1 of Bruchidius siliquastri. Classification (NCBI taxonomy): domain Eukaryota; kingdom Metazoa; phylum Arthropoda; class Insecta; order Coleoptera; family Chrysomelidae; genus Bruchidius; species Bruchidius siliquastri. Next base: position 23,536,247 of record OX438529.1, read on the forward strand.
GTTTCAAGTTACGAGATTCGAGTTGCGAGTTACGATATACGAGTTACGAGTTACGAATTACGACTTACGATCTACGAGGCACTAGTTACGAGTTATGAGATACACGATGCGAGTTTCCACTTATCGTAACGAGTTACGAGCTACAGACACAACATACGAATTCCAGGTAATCAGTAATGAGATACGCGTCACGAGATGCAAGTTGCGAGTTCCCACTTATCGGTAACGATTTACGAGCTATGAGAGGCAAGATACGAGTTCCTTGTTATTGATAATGGGTAACAAGCTACGATACACAAGATACGAGATCCAGGTAATCAGTAATGAGTTACGAGCTACTAGATACGAGCTCCGAGTTATTGGTTACGCGTTACGAGTTCCGAGTTCTGAGTTTTGCGTCATGAGTTACAAGATGCGAGTTTACACCTATCGGTAACGAGTTACGAACTATTAGATCTGGGATACCAGTTCGAGGTTATCGTCATTGATTTACAAGAAACGAGATCAAGATTCGAGTTCGGAATTATGGGCAACGAGTTATCGGTAACACTTTCGAGTTCCGAGTCCTGAGTTACGCGTCACGAGATACTAGATGCGAGTTTCCACCTATCGGTAACGAGTTACGAGCTACTAGATCTAGGATGCCAGTTCGAGGTTATCGTCATTGATTTACAAGATACGAGATCAAGATTCGAGTTCGAAGTTATAGGCAACGAGTTACGGGTTACGGGTTTCCACTTGCAAGGTTAGTGATACAAGATACGAGCTCCGAGTTATCGGTAACACTTTCGAGTTCCGAGTCCTGAGTTACGCGTCACGAGATACTAGATGCGAGTTCCCATTTATCGGTAACGATTTACGAGCAACGAGATGCAAGATACAAGTTCCAGGTTATCGGTGATGGATTACAAGTTACGGTATATAAGATACGAGCTCCGAGTTATCGGTAACGTGTGACGAGTTCCAAGTTCTGAGTTACGCGTCACGAGATACAAGTTGCGATATCCCACTTATCGTAACGAGTTACGAGCTACGAGACGCAAGATACGAGTTCCAGGTAATCAGTAATGAGTTACGAGTTACTAGATACAAGATATGAGTACCGAGTTATGGGTAACGAGTTACGAGTTACGAGATACAAGATACGAGCTCCGAGTTATCGGTAACCTGATTCGAGTTCCGAGTTCTGAGTTCCGCGTCATGAGATACAAGATGCGAGTTTCCACCTATCGGTAACGAGTTACGAACTACTAGATCTAGGATACGAGTTCGAGGTTATCGTCATTGATTTACTTGATCCGAGATCAAGATTCGAGTTCCGAGTTATGGGCAACGAGTTACGGGTTACGAGATACGAGTTACAAGGTAAGTGATACAAGATACGAGCTCCGAGTTATCGGTAACACTTTCGAGTTCCGAGTCCTGAGATACGCGTCACGAGATACAAGATGCGAGTTCCCATTTATCGGTAACAATTTACGAGCAACGAGATGCAAGACACGAGTTCCAGGTTATCGGCAATGGATTACTTGTTACGATATATAAGATACGAGTTCCGAGTTATGGGTAATGAGTTACGAGTTACGAGTTACAAGATACGAGTTCCGAGTTATCGGTAACGCGTTACTATTTCCGAGTTCTGAGTTTCACGTCATGAGATACAAGATGCGAGTTCCCACTTATTGGTAACCAGTTACGATCTTCAAGATCTAGGATACGAGTTCCAGGTTATCGGCATATATTTGCGAGGTCCGAGTATCTTCTATACGAGTTCCGAGTAATGGGTAACGAGTTACGGGTTACGAGATACGAGTTACAAGGTAAGTGATACAAAATACTAGCTCCAAGTTGTCGGTAACACTTTCGCGTTCCGAGTCCTGAGTTACGCGTCACGAGATACAAGTTGCGAGTTCCCACTTATCGGTAACGATTTACGAGCTACGAGAGGCAAGATACGAGTTCCTTGTTATTGATAATGGGTTACAAGCTGCGATACACAAGATGCGAGTTCCGAGATGTGAGTAGCAAGTTACAAGCTGCGATTTACGAGTTATGAGTTTCGAGTTACGAGTTTCGAGTTGCGAGTTACGATATACGAGTTACGAATTACGACTTACGATCTACGAGGTACTAGTTACGTGTTACGAGATACAAGATGCGAGTTCCCACTTATCGTAACGAGTTACGAGCTACGAGAAACAAGATACGAGTTCCAGGTAATCAGTAATGAGTTACGAGCTACTAGATACAAGATACAAGATACGAGTTCCGAGTTATGGGTAAAGAGTTACGAGTTACAAGATACGAGCTCGGAGTTATCGGTTACCTGTTACGAGTTCCGAGTTCTGAGTTCCGCGTCATGAGGTACAAGATGCGAGTTTCCGCCTATCGGTAACGAGTTACGAACTACTAGATCTAGGATACTAGTTCGAGGTTATCGTCATTGATTTGCAAGATCCGAGATCAAGATTCGAGTTCCGAGTTATGAGCAACGAGTTACGGGTTACAAGTTACGAGTTACAAGATAAGTCATACAAGATACGATCTCCGAATTATCGGTATCACTTTCGAGTTCCGAGACCTGAGTTACTCGTCACGAGATACAAGATGCGAGTTCCCATTTATCGGTAACGATTTACGATCTACGAGATGCAAGATACGAGTTCCAGGTTATTGGTAGTGGATTACAAGTTACAATATATAAGATACGAGTTCCGAGTTATGGGTAACGAGTTACGAGTTACAAGATAAGTGATACAAGATACGAGCTCCGAGTTGCCGGTAACACCTTCGAGTTCCGAGTTCTGAGTTACACGTTACGAGATACAAGATGCGGGTTCCCACTTATTAGTAACGTGTTACGATCTTCATGATCTAGGAACCGAGTTCCAGGTTATCGGCAGTGATTCGCGAGATACGAGGTCAAGATTCGAGTTCCGAGTTATGGGCAACGAGTTACGGGTTACCAGTTGCGAGATACAAGGTAAGTGATACAAGAAACGCGCTCTGAGCTATCGGTAGCACTTTCGAGTTCCGAGTCCTGAGTTACGCGTCGCGAAATACAAGATGCGAGTTCCCATTTATCGGTAACGATATACGAGCTACGAGATGCAAGATACGAGCTCCAGGTAATCAGTTATGAGTTACGAGCTACTAGATACAAGATACGAGTTCCGAGTTATCTGTAACGAGTTACGAGTTACAAGATACGCACACCGAGTTATCGGTTACGCGTTACGAGTTCCGAGTTCTGATTTTCGCGTCAAGAGATACAAGATGCGAGTTTCCACGTATAGGTAACGAATTACCAACTACTAGATCTAAGATACGAGTTCAAGCTTATCGTCCTCGATTTACAAGATCCGAGATCAAGATTCGAGTTCCGAGTTATGGGCAACGAGTTACGGGTTACCAGTTGCGAGATACAAGGTAAGTGATACAAGATACGAGCTCAGAGTTATCGGTAACACTTTCAAGTTCCGAGTACTGAGTTACGCGTCACGAGATACAAGATGCGAATTCCAATTAATCGGAAATGATTTACGAGCAACGAGATGCAAGATACGTGTTCCAGGTTATCGGTAATGGATTAAAAGTTATGATATATAAGATACGAGTTCCGAGTTGCCGGTAACACCTTCGAGTTCCGAGTTCTGAGTTACACGTTACGAGATACAAGATGCGGGTTCCCACTTATTAGTAACGTGTTACGATCTTCATGATCTAGGAACCGAGTTCCAGGTTATCGGCAGTGATTCGCGAGATACGAGGTCAAGATTCGAGTTCCGAGTTATGGGCAACGAGTTACGGGTTACCAGTTGCGAGATACAAGGTAAGTGATACAAGAAACGCGCTCTGAGCTATCGGTAGCACTTTCGAGTTCCGAGTCCTGAGTTACGCGTCGCGAAATACAAGATGCGAGTTCCCATTTATCGGTAACGATATACGAGCTACGAGATGCAAGATACGAGTTCCAGGTAATCAGTTATGAGTTACGAGCTACTAGATACAAGATACGAGTTCCGAGTTATCTGTAACGAGTTACGAGTTACAAGATACGCGCACCGAGTTATCGGTTACGCGTTACGAGTTCCGAGTTCTGAGTTTCGCGTCAAGAGATACAAGATGCGAGTTTCCACGTATCGGTAACGAATTACCAACTACTAGATCTAAGATACGAGTTCAAGCTTATCGTCCTCGATTTACAAGATCCGAGATCAAGATTCGAGTTCCGAGTTATGGGCAACGAGTTACGGGTTACCAGTTGCGAGATACAAGGTAAGTGATACAAGATACGAGCTCAGAGTTATCGGTAACACTTTCGAGTTCCGAGTACTGAGTTACGCGTCACGAGATACAAGATGCGAATTCCAATTAATCGGAAATGATTTACGAGCAACGAGATGCAAGATACGTGTTCCAGGTTATCGGTAATGGATTAAAAGTTATGATATATAAGATACGAGTTCCGAGTTATGGGTAACGAATTACGAGTTATGAGTTACGACTTACAAGGTAAGTGATACAAGATACGAGCTTCGAGTTATCGGTAACGCGTTGCTAGTTCCGATTCTGAGTTACACGTCACGAGATACAAGATGCGAGTTCCCACTTATTGGTAACGAGTTACGATCTTCAAGATCTAGGATACGAGTTTTAGGTTATCGGCAATGGTTTGCGAGATCCGAGATACAAGATACGAGTTCCGAGTAATGGGTAACAGGTTAAGTGTTACGAGTTACGAGTTACAAGGTAAGAGATACAAGATACAAGCTCCGAGTTATCGATAACGCATTACGAGTTCCAAGTCCTGAGTTACGCTTCACGAGATACTTATCGGTAACGATCTACGAGCTACGAGATGCAAGATACGAGTTCCTTGTTATTGGTAATGGGTAACAAGGCTACGATACACAAGATACGAGTTCCGGGTTATGAGTAGCGAGTTATAAGCTGCGATTTACGAGTAACGAGTTTCAAGTTGCGAGTTCTCATTTATCGAACGAGTTACGACCTACGAGACACAGGATACGTGTTCCAGGTGATCAGGAATGAGTTGCGAGTTACGATATACGAGTTACGAATTACGACTTACGATCTACGAGGTACTAGTTACGAGTTGGGAGTCACAAGATACGAGCTCCGAGTTATCGGTTACCTGTTACGAGTTCCGAGTTCTGAGTTCCGCGTCACGAGATACAAGATACGAGTAACCATTTATCGGTAACGATTTACGAGCAACGAGATGCAAGATACGAGCTCCGAGATATCAGTAAAACTTTCGAGTTCCGAGTCCTGAGTTACGCGTCACGATATACAAGATGCGAGTTCGCATTTATCGGTAACGATTTACGAGCAACGAGATGCAAGATACGTGTTCCAGGTTATCGGTAATGGATTACAAGTTACGATATATAAGATACGAGTTAAGAGTTATGGGTAACGAGTTACCAGTTATGAGTAACGACTTACAAGGTAAGTGATACAAGATACGAGCTTCGAGTTATCGGTTACGCGTTACTAGTTCCGAGTTCTGAGTTACACGTCACGAGATACAAGATGCGAGTACCCACTTATTGGTAACGAGTTACGATCTTTAAAATATAGGATACGAGTTCCAGGTTATCGGCAGTGATTCACGAGATCCGAGATAGAAGAAACGAGTTCCGAGTAATGGGTTACGAGTTACGAACTACTAGATCTAGGATACGAGTTCGAGGTTATCGTCATTCATTCACAAGATCCTAGATCAGGATTCGAGTTCCGAGTTATGGGCAACGAGTTACGGGTTACGAGTTGCGAGTTACAGGGTAAGTGATACTAGATACGAGCTCCTAGTTATCGGTAACACTTTCGAGTTCCGAGTCCTGAGTTACGCGTCACGAGATACAAGATGCGAGTTCCCATTTATCGGTAACAATTTACGAGCTACGAGATGCAAGATATGAGTTCCAGGTTTTCGGTAATGGATAAACAAGTTACGATATATAAGATACGAGTTCCGAGTTATGGGTAACGAGTTACGAGTTACGATTTACAAGATACGAGCTCCGAGTTATCGGTAACGCGTTACTAGTACCGAGTTCTGAGTTACACGTCACGGTATACAAGATGCGAGTTCCCACCTATCGGTAACGATTTACGAGCTACGAGGGGCAATATATGAGTTCCTTGTTATTGGTAATGGGCTACAAGCTACAATACACAAGATACGTGTTCCGGGTTATGAGTAGCGAGTTATAAGCTGCGATTTACGAGTAACGAGTTTCGAGTTGCGAGTTGCGATATACGAGTTACGAATTACGACTTACGATCTAAGAGGTACTAGTTACAAGTTACAAGATACAAGATGCGAGTTCCCATTTATCGTAACGAGTTACGAGCTACGAGACGAAAGATACGGGTTCCAGGTAATTAGTAATGAGTTACGAGCTACTAGATACAAGATACGAGTTCCGAGTTATGGGTAACGAGTTACGAGGTAAGTGATACAAGATACTAGCTCCGAGTTGTCGGTAACGCGTTACTAGTTCTGAGCTCTGAGTTACACGTCACGAGATACAAGATGCGGGTTCCCACTTTTTGGTAACCAGTTACGGACTACTAGATCTAGGATACGAGTTCGAGATTAACGTCATTGATTTACAAGATCCGAGATCAACACTTTCGAGTTCCGACTCTTGAGTTACGCATCACGAGATACTAGATGCGAGTTCCCATTCATCGGTAACGATTTACGAGCAACGAGATGCAAGAGTCGAGTTCCAGGTTATCGGTGATAAATTACAAGTTACGGTATATAAGATACGAGCTCCGAGTTATCGGTATCCCTCTTATCGGTAACGATTTACAAGCAACGAGATGCAAGATACGTGTTCCAGGTTATCGGTAATGGATTAAAAGTTACGATATATAAGATACGAGTTCCGAGTTATGGGTAACGAGTTACGAGTTATGAGTTACGACTTACAAGGTAAGTGATACAAGATACGAGCTTCGAGTTATCGGTAACGCGTTGCTAGTTCTGAGTTCTGAGTTACACGTCTCGAGATACAAGATGCGAGTTCCCACTTATTGGTAACGAGTTACGATCTTCAAGATCTAGGATACGAGTTCCAGGTTATCGGCAATGGTTTGCGATATCCGAGATAGAAGGTACGAGTTCCGAGTAATGGGTAACGGGTTAAGTGTTACGAGTTACGAGTTACAAGGTAAGAGATACAAGATACAAGCTCCGAGTTATCGTTAACGCATTACGAATTCCAAGTTCTGAGTTACGCGTCACGAGATACAAGTTGCGAGTTCCCACTTATCGGTAACGATCTACGAGCTACGAGATGCAAGATACGAGTTCCTTGTTATTGGTAATGGGTAACAAGGCTACGATACACAAGATACGAGTTCCGGGTTATGAGTAGCGAGTTATAAGCTGCGATTTACGAGTAACGAGTTTCAAGTTGCGAGTTCTCATTTATCGAACGAGTTACGACCTACGAGACACAGGATACGTGTTCCAGGTAATCAGGAATGAGTTGCGAGTTACGATATACGAGTTACGAATTACGACTTACGATCTACGAGGTACTAGTTACGAGTTGCGAGTCACAAGATACGAGCTCCGAGTTATCGGTTACCTGTTACGAGTTCCGAGTTCTGAGTTCCGCGTCACGAGATACAAGATACGAGTAACCATTTATCGGTAACGATTTACGAGCAACGAGATGCAAGATACATGTTCCAGGTTATCGGTAATGGATTACAAGTTACGATATATAAGATACGAGTTCCGAGTTATAGGTAACGAGTTACGAGTTACGAGTTACGAGTTACGAGTTACGAGTTACGAGTTACGAGTTACGAGTTACGAGTTACGAGTTACGAGTTACGAGTTACGAGTTACGAGTTACGAGTTACGAGTTACGAGTTACGAGTTACGAGTTACGAGTTACGAGTTACGAGTTACAAGGTTAGCGATACAAGATACAGGCTCCCAGTTATCGGTAACGCGTTACGAGTTCCAAGTTCTGAGCTATGCGTCACAAGATACAATTAGCGATTTCCCACTTATCGGTAACGATTTACGAAATACGAGGAGCAGGATACGAGTTTCTTGTTATTGGTAATGGGTTACAAGCTAAGATGCACAAGATACGGGTTCCGGGTTATGAGTTTCGCGTCATGAGATACAAGATGCGAGTTCCCACTTATCGTAACGAGTTACGAGCTGCGAGACACAAGATGCGTGTTCCAGGTAATCAGTAATGAGTTACGAGCTACTAGATACAAGATAGGAGTTACGAGTTATGGGAAACGAGTTACAAGTTACAAGATACGCGCACCCAGTTGTCGGTTACGCGTTACGAGTTCTGAGTTTCGCGTCATGAGATACAAGATGCGAGTTTCCACCTATCGGTATCGAGTTACGAACTACTAGATCTAGGATACCAGTTCGAGGTTATCGTCATTGATTTACAAGATACGAGATCAAGATTCGAGTTCGGAGTTATGGGCAACAAGTTACGGGTTACGAGTTACGAGTTACAAGGTAAGTGATGCAAGATACGAGCTCCGAGATATCAGTAAAACTTTCGAGTTCCGAGTCCTGAGTTACGCGTCACGATATACAAGATGCGAGTTCGCATTTATCGGTAACGATTTACGAGCAACGAGATGCAAGATACGTGTTCCAGGTTATCGGTAATGGATTACAAGTTACGATATATAAGATACGAGTTAAGAGTTATGGGTAACGAGTTACGAGTTACAAGATACGAGCTCCGAGTTATCGGTTACGCGTTACGAGTTCCGAGTTCTGAGTTTCGCGTCATGAGATACAAGATGCGAGTTTCCACCTATCGGTAACGAGTTACGAACTACTAGATCTAGGATACGAGATCGAGGTTATCGTCATTGATTTGCAAGATCCGAGATCATGATTCGAGTTCCGAATTATGAGCAACGAGTTACGGGTTACGAGTTACGGGTTACAAGATAAGTTATACAAGATACGAGCACCGAGTTATCGGTAACACTTTCGAGTTCCGAGACCTGAGTTACGCGTCATGAGATACAATATGCGAGTTCCCATTTATCGGTAACGATTTACGATCTACGAGATGCAAGATACGAGTTCCAGGTAATTGGTAGTGGATTACAAGTTATAATATATAAGATACGAGTTTCGAGTTATGGGTAACGAGTTACGAGTAACAAGATACGAGCTCCGAGTTATCGGTAACGCGTTACTAGTTCCGATTTCTGAGTTACACGTCACGAGATACAAGATGCGAGTTCCCACTTATTGGTAACGAGTTGCGGTCTTCTAGATCTAGGATACTAGTCCCAGGTTATCGGCAATGATATGCGAGTCCGAGATAGAAGATACGAGTTCCGAGTAATTGGTAACGAGTTACGAGTTACGAGTTACAAGGTAAGAGATACAAGATGCAATCTCCGAGTTATCGGTAACACGTTACGAGTTCCAAGTTCTGAGTTACGCGTCATGAAGTACAAGATGCGAGCTTCCACCTATCGGTAACGAGTTACGAACAACTAGATCTAGGATACGAGTTCGAGGATAGCATCACTGATTTACAAGATCCGAGATCAAGATTCGAATTCCGAGTTATGGGTAACGAGTTACGGGTTACGAGTTACAAGGTAAGTGATATAAGATACGAGCTCCGAGTTGTCGGTAACACCTTCGAGTTCCGAGTCCTCAGTTAAACGTCACGAGATACAAGATGCGCGTTCCCATTTATCGGTACCGATTTACGAGCTACGAGATGCAAGATACGAGTTCCAGGTTATTAGTAGTGGATTACAAGTTACAATATATAAGATACGAGTTCCGAGTTATGGGTAACGAGTTACGAGTTACGAGAGGCAATATACGAGTTCCTTGTTATTGGTAATGGGCTACAAGCTACGATACACAAGATACGTGTTCCTAGTTATCGGTAACGATTTACGAACTACGAGAGGCAAGATACGAGTTCCTTGTTATTGGTAATGGGTTACAAGCTATGATACACAAGATACGGGTTCCGGGTTATGAGTTACGAGATAAAAGATGCGAGTTCCCACCTATCGTAATGAGTTACAAGGTAAGTGATACAAGATACGAGCTCCGATTTATCGGTAACACTTTCGAGCTCGGAGTCCTGAGTTAGGCCTCTCGAGATACAAGATGCGAGTTCCCATTTATCGGTACCGATTTACGAACTACGAGAGGCAAGATACGAGTTCCTTGTTATTGGTAATGGGTTACAAGCTACGATACACAAGATACGGGTTCCGGGTTATGAGTTACGAGATAAAAGATGCGAGTTCCCACTTATCGTAACGAGTTACGAGCTGCGAGACACAAGAAGCGAGTTCCAGGTGATCAGTAATGAGTTACGAGCTACTAGAGACAAGACAGGAGTTCCGAGTAATGGGTAAAGAGTTACTAGTTACAAGATATGCGCACCGAGTTGTCGGTTACGAGTTACGAGTTACGAGTTACGAGTTACGAGTTACGAGTTACGAGTTACGAGTTACGAGTTACGAGTTACGAGTTACGAGTTACGAGTTACGAGTTACGAGTTACGAGTTACGAGTTACGAGTTACGAGTTACGAGTTACGAGTTACGAGTTACGAGTTACGAGTTACGAGTTACGAGTTACGAGTTACGAGTTACGAGTTACGAGTTACGAGTTACGAGTTACGAGTTACGAGTTACGAGTTACGAGTTACGACTTACGACTTACGACTTACGACTTACGACTTACGACTTACGACTTACGACTTACGACTTACGACTTACGACTTACGACTTACGACTTACGACTTACGACTTACGACTTACGACTTACGACTTACGACTTACGACTTACGACTTACGACTTACGACTTACGACTTACGACTTACGACTTACGACTTACGACTTACGACTTACGACTTACGACTTACGACTTACGGCTTACGATCCAAGAGGTACGAGTTACGAGATTCAAGGTGCGAGTTCCCTTCTGTCGTAACGAGTTACGAGCTACCACACGTAAGAAACAAGTTCCAGGTTATCAGAAAAGTGTTACGAGTTACTAGATACTAGATACGAGTTTCAAATTCTGAGTTACACGTCACGAGATACGAGATGAGGGTTCCCACTTATTGGTAACGAGTTACGAACTACAGGATCTAGGATACGAGTTCCATGTTATTGGCAACGATTTGCGAGTTTCGAGATACAAGATGTGAGTTCCGAGTTATGGGTAACGAGTTACGAGGTAAGAGATACAAGATACAAGCTCCGAGTGATCGGTAACGCGTTACGAGTTCTAAGTTCTGAGTTACGCGTCACGAGATACCATTTGCTTGTTCACACTTTTCGGTAACGAATTGCGAGCTACGAGTTCCTTGTTATCGGTAATCGGTTACAAACTACGATACACAAGATACGAGTTCCGGGTTATGAGTAACGCGTTACGAGTTACGAGTAATGCCTCACGAGACTCAAGATGCAAGTTTCCACTTATCGGTGACGAGTTACGAACTACAAGATCTAGGATATGAGTTTGAGGTTATCGTCAGTGATTTACAAGACCCGAGATCAAGATTCGTGTTCCGACTTCCGAGTTCTGGGCAACGAGTTACGGGTTACGAGTTACGAATTACAAGGTAAGTGATACAAGATACGAGCTCCGAGTTATCGGTAACACTTTCGAGTTCCGAGTCCTGAGTTACACGTCAAGAGATACAAGATGCGTGTTCCCATTTATCGGTAACGATTTACGAGCTCCTAGATGCAAGATACAAGTTCCAGTTTATCGGTAATGGATTACAAGTTACAATATATAAGATACAAGTTCCAAGTTATGGGTAACGAGTTACGAGTTACGAGTTACAAGATACGAGCTCCGAGTTATCGGTAACGCGTTACGAGTTCCAAGTTCTGTTATCGTAACCAGTTACGAGCTACGAGACACATGATACGAGTTCCAGGTAATCAGTAATGAGTGACGAGCTACTAGATACAAGATGCGAGTTCCGAGTTATGGGTAACGAGTAACGAGTAGGAAACTACGAGCTCCGAGTTATCGGTTACGCGTTACAAGTTCCGAGTTCTGAGTTACGCGTCACGAGATACAAGGTGCGAGTTCCAGGTTATCGGTAATGGATCAAGTTACGATATATAATATACGAGGTCCAGGTTATGGGTAGCGAGTTACAAATTGTGATGTACGTGTTACGAGTTACGATATACGAGTTATGACTTAAGATCTAAGAGGTACGAGTTACGAGTTACGAGATACAGGATGCAAGTTACCACTTATCGTAACGAGTTACGAGCTACGAGACACAAGAAATAAGTTCCCGGCTATCAGTAAAGGGTTACGAGATACTAGATATAAGATACGAGTTCCGTGTTATAGGAAACGAGATACGAGTTACAAGTTACAAGATGCGAGCCCCGAGTTATCGGTAATGAGTTACGAGCTACTAGAAGCAATATACGAGTTCCGAATTATGGGTAACGCGTTACGAGTTCCGCGTTTTGAGTTACGCGTCACGAGATACAAGATGCGAGTTTCCACTTATCGGTAAGGATACGAATTCCAAGTTATCGGCATTGATTTACGAGATCCGAGATCAAGATTCGAGTTGCGAGTTATGGGTAACGAGTTACTAGTTACGGGTTACAAGGCAAGAGATAGAAGATACCAGTTCCACGATATCGGCAACACGTTACGAGATCCGAGTTACGACTTAATATCTACGAGGTACGAGTTACAAGATACAAGGTAAGAGATACAATATACAAGCACCGAGTTATCGGCAACGTGTTACGAGTTCCAAGCTCTGACTTACGCGTCATGAGATAAAAGTTGCGAGTTCCCATTTATCGGTAACGATTTACGAGCTAAGAGATGCATGATACGAGTTCCAGGTTATCGGTAGTGGATTACAAGTTACGATATATAAGATACGAGGTCCAAGTTATGGGTAACGAGTTATGAGTTACAAGATACGAGTTCCGAGTTATCGGTAACGCGTTACTAGTTCAGAGTTCTGAGTTTCACGTCACGAGATACGAGTTCCCACTTATTGGTAACCAGTTACGATCTTTAAGATCTAGGAGACGAGTTCCAGGTTATCGGCAATGATATGCGAGATCCGAGACAGAAGATACGAGTTCCGAGTAATGGGTAACGAGTTACGAGTTACACGGTAAGTGATACAAGATAATAGCTCTGAGTTGCCGGTAACACTTTCAAGTTCCGAGTCCAGTGCTACGCGTCACGAGATACAAGATGCGAGTTCCCATTTATCGGTAACGATTTACGATCTACGAGATGCAAGATACGAGTTCCAGGTTATTGGTAGTGGATTACAAGTTATAATATATAAGATACGAGTTTCGAGTTATGGGTAACGAGTTACGAGTAACAAGATACGAGCTCCGAGTTATCGGTAACGCGTTACTAGTTCTGATTTCTGAGTTACACGTCACGAGATACAAGATGCGAGTTCCCACTTATTGAAGACGATTGAAGATAGCACATCAATCGAAACGTCGTGATACTCAAAATTTTATAGACAATGGAAGTCCGAAATCAAACTTTTGATACAATATATAAGATACGAGTTCCGAGTTATGGGTAACGAGTTACGAGAGGCAATATACGAGTTCCTTGTTATTGGTAATGGGCTACAAGCTACGATACACAAGATTCGGGTTCCGGGTTATGAGTTACGAGATAAAAGATGCGAGTTCCCACTTATCGTAACGAGTTACGAGCTGCGAGACACAAGATGTGAGTTCCAGGTGATCAGTAATGAGTTACGAGCTACTAGAGACAAGACAGGAGTTCCGAGTAATGGGTAAAGAGTTACTAGTTACAAGATATGCGCACCGAGTTGTCGGTTACGCGTTACGAGTTCCGAGTTCTGAGTTTCGCGTCATGAGATACAAGTTGAGAGTTTCCACCTATCGGTAACGAGTTACGAACTACTAGATGTAGGATGCCAGATCGAGGTTATCGTCATTGATTTACAAGATACGAGATCAAGATTCGAGTTCAAAGTAATGGGCAACGAGTTACGGGTTACGGGTTACCAGTTACAAGCTAAGTGATACAAGATACGGGCTCCGAGTTATCGGTAACACTTTCGAGTTCCGAGTCCTGAGTTACGCGTCACGAGATACTAGATGCGAGTTCCCATTTATCGGTAACGATTTACGAGCAACGAGATGCAAGATACAAGTTCCAGGTTATCGGTGATGGATTACAAGTTACGGTATATAAGATACCAGCTCCGAGTTATCGGTAACGTGTTACGAGTTCCGAGTTCTGAGTTACACGTCACGAGATACGAGATGCGAGTTCCCAGTTATTGGTAACGAGTTACGATCTTCATGATCTAGGAACAGAGTTCCTGGTTATCGGCAGTGAGTCGCGAGATCCGAGATAGAAGGAACGAGTTCCGAGTAATGGGTAACGAGTTACGAGTTACTAGTTACGAGTTAGAAGGTAAGAGATACAAGATACAAGCTCCGAGTTATCGGTAACGCGTTATGAGTTACAAGTTCTGAGTTACGCGTCACGAGATGCAAGTTGCGAGTTCCCACTTATCGGTAACGATTTACGAGCTATGAGAGGCAAGATACGAGTTCCTTGTTATTGGTAATGGGTAACAAGCTACGATACACAAGATACGAGTTCCAGGTAATCAGTTATGAGTTACGAGCTACTAGATACAAGATACGAGTTCCGAGTTATGGGTAACTAGTTACTTGTTACGAGTTACAAGATACGAGTTCCGAGTTATTGGTAACGCGTTACGAGTTCCGAGTTCTGAGTTTTGCGTCATGAGTTACAAGATGCGAGTTTACACCTATCGGTAACGAGTTACGAACTACTAGATCTAGGATACCAGTTCGAGGTTATCGTTATTGATTTATAAGATACGAGATCAAGATTCGAGGTCGGAGTTATGGGCAACAAGTTACGGGTTACGAGTTACAAGGTAAGTGATACAAGATACGAGCTCCGAGTTATCGGTAACACTTTCGAGTTGCGAGTCCTGAGTTACGCGTCACGATTTTCTAGATGCGAGTTCCCATTTATCGGTAACGATTTACGAGCAACGAGATGCAAGATACGAATTCCAGGTTATCGGTGATGGATTACAAGTTACGGTATATAAGATACGAGCTCCGAGTTATCGGTAACGCGTTACGAGTTACGAGTTACAACTTACAAGGTAGGTGATACAAGATACGAGTTCCAACTTATCGTAACGAGTTACGAGCTACGAGACACAAGATTCGAACTCCAGGTGATCAGTAATGAGTTACGAGCTACTAGAAGCAAGATACATGTTCCGAGTAATGGGTAACAAGTTACGAGTTACAAGATACGAGCTCCGAGTTATCGGTTACCCTTTACGTGTTCCAAGTTCTGAGTTTCGCGTCATGAAATACAAGATGCGAGCTTCCACCTATCGGTAACGAGTTACGACTGCTAGTTCTAGGACACGAGTTCGAGGTTATCGACATTGATTTACAAGATCCGAGATCAAGATTCGAGTTCCGAGTTATGGGCAACGAGATACGGGTTACGAGTTACAAGTTACAAGGTAAGTGATACAAGATACGAGCTCCGATTTATGGGTAACACTTTCGAGCTCGGAATCCTGAGTTAGGCCTCAGGAGATACAAGATGCGAGTTCCCATTTATCGGTAACGATTTACGAACTACGAGAGGCAAGATACGAGTTCCTTGTTATTGGTAATGGGTTACAAGCTACGTTACACAAGATACGGGCTCCGGGTTATGTGTTACGAGAGAAAAGATGCGAGTTCCCACCTATCGTAACGAGTTGCGAGCTGCGAGACACAAGATGCGAGTTCCAGGTGATCAGTAATGAGTTACGAGCTACTAGATACAAGACAGTAGTTCCGAGTAATGGGTAACGAGTTACGAGTTAGAAGATATGCGCACCGAGTTGTCGGTTACGCGTTACGAGTTCCGAGTTCTAAGTTTTGCGTCATGAGATACAAGATGCGAGTTTCCACCTATCGGTAACGAGTTACGAACTACTAGATCTAGGATGCCAGTTCGAGGTTATCGTCATTGATTTACAAGATACGAGATCAAGATTCGAGTTCGAAGTTATGGGCAACGAGTTACGGGTTACTGGTTACCAGTTACAAGGTAAGTGATACAAGATACGAGCTCCGAGTTATCGGTAACACTCTCGAGTTCCGAGTCCTGAGTTACACGTCACGAGATACAAGTTCCCATTTATCGGTAACGATTTACGAGCAACGAGATGCAAGATACGTGTTCCAGGTTATCGGTGATGGATTACAAGTTACGGTATATTAGATACGAGCTCCGAGTTATCGGTAACGTGTTACGAGTTCCGAGTTCTGAGTTACACGTCACGAGATACGAGATGCGAGCTCCCACTTATTGGTAACGAGTTAGGATCTTCATGATCTAGGATACGAGTTCCAGGTTATTGGCAATGATTTGCGAGATCCGAGATAGAAGATACGAGTTCCGAGTAATGGATAACGGGTTAAGTGTTACGAGTTACGAGTTGCAAGGTAAGAGATACAAGATACAAGCTCCGAGTTATCGGTAACACTTTCGAGTTCCGAGTCCTGAGTTACGCGTCACGAGATATTAGATGCGAGTTCCCATTTATCGGTAACGATTTACGAGCAACGAGATTCAAGATACGATTTCCAGGTTATCGGTGATAAATTACAAGTTACGGTATATAAGATACGAGCTCCGTGTTATCGGTAACGTGTTACGAGTTCCAAGTTCTGAGTTACGCGTCACCAGATACAAGTTTTGGTATCCCTCTTGTGGGTAACGATTTACAAGCAACGAGATGCAAGATACGTGTTCCAGGTTATCGGTAATGGATTAAAAGTTACGATATATAAGATACGAGTTCCGAGTTATGGGTAACGAGTTATGAGTTACGACTTACAAGGTAAGTGATACAAGATACGAGCTTCGAGTTATCGGTAACGCGTTGCTAGTTCCGAGTTCTGAGTTCGGCGTCATGAGGAACAAGATGCGAGTTTCCACCTATCGGTAACGAGTTTCGAACTACTAGATCTAGGATACGAGTTCGAGGTTATCGTCATTGATTTGCAAGATCCGAGATCAAGATTCGAGTTACGAGTTACAAGATAAGTGATACAAGATACGAGCTCCGAGTTATCGGTAACACTTTCGAGTTCCGAGACCCGAGTTACTCGTCACGAGATATAAGATGCGAGTTCCCATTTATCGGTAACGATTCACGATCTACGAGATGCAAGATACGAGTTCCAGGTTATTGGTAGTGGATTACAAGTTATAATATATAAGATACGATTTCCGAGTTATGGGTAACGAGTTACGAGTTACAAGATACGAGCTCCGGGTTATCGGTAACGCGTTACTAGTTCCGAGTTCTGAGTTACACGTCACGAGATACAAGATGCGAGTTCCCACTTATTGGTAACGAGTTGTGATCTACTTTAGATCTAGGATACAAGTTCGAGGTTATCGTCACTGATTTACAAGATCCGAGATCAAGATTCGAGTTCCGAGTTATGAGCAACGAGTTACGGGTTACGACTTACGAGTTACAAGGTAAGTGATACAAGGCAAGAGCTCCGAGTTGTCGGTAACACCTTCGAGTTCCGAGTCCTGAGTTAAACGTCACGAGATACAAGATGCGTGTTCCCATTTATCGGTAATGATTTACGAGCTACGAGATGCAAGATACGAGTACCAGGTTATTGGTAGTGGATTACAATTTACAATATATAAGATACGAGTTCCGAGTTATGGGTAACGAGTTACGAGTTGCGAGTAACGAGTTACGAGTTACCCGATACTAGCTCCGAGTTATCGGTAACGCGTTACTAGTTCCGAGTTCTGAGATATACGTCACGAGATACAAGATGTGAGTTCCCACTTATTGGTAATGAGTTACGATCTTCAAGATCTAGGATACGAGTTCCAGGTTATCGGCAATGATTTGCGAGATCCGAGATAGAAAATACGAGTTCCGAGTAATTGGTAACAAGTTACTTGTTACAAGTTACGAGGTAAGAGATACAAGATACAAGCTCCGAGTTATCGGTATCACGTTACGAGTTCCAAGTTCTGAGTTACTCGTCATGAGATACAAGATGCGAGCTTCCACCTATCGGTAACGAGTTACGAACAACTAGATCTATGATACGAGTTCGAGGTTATCGTCACTGACTTACAAGATCCGAGATCAAGATTCGAGTTCCGAGTTATGGGTAACGAGTTACGGGTTACAAGATACAAGCTCCGAGTTATCGGTAACACGTTACGAGTTCCAAGTTCTGAGTTACGCGTCATGATATACAAGATGCGAGCTTCCACCTATCGGTAACGAGTTACGAACAACTAGATCTAGGATACGAGTTCGAGGTTATCGTCACTGATTTACAAGATCCGAGATCAAGATTCGAGTTCCGAGTTATGGGTAACGAGTTACGGGTTACGGGTTACGAGTTACAAGGTAAGTGATACAAGACAAGAGCTCCGAGTTGTCGGTAAATCCTTCGAGTTCCGAGTCCTGAGTTAAACGTCACGAGATACAAGATGCGTGTTCCCATTGTTTGGTAATGATTTACGAGCTACGAGATGCAAGATACGAGTTCCAGGTTATTGGTAGTGGAATACAATTTACAATATATAAGATACGAGTTCCGAGTTATGGGTAACGAGTTACGAGTTGCGAGTAACGAGTTACGAGTTACCCGATACGAGCTCCGAGTTATCGGTAACGCGTTACTAGTTCCGAGTTCTGAGATATACGTCACGAGATACAAGATGTGAGTTCCCACTTATTGGTAATGAGTTACGATCTTCAAGATCTAGGATACGAGTTCCAGGTTATCGGCAATGATTTGCGAGATCCGAGATAGAAAATACGAGTTCCGAGTAATTGGTAACAAGTTACTTGTTACAAGTTACGAGGTAAGAGATACAAGATACAAGCTCCGAGTTATCGGTATCACGTTACGAGTTCCAAGTTCTGAGTTACTCGTCATGAGATACAAGATGCGAGCTTCCACCTATCGGTAACGAGTTACGAACAACTAGATCTATGATACGAGTTCGAGGTTATCGTCACTGACTTACAAGATCCGAGATCAAGATTCGAGTTCCGAGTTATGGGTAACGAGTTACGGGTTACAAGATACAAGCTCCGAGTTATCGGTAACACGTTACGAGTTCCAAGTTCTGAGTTACGCGTCATGATATACAAGATGCGAGCTTCCACCTATCGGTAACGAGTTACGAACAACTAGATCTAGGATACGAGTTCGAGGTTATCGTCACTGATTTACAAGATCCGAGATCAAGATTCGAGTTCCGAGTTATGGGTAACGAGTTACGGGTTACGGGTTACGAGTTACAAGGTAAGTGATACAAGACAAGAGCTCCGAGTTGTCGGTAACACCTTCGAGTTCCGAGTCCTGAGTTAAACGTCACGAGATACAAGATGCGTGTTCCCATTTATCGGTAACGATTTACGAGCAACGAGATGCAAGATACGAGTTCCAGGTTATCGGTGATGGATTACAAGTTACGGTATATAAGATACGAGCTCCGAGTTATCGGTAACGTGTTACGAGTTCCAAGTTCTGAGTTACGCGTCACGAGATACCAGTTGCGATATCCCACTTATCGGTAACGATTTACAAGCAACGAGATGCAAGATACGCGTTCCAGGTTATCGGTGATGGATTACAAGTTACGGTATATTAGATACGAGCTCCGAGTTATCGGTAACGTGTTACGAGTTCCGAGTTCTGAGTTACACGTCACGAGATACGAGATGCGAGTTCCCACTTATTTTAACCAGTTAGGATCTTCATGATCTAGGATACGAGTTCCAGGTTATTGGCAATGATTTGCGAGATCCGAGATAGAAGATACGAGTTCCGAGTAATGGATAACGGGTTAAGTGTTACGAGTTACGAGTTGCAAGGTAAGAGATACAAGATACAAGCTCCGAGTTATCGGTAACACTTTCGAGTTCCGAGTCCTGAGTTACGCATCACGAGATACTAGATGCGAGTTCCCATTTATCGGTAACGATTTACGAGCAACGAGATGCAAGATTCGATTTCCAGGTTATCGGTGATAAATTACAAGTTACGGTATATAAGATACGAGCTTCGAGTTATCGCTAACGTGTTACGAGTTCCAAGTTCTGAGTTACGCGTCACCAGATACAAGTTGCGGTATCCCACTTATCGGTAACGATTTACAAGCAACGATATGCAAGATACGTGTTCCAGGTTATCGGTAATGGATTAAAAGTTACGATATATATGATACGAGTTCCGAGTTATGGGTAACGAGTTATTAGTTAGGACTTACAAGGTAAGTGATACAAGATACGAGCTCCGAGTTATCGGTAACGCGTTGCTAGTTCCGAGTTCTGAGTAACACGTCACGAGATACAAGATGCGAGTTCCCACTTATTGGTAACGAGTTACGATCTTCAAGATTTAGGATACCAGTTCCAGGTTATCGGCAATGGTTTGCGAGATCCGAGATAGAAGGTACGAGTTCCGAGTAATGGGTAACGGGTTAAGTCTTACGAGTTACGAGTTACAAGGTAAGCGATACAAGATACAAACTCCGAGTAATCGATAACGCATTACGAGTTCCAAGTTCTGAGTTACGCGTCACGAGATACAAGTTGCGAGTTCCCACTTATCGGTAACGATATACGAGCTACGAGAGGCAAGATACGAGTTCCTTGTTATTGATAATGGGTTACAACCTACGATACACAAGATACGAGTTCCAGGTTATCGGTAATGGCTTGCAAGTTACGATATATAAGATACGAGTTCCGAGTTATGGGTAACGAGTTACGAGTTACGAGTTACAAGATACGAGCTCCGAGTCATTGGTAACGCGTTACTAGTTCCGAGCTCTGAGTTACACGTCACGAGATACAAGATACGAGTTCCCACTTTTTGGTCACCAGTTACGGACTACTAGATCTAAGATACGAGTTCGAGGTTAACGTCATTGATTTACAAGATCCGAGATCAACATTTTCGAGTTCCGAGATATGGGCAACGAGTTACGGGTTACGGGTTAAGAGTTACAAGGTAAGTGATACAAGATACGAGCTCCGAGTTGTCGGTAACACCTTCGAGTTCCGAGTCCTGAGTTAAACGTCACGAGATACAAGACGCGTGTTCCCATTTATCGGTAACGATTTACGAGCTACGAGATACGAGTTCCAGGTTATTGGTAGTGTATTACAAGTTACAATATATAAGATAGGAGTTCCGAGTTATGGGTAACTAGTTACGAGTTACGAGTTACAAGATACGAGCTCCGAGTTATCGGTAACGCGTTACTGGTCCGGGTTCTGAGTTACATGTTACGAGATACAAGATGCGGGTTCCCACTTATTGGTAACGAGTTACGATCTTCATGATCTAGGAACCGAGCTCCTGGTTATCGGCAGTCATTCGCGAAATCCGAGATAGAAGAAACGAGTTCCGAGTAACGGGTAACGAGTTACGAGTTACTAGTTACGAGTTAGAAGGTAACAGATACAAGATACAAGCTCCGAGTTATCGGTAACGCGTTATGAGTTACAAGTTCTGAGTTACGCGTCAAGAGATGCAAGTTGCGAGTTCCCACTTATCGGTAACGATTTACGAGCTACGAGAGGCAGTATACGAGTTCCTTGTTATTGGTAATGGGCTACAAGCTACGATACACAAGATACGAGTTCCGGGTTATGAGTAGGGAGTTATAAGCTGCAATTTCCGAGTTACGAGTTACTAGTTACGAGTTACGAGTTACGAGTTACGAGTTACGAGTTACGAGTTACGAGTTACGAGTTACGAGTTACGAGTTACGAGTTACGAGTTACGAGTTACGAGTTACGAGTTACGAGTTACGAGTTACGAGTTACGAGTTACGAGTTACGAGTTACGAGTTACGAGTTACGAGTTACGAGTTACGAGTTACGAGTTACGAGTTACGAGTTACGAGTTACGAGTTACGAGTTACGAGTTACGAGTTACGAGTTACGAGTTACGAGCTACGAGTTACGAGTTACGAGTTACGAGTTACGAGTTACGAGTTACGAGTTACGAGTTACGAGTTACGAGTTACGAGTTACGAGTTACGAGTTACGAGTTACGAGTTACGAGTTACGAGTTACGAGTTACGAGTTACGAGTTACGAGTTACGAGTTACGAGTTACGAGTTACGAGTTACGAGTTACGAGTTACGAGTTACGAGTTACGAGTTACGAGTTACGAGTTACGAGTTACGAGTTACGAGTTACGAGTTACGAGTTACGAGTTACGAGTTACGAGTTACGAGTTACGAGTTACGAGTTACGAGTTACGAGTTACGAGTTACGAGTTACGAGTTACGAGTTACGAGTTACGAGTTACGAGTTACGAGTTACGAGTTACGAGTTACGAGTTACGAGTTACGAGTTACGAGTTACGAGTTACGAGTTACGAGTTACGAGTTACGAGTTACGAGTTACGAGTTACGAGTTACGAGTTACGAGTTACGAGTTACGAGTTACGAGTTACGAGTTACGAGTTACGAGTTACGAGTTACGAGTTACGAGTTACGAGTTACGAGTTACGAGTTACGAGTTACGAGTTACGAGTTACGAGTTACGAGTTACGAGTTACGAGTTACGAGTTACGAGTTACGAGTTACGAGTTACGAGTTACGAGTTACGAGTTACGAGTTACGAGTTACGAGTTACGAGTTACGAGTTACGAGTTACGAGTTACGAGTTACGAGTTACGAGTTACGAGTTACGAGTTACGAGTTACGAGTTACGAGTTACGAGTTACGAGTTACGAGTTACGAGTTACGAGTTACGAGTTACGAGTTACGAGTTACGAGTTACGAGTTACGAGTTACGAGTTACGAGTTACGAGTTACGAGTTACGAGTTACGAGTTACGAGTTACGAGTTACGAGTTACGAGTTACGAGTTACGAGTTACGAGTTACGAGTTACGAGTTACGAGTTACGAGTTACGAGTTACGAGTTACGAGTTACGAGTTACGAGTTACGAGTTACGAGTAATGCCTCACGAGACTCAAGATGCAAGTTTCCACTTATCGGTGACGAGTTACGAACTACAAGATCTAGGATATGAGTTTGAGGTTATCGTCAGTGATTTACAAGACCCGAGATCAAGATTCGAGTTCCGACTTCCGAGTTTTGGGCAACGAGTTACGGGTTACGAGTTACGAGTTACAAGGTAAGTGATACAAGATACGAGCTCCGAGTTATCGGTAACACTTTCGAGTTCCGAGTCCTGAGTTACACGTCAAGAGATACAAGATGCGTGTTCCCATTTATCGGTAACGATTTACGAGCTCCTAGATGCAAGATACAAGTTCCAGTTTATCGGTAATGGATTACAAGTTACAATATATAAGATACAAGTTCCAAGTTATGGGTAACGAGTTACAAGTTACGAGTTACAAGATACGAGCTCCGAGTTATCGGTAACGCGTTACGAGTTCCAAGTTCTGTTATCGTAACCAGTTACGAGCTACGAGACACATGATACGAGTTCCAGGTAATCAGTAATGAGTGACGAGCTACTAGATACAAGATGCGAGTTCCGAGTTATGGGTAACGAGTAACGAGTAGCAAACTACGAGCTCCGAGTTATCGGTTACGCGTTACAAGTTCCGAGTTCTGAGTTTCGCGTCATGAGATACAAGATGCGAGTTTCCACCTATCGGTAACTAGTTACGAACTACTAGATCTAGGATACGAGTTCGAGGTTATCGTCATTGATTTACAAGATCTGAGATCAAGATTCGAGTTCCGATTCATGGGCAACGAGTTACGGGTTACGAGTTACGAGTTACAAGGTAAGTGATACAACATACGAGCTCCGATTTATCGGTAACACTTTAGAGTTCCGAGTCCTGAGTTACGCATCACCAGATCCAAGATGCGAGTTCCCATTTATCGGTAACGATTTACGAGCTACGAGACGCAAGATACGATTTCCAGGTTATCGGTAATGGATTACAAGTAACGCTATATAAGATACGAGTTCCGAGTTATCGGCAACGCGTTACTAGTTCCGAGTTCTGAGTTACACGTCACGAGACTCAAGATGCGAGTTCCCAATTGTTGGTAACGAGTTACGATCTTCAAGATTAGGATGCTAGTTCCAGGTTATCGGCAATGATTTGCGAGATCCGAGATAGAAGATACGAGTTCCGAGTAATGGGTAACGGGTTACGAGTTACTAGTAACAAGGTAAGAGATACAAGGTACAAGCTCCGAGTAATCGGTAAAGCGTTACGAGTTCCAAGTTCTGAGTTACGCGCACGAGATACAAGGTGCGAGTTCCAGGTTATCGGTAATGGATCAAGTTACGATATATAATATACGAGGTCCAGGTTATGGGTAGCGAGTTACAAATTGTGATGTACGTGTTACGAGTTACGATATACGAGTTATGACTTAAGATCTAAGAGGTACGAGTTACGAGTTACGAGATACAGGATGCAAGTTACCACTTATCGTAACGAGTTACGAGCTACGAGACACAAGAAATAAGTTCCAGGCTATCAGTAAAGGGTTACGAGATACTAGATACAAGATACGAGTTCCGTGTTATAGGAAACGAGATACGAGTTACAAGTTACAAGATGCGAGCCCCGAGTTATCGGTAATGAGTTACGAGCTACTAGAAGCAATATACGAGCTCCGAATTATGGGTAACGCGTTACGAGTTCCGCGTTTTGAGTTACGCGTCACGAGATACAAGATGCGAGTTTCCACTTATCGGTAAGGATACGAATTCCAAGTTATCGGCATTGATTTACGAGATCCGAGATCAAGATTCGAGTTGCGAGTTATGGGTAACGAGTTACGAGTTACGGGTTACAAGGCAAGAGATAGAAGATACCAGTTCCACGATATCGGCAACACGTTACGAGATCCGAGTTACGACTTAATATCTACGAGGTACGAGTTACAAGATACAAGGTAAGAGATACAATATACAGGCACCGAGTTATCGGCAACGTGTTACGAGTTCCAAGCTCTGACTTACGCGTCATGAGATAAAAGTTGCGAGTTCCCATTTATCGGTAACGATTTACGAGCTAAGAGATGCATGATACGAGTTCCAGGTTATCGGTAGTGGATTACAAATAACGATATATAAGATACGAGGTTCGGGTTATGGGTAGCGAGTTAGAAGTTGTGATTTGCGAGTTACGAGTTTCGAGTTTCGAGTTTCGACTTGCAAGTTACGATTTACGAGTTACGAATTACGAATTACGAGTTACGACTTACGATCTACGGGGTACGAGTTACGATTTACTAGATACAAGATACGAGCTCCGAGCTACGCGTTACGAGTTTCGAGTACTGAGTTACGCGTCAGGAGATACAATATGCAAGTTCCCACTTATCGGTAAGAGTTACGAATTACCAGGTCCAGGATACGCTTTCCAGATTATCGGCAATGATTTACGAGATCCAAGATACAAGATACAAGCTCCGAGTCATCGTTAACGCGTTACGAGTTACGAGTTCTGAATTACGCGTCAGGTGATACAAGATGCGAGTTCCCACTTATTGGAAACGAGTTAGGATCTACAAGATCTAGGATACAGGTTCCAAGTTATCGGCAATGATTTACGAGATCCGAGATACAAGATACGAGTTCCAAGTTATGGGTAACGAGTAACAAGTTGTGATTTACGAGTTACAAGTTTCGAGTTGCGAGTTACGATTTACGAGTTAAGAGTTACGACTTACGACTTACGACTTACGACTTACGACTTACGACTTACGACTTACGACTTACGACTTACGACTTACGACTTACGACTTACGACTTACGACTTACGACTTACGCCTTACGACTTACGACTTACGACATACGACTTACGACTTACACCTTACGACTTACGACTTACGACTTACGACTTACGACTTACGACTTACGGCTTACGACTTACGACTTACGACTTACGACTTACGACTTACGACTTACGACTTACGACTTACGACTTACGACTTACGACTTACGACTTACGACTTACGACTTACGACTTACGACTTACGCCTTACGACTTACGACTTACGACATACGACTTACGACTTACACCTTACGACTTACGACTTACGACTTACGACTTACGACTTACGACTTACGACTTACGACTTACGACTTACGACTTACGACTTACGACTTACGACTTACGACTTACGACTTACGACTTACGACTTACGACTTACGACTTACGACTTACGACTTACGACTTACGACTTACGACTTACGACTTACGACTTATGACTTACGACTTACGACTTACGACTTACGACTTACGACTTACGACTTACGACTTACGACTTACGACTTACGACTTACGACTTACGACTTACGACTTGCGACTTACGACTTACGACTTACGACTTACGACTTACGACTTACGACTCACGACTTACGACTTACGACTTACGACTTACCACTTACGACTTACGACTTACGACTTACGACTCACGACTTACGACTTACGACTTACGACTTACGACTTACGACTTACGACTTACGACTTACGACTTACGACTTACGACTTACGACTTACGACTTACGACTTACGACTTACGACTTACGACTTACGACTTACGACTTACGACTTACGACTTACGACTTACGACTTACGACTTACGACTTACGACTTACGACTTACGACTTACGAGATACAAGATGTGAGTTCCGACCTATCGTAACGAGTTACCAGCTACGACACACAAGAAGCAAACTCCAGGTTGTCAGTAAGGAGTGACGAGTTACTAGATACAAGATACGAGTTCCGAATTATGGGTAACGAGCTACGAGTTACGACTTACGACTTACTATCTACAAGGTAGTTACGAGATACAAGATGCGAGTTCCCACTTATCGTAACAAGTTACGAGCTACGAGACACAAGATACGAGTTCCAGGTAATCAGTAATGAGTTACGAGCTACTAGATACAAGATACGAGTTCCGAGTTATGAGTAACGCGTTACGACTTCGGAGCTCTAAATTACGCGTCACGAGATACAAGATGCGAGTTTCCACTTATCGGTAATGAGTTACGAGATGCAAGATAAGAGTTCCAGGTTAGCGGTAATGGGTTACAAGTTACGATGTACATGATACAACTTTCGGGTTATGTGTACCGAGTTACAAGTTTCGATTTAATAGTTACGAGTTTCGAGTTTTACCAGTAAAGAGTTACGAGTTACTAGATACAAGATACGAGTTTAGAGTTATGGATAACGAGTTCCGAGTTACAAGATACTGGCTCCGAGTTATCCGTAACGCGTTACGAGTGCCGAGTTCTGAGTTACACGTCACGAGATACAAGATGCGAGTTCCCACTTATTGGTAACGATTTACGATCTACAAGATCTAGGATACGAGTTCCAGGTTATTGGCAATGATTTGCGAGATCCGAGATCAAGATTCGAGTTCCGAGTTATGGGTAACGAGTTACGAGTTACAAGGTAAGAGGTAGAAGATACAAGCTCCGAGTTATCGGTAACACGTTACGAGTTCCGAGTCCTGAGTTACGCATCACGAGATACAAGATGCGGGTTCCTGTTTATCGATAACGATTTATGAGCTACAAGATGCAAGATCCGAGTTCCTGGTTATCGGTAATGGGTTACAAGTTACGATATACAAGATACGAGATAGAATATACGAGTTACGAGTTACGACATACGATCTATGAGGTACTAGCTACGAGTTACAAGATGCAATGCGACTTCCCACTTAAACAGAGGAACGATAGCTAATCTATTGATAAAAAATTATTTCCTGTTTTGAAGTCTAACATCATCACGTGTTTCACGGTCTTTTTTTCGATTGTTTGATAAATAACAAAAGTTCTTGCAAGAATTTTGAATTTGTAGACAATAAGTATGCTAGTGAAATTCTGTTTGCTGGTAGGGCATTGAATCTACCTAGTAACGTACGCAAGAATGAGATGGCAATAGTGTTACTTTGACAAGAAAAAAACATATGATTGAGGTCTCCATAGGATATCCCGTCGCATTCACATAATGGTTCAGAAATTAAGCTCATTTTATACAGAAGGGCGTTATAGTTCGCAACACCACAACAACATCTCAATAAAAAAATATTTTGGACGGGCAGCAGCTATTTTCTTAAAAATTGGCATGGCAGGTAGGGTAGGGTTTATACAAGTATAGTGGCATGGGTGGGTGGATACGAAATCTCGGTACTCAGCATTCCATTTTTCATTGCATTTCGCTTTTATGACGGATAAGTGGTCCTGCTTGAGTAGACTTGCAACTAAATTGCCAGAGTTTATTCCCTCATTGGCGATTTTATCCACTACGACGTTACCAGTAATGCCTACATGTCCTTTTACCCATAGGAAGGTGACAAACACATACTTTTGGCGGAGAAGGACTAATAGTTGGATTATCTGCGCATCCAAATCATGTTTATTTGTGTTTGCGATACTAAGCGATTGTCCGTGAGTCTGTGATAATGATGATTTTCTGGTCATTTGTCACCTGTTCTCTATTTATGTATTCCAGTGCCTTTACTATAGCAGTGGCCTCAGCGTTGAAGATTGACATGTATCTATGGCATTTATATAATTCTTTGTAGCGCAGAGATGGGATCCAAATGGCACAGCCGACACCGTCATTACCCTTGGGAGCATCGGTATATATCTGGCAAGCAGGACTGTATTCTAAAGTGTTTCCAATTATACTGTTGTTGATAAATGCATTTTCTGTATATTCAGGATATACTATATGAGGCTTCTCTAGGAGTAAGGAATATTCTGACCGGAAGAAAGGGAGCTGTTTATGTGACATCAGTTGACTGCTGCAGTCTGCCAAGTTTTCAAATGCTTCGGCAAGTGGGGGAGAGTTTTTGTGGGCCCAGTACCTATTCGTTAGGTTACATGTAGTTCAGGTTGCAGGTTTGTTGAGTATTAGTGTGTCATCGGCACTCGGCATACATTTGAGGACAGCATTTTGAGCTAGAAGCTGCCGTAAAATATCGAGCCAAAATCCAGTATCGATCTTGTGAATGCCTAATAGAAAGTCAAAGCAGTTGAAGGATCAGCTCCCCAAAATTTTCTAGTCGTGCTCTCTAGGATATTCAAACTTTTTTCAGCTTTGCTTAGCGTATTTTTAATTTGTGTCTCCCAGTCTTACAAACAACAGGGATATTGCCTATATTCATGTGGTCTTGCATATTAATACGGTGTCGACTATATGTCACAATAGCTGATTTATTAAATGAGACCTCGAGACCATTTTCAATGAGGTAGTTATTCACTTCAACGCCGTAGTTTCTGATATTATTTAAACAGTCTGCTAACTTTTTCCTGGAGCTATAAAGGCACAAGTCATCAGCATATTGTAATATGTTTACTGAAATATTTCTTGAGTGGAGGTCCAACGTATAAATGTTGAAGAGAACAGGACTGAGCACCGACCCTTGGGGAAGACCTGTGCTGCTTATCCGTTGTCCTACTAGTTCTTCGCTCGTTGAGATATAAATAACCCTATCATAAAAAATAGTTATTAGATTGGCACCAAATCGTCTGGGGATTCCGATATTAATCATTTTTTCAAATAAAATAAACAGGTTAACATTGTTTAAGCAGCGTTTGTATCAAGATATAATGCCGTAAGGTATTCATTTCTTCAGAAGATGATTTCTATGTCATTGACTAAATGTGCTAGACAGTCTGTTATACCTTTTCCTCGCCTGAAACCGAGCTGACATGCGGGCATTAACTTCTTGCTTTCTAACCACCATTCTAGCCGATTTTTGACTACTCTTTCTAATGTTTTCAGAATACAAGACATTAGTGACATTGGTCTGAATGAACTGGGATCTGATCGTTTACTGATTGGTAGGATGATAATCTTCTTGATATTGTGACAGTCTTTCCCATCTATAAGAACCTTGTTGAAAGCTTGGCAGAGTAATTCTTTGGCGTTATCGGGGAGGTGTTCAATCATGGAGTAAGTAACTCCATCGTGCCCAGGCGCTGAGTCGTTTTTCTTTAAATTAGAATCAAGCTCATTTATTGTAATTTCATTGATCAGAAAATGGCCCTGGTACATTTCTTGGTTGGGTATAATCAGGGGTGCCGAATCGGGGGCAACCTTCTTGATGAATTCCTCAGCTGTTTTTTGTGACATGTTGTTGGTGTTGTTGAGATTCATTCCTCTGCTTATAGCGTTCACCCTTCTCCAGATCGTGGACGGATTAGTCTGGGCGTTTAATGAATTGCAGAAGGATGACCAGCTAGCTTTAGCCTTGATCTTGTAGAGTTTTTTGGATTCAGCTACAGTTTTTTTATATTTTATGAAGTTATCTATATTCATATTTGCTTTAAATTTTCGTAAAGATTCTTTAAGCTCCTGAGCCTTATTAGTACATTCTTATTAGTACATTCTGCATCCCACTACGGTGGTGACGGGTGCTTACTCAATGCAGGATTATTTTTTTTAGTGCGGTATCAGCTGCTCTCGATATAGCGTCAATGAGGGCCGAAAGAAGAGAGTTAGCATAAATGCTCAAGTCAACAGAGTGAATGTGGGATTCTACTAGCGTCGTATACAGATTCCAGTTGGGTTCATTGGTGGTTTTCCATTTGTAAGTGGTGTTTGATCGAAGATGTGCACAGGAATCTCCAATGGTGAACATGATCGGATAATGATCAGATCCGTATGTATCGTCTAGAACTATCCAAGTTGACTTAGGCAACAAATTGCTTGATATAATTGTAACATCTACCACAGAAATATTTGTGTTAGGTCTTGATATCCTTGTCGGTTGCCCTTCGTTCCTGAATATTAGATTGGGAAACTGCTCGACTGCTTCTACTA
Source organism: Bruchidius siliquastri (assembly GCA_949316355.1). Classification (NCBI taxonomy): domain Eukaryota; kingdom Metazoa; phylum Arthropoda; class Insecta; order Coleoptera; family Chrysomelidae; genus Bruchidius; species Bruchidius siliquastri. Next base: position 23,567,233 of record OX438529.1, read on the forward strand.
AAATTTTTCCAGGTGTATTGTTATCTGCTGATCCCCAAGCGTGATGGTATCCGTTAAAGTCGCCGCCTATGATGCAAAGGTTATCTAACTTACTGAAAATCTGAATGTAGTCACTTGCCGTCGCTGAGATATTTGGTGGTCTATAAATTGATGCTATGGATATTATACTGGAACCTATTGATATATTGATTGCGCAAGTTTCTAGGTTTTGATTACTGACACTGCTCATATCAATTTCGGTATATGCTATGCCCTTTCTAAGAAATATTGCCATACCACCCTTGCCATCTGCTCTATCTTTGCGTATAATATTATAATGTTTAAGAGAAATAGAATAATTCTTTCTATACCACGTTTCAGATATGAGAGCTACATCAAAATTACAATTATGAGCTAGACTTTTAAAAAAGTTATGATTAGAGAATGCCGATCTGGCATTCCACTGTATAACCTTAAGTTCAGTGTCGAATGTAGTTTTTAAAAATATCAGACAAGATCGTTTCAATGAGATCTTCAAAATTAATGGTTTGAGACACGTTGCTGGAGGTTTGCGGGATTAATGTTTGGAAAAATTGTGTAAGATTACTGTTAAGGTCTCTTATTTTATTTTTCATATCTTGGAAAGTCTGATTCATTGAGGGGCTGCTAGGGTCAATGATAGGCTTACCAGCAAAAGTCCATTGATATTCTCTTCTAATTGGCGGATGTTGGGGTTCAGTTTCTTGAACTCTCCTTTTTTTGCTGAAACTCTTCGTGCGCGTAGGTGGAGGATAAACTGCCACTAGCATTCGACTTTAGACTCTGTGACTGCCTGTTTGGCAATGTAGGAAATTCTCACTCGGAATTGAGTAAGGGAGCGTATTTATTTTTTGACGTTAAGCTAGCATAACTTGGCTGGTCAACAATTTTTTCAGCTTCTTTGAATGATAAATGGAGATGCGCCATTGCTTCTTTTACACGTTTCTGTTTTAGAAAAGCAGGACAATTTTTATCGGTACTGGGGTGGCTTTGAGATTTACAATAGACAAAAAATGGTCTACAGTTATTACATATTATAGTATCGTCTGATTCCACGCCGCAATTCTTACACTTTTTTTGCTTCTACATTAAGTCGAGGCATGACCGTATCTGAAACAGTTGAAGCACATGAGGATTGGTGCATAGTAACTATCTACTGAGAACCTCATTTTGTTAATATAAAAATATTGAGGTATTTTCAAACCCAAGAACGATAAAATTATCATCTGCCTAGGGACTTTCGATGATTCCTCTCCTTTTTTCACTGTTTTAAACATTCGTTTAACAGATTGTACAGGAATATCGGATACAATTGTCCTTAATAGTTCATCCTCTGAATACGTAGTATCTACGCCTTTGACAATAGCTTTCTTTTCTGTGAGATGTAAAGGTATGTAAGCAATCAAGCCATTGTTTTAAAAAAACGGGATTGTTTATCAGTCTGTTTGCTGCCAATGGGGAGTCGACTTGTATTTTAATTCTAATTCGACCTACTACACTCAATTCGACAATATGTTTTTCATCCACGCCTATTTACAACAATTTCTCACCCAGTCTCGTAGGATGTAGACGGCCAACGTTTAGGATTTTATGTTCCGCAATTATAAAAAATGGACCTTTGCTATTTGGTTGGTATTTGTTTTCACGGTTTATTTTTATCAATCTATTATCCGTAGCCTCAGTTAGCGTATTTCTATACACGGATGGATTACTAATCTCATCAGTCATGTGAACAATTTCAATATTTTGAATATTCGCTTGTGGTGAGCGTTGTTGTATATAGGGAGGGTCAGGGCCACCAGCCCCTGGTGAGTTGGTGCTCGACATTTAGACGAGCACCGTCTGGATACAATTACTTATAGCTATCTACTCACAGTACGATGTTAAAAGACCAAATGGAATAAAACACAAAAATAACAATGTGGAAACAAAAACGCGCGCGGTGACAAAGTCGAATAAGGACCTCTCTCGGCCGATGTACACTGTATGAACGCCGGACGAAAACTGATGCTGGAATGTTAAAAACAGAATTTCAATGAAGCCACCTTTTTGATAGATGGCACTAATGTTAGGGAAGCTATTTTGAAATATTGCAAAACATATTTTTTTTAGTTCCAAACCAATTTTAACTAAATATTTGGGTTTCGTGCTTTGTTTCTGACTACTTGTGTTGTGTTTTGTGCCTGGGAAACTGGGATATTCTTCAGCGATTTTTCCCCCTTTTTCAGTGTTTTCCAAGCTTATTTGAGCAAAAAGAAATTTTGTCTTGTTTTCGCTATTTGTAAAATTACTTCCATGCTCCCTGAGAGGTATGCTCTAAATATTCAGTACAAATTACTGATGACCTAATATATGCGAACAAAACACAAATATATTGACAGGGCTGTAATTAACAACTCTAAAAAGTTGTGAATCGTAGATACTAAATCTTTGCTGAAAAAGAAAAGCATTTAAATCAAATACTTTTTTCCGAATAATTTGATTTAGAATTGTAAGTTATTATTCAAAACAATCCTTTTTGCAGATAAAAAGTTGTGTAATTAACACAGTTACACAAATAAGTCTTTTTCTTTCAGTTACGCGTTTCGATTTATATTTAAGTCATCGTCGTACTGTCAAATCTTACATAACTTCTTATCGGCATGATGGAAGACTTTCACCAAGTAAAACCATCTACAATCTATATGATATGGTAAGACATGTATAAATGCCAATTTTTTATGGAACCTGACCCAGGATATTTTTAAAAACAATTTTGAAACTATATTATAACTTATAGAAACGTTAAAATGTTTCGTCCGTGGGAAAATACGTGCCCGGCTTCATGGAGACCTTGGCAAGACGATGATATTGAATGTGAAAATCGAGGTGAAAACATTGACATGGATCCTAACAGGGGTCCATACTCGGATTTGATATAATAAATATATATTTTATCACCATAGAGACGATTCAGGAAACACTCTCTAAAATGGGAAAACTATGCTCACGGTCGGCTTTGCCTCGAAGATTGAAAAAACTTGGATTTAAGTTTAAAGCAATCGACTAAAGGTCAGCTTTAATGGAAAGTCGGCGGATTTTCAGATGGCGTATTGAACATTTGGAGAAAATAAAGAACATAGAGAAGAAGATTGACTAATCTACTATTTGGATGAGACGTAGTACAATACACCGGAAAGATCACCATTCATTGTCGTTTGAAAGATAGTTCGATTAAAGATGGACTTAAGTTTTGTGGTTGCGTGCATGTAGTTGGAATAAAAACAATAATAATGCCTAATAATAGATGACACCTAGCATATAGAAAAGTCTGTTAAAGAAGTAATGGAGCTTAAAAAAGAAATGTGATGCGGAAAGAGTCCATGTTCGAATAATGGATGCTACTCTACAACAAGCAATGCATTCAACGCACTAAATATGGCTCTGACCAGCCCATGGCTCATGGGTGATTATCTTTATATTGGTGTTCCAAGTTACTTCGAATAAACTATACAAATTTTCAATCCTATATATAAAACCTACTAAATAAAATCATTTTGAATCCGGGCCGACAGACCTGAAACGGCTTAATATTGGTCCCGAGGTTGAAATACACGTAAAATATATCCATTTATTGAAATCTCTTGAAAATTTATATGTTTTTAAAAGAAAAACAAAAATTAGTTTCAGTCTTGGTTTTACAATTATTTTGATCAGTGTTCCTTAAAAATGTTGTTCTGCAAACATGTTTATTTGATGACATAAAAATATATTGGACCGGACTATGGGTAGCAAATATAACCTCTATCTGTTTCTGCTATCCTAATGTAAGATTTCAGTCATTTCAGACAAACAACTGGAGAGGGAGAGTAATTGTATCACAGAGGATTGCCAGATCGTCTGGAAGAATTGTCCTATAAATGCTAGCGAATTTTCGTTTTTGGTTGAAAATTATCGTACGCTGGTGCGAAACCAGGATTTCGAGAGGGGGGGCGTCACTATTATTTTCTCAAAAAAATGCCACTTTTCCACTCACACTTCCATATATATCATGGTGATATTCCTTTAACGGACCTCAGCTCTTATGCATCAGACACGTTCCCGTTTTTTAACCAAAAGTACAGTGGTATAATGTACAATTACGTCTATGCTTATCCCATGCTTTTATGTCAATATTAGAATGAAACAATTTGAGAGGGTTAAGAAACGACCCGAAATTCCTGTTGCGAAACCTCCTCTTCATTTACATTCATTGAAATATAGTCAAAATAACAAAACGGTCAATAACAAATAATGCCTTTATCTTAAAATACCGTGTGTATATAGAATCAAAGTATGGAAGGTTAATAAAAAAATATAGACATGAAATCAAATAAATAGGAACTTTTTGAACACAATGCTTAAGACAGATAAAGGAATGTAATAATTAATCAGTCTCCGAATCTGGTAGATCGTCATAAATGTTGCTATTTATGTTTTTGTTAATTCTTTAGAAAGGTTCAATTCAATTTTACCTCCTTGTCCATTTACAAGTTGAGAAGTAATCATGCTTTTGCCGATCGTTTCTACTTTCAATTTATTTCTGGCCTTTGTTTCTATTAAATTTAGCTTGCAAAACACTCGTTCACACTAGACATTATAGTGCGACCAACTTAAGATATTCAATACATACTGTGATCTTCAGAGTACATAATATCTATAAACAGATGGCTTACCTTGAAAAAACTGTAAAAAATCTTCAATTATAGATAGTAATTATCGTTTACAACAAGAGGCGAAATCATTGTACGTCTGGCAACCCTGGTATGATAAACCGCTGACGAAGTATGGTAGCGATATCTATGATTTTCTGATTCAAAGTAATATGTCAAACTTAATATAATATACTGCTTTCAAAAAAATCCTAGAAAATAGTTAAAATTTTATTCGACAGATAGTTCTTGCTACCCTAACTTAATCCTAAATATGTGCTGTGCTGTACAGAATCCACAACCGAATATTTCTCATGAAAGAGCTTCGTAAAGTTATAAGAAAACGTAGGGATATCACATTGTGAAAATCTGGTTGTTTATTGTTTCATTTTAGATATTGCCAAAAACTTAGATTTATACATATTTGTAAAGTGTCCTAGCAGTTTACTAATAATGATACTAGGGTAATGGTCTACAAAAATATTGCAGTTAAGTGAATTCTTTTTATTTTGCACAGTCTCCCTAATATGCTGGAATGTTGAAAACATGATTTCAATGAAGTCACCTCTTTGATAGATGGCAGTAATGTTAGAAAATATATTTTGAAAAATTCCAAAACATATTTTTTTGTTCCAAATCAATTTCAAACTAGATACGTTTGGGTTTCTTGATTTGTTCCTAACTACTTGTGTTGTGGTTTGTGTCTGGGAAACCGGGATTTACCTCACATATTTTTCCCCTTATTTCAGTGTTTTCCAAGCTTATTTGATGAATAATTCACTGTTGTTCTGTATATGGATTCCAAAGAATGTCAAATGATCAAGACATGAGTCTGATTTATTATTCAATAGTATATACTAGGTATTTATAATGAAGTTTGTTTCTTATTTATTCAGAATATTGGCAATAACTGTGTGCTATTCATCTTCTATGTTTTAATGACACATCTGCATTCTATATGATTGATATTTGTAACACATTGTTCTGAAAATAGGAATGATTGTTCCAGCTTTCTCAGTTGGGGCTATGGCTTGTAAAATAGGAGACATCTTCAAAAAACATTTCAGCATATCAAAAAGGCTTATTAAGTGTGTGATCAATATGTCTCTACACAGGCAAGAATACCAGATGGAAAAGGAAGGGTGGGATCCAACCTGAAGGCAGATGCAGCTCGATCCATTACTTGGACAAGATAATTTGGGTATTGTACTAGTAGTCTGGAATGATAGTTGTAAGTATATGCTAAGTATTTATAATGGAATTTGTTTCTCATTTATTCAGAATATAGCACAATAACTGTTTGCTATTTATCTTCTATGTTTTAATGGCACATCTGCATTCTATATGATTGATATTTGTAACATATTGTTCTGAAAATAGGAATAGGAATTTGCTAATATATTGTGTTACAATTGTTCCAGCTTTCTCAGTTGTGGCTGTGGCTTGTAAAATGAGAGACTTCTTCAAAAAACATTCGGGCATATCAAGAATGCTTATCAAGTGTGTGATCAACATTTCTCTACACAGGCAAGAATACCAGATGGAAAAAGAAGGGTAGGATCCAACCTGAAGGCAGGTAAATCTTATGAGAAATAATATAAAACGAAAAAGTCATACATAATTTTGTTATAAATAGTTTATAAGTTCCATAATTTTGTTTTTCGCTTAAATTACCCACACAGGAAAACTATAAAGCTGACTTGCTGCCTGTAAAGGAAATAGTAATGATTGTTATATACATAAATTTGATCGTTTTCTTGTATTCTGCATCAATCTATAGAGATGGAATGGGTCAGCCAGCTTTTTCAGGTACTTCCAGAGATAGGGTTACTATAATGATTGTTTTTTTTATGAGTAGGAGTAAATCTGTTCTCTTAATTTTGTCAATGGTAATTCATTTGTAAGTGAAGCTGTGTTTATATAATGTGGGATTTTTTTGTTTGCCTTTGACATACTTTTATTTGCCCTGAAATTGCACTGAGTGCAAATATCACCACAGACTCTGATCTTGTGGCATTTTGGTGCATATTCAACAGCTATCAATATCTATGGCACCCAAGTGAAAAATCATCTTCTTGATTTTTTGAATGTTCAATTTTATATGGTAGTATTGTCTAAATTGTATCATATTTATTTGCATTTATACAAATTAATATAGCAGCATGGATGATATGGTACAGGAAGTGCTAGTTTTGAATCAATTAATAACATCCTACCAATCAATAGTGCTTCATAGGCAAGTTTCATAGTGACACAATTTCAGTGTGCATACTTGTGCCTACATATACACCATCTCAATCAATAGTGTGTAGAGGTGGTGTTGCTACATAATACTACAAATTGATTTTATGGAAGAGTGTCACCAAGTCAGCACACAAATATATTCAGGATATGATGCCTCTGTGATTGTTGGAATGGTTTAAAATTGCTTTTGCAGACCTTTGCTGGAAGCTCATAATTATCAAGAAAATTATTATCACAAGAAGTAAACTTATTATGCTTTACATATTTTTGAAGTATTGAAACCAACTTTTCAATGGAAATAAACCTTTCACCTCAGATTTTGAGAAAATCCAGTATAAAGCTTGTTGAATAGAAGATTCAGTTCCAGTATACAAAGTACACTTGCGGTATCATAAGGGCCAGGACAATCACTTTTTGTGTGAAATTAGTTTGTTTTGAAATTTATTTACAAATATTTCTGTTATAAGACCAGTCACATGAAGACATTTACACTGATTTTTTTTTTCAGGTTCCAACACTGCCGTAGTAGTTGTAGTGTTATGTACATACCATGAATTAAACCAATTTAAATGTTCATGAATAAAACCCATCAGTGGCGGATTTACGAATTTCCTGCCAGATGGCTATTCAATTTTTGCCGCACACCTATTGACCCCTGAAATTCAAAACCCCCTACTTCACAATCATAATAATTACATTTATTGTGACAGTGAAATCGCAACTTTACCATTTGTAAACTAGGGCATGGTTGTGTCAGTTTCTAGATTATTCTTGCAACCCACGATTTAGTGAAGATTACTCGAGAAACAGTTTTTGAGTATACTTTAGAGCTAAAAAAGCTCAATCACGCACTTATTGTAAAGTAAGGCAAGGTATACCTTCAAATTTTAGAGACTCGTTTTCTCTGGGGATATAATAAATGTTTTTTTTATTTCTATAAAAAAAAATTGAGCCATATTTGCTGCCCTAGGCTCCAGCCTACTCAGCCACTGGAACCCATTATTGTACTAATAAGTATTTCATTCATAGGTCCATCATTTTCCAAGTGTGAAGATTCTTATGAAAAATATAAAACCATTTAAATTGATCATCTTTTATGAATCTTATTTCAGATGTAGTTAAAACATTATTTTTATTATAATACTCAAGGCAATTTTCTTTTAATCTGATAAAATTCCATATATTTTTTCACATTATAGATCACATATCACATAGATAAATGAAGGATAGATCCATAGTGAAACCTATACCTGTATGAAATATTGTGATAACACTTGAGAAACATTTCATTTGTAATGCTAAAATCGCAACATTGTTGAAGGGTGTTAAGGCATATTTTAATCAACATTACTGTGAAATGAATGAAACAATAGAATAACATTGCGTCTTTCATTGCAATGTAGATATAATATTGCAGCAGCCTAATTTTGTTTTGTTTAGTGAGCAGCATCTCAGCATCTATTAGTGTATATATATATATATATATATATATATATATATATATATATATATATAATCATATTATATTTCTTAATAAAATACCACTTCCTAGGGCATAAAGACTACTGAAACCGACAGACACGAAAAAAATGAATGATATAAGTTATACATCGCATTTATTCCTGACGAAACCGAAAACAGAGCTTAGAGCGATAGTGTAAAAAAATGAACTTTCCTACTGTCCTAATCCTCTACCCAACACGGAATTGCCCGTATTCCGAAGAACATTCACGCATTCCTTTCGACCAAAAACAAACGAAGGCTTTTATGCATTACTGACCAATCACATCGCACCTAGCGCCCAGGGAAATTCCAAGAAACTATCAACCAGTAGCACTATACCCAAAAAAGACAGTGGAAATATAAGAATAGAAATGCTATTGATTTTAAATATTTATGCCAACTTTCAGGTGCTGTAAACTGAAAAGTATTTCTCGAAACTTAAAATGCCTTTTTGTGAACCACTTTCGTCGCTCTTTCGGTCTTTTGGCGTTTTTGAAACCGTGTTTTAAACAAATATAAAGCACATCAATATACATAATTTACAATTATACGATATTTCAGAGCGTAGTTAAATTATTTTTCCAAAGGGGGCCAATTTGTTCGGTTTATGTTTTAACGACTTTTTCTGTAGATTACTGCATTTTAACTTATAGGGAACAGATCAGGTATTTTGCGTCTTAAAAGGTTGCGTCAAGTAGGTTGACTCTGCATTTCGCGAGCAGTTGTGTCACTTTATTCACGATTTTGATCAGATTCTTCTTAGATAGTGTCTAATCCATTTTAAATAACGTTTGGCAATACTTCAATAATGGGAATTTCCGGAGACTTGAAAATTTTTAAGATTATTCAAAGCGTTTCGATATTTTTTAAATTCAATTTCAATCATCGATGAATATCTATCTCCAAATCCTTATTGTCAAACTGATAGTATTGCGTAGAAAATATATACCTACATCATGGAAATTTATGTCAGTAATTTCCGTTGGCCTGTCGATCTATGCCTTTTGAAGAAGGTAGTGGAAACATCTGACATGATTTTTCCAAACATTCTTTTCTTCATATTTTCGAGTTTCGGACAGTTATCGAGCATAATCAATTTTTTTCAATGTTAATTATTTTTTGAAAGATATTGGCATGGGAGGTCAAAGCTTTTTGTCACGAAAGCTTATATGTCCGCGGCCACAATATTTTTTCAGCTTTTCCGTGTTGAATGTTGGTAATAAACCGTATTTAATGTGTAGCTATTAATTTGCTACGATCTTCAATCTTCTCAAACTGCATCATTTTTTAATTACCTACCCGTTATTTCATAAAGTGTATTAGACTTCTTATACGGCCTTCGCAAACATCTACATGGCAGTTAAGTGTCCTTACAGCTCGGTGACGACATCAACTGCAAACATTCATAATCTCTTTTTTGGCGCTTCGTTCGTCTGCTAAACTCCTTTCCAGACATTAAAATTGAATTTAGCGCTCGCGACAGCAAAGTCGCATTCGCTTTAGTAATGAGTTACAGATACAATCTTATTAGAGAGCTGCCGCTAGCTGAACCCTTTCTTGGAGTATCTTTCTTTCTTATCCCTCCGCTTTACACCCTCGTAAACGTTGGTAATCTCCGAAAACAAGCGAACGCAACGTAGCGGTGCTTTGCGGCGCACGAGACGCTGAGAACGTTGCCTCAAGGGCGTCGCCAACCAAAATCGCTAATACGTAGGCAACACGGTATCAAGGAAATGCGAATTATATATCCGTACCCCAGAGCCAGAGTATTTCCGTAGAATATCAATCTCTGTGTAGAATGTGGAGTAGAACAATAACTTTTTTCGTAGAGAAGGCGTAGAGAACAAGTAAAGTCAAAATTGCTTAGCCTACCGCAAAGCTGTTCTGAGTTCTTAGTCACTGGAGATGTCTTTTTGTGTTTCGGATATACTGTGCATCTGCATTTGTGCGATTCCCAGATTGCATGTGTTTTGACTTATCTGTCATTAGTAACTACATATTTACAGTTCTAGCAACTACTTCTACGGATTACTGAATTTGAACTGCATAAGTATTATAAATAGTTTTTGAGAGCAATATTAGCATTTCATGTCGGTGATGGTTCGGAACATCTAAGTTCTGAATATACGAGAGAAGACATAGATACATGCGCCGCTGGTTTGTTTCAACCGTTTTACACAACCAACTGTTTCGTCGCTTATAAGTTCTATTGTCGGCGAAGAGTCTAATTCAGGTTTCAATTTTTCCGAACAATGAAGAAACGCGGATGGCGACATCAGTCGACTCTTTAAATAATTGCTACGAATATTTTACTGAAATATTATATTTTCCACTACAACTGGGAACTCCACTGTCTGTGTGTACGATTCTTCTTTTTTCTCTAGTCAGAGGCATCAGCAACAATTTGAGGTTTCAAGGAGCAACGCTGGCTTTTATAGTGCCTTTTCCAGTAAAAAATTTCAGGAAAATGTTACTGATTTTCTTCGCGATATATGTGATTTAAGCTTACTGTGAGCAATTCTTTGACATTTAGGTCAGTATTAATCGGAAGATATTATTTAGGTAAAACAGTAATTGTCATTGAATACCTAGGCGCCAAAACGCGCATACGTTTTATAATGCAAAAGATCACGAGGAATTACAATTATTTGATTAATAGTACTTTGCAACAAAAAGTACGATTATTCAATACTGTATAATTATCTTCCGGACTGTAATAGAACATTTAGGTACATAGGTACCAGTAGACGATGGCAGTGTCAGGACATTTCAGCGAATAACGTGAAGGTCATATATAGGTGACAGATATTCCTCAAAAAATGCTAGGTATAGATGATGGATTCGCCCGGTCGCCGGCGCGGCCTCGGGCCGTGTGCGACGAAGATTTTCGGATATTTTTCTGTGAATTTACAACGTTGCCAAGCTTAGAATCGTCATCATTTGGGAACTGAAGACATTGTTATTAATGTACCTATTGTTCATTCGGATACTCAATAACCTAGTAGCTTAGGAGAATGATGAAAAGGATATTTTCTTTATCATGCTCGGCATTTTCGATGAAGATATTGTTTGGGGTAAACGGGGCAAGTAATGCTTGAGTAAGAAAGTTTGATAGATAGTGGGATGGAAACTCTGCCTACGTAGTGCAGCAATTGTAGGTCACTCAAAAAATTGTTTTATTAACGATTTCGCCTATTCATTGTTATGGAAGAAAATCGCGTTGTAGGAAAATGTATGAGATAGTTATGATTGTTTGAGTGGCGTCAGTTTAGTCAGCAAATACTTCCAAAGCATAATCCATCAGTGAATTTGCCATTGCTTAGCACGAGGAACCTTTATTTGCGAAACAACAATGAAGCTTCCTTGGAACCCTTGAAGGTTCCTCAACCATATTATCTCGGTAAATAAAACACCATGAAAGAATAGTTTTATTTCGAAGAATTATTATACAATTTTTGTTCCTGAATAATGGTTAAACTAAATTAAATTGAACTACATCTAATCAGCGAAAATTATAGGCTATTATTTTGTGGTGATGAAAAGTGAACTCATAGGATATATTATTAGAAGGTTTAGGTTACAAATTATGACATTATAATTTCGAAATCTGATTCTCTCATTCTGTTTTGTGATTTGATGAAGGCTGCCCAAGCATAGACATTCGTTTAAATGTCGATTTTTCTTTTCGATCTTTTTGAACTCCATATCCTATACTTTTGTCCTTGTTACTTTCTAATTACATTCCCCACGTTATATCTTCAGAACTTTGTGCCCCCTAAAACCCGATGCCTGGGCTACTAAGGCTTTTGCGTGCCAGTGGAGTAACTTTAAAAAGGTACTCAGGGTCTCTAATTTTTCTTAAAACCCTACCTGTGTCCCAGTCTGTCTGTAAATTATGATTTTTGCGGTATTATTTCATATTAATTGCACGAGGGTGAATTATACCTATTTCATCTACTTGACTTCAATACTTTTGTTATCAAAAAGTCACTATTACTTATGTGTTCTCCCTGTACGTAAGTCAGATATAGTTGATATATATGTTTTGGGAACAGATATCCAATAAATACCAACAGTAGAATCCATAGTGGGATGACCCACTATACCCCTTCCTAGGGCATAAAGACTACTGAAACCGACAGACACGAGAAAAATGAATGAAATAAGCTATTGTGATATACCTAAAAGCCTAATAAAGCCTTTGAGGAATATAATGTTTATCAATATGGAATTATTAAAACAATTCACCAACCTAGTCTTTCTTTCAGTCCTGCTACTTCAAGGGGTTCCTAGGATTGGCGCATCGCTGATCTAGAGTGCATGGTTGCCATGTTGTAGGACTACAAACTGGTGCAATGTTGAAGCCAATGTATAATAGTTTAGTAGTTCATGTCAGGAAACTTGTTTTTATGGTTGGGATTTAATTATAGTATTTTTATTTTTTTAATGACAATCCATTCTTGCGATCTTGCTAAATTGAGCTATATGTTCATGCAAGTACTTGCAGCATATATACGCATGCAGCTGAGTGACGTATTGTGAGTAAAACTGGATGTAGCCTAATTTCGAATCAGAGGCTTATAAAATATGAATAATGCAGCAATACACAAATAAAGGTTTTCATAATCTTGCTCCTAAAGCTTTGACCATGACTCTTCTTGTATCTATTATCTCATATATTTACTAGTTGGATTACGGTCATAAAAAAATATATAATGGAATATTTTACCTTTGTTTGATTCGCTCAGAGGACAATATAAAATAATACTCAAAAAGAGATCCACTTGATATATTATGAATATTAATTGATTTTCAAATTACGTACGCATACTAGCTCTGACAACTTGAAAAATGTATTTGTTATCCCCAGAAATCACATTTCATTTCGACACTACTAAAAAGTACGCACTTTCTAAACATTTTGCACTACCTCAAAACTCTTTTGATATATTAAATGTTCATTGATGCCCCAGGCTCTCTAGTCAAATACCAGTCACATGAAAAAAGTTTAAAAAAAGAGTACGGAATTTTTGAAAATTTTTTAACCGCCGGAAAAGTACATGAAAAATGATCGCAAACTCCATAAATGTAACAAAGTTTGTGAATATTCAAATACTTCTCGGTTTCCTTTTTTGCTATTCAATTTGCCGCACTATATGGAGTTCACACTGGATTTAGCGGTTACTGAGATTATGTTAATAATAAAATGAAAAATAAAAAAATAGCAATAGACAAGCCATCAAATTCGAAATTCTAGTAGTCGCAATAATGAAAATAACAAAAAAATAAAATGAGCCAAGTACCAAAAGTGGAATAGGGATTGCCTATTGACCGTCAACTTCGTGTACTGCTTTTTAACATCTCCATCGTTAATCACAGGTACATTTAAAAAATACTCCGAATTGAATAAAACAGCAATACATAATGTACAAAGTTCAGTTCAAATAGCCTATGTTTTGAACGTGGCAACGTTGGAGATCTTCTCTTCCTCTTCCTAAAGTTTTCAGTTTGCTACCATAATGAAATTCTGAGAATAAGAATAAGAAGTCGGCAAAGTTGCCAAATGAGTTGGTACTACGGCGTGTGTACTCAGATCAGAGTTAGAATAGGTACCTACCTACTTTCATTATTAGTGTTGAGGTTGTAGAATTTGATTATTCAGGGGTAGGTAGGTATACGTTTTTAGTAGGATTGTTTATTTCTTTGGGATGAGATTATGGATTCTACTGTTGGTATTTATTGGATATCTGTTCCCAAAACATATATATCAACTATATCTGACTTACGTACAGGGAGAACACATACGTAATAGTGACTTTTTGATAACAAAAGTATTGAAGTCAAGTAGATGAACTAGGTATAATTCACCCTCGTGCTATTAATATGAAATAATACCGCAAAAATCATAATTTACAGACAGACTGGGACACAGGTAGGGTTTTAAAAAAAATTAGAGACCCTGAGTACCTTTTTAAAGTTACTCCACTGGCGCGCAGAAGCCTTAGTAGCCCAGGCATCTGGTGCAAAGTTTTAGGGGGCACAAAATTCTGTAGATATAACGTGGGGAATGTAATTAGGAAGTAACAAGGACAAAAGTATAGGATATGGAGTTCAAAAAGATCGAAAAGAAAAATCGACATTTGAACGGATGTCTATGCTTGGGCAGCCTTCATCAAATCACAAAATAGGATGAGAGAATCTGATTTCGAAATTATAATGTCATAATTTGTAACCTAAACCTTCTAATAATATATCCTATGAGTTCACTTTTTAATCCCAATTTTATCACCACAAAATGATAGCCTATAATTTTCGCTGATTAGATGTAGTTCAATTTAATGTAGTTTAACCATTATTCAGAAACAAAAATTGTATAATAATTCTTCGAAATAAAACTATTCTTTCATGGTGTTTTATTTACCGAGATAATATGGTTGAGGAACCTTCAAGGGTTCTAAGGAAGCTTCATTGTTGTTTCGCAAATAAAGGTTCCTCGTTCTAAGCAATGGCAAATTCACTGATGGATTATGCTTTGGAAGTATTTCTTGACTAAACTGACGCCACTCAAACAATCATAACTATCTCATACATTTTCCTACAACGCGATTTTCTTCCATAACAATGAATAGGCGAAATCGTTGATAAAACAATTTTTTGAGTGACCTACAATTGCTGCACTACGTAGGCAGAGCTTTCATCCCACTATCTATCAAACTTTCTTACTCAAGCATTACTTGCCCCGTTCACCCCAAACAATATCTTCATCGAAAATGCCGAGCATGATAAAGAAAATATCCTTTTCATCATTCTCCTAAGCTACTAGGTTATTGAGTATCCGAATGAACAATAGGTACATTAATAATAATGTCTTCAGTTGAGTACTCACCGAGTCGTTAACGTGAATGTACGCATGTGATTCGAGTTCTATAAAAGCGATAATTTACTAGTGTTACAACTGAAATTTAGTGATTATCTAAATTACACCTTTATCAAGACTATCTAGTGACCCACAGTAAGTAAAGTAACGAAGATATATCGGATATATACACCCTATACCAGTATACCGAAGTATTAATTTATTCCTGAACGGAAGAATTCTCTACATTCCATTCATTCCATAAATCAGTCAAAATACGGACAGGACCGTACTCAGTATGCGAATACACCATCGTCAACGCATAAAGAATACCTGACAAAGGAAATAATGTCATTATCAAGCACTCCTCAGACAACAACCCAGACCAATAATACATCACAGTCCTATTCTGACGTATTATCACACCATTCATACAGACACCCAAATAAAGATCAAGCCATTGTTTTCAATACAATAGATGGAGCCAGGCTGCAAGATTATCCCCTGAAATTAGGCCCCATCGTAAACCCTAAAAATATAATATTTTGTTCAAGAATACCTAACAACAGGATATGTGTATATCTCTCAAGCAAAGATTTAGTCAACCACTTCATAGAAAATCATGGAGAATTCATAGTCAACGGAGAAACTATAACGGCACGTAGACTCATAACACCTTCTGAAAGATTAATTATTTCAAATGTGTGTCCTACCATACCGCACACGTTTATCAAAGATGCACTACAACAAATTGGCTTGAAACTAATTGCTCCTATTTCATTTCTAAGGATTGGAGCACCTCTTCCAGAATATAACCATATATTAAGCTTCAGACGCCAGATATATATAACACCTGATGACTCTGTTGATATTTCTGAATCCTTGGAAATAACATACGAAAATCTAACCTATCGAATATTTCTGTCACTGGATAGCCAAAAATGTTATAAATGCAAATCACCTGGCCATCTCGCTGCTCAATGCACCTTTCACTCACAACAAACTGCTATAGCAACACCAACCAACAATAACACAGCATCCACTGTAAACAATCCTGCCATCGAAGCAAGCACCGTAAACATCCTCCAATCTCAACACCCACAAGTAACTAAAAATAGAAATATACAAATTACAACAAACATCATTCCACAGGAAGTAAACACAGCAGAAGACATGACAATAACAGAAGCACACACTCCAAGTAAGAGGACAATATCGGAAGTAATAAGTCCTATAACATCTAATGAATCAAGCCAACCAGTTTTTAGTATACCAACAAGCTCAAAAACCAAGAAACATAAGCCAGACAGCCAAAAGTCTTATATTGCACAGGAAGCATTAGAATCTGTTAAAAAATTTACAGATAATCAAGAGAACCCATTAATACTCAATTGTGATCAACTGAAAAGCCTATTGGAAAATGTACATGGTTCAAAAGAGGTGATAAATGTAGTTAGCGATTATACATCAGATTTTAAGGCACTAATCGAGATGTTGATTGTAATATACCCTCATATATACGATAAAACTCTAAAAAACAGATGTACGAGGCTTAGAAAGAAATTAGAAAGTTACATAGATTGTAGCAAAGAGACTTTAAGTGACACATCTTCCATAGATTCAACATTCTGATAAAATGGCGACTATACTACAATGGAACACAAATGGAAATCATGTCCATTTGAACATGCTAAAAAAACTTCTCGCTAATCATACACCGGATATTATATGCATCCAAGAAACACATTTTCATGACACTAAAGTTCATACGCCAAAACATTATACTGGATATTTTAAAAATAGGCAAACAAGAACAGCCAGTGGTGGCGTAGCCATCTACCTTAAGAGTGATATAGGAACGAATCAATTAAATATAAACACCAACCTCGAAGCTGTAGCAGTTGCAATACAAACCCCGCAACAACTGAATATTCGAAATATATATTCCTCCAAACTACTACCTAGAGAGTAATGAACTAGAGAGACTTATTGAACAAATACCATTGCCAAGAATAATCCTTGGTGACTTTAACGCTCATAGTCATATCTGGGGATCCTTCAAAAATGACGTTAGAGGCAATATTATAACAAACATCCTTGAAACATCTACTCAGCATACTAAATGATGGAAGCAGCACCAGGTTTGACTCAGGATCCGGTAGATTTTCCACAATTGATCTAAGCTTATGTATTCCTAGTCTACTAACCAGTTTAGAATGGGCAACAGAAGACGATCTATATGGCAGTGACCACTTTCCTATTATTATCTCAAATTCTAAAAATAATGCTAGTAACGAAACACCTCCAGAAAAATGGAGGATAAAAGTGGCAGACTGGGCTAAGTTTTCAGGACTCATAGACGAAAAACTCTCCAAATCATATATATCCGGTGACATTAACTCTCTAGTCAACCATTTCAACAAAATAATTATAGAGGCCGCAACTCATAGTATGGGCAAAACAAAAATAATCAAGAACAAAAATCCTGTACCTTGGTGGAATGAGGAATGCGAGTTAGCACTCAAATTCAGACGACACAGAAATCCTACGAATTTATCGATTCTAAGAAACCAACAAGCACGAATGAAACTAATCACAAATAGAAGGCAAAAGCAGTCATGGAAAGATTTTACCAATAGTATCTCCTCCACTACTACGGCGAGAAAAACATGGAAGAAAATTAAAAGTATTTCAGGTAACAAAACGTTTTCCAAAATAAGAGCATTAAAAGATGGTGATAGCATGGCCACTTCCAATGAACAAATTGCAGCAGTATTATCTGAAACGTACCATAAACACTATAGTGATGCAAACTACCAGCAAGAATTCATCACATACAAGAGCCTCAAAGAGGCTACACCTATTAAGATAAAAAATGATTCAGAACAAATTAATATACCTATCACAGAATCGGAATTTGTGGAAGCTCTTGAAGATCTTAAGGATACATCGGCAGGACCAGATGATATTCCTCCCATCTTTTTGAAAAAACTTCCACCAGCAGCTAGGAAATTCCTCCTCAATATATATAACACTATATGGAGCAATCACACGTTTCCAGATTTATGGAGGACAGCAGTTACTGTACCTATATTAAAACCGAATAAACCACCTCATTTACCGGAATCATATAGGCCTATATCTCTGACCTGTGCCGTGGGAAAACTACTGGAGAAAATAATCAATCGAAGATTAATGTGGAGTCTGGAAAGCAAAAACCTTCTAATCCATCAACAAGCAGGATTCAGAGCAAATAGGTCCACCCTGGATAATATTGTTGACCTAGAAACTCATATTCATCAAGCATTTGCTGACCGACAACATTGCTTAGCTGTATATTTCGATATAAGCAAAGCCTTCGACACCACTTGGAAACACAACATTATATCCAAACTTCAGAATTGGGGATATAATGGAAATATCCTTGCATACATACATAACTTTTTGACAAACAGGAAATTCCGAGTGCGTGCTAATGGAACACTTTCTGAAGAAAGGACACAAGATAATGGCACACCTCAGGGATCTATTATAAGTCCGACACTATTTCTTGTAGCCATGAACGATGTAGTAGAAAACATTGAAACACCAGTACAAGCACGTCTGTTTGCGGATGATTTAATTATGTTTGTTAAAGGAAAGAACGTAACAACCAATGCATCATTACTACAAAAACAGCTTAATCATCTAGAATTATGGTCAAGGAGGTCTGGGCTTACATTTTCAACAGACAAGACTAAATGTATTGTCTTCTCTAAAAAATCATCACATACTAAACCTCCACTACTACTGTATGGCGAAACCCTTCAATATACTAATGACATTAAATTCCTAGGAATAATTTTTGATGACAAATTATCATGGCGACCACATATTACAGAACTTGTTAAGTCTTGCCAGTCAGGGATGAATATTTTAAGATACTTATCCAACAAAAAATGGGGTGCTGATGGAAAAATGCTTCTATTGATATATCGTACACTTATAAGGTCTAAGCTCGACTACGGCTGCATAGCTTATACATCAGCAAAACAATCCATTTTAAAGCTACTTGATATGCTACACAATTCTGCTTTACGTCTCATATTAGGTGCATTTAAGACTACTCCAGTAAACAGCCTATATTGTGAATCCGGAGAAACTCCTCTAGCCTTAAGACGACAAATTCTAAGCCTATCTTACTACTCCAAAATTGCATCAAATCCTAACGTACCATTCCACCAGAATCTATACGACACAAGAAACCATCAATCACACTCAATCAACGGGATACCATTCTATCACAGAGTTAAAGTCATCTTGCAAAACTTGAATATCTCAAACCTGCCATCTACGTTCTCTGCACTCCCTTCTATCATTTCACCATGGACAATTCAAATACCACCTATAGATACGAGACTCATGAAGTATAATAAAGAGGAAACGCCTTCAAGGATCTTTGCACAAGACTTCTATGATTTAATAAATGAGTACTATAATCACAGCGAGATCTACACAGATGCATCGAAAACGGGCCTCAATGCAGGTGCTGCAGTGGTTACACCTGACTCAACTATCACATTCAAGCTCCCAGCGGTCGCCACAGTCTTAACAGGAGAACTATATGCTGTATTAAATGCTCTTACATATATAGAAGGAAATACAGATCAAAACTGGATTATAATAAGTGATTCCCTCAATTCTCTTGCACTTATCAAAAAAATTTATACAAGAAATCCTCTAGCCAATATAATAAAAGAAAAGATTGATAACATACAGCTTCAAAATGTACACATATTATTCTTCTGGGTTCAAACAAGCTTCTCAGATGAGCTACTCCTTCAACCTTAAAGTTCCAACCGCGGATGTCAAAGCATCATATAAACAGATCGTCATCACCTACTGGAATAATATGTGGCAAAGTATTCCGTCAAAATTGTCAGAGCTAAAACCATCTTTCGCACCATGGCAGACCCTCACCACCAACAGGAGACAACAGGAGATCATCACCCGCTTACGACTCGGCCACACCAGAGCTATCCACGAGTACCTAATTTCCAGACAATCTGAACCGATCTGTATTTTTTGTGAAGTGCAACAGACAATTAAACACCTTTTAGTGGAGTGCCCAATGTATGAACATGAAAGAGTAATTAATAATATCGGATCCAATCTCAAAGACATATTAGGAAACCAATGTAATTAGCAACAACTATTCAGCTACCTTAAGTGTATAAACATATTACACAAACTGTAAATCACCAAATCCGCCGCCAATAGCCTCTGGCTGATGCGGTTGTATTTTCAAATAAAAAAAAAGCCTTCAGTTCCCCAATGATGGCGATTCTAAGCTTGGCAACGTTGTAAATTCACAGAAAAATATCAGAAAATCTTCGTCGCACACTGCCCGAGGCCGCGCCGGCGACCGGGCGAATCCATCATCTATACCTAGCATTTTTTGAGGAATATCTGTCACCTATATATGTCCTTCATGTTATTCGCTGAAATGTCCTGACACTGCCATCGTCTACTGGCACCTATGTACCTAAATGTTCTATTACAGTCCGGAAGATAATTATACAGTATTGAATAATCGTACTTTTTGTTTCAAAGTACTATTAATCAAATAATCGTAATTCCTCGTGATCTTTTGCATTATAAAACGTATGCGCGTTTTGGCGCCTAGGTCTTCAATGACAATTACTGTTTTACCTAAATAATTTCTTCCGATTAATACTGACCTAAATGTCAAAGAATTGCTCACAGTAAGCTTAAATCACATATATCGCGAAGAAAATCAGTAACATTTTCCTGAAATTTTTTACTGGAAAAGGCACTATAAAAGCCAGCGTTGCTCCTTGAAACCTCAAATTGTTGCTGATGCCTCTGACTAGCGAAAAAGAAGAATCGCACACACAGACAGTGGAGTTCCCAGTTGTAGTGGAAAATATAATATTTCAGTGAAACATTCGTAGCAATTTTTTAAAGAGTCGACTAATGTCACCATCCGCGTTCCTTCATTGTTCGGAAAAATTGAAACCTGATTTAGACTGACTCTTCGACGACAATAGAACTTATAAGCGACGAAACAGTTGGTTGTGTAAAACGGTTGAAACAAACCAGCGGCGCAGGTATCTATGTCTTCTCTCATATATTCAGAACTTAGATGTTCCGAACCATGACCGACATGAAATGCTAATATTGCTCTTAAAAACTATTTATAATACTTATGCAGTTCAAATTCAGTAATCCGTAGTAGTTGCTAGAACTGTAAATATGTAGTTACTAATGACAGATAAGTCAAAACACATGCAATCTGGGAAT
Organism: Bruchidius siliquastri; assembly: GCA_949316355.1. Lineage (NCBI taxonomy): Eukaryota > Metazoa > Arthropoda > Insecta > Coleoptera > Chrysomelidae > Bruchidius > Bruchidius siliquastri. The sequence goes on from OX438529.1 coordinate 23,588,827, forward strand.
CGCACAAATGCAGATCCACAGTATATCCGAAACACAAAAATACATCTCAAGTGACACAGAAAACAGAACAATTTTGCGATAGGCTAAGCAATTTTGACTTTACTTGTTCTCTACGCCTTCTCTACGAAAATAGTTATTGTTCTACTCCACATTTTCACAGAGATTGATATTCTACGGGAATACTCTGGCTCTGGGGTACGGATATATAATTCGCATTTCCTTGATACCGTGTTGTCTACGTATTAGCGATTTTGGTTGGCGACGCCCTTGAGGCAACGTTCTCAGCGTCTCGTGCGTCGCAAAGCGCCGCTACGTTGCGTTCGCTTGTTTTCGGAGATTACCAACGTTTACGAGGGTGTAAAGCGGAGGGATAAGAAAGAAAGATACTCCAAGGAAGGGTTCAGCTCGCGGCAGCTCTCTAATAAGATTGTATCTGTAACTCATTACTAAAGCGAATGCGACTTTGCTGTCGCGAGCGCTAAATTCAATTTTAATGTCTGGAAACCAGTTTTGCAGACGAACGAAGCGCCAAAAAAGAATTATGGATGTTTGCAGTTGATGTCGTCACCGAGCTTTAAGGACACTTAATTGCCATGTAGATGTTTGCGAAGGCCGTATAAAAAGTAGAATACACTTTATGAAATAACGGGTACCCGATACGAGCTCCGAGTTATCGGTAACGCGTTACTAGTTCCGAGTTCTGAGATATACGTCACGAGATACAAGATGTGAGTTCCCACTTACTGGTAATGAGTTACGATCTTCAAGATCTAGGACTCGTATCCTAGATCTTGAAGAACTCGTATTCCAGGTTATCGGCAATGATTTGCGAGATCCGAGATAGAAGATACGAGTTCCGAGTAATTGGTAACAAGTTACGAGTTACAAGTTACAAGGTAAGAGATACAAGATACAAGCTCCGAGTTATCGGTAACACGTTACGAGTTCCAAGTTCTGAATTACTCGTCATGAGATACAAGATGCGAGCTTCCACCTATCGGTAACGAGTTACGAACAACTAGATCTAGGATACGAGTTCGAGGTTATCGTCACTGACTTACAAGATCCGAGATCAAGATTCGAGTTCCGAGTTATGGGTAACGAGTTACGGGTTACAAGATACAAGCTCCGAGTTATCGGTAACACGTTACGAGTTCCAAGTTCTGAGTTACGCATCATGAGATACAAGATGCGAGCTTCCACCTATCGGTAACGAGTTACGAACAACTAGATCTAGGACACGAGTTCGAGGTTATCGTCACTGATTTACAAGATCCGAGATCAAGATTCGAGTTCCGAGTTATGGGTAACGAGTTACGGGTTACGGGTTACGGGTTACGAGTTACAAGGTAAGTGATACAAGACAAGAGCTCCGAGTTGTCGGTAACACCTTCGAGTTCCGAGTCCTGAGTTAAACGTCACGAGATACAAGATGCGTGTTCCCATTTATCGGTAACGATTTACGAGCTACGAGAAGCATGATACGAGTTCGAGGTTATTGGTAGTGGATTACAAGTTACAATATATAAGATACGAACTCCGAGTTATCGGTAACGCGTTACTAGTTCCGGGTTCTGAGTTACACGTTACGAGATACAAGATGCGGGTTCCCACTTATTAGTAACGAGTTACGATCTACATGATCTAGGAACCGAGTTCCTGGTTATCGGCAGTGATTCGCGAGATCCGAGACAGAAGAAACGAGTTCCGAGTAATAGGTAACGAGTTACGAGTTGCTAGTTACGAGTTAGAAGGTAGGAGATAGAAGATACAAGCTCCGAGTTATCGGTAACGCGTTATGAGTTACAAGTTCTGAGTTACACGTGACGAGATGCAAGTTGCGAGTTCCCACTTATCGGTAACGATTTACGAGCTATGACAGGCAAGATACGAGTTCCTTGTTATTGGTAATGGGTAACAAGCTACGATACACAACATACGAGTTCCGGGTTATGAGTAGCGAGTTATAAGCTGCGATTTACGAGTTACGATTTTCGAGTTACGAGTTTCAAGTTACGAGTTTCAAGTTGCGAGTTGCGATATACGAGTTACGAGTTACGAATTACGATCTACGAGGTCCTAGTTACGAGTTACGAGATACACGATGCCAGTTTCCACTTATCGTAACGAGTTGCGAGGTACGAGACGCAAGATACGAATTCCAGGTAATCAGTAATGAGTTACGCATCACGAGATGCAAGTTGCGAGTTTCCACTTATCGGTAACGATTTACGAGCTATGAGAGGCAAGATACGAGTTCCTTGTTATTGGTAATGGGTAACAAGCTACTATACACAAGAAACGAGTTACAGGTAATCAGTAATAAGTTACGAGCTACTAGATACAAGATACGAGTTCCGAGTTATGGGTAACTAGTTACGAGTTACGAGTTACAAGATACGAGCTCCGAATTATTGGTTACGCGTTACGAGTTCCGAGTTCCGAGTTACGCTTCACGAGATACAAGTTGCGATAACCCACTCATCGGTAGCGATTTACAAGTAACGAGATGCAAGATACGTGTTCCAGGTTATCGATAATGGATTAGAAGTTACGATATATAAGATACGAGTTTCGAGTTATGGGTAACGAGTTACGAGTTACGACTTACAAGGTAAGTGATACAAGATACGAGTTCCCACTCATCGTAACGAGTTACGAACTACGAGACACAAGATACGAGTTCCAGGTAATCAGTTATGAGTTACGAGTTACTAGAAACAAGATACGTGTTCCGAGATATGGGTAACCAGTTACGAATTACAAGATACGAGCTCCGAGTTATCGGTTACGCTTTACGAGTACCAAGTTCTGAGTTTCGCGTCATGAGATACAAGATGCGAGCTTCCACCTATCGGTAACGAGTTACGAACTGCTAGTTCTAGGACACGAGTTCGAGGTTATCGTTATTGATTTACAAGATCCGAGATCAAGATTCGAGTTCCGAGTTATTGGCAACGAGATACGGGTTACGAGTTACAAGTTACAAGGTAAGTGATACATGATACGAGCTCCGAATTATCGGTAACACTTTCGAGCTCGGAGTCCTGAGTTAGGCCTCACGAGATACAAGATGCGAGTTCCCATTTATCGGTTACGATTTACGAACTACGAGAGGCAAGATACGAGTTCCTTGTTATTGGTAATGGGTTACAAGCTACGATACACAAGATACGGGTTCCGGGTTATGAGTTACTAGATAAAAGATGCGAGTTCCCACTTATCGTAACGAGTTACGAGCTGCGAGACACAAGATGCGAGTTCCAGGTGATCAGTAATGTGTTACGAGCTACTAGATACAAGATAGGAGTTCCGAGTAACGGGTAACGAGTTACGAGTTACAAGATATGCGCACCGAGTTGTCGGTTACGCGTTACGAGTTCCGAGTTCTGAGTTTCGCGTCATGAGATACAAGATGCGAGTTTCCACCTATCGGTAACGAGTTACGAACTACTAGATCTAGGATGCCAGTTCGAGGTTATCGTCATTGATTTACAAGATACGAGATCAAGATTCAAGTTCGAAGTTATAGGCAACGAGTTACGGGTTACGGGTTACCTCTTGCAAGGTAAGTGATACAAGATACGAGCTCCGAGTTATCGGTTACCTGATACGAGTTCCGAGTTCTGCGTCATGAGATACAAGATGCGAGTTTCCACCTATCGGTAACGAGTTACGAACTACTAGATCTAGGATACCAGTTCGAGGTTAACATCATTGATTTACAAGATACGAGATCAAGATTCAAGTTCGGAGTTATGGGCAACGAGTTATCGGTAACACTTTCGAGTTCCGACTCTTGAGTTACGCGTCACGAGATACTAGATGCGAGTTCCCATTCATCGGTAACGATTTACGAGCAACGAGATGCAAGAGTCGAGTTCCAGGTTATCGGTGATAAATTACAAGTTACGGTATATAAGATACGAGCTCCGAGTTATCGGTATCCCTCTTATCGGTAACGATTTACAAGCAACGAGATGCAAGATACGTGTTCCAGGTTATCGGTAATGGATTAAAAGTTACGATATATAAGATACGAATTCCGAGTCATGAGTAACGAGTTACGAGTTATGAGTTACGACTTACAAGGTAAGTGATACAAGATACGAGCTTCGAGTTATCGGTAACGCGTTGCTAGTTCCGAGTTCTGAGTTACACGTCTCGAGATACAAGATGCGAGTTCCATTTATTGGTAACGAGTTACGATCTTCAAGATCTAGTATATGAGTTCCAGGTTATCGGCAATGGTTTGCGATATCCGAGATAGAAGGTACGAGTTCCGAGTAATGGGTAACGGGTTAAGTGTTACGAGTTACGAGTTACGAGTTACAAGGTAAGAGATACAAGATACAAGCTCCGAGTTATCGTTAACGCATTACGAATTCCAAGTTCTGAGTTACGCGTCACGAGATACAAGTTGCGAGTTCCCACTTATCGGTAACGATCTACGAGTTACGAGATGCAAGATACGAGTTCCTTGATATTGGTAATGGGTAACAAGGCTACGATACACAAGATACGAGTTCCGGGTTATGAGTAGCGAGTTATAAGCTGCGATTTACGAGTAACGAGTTTCAAGTTGCGAGTTCTCATTTATCGTAACGAGTTACGACCTACGAGACACAGGATACGTGTTCCAGGTAATCAGTAATGAGTTGAGAGCTACTAGATACAAGATACGAGCTCCGAGTTATCGGTTACGCTTAACGAGTTCCAAGTTCTGAGTTTCGCGTCATGAGATACAAGATGCGAGCTTCCACCTAGCGGTAACGAGTTACGAACTACTAGTTCTAGGACACGAGTTCGAGGTTATCGTCATTGATTTACAAGATCCGAGATCAAGATTTGAGTTCCGAGTTATGGGCAACGAGTAACGGGTTACGAGTTACGAGTTACAAAGTAAGTGATACAAGATACGACTTCCGAACTATCGGTAACACTTTCGAGCTCGGAGTCCTGAGTTGGGCGTCACGAGATACAAGATACGAGTTACCATTTATCGGTAACGATTTACGAGCAACGAGATGCAAGATACATGTTCCCGGTTATCGGTAATGGATTACAAGTTACGATATATAAGATACGAGTTCCGAGTTATAGGTAACGAGTTACGAGTTACGAGTTACGAGTTACGAGTTACGAGTTACGAGTTACGAGTTACGAGTTACGAGTTACGAGTTACGAGTTACGAGTTACGACTCGAGTTACGAGTTACGAGTTACGAGTTACGAGTTACGAGTTACGAGTTACGAGTTACGAGTTACGAGTTACGAGTTACGAGTTACGAGTTACGAGTTACGAGTTACGAGTTACGAGTTACGAGTTACGAGTTACGAGTTACGAGTTACGAGTTACGAGTTACGAGTTACGAGTTACGAGTTACGAGTTACGAGTTACGAGTTACGAGTTACGAGTTACGAGTTACGAGTTACGAGTTACGAGTTACGAGTTACGAGTTACGAGTTACGAGTTACGAGTTACGAGTTACGTTTTATGAGTTACGAGTTACGAGTTACAAGTAAAGAGATACAAGATACAGGCTCCGAGATATCGGTAACGCGTTATGAGTTCCAAGTTCTGAGTTATGCGTCACGAGATACAAGTAGCGATTTTACACTTATCGGTAACGATTTACGAACTACGAGAGGCAAGATACGAGCTCCTTATTATTGGTAATGGGTTACAAACTACGATGCACAAGATACGAGTTCCAGGTTATCGGTAATGGATTGCCAGTTACGATATATAAGATACGAGTTCTGAGTTATGAGTAACGAGTTACGAGTTACGAGTTACAAGAAACAAGCTCCGAGTTATAGGTAACGCGTGATTAGTTCCGAGTTCCAAGTTACACGTCACGAGATACAAGATGCGAGTTCCCACTTATTGGTAACGAGTTACGATCTTCAAGATCTAGGATACGAGTTCCTGGTTATCGGCAATGATTCGCGAGATCCGAGATAGAAGATACGAGTTCAGAGTAATGGGTAACGGGTCAAGTGTTACGAGTTACGAGTTACAAGGTAAGAGATACAAGATACAAGCTCAAAGTTATCGGTAACGCGTTAGGAGTTCAAAGTTCTGAGTTACGCGTCACGAGATGCAAGATGCGAGTTCCCACTTATCGTAACGAGTTGCGAGCTACGAGACACAAGATGCGAGCTTCAGGTAATCAGTAATGAGTTACGTGCTACTAGCTACAACATACGAGCTCCGAGTTATCGGTTACGCGTTACGAGTTCTGAGTTCTGAGTTTCGCGTCATGAGATACAAGACGCGAGTTTCCACCTATCGGTAACGGGTTACGAACTACCAGATCTAGGATACGAGTCCGAGGTTATCGTCATTGATTTGCAAGATCCGAGCTCAAGATTTGAGATCCGAGTTATGGGCAACAGGTTACGGGTTACGAGTTACGAGTTACAAGGTAAGTGATACAAGACACGACCTCCGAGCTATCCGTAGCACTTTCGAGTTCCGAGTCTTGAGTTACGCGTCACGAGATGCAAGATGCGAGTTCCCATTTATCGGTAACGATTTACGAGCTACGAGATTCAAGATACGAGTTCCAGGGAATCAGTTATGAGTTACGAGCTACTGGATACAAGATACGAGTTCCGAGTTATCTGTAACGAGTTACGAGTTATAAGATACGCGCATCGGTTACGCGTTACGAGTTCCGAGTTCTGAGTTTCGCGTCAAGAGATACAAGATGCAAGTTTCCACCTATCGGTAACGAGTTACCAACTACTAGATCTAAGATACGAGTTCAAGCTCATCGTCCTCGATTTACAAGATCCGAGATCAAGATTCGAGTTCCGAATTATGGGCAACGAGTTACGGGTTACCAGTTGCGAGATACAAGGTAAGTGATACAAGATACGAGCTCAGAGTTATCGGTAACACTTTCGAGTTCCGAGTACTGAGTTACGCGTAACGAGATACAAGATGCGAGTTTCCACTTATCGTAACGAGTTACGAGCTACGAGACACAAGATACTAGTTCCAGGTAATCAGTAATGAGTTACGAAATACTAGATACAAGATACGAGTTCCGAGTTATGGGTAACGAGTTACAAGATACGAGCTCCGAGTTATCGGTTACCTGTTACGAGTTCCGAGTTCTGAGTTCCGCATCATGAGGTACAAGATGCGAGTTTCCACCTATCGGTAACGAGTTACGAACTACTAGATCTAGGATACGAGATCGAAGTTATCGTCATTGATTTGCAAGATCCGAGATCATGATTCGAGTTCCGAGTTATGAGCAACGAGTTACGGGTTACGAGTTACGGGTTACAAGATAAGTGATGCAAGATACGAGCACCGAGTTATCGGTAACACTTTTGAGTTCCGAGACCTGAGTTACGCGTCATGAGATACAATATGCGAGTTCCCATTTATCGGTAACGATTTACGATCTACGAGATGCAAGATACGAGTTCCAGGTTATTGGTAGTGGATTACAAGTTATAATATATAAGATACGAGTTTCGAGTTATGGGTAACGAGTTACGAGTAACAAGATACGAGCTCCGAGTTATCGGTAACGCGTTACTAGTTCCGATTTCTGAGTTACACCTCACGAGATACAAGATGCGAGTTCCCACTTATTGGTAACGAGTTGCGGTCTTCTAGATCTAGGATACTAGTCCCAGGTTATCGGCAATGATATGCGAGTCCGAGATAGAAGATACGAGTTCCGAGTAATTGGTAACGAGTTACGAGTTACGAGTTACAAGGTAAGAGATACAAGATGCTATCTCCGAGTTATCGGTAACACGTTACGAGTTCCAAGTTCTGAGTTACGCGTCATGAAGTACAAGATGCGAGCTTCCACCTATCCGTAACGAGTTACGAACAACTAGATCTAGGATACGAGTTCGAGGTTAGCGTCACTGATTTACAAGATCCGAGATCAAGATTCGAGTTCCGAGTTATGGGTAACGAGTTACGGGTTACGAGTTACAAGGTAAGTGATATAAGATACGAGCTCCGAGTTGTCGGTAACACCTTCGAGTTCCGAGTCCTCAGTTAAACGTCACGAGATACAAGATGCGCGTTCCCATTTATCGGTAACGATTTACGAGCTACGAGATGCAAGATACGAGTTCCAGGTTATTAGTAGTGGATTACAAGTTACAATATATAAGATACGAGTTCCGAGTTATGGGTAACGAGTTACGAGTTACGAGAGGCAATATACGAGTTCCTTGTTATTGGTAATGGGTTACAAGCTACGATACACAAGATACGAGTTCCAGGTTATCGGTGATGGAATACAAGTTACGGTATATAAGATACGAGCTCCGAGTTATCGGTAACGCGGTACGATTTACGAGTTACAACTTACAAAGTAGGTGATACAAGATACGAGTTCCAACTTATCGTAACGAGTTACGAGCTACGAGACACAAGATACGAGTTCCAGGTAATCAGTAATGAGTTACGAGCTACTAGAAACAAGATACGTGTTCCGAGTTATGGGTAACAAGTTACGAGTAACAAGGTACAAGATACGAACTCCGAGTTATCGGTTACGCTTTACGAGTTCCAAGTTCCGAGTTATGGGCAACGAGAGGCAAGATACGAGTTCCTTGTTATTGGTAATGGGTTACAAGCTACGATACACAAGATACGGGTTCCGGGTTATGAGTTACGAGATAAAAGATGCGAGTTCCCACCTATCGTAATGAGTTCCAAGTAATGGATAACAAGTTACGAGTTACAAGATATGCCCACCGAGTTGTCGGTTACGCGTTACGAGTTCTGAGTTTCGCGTCATGAGATACAGCATGCGAGCTTCCACCTATCGGTAACGAGTTACGAACTGCTAGTTCTAGGACACGAGTTCGAGGTTATCGTCATTGATTTACAAGATCCGAGATCAAGATTCGAGTTCCGAGTTATGGGCAACGAGTTACGGGTTACGGGTTACCAGTTACAAGCTAAGTGATACAAGATACGAGCTCCGAGTTATCGGTAACACTTTCGAGTTCCGAGTCCTGAGTTACGCGTCACGAGATACTAGAGGCGAGTTCCCATTTATCGGTAACGATTTACGAACTACGAGAGGCAAGATACGAGTTCCTTGTTATTGGTAATGGGTTACAAGCTACGTTACACAAGATACGGGTTCCGGGTTGTGTTACGAGAGAAAAGATGCGAGTTCCCACCTATCGTAACGAGTTACGAGCTGCGAGACACAAGATGCGAGTTCCAGGTGATCAGTAATGAGTTACGAGCTACTATTACGATCTACGAGGTACTAGTTACGAGTTACGAGATACAAGATGCGAGTACCCACTTGTCGTAACGAGTTACGAGCTACGAGACACAAGATACGAGTCGTTTGTCGGTAACAACTTCGAGTTCCGAGTCCTGAGTTAAACGTCACAAGATACAAGATGCGACTTCCCATTTATCGGAAACGACTTACGAGCTACGAGATGCAAGATACGAGTTCCAGGTTATTGGTAGCGGATTACGAGTAACAATATATAAGATACGAGTTCCGAGTTATGGGTAACGAGTTACGAGTTACGAGTTACAAGATACGAGCTCCGAGTTATTGGTTTCACGTTAAGAATTCCGAGTTCTGAGTTTTGCGTCATGTGTTACAAGATGCGAGTTTCCACCTGTGGATAACGAGTTACGATCTACTAAATCTAGGATAGGAGTTCGAGGTTATCGTCATTCATTCACAAGATCCGAGATCAAGATTCGAGTTCGGAGTTATGGGCAACGAGTTACAGGTTACGAGTTGCGAGTTACAAGGTAAGTGATACTAGATACGAGCTCCGAGTTATTGGTAACACTTTCGAGTTCCGAGTCCTGAGTTACGCGTCACGAGATACAAGATGCGAGTTCCCATTTATCGATAACAATTTTCGAGCTACGAGATGCAAGATACGAGTTCCAGGTTTTCGGTAATGGATAAATAAGTTACGATATATAAGATACGAGTTCCGAGTTATCGGTAACGCGTTACTAGTACCGAGTTCTGAGTAACACGTCACGAGATACAAGATGCGAGTTCCCACTTATTGGTAACGAGCTACGATCTTCAAGATCTAGGATACGAGTTCCAGGTTATCGGCAATGATTTGCGAGATCCGAGATAGGAGATACGAGTTCCGAGTTCCGAGTAATGGGTAACGAGTTACGATTTACGAGTTACAACTTACGAATTACAAGGTAAGAGATACAAGATACGAGCTTCGAGTTATCGGTAACACTTTCGAGCTCCGAGTCCTGAGTTAGGCGTCATGATGCGAGTTCCCATTTATCGGTAACGATTTACGAACTACGAGAGGCAAGATACGAGTTCCTTGTTATTGGTAATGGGTTACAAGCTACGATACACAAGATACGGGTTCCGGGTTATGAGTTACGAGATAAAAGATGCGAGTTCCCACTTATCGTAACGAGTTACGAGCTGCGAGACACAAGATGCGAGTTCCAGGTGATCAGTAATGAGTTACGAGCTACTAGAAGCAAGATACATGTTCCGAGTTATGGGTAACAAGTTACGAGTTACAAGATACGAGCTCCGAGTTATCGGTTACCCTTTACGAGTTCCAAGTTCTGAGTTTCGCGTCATGAGATACAAGATGCGAGCTTCCATCTATCGGTAACGAGTTACGAACTGCTAGTTCTAGGACACGAGTTCGAGGTTATCGACATCGATTTACAAGATCCGAGATCAAGATTCGAGTTCCGAGTTATGGGCAACGAGATCCGGGTTACGAGTTACAAGTTACAAGGTAAGTGATACAAGATACGAGCTCCGAATTATCGGTAACACTTTCGAGCTCGGAGTCCTGAGTTAGGCCTCAGGAGATACAAGATGCGAGTTCCCATTTATCGATAACGATTTACGAACTACGAGAGGCAAGATACGAGTTCCTTGTTATTGGTAATGGGTTACAAGCTACGTTACACAAGATACGGGTTCCGGGTTATGTGTTACGAGAGAAAAGATGCGAGTTCCCACCTATCGTAACGAGTTACGAGCTGCGAGACACAAGATGCGAGTTCCAGGTGATCAGTAATGAGTTACGAGCTACTATTACGATCTACGAGGTACTAGTTACGAGTTACGAGATACAAGATGCGAGTACCCACTTGTCGTAACGAGTTACGAGCTACGAGACACAAGATACGAGTCGTTTGTCGGTAACACCTTCTAGTTCCGAGTCCTGAGTTAAACGTCACAAGATACAAGATGCGACTTCCCATTTATCGGAAACGACTTACGAGCTACGAGATGCAAGATACGAGTTCCAGGTTATTGGTAGCGGATTACGAGTAACAATATATAAGATACGAGTTCCGAGTTATGGGTAACGAGTTACGAGTTACGAGTTACAAGATACGAGCTCCGAGTTATTGGTTTCACGTTAAGAATTCCGAGTTCTGAGTTTTGCGTCATGTGTTACAAGATGCGAGTTTCCACCTGTGGATAACGAGTTACGATCTACTAAATCTAGGATAGGAGTTCGAGGTTATCGTCATTCATTCACAAGATCCGAGATCAAGATTCGAGTTCGGAGTTATGGGCAACGAGTTACGGGTTACGAGTTGCGAGTTACAAGGTAAGTGATACTAGATACGAGCTCCGAGTTATCGGTGACACTTTCGAGTTCCGAGTCCTGAGTTACGCGTCACGAGATACAAGATGCGAGTTCCCATTTATCGATAACAATTTTCGAGCTACGAGATGCAAGATACGAGTTCCAGGTTTTCGGTAATGGATAAATAAGTTACGATATATAAGATACGAGTTCCGAGTTATCGGTAACGCGTTACTAGTACCGAGTTCTGAGTAACACGTCACGAGATACAAGATGCGAGTTCCCACCTATCGGTAACGAGTGACGAACTAGTAGATCTAGGATACGAGTTCGAAGTTATCGTCATTGATTTACAAGATCCGAGATCAAAATTCGAGTACCGAGTTATAAGCAACGAGTTACGGGTTACGAGTTACGAGTTACAAGGTAAGTGATACAAGATACGAGCTCCGAGTTATCGGTAACACTTTCGAGTTCCGAGTCCTGAGTTACGCGTCACGAGATACAAGATGCAAGTTCCCATGTATCGGTAACGATTTACCGGCAACGAGATACAAGATACGAGTTTAAGGTTATCGGTAATGGATTACAGGTTACGATATATAAAATACAAGTTCCGAGTTATGGGCAACGAGTTACTAGTTACGAGTTACATAGGTAACGAGTTACGAGTTACAAGTTACGAGTTACAAGATAAGAGATACAAGATACGTGTTCCGAGTTATCGGTAACGCGTTACTAGTTGCGAGTTCTGAGTTACACGTCACGAGATACAAGATGCGAGTTCCCACTTATTGGTGAAGAGTTACGACCTTCAAGATCTAGGATACGAGTTCCAGGTTATCGGCAATAATTTGCTGGATCCGAGATAGAATATACGAGTTCCGAGTAATGGGTAACGAGTTACGAGTTACGAGTTACAGGGTAAGAGATACAAAATACAGACTCTGAGTTATCGGTAACGTGTTACGAGTTCCAAGTTCCGAGTTACACGTCACGAGATACAACTTGCGATTTACCACTTATCGTAACGAGTTACGAGCTACGAGACACATGACACGAGTTCCAGGTAGTCAGTAATGAGTTACGAGCTACTAGATACAAGATACGAGTTCCGAGTTATGGGTAACGAGTTACGAGTTACAAGATACGCGCACCGAGTTATCGGTTACGCGTTACGATTTCCGAGTTCTGAGTTTCGCGTCATGAGATACAAGATGCGAGTTTCCACCTATCGGTAACGAGTTACGAACTACTAGATCTAGGATACGAGTTCGAGGTTATCGTCAATGATTTACAAGATCCGAGACCAAGACTCGAGTTCCGAGTTATGGGCAAGGAGTTACGGGTTACGAGTTACGAGTTACAAGGTAACTGAAACAATTAGATGCGAGTTCCCATTTATGGGTAACGGTTTACGGGTAACGACATGCGAGTTCCAGGTTATCGGTAATGGATTACTATTTGCCATGTATAAGATACGAGTTCCGAGTAATGAGTTACGAGTTACGAGTTACGAGTTACGAGTTACGAGTTACGAGTTACGAGTTACGAGTTACGAGTTACGAGTTACGAGTTACGAGTTACGAGTTACGAGTTACGAGTTACGAGTTACGAGTTACGAGTTACGAGTTACGAGTTACGAGTTACGAGTTACGAGTTACGAGTTACGAGTTACGAGTTACGAGTTACGAGTTACGAGTTACGAGTTACGAGTTACGAGTTACGAGTTACGAGTTACGAGTTACGAGTTACGAGTTACGAGTTACGAGTTACGAGTTACGAGTTACGAGTTACGAGTTACGAGTTACGAGTTACGAGTTACGAGTTACGAGTTACGAGTTACGAGTTACGAGTTACGAGTTACGAGTTACGAGTTACGAGTTACGAGTTACGAGTTACGAGTTACGAGTTACGAGTTACGAGTTACGAGTTACGAGTTACGAGTTACGAGTTACGAGTTACGAGTTACGAGTTACGAGTTACGAGTTACGAGTTACGAGTTACGAGTTACGAGTTACGAGTTACGAGTTACGAGTTACGAGTTACGAGTTACGAGTTACGAGTTACGAGTTACGAGTTACGAGTTACGAGTTACGAGTTACGAGTTACGAGTTACGAGTTGCGACTTGCGACTTACGATCTACGAGGTACGAATTAAGAGATTCAAGGTGCGAGTTCCCTCCTGTCGTAACGAGTTACGTGCTACCACACGTAAGAAACAAGTTCCAGGTTATCAGAAAAGTGTTACGATTTACTAGATACTAGATACGAGTTTCGAATTCTGAGTTACACGTCACGAGATACGAGATGAGGGTTCCCACTTATTGGTAACGAGTTACGAACTACAGGATCTAGGATACGAGTTCCATGTTATTGGCAACGATTTGCGAGATTCGAGATACAAGATATGAGTTCCGAGTCATGGGTAACGAGTTACGAGGTAAGAGATACAAGATACAAGCTCCGAGTGATCGGTAACGCGTTACGAGTTCTAAGTTCTGAGTTACGCGTCACGAGATACCAGTTGCTTGTTCACACTTTTCGGTAACGAATTGCGAGCTACGAGTTCCTTGTTATCGGTAATCGGTTACAAACTACGATACACAAGATACGAGTTCCGGGTTATGGGTAACGCGTTACGAGTTACGAGTAATGCCTCACGAGACTCAAGATACAAGTTTCCACTTATCGGTGACGAGTTACGAACTACAAGATCTAGGATATGAGTTTGAGGTTATCGTCAGTGATTTACAAGACCCGAGATCAAGATTCGAGTTCCGACTTCCGAGTTCTGGGCAACGAGTTACGGGTTACGAGTTACGAGTTACAAGGTAAGTGATACAAGATACGAGCTCCGAGTTATCGGTAACACTTTCGAGTTCCGAGTCCTGAGTTACACGTCAAGAGATACAAGATGCGTGTTCCCATTTATCGGTAACGATTTACGAGCTCCTAGATGCAAGATACAAGTTCCAGTTTATCGGTAATGGATTACAAGTTACAATATATAAGATACAAGTTCCAAGTTATGGGTAACGAGTTACAAGTTACGAGTTACAAGATACGAGCTCCGAGTTATCGGTAACGCGTTACGAGTTCCAAGTTCTGTTATCGTAACCAGTTACGAGCTACGAGACACATGATACGAGTTCCAGGTAATCAGTAATGAGTGACGAGCTACTAGATACAAGATGCGAGTTCCGAGTTATGGGTAACGAGTAACGAGTAGCAAACTACGAGCTCCGAGTTATCGGTTACGCGTTACAAGTTCCGAGTTCTGAGTTTCGCGTCATGAGATACAAGATGCGAGTTTCCACCTATCGGTAACTAGTTACGAACTACTAGATCTAGGATACGAGTTCGAGGTTATCGTCATTGATTTACAAGATCTGAGATCAAGATTCGAGTTCCGATTCATGGGCAACGAGTTACGGGTTACGAGTTACGAGTTACAAGGTAAGTGATACAACATACGAGCTCCGATTTATCGGTAACACTTTAGAGTTCCGAGTCCTGAGTTACGCATCACCAGATCCAAGATGCGAGTTCCCATTTATCGGTAACGATTTACGAGCTACGAGACGCAAGATACGATTTCCAGGTTATCGGTAATGGATTACAAGTAACGCTATATAAGATACGAGTTCCGAGTTATCGGCAACGCGTTACTAGTTCCGAGTTCTGAGTTACACGTCACGAGACTCAAGATGCGAGTTCCCACTTGTTGGTAACGAGTTACGATCTTCAAGATTAGGATGCTAGTTCCAGGTTATCGGCAATGATTTGCGAGATCCGAGATAGAAGATACGAGTTCCGAGTAATGGGTAACGGGTTACGAGTTACGAGTAACAAGGTAAGAGATACAAGGTACAAGCTCCGAGTAATCGGTAAAGCGTTACGAGTTCCAAGTTCTGAGTTACGCGCACGAGATACAAGGTGCGAGTTCCAGGTTATCGGTAATGGATCAAGTTACGATATATAATATACGAGGTCCAGGTTATGGGTAGCGAGTTACAAATTGTGATGTACGTGTTACGAGTTACGATATACGAGTTATGACTTTAGATCTAAGAGGTACGAGTTACGAGTTACGAGATACAAGAAATGAGTTCCAGGCTATCAGTAAAGGGTTACGAGATACTAGATACAAGATACGAGTTCCGTGTTATAGGAAACGAGATACGAGTTACAAGTTACAAGATGCGAGCCCCGAGTTATCGGTAATGAGTTACGAGCTACTAGAAGCAATATACGAGCTCCGAATTATGGGTAACGCGTTACGAGTTCCGCGTTTTGAGTTACGCGTCACGAGATACAAGATGCGAGTTTCCACTTATCGGTAAGGATACGAATTCCAAGTTATCGGCATTGATTTACGAGATCCGAGATCAAGATTCGAGTTGCGAGTTATGGGTAACGAGTTACGAGTTACGGGTTACAAGGCAAGAGATAGAAGATACCAGTTCCACGATATCGGCAACACGTTACGAGATCCGAGTTAAGACTTAATATCTACGAGGTACGAGTTACAAGATACAAGGTAAGAGATACAATATACAAGCACCGAGTTATCGGCAACGTGTTACGAGTTCCAAGCTCTGACTTACGCGTCATGAGATAAAAGTTGCGAGTTCCCATTTATCGGTAACGATTTACGAGCTAAGAGATGCATGATACGAGTTCCAGGTTATCGGTAGTGGATTACAAATAACGATATATAAGATACGAGGTTCGGGTTATGGGTAGCGAGTTAGAAGTTGTGATTTGCGAGTTACGAGTTTCGAGTTTCGAGTTTCGAGTTTCGACTTGCAAGTTACGATTTACGAGTTACGAATTACGAATTACGAGTTACGACTTACGATCTACGGGGTACGAGTTACGATTTACTAGATACAAGATACGAGCTCCGAGCTACGCGTTACGAGTTTCGAGTACTGAGTTACGCGTCAGGAGATACAATATGCAAGTTCCCACTTATCGGTAAGAGTTACGAATTACCAGGTCCAGGATACGCTTTCCAGATTATCGGCAATGATTTACGAGATCCAAGATACAAGATACAAGCTCCGAGTCATCGTTAACGCGTTATGAGTTACGAGTTCTGAATTACGCGTCAGGTGATACAAGATGCGAGTTCCCACTTATTGGAAACGAGTTAGGATCTACAAGATCTAGGATACAGGTTCCAAGTTATCGGCAATGATTTACGAGATCCGAGATACAAGATACGAGTTCCAAGTTATGGGTAACGAGTAACAAGTTGTGATTTACGAGTTACAAGTTTCGAGTTGCGAGTTACGATTTACGAGTTAAGAGTTACGACTTACGACTTACGACTTACGACTTACGACTTACGACTTACGACTTACGACTTACGACTTACGACTTACGACTTACGACTTACGACTTACGACTTACGACTTACGACTTACGACTTACGACTTACGACTTACGACTTACGACTTACGACTTACGACTTACGACTTACGACTTACGACTTACGACTTACGCCTTACGACTTACGACATACGACTTACGACTTACGCCTTACGACTTACGACTTACGACTTACGACTTACGACTTACGACTTACGACTTACGACTTACGACTTACGACTTACGACTTACGACTTACGACTTACGACTTACGACTTACGACTTACGACTTACGACTTACGACTTACGACTTACGACTTACGACTTACGACTTACGACTTACGACTTACGACTTACGACTTACGACTTACGACTTACGACTTACGACTTACGACTTACGACTTACGACTTGCGACTTACGACTTACGACTTACGACTTACGACTTACGACTTACGACTTACGACTTACGACTTACGACTTACGACTTACGACTTACGACTTACGACTTACGACTTACGACTTACGACTTACGACTCACGACTCACGACTTACGACTTACGACTTACGACTTACGACTTACGACTTACGACTTACGACTTACGACTTACGACTTACGACTTACGACTTACGACTTACGACTTACGAGATACAAGATGTGAGTTCCGACCTATCGTAACGAGTTACCAGCTACGACACACAAGAAGCAAACTCCAGGTTGTCAGTAAGGAGTGACGAGTTACTAGATACAAGATACGAGTTCCGAATTATGGGTAACGAGCTACGAGTTACGACTTACGACTTACTATCTACAAGGTAGTTACGAGATACAAGATGCGAGTTCCCACTTATCGTAACAAGTTACGAGCTACGAGACACAAGATACGAGTTCCAGGTAATCAGTAATGAGTTACGAGCTACTAGATACAAGATACGAGTTCCGAGTTATGAGTAACGCGTTACGACTTCGGAGCTCTAAATTACGCGTCACGAGATACAAGATGCGAGTTTCCACTTATCGGTAATGAGTTACGAACTACTTGATCTAGGATACGAGTTTCAGAGTATCGGCATTGATTTACTAGATCCGAGAGCAAGACTCGAGTTCCGAGTTATCGGTAACGCCTTACGGGTGCCGAGATCTGATTTACGCGTCACGAGTTACAAGATACGAGTTCCCACTTATTGGTAATGAGCTACGAGATGCAAGATAAGAGTTCCAGGTTAGCGGTAATGGGTTACAAGTTACGATGTACATGATACAACTTTCGGGTTATGTGTACCGAGTTACAAGTTTCGATTTAATAGTTACGAGTTTCGAGTTTTACCAGTAAAGAGTTACGAGTTACTAGATACAAGATACGAGTTTAGAGTTATGGATAACGAGTTCCGAGTTACAAGATACTGGTTCCGAGTTATCCGTAACGCGTTACGAGTGCCGAGTTCTGAGTTACACGTCACGAGATACAAGATGCGAGTTCCCACTTATTGGTTACGATTTACGATCTACAAGATCTAGGATACGAGTTCCAGGTTATTGGCAATGATTTGCGAGATCCGAGATCAAGATTCGAGTTCCGAGTTATGGGTAACGAGTTACGAGTTACGAGTTACAAGGTAAGAGGTAGAAGATACAAGCTCCGAGTTATCGGTAACACGTTACGAGTTCCGAGTCCTGAGTTACGCATCACGAGATACAAGATGCGGGTTCCTGTTTATCGATAACGATTTATGAGCTACAAGATGCAAGATCCGAGTTCCTGGTTATCGGTAATGGGTTACAAGTTACGATATACAAGATACGAGATAGAATATACGAGTTACGAGTTACGACATACGATCTATGAGGTACTAGCTACGAGTTACAAGATGCATTGCGACTTCCCACTTAAACAGAGGAACGATAGCTAATCTATTGATAAAAAATTATTTCCTGTTTTGAAGTCTAACATCATCACGTGTTTCACGGTCTTTTTTTCGATTGTTTGATAAATAACAAAAGTTCTTGCAAGAATTTTGAATTTGTAGACAATAAGTATGCTAGTGAAATTCTGTTTGCTGGTA
This sequence comes from Bruchidius siliquastri, assembly GCA_949316355.1. NCBI lineage: Eukaryota > Metazoa > Arthropoda > Insecta > Coleoptera > Chrysomelidae > Bruchidius > Bruchidius siliquastri. Next base: position 23,607,847 of record OX438529.1, read on the forward strand.
GGGCATTGAATCTACCTAGTAACGTACGCAAGAATGAGATGGCAATAGTGTTACTTTGACAAGAAAAAAACATATGATTGAGGTCTCCATAGGATATCCCGTCGCATTCACATAATGGTTCAGAAATTAAGCTCATTTTATACAGAAGGGCGTTATAGTTCGCAACACCACAACAACATCTCAATAAAAAAATATTTTGGACGGGCAGCAGCTATTTTCTTAAAAATTGGCATGGCAGGTAGGGTAGGGTTTATACAAGTATAGTGGCATGGGTGGGTGGATACGAAATCTCGGTACTCAGCATTCCATTTTTCATTGCATTTCGCTTTTATGACGGATAGGTGGTCCTGCTTGAGTAGACTTGCAACTAAATTGCCAGAGTTTATTCCCTCATTGGCGATTTTATCCACTACGACGTTACCAGTAATGCCTACATGTCCTTTTACCCATAGGAAGGTGACAAACACATACTTTTGGCGGAGAAGGACTAATAGTTGGATTATCTGCGCATCCAAATCATGTTTATTTGTGTTTGCGATACTAAGCGATTGTCCGTGAGTCTGTGATAATGATGATTTTCTGGTCATTTGTCACCTGTTCTCTATTTATGTATTCCAGTGCCTTTACTATAGCAGTGGCCTCAGCGTTGAAGATTGACATGTATCTATGGCATTTATATAATTCTTTGTAGCGCAGAGATGGGATCCAAATGGCACAGCCGACACCGTCATTACCCTTGGGAGCATCGGTATATATCTGGCAAGCAGGACTGTATTCTAAAGTGTTTCCAATTATACTGTTGTTGATAAATGCATTTTCTGTATATTCAGGATATACTATATGAGGCTTCTCTAGGAGTAAGGAATATTCTGACCGGAAGAAAGGGAGCTGTTTATGTGACATCAGTTGACTGCTGCAGTCTGCCAAGTTTTCAAATGCTTCGGCAAGTGGGGGAGAGTTTTTGTGGGCCCAGTACCTATTCATTAGGTTACATGTAGTTCAGGTTGCAGGTTTGTTGAGTATTAGTGTGTCATCGGCACTCGGCATACATTTGAGGACAGCATTTTGAGCTAGAAGCTGCCGTAAAATATCGAGCCAAAATCCAGTATCGATCTTGTGAATGCCTAATAGAAAGTCAAAGCAGTTGAAGGATCAGCTACCCAAAATTTTCTAGTCGTGCTCTCTAGGATATTCAAACTTTTTTCAGCTTTGCTTAGCGTATTTTTAATTTGTGTCTCCCAGTCTTACAAACAACAGGGATATTGCCTATATTCATGTGGTCTTGCATATTAATACGGTGTCGACTATATGTCACAATAGCTGATTTATTAAATGAGACCTCGAGACCATTTTCAATGAGGTAGTTATTCACTTCAACGCCGTAGTTTCTGATATTATTTAAACAGTCTGCTAACTTTTTCCTGGAGCTATAAAGGCACAAGTCATCAGCATATTGTAATATGTTTACTGAAATATTTCTTGAGTGGAGGTCCAACGTATAAATGTTGAAGAGAACAGGACTGAGCACCGACCCTTGGGGAAGACCTGTGCTGCTTATCCGTTGTCCTACTAGTTCTTCGCTCGTTGAGATATAAATAACCCTATCATAAAAAATAGTTATTAGATTGGCACCAAATCGTCTGGGGATTCCGATATTAATCATTTTTTCAAATAAAATAAACAGGTTAACATTGTTTAAGCAGCGTTTGTATCAATATATAATGCCGTAAGGTATTCATTTCTTCAGAAGATGATTTCTATGTCATTGACTAAATGTGCTAGACAGTCTGTTATACCTTTTCCTCGCCTGAAACCGAGCTGACATGCGGGCATTAACTTCTTGCTTTCTAACCACCATTCTAGCCGATTTTTGACTACTCTTTCTAATGTTTTCAGAATACAAGACATTAGTGACATTGGTCTGAATGAACTGGGATCTGATCGTTTACTGATTGGTAGGATGACAATCTTCTTGATATTGTGACAGTCTTCCCCATCTATAAGAACCTTGTTGAAAGCTTGGCAGAGTAATTCTTTGGCGTTATCGGGGAGGTGTTCAATCATGGAGTAAGTAACTCCATCGTGCCCAGGCGCTGAGTCGTTTTTCTTTAAATTAGAATCAAGCTCATTTATTGTAATTTCATTGATCAGAAAATGGCCCTGGTACATTTCTTGGTTGGGTATAATCAGGGGTGCCGAATCGGGGGCAACCTTCTTGATGAATTCCTCAGCTGTTTTTTGTGACATGTTGTTGGTGTTGTTGGGATTAATTCCTCTGCTTATAGCGTTCACCCTTCTCCAGATCGTGGACGGATTAGTCTGGGCGTTTAATGAATTGCAGAAGGATGACCAGCTTGCTTTAGCCTTGATCTTGTAGAGTTTTTTGGATTCAGCTACAGTTTTTTTATATTTTATGAAGTTATCTATATTCATATTTGCTTTAAATTTTCGTAAAGATTCTTTAAGCTCCTGAGCCTTATTAGTACATTCTGCATCCCACTATGGTGGTGACGGGTGCTTACTCAATGCAGGATTATTTTTTTTAGTGCGGTATCAGCTGCTCTCGATATAGCGTCAATGAGGGCCGAAAGAAGAGAGTTAGCATAAATGCTCAAGTCAACAGAGTGAATGTGGGATTCTACTAGCGTCGTATACAGATTCCAGTTGGGTTCATTGGTGGTTTTCCATTTGTAAGTGGTGTTTGATCGAAGATGTGCACAGGAATCTCCAATGGTGAACATGATCGGATAATGATCAGATCCGTATGTATCGTCTAGAACTATCCAAGTTGACTTAGGCAACAAATTGCTTGATATAATTGTAACATCTACCACAGAAATATTTGTGTTAGGTCTTGATATCCTTGTCGGTTGCCCTTCGTTCCTGAATATTAGATTGGGAAACTGCTCGACTGCTTCTACTAAAATTTTTCCAGGTGTATTGTTATCTGCTGATCCCCAAGCGTGATGGTATCCGTTAAAGTCGCCGCCTATGATGCAAAGGTTATCTAACTTACTGAAAATTTGAATGTAGTCATTTGCCGTCGCTGAGATATTTGGTGGTCTATAAATTGATGCTATGGATATTATACTGGAACCTATTGATATATTGATTGCGCAAGTTTCTAGGTTTTGATTACTGACACTGCTCATATCAATTTCGGTATATGGTATGCCCTTTCTAAGAAATATTGCCATACCACCCTTGCCATCTGCTCTATCTTTGCGTATAATATTATAATGTTTAAGAGAAATAGAATAATTCTTTCTATACCACGTTTCAGATATGAGAGCTACATCAAAATTACAATTATGAGCTAGACTTTTAAAAAAGTTATGATTAGAGAATGCCGATCTGGCATTCCACTGTATAACCTTAAGTTCAGTGTCGAATGTAGTTTTTAAAAATATCAGACAAGATCGTTTCAATGAGATCTTCAAAGTTAATGGTTTGAGACACGTTGCTGGAGGTTTGCGGGATTAATGTTTGGAAAAATTGTGTAAGATTACTGTTAAGGTCTCTTATTTTATTTTTCATATCTTGGAAAGTCTGATTCATTGAGGGGCTGCTAGGGTCAATGATAGGCTTACCAGCAAAAGTCCATTTATATTCTCTTCTAATTGGCGGATGTTGGGGTTCAGTTTCTTGAACTCTCCTTTTTTTGCTGAAACTCTTCGTGCGCGTAGGTGGAGGATAAACTGCCACTAGCATTCGATTCGTTTAACAGATTGTACAGGAATATCGGATACAATTGTACTTAATAGTTCATCCTCTGAATACGTAGTATCTACGCCTTTGACAATAGCTTTCTTTTCTGTGAGATGTAAAGGTATGTAAGCAATCAAGCCATTGTTTTCAAAAAACGGGATTGTTTATCAGTCTGTTTGCTGCCAATGGGGAGTCGACTTGTATTTTAATTCTAATTCGACCTACTACACTCAATTCGACAATATTTTTTTCATCCACGCCTATTTACAACAATTTCTCACCCAGTCTCGTAGGATGTAGACGGCCAACGTTTAGGATTTTATGTTCCGCAATTATAAAAAATGGACCTTTGCTATTTGGTTGGTATTTGTTTTCACGGTTTATTTTTATCAATCTATTATCCGTAGCCTCAGTTAGCGTATTTCTATACACGGATGGATTACTAATCTCATCAGTCATGTGAACAATTTCAATATTTTGAATATTCGCTTGTGGTGAGCGTTGTTGTATATAGGGAGGGTCAGGGCCACCAGCCCCTGGTGAGTTGGTGCTCGACATTTAGACGAGCACCGTCTGGATACAATTACTTATAGCTATCTACTCACAGTACGATGTAAAAAGACCAAATGGAATAAAACACAAAAATAACAATGTGGAAACAAAAACGCGCGCGGTGACAAAGTCGAATAAGGACCTCTCTCGGCCGATGTACACTGTATGAACGCCGGACGAAAACTGATGCTGGAATGTTAAAAACAGAATTTCAATGAAGCCACCTTTTTGATAGATGGCACTAATGTTAGGGAAGCTATTTTGAAATATTGCAAAACATATTTTTTTTAGTTCCAAACCAATTTTAACTAAATATTTGGGTTTCGTGCTATGTTTCTGACTACTTGTGTTGTGTTTTGTGCCTGGGAAACTGGGATATTCTTCAGCGATTTTTCCCCCTTTTTCAGTGTTTTCCAAGCTTATTTGAGCAAAAAGAAATTTTGTCTTGTTTTCGCTATTTGTAAAATTACTTCCATGCTCCCTAAGAGGTATGCTCTAAATATTCAGTACAAATTACTGATGACCTAATATATGCGAACAAAACACAAATATATTGACAGGGCTGTAATTAACAACTCTAAAAAGTTGTGAATCGTAGATACTAAATCTTTGCTGAAAAAGAAAAGCATTTAAATCAAATACTTTTTTCCGAATAATTTGATTTAGAATTGTAAGTTATTATTCAAAACAATCCTTTTTGCAGATAAAAAGTTGTGTAATTAACACAGTTACACAAATAAGTCTTTTTCTTTCAGTTACGCGTTTCGATTTATATTTAAGTCATCGTCGTACTGTCAAATCTTACATAACTTCTTATCGGCATGATGGAAGACTTTCACCAAGTAAGACCATCTACAATCTATATGATATGGTAAGACATGTATAAATGCCAATTTTTTATGGAACCTGACCCAGGATATTTTTAAAAACAATTTTGAAACTATATTATAACTTATAGAAACGTTAAAATGTTTCGTCCGTGGGAAAATACGTGCCCGGCTTCATGGAGACCTTGGCAAGACGATGATATTGAATGTGAAAATCGAGGTGAAAACATTGACATGGATCCTAACAGGGGTCCATACTCGGATTTGATATAATAAATATATATTTTATCACCATAGAGACGATTCAGGAAACACTCTCTAAAATGGGAAAACTATGCTCACGGTCGGCTTTGCCTCGAAGATTGAAAAAACTTGGATTTAAGTTTAAAGCAATCGACTATAAAGGTCAGCTTTAATGGAAAGTCGGCGGATTTTCAGATGGCGTATTGAACATTTGGAGAAAATAAAGAACATAGAGAAGAAGATTGACTAATCTACTATTTGGATGAGACGTAGTACAATACACCGGAAAGATCACCATTCATTGTCGTTTGAAAGATAGTTCGATTAAAGATGGACTTAAGTTTTGTGGTTGCGTGCATGTAGTTGGAATAAAAACAATAATAATGCCTAATAATAGATGACACCTAGCATATAAAAAAGTCTGTTAAAGAAGTAATGGAGCTTAAAAAAGAAATGTGCTGCGGAAAGAGTCCATGTTCGAATAATGGATGCTACTCCACAACAAGCAATGCATTCAACGCACTAAATATGGCTCTGACCAGCCCATGGCTCATGGGTGATTATCTTTATATTGGTGTTCCAAGTTACTTCGAATAAACTATACAAATTTTCAATCCTATATATAAAACCTACTAAATAAAATCATTTTGAATCCGGGCCGACAGACCTGAAACGGCTTAATATTGGTCCCGAGGTTGAAATACACGTAAAATATATCCATTTATTGAAATCTCTTGAAAATTTATATTTTTTTAAAAGAAAAACAAAAATTAGTTTCAGTCTTGGTTTTACAATTATTTTGGTCAGTGTTCCATAAAAATGTTGTTCTGCAAACATGTTTATTTGATGACATAAAAATATATTGGACCGGACTATGGGTAGCAAATATAACCTCTATCTGTTTCTGCTATCCTAATGTAAGATTTCAGTCATTTCAGACAAACAACTGGAGAGGGAGAGTAATTGTATCACAGAGGATTGCCAGATCGTCTGGAAGAATTGTCCTATAAATGCTAGCGAATTTTCGTTTTTGGTTGAAAATTATCGTACGCTGGTGCGAAACCAGGATTTCGAGAGGGGGGGCGTCACTATTATTTTCTCAAAAAAATGCCACTTTTCCACTCACACTTCCATATATATCATGGTGATATTCCTTTAACGGACCTCAGCTCTTATGCATCAGACACGTTCCCGTTTTTTAACCAAAAGTACAGTGGTATAATGTACAATTACGTCTATGCTTATCCCATGCTTTTATGTCAATATTAGAATGAAACAATTTGAGAGGGTTAAGAAACGACCCGAAATTCCTGTTGCGAAACCTCCTCTTCATTTACATTCATTGAAATATAGTCAAAATAACAAAACGGTCAATAACAAATAATGCCTTTATCTTAAAATACCGTGTGTATATAGAATCAAAGTATGGAAGGTTAATAAAAAAATATAGACATGAAATCAAATAAATAGGAACTTTTTGAACACAATGCTTAAGACAGATAAAGGAATGTAATAATTAATCAGTCTCCGAATCTGGTAGATCGTCATAAATGTTGCTATTTATGTTTTTGTTAATTCTTTAGAAAGGTTCAATTCAATTTTACCTCCTTGTCCATTTACAAGTTGAGAAGTAATCATGCTTTTGCCGATCGTTTCTACTTTCAATTTATTTCTGGCCTTTGTTTCTATTAAATTTAGCTTGCAAAACACTCGTTCACACTAGACATTATAGTGCGACCAACTTAAGATATTCAATACATACTGTGATCTTCAGAGTACATAATATCTATAAACAGATGGCTTACCTTGAAAAAACTGTAAAAAATCTTTAATTATAGATAGTAATTATCGTTTACAACAAGAGGCGAAATCATTGTACGTCTGGCAACCCTGGTATGATAAACCGCTGACGAAGTATGGTAGCGATATCTATGATTTTCTGATTCAAAGTAATATGTCAAACTTAATATAATATACTGCTTTCAAAAAAATCCTAGAAAATAGTTAAAATTTTATTCGACAGATAGTTCTTGCTACCCTAACTTAATCCTAAATATGTGCTGTGCTGTACAGAATCCACAACCGAATATTTCTCATGAAAGAGCTTCGTAAAGTTATAAGAAAACGTAGGGATATCACATTGTGAAAATCTGGTTGTTTATTGTTTCATTTTAGATATTGCCACAAACTTAGATTTATACATATTTGTAAAGTGTCCTAGCAGTTTACTAATAATGATACTAGGGTAATGGTCTACAAAAATATTGCAGTTAAGTGAATTCTTTTTATTTTGCACAGTGTCCCTAATATGCTGGAATGTTGAAAACATGATTTCAATGAAGTCACCTCTTTGATAGATGGCAGTAATGTTAGAAAATATATTTTGAAAAATTCCAAAACATATTTTTTTGTTCCAAATCAATTTCAAACTAGATACGTTTGGGTTTCTTGATTTGTTCCTAACTACTTGTGTTGTGGTTTGTGTCTGGGAAACCGGGATTTACCTCACATATTTTTCCCCTTATTTCAGTGTTTTCCAAGCTTATTTGATGAATAATTCACTGTTGTTCTGTATATGGATTCCAAAGAATGTCAAATGATCAAGACATGAGTCTGATTTATTATTCAATAGTATATACTAGGTATTTATAATGAAGTTTGTTTCTTATTTATTCAGAATATTGGCAATAACTGTGTGCTATTCATCTTCTATGTTTTAATGACACATCTGCATTCTATATGATTGATATTTGTAACACATTGTTCTGAAAATAGGAATGATTGTTCCAGCTTTCTCAGTTGGGGCTATGGCTTGTAAAATAGGAGACATCTTCAAAAAACATTTCAGCATATCAAAAAGGCTTATTAAGTGTGTGATCAACATGTCTCTACACAGGCAAGAATACCAGATGGAAAAGGAAGGGTGGGATCCAACCTGAAGGCAGATGCAGCTCGATCCATTACTTGGACAAGATAATTTGGGTATTGTACTAGTAGTCTGGAATGATAGTTGTAAGTATATGCTAAGTATTTATAATGGAATTTGTTTCTCATTTATTCAGAATATAGCACAATAACTGTTTGCTATTTATCTTCTATGTTTTAATGGCACATCTGCATTCTATATGATTGATATTTGTAACATATTGTTCTGAAAATAGGAATAGGAATTTGCTAATATATTGTGTTACAATTGTTCCAGCTTTCTCAGTTGTGGCTGTGGCTTGTAAAATGAGAGACTTCTTCAAAAAACATTCGGGCATATCAAGAATGCTTATCAAGTGTGTGATCAACATTTCTCTACACAGGCAAGAATACCAGATGGAAAAAGAAGGGTAGGATCCAACCTGAAGGCAGGTAAATCTTATGAGAAATAATATAAAACGAAAAAGTCATACATAATTTTGTTATAAGTAGTTTATAAGTTCCATAATTTTGTTTTTCGCTTAAATTACCCACACAGGAAAACTATAAAGCTGACTTGCTGCCTGTAAAGGAAATAGTAATGATTGTTATATACATAAATTTGATCGTTTTCTTGTATTCTGCATCAATCTATAGAGATGGAATGGGTCAGCCAGCTTTTTCAGGTACTTCCAGAGATAGGGTTACTATAATGATTGTTTTTTTTATGAGTAGGAGTAAATCTGTTCTCTTAATTTTGTCAATGGTCATTCATTTGTAAGTGAAGCTGTGTTTATATAATGTGGGATTTTTTTGTTTGCCTTTGACATACTTTTATTTGCCCTGAAATTGCACTGAGTGCAAATATCACCACAGACTCTGATCTTGTGGCATTTTGGTGCATATTCAACAGCTATCAATATCTATGGCACCCAAGTGAAAAATCATCTTCTTGATTTTTTGAATGTTCAATTTTATATGGTAGTATTGTCTAAATTGTATCATATTTATTTGCATTCATACAAATTAATATAGCAGCATGGATGATATGGTACAGGAAGTGCTAGTTTTGAATCAATTAATAACATCCTACCAATCAATAGTGCTTCATAGGCAAGTTTCATAGTGACACAATTTCAGTGTGCATACTTGTGCCTACATATACACCATCTCAATCAATAGTGTGTAGAGGTGGTGTTGCTACATAATACTACAAATTGATTTTATGGAAGAGTGTCACCAAGTCAGCACACAAATATATTCAGGATATGATGCCCCTGTGATTGTTGGAATGGTTTAAAATTGCTTTTGCAGACCTTTGCTGGAAGCTCATAATTATCAAGAAAATTATTATCACAAGAAGTAAACTTATTATGCTTTACATATTTTTGAAGTATTGAAACCAACTTTTCAATGGAAATAAACCTTTTACCTCAGATTTTGAGAAAATCCAGTATAAAGCTTGTTGAATAGAAGATTCAGTTCCAGTACACAAAGTACACTTGCGGTATCATGAGGGCCAGGACAATCACTTTTTGTGTGAAATTAGTTTATGTTTTGAAATTTATTTACAAATATTTCTGTTATAAGACCAGTCACATGAAGACATTTACACTGATTTTTTTTTTCAGGTTCCAACACTGCCGTAGTAGTTGTAGTGTTATGTACATACCATGAATTAAACCAGTTTATATGTTCATGAATAAAACCCATCAGTGGCGGATTTACGAATTTCCTGCCAGATGGCTATTCAATTTTTGCCGCACACCTATTGACCCCTGAAATTCAAAACCCCCTACTTCACAATCATAATAATTACATTTATTGTGACAGTGAAATCGCAACTTTACCATTTGTAAACTAGGGCATGGTTGTGTCAGTTTCTAGATTATTCTTGCAACCCACGATTTAGTGAAGATTACTCGAGAAACAGTTTTTGAGTATACTTTAGAGCTAAAAAAGCTCAATCACGCACTTATTGTAAAGTAAGGCAAGGTATGCCTTCAAATTTTAGAGACTCGTTTTCTCTGGGGATATAATAAATGTTTTTTTATTTCTATAAAAAAAAATTGAGCCATATTTGCTGCCCTAGGCTCCAGCCTACTCAGCCACTGGAACCCATTATTGTACTAATAAGTATTTCATTCATAGGTCCATCATTTTCCAAGTGTGAAGATTCTTATGAAAAATATAAAACCATTTAAATTGATCATCTTTTATGAATCTTATTTCAGATGTAGTTAAAACATTATTTTTATTATAATACTCAAGGCAATTTTCTTTTAATCTGATAAAATTCCATATATTTTTTCACATTATAGATCACATATCACATAGATAAATGAAGGATAGATCCATAGTGAAACCTATACCTGTATGAAATATTGTGATAACACTTGAGAAACATTTCATTTGTAATGCTAAAATCGCAACATTGTTGAAGGGTGTTAAGGCATATTTTAATCAACATTACTGTGAAATGAATGAAACAATAGAATAACATTGCGTCTTTCATTGCAATGTAGATATAATATTGCAGCAGCCTAATTTTGTTTTGTTTAGTGAGCAGCATCTCAGCATCTATTAGTGTATATATATATATATATATATATATATATATATATATATATATATATATAATCATATTATATTTCTTAATAAAATACCACTTCCTAGGGCATAAAGACTACTGAAACCGACAGACACGAAAAAAATTAATGATATAAGTTATACATCGCATTTATTCCTGACGAAACCGAAAACAAAGCTTAGAGCGATAGTGTAAAAAAATGAACTTTCCTACTGTCCTAATCTTCTACCCAACACGGAATTGCCCGTATTCCGAAGAACATTCGCGCATTCCTTTCGACAAAAAACAAACGAAGGCTTTTATGCATTACTGACCAATCACATCGCACCTAGCGCCCAGGGAAATTCCAAGAAACTATCAACCAGTAGCACTGTACCCAAAAAAGACAGTGGAAATATAAGAATAGAAATGCTATTGATTTTAAATATTTATGCCAACTTTCAGGTGCTGTAAACTGAAAAGTATTTCTCGAAACTTAAAATGCCTTTTTGTGAACCACTTTCGTCGCTCTTTCGGTCTTTTGGCGTTTTTGAAACCGTGTTTTAAACAAATATAAAGCACATCAATATACATAATTTACAATTATACGATATTTCAGAGCGTAGTTAAATTATTTTTCCAAAGGGGGCCAATTTGTTCGGTTTATGTTTTAACGACTTTTTCTGTAGATTACTGCATTTTAACTTATAGGGAACAGATCAGGTATTTTGCGTCTTAAAAGGTTGCGTCAAGTAGGTTGACTCTGCATTTCGCGAGCAGTTGTGTCACTTTATTCACGATTTTGATCAGATTCTTCTTAGATAGTGTCTAATCCATTTTAAATAACGTTTGGCAATACTTCAATAATGGGAATTTCCGGAGACTTGAAAATTTTTAAGATTATTCAAAGCGTTTCGATATTTTTTAAATTCAATTTCAATCATCGATGAATATCTATCTCCAAATCCTTATTGTCAAACTGATAGTATTGCGTAGAAAATATATACCTACATCATGGAAATTTATGTCAGTAATTTCCGTTGGCCTGTCGATCTATGCCTTTTGAAGAAGGTAGTGGAAACATCTGACATGATTTTTCCAAACATTCTTTTCGTCATATTTTCGAGTTTCGGACAGTTATCGAGCATAATCAATTTTTTTCAATGTTAATTATTTTTTGAAAGATATTGGCATGGGAGGTCAAAGCTTTTTGTCACGAAAGCTTATATGTCCGCGGCCACAATATTTTTTCAGCTTTTCCGTGTTGAATGTTGGTAATAAACCGTATTTAATGTGTAGCTATTAATTTGCTACGATCTTCAATCTTCTCAAACTGCATCATTTTTTAATTACCTACCCGTTATTTCATAAAGTGTATTAGACTTCTTATACGGCCTTCGCAAACATCTACATGGCAGTTAAGTGTCCTTAAAGCTCGGTGACGACATCAACTGCAAACATTCATAATCTCTTTTTTGGCGCTTCGTTCGTATGCTAAACTCCTTTCCAGACATTTAAATTGAATTTAGCGCTCGCGACAGCAAAGTCGCATTCGCTTTAGTAATGAGTTACAGATACGATCTTATTAGAGAGCTGCCGCTAGCTGAACCCTTTCTTGGAGTATCTTTCTTTCTTATCCCTCCGCTTTACACCCTCGTAAACGTTGGTAATCTCCGAAAACAAGCGAACGCAACGTAGCGGCGCTTTGCGGCGCACGAGACGCTGAGAACGTTGCCTCAAGGGCGTCGCCAACAAAAATCGCTAATACGTAGGCATCAAGGAAATGCGAATTATATATCCGTACCCCAGAGCCAGAGTATTTCCGTAGAATATCAATCTCTGTGTAGAATGTGGAGTAGAACAATAACTATTTTCGTAGAGAAGGCGTAGAGAACAAGTAAAGTCAAAATTGCTTAGCCTACCGCAAAGCTGTTCTGTGTTCTTAGTCACTGGAGATGTCTTTTTGTGTTTCGGATATACTGTGCATCTGCATTTGTGCGATTCCCAGATTGCATGTGTTTTGACTTATCTGTCATTAGTAACTACATATTTACAGTTCTAGCAACTACTTCTACGGATTACTGAATTTGAACTGCATAAGTATTATAAATAGTTTTTGAGAGCAATATTAGCATTTCATGTCGGTGATGGTTCGGAACATCTAAGTTCTGAATATATGAGAGAAGACATAGATACATGCGCCGCTGGTTTGTTTCAACCGTTTTACACAACCAACTGTTTCGTCGCTTATAAGTTCTATTGTCGGCGAAGAGTCAGTCTAAATCAGGTTTCAATTTTTCCGAACAATGAAGAAACGCGGATGGCGACATCAGTCGACTCTTTAAATAATTGCTACGAATGTTTTACTGAAATATTATATTTTCCACTACAACTGGGAACTCCACTGTCTGTGTGTGCGATTCTTCTTTTTTCTCTAGTCAGAGGCATCAGCAACAATTTGAGGTTTCAAGGAGCAACGCTGGCTTTTATAGTGCCTTTTCCAGTAAAAAATTTCAGGAAAATGTTACTGATTTTCTTCGCGATATATGTGATTTAAGCTTACTGTGAGCAATTCTTTGACATTTAGGTCAGTATTAATCGGAAGATATTATTTAGGTAAAACAGTAATTGTCATTGAATACCTAGGCGCCAAAACGCGCATACGTTTTATAATGCAAAAGATCACGAGGAATTACAATTATTTGATTAATAGTACTTTGCAACAAAAAGTACGATTATTCAATACTGTATAATTATCCCTCGGACTGTAATAGAACATTTAGGTACATAGGTACCAGTAGACGATGGCAGTGTCAGGACATTTCAGCGAATAACGTGAAGGTCATATATAGGTGACAGATATTCCTCAAAAAATGCTAGGTATAGATGATGGATTCGCCCGGTCGCCGGCGCGGCCTCGGGCCGTGTGCGACGAAGATTTTCGGATATTTTTCTGTGAATTTACAACGTTGCCAAGCTTAGTATCGTCATCATTGGGGAACTGAAGACATTGTTATTAATGTACCTATTGTTCATTCGGATACTCAATAACCTAGTAGCTTAGGAGAATGATGAAAAGGATATTTTCTTTATCATGCTCGGCATTTTCGATGGAAATATTGTTTGGGGTAAACGGGGCAAGTAATGCTTGAGTAAGAAAGTTTGATAGATAGTGGGATGGAAACTCTGCCTACGTAGTGCAGCAATTGTAGGTCACTCAAAAAATTGTTTTATTAACGATTTCGCCTATTCCTTGTTATGGAAGAAAATCGCGTTGTAGGAAAATGTATGAGATAGTTATGATTGTTTGAGTGGCGTCAGTTTAGTCAGCAAATACTTCCAAAGCATAATCCATCAGTGAATTTGCCATTGCTTAGCCCGAGGAATCTTTATTTGCGAAACAACAATGAAGCTTCCTTGGAACCCTTGAAGGTTCCTCAACCATATTATCTCGGTAAATAAAACACCATGAAAGAATAGTTTTATTTCGAAGAATTACTATACAATTTTTGTTCCTGAATAATGGTTAAACTAAATTAAATTGAACTACATCTAATCAGCGAAAATTATAGGCTATTATTTTGTGGTGATAAAATTGGGATTAAAAAGTGAACTCATAGGATATATTATTAGAAGGTTTAGGTTACAAATTATGACATTATAATTTCGAAATCTGATTCTCTCATTCTGTTTTGTGATTTGATGAAGGCTGCCCAAGCATAGACATTCGTTTAAATGTCGATTTTTCTTTTCGATCTTTTTGAACTCCATATCCTATACTTTTGTCCTTGTTACTTTCTAATTACATTCCCCACGTTATATCTTCAGAATTTTGTGCCCCCTAAAACCCGATGCCTGGGCTACTAAGGCTTTTGCGTGCCAGTGGAGTAACTTCAAAAAGGTACTCAGGGTCTCTAATTTTTCTTAAAACCCTACCTGTGTCCCAGTCTGTCTGTAAATTATGATTTTTGCGGTATTATTTCATATTAATTGCACGAGGGTGAATTATACCTAGTTCATCTACTTGACTTCAATACTTTTGTTATCAAAAAGTCACTATTACTTATGTGTTCTCCCTGTACGTAAGTCAGATATAGTTGATATATATGTTTTGGGAACAGATATCCAATAAATACCAACAGTAGAATCCATAGTGGGATGACCCACTATACCACTTCCTAGGGCATAAAGACTACTGAAACCGACAGACACGAGAAAAATGAATGAAATAAGCTATTGTGATATACCTAAAAGCCTAATAAAGCCTTTGAGGAATATAATGTTTATCAATATGGAATTATTAAAACAATTCATCAACCTAGTCTTTCTTTCAGTCCTGCTACTTCAAGGGGTTCCTAGGATTGGCGCATCGCTGATCTAGAGTGCATGGTTGCCATGTTGTAGGACTACAAACTGGTGCAATGTTGAAGCCAATGTATAATAGTTTAGTAGTTCATGTCAGGAAACTTGTTTTTATGGTTGGGATTTAATTATAGTATTTTTATTTTTTTAATGACAATCCATTCTTGCGATCTTGCTAAATTGAGCTATATGTTCATGCAAGTACTTGCAGCATATATACGCATGCAGCTGAGTGACGTATTGTGAGTAAAAATGGATGTAGCCTAATTTCGAATCAGAGGCTTATAAAATATGAATAATGCAGCAATACACAAATAAAGGTTTTCATAATCTTGCTCCTAAAGCTTTGACCATGACTCTTCTTGTATCTATTATCTCATATATTTACTAGTTGGATTACGGTCATAAAAAAATATATAATGGAATATTTTACCTTTGTTTGATTCGCTCAGAGGACAATATAAAATAATACTCAAAAAGAGATCCACTTGATATATTATGAATATTAATTGATTTTCAAATTACGTACGCATACTAGCTCTGACAACTTGAAAAATGTATTTGTTATCTCCAGAAATCACATTTCATTTCGACACTACTAAAAAGTACGCACTTTCTAAACATTTTGCACTACCTCAAAACTCTTTTGATATATTAAATGTTCATTGATGTCCCCAGGCTCTCTAGTCAAATACCAGTCACATGAAAAAAGTTTAAAAAAAGAGTACGGAATTTTTTAAAATTTTTTAACCGCCGGAAAAGTACATGAAAAATGATCGCAAACTCGATAAATGTAACAAAGTTTGTGAATATTCAAATACTTCTCGGTTTCCTTTTTTGCTATTCAATTTGCCGCACTATATGGATTTCACACTGGATCTAGCGGTTACTGAGATTATGTTAATAATAAATGAAAAATAAAAAAATAGCAATAGACAAGCCATCAAATTCGAAATTCTAGTAGTCGCAATAATGAAAATAACAAAAAAATAAAATGAGCCAAGTACCAAAAGTGGAATAGGGATTGCCTATTGACCGTCAACTTCATGTACTGCTTTTTAACATCTCCATCGTTAATCACAGGTACATTTAAAAAATACTCCGAATTGAATAAAACAGCAATACATAATGTACAAAGTTCAATTCAAATAGCCTAAGTTTTGAACGTGGCAACGTTGGAGATCTTCTCTTCCTCTTCCTAAAGTTTTCAGTTTGCTACCATAATGAAATTCTGAGAATAAGAATAAGAAGTCGGCAAAGTTGCCAAATTAGTTGGTACTACGGCGTGTGTACTCAGATCAGAGTTAGAATAGGTACCTACCTACTTTCATTATTAGTGTTGAGGTTGTAGAATTTGATTATTCAGGGGTAGGTAGGTATACGTTTTTAGTAGGATTGTTTATTTCTTTGGGATGAGATTATGGATTCTACTGTTGGTATTTATTGGATATCTGTTCCCAAAACATATATATCAACTATATCTGACTTACGTACAGGGAGAACACATACGTAATAGTGACTTTTTGATAACAAAAGTATTGAAGTCAAGTAGATGAACTAGGTATAATTCACCCTCGTGCTATTAATATGAAATAATACCGCAAAAATCATAATTTACAGACAGACTGGGACACAGGTAGGGTTTTAAAAAAAACTAGAGACCCTGAGTACCTTTTTAAAGTTACTCCACTGGCGCGCAGAAGCCTTAGTAGCCCAGGCATCTGGTGCAAAGTTTTAGGGGGCACAAAATTCTGAAGATATAACGTGGGGAATGTAATTAGGAAGTAACAAGGACAAAAGTATAGGATATGGAGTTCAAAAAGATCGAAAACAAAAATCGACATTTGAACGGATGTCTATGCTTGGGCAGCCTTCATCAAATCACAAAATAGAATGAGAGAATCTGATTTCGAAATTATAATGTCATAATTTGTAACCTAAACCTTCTAATATTATATCCTATGAGTTCACTTTTTAATCCTAATTTTATCACCACAAAATGATAGCCTATAATTTTCGCTGATTAGATGTAGTTCAATTTAATTTAGTTTAACCATTATTCAGAAACAAAAATTGTATAATAATTCTTCGAAATAAAACTATTCTTTCATGGTGTTTTATTTACCGAGATAATATGGTTGAGGAACCTTCAAGGGTTATAAGGAAGCTTCATTGTTGTTTCGCAAATAAAGGTTCCTCGTTCTAAGCAATGGCAAATTCACTGATCGATTATGCTTTGGAAGTATTTCTTGACTAAACTGACGCCACTCAAACAATCATAACTATCTCATACATTTTCCTACAACGCGATTTTCTTCCATAACAATGAATAGGCGAAATCGTTGATAAAACAATTTTTTGAGTGACCTACAATTGCTGCACTACGTAGGCAGAGTTTCCATCCCACTATCTATCAAACTTTCTTACTCAAGCATTACTTGCCCCGTTCACCCCAAACAATATCTTCATCGAAAATGCCGAGCATGATGAAGAAAATATCCTTTTCATCATTCTCTTAAGCTACTAGGTTATTGAGTATCCGAATGAACAATAGGTACATTAATAATAATGTCTTCAGTTGAGTACTCACCGAGTCGTTAACGTGAATGTACGCATGTGATTCGAGTTCTATAAAAGCGATAATTTACTAGTGTTACAACTGAAATTTAGTGATTATCTAAAGTACACCTTTATCAAGACTATCTAGTGACCCACAGTAAGTAAAGTAACGAAGATATATCGGATATATACACCCTATACCGAAGTATTAATTTATTCTTGAACGGAAGAATTCTCTACATTCCATTCATTCCATAAATCAGTCAAAATACGGACAGGACCGTACTCAGTATGCGAATACACCATCGTCAACGCATAAAGAATACCTGACAAAGGAAATAATGTCATTATCAAGCACTCCTCAGACAACAACCCAGACCAATAATACATCACAGTCCTATTCTGACGTATTATCACACTATTCATACAGACACCCAAATAAAGATCAAGCCATTGTTTTCAATACAATAGATGGAGCCAGGCTGCAAGATTATCCCCTGAAATTAGGCCCCATCGTAAACCCTAAAAATATAATATTTTGTTCAAGAATACCTAACAACAGGATATGTGTATACCTCTCAAGCAAAGATTTAGTCAACCACTTCATAGAAAATCATAGAGAATTCATAGTCAACGGAGAAACTATAACGGCACGTAGACTCATAACACCTTCTGAAAGATTAATTATTTCAAATGTGTGTCCTACCATACCGCACACGTTTATCAAAGATGCACTACAACAAATTGGCTTGAAACTAATTGCTCCTATTTCATTTCTAAGGATTGGAGCACCTCTTCCAGAATATAACCATATATTAAGCTTCAGACGCCAGATATATATAACACCTGATGACTCTGTTGATATTTCTGAATCCTTGAAAATAACATACGAAAATCTAACCTATCGAATATTTCTGTCACTGGATAGCCAAAAATGTTATAAATGCAAATCACCTGGCCATCTCGCTGCTCAATGCACCTTACACTCACAACAAACTGCTATAGCAACACCAACCAACAATAACACAGCATCCACTGTAAACAATCCTGCCATCGAAGCAAGCACCGAAAACATCCTCCAATCTCAACACCCTCAAGTAACTAAAATTAGAAATATACAAATTACAACAAACATCATTCCACAAGAAGTAAACACAGCAGAAGACATGACAATAACAGAAGCACACACTCCAAGTAAGAGGACAATATCGGAAGTAATAAGTCCTATAACATCTAATGAATCAAGACAACCAGTTTTTAGTATACCAACAAGCTCAAAAACCAAGAAACATAAGCCAGACAGCCAAAAGTCTTATATTGCATAGGAAGCATTAGAATCTGTTAAAAAATTTACAGATAATCAAGAGAACCCATTAATACTCAATTGTGATCAACTGAAAAGCCTATTGGAAAATGTACATGGTTCAAAAGAGGTGATAAATGTAGTTAGCGATTATACATCAGATTTTAAGGCACTAATCGAGATGTTGATTGTAATATACCCTCATATATACGATAAAACTCTAAAAAACAGATGTACGAGGCTTAGAAAGAAATTAGAAAGTTACATAGAGTGTAGCAAAGAGACTTTAAGTGACACATCTTCCATAGATTCAACATTCTGATAAAATGGCGACTATACTACAATGGAACACAAATGGAAATCATGTCCATTTGAACATGCTGAAAAAACTTCTCGCTAATCATACACCGGATATTATATGCATCCAAGAAACACATTTTCATGACACTAAAGTTCATACGCCAAAACATTATACTGGATATTTTAAAAATAGGCAAACAAGAACAGCCAGTGGTGGCGTAGCCATCTACCTTAAGAGTGATATAGGAACGAATCAATTAAATATAAACACCAACCTCGAAGCTGTAGCAGTTGCAATACAAACCCCGCAACAACTGAATATTTGCAATATATATATCCCTCCAAACTACTACCTAGAGAGTAATGAACTAGAGAGACTTATTGAACAAATACCATTGCCAAGAATAATCCTTGGTGACTTTAACGCTCATAGTCATATCTGGGGATCCTTCAAAAATGACGTTAGAGGCAATATTATAACAAACATCCTTGAAACATCCACACTCAGCATACTAAATGATGGAAGCAGCACCAGGTTTGACTCAGGATCCGGTAGATTTTCCACAATTGATCTAAGCTTATGTATTCCTAGTCTACTAACCAGTTTAGAATGGGCAACAGAAGACGATCTATATGGCAGTGACCACTTTCCTATTATTATCTCAAATTCTAAAAATAATGCTAGTAACGAAACACCTCCAGAAAAATGGAGGATAAAAGTGGCAGACTGGGCTAAGTTTTCAGGACTCATAGACGAAAAACTCTCCAAATCATATATATCCGGTGACATTAACTCTCTAGTCAACCATTTCAACAAAATAATTATAGAGGCCGCAACTCATAGTATGGGCAAAACAAAAATAATCAAGAACAAAAATCCTGTACCTTGGTGGAATGAGGAATGCGAGTTAGCACTCAAATTCAGACGACACAGAAATCCTACGAATTTATCGATTCTAAGAAACCAACAAGCACGAATGAAACTAATCACAAATAGAAGGCAAAAGCAGTCATGGAAAGATTTTACCAATAGTATCTCCTCCACTACTACGGCGAGAAAAACATGGAAGAAAATTAAAAGTATTTCAGGTAACAAAACGTTTTCCAAAATAAGAGCATTAAAAGATGGTGATAGCATGGCCACTTCCAATGAACAAATTGCAGCAGTATTATCTGAAACGTACCATAAACACTATAGTGATGCAAACTACCAGCAAGAATTCATCACATACAAGAGCCTCAAAGAGGCTACACCTATTAAGATAAAAAATGATTCAGAACAAATTAATATACCTATCACAGAATCGGAATTTGTGGAAGCTCTTGAAGATCTTAAGGATACATCGGCAGGACCAGATGATATTCCTCCCATCTTTTTGAAAAAACTTCCACCAGCAGCTAGGAAATTCCTCCTCAATATATATAACACTATATGGAGCAATCACACGTTTCCAGATTTATGGAGGACAGCAGTTACTGTACCTATATTAAAACCGAATAAACCACCTCATTTACCGGAATCATATAGGCCTATATCTCTGACCTGTGCCGTGGGAAAACTACTGGAAAAAATAATCAATCGAAGATTAATGTGGAGTCTGGAAAGCAAAAACCTTCTAATCCATCAACAAGCAGGATTCAGAGCAAATAGGTCCACCCTGGATAATATTGTTGACCTAGAAACTCATATTCATCAAGCATTTGCTGACCGACAACATTGCTTAGCTGTATATTTCGATATAAGCAAAGCCTTCGACACCACTTGGAAACACAACATTATATCCAAATTTCAGAATTGGGGATATAATGGAAATATCCTTGCATACATACATAACTTTTTGACAAACAGGAAACTCCGAGTGCGTGCTAATGGAACACTTTCTGAAGAAAGGACACAAGATAATGGCACACCTCAGGGATCTATTATAAGTCCGACACTATTTCTTGTAGCCATGAACGATGTAGTAGAAAACATTGAAACACCAGTACAAGCACGTCTGTTTGCGGATGATTTAATTATGTTTGTTAAAAGAAAGAACGTAACAACCAATGCATCATTACTACAAAAACAGCTTAATCATCTAGAATTATGGTCAAGGAGGTCTGGGCTTACATTTTCAACAGACAAGACTAAATGTATTGTCTTCTCTAAAAAATCATCACATGCTAAACCTCCACTACTACTGTATGGCGAAACCCTTCAATATACTAATGACATTAAATTCCTAGGAATAATTTTTGATGACAAATTATCATGGCGACCACATATTACAGAACTTGTTAAGTCTTGCCAGTCAGGGATGAATATTTTAAGATACTTATCCAACAAAAAATGGGGTGCTGATGGAAAAATGCTTCTATTGACATATCGTACACTTATAAGGTCTAAGCTCGACTACGGCTGCATAGCTTATACATCAGCAAAACAATCCATTTTAAAGCTACTTGATATGCTACACAATTCTGCTTTACGTCTCATATTAGGTGCATTTAAGACTACTCCAGTAAACAGCCTATATTGTGAATCCGGAGAAACTCCTCTAGCCTTAAGACGACAAATTCTAAGCCTATCTTACTACTCCAAAATTGCATCAAATCCTAACGTACCATTCCACCAGAATCTATACGACACAAGAAACCATCAATCACACTCAATCAACGGGATACCATTCTATCACAGAGTTAAAGTCATCTTGCAAAACTTGAATATCTCAAACCTGCCATCTACGTTCTCTGCACTCCCTTCTATCATTCCACCATGGACAATTCAAATACCACCTATAGATACGAGACTCATGAAGTATAATAAAGAGGAAACGCCTTCAAGGATCATTGCACAAGACTTCTATAATTTAATAAATGAGTACTATAATCACAGCGAGATCTACACAGATGCATCGAAAACGGGCCTCAATGCAGGTGCTGCAGTGGTTACACCTGACTCAACTATCACATTCAAGCTCCCAGCGGTCGCCACAGTCTCAACAGGAGAACTATATGCTGTATTAAAAGCTCTTACATATATAGAAGGAAATACAGATCAAAACTGGATTATAATAAGTGATTCCCTCAATTCTCTTGCACTTATCAAAAAAATTTATACAAGAAATCCTCTAGCCAATATAATAAAAGAAAAGATCCATAACATACAGCTTCAAAATGTACACATATTATTCTTCTGGGTTCAAACAAGCTTCTCAGATGAGCTACTCCTTCAACCTTAAAGTTCCAACCGCGGATGTCAAAGCATCATATAAACAGATCGTCATCACCTACTGGAATAATATGTGGCAAAGTATTCCGTCAAAATTGTCAGAGCTAAAACCATCTTTCGCACCATGGCAGACCCTCACCACCAACAGGAGACAACAGGAGATCATCACCCGCTTACGACTCGGCCACACCAGAGCTATCCACGAGTACCTAATTTCCAGACAATCTGAACCGATCTGTATTTTTTGTGAAGTGCAACAGACAATTAAACACCTTTTAGTGGAGTGCCCAATGTATGAACATGAAAGAGTAATTAATAATATCGGATCCAATCTCAAAGACATATTAGGAAACCAATGTAATTTGCAACAACTATTCAGCTACCTTAAATGTATAAACATATTACACAAACTGTAAATCACCAAATCCGCCGCCAATAGCCTCTGGCTGATGCGGTTGTATTTTCAAATAAAAAAAAAAAGTCTTCAGTTCCCCAATGATGGCGATTCTAAGCTTGGCAACATTGTAAATTCACAGAAAAATATCAGAAAATCTTCGTCGCACACTGCCCGAGGCCGCGCCGGCGACCGGGCGAATCCATCATCTAACCCTAGCATTTTTTGAGGAATATCTGTCACCTATATATGACCTTCATGTTATTCGCTGAAATGTCCTGACACTGCCATCGTCTACTGGCACCTATGTACCTAAATGTTCTATTACAGTCCGGAAGATAATTATACAGTATTGAATAATCGTACTTTTTGTTTCAAAGTACTATTAATCAAATAATCGTAAGTCCTCGTGATCTTTTGCATTATAAAACGTATGCGCGTTTTGGCGCCTAGGTCTTCAATGACAATTACTGTTTTACCTAAATAATTTCTTCCGATTAATACTGACCTAAATGTCAAAGAATTGCTCACAGTAAGCTTAAATCACATATATCGCGAAGAAAATCAATAACATTTTCCTGAAATTTTTTACTGGAAAAGGCACTATAAAAGCCAGCGTTGCTCCTTGAAACCTCAAATTGTTGCTGATGCCTCTAACTAGCGAAAAAGAAGAATCGCACACACAGACAGTGGAGTTCCCAGTTGTAGTGGAAAATATAATATTTCAGTGAAACATTCGTAGCTATTTTTTAAAGAGTCGACTAATGTCACCATCCGCGTTCCTTCATTGTTCGGAAAAATTGAAACCTGATTTAGACTGACTCTTCGACGACAATAAAACTTATAAGCGACGAAACAGTTGGTTGTGTAAAACGGTTGAAACAAACCAGCGGCGCAGGTATCTATGTCTTCTCTCATATATTCAGAACTTAGATGTTCCGAACCATGACCGACATGAAATGCTAATATTGCTCTTAAAAACTATTTATAATACTTATGCAGTTCAAATTCAGTAATCCGTAGTAGTTGCTAGAACTGTAAATATGTAGTTACTAATGACAGATAAGTCAAAACACATGCAATCTGGGAATCGCACAAATGCAGATCCACAGTATATCCGAAACACAAAAATACATCTCAAGTGACACAGAAAACAGAACAATTTTGCGATAGGCTAAGCAATTTTGACTTTACTTGTTCTCTACGCCTTCTCTACGAAAATAGTTATTGTTCTACTCCACATTTTCACAGAGATTGATATTCTACGGGAATACTCTGGCTCTGGGGTACGGATATATAATTCGCATTTCCTTGATACCGTGTTGTCTACGTATTAGCGATTTTGGTTGGCGACGCCCTTGAGGCAACGTTCTCAGCGTCTCGTGCGTCGCAAAGCGCCGCTACGTTGCGTTCGCTTGTTTTCGGAGATTACCAACGTTTACGAGGGTGTAAAGCGGAGGGATAAGAAAGAAAGGTACTCCAAGGAAGGGTTCAGCTCGCGGCAGCTCTCTAATAAGATTGTATCTGTAACTCATTACTAAAGCGAATGCGACTTTGCTGTCGCGAGCGCTAAATTCAATTTTAATGTCTGGAAACCAGTTTTGCAGACGAACTAAGCGCCAAAAAAGAATTATGGATGTTTGCAGTTGATGTCGTCACCGAGCTTTAAGGACACTTAATTGCCATGTAGATGTTTGCGAAGGCCGTATAAGAAGTCTAATACACTTTATGAAATAACGGGTACCCGATACGAGCTCCGAGTTATCGGTAACGCGTTACTAGTTCCGAGTTCTGAGATATACGTCACGAGATACAAGATGTGAGTTCCCACTTATTGGTAATGAGTTACGATCTTCAAGATCTAGGATACGAGTTCCAGGTTATCGGCAATGATTTGCGAGATCCGAGATAGAAGATACGAGTTCCGAGTAATTGGTAACAAGTTACGAGTTACAAGTTACAAGGTAAGAGATACAAGATACAAGCTCCGAGTCATCGGTAACACGTTACGAGTTCCAAGTTCTGAATTACTCGTCATGAGATACAAGATGCGAGCTTCCACCTATCGGTAACGAGTTACGAACAACTAGATCTAGGATACGAGTTCGAGGTTATCGTCACTGACTTACAAGATCCGAGATCAAGATTCGAGTTCCGAGTTATGGGTAACGAGTTACGGGTTACAAGATACAAGCTCCGAGTTATCGGTAACACGTTACGAGTTCCAAGTTCTGAGTTACGCATCATGAGATACAAGATGCGAGCTTCCACCTATCGGTAACGAGTTACGAACAACTAGATCTAGGACACGAGTTCGAGGTTATCGTCACTGATTTACAAGATCCGAGATCAAGATTCGAGTTCCGAGTTATGGGTAACGAGTTACGGGTTACGGGTTACGGGTTACGAGTTACAAGGTAAGTGATACAAGACAAGAGCTCCGAGTTGTCGGTAACACCTTCGAGTTCCGAGTCCTGAGTTAAACGTCACGAGATACAAGATGCGTGTTCCCATTTATCGGTAACGATTTACGAGCTACGAGAAGCATGATACGAGTTCGAGGTTATAGGTAGTGGATTACAAGTTACAATATATAAGATACGAACTCCGAGTTATCGGTAACGCGTTACTAGTTCCGGGTTCTGAGTTACACGTTACGAGATACAAGATGCGGGTTCCCACTTATTAGTAACGAGTTACGATCTACATGATCTAGGAACCGAGTTTCTGGTTATCGGCAGTGATTCGCGAGATCCGAGACAGAAGAAACGAGTTCCGAGTAATAGGTAACGAGTAACGAGTTACTAGTTACGAGTTAGAAGGTAAGAGATAAAAGATACAAGCTCCGAGTTATCGGTAACGCGTTATGAGTTCCAAGTTCTGAGTTACGCGTCATGAGATACAAGATGCGAGCTTCCACCTATCGGTAACGAGTTACGAACAACTAGATCTAGGATACGAGTTCGAGGATATCGTCACTGATTTACAAGATCCGAGATCAAGATTCGAGTTCCGAGTTATGGGTAACGAGTTACGGGTTACTGGTTACCAGTTACAAGGTAAGTGATACAAGATACGAGCTCCGAGTTGTCGGTAAAACCTTCGAGTTCCGAGTCCTGAGTTACACGTTACGAGATACAAGATGCGGGTTCCCACTTATTAGTAACGAGTTACGATCTTAATGATCTAGGAACCGAGTTCCTGGTTATCAGCAGTGATTCGCGAGATCCGAGATAGAAGAAACGAGTTCCGAGTAATAGGTAACGAGTTACGAGTTGCTAGTTACGAGTTAGAAGGTAAGAGATAGAAGATACAAGCTCCGAGTTATCGGTAACGCGTTATGAGTTACAAGTTCTGAGTTACGCGTGACGAGATGCAAGTTGCGAGTTCCCACTTATCGGTAACGATTTACGAGCTATGACAGGCAAGATACGAGTTCCTTGTTATTGGTAATGGGTAACAAGCTACGATACACAACATACGAGTTCCAGGTTATGAGTAGCGAGTTATAAGCTGCGATTTACGAGTTACGATTTTCGAGTTACGAGTTTCAAGTTACGAGTTTCAAGTTGCGAGTTACGATATACGAGTTACGAGTTACGAATTACGATCTACGAGGTCCTAGTTACGAGTTACGAGATACACGATGCCAGTTTCCACTTATCGTAACGAGTTGCGAGGTACGAGACGCAAGATACGAATTCCAGATAATCAGTAATGAGTTACGCATCACGAGATGCAAGTTGCGAGTTTCCACTTATCGGTAACGATTTACGAGCTATGAGAGGCAAGATACGAGTTCCTTGTTATTGGTAATGGGTAACAAGCTACGATACACAAGATACGAGTTCCAGGTAATCAGTAATAAGTTACGAGCTACTAGATATACGAGTTCCGAGTTATGGGTAACTAGTTACGAGTTACGAGTTACAAGATACGAGCTCCGAGTTATTGGTTACGCGTTACGAGTTCCGAATTCCGAGTTACGCTTCACGAGATACAAGTTGCGATAACCCACTCATCGGTAGCGATTTACAAGTAACGAGATGCAAGATACGTGTTCCAGGTTATCGATAATGGATTAGAAGTTACGATATATAAGATACGAGTTTCGAGTTATGGGTAACGAGTTACGAGTTACGACTTACAAGGTAAGTGATACAAGATACGAGTTCCCACTCATCGTAACGAGTTACTAGCTACGAGACACAAGATACGAGTTCCAGGTAATCAGTTATGAGTTACGAGCTACTAGAAACAAGATACGTGTTCCGAGATATGGGTAACCAGTTACGAGTTACAAGATACGAGCTCCGAGTTATCGGTTACGCTTTACGAGTACCAAGTTCTGAGTTTCGCGTCATGAGATACAAGATGCGAGCTTCCACCTATCGGTAACGAGTTACGAACTGCTAGTTCTAGGTCACGAGTTCGAGGTTATCGTCATTGATTTACAAGATCCGAGATCAAGATTCGAGTTCCGAGTTATTGGCAACGAGATACGGGTTACGAGTTACAAGTTACAAGGTAAGTGATACAAGATATGAGCTCCGAATTATCGGTAACACTTTCGAGCTCGGAGTCCTGAGTTAGGCCTCACGAGATACAAGATGCGAGTTCCCATTTATCGATAACGATTTACGAACTACGAGAGGCAAGATACGAGTTCCTTGTTATTGGTAATGGGTTACAAGCTACGATACACAAGATACGGGTTCCGGGTTATGAGTTACTAGATAAAAGATGCGAGGTCCCACTTATCGTAACGAGTTACGAGCTGCGAGACACAAGATGCGAGTTCCAGGTGATCAGTAATGTGTTACGAGCACTAGATACAAGATAGGAGTTCCGAGTAACGGGTCACGAATTACGAGTTACAAGATATGCGCACCGAGTGTCGGTTACGCGTTACGAGTTCCGAGTTCTGAGTTTTGCGATACAAGATGCGAGTTTCCACCTATCGGTAACGAGTTACGAACTACTAGATCTAGGATGCCAGTTCGAGGCTATCTTCATTGATTTACAAGATACGAGATCAAGATTCGAGTTCGAAGTTATAGGCAACGAGTTACGGGTTACGGGTTACCACTTGCAAGGTAAGTGATACAAGATACGAGCTCCGAGTTATCGGTTACCTGATAAGAGTTCCGAGTTCTGAGTTCTGCGTCATGAGATACAAGATGCGAGTTTCCACCTATCGGTAACGAGTTAAGAACTACTAGATCTATGATACGAGTTCGAGGTTATCGTCATTGATTTACTTGATCCGAGATCAAGATTCGAGTTCCGAGTTATGGGCAACGAGTTACGGGTTACGAGATACGAGTTACAAGGTAAGTGATACAAGATACGAGCTCCGAGTTATCGGTAACACTTTCGAGTTCCGAGTCCTGAGTTACGCGTCACGAGATACAAGATGCGAGTTCCCATTTATCGGTAACAATTTACGAGCAACGAGATGCAAGACACGAGTTCCAGGTTATCGGCAATGGATTACAAGTTACGATATATAAGATACGAGTTCCGAGTTATGGGTAATGATTTACGAGTTACGAGTTACAATATGCGAGTTCCGAGTTATCGGTAACGCGTTACTATTTCCGAGTTCTGAGTTTCACGTCATGAGATACAAGATGCGAGTTCCCACTTATTGGTAACCAGTTCCGATCTTCAAGATCTAGGATACGAGTGCCAGGTTATCGGCAATGATTTTCGAGATCCGAGACAGAAGATACGAGTTCCGAGTAATGGGTAACAAGTTACGAGTTACGTGTTACAAGGTAAGTGATACAAGATGCTAGCTCCAAGTTGTCGGTAACACTTTCGAGTTCCGAGTCCTGAGTTACGCGTCACGAGATACAAGTTGCGAGTTCCCACTTATCGGTAACGATTTACGAGCTACGAGAGGCAAGGTACGAGTTCCTTGTTATTGATAATAGGTTACAAGCTACGATACACAAGATGCGAGTTCCGGGATGTGAGTAGCAAGTTACAAGCTGCGATTTACGAGTTACGAGTTTCGAGTTACGAGTTTCGAGTTGCGAGTTACGAGAAACAAGATACGAGTTCCAGGTAATCAGTAATGAGTTACGAGCTACTAGATACAAGATACGAGTTCCGAGTTATGGTTAACGAGTTACGAGTTACAAGATACGAGCTCGGAGTTATTGGTTACCTGTTACGAGTTCCAAGTTCTGAGTTCCGCGTCATGAGGTACAAGATGCGAGTTTCCATTTATCGGTAACGATTTACGATCTACGAGATGCAAGATACGAGTTCCAGGTTATTGGTAGTGGATTACAAGTTACAATATATAACATACGAGTTCCGAGTTATGGGTAACGAGTTACGAGTTACAAGATACGAGTTACAAGATAAGTGATACAAGATACGAGCTCCGAGTTGTCGGTATCACTTTCGAGTTCCGAGACCTGAGTTACTCGTCACGAGATACAAGATGCGAGTTCCCATTTATCGGTAACGATTTACGATCTACGAGATGCAAGATACGAGTTCCAGGTTATTGGCAGTGGATTACAAGTTACAATATATAAGATACGAGTTCCGAGTTAGGGGTAACGAGATACGAGTTACAAGATACGAGTTACAAGATAAGTGATACAAGATACGAGCTCCGAATTATCGGTATCACTTTCGAGTTCCGAGACCTGAGTTACTCGTCACGAGATACAAGATGCGAGTTCCCATTTATCGGTAACGATTTACGATCTACGAGATGCAAGATACGAGTTCCAGGTTATTGGTAGTGGATTACAAGTTACAATATATAAGATACGAGTTCCGAGTAATGGGTAACGAGTTACGAGTTACTAGTTACGAGTTAGAAGGTAACAGATACAAGATACAAGCTCCGAGTTATAGGTAACGCGTTAAGAGTTACAAGTTCTGAGTTACGCGTCAAGAGATGCAAGTTGCGAGTTCCCACTTATCGGTAACGATTTACGAGCTACGAGAGGCAATATACGAGTTCCTTGTTATTGGTAATGGGCTACAAGCTACGATACACAAGATACAAGTTCCGGGTTATGAGTAGGGAGTTATAAGCTGCGATTTTCGAGTTACGAGTTACTAATTACGAGTTACGAGTTTCGAGTTACGAGTTTCAAGTTACGAGTTTCGAGTTGCGAGTTACGATATACGAGTTACGAGTTACGAATTACGACTTACGATCTACGAGGCACTAGTTACGGGATACACGATGCGAGTTTCCACTTATCGTAACGAGTTACGAGCTACGAGACACAACATACGAGTTCCTTGTTATTGATAATGGGTAACAAGCTACGATACACATAATACGAGATCCAGGTAATCAGTAATGAGTTACGAGCTACTAGATACAAGATACGAGTTCCGAGTTATGGGTAACTAGTTACGAGTTATGAGTTACAAGATACGAGCTCCGAGTTATTGGTTACGCGTTACGAGTTCCGAGTTCTGAGTTTTGCGTCATGAGTTACAAGATGCGAGTTTACACCTATCGGTAACGAGTTACGAACTACTAGATCTAGGATACCAGTTCGAGGTTATCATCATTGATTTACAAGATACGAGATCAGGATTCAAGTTCGGAGTTATGGGCAACGAGTTATCGGTAACACTTTCGAGTTCCGGGTCCTGAGTTACGCGTCACGAGATACGAGATGCGAGTTCCCACTTATTGGTAACGAGTTACGATCTTCATGATCTAGGATACGAGTTCCAGGTTATTGGCAATGATTTGCGAGATCCGAGATAGAAGATACGAGTTCCGAGTGATGGATAACCGGTTAAGTGTTACGAGTTACGAGTTACAAGGTAAGAGATACAAGATACAAGCTCCGAGTTATCGGCAACACTTTCGAGTTCCGAGTCCTGAGTTACGCGTAACGAGATACTAGATGCGAGTTCCCATTTATCGGTAACGATTTACGAGCAGCGAGGTGCAAGATACGAGTTCCAGGTTATCGGTGATGGATTACAAGTTACGGTATATAAGATACGAGCTCCGACTTATCGGTAACGCGTTACGAGTTCCAAGTTCTGAGTTACGCGTCACGAGATACAAGTTGCGATATCCCACTTATCGGTAACGATTTACAAGCAACGAGATGCAAGATACGTGTTCCAGGTTATCGGTAATGGATCAGAAGTTACGATATATAAAATGCGAGATCCGAGTTATGGGTAACGAGTTACGAGTTACGAGTTACGACTTACAAGGTAAGTAATACAAGATACGTGTTCCCACTTATCGTAACGAGTTACGAGCTACAAGACACAAGTTACGAGTTCCAGGTAATCAGTAATGAGTTACGAGCTACTAGAAACAAGATACGTGTTCCGAGTAATGGGTAACGAGTTACGAGTTACTAGTTACGAGTTAGAAGGTAGGAGATACAAGATACAAGCTCCGAGTTATCGGTAACGCGTTATGAGTTACAAGTTCAGTTACGCGTCACGAGATGCAAGTTGCGAGTTCCAACTTATTGGTAACGAGTTGCGGTCTTCTAGATCTAGGATACTAGTCCCAGGTTATCGGCAATGATATGCGAGTCCGAGATAGAAGATACGAGTTCCGAGTAATGGGTAACGAGTTACAAGGTAAGAGATACAAGATGCAAGCTCCGAGTTATCGGTAACACGTTACGAGTTCTCAGTTCTGAGTTGCGCGTCATGAGATACAAGATGCGAGCTTCCACCTATCGGAAACGAGTTACGAACTGCTAGTTCTAGGACACGAGTTCGAGGTTATCGTCATTGATTTACAAGATCCGAGATCAAGATTCGAGTTCCGAGTTATTGGCAACGAGATACGGGTTACGTGTTACGAGTTACAAGATAAGTGATACAAGATACGAGCTCCGAGTTGTCGGTAACACCTTCGAGTTCCGAGTTCTGAGTTACACGTTACGAGATACAAGATGCGGGTTCTCACTTATTAGTAACGAGTTACGAGCTACGAGATACAAGATGCGTGTTCCCATTTATCGGTAACGATTTACGAGCTACGAGAAGCAAGATACGAGTTCCAGGTTATTGGTAGTGGATTACAAGTTACAATATATAAGATACGAGCTCCAAATTATCGGTAACACTTTCGAGTTCCGAGACCCGAGTTACTCGTCACGAGATACAAGATGCGAGTTCCCATTTATCGGTAACGATTTACGATCTACGATATGCAAGATACGAGTTCCAGGTTATTGGTAGTGGATTACAAGTTATAATATACAAGATACGATTTCCGAGTTATGGGTAACGAGTTACGAGTTACAAGATACGAGCTCCGAGTTATCGGTAACGCGTTACTAGTTCCGAGTTCTGAGTTACGCGTCATGAGGTACAAGATGCGAGCTTCCACCTATCGGTAACGTGTTACGAACAACTAGATCTAGGATACGAGTTCGAGGTTATCGTCACTGATTTACGAGATCCGAAATCAAGATTCGAGTTCCGAGTTATGGGTAACGAGTTACGGGTTACGGGTTACGAGTTACAAGGTAAGTGATACAAGATACAAGCTCCGAGCTGTCGGTAACACCTTCGAGTTCCGAGTCCTGAGTTAAACGTCACGAGATACAAGATGCGTGTTCCCATTTATCGGTAACGATTTACGAGCTACGAGATGCAAGATACGAGTTCCAGGTTACTGGTAGTGGATTACAAGTTACAATATATAAGATACGAGTTCCGAGTTATGGGTAACGAGTTACGAGTTGCGAGTAACGAGTTACAAGTTACCCGATACGAGCTCCGAGTTATCGGTAACGCTTTAATAGTTCCGAGTTCTGAGATATACGTCACGAGATACAAGATGTGAGTTCCCACTTATTGGTAATGAGTTACGATCTTCAAGATCTAGGATACGAGTTCCGAGATACGGGTTATCGGCAATGATTTGCGAGATCCGAGATAGAAGATACGAGTTCCGAGTAATGGGTAACGAGTTACAAGGTAAGAGATACAAGATGCAAGCTCCGAGTTATCGGTAACACGTTACGAGTTCTCAGTTCTGAGTTGCGCGTCATGAGATACAAGATGCGAGCTTCCACCTATCGGAAACGAGTTACGAACTGCTAGTTCTAGGACACGAGTTCGAGGTTATCGTCACTGATTTACAAGATCCGAGATCAAGATTCGAGTTCCGAGTTATGGGTAACGAGTTACGGGTTACGAGTTACAAGGTAAGTGATACAAGATACGAGCTCCGAGTTGTCGGTAACACCTTCGAGTTCCGAGTCCTGAGTTAAACGTCACGAGATACAAGTTGCGAGTTCCCACTTATCGGTAACGATTTACGAGCTACGAGAGGCAAGATACGAGTTCCCTTTTATTGTTAATGGGTAACAAGCTACGATACACAAGATACGAGATCCAGGTAATCAGTAATAAGTTACGAGCTACTAGATACAAGATACGAGTTCCGAGTTATGGGTAACTAGTTACGAGTTACGAGTTACAAGATACGAGCTCCGAGTTATTGGTTACGCGTTACGAGTTCCAAATTCTGAGTTTTGCGTCATGAGCTACAAGATGCGAGTTTACACCTATCGGTAACGAGTTACGAACTACTAGATCTAGGATACCAGTTCAAGGTTATCGTCATTGATTTACAAGATACGAGATCAAGATTCGAGTTCGGATTTATGGGCAACGAGTTATCGGTAACACTTTCGAGTTTCGAGTCCTGAGTTACGCGTCACGAGATACAAGTTGCGATAGCCCACTTATCGGTAACGATTTACAAGCAACGAGATGCAAGATACGTGTTCCAGGTTATCGGTGATGGATTACAAGTTACGGTATATTAGATACGAGCTCCGAGTTATCGGTAACGTGTTACGAGTTCCGAGTTCTGAGTTACACGTCACGAGATACGAGATGCGAGTTTCCACATATTGGTAACAAGTTAGGATCTTCATGATCTAGGATACGAGTTCCAGGTTATTGGCAATGATTTGCGAGATCCGAGATAGAAGAAACGAGTTCCGAGTAATGGATAACGGGTTAAGTGTTACGAGTTACGAGTTACAAGGTAAGAGATACAAGATACAAGCTCCGAGTTATCGGTAACACTTTCGAGTTCCGAGTCCTGAGTTACGCGTCACGAGATACTAGATGCGAGTTCCCATTTACCGGTAACGATTTACGAGCAACGAGATGCAAGATACGATTTCCAGGTTATCGGTGATGGATTACAAGTTACGGTATATAAGATACGAGCTCCGAGTTATCGGTAACGTGTTACGAGTTCCAAGTTCTGAATTACGCGTCACGAGATACAAGTTGCGGTATCCCTCTTATCGGTAACGACTTACAAGCAACGAGATGCAAGATACGTGTTCCAGGTTATCGGTAATGGATTAAAAGTTACGATATATAAGATACGAGTTCCGAGTTATGCGTAACGAGTTACGAGTTATGAGTTACGACTTACAAGGTAAGTGATACAAGATACGAGCTTCGAGTTATCGGTAACGCGTTGCTAGTTCCGAGTTCTGAGTTACACGTCACGAGATACAGGATGCGAGTTCCCACTTATTGGTAACGAGTTACGATCTTCAAGATCTAGGATACGAGTTCCAGGATATTGGCAATGGTTTGCGAGATCCAGGATAGAAGATACGAGTTCCGAGTAATGGGTAACGGGTTAATTGTTACGAGTTACGAGTTACAAGGTAAGCGATACAAGATACAAGCTCCGAGTTATCGATAACGCATTACGAGTTCCAAATTCTGAGTTACGCGTCACGAGATACAAGTTGCGAGTTCCCACTTATCGGTAACGATATACGAGCTACGAGAGGCAAGATACGAGTTCCTTGTTATTGATAATGGGTTACAAGCTACGATACACAAGATACGAGTTCCAGGTTATCGGTAATGGCTTGCAAGTTACGATATATAAGATACGAGTTCCGAGTTATGGGTAACGAGTTACGAGTTACAAGGTACAAGATACGAGCTCCGAGTCATCGGTAACGCGTTACTAGTTCCGAGCTCTGAGTTACATGTCACGAGATACAAGATGCGAGTTCCCACTTTTTGGTACCCAGTTACGGACTACTAGATCTAGGATACGAGTTCGAGGTAAACGTCATTGATTTACAAGATCCGATATCAACACTTTCGAGTTCCGAGTTATGGGCAACGAGTTACGGGTTACGGGTTACGAGTTACAAGGTAAGTGATACAAGATACGAGCTCCGAGTTGTCGGTAACACCTTCGAGTTCCGAGTCCTGAGTTAAACGTCACGAGATACAAGACGCGTGTTCCCATTTATCGGTAACGATTTACGAGCTACGAGATGCAAGATACGAATTCCAAGTTATTGGTAGTGTATTACAGGTTACAATATATAAGATTGGATTTCCGAGTTATGGGTAACGACTTACGAGTTACAAGATACGAGCTCCGAGTTATCGGTAACGCGTGACTAGTCCGGGTTCTGAGTTACACGTTACGAGATACAAGATGCGGGTTCCCACTTATTGGTAACGAGTTACGATCTTCATGATCTAGGAACCGAGCTCCTGGTTATCGGCAGTCATTCGCGAGATCCGAGATAGAAGAAACGAGTTCCGAGTAATGGGTAACGAGTTACGAGTTACTAGTTACGAGTTAGAAGGTAACAGATACAAGATACAAGCTCCGAGTTATCGGTAACGCGTTATGAGTTACAAGTTCTGAGTTACGCGTCAAGAGATGTAAATTGCGAGTTCCCACTGATCGGTAACGATTTACGAGCTACAAGAGGCAATATACGAGTTCCTTGTTATTGGTAATGGGCTACAAGCTACGATACACAGGATACGAGTTCCGGGTTATGAGTAGCGAGTTATAAGCTGCGATTTCCGAGTTACGAGTTACTAGTTACGAGTTACGAGTGACGAGTTACGAGTTACGAGTTACGAGTTACGAGTGACGAGTTACGAGTTACGAGTGACGAGTTACGAGTTACGACTTACGACTTACGAGTTACGAGTTACTAGTTACGAGTTACGAGTGACGAGTTACGAGTTACGAGTGACGAGTTACGAGTTACGACTTACGACTTACGACTTACGACTTACGAGTTACGAGTTACGAGTTACGAGTTACGAGTTACGAGTTACGAGTTACGAGTTACGAGTTACGAGTTACGAGTTACGAGTTACGAGTTACGAGTTACGAGTTACGAGTTACGAGTTACGAGTTACGAGTTACGAGTTACGAGTTACGAGTTACGAGTTACGAGTTACGAGTTACGAGTTACGAGTTACGAGTTACGAGTTACGAGTTACGAGTTACGAGTTACGAGTTACGAGTTACGAGTTACGAGTTACGAGTTACGAGTTACGAGTTACGAGTTACGAGTTACGAGTTACGAGTTACGAGTATCGAGTTACGAGTTACGAGTTACGAGTTACGAGTTACGAGTTACGAGTTACGAGTTACGAGTTACGAGTTACGAGTTACGAGTTACGAGTTACGAGTTACGAGTTACGAGTTACGAGTTACGAGTTACGAGTTACGAGTTACGAGTTACGAGTTACGAGTTACGAGTTACGAGTTACGAGTTACGAGTTACGAGTTACGAGTTTCGAGTTACGAGTTTCAAGTTACGAGTTTCGAGTTGCGAGTTACGATATACGAGTTACGAGTTACGAATTACGACTTACGATCTACGAGGCACTAGTTACGAGTTACGAGATACACGATGCGAGTTTTCACTTATCGTAACGAGTTACGAGCTACGAGACACAACATACGAATTCCAGGTAATCAGTAATGAGCTACGCGTCACGAGATGCAAGTTGCGAGTTCCCACTTATCGGTAACGATTTACGAGCTACGAGAGGCAAGATACGAGTTCCTTGTTATTGATAATGGGTTACAAGCTACGATACACAAGATACGAGTTCCAGGTTATCGGTAATGGCTTGCAAGTTACGATATATAAGATACGAGTTCCGAGTTATGGGCAACGAGTTACGGGTTACGGGTTACGAGTTACAAGGTAAGTGATACAAGATACGAGCTCCGAGTTGTCGGTAACACCTTCGAGTTCCGAGTCCTGAGTTAAACGTCACGAGATACAAGACGCGTGTTCCCATTTATCGGTAACGATTTACGAGCTACGAGATGCAAGATACGAGTTCCAGGTTATTGGTTGTGTATTACAGGTTACAATATATAAGATAGGATTTCCGAGTTATAGGTAACGAGTTACGAGTTACAAGATACGAGCTCCGAGTTATCGGTAACGCGTGACTAGTCCGGGTTCTGAGTTACACGTTACGAGATACAAGATGCGGGTTCCCACTTATTGGTAACGAGTTACGATCTTCATGATCTAGGAATCGAGCTCCTGGTTATCGGCAGTCATTCGCGAGATCCGAGATAGAAGAAACGAGTTCCGAGTAATGGGTAACGAGTTACGAGTTACTAGTTACGAGTTAGAAGGTAACAGATACAAGATACAAGCTCCGAGTTATCGGTACCGCGTTATGAGTTACAAGTTCTGAGTTACGCGTCAAGAGATGTAAATTGCGAGTTCCCACTTATCGGTAACGATTTACGAGCTACAAGAGGCAATATACGAGTTCCTTGTTATTGGTAATAGGCTACAAGCTACGATACACAAGATACGAGTTCCGGGTTATGAGTAGCGAGTTATAAGCTGCGATTTCCGAGTTACGAGTTACTAGTTACGAGTTACGAGTGACGAGTTACGAGTTACGAGTTACGAGTTACGAGTTACGAGTTACGAGTTACGAGTTACGAGTTACGAGTTACGAGTTACGAGTTACGAGTTACGAGTTACGAGTTACGAGTTACGAGTTACGAGTTACGAGTTACGAGTTACGAGTTACGAGTTACGAGTTACGAGTTACGAGTTACGAGTTACGAGTTACGAGTTACGAGTTACGAGTTACGAGTTACGAGTTACGAGTTACGAGTTACGAGTTACGAGTTACGAGTTACGAGTTACGAGTTACGAGTTACGAGTTACGAGTTACGAGTTACGAGTTACGAGTTACGAGTTACGAGTTACGAGTTACGAGTTACGAGTTACGAGTTACGAGTTACGAGTTACGAGTTACGAGTTACGAGTTACGAGTTACGAGTTACGAGTTACGAGTTACGAGTTACGAGTTACGAGTTACGAGTTACGAGTTACGAGTTACGAGTTACGAGTTACGAGTTACGAGTTACGAGTTACGAGTTTCGAGTTACGAGTTACGAGTTACGAGTTTCGAGTTACGAGTTACGAGTTACGAGTTACGAGTTTCGAGTTACGAGTTTCAAGTTACGAGTTTCGAGTTGCGAGTTACGATATACGAGTTACGAGTTACGAATTACGACTTACGATCTACGAGGCACTAGTTACGAGTTACGAGATACACGATGCGAGTTTCCACTTATCGTAACGAGTTACGAGCTACGAGACAGAACATACGAATTCCAGGTAATCAGTAATGAGCTACGCGTCACGAGATGCAAGTTGCGAGTTCCCACTTATCGGTAACGATTTACGAGCTATGAGAGGCAAGATACGAGTTCCTTGTTATTGGTAATGGGTAACAAGCTACGATTGTAGGATACCAAAAGCCTGAGCGCACTAAATTTGAATCCATTTTAATTAACGTAAGAAAATGTATATAACACAAACTTTACCTTGAGTGGCTATGGGCAAGGCAGGCTGTTGTTCAGGATGGTGTATGACATGGGAATATCTGAAAAGAATAAATCCTTCTGAGTACGCTTCTACAACATTCCAGACATTCACCATTAAAATAATGTATAACAGTTCAAATGTTACAATGGGCATTAAACGCAAAATATCCTTTACAAATGTCTAAAATATGCTACGTACTGCGCTCTGAACGTAAAGTCTCCTCTGTTAATAACTGGTGAACCCTTGCCACCAGACTAGTGAACCCTTGCCACTAGCTTTTCTTAAATGGTGAACCCTTGCCTCCAGCCTAGTGAACCCTTGCCACTAGCCTTCTCTTAACTGGTGAACCCTTGCCACCAGACTAGTGAACCCTTGCCACTAGCCTTCTCTTAATGGTGAACCCTTGCCACCAGCCTAGTGAACCCTTGCCACTAGCTTTCTCTTAACTGATGAACCCTTGCCATCAGCCTAGTGAACCCTTGCCACTAGCTTCCTCTTAACTGGTGAACCCTTGCCACCAGCCTAGTGAACACTTGCCACTAGCTTTCTTTCAACTGATGAACCCTTGCCATCAGCCTAGTGAACCCTTGCCACTAGCTTTCTCTTAACTGGTGAACCCTTGCCATCAGCCTAGTGAACCCTTGCCACTAGCTTTCTCTTAACTGGTGAACCCTTGCCATCAGCCTAGTGAACCCTTGCCACTAGCTTTCTCTTAACTGATGAACCCTTGCCATCAGCCTAGTGAACCCTTGCCACTAGCTTTCTCTTAACTGGTGAACCCTTGCCACCAGCCTAGTGAACCCTTGCCACTAGCTTTCTCTTAACTGGTAAACCCTTGCTACCAGCCTAGTGAACCCTTGCCACTAGCTTTCTCTCAATAACCACTGTACTGAGACGTGTGATGACACCAAACGTTCAGTTACAGAGGCTGCTCACAAATCATTATAGGTAAAATAACTCTTTATAAATCGATTATGAAAATATGCTATGTGGAGAATGCATACTCTGTGAAACGACTCACCCTTCAATGTAGCTCCAACACCTTCACAATTTCTACAACTATTCACATAAACTATTTAGACTCGTATTTGATTAACGTTTATCGACACTCCACTTCTGTTAAAAGATTCAAAGTGTCAGTGTCAGTGTCATCCCAAATATTCAACTGGGTCTCTACGACATTGCGTGTGATTTTTTACGGCTGTTAAAATATATCTAGAATACTATGAGGTAAGATATACAGGGTCTTACACGATACACAAGATACGAGATCCAGGTAATCAGTAATGAGTTACGAGCTACTAGATACAAGATACGAGTTCCGAGTTATGGGTAACTAGTTACGAGTTACAAGATACGAGCTCCGAGTTATTGGTTACGCGTTACGAGTTCCGAGTTCTGAGTTTTGCGTCATGAGTTACAAGATGCGAGTTTACACCTATCGGTAACGAGTTACGAACTACTAGATCTAGGATACCAGTTCGAGGTTATCATCATTGATTTACAAGATACGAGATCAAGATTCAAGTTCGGACTTATGGGCAACGAGTTATCGGTAACACTTTCGAGTTCCGAGTCCTGAGTTACGCGTCACGAGATACGAGATGCGAGTGCCCACTTATTGGTAACGAGTTACGATCTTCATGATCTAGGATACGAGTTCCAGGTTATTGGCAATGATCTGCGAGATCCGAGATAGAAGATACGAGTTCCGAGTAATGGATAACGGGTTGAGTGTTACGAGTTACTAGTTACAAGGTAAGAGATACAAGATACAAGCTCCGAGTTATCGGCAACACTTTCGAGTTCCGAGTCCTGAGTTACGCGTAACGAGATACTAGATGCGAGTTCCCATTTATCGGTAACAATTTACGAGCAGCGAGGTGCAAGATACGAGTTCCAGGTTATCGGTGATGGATTACAAGTTACGGTATATAAGATACGAGCTCCGACTTATCGGTAACGCGTTACGAGTTCCAAGTTCTGAGTTACGCGTCACGAGATACAAGTTGCGATATCCCACTTATCGGTAACGATTTACAAGCAACGAGATGCAAGATACGTGTTCCAGGTTATCGGTAATGGATTAGAGGTTACGATATATAAGATCCGAGTTCCGAGTTATGGGTAACGAGTTACGAGTTACGACTTACAAGGTAAGTGATACAAGATACGAGTTCCCACTTATCGTAACGAGTTACGAGCTACGAGACACAAGATACGAGTTCCAGGTAATCAGTAATGAGCTACGAGCTACTAGAAACATGATACGTGTTCCGAGTTATGGGTAACGAGTTACAAGTTACAAGATACGAACTCCGAATTATCGGTTACGCTTTACGGGTTCCAAGTTCTGAGTTTCGCGTCATGAGATACAAGATGCGAGCTTCCACCTATCGGTAACGAGTTACGAACTGCAGGTTCTAGACCACGAGTTCAAGGTTATCGTCATTGATTTACAAGATCCGAGATCAAGATTCGAGTTCTGAGTTATGGGCAACGAGATACGGGTTACGAGTTACAAGGTAAGCGATACAAGATACGAGCTCCGAATTATCGGTAACACTTTCGAGCTCGGAGTCCTGAGTTAGGCCTCACGAGATACAAGACGCGAGTTCCCATTTATCGGTAACGATTTACGAACTACGAGAGGCAAGATACGAGTTCCTTGTTATTGGTAATGGATTACAAGCTACGATACACAAGATACGGGTTCCGGGTTATGAGTTACGAGATAAAAGATGCGACTTCCCACTTATCGTAACGAGTTACGAGCTGCGAGACACAGGATGCGAGTTCCAGGTGATCAGTAATGAGTTACGAGCTACTAGATACAAGATAGGAGTTCCGAGTAATGGGTAACGAGTTACGAGTTACAAGATATGCGCACCGAGTTGTCAGTTACGCGTTACGAGTTCCGAGTTCTGAGTTCGGCGTCATGAGGTACAAGATGCGAGTTTCCACCTATCGGTAACGAGTTTCGAACTACTAGATCTAGGATACGAGTTCGAGGTTATCGTCATTGATTTGCAGGATCCGAGATCAAGATTCGAGTTCCGAGTTATGAGCAACGAGTTACGGGTTAAGAGTTACGAGTTACAAGATAAGTGATACAAGATATGAGCTCCGAGTTATCGGTAACACTTTCGAGTTCCGAGACCCGAGTTACTCGTCACGAGATACAAGATGCGAGTTCCCATTTATCGGTAACGATTTACGATCTACGAGATGCAAGATACGAGTTTCATGTTATTGGTAGTGGATTACAAGTTATAATATATAAGATACGATTTCCGAGTTATGGGTAACGAGTTACGAGTTACAAGATACGAGCTCCGGGTTATCGGTAACGCGTTACTAGTTCCGAGTTCTGAGTTACACGTCACGAGATACAAGATGCGAGTTCCCACTTATTGGTAACGAGTTGTGATCTTATAGATCTAGGATACGAGTTCGAGGTTATCGTCACTGATTTACAAGATCCGAGATCAAGATTCGAGTTCCGAGTTATGAGCAACGAGTTACGGGTTACGACTTACGAGTTACAAGGTAAGTGATACAAGGCAAGAGCTCCGAGTTGTCGGTAACACCTTCGAGTTCCGAGTCCTGAGTTAAACGTCACGAGATACAAGATGCGTGTTCCCATTTATCGGAAATGATTTACGAGCTACGAGATGCAAGATACGAGTTCCAGGTTATTGGTAGTGGATTACAATTTACAATATATAAGATACGATTTCCGAGTTATGGGTAACGAGTTACGAGTTACAAGATACGAGCTCCGGGTTATTGGTAGTGGATTACAATTTACAATATATAAGATACGAGTTCCGAGTTATCGGTAACACTTTCGAGTTCCGAGTCCTGAGTTACGCGTCACGAGATACAAGATGCGAGTTCCCATTTATCGGTAACAATTTACGAGCTACGAGATGCAAGATATGAGTTCCAGGTTTTCGGTAATGGATAAACAAGTTACGATATATAAGATACGAGTTCCGAGTTATGGGTAACGAGTTACGAGTTACGATTTACAAGATACGAGCTCCGAGTTATCGGTAACGCGTTACTAGTACCGAGTTCTGAGTTACACGTCACTGTATACTAGATGCGAGTTCCCACCTATCGGTAACGATTTACAAGCTACGAGGGGCAATATATGAGTTCCTTGTTATTGGTAATGGGCTACAAGCTACAATACACAAGATACGTGTTCCGGGCTATGAGTAGCGAGTTATAAGCTGCGATTTACGAGTAACGAGTTTCGAGTTGCGAGTTACGATATACGAGTTACGAATTACGACTTACGATTTAAGAGGTACTAGTTTACAAGTTACAAGATACAAGATACGAGTTCCCATATATCGTAACGCGTTACGAGCTACGAGACACAAGATACGGGTTCCAGGTAATTAGTAATGAGTTACGAGCTACTAGATACAAGATACGAGCTCCGAGTTATCGGTTACGCGTTACGAGTTCCGAGTTCTGAGTTTCGCGTCATGAGATACAAGATGCGAGTTTCCACCTATCGGTAACGAGTTACGAACTACTAGATCTAGATCTAGATACGAGTTCGAGGTTATCGTCAATAATTTACAAGATCCGAGATCAAGATTCGAGTTCCTAGTTATGGGCAACGGGTTACGGTTTACAAGGTAAGTGATACAAGATACGAGCTCCGAGTTATCGGTAACGCGTTACTAGTTCCGAGTTCTGAGTTACGCGTTACGAGATACAAGATGCGGGTTCCCACTTCTTAGTAATGAGTTACGATCTTCATGATCTAGGAACCGAGTTCCAGGTTATCGGCAGTGATTCACGAGATCCGTGATAGAAGAAACGAGTTCCGAGTAATGGGTAACGAGTTACGAGTTACGAGTTACAAGGTATGAGATACAAGATACAAGCTTCGAGAGATTGATAACTAATTACGAGTTCCATGTTCTGAGTTACGCGACACGAGATACAAGTTGCGAGTTCCCACTTATCGGTAACGATTTACGAGCTACGAGAGGCAAGATACGAGTTCCTTGTTATTGATAATGGGTTACAAGCTACGATACACAAGATGCGAGTTCCGGGATATGAGTAGCGAGTTATAAGCTGCGATTTACGAGTTACGAGTTTCGAGTTGCGAGTTACGATATACGAGTTACGAATTACGACTTACGATCTACGAGGTACTAGTTACGAGTTGCGAGTCACAAGATACGAGCTCCGAGTTATCGGTTACCTGTTACGAGTTCCGAGTTCTGAGTTCCGCGTCATGAGGTACAAGATGCGAGTTTCCACCTATCGGTAACGAGTTACGAACTACTAGATCTAGCATACGAGTTCGAGGTTATCGTCATTGATTTGCAAGATCCGAGATCAATATTCGAGTTCCGAGCTATCGGTAACGAGTTACTAGTTCCGAGTTCTGATTTTTACGTCATGAGATACAAGATGCGGGTTCCCACTTATTGGTAACCAGTTACGATCTTTAATATCTAGGATACGAGTTCCAGGTTATCGGCAATGATTTGCGAGATCCGAGACAGAAGATACGAGTTCCGAGTAATGGGTAACGACTTACGAGTTACAAGGTAAGTGATACAAGATACTAGCTCCGAGTTGTCGGTAACGCGTTACTAGTCCTGAGCTCTGAGTTACACGTCACGAGATACAAGATGCGGGTTCCCACTTTTTGGTAACCAGTTACGGACTACTAGATCTAGGATACGAGTTCGAGATTAACTTCATTGATTTGCAAGATCCGAGCTCAAGATTTGAGTTCCGAGTTATGGGCGACAGGTTACGGGTTACGAGTTACGAGTTACAAGGTAAGTGATACAAGACACGACCTCCGAGCTATCCGTAGCACTTTCGAGTTCCGAGTCTTGAGTTACGCGTCACGAGAAGCAAGATGCGAGTTCCCATTTATCGGTAACGATTTACGAGCTACGAGATTCAAGATACGAGTTCCAGGGAATCAGTTATGAGTTACGAGCTACTAGATACAAGATACGAGT
This sequence comes from Bruchidius siliquastri, assembly GCA_949316355.1. Lineage (NCBI taxonomy): Eukaryota > Metazoa > Arthropoda > Insecta > Coleoptera > Chrysomelidae > Bruchidius > Bruchidius siliquastri. Next base: position 23,652,461 of record OX438529.1, read on the forward strand.
TCCGAGTTATCTGTAACGAGTTACAAGTTATAAGATACGCGCATCGGTTACGCGTTACGAGTTCCGAGTTCTGAGTTTCGCGTCCAGAGATACAAGATGCAAGTTTCCACCTATCGGTAACGAGTTACCAACTACTAGATCTAAGATACGAGTTCAAGCTCATCGTCCTCGATTTACAAGATCCGAGATCAAGATTCGAGTTCCGAGTTATGGGCAACGAGTTACGGGTTACCAGTTGCGAGATACAAGGTAAGTGATACAAGATACGAGCTCAGAGTTATCGGTAACACTTTCGAGTTCCGAGTACTGAGTTACGCGTAACGAGATACAAGATGCGAGTTTCCACTTATCGTAACGAGTTACGAGCTACGAGACACAAGATACTAGTTCCAGGTAATCAGTAATGAGTTACGAAATACTAGATACAAGATACGAGTTCCGAGTTATGGGTAACGAGTTACGAGTTACAAGATAAGAGCTCCGAGTCATCGGTTACCTGTTACGAGTTCCGAGTTCTGAGTTCCGCATCATGAGGTACAAGATGCGAGTTTCCACCTATCGGTAACGAGTTACGAACTACTAGATCTAGGATACGAGATCGAGGTTATCGTCATTGATTTGCAAGATCCGAGATCAAGATTCGAGTTCCGAGTTATGAGCAACGAGTTACGGGTTACGAGTTACGGGTTACAAGATAAGTGATACAAGATACGAGCACCGAGTTATCGGTAACACTTTCGTGTTCCGAGACCTGAGTTACGCGTCATGAGATACAATATGCGAGTTCCCATTTATCGGTAACGATTTACGATCTACGAGATGCAAGATACGAGTTCCAGGTTATTGGTAGTGGATTCCAAGTTACAATATATAAGATACGAGTTCCGAGTTATGGGTAACGAGTTACGAGTTACGAGTTACAAGATACGAGCTCCGAGCTATCGGTAACGCGTTACTAGTTCCGAGTTCTAAGTTAGACGTCACGAGATACAAGATGCGAGTTCCCACTTATTGGTAACGAGTTGCGATCTTCAAGATCTAGGATACGAGTCCCAGGTTATCGGCAATGATTTGCGAGATCCGAGATAGAAGATACGAGTTCCGAGTAATGGGTAACGAGTTACGAGTTACGAGTTACGAGTTACGAGTTACGAGTTTCGAGTTAAGAGTTTCGAGTTTCGAGGTGCGAGCTTCGAGTTTCGAGTTACGATATACCAGTTACGAGCTACGAGTTACAAGATACGAGATGCGTGTTCCCGCTTATCGTAACGAGTTACGAGCTACAAGACACAAGATACGAGTTCCAGGTAATCAGTAATGGGTTACGAGCTACTAGATACAAGATACGAGTTCCAAGTTATGGGTAAAGAGTTACGAGTTACAAGATACGAGCTCCGAGTCATCGGTTACGCGTTACGAGTTCCGAGTTCTGAGTTTCGCGTCATGAGATACAAGATGCGAGTTTCCACCTATCGGTAACGAGTTACGAACTACTAGATCTAGGATACGAGTTCGAGGTTAGCGTCAGTGATTTACAAGATCCGAGATCAAGATTCGAGTTCCGAGTTATGGGTAACGAGTTACGAGTTACCAGTTACAAGATACGAGCTCCGAGCTATCGGTAACGCGTTACTAGTTCCGAGTTCTAAGTTAGACGTCACGAGATACAAGATGCGAGTTCCCACTTATTGGTAACGAGTTGCGATCTTCAAGATCTAGGATACGAGTCCCAGGTTATCGGCAATGATTTGCGAGATCCGAGATAGAAGATACGAGTTCCGAGTAATGGGTAACGAGTTACGAGTTACGAGTTACGAGTTACGAGTTACGAGTTTCGAGTTAAGAGTTTCGAGTTTCGAGGTGCGAGCTTCGAGTTTCGAGTTACGATATACCAGTTACGAGCTACGAGTTACAAGATACGAGATGCGTGTTCCCGCTTATCGTAACGAGTTACGAGCTACAAGACACAAGATACGAGTTCCAGGTAATCAGTAATGGGTTACGAGCTACTAGATACAAGATACGAGTTCCAAGTTATGGGTAAAGAGTTACGAGTTACAAGATACGAGCTCCGAGTCATCGGTTACGCGTTACGAGTTCCGAGTTCTGAGTTTCGCGTCATGAGATACAAGATGCGAGTTTCCACCTATCGGTAACGAGTTACGAACTACTAGATCTAGGATACGAGTTCGAGGTTAGCGTCAGTGATTTACAAGATCCGAGATCAAGATTCGAGTTCCGAGTTATGGGTAACGAGTTACGGGTTACGAGTTACAAGGTAAGTGATATAAGATACGAGCTCCGAGTTGTCGGTAACACCTTCGAGTTCCGAGTCCTCAGTTAAACGTCACGAGATACAAGATGCGCATTCCCATTTATCGGTAACGATTTACGAGCTACGAGATGCAAGATACGAGTTCCAGGTTATTAGTAGTGGATTACAAGTTACAATATATAAGATACGAGTTCCGAGGTATGGGTAACGATTTACGAGCTACGAGAGGCAATATACGAGTTCCTTGTTATTGGTAATGGGCTACAAGCTACGATACACAAGATACGTGTTCCTAGTTATCGGTAACGATTTACGAACTACGAGAGGCAAGATACGAGTTCCTTGTTATTGGTAATGGGTTACAAGCTACGATACACAAGATACGGGTTCCGGGTTATGAGTTACGAGATAAAAGATGCGAGTTCCCACCTATCGTAATGAGTTACAAGGTAAGTGATACAAGATACGAGCTCCGATTTATCGGTAACACTTTCGAGCTCGGAGTCCTGAGTTAGGCCTCACGAGATACAAGATGCGAGTTCCCATTTATCGGTACCGATTTACGAACTACGAGAGGCAAGATACGAGTTCCTTGTTATTGGTAATGGGTTACAAGATACGATACACAAGATACGGGTTCCGGGTTATGAGTTACGAGATAAAAGATGCGAGTTCCCACTTATCGTAACGAGTTACGAGCTGCGAGACACAAGATGCGAGTTCCAGGTAATCAGTAATGAGTTACGAGCTACTAGAGACAAGACAGGAGTTTCGAGTAATGGGTAAAGAGTTACTAATTACAAGATATGCGCACCGAGTTGTCGGTTACGCGTTACGAGTTCCGAGTTCTGAGTTTCGCGTCATGAGATACAAGTTGAGAGTTTCAACCTATCGGTAACGAATTACGAACTACTAGATGTAGGATGCCACTTCGAGGTTATCGTCATTGATTTACAAGATACGAGATCAAGATTCGAGTTCGAAGTTATAGGCAACGAGTTACGGGTTACGGGTTACCACTTGCAAGGTTAGTGATACGAGCTCCGAGTTATCGGTAACACTTTCGAGTTCCGAGTCCTGAGTTACGCGTCACGAGATACTAGATGCGAGTTCCCATTTATCGGTAACGATTTACGAGCAACGAGATGCAAGATACAAGTTCCAGGTTATCGGTGATGGATTACAAGTTACGGTATATAAGATACGAGCTCCGAGTTATCGGTAACGTGTGACGAGTTCCAAGTTCTGAGTTACGCGTCACGAGATACAAGTTGCGAGTTCCCACTTATCGTAACGAGTTACGAGCTACAAGAAACAAGATACAAGATACGAGTTCCGAGTTATGGGTAACGAGTTACGAGTTACAAGATACGAGCTCGGAGTTATCGGTTACCTGTTACGAGTTCCGAGTTCTGAGTTCCGCGTCATGAGGTACAAGATGCGAGTTTCCACCTATCGGTAACGAGTTACGAACTACTAGATCTAGGATACGAGTTCGAGGTTATCGTCATTGATTTGCAAGATCCGAGATCAAGATTCGAGTTCCGAGTTATGAGCAACGAGTTACGGGTTACGAGTTACGAGTTACAAGATAAGTCATACAAGACACGGTCTCCGAATTATCGGTATCACTTTCGAGTTCCGAGACCTGAGTTACTCGTCACGAGATACAAGATGCGAGTTTTCATTTATCGGTAACGATTTACGATCTACGAGATGCAAGATACGAGTTCCAGGTTATTGGTAGTGGATTACAAGTTACAATATATAAGATACGAGTTCCGAGTTATGGGTAACGAGTTACGAGTTACAAGATAAGTGATACAAGATACGAGCTCCGAGTTGTCGGTAACACCTTCGAGTTCCGAGTTCTGAGTTACACGTTACGAGATACAAGATGCGGGTTCCCACTTATTAGTAACGTGTTACGATCTTCATGATCTAGGAACCGAGTTCCAGGTTATCGGCAGTGATTCGCGAGATCCGAGGTCAAGATTCGAGTTCCGAGTTATGGGCAACGAGTTACGGGTTACCAGTTGCGAGATACAAGGTAAGTGATACAAGACACGCGCTCTGAGCTATCGGTAGCACTTTCGAGTTCCGAGTCCTGAGTTACGCGTCGCGAAATACAAGATGCGAGTTCCCATTTATCGGTAACGATATACGAGCTACGAGATGCAAGATACGAGCTCCAGGTAATCAGTTATGAGTTACGAGCTACTAGATACAAGATACGAGTTCCGAGTTATCTGTAGCGAGTTACGAGTTACAAGATACGCGCACCGAGTTATCGGTAACGCGTTATGAGTTACAAGTTCTGAGTTACGCGTCAAGAGATGTAAATTGCGAGTTCCCACTTATCGGTAACGATTTACGAGCTACAAGAGGCAATATACGAGTTCCTTGTTATTGGTAATGGGCTACAAGCTACGATACACAAGATACGAGTTCCGGGTTATGAGTAGCGAGTTATAAGCTGCGATTTCCGAGTTACGAGTTACGAGTGACGAGTTACGAGTTACGAGTGACGAGTTACGAGTTACGACTTACGACTTACGAGTTACGAGTTACTAGTTACGAGTTACGAGTGACGAGTTACGAGTTACGAGTGACGACTTACGAGTTACGAGTTACGAGTTACGAGTTACGAGTTACGAGTTACGAGTTACGAGTTACGAGTTACGAGTTACGAGTTACGAGTTACGAGTTACGAGTTACGAGTTACGAGTTACGAGTTACGAGTTACGAGTTACGAGCTACGAGTTACGAGTTACGAGTTACGAGTTACTAGTTACGAGTTACGAGTTACGAGTTACGAGTTACGAGTTACGAGTTACGAGTTACGAGTTACGAGTTACGAGTTACGAGTTACGAGTTACGAGTTACGAGTTACGAGTTACGAGTTACGAGTTACGAGTTACGAGTTACGAGTTACGAGTTACGAGTTACGAGTTACGAGTTACGAGTTACGAGTTACGAGTTACGAGTTACGAGTTACGAGTTACGAGTTACGAGTTACGAGTTACGAGTTACGAGTTACGAGTTACGAGTTACGAGTTACGAGTTACGAGTTACGAGTTACGAGTTACGAGTTACGAGTTACGAGTTACGAGTTACGAGTTACGAGTTACGAGTTACGAGTTACGAGTTACGAGTTACGAGTTACGAGTTACGAGTTACGAGTTACGAGTTACGAGTTACGAGTTACGAGTTACGAGTTACGAGTTACGAGTTACGAGTTACGAGTTACGAGTTACGAGTTACGAGTTTCGAGTTACGAGTTTCAAGTTACGAGTTTCGAGTTGCGAGTTACGATATACGAGTTACGAGTTACGAATTACGACTTACGATCTACGAGGCACTAGTTACGAGTTACGAGATACACGATGCGAGTTTCCACTTATCGTAACGAGTTACGAGCTACGAGACACAACATACGAATTCCAGGTAATCAGTAATGAGCTACGCGTCACGAGATGCAAGTTGCGAGTTCCCACTTATCGGTAACGATTTACGAGCTACGAGAGGCAAGATACGAGTTCCTTGTTATTGATAATGGGTTACAAGCTACGATACACAAGATACGAGTTCCAGGTTATCGGTAATGGCTTGCAAGTTACGATATATAAGATACGAGTTCCGAGTTATGGGTAACGAGTTACGAGTTACAAGGTACAAGATACGAGCTCCGAGTCATCGGTAACGCGTTACTAGTTCCGAGCTCTGAGTTACATGTCACGAGATACAAGATGCGAGTTCCCACTTTTTGGTACCCAGTTACGGACTACTAGATCTAGGATACGAGTTCGAGGTAAACGTCATTGATTTACAAGATCCGAGATCAACACTTTCGAGTTCCGAGTTATGAGCAACGAGTTACGGGTTACGGGTTACGAGTTACAAGGTAAGTGATACAAGATACGAGCTCCGAGTTGTCGGTAACACCTTCGAGTTCCGAGTCCTGAGTTAAACGTCACGAGATACAAGACGCGTGTTCCCATTTATCGGTAACGATTTACGAGCTACGAGATGCAAGATACGAGTTCCAGGTTATTGGTAGTGTATTACAGGTTACAATATATAAGATAGGATTTCCGAGTTATGGGTAACGAGTTACGAGTTACAAGATACGAGCTCCGAGTTATCGGTAACGCGTGACTAGTCCGGGTTCTGAGTTACACGTTACGAGATACAAGATGCGGGTTCCCACTTATTGGTAACGAGTTACGATCTTCATGATCTAGGAACCGAGCTCCTGGTTATCGGCAGTCATTCGCGAGATCCGAGATAGAAGAAACGAGTTCCGAGTAATGGGTAACGAGTTACGAGTTACTAGTTACGAGTTAGAAGGTAACAGATACAAGATACAAGCTCCGAGTTATCGGTAACGCGTTATGAGTTACAAGTTCTGAGTTACGCGTCAAGAGATGTAAATTGCGAGTTCCCACTTATCGGTAACGATTTACGAGCTACAAGGGGCAATATACGAGTTCCTTGTTATTGGTAATGGGCTACAAGCTACGATACACAAGATACGAGTTCCGGGTTATGAGTAGCGAGTTATAAGCTGCGATTTCCGAGTTACGAGTTACTAGTTACGAGTTACGAGTGACGAGTTACGAGTTACGAGTTACGAGTTACGAGTTACGAGTTACGAGTTACGAGTTACGAGTTACGAGTTACGAGTTACGAGTTACGAGTTACGAGTTACGAGTTACGAGTTACGAGTTACGAGTTACGAGTTACGAGTTACGAGTTACGAGTTACGAGTTACGAGTTACGAGTTACGAGTTACGAGTTACGAGTTACGAGTTACGAGTTACGAGTTACGAGTTACGAGTTACGAGTTACGAGTTACGAGTTACGAGTTACGAGTTACGAGTTACGAGTTACGAGTTACGAGTTACGAGTTACGAGTTACGAGTTACGAGTTACGAGTTACGAGTTACGAGTTACGAGTTACGAGTTACGAGTTACGAGTTACGAGTTACGAGTTACGAGTTACGAGTTACGAGTTACGAGTTACGAGTTACGAGTTACGAGTTACGAGTTACGAGTTACGAGTTACGAGTTACGAGTTACGAGTTACGAGTTACGAGTTACGAGTTACGAGTTACGAGTTACGAGTTACGAGTTACGAGTTACGAGTTACGAGTTACGAGTTACGAGTTACGAGTTACGAGTTACGAGTTACGAGTTACGAGTTACGAGTTACGAGTTACGAGTTACGAGTTACGAGTTACGAGTTACGAGTTACGAGTTACGAGTTACGAGTTACGAGTTACGAGTTACGAGTTACGAGTTACGAGTTACGAGTTACGAGTTACGAGTTTCAAGTTACGAGTTTCGAGTTGCGAGTTACGATATACGAGTTACGAGTTACGAATTACGACTTACGATCTATGAGTTACGAGTTACGAGTTACGAGTTACGAGTTACGAGTTACGAGTTACGAGTTACGAGTTACGAGTTACGAGTTACGAGTTTCGAGTTACGAGTTTCAAGTTACGAGTTACGAGTTACGAGTTACGAGTTACGAGTTTCGAGTTACGAGTTTCAAGTTACGAGTTTCGAGTTGCGAGTTACGATATACGAGTTACGAGTTACGAATTACGACTTACGATCTACGAGGCACTAGTTACGAGTTACGAGATACACGATGCGAGTTTCCACTTATCGTAACGAGTTACGAGCTACGAGACACAACATACGAATTCCAGGTAATCAGTAATGAGCTACGCGTCACGAGATGCAAGTTGCGAGTTCCCACTTATCGGTAACGATTTACGAGCTATGAGAGGCAAGATACGAGTTCCTTGTTATTGGTAATGGGTAACAAGCTACGATTGTAGGATACCAAAAGCCTGAGCGCACTAAATTTGAATCCATTTTAATTAACGTAAGAAAATGTATATAACACAAACTTTACCTTGAGTGGCTATGGGCAAGGCAGGCTCTTGTTCAGGATGGTGTATGACATGGGGATATCTGAAAAGAATAAATCCTTCTGAGTACGCTTCTACAACATTCCAGACATTCACCATTAAAATAATGTATAACAGTTCAAATGTTACAATGGGCATTAAACGCAAAATATCCTTTACAAATGTCTAAAATATGCTACGTACTGCGCTCTGAACGTAAAGTGTCCTCTGTTAATAACTGGTGAACCCTTGCCACCAGACTAGTGAACCCTTGCCACTAGCTTTTCTTAACTGGTGAACCCTTGCCTCCAGCCTAGTGAACCCTTGCCACTAGCCTTCTCTTAACTGGTGAACCCTTGCCACCAGACTAGTGAACCCTTGCCACTAACCTTCTCTTAATGGTGAACCCTTGCCACCAGCCTAGTGAACCCTTGCCACTAGCTTTCTCTTAACTGTTGAACCCTTGCCATCAGCCTAGTGAACCCTTGCCACTAGCTTCCTCTTAACTGGTGAACCCTTGCCACCAGCCTAGTGAACACTTGCCACTAGCTTTCTTTTAACTGATGAACCCTTGCCATCAGCCTAGTGAACCCTTGCCACCAGCCTAGTGAACCCTTGCCACTAGCTTTCTCTTAACTGATGAACCCTTGCCATCAGCCTAGTGAACCCTTGCCACCAGCCTAGTGAACACTTGCCACTAGCTTTCTTTTAACTGATGAACCCTTGCCATCAGCCTAGTGAACCCTTGCCACTAGCTTTCTCTTAACTGATGAACCCTTGCCATCAGCCTAGTGAACCCTTGCCACTAGCTTTCTCTTAACTGGTGAACCCTTGCCATCAGCCTAGTGAACCCTTGCCACTAGCTTTCTCTTAACTGATGAACCCTTGCCATCAGCCTAGTGAACCCTTGCCACTAGCTTTCTCTTAACTGGTGAACCCTTGCCACCAGCCTAGTGAACCCTTGCCACTAGCTTTCTCTTAACTGGTGAACCCTTGCCACCAGCCTAGTGAACCCTTGCCACTAGCTTTCTCTTAACTGGTAAACCCTTGCTACCAGCCTAGTGAACCCTTGCCACTAGCTTTCTCTCAATAACCACTGTACTGAGACGTGTGATGACACCAAACGTTCAGTTACAGAGGCTGCTCACAAATCATTATAGGTAAAATAACTCTTTATAAATCGATTATGAAAATATGCAATGTGGAGAATGCATACTCTGTGAAACAACTCACCCTTCAATGTAGCTCCAACACCTTCACAATTTCTACAACTATTCACATAAACTATTTAGACTCGTATTTGATTAACGTTTATCGACACTCCACTTCTGTTAAAAGATTCAAAGTGTCAGTGTCAGTGTCATCCCAAATATTCAACTGGGTCTCTACGACATTGCGTGTGATTTTTTACGGCTGTTAAAATATATCTAGAATACTATGAGGTAAGATATACAGGGTCTTACACGATACACAAGATACGAGATCCAGGTAATCAGTAATGAGTTACGAGCTACTAGATACAAGATACGAGTTCCGAGTTATGGGTAACTAGTTACGAGTTACAAGATACGAGCTCCGAGTTATTGGCTCCGCGTTACGAGTTCCGAGTTCTGAGTTTTGCGTCATGAGTTACAAGATGCGAGTTTACACCTATCGGTAACGAGTTACGAACTACTAGATCTAGCATACGAGTTCGAGGTTATCGTCATTGATTTGCAAGATCCGAGATCAATATTCGAGTTCCGAGCTATCGGTAACGAGTTACTAGTTCCGAGTTCTGATTTTTACGTCATGAGATACAAGATGCGGGTTCCCACTTATTGGTAACCAGTTACGATCTTTAATATCTAGGATACGAGTTCCAGGTTATCGGCAATGATTTGCGAGATCCGAGACAGAAGATACGAGTTCCGAGTAATGGGTAACGACTTACGAGTTACAAGGTAAGTGATACAAGATACTAGCTCCGAGTTGTCGGTAACGCGTTACTAGTCCTGAGCTCTGAGTTACACGTCACGAGATACAAGATGCGGGTTCCCACTTTTTGGTAACCAGTTACGGACTACTAGATCTAGGATACGAGTTCGAGATTAACGTCATTGATTTACAAGATCCGAGATCAACACTTTCGAGTTCTGACTCTTAAGTTACGCGTCACGAGATACTAGATGCGAGTTCCCATCCATCGGTAACGATTTACAAGCAACAGGATGCAAGATACGTGTTCCAGGTTATCGGTAATGGATTAAAAGTTACATATATAAGATACGAGTTCCGAGTTATGGGTAACGAGTTACGAGTTATGAGTTACGACTTACAAGGTAAGTGATACAAGATACGAGCTTCGAGTTATCGGTAACGCGTTGCTAGTTCCGAGTTCTGAGTTACACGTCACGAGATACAAGATGCGAGTTCCCACTTATTGGTAACGAGTTACGATCTTCAAGATCTAGGATACGAGTTCCAGGTTATCGGCAATGGTTTGCGATATCCGAGATAGAAGGTACGAGTTCCGAGTAATGGGTAACGGGTTAAGTGTTACGAGTTACGAGTTACGAGTTACAAGGTAAGAGATACAAGATACAAGCTCCGAGTTATCGTTAACGCATTACGAATACCAAGTTCTGAGTTATGCGTCACGAGATACAAGTTGCGAGTTCCCACTTATCGGTAACGATCTACGAGCTACGAGATGCAAGATACGAGTTCCTTGTTATTGGTAATGGGTAACAAGGCTACGATACACAAGATACGAGTTCCGGGTTATGAGTAGCGAGTTATAAGCTGCGATTTACGAGTAACGAGTTTCAAGTTGCGAGTTCTCATTTATCGTAACGAGTTACGACCTACCAGACACAGGATACGTGTTCCAGGTAATCAGTAATGAGTTGCGAGCTACTAGATACAAGATACGAGCTCCGAGTTATCGGTTACGCTTAACGAGTTCCAAGTTCTGAGTTTTGCGTCACGAGATACAAGATGTGAGCTTCCACCTAGCGGTTACGAGTTACGAACTACTAGTTCTAGGACACGAGTTTGAGGTTATCGTCATTGATTTACAAGATCCGAGATCAAGATTTGAGTTCCGAGTTATGGGCAACGAGTTACGGGTTACGAGTTACGAGTTACAAAGTAAGTGATACAAGATACGAGTTCCGAATTATCGGTAACACTTTCGAGCTCGGAGTCCTGAGTTGGGCGTCACGAGATACAAGATACGAGTTACCATTTATCGGTAATGATTTACGAGCAACGAGATGCAAGATACATGTTCCAGGTTATCGGTAATGGATTTCAAGTTACGATATATAAGATACGAGTTCCGAGTTATAGGGAACGAGTTACGAGTTACGAGTTACGAGTTACGAGTTACGAGTTACGAGTTACGAGTTACGAGTTACGAGTTACGAGTTACGAGTTACGAGTTACGAGTTACGAGTTACGAGTTACGAGTTACGAGTTACGAGTTACGAGTTACGAGTTACGAGTTACGAGTTACGAGTTACGAGTTACGAGTTACGAGTTACGAGTTACGAGTTACGAGTTACGAGTTACGAGTTACGAGTTACGAGTTACGAGTTACGAGTTACGAGTTACGAGTTACGAGTTACGAGTTACGAGTTACGAGTTACGAGTTACGAGTTACGAGTTACGAGTTACTAGAAACAAGCTCCGAGTTATCGGTAACGCGTTATTAGTTCCGAGTTCTAAGTTACACGTCACGAGATACAAGATGCGAGTTCCCACTTATTGGTAACGAGTTACGACCTTCAAGATCTAGGATACGAGTTCCAGGTTATCGGCAATGATTTGCGAGATCCGAGATGAAAGATACGAGTTCCGAGTAATAGGTAACGGGTCAAGCGTTACGAGTTACGAGTTACAAGGTAAGAGATACAAGATACAAGCTCAAAGTTATCGGTAACGCGTTATGAGTTCAAAGTTCTGAGTTACGCGTCACGAGATGCAAGATGCGAGTTCCCACTTATCGTAACGAGTTGCGAGCTACGAGACACAAGATACGAGCTTCAGGTAATCAGTAATGAGTTAGGTGCTACTAGCTACAACATACGAGCTCCGAGATATCGGTTACCTGTTACGGGTTCCGAGTTTCGCGTCATGAGATACAAGACGCGAGATTCCGCCTATCGGTAACGAGTTACGAACTACTAGATCTAGGATACGAGTTCGAGGTTATCGTCATTGATTTGCAAGATCCGAGCTCAAGATTTGAGTTCCGAGTTATGGGCAACAGGTTACGGGTTACGAGTTACGAGTTACAAGGTAAGTGATACAAGACACGACCTCCGAGCTATCCGTAGCACTTTCGAGTTCCGAGTCTTGAGTTACGCGTCACGAGAAGCAAGATGCGAGTTCCCATTTATCGGTAACGATTTACGAGCTACGAGATTCAAGATACGAGTTCCAGGGAATCAGTTATGAGTTACGAGCTACTAGATACAAGATACGAGTTCCGAGTTATCTGTAACGAGTTACAAGTTATAAGATACGCGCATCGGTTACGCGTTACGAGTTCCGAGTTCTGAGTTTCGCGTCCAGAGATACAAGATGCAAGTTTCCACCTATCGGTAACGAGTTACCAACTACTAGATCTAAGATACGAGTTCAAGCTCATCGTCCTCGATTTACAAGATCCGAGATCAAGATTCGAGTTCCGAGTTATGGGCAACGAGTTACGGGTTACCAGTTGCGAGATACAAGGTAAGTGATACAAGATACGAGCTCAGAGTTATCGGTAACACTTTCGAGTTCCGAGTACTGAGTTACGCGTAACGAGATACAAGATGCGAGTTTCCACTTATCGTAACGAGTTACGAGCTACGAGACACAAGATACTAGTTCCAGGTAATCAGTAATGAGTTACGAAATACTAGATACAAGATACGAGTTCCGAGTTATGGGTAACGAGTTACGAGTTACAAGATAAGAGCTCCGAGTCATCGGTTACCTGTTACGAGTTCCGAGTTCTGAGTTCCGCATCATGAGGTACAAGATCCGAGTTTCCACCTATCGGTAACGAGTTACGAACTACTAGATCTAGGATACGAGATCGAGGTTATCGTCATTGATTTGCAAGATCCGAGATCAAGATTCGAGTTCCGAGTTATGAGCAACGAGTTACGGGTTACGAGTTACGGGTTACAAGATAAGTGATACAAGATACGAGCACCGAGTTATCGGTAACACTTTCGTGTTCCGAGACCTGAGTTACGCGTCATGAGATACAATATGCGAGTTCCCATTTATCGGTAACGATTTACGATCTACGAGATGCAAGATACGAGTTCCAGGTTATTGGTAGTGGATTCCAAGTTACAATATATAAGATACGAGTTCCGAGTTATGGGTAACGAGTTACGAGTTACGAGTTACAAGATACGAGCTCCGAGCTATCGGTAACGCGTTACTAGTTCCGAGTTCTAAGTTAGACGTCACGAGATACAAGATGCGAGTTCCCACTTATTGGTAACGAGTTGCGATCTTCAAGATCTAGGATACGAGTCCCAGGTTATCGGCAATGATTTGCGAGATCCGAGATAGAAGATACGAGTTCCGAGTAATGGGTAACGAGTTACGAGTTACGAGTTACGAGTTACGAGTTACGAGTTACGAGTTACGAGTTTCGAGTTTCGAGGTGCGAGTTTCGAGTTACGATATACCAGTTACGAGCTACGAGTTACAAGATACGAGATGCGTGTTCCCGCTTATCGTAACGAGTTACGAGCTACAAGACACAAGATACGAGTTCCAGGTAATCAGTAATGGGTTACGAGCTACTAGATACAAGATACGAGTTCCAAGTTATGGGTAAAGAGTTACGAGTTACAAGATACGAGCTCCGAGTCATCGGTTACGCGTTACGAGTTCCGAGTTCTGAGTTTCGCGTCATGAGATACAAGATGCGAGTTTCCACCTATCGGTAACGAGTTACGAACTACTAGATCTAGGATACGAGTTCGAGGTTAGCGTCACTGATTTACAAGATCCGAGATCTAGATTCGAGTTCCGAGTTATGGGTAACGAGTTACGGGTTACGAGTTACAAGGTAAGTGATATAAGATACGAGCTCCGAGTTGTCGGTAACACCTTCGAGTTCCGAGTCCTCAGTTAAACGTCACGAGATACAAGATGCGCATTCCCATTTATCGGTAAAGATTTACGAGCTACGAGATGCAAGATACGAGTTCCAGGTTATTAGTAGTGGATTACAAGTTACAATATATAAGATACGAGTTCCGAGGTATGGGTAACGATTTACGAGCTACGAGAGGCAATATACGAGTTCCTTGTTATTGGTAATGGGCTACAAGCTACGATACACAAGATACGTGTTCCTAGTTATCGGTAACGATTTACGAACTACGAGAGGCAAGATACGAGTTCCTTGTTATTGGTAATGGGTTACAAGCTACGATACACAAGATACGGGTTCCGGGTTATGAGTTACGAGATAAAAGATGCGAGTTCCCACTTATCGTAACGAGTTACGAGCTGCGAGACACAAGATGCGAGTTCCAGGTAATCAGTAATGAGTTACGAGCTACTAGAGACAAGACAGGAGTTCCGAGTAATGGGTAAAGAGTTACTAATTACAAGATATGCGCACCGAGTTGTCGGTTACGCGTTACGAGTTCCGAGTTCTGAGTTTCGCGTCATGAGATACAAGTTGAGAGTTTCAACCTATCGGTAACGATACGATGTAGGATGCCAGTTCGAGGATATCGTCATTGATTTACAAGATACGAGATCAAGATTCGAGTTCGAAGTTATAGGCAAGGAGTTACGGGTTACGGGTTACCACTTGCAAGGTTAGTGATACGAGCTCCGAGTTATCGGTAACACTTTCGAGTTCCGAGTCCTGAGTTACGCGTCACGAGATACTAGATGCGAGTTCCCATTTATCGGTAACGATTTACGAGCAACGAGATGCAAGATACAAGTTCCAGGTTATCGGTGATGGATTACAAGTTACGGTATATAAGATACGAGCTCCGAGTTATCGGTAACGTGTGACGAGTTCCAAGTTCTGAGTTACGCGTCACGAGATACAAGTTGCGAGTTCCCACTTATCGTAACGAGTTACGAGCTACAAGAAACAAGATACGAGTTCCAGGTAATCAGTAATGAGTTACGAGCTACTAGATACAAGATACAAGATACGAGTTCCGAGTTATGGGTAACGAGTTACGAGTTACAAGATACGAGCTCGGAGTTATCGGTTACCTGTTACGAGTTCCGAGTTCTGAGTTCCGCGTCATGAGGTACAAGATGCGAGTTTCCACCTATCGGTAACGAGTTACGAACTACTAGATCTAGGATACGAGTTCGAGGTTATCGTCATTGATTTGCAAGATCCGAGATCAAGATTCGAGTTCCGAGTTATGAGCAACGAGTTACGGGTTACGAGTTACGAGTTACAAGATAGGTCATACAAGATACGATCTCCGAATTATCGGTATCACTTTCGAGTTCCGAGACCTGAGTTACTCGTCACGAGATACAAGATGCGAGTTTTCATTTATCGGTAACGATTTACGATCTACGAGATGCAAGATACGAGTTCCAGGTTATTGGTAGTGGATTACAAGTTACAATATATAAGATACGAGTTCCGAGTTATGGGTAACGAGTTACGAGTTACAAGATAAGTGATACAAGATACGAGCTCCGAGTTGTCGGTAACACCTTCGAGTTCCGAGTACTGAGTTACACGTTACGAGATACAATATGCGGGTTCCCACTTATTAGTAACGTGTTACGATCTTCATGATCTAGGAACCGAGTTCCAGGTTATCGGCAGTGATTCGCGAGATCCGAGGTCAAGATTCGAGTTCCGAGTTATGGGCAACGAGTTACGGGTTACCAGTTGCGAGATACAAGGTAAGTGATACAAGACACGCGCTCTGAGCTATCGGTAGCACTTTCGAGTTCCGAGTCCTGAGTTACGCGTCGCGAAATACAAGATGCGAGTTCCCATTTATCGGTAACGATATACGAGCTACGAGATGCAAGATACGAGCTCCAGGTAATCAGTTATGAGTTACGAGCTACTAGATACAAGATACGAGTTCCGAGTTATCTGTAACGAGTTACGAGTTACAAGATACGCGCACCGAGTTATCGGTTACGCGTTACGAGTTCCGAGTTCTGAGTTTCGCGTCAAGAGATACAAGATGCGAGTTTCCACCTATCGGTAACGAATTACCAACTGCTAGATCTAAGATACGAGTTCAAGCTTATCGTCCTCGATTTACAAGATCCGAGATCAAGATTCGAGTTCCGATTTATGGGCAACGAGTTACGGGTTACCAGTTGCGAGATACAAGGTAAGTGATACAAGACACGCGCTCTGAGCTATCGGTAGCACTTTCGAGTTCCGAGTCCTGAGTTACGCGTCGCGAAATACAAGATGCGAGTTCCCATTTATGGGTAACGATATACGAGCTACGAGATGCAAGATACGAGCTCCAGGTAATCAGTTATGAGTTACGAGCTACTGGATACAAGATACGAGTTCCGAGTTATCTGTAACGAGTTACGAGTTACAAGATACGCGCACCGAGTTATCGGTTACGCGTTACGAGTTCCGAGTTCTGAGTGTCGCGTCAAGAGATACAAGATGCGAGTTTCCACCTATCGGTAACGAATTACCAACTACTAGATCTAAGATACGAGTTCAAGCTTATCGTCCTCGATTTACAAGATCCGAGATCAAGATTCGAGTTCCAAGTTATGGGCAACGAGTTACGGGTTACCAGTTGCGAGATACAAGGTAAGTGATACAAGATACGAGCTCAGAGTTATCGGTAACACTTTCGAGTTCCGAGTACTGAGTTACGCGTCACGAGATACAAGATGCGTATTCCAATTAATCGGAAATGATTTACGAGCAACGAGATGCAAGATACGTGTTCCAGGTTATCGGTAATGGATTAAAAGTTACGATAAATAAGATACGAGTTCCGAGTTATGGGTAACGAATTACGAGTTATGAGTTACGACTTACAAGGTAAGTGATACAAGATACGAGCTTCGAGTTATCGGTAACGCGTTGCTAGTTCCGATTCTGAGTTACACCTCACGAGATACAAGATGCGAGTTCCCACTTATTGGTAACGAGTTACGATCTTCAAGATCTAGGATACGAGTTTTAGGTTATCGGCAATGGTTTGCGAGATCCGAGATAGAAGATACGAGTTCCGAGTAATGGGTAACAGGTTAAGTGTTACGAGTTACGAGTTACAAGGGAAGAGATACAAGATACAAGCTCCGAGTTATCGATAACGCATAACGAGTTCCAAGTCCTGAGTTACGCTTCACGAGATACAAGTTGCGAGTTCCCGCTTATTCCAGGTTTTTGGTAATGGATAAACAAGTTACGATATATAAGATACGAGTTCCGAGTTATGGGTAACGAGTTACGGGTTACGATTTACAAGATACGAGCTCCGAGTTATCGGTAACGCGTTACTAGTACCGAGTTCTGAGTTACACGTCACGAGATACAAGATGCGAGTTCCCACCTATCGGTAACGATTTACGAGCTACGAGGGGAAATATATGAGTTCCTTGTTAGTGGTAATGGGCTACAAGCTATAATACACAAGATATGAGTTCCGAGTTATGAGTAGCGAGTTATAAGCTGCGATTTACGAGTAACGAGTTTCGAGTTGCGAGTTACGATATACGAGTTACGATTTAAGAGGTACTAGTTACAAGTTACAAGATACAAGATGCGAGTTCCCATTTATCGTAACGAGTTACGAGCTACGAGACACAAGATACGAGTTCCAGGTAATCAGTAACGAGTTACGAGCTACTAGATACAAGATACGAGTTCCGAGTTATGGGTAACGAGTTACGAGTTATGGGTAACGAGTTACGAGTTACAAGATACGAGCTCCGAGTTATCGGTTACGCGTTACGAGTTCCGAGTTCTGAGTGAGATACAAGATGCGAGTTTCCACCTATCGGTAACGAGTTACGAACTACTAGATCTAGATCTAGATACGAGTTCGAGGTTATCGTTCATAATTTACAAGATCCGAGATCAAGATTCGAGTTCCGAGTTATGGGCAACGGGTTTCGGGTTACAAGGTAAGTGATACAAGATACGAGCTCCGAGTTATCGGTAACGCGTTACTAGTACCGAGTTCTGAGTTACACGTCACCGTATACAAGATGCGAGTTCCCACCTATCGGTAACGATTTACGAGCTACGAGGGGCAATATATGAGTTCCTTGTTATTGGTAATGGGCTACAAGCTACAATACACAAGATACGTGTTCCGGGTTATGAGTAGCGAGTTATAAGCTGCGATTTACGAGTAACGAGTTTCGAGTTGCGAGTTACGATATATGAGTTACGAATTACGACTTACGATCTAAGAGGTACTAGTTACAAGTTACGAGTTCCCATTTATCGTAACGAGTTACGAGCTACGAGACACAAGATACGGGTTCCAGGTAATTAGTAATGAGTTACGAGCTACTAGAGACAAGACAGGAGTTCCAAGTAATGGGTAAAGAGTTACTAGTTACAAGATATGCGCACCGAGTTGTCGGTTACGCGTTACGAGTTCCGAGTTCTGAGTTTCGCGTCATGAGATACAAGATGAGAGTTTCCACCTATCGGTAACGAGTTACGAACTACTAGATGTAGGATGCCAGTTCGAGGTTATCGTCATTGATTTACAAGATACGAGATCAAGATTCGAGTTCAAAGTTATGGGCAACGAGTTACGGGTTACGGGTTACCAGTTACAAGCTAAGTGATACAAGATACGAGCTCCGAGTTATCGGTAACACTTTCGAGTTCCGAGTCCTGAGTTACGCGTCACGAGATACTAGATGCGAGTTCCCATTTATCGGTAACGATTTACGAGCAACGAGATGCAAGATACAAGTTCCAGGTTATCGGTGATGGATTACAAGTTACAGTATATAAGATACCAGCTCCGAGTTATCGGTAACGTGTTACGAGTTCCGAGTTCTGAGTTACACGCCACGAGATACGAGATGCGAGTTCCCAGTTATTGGTAACGAGTTACGATCTTCATGATCTAGGAACAGAGTTCCTGGTTATCGGCAGTGAGTCGCGAGATCCGTATAGAAGGAACGAGTTCCGAGTAATCGGTAACGAGTTACGAGTTACTAGTTACGAGTTAGAAGGTAAGAGATACAAGATACAAGCTCCGAGTTATCGGTAACGCGTTATGAGTTACAATTTCTGAGTTACGCGTCACGAGATGCAAGTTGCGAGTTCCCACTTATCGGTAACGATTTACGAGCTATGAGAGGCAAGATACGAGTTCCTTGTTATTGGTAATGGGTAACAAGCTACGATACACAAGATACGAGTTCCAGGTAATCAGTTATGAGTTACGAGCTACTAGATACAAGATACGAGTTTCGAGTTATGGGTAACTAGTTAATTGTTACGAGTTACAAGATACGAGCTCCGAGTTATTGGTAACGCGTTACGAGTTCTGAGTTTTGCGTCATGAGTTACAAGATGCGAGTTTACACCTATCGGTAACGAGTTACGAACTACTAGATCTAGGATACCAGTTCGAGGTTATCGTCATTGATTTATAAGATACGAGATCAAGATTCGAGGTCGGAGTTATGGGCAACGAGTTACGGGTTACGAGTTACAAGGTAAGTGATACAAGATACGAGCTCCGAGTTATCGGTAACACTTTCGAGTTGTGAGTCCTGAGTTACGCGTCACGAGATACTAGATGCGAGTTCCCATTTATCGGTAACGATTTACGAGCAACGAGATGCAAGATACGAGTTCCAGGTTATCGGTGATGGCTTACAAGTTACGGTATATAAGATACTAGCTTCGAGTTATCGGTAACGCGTTGCTAGTTCCGAGTTCTGAGTTACACGTCACGAGATACAAGATGCGAGTTCCCACTTATTGGTAACGAGTTACGATCTTCAAGATATAGGATACGAGTTCCAGGTTATCGGCAATGGTTTGCGATATCCGAGATAGAAGGTACGAGTTCCGAGTAATGGGTAACGGGTTAAGTGTTACGAGTTACGAGTTACAAGCTCCGAGTTATCGTTAACGCATTACGAATTCCAAGTTCTGAGTTACGCGTCACGAGATACAAGTTGCGAGTTCCCACTTATCGGTAACGATCTACGAGCTACGAGATGCAAGATACGAGTTCCTTGTTATTGGTAATGGTTAACAAGGCTACGATACACAAGATACGAGTTCCGGGTTATGAGTAGTGAGTTATAAGCTGCGATTTACGAGTAGCGAGTTTCAAGTTGCGAGCTCTCATTTATCGTAACGAGTTACGACCTACGAGACACAGGATACGTGTTCCAGGTAATCAGTAATGAGTTGCGAGCTACTAGATACAAGATACGAGCTCCGAGTTATCGGTTACGCTTAACGAGTTCCAAGTTCTGAGTTTCGCGTCATGAGATACAAGATGCGAGCTTCCACCTAGCGGTAACGAGTTACGAACTACTAGTTCTAGGACACGAGTTCGAGGTTATCGTCATAACGAGTTACGAGCTACGAGACACAAGATACGAGTTCCGAGTTATGGGTAACAAGTTACGAGTTACAAGATACGAGCTCCGAGTTAACGGTTACCCTTTACGAGTTCCAAGTTCTGAGTTTCGCGTCATGAGATACAAGATGCGAGCTTCCACCTATCGGTAACGAGTTACGAACTGCTAGTTCTAGGACACGAGTTCGAGGTTATCGACATTGATTTACAAGATCCGAGATCAAGATTCGAGTTCCGAGTTATGGGCAACGAGATACGGGTTACGAGTTACAAGTTACAAGGTAAGTGATACAAGATACGAGCTCCGAATTATCGGTAACACTTTCGAGCTCGGAGTCCTGAGTTAGGCCTCAGGAGATACAAGATGCGAGTTCCCATTTATCGGTAACGATTTACGAACTACGAGAGGCAAGATACGAGTTCCTTGTTATTGGTAATGGGTTACAAGCTACGATACACAAGATACGGGTTCCGGGTTATGAGTTACGAGATAAAAGATGCGAGTTCCCACTTATCGTAACGAGTTACGAGCTACGAGACACATGACACGAGTTCTAGGTAGTCAGTAATGAGTTACGAGCTACTAGATACAAGATACGAGTTCCGAGTTATGGGTAACGAGTTACGAGTTACAAGATACGCGCACCGAGTTATCGGTTACGCGTTACGAGTTCCGAGTTCAGAGTTTCGCGTCATGAGATACAAGATGCGAGTTTCCACCTATCGGTAACGAGTTACGAACTACTAGATCTAGGATACGAGTTCGAGGTTACCGTCAATGATTTACAAGATCCGAGACCAAGACTCGAGTTCCGAGTTATAGGCAAGGAGTAATGGGTTACGAGTTACGAGTTACAAGGTAAGTGAAACAACTAGATGCGAGTTCCCATTTATCGGTAACGGTTTACGGGCAACGACATGCGAGTTCCAGGTTATCGGTCATGGATTACTATTTGCCATGTATAAGATACGAGTTCCGAGTAATGAGTTACGAGTTACGAGTTACGAGTTACGAGTTACGAGTTACGAGTTACGAGTTACGAGTTACGAGTTACGAGTTACGAGTTACGAGTTACGAGTTACGAGTTACGAGTTACAAGGTAAGTGATACAAGATACGAGCTTCGAGTTATCGGTAACGCGTTGCTAGTTCCGAGTTCTGAGTTACACGTCACGAGATACAAGATGCGAGTTCCCACTTATTGGTAACGAGTTACGATCTTCAAGATCTAGGATACGAGTTCCAGGTTATCGGCAATGGTTTGCGATATCCGAGATAGAAGGTACGAGTTCCGAGTAATGGGTAACGGGTTAAGTGTTACGAGTTACGAGTTACAAGGTAAGAGATACAAGATACAAGCTCCGAGTTATCGTTAACGCATTACGAATTCCAAGTTCTGAGTTACGCGTCACGAGATACAAGTTGCGAGTTCCCACTTATCGGTAACGATCTACGAGCTACGATACACAAGATACGAGTTCCGGGTTATGAGTAGCGAGTTATAAGCTGCGATTTACGAGTAGCGAGTTTCAAGTTGCGAGCTCTCATTTATCGTAACGAGTTACGACCTACGAGACACAGGATACGTGTTCCAGGTCAGTAATGAGTTGCGAGCTACTAGATACAAGATACGAGCTCCGAGTTATCGGTTACGCTTAACGAGTTCCAAGTTCTGAGTTTCGCGTCATGAGATACAAGATGCGAGCTTCCACCTAGCGGTAACGAGTTACGAACTACTAGTTCTAGGACACGAGTTCGAGGTTATCGTCATTGATTTACAAGATCCGAGATCAAGATTTGAGTTCCGAGTTATGGGCAACGAGTAACGGGTTACGAGTTACGAGTTACAAAGTAAGTGATACAAGATACGAGTTCCGAATTATCGGTAACACTTTCGAGCTCGGAGTCCTGAGTTGGGCGTCACGAGATACAAGATACGAGTTACCATTTATCGGTAACGATTTACGAGCAAAGAGATGCAAGATACATGTTCCAGGTTATCGGTAATGGATTACAAGTTACGATATATAAGATACGAGTTCCGAGTTATAGGTAACAAGTTACGAGTTACGAGTTACGAGTTACGAGTTACGAGTTACGAGTTACGAGTTACGAGTTACGAGTTACGAGTTACGAGTTACGAGTTACGAGTTACGAGTTACGAGTTACGAGTTACGAGTTACGAGTTACGAGTTACGAGTTACGAGTTACGAGTTACGAGTTACGAGTTACGAGTTACGAGTTACGAGTTACGAGTTACGAGTTACGAGTTACGAGTTACGAGTTACGAGTTACGAGTTACGAGTTACGAGTTACGAGTTACGAGTTACGAGTTACGAGTTACGAGTTACGAGTTACGAGTTACGAGTTACGAGTTACGAGTTACGAGTTACGAGTTACGAGTTACGAGTTACGAGTTACGTTTTACGGGTTACGAGTTACGAGTTACAAGTAAAGAGATACAAGATACAGGCTCCGAGTTATCGGTAACGCGTTATGAATTCCAAGTTCTGAGTTATGCGTCACGAGATACAAGTAGCGATTTCTCACTTATCGGTAACGATTTACGAACTACGAGAGGCAAGATACGAGCTCCTTATTATTGGTAATGGGTTACAAACTACGATGCACAAGATACGAGTTCCAGGTTATCGCTAATGGATTGCCAGTTACGATATATAAGATACGAGTTCTGAGTTATGAGTAACGAGTTACGAGTTACGAGTTACAAGAAACAAGCTCCGAGTTATCGGTAACGCGTTATTAGTTCCGAGTTCCAAGTTACACGTCACGAGATACAAGATGCGAGTTCCCACTTATTGGTAACGGAGTTAACGATCTTCAAGATCTAGGATACGAGTTCCAGGTTATCGGCAATGATTTGCGAGATCCGAGATAGAAGATACGAGTTCCGAGTAATGGGTAACGGGTCAAGTGTTACGAGTTACAAGGTAAGAGATACAAGATACAAGCTCAAAGTTATCGGTAACGGGTTATGAGTTCAAAGTTCTGAGTTACGCGTCACGAGATGCAAGATGCGAGTTCCCACTTATCGTAACGAGTTGCGAGCTACGAGACACAAGATACGAGCTTAAGGTAATCAGTAATGAGTTACGTGCTACTAGCTACAACATACGAGCTCCGAGTTATCGGTTACCTGTTACGGTTTCCGAGTTTCGCGTCATGAGATACAAGACGCGAGTTTCCACCTATCGGTAACAGGTTACGAACTACCAGATCTAGGATACGAGTTCGAGGTTATCGTCAT
The DNA here is from genome assembly GCA_949316355.1 of Bruchidius siliquastri. Classification (NCBI taxonomy): domain Eukaryota; kingdom Metazoa; phylum Arthropoda; class Insecta; order Coleoptera; family Chrysomelidae; genus Bruchidius; species Bruchidius siliquastri. Next base: position 23,676,491 of record OX438529.1, read on the forward strand.
TGATTTGCAAGATCCGAGCTCAAGATTTGAGTTCCGAGTTATGGGCAACAGGTTACGGGTTACGAGTTACGAGTTACAAGGTAAGTGATACAAGACACGACCTCCGAGCTATCCGTAGCACTTTCGAGTTCCGAGTCTTGAGTTACGCGTCACGAGATGCAAGATGCGAGTTCCCATTTATCGGTAACGATTTACGAGCTACGAGATTCAAGATACGAGTTCCAGGGAATCAGTCATGAGTTACGAGCTACTGGATACAAGATACGAGTTCCGAGTTATCTGTAACGAGTTACGAGTTATAAGATACGCGCATCGGTTACGCGTTACGAGTTCCGAGTTCTGAGTTTCGCGTCAAGAGATACAAGATGCAAGTTTCCACCTATCGGTAACGAGTTAACAACTACTAGATCTAAGATACGAGTTCAAGCTCATCGTCCTCGATTTACAAGATCCGAGATCAAGATTCGAGTTCCGAGTTATGGGCAACGAGTTACGGGTTACCAGTTGAGAGATACAAGGTAAGTGATACAAGATACGAGCTCAGAGTTATCGGTAACACTTCTGAGTTCCGAGTACTGAGTTACGCGTAACGAGATACAAGATGCGAGTTTCCACTTATCGTAACGAGTTACGAGCTACGAGACACAAGATACTAGTTCCAGGTAATCAGTAATGAGTTACGAAATACTAGATACAAGATACGAGTTCCGAGTTATGGGTAACGAGTTACGAGTGACAAGATACGAGCTCCGAGTTATCGGTTACCTGTTACGAGTTCCGAGTTCTGAGTTCCGCATCATGAGGTACAAGATGCGAGTTTCCACCTATCGGTAACGAGTTACGAACTACTAGATCTAGGATACGAGATCGAGGTTATCGTCATTGATTTGCAAGATCCGAAATCAAGATTCGAGTTCCGAGTTATGAGCAACGAGTTACGGGTTACGAGTTACGGGTTACAAGATAAGTGATACAAGATACGAGCACCGAGTTATCGGTAACACTTTCGTGTTCCGAGACCTGAGTTACGCGTCATGAGATACAATATGCGAGTTCCCATTTATCGGTAACGTTTTACGATCTACGAGATGCAAGATACGAGTTCCAGGTTATTGGTAGTGGATTCCAAGTTACAATATATAAGATACGAGTTCCGAGTTATGGGTAACGAGTTACGAGTTACGAGTTACAAGATACGAGCTCCGAGCTATCGGTAAACGCGTTACTAGTTCCGAGTTCTAAGTTAGACGTCACGAGATACAAGATGCGAGTTCCCACTTATTGGTAACGAGTTGCGATCTTCAAGATCTAGGATACGAGTCCCAGGTTATCGGCAATGATTTGCGAGATCCGAGATAGAAGATACGAGTTCCGAGTAATGGGTAACGAGTTACGAGTTACGAGTTACGAGTTACGAGTTACGAGTTACGAGTTACGAGTTACGAGTTACGAGTTACGAGTTACGAGTTACGAGTTACGAGTTACGAGTTACGAGTTACGAGTTACGAGTTACGAGTTACGAGTTACGAGTTACGAGTTACGAGTTACGAGTTACGAGTTACGAGTTACGAGTTACGAGTTACGAGTTACGAGTTACGAGTTACGAGTTACGAGTTACGAGTTACGAGTTACGAGTTACGAGTTACGAGTTACGAGTTACGAGTTTCGAGTTAAGAGTTTCGAGTTTCGAGTTTCGAGGTGCGAGCTTCGAGTTTCGAGTTACGATATACCAGTTACGAACTACGAGTTACAAGATACGAGATGCGTGTTCTTGCTTATCGTAACGAGTTACGAGCTACAAGACACAAGATACGAGTTCCAGGTAATCAGTAATGGGTTACGAGCTACTAGATACAAGATACGAGTTCCAAGTTATGGGTAAAGAGTTACGAGTTACAAGATACGAGCTCCGAGTCATCGGTTACGCGTTACGAGTTCCGAGTTCTGAGTTTCGCGTCATGAGATACAAGATGCGAGTTTCCACCTATCGGTAACGAGTTACGAACTACTAGATCTAGGATACGAGTTCGAGGTTAGCGTCACTGATTTACAAGATCCGAGATCAAGATTCGAGTTCCGAGTTATGGGTAACGAGTTACGGGTTACGAGTTACAAGGTAAGTGATATAAGATACGAGCTCCGAGTTGTCGGTAACACCTTCGAGTTCCGAGTCCTCAGTTAAACGTCACGAGATACAAGATGCGCATTCCCATTTATCGGTAACGATTTACGAGCTACGAGATGCAAGATACGAGTTCCAGGTTATTAGTAGTGGATTACAAGTTACAATATATAAGATACGAGTTCCGAGGTATGGGTAACGAGTTACGAGTTACGAGAGGCAATATACGAGTTCCTTGTTATTGGTAATGGGCTACAAGCTACGATACACAAGATACGTGTTCCTAGTTATCGGTAACGATTTACGAACTACGAGAGGCAAGATACGAGTTCCTTGTTATTGGTAATGGGTTACAAGCTACGATACACAAGATACGGGTTCCGGGTTATGAGTTACGAGATAAAAGATGCGAGTTCCCACCTATCGTAATGAGTTACAAGGTAAGTGATACAAGATACGAGCTCCGATTTATCGGTAACACTTTCGAGCTCGGAGTCCTGAGTTAGGCCTCACGAGATACAAGATGCGAGTTCCCATTTATCGGTACCGATTTACGAACTACGAGAGGCAAGATACGAGTTTCTTGTTATTGGTAATGGGTTACAAGCTACGATACACAAGATACGGGTTCCGGGTTATGAGTTACGAGATAAAAGATGCGAGTTCCCACTTATCGTAACGAGTTACGAGCTGCGAGACACAAGATGCGAGTTCCAGGTAATCAGTAATGAGTTACGAGCTACTAGAGACAAGACAGGAGTTCCGAGTAATGGGTAAAGAGTTACTAATTACAAGATATGCGCACCGAGTTGTCGGTTACGCGTTACGAGTTCCGAGTTCTGAGTTTCGCGTCATGAGATACAAGTTGAGAGTTTCAACCTATCGGTAACGAATTACGAACTACTAGATGTAGGATGCCAGTTCGAGGTTATCGTCATTGATTTACAAGATACGAGATCAAGATTCGAGTTCGAAGTTATAGGCAACGAGTTACGGGTTACGGGTTACCACTTGCAAGGTTAGTGATACGAGCTCCGAGTTATCGGTAACACTTTCGAGTTCCGAGTCCTGAGTTACGCGTCACGAAATACAAGATGCGAGTTCCCATTTATCGGTAACGATATACGAGCTACGAGATGCAAGATACGAGCTCCAGGTAATCAGTTAGAGTTACGAGCTACTAGATACAAGATACGAGTTCCGAGTTATCTGTAACGAGTTACGAGTTACAAGATACGCGCACCGAGTTATCGGTTACGCGTTACGAGTTCCGAGTTCTGAGTTTCGCGTCAAGAGATACAAGATGCGAGTTTCCACCTATCGGTAACGAGTTACGATACAAGTTGCGAGTTCCCGCTTATTCCAGGTTTTTGGTAATGGATAAACAAGTTACGATATATAAGATACGAGTTCCGAGTTACGAGTTACGAGTTACGAGTTACGAGTTACGAGTTACGAGTTACGAGTTACGAGTTACGAGTTACGAGTTACGAGTTACGAGTTACAAGATACAAGCTCCGAGTTATCGGTAACGCGTTACTAGTTCCGAGTTCTGAGTTAAACGTCACGAGTTACAAGATGCGAGTTCCCACTTATTGGTAACGAGTTACGGTCTTCAAGATCTAGGATACGAGTTCCAGGTTATCGGCAATGATTTGCGAGATCCGGCATACAAGATACGAGTTCCGAGTAATGGGTAACGAGTTACACGTTACGATCGTAACTCATTACTAAGAGGTGGGAACCCGCATCTTGTATCTCGTAACGTGTAACTCAGAACTCGGAACTAGTAACGCGTTACCGATAACTCGGAGCTCGTATCTTGTAACTCGTAACTCGTTACCCATAACTCGTAACTCGTAACTCGTTACCCATAACTCGGAACTCGTATCTTATATATCGTAACTTGTTTATCCATTACCAAAAACCTGGAATAAGCGGGAACTCGCAACTTGTATCTCGTGAAGCGTAACTCAGGACTTGGAAATCGTTATGCGTTATCGATAACTCGGAGCTTGTATCTTGTATCTCTTACCTTGTAACTCGTAACTCGTAACACTTAACCTGTTACCCATTACTCGGAACTCGTATCTTCTATCTCGGATCTCGCAAACCATTGCCGATAACCTAAAACTCGTATCCTAGATCTTGAAGATCGTAACTCGTTACCAATAAGTGGGAACTCGCATCTTGTATCTCGTGAGGTGTAACTCAGAATCGGAACTAGCAACGCGTTACCGATAACTCGAAGCTCGTATCTTGTATCACTTACCTTGTAAGTCGTAACTCATAACTCGTAATTCGTTACCCATAACTCGGAACTCGTATCTTATTTATCGTAACTTTTAATCCATTACCGATAACCTGGAACACGTATCTTGCATCTCGTTGCTCGTAAATCATTCCCGATTAATTGGAATACGCATCTTGTATCTCGTGACGCGTAACTCAGTACTCGGAACTCGAAAGTGTTACCGATAACTCTGAGCTCGTATCTTGTATCACTTACCTTGTATCTCGCAACTGGTAACCCGTAACTCGTTGCCCATAACTCGGAACTCGAATCTTGATCTCGGATCTTGTAAATCGAGGACGATAAGCTTGAACTCGTATCTTAGATCTAGTAGTTGGTAATTCGTTACCGATAGGTGGAAACTCGCATCTTGTATCTCTTGACGCGAAACTCAGAACTCGGAACTCGTAACGCGTAACCGATAACTCGGTGCGCGTATCTTGTAACTCGTAACTCGTTACAGATAACTCGGAACTCGTATCTTGTATCTAGTAGCTCGTAACTCTAACTGATTACCTGGAGCTCGTATCTTGCATCTCGTAGCTCGTATATCGTTACCGATAAATGGGAACTCGCATCTTGTATTTCGTGACGCGTAACTCAGGACTCGGAACTCGAAAGTGTTACCGATAACTCGGAGCTCGTATCACTAACCTTGCAAGTGGTAACCCGTAACCCGTAACTCGTTGCCTATAACTTCGAACTCGAATCTTGATCTCGTATCTTGTAAATCAATGACGATAACCTCGAACTGGCATCCTACATCTAGTAGTTCGTAATTCGTTACCGATAGGTTGAAACTCTCAACTTGTATCTCATGACGCGAAACTCAGAACTCGGAACTCGTAACGCGTAACCGACAACTCGGTGCGCATATCTTGTAATTAGTAACTCTTTACCCATTACTCGGAACTCCTGTCTTGTCTCTAGTAGCTCGTAACTCATTACTGATTACCTGGAACTCGCATCTTGTGTCTCGCAGCTCGTAACTCGTTACGATAAGTGGGAACTCGCATCTTTTATCTCGTAACTCATAACCCGGAACCCGTATCTTGTGTATCGTAGCTTGTAACCCATTACCAATAACAAGAAACTCGTATCTTGCCTCTCGTAGTTCGTAAATCGGTACCGATAAATGGGAACTCGCATCTTGTATCTCGTGAGGCCTAACTCAGGACTCCGAGCTCGAAAGTGTTACCGATAAATCGGAGCTCGTATCTTGTATCACTTACCTTGTAACTCATTACGATAGGTGGGAACTCGCATCTTTTATCTCGTAACTCATAACCCGGAACCCGTATCTTGTGTATCGTAGCTTGTAACCCATTACCAATAACAAGGAACTCGTATCTTGCCTCTCGTAGTTCGTAAATCGTTACCGATAACTAGGAACACGTATCTTGTGTATCGTAGCTTGTAGCCCATTACCAATAACAAGGAACTCGTATATTGCCTCTCGTAACTCGTAACTCGTTACCCATACCTCGGAACTCGTATCTTATATATTGTAACTTGTAATCCACTACTAATAACCTGGAACTCGTATCTTGCATCTCGTAGCTCGTAAATCGTTACCGATAAATGGGAATGCGCATCTTGTATCTCGTGACGTTTAACTGAGGACTCGGAACTCGAAGGTGTTACCGACAACTCGGAGCTCGTATCTTATATCACTTACCTTGTAACTCGTAACCCGTAACTCGTTACCCATAACTCGGAACTCGAATCTTGATCTCGGATCTTGTAAATCAGTGACGCTAACCTCGAACTCGTATCCTAGATCTAGTAGTTCGTAACTCGTTACCGATAGGTGGAAACTCGCATCTTGTATCTCATGACGCGAAACTCAGAACTCGGAACTCGTAACGCGTAACCGATGACTCGGAGCTCGTATCTTGTAACTCGTAACTCTTTACCCATAACTTGGAACTCGTATCTTGTATCTAGTAGCTCGTAACCCATTACTGATTACCTGGAACTCGTATCTTGTGTCTTGTAGCTCGTAACTCGTTACGATAAGCAAGAACACGCATCTCGTATCTTGTAACTCGTAGTTCGTAACTGGTATATCGTAACTCGAAACTCGAAGCTCGCACCTCGAAACTCGAAACTCGAAACTCTTAACTCGAAACTCGTAACTCGTAACTCGTAACTCGTAACTCGTAACTCGTAACTCGTAACTCGTAACTCGTAACTCGTAACTCGTAACTCGTAACTCGTAACTCGTAACTCGTAACTCGTAACTCGTAACTCGTAACTCGTAACAACTTGGAACTCCTACCGCGTTACCGATAACTCGGAGCCTGTATCTTGTATCTCTTACCTTGTAACTCGAAACTCGTTACCCTTTACTCGGAACCCGTATCCTTATACGTGGTAACTTTTAATCCATTACCGATAGCTCGCTCATATCTTGCATCTTGTAGCTCGTAAATCGTTACCGATAAATGGGAACTCGCATTTTGTATCTCGTGACACCTAACTCAGGACTCGGAGCTCGAAAATTTTACCGATAATTCGGAGCTCGTTCTTGTATCACTTACCCTGTAACTCGTAACTCGTAACCCGTAACTCCTTGTCCATAACTCGGAACTCGAATCTTGATCTCGGATCTTGTAAATCAATGACAATAACCTCTAACTCGTGTCCTAGAACTAGTAGTTCGTAACTCGTTACCGATAGGTGGAAGCTCGCATCTTGTATCTCATGACGCGAAACTCAGAACTCGGAACTCGTAACGCGTAACCGATAACTCGGAGCTCGTATCTTGTAACTCGTAACTCGTTACTCATAACTCGGAACACGTATCTTGTTTCTAGTAGCTTGTAACTCGTTACTGATTACCTGGAACTCGTATCTTATGTCTCGTAGGTCGTAACTCGTTACGATAAGTGTAAACTCGCAACTTGTATCTCGTAACTCGTAACTAGTACTTCGTAGATTGTAAGTCGTAATTCGTAATTCGTAACTCGTATATCATAACTCGCAACTCGAAGCTCGTAACTCGGAGCTCGTAACTCGTTACTTATTACTCGGAACTCGTATCTTCTATCTCGGGTCTCGCAAATCATTGACGATAACCTAGAACTCATATATAGATTTTAAAGATCGTAACTCGTTAACAATAAGTGGGAACACGCATCTAGTATCTCGTGACGCGTAACTCAGGACTCGGAACTCGACTCTGTTACCGATAACTCGGAGCTCGTATCTTGTAACTCGTAACTCGTTACCCATAACTCGGAACACGTATCTTGTTCTAGTAGCTTGTAGCTCGTTACTGATTACCTGGAACACGTATCTTATATATCGTAGCTTGTAATCCGTTACCGATAACCTGGAACTCGTATCTTGTATTTCATAGCTCGTAAATCGTTACCGATAAATCGGAACTCGCATCTTGTATCTCGTGACGCATAACTCAGGACTCGGAACTCGAAAGGATTACCGATACTCGGAGCCTGTATCTTGTATCTCTTACCCTGTAACCCGTAACTCGTTACTCGTTACTCATTACTCGGAACTCGTATCTTATATATGGCAACTTGTAATCAATTACCGATAACCTGGAACTCATATCTTGCATCTCGTAGCTCGTAAATCGTTACCGATAACTGGGAACTCGCATCTTGTATCTCGTGACACCTAACTCAGGACTCGGAGCTCGAAGTTGCTACCGATAATTCGCAGCTCGTATCTTGTATCTCTTACCTTGTAACTCGTAACTCGTAACCCGTAACTCGTTGCTCATAACTCGGAACTCGAATCTTGATCTCGGATTTTGTAAATCAATGACGATAGCAACGAACACGTGTCCTAGAACGAGTAGTTCGTAACTCGTTACCGATAGGTGGAAGCTCGCATCTTGTATCTCTTGACACGAAACTCAGAACTTGGAACTCGTAACGCGTAACCGATAACTCGGAACACGTATCTTGTTTCTAGTAGCTCGTAACTCATTACTGATTACCTGGAACTCGTATCTTGTGTCTCGTAGTTTGTAACTCGTTACGATAAGTGGAAAATCGCAACTTGTATCTCGTAACTCGTAACTAGTACCTCGTAGATCGTAAGTCGTAATGCGTAACTCGTAACGCGTTACCGATAACTCTGAGCTCTTATCTTGTATACCGTAACTTGTAATCCATCACCGATAACCTGGAACTCGTATCTTGCATGTCGTTGCTCGTAAACCGTTACCGACAAATGGGAACCCGCATCTAGTATCTCGTGACGCGTAACTCAGGACTCGGAACTCGAAAGTGTTACCGATAACTCGGAGCTCGTATCTTGTATCACTTACCTTGTAAGTCGTAACTCGTAACTCGTCACCCATACTCCGGAACTCGTATCTTATATATAGTAACTTGTAATCCATTACCGATAACCTGAAACACGTATCTTGGATCTCGTTGTTCGTGAATCGTTACCGATAAATGGGAACTCGCATCTTGTATCTCATGACGAGAAACTCAGAACTCGGAACTCGTAACGCGTAACCGACAACTCGGTGCGCGTATCTTGTATCACTTACCTTGTAACTCGTAACTGGTAACCCGTAACTCGTTGCCCATAACTTCGAACTCGAATCTTGATCTCGTATCTTGTAAATCAATGACGATGACCTGGAACTGGTATCCTAGATCTAGTAGATCGTAACTCGTTACCGATAGGTGGAAACTCGCATCTTGTATCTCATGACGAGAAACTCAGAACTCGGAACTCGTAACGCGTAACCGACAACTCGGTGCGCGTATCTTGTAACTTGTAACTCGTTACCCATAACTCGGAACTCCTATCTTGTATCTAGTAGCTCGTAACTCATTACTGATTAACTGGAACTCGCATCTTGTATCTCGCAGCTCGTAACTCGTTACCAGTAAGTGGGAATTCGCATCTTGTATCTCGTGACGTGTAACTCAGAACTCGGAACTAGTAACGCGTTACCGATAACTCGGAGATTGTATCTTGTAACTCGTAAGTCGTAACTCGTTACCCATAACTTGGAACTTGTATCTTGCATGTCGTAGCTCGTAAATCGTTACCGATAAAAGGGAACTCGCATCTTGTATCTCGTGACGTGTAACTCACAACTCGGTACTAGTAACGCGTTACCGATGACTCAGAGCTCATATCTTGTAACTCGTAACTCGTAACCCATAACTCGGAAGTCGTATCTTATATATGGTAACTTGTAATCCTTTACCGATAACCTCGAACTCGTATCCTAGATATAGTAGTTCGTAACTCGTTACGGTAAGTGGGAACTCGCAACTTGTATCTCGTAACTCATAACCCGGAACCCGTATCTTGTGTATCGTAGCTTGTAACCCTTCACCAATAACAAGGAACTCGTATCTTGCCTCTCGTATTTCGTAAATCGTTACCGATAAGTGGAAAATCGCTAATTGTATCTCGTGACGCCTAACTCAGGACTCGGAGCTCGAAAGTGTTACCGATAATTCGGAGCTCGTATCTTGTATCACTTATCTTGTAACTCGTAACTCGTAACCCGTAACTCTTTGCCCATAACTCGGAACTCGAATCTTGATCTCGGATCTTGTAGATCAATGACAATAACCTCGAACTCGTGTCCTAGAACTAGTATTTCGTAACTCGTTACCGATAGGTGGAAGCTCGCAACTTGTATCTCGTAACTCGTAACTAGTACCTCGTAGATCGTAAGTCGTAATTCGTAACTCGTAACTCGCAACTCGTATATCATAACTCGCAACTCGAAACTCGTAATTCGAAGCTCGTAACTCGTTACTTATTACTCGGAACTCGTATCTCCTATCTCGGGTCTCGCAAATCATTGACGATAACCTGGAACTCGTATCTTGCATGTGGTTGCTCGTAAACCGTTACCAACAAATGGGAACTCGCATCTAGTATCTTGTGACGCGCAACTCAGGACTCGGAACTCGAAAGTTTTACCGATATCTCGGAGCTCGCATCTTGTATCACTTACCTTGTTACTCGTAACTCGTAACCCGTAACTCGTTGCTTATAACTCCGAACTCGAATCTTGATCTCGTATCTTGTAAATCAATGACGATAATCTCGAACTGGTAACGCGTAACCGACAAGTCGGTCTTGTAACGTGTAAGTCGTTACCCATAACTCGGAACTTTTATCTTGTATCTAGTAGCTCGTAACCCATTACTGATTACCTGGAACTCGCATCTTGTATCTCGCAGCTCGTAACTCGTTACGATAAGTGGGAACTCGCATCTTATACGTCGTAACTCGTAATCCGGAAACCGTATCTTGTGTATCGTAGCTTGTAACCCATTACCAATAACAAGGAACTCGTATCTTGCCTCTCGTAGTTCGTAAATCGTTACCGATAAGTGGGAAATCGCTACTTGTATATCGTGACGCATAACTCAGGACTCGGGGTTCGAAGGTGTTACCGAAAATTCGGTGCTCGTATTTTGTATCACTTACCTTGTAACACGTAACTCGTAACTCGTAACTCGTTACTCATTACTCGGAACTCGTATCTTATATATGGTAACTTGTAATCAATTACGGATAACCTGGAACTCATACCTTGCATCTTGTAGCTCATAAATCGTTACTGATAAATGGGAACTTGCATCTTGTATCTCGTGACGCCTAACTCAGGACTCGGAGCTCGAAGGTGTTACCGATAATTCGGAGCTCGTATTTTGTATCACTTACCTTGTAACTCGTAACTCGTAACCCGTAACTCGTTGCCCATAACGCGGAACTCGAATCTTGATCTCGGATCTTGTAAATCAATGACGATAACCTCGAACTCGTGTCCTAGAACTAGTAGTTCGTAACTCGTTACCGATAGGTGGAAGCTCGCGCCTTGTATCTCATGACGAGAAACTCAGAACTCTGAACTAGTAACGCGTTACCGATGACTCGGAGCTCGTATCTTGTAACTCGTAACTTGTTACCCATAACCCATCTTATATATAGTAACTTGTAATCCATTACCGATAACCTGGAACTCGTATCTTGCATCTCGTTGCTCGTAAATCGTTTCCGATAAATTGGAACTCGCATCTTGTACTCGGAACTCGAAAGTGTTACCGATAACTCGGAGCTCGTATCTTGTATAACTTACCTTGTATCTCGTAACTCGTAACCCGTAACTCGTTACCCATAACTCCGAACTCGAATAACGATAACGATAACCTCGAACTGGTATCCTAGATCTATTAGTTCGTAACTCGATACCGATAGGTGAAAACTCGCATCTTGTATCATATGACGCGAAACTCAGAAACTGGAACTCGTAACGCGTAACCGACAACTCGGTGCGCGCATCTTGTGACTCGTAACTCGTTTCCCATAACTCGGAACTCCTATCTTGTATCTAGTAGCTCGTAATTGATTACTGATTACCTGGAACTCGCATCTGGTGTCTCGCAGCTCGTTACGATAAGTGGGAACTCGCAACTTGTACCTCGTAACTCATAACCCGGATCCCGTATCTTGTGTATCGTAGCTTCTAAAACATTACCAATATCAAGAAACTCGTATCTTGCCTCTCGTCTTTCGTAAATCGTTACCGATAAGTGGAAAATCGCTATTTGTATCTCGTGACGCATAACTCAGAACTTGGAACTCGTAACGCGTTACCGATAACTCGGAACCCGTATCCTTATACGTGGTAACTTTCAATCCATTACCGATAACCTGGAACTCATATCTTGCATCTTGTAGCTCGTAAATCGTTACCGATAAATGGGAACTCGCATCTTGTATCTCGTGACGCCTAACTCAGGTCTCGGAGCTCGAAAATTTTACCGATAATTCGGAGCTCGTATCTTTTATCACTTACCCTGTAACTCGTAACTCGTAACCCGTAACTCCTTGTCCATAACTCGGAACTCGAAACTTGATCTCGGATCTTGTAAATCAATGACAATAACCTCGAACTCGTGTCCTAGAACTAGTAGTTCGTAACTCGTTACCGATAGGTGGAAGCTCGCATCTTGTATTTCATGACGCAAAACTCAGAACTCGGAACTCGTAACGCGTAACCGATAACTCGGAGCTCGTATCTTGTAACTCGTAACTCGTTACTCATGACTCGGAACACGTATCTTGTTTCTAGTAGCTTGTAACTCGTTACTGATTACCTGGAACTCGTATCTTATGTCTCGTAGGTCGTAACTCGTTACGATAAGTGGAAACTCGCAACTTGTATCTCGTAACTCGTAACTAGTACTTCGTAGATCGTAAGTCGTAATTCGTAATTCGTAACTCGTATATCATAACTCGCAACTCGAAACTCGTAACTCGAAGCTCGTAACTCGTTACTTATTACTCGGAACTCGTATCTTCTATCTCGGGTCTCGCAAATCATTGACGATAACCTGGAACTCATATCATAGAATTTAAAGATCGTAACTCGTTAACAATAAGTGGAAACACGCATCTAGTATCTCGTGACGCGTAACTCAGGACTCGGAACTCGACTGTGTTACTGATAACTCGGAGCTCGTATCTTGTATCACTCACCTTGTAACTCGTAACTCGTAACCCGTAACTCATTGCCCATAACTCCGAACTCGAATCTTGATCTCGTATCTTGTAAATCAATGACGATAACCTTGAACTGGTATCCTAGATCTAGTAGATCGTAACTCGTTACCGATAGGTTGAAACTCGCATCTTGTATCTCATGACGCGAAACTCAGAACTGGGAACTCGTAACGCGTAACCGACAACTCGGTGCGCGTATCTTGTAACTTGTAACTCGTTACCCATAACTCGGAACTCGTATCTTATATATAGTAACTTGTAATCCATTACCGATAACCTGGAACACGTATCTTGGATCTCGTTGTTCGTAAATCGTTACCAATAAATGGGAACAGGCATCTAGTATCTCGCGACGTGAGGCTCAGGACTCGGAACTCGAAGGTGTTACCGATAATTCGGAGCTCGTATTTTGTATCACTTACCTTACTCGTAACCAGTAACTCGTTGCCCATAACTCGGAACTCGAATCTTGATCTCGGATCTTGTAAATCAATGACGATAACCTCGAACTCGTGTCCTAGAACAAGTAGTTCGTAACTCGTTACCGATAGGTGGAAGCTCGCGCCTTGTATCTCATGACGAGAAACTCAGAACTCGGAACTAGTAACGCGTTACCGATGACTCGGAGCTCGTATCTTGTAACTCGTAACTTGTAACCCATAACTCGAAACTCGTTGCCCATAACTCGGAACCCGAATCTTGATCTCGGATCTTGTAAATCAATGACGATAACCTCGTACTCGTATCCTAGATCTAGTAGTTCGTAACTCGTTACCGATAGGTGGAAACTCGCATCTTGTATCTCATGACGCGAAACTCAGAACTCGGAACTCGTAACGCGTAACCGATAACTCGGAGCTCGTATCTTATAACACGTAACTCGTTACCCATAACTCGGATCACCTATCTTGTTTCTAGTAGCTCGTAACTCATTACTGATTACCTGGAACTCGTATCTTGTGTCTCGTAGCTCGTAACTAGTACCTCGTAGATCGTAAGTCGTAATTGGTTACTCGTAACTGGTATATCGTAACTCGCAACTCGAAACTCGCATCTCGAAACTCGTACCTCGTAACCCGTAAGTCGCAGCCTATAACTCGCTACTTATAACCCGGAACTCGTATCTTGTGTTTGGTAGCTCGTAAATCGTAACCGATAAGTGGGAACTCGCATCTTGTATCTCGTGACGCGTAACTCAGAACTCAGAACTAGTAACGCGTTACCGATGACTCGAAGCTCGTATCTTGTATCACTTACCTTGTATCTCGTAACTCGTAACTCGTTACCCATTACTCGGAACTCGTATCCTCTATCTCGGATCTCGCAAATCATTGCCGATAACCTGGAACTCGTATCCTAGATCTTGAAGATCGTAACTCGTTACCAAAAAGTGGGAACTCGCATCTTGTATCTCGTGACGTGTAACTCAGAACTCAGAATTAGTAACGCGTTACCGATGACTCGGAGCTCGTATCTTGTATCACTTACCTTGTATCTCGTAACTCGTAACCCGTAACTAATTGCCCATAACTCGGAACTTGATCTCGGATCTTGTAAATCGATGACGATAACCTCGAACTCGTATCCTAGATCTAGTAGTTCGTAACTCGTTACCGATAGGTGGAAGCTCGCATCTTGTATCTCATGACGCGAAACTCAGAAGTCGGAACTCGTAACGCGTAACCGATAACTCGGAACACGTATCTTGTTTCTAGTAGCTTGTAACTCGTTACTGATTAACTGGAACTCGTATCTTGCGTCTCGTAGGTCGTAACTCGTTACGATAAGTGGAAACTCGCAACTTGTATCTCGTAACTCGTAACTAGTACCTCGTAGATCGTAAGTCGTAATTCGTAACTCGTAACTCGTATATCATAACTCGCAACTCGAAACTCGTAACTCGAATCTCGTAACTCGTTACTAATTACTCGGAACTCGTATCTTCTATATCGGTTCTCGCAAATCATTGACGATAACCTGGAACTCATATCATAGATTTGAAGATCGTAATTCATTAACAATAAGTGGGAACTCGCATCTTGTATCTCGTGACGTGATACTCAGAACTCGGAACTAGTAACGCTTTACCGATAACTCGGAGCTCGTATCTTGTAACTCGTAACTCGTAACTCGTAACCCATGACTCGGAACTCGTATCTTATATATCGTAACTTGTAACCCATTAGCGATAACCTGGAACACGTATCTTGGATCTCGTTGCTCGTAAATCGTTACCGATAAGTGGGAAATCGCAACTTGTATCTCGTGACGCGTAACTCAGAACTTGGAACTCGTAACGCGTTACCGATAACTCGGAGGTCGTATCTTGTATACCGTAACTTCTAATCCATCACCGAAAACCTGGAACTCGTATCTTGCATGTGGTTGCTCGTAAACCGTTACCGACAAATGGGAACTCGCATCTAGTATCTCGTGAAGCGCAACTCAGGACTCGGAACTCGAAAGTGTTACCGATAACTCGGAGCTCGTATCTTATATATAGTAACTTGTAATCCATTACCGATAACCTGGAACACGTATCTTGGATCTCGTTGTTCGTAAATCGTTACTGATAAATGGGAACTCGCATCTTGTATCTCGTGACGTGTAACTCAGGACTCGGAACTTGAAAGTTTTACCGATATCTCGGAGCTCGCGTCTTGTATCACTTACCTTGTTACTCGTAACTCGTAACCCGTAACTCGTTCCTTATAACTCCGAACTCGAATCTTGATCTTGTATCTTGTAAATCAATGACGATAATCTCGAACCGGTAAGGCGTAACCGACAAGTCGGTGCGCGTATCTGGTAACTTGTAACTCGTTACCCATAACTCGGAACTCCTATCTTGTATCTAGTAGCTCGTAACCCATTACTGATTACCTGTAACTCGTATCTTGTGTCTCGTAGCTCGTACCTAGTACCTCGTAGATCGTAAGTCGTAATTGGTTACTAGTAACTGGTATATCGTAACTCGCAACTCGAAACTCGCATCTCGAAACTCGTAACTCGTAACCCGTAAATCGCAGCTTATAACTCGCTACTTATAACCCGGAACTCGTATCTTGTGTACGGTAGCTCGTAAATCGTAACCGATAAGTGGGAACTCGCATCTTGTATCTCGTGACGCGTAACTCAGAACTTGGAACTGGTAACGCGTTACCGATAACTCGGAGCTTGTATCTTGTATCTCTTACCTTGTAACTCGTAACTCGTAACTCATTACCCATTAGTCGGAACTCGTATCTTCTATCTCGGATCTCGCAAATCATTGCCGATAACCTGGAACTCGTATCCTAGATCTTGAAGATCGTAACTCGAGTGGGAACTCGCATCTTGTATCTCGTGCCGTGTAACTTAGAGCTCGGAACTAGTAACGCGTTACCGATGACTCGGAGCTGGTATCTTGTAACTCGTAACTTGTTACCCATAACTCGAAACTCGTATCTTATACATGGTAACTTGTAATCCATTACAAATAACCTGGAACTCGTATCTTGCATCTCGTTGCTCGTAAATCGTTTCCGATAAATTGGAACTCGCATCTTGTATCTCGTGACGTATAATTTAGTACTCGGAACTCGAAAGTGTTACCGATAACTAGGAGCTCGTATCTTGTATCACTTACCTTGTATCTCGTAACTCGTAACCCGTAACTCGTTGCCCATAACTCCGAACTCGAATCTTGATCTCGGATCTTGTAAATTGATGACGATAACCTCGAACTCGTATCCGTGATCTATTGGTTCGTAACTCGTTACCGATAGGTGGAAGCTCGCATCTTGTATCTCATGACGCGTAACTCAGAACTTGGAACTCGTAACGCGTTACCGATAACTCGGAGCTCGTATCTTGCATCACTTACCTTGTAACTCGTAACTCGTAACCCGTAACTTGTTGCCCATAACTCCGAACTAGAATCTTGATCTCGGATCTTGTAAATCGATGACGATAACCTCGAACTCGTATCCGAGATCTATTGTTTCGTAACTCGTTACCGATAGGTGAAAACTCGCATCTTGTATCTCATGACGCGGAACTCAGAACTCGGAACTCGTAACGCGTAACCGACAACTCGGTGCGCGTATCTTGTAACTTGTAACTCGTTTCCCATAACTCGGAACTCCTATCTTGTATCTAGTAGCTCGTAACTCATTACCGATTACCTGGAACTCGCATCTTGTGTCTCGCAGCTCGTAACTTGTTACGATGAGTGGGAACTCGCAACTTGTATCTCGTAACTCATAACCCGGAACCCGTATCTTGTGTATCGTAGCTTGTAACCCATTACCAATAACAATGAACTCGTATCTTGCCTCTCGTATTTCGTAAATCGTTACCGATAAGTGGGAAATCGCTAATTGTATCTCGTCACGCATAACTCAGAACTTGGAACTCGTAACGCGTTACCGATAACTCGGAGCCTGTATCTTGTATCTCTTACCTTGTAACTCGTAACTCGTTACTCATTACTCGGAACTCGTATCCTATATATGGTAACTTGTAATGCATTACCGATAACCTGGAACTCATATCTTGCATCTCGTAGCTTGTAAATCCTTACCGATAAATGGGAACTCGCATCTTGTATCTCGTGACGCCTAACTCAGGACTCGGAGCTCGAAGGTGTTACCGATACTTCGGAGCTCGTATCTTGTATCACTTACCTTGTAACTCGTAATTCGTAACCCGTAACTCGTTGCCCATAACTCGGAACTCGAATCTTGATCTCGGATCTTGTAAATCAATGACGACAACCTCGAACTCGTATCCTAGATCTAGTAGTTCGTAACTCGTTACCGATAGGTGGACACTCGCATCTTGCATCTCATGACGCGAAACTCAGAACTCGGAACTCGAACGCGTAACCGATAACTCGGTGCACGTATCTTATAGCTCGTAACTCGTTACCCATAACTCGGAACTCGTATCTTTTATCTAGTAGCTCGTAGCTCATTACTGATTACCTGGAACTCGTATCTTGTGTCTCGAAGCTCGTAACTCGTTACGATAAGAGGGAACTCGCATCTTGTATATCGTAACTCGCATCTCGAAACTCGAAACTCGAAACTCGAAACTCGAAACTCGAAACTCGAAACTCGTAACTCGTAAATCGCAGCTTATAACTCGCTGCTCATATCCCTGAATTCGTATCTTGTGTATCGTAGCTTGTTACTCACTACCAATAACAAGGAGCTCGTATTTTGCCTCTCGTAGCTCGTAAACCGTTACCGACAAATGGGAACTCGCATCTAGTATCTCGTTGCTCGTAAATAGTTTCCGATAAATTGGAACTCGCATCTTGTATCTCGTGACGTGTAATATAGTACTCGAAACTCGAAAGTGTTACCGATAACTCGGAGCTCGTATCTTGTATCACTTACCTTGTATCTCGTAACTCGTAACGCGTAACTCGTTGCCCATAACTCGGAACTCGAATCTAGATCTCGGATCTTGTAAATCGATGACGATAACATCGAACGCGTATCCTAGATCTAGTAGTTCGTAACTCGTTACCGATAGGTGGAAGCTCGCATCTTGTATCTCATGACGCGTAACTCAGAACTTGGAACTCGTAACACGTTACCGATAACTCGGAGCTTGTATCTTGTACCTCTTACCTTGTAACTCGTAACTCGTTACCCATTACTCGGAACTCGTATCTTCTATCTCGGATCTCGCAAATCATTGCCGATAACCTGGAACTCGTATCCTAGATCTTGAAGATCGTAACTCGTGACCAATAAGTGGGAACTCGCATCTTGTATCTCGTGACGTGTAATTCAGAACTCGGAACTAGTAACGCGTTACCGATAACTCGGAGCTCGTGTCTTGTATCTCGTGACGCCTAACTCAGGACTCGGAGCTCGAAGATGTTACCGATACTTCGGAGCTCGTATCTTGTATGCCTTACCTTGTAACTCGTAACTCGTAAACCGTAAGTCCTTGCCCGGAACTCGAATCTTGATCTCGGATCTTGTAAATCAATGACAATAACCTCGAACTCGTGTCCTAGAACTAGTAGTTCGTAACTCGTTACCGATAGGTGGAAGCTCGCATCTTGTATCTCATGACGCGAAACTCAAAACTCGGAACTCGTAACGCGTACCCGATAACTCGGAGCTCGTATCTTGTAACTCGTAACTCGTTACCCATAACTCTGAACACGTATCTTGTTTCTAGTAGCTTGTAGCTCGTTACTGATTACCTGGAACTCGTATCTTATATATCGTAGCTTGTAATCCGTTACCGATAACCTGGAACTCGTATCTTGCATTTCATAGCTCGTAAATCGTTACCGATAAATCCGAACTCGCATCTTGTATCTCGTGACGCATAACTCAAGACTCGGAACTCGAAAGTGTTACCGATAACTCGGAGCCTGTATCTTGTATCTCTTACCCTGTAACCCGTAACTCGTTACTCGTTACTCATTACTCGGAACTCGTATCTTATATATGGCAACTTGTAATCAATTACCGATAACCTGGAACTCATATCTTGCATCGCGTAGCTCGTAAATCGTTACCGATAACTGGGAACTCGCATCTTGTATCTCGTGACGCCTAACAAAGGACTCGGAGCTCGAAGGTGGTACCGATAATTTGCATCTCGTATCTTGTATCTCTTACCTTGTAACTCGTAACTCGTAACCCGTAACTCGTTGCTCATAACTCGGAACTCGAATCTTGATCTCGGATTTTGTAAATCAATGACGATAGCCTCGAACACGTGTCCTAGAACTAGTAGTTCGTAACTCGTTACCGATAGGTGGAAGCTCGCATCTTGTATCTCTTGACACGAAACTCAGAACTTGGAACTCGTAAAGCGTAACCGCTAACTCGGAGCTCGTATCTTGTAACACGTAACTCGTTACCCATAACTCGGAACACGTATATTGCTTCTAGTAGCTCGTAAATCGTTACCGATAACTGGGAACCCGCATCTAGTATCTCGTGACGCGTAACTCAGGACTCGGAACTCGAAAGTGTTACCGATAACTCGGAGCTCGTATCTTGTATCACTTACCTTGTAAGTCGTAACTCGTAACTCGTTACCCATAACTCGGAACTCGTATCTTATATATAGTAACTTGTAATCCATTACCGATAACCTGGAACACGTATCTTGGATCTCGTTGTTCGTGAATCGTTACCGATAAATGGGAACTCGCATCTTGTATCTCGTGACGTGTAACTCAGGACTCGGAACACCGAAAGTTTTACCGATATCTCGGAGCTCACATCTTGTATCACTTACCTTGTAACTCGTAACTCGTAACCCGTAACATGTTGCCCATAACTTCGAACTCGAATCTTGATCTCGTATCTTGTAAATCAATGACGATAACCTCGAACTGGTATCCTAGATCTAGTAGATCGTAACTCGTTACCGATAGGTGGAAACTCGCATCTTGTATCTCATGACGCGAAACTCAGAACTCGGAACTCGTAACGCGTAACAGACAACTCGGTGCGCGTATCTTGTAACTTGTAACTCGTTACCCATAACTCGGAACTCCTATCTTGTATCTAGTAGCTCGTAACTCATTACTGATTACCTGGAACTCGCATCTTGTGTCTCGCAGTTCGTAACTCGTTACGATAAGTGGGAACTCGCAACTTGTATCTCGTAACTCATAACCCGGAACCCGTATCTTGTGTATCGTAGCTTGTAACCCATTACCAATAACAAGGAACTCGTATCTTGCCTCTCGTATTTCGTAAATCGTTACCGATAAGTGGGAAATCGCTAATTGTATCTCGTGACGCCTAACTCAGGACTCGGAGCTCGAAAGTGTTACCGATAATTCGGAGCTCGTATCTTGTATCACTTATCTTGTAACTCGTAACTCGTAACCCGTAACTCCTTGCCCATAACTCGGAACTCGAATCTTGATCTCGGATCTTGTAGATCAATGACAATAACCTCGAACTCGTGTCCTAGAACTAGTAGTTCGTAACTCGTTACCGATAGGTGGAAGCTCGCAACTTGTATCTCGTAACTCGTAACTAGTACCTCGTAGATCGTAAGTCGTAATTCGTAACTCGTAACTCGCAACTCGTATATCATAACTCGCAACTCGAAACTCGTAACTCGAAGCTCGTAACTCGTTACTTATTACTCGGAACTCGTATCTTCTATCTCGGGTCTCGCAAATCATTGACGATAACCTGGAACTCGTATCTTGCATGTGGTTGCTCGTAAACCGTTACCGACAAATGGGAACTCGCATCTAGTATCTCGTGACACGCAACTCAGGACTCGGAACTCGAAAGTGTTACCGATAACTCGGAGCTCGTATCTTATATATAGTAACTTGTAATCCATTACCGATAACCTGGAACACGTATCTTGGATCTCGTTGTTCGTAAATCGTTACTGATAAATGGGAACTCGCATCTTGTATCTCGTGACGTGTAACTCAGGACTCGGAACTCGAAAGTTATACCGATATCTCGGAGCTCGCATCTTGTATCACTTACCTAGTTACTCGTAACTCGTAACCCGTAACTCGTTGTAACTCCGAACTCGAATCTTGATCTCGTATCTTGTAAATCAATGACGATAATCTCGAACTGGTAACGCGTAACCGACAAGTCGGTGCGCGTATCTTGTAACTTGTAACTCGTTTCCCATAACTCGGAACTCCTATCTTGTATCTAGTAGCTCGTAACTCATTACTGATTACCTGGAACTCGCATCTTGTGTCTCGCAGCTCGTAACTCGTTACGATAAGTGGGAACTCGCATCTTATACGTCGTAACTCATAATCCGGAAACCGTATCTTGTGTATCGTAGCTTGTAACCCATTACCAATAACAAGGAACTCGTATCTTGCCTCTCGTAGTTCGTAAATCGTTACCGATAAGTGGGAAATCGCTACTTGTATCTCGTGACGCATAACTCAGGACTCGGTGTTCGAAGGTGTTACCGATAATTCGGAGCTCGTATTTTGTGTCACTTACCTTGTAACTCGTAACTCGTAACCCGTAACTTGTTGCCCATAACGCGGAACTCGAATCTTGATCTCGGATCTTATAAATCAATGACGATAACCTCGAACTCGTGTCCTAGAACTAGTAGTTCGTAACTCGTTACCGATAGGTGGAAGCTCGCACCTTGTATCTCATGACGCGAAACTCAGAACTCGGAACTCGTAACGCGTAACCGATAACTCGGAGCTGGTATCTTGTAACACGTAACTCGTTACCCATAACTCGGATCACGTATCTTGTTTCTAGTAGCTCGTAACTCATTACTGATTACCTGGAACTCGTATCTTGTGTCTCGTAGCTCGTAACTAGTACCTCGTAGATCGTAAGTCGTAATTGGTTACTCGTAACTGGTATATCGTAACTCGCAACTCGAAACTCGCATCTCGAAACTCGTAACTCGTAACCCGTAATTCGCAGCTTATAACTCGCTACTTATAACCCGGAACTCGTATCTTGTGTACGGTAGCTCGTAAATCGTAACCGATAACTGGGAACTCGCATCTTGTATCTCGTGACGCCTAACTCAGGACTCGGAGCTCGAAGGTGGTACCGATAATTTGCATCTCGTATCTTGTATCTCTTACCTTGTAACTCGTAACTCGTAACCCGTAACTCGTTGCTCATAACTCGGAACTCGAATCTTGATCTCGGATTTTGTAAATCAATGACGATAGCCTCGAACACGTGTCCTAGAACTAGTAGTTCGTAACTCGTTACCGATAGGTGGAAGCTCGCATCTTGTATCTCTTGACACGAAACTCAGAACTTGGAACTCGTAAAGCGTAACTGCTAACTCGGAGCTCGTATCTTGTAACACGTAACTCGTTACCCATAACTCGGAACACGTATATTGCTTCTAGTAGCTCGTAAATCGTTACCGATAACTGGGAACCCGCATCTAGTATCTCGTGACGCGTAACTCAGGACTCGGAACTCGAAAGTGTTACCGATAACTCGGAGCTCGTATCTTGTATCACTTACCTTGTAAGTCGTAACTCGTAACTCGTTACCCATAACTCGGAACTCGTATCTTATATATAGTAACTTGTAATCCATTACCGATAACCTGGAACACGTATCTTGGATCTCGTTGTTCGTGAATCGTTACCGATAAATGGGAACTCGCATCTTGTATCTCGTGACGTGTAACTCAGGACTCGGAACACCGAAAGTTTTACCGATATCTCGGAGCTCACATCTTGTATCACTTACCTTGTAACTCGTAACTCGTAACCCGTAACATGTTGCCCATAACTTCGAACTCGAATCTTGATCTCGTATCTTGTAAATCAATGACGATAACCTCGAACTGGTATCCTAGATCTAGTAGATCGTAACTCGTTACCGATAGGTGGAAACTCGCATCTTGTATCTCATGACGCGAAACTCAGAACTCGGAACTCGTAACGCGTAACAGACAACTCGGTGCGCGTATCTTGTAACTTGTAACTCGTTACCCATAACTCGGAACTCCTATCTTGTATCTAGTAGCTCGTAACTCATTACTGATTACCTGGAACTCGCATCTTGTGTCTCGCAGTTCGTAACTCGTTACGATAAGTGGGAACTCGCAACTTGTATCTCGTAACTCATAACCCGGAACCCGTATCTTGTGTATCGTAGCTTGTAACCCATTACCAATAACAAGGAACTCGTATCTTGCCTCTCGTATTTCGTAAATCGTTACCGATAAGTGGGAAATCGCTAATTGTATCTCGTGACGCCTAACTCAGGACTCGGAGCTCGAAAGTGTTACCGATAATTCGGAGCTCGTATCTTGTATCACTTATCTTGTAACTCGCAACTCGAAACTCGCATCTCGAAACTCGTAACTCGTAACCCGTAATTCGCAGCTTATAACTCGCTACTTATAACCCGGAACTCGTATCTTGTGTACGGTAGCTCGTAAATCGTAACCGATAAGTGGGAACTCGCATCTTGTATCTCGTGACGCGTAACTCAGAACTTGGAACTGGTAACGCGTTACCGATAACTCGGAGCTTGTATCTTGTATCTCTTACCTTGTAACTCGTAACTCGTTACCCATTACTCGGAACTCGTATCTTCTATCTCGGATCTCGCAAATCATTGCCGATAACCTGGAACTCGTATCCTAGATCTTGAAGATCGTAACTCGTTACCAATGTGTTGGGAACTCGCATCTTGTATCTCGTGACGTGTAACTCAGAACTCGGAACTAGTAACGCGTTACCGATGACTCGGAGCTCGTATCTTGTAACTCGTAACTTGTAACCCATAACTCGAAACTCGTATCTTATACATGGTAACTTGTAATCCATTACAAATAACCTGGAACTCGTATCTTGCATCTCGTTGCTCGTAAATCGTTTCCGATAAATTGGAACTCGCTTCTTGTATCTCGTGACGTGTAATTTAGTACTCGGAACTCGAAAGTGTTACCGATAACTCGGAGCTCGTATCTTGTATCACTTACCTTGTAACTCGTAACTCGTAACCCGTAACTCATTCCCCATAACTCCGCACTCGAATCTTGATCTCGTATCTTGTAAATCAATGACGATAACCTCGAACTCGTATCCTAGATCTTGAAGACCGTAACTCGTTACCAATAAGTGGGAACTCGCATCTTGTAACTCGTGACGTTTAACTCAGAACTCGGAACTAGTAACGCGTTACCGACAACTCGGAGCTTGTATCTTGTAACTCGTAACTCGTAACTCGTAACTCGTAACTCGTAACTCGTAACTCGTAACTCGTAACTCGTAACTCGTAACTCGTAACTCGTAACTCGTAACTCGTAACTCGTAACTCGTAACTCGTAACTCGTAACTCGTAACTCGTAACTCGTAACTCGTAACTCGTAACTCGTAACTCGTAACTCGTAACTCGTAACTCGTAACTCGTAACTCGTAACTCGTAACTCGTAACTCGTAACTCGTAACTCGTAACTCGTAACTCGTAACTCGTAACTCGTAACTCGTAACTCGTAACTCGTAACTCGTAACTCGTAACTCGTAACTCGTAACTCGTAACTCGTAACTCGTAACTCGTAACTCGTAACTCGTAACTCGTAACTCGTAACTCGTAACTCGTAACTCGTAACTCGTAACTCGTAACTCGTAACTCGTAACTCGTAACTCGTAACTCGTAACTCGTAACTCGTAACTCGTAACTCGTAACTCGTAACTCGTAACTCGTAACTCGTAACTCGTTACCCATAACTTGGAACTCGTATCTTATATATCGTAGCTTGTAATCCACTACCGATAACCTGGCACTCGTATCTTGCATGTCGTATCTCGTAAATCGTTACCGATAAATGGGAACTCGCATCTTGTATCGCGTGACGTGTAACTCAGAACTCGGAACAAGTAACGCGTTACCGATAATTCGGAGCTCGTATGCTGTGTCCCTTACCTTGTAACTCGTAACCCGTAACTCGTTGCACATAACTCGGAACCCGAATCTTGATCTCGGATCTTGTAAATCAATGACGATAACCTCGAACTCGTATCCTAGATCTAGTAGTTCGAAACTCGTTACCGATAGGTGGAAACTCGCATCTTGTATCTCATCACGCGAAACTCAGAACTCGGAACTCGTAACGCGTAACCGATAACTCGGAGCTCGTATCTTGTATCTAGTAGCTCGTAACCCATTACTGATTACTTGGAACTTGTATCCTGTGTCTCGTAGCTCGTAACTCGTTACGATAGGCGGGAACTCGCATCTTGTATCTCGTAACTCGTAACTAGTACCTCGTAGATCGTAAGTCGTAATTCGTAGCTCGTAACTGGTATATCGTAACTCGCAACTCGAAACTCGCACCTCTAAACTCGTAACTCGAAACTCGTAACCCGTAACTCGAAACTCGTAACCCGTAAATCGCAGCTTATAACTTGCTTCTCAAAACCCGGAACTCGTATCTTGTGTATCGTAGTTTGTAACCCATCACCAATAACAAGGAACTCGTATCTTGCCTCTCATATCACGTAAATCGTTACCGATAAGTGGGAACTCGTAGCTTGTAACTCGTGACGTGTAACTTAGAACTTGGAACTCGTAACGCGTTACCGATAACTGGGAGCTTGTAACTTGTATCTCTTACCTTGTAACTTGTAACTCGTAACTCGTTACCCATTACTCAGAACTCGTATCTTGTATCTAGAAGCTTGTAACTCAATACTGATTACCTGGAACTCGTATCTTGTGTCTCGTAGCCCGTAACTCGTTACGATAAGTGGGAACTTGCATCTCGTGACGAGTAACTCAGAACTTGGAACTCGTAACGCGTTACCGATAACTCTGAGCTTGTATCTTGTATCTGTTACCTGGTAACTCGTAACTCGTAGCTCGTAACTCGTTACCTATTACTCGGAAATCGTATCTTCTATCTCGGATCTCGCAAATCATTGCCGATAACCTGGAACTCGTATCCTAGATCTTGAAGGTCGTAAGTCGCTACCAATAAGTGGGAACTCGCATCTTGTATCTCGTGACGCGTAACTCAGTACTAGGAACTCGAAAGTGTTACCGATAACTCGGAGCCCGTATCTTGTATCACTTACCTTGTAACTCGTATCTCATAACCCGTAACTCGTTGCCCATAACTCGGAATTCGAATCTTGATCTTGGATCTTGTCAATCAATGACGATAACCTCGAACTCGTATCTTAGATCTAGTAGTTCGTAACTCGTCACCGATAGATGGACACCCGCGTCTTGCATCTCATGACGCGAAACTCAGAACTCGGAACTCGAACGCGTAACCGATAACTCGGTGCACGTATCTTATAACTCGTAGCTCGTTACCCATAACTCAGAACTCGTATCTTATATATCGTAACTTGTAATCCATTACCGATAACCTGGAACACGTATCTTGCATCTCGTTGCTCGTAAATCGTTACCGATAAGTGGGAAATCGCAACTTGTATCTCATGACGCGTAACACAGAACTTGGAGCTCGTAACGCGTTACCGATAACTCGGAGCCTGTATCTTGTATCTCTTACCCTGTAACTCGTAACTCGTAACTCTTAACTCGTAACTCGTTACTCATTACTCGGAACTCGTATCTTATATATGGTAACTTGTAATCAATTACGGATAACCTGGAACTCATATCTTGCATCTCGTAGCTCATAAATCGTTACCGATAAATGGGAACTTGCATCCTGTATCTCGTGACGCCTAACTCAGGACTCGGAGCTCAAAGGTGTTACCGATAATTTGGAGCTCGTATTTTGTATCACTTACCTTGTAACTTTTAACTCGTAACCCGTAACTCGTTGCCCATAAGTCGGAACTCGAATCTTGATCTCGGATCTTGTAAGTCAATGACGATAACCTCGAACTCGTGTCCTAGAACTAGAGTTCGTAACTCGTTACCGATAGGTGGAAGCTCGCATCTTGTATCTCATGGCGCGAAACTCAGAACTCGGAACTCGTAACGCGTAACCGATAACTCGGAGCTCGTATCTTGTAACACGTAACTCGTTACCCATAACTCGGATCACCTATCTTGTTTCAAGTAGCTCGTAACTCATTACTGATTACCTGGAACTCGTATCTTGTGTCTCGTAGCTCGTAACTAGTACCTCGTAGATCGTAAGTTGTAATTGGTTACTCGTAACTGGTATATCGTAACTCGCAACTCGAAACTCGCATCTCGAAACTCGTACCTCGTAACCCGTAATTCGCAGCTTATAACTCGCTACTTATAACCCGGAACTCGTATCTTGTGTATGGTAGCTCGTAACTCGTTACCAATAAGTGGGAACTCGCATCTTGTATCTCGTGACGTGTAACTCAGAACTCAGAACTAGTAACGCGTTACCGATAACTCGGAGCTTGTATCTTGTAACTCGTAACTCGTAACTCGTTACCCATAACTTGGAACTCGTATTTTATGTATCGTATCTTGTAATCCAAAACCGATAACCTGGAACTCGTATCTTGCATGTCGTAGCTCGTAAATCGTTACCGATAAATGGGAACTCGCATCTTGTATCTCGTGACGTGTAACTCAGAACTCAGAACTAGTAACGCGTTACCGATGACTCGGAGCTCGTATCTTGTAACTCGTAACTTGTTACCCATAACTCGGAACTCGTATCTTATATATGGTAACTTGTAATCCATTACCGATAACCTGGAACTCGTATCTTGCATCTCGTTTGCTCGTAATTCGTTTCCGATAAATTGGAACTCGCGTCTTGTATCTCGTGACGTGTAATTTGGTACTCGGAACTCGAAAGTGTTACCGATAACTCGGAGCTCGTATCTTGTATCACTTACCTTGTATCTCGTAACTCGTAACCCGTAACTAGTTGCCCATAGCTCCAAACTCGGAACTTGATCTCGGATCTTGTAAATCGATGACGATAACCTCGAACTCGTATCCTAGATCTAGTAGTTCGTAACTCGTTACCGATAGCTGGAAGATCGCATCTTGTATCTCATGACGCGAAACTCAGAAGTCGGAACTCGTAACGCGTAACCGATAACTCGGAACACGTATCTTGTTTCTAGTAGCTTGTAAATCATTACTGATTAACTGGAACTCGTATCTTGTGTCTCGTAGGTCGTAACTCGTTACGATAAGTGGAAACTCGCAACTTGTATCTCGTAACTCGTAACTAGTACCTCGTAGATCGTAAGTCGTAATTCCTAACTCGTAACTGGTATATCGTAACTCGCAACTCGAAGCTCTCATCTCGAAACTCGTAACTCGTAACCCGTAAATCGCAGCTTATAACTCGCTACTTATAACCCGGAACTCGTATCTTGTGTATGGTAGCTCGTAAATCGTAACCGATAAGTGGGAACTCGCATCTTGTATCTCGTGACGAGTAACTCAGAACTTGGAACTGGTAACGCGTTACCGATAACTCGGAGCTTGTATCTTGTATCTCTTACCTTGTAACTCGTAACTCGTAACTCGTTACCCATTACTCGGAACTCGTATCTTCTATCTCGGATCTCGCAAATCATTGCCGATAACCTGGAACTCGTATCCTAGATCTTGAAGATCGTAACTCGTTACCAATGAGTGGGAACTCGCATCTTGTATCTCGTGACGTGTAACTCAGAGCTCGGAACCAGTAACGCGTTACCGATGACTCGGAGCTCGTATCTTGTAACTCGTAACTTGTTACCCATAACTCGAAACTCGTATCTTATACATGGTAACTTGTAATCCATTACAAATAACCTGGAACTCGTATCTTGCATCTCGTTGCTCGTCAATCGTTTCCGATAAATTGGAACTCGCATCTTATATCTCGTGACGTATAATTTAGTACTCGGAACTCGAAAGTGTTACCGATAACTCGGAGCTCGTATCTTGTATCACTTACCTTGTATCTCGTAACTCGTAACCCGTAACTCGTTGCCCATAACTCCGAACTCAAATCTTGATCTCGGATCTTGTAAATCGATGACGATAACCTCGAACTCGTATCCGAGATCTATTGGTTCGTAACTCGTTACCGATAGGTGGAAGCTCGCATCTTGTATCTCATGATGCGTAACTCAGAACTTGGAACTCGTAACGCGTTACCGATAACTCGGAGCTTGTATCTTGTATCTCTTACCTTGTAACTCGTAACTCGTAACTCGTTACCCATTACTCGAAACTCGTATCTTCTATCTCGGATTTCGCAAATCATTGCCGATAACCTGGAACTCGTATCCTAGATCTTGAAGATCGTAACTCGTTACCAATAAGTGGGAACTCGCATATTGTATCTCGTGACGTGTAACTCAGAACTCGGAACTAGTAACGCGTTACCGATAACTCGGAGCTAGTATCTTGTAACACGTAACTCGTTACCCATAACTCGGATCACATATCTTGTTTCTAGTAGCTCGTAACTCATTACTGATTACCTGTAACTCGTATCTTGTGTCTCGTAGCTCGTACCTAGTACCTCGTAGATCGTAAGTCGTAATTGGTTACTCGTAACTGGTATATCGTAACTCGCAACTCGAAACTCGCATCTCGAAACTCGTAACTCGTAACCCGTAAATCGCAGCTTATAACTCGCTACTTATAACCCGGAACTCGTATCTTGTGTATGGTAGCTCGTAAATCGTAACCGATAAGTGGGAACTCGCATCTTGTATCTCGTGACGAGTAACTCATAACTTGGAACTGGTAACGCGTTACCGATAACTCGGAGCTTGTATCTTGTATCTCTTATCTTGTAACTCGTAGCTCGTAACTCGTTACCCATTACTCGGAACTCATATCTTCTATCTCGGATCTCGCAAATCATTGCCGATAACCTGGAACTCGTATCCTAGATCTTGAAGAGCGTAACTCGTTACCAATGAGTGGGAACTCGCATCTTGTATCTCGTGACGTGTAACTCAGAGCTCGGAACCAGTAACGCGTTACCGATGACTCGGAGCTCGTATCTTGTAACTCGTAACTTGTTACCCATAACTCGAAACTCGTATCTTATACATGCTAACTTGTAATCCATTACAAATAACCTGGAACTCGTATCTTGCATCTCGTTGCTCGTAAATCTTTTCCGATAAATTGGAACTCGCATCTTGTATCTCGTGACGTATAATTTAGTACTCGGAACTCGAAAGTGTTACCGATAACTCGGAGCTCGTATCTTGTATCACTTACCTTGTATCTCGTAACTCGTAACCCGTACCTCGTTGAGCATAGCTCCGAACTCGAATCTTGATCTCGGATCTTGTAAATCGATGACGATAACCTCGAACTCGTATCCTAGATCTAGTAGTTCGTAACTCGTTACCGATAGGTGGAAGCTCGCATCTTGTATCTCATGACGCGTAACTCAGAACTTGGAACTCGTAACGCGTTACCGATAACTCGGAGCTTGTATCTTGTATCTCTTACCTTGTAACTCGTAACTCGTAACTCGTTACCCATTACTCGGAACTCGTATCTTCTATCTCGGATTTCGCAAATCATTGCCGATAACCTGGAACTCGTATCCTAGATCTTGAAGATCGTAACTCGTTACCAATAAGTGGGAACTCGCATATTGTATCTCGTGACGTGTAACTCAGAACTCGGAGCTAGTAACGCGTTACCGATAACTCGGAGCTAGTATCTTGTAACTCGTAACTCGTAACTCGTTACCCATAACTTGGAACTCGTATCTTATATATCGTAGCTTGTAATCCAATACCGATAACCTGGAACTCGTATCTTGCATCTCGTTGCTCGTAAATCATTTCCGATAAATTGGAACTCGCATCTTGTATCTCATGATGTGTAACTTAGTATTCGGAACTCGAAAGTGTTACCGATAGCTCGGAGCTCGTATCTTGTATCACTTACCTTGTATCTCGTAACTCGTATCCCGTAACCCGTTGCCCATAACTCGGAACTCGCATCTTGATCTGGGACCTTGTAAATCGATGACGATAACCTCGAACTCATATCCTAGATCTAGTAGTTCGTAACTCGTTACCGATAGGTGGAAGCTCGCATCTTGTATCTCATGACGCGCAACTCTGGACTCGGAACTCGAAAGTGTTACCGATAACTCGGAGCTCGTATCTTGTATCACTCATCTTGTATCTCGTTACTCGTGACCCGTAACTCGTTGCTCATAACTCGGAACTCGAATCCTGATCTCGGGTCTTGCAAAGCAATGACGATAACCTCGAACTCGTATCCTAGATCTAGTAGTTCGTAACTGGTTACCGATAGGTGGAAACTCGCATCATGTACCTCTTGACGCGGAACTCAGAACTCGGAACTCGTAACAGGTAACCGATAACTCGGAGCTCATATCTTGTAACTCGTAACTCGTTACCCATAACTTGGAACTCGTATCTTGTATCTAGTGGCTCGTAACAAATTACTGATTACCTGGAACTAGTATCTTGTGTCTCGTAGCTCGTAACTAGTACTTCGTAGATCGTAAGTCGTAATTTGTAACTCGTAACTCGTATATCGTAACTCGCAACTCGAAACTCGTAACTCATAACTCGCAAATCACTGCTTATAACTCGCTACTCATATCCCGGAACTCGCATCTTGTGTATCGTAGCTTGTAACCCATTATCAATAACAAGGAACTTGAATCTTGTCTCGTAGCTCGTAAATCATTACCGATAAGTGGGACCTCGCAACTTTTATCTCGTGACGCGTAGCTCAGAATTTGGAACTCGTTACTCGTTACCCATAACTCGGAACTCGTATCTTATATATCGTAATTGGTAATCCATTGCCGATAACCTGGAACTCGTATCTTGCATCTCGTTGCTCGTAAATCGTTACCGATAAGTGGGAACTCGCATCTTGTATCTCGTGACGCGTAACTCAGGACTCGGAACTCGAAAGTCTTACCGATAACTCGGAGCTCGTATCTTGTATCACTTACCTTGTAACTCGTATCTCGTAACCCGTAACTCGTTGCCCATAACTCGGAATTCGAATCTTGATCTCGAATCTTGAAAATGACGACAACCTCGAACTCGTATCCTAGATCTAGTAGTTCGTTACCGATAGGTGGACACTCGCATCTTGCATCTCATGACGCGAAACTCAGAACTCGGAACTCGAACGGGTAACCGATAACTCGGTGCACGTATCTTATAACTGGTAGCTCGTTACCCATAACTCGGAACTCGTATGTTTTATCTAGTAGCTAGTAGCTCATTACTGATTACCTGGAACTCGTATCTTGTGTATCGTAGCTTGTTACCCACTACCAATAACAAGGAGCTCGTATCTTGCCTCTCGTAGCTCGTGAATCATTACCGATAAGTGGGAACTCGCAGCTTGTATCTCGTGAAGCGTAACTAGTACCTCGTAGATCGTAAGTCGTAATTTGTAACTCGTAGCTCGTAACTCGTATATCATAACTCGCAACTCGAAACCCGTAACTCGAAGCTCGTAACTCGTTACTCATTACTCGGAACTCGTATCTTCTATCTCGGGTCTCGCAAATAATTGACGATAACCTGCAACTCATATCATAGATTTTGAAGATCGTAACTCGTTAACAATAAGTGGGAACTCGCATCCTGTATCTCGTGACGTGTAACTCAGAACTCGGAACTAGTAACGCGTTACCGATAACTCGGAGCTCGTATCTTGTAACTCGTAACTTGTAACTCGTTACCCATAACTCGGAACTCGTATCTTATATATCATAACTTGTAATCCATTACCGATAACCTGGAACACGTATCTTGCATCTCGTTGCTCGTAAATCGTTACCGATAAGTGGGAAATCGCAACTTGTATCTCGTGACGCGTAACTCAGAACTTGGAACTCGTAACGCGTTACCGATAACTCGGAGCTCGTATCTTGTATACCGTAACTTGTAATTCATCACAGATAACCTGGAATTCGTATCTTGCATATCGTTGCTCGTAAGCCGTTACCGATAAATGGAACTCGCATCTAGTATCTCGTGACGCGAAACTCAGAAGTCGGAACTCGTAACGCGTATCCGATAACTCGGAGCTCGTATCTTGTTCCTGGTAGCTCGTAACTCATTACCTGGAACTCGTATCTTGTGTCTCGTAGCTCGTAATTAGTACCTCGTAGATCGTAAGTCGTAATTGGCTACTCGTAACTGGTATATCGTAACTCGCAACTCGAAACTCGCATCTCGAAATTCGTAACTCGAATCTCGTAACTCGTAACCAGTAAATCGCAGCTTATAACTCGCTACTTATAACCCGGAACTCGTATCTTGTTTATCGTAGCTCGTAAATCATAACCGATAAGTGGGAACTCGCATCTTGTATCTCGTGACGCATAACTCAGAACTTGGAACTAGTAACGCGTTACCGATGACTCGGAGCTCGTATCTTGTAACTCGTAACTTGTTACCCATAACTCGGAACTCGTATCTTATATATGGTAACTTGTAATCCATTACCGATAACCTGGAACTCGTATCTTGCATCTCGTTTGCTCGTAAATCGTTTCCGATAAATTGGAACTCGCATCTTGTATCTCGTGACGTGTAATTTGGTACTCGGAACTCGAAAATGTTACCGATAACTCGGAGCTCGTATCTTGTATCACTTACCTTGTATCTCGTAACTCGTAACCCGTAACTAGTTGCCCATAACTCCGAACTCGGAACTTGATCTCGGATTTTGTAAATCGATGACGATAACCTCGAACTCGTATCCTAGATCTAGTAGTTCGTAACTCGTTACCGATAGGTGGAAGCTCGCATCTTGTATCTCATGACGCGAAACTCAGAAGTCGGAACTCGTAACGCGTAACCGATAACTCGGAACACGTATCTTATATATCGTAACTTGTAACCCATTACCGATAACCTGGAACACGTATCTTGGATCTCGTTGCTCGTAAATCGTTACCGATAAGTGGGAAATCGCAACTTGTATCTCGTGACGCGTAACTCAGAACTTGGAACTCGTAACGCGTTACCGATAACTCGGAAGTCGTATTTTGTATACCGTAACTTGTAATCCATCACCGAAAACCTGGAACTCGTATCTTGCATGTGGTTGCTCGTAAACCGTTACCGACAAATGGGAACTCGCATCTAGTATCTCGTGAAGCGCAACTCAGGACTCGGAAATCGAAAGTGTTACCGATAACTCGGAGCTCGTATCTTATATATAGTAACTTGTAATCCATTACCGATAACCTGGAACTCCTATATTGCATCTCGTAGCTCGTAAATCGTTACGAACAAATGGGAACTCGCATCTTGTATCTCGTGACGCCTAACTCAGGACTCGGAGCTCGAAAGTGTTACCGATAATTCGGAGCTCGTATCTTGTATCACATACCTTGTAACTCGTAACTTGTAACCCGTTACTCCTTGCCCATAACTCGGAACTCGAATCTTGATCTCGGATCTTGTAAATCAATGACGATAACCTCGAACTCGTGTCTTAGAACTAGTAGTTCGTAACTCGTTACCGTTAGGTTGAAGCTCGCATCTTGTATCTCATGACGCGAAACTCAGAACTCGGAACTCGTAACGCGTAACCGATAACTCGGAGCTCGTATCTTGTAACTCGTAACTCGTTACCCATAACTTGGACCACGTATCTTGTTTCTAGTAGCTCGTAACTCATTACTGATTACCTGGAACTCGTATCTTGGGTCTCGTTGTTCGTAACTCGTTACGATAAGTGGAAACTCGCAACTTGTATCTCGTAACTCGTAACTAGTACCTCGTAGATCGTAAGTCGAAATTCGTAACTCGTAACTCGTATATCATAACTCGCCAACTCGAAACTCGTAACTCGAAGCTCGTAACTCGTTACTCATTACTCGGAAATCTTATCTTCTATCTCGGGTCTCGCAAATCATAGACGATAACCTGGAACTCATATCATAGATTTTGAAGATCGTAACACGTTAACAATAAGTGGGAACTCGCATCTTGTATCTCGTGACGTGTAACTCAGAACTTGGAACTCGTAACGCGTTACCGATAACTCGGAGCTCGTATCTCGTATACCGTAACTTGTAATCCATCACCGATAACCTGGAACTCGTATCTTGCATGTCGTTGGTCGTAAATCGTTACCGATAAATGGGAACTCGCATCTAGTATCTCGTGACGCTAACTCAGGACTTGGAACTCCTAACGCGTTACCGATATTTCGGAGCCTGTATCTTGTATCTCTTACCCTGTAACTCGTAACTCGTTACCCATTACTCGGAACTCGTATCTTATATATGGTAATTTGTAATCCATTACCGATAACCTGGAACTCATATCTTGCAGCTCATAGCTCGTAAATCGTTACCGATAAATGGGAACTCGCATCTTGTATCTCGTGACGCCTAACTCAGGACTCGGAGCTCGAAGGTGTTACCGATAATTCGGAGCTCGTATCTTGTATCGCTTACCTTGTAACTCGTAACTCATAACCCGTAACTCGTTGCTCATAACTCGGAACTCGAATCTTGAGCTCGGATCTTGTAAATCAATGCCGATAACCTCGAACTGGTATCCTAGATCTTTTAGTTCTTATCTCGTTACCGATAGGTGGAAGCTCGCACCTTGTATCTCATGACGCGAAACTTAGAACTCGGAACTCGTATCGCGTAACCGATAACTCGGAGCTCGTATCTTGTAACACGTAACTCGTTACCCATAACTCGTATCACGTATCTTGTTTCTAGTAGCTCGTAACTCATTACTGATTACCTGTAACTCGTATCTTGTGTCTCGTAGCTCGTACCTTGTACCTCGTAGATCGTAAGTTGTAATTGGTTACTCGTAACTGGTATATCGTAACTCGCAACTCGAAACTCGCATCTCGAAACTCGTAACTCGCAACCCGTAAATCGCAGCTTATAACTCGCTACTTATAACCCGGAACTCGCATCTTGTGTATGGTAGCTCGTAAATCGTAACCGATAAGTGGGAACTCGCAATTTGTATCTCGTGACGAGTAACTCAGAACTTGGAACTGGTAACGCGTTACCGATAACTCGGAGCTTGTATCTTGTATCTCTTACCTTGTAACTCGTAACTCGTAACTCGTTACCCATTACTCGGAACTCGTATCTTCTATCTCGGATCTCGCAAATCATTGCCGATAACCTGGAACTCGTATCCTAGATCTTGAAGATCGTAACTCGTTACCAATGAGTGGGAACTCGCATCTTGTATCTCGTGACGTGTAACTCAGAGCTCGGAACTAGTAACGCGTTACCGATGACTCGGAGCTCGTATCTTGTAACTCGTAACTTGTTACCCATAACTCGAAACTCGTATCTTATACATGGTAACTTGTAATCCATTACCGATAACCTGGAACTCATATCTTGCATCTCGTAACTCGTAACCCGTAACTCGTTGCTCATGACTCGGAACTCGAATCTTGATCTCATATCTTGTAAATCAATGACGATAACCTCGAACTCGTGTCCTAGAACTAGTAGTTTGTAACTCGTTCCCGATAGGTGGAAGCTCGCATCTTGTATCTCATGACGCGAAACTCAGAACTCGGAACTCGTAACGCATAACCGATAGCTCGGAGCTCGTATCTTGTAACTCGTAACTCGTTACCTATAGCTTGGAACACGTATCTTGTTTCTAGTAGCTCGTAACTCATTACTGATTACCTGGAACTCGTATCTTGTGTCTCGTATTTCGTAGCTCGTTACGATAAGTTGAAACTCGCATCTTGTATCTCGTAACTCGTAACTAGTACCTCGTAGATCGCAAGTCGTATTTCGTTACTCGTAACTGGTATATCGTAACTCGCGACTCGAAACTCGCATCTCGAAACTCGTAACTCGTAACACGTAAATCGCAGCTTATAACTCGCTACTTATAACCCGGAACTCGTATCCTGTGTATAGTAGCTTGTAACCCATTGCCTATAACAAGGAACTCGTATCTTGCCTCTCGTAGCTCGTAAATCGTAACCGATAAGTGGGAACTCGCATCTTGTATTTCGTGACGCGTAACTCAGAACTTGGAACTCGTAACGCGTTACCGATAACTCGGAGCTTGTATCTTGTATCTCTTACCTTGTAACTCGTAACTCGTAACTCGTAACTCGTAACTCGTAACTCGTAACTCGTAACTCGTAACTCGTTACCCATTACTCGGAACACGTATCTTCTATGTCGGATTTCGCAAATCATTGCCGATAACCTGGAACTCGTATCCTAGATCTTGAAGATCGAACTCGTTACCAATAAGTGGGAACTCGCATATTGTATCTCGTGACGTGTAACTCAGAACTCGGAACTAGTAACGCGTTACCGATAACTCGGAGCTTGTATCTTGTAACTCGTAACTCGTAACTCGTTACCCATAACTTGGAACTCGTATCTTATATATCGTAGCTTGGAATCCAATACCGATAACCTGGAACTCGTATCTTGCATGTTGTAGCTCGTAAATCGTTACCGATACATTGGAACTCGCATCTTGTATCTCGTGACGTTTAACACAGAACTCGGAACTAGTAACGCGTTACCGATGATTCGGAGCTCGTATCTTGTAACTCGTAACTCGTTACCCATAACTCGGAACTCGTATCTTATATATGGTATCTTGTAATCCATTACCGATAACCTGGAACTCGTATCTTGCATCTCGTTGCTCGTAAATCATTTCCGATAAATTGGAACTCGCATCTTGTATCTCGTGACGTGTGTGTATTCGGAACTCGAAAGTGTTACCGATAACTCGGAGCTCGTATCTTGTATCACTTACCTTGTATCTCGTAACTCGTATCCCGTAACCAGTTGCCCATAACTCGGAACTCGCATCTTGATCTGGGATCTTGGAAATCGATGACGATTACCTCGAACTCATATCCTAGATCTAGTAGTTCGTAACTCGTTACCGATAGGTGGAAGCTCGCAACTTGTATCTCATGACGCGTAACTCAGGACTCGGAACTCGAAAGTGTTACCGATAACTCGGAGCTCGTATCTTGTATCACTTATCTTGTAACTCGTGACCCGTAACTCGTTGCTCATAACTCGGAACTCGAATCTTGATCTCGGGTTTTGCAAATCAATGACGATAACCTCGAACTCGTATCCTAGATCTGGTAGTTCGTAACTGGTTACCGATAGGTGGAAACTCGCATCATGTACCTCTTGACGCGGAACTCAGTACTCGGAACTCGTAACAGGTAACCGATAACTCGGATCTCATATCTTGTAACTCGTAACTCGTTACCCATAACTCGGAACTCGTATCTTGTATCTAGTGGCTCGTAACTCATTACTGATTACCTGGAACAAGTATCTTGTGTCTCGTAGCTCGTAACTAGTACTTCGTAGATCGTAAGTCATAATTTGTAACTCGTAACTCGTATATCGTAACTCGCAACTCGAAACTCGTAACTCGTAACTCGCAAATCGCAGCTTATAACTCGCTACTCATATCCCGGAACTCGCATCTTGTATATCGTAGCTTGTAACCCATTATCAATAACAAGGAACTTGTATCTTGTCTCGTAGCTCGTAAATCATTACCGATAAGTGGGACCTCGCAACTTTTATCTCGTGACGCGTAGCTCAGAATTTGGAACTCGTTACTCGTTACCCATAACTCGAAACTCGTATCTTATATATCGTAACTTGTAATCCATTGCCGATAACCTGGAACTCATATCATAGATTTTGAAGATCGTAACTCGTTAACAATAAGTGGGAACTCGCATCCTGTATCTCGTGACGTGTAACTCAGAACCCGGAACTAGTAACGCGTTACCGATAATTCGGAGCGTGTATCTTGTAACTAGTAACTTGTAACTCGTTACCCATAACTCGGAACTCGTATAATATATCATAACTTGTAATCCATTACCGATAACCTGGAACACGTATCTTGCATCTCGTTGCTCGTAAATCGTTACCGATAAGTGGGAAATCGCAACTTGTATCTCGTGACGCGTAACTCAGAACTTGGAACTCGTAACGCGTTACCGATAACTCGGAGCCTGTATCTTGTCTCTCATACCCTGTAACTCGTAACTCGTACCTCGTTACCCATTACTCGGAACTCGTATCTTATATATGGTAACTTGTTATCCATTGCCGATAACCTGGAACTCATATCTTGCATCTCGTAGCTCGTAAATCTTTACCGATAAATGGGAACACGCATCTTGTATCTTGTGACGCCTAACTCAGGACTCGGAACTCGAAGGTGTTACCGATAACTCGGAGCTCGTATCTTGTAACTCGTAACTCGTTACCCATAACTCGGAACACGTATCTTGTTTCTAGTAGCTCGTAAATTGTAACCGATAAGTGGGAACTCGCATATTGTATCTCGGATTTTGTAAATCAATGACGATAACCTCGAACTCGTGTCCTAGAACTAGTAGTTCGTAACTCGTTACCGATAGGTGGAAGCTCGCATCTTGTATCTCGTGACGCCTAACCTAGGACTCGGAGCTCGAAGGTGTTACCGATAATTCGGAGCTCGTATCTTGTATCACTTACCTTGTACCTCGTAACTCGTAACTCGTAACTCGTTACCCATTACTCGAAACTCGTACCTTCTATCTCGGGTCTCGCAAATCATTGACGATAACCTGGAGCTCATATCATAGATTTTGAAGATCGCAACTCGTTAACAATAAGTGGGAAGTCGCATCTTGTATCTCGTGACGTGTAACCCAGAACTCGGAACTAGCAACGCGTTACCGATAACTCGGAGCTCGTATCTTGTAACTCGTTACCCATAGCTCGGAACTCGTATCTTGTATATCATAACTTGTAATCCATTACCGATAACCTGGAACACGTATCTTGCATCTCGTTGCTCGTAAATCGTTACCGATAAGTGGGAAATCGCAACTTGTATCTCGTGACGCGTAACTCAGAACTTGGAACTCGTAACGCGTTACCGATAACTCGGAGCTCGTATCTTGTATACCGTAACTTGTAATCCATCACAGATAACCTGGAATTCGTATCTTGCATGTCGTTGTTCGTAAACCGTTACCGATAAATGGGAACTCGCATCTAGTATCTCGTGACGCGAAACTCAGAAGTCGGAACTCGTAACGCGTAACCGATAACTCGGAGCTCTATCTTGTTTCTGGTAGCTCGTAACTCCTTACCTGGAACTCGTGTCTTGTGTCTCGTAGCTCGTAACTAGTACCTCGTAGATCGTAAGTCGTAATTGGCTACTCGTAACTGGTATATCGTAACTCGCAACTCGAAACTCGCATCTCGAAACTCGTAACTCGTAACCCGTAAATCGCAGCTTATAACTCGCTACTTATAACCCGGAACTCGTATCTTGTGTATGGTAGCTCGTAAATCGTAACCGATAAGTGGGAACTCGCATCTTGTATCTCGTGACGAGTAACTCATAACTTGGAACTGGTAACGCGTTACCGATAACTCGGAGCTTGTATCTTGTATCTCTTACCTTGTAACTCGTAACTCGTAACTCGTTACCCATTACTCGAAACTCGTATCTTCTATCTCGGATTTCGCAAATCATTGCCGATAACCTGGAACTCGTATCCTAGATCTTGAAGATCGTAACTCGTTACCAATAAGTGGGAACTCGCATATTGTATCTCGTGACGTGTAACTCAGAACTCGGAACTAGTAACGCGTTACCGATAACTCGGAGCTAGTATCTTGTAACACGTAACTCGTTACCCATAACTCGGATCACATATCTTGTTTCTAGTAGCTCGTAACTCATTACTGATTACCTGTAACTCGTATCTTGTGTCTCGTAGCTCGTACCTAGTACCTCGTAGATCGTAAGTCGTAATTGGTTACTCGTAACTGGTATATCGTAACTCGCAACTCGAAACTCGCATCTCGAAACTCGTAACTCGTAACCCGTAAATCGCAGCTTATAACTCGCTACTTATAACCCGGAACTCGTATCTTGTGTATGGTAGCTCGTAAATCGT
This sequence comes from Bruchidius siliquastri, assembly GCA_949316355.1. Taxonomy (NCBI): domain Eukaryota; kingdom Metazoa; phylum Arthropoda; class Insecta; order Coleoptera; family Chrysomelidae; genus Bruchidius; species Bruchidius siliquastri. Next base: position 23,717,793 of record OX438529.1, read on the forward strand.
AACCGATAAGTGGGAACTCGCATCTTGTATCTCGTGACGAGTAACTCATAACTTGGAACTGGTAACGCGTTACCGATAACTCGGAGCTTGTATCTTGTATCTCTTATCTTGTAACTCGTAGCTCGTAACTCGTTACCCATTACTCGGAACTCATATCTTCTATCTCGGATCTCGCAAATCATTGCCGATAACCTGGAACTCGTATCCTAGATCTTGAAGAGCGTAACTCGTTACCAATGAGTGGGAACTCGCATCTTGTATCTCGTGACGTGTAACTCAGAGCTCGGAACCAGTAACGCGTTACCGATGACTCGGAGCTCGTATCTTGTAACTCGTAACTTGTTACCCATAACTCGAAACTCGTATCTTATACATGCTAACTTGTAATCCATTACAAATAACCTGGAACTCGTATCTTGCATCTCGTTGCTCGTAAATCTTTTCCGATAAATTGGAACTCGCATCTTGTATCTCGTGACGTATAATTTAGTACTCGGAACTCGAAAGTGTTACCGATAACTCGGAGCTCGTATCTTGTATCACTTACCTTGTATCTCGTAACTCGTAACCCGTACCTCGTTGAGCATAGCTCCGAACTCGAATCTTGATCTCGGATCTTGTAAATCGATGACGATAACCTCGAACTCGTATCCTAGATCTAGTAGTTCGTAACTCGTTACCGATAGGTGGAAGCTCGCATCTTGTATCTCATGACGCGTAACTCAGAACTTGGAACTCGTAACGCGTTACCGATAACTCGGAGCTTGTATCTTGTATCTCTTACCTTGTAACTCGTAACTCGTAACTCGTTACCCATTACTCGGAACTCGTATCTTCTATCTCGGATTTCGCAAATCATTGCCGATAACCTGGAACTCGTATCCTAGATCTTGAAGATCGTAACTCGTTACCAATAAGTGGGAACTCGCATATTGTATCTCGTGACGTGTAACTCAGAACTCGGAGCTAGTAACGCGTTACCGATAACTCGGAGCTAGTATCTTGTAACTCGTAACTCGTAACTCGTTACCCATAACTTGGAACTCGTATCTTATATATCGTAGCTTGTAATCCAATACCGATAACCTGGAACTCGTATCTTGCATCTCGTTGCTCGTAAATCATTTCCGATAAATTGGAACTCGCATCTTGTATCTCATGATGTGTAACTTAGTATTCGGAACTCGAAAGTGTTACCGATAGCTCGGAGCTCGTATCTTGTATCACTTACCTTGTATCTCGTAACTCGTATCCCGTAACCCGTTGCCCATAACTCGGAACTCGCATCTTGATCTGGGACCTTGTAAATCGATGACGATAACCTCGAACTCATATCCTAGATCTAGTAGTTCGTAACTCGTTACCGATAGGTGGAAGCTCGCATCTTGTATCTCATGACGCGCAACTCTGGACTCGGAACTCGAAAGTGTTACCGATAACTCGGAGCTCGTATCTTGTATCACTCATCTTGTATCTCGTTACTCGTGACCCGTAACTCGTTGCTCATAACTCGGAACTCGAATCCTGATCTCGGGTCTTGCAAAGCAATGACGATAACCTCGAACTCGTATCCTAGATCTAGTAGTTCGTAACTGGTTACCGATAGGTGGAAACTCGCATCATGTACCTCTTGACGCGGAACTCAGAACTCGGAACTCGTAACAGGTAACCGATAACTCGGAGCTCATATCTTGTAACTCGTAACTCGTTACCCATAACTTGGAACTCGTATCTTGTATCTAGTGGCTCGTAACAAATTACTGATTACCTGGAACTAGTATCTTGTGTCTCGTAGCTCGTAACTAGTACTTCGTAGATCGTAAGTCGTAATTTGTAACTCGTAACTCGTATATCGTAACTCGCAACTCGAAACTCGTAACTCATAACTCGCAAATCACTGCTTATAACTCGCTACTCATATCCCGGAACTCGCATCTTGTGTATCGTAGCTTGTAACCCATTATCAATAACAAGGAACTTGAATCTTGTCTCGTAGCTCGTAAATCATTACCGATAAGTGGGACCTCGCAACTTTTATCTCGTGACGCGTAGCTCAGAATTTGGAACTCGTTACTCGTTACCCATAACTCGGAACTCGTATCTTATATATCGTAATTGGTAATCCATTGCCGATAACCTGGAACTCGTATCTTGCATCTCGTTGCTCGTAAATCGTTACCGATAAGTGGGAACTCGCATCTTGTATCTCGTGACGCGTAACTCAGGACTCGGAACTCGAAAGTCTTACCGATAACTCGGAGCTCGTATCTTGTATCACTTACCTTGTAACTCGTATCTCGTAACCCGTAACTCGTTGCCCATAACTCGGAATTCGAATCTTGATCTCGAATCTTGAAAATGACGACAACCTCGAACTCGTATCCTAGATCTAGTAGTTCGTTACCGATAGGTGGACACTCGCATCTTGCATCTCATGACGCGAAACTCAGAACTCGGAACTCGAACGGGTAACCGATAACTCGGTGCACGTATCTTATAACTGGTAGCTCGTTACCCATAACTCGGAACTCGTATGTTTTATCTAGTAGCTAGTAGCTCATTACTGATTACCTGGAACTCGTATCTTGTGTATCGTAGCTTGTTACCCACTACCAATAACAAGGAGCTCGTATCTTGCCTCTCGTAGCTCGTGAATCATTACCGATAAGTGGGAACTCGCAGCTTGTATCTCGTGAAGCGTAACTAGTACCTCGTAGATCGTAAGTCGTAATTTGTAACTCGTAGCTCGTAACTCGTATATCATAACTCGCAACTCGAAACCCGTAACTCGAAGCTCGTAACTCGTTACTCATTACTCGGAACTCGTATCTTCTATCTCGGGTCTCGCAAATAATTGACGATAACCTGCAACTCATATCATAGATTTTGAAGATCGTAACTCGTTAACAATAAGTGGGAACTCGCATCCTGTATCTCGTGACGTGTAACTCAGAACTCGGAACTAGTAACGCGTTACCGATAACTCGGAGCTCGTATCTTGTAACTCGTAACTTGTAACTCGTTACCCATAACTCGGAACTCGTATCTTATATATCATAACTTGTAATCCATTACCGATAACCTGGAACACGTATCTTGCATCTCGTTGCTCGTAAATCGTTACCGATAAGTGGGAAATCGCAACTTGTATCTCGTGACGCGTAACTCAGAACTTGGAACTCGTAACGCGTTACCGATAACTCGGAGCTCGTATCTTGTATACCGTAACTTGTAATTCATCACAGATAACCTGGAATTCGTATCTTGCATATCGTTGCTCGTAAGCCGTTACCGATAAATGGAACTCGCATCTAGTATCTCGTGACGCGAAACTCAGAAGTCGGAACTCGTAACGCGTATCCGATAACTCGGAGCTCGTATCTTGTTCCTGGTAGCTCGTAACTCATTACCTGGAACTCGTATCTTGTGTCTCGTAGCTCGTAATTAGTACCTCGTAGATCGTAAGTCGTAATTGGCTACTCGTAACTGGTATATCGTAACTCGCAACTCGAAACTCGCATCTCGAAATTCGTAACTCGAATCTCGTAACTCGTAACCAGTAAATCGCAGCTTATAACTCGCTACTTATAACCCGGAACTCGTATCTTGTTTATCGTAGCTCGTAAATCATAACCGATAAGTGGGAACTCGCATCTTGTATCTCGTGACGCATAACTCAGAACTTGGAACTAGTAACGCGTTACCGATGACTCGGAGCTCGTATCTTGTAACTCGTAACTTGTTACCCATAACTCGGAACTCGTATCTTATATATGGTAACTTGTAATCCATTACCGATAACCTGGAACTCGTATCTTGCATCTCGTTTGCTCGTAAATCGTTTCCGATAAATTGGAACTCGCATCTTGTATCTCGTGACGTGTAATTTGGTACTCGGAACTCGAAAATGTTACCGATAACTCGGAGCTCGTATCTTGTATCACTTACCTTGTATCTCGTAACTCGTAACCCGTAACTAGTTGCCCATAACTCCGAACTCGGAACTTGATCTCGGATTTTGTAAATCGATGACGATAACCTCGAACTCGTATCCTAGATCTAGTAGTTCGTAACTCGTTACCGATAGGTGGAAGCTCGCATCTTGTATCTCATGACGCGAAACTCAGAAGTCGGAACTCGTAACGCGTAACCGATAACTCGGAACACGTATCTTATATATCGTAACTTGTAACCCATTACCGATAACCTGGAACACGTATCTTGGATCTCGTTGCTCGTAAATCGTTACCGATAAGTGGGAAATCGCAACTTGTATCTCGTGACGCGTAACTCAGAACTTGGAACTCGTAACGCGTTACCGATAACTCGGAAGTCGTATTTTGTATACCGTAACTTGTAATCCATCACCGAAAACCTGGAACTCGTATCTTGCATGTGGTTGCTCGTAAACCGTTACCGACAAATGGGAACTCGCATCTAGTATCTCGTGAAGCGCAACTCAGGACTCGGAAATCGAAAGTGTTACCGATAACTCGGAGCTCGTATCTTATATATAGTAACTTGTAATCCATTACCGATAACCTGGAACTCCTATATTGCATCTCGTAGCTCGTAAATCGTTACGAACAAATGGGAACTCGCATCTTGTATCTCGTGACGCCTAACTCAGGACTCGGAGCTCGAAAGTGTTACCGATAATTCGGAGCTCGTATCTTGTATCACATACCTTGTAACTCGTAACTTGTAACCCGTTACTCCTTGCCCATAACTCGGAACTCGAATCTTGATCTCGGATCTTGTAAATCAATGACGATAACCTCGAACTCGTGTCTTAGAACTAGTAGTTCGTAACTCGTTACCGTTAGGTTGAAGCTCGCATCTTGTATCTCATGACGCGAAACTCAGAACTCGGAACTCGTAACGCGTAACCGATAACTCGGAGCTCGTATCTTGTAACTCGTAACTCGTTACCCATAACTTGGACCACGTATCTTGTTTCTAGTAGCTCGTAACTCATTACTGATTACCTGGAACTCGTATCTTGGGTCTCGTTGTTCGTAACTCGTTACGATAAGTGGAAACTCGCAACTTGTATCTCGTAACTCGTAACTAGTACCTCGTAGATCGTAAGTCGAAATTCGTAACTCGTAACTCGTATATCATAACTCGCCAACTCGAAACTCGTAACTCGAAGCTCGTAACTCGTTACTCATTACTCGGAAATCTTATCTTCTATCTCGGGTCTCGCAAATCATAGACGATAACCTGGAACTCATATCATAGATTTTGAAGATCGTAACACGTTAACAATAAGTGGGAACTCGCATCTTGTATCTCGTGACGTGTAACTCAGAACTTGGAACTCGTAACGCGTTACCGATAACTCGGAGCTCGTATCTCGTATACCGTAACTTGTAATCCATCACCGATAACCTGGAACTCGTATCTTGCATGTCGTTGGTCGTAAATCGTTACCGATAAATGGGAACTCGCATCTAGTATCTCGTGACGCTAACTCAGGACTTGGAACTCCTAACGCGTTACCGATATTTCGGAGCCTGTATCTTGTATCTCTTACCCTGTAACTCGTAACTCGTTACCCATTACTCGGAACTCGTATCTTATATATGGTAATTTGTAATCCATTACCGATAACCTGGAACTCATATCTTGCAGCTCATAGCTCGTAAATCGTTACCGATAAATGGGAACTCGCATCTTGTATCTCGTGACGCCTAACTCAGGACTCGGAGCTCGAAGGTGTTACCGATAATTCGGAGCTCGTATCTTGTATCGCTTACCTTGTAACTCGTAACTCATAACCCGTAACTCGTTGCTCATAACTCGGAACTCGAATCTTGAGCTCGGATCTTGTAAATCAATGCCGATAACCTCGAACTGGTATCCTAGATCTTTTAGTTCTTATCTCGTTACCGATAGGTGGAAGCTCGCACCTTGTATCTCATGACGCGAAACTTAGAACTCGGAACTCGTATCGCGTAACCGATAACTCGGAGCTCGTATCTTGTAACACGTAACTCGTTACCCATAACTCGTATCACGTATCTTGTTTCTAGTAGCTCGTAACTCATTACTGATTACCTGTAACTCGTATCTTGTGTCTCGTAGCTCGTACCTTGTACCTCGTAGATCGTAAGTTGTAATTGGTTACTCGTAACTGGTATATCGTAACTCGCAACTCGAAACTCGCATCTCGAAACTCGTAACTCGCAACCCGTAAATCGCAGCTTATAACTCGCTACTTATAACCCGGAACTCGCATCTTGTGTATGGTAGCTCGTAAATCGTAACCGATAAGTGGGAACTCGCAATTTGTATCTCGTGACGAGTAACTCAGAACTTGGAACTGGTAACGCGTTACCGATAACTCGGAGCTTGTATCTTGTATCTCTTACCTTGTAACTCGTAACTCGTAACTCGTTACCCATTACTCGGAACTCGTATCTTCTATCTCGGATCTCGCAAATCATTGCCGATAACCTGGAACTCGTATCCTAGATCTTGAAGATCGTAACTCGTTACCAATGAGTGGGAACTCGCATCTTGTATCTCGTGACGTGTAACTCAGAGCTCGGAACTAGTAACGCGTTACCGATGACTCGGAGCTCGTATCTTGTAACTCGTAACTTGTTACCCATAACTCGAAACTCGTATCTTATACATGGTAACTTGTAATCCATTACCGATAACCTGGAACTCATATCTTGCATCTCGTAACTCGTAACCCGTAACTCGTTGCTCATGACTCGGAACTCGAATCTTGATCTCATATCTTGTAAATCAATGACGATAACCTCGAACTCGTGTCCTAGAACTAGTAGTTTGTAACTCGTTCCCGATAGGTGGAAGCTCGCATCTTGTATCTCATGACGCGAAACTCAGAACTCGGAACTCGTAACGCATAACCGATAGCTCGGAGCTCGTATCTTGTAACTCGTAACTCGTTACCTATAGCTTGGAACACGTATCTTGTTTCTAGTAGCTCGTAACTCATTACTGATTACCTGGAACTCGTATCTTGTGTCTCGTATTTCGTAGCTCGTTACGATAAGTTGAAACTCGCATCTTGTATCTCGTAACTCGTAACTAGTACCTCGTAGATCGCAAGTCGTATTTCGTTACTCGTAACTGGTATATCGTAACTCGCGACTCGAAACTCGCATCTCGAAACTCGTAACTCGTAACACGTAAATCGCAGCTTATAACTCGCTACTTATAACCCGGAACTCGTATCCTGTGTATAGTAGCTTGTAACCCATTGCCTATAACAAGGAACTCGTATCTTGCCTCTCGTAGCTCGTAAATCGTAACCGATAAGTGGGAACTCGCATCTTGTATTTCGTGACGCGTAACTCAGAACTTGGAACTCGTAACGCGTTACCGATAACTCGGAGCTTGTATCTTGTATCTCTTACCTTGTAACTCGTAACTCGTAACTCGTAACTCGTAACTCGTAACTCGTAACTCGTAACTCGTAACTCGTTACCCATTACTCGGAACACGTATCTTCTATGTCGGATTTCGCAAATCATTGCCGATAACCTGGAACTCGTATCCTAGATCTTGAAGATCGAACTCGTTACCAATAAGTGGGAACTCGCATATTGTATCTCGTGACGTGTAACTCAGAACTCGGAACTAGTAACGCGTTACCGATAACTCGGAGCTTGTATCTTGTAACTCGTAACTCGTAACTCGTTACCCATAACTTGGAACTCGTATCTTATATATCGTAGCTTGGAATCCAATACCGATAACCTGGAACTCGTATCTTGCATGTTGTAGCTCGTAAATCGTTACCGATACATTGGAACTCGCATCTTGTATCTCGTGACGTTTAACACAGAACTCGGAACTAGTAACGCGTTACCGATGATTCGGAGCTCGTATCTTGTAACTCGTAACTCGTTACCCATAACTCGGAACTCGTATCTTATATATGGTATCTTGTAATCCATTACCGATAACCTGGAACTCGTATCTTGCATCTCGTTGCTCGTAAATCATTTCCGATAAATTGGAACTCGCATCTTGTATCTCGTGACGTGTGTGTATTCGGAACTCGAAAGTGTTACCGATAACTCGGAGCTCGTATCTTGTATCACTTACCTTGTATCTCGTAACTCGTATCCCGTAACCAGTTGCCCATAACTCGGAACTCGCATCTTGATCTGGGATCTTGGAAATCGATGACGATTACCTCGAACTCATATCCTAGATCTAGTAGTTCGTAACTCGTTACCGATAGGTGGAAGCTCGCAACTTGTATCTCATGACGCGTAACTCAGGACTCGGAACTCGAAAGTGTTACCGATAACTCGGAGCTCGTATCTTGTATCACTTATCTTGTAACTCGTGACCCGTAACTCGTTGCTCATAACTCGGAACTCGAATCTTGATCTCGGGTTTTGCAAATCAATGACGATAACCTCGAACTCGTATCCTAGATCTGGTAGTTCGTAACTGGTTACCGATAGGTGGAAACTCGCATCATGTACCTCTTGACGCGGAACTCAGTACTCGGAACTCGTAACAGGTAACCGATAACTCGGATCTCATATCTTGTAACTCGTAACTCGTTACCCATAACTCGGAACTCGTATCTTGTATCTAGTGGCTCGTAACTCATTACTGATTACCTGGAACAAGTATCTTGTGTCTCGTAGCTCGTAACTAGTACTTCGTAGATCGTAAGTCATAATTTGTAACTCGTAACTCGTATATCGTAACTCGCAACTCGAAACTCGTAACTCGTAACTCGCAAATCGCAGCTTATAACTCGCTACTCATATCCCGGAACTCGCATCTTGTATATCGTAGCTTGTAACCCATTATCAATAACAAGGAACTTGTATCTTGTCTCGTAGCTCGTAAATCATTACCGATAAGTGGGACCTCGCAACTTTTATCTCGTGACGCGTAGCTCAGAATTTGGAACTCGTTACTCGTTACCCATAACTCGAAACTCGTATCTTATATATCGTAACTTGTAATCCATTGCCGATAACCTGGAACTCATATCATAGATTTTGAAGATCGTAACTCGTTAACAATAAGTGGGAACTCGCATCCTGTATCTCGTGACGTGTAACTCAGAACCCGGAACTAGTAACGCGTTACCGATAATTCGGAGCGTGTATCTTGTAACTAGTAACTTGTAACTCGTTACCCATAACTCGGAACTCGTATAATATATCATAACTTGTAATCCATTACCGATAACCTGGAACACGTATCTTGCATCTCGTTGCTCGTAAATCGTTACCGATAAGTGGGAAATCGCAACTTGTATCTCGTGACGCGTAACTCAGAACTTGGAACTCGTAACGCGTTACCGATAACTCGGAGCCTGTATCTTGTCTCTCATACCCTGTAACTCGTAACTCGTACCTCGTTACCCATTACTCGGAACTCGTATCTTATATATGGTAACTTGTTATCCATTGCCGATAACCTGGAACTCATATCTTGCATCTCGTAGCTCGTAAATCTTTACCGATAAATGGGAACACGCATTTTGTATCTTGTGACGCCTAACTCAGGACTCGGAACTCGAAGGTGTTACCGATAACTCGGAGCTCGTATCTTGTAACTCGTAACTCGTTACCCATAACTCGGAACACGTATCTTGTTTCTAGTAGCTCGTAAATTGTAACCGATAAGTGGGAACTCGCATATTGTATCTCGGATTTTGTAAATCAATGACGATAACCTCGAACTCGTGTCCTAGAACTAGTAGTTCGTAACTCGTTACCGATAGGTGGAAGCTCGCATCTTGTATCTCGTGACGCCTAACCTAGGACTCGGAGCTCGAAGGTGTTACCGATAATTCGGAGCTCGTATCTTGTATCACTTACCTTGTACCTCGTAACTCGTAACTCGTAACTCGTTACCCATTACTCGAAACTCGTACCTTCTATCTCGGGTCTCGCAAATCATTGACGATAACCTGGAGCTCATATCATAGATTTTGAAGATCGCAACTCGTTAACAATAAGTGGGAAGTCGCATCTTGTATCTCGTGACGTGTAACCCAGAACTCGGAACTAGCAACGCGTTACCGATAACTCGGAGCTCGTATCTTGTAACTCGTTACCCATAGCTCGGAACTCGTATCTTGTATATCATAACTTGTAATCCATTACCGATAACCTGGAACACGTATCTTGCATCTCGTTGCTCGTAAATCGTTACCGATAAGTGGGAAATCGCAACTTGTATCTCGTGACGCGTAACTCAGAACTTGGAACTCGTAACGCGTTACCGATAACTCGGAGCTCGTATCTTGTATACCGTAACTTGTAATCCATCACAGATAACCTGGAATTCGTATCTTGCATGTCGTTGTTCGTAAACCGTTACCGATAAATGGGAACTCGCATCTAGTATCTCGTGACGCGAAACTCAGAAGTCGGAACTCGTAACGCGTAACCGATAACTCGGAGCTCTATCTTGTTTCTGGTAGCTCGTAACTCCTTACCTGGAACTCGTATCTTGTGTCTCGTAGCTCGTAACTAGTACCTCGTAGATCGTAAGTCGTAATTGGCTACTCGTAACTGGTATATCGTAACTCGCAACTCGAAACTCGCATCTCGAATCTCGTAACTCGAATCTCGTAACTCGTAACCAGTAAATCGCAGCTTATAACTCGCTACTTATAACCCGGAACTCGTATCATGTTTATCGTAGCTCGCAAATCATAACCGATAAGTGGGAACTCGCATCTTGTATCTCGTGACGCATAACTCAGAACTTGGAACTCGTAACGCGTTACCGATAACTCGGAGCCTGTATCTTGTTTCTCATACCCTGTAACTCGTAACTCGTAACTCGTAACTCGTAACTCGTAACTCGTAACTCGTAACTCGTAACTCGTAACTCGTAACTCGTAACTCGTAACTCGTAACTCGTAGCTCGTAACTCGTAACTCGTAACTCGTAACTCGTAGCTCGTAACTCGTAACTCGTAACTCGTAACTCGTAACTCGTAACTCGTAACTCGTAACTCGTAACTCGTAACTCGTAACTCGTAACTCGTAACTCGTAACTCGTAACTCGTAACTCGTAACTCGTAACTCGTAACTCGTAACTCGTAACTCGTAACTCGTAACTCGTAACTCGTAACTCGTAACTCGTAACTCGTAACTCGTAACTCGTAACTCGTAACTCGTAACTCGTAACTCGTAACTCGTAACTCGTAACTCGTAACTCGTAACTCGTAACTCGTAACTCGTAACTCGTAACTCGTAACTCGTAACTCGTAACTCGTAACTCGTAACTCGTAACTCGTAACTCGTAACTCGTAACTCGTAACTCGTAACTCGTAACTCGTAACTCGTAACTCGTAACTCGTAACTCGTAACTCGTAACTCGTAACTCGTAACTCGTAACTCGTAACTCGTAACTCGTAACTCGTAACTCGTAACTCGTAACTCGTAACTCGTAACTCGTAACTCGTAACTCGTAACTCGTAACTCGTAACTCGTAACTCGTAACTCGTAACTCGTAACTCGTAACTCGTAACTCGTAACTCGTAACTCGTAACTCGTAACTCGTAACTCGTAACTCGTAACTCGTAACTCGTAACTCGTAACTCGTAACTCGTAACTCGTAACTCGTAACTCGTAACTCGTAACTCGTAACTCGTAACTCGTAACTCGTAACTCGTAACTCGTAACTCGTAACTCGTAACTCGTAACTCGTAACTCGTAACTCGTAACTCGTAACTCGTAACTCGTAACTCGTAACTCGTAACTCGTAACTCGTAACTCGTAACTCGTAACTCGTAACTCGTAACTCGTAACTCGTAACTCGTAACTCGTAACTCGTAACTCGTAACTCGTAACTCGTAACTCGTAACTCGTAACTCGTAACTCGTAACTCGTAACTCGTAACTCGTAACTCGTAACTCGTAACTCGTAACTCGTAACTCGTAACTCGTAACTCGTAACTCGTAACTCGTAACTCGTAACTCGTAACTCGTAACTCGTAACTCGTAACTCGTAACTCGTAACTCGTAACTCGTAACTCGTAACTCGTAACTCGTAACTCGTAACTCGTAACTCGTAACTCGTAACTCGTAACTCGTAACTCGTAACTCGTAACTCGTAACTCGTAACTCGTAACTCGTAACTCGTAACTCGTAACTCGTAACTCGTAACTCGTAACTCGTAACTCGTAACTCGTAACTCGTAACTCGTAACTCGTAACTCGTAACTCGTAACTCGTAACTCGTAACTCGTAACTCGTAACTCGTAACTCGTAACTCGTAACTCGTAACTCGTAACTCGTAACTCGTAACTCGTAACTCGTAACTCGTAACTCGTAACTCGTAACTCGTAACTCGTAACTCGTAACTCGTAACTCGTAACTCGTAACTCGTAACTCGTAACTCGTAACTCGTAACTCGTAACTCGTAACTCGTAACTCGTAACTCGTAGCTCGTAACTCGTAACTCGTAACTCGTAACTCGTAACTCGTAACTCGTAACTCGTAACTCGTAACTCGTAACTCGTAACTCGTAACTCGTAACTCGTTACCCATTACTCGGAACTCGTATCTTATACATGGCAACTTGTAATCCATTACCGGTAACCTGGAACTCGTATCTTGCATGTCGTTGCTCGTAAACCGTTACCGATAATTGGGAACTCCCATCTATTTGTTTCACCTTGTAACTCGTAACTGGTAACCCGTAACTCCTTGCCCATAACTCGGAACTCGAGTCTTGATCTCGGATCTTGTAAATCATTGACGATAACCTCGAACTCGTATCCTAGATCTAGTAGTTCGTAACTCAATACCGATAGGTGGAAACTCGCATCTTGTATCTCGTGACGTGTAACTCAGAACTCGAAACTAGTAACGCGTTACCGATAACTCGGAGCTCGTATCTTGTAACTCGTAACTCGTAACTCTTTACCCATAACTCGGAACTTGTATCTTATATATCGTAACCTGTAATCCATTAACGATAACCTGGAACTCGTATCTTGTATCTGGTTGCTAGTAAATCGTTACCAATAAATGGGAACACGCATCTTGTATCTCGTGATGCGTAACTCAGAAGTCGGAACTCGAAACCGTTACCGATAACTCGGAGCTCGTATCTTGTATCACTTACCTTGTAACTCATAACTCGTAACCTGTAACTCGTTGCCGATAACTCGGAACTCGAATCTTGATCTCGGATCTTGTAAATCAATGACGATAATCTCGAACCCGTATCCTAGATCTACTAGTACGTAATTCGTTACGGATAGGTGGAAACTCGCATCTGGTATCTCGTAACTCGTAACTAGTACCTTGGAGATCGTAATTCGAAATTCGTAACTCGTAATTCGTATATCGTAACTCGCAACTCGATACTCGTAACTCGTAACTGGTAGCTCGTAACTCGTAACTCGTAAATCGCAGCTTATATATCGCTACTCATAACCCGGAACTCGTATCTTGTGTATTGTAGCTTGTAACCCATCACCAATAACAAGGAACTAGTATATTGCCTCTCATATCTCGTAAATCGTTACCGATAAGTGGGAACTCGTAACTTGTAACTCGTGACACGTAACTCAGAACTTGGAACTCGTAACGAGTTATCGATAACTCGGAGCTTATATCTTGTATCTCTTACCTTGTAACTCGTAACTCGTAACTCGTTACCCATTACTCGGAACTCGTATCTTATATCTAGAAGCTTGTAACTCAATACTGATTACCTAGAACTCGTATCTTGTGTCTCGTAGCTCGCAACTCGTTACGATAAGTGGGAACTTGCATCTTGTATCTCGTAACCCATAACCCGGTAGTCGTGTCTTGTGTATCTTAGCTTGTAACCCATTACCAACAACAAGGAACTCGTATCTTGCCTCTCGGAGCTCGTAAATCGTTACCGATAAGTGGGAACTCGCAACTTGTATCTCGTGACGTTTAACTCAGAACTTGGAACTCGTAACGCGTTACCGATAACTCGGAGCTTGTATCTTGTATCTCTTACCTGGTAACTCGTAACTCGTAGCTCGTAACTCGTTACCTATTACTCGGAAATCGTATCTTCTATCTCGGATCTCGCAAATCATTGCCGATAACCTGGAACTCGTATCCTAGATCTTGAAGATCGTAAGTCGTTACCAATAAGTGGGAACTCGCATCTTGTATCTCGTGACGCGTAACTCAGGACTCGGAACTCGAAAGTGTTACCGATAACTCGGAGTTCGTATCCTGTATCACTTACCTTGTAACTCGTAACTCGTTACCCGTAACTCGTTGCCCATAACTCGGAACTCGAATCTTAATCTAGGATCTTGTAAATCAATGACGATAACCTCGAACTTGTGTCCTAGAACTAGTAGTTCGGAACTCGTGTCCTAGAACTAGTAGTTCGGAACTCGTGTCCTAGAACTAGTAGTTCGTAACTCGTTACCGATAGGTGGAAGCTCGCATCTTGTATCTCATGACGCGAAACTCAGAACTTGGAACTCGTAACGCGTAACCGATAACTCGGAGCTCGTATCTTGTGACTCGTAGCTCGTAACTAGTACCACGTAGATCGTAAGTCGTAATTGGCTACTCGTAACTGGTATACCGTAATTCGTAACTCGTTATCCATAACTCGGAACTCGTATCTTATATTTCGTAACTTGTAATCCATTACTGATAACCTGAAACACGTATCTTGCATCTCGTTGCTCGTAAATCGTTACCGATAAGTGGGAAATCGCAACTTGTATCTCGTGACGCGTATCTCAGAACTTGGAACTCGTAACGCGTTACCGATAACTCGGAGCTCGTATCTTGTAGCTCGTAACTCGTAACTCGTTACCCATAACTCGGAACTTGTATCATATATATCGTAACGTGTAATCCATTACCGATAACCTGGAACTCGTATGTTGCGTCTCGTAGCTCGTAACTCGTTACCCATAGCTTGGAACACGTATCTTGTTTCTAGTAGCTCGTAACTCATTCGTGATTACCTGGAACTCGTATCTTGTGTCTCGTAGCTCGTAGCTCGTTACGATAAGTGGGAACTCGCATCTTGTATCTCGTAACTTGTAACAAGTACGTCGTAGACCGTAAGTCATATTTCGTTATCCGTAACTGGTATATCGTAACTCGCAACTCGAAACTCGCACCTCGAGACTCGTAACCCGTAAATCGCAGCTTATAACTCGCTACTTATAACCCGGAACTCGTATCTTGTGTATCGTAGCTTGTAGCCCATTGCCAATAACAAGAAACTCTTCACCAATAGGTGGAAGCTCGCATCTTGTATCTCATGACGCGTAACTCAGATGTTCGAACTCGTCACGCGTTACCGATAGCTCGGATCTTGTATCTTGTATCTCTTACCTTGTAACTCGTAAATCGTAACTCGGTACCCATTACTCGGAACTCGTGTCTTCTATCTCGGATCTCGCAAATCATTGCCGATAACCTGGAACTCGTACCCTAGATCTTGAAGATCGTAGCTCGTTACCAATGAGTGGCAACTCGCATCTTGCATCTCGTGACGTGTAACTCAGAACTCGGTACTACTAACGCGTTACCAAAAACTCGGAGATCGTATCTTGTAAATCGTAACTCGTAACTCGTTACCCATAACTCGGAGCTCGTATCTTATATATCGTAACTTGTTTATCCATTACCGAAAACCTGGAACTCATATCTTGCATCTCGTAGCTCGTAAACTGTTACCGATAAATGATAACTCGTATCTTGCATCTCGTGACGCGTAACTCAGGACTCGGAACTCGAAAGTGTTACCGATAACTCGGAGCTCGTAACCCGTAACTGGTTGCCCATAACTCGGAACTCGAATCTTGATCTCGGATCTTGTGAATGAATGACGATAACCTCGAACTCGTATCCTAGATCTAGTAGTTCGTAACTCGTTACCGATAGGCGGAAACTCGCATCTTATAGCTCATGACGCAAAACTCAGATCTCGGAGCTCTTAACACGAAACCAATAACTCGGAGCTCGTATCTTGTAACTCGTAACTCGTAACTCGTTACCCATAACTCGAAATTCGTATGTTGTATCTAGTAGCTCATAACTTATTACTGATTACCTGGAACTCGCATCTTGTATCTCGTGACGTTTAACTCAGGACTCGGAACTCGAAGGTGTTACCGACAACTCGGAGCTTGTATCTTGTATCACTTACCTTGTAACTCGTAACTCTTTACCCATTACTCGGAACTCGTATCTTCTATCTCGGATCTCGCAAATCATTGCCGATAACCTGGAAGTCGTATCCTAGATCTAGAAGATCGTAACTCGTTACCAATAAGTGGGAACTCGCATCTTGTATCTCGTGACGTGTAACTCAGAACTCGGAACTAGTAACGCGTTACCGATGACTCGGAGCTCGTATCTTGTAACTCGTAACTCGTTACCCATAACTCGGAACTCGTATCTTATATATGGTAATTTTTAATCCATTACCGATAACCTGGAACTCGTATCTTGCATGTCGTTGCTCGTAAATCGTTACCGATAAATGGGAACTCGCATCCTGTATCTCGTGACGTGTAACTCAGAACTCGGAACTAGTAACGCGTTACCGATGACTCGGAGCTCGTCTCTTGTAACTCGTAACTCGTTACCCATAACTCGGAACTTGTATCTTATATATGGTAATTTTTAATCCATTACCGATAACCTGGAACTCGTATCTTGCATCTCGTTGCTCGTAAATCGTTTCCGATAAATTGGAACTCGCAACTTGTATCTCGTGACCTGTAATTTAGTACTCGGAACTCGAAAGTGTTACCGATAACTCGGAGCTCGTATTTTGTATCACTTACCTTGTATCTCGTAGCTCGTAACTTGTAACTCGTTGCCCATAACTCGGAAGTCGAATCTTGACCTCGGATCTTGTAAATCGATGACGATAAGCTCGAACTCGTACCCTAGATGTAGTAGTTCGTAACTCGTTACCGATAGGGGAAAGCTCGCATCTTGTATCTCATGACGCGTAACTCAGAACTTGGAACTCGTAACGCGTTACCGATAACTCGGAGCTTGTATCTTGTATCTCTTACCCTGTAACTCGTAACTCGTTACCCATTACTCGGAGCTCGTATCTTCTATATCGGATCTCGCAAATCATTGCCGATAACCTGGAACTCGTATCCTAGATGTTGAAGATCGTAACTCGTTACCAATAAGTGGGAACTCACAACTTGTATCTCGTGACGTATAACTCAGAACTCGGAACTAGTAACGCGTTACCGATAACCCGGAGCTCGTATGTTGTATCCCTTACCTTGTAACTCGTAACTCGTAACACGTTGCCCATAACTTGGAACACGAATGTTGATCTGGGATCTTGTAAATCAATGACGATAACCTCGAACTCGTATCCTAGATCTAGCAGTTCGTAACCCGTTACCGATAGGTGGAAACTTGCATCTTGCATCTTGTATCTCATGACGCGAAACTCAGAACTCGGAGCTCGTATCTTGTAACTCGTAAGTTTTTACCCATAACTTGGAACTCGTATCTTGTATCTAGTAGCTCGTAACCCATTACTGATTACTTGGAACTCGTAGCTTGTGTCTCGTAGCTCCTAACTCGTTACGATAGGCGGCAACTCGCATCTTGTATCTCGTAACTTGTAACTAGTACCGCGTAGATCGTAAGTCGCAATTCGTAGCTCGTAACTGGTATATCGTAACTCGCAACTCGAAACTCGCACCTCGAGACTCGTAACTCGAAACTCGTAACCCGTAAATCGCAGCTTATAACTCGCTTCTGAAAACCCGGAACTCGTATCTTGTGTATCGTAGCTTGTAACCCATTACTAATAACAAGGGACTCGTATCTTACCTCTCGTACCTCGTAAATCGTTACCGATAAGTGGGAACTCGCACCTTGTATCTCGTGACGCGTAACTCAGAACTTGGAACACGTAACGCGTTACCGATAACTCGGAGCTGTATCTTGTATCTCTTACCTTGTAACTCGTAACTCGTAACTCGTTACCCATTACTCCGAACTTGTCTCTTCTATCTCGGATCTCGCAAATCATTGCCGATAACCTGGGACTCGTATCCTAGATCTTGAAGATCGCAACTCGTTACCAATAAGTGGCAACTCGCATCTAGTATCTCGTGACGTGTAACTCAGAACTCGGAACTAGTAACACGTTACCCATAACTCGGAACTCGTTTCTTCTATCTCGGATCTGTGAATCACTGCCGATAACCTGGAACTCGGTTTCTATTCATGAAGATTGTAACTCATTACTAAGAAGTGGGAACCCGCATCTTGTATCTCGTAGCGTGTAACTCAGAACTCGGAACTCGTAACGCCTAACCGATATCTCGGAGCTCGTATCTTGCATCACTTACCTTGTAACTCGTAACTCGTAACCCGTAACTCGTTGCCCGTAACTCCAAACTCGAATCTTGTTCTCGTATCTTGTAATTCAATGACGATAACCTCGAACTGGTATCCTAGATCTAGTAGTTCGTAACTCGTTCCCGATAGGTGGAAACTCGCATCTTGTATCTCATGACGCGAAACTCAGAACTCGGAACTCGTAACGCCTAACCGACAACTCGGTGCGCGTATCTTGTAACTCGTAACTCGTTTCCCATAACTCCTATCTTGTATCTAGTAGCTAGTAACTGATTACCTGGAACTCGCATATTGTGGTTCGCAGCTCGTAACTCGTTACGATAGGTGGGAACTCGCATCTTGTATCTCGTAACTCATAACCCGGAACCCGTTTCTTGTGTACCGTAGCTTGTAACCCATTACCAATAACAAGGAACTCGTATCTTGCCTCTCGTATTTCGTAAATTGTTACCGATAAGCGGAAAATCGCTAATTGTATCTCGTGACGCATAACTCAGAACTTGGAACTCGTAACGCGTTACCGATAACTCGGAGCCTGTATCTTGTATCTCTTACCTTGTAACTCGTAACTCGTAACTCGTTACCCATTACTCGGAACTCGTATTCTTATACATGGTAACTTGTAATCCATTACCGATAACCTGGAACTCATATCTTGCATCTCGTAGCTCGTAAATCGTTACGAACAAATGGGAACTCGCATCTTGTATCTCGTGACGCCTAACTCAGGACTCGGAGCTCGAAAGTGTTACCGATAATTCGGAGCTCGTATCTTGTATCACATACCTTGTAACTCGTAACTTGTAACCCGTAACTCCTTGCCCATAACTCGGAACTCGAATCTTGATCTCGGATCTTGTAAATCAATGACGATAACCTCGAACTCGTGTCCTGGAACTAGTAGTTCGTAACTCGTTACCGTTAGGTTGAAGCTCGCATCTTGTATCTCATGACGCGACACTCAGAACTCGGAACTCGTAACGCGTAACCGATAACTCAGAGCTCGTATCTTGTAACTCGTAACTCGTTACCCATAACTTGGACCACGTATCTTGTTTCTAGTAGCTCGTAACTCATTACTGATTACCTGGAACTCGTATCTTGGGTCTCGTAGTTCGTAACTCGTTACGATAAGTGGAAACTCGCAACTTGTATCTCGTAACTCGTAACTAGTACCTCGTAGTCGAAATTCGTAACTCGTAACTCGTATATCATAACACGCCAACTCGAAACTCGTAACTCGAAGCTCGTAACTCGTTACTCATTACTCGGAAATCGTATCTTCTATCTCGGGTTTCGCAAATCATAGACGATAACCTGGAACTCATATCATAGATTTTGATGATCGTAACTCGTTAACAATAAGTGGGAACTCGCATCTTGTATCTCGTGACGTGTAACTCAGAACTTGGAACTCGTAACGCGTTACCGATAACTCGGAGCTCGTATCTCGTATACCGTAACTTGTAATCCATCACCGATAACCTGGAACTCGTATCTTGCATGTCGTTGGTCGTAAATCGTTACCGATAAATGGGAACTCGCATCTAGTATCTCGTGACGCGTAACTCAGGACTTGGAACTCCTAACGCGTTACCAAAAACTCGGAGATCGTATCTTGTAAATCGTAACTCGTAACTCGTTACCCATAACTCGGAGCTCGTATCTTATATATCGTAACTTGTTTATCCATTACCGAAAACCTGGAACTCATATCTTGCATCTCGTAGCTCGTAAACTGTTACCGATAAATGATAACTCGTATCTTGCATCTCGTGACGCGTAACTCAGGACTCGGAACTCGAAGGTGTTACCGATAATTCGGAGCTCGTATCTTGTATCGCTTACCTTGTAACTCGTAACTCGTAACCCGTAACTCGTTGCTCATAACCCGGAACTCGAATCTTGAGCTCGGATCTTGTAAATCATTGACGATAACCTCGAACTGGTATCCTAGATCTTTTAGTTCTTATCTCGTTACCGATAGGTGGAAGCTCGCATCTTGTATCTCATGACGCGAAACTCAGAACTCGGAACTCGTAACGCGTAACCGATAACTCGGAGCTCGTATCTTGTAACTCGTAACTCGTTACACATAGTTTGGAACACGTATCTTGTTTCTAGTAGCTCGTAGCTCATTACTGATTACCTGGAACTCGTATCTTGTCTCGTAGCTCGTAGCTCGTAGCTCGTTACGATAAGTGGGAACTCGCATCTTGTATCTCGTAACTCGTAACTAGTACCTCGTAGATCGTAAGTCGTATTCCGTTACTCGTAACTGGTATATCGTAACTCGCAACTCGCAACTCGCAACTCGAAACTCGCATCTCGAAACTCGTAACTCGTAACCCGTAAATCGCAGCACATAACTCGCTTCTTATAACCCGGAACTCGTATCTTGTGTATCGTAGCTTGTAACCCATTGCCAATAACAAGGAACTCGTATCTTGCCTCTCGTAGCTCGTAAATCGTAACCGATAAGTGGGAACTCGCATCTTGTATCTCGTGACGCGTAACTCAGAACTTGGAACTCGTAACGCGTTAACGATAACTCGGAGCTTGTATCTTGTATCTCTTACCTTGTGACTAGCAACTCGTAACTCGTTACCCATTACTCGGAACTCGTATCTCCTATCTCGGATCTCGCAAATCATTGCCGATAACTTGGAACTTGTATCCTAGATCTTGAAGATCGTAACTCGTTACCAATAAGTGGGAACTCGCATATTGTATCTCGTGATGTGTAACTCAGAACTCGGAACTAGTAACGCGTTACCGATAACTCGGAGCTCGTATCTTGTAACTCGTAATTTTTTACCCATAACTTGGAACTCGTATCTTGTATCTAGTAGCTCGTAACCCATTACTGATTACCTGTAACTCGTTTCTTGGGTCTCGTAGCTCGTAACTCGATACGATAAGCGGGAACTCGCATCTTGTATCTCGTAACTCGTAACTAGTACCTCGTAGATCGTAAGTCGTAATTCGTTGCTCGTAACTGGTATATCGTAACTCGCAACTGGAAACTCGTAACTCGTAACCTGTAAATCGTAGCTTAGAACTCGCTTCTCATAACCCAGAACTCGTATCTTGTGTATCGTAGCTTGTGAGCCATTACTAATAACAAAGGAGTCGTATCATACCTCTCGTAGCTCGTAACTCAGAACTCGGAACTAGTAACGCGTTACCGATAACTCGGAGCTCGTATCTTGTAACCTGTAACTCGTAACTCGTTACCCATAACTCGGAACTCGTATCTTATATATTGTAACTTGTAATCCACTACCAATAACCTGGAACTCGTATCTTGCATCTCGTAGCTCGTAAATCGTTTCCGATAAATGGGAACTCGCATCTTGTATCTCGTGACGCGTAACTCAGGACTCGGAACTCGAAAGTTTTACCGATATCTCGGAGCTCGTATCTTGCATCACTTACCTTGTAACTCGTAACCCGTAACTCGTTGCCCATAACTCCGAACTCGAATCTTGATCTCGTATCTTGTAAATCAATGACGATAACCTCGAGCTGGTATCCTAGATCTAGTAGTTCGTAACTCGTTCCCGATAGATGGAAACTAGCATCTTGTATCTCATGACGCGAAACTCAGAACTCGGAACTCGTAACGCGTAACCGACAACTCGGTGCGCGTATCTTGTAACTCGTAGCTCGTTTCCTATAACTCGGAACTCCTATCTTGTATCTAGTAGCTCGTGACTCATTACTGATTACCTGGAACTCGCATCTTGTGTCTCGCAGCTCGAAACTCGTTAAGATAAGTGGGAACTCGCATCTTGTATCTCGTAACTCATAACCCGGAACCCGTATCTTGTGTATCGTAGCTTGTAACCCATTACCAATAACAAGGAACTCGTATCTTGCCTCTCGTATTTCGTAAATCGTTACTGATAAGCGGGAAATCGCTAATTGTATCTCGTGACGCATAACTCAGAACTTGGAACTCGTAACGCGTTATCGATAACTCGGAGCCTGTATCTTGTATCTCTTACCTTGTAACTCGTAACTCGTAACTCGTAACTCGTAACCCATTACTCGGAACTCGTATTCTTATACATGGTAACTTGTAATCCATTACCGATAACCTGGAACTCATATCTTGCATCTCGTAACTCGTAACCCGTAACTCGTTGCTCATAACTCGGAACTCGAATCTTGATCTCGGACCTTGTAAATTACTTACGATAACCTCGAACTCGTGTCCTAGAACTAGTAGTTCGTAACTTGTTCCCGATAGGTGGAAGCTCGCATCTTCTATCTCATGACGCGAAACTCAGAACTCGGAATTCGTAACGCGTAACCGATAGCTCGGAGCTCGTATCTTGTAGCTCGTAACTCGTTACCCATAGCTTGGAACACGTATCTTGTTTCTAGTAGCTCGTAACTCATTACTGATTACCTGGAACTCGTATCTTGTGTCTCGTATTTCGTAGCTCGTTACGATAAGTGGAAACTCGCATCTTGTATCTCGTAACTCGTAACTAGTACCTCGTAGATCGTAAGTCGTATTTCGTTACTCGTAACTGGTATATCGTAACTCGCAACTCGAAACTCGCATCTCGAAACTCGTAACTCGTAACACGTAAATCGCAGCTTATAACTCGCTACTTATAACCCGGAACTCGTATCCTGTGTATCGTAGCTTGTAACCCATTACCAATAACAAGGAACTCGTATCTTGCCTCTCGTAGCTCGTAAATCGTAACCGATAAGTGGGAACTCGCATCTTGTATTTCGTGACGCGTAACTCAGAACTTGGAACTCGTAACGCGTTACCGATAACTCGGAGCTTGTATCTTGTATCTCTTACCTTGTAACTAGTAACTCGTAACTCGTTACCCATTACTCGGAATTCGTATCTTCTATCTCGGATCTCGCAAATCATTGCCGATAACCTGGAACTCGTATCCTAGATCTTGAAGATCGTAACTCGTTACCAATAAGTGGGAACTCGCATATTGTATCTCGTGACGTGTAACTCAGAACTCGGAACTAGTAACGCGTTACCGATAACTCGGAGCTTGTATCTTGTAACTCGTAGCTCGTAACTCGTAACTCGTAACTCGTTACTCATAACTAGGAACTCGTATCTTATATATCGTAGCTTGTAATCCAATACCGATAACCTGGAACTCGTATCTTGCATGTCGTAGCTCGTAAATCGTTACCGATACATTGGAACTCGCATCTTGTATCTCGTGACGTCGAACTCAGAACTCGGAACTAGTAACGCGTTACCGATGATTCGGAGCTCGTATCTTGTAACTCGTAACTCGTTGCCCATAACTCGGAACTCGTATCTTATATATGGTAACTTGTTATCCATTGCCGATAACCTGGAACTCATATCTTGCATCTCGTAGCTCGTAAATCTTTACCGATAAATGGGAACTCGCATCTTGTATCTCATGACGCCTAACTCAGGACTCGGTGCTCGAAAGTGTTACCGATAACTCGAAGCCTGTATCTTGTATCTCTTACCTTGTAACTCGTAACTCGTAACTCGTAACTCGTAACTCGTAACTCGTAACTCGTAACTCGTAACTCGTAACTCGTAACTCGTAACTCGTAACTCGTAACTCGTAACTCGTAACTCGTAACTCGTAACTCGTAACTCGTAACTCGTAACTCGTAACTCGTAACTCGTAACTCGTAACTCGTAACTCGTAACTCGTAACTAGTAACTCGTAACTCGTAACTCGTAACTCGTAACTCGTAACTCGTAACTCGTAACTCGTAACTCGTAACTCGTAACTCGTAACTCGTAACTCGTAACTCGTAACTCGTAACTCGTAACTCGTAACTCGTAACTCGTAACTCGTAACTCGTAACTCGTAACTCGTAACTCGTAACTCGTAACTCGTAACTCGTAACTCGTAACTCGTAACTCGTAACTCGTAACTCGTAACTCGTAACTCGTAACTCGTAACTCGTAACTCGTAACTCGTAACTCGTAACTCGTAACTCGTAACTCGTAACTCGTAACTCGTAACTCGTAACTCGTAACTCGTAACTCGTAACTCGTAACTCGTAACTCGTAACTCGTAACTCGTAACTCGTAACTCGTAACTCGTAACTCGTAACTCGTAACTCGTAACTCGTAACTCGTAACTCGTAACTCGTAACTCGTAACTCGTATCTCGTAACTCGTAACTCGTAACTCGTAACTCGAAACTCGTAACTCGTAACTCGTAACTCGTAACTCGTAACTCGTAACTCGTAACTCGTAACTCGTAACTCGTAACTCGTAACTCGTAACTCGTAACTCGTAACTCGTAACTCGTAACTCGTAACTCGTAACTCGTAACTCGTAACTCGTAACTCGTAACTCGTAACTCGTAACTCGTAACTCGTAACTCGTAACTCGTAACTCGTAACTCGTAACTCGTAACTCGTAACTCGTAACTCGTAACTCGTAACTCGTAACTCGTAACTCGTAACTCGTAACTCGTAACTCGTAACTCGTAACTCGTAAATCGTAACTCGTAAATCGTAACTCGTAACTCGTAACTCGTAACTCGTAACTCGTAACTCGTAAATCGTAACTCGTAACTCGTAACTCGTAACTCGTAACTCGTAACTCGTAACTCGTAACTCGTAACTCGTAACTCGTAACTCGTAACTCGTAACTCGTAACTCGTAACTCGTAACTCGTAACTCGTAACTCGTAACTCGTAACTCGTAACTCGTAACTCATAACTCGTAACTCGTACCTCAATACCGATAGGTGGAAACTCGCATCTTGTATCTCATGACGCGAAACTTAGAACTCGGAACTCGTAACGCGTAACCGATAACTCGGTGCGCGTATCTTGTAACTCGTAACTCGTTACCCATAACTCGGAACTAGTATCTTGTATCTAGTAGCTCGTAACTCATTACTGATTACCTGGAACTCGTGTCATGTTTCTCGTAGCTCGTAACTCGTTACGATAAGTGGGAAATCGCAACTTGTATCTCGTGACGCGTAACTCGGAACTTGGAACTCGTAACACGTTACCGATAACTCTGTATCTTGCATCTCTCACCCTGCAACTCGTAACTCGTTACCCATTACTCGGAACTCGTATATTCTATCTCGGATCCAGCAAATCATTGCCGATAACCTGGAACCCGTATCCTAGATCTTGAAGGTCGTAACTCGTTACCAATAAGTGGGAACTCGCATCTTGTATCTCGTGACGCGTAACTCAGAACTTGGAACTACTAACGCGTTACCAAAAACTCGGAGATCGTATCTTGTAAATCGTAACTCGTAACTCGTTACCCATAACTCGGAGCTCGTATCTTATATATCGTAACTTGTTTATCCATTACCGAAAACCTGGAACTCATATCTTGCATCTCGTAGCTCGTAAACTGTTACCGATAAATGATAACTCGTATCTTGCATCTCGTGACGCGTAACTCAGGACTCGGAACTCGAAAGTGTTACCGATAACTCGGAGCTCGTAACCCGTAACTGGTTGCCCATAACTCGGAACTCGAATCTTGATCTCGGATCTTGTGAATGAATGACGATAACCTCGAACTCGTATCCTAGATCTTGTAGTTCGTAACTCGTTACCGATAGGCGGAAACTCGCATCTTATAACTCATGACGCAAAACTCAGATCTCGGAATTCTTAACACGAAACCAATAACTCGGAGCTCGTATCTTGTAACTCGTAACTCGTAACTCGTTACCCATAACTCGAAATTCGTATGTTGTATCTAGTAGCTCATAACTTATTACTGATTACCTGGAACTCGCATCTTGTATCTCGTGACGTTTAACTCAGAACTTGGAACACGTAACGCGTTACCGATAACTCGGAGCTGTATCTTGTATCTCTTACATTAGCTCATAACTTATTACTGATTACCTGGAACTCGCATCTTGTATCTCGTGACGTTTAACTCAGGACTCGGAACTCGAAGGTGTTACCGACAACTCGGAGCTTGTATCTTGTATCACTTACCTTGTAACTCGTAACTCTTTACCCATTACTCCGAACTTGTCTCTTCTATCTCGGATCTCGCAAATCATTGCCGATAACCTGGGACTCGTATCCTAGATCTTGAAGATCGCAACTCGTTACCAATAAGTGGGAACTCGCATCTAGTATCTCGTGACGTGTAACTCAGAACTCGGAACTAGTAACACGTTACCCATAACTCGGAACTCGTTTCTTCTATCTCGGATCTGTGAATCACTGCCGATAACCTGGAACTCGGTTCCTATTCATGAAGATTGTAACTCATTACTAAGAAGTGGGAACCCGCATCTTGTATCTCGTAGCGTGTAACTTAGAACTCGGAACTCGTAACGCCTAACCGATATCTCGGAGCTCGTATCTTGCATCACTTACCTTGTAACTCGTAACTCGTAACCCGTAACTCGTTGCCCGTGACTCCGAACTCGAATCTTGTTCTCGTATCTTGTAATTCAATGACGATAACCTCGAACTGGTATCCTAGATCTAGTAGTTCGTAACTCGTTCCCGATAGGTGGAAACTCGCATCTTGTATCTCATGACGCGAAACTCAGAACTCGGAACTCGTAACGCCTAACCGACAACTCGGTGCGCGTATCTTGTAACTCGTAACTCGTTTCCCATAACTCCTATCTTGTATCTAGTAGCTAGTAACTGATTACCTGGAACTCGCATATTGTGGTTCGCAGCTCGTAACTCGTTACGATAGGTGGGAACTCGCATCTTGTATCTCGTAACTCATAACCCGGAACCCGTTTCTTGTGTACCGTAGCTTGTAACCCATTACCAATAACAAGGAACTCGTATCTTGCCTCTCGTATTTCGTAAATTGTTACCGATAAGCGGAAAATCGCTAATTGTATCTCGTGACGCATAACTCAGAACTTGGAACTCGTAACGCGTTACCGATAACTCGGAGCCTGTATCTTGTATCTCTTACCTTGTAACTCGTAACTCGTAACTCATTACCCATTACTCGGAACTCGTATTCTTATACATGGTAACTTGTAATCCATTACCGATAACCTGGAACTCATATCTTGCATCTCGTAGCTCGTAAATCGTTACGAACAAATGGGAACTCGCATCTTGTATCTCGTGACGCCTAACTCAGGACTCGGAGCTCGAAAGTGTTACCGATAATTCGGAGCTCGTATCTTGTATCACATACCTTGTAACTCGTAACTTGTAACCCGTAACTCCTTGCCCATAACTCGGAACTCGAATCTTGATCTCGGATCTTGTAAATCAATGACGATAACCTCGAACTCGTGTCCTGGAACTAGTAGTTCGTAACTCGTTACCGTTAGGTTGAAGCTCGCATCTTGTATCTCATGACGCGACACTCAGAACTCGGAACTCGTAACGCGTAACCGATAACTCAGAGCTCGTATCTTGTAACTCGTAACTCGTTACCCATAACTTGGACCACGTATCTTGTTTCTAGTAGCTCGTAACTCATTACTGATTACCTGGAACTCGTATCTTGGGTCTCGTAGTTCGTAACTCGTTACGATAAGTGGAAACTCGCAACTTGTATCTCGTAACTCGTAACTAGTACCTCGTAGATCGTAAGTCGAAATTCGTAACTCGTAACTCGTATATCATAACTCGCCAACTCGAAACTCGTAACTCGAAGCTCGTAACTCGTTACTCATTACTCGGAAATCGTATCTTCTA
This sequence comes from Bruchidius siliquastri, assembly GCA_949316355.1. NCBI lineage: Eukaryota > Metazoa > Arthropoda > Insecta > Coleoptera > Chrysomelidae > Bruchidius > Bruchidius siliquastri. Next base: position 23,745,817 of record OX438529.1, read on the forward strand.
TCTCGGGTCTCGCAAATCATAGACGATAACCTGGAACTCATATCATAGATTTTGATGATCGTAACTCGTTAACAATAAGTGGGAACTCGCATCTTGTATCTCGTGACGTGTAACTCAGAACTTGGAACTCGTAACGCGTTACCGATAACTCGGAGCTCGTATCTCGTATACCGTAACTTGTAATCCATCACCGATAACCTGGAACTCGTATCTTGCATGTCGTTGGTCGTAAATCGTTACCGATAAATGGGAACTCGCATCTAGTATCTCGTGACGCGTAACTCAGGACTTGGAACTCCTAACGCGTTACCGATATTTCGGAGCCTGTATCTTGTATCTCTTACCCTGTAACTCGTAACTCGTTACCCATTACTCGGAACTCGTATCTTATATATGGTAACTTGTAATCCATTACCGATAACCTGGAACTCATATCTTGCATCTCATGGCTCGTAAATCGTTACCGATAAATGGGAACTCGCATCTTGTATCTCGTGGCGCCTAACTCAGGACTCGGAGCTCGAAGGTGTTACCGATAATTCGGAGCTCGTATCTTGTATCGCTTACCTTGTAACTCGTAACTCGTAACCCGTAACTCGTTGCTCATAACCCGGAACTCGAATCTTGAGCTCGGATCTTGTAAATCATTGACGATAACCTCGAACTGGTATCCTAGATCTTTTAGTTCTTATCTCGTTACCGATAGGTGGAAGCTCGCATCTTGTATCTCATGACGCGAAACTCAGAACTCGGAACTCGTAACGCGTAACCGATAACTCGGAGCTCGTATCTTGTAACTCGTAACTCGTTACACATAGTTTGGAACACGTATCTTGTTTCTAGTAGCTCGTAGCTCATTACTGATTACCTGGAACTCGTATCTTGTCTCGTAGCTCGTAGCTCGTAGCTCGTTACGATAAGTGGGAACTCGCATCTTGTATCTCGTAACTCGTAACTAGTACCTCGTAGATCGTAAGTCGTATTTCGTTACTCGTAACTGGTATATCGTAACTTGCAACTCGCAACTCGCAACTCGAAACTCGCATCTCGAAACTCGTAACTCGTAACCCGTAAATCGCAGCACATAACTCGCTTCTTATAACCCGGAACTCGTATCTTGTGTATCGTAGCTTGTAACCCATTGCCAATAACAAGGAACTCGTATCTTGCCTCTCGTAGCTCGTAAATCGTAACCGATAAGTGGGAACTCGCATCTTGTATCTCGTGACGCGTAACTCAGAACTTGGAACTCGTAACGCGTTAACGATAACTCGGAGCTTGTATCTTGTATCTCTTACCTTGTGACTAGCAACTGGTAACTCGTTACCCATTACTCGGAACTCGTATCTCCTATCTCGGATCTCGCAAATCATTGCCGATAACTTGGAACTTGTATCCTAGATCTTGAAGATCGTAACTCGTTACCAATAAGTGGGAACTCGCATATTGTATCTCGTGATGTGTAACTCAGAACTCGGAACTAGTAACGCGTTACCGATAACTCGGAGCTCGTATCTTGTAACTCGTAATTTTTTACCCATAACTTGGAACTCGTATCTTGTATCTAGTAGCTCGTAACCCATTACTGATTACCTGTAACTCGTTTCTTGGGTCTCGTAGCTCGTAACTCGATACGATAAGCGGGAACTCGCATCTTGTATCTCGTAACTCGTAACTAGTACCTCGTAGATCGTAAGTCGTAATTCGTTGCTCGTAACTGGTATATCGTAACTCGCAACTCGAAACTCGTAACTCGTAACCTGTAAATCGTAGCTTAGAACTCGCTTCTCATAATCCAGAACTCGTATCTTGTGTATCGTAGCTTGTGAGCCATTACTAATAACAAAGGAGTCGTATCATGCCTCTCGTAGCTCGTAACTCAGAACTCGGAACTAGTAACGCGTTACCGATAACTCGGAGCTCGTATCTTGTAACCTGTAACTCGTAACTCGTTACCCATAACTCGGAACTCGTATCTTATATATTGTAACTTGTAATCCACTACCAATAACCTGGAACTCGTATCTTGCATCTCGTAGCTCGTAAATCGTTTCCGATAAATGGGAACTCGCATCTTGTATCTCGTGACGCGTAACTCAGGACTCGGAACTCGAAAGTTTTACCGATATCTCGGAGCTCGTATCTTGCATCACTTACCTTGTAACTCGTAACCCGTAACTCGTTGCCCATAACTCCGAACTCGAATCTTGATCTCGTATCTTGTAAATCAATGACGATAACCTCGAGCTGGTATCCTAGATCTAGTAGTTCGTAACTCGTTCCCGATAGATGGAAACTAGCATCTTGTATCTCATGACGCGAAACTCAGAACTCGGAACTCGTAACGCGTAACCGACAACTCGGTGCGCGTATCTTGTAACTCGTAGCTCGTTTCCTATAACTCGGAACTCCTATCTTGTATCTAGTAGCTCGTAACTCATTACTGATTACCTGGAACTCGCATCTTGTGTCTCGCAGCTCGAAACTCGTTAAGATAAGTGGGAACTCGCATCTTGTATCTCGTAACTCATAACCCGGAACCCGTATCTTGTGTATCGTAGCTTGTAACCCATTACCAATAACAAGGAACTCGTATCTTGCCTCTCGTATTTCGTAAATCGTTACTGATAAGCGGGAAATCGCTAATTGTATCTCGTGACGCATAACTCAGAACTTGGAACTCGTAACGCGTTATCGATAACTCGGAGCCTGTATCTTGTATCTCTTACCTTGTAACTCGTAACTCGTTACCCATTACTCCGAACTTGTCTCTTCTATCTCGGATCTCGCAAATCATTGCCGATAACCTGGGACTCGTATCCTAGATCTTGAAGATCGCAACTCGTTACCAATAAGTGGGAACTCGCATCTAGTATCTCGTGACGTGTAACTCAGAACTCGGAACTAGTAACACGTTACCCATAACTCGGAACTCGTTTCTTCTATCTCGGATCTGTGAATCACTGCCGATAACCTGGAACTCGGTTCCTATTCATGAAGATTGTAACTCATTACTAAGAAGTGGGAACCCGCATCTTGTATCTCGTAGCGTGTAACTCAGAACTCGGAACTCGTAACGCCTAACCGATATCTCGGAGCTCGTATCTTGCATCACTTACCTTGTAACTCGTAACTCGTAACCCGTAACTCGTTGCCCGTAACTCCGAACTCGAATCTTGTTCTCGTATCTTGTAATTCAATGACGATAACCTCGAACTGGTATCCTAGATCTAGTAGTTCGTAACTCGTTCCCGATAGGTGGAAACTCGCATCTTGTATCTCATGACGCGAAACTCAGAACTCGGAACTCGTAACGCCTAACCGACAACTCGGTGCGCGTATCTTGTAACTCGTAACTCGTTTCCCATAACTCCTATCTTGTATCTAGTAGCTAGTAACTGATTACCTGGAACTCGCATATTGTGGTTCGCAGCTCGTAACTCGTTACGATAGGTGGGAACTCGCATCTTGTATCTCGTAACTCATAACCCGGAACCCGTTTCTTGTGTACCGTAGCTTGTAACCCATTACCAATAACAAGGAACTCGTATCTTGCCTCTCGTATTTCGTAAATTGTTACCGATAAGCGGAAAATCGCTAATTGTATCTCGTGACGCATAACTCAGAACTTGGAACTCGTAACGCGTTACCGATAACTCGGAGCCTGTATCTTGTATCTCTTACCTTGTAACTCGTAACTCGTAACTCGTTACCCATTACTCGGAACTCGTATTCTTATACATGGTAACTTGTAATCCATTACCGATAACCTGGAACTCATATCTTGCATCTCGTAGCTCGTAAATCGTTACGAACAAATGGGAACTCGCATCTTGTACCTCGTGACGCCTAACTCAGGACTCGGAGCTCGAAAGTGTTACCGATAATTCGGAGCTCGTATCTTGTATCACATACCTTGTAACTCGTAACTTGTAACCCGTAACTCCTTGCCCATAACTCGGAACTCGAATCTTGTTCTCGGATCTTGTAAATCAATGACGATAACCTCGAACTCGTGTCCTGGAACTAGTAGTTCGTAACTCGTTACCGTTAGGTTGAAGCTCGCATCTTGTATCTCATGACGCGACACTCAGAACTCGGAACTCGTAACGCGTAACCGATAACTCAGAGCTCGTATCTTGTAACTCGTAACTCGTTACCCATAACTTGGACCACGTATCTTGTTTCTAGTAGCTCGTAACTCATTACTGATTACCTGGAACTCGTATCTTGGGTCTCGTAGTTCGTAACTCGTTACGATAAGTGGAAACTCGCAACTTGTATCTCGTAACTCGTAACTAGTACCTCGTAGATCGTAAGTCGAAATTCGTAACTCGTAACTCGTATATCATAACTCGCCAACTCGAAACTCGTAACTCGAAGCTCGTAACTCGTTACTCATTACTCGGAAATCGTATCTTCTATCTCGGGTCTCGCAAATCATAGACGATAACCTGGAACTCATATCATAGATTTTGATGATCGTAACTCGTTAACAATAAGTGGGAACTCGCATCTTGTATCTCGTGACGTGTAACTCAGAACTTGGAACTCGTAACGCGTTACCGATAACTCGGAGCTCGTATCTCGTATACCGTAACTTGTAATCCATCACCGATAACCTGGAACTCGTATCTTGCATGTCGTTGGTCGTAAATCGTTACCGATAAATGGGAACTCGCATCTAGTATCTCGTGACGCGTAACTCAGGACTTGGAACTCCTAACGCGTTACCGATATTTCGGAGCCTGTATCTTGTATCTCTTACCCTGTAACTCGTAACTCGTTACCCATTACTCGGAACTCGTATCTTATATATGGTAACTTGTAATCCATTACCGATAACCTGGAACTCATATCTTGCATCTCATGGCTCGTAAATCGTTACCGATAAATGGGAACTCGCATCTTGTATCTCGTGGCGCCTAACTCAGGACTCGGAGCTCGAAGGTGTTACCGATAATTCGGAGCTCGTATCTTGTATCGCTTACCTTGTAACTCGTAACTCGTAACCCGTAACTCGTTGCTCATAACCCGGAACTCGAATCTTGAGCTCGGATCTTGTAAATCATTGACGATAACCTCGAACTGGTATCCTAGATCTTTTAGTTCTTATCTCGTTACCGATAGGTGGAAGCTCGCATCTTGTATCTCATGACGCGAAACTCAGAACTCGGAACTCGTAACGCGTAACCGATAACTCGGAGCTCGTATCTTGTAACTCGTAACTCGTTACACATAGTTTGGAACACGTATCTTGTTTCTAGTAGCTCGTAGCTCATTACTGATTACCTGGAACTCGTATCTTGTCTCGTAGCTCATAGCTCGTAGCTCGTTACGATAAGTGGGAACTCGCATCTTGTATCTCGTAACTCGTAACTAGTACCTCGTAGATCGTAAGTCGTATTTCGTTACTCGTAACTGGTATATCGTAACTCGCAACTCGCAACTCGCAACTCGAAACTCGCATCTCGAAACTCGTAACTCGTAACCCGTAAATCGCAGCACATAACTCGCTTCTTATAACCCGGAACTCGTATCTTGTGTATCGTAGCTTGTAACCCATTGCCAATAACAAGGAACTCGTATCTTGCCTCTCGTAGCTCGTAAATCGTAACCGATAAGTGGGAACTCGCATCTTGTATCTCGTGACGCGTAACTCAGAACTTGGAACTCGTAACGCGTTAACGATAACTCGGAGCTTGTATCTTGTATCTCTTACCTTGTGACTAGCAACTCGTAACTCGTTACCCATTACTCGGAACTCGTATCTCCTATCTCGGATCTCGCAAATCATTGCCGATAACTTGGAACTTGTATCCTAGATCTTGAAGATCGTAACTCGTTACCAATAAGTGGGAACTCGCATATTGTATCTCGTGATGTGTAACTCAGAACTCGGAACTAGTAACGCGTTACCGATAACTCGGAGCTCGTATCTTGTAACTCGTAATTTTTTACCCATAACTTGGAACTCGTATCTTGTATCTAGTAGCTCGTAACCCATTACTGATTACCTGTAACTCGTTTCTTGGGTCTCGTAGCTCGTAACTCGATACGATAAGCGGGAACTCGCATCTTGTATCTCGTAACTCGTAACTAGTACCTCGTAGATCGTAAGTCGTAATTCGTTGCTCGTAACTGGTATATCGTAACTCGCAACTCGAAACTCGTAACTCGTAACCTGTAAATCGTAGCTTAGAACTCGCTTCTCATAACCCAGAACTCGTATCTTGTGTATCGTAGCTTGTGAGCCATTACTAATAACAAAGGAGTCGTATCATACCTCTCGTAGCTCGTAACTCAGAACTCGGAACTAGTAACGCGTTACCGATAACTCGGAGCTCGTATCTTGTAACCTGTAACTCGTAACTCGTTACCCATAACTCGGAACTCGTATCTTATATATTGTAACTTGTAATCCACTACCAATAACCTGGAACTCGTATCTTGCATCTCGTAGCTCGTAAATCGTTTCCGATAAATGGGAACTCGCATCTTGTATCTCGTGACGCGTAACTCAGGACTCGGAACTCGAAAGTTTTACCGATATCTCGGAGCTCGTATCTTGCATCACTTACCTTGTAACTCGTAACCCGTAACTCGTTGCCCATAACTCCGAACTCGAATCTTGATCTCGTATCTTGTAAATCAATGACGATAACCTCGAGCTGGTATCCTAGATCTAGTAGTTCGTAACTCGTTCCCGATAGATGGAAACTAGCATCTTGTATCTCATGACGCGAAACTCAGAACTCGGAACTCGTAACGCGTAACCGACAACTCGGTGCGCGTATCTTGTAACTCGTAGCTCGTTTCCTATAACTCGGAACTCCTATCTTGTATCTAGTAGCTCGTAACTCATTACTGATTACCTGGAACTCGCATCTTGTGTCTCGCAGCTCGAAACTCGTTAAGATAAGTGGGAACTCGCATCTTGTATCTCGTAACTCATAACCCGGAACCCGTATCTTGTGTATCGTAGCTTGTAACCCATTACCAATAACAAGGAACTCGTATCTTGCCTCTCGTATTTCGTAAATCGTTACTGATAAGCGGGAAATCGCTAATTGTATCTCGTGACGCATAACTCAGAACTTGGAACTCGTAACGCGTTATCGATAACTCGGAACCTGTATCTTGTATCTCTTACCTTGTAACTCGTAACTCGTAACTCGTAACTCGTTACCCATTACTCGGAACTCGTATTCTTATACATGGTAACTTGTAATCCATTACCGATAACCTGGAACTCATATCTTGCATCTCGTAACTCGTAACCCGTAACTCGTTGCTCATAACTCGGAACTCGAATCTTGATCTCGGACCTTGTAAATTACTTACGATAACCTCGAACTCGTGTCCTAGAACTAGTAGTTCGTAACTTGTTCCCGATAGGTGGAAGCTCGCATCTTCTATCTCATGACGCGAAACTCAGAACTCGGAATTCGTAACGCGTAACCGATAGCTCGGAGCTCGTATCTTGTAGCTCGTAACTCGTTACCCATAGCTTGGAACACGTATCTTGTTTCTAGTAGCTCGTAACTCATTACTGATTACCTGGAACTCGTATCTTGTGTCTCGTATTTCGTAGCTCGTTACGATAAGTGGAAACTCGCATCTTGTATCTCGTAACTCGTAACTAGTACCTCGTAGATCGTAAGTCGTATTTCGTTACTCGTAACTGGTATATCGTAACTCGCAACTCGAAACTCGCATCTCGAAACTCGTAACTCGTAACACGTAAATCGCAGCTTATAACTCGCTACTTATAACCCGGAACTCGTATCCTGTGTATCGTAGCTTGTAACCCATTACCAATAACAAGGAACTCGTATCTTGCCTCTCGTAGCTCGTAAATCGTAACCGATAAGTGGGAACTCGCATCTTGTATTTCGTGACGCGTAACTCAGAACTTGGAACTCGTAACGCGTTACCGATAACTCGGAGCTTGTATCTTGTATCTCTTACCTTGTAACTAGTAACTCGTAACTCGTTACCCATTACTCGGAATTCGTATCTTCTATCTCGGATCTCGCAAATCATTGCCGATAACCTGGAACTCGTATCCTAGATCTTGAAGATCGTAACTCGTTACCAATAAGTGGGAACTCGCATATTGTATCTCGTGACGTGTAACTCAGATCTCGGAACTAGTAACGCGTTACCGATAACTCGGAGCTTGTATCTAGTAACTCGTAGCTCGTAACTCGTAACTCGTAACTCGTTACTCATAACTAGGAACTCGTATCTTATATATCGTAGCTTGTAATCCAATACCGATAACCTGGAACTCGTATCTTGCATGTCGTAGCTCGTAAATCGATACCGATACATTGGAACTCGCATCTTGTATCTCGTGACGTCGAACTCAGAACTCGGAACTAGTAACGCGTTACCGATGATTCGGAGCTCGTATCTTGTAACTCGTAACTCGTTGCCCATAACTCGGAACTCGTATCTTATATATGGTAACTTGTTATCCATTGCCGATAACCTGGAACTCATATCTTGCATCTCGTAGCTCGTAAATCTTTACCGATAAATGGGAACTCGCATCTTGTATCTCATGACGCCTAACTCAGGACTCGGTGCTCGAAAGTGTTACCGATAACTCGAAGCCTGTATCTTGTATCTCTTACCTTGTAACTCGTAACTCGTAACTCGTAACTCGTAACTCGTAACTCGTAACTCGTAACTCGTAACTCGTAACTCGTAACTCGTAACTCGTAACTCGTAACTCGTAACTCGTAACTCGTAACTCGTAACTCGTAACTCGTAACTCGTAACTCGTAACTCGTAACTCGTAACTCGTAACTCGTAACTCGTAACTCGTAACTCGTAACTCGTAACTCGTAACTCGTAACTCGTAACTCGTAACTCGTAACTCGTAACTCGTAACTCGTAACTCGTAACTCGTAACTCGTAACTCGTAACTCGTAACTCGTAACTCGTAACTCGTAACTCGTAACTCGTAACTCGTAACTCGTAACTCGTAACTCGTAACTCGTAACTCGTAACTCGTAACTCGTAACTCGTAACTCGTAACTCGTAACTCGTAACTCGTAACTCGTAACTCGTAACTCGTAACTCGTAACTCGTAACTCGTAACTCGTAACTCGTAACTCGTAACTCGTAACTCGTAACTCGTAACTCGTAACTCGTAACTCGTAACTCGTAACTCGTAACTCGTAACTCGTAACTCGTAACTCGTAACTCGTAACTCGTAACTCGTAACTCGTAACTCGTAACTCGTAACTCGTAACTCGTAACTCGTAACTCGTAACTCGTAACTCGTAACTCGTAACTCGTAACTCGTAACTCGTAACTCGTAAATCGTAACTCGTAAATCGTAACTCGTAACTCGTAACTCGTAACTCCTAACTCGTAAATCGTAACTCGTAACTCGTAACTCGTAACTCGTAACTCGTAACTCGTAACTCGTAACTCGTAACTCGTAACTCGTAACTCGTAACTCGTAACTCGTAACTCGTAACTCGTAACTCGTAACTCGTAACTCGTAACTCGTAACTCGTAACTCGTAACTCGTAACTCGTAACTCGTAACTCGTAACTCGTAACTCGTAACTCGTAACTCGTAACTCGTAACTCGTAACTCGTAACTCGTAACTCATAACTCGTAACTCGTAACTCGTAACTCGTAACTCGTAACTCGTACCTCAATACCGATAGGTGGAAACTCGCATCTTGTATCTCATGACGCGAAACTTAGAACTCGGAACTCGTAACGCGTAACCGATAACTCGGTGCGCGTATCTTGTAACTCGTAACTCGTTACCCATAACTCGGAACTAGTATCTTGTATCTAGTAGCTCGTAACTCATTACTGATTACCTGGAACTCGTGTCATGTTTCTCGTAGCTCGTAACTCGTTACGATAAGTGGGAAATCGCAACTTGTATCTCGTGACGCGTAACTCGGAACTTGGAACTCGTAACACGTTACCGATAACTCTGTATCTTGCATCTCTCACCCTGTAACTCGTAACTCGTTACCCATTACTCGGAACTCGTATATTCTATCTCGGATCCAGCAAATCATTGCCGATAACCTGGAACCCGTATCCTAGATCTTGAAGGTCGTAACTCGTTACCAATAAGTGGGAACTCGCATCTTGTATCTCGTGACGCGTAACTCAGAACTTGGAACTACTAACGCGTTACCAAAAACTCGGAGATCGTATCTTGTAAATCGTAACTCGTAACTCGTTACCCATAACTCGGAGCTCGTATCTTATATATCGTAACTTGTTTATCCATAACCGAAAACCTGGAACTCATATCTTGCATCTCGTAGCTCGTAAACTGTTACCGATAAATGATAACTCGTATCTTGCATCTCGTGACGCGTAACTCAGGACTCGGAACTCGAAAGTGTTACCGATAACTCGGAGCTCGTAACCCGTAACTGGTTGCCCATAACTCGGAACTCGAATCTTGATCTCGGATCTTGTGAATGAATGACGATAACCTCGAACTCGTATCCTAGATCTAGTAGTTCGTAACTCGTTACCGATAGGCGGAAACTCGCATCTTATAACTCATGACGCAAAACTCAGATCTCGGAACTCTTAACACGAAACCAATAACTCGGAGCTCGTATCTTGTAACTCGTAACTCGTAACTCGTTACCCATAACTCGAAATTCGTATGTTGTATCTAGTAGCTCATAACTTATTACTGATTACCTGGAACTCGCATCTTGTATCTCGTGACGTTTAACTCAGGACTCGGAACTCGAAGGTGTTACCGACAACTCGGAGCTTGTATCTTGTACCTTGTAACTCGTAACTCTTTACCCATTACTCGGAACTCGTATCTTCTATCTCGGATCTCGCAAATCATTGCCGATAACCTGGAAGTCGTATCCTAGATCTAGAAGATCGTAACTCGTTACCAATAAGTGGGAACTCGCATCTTGTATCTCGTGACGTGTAACTCAGAACTCGGAACTAGTAACGCGTTACCGATGACTCGGAGCTCGTATCTTGTAACTCGTAACTCGTTACCCATAACTCGGAACTCGTATCTTATATATGGTAATTTTTAATCCATTACCGATAACCTGGAACTCGTATCTTGCATGTCGTTGCTCGTAAATCGTTACCGATAAATGGGAACTCGCATCCTGTATCTCGTGACGTGTAACTCAGAACTCGGAACTAGTAACGCGTTACCGATGACTCGGAGCTCGTCTCTTGTAACTCGTAACTCGTTACCCATAACTCGGAACTCGTATCTTATATATGGTAATTTTTAATCCATTACCGATAACCTGGAACTCGTATCTTGCATCTCGTTGCTCGTAAATCGTTTCCGATAAATTGGAACTCGCAACTTGTATCTCGTGACGTGTAATTTGTGACGTGTAATTTAGTAGTCGGAACTCGAAAGTGTTACCGATAACTCGGAGCTCGTATTTTGTATCACTTACCTTGTATCTCGTAGCTCGTAACTTGTAACTCGTTGCCCATAACTCGGAAGTCGAATCTTGACCTCGGATCTTGTAAATCGATGACGATAAGCTCGAACTCGTACCCTAGATGTAGTAGTTCGTAACTCGTTACCGATAGGGGAAAGCTCGCATCTTGTATCTCATGACGCGTAACTCAGAACTTGGAACTCGTAACGCGTTACCGATAACTCGGAGCTTGTATCTTGTATCTCTTACCCTGTAACTCGTAACTCGTTACCCATTACTCGGAGCTCGTATCTTCTATATCGGATCTCGCAAATCATTGCCGATAACCTGGAACTCGTATCCTAGATGTTGAAGATCGTAACTCGTTACCAATAAGTGGGAACTCACAACTTGTATCTCGTGACGTGTAACTCAGAACTCGGAACTAGTAACGCGTTACCGATAACCCGGAGCTCGTATGTTGTATCCCTTACCTTGTAACTCGTAACTCGTAACACGTTGCCCATAACTTGTAACACGAATCTTGATCTGGGATCTTGTAAATCAATGACGATAACCTCGAACTCGTATCCTAGATCTAGCAGTTCGTAACTCGTTACGATAAGTGGAAACTCGCAACTTGTATCTCGTAACTCGTAACTAGTACCTCGTAGATCGTAAGTCGAAATTCGTAACTCGTAACTCGTATATCATAACTCGCCAACTCGAAACTCGTAACTCGAAGCTCGTAACTCGTTACTCATTACTCGGAAATCGTATCTTCTATCTCGGGTCTCGCAAATCATAGACGATAACCTGGAACTCATATCATAGATTTTGATGATCGTAACTCGTTAACAATAAGTGGGAACTCGCATCTTGTATCTCGTGACGTGTAACTCAGAACTTGGAACTCGTAACGCGTTACCGATAACTCGGAGCTCGTATCTCGTATACCGTAACTTGTAATCCATCACCGATAACCTGGAACTCGTATCTTGCATGTCGTTGGTCGTAAATCGTTACCGATAAATGGGAACTCGCATCTAGTATCTCGTGACGCGTAACTCAGGACTTGGAACTCCTAACGCGTTACCGATATTTCGGAGCCTGTATCTTGTATCTCTTACCCTGTAACTCGTAACTCGTTACCCATTACTCGGAACTCGTATCTTATATATGGTAACTTGTAATCCATTACCGATAACCTGGAACTCATATCTTGCATCTCATGGCTCGTAAATCGTTACCGATAAATGGGAACTCGCATCTTGTATCTCGTGGCGCCTAACTCAGGACTCGGAGCTCGAAGGTGTTACCGATAATTCGGAGCTCGTATCTTGTATCGCTTACCTTGTAACTCGTAACTCGTAACCCGTAACTCGTTCCTCATAACCCGGAACTCGAATCTTGAGCTCGGATCTTGTAAATCATTGACGATAACCTCGAACTGGTATCCTAGATCTTTTAGTTCTTATCTCGTTACCGATAGGTGGAAGCTCGCATCTTGTATCTCATGACGCGAAACTCAGAACTCGGAACTCGTAACGCGTAACCGATAACTCGGAGCTCGTATCTTGTAACTCGTAACTCGTTACACATAGTTTGGAACACGTATCTTGTTTCTAGTAGCTCGTAGCTCATTACTGATTACCTGGAACTCGTATCTTGTCTCGTAGCTCGTAGCTCGTAGCTCGTTACGATAAGTGGGAACTCGCATCTTGTATCTCGTAACTCGTAACTAGTACCTCGTAGATCGTAAGTCGTATTTCGTTACTCGTAACTGGTATATCGTAACTCGCAACTCGCAACTCGAAACTCGCATCTCGCAACTCGTAACTCGTAACCCGTGAATCGCAGCACATAACTCGCTTCTTATAACCCGGAACTCGTATCTTGTGTATCGTAGCTTGTAACCCATTGCCAATAACAAGGAACTCGTATCTTGCCTCTCGTAGCTCGTAAATCGTAACCGATAAGTGGGAACTCGCATCTTGTATCTCGTGACGCGTAACTCAGAACTTGGAACTCGTAACGCGTTAACGATAACTCGGAGCTTGTATCTTGTATCTCTTACCTTGTGACTAGCAACTCGTAACTCGTTACCCATTACTCGGAACTCGTATCTCCTATCTCGGAACTCGCAAATCATTGCCGATAACTTGGAACTTGTATCCTAGATCTTGAAGATCGTAACTCGTTACCAATAAGTGGGAACTCGCATATTGTATCTCGTGATGTGTAACTCAGAACTCGGAACTAGTAACGCGTTACCGATAACTCGGAGCTCGTATCTTGTAACTCGTAATTTTTTACCCATAACTTGGAACTCGTATCTTGTATCTAGTAGCTCGTAACCCATTACTGATTACCTGTAACTCGTTTCTTGGGTCTCGTAGCTCGTAACTCGATACGATAAGCGGGAACTCGCATCTTGTATCTCGTAACTCGTAACTAGTACCTCGTAGATCGTAAGTCGTAATTCGTTGCTCGTAACTGGTATATCGTAACTCGCAACTCGAAACTCGTAACTCGTAACCTGTAAATCGTAGCTTAGAACTCGCTTCTCATAACCCAGAACCCGTATCTTGTGTATCGTAGCTTGTGAGCCATTACTAATAACAAGGAACTCGTATCTTGCCTCTCGTAGCTCGTAAATCGTAACCGATAAGTGGGAACTCGCATCTTGTATTTCGTGACGCGTAACTCAGAACTTGGAACTCGTAACGCGTTACCGATAACTCGGAGCTTGTATCTTGTATCTCTTACCTTGTAACTAGTAACTCGTAACTCGTTACCCATTACTCGGAATTCGTATCTTCTATCTCGGATCTCGCAAATCATTGCCGATAACCTGGAACTCGTATCCTAGATCTTGAAGATCGTAACTCGTTACCAATAAGTGGGAACTCGCATATTGTATCTCGTGACGTGTAACTCAGAACTCGGAACTAGTAACGCGTTACCGATAACTCGGAGCTTGTATCTAGTAACTCGTAGCTCGTAACTCGTAACTCGTAACTCGTTACTCATAACTAGGAACTCGTATCTTATATATCGTAGCTTGTAATCCAATACCGATAACCTGGAACTCGTATCTTGCATGTCGTAGCTCGTAAATCGATACCGATACATTGGAACTCGCATCTTGTATCTCGTGACGTCGAACTCAGAACTCGGAACTAGTAACGCGTTACCGATGATTCGGAGCTCGTATCTTGTAACTCGTAACTCGTTGCCCATAACTCGGAACTCGTATCTTATATATGGTAACTTGTTATCCATTGCCGATAACCTGGAACTCATATCTTGCATCTCGTAGCTCGTAAATCTTTACCGATAAATGGGAACTCGCATCTTGTATCTCATGACGCCTAACTCAGGACTCGGTGCTCGAAAGTGTTACCGATAACTCGAAGCCTGTATCTTGTATCTCTTACCTTGTAACTCGTAACTCGTAACTCGTAACTCGTAACTCGTAACTCGTAACTCGTAACTCGTAACTCGTAACTCGTAACTCGTAACTCGTAACTCGTAACTCGTAACTCGTAACTCGTAACTCGTAACTCGTAACTCGTAACTCGTAACTCGTAACTCGTAACTCGTAACTCGTAACTCGTAACTCGTAACTCGTAACTCGTAACTCGTAACTCGTAACTCGTAACTCGTAACTCGTAACTCGTAACTCGTAACTCGTAACTCGTAACTCGTAACTCGTAACTCGTAACTCGTAACTCGTAACTCGTAACTCGTAACTCGTAACTCGTAACTCGTAACTCGTAACTCGTAACTCGTAACTCGTAACTCGTAACTCGTAACTCGTAACTCGTAACTCGTAACTCGTAACTCGTAACTCGTAACTCGTAACTCGTAACTCGTAACTCGTAACTCGTAACTCGTAACTCGTAACTCGTAACTCGTATCTCGTAACTCGTAACTCGTAACTCGTAACTCGAAACTCGTAACTCGTAACTCGTAACTCGTAACTCGTAACTCGTAACTCGTAACTCGTAACTCGTAACTCGTAACTCGTAACTCGTAACTCGTAACTCGTAACTCGTAACTCGTAACTCGTAACTCGTAACTCGTAACTCGTAACTCGTAACTCGTAACTCGTAACTCGTAACTCGTAACTCGTAACTCGTAACTCGTAACTCGTAACTCGTAACTCGTAACTCGTAACTCGTAACTCGTAACTCGTAACTCGTAACTCGTAACTCGTAACTCGTAACTCGTAACTCGTAACTCGTAACTCGCAACTCGTAACTCGTAACTCGTAACTCGTAACTCGTAACTCGTAACTCGTAACTCGTAACTCGTAACTCGTAACTCGTAACTCGTAACTCGTAACTCGTAACTCGTAACTCGTAACTCGTAACTCGTAACTCGTAACTCGTAACTCGTAACTCGTAACTAGTAACTCGTAACTCGTAACTCGTAACTCGTAACTCGTAACTCGTAACTCGTAACTCGTAACTCGTAACTCGTAACTCGTAACTCGTAACTCGTAACTCGTAACTCGTAACTCGTAACTCGTAACTCGTAACTCGTAACTCGTAAATCGTAACTCGTAAATCGTAACTCGTAACTCGTAACTCGTAACTCGTAACTCCTAACTCGTAAATCGTAACTCGTAACTCGTAACTCGTAACTCGTAACTCGTAACTCGTAACTCGTAACTCGTAACTCGTAACTCGTAACTCGTAACTCGTAACTCGTAACTCGTAACTCGTAACTCGTAACTCGTAACTCGTAACTCGTAACTCGTAACTCGTAACTCGTAACTCGTAACTCGTAACTCGTAACTCGTAACTCGTAACTCGTAACTCGTAACTCGTAACTCGTAACTCATAACTCGTAACTCGTAACTCGTAACTCGTACCTCAATACCGATAGGTGGAAACTCGCATCTTGTATCTCATGACGCGAAACTTAGAACTCGGAACTCGTAACGCGTAACCGATAACTCGGTGCGCGTATCTTGTAACTCGTAACTCGTTACCCATAACTCGGAACTAGTATCTTGTATCTAGTAGCTCGTAACTCATTACTGATTACCTGGAACTCGTGTCATGTTTCTCGTAGCTCGTAACTCGTTACGATAAGTGGGAAATCGCAACTTGTATCTCGTGACGCGTAACTCGGAACTTGGAACTCGTAACACGTTACCGATAACTCTGTATCTTGCATCTCTCACCCTGTAACTCGTAACTCGTTACCCATTACTCGGAACTCGTATATTCTATCTCGGATCCAGCAAATCATTGCCGATAACCTGGAACCCGTATCCTAGATCTTGAAGGTCGTAACTCGTTACCAATAAGTGGGAACTCGCATCTTGTATCTCGTGACGCGTAACTCAGAACTTGGAACTACTAACGCGTTACCAAAAACTCGGAGATCGTATCTTGTAAATCGTAACTCGTAACTCGTTACCCATAACTCGGAGCTCGTATCTTATATATCGTAACTTGTTTATCCATTACCGAAAACCTGGAACTCATATCTTGCATCTCGTAGCTCGTAAACTGTTACCGATAAATGATAACTCGTATCTTGCATCTCGTGACGCGTAACTCAGGACTCGGAACTCGAAAGTGTTACCGATAACTCGGAGCTCGTAACCCGTAACTGGTTGCCCATAACTCGGAACTCGAATCTTGATCTCGGATCTTGTGAATGAATGACGATAACCTCGAACTCGTATCCTAGATCTAGTAGTTCGTAACTCGTTACCGATAGGCGGAAACTCGCATCTTATAACTCATGACGCAAAACTCAGATCTCGGAACTCTTAACACGAAACCAATAACTCGGAGCTCGTATCTTGTAACTCGTAACTCGTAACTCGTTACCCATAACTCGAAATTCGTATGTTGTATCTAGTAGCTCATAACTTATTACTGATTACCTGGAACTCGCATCTTGTATCTCGTGACGTTTAACTCAGGACTCGGAACTCGAAGGTGTTACCGACAACTCGGAGCTTGTATCTTGTATCACTTACCTTGTAACTCGTAACTCTTTACCCATTACTCGGAACTCGTATCTTCTATCTCGGATCTCGCAAATCATTGCCGATAACCTGGAAGTCGTATCCTAGATCTAGAAGATCGTAACTCGTTACCAATAAGTGGGAACTCGCATCTTGTATCTCGTGACGTGTAACTCAGAACTCGGAACTAGTAACGCGTTACCGATGACTCGGAGCTCGTATCTTGTAACTCGTAACTCGTTACCCATAACTCGGAACTCGTATCTTATATATGGTAATTTTTAATCCATTACCGATAACCTGGAACTCGTATCTTGCATGTCGTTGCTCGTAAATCGTTACCGATAAATGGGAACTCGCATCCTGTATCTCGTGACGTGTAACTCAGAACTCGGAACTAGTAACGCGTTACCGATGACTCGGAGCTCGTCTCTTGTAACTCGTAACTCGTTACCCATAACTCGGAACTCGTATCTTATATATGGTAATTTTTAATCCATTACCGATAACCTGGAACTCGTATCTTGCATCTCGTTGCTCGTAAATCGTTTCCGATAAATTGGAACTCGCAACTTGTATCTCGTGACGTGTAATTTAGTAGTCGGAACTCGAAAGTGTTACCGATAACTCGGAGCTCGTATTTTGTATCACTTACCTTGTATCTCGTAGCTCGTAACTTGTAACTCGTTGCCCATAACTCGGAAGTCGAATCTTGACCTCGGATCTTGTAAATCGATGACGATAAGCTCGAACTCGTACCCTAGATGTAGTAGTTCGTAACTCGTTACCGATAGGGGAAAGCTCGCATCTTGTATCTCATGACGCGTAACTCAGAACTTGGAACTCGTAACGCGTTACCGATAACTCGGAGCTTGTATCTTGTATCTCTTACCCTGTAACTCGTAACTCGTTACCCATTACTCGGAGCTCGTATCTTCTATATCGGATCTCGCAAATCATTGCCGATAACCTGGAACTCGTATCCTAGATGTTGAAGATCGTAACTCGTTACCAATAAGTGGGAACTCACAACTTGTATCTCGTGACGTGTAACTCAGAACTCGGAACTAGTAACGCGTTACCGATAACCCGGAGCTCGTATGTTGTATCCCTTACCTTGTAACTCGTAACTCGTAACACGTTGCCCATAACTTGTAACACGAATCTTGATCTGGGATCTTGTAAATCAATGACGATAACCTCGAACTCGTATCCTAGATCTAGCAGTTCGTAACTCGTTACGATAAGTGGAAACTCGCAACTTGTATCTCGTAACTCGTAACTAGTACCTCGTAGATCGTAAGTCGAAATTCGTAACTCGTAACTCGTATATCATAACTCGCCAACTCGAAACTCGTAACTCGAAGCTCGTAACTCGTTACTCATTACTCGGAAATCGTATCTTCTATCTCGGGTCTCGCAAATCATAGACGATAACCTGGAACTCATATCATAGATTTTGATGATCGTAACTCGTTAACAATAAGTGGGAACTCGCATCTTGTATCTCGTGACGTGTAACTCAGAACTTGGAACTCGTAACGCGTTACCGATAACTCGGAGCTCGTATCTCGTATACCGTAACTTGTAATCCATCACCGATAACCTGGAACTCGTATCTTGCATGTCGTTGGTCGTAAATCGTTACCGATAAATGGGAACTCGCATCTAGTATCTCGTGACGCGTAACTCAGGACTTGGAACTCCTAACGCGTTACCGATATTTCGGAGCCTGTATCTTGTATCTCTTACCCTGTAACTCGTAACTCGTTACCCATTACTCGGAACTCGTATCTTATATATGGTAACTTGTAATCCATTACCGATAACCTGGAACTCATATCTTGCATCTCATGGCTCGTAAATCGTTACCGATAAATGGGAACTCGCATCTTGTATCTCGTGGCGCCTAACTCAGGACTCGGAGCTCGAAGGTGTTACCGATAATTCGGAGCTCGTATCTTGTATCGCTTACCTTGTAACTCGTAACTCGTAACCCGTAACTCGTTGCTCATAACCCGGAACTCGAATCTTGAGCTCGGATCTTGTAAATCATTGACGATAACCTCGAACTGGTATCCTAGATCTTTTAGTTCTTATCTCGTTACCGATAGGTGGAAGCTCGCATCTTGTATCTCATGACGCGAAACTCAGAACTCGGAACTCGTAACGCGTAACCGATAACTCGGAGCTCGTATCTTGTAACTCGTAACTCGTTACACATAGTTTGGAACACGTATCTTGTTTCTAGTAGCTCGTAGCTCATTACTGATTACCTGGAACTCGTATCTTGTCTCGTAGCTCGTAGCTCGTAGCTCGTTACGATAAGTGGGAACTCGCATCTTGTATCTCGTAACTCGTAACTAGTACCTCGTAGATCGTAAGTCGTATTTCGTTACTCGTAACTGGTATATCGTAACTCGCAACTCGCAACTCGAAACTCGCATCTCGTAACTCGTAACTCGTAACCCGTGAATCGCAGCACATAACTCGCTTCTTATAACCCGGAACTCGTATCTTGTGTATCGTAGCTTGTAACCCATTGCCAATAACAAGGAACTCGTATCTTGCCTCTCGTAGCTCGTAAATCGTAACCGATAAGTGGGAACTCGCATCTTGTATCTCGTGACGCGTAACTCAGAACTTGGAACTCGTAACGCGTTAACGATAACTCGGAGCTTGTATCTTGTATCTCTTACCTTGTGACTAGCAACTCGTAACTCGTTACCCATTACTCGGAACTCGTATCTCCTATCTCGGATCTCGCAAATCATTGCCGATAACTTGGAACTTGTATCCTAGATCTTGAAGATCGTAACTCGTTACCAATAAGTGGGAACTCGCATATTGTATCTCGTGATGTGTAACTCAGAACTCGGAACTAGTAACGCGTTACCGATAACTCGGAGCTCGTATCTTGTAACTCGTAATTTTTTACCCATAACTTGGAACTCGTATCTTGTATCTAGTAGCTCGTAACCCATTACTGATTACCTGTAACTCGTTTCTTGGGTCTCGTAGCTCGTAACTCGATACGATAAGCGGGAACTCGCATCTTGTATCTCGTAACTCGTAACTAGTACCTCGTAGATCGTAAGTCGTAATTCGTTGCTCGTAACTGGTATATCGTAACTCGCAACTCGAAACTCGTAACTCGTAACCTGTAAATCGTAGCTTAGAACTCGCTTCTCATAACCCAGAACCCGTATCTTGTGTATCGTAGCTTGTGAGCCATTACTAATAACAAAGGAGTCGTATCATACCTCTCGTAGCTCGTAACTCAGAACTCGGAACTAGTAACGCGTTACCGATAACTCGGAGCTCGTATCTTGTAACCTGTAACTCGTAACTCGTTACCCATAACTCGGAACTCGTATCTTATATATTGTAACTTGTAATCCACTACCAATAACCTGGAACTCGTATCTTGCATCTCGTAGCTCGTAAATCGTTTCCGATAAATGGGAACTCGCATCTTGTATCTCGTGACGCGTAACTCAGGACTCGGAACTCGAAAGTTTTACCGATATCTCGGAGCTCGTATCTTGCATCACTTACCTTGTAACTCGTAACCCGTAACTCGTTGCCCATAACTCCGAACTCGAATCTTGATCTCGTATCTTGTAAATCAATGACGATAACCTCGAGCTGGTATCCTAGATCTAGTAGTTCGTAACTCGTTCCCGATAGATGGAAACTAGCATCTTGTATCTCATGACGCGAAACTCAGAACTCGGAACTCGTAACGCGTAACCGACAACTCGGTGCGCGTATCTTGTAACTCGTAGCTCGTTTCCTATAACTCGGAACTCCTATCTTGTATCTAGTAGCTCGTAACTCATTACTGATTACCTGGAACTCGCATCTTGTGTCTCGCAGCTCGAAACTCGTTAAGATAAGTGGGAACTCGCATCTTGTATCTCGTAACTCATAACCCGGAACCCGTATCTTGTGTATCGTAGCTTGTAACCCATTACCAATAACAAGGAACTCGTATCTTGCCTCTCGTATTTCGTAAATCGTTACTGATAAGCGGGAAATCGCTAATTGTATCTCGTGACGCATAACTCAGAACTTGGAACTCGTAACGCGTTATCGATAACTCGGAGCCTGTATCTTGTATCTCTTACCTTGTAACTCGTAACTCGTAACTCGTAACTCGTTACCCATTACTCGGAACTCGTATTCTTATACATGGTAACTTGTAATCCATTACCGATAACCTGGAACTCATATCTTGCATCTCGTAACTCGTAACCCGTAACTCGTTGCTCATAACTCGGAACTCCAATCTTGATCTCGGACCTTGTAAATTACTTACGATAACCTCGAACTCGTGTCCTAGAACTAGTAGTTCGTAACTTGTTCCCGATAGGTGGAAGCTCGCATCTTCTATCTCATGACGCGAAACTCAGAACTCGGAATTCGTAACGCGTAACCGATAGCTCGGAGCTCGTATCTTGTAACTCGTAACTCGTTACCCATAGCTTGGAACACGTATCTTGTTTCTAGTAGCTCGTAACTCATTACTGATTACCTGGAACTCGTATCTTGTGTCTCGTATTTCGTAGCTCGTTACGATAAGTGGAAACTCGGATCTTGTATCTCGTAACTCGTAACTAGTACCTCGTAGATCGTAAGTCGTATTTCGTTACTCGTAACCGGTATATCGTAACTCGCAACTCGAAACTCGCATCTCGAAACTCGTAACTCGTAACACGTAAATCGCAGCTTATAACTCGCTACTTATAACCCGGAACTCGTATCCTGTGTATCGTAGCTTGTAACCCATTACCAATAACAAGGAACTCGTATCTTGCCTCTCGTAGCTCGTAAATCGTAACCGATAAGTGGGAACTCGCATCTTGTATTTCGTGACGCGTAACTCAGAACTTGGAACTCGTAACGCGTTACCGATAACTCGGAGCTTGTATCTTGTATCTCTTACCTTGTAACTAGTAACTCGTAACTCGTTACCCATTACTCGGAATTCGTATCTTCTATCTCGGATCTCGCAAATGATTGCCGATAACCTGGAACTCGTATCCTAGATCTTGAAGATCGTAACTCGTTACCAATAAGTGGGAACTCGCATATTGTATCTCGTGACGTGTAACTCAGAACTCGGAACTAGTAACGCGTTACCGATAACTCGGAGCTTGTATCTTGTAACTCGTAGCTCGTAACTCGTAACTCGTAACTCGTTACTCATAACTAGGAACTCGTATCTTATATATCGTAGCTTGTAATCCAATACCGATAACCTGGAACTCGTATCTTGCATGTCGTAGCTCGTAAATCGATACCGATACATTGGAACTCGCATCTTGTATCTCGTGACGTCGAACTCAGAACTCGGAACTAGTAACGCGTTACCGATGATTCGGAGCTCGTATCTTGTAACTCGTAACTCGTTGCCCATAACTCGGAACTCGTATCTTATATATGGTAACTTGTTATCCATTGCCGATAACCTGGAACTCATATCTTGCATCTCGTAGCTCGTAAATCTTTACCGATAAATGGGAACTCGCATCTTGTATCTCATGACGCCTAACTCAGGACTCGGTGCTCGAAAGTGTTACCGATAACTCGAAGCCTGTATCTTGTATCTCTTACCTTGTAACTCGTAACTCGTAACTCGTAACTCGTAACTCGTAACTCGTAACTCGTAACTCGTAACTCGTAACTCGTAACTCGTAACTCGTAACTCGTAACTCGTAACTCGTAACTCGTAACTCGTAACTCGTAACTCGTAACTCGTAACTCGTAACTCGTAACTCGTAACTCGTAACTCGTAACTCGTAACTCGTAACTCGTAACTCGTAACTCGTAACTCGTAACTCGTAACTCGTAACTCGTAACTCGTAACTCGTACCTCAATACCGATAGGTGGAAACTCGCATCTTGTATCTCATGACGCGAAACTTAGAACTCGGAACTCGTAACGCGTAACCGATAACTCGGTGCGCGTATCTTGTAACTCGTAACTCGTTACCCATATCTCGGAACTAGTATCTTGTATCTAGTAGCTCGTAACTCATTACTGATTACCTGGAACTCGTGTCATGTTTCTCGTAGCTCGTAACTCGTTACGATAAGTGGGAAATCGCAACTTGTATCTCGTGACGCGTAACTCGGAACTTGGAACTCGTAACACGTTACCGATAACTCTGTATCTTGCATCTCTCACCCTGTAACTCGTAACTCGTTACCCATTACTCGGAACTCGTATATTCTATCTCGGATCCAGCAAATCATTGCCGATAACCTGGAACCCGTATCCTAGATCTTGAAGGTCGTAACTCGTTACCAATAAGTGGGAACTCGCATCTTGTATCTCGTGACGCGTAACTCAGAACTTGGAACTGGTAACGCGTTACCGATAACTCGGAGCTCGTATCTTGTAACTCGTAAATCGTAACTCTTTACCCATAACTCGGAACTTGTATCTTATATATCGTAACCTGTAATTCATTAACGATAACCTGGAACTCGTATCTTGTATCTGGTTGCTAGTAAATCGTTACCAATAAAAGGGAACTCGCATCTTGTATCTCGTGATGCGTAACTCAGAAGTCGGAACTCGAAACTGCTACCGATAACTCGGAGCTCGTATCTTGTATCACTTACCTTGTAACTCGTAACTCGTAACCTGTAACTCGTTGCCGATAACTCGGAACTCGAATCTTGATCACGGATCCTGTGAATCAATGACGATAGCCTCGAACTCGTATCCTAGATCTAGTAGTTCTTAACCATTTACCGATATGCGGAAACTCGCATCTTGTATCTCATGACGCGAAACTCAGAATTCGGAACTTGTAACGCGTAACCGCTAACTCGGAACTCATATCTTGTATCTAGTAGCTCGCAACTCATTACTGATTACCTAGAACTCGTATCTCGTGTCTCGTAGCTAGTAACTCGTTACGATAAGTGGAAACTCGCATCTTGTATCTCGTAACTCGTAACTCGTAACTAGTACCTCGTAGAACGTAAGTCGTAATCCGTAACTCGTATATCGTAACTTGCAACTCGAAACTCGAAACTCGTAACTCATAACTCGTAACTCGTAAATCGCAGCTTATAACTCGCTACTCATATCCCTGAACTCGCATCGTGTGTATCGTGGCTTGTAACCCATTATCAGTAACAAGGAACTCGTATCTTGCCTATCGTAGCTCGCAAATCGTTACCAACAAGTGGGAACTCGCAACTTGTATCTCGTGACGCGTAACTCAGAACTCGGAACTCGTAACTTGTTACCGATAACTCGAAGCTTGTATCTTGTATCTCTTACCTTGTAACTCGTAACTTGTAACTCGTAACTCGTTACCTATAACTCGGAACTCGTATCTTCTATCTCGGATCTCCCAAATCATTGCCGGTAACCTGGAACTCGTATCTTAGATCTTGAAGATCGTAGCTCGTTACCAATAAGTGGGAACTCGCATCTTGTAACTCGTGACGTGTAACTCAGAACTCGGTACTAGTAACGCGTTACCAAAAACTCGGAGCTCGTATCTTGTAAATCGTAACTCGTAACTCGTAACTCGTAACTCGTAACTCGTTACCCATAACTCGGAACTCGTATCTTATATATCGTAACTTGTTTATCCATTACCGAAAACCTGGAACTCATATCTCGCATCTCGTAGCTCGTAAACTGTTACCGATAAATGGGAACTCGCATCTTGCATCTCGTGACACGTAACTCAGGACTCGGAACTCGAAAGTGTTACCGATAACTCGGAGCTCGTATCTAGTATCACTTACCCTGTAACTCGCAACTCGTAACCCGTAACTGGTTGTCCATAACTCGGAACTCGAATCTTGATCTCGAATCTTGTGAATGAATGACGATAACCTCGAACTCGTATCCTAGATCTAGTAGTTCGTAACTCGTTACCGATTTTGCGGAAACTCGCATCCTGTATCTCATGACGCGTTACTCATAACTCAGAACTCGTATCTTATTTATCGTAACTTGCAATCCATTACCGATAACCTGGAACTCGTATCTTGCATCTCGTTGCTCGTAAATCGTTACCGATAAATGGGTACTCGCATCATGTATCTCGTGACGCGTAACACAGGACTCGGAACTCGAAAGTTTTACCGATATCTCGGAGCTCGTATCTTGCATCACTTACCTTGTAACTCGTAACTCGTAACCCGTAACTCGTTGCCCATAACTCCGAACTCGAATCTTGATCTCGTATCTTGTAAATCAATGACGATAACCTCGAACTGGTATCCTAGATCTAGTAGTTCGTAACTCGTTACCGATAGGTGGAAACTCGCATCTTGTATCTCATGACGCGAAACTCAGAACTCGGAACTCGTAACGCGTTACCGATAACTCGGAGCTCGTATCTCGTATACCGTAACTTGTAATCCATCACCGATAACCTGGAACTCGTATCTTGCATGTCGTTGGTCGTAAATCGTTACCGATAAATGGGAACTCGCATCTAGTATCTCGTGACGCGTAACTCAGGACTTGGAACTCCTAACGCGTTACCGATAACTCGGAGCTCGTATCTCGTATACCGTAACTTGTAATCCATCACCGATAACCTGGAACTCGTATCTTGCATGTCGTTGGTCGTAAATCGTTACCGATAAATGGGAACTCGCATCTAGTATCTCGTGACGCGTAACTCAGGACTTGGAACTCCTAACGCGTTACCGATATTTCGGAGCCTGTATCTTGTATCTCTTACCCTGTAACTCGTAACTCGTTACCCATTACTCGGAACTCGTATCTTATATATGGTAACTTGTAATCCATTACCGATAACCTGGAACTCATATCTTGCATCTCATGGCTCGTAAATCGTTACCGATAAATGGGAACTCGCATCTTGTATCTCGTGGCGCCTAACTCAGGACTCGGAGCTCGAAGGTGTTACCGATAATTCGGAGCTCGTATCTTGTATCGCTTACCTTGTAACTCGTAACTCGTAACCCGTAACTCGTTGCTCATAACCCGGAACTCGAATCTTGAGCTCGGATCTTGTAAATCATTGACGATAACCTCGAACTGGTATCCTAGATCTTTTAGTTCTTATCTCGTTACCGATAGGTGGAAGCTCGCATCTTGTATCTCATGACGCGAAACTCAGAACTCGGAACTCGTAACGCGTAACCGATAACTCGGAGCTCGTATCTTGTAACTCGTAACTCGTTACACATAGTTTGGAACACGTATCTTGTTTCTAGTAGCTCGTAGCTCATTACTGATTACCTGGAACTCGTATCTTGTCTCGTAGCTCGTAGCTCGTAGCTCGTTACGATAAGTGGGAACTCGCATCTTGTATCTCGTAACTCGTAACTAGTACCTCGTAGATCGTAAGTCGTATTTCGTTACTCGTAACTGGTATATCGTAACTCGCAACTCGCAACTCGAAACTCGCATCTCGTAACTCGTAACTCGTAACCCGTGAATCGCAGCACATAACTCGCTTCTTATAACCCGGAACTCGTATCTTGTGTATCGTAGCTTGTAACCCATTGCCAATAACAAGGAACTCGTATCTTGCCTCTCGTAGCTCGTAAATCGTAACCGATAAGTGGGAACTCGCATCTTGTATCTCGTGACGCGTAACTCAGAACTTGGAACTCGTAACGCGTTAACGATAACTCGGAGCTTGTATCTTGTATCTCTTACCTTGTGACTAGCAACTCGTAACTCGTTACCCATTAC
Organism: Bruchidius siliquastri; assembly: GCA_949316355.1. NCBI lineage: Eukaryota > Metazoa > Arthropoda > Insecta > Coleoptera > Chrysomelidae > Bruchidius > Bruchidius siliquastri. The sequence goes on from OX438529.1 coordinate 23,772,944, forward strand.
TCGGAACTCGTATCTCCTATCTCGGATCTCGCAAATCATTGCCGATAACTTGGAACTTGTATCCTAGATCTTGAAGATCGTAACTCGTTACCAATAAGTGGGAACTCGCATATTGTATCTCGTGATGTGTAACTCAGAACTCGGAACTAGTAACGCGTTACCGATAACTCGGAGCTCGTATCTTGTAACTCGTAATTTTTTACCCATAACTTGGAACTCGTATCTTGTATCTAGTAGCTCGTAACCCATTACTGATTACCTGTAACTCGTTTCTTGGGTCTCGTAGCTCGTAACTCGATACGATAAGCGGGAACTCGCATCTTGTATCTCGTAACTCGTAACTAGTACCTCGTAGATCGTAAGTCGTAATTCGTTGCTCGTAACTGGTATATCGTAACTCGCAACTCGAAACTCGTAACTCGTAACCTGTAAATCGTAGCTTAGAACTCGCTTCTCATAACCCAGAACCCGTATCTTGTGTATCGTAGCTTGTGAGCCATTACTAATAACAAAGGAGTCGTATCATACCTCTCGTAGCTCGTAACTCAGAACTCGGAACTAGTAACGCGTTACCGATAACTCGGAGCTCGTATCTTGTAACCTGTAACTCGTAACTCGTTACCCATAACTCGGAACTCGTATCTTATATATTGTAACTTGTAATCCACTACCAATAACCTGGAACTCGTATCTTGCATCTCGTAGCTCGTAAATCGTTTCCGATAAATGGGAACTCGCATCTTGTATCTCGTGACGCGTAACTCAGGACTCGGAACTCGAAAGTTTTACCGATATCTCGGAGCTCGTATCTTGCATCACTTACCTTGTAACTCGTAACCCGTAACTCGTTGCCCATAACTCCGAACTCGAATCTTGATCTCGTATCTTGTAAATCAATGACGATAACCTCGAGCTGGTATCCTAGATCTAGTAGTTCGTAACTCGTTCCCGATAGATGGAAACTAGCATCTTGTATCTCATGACGCGAAACTCAGAACTCGGAACTCGTAACGCGTAACCGACAACTCGGTGCGCGTATCTTGTAACTCGTAGCTCGTTTCCTATAACTCGGAACTCCTATCTTGTATCTAGTAGCTCGTAACTCATTACTGATTACCTGGAACTCGCATCTTGTGTCTCGCAGCTCGAAACTCGTTAAGATAAGTGGGAACTCGCATCTTGTATCTCGTAACTCATAACCCGGAACCCGTATCTTGTGTATCGTAGCTTGTAACCCATTACCAATAACAAGGAACTCGTATCTTGCCTCTCGTATTTCGTAAATCGTTACTGATAAGCGGGAAATCGCTAATTGTATCTCGTGACGCATAACTCAGAACTTGGAACTCGTAACGCGTTATCGATAACTCGGAGCCTGTATCTTGTATCTCTTACCTTGTAACTCGTAACTCGTAACTCGTAACTCGTTACCCATTACTCGGAACTCGTATTCTTATACATGGTAACTTGTAATCCATTACCGATAACCTGGAACTCATATCTTGCATCTCGTAACTCGTAACCCGTAACTCGTTGCTCATAACTCGGAACTCCAATCTTGATCTCGGACCTTGTAAATTACTTACGATAACCTCGAACTCGTGTCCTAGAACTAGTAGTTCGTAACTTGTTCCCGATAGGTGGAAGCTCGCATCTTCTATCTCATGACGCGAAACTCAGAACTCGGAATTCGTAACGCGTAACCGATAGCTCGGAGCTCGTATCTTGTAACTCGTAACTCGTTACCCATAGCTTGGAACACGTATCTTGTTTCTAGTAGCTCGTAACTCATTACTGATTACCTGGAACTCGTATCTTGTGTCTCGTATTTCGTAGCTCGTTACGATAAGTGGAAACTCGGATCTTGTATCTCGTAACTCGTAACTAGTACCTCGTAGATCGTAAGTCGTATTTCGTTACTCGTAACCGGTATATCGTAACTCGCAACTCGAAACTCGCATCTCGAAACTCGTAACTCGTAACACGTAAATCGCAGCTTATAACTCGCTACTTATAACCCGGAACTCGTATCCTGTGTATCGTAGCTTGTAACCCATTACCAATAACAAGGAACTCGTATCTTGCCTCTCGTAGCTCGTAAATCGTAACCGATAAGTGGGAACTCGCATCTTGTATTTCGTGACGCGTAACTCAGAACTTGGAACTCGTAACGCGTTACCGATAACTCGGAGCTTGTATCTTGTATCTCTTACCTTGTAACTAGTAACTCGTAACTCGTTACCCATTACTCGGAATTCGTATCTTCTATCTCGGATCTCGCAAATGATTGCCGATAACCTGGAACTCGTATCCTAGATCTTGAAGATCGTAACTCGTTACCAATAAGTGGGAACTCGCATATTGTATCTCGTGACGTGTAACTCAGAACTCGGAACTAGTAACGCGTTACCGATAACTCGGAGCTTGTATCTTGTAACTCGTAGCTCGTAACTCGTAACTCGTAACTCGTTACTCATAACTAGGAACTCGTATCTTATATATCGTAGCTTGTAATCCAATACCGATAACCTGGAACTCGTATCTTGCATGTCGTAGCTCGTAAATCGATACCGATACATTGGAACTCGCATCTTGTATCTCGTGACGTCGAACTCAGAACTCGGAACTAGTAACGCGTTACCGATGATTCGGAGCTCGTATCTTGTAACTCGTAACTCGTTGCCCATAACTCGGAACTCGTATCTTATATATGGTAACTTGTTATCCATTGCCGATAACCTGGAACTCATATCTTGCATCTCGTAGCTCGTAAATCTTTACCGATAAATGGGAACTCGCATCTTGTATCTCATGACGCCTAACTCAGGACTCGGTGCTCGAAAGTGTTACCGATAACTCGAAGCCTGTATCTTGTATCTCTTACCTTGTAACTCGTAACTCGTAACTCGTAACTCGTAACTCGTAACTCGTAACTCGTAACTCGTAACTCGTAACTCGTAACTCGTAACTCGTAACTCGTAACTCGTAACTCGTAACTCGTAACTCGTAACTCGTAACTCGTAACTCGTAACTCGTAACTCGTAACTCGTAACTCGTAACTCGTAACTCGTAACTCGTAACTCGTAACTCGTAACTCGTAACTCGTAACTCGTAACTCGTACCTCAATACCGATAGGTGGAAACTCGCATCTTGTATCTCATGACGCGAAACTTAGAACTCGGAACTCGTAACGCGTAACCGATAACTCGGTGCGCGTATCTTGTAACTCGTAACTCGTTACCCATATCTCGGAACTAGTATCTTGTATCTAGTAGCTCGTAACTCATTACTGATTACCTGGAACTCGTGTCATGTTTCTCGTAGCTCGTAACTCGTTACGATAAGTGGGAAATCGCAACTTGTATCTCGTGACGCGTAACTCGGAACTTGGAACTCGTAACACGTTACCGATAACTCTGTATCTTGCATCTCTCACCCTGTAACTCGTAACTCGTTACCCATTACTCGGAACTCGTATATTCTATCTCGGATCCAGCAAATCATTGCCGATAACCTGGAACCCGTATCCTAGATCTTGAAGGTCGTAACTCGTTACCAATAAGTGGGAACTCGCATCTTGTATCTCGTGACGCGTAACTCAGAACTTGGAACTGGTAACGCGTTACCGATAACTCGGAGCTCGTATCTTGTAACTCGTAAATCGTAACTCTTTACCCATAACTCGGAACTTGTATCTTATATATCGTAACCTGTAATTCATTAACGATAACCTGGAACTCGTATCTTGTATCTGGTTGCTAGTAAATCGTTACCAATAAAAGGGAACTCGCATCTTGTATCTCGTGATGCGTAACTCAGAAGTCGGAACTCGAAACTGCTACCGATAACTCGGAGCTCGTATCTTGTATCACTTACCTTGTAACTCGTAACTCGTAACCTGTAACTCGTTGCCGATAACTCGGAACTCGAATCTTGATCACGGATCCTGTGAATCAATGACGATAGCCTCGAACTCGTATCCTAGATCTAGTAGTTCTTAACCATTTACCGATATGCGGAAACTCGCATCTTGTATCTCATGACGCGAAACTCAGAATTCGGAACTTGTAACGCGTAACCGCTAACTCGGAACTCATATCTTGTATCTAGTAGCTCGCAACTCATTACTGATTACCTAGAACTCGTATCTCGTGTCTCGTAGCTAGTAACTCGTTACGATAAGTGGAAACTCGCATCTTGTATCTCGTAACTCGTAACTCGTAACTAGTACCTCGTAGAACGTAAGTCGTAATCCGTAACTCGTATATCGTAACTTGCAACTCGAAACTCGAAACTCGTAACTCATAACTCGTAACTCGTAAATCGCAGCTTATAACTCGCTACTCATATCCCTGAACTCGCATCGTGTGTATCGTGGCTTGTAACCCATTATCAGTAACAAGGAACTCGTATCTTGCCTATCGTAGCTCGCAAATCGTTACCAACAAGTGGGAACTCGCAACTTGTATCTCGTGACGCGTAACTCAGAACTCGGAACTCGTAACTTGTTACCGATAACTCGAAGCTTGTATCTTGTATCTCTTACCTTGTAACTCGTAACTTGTAACTCGTAACTCGTTACCTATAACTCGGAACTCGTATCTTCTATCTCGGATCTCCCAAATCATTGCCGGTAACCTGGAACTCGTATCTTAGATCTTGAAGATCGTAGCTCGTTACCAATAAGTGGGAACTCGCATCTTGTAACTCGTGACGTGTAACTCAGAACTCGGTACTAGTAACGCGTTACCAAAAACTCGGAGCTCGTATCTTGTAAATCGTAACTCGTAACTCGTAACTCGTAACTCGTAACTCGTAACTCGTTACCCATAACTCGGAACTCGTATCTTATATATCGTAACTTGTTTATCCATTACCGAAAACCTGGAACTCATATCTCGCATCTCGTAGCTCGTAAACTGTTACCGATAAATGGGAACTCGCATCTTGCATCTCGTGACACGTAACTCAGGACTCGGAACTCGAAAGTGTTACCGATAACTCGGAGCTCGTATCTAGTATCACTTACCCTGTAACTCGCAACTCGTAACCCGTAACTGGTTGTCCATAACTCGGAACTCGAATCTTGATCTCGAATCTTGTGAATGAATGACGATAACCTCGAACTCGTATCCTAGATCTAGTAGTTCGTAACTCGTTACCGATTTTGCGGAAACTCGCATCCTGTATCTCATGACGCGTTACTCATAACTCAGAACTCGTATCTTATTTATCGTAACTTGCAATCCATTACCGATAACCTGGAACTCGTATCTTGCATCTCGTTGCTCGTAAATCGTTACCGATAAATGGGTACTCGCATCATGTATCTCGTGACGCGTAACACAGGACTCGGAACTCGAAAGTTTTACCGATATCTCGGAGCTCGTATCTTGCATCACTTACCTTGTAACTCGTAACTCGTAACCCGTAACTCGTTGCCCATAACTCCGAACTCGAATCTTGATCTCGTATCTTGTAAATCAATGACGATAACCTCGAACTGGTATCCTAGATCTAGTAGTTCGTAACTCGTTACCGATAGGTGGAAACTCGCATCTTGTATCTCATGACGCGAAACTCAGAACTCGGAACTCGTAACGCGTAACCGACAACTTGGTGCGCGAATCTTGTGACTCGTAACTCGTTACCCGTAACTCCTGGTCCATAACTCGGAACTCGAATCTTGAATTTGGATCTTGTAAATCAATGACAATAACCTCGAACTCGTGTCCTAGAATCAGTAGTTCGTAACTCGTTACCGATAAATGGGAACTCGCATCTTGTATCTCATGACGCGAAACTCAGAACTCGGAACTCGTAACGCGTAACCGATAACTCGGAGCTCGAATCTTCTAACTCGTAACTCGTAACTCGTTACCCATAACTCGGAACTCGTATCTTATATATTGTAACTTGTAATCCACTACCAATAAGCTGGAACTCGTATCTTGCATCTCGTAGCTCGTAAATCGTTTCCGATAAATGGGAACTCGCATCTTGTAACTCGTGACGTTTAACTCAGGACTCGGAACTCGAAGGTGTTACCGACAAACGACTCGTATCTTGTGTCTCGTAGCTCGTAACTCGTTACAATAAGTGGGTACTCGCATCTTGTATCTCGTAGCTCGTAACTAGTACCTCGTATATCGTAACTCGCAACTTGAAAGTCGTAACTCGCAATCGCAGCTTATAACTCGCTACTCATATCCCGGAACTCGCATCTTGTGTATTGTAGCTTGTAACCCATTATCAATAACAAGGAACTCGTATCTTGCCTCTCGTAGCTCGTAAATCGTTACCGATAAGAGGGAACTCGCAACTTGTATCTCGTGACGCGTAACTCAGAACATGGAACTCGTAACGCGTTACCGATAACTCGAAGCCTGTACCTTGTATCTCTTATCTTGTAACTCGTAACTTGTAACTCGTAACTCGTTACCTATGACTCGAAACTCGTATCTTCTATCTCGGATCTCGCAAATCACTGCCGGTAACCTGGAACTCGTATCCTAGATCGTGAAGATCGTAGCTCGTTACCAATAAGTGGGAACGCGCATCTTGTATCTCGTGACGTGTAACTCAGAACTCGGACCAGTAACTCGTTACCTATAACTCGGAACTCGTATCTTATATATCGTAACTTGTTTATCCATTACCGAAAACCTGGAACTGATATCTTGCATCTCGTAGCTCGTAAATTGTTACCGATAAATGGGAACTCGCATCTTGTATCTCGTGACGCGTAACTCAGGACTCGGTACTGGAAAGTGTTACCGACAACTCGGAGCTCGTATCTAGTATCACTTACCTTGTAACTCGCAACTCGTAACCCGTAACACGTTGCCTATAGCTCGGAACTCGAATCTTGATCTCGGATCTTGTGAATGAATGACGATAACCTCGAACTCGTATCCTAGATATAGTAGATCATAACTCGTTACCCATAGGTGGGAACTCGCATCTTGTAACTCATGACGCAAAACTCGGAACTCGGAATTCGTAACGCGAAACCAATAACTCGGAGCTCGTATCTTGTAACTCGTAACTCGTAACTCGTTACCCATAACTCGGAACTCGTATCTTATATATTGTAATTTGTAATCCACTACCAATAACCTGGAACTCGTATCTTGCATCTCGTAGCTCGTAAATCGTTTCCGATAAATGGGAACTCGCATCTTGTATCTCGTGACGTTTAACTCAGGACTCGGAACTCGAAGGTGTTACCGACAAAGGACTCGTATCTTGTGTCTCGTAGCTCGAAACTCGTTACGATAAGTGGGTACTCGCATCTTGTATCTCGTAACTCGTAACTAGTACCTCGTAGATCATAAGTCGTAATTCGTAACTCGTAACTCGTATATCGTAACTTGCAACTCGAAGGTCGTAACTCGCAATCGCAGCTTATAACTCGCTACTCATATCCCGGAACTCGCATCTTGTGTATCGTAGCTTGTAATCCATTATCAATAACAAGGAACTCGTATCTTGCCTCTCGTAGCTCGTAACTCGTTAACGATAAGAGGGAACTCGCAACTTGTATCTCGTGACGCGTAACTCAGAACATGGAACTCGTAACGCGTTACCGATAACTCGGAGCTTGTACCTTGTATCTCTTATCTTGTAACTCGTAACTTGTAACTCGTAACTCGTTACCTATGACTCGAAACTCGTATCTTCTATCTCGGATCTCGCAAATCACTGCCGGTAACCTGGAACTCGTATCCTAGATCGTGAAGATCGTAGCTCGTTACCTATAAGTGGGAACTCGCATCTTGTATCTCGTGACGCGTAACTCAGAACTGGGACTCGTAATGCGTTATCGATAACTCGAAGCTTGTATCTTGTATCTCTTACCTTGTAACTCGTAACTCGTTATTCATAACTCAGAACTCGTATCTTATATATCGTAACTTGCAATCCTTTACCGATAACCTGGAACTCGTATCTTGCATCTCGTAGCTCGTAAATCGTTACCGATAAGTGGGAACTCGCAACTTGTATCTCGTGACGCGTAACTCAGAACTGGGACTCGTAATGCGTTATCGATAACTCGAAGCTTGTATCTTGTATCTCTTACCTTGTAACTCGTAACTCGTAACTCGTAACTCGTAACTCGTAACTCGTAACTCGTAACTCGTAAATCGTAACTCGTAACTCGTAACTCGTCACCCGTAACTCCTTGCCCATAACTCGGAACTCGAATCTTGATCTAGGATCTTGTAAATCAATGACAATTACCTCGAACTCGTGTACCAGAACTGGTAGTTCATAACTCGTTACCCATAGGTGGAAGCTCGCATCTTGTATCTCATGATATATATCTCGGATCTCGCAAATCACTGCCGGTAACCTGGAACTCGTATCCTAGATCGTGAAGATCGTAGCTCGTTACCTATAAGTGGGAACTCGCATCTTGTATCTCGTGACGCGTAACTCAGAACTGGGACTCGTAATGCGTTATCGATAACTCGAAGCTTGTATCTTGTATCTCTTACCTTGTAACTCGTAACTCGTTACCCATAACTCGGAACTCGTATCTTATATATCGTAACTTGCAATCCTTTACCGATAACCTGGAACTCGTATCTTGCATCTCGTTGCTCGTAAATCGTTACCGATAAGTGGGAAATCGCAACTTGTATCTCGTGACGCGTAACTCAGGACTCGGAACTCGAAAGTGTTACCGATAACTCGGAGCTCGTATCTTGTATCACTTACCTTGTAAGTCGTAACTCGTAACTCGTTACCCATAACTCGGAAATCGTATCTTATATATAGTAACTTGTAATCCTTTACCGATAACCTGGAACACGTATCTTGGATCTGGTTGTTCGTAAATCGTTACCGATAAATGGGAACTCGCATCTTGTATCTCGTGACGTGTAACTCAGGACTCGGAACTCAAAAGTTTTACCGATATCTCGGAGCTCGCATCTTGTATCACTTACCTTGTAACTCGTAATTCGTAACCCGTAACTCGTTGCCCATAACTCCGAACTCCAATCTTGAGCTCGTATCTTGTAAATCAATGACGATAACCTCGAACTGGTATCCTAGATCTAGTAGATCGTAACTCGTTACCGATAGGTGGAAACTCGCATCTTGTATCTCATGACGCGAAACTCAGAACCCGGAACTCGTAACGCGTAACCGACAACTCGGTGCGCGTATCTTGTAACTTGTAACTCGTTACCCATTACTCGGAACTCGTACCTTATACATGGTAACTTGTAATCCATTACCGATAACCTGGAACTCATATCTTGCATCTCGTAGCTCGTAAGTCATTACCGATTAATGGGAACTCGCATCTTGTATCTCGTGACGCCTAACTCAGGACTCGGAGCTCGAAAGTGTTACCGATAATTCGGAGCTCGTATCTTGTATCACTTACCTTGTAAGTCGTAACTCGTAACCCGTAACTCCTTGCCCATAACTCGGAACTCGAATCTTGATCTCGGATCTTGTAAATCAATGACAATAACCTCGAACTCGTGTCCTAGAACTAGTAGTTCGTAACTCGTTACCGATAGGTGGAAGCTCGCATCTTGAATCTCATGACGCGAAACTCAGAACTCGGAACTCGTAACGCGTAACCGATAACTCGGAGCTCGTATCTTGTAACTCGTAACTCGTTACCCATAACTCGGAACACTTATCTTATTTCTAGTAGCTTGTAGCTCGTTACTGATTACCTGGAACTCGTATCTTGTGTCTCGTAGTTCGTAACTCGTTACGATAAGTGGAAACTCGCAACTTGTATCTCGTAACTCGTAACTAGTACCTCGTAGATCGTAAGTCGTAATTCGTAACTCGTAACTCGTATATCATAACTCGCAACTCGAAACTCATAACTCGAAGCTCGTAACTCGTTACTTATTACTCGGAACTCGTATCTTCTATCTCGGGTCTCGCAAATCATTGACGATAACCTGGAACTCATATCATAGATTTTGAGGATCGTAATTCGTTAACAATAAGTGGGAACTCGCATCTTGTATCTCGTGACGTGTAACTCAGAACTCGTAACTCGTAACTCGTTACCCATAACTCGGAACTCGTATCTTATATATAGTAACTTGTAATCCATTACCGATAACCTGGAACACGTATCTTGGATCTCGTTGTTTGTAAATCATTACCGATAAATGGGAACTCGCATCTTGTATCTCGTGACGTGTAACGCAGAACTCGGAACTAGTAACGCGTTACCGATGACTCGGAGCTCGTATCTTGTAACTCGTAACTCGTTACTCATAACTCGGTACTCGTATCTTATATATGGTAACTTGTAATCCAGTGCCGATAACCTGGAACTCGTATCTTGCATCTCGTTGCTCGTAAATCGTTACCGATAAATCGGAACTCGCATCTTGTATCTCGTGACGCGTAACTCGTAACTCGTTACTCATTGCTCGGAACTCGTATCTTATATATGGTAACTTGTAATCAATTACCGATAACCTGGAACTCCTATCTTGCATCTCGTAGCTCGTAAATCGTTACCGATAACTCGGAATTCGTATCTTATATATCGTAGCTTGTAATCCATTACCGACAACCTGGAACTCGTATCTTGCATCTCATAGCTCGTAAATCCTTACCGATAAATCGGAACTCGCATCTTGTATCTCGTGACGCCTAACTCAGGACTCGGAGCTCGAAGGTGTTAACGATAATTCGGAGCTCGTATCTTGTATCACTTACCTCGTAACTCGTTGCCCATAACTCGGAACTCGTATCTTATATATAGTAACTTGTAATCCATTACCGATACCCTGGAATACGTATCTTGGATCTCGTTGTTCGTAAATCGTTACTGATAAATGGGAATTCGCATCTTGTATCTCGTGACGTGTAACTCAGGACTCGGAAATCGAAAGTTTTACCGATATCTTGGAGCTCGCATCTTGTATCACTTACCTTGTAACTAGTAACTCGTAACCCGTAACTCGTTGCCCATCACTCCGAACTCGAATCTTGATCTCGTATCTTGTAAATCAATGACGATAATCTCGAACTGGTAACGCGTAACCGACAACTCGGTGGCGTATCTTGTAACTTGTAACTCGCTACCCATAGCTCGGAACTACTATCTTGTATCTAGTAGCTCGTAACTCATTACTGATTACCTGGAACTCGCATCTTGTGTCTCGCAGCTCGTAACTCGTTACGATAAGTGGGAACTCGCATCTTATACGTCGTAACACATAACCCGGAACCCGTATCTTGTGTATCGTAGCTTGTAACCCATTACCAATAACAAGGAACTCGTATCTTGCCTCTCGTAGTTCGTAAATCGTTACCGATAAGTGGGAAATCGCTACTTGTATCTCGTGACGCATAATTCAGAACTTCGAGCTCGTAACGTGTTACCGATAACTCGGAGCCTGTATCTTGTATCTCTTACCCTGTAACTCGTAACTCGTTACTCATTACTCGGAACTCGTATCTTATATATGGTATCTTGTAATCAATTACGGATAACCTGGAACTCATATCTTGCATCTTGTAGCTCCTAAATCGTTACCGATAAATGGGAACTTGCATCTTGTATCTCGTGACGCCTAACTCAGAACTCGGAACTAGTAACGCGTTACCGATGACTCGGAGCTCGTATCTTGTAACTCGTAACTTGATACCCATAACTCAGAACTCGTATCTTATATATGGTAACTTGTAATCCATTACCGATAACCTGGAACTCGTATCTTGCATCTCGTTGCTCGTAAATCGTTTCCGATAAATTGGAACTCGCATCTTGTATCTCGTGACGTGTAACGCAGAACTCGGAACTAGTAACGCGTTACCGATGACTCGGAGCTCGTATCTTGTAACTCGTAACTCGTTACTCATAACTCGGTACTCGTATCTTATATATGGTAACTTGTAATCCAGTGCCGATAACCTGGAACTCGTATCTTGCATCTCGTTGCTCGTAAATCGTTACCGATAAATCGGAACTCGCATCTTGTATCTCGTGACGCGTAACTCGTAACTCGTTACTCATTGCTCGGAACTCGTATCTTATATATGGTAACTTGTAATCAATTACCGATAACCTGGAACTCCTATCTTGCATCTCGTAGCTCGTAAATCGTTACCGATAACTCGGAATTCGTATCTTATATATCGTAGCTTGTAATCCATTACCGACAACCTGGAACTCGTATCTTGCATCTCATAGCTCGTAAATCCTTACCGATAAATCGGAACTCGCATCTTGTATCTCGTGACGCCTAACTCAGGACTCGGAGCTCGAAGGTGTTAACGATAATTCGGAGCTCGTATCTTGTATCACTTACCTCGTAACTCGTTGCCCATAACTCGGAACTCGTATCTTATATATAGTAACTTGTAATCCATTACCGATACCCTGGAATACGTATCTTGGATCTCGTTGTTCGTAAATCGTTACTGATAAATGGGAATTCGCATCTTGTATCTCGTGACGTGTAACTCAGGACTCGGAAATCGAAAGTTTTACCGATATCTTGGAGCTCGCATCTTGTATCACTTACCTTGTAACTAGTAACTCGTAACCCGTAACTCGTTGCCCATCACTCCGAACTCGAATCTTGATCTCGTATCTTGTAAATCAATGACGATAATCTCGAACTGGTAACGCGTAACCGACAACTCGGTGGCGTATCTTGTAACTTGTAACTCGCTACCCATAGCTCGGAACTACTATCTTGTATCTAGTAGCTCGTAACTCATTACTGATTACCTGGAACTCGCATCTTGTGTCTCGCAGCTCGTAACTCGTTACGATAAGTGGGAACTCGCATCTTATACGTCGTAACACATAACCCGGAACCCGTATCTTGTGTATCGTAGCTTGTAACCCATTACCAATAACAAGGAACTCGTATCTTGCCTCTCGTAGTTCGTAAATCGTTACCGATAAGTGGGAAATCGCTACTTGTATCTCGTGACGCATAATTCAGAACTTCGAGCTCGTAACGTGTTACCGATAACTCGGAGCCTGTATCTTGTATCTCTTACCCTGTAACTCGTAACTCGTTACTCATTACTCGGAACTCGTATCTTATATATGGTATCTTGTAATCAATTACGGATAACCTGGAACTCATATCTTGCATCTTGTAGCTCCTAAATCGTTACCGATAAATGGGAACTTGCATCTTGTATCTCGTGACGCCTAACTCAGAACTCGGAACTAGTAACGCGTTACCGATGACTCGGAGCTCGTATCTTGTAACTCGTAACTTGATACCCATAACTCAGAACTCGTATCTTATATATGGTAACTTGTAATCCATTACCGATAACCTGGAACTCGTATCTTGCATCTCGTTGCTCGTAAATCGTTTCCGATAAATTGGAACTCGCATCTTGTATCTCGTGACGTGTAATTTAGTACTCAGAACTCGAAAGTGTTACCGATAACTCGGAGCTCGTATCTTATATCACTTACCGTGTATCTCGTAACTCGTAACCCGTAACTCGTTGCCCATAACTATGAACTCAAATCTTGATCTCGGATCTTGTAAATCGATGCTGATAACCTAGAACTCGTATCCTAGATCTAGGAGTTCGTAACTCGTTACCGATGGGTGGAAGCTCGCATCTTGTATCTCACGACGCGTAACTCAGAACTTGGAACTCGTAACGCGTAACCGACAACTCGGTGCGAGTATCTTGTAACTCGTAACTCGTTTCCCATAACTCGGAACTCCTATCTTGTATCTAGTAGCTCGTAACTCATTACTGATTACCTGGAACTCGCATCTTGTGTCTCGCAGCTCGTAACTCGTTACGATAAGTGGGAACTCGCAACTTGTATCTCGTAACTCATAACCCGGAACCCGTATCTTGTGTATCGTAGCTTGTAACCCATTACCAATAACAAGGAACTCGTATCTTGCCTCTCGTATTTCGTAAATCGTTACCGAAATGTGGGAAATCGCTACTTGTATCTCGTGACGCATAACTCAGAACTTGGAGCTCGTAACGCGTTACCGATAACTTGGAGCCTGTATCTTGTATCTCTTACCATGTAACACGTAACTCGTAACTCGTAACTCGTTACTCATTACTCGGAACTCGTATCTTATATATGGTAACTTGTAATCAATTACGGATAACTTGGAACTCATACCTTGCATCTTGTAGCTCATAAATCGTTGCCGATAAAAGGGAACTTGCATCTTGTATCTCGTGACGCCTAACTCAGGACTCGGAGCTCGAGGGTGTTACCGATAACTTGGAGCTCGTATTTTGTATCACTTACCTTGTAACTCGTAACTCGTAACCAGTAACTCGTTGCCCATAACTCGGAACTCGAGTCTTGATCTCGGATCTTGTAAATCAATGACGATAACCTCGAACTCGTGTCCTAGAACTAGTAGTTCGTAACTCGTTACCGATAGGTGGAAGCTCGCACCTTGTATCTCATGACAAGAAACTCAGAACTCGGAACTAGTAACGCGTTACCGATGACTCGGAGCTCGTATCTTGTAACTCGTAACTTGTTACCCATAACTCTGAACTCGTATCTTATATATAGTAACTTGTAATCCATTACCGATAACCTGGAACTCGTATCTTGCATCTCGTTGCTCGTAAATCGTTTCCGATAAAGTGGAACTCGCATCTTGTATCTCGTGACGTGTAATTTAGTACTCGGAACTCGAAAGTGTTACCGAAAACTCGGAGCTCGTATCTTGTATAACTTACCTTGTATCTCGTAACTCGTAACCCGTAACTCGTTACCCATAACTCCGAACTCGGATAACGATAACGATAACCTCGAACTGGTATCCTAGATCTATTAGTTCGTAACTCGATACCGATAGGTGAAAACTCGCATCTTGTATCTCATGACGCGAAACTCAGAACCTGGAACTCGTAACGCGTAACCGACAACTCGGTGCGCGCATCTTCTGACTCGTAACTCGTTTCCCATAACTCGGAACTCCTATCTTGTATCTAGTAGCTCGTAACTGATTACTGATTACCTGGAACTCGCATATTGTGTCTCGCAGCTCGAAACTAGTACCTCGTAGATCGTAAGTCGTAATTCGTAAACGTAACTCGTGTATCGTAACTCGCAACTCGCAACTCGCAACTCGCAACTCGCAACTCGCAACTCAAAACTCGCAACTCGCAACTCGTAACTCGTAAATCGCAGCTTACACCTTGCTACTCATAAGCCGGAACTCGTATCTTGTGTATCGTAGCTTGTAACCCATTACCACTAACAAGGAACTCGTATCTGGCCTCTCGTAGCTCGTGAATCGTTACCGATAAGTGGGAACTCGCAACTTGTATCTCATGACGCGAAACTCAGAACTCGGAACTCGTAACGTGAACCAATAATTCGGGAGCTCGTATACTGTAACTCGTAACTCGTTACCCATAACTCGGAACACGTATCTTGTATCTAGTAGCTCGTAACTCATAACTGATTACCTGGAACTCGTATGTTGTGTCTCGTAGCTCGTAACTCGTTACGATAAGTGGAAACTCGCATCTTGTATCTCGTAACTCGTAACTAGTACATCGTAGATCGTAAGTCGTAATTCGTTACTCGTAACTCGTATATGGTAAGTCGCAACTCGAAACTCGTAACTCGAAACTCATAACTCTTAAATCGTAGCCTATAACACGCTACTCATAACCCGGAACTCGTATCTTGTGTATCGTAGCTTCTAACACATTACCAATAACAAGGATCTTGTATCTTGCCTCTCGTAGCTCGTAAATCGTTACCGATAAGTGGGAACTCGTATCTTGTATCACTTACCTTGTAACTCGCAACTCGTAACCCGTAACTCGTTGCTCATAACTGGGAACTTGAAACTTGATCTAGGATCTTGTAAATCAATGACGATAACCTCGAACTCGTATCCTAGATCTAGTAGTTCGTAACTCGTTACCGATAGGTGGAAACTCGCATCTTGTATCTCATGACGCGAAACTCAGAACTCGGAACTCGTAACGCGTAACCGATAACTCGGAGCTCTTATCTTGTAACTTGGAACTCGTTACTTATAACTCGGAATTGGTATCTTGTATCTAGTAGCTCGTGACTCATTACTGATTACCTGGAACTCGTATCTTGTGTCTCGTAGCTCGTAACTCGTTACGATAAGTGGGAACTCGCATCTTGTATCTCGTAACGCGTAACTAGTACCTCGTAGATCGTAAGTCGTAATTCGTAACTTGTAACTCGTATATCGTAACTCGCAACTTGAAACTCGTAACTCGAAACTCGTAACTCGAAACTCGTAACTCGAAACTCGTAACTCGAAACTCGTAACTCGAAACTCGTAACTCGTAAGTCGAAACTCGTAACTCGAAACTCGAAACTCGAAACTCGAAACTCGTAACTCGTAACTCGTAACTCGTAACTTGTAACTCGTAAATCGCAGCTTATAGCTCGCTACTCATAACCCGGAACTTGTATCTTGCATCTTGTAGCTCGTAAATCGTTACCGATAAATGGGAAGTCGCATCTTGTATCTCTTGACGCGTAAATCGGGACTCGGAACTCGAAAGTATTACCGATAACTCGGAGCTCGTATCTTGTATCACTTACCTTGTAACTCGTAATTCGTAACCCGTAACTCGTTGCCCATAACTCGAAACTTGAATCTTGATCTCGGATCTTGTAAATCAATGACGATAACATCGAACTCCTATCCTAGATCTAGTAGTTCGTAACTCGTTACCGATAGGTGGAAACTCGCATCTTGTATCTCATGACGCGAAACTCAGAACTCGGAACTCGTAACGCGTAACCGATAACTCGGAGCTCGTATCTTGTAACTTGTCACTCGTTACTTATAACTCGGAATTGGTATCTTGTATCTAGAAGCTCGCAACTCTTTACTGCTTACCTGGAACTCGTATCTTGTGTCTCGTAGCTCGTAACTCGTTACGATAAGTGGGAACTCGCATCTTGTATCTCGTAGCTGGTAAATCGTTACCGATGGGTGGAAACTCGCATCTTGTATCTAATGAAGTGAAACCCAGAACTCGGGACTCGTAACGCATAACCGATAACTCGGAGCTCGTATCTTGTAACTCGTAACTCGTTACCCATAACTCGGAACTCGTATCTTGTATTTAGTAGCTCGTAACTCATTACTGATTACCTGGAACTCGTATCTTGTGTCTCGTAGCTCGTAACTCGTTACCCGTAACTTGGAACTCGTATCTTGTATCTAGCAACTCTTAACTCATTACTGATTACCTGGAACTCGTATCTTGTGTCTAGTAGCTTGTAACTTTTTACCAATACAAGGAACACGTATCTTTCCTCTCGTAGCTCGTAAATCGTTACCGATAAGTGTTAACCCGCATCTTGTATCTCATGACGCGAAACTCAGAACTTGGAACTCGTAACGCGTAACCGATAACTCGGAGCTCGTATCTTGTATCACTCACCTTGTAACTCGCGACTCGTAACCCGTAACTCGTTGCCCATAATTCGGAACTTGAATCTTGATCCCGGATCTTGTAAATCAATGACGATGACCTCGAGCTCGTATCCTAGATCGAGTAGTTCGTAACTCGTCACCGATAGGTAGAAACTCGCATCTTGTATCTCATGACGCGAAACTCAGAACTCGGAACTCGTAACGCCTAACCGATAACTTGGAGCTCGTATCTTGTAACTTGTAACTCGTTACTTATAACTCGGAATTGGTATCTTGTATCTAGTAGCTCGTAACTCCTTGCTGATTACCTGGAACTCGTATCTTGTGTCTCGTAGCTCGTAACTCGTTACGATAAGTGGGAACTCGCATCTTGTATCTCGTAGCTCGTAAATAGTACCTCGTAGATCGTAAGTCGTAATTCGTAACTCAAAACTCGTATATCGAACTCGCAACTCGCAACTCGAAGCTCGAAACTCGAAACTCGTAACTCGAAACTCGTTCGAAACTCGAAACTCGTAACTCGTAACTCGAAACTCGAAACTCGTAACTCGTAAATCGCGGATTATAACGCGCTACTCATAATCCGGAACTCGTATCTTGTGTATCGTAGCTTGTAACCCATTACCAATAACAAGGAACTCGTAGCTCGTAAATCGTTACCGATAGGTGGAAACTCGCATCTTGTATCTCATGAAGCGAAACCCAGAACTCGGGACTCGTAACGCATAACCGATAACTCGGAGCTCGTATCTTGTAACTCGTAACTCGTTACCCATAGCTCGGAACTCGTATCTTGTATTTAGTAGCTCGTAACTCATTACTGATTACCTAGAGCTCGTATCTTGTGTCTCGTAGCTCGTAACTCGTTACGATAAGTGGGAACTCGCATCTTGTATCTCGTAACTCGTAACTAGTACCTTGTGGATCGTAAGTCGTAATTCGTAACTTGTAACTCGTATATCGTAACTCGCGACTCGAAACTCGTAACTAGGAACTCGTAACTCGTAACTCGTAAATCGCAGCTTATAACTCGCTACTCATAACCCGGAAATCGTATCGTGTGTATCATAGCTTGTAACCCATTACCAACAACAAGGAATTCGTATCTTGCCTCTCATAGCTCGTAAATCGTTACCGATAAGTGGGAACTCGCATCCTATATCTCG
Organism: Bruchidius siliquastri; assembly: GCA_949316355.1. NCBI lineage: Eukaryota > Metazoa > Arthropoda > Insecta > Coleoptera > Chrysomelidae > Bruchidius > Bruchidius siliquastri. The sequence goes on from OX438529.1 coordinate 23,791,528, forward strand.
TGACGTGTAACTCAGAACTCGGAACTAGTAACGCGCTACCGATAATTTCGAGCTCGCATCTTGTATCTCGTAACTCGTAACTAGTACCTCGTAGATCGTAAGTCGTAATTCGTAAACCGTAACTCGTATATCGTTACTCGCAACTCGAAACTCGTAACTCGAAACTCGTAACTCGAAACTCGTTACTCGTTACTCGTAAATCGCATCTTATAACTCGCTACTCATAACCCGGAACTCTTATCTTGTGTATCGTAGCTTGTAACCCATTACCAATAACAAGGAACACGTATCTTGCCTCTCGTAGCTCGTAACTCGTTACCAATAAGTGGGAACTCGCAACTTGCATCTCGTGACGCGTAACTCAGAACTAGGAACTCGTAACGCGTTACCGATAACTCGAAACTCGAATCTTGATCTCGGATCTTGTACATCAATGACGATAACCTCGATCTCGTATCCTAGATCTAGTAGTTCTTAACTCGTTGCCAATAGATGGAAACTCTCATCTTGTATCTTATGACGCGAAACTCAGAACTCGGAACACGTAACGCGTAACCGATAACTAGGAGCTAGTATCTTGTATCTAGTAGCTCGTAACTCATTACTGATTATCTGGCACTCGTATCTTGTGTCTCGTAGCTCGTAACTCGTTACGATCAGTGGGAACTCTCATCTTGTATCTCGTAATTCGTAACTAGTACCTCGTAGATCGTAAGTCGTAATTCATAACTCGTAACTCGTATATCGTAACTCGCTACTCATAACCCGGAAATCGTATCGTGTGTATCATAGCTTGTAACCCATTACCAACAACAAGGAATTCGTATCTTGCCTCTCATAGCTCGTAAATCGTTACCGATAAGTGGGAACTCGCATCCTATATCTCGTGACGTGTAACTCAGAACTCGGAACTAGTAACGCGCTACCGATAATTTCGAGCTCGCATCTTGTATCTCGTAACTCGTAACTAGTACCTCGTAGATCGTAAGTCGTAATTCGTAACTCGTAACTCGTATATCGTTACTCGCAACTCGAAACTCGTAACTCGAAACTCGTAACTCGAAACTCGTTACTCGTTACTCGTAAATCGCATCTTATAACTCGCTACTCATAACCCGGAACTCTTATCTTGTGTATCGTAGCTTGTAACCCATTACCAATAACAAGGAACTCGTATCTTGCCTCTCGTAGCTCGTAAATCGTAACCGATAAGTGGGAACTCGCATCTTGTATTTCGTGACGCGTAACTCAGAACTTGGAACTCGTAACGCGTTACCGATAACTCGGAGCTTGTATCTTGTATCTCTTACCTTGTAACTAGTAACTCGTAACTCGTTACCCATTACTCGGAATTCGTATCTTCTATCTCGGATCTCGCAAATCATTGCCGATAACCTGGAACTCGTATCCTAGATCTTGAAGATCGTAACTCGTTACCAATAAGTGGGAACTCGCATATTGTATCTCGTGACGTGTAACTCAGAACTCGGAACTAGTAACGCGTTACCGATAACTCGGAGCTTGTATCTTGTAACTCGTAGCTCGTAACTCGTAACTCGTAACTCGTTACTCATAACTAGGAACTCGTATCTTATATATCGTAGCTTGTAATCCAATACCGATAACCTGTAACTCGTATCTTGCATGTCGTATCTCGTAAATCGATACCGATACATTGGAACTCGCATCTTGTATCTCGTGACGTGGAACTCAGAACTCGGAACTAGTAACGCGTTACCGATGATTCGGAGCTCGTATCTTGTAACTCGTAACTCGTTGCCCATAACTCGGAACTCGTATCTTATATATGGTAACTTGTTATCCATTGCCGATAACCTGGAACTCATATCTTGCATCTCGTAGCTCGTAAATCTTTACCGATAAATGGGAACTCGCATCTTGTATCTCATGACGCCTAACTCAGGACTCGGTGCTCGAAAGTGTTACCGATAACTCGAAGCCTGTATCTTGTATCTCTTACCTTGTAACTCGTAACTCGTAACTCGTAACTCGTAACTCGTAACTCGTAACTCGTAACTCGTAACTCGTAACTCGTAACTCGTAACTCGTAACTCGTAACCAGTAACTCGTAACTCGTAACTCGTAACTCGTAACTCGTAACTTGTAACTCGTAACTCGGAACTAGTAACGCGCTACCGATAATTTCGAGCTCGCATCTTGTATCTCGTAACTCGTAACTAGTACCTCGTAGATCGTAAGTCGTAATTCGTAACTCGTAACTCGTATATCTTTACTCGCAACTCGAAACTCGTAACTCGAAACTCGTAACTCGAAACTCGTTACTCGTTACTCGTAAATCGCATCTTATAACTCGCTACTCATAACCCGGAACTCTTATCTTGTGTATCGTAGCTTGTAACCCATTACCAATAACAAGGAACACGTATCTTGCCTATTGTAGCTCGTAAATCGTTACCAATAAGTGGGAACTCGCAACTTGCATCTCGTGACGCGTAACTCAGAACTAGGAACTCGTAACGCGTTACCGATAACTCGGAGCTCGTATCTTGTATCACTTACCTTGTAACTCGACACTCCCAACCCGTAACTGGTTGCCCATAACTCGAAACTCGAATCTTGATCTCAGATCTTGTACATCAATGACGATAACCTCGATCTCGTATCCTAGATCTAGTAGTTCTTAACTCGTTGCCAATAGATGGAAACTCTCATCTTGTATCTTATGACGCGAAACTCAGAACTCGGAACACGTAACGCGTAACCGATAACTAGGAGCTAGTATCTTGTATCTAGTAGCTCGTAACTCATTACTGATTATCTGGAACTCGTATCTTGTGTCTCGTAGCTCGTAACTCGTTACGATCAGTGGGAACTCTCATCTTGTATCTCGTAATTCGTAACTAGTACCTCGTAGATCGTAAGTCGTAATTCATAACTCGTAACTCGTATATCGTAACTCGCTACTCATAACTCGGAAATCGTATCGTGTGTATCATAGCTTGTAACCCATTACCAACAACAAGGAATTCGTATCTTGCCTCTCATAGCTCGTAAATCGTTACCGATAAGTGGGAACTCGCATCCTATATCTCGTGACGTGTAACTCAGAACTCGGAACTAGTAACGCGCTACCGATGATTTCGAGCTCGCATCTTGTATCTCGTAACTCGTAACTAGTACCTCGTAGATCGTAAGTCGTAATTCGTAACTCGTAACTCGTATATCGTTACTCGCAACTCGAAACTCGTAACTCGTAACTCGAAACTCGTAACTCGAAACTCGTTACTCGTTACTCGTAAATCGCATCTTATAACTCGCTACTCATAACCCGGAACTCTTATCTTGTGTATCGTAGCTTGTAACCCATTACCAATAACAAGGAACTCGTATCTTGCCTCTCGTAGCTCGTAAATCGTAACCGATAAGTGGGAACTCGCATCTTGTATTTCGTGACGCGTAACTCAGAACTTGGAACTCGTAACGCGTTACCGATAACTCGGAGCTTGTATCTTGTATCTCTTACCTTGTAACTAGTAACTCGTAACTCGTTACCCATTACTCGGAATTCGTATCTTCTATCTCGGATCTCGCAAATCATTGCCGATAACCTGGAACTCGTATCCTAGATCTTGAAGATCGTAACTCGTTACCAATAAGTGGGAACTCGCATATTGTATCTCGTGACGTGTAACTCAGAACTCGGAACTAGTAACGCGTTACCGATAACTCGGAGCTTGTATCTTGTAACTCGTAGCTCGTAACTCGTAACTCGTAACTCGTTACAAATAACTAGGAACTCGTATCTTATATATCGTAGCTTGTAATCCAATACCGATAACCTGGAACTCGTATCTTGCATGTCGTAGCTCGTAAATCGATACCGATACATTGGAACTCGCATCTTGTATCTCGTGACGTGGAACTCAGAACTCGGAACTAGTAACGCGTTACCGATGATTCGGAGCTCGTATCTTGTAACTCGTAACTCGTTGCCCATAACTCGGAACTCGTATCTTATATATGGTAACTTGTTATCCATTGCCGATAACCTGGAACTCATATCTTGCATCTCGTAGCTCGTAAATCTTTACCGATAAATGGGAACTCGCATCTTGTATCTCATGACGCCTAACTCAGGACTCGGTGCTCGAAAGTGTTACCGATAACTCGAAGCCTGTATCTTGTATCTCTTACCTTGTAACTCGTAACTCGTAACTCGTAACTCGTAACTCGTAACTCGTAACTCGTAACTCGTAACTCGTAACTCGTAACTCGTAACCAGTAACCAGTAACCAGTAACTCGTAACTCGTAACTCGTAACTCGTAACTTGTAACTCGTAACTCGTAACTCGTAACTCGTAACTCGTAACTCGTAACTCGTAACTCGTAACTCGTAACTCGTAACTGGTAACTCGTAACTCGTAACTCGTAACTCGTAACTCGTAACTCGTAACTCGTAAGTCGTAACTCGTAACTCGTAACTCGTAACTCGTAACTCGTAACTCGTAACTCGTAACTCGTAACTCGTAACTCGTAACTCGTAACTCGTAACTCGTAACTCGTAACTCGTAACTCGGAACTAGTAACGCGCTACCGATAATTTCGAGCTCGCATCTTGTATCTCGTAACTCGTAACTAGTACCTCGTAGATCGTAAGTCGTAATTCGTAACTCGTAACTCGTATATCTTTACTCGCAACTCGAAACTCGTAACTCGAAACTCGTAACTCGAAACTCGTTACTCGTTACTCGTAAATCGCATCTTATAACTCGCTACTCATAACCCGGAACTCTTATCTTGTGTATCGTAGCTTGTAACCCATTACCAATAACAAGGAACACGTATCTTGCCTATTGTAGCTCGTAAATCGTTACCAATAAGTGGGAACTCGCAACTTGCATCTCGTGACGCGTAACTCAGAACTAGGAACTCGTAACGCGTTACCGATAACTCGGAGCTCGTATCTTGTATCACTTACCTTGTAACTCGACACTCCCAACCCGTAACTGGTTGCCCATAACTCGAAACTCGAATCTTGATCTCAGATCTTGTACATCAATGACGATAACCTCGATCTCGTATCCTAGATCTAGTAGTTCTTAACTCGTTGCCAATAGATGGAAACTCTCATCTTGTATCTTATGACGCGAAACTCAGAACTCGGAACACGTAACGCGTAACCGATAACTAGGAGCTAGTATCTTGTATCTAGTAGCTCGTAACTCATTACTGATTATCTGGAACTCGTATCTTGTGTCTCGTAGCTCGTAACTCGTTACGATCAGTGGGAACTCTCATCTTGTATCTCGTAATTCGTAACTAGTACCTCGTAGATCGTAAGTCGTAATTCATAACTCGTAACTCGTATATCGTAACTCGCTACTCATAACTCGGAAATCGTATCGTGTGTATCATAGCTTGTAACCCATTACCAACAACAAGGAATTCGTATCTTGCCTCTCATAGCTCGTAAATCGTTACCGATAAGTGGGAACTCGCATCCTATATCTCGTGACGTGTAACTCAGAACTCGGAACTAGTAACGCGCTACCGATGATTTCGAGCTCGCATCTTGTATCTCGTAACTCGTAACTAGTACCTCGTAGATCGTAAGTCGTAATTCGTAACTCGTAACTCGTATATCGTTACTCGCAACTCGAAACTCGTAACTCGTAACTCGAAACTCGTAACTCGAAACTCGTTACTCGTTACTCGTAAATCGCATCTTATAACTCGCTACTCATAACCCGGAACTCTTATCTTGTGTATCGTAGCTTGTAACCCATTACCAATAACAAGGAACTCGTATCTTGCCTCTCGTAGCTCGTAAATCGTAACCGATAAGTGGGAACTCGCATCTTGTATTTCGTGACGCGTAACTCAGAACTTGGAACTCGTAACGCGTTACCGATAACTCGGAGCTTGTATCTTGTATCTCTTACCTTGTAACTAGTAACTCGTAACTCGTTACCCATTACTCGGAATTCGTATCTTCTATCTCGGATCTCGCAAATCATTGCCGATAACCTGGAACTCGTATCCTAGATCTTGAAGATCGTAACTCGTTACCAATAAGTGGGAACTCGCATATTGTATCTCGTGACGTGTAACTCAGAACTCGGAACTAGTAACGCGTTACCGATAACTCGGAGCTTGTATCTTGTAACTCGTAGCTCGTAACTCGTAACTCGTAACTCGTTACAAATAACTAGGAACTCGTATCTTATATATCGTAGCTTGTAATCCAATACCGATAACCTGGAACTCGTATCTTGCATGTCGTAGCTCGTAAATCGATACCGATACATTGGAACTCGCATCTTGTATCTCGTGACGTGGAACTCAGAACTCGGAACTAGTAACGCGTTACCGATGATTCGGAGCTCGTATCTTGTAACTCGTAACTCGTTGCCCATAACTCGGAACTCGTATCTTATATATGGTAACTTGTTATCCATTGCCGATAACCTGGAACTCATATCTTGCATCTCGTAGCTCGTAAATCTTTACCGATAAATGGGAACTCGCATCTTGTATCTCATGACGCCTAACTCAGGACTCGGTGCTCGAAAGTGTTACCGATAACTCGAAGCCTGTATCTTGTATCTCTTACCTTGTAACTCGTAACTCGTAACTCGTAACTCGTAACTCGTAACTCGTAACTCGTAACTCGTAACTCGTAACTCGTAACTCGTAACTCGTAACCAGTAACCAGTAACCAGTAACCAGTAACTCGTAACTCGTAACTCGTAACTCGTAACTCGTAACTCGTAACTCGTAACTCGTAACTCGTAACTCGTAACTCGTAACTCGTAACTCGTAACTCGTAACTCGTAACTCGTAACTCGTAACTCGTAACTCGTAACTCGTAACTCGTAACTCGTAACTCGTAACTCGTAACTCGTAACTCGTAACTCGTAACTCGTAACTCGTAACTCGTAACTCGTAACTCGTAACTCGTAACTCGTAACTCGTAACCAGTAACCAGTAACCAGTAACTCGTAACTCGTAACTCGTAACTCGTAACTTGTAACTCGTAACTCGTAACTCGTAACTCGTAACTCGTAACTCGTAACTCGTAACTCGTAACTGGTAACTCGTAACTCGTAACTCGTAACTCGTAACTCGTAACTCGTAACTCGTAACTCGTAACTCGTAACTCGTAACTCGTAACTCGTAACTCGTAACTCGTAACTCGTAACTCGTAACTCGTAACTCGTAACTCGTAACTCGTAACTCGTAACTCGTAACTCGTAACTCGTAACTCGTAACTCGTAACTCGTAACTCGTAACTCGTAACTCGTAACTCGTAACTCGTAACTCGTAACTCGTAACTCGTAACTCGTAACTCGTAACTCGTAACTCGTAACTCGTAACTCGTAACTCGTAACTCGTAACTCGTAACTCGTAACTCGTAACTCGTAACTCGTAACTCGTAACTCGTAACTCGTAACTCGTAACTCGTAACTCGTAACTCGTAACTCGTAACTCGTAACTCGTAACTCGTAACTCGTAACTCGTAACTCGTAACTCGTAACTCGTAACTCGTAACTCGTAACTCGTAACTCGTAAATCGTAACTCTTAACTCGTAACTCGTAACTCGTAACTCGTAACTCGTAACTCGTAACTCGTAACTCGTAACTCGTAACTCGTAACTCGTAACTCGTAACTCGTAACTCGTAACTCGTAACTCGTAACTCGTAACTCGTAACTCGTAACTCGTAACTCGTAACTCGTAACTCGTAACTCGTAACTCGTAACTCGTAACTCGTAACTCGTAACTCGTAACTCTTAACTCGTAACTCGTAACTCGTAACTCGTAACTCGTAACTCGTAACTCGTAACTCGTAACTCGTAACTCGTAACTCGTAACTCGTAACTCGTAACTCGTAACTCGTAACTCGTAACTCGTAACTCGTAACTCGTAACTCGTAACTCGTAACTCGTAACTCGTAACTCGTAACTCGTAACTCGTAACTCGTAACTCGTACCTCGTAACTCGTAACTCGTAACTCGTAACTCGTAACTCGTACCTCAATACCGATAGGTGGAAACTCGCATCTTGTATCTCATGACGCGAAACTTAGAACTCGGAACTCGTAACGCGTAACCGATAACTCGGTGCGCGTATCTTGTAACTCGTAACTCGTTACCCATAACTCGGAACTAGTATCTTGTATCTAGTAGCTCGTAACTCATTACTGATTACCTGGAACTCGTGTCATGTTTCTCGTAGCTCGTAACTCGTTACGATAAGTGGGAAATCGCAACTTGTATCTCGTGACGCGTAACTCGGAACTTGGAACTCGTAACACGTTACCGATAACTCTGTATCTTGCATCTCTCACCCTGTAACTCGTAACTCGTAACTCGTTACCCATTACTCGGAACTCGTATATTCTATCTCGGATCCAGCAAATCATTGCCGATAACCTGGAACTCGTATCCTAGATCTTGAAGGTCGTAACTCGTTACCAATAAGTGGGAACTCGCATCTTGTATCTCGTGACGCGTAACTCAGAACTTGGAACTGGTAACGCGTTACCGATAACTCGGAGCTCGTATCTTGTAACTCGTAAATCGTAACTCTTTACCCATAACTCGAAACTTGTATCTTATATATCGTAACCTGTAATCCATTAACGATAACCTGGAACTCGTATCTTGTATCTGGTTGCTAGTAAATCGTTACCAATAAAAGGGAACTCGCATCTTGTATCTCGTGATGCGTAACTCAGAAGTCGGAACTCGAAACTGCTACCGATAACTCGGAGCTCGTATCTTGTATCACTTACCTTGTAACTCGTAACTCGTAACCTGTAACTCGTTGCCGATAACTCGGAACTCGAATCTTGATCTCGGATCCTGTGAATCAATGACGATAGCCTCGAACTCGTATCCTAGATCTAGTAGTTCTTAACCATTTACCGATATGCGGAAACTCGCATCTTGTATCTCATGACGCGAAACTCAGAATTCGGAACTTGTAACGCGTAACCGCTAACTCGGAACTCATATCTTGTATCTAGTAGCTCGCAACTCATTACTGATTACCTAGAACTCGTATCTCGTGTCTCGTAGCTAGTAACTCGTTACGATAAGTGGAAACTCGCATCTTGTATCTCGTAACTCGTAACTCGTAACTAGTACCTCGTAGAACGTAAGTCGTAATCCGTAACTCGTAACTCGTATATCGTAACTTGCAACTCGAAACTCGAAACTCGTAACTCGTAACTCATAACTCGTTACTCGTAAATCGCAGCTTATAACTCGCTACTCATATCCCTGAACTCGCATCGTGTGTATCGTGGCTTGTAACCCATTATCAGTAACAAGTAACTCGTATCTTGCCTATCGTAGCTCGCAAATCGTTACCAACAAGTGGGAACTCGCAACTTGTATCTCGTGACGCGTAACTCAGAACTCGGAACTCGTAACTCGTTACCGATAACTCGAAGCTTGTATCTTGTATCTCTTACCTTGTAACTCGTAACTTGTAACTTGTAACTCGTTACCTATGACTCGGAACTCGTATCTTCTATCTCGGATCTCCCAAATCATTGCCGGTAACCTGGAACTCGTATCCTAGATCTTGAAGATCGTAGCTCGTTACCAATAAGTGGGAACTCGCATCTTGTAACTCGTGACGTGTAACTCAGAACTCGGTACTAGTAACGCGTTACCAAAAACTCGGAGCTCGTATCTTGTAAATCGTAACTCGTAACTCGTATCTCGTAACTCGTTACCCATAACTCGGAACTCGTATCTTATATATCGTAACTTGTTTATCCATTACCGAAAACCTGGAACTCATATCTCGCATCTCGTAGCTCGTAAACTGTTACCGATAAATGGGAACTCGCATCTTGCATCTCGTGACGCGTAACTCAGGACTCGGAACTCGAAAGTGTTACCGATAACTCGGAGCTCGTATCTAGTATCACTTACCCTGTAACTCGTAACTCGTAACCCGTTACCCATAATTCGGAACTCGTATCTTATATATCGTAACTTGTAATCCATTACCGATAACCTGAAACTCGTATCTTGCATCTCGTTGCTCATAAATCGTTACCGATAAATGGGAACTCGCATCTTGTATCTCATGAGGCCTAACTCAGGACTCGGAGCTCGAAAGTGTTACCAATAAGTCGAAGCCTGTATCTTGTATCTCTTACCTTGTAACTCGTAACTCGTAACTCGTAACTCGTAACTCGTAACTCGTAACTCGTAACTCGTAACTCGTAACTCGTAACTCGTAACTCGTAACTCGTAACTCGTAACTCGTAACTCGTAACTCGTAACTCGTAACTCGTAACTCGTAACTCGTAACTCGTAACTCGTAACTCGTAACTCGTAACTCGTAACTCGTAACTCGTAACTCGTAACTCGTAACTCGTAACTCGTAACTCGTAACTCGTAACTCGTAACTCGTAACTCGTAACTCGTAACTCGTAACTCGTAACTCGTAACTCGTAACTCGTAACTCGTAGCTCGTAACTCGTAACTCGTAACTCGTAACTCGTAACTCGTAACTCGTAACTCGTAACTCGTAGCTCGTAACTCGTAACTCGTAACTCGTAACTCGTAACTCGTAACTCGTAACTCGTTACCCATTACTCGGAACTCGTATATTCTATCTCGGATCCAGCAAATCATTGCCGATAACCTGGAACTCGTATCCTAGATCTTGAAGATCGTAACTCGTTACCAATAAGTGGGAACTCGCATCTTGTATCTCGTGACGTGTAACTCAGAACTCGGAACTAGTAACGCGTTACCGATAACTCGGAGCTCGTATCTTGTAACTCGTAACTCTTTACCCATAACTCGGAACTTGTATCTTATATATCGTAACCTGTAATCCATTAACGATAACCTGGAACTCGTATCTTGTATCTGGTTGCTAGTAAATCGTTACCAATAAATGGGAACACGCATCTTGTATCTCGTGATGCGTAACTCAGAAGTCGGAACTCGAAACCGTTACCGATAACTCGGAGCTCGTATCTTGTATCACTTACCTTGTAACTCATAACTCGTAACCTGTAACTCGTTGCCGATAACTCGGAACTCGAATCTTGATCTCGGATCTTGTAAATCAATGACGATAATCTCGAACTCGTATCCTAGATCTACTAGTACGTAATTCGTTACCGATAGGTGGAAACTCGCATCTGGTATCTCGTAACTCGTAACTAGTACCTTGTAGATCGTAATTCGAAATTCGTAACTCGTAATTCGTATATCGTAACTCGCAACTCGATACTCGTAACTCGTAACTGGTAGCTCGTAACTCGTAACTCGTAAATCGCAGCTTATATATCGCTACTCATAACCCGGAACTCGTATCTTGTGTATTGTAGCTTGTAACCCATCACCAATAACAAGGAACTAGAATATTGCCTCTCATATCTCGTAAATCGTTACCGATAAGTGGGAACTCGTAACTTGTAACTCGTGACACGTAACTCAGAACTTGGAACTCGTAACGAGTTATCGATAACTCGAAGCTTGTATCTTGTATCTCTTACCTTGTAACTCGTAACTCGTAACTCGTTACCCATTACTCGGAACTCGTATCTTATATCTAGAAGCTTGTAACTCAATACTGATTACCTAGAACTCGTATCTTGTGTCTCGTAGCCCGCAACTCGTTACGATAAGTGGGAACTTGCATCTTGTATCTCGTAACCCATAACCCGGTAGTCGTGTCTTGTGTATCTTAGCTTGTAACCCATTACCAACAACAAGGAACTCGTATCTTGCCTCTCGGAGCTCGTAAATCGTTACCGATAAGTGGGAACTCGCAACTTGTATCTCGTGACGTTTAACTCAGAACTTGGAACTCGTAACGCGTTACCGATAACTCGGAGCTTGTATCTTGTATCTCTTACCTGGTAACTCGTAACTCGTAGCTCGTAACTCGTTACCTATTACTCGGAAATCGTATCTTCTATCTCGGATCTCGCAAATCATTGCCGATAACCTGGAACTCGTATCCTAGATCTTGAAGATCGTAAGTCGTTACCAATAAGTGGGAACTCGCATCTTGTATCTCGTGACGCGTAACTCAGGACTCGGAACTCGAAAGTGTTACCGATAACTCGGAGTTCGTATCCTGTATCACTTACCTTGTAACTCGTAACTCGTTACCCGTAACTCGTTGCCCATAACTCGGAACTCGAATCTTAATCTAGGATCTTGTAAATCAATGACGATAACCTCGAACTTGTGTCCTAGAACTAGTAGTTCGGAACTCGTGTCCTAGAACTAGTAGTTCGGAACTCGTGTCCTAGAACTAGTAGTTCGTAACTCGTTACCGATAGGTGGAAGCTCGCATCTTGTATCTCATGACGCGAAACTCAGAACTTGGAACTCGTAACGCGTAACCGATAACTCGGAGCTCGTATCTTGTGACTCGTAGCTCGTAACTAGTACCTCGTAGATCGTAAGTCGTAATTGGCTACTCGTAACTGGTATACCGTAATTCGTAACTCGTAACTCGTTATCCATAACTCGGAACTCGTATCTTATATTTCGTAACTTGTAATCCATTACTGATAACCTGAAACACGTATCTTGCATCTCGTTGCTCGTAAATCGTTACCGATAAGTGGGAAATCGCAACTTGTATCTCGTGACGCGTATCTCAGAACTTGGAACTCGTAACGCGTTACCGATAACTCGGAGCTCGTATCTTGTAGCTCGTAACTCGTAACTCGTTACCCATAACTCGGAACTTGTATCATATGTATCGTAACGTGTAATCCATTACCGATAACCTGGAACTCGTATGTTGCGTCTCGTAGCTCGTAACTCGTTACCCATAGCTTGGAACACGTATCTTGTTTCTAGTAGCTCGTAACTCATTCCTGATTACCTGGAACTCGTATCTTGTGTCTCGTAGCTCGTAGCTCGTTACGATAAGTGGGAACTCGCATCTTGTATCTCGTGACGTGTAACTCAGAACTCGGAACTAGTAACGCGTTACCGATGACTCGGAGCTCGTATCTTGTAACTCGTAACTCGTTACCCATAACTCGGAACTCGTATCTTATATATGGTAATTTTTAATCCATTACCGATAACCTGGAACTCGTATCTTGCATCTCGTTGCTCGTAAATCGTTTCCGATAAATTGGAACTCGCATCTTGTATCTCGTGACGTGTAATTTAGTACTCGGAACTCGAAAGTGTTACCGATAACTCGGAGCTCGTATTTTGTATCACTTACCTTGTATCTCGTAGCTCGTAACTTGTAACTCGTTGCCCATAACTCGGAAGTCGAATCTTGACCTCGGATCTTGTAAATCGATGACGATAAGCTCGAACTCGTACCCTAGATGTAGTAGTTCGTAACTCGTTACCGATAGGGGAAAGCTCGCATCTTGTATCTCATGACGCGTAACTCAGAACTTGGAACTCGTAACGCGTTACCGATAACTCGGAGCTTGTATCTTGTATCTCTTACCCTGTAACTCGTAACTCGTTACCCATTACTCGGAGCTCGTATCTTCTATATCGGATCTCGCAAATCATTGCCGATAACCTGGAACTCGTATCCTAGATGTTGAAGATCGTAACTCGTTACCAATAAGTGGGAACTCACAACTTGTATCTCGTGACGTATAACTCAGAACTCGGAACTAGTAACGCGTTACCGATAACCCGGAGCTCGTATGTTGTATCCCTTACCTTGTAACTCGTAACTCGTAACACATTGCCCATAACTTGGAACAGGAATCTTGATCTGGGATCTTGTAAATCAATGACGATAACCTCGAACTCGTATCCTAGATCTAGCAGTTCGTAACTCGTTACCGATAGGTGGAAACTTGCATCTTGTATCTCATGACGCGAAACTCAGAACTCGGAGCTCGTATCTTGTAACTCGTAAGTTTTTACCCATAACTTGGAACTCGTAGCTTGTGTCTCGTAGCTCCTAACTCGTTACGATAGGCGGCAACTCGCATCTTGTATCTCGTAACTTGTAACTAGTACCGCGTAGATCGTAAGTCGCAATTCGTAGCTCGTAACTGGTATATCGTAACTCGCAACTCGAAACTCGCACCTCGAGACTCGTAACTCGAAACTCGTAACCCGTAAATCGCAGCTTATAACTCGCTTCTGAAAACCCGGAACTCGTATCTTGTGTATCGTAGCTTGTAACCCATTACTAATAACAAGGGACTCGTATCTTACCTCTCGTACCTCGTAAATCGTTACCGATAAGTGGGAACTCGCATCTTGTATCTCGTGACGCGTAACTCAGAACTTGGAACACGTAACGCGTTACCGATAACTCGGAGCTGTATCTTGTATCTCTTACCTTGTAACTCGTAACTCGTAACTCGTTACCCATTACTCCGAACTTGTCTCTTCTATCTCGGATCTCGCAAATCATTGCCAATAACCTGGGACTCGTATCCTAGATCTTGAAGATCGCAACTCGTTACCAATAAGTGGGAACTCGCATCTAGTATCTCGTGACGTGTAACTCAGAACTCGGAACTAGTAACACGTTACCCATAACTCGGAACTCGTTTCTTCTATCTCGGATCTGTGAATCACTGCCGATAACCTGGAACTCGGTTCCTATTCATGAAGATTGTAACTCATTACTAAGAAGTGGGAACCCGCATCTTGTATCTCGTAACGTGTAACTCAGAACTCGGAACTCGTAACGCCTAACCGATATCTCGGAGCTCGTATCTTGCATCACTTACCTTGTAACTCGTAACTCGTAACCCGTAACTCGTTGCCCGTAACTCCGAACTCGAATCTTCATCTCGTATCTTGTAATTCAATGACGATAACCTCGAACTGGTATCCTAGATCTAGTAGTTCGTAACTCGTTCCCGATAGGTGGAAACTCGCATCTTGTATCTCATGACGCGAAACTCAGAACTCGGAACTCGTAACGCCTAACCGACAACTTGGTGCGCGTATCTTGTATCGCATACCTTGTAACTCGTAACTTGTAACCCGTAACTCCTTGCCCATAACTCGGAACTCGAATCTTGATCTCGGATCTTGTAAATCAATGACGATAACCTCGAACTCGTGTCCTGGAACTAGTAGTTCGTAACTCGTTACCGTTACGTTGAAGCTCGCATCTTGTATCTCATGACGCGACACTCAGAACTCGGAACTCGTAACGCGTAACCTCTAACTCGGAGCTCGTATCTTGTAACTCGTAACTCGTTACCCATAACTTGGACCACGTATCTTGTTTCTAGTAGCTCGTAACTCATTACTGATTACCTGGAACTCGTATCTTGGGTCTCGTAGTTCGTAACTCGTTACGATAAGTGGAAACTCGCAACTTGTATCTCGTAACTCGTAACTAGTACCTCGTAGATCGTAAGTCGAAATTCGTAACTCGTAACTCGTATATCATAACTCGCCAACTCGAAACTCGTAACTCGAAGCTCGTAACTCGTTACTCATTACTCGGAAATCGTATCTTCTATCTCGGGTCTCGCAAATCATAGACGATAACCTGGAACTCATATCATAGATTTTGATGATCGTAACTCGTTAACAATAAGTGGGAACTCGCATCTTGTATCTCGTGACGTGTAACTCAGAACTTGGAACTCGTAACGCGTTACCGATAACTCGGAGCTTGTATCTCGTATACCGTAACTTGTAATCCATCACCGATAACCTGGAACTCGTATCTTGCATGTCGTTGGTCGTAAATCGTTACCGATAAATGGGAACTCGCATCTAGTATCTCGTGACGCGTAACTCAGGACTTGGAACTCCTAACGCGTTACCGATATTTCGGAGCCTGTATCTTGTATCTCTTACCCTGTAACTCGTAACTCGTTACCCATTACTCGGAACTCGTATCTTATATATGGTAACTTGTAATCCATTACCGATAACCTGGAACTCATATCTTGCATCTCATGGCTCGTAAATCGTTACCGATAAATGGGAACTCGCATCTTGTATCTCGTGACGCCTAACTCAGGACTCGGAGCTCGAAGGTGTTACCGATAATTCGGAGCTCGTATATTGTATCGCTTACCTTGTAACTCGTAACTCGTAACCCGTAACTTGTTGCTCATAACCCGGAACTCGAATCTTGAGCTCGGATCTTGTAAATCATTGACGATAACCTCGAACTGGTATCCTAGATCTTTTAGTTCTTATCTCGTTACCGATAGGTGGAAGCTTGCATCTTGTATCTCATGACGCGAAACTCAGAACTCGGAACTCGTAACGCGTAACCGATAACTCGGAGCTCGTATCTTGTAACTCGTAACTCGTTACACATAGTTTGGAACACGTATCTTGTTTCTAGTAGCTCGTAGCTCATTACTGATTACCTGGAACTCGTATCTTGTCTCGTAGCTCGTAGCTCGTAGCTCGTTACGATAAGTGGGAACTCGCATCTTGTATCTCGTAACTCGTAACTAGTACCTCGTAGATCGTAAGTCGTATTTCGTTACTCGTAACTGGTATATCGTAACTCGCAACTCGCAACTCGAAACTCGCATCTCGAAACTCGTAACTCGTAACACGTAAATCGCAGCTTATAACTCGCTACTTATAACCCGGAACTCGTATCCTGTGTATCGTAGCTTGTAACCCATTACCAATAACAAGGAACTCGTATCTTGCCTCTCGTAGCTCGTAAATCGTAACCGATAAGTGGGAACTCGCATCTTGTATTTCGTGACGCGTAACTCAGAACTTGGAACTCGTAACGCGTTACCGATAACTCGGAGCTTGTATCTTGTATCTTTTACCTTGTAACTAGTAACTCGTAACTCGTTACCCATTACTCGGAATTCGTATCTTCTATCTCGGATCTCGCAAATCATTGCCGATAACCTGGAACTCGTATCCTAGATCTTGAAGATCGTAACTCGTTACCAATAAGTGGGAACTCGCATATTGTATCTCGTGACGTGTAACTCAGAACTCGGAACTAGTAACGCGTTACCGATAACTCGGAGCTTGTATCTTGTAACTCGTAGCTCGTAACTCGTAACTCGTAACTCGTTACTCATAACTAGGAACTCGTATCTTATATATCGTAGCTTGTAATCCAATACCGATAACCTGGAACTCATATCTTGCATCTCGTAGCTCGTAAATCTTTACCGATAAATGGGAACTCGCATCTTGTATCTCATGACGCCTAACTCAGGACTCGGTGCTCGAAAGTGTTACCGATAACTCGAAGCCTGTATCTTGTATCTCTTACCTTGTAACTCGTAACTCGTAACTCGTAACTCGTAACTCGTAACTCATAATTCGTAACTCGTAACCAGTAACTAGTAACTCGTAACTCGTAACTCGTAACTCGTAACTCGTAACTCGTAACTCGTAACTCGTAACTCGTAACTCGTAACTCGTAACTCGTAACTCGTAACTCGTAACTCGTAACTCGTAACTCGTAACTCGTAACTCGTAACTCGTAACTCGTAACTCGTAACTCGTAACTCGTAACTCGTAACTCGTAACTCGTAACTCGTAACTCGTAACTCGTAACTCGTAACTCGTAACTCGTAACTCGTAACTCGTAACTCGTAACTCGTAACTCGTAACTCGTAACTCGTAACTCGTAACTCGTAACTCGTAACTCGTAACTCGTAACTCGTAACTCGTAACTCGTAACTCGTAACTCGTAACTCGTAACTCGTAACTCGTAACTCGTAACTCGTAACTCGTAACTCGTAACTCGTAACTCGTAACTCGTAACTCGTAACTCGTAACTCGTAACTCGTAACTCGTAACTCGTAACTCGTAACTCGTAACCCGTAACTCCTGGTCCATAACTCGGAACTCGAATCTTGAATTTGGATCTTGTAAATCAATGACAATAACCTCGAACTCGTATCCTAGAATCAGTAGTTCGTAACTCGTTACCGATAAATGGGAACTCGCATCTTGTATCTCATGACGCGAAACTCAGAACTCGGAACTCGTAACGCGTAACCGATAACTCGGAGCTCGAATCTTGTAACTCGTAACTCGTAACTCGTTACCCATAACTCGGAACTCGTATCTTATATATTGTAACTTGTAATCCACTACCAATAAGCTGGAACTCGTATCTTGCATCTCGTAGCTCGTAAATCGTTTCCGATAAATGGGAACTCGCATCTTGTAACTCGTGACGTTTAACTCAGGACTCGGAACTCGAAGGTGTTACCGACAAACGACTCGTATCTTGTGTCTCGTAGCTCGTAACTCGTTACGATAAGTGGGTACTCGCATCTTGTATCTCGTAACTCGTAACTAGTACCTCGTAGATCGTAAGTCGTAATTCGTAACTCGTAACTCGTATATCGTAACTCGCAACTCGAAAGTCGTAACTCGCAATCGCAGCTTATAACTCGCTACTCATATCCCGGAACTCGCATCTTGTGTATCGTAGCTTGTAACCCATTATCAATAACAAGGAACTCGTATCTTGCCTCTCGTAGCTCGTAAATCGTTACCGATAAGAGGGAACTCGCAACTTGTATCTCGTGACGCGTAACTCAGAACATGGAACTCGTAACGCGTTACCGATAACTCGGAGCCTGTACCTTGTATCTCTTATCTTGTAACTCGTAACTTGTAACTCGTAACTCGTTACCTATGACTCGAAACTCGTATCTTCTATCTCGGATCTCGCAAATCACTGCCGGTAACCTGGAACTCGTATCCTAGATCGTGAAGATCGTAGCTCGTTACCAATAAGTGGGAACGCGCATCTTGTATCTCGTGACGTGTAACTCAGAACTGGGACTCGTAATGCGTTATCGATAACTCGAAGCTTGTATCTTGTATCTCTTACCTTGTAACTCGTAACTCGTTATTCATAACTCAGAACTCGTATCTTATATATCGTAACTTGCAATCCTTTACCGATAACCTGGAACTCGTATCTTGCATCTCGTAGCTCGTAAATCGTTACCGATAAGTGGGAACTCGCAACTTGTATCTCGTGACGCGTAACTCAGAACTGGGACTCGTAATGCGTTATCGATAACTCGAAGCTTGTATCTTGTATCTCTTACCTTGTAACTCGTAACTCGTAACTCGTAACTCGTAACTCGTAACTCGTAACTCGTAACTCGTAACTCGTAACCCGTAACTCCTTGCCCATAACTCGGAACTCGAATCTTGATCTAGGATCTTGTAAATCAATGACAATTACCTCGAACTCGTGTACCAGAACTGGTAGTTCATAACTCGTTACCCATAGGTGGAAGCTCGCATCTTGTATCTCACGACGCGAAACTCAGAACATGGAACTCGTAACGCGTTACCGATAACTCGGAGCTTGTACCTTGTATCTCTTACCTTGTAACTCGTAACTCGTTATTCATAACTCAGAACTCGTATCTTATATATCGTAACTTGCAATCCTTTACCGATAACCTGGAACTCGTATCTTGCATCTCGTAGCTCGTAAATCGTTACCGATAAGTGGGAACTCGCAACTTGTATCTCGTGACGCGTAACTCAGAACTGGGACTCGTAATGCGTTATCGATAACTCGAAGCTTGTATCTTGTATCTCTTACCTTGTAACTCGTAACTCGGTAACTCGTAACTCGTAACTCGTAACTCGTAACCCGTAACTCCTTGCCCATAACTCGGAACTCGAATCTTGATCTAGGATCTTGTAAATCAATGACAATTACCTCGAACTCGTGTACCAGAACTGGTAGTTCATAACTCGTTACCCATAGGTGGAAGCTCGCATCTTGTATCTCACGACGCGAAACTCAGAACTCGGAACTCGTAACACGTAACCGATATCTCAGAGCTCGTATCTTGTAACTCGTAACTCGTTACCCATAACTCGGAACACGTATCTTGTTTCTAGTAGCTTGTAACTCGTTACTGATTACCTGGAACTCGTATCTTGTGTCTCGTAGTTCGTAACTCGTTACGATAAGCGGAAACTCGCAACTTGTATCTGGTAACTCGTAACTAGTATCTCGTATATCTTAACTCGCAACTCGAAACTCGTAACTCGAAGCTCGTAACTCGTTACTTATTACTCGGAACTCGTATCTTCTATCTCGGGTCTCGCAAATCATTGACGATAACCTGGAACTCATATCATAGATTTTGAAGATCGTAACTCGTTAACAATAAGTGGGAACTCGCATCTTGTATCTCGTGACGTGTAACTCAGAACTCGAAACTAGTAACGCGTTACCGATAACTCGGAGCTCGTATCTTGTAACTCGTAACTCGTTACCCATAACTCGGAACTCGTATCTTATATATCGTAACTTGCAATCCTTTACCGATAACCTGGAACTCGTATCTTGCATCTCGTTGCTCGTAAATCGTTACCGATAAGTGGGAAATCGCAACTTGTATCTCGTGACGCGTAACTCAGAACTTGGAACTCGTAACGCGTTACCAATAACTCGGAAATCGTATCTTATATATAGTAACTTGTAATCCTTTACCGATAACCTGGAACACGTATCTTGGATCTGGTTGTTCGTAAATCGTTACCGATAAATGGGAACTCGCATCTTGTATCTCGTGACGTGTAACTCAGGACTCGGAACTCAAAAGTTTTACCGATATCTCGGAGCTCGCATCTTGTATCACTTACCTTGTAACTCGTAATTCGTAACCCGTAACTCGTTGCCCATAACTCCGAACTCCAATCTTGAGCTCGTATCTTGTAAATCAATGACGATAACCTCGAACTGGTATCCTAGATCTAGTAGATCGTAACTCGTTACCGATAGGTGGAAACTCGCATCTTGTATCTCATGACGCGAAACTCAGAACCCGGAACTCGTAACGCGTAACCGACAACTCGGTGCGCGTATCTTGTAACTTGTAACTCGTTACCCATTACTCGGAACTCGTATCTTATACATGGTAACTTGTAATCCATTACCGATAACCTGGAACTCATATCTTGCATCTCGTAGCTCGTAAATCATTACCGATAAATGGGAACTCGCATCTTGTATCTCGTGACGCCTAACTCAGGACTCGGAGCTCGAAAGTGTTACCGATAATTCGTAGCTCGTATCTTGAATCACTTACCTTGTAAGTTGTAACTCGTAACCCGTAACTCCTTGCCCATAACTCGGAACTCGAATCTTGATCTCGGATCTTGTAAATCAATGACAATAACCACGAACTCGTGTCCTAGAACTAGTAGTTCGTAACTCGTTACCGATAGGTGGAAGCTCGCATCTTGAATCTCATGACGCGAAACTCAGAACTCGGAACTCGTAACGCGTAACCGATAACTCGGAGCTCGTATCTTGTAACTCGTAACTCGTTACCCATAACTCGGAACACTTATCTTATTTCTAGTAGCTTGTAACTCGTTACTGATTACCTGGAACTCGTATCTTGTGTCTCGTAGTTCGTAACTCGTTACGATAAGTGGAAACTCGCAACTTGTATCTCGTAATTCGTAACTCGTAACTCGTATATCATAACTCGCAACTCGAAACTCATAACTCGAAGCTCGTAACTCGTTACTTATTACTCGGAACTCGTATCTTCTATATCGGGTCTCGCAAATCATTGACGATAACCTGGAACTCATATCATAGATTTTGAGGATCGTAATTCGTTAACAATAAGTGGGAACTCGCATCTTGTATCTCGTGACGTGTAACTCAGAACTCGTAACTCGTAACTCGTTACCCATAACTCGGAACTCGTATCTTATATATCGTAACTTGTAATCCATTACCGATAACCTGTAACACGTATCTTGCATGTCGTTGCTCGTAAGCCGTTACCGACAAATGGGAACTCGCGTCTAGTACCTCGTGACGCGTAACTCAGGACTCGGAACTCGAAAGTGCTACCGATAACTCGGAGCTCGTATCTTGTATCACTTACCTTGTAAGTCGTAACTCGTAACTCGTTACCCATAACTCGGAACTCGTATCTTATATATAGTAACTAGTAATCCATTACCGATAACCTGGAACACGTATCTTGGATCTCGTTGTTTGTAAATCGTTACCGATAAATGGGAGCTCGCATCTTGTATCTCGTGACGTGTAACGCAGAAGTCGGAACTAGTAAAGCGTTACCGATGACTCGGAGCTCGTATCTTGTAACTCGTAACTCGTTACTCATAACTCGGTACTCGTATCTTATATATGGTAACTTGTAATCCATTGCCGATAACCTGGAACTCGTATCTTGCATCTCGTTGCTCGTAAATCGTTACCGATAAATCGGAACTCGCATCTTGTATCTCGTGACGCGTAACTCGTAACTCGTTACTCATTGCTCGGAACTCGTATCTTATATATGGTAACTTGTAAACAATTACCGATAACCTGGAACTCCTATCTTGCATCTCGTAGCTCGTAAATCGTTACCGATAACTCGGAATTCGTATCTTATATATCGTAGCTTGTAATCCGTTACCGACAACCTGGAACTTGTATCTTGCATCTCATAGCTCGTAAATCCTTACCGATAAATCGGAACTCGCATCTTGTATCTCGTGACGCCTAACTCAGGACTCGGAGCTCGAAGGTGTTAACGATAATTCGGAGCTCGTATCTTGTATCACTTACCTCGTAACTCGTAACTCGTAACCCGTAACTCGTTGCCCATAACTCGGAACACGAATCTTGATCTCGGATCTTGTAAATCAATGACGATAACCTCGAACACGTGTCATAGAACTAGTAGTTCGTAACTCGTTACCGATAGGTGGAAGCTCGCATATTGTATCTCATGACGCGGAACACAGAACTTGGAACTCGAAACGCGTAACCGATAACTCGGAGCTCGTATCTTGTAATACGTAACTCGTTACCCATAACTCGGAACACGTATCTTGTTTCTAGTAGCTCGTAACTCTTTGCTGATTACCTGGAACTCGTATCCTAGATCGTGAAGATCGTAGCTCGTTACCAATAAGTGGGAACGCGCATCTTGTATCTCGTGACGTGTAACTCAGAACTCGGACAAGTAACTCGTTACCTATAACTCGGAACTCGTATCTTATATATCGTAACTTGTTTATCCATTACCGAAAACCTGGAACTGATATCTTGCATCTCGTAGCTCGTAAATTGTTACCGATAAATGGGAACTCGCATCTTGTATCTCGTGACGCGTAACTCAGGACTCGGTACTGGAAAGTGTTACCGACAACTCGGAGCTCGTATCTAGTATCACTTACCTTGTAACTCGCAACTCGTAACCCGTAACACGTTGCCTATAGCTCGGAACTCGAATCTTGATCTCGGATCTTGTGAATGAATGACGATAACCTCGAACTCGTATCCTAGATATAGTAGATCATAACTCGTTACCCATAGGTGGGAACTCGCATCTTGTAACTCATGACGCAAAACTCGGAACTCGGAATTCGTAACGCGAAACCAATAACTCGGTGCTCGTATCTTGTAACTCGTAACTCGTAACTCGTTACCCATAACTCGGAACTCGTATCTTATATATTGTAATTTGTAATCCACTACCAATAACCTGGAACTCGTATCTTGCATCTCGTAGCTCGTGAATCGTTTCCGATAAATGGGAACTCGCATCTTGTATCTCGTGACGTTTAACTCAGGACTCGGAACTCGAAGGTGTTACCGACAAACGACTCGTACCTTGTGTCTCGTAGCTCGAAACTCCTTACGATAAGTGGGTACTCGCATCTTGTATTTCGTAACTCGTAACTAGTACCTCGTAGATCATAAGTCGTAATTCGTAACTCGTAACTCGTATATCGTAACTTGCAACTCGAAGGTCGTAACTCGCAATCGCAGCTTATAACTCGCTACTCATATCCCGGAACTCGCATCTTGTGTATCGTAGCTTGTAACCCATTATCAATAACAAGGAACTCGTATCTTGCCTCTCGTAGCTCGTAACTCGTTACCGATAAGAGGGAACTCGCAACTTGTATCTCGTGACGCGTAACTCAGAACATGGAACTCGTAACGCGTTACCGATAACTCGGAGCTTGTACCTTGTATCTCTTATCTTGTAACTCGTAACTTGTAACTCGTAACTCGTTACCTATGACTCGAAACTCGTATCTTCTATCTCGGATCTCGCAAATCACTGCCGGTAACCTGGAACTCGTATCCTAGATCGTGAAGATCGTAGCTCGTTACCTATAAGTGGGAACTCGCATCTTGTATCTCGTGACGCGTAACTCAGAACTGGGACTCGTAATGCGTTATCGATAACTCGAAGCTTGTATCTTGTATCTCTTACCTTGTAACTCGTAACTCGTTATTCATAACTCAGAACTCGTATCTTATATATCGTAACTTGCAATCCTTTACCGATAACCTGGAACTCGTATCTTGCATCTCGTAGCTCGTAAATCGTTACCGATAAGTGGGAACTCGCAACTTGTATCTCGTGACGCGTAACTCAGAACTGGGACTCGTAATGCGTTATCGATAACTCGAAGCTTGTATCTTGTATCTCTTACCTTGTAACTCGTAACTCGTAACTCGTAACTCGTAACTCGTAACTCGTAACTCGTAACTCGTAACTCGTAACTCGTAACCCGTAACTCCTTGCCCATAACTCGGAACTCGAATCTTGATCTAGGATCTTGTAAATCAATGACAATTACCTCGAACTCGTGTACCAGAACTGGTAGTTCATAACTCGTTACCCATAGGTGGAAGCTCGCATCTTGTATCTCACGACGCGAAACTCAGAACATGGAACTCGTAACGCGTTACCGATAACTCGGAGCTTGTACCTTGTATCTCTTATCTTGTAACTCGTAACTTGTAACTGGTAACTCGTTACCTATGACTCGAAACTCGTATCTTCTATCTCGGATCTCGCAAATCACTGCCGGTAACCTGGAACTCGTATCCTAGATCGTGAAGATCGTAGCTCGTTACCTATAAGTGGGAACTCGCATCTTGTATCTCGTGACGCGTAACTCAGAACTGGGACTCGTAATGCGTTATCGATAACTCGAAGCTTGTATCTTGTATCTCTTACCTTGTAACTCGTAACTCGTTATTCATAACTCAGAACTCGTATCTTATATATCGTAACTTGCAATCCTTTACCGATAACCTGGAACTCGTATCTTGCATCTCGTAGCTCGTAAATCGTTACCGATAAGTGGGAACTCGCAACTTGTATCTCGTGACGCGTAACTCAGAACTGGGACTCGTAATGCGTTATCGATAACTCGAAGCTTGTATCTTGTATCTCTTACCTTGTAACTCGTAACTCGGTAACTCGTAACTCGTAACTCGTAACTCGTAACTCGTAACCCGTAACTCCTTGCCCATAACTCGGAACTCGAATCTTGATCTAGGATCTTGTAAATCAATGACAATTACCTCGAACTCGTGTACCAGAACTGGTAGTTCATAACTCGTTACCCATAGGTGGAAGCTCGCATCTTGTATCTCACGACGCGAAACTCAGAACTCGGAACTCGTAACACGTAACCGATATCTCAGAGCTCGTATCTTGTAACTCGTAACTCGTTACCCATAACTCGGAACACGTATCTTGTTTCTAGTAGCTTGTAACTCGTTACTGATTACCTGGAACTCGTATCTTGTGTCTCGTAGTTCGTAACTCGTTACGATAAGCGGAAACTCGCAACTTGTATCTGGTAACTCGTAACTAGTATCTCGTATATCTTAACTCGCAACTCGAAACTCGTAACTCGAAGCTCGTAACTCGTTACTTATTACTCGGAACTCGTATCTTCTATCTCGGGTCTCGCAAATCATTGACGATAACCTGGAACTCATATCATAGATTTTGAAGATCGTAACTCGTTAACAATAAGTGGGAACTCGCATCTTGTATCTCGTGACGTGTAACTCAGAACTCGAAACTAGTAACGCGTTACCGATAACTCGGAGCTCGTATCTTGTAACTCGTAACTCGTTACCCATAACTCGGTACTCGTATCTTATATATGGTAACTTGTAATCCATTGCCGATAACCTGGAACTCGTATCTTGCATCTCGTTGCTCGTAAATCGTTACCGATAAATCGGAACTCGCATCTTGTATCTCGTGACGCGTAACTCGTAACTCGTTACTCATTGCTCGGAACTCGTATCTTATATATGGTAACTTGTAAACAATTACCGATAACCTGGAACTCCTATCTTGCATCTCGTAGCTCGTAAATCGTTACCGATAACTCGGAATTCGTATCTTATATATCGTAGCTTGTAATCCGTTACCGACAACCTGGAACTTGTATCTTGCATCTCATAGCTCGTAAATCCTTACCGATAAATCGGAACTCGCATCTTGTATCTCGTGACGCCTAACTCAGGACTCGGAGCTCGAAGGTGTTAACGATAATTCGGAGCTCGTATCTTGTATCACTTACCTCGTAACTCGTAACTCGTAACCCGTAACTCGTTGCCCATAACTCGGAACACGAATCTTGATCTCGGATCTTGTAAATCAATGACGATAACCTCGAACACGTGTCATAGAACTAGTAGTTCGTAACTCGTTACCGATAGGTGGAAGCTCGCATATTGTATCTCATGACGCGGAACACAGAACTTGGAACTCGAAACGCGTAACCGATAACTCGGAGCTCGTATCTTGTAATACGTAACTCGTTACCCATAACTCGGAACACGTATCTTGTTTCTAGTAGCTCGTAACTCTTTGCTGATTACCTGGAACTCGTATCTTGTGTCTCGTAGCTCGTAACTAGTACCTCGTAGATCGTAAGTCGTAATTGGTTACTCGTAACTGGTATATCGTAACTCGCAACTCGAAACTCGTATCTCGAAGCTCGTAACTCGTAACCCGTAAATCGCAGCTTATAACTCGCTACTTATAACCCGGAACTCGTATCTGGTGTATGGTAGCTCGTAAATCGTAACCGATAAGTGGGAACTCGCATCTTGTATCTCGTGACGCGTAACTCAGAACTTGGAACTGGTAACGCCATACCGATAACTCGGAGCTTGTATCTTGTATCTCTTACCTTGTAACTCGTAACTCGTAACTCGTTACCCATTACTCGAAACTCGTATCTTCTATTTCGGATCACGCAAATCATTGCCGATAACCTGGAACTCGTATCCTAGATTTTGAAGATCGTTACTCGTTACCAATAAGTGGGAACTCGCATCTTGTATCTCGTGACATGTAACCAAGAACTCGGAACTAGTAACGCGTTACCGCTAACTCGGAGCTCGTATCTTGTAACTCGTAACTCGTAACTTGTTACCCATATCTCGGAACTCGTATCTTATATATCGTAACTTGTAATCCATTACCGATCACCTGGAACACGTATCTTGCATCTCGTTGCTCGTAAATCGTTACCGATAAGTGGGAAATCGCAACTTGTATCTCGTGACGCGTAACTCAGAACTTGGAACTCGTAACGCGTTACCGATTACTCGGAGCTCGTATCTTGTATACCGTAACTTGTAATCCATCACCGATCTCGTGACGTGTAACTCAGGACTCGGAACTCGAAAGTTTTACCGATATCTCGGAGCTCGCATCTTGTATCACTTACCTTGTAACTCGTATTTCGTAACCCGTAACTCGTTGCCCATAACTTTGAACTGGAATCTTGATCTCGTATCTTGTAAATCAATGACGATAACCTCGAACTGGTATCCTAGATCTAGTAGATCGTGACTCGTTACCGATAGGTGGAAACTCGCATCTTGTATCTCATGACGCGAAACTCAGAACTCGGAACTCGTAACGCGTAACCGACAACTCGGTGCGCGTATCTTGTAATTTGTAACTCGTTACCCATAACTCGGAACTCCTATCTTGTATCTAGTAGCTCCTAATTCATTACTGATTAATTGGAACTCGCATCTTGTGTCTCGCAGCTTGTAACCCGTTACCAGTAAGTGGGAACTCGCATCTTGTATCTCGTGACGTGTAACTCAGAACTCGGAACTAGTAACGCGTTACCGCTAACTCGGAGCTTGTATCTTGTAACTCGTAACTCGTAACTTGTTACCCATATCTCGGAACTCGTATCTTATATATCGTAACTTGTAATCCATTACCGATAACCTGGAATACGTATCTTGCATCTCGTTGCTCGTAAATCGTTACCGATAAGTGGGAAATCGCAACTTGTATCTCGTGACGCGTAACTCAGAACTTGGAACTCGTAACGCGTTACCGATTACTCGGAGCTCGTATCTTGTATACCGTAACTTGTAATCCATCACCGATCTCGTGACGTGTAACTCAGGACTCGGAACTCGAAAGATTTACCGATATCTCGGAGCTCGCATCTTGTATTACTTACCTTGTAACTCGTATTTCGTAACCCGTAACTCGTTGCCCATAACTTCGAACTGGAATCTTGATCTCGTATCTTGTAAATCAATGACGATAACCTCGAACTGGTATCCTAGATCTAGTAGATCGTGACTCGTTACCGATAGGTGGAAACTCGCATTTTGTATCTCATGACGCGAAACTCAGAACTCGGAACTCGTAACGCGTAACCGACAACTCGGTGCGCGTATCTTGTAATTTGTAACTCGTTACCCATAACTCGGAACTCCTATCTTGTATCTAGTAGCTCGTAATTCATTACTGATTAATTGGAACTCGCATCTTGTGTCTCGCAGCTTGTAACCCGTTACCAGTAAGTGGGAACTCGCATCTTGTATCTCGTGACGTGTAACTCAGAACTCGGAACTAGTAACGCGTTACCGATAACTCGGAGCTTGTATCTTGTAACTCGTAACTCGTAACTCGTTACCCATAACTTGGAACTTGTATCTTATATATCGTAGCTTGTAATCCAATACCGATAACCTGGAACTCGTTTCTTCCATGTCGTAGCTCGTAAATCGTTACCGATAAATGGGAACTCGCATCTTGTATCTCGTGACGTGTAACTCAGAACTCGGAACTAGTAACGCGTTACCGATGACTCGGCGCTCATATCTTGTAACTCGTAACTCGTTACCCATAACTCGGAACTCGTATCTTATATATCGTAACTTGCAATCCTTTACCGATAACCTGGAACTCGTATCTTGCATCTCGTTGCTCGTAAATCGTTTCCGATAAATTGGAACTCGCATCTTGTATCTCGTGACGTGTAATTGAGTACTCGGAACTCGAAAGTGTTACCGATAAATCGGAGCTCGTATCATGTATCACTTACCCGTAACTCGTTGCCCATAACTCCGAACTCGAATCTTGATCTCGGATCTTGTAAATCGACGACGATAACCTCGAACTCGTATCCTAGATATAGTAATTCGTAACTCGTTACGATAAGTGGGAACTCGCAACTTGTATCTCGTAACTCATAACCCGGAACCCGTATCTTGTGTATCGTATTTCGTAAATCGTTACCGATAAGTGGGAAATCGCTAATTGTATCTCGTGACGCCTAACTCAGGACTCGGAGCTCGAAAGTGTTACCGATAATTCGGAGCTCGTATCTTGTATCGCCTACCTTGTAACTCGTAACTCGTAACTCGTAACTCGTAAGTCGTTACTCATTACTCGGAACTCGTATCTTGTATACCGTAACTTGTAATTCATCACCGATAACCTGGAACTCGTATCTTGCATGTCGTTGCTCGTAAACCGTTACCGACAAATGGGAACTCGCATCTAATATCTCGTGACGCGCAACTCAGGACTCGGAACTCGAAAGTGTTACCGATAGCTCGGAGCTCGTATCTTGTATCGCTTACATTGTAAGTCGTAACTCGTAACTCGTTACACATAACTCGGAACTCGTATCTTATATATAGTAACTTGTAATCCATTACCGATACCCTAGAACACGTATCTTGGATCTCGTTGTTCGTAAATCGTTACTGATAAATGGGAACTCGCATCTTGTATCTCGTGACGTGTAACTCAGGACTCGGAAATCGAAAGTTTTACCGATATCTCGGAGCTCGCATCTTGTATCATTTACCTTGTAACTAGTAACTCGTAACCCGTAACTCGTTGCCCATCACTCCGAACTCGAATCTTGATCTCGTATCTTGTAAATCAATGACGATAATCTCGAACTGGTAACGCGTAACCGACAACTCGGTGGCGTATCTTGTAACTTGTAACTCGCTACCCATAGCTCGGAACTACTATCTTGTATCTAGTAGCTCGTAACTCATTACTGATTACCTGGAACTCGCATCTTGTGTCTCGCAGCTCGTAACTCGTTACGATAAGTGGGAACTCGCATCTTATACGTCGTAACTCATAACCCGGAACCCATATCTTGTGTATCGTAGCTTGTAACCCATTACCAATAACAAGGAACTCGTATCTTGCCTCTCGTAGTTCGTAAATCGTTACCGATAAGTGGGAAATCGCTACTTGTATCTCGTGACGCATAATTCAGAACTTGGAGCTCGTAACGTGTTACCGATAACTCAGAGCCTGTATCTTGTATCTCTTACCCTGTAACTCGTAACTCGTTACTCATTACTCGGAACTCGTATCTTATATATGGTAACTTGTAATCAATTACGGATAACCTGGAACTGATATCTTGCATCCTGTAGCTCCTAAATCGTTACCGATAAATGGGAACTTGCATCTTGTATCTCGTGACGCCTAACTCAGGACTCGGAGCTCGAAGGTGTTACCGATAATTCGGAGCTCGTATTATGTATCACTTACCTTGTAACTCGTAACTCGTAACCCGTAACTCGTTGCCCATAACTCGGAACTCCAATCTTGATCTCGGATCTTGTAAATCAATGACGATAACCTCCAACTCGTGTCCTAGAACTAGTAGTTCGTAACTCGTTACCGATAGGTGGAAGCTAGCACCTTGTATCTCACGACGCGTAACTCAGAACTCGGAACTCGTAACGCGTAACCGATAACTCGGAGCTCGTATCTTGTAACACGTAACTCGTTACCCATAACTCGGATCACGTATCTTGTTTCTAGTAGCTCGTAACTCATTACTGATTACCTGGAACTCGTATCTTGTGTCTCGTAGCTCGTAACTAGTACCTCGTAGATCGCAAGCCGTAATTGGTTACTCGTAACTGGTATATCGTAACTCGTAACCCGTTAATCGCAGCTTATAACTCGCTACTTATAACCCGGAACTCGTATCTTGTGTATGGTAGCTCGTAAATCGTAACCGATAAGTGGGAACTCGCATCTTGTATCTCGTGACGCGTAACTCAGAACTCGGAACTAGTACCGCGTTACCGATAACTCGGAGCTTGTATCTTGTAACTCGCAACTCGTAACTCGTAACCCGTTACCCAGAACTTGGAACTCGTATCTTATGTATCGTAGCTTGTAATCCAATTCCAATAACCTGGAACTCGTATCTTGCATGTCGTAGCTCGTAAATCGTTACCGATAAATGGGAACTCGCATCTTGTATCTCGTGACGTGTAACTCAGAACTCGGAACTAGTAACGCGTTACCGATGACTCGGAGCTCGTATCTTGTAACTCATAACTTGATACCCATAACTCAGAACTCGTATCTTATATATGGTAACTTGTAATCCATTACCGATAACCTGGAACTCGTATCTTGCATCTCGTTGCTCGTAAATCGTTTCCGATAAATTGGAACTCGCATCTTGTATCTCGTGACGTGTAATTTAGTACTCAGAACTCGAAAGTGTTACCGATAACTCGGAGCTCGTATCTTATATCACTTACCTTGTATCTCGTAACTCGTAACCCGTAACTCGTTGCCCATAACTATGAACTCGAATCTTGATCTCGGATCTTGTAAATCGATGCTGATAACCTAGAACTCGTATCCTAGATCTAGGAGTTCGTAACTCGTTACCGATGGGTGGAAGCTCGCATCTTGTATCTCACGACGCGTAACTCAGAACTTGGAACTCGTAACGCGTAACCGACAACTCGGTGCGAGTATCTTGTAACTCGTGACTCGTTTCCCATAACTCGGAACTCCTATCTTGTATCTAGTAGCTCGTAACTCATTACTGATTACCTGGAACTCGCATCTTGTGTCTCGCAGCTCGTAACTCGTTACGATAAGTGGGAACTCGCAACTTGTATCTCGTAACTCATAACCCGGAACCCGTATCTTGTGTATCGTAGCTTGTAACCCATTACCAATAACAAGGAACTCGTATCTTGCCTCTCGTATTTCGTAAATCGTTACCGATATGTGGGAAATCGCTAATTGTATCTCGTGACGCATAACTCGGAACTCAGAACTCGTAACGTGTAACCGACAACTCGGTGCGCGTATCTTGTAACTTGTAACTCGTTACCCATAACTCGGAACTCCTATCTTGTATCTAGTAACTTGTAATCCATTACCGATAACCTGGAACACGTATCTTGGATCTCGTTGTTCGTAAATCGTTACCGATAAATGGGAACTCGCATCTTGTATCTCGTGACGTGTAATTCAGGACTCGGAACTCGAAAGTTTTACCGATATCTCGGAGCTTGCATCTTGTATCACTTACCTTGTAACTAGTAACTCGTAACTCATTGCCCATAACTCCGAACTCGAATCTTGATCTCGTATCTTGTAAATCAATGACGATAACTTCGAACTGGTATCCTAGATCTAGCAGATCGTAACTCGTTACCGGTAGGTGGAAACTCGCATCTTGTATCTCATGACGCGAAACTCGGAACTCGTAACTCGTAACGTGTAACCGACAACTCGGTGCGCGTATCTTGTAACTTGTGACTCGTTACCCATAACTCGGAACTACTATCTTGTATCTAGTAGCTCGTAACTCATTACTGATTACCTGGAACTCGCATCTTGTGTCTCGCAGCTCGTAACTCGTTACGATAAGTGGGAACTCGCATCTTGTACGTCGTAACTCATAACCCGGAACCTGTATCTTGTGTATCGTAGCTTGTTACCCATTACCAATAACAAGGAACTCGTATCTTGCCTCTCGTAGTTCGTAAATCGTTACCGATCAGTGGGAAATCGCTACTTGTAACTCAGAACTCGGAACTAGTAACGCGTTACCGATGACTCGGAGCTCGTATCTTGTAACCCGTAACTCCTTACCCATAACTCGGAACTCGTATCTTATATATGGTAACTTGTAATCCATTACCGATAACCTGGATTTCGTATCTTGCATCTCGTTGCTCGTAAATTGTTTCCGATAAATTGGAACTCGCATCTTGTATCTCGTGACGTGTAATTTAGTTCTCGGAACTCGAAAGTGTTACCGATAACTCGGAGCTCGTATCTTGTATCACTTACCTTGTATCTCGTAACTCGTAACCCGTAACTCGTGGCCAATACTCCGAACTAGAATCTTGATCTCGTATCTTGTAAATCAGTGACGATAACCTCGAACTGGTATCCTAGATCTGGTAGTTCGTAACTCGATCCCGATAGGTGGAAACTCGCATCTTGTATCTCATGACGCGAAACTCAGAACTCGGAACTCGTAACGCGTAACCTACAACTTGGTGCGCCCATCTTGTAACTCGTAACTCGTTTCCCATAACTCGGAACTCCTATCTTGTATCTAGTAGCTCGTAACTCATTACTGATTAACTGGAACTCACATCTTGTGTCTCGCAGCTCGTAACTCGTTACGATAAGTGGGAACTCGTGTCTTATACGTCGTAACTCATAACCCGGAACCCGTATCTTGTGTATCGTAGCTTGTAACCCATTACCAATAACAAGGAACTCGTATCTTGCCTCACGTAGTTCGTAAAAAGTTACCGATAAGTGGGAAATCGCTACTTGTATCTCGTGACGCATAACTCAGAACTTGGAGCTCGTAACGCGTTACCGATAACTTGGAGCCTGTATCTTGTATCTCTTACCCTGTAACACGTAACTCGTAACTCGTAACTCGTTACTCATTACTCGGAACTCGTATCTTATATATGGTAACTTGTAATCAATTACGGATAACTTGGAACTCATACCTTGCATCTTGTAGCTCATAAATCGTTACCGATAAAAGGGAACTTGCATCTTGTATCTCGTGACGCCTAACTCAGGACTCGGAGCTCGAGGGTGTTACCGATAACTTGGAGCTCGTATTTTGTATCACTTACCTTGTAACTCGTAACTCGTAACCAGTAACTCGTTGCCCATAACTCGGAACTCGAGTCTTGATCTCGGATCTTGTAAATCAATGACGATAACCTCGAACTCGTGTCCTAGAACTAGTAGTTCGTAACTCGTTACCGATAGGTGGAAGCTCGCACCTTGTATCTCATGACAAGAAACTCAGAACTCGGAACTAGTAACGCGTTACCGATGACTCGGAGCTCGTATCTTGTAACTCGTAACTTGTTACCCATAACTCTGAACTCGTATCTTATATATAGTAACTTGTAATCCATTACCGATAACCTGGAACTCGTATCTTGCATCTCGTTGCTCGTAAATCGTTTCCGATAAATTGGAACTCGCATCTTGTATCTCGTGACGTGTAATTTAGTACTCGGAACTCGAAAGTGTTACCGATAACTCGGAGCTCGTATCTTGTATAACTTACCTTGTATCTCGTAACTCGTAACCCGTAACTCGTTACCCATAACTCCGAACTCGAATAACGATAACGATAACCTCGAACTGGTATCCTAGAACTATTAGTTCGTAACTCGATACCGATAGGTGAAAACTCGCATCTTGTATCTCATGACGCGAAACTCAGAACCTGGAACTCGTAACGCGTAACCGACAACTTGGTGCGCGCATCTTGTGACTCGTAACTCGTTTCCCATAACTCGGAACTCCTATCTTGTATCTAGTAGCTCGTAACTGATTACTGATTACCTGGAACTCGCATATTGTGTCTCGCAGCTCGAAACTAGTACCTCGTAGATCGTAAGTCGTAATTCGTAACTCGTAACTCGTGTATCGTAACTCGCAACTCGCAACTCGCAACTCGCAACTCAAAACTCGCAACTCGCAACTCGTAACTCGTAAATCGCAGCTTACACCTTCCTACTCATAAGCCGGAACTCGTATCTTGTGTATCGTAGCTTGTAACCCATTACCACTAACAAGGAACTCGTATCTGGCCTCTCGTAGCTCGTGAATCGTTACCGATAAGTGGGAACTCGCAACTTGTATCTCATGACGCGAAACTCAGAACTCGGAACTCGTAACGTGAACCAATAATTCGGGAGCTCGTATACTGTAACTCGTAACTCGTTACCCATAACTCGGAACACGTATCTTGTATCTAGTAGCTCGTAACTCATAACTGATTACCTGGAACTCGTATGTTGTGTCTCGTAGCTCGTAACTCGTTACGATAAGTTGAAACTCGCATCTTGTATCTCGTAACTCGTAACTAGTACATCGTAGATCGTAAGTCGTAATTCGTTACTCGTAACTCGTATATGGTAAGTCGCAACTCGAAACTCGTAACTCGAAACTCATAACTCTTAAATCGTAGCCTATAACACGCTACTCATAACCCGGAACTCGTATCTTGTGTATCGTAGCTTCTAACACATTACCAATAACAAGGATCTTGTATCTTGCCTCTCGTAGCTCGTAAATCGTTACCGATAAGTGTGAACTCGTATCTTGTATCACTTACCTTGTAACTCGTAATTCGTAACCCGTAACTCGTTGCCCATAACTCGAAACTTGAATCCTGATCTCGGATCTTGTAAATCAATGACGATAACATCGAACTCGTATCCTAGATCTAGTAGTTCGTAACTCGTTACCGATAGGTGGAAACTCGCATCTTGTATCTCATGACGCGAAACTCAGAACTCGGAACTCGTAACGCGTAACCGATAACTCGGAGCTCGTATCTTGTAACTTGTCACTCGTTACTTATAACTCGGAATTGGTATCTTGTATCTAGAAGCTCGTAACTCTTTACTGCTTACCTGGAACTCGTATCTTGTGTCTCGTAGCTCGTAACTCGTTACGATAAGTGGGAACTCGCATCTTGTATCTCGTAGCTGGTAAATCGTTACCGATAGGTGGAAACTCGCATCTTGTATCTAATGAAGTGAAACCCAGAACTCGGGACTCGTAACGCATAACCGATAACTCGGAGCTCGTATCTTGTAACTCGTAACTCGTTACCCATAACTCGGAACTCGTATCTTGTATTTAGTAGCTCGTAACTCATTACTGATTACCTGGAACTCGTATCTTGTGTCTCGTAGCTCGTAACTCGTTACGATAAGTGGGAATTCGCATCTTGTATCTCGTGACGTGTAACTCAGAACTCGGAACTAGTAACGTGTTACCGATAACTCGGAGCTCGTATCTTGTAACTCGTAACTCGTTACCCGTAACTTGGAACTCGTATCTTGTATCTAGCAACTCTTAACTCATTACTGATTACCTGGAACTCGTATCTTGTGTCTAGTAGCTTGTAACTTTTTACCAATAACAAGGAACACGTATCTTTCCTCTCGTAGCTCGTAAATCGTTACCGATAAGTGTTAACCCGCATCTTGTATCTCATGACGCGAAACTCAGAACTTGGAACTCGTAACGCGTAACCGATAACTCGGAGCTCGTATCTTGTATCACTCACCTTGTAACTCGCGACTCGTAACCCGTAACTCGTTGCCCATAATTCGGAACTTGAATCTTGATCCCGGATCTTGTAAATCAATGACGATGACCTCGAGCTCGTATCCTAGATCGAGTAGTTCGTAACTCGTTACCGATAGGTAGAAACTCGCATCTTGTATCTCATGACGCGAAACTCAGAACTCGGAACTCGTAACGCCTAACCGATAACTCGGAGCTCGTATCTTGTAACTTGTAACTCGTTACTTATAACTCGGAATTGGTATCTTGTATCTAGTAGCTCGTAACTCCTTGCTGATTACCTGGAACTCGTATCTTGTGTCTCGTAGCTCGTAACTCGTTACGATAAGTGGGAACTCGCATCTTGTATCTCGTAGCTCGTAAATAGTACCTCGTAGATCGTAAGTCGTAATTCGTAACTCAAAACTCGTATATCGAACTCGCAACTCGCAACTCGAAGCTCGAAACTCGAAACTCGTAACTCGAAACTCGTTCGAAACTCGAAACTCGTAACTCGTAACTCGAAACTCGTAACTCGTAAATCGCGGATTATAACGCGCTACTCATAATCCGGAACTCGTATCTTGTGTATCGTAGCTTGTAACCCATTACCAATAACAAGGAACTCGTAGCTCGTAAATCGTTACCGATAGGTGGAAACTCGCATCTTGTATCTCATGAAGCGAAACCCAGAACTCGGGACTCGTAACGCATAACCGATAACTCGGAGCTCGTATCTTGTAACTCGTAACCCGTTACCCATAGCTCGGAACTTGTATCTTGTATTTAGTAGCTCGTAACTCATTACTGATTACCTGGAGCTCGTATCTTGTGTCTCGTAGCTCGTAACTCGTTACGATAAGTGGGAACTCGCATCTTGTATCTCGTAACTCGTAACTAGTACCTTGTAGATCGTAAGTCGTAATTCGTAACTTGTAACTCGTATATCGTAACTCGCGACTCGAAACTCGTAACTAGAAACTCGTAACTCGTAACTCGTAAATCGCAGCTTATAACTCGCTACTCATAACCCGGAAATCGTATCGTGTGTATCATAGCTTGTAACCCATTACCAACAACAAGGAATTCGTATCTTGCCTCTCATAGCTCGTAAATCGTTACCGATAAGTGGGAACTCGCATCCTATATCTCGTGACGTGTAACTCAGAACTCGGAACTAGTAACGCGTTACCGATAATTCCGAGCTTGCATCTTGTATCTCGTAACTCGTAACTAGTACCTCGTAGATCGTAAGTCGTAATTCGTAACTCGTAACTCGTATAACGTTACTCGCAACTCGAAACTCGTAACTCGAAACTCGTAACTCGAAACTCGTAACTCGAAACTCGTAACTCGAAACTCGAAACTCGTAACTCGAAACTCGTAACTCGTTACTCGTAAATCGCATCTTATAACTCGCTACTCATAACCCGGAACTCTTATCTTGTGTATCGTAGCTTGTAACCCATTACCAATAACAAGGAACACGTATCTTGCCTCTCGTAGCTCGTAAATCGTTACCAATAAGTGGGAACTCCCAACTTGCATCTCGTGACGCGTAACTCAGAACTAGGAACTCGTAACGCGTTACCGATAACTCGGAGCTCGTATCTTGTATCACTTACCTTGTAACTCGACACTCCTAACCCGTAACTGGTTGCCCACAGCTCGAAACTCGAATCTTGATCTCGGATCTTGTACATCATTGACGATAACCTCGATCTCGTATCCTAGATCTAGTAGTTCTTAACTCGTTGCCAATAGATGGAAACTCTCATCTTGTATCTTATGACGCGAAACTCAGAACTCGGAACACGTAACGCGTAACCGATAACTAGGAGCTAGTATCTTGTATCTAGTAGCTCGTAACTCATTACTGATTACCTGGAACTCGTATCTTGTGTCTCGTAGCTCGTAACTCGTTACGATCAGTGGGAACTCTCATCTTGTATCTCGTAATTCGTAACTAGTACCTCGTAGATCGTAAGTCGTAATTCATAACTCGTAACTCGTATATCGTAACTCGCTACTCATAACCCGGAAATCGTATCGTGTGTATCATAGCTTGTAACCCATTACCAACAACAAGGAATTCGTATCTTGCCTCTCATAGCTCGTAAATCGTTACCGATAAGTGGGAACTCGCATCCTATATCTCGTGACGTGTAACTCAGAACTCGGAACTAGTAACGCGCTACCGATAATTTCGAGCTCGCATCTTGTATCTCGTAACTCGTAACTAGTACCTCGTAGATCGTAAGTCGTAATTCGTAACTCGTAACTCGTATATCGTTACGCGCAACTCGACACTGGCAACTCGAAACTCGTAAATCCCACCTTATAACTCGCTACTCATAACCCGGAACTCGTATCTTATGTATCGTAGATTGTAACCCATTACCAATAACAAGAAACTCGTATCTGGCCTCTCGTAGCTCGTGAATCGTTACCTGTAAGTGGGAACTCGCAACTTGTATCTCGTGATGCGTAACTCAGAACTTGAAACTCGTAACGCGTTACCGATAACTCGGAACTCGTATCTTCTATCTCGGATCTCGCAAATCATTGCCGATAACCTGAAGCTCGTATCCTAGATCTTGAAGATCGCAACTCGTTACCAATAAGTGGGAACACGCATCTTGTATCTCGTGACGTGTAACTCAGAACTCGGAACTAGTAACGCGTTACCGATAACTCGGAGCTCGTATTTTGTAACTCGTAACTCGTAACTCGTTACCCATAGCTTGGAACTCGTACCTCATATATCGTAACTTGTAATCCATTACCGATAATCTGGAACTCGTATCTTATATATCGTAACTTGTAATCCATAACCGATAACCTGGAACTCGTATCTTGCATCTCCTAGCTCGTAAATCGTTACCGATATATGTTAACTCGCATCTTGTATCTCGTGACGCGTAAATCAGGACTTGGAAGTCAAAGTGTTACCGATAACTCGGAGCTCGAATCTTGTATCACTTACCTCGTAACTCGTAACTCGTAACCCGTAACTCGTTGCCCATAACTCGGAACTCGAATCTTGATCTCAGATCTTGTAAATCAATGACGATAACCTCGAACTCGTATCCTAGATCTTGTAGTTCGTAACTCGTTACTGATAGGTGGATGCTCGCATACTGTATCTCATGACTCGAAACTCAGAACTCGTAACGCGTAAACGATAACTCGGAGCTCGTATCTTGTACCTCGTAACTCGTTAATTATCACTCGGAACTCGCATCTTGTATCTAGTGGCTGGTACCTCATTACTGATTACCTGGAAATCGTATCTTGTGTCTCGCAGCTCATAACTCATTACGATGCGTGGGAACTTACATCTTGTATCTCGCAACTCGTAACTAGTACCTCGTAGATCGTAAGTCGTAATTCGTAACTCGTATATCGTTACTCGCAACTCGAAACTCGTAACTCGAAACTTGTAACTCGTAACTCGTAAATCGCAGCTTATAACTCGCTACTCATAACTCGGAACTCAACTTATGTATCGTAGCTTGTAATTCATTACCAATAACAAGGACTCGTATCTTGCCTCTCGTAGCCCGTAAATCGTTACCGATAAGTGGGAACTCGCATCTTGTATCTCGTAACTCGTAACTAGTACCTCGTAGATCGTAACTCGCAATTCGTAACTCGTAACTCGTATATCGTAACTCGTATATCGTAACTCGTATATCGTAACTCGCAACTCGCAACTCGCAACTCACAACTAGCAACTCGCAGCTTATAACTCGCTACTCATAACCCGGAACTCGTATCTTGTGTATCGTAGCTTGTAACCCATTACCAATAACAAGGAACTCGTATCTGGCCTCTCGTAGCTCGTGAATCGTTTCCGATAAGTGGGAACTCGCTACTTGTATCTCGTGACGCGTAACTCAGAACTTGGAACTCGTAACGCGTTACCGAAGACTCTGAGCTTGTACCTTGTATCTCTTACCTTGTAACTCGAAACTCGTAACTCGTTACCCATTACTCGGATCTCGTATCTTCTATCTCGGATCTCGCAAATCATTGCCGATAACCTGGAGCTCGTATCCTAGATCTTGAAGATCGTGACTCGTTACCAATAAGTGTTAACCCGCATCTTGTATCTCATGACGCGAAACTCAGAACTTGGAACTCGTAACGCGTAACCGATAACTCGGAGCTCGTATCTTGGATCACTCACCTTGTAACTCGCGACTCGTAACCCGTAACTCGTTGCCCATAATTCGGAACTTGAATCTTGATCCCGGATCTTGTAAATCAATGACGATGACCTCGAG
Source organism: Bruchidius siliquastri (assembly GCA_949316355.1). Classification (NCBI taxonomy): domain Eukaryota; kingdom Metazoa; phylum Arthropoda; class Insecta; order Coleoptera; family Chrysomelidae; genus Bruchidius; species Bruchidius siliquastri. The sequence continues at coordinate 23,832,252 of OX438529.1, forward strand.
CTCGTATCCTAGATCTAGTAGTTCGTAACTCGTTACCGATAGGTAGAAACTCGCATCTTGTATCTCATGACGCGAAACTCAGAACTCGGAACTCGTAACGCCTAACCGATAACTCGGAGCTCGTATCTTGTAACTTGTAACTCGTTACTTATAACTCGGAATTGGTATCTTGTATCTAGTAGCTCGTAACTCCTTGCTGATTACCTGGAACTCGTATCTTGTGTCTCGTAGCTCGTAACTCGTTACGATAAGTGGGAACTCGCATCTTGTATCTCGTAGCTCGTAAATAGTACCTCGTAGATCGTAAGTCGTAATTCGTAACTCAAAACTCGTATATCGAACTCGCAACTCGCAACTCGAAGCTCAAAACTCGAAACTCGTAACTCGAAACTCGTTCGAAACTCGAAACTCGTAACTCGTAAATCGTGGATTATAACGCGCTACTCATAATCCGGAACTCGTATCTTGTGTATCGTAGCTTGTAACCCATTACCAATAACAAGGAACTCGTAGCTCGTAAATCGTTACCGATAGGTGGAAACTCGCATCTTGTATCTCATGAAGCGGAACCCAGAACTCGGGACTCGTAACGCGTAACCGATAACTCGGAGCTCGTATCATGTAACTCGTAACTCGTTACCCATAGCTCGGAACTTGTATCTTGCATTTAGTAGCTCGTAACTCATTACTGATTACCTGGAACTCGTATCTTGTATCTCGTAACTCGTAACTAGTACCTTGTAGATCGTAAGTCGTAATTCGTAACTTGTAACTCGTATATCGTACCTGGCAACTCGAAACTCGTAACATAACCCGGAACTCGTATCTTGTGTATCGTAGCTTGTAACCTATTGCCAATAACAAGGAACTCGTATCTGGCCTCTCGTAGCTCGTGAATCGTTAAAGATAAGTGTTAACTCGCATCTTGTATCTCATGACGCGAAACTCAGAACTTGGAGCTCGTAACGCGTTACCGATAACTCGGAGCTCGTATCTTGTATCACTTACCTTGTAACTTGACACTCGTAACCCGTAACTGGTTGCCCATAGCTCGGAACTCGAATCTTGATCTCGGATCTTGTACATCAATGACGATAACCTCGGACTCGTATCCTAGATCTAGTAGTTCTTAACTCGTTGCCAATAGATGGAAACTCTCATCTTGTATCTTATGACGCGAAACTCAGAACTCGGAACACGTAACGCGCAACCGATAACTCGGAGCTAGTATGTTGTAACTCGTAACTCGTTACCCATAACTAGGAACTAGTATCTTGTATCTAGTAGCTCGTAACTCATTACTGATTACCTGGAACTCGTATCTTGTGTCTCGTGGCTCGTAACTCGTTACGATCAGTGGGAACTCTCATCTTGTATCTCCTAATTCGTAACTAGTACCTCGTAGATCGTAAGTCGTAATTCGTATTCGTATATCGTAATTCGCAACTCGCAGCTTGTAACTCGAAACTCGTAACTCGTAAATCTCAACTTATAACTCGCTACTCATAACCCGAAAATCGTATCGTGTGTATCGTAGCTTGTAACCCATAACCAATAACAAGGAATTCGTATCTTGCCTCTCATAGCTCGTAAATCGTTACCAATAAGTGGGAACTCGCAACTTGTATCTCGTGACGCGTAACTCAGAACTAGGAACTCGTAACGCGTTACCGATAACTTGGAGCTCGTATCTTATATATCGTAACTTGAAATCCATTACCGATAACCTGGAACTGGTATCTTGCATCTCGTAGCTCGTAAATCGTTACCGATAAATGGGAAGTCGCATCTTGTATCTCTTGACGCGTAAATCAGGACTCGGAACTCGAAAGTATTACCGATAACTCGGAGCTCGTATCTTGTATCACTTACCTTGTAACTCGAAACTCGTAACCCGTAACTCGTTGCCTATAGCTCGGAACTCTAATCTTGTTCTCGGATCTTGTAAATCAATGACGATAACCTCGAACTCGTATCCTAGATCTAGTAGTTCGTAACTCGTTACCGATAGGTGGAAACTCGCATCTTGTGTCTCATGACGCGAAACTCAGAACTCGGAACTCGTAACGCGTAATCGATAACTCGGAGCTCGTATCTTGTAACTCGTAACTTGTTACCCATAACTTGGGACTCGTATCTTGTATCTAGTAGCTCGTAACTCATTACTGATTACCTGGAACTCGTATCTTGTGTCTCGTAGCTCGTTACGATAAGTGGGAACTCGTATCTTGTATCGCGTAACTCGTAAATAGTACCTAATAGATCGTAAGTCGTAATTCATAACTCGTAACTCGTATATCGTAACTCGCAACTCGCAACTCGCAACTCGAAACTCGTAACTCGTAACTCGTAACTCTTAAATCGCAGCCTATAACACGCTACTCATAACCCGGAACTCGTATCTTGTGTATCGTAGCTTCTAACACTTTACCAATAACAAGGATCTTGTATCTTGCCTCTCGTAGCTCGTAAATCGTTACCGATAAGTGGGAACTCGCAACTTTTATCTAGTGACGCGTAACTCAGAACTTGGAACTGGTAACGCATTACCGATAGCTCGGAGCATGTATCCTGTATCTCTTACCTTGTAACTCGCTACCAATAACCCGGACCTCATATCTTAAATATCGTAACTTATAATCCATTACCGATAACCTGGAACTCGTATCATGCATCTCGTAGCTCGTAAATCGTTACCGATAGATGGGAACTCGCATCTTGTATATAGTAGCTCGTAACTCATTACTGATTACCCGGAACTCGTATCTTGTGTATCGTAGCTTGTAACCCATTACCAATAACAAGGAACTCGTATCTTGCCTCTCGTAGCTCGTAAATCGTTACTGATAAGAGGGAACTCGTAACTTGTATCTGGTGACGCGTAACTCAGAACTTGTTATTGGTAATGGGTTACCAGCTACGATACACAAGATACGAGTTCCGGGTTATGAGTAGCGAGTTATAAGCTGAGATTTACGAGTTACGAGTTTCGACTTACAAGCTGCGAGTTGCGAATTACGATATACGAATACGAATTACGACTTACGATCTACGATCTACGATCTACGAGATACTAGTTACGAGTTACGAGATACGAAAGGCAGATAAAAGATCCTTGTTATTGGTAATGTGTTACAAGCTACGATACACAAGATACGAGTTCCAGGTGATCAGTAATGAGTTACGAGCTACTAGATGCAAGATAGCTCCGAGTTAGCGGTTAAACGTTACGAGTTCCGAGTTCTGAGTTCCGCGTCATGAGATACAAGCTGCGAATTTCCACCTATCGGTAATGAGTTACGAGTTACTAGATCTAGGATAAGAGTTCGAGGCTATCGTCATTGATTTACAAGATCCGAGATCAAGATTCGAGTTCCGAGTTATAGGCAACGAGTTAAGGTTTACGAGTAACGAGTTACAAGGTAAGTGATACAATATACGAGCTCCGAGTCATCGGTAACGCGCGACTAGTTCCGAGTTCTGAGTCACACGTTACGAGATACAAGTTGCGAATTCTCATTTATCGGTACCGATTTACGAGCTACGAGATGCATGATACGAGTTCCAGGTTATCGGTAATGGATTATAAGTTACGATATTTAAGATACGAGGTACGGGTTATGGGTAGCGAGTTACAAGGTAAGAGATACAAGATACATGCTCCGAGTTATCGGTATTGCGTTACGAGTTCCAAGTTCTGAGTTACACGTCACTAGATACAAGTTGCGAGTTCCCACTTATCGGTAACGATTTACGAGCTACGAGAGGCAAGATACAAGATCCTTGTTATTGGTAATGTGTTACAAGCTACGATACACAAGATACGAGTTCCGGGTTATGAGTAGCGAGTTATATGCTGCGATTAACGAGTTACGAGTTTCGAGTTACGATCTACGAGGTACTAGCTACGAGTTACGAGATAAAAGATGCGAGTTTCCATTTATCGGTAGCTATCGTTGCCCATAACTTGGAACTCGAATTTTCATCTCGGATCTTGTAAATCAATGACGATAACCTCGAACTCGTATCCTAGATCTAGTAGTTCGTAACTAGTTACCGATAGGTAAAATCTCGCATCTTGTATCTCATGACGCGAAACTCTGAACTCGGAACTCATAACGCGTAACCGATAACCAGGAGCGCTTATCTTATAACTCATCACTCGTTACCCATAACTCGGAACCCGTATCTTGTATCTAGTAGCTCGTAACTCATTACTGATTACCTGGAAACGTATCTTGAGTCTCGTAGCTCGTAAGCCATTACCAATAACAAGGAACTCGTATCTTGCCTTTCGTATCTCGTAACTCGTTACCAATAAGTGGGAACTTGCATCTTGTATCTCGTAACGCGTAACTAGTACCTTGTAGATCGTAAGTCGTAATTCGTAACTCGTAACTCGTGTATGGTAACTCGCAACTCGAAACTCGTAACTCGAAGCTCGTAGCTCGTAACTCGTAAATCGCAGCATATAACTCGCTACTCATAACCCGGAACTTGTATCTTGTGTATCGTAGCTTGTAACACATTACCAATAACAAGGATCTTTTATCTTGCCTCTCGTAGCTCGTAAATCGTTACCGATAAGAGGGAAGTCGCAACTTGTATCTAGTGACGCGTAACTCAGAACTTGGAACTCGTAACGCGTTACCGATAACTTGGAGCATGTATCTTATATCTCTTACCTTGTAACACGCTACCAATAACTAGGAACTCGTATCTTAAATATTGTAAATATAATCCATTACCGATAACCTGGTATTCGTATCATGCATCTCGTGGCTCGTAAATCGTTACCGATAGATGGGAACTCGCATCTTGTATATAGTAGCTCGTAACTCATTACTGATTACCCGGAACTCGTATCTTGTGTATCGTAGATTGTAACCCATTACTAGTAACAAGGAACTCGTATCTTGCCTTTCGTATCTCGTAACTCGTTACCAATAAGTTGGAACTTGCATCTTGTGTCTCGTAACTCGTAACTAGTACCTCGAAACTCGTAAATCGCAGCATATAACTCGCTACTCATAACCCGTACCTTGTATCTTGTGTATCGTAGCTTGTAACACATTACCAATAACAAGGTTCTTTTATCTTGCCTCTCGTAGCTCGTAAATCGTTACCGATAAGAGGGAACTCGCAACTTGTATCTATTGACGCGTAACTCAGAACTTGTAACTCGTAACACGTTACTGATAACTCAGAGCATTTATTTTGTATCACTTACCTTGTAACTCGTTACCAATAACTAGGAACTCGTATCTTATATATCGTAACTTGTAATCCATTACCGATAACCTGGAACTCGTATGTTGCATCTCCTAGCTCGTAAATCGTTACCGATAAATGAGAACTCGCAACTTGTATCTCGTAACGTGTTACTCAGAACTCGGAACTAGTCGCGCGTTACCGATGACTCGGAGGTCGTATATTGTATCACTTACCTTGTAACTCGTTACTCGTAAACCTTAACTCGTTGCCTATAACTCGGAGCTCGAATCTTGATCACGGATCTTGTAAATCAAGGACGATAGCCTCGAACTCTTATCCTAGATCTAGTAACTCGTAACTCATTACCGATAGGTGGAAACTCGTATCTTGTATCTCATGACGGAAAACTACGAGCTCGGAACTCGTAACACGTAACCGATAACTCGGAGCTCGTATCTTGTAACTCGTGACTCGTTACCCATAACTCGGAACTCATATCTTGTGTATCGTAGCTTGTAACCCATTACCAATAACAAGGAACTCGTATCTTATATATCGTAACTTGTAATCTATTACCGATAACCTGGAACTCGTATCTTGCATCTCGTAGCTCGTAAATCGTTACCGTTAAGTGGGAACTCGCAACTTGTATCTCGTGACGTGTAACTTAGAATTTGGAACTCGTAACGCGTTACCGATAACTCGGAGCTTGTATCTTGTATCTCTTACCTTGTAGCTCGTAGCTCGTAACTCGTTACCCATTGCTCGGAACTCGTATCTTCTATCTCGGATCTCGCAAATCATTGCCGATAACCTGGAACTCGTATCCTAGATCTTGAAGATCGTAACTCGTTACCAATAAGTGGGTACTCGCATCTTGTATCTCGTGACGCGTAACCCAGGACTCGGAACTTGAAAGTGTTACCGATAATTTGGAGCTCGTATCTTGTATCACTTACCTTGTAATTCGTAACTCGTAACCCGTAACTCGTTGCCCATAACTTGGAACTCGAATATTGATCTCGGATCTTGAAAATCAATGATGATTACCTCGAAGTCGTATCCTAGATCTAGAAGTTCGTAACTCATTACCGATAGGTGGAAACTCGCATCTTGTATCTCATGACGCGAAACTCAGAACTCGGAACTCGTAACGTGTAATCGATAACTCGGTGCTCTCATCTTGTAACTCGTCACTCGTTACCCATAACTCGGAACCCGTATCTTGTATCTAGTATCTCGTAACGCGTAACTAGTACCTCGTAGATCGTAAGTCATAATTCGTAACTCGTAACTCGTATATCGTAGCTCTCAACTCGAAACTCGTAACTCGTAAATTGCAGCTTATAACTCGCTACTCATAACCAGGAACTCGTATCTTGTGTATCGTAGTTTGTAACCCGTTACCTTTAACAAGGAACACGTATCTTGCCTCTCGTAGCTCGTAAATCGTTACTGATAAGTGGGAACCCGCAACTTGTATCTCGTGACGCGTAGCTCAGGACTTGGAACTAGTAACGCATTACCGATAACTCGGAGCTTGTATCTTGTATCTCTTACCTTGTAATTCGTAACTCGTAACTCGTAACTCGTTACCTATTACTCGGAACTCGTATCTTCTATCTAGGATCTTGCAAATCGTTGCCGATAACCTAGAACTCGTATCCTAGATCTTGAAGATCGTAACTCGTTACCAATAAGTGGGAACTCGCATCTTGTATCTCGTGACGTGTAACTCAGAACTCGGAACTAGAAACGCGTTACCGATAACTCGGAGCTCGTATCTTGTAACTCGTAATTTGTAACTCGTTACCCATAACTCGGAACTGGTATCTTATATATCGTATCTTTTAATCCATTACCGATAACCTGGAATTCGTATCTTCCATCTCGTAGCTCGTAAATCATAACCGATAAATGGAAACTCGCATCTTTTATCTCGAGAGGCGTAACCCAGGAGTCGGAACTCGAAAGTGTTACCGATAACTCGGAGCTCGTATCTTGTATCACTTACCTTGTAACTTGTATCTCGTAACCCGTAACTCGTTGCCCATAACTCGGAACTCGAATCTTGATCTCGGATCTTGTAAATCAATGACGATAACCTCGAACTCGTATCCTAGATCTAGTAGTTCGTAACTAGTTACCGATAGGTAAAATCTCGCATTTAGTATCTCATGACGCGAAACTCTGAACTCGGAACTCAACGCGAAACCGATAACCACGTTACCTATAACTCGGATCTTGCAAATCATTGCAGATAACCTGAAACTCGTATCCTAGAACTTGAAGATCGTAACTCGTTACCAATAAGTGGGTAATCGCATCTTGTATCTCGTGACGTGTAACTCAGAACTCGGAACTAGAAACGCGTTACCGATAACTCGGAGCTAGTATCTTGTAACTCGTAACTCGTTACCCATAACTCGAAACTCGTATCTTAAATATCGTTACTTATAATCCATTACCGATAACCTGGAACTCGTATCTTGCATCTCGTCGCTCGTAAATCTTTACCGATAAATAGGAACTCGCATCTTGTATCTCGTAACTCGTAACTCTAGTACCTCGTAGATCGTAAGTCGTAATTCGCAACTGGTAACTCGTATATCGTAACTCGCAACTCGTGAATCGAGGCTTAAAACTCGCTACTCATAATCCGGAACTCGTATCTTGTGTAAAGTAGCTTGTAACCCATTACCAATAACAAGGAACTCGTATCCTGCCTCTCGTAGCTCGTAAATCGTTATCGATAAATGGGAACTCGCATCTTGTATCTCGTGACGCGTAACTCAGACTCGGAACGTGTAAGTGTTACCGATAACTCGGAGCTCGTATCTTGTATCACTTACCTTGTAACTCGTAACCCGTAACTCGTTGCCCATAACTCGGAACTCGAAGCTTCATCTCGGATTTTGTAAATCAATGACGATAACCTCGAACTCGTATCCTAGATCTAGTAGTTCGTTACTCGTTACCGATAGGTGAAAACTCGCATATTGTATCTCATGACGCGAAACTCAGAACTCAGAACTCGTAACACGTAACCGATAACTCGGAACTCGTATCTTATATATCGTAACTTGTAATCCATTACCGATAACCTGGAACTCGTATCTTGCATCTCGTAGCTCGTAAATCGTTACCGATTAATGAGAACTCACAACCTGTATCTCGTAACGTGTGACTCAGAACTCGGAACTAGTCACGCGTTACCGATAGCTCGGAGCTCGTATATTGTATCACTTACCTAGTAACTCGTTACTCGTAAGCCTTAACTCGTTGCCCATAACTCGGAACTCGAATCTTGATCTCGGATCTTGTAAATCAATGACGATAGCCTCGAACTCTTATCCTAGATCTCGTAATTCGTAACTAGTTACCGATAGGTAAAATCTCGCATCTTATATCTCATGACGCGAAACGCTGAACTCGGAACTCATAACGCGTAACCAATAACCCGGAGCGCTTATCTTATAACTCATCACTCGTTACCCATAACTCGGAACCCGTATCATGTATCTAGTAGCTCGTAACTCATTACTGATTACCTGGAACTCGTATCTTGTGTCTCGTAGCTCGTAACTTGTTACGATAAGTGGGAACTCGAATCTTGTATCTCGTAAGTAGTACCTCGTAGATCGTAAGTCGTAATTCGTAACTCGTAACTCGTAACTCGTAACTCGTAACTCGTAACTCGTAACTCGTAACTCGTAACTCGTAACTCGTAACTCGTAACTCGTAACTCGTAACTCGTAACTCGTAACTCGTAACTCGTAACTCGTAACTCGTAACTCGTAACTCGTATATCGTAACTCGCAACTCTTAACTCGTAAATTGCAGCTTATAACTCGCTACTCATAACCAGGAACTCGTATCTTGTGTATCGTAGCTTGTAACCCATTTACCTTTAACAAGGAACTCGTATCATACATCTCGTAGCTCGTAAATCGGTACCGATAAATGGGAACTCGCATGTTTTATCTCGTGACGCGTAACTCAGGACTCGGAACTCGAAAGTGCTTCCGATAATCACTTACCTTGTAATTCGTAACTCGTAACCCGTAACTCGTTGCCCATAACATGGAACTCGAATCTTTATCTCGGATCTAGAAAATCAATGATGATAACGTCGAAGTCGTATCCTAGATCTAGAAGTTCGTAACTCGTTACTGATAGGTGGAAACTCGCATCTTGTATCTCATGACGCGGAACTCAGAACTTGGACTTCGTAACGCGTTACCGATAACTCGGAGCATGTATCTTATATCTTTTACCTTGTAACTCGCTACCAATAACTCGGAACTCGTATCATATATATCGTAACTTGTAATCCATAACCGATAACCTGGAACACGTATCTTGCATCTCGTAGCTTTTAAATCGTTACCGATAGATGGGAACTCGCATCTTGTATCTCATGACGCGTAACTCATGACTCGGAACTCGTAACGCGTAACGGATAACCCGGAACCCGTATCTTGTGTATCGTGGCTTGTAACCCATTACCAATAACAAGGAACTCGTATCTTGCCTCTCGTAGCTCGTAAATGGTTTCCGATAAGTGGGAACTCTCAACTTATATCTCGTGACCCATAACTCAGAGCTTGGAACTCGTAACGTGTTACCGATAACTTGGAGCTTGTATCCTGTATATCTTACCTTGTAAAGCGTAACTCGTGACTCGTAACTCGTTACCCATAACTCGGAACTCGTATCTTGTATCTAGTAGCTCGTAACTCATAACTGATCTCCAATAATAAGGAACTCGTATCTTGCCTCTCGTAGCTCGTAAATCGTTACTGATAAGTGGGAACTCGTAACTTGTATCTTGTGACGCGTAACTCAGTAACTTGGAACTCGTAACGCGTATCTAACAAATCCTAGCTCGTATCTTGTTACTCGTAACTCGTTACGATAAATGGAAACTTGCATCTTTTATCTCGTAACTCGTAGCTAGTACCTCGTAGATCGTAAGTCGTAATTCGTAACTCGTAACTCGTATATCGTAACTCGCAACTCGTAACTCGTAAATCGCAGCTTATAACTCGCTACTCATAACCAGGAACTCGTATCTTGTGTATCGTAGCTTGTAACCCATTACCAATAACAAGGAACTCGTATCTTGCCTCTCGTAGCTCGTAAATCGTTACTGATAAGTGGGAACTCGTAACTTGTATCTTGTGACGCGTAACTCAGAACTTGGAACTCGTAACGCGTATCTCATAACTCGTAGCTCGTATCTTGTAACTCGTAACTCGTTGCGATAAATGGAAACTCGCATCTTTTATCTCGTCACTCGTAACCAGTACCTCGTAGATCGTAAGTCGTAATTCGTAGCTCGTAACTCGTATATCGTGACTCGGTATTCGTAACTCGAAACTCGTAACTCGTTAATCGCAGCATATAACTCGCTACTCATAACCCGGAACTCGTATCTTGTGTATCGTAGCATGTAACACATTATCAATAACAAGGATCTTGTATCTTGCCTCTTGTAGCTCGTAAATCGTTACCGATAAGTGGGAACTCGCAACTTGTATCTAGTGACGTGTAACTCAGAACCTGGAACTCGTAACGCGTTACCGATAACTCGGAGCATGTATCTTGTATCTCTTACCTTGTAACTCGCTACTAATAACCCGGACCTCGTATCTTAAATATCGTAACTTATAATCCATTACCGATAACCTGGAACTCGAATCATACATCTTGTAGCTCGTAAATCGGTACCGATAAATGGGAACTCGCATCCTTTATCTCGTGACGCGTAACTCAGGACTCGGAACCGTTATCGATAATTTGGAGCTCGTATCTTGTATCACTTACCTTGTAATTCGTAACTCGTAACCCGTAACTCGTTGCCCATAACTTGGAACTCGAATCTTGATCTCGGATCTAGAAAATCAATGATGATAACCTCGAAGTCGTATCCTAGATCTAGATGTTCGTAACTCGTTACCGATAGGTGGAAACTCGCATCTTGTATCTCATGACCCGAAACTCAGAACTCGGAACTCGTAACGTGTAATCGATAACTCGGTGCTCTCATCTTGTAACTCGTCACTCGTTACCCATAACTCGGAACCCGTATCTTGTATCTAGTATCTCGTAACGCGTAACTAGTACCTCGTAGATCGTAAGTCATAATTCGTAACTCGTAACTCGTATATCGTAGCTCTCAACTCGAAACTCGTAACTCGTAACTCGTAAATTGCAGCTTATAACTCGCTACTCATAACCAGGAACTCGTATCTTGTGTATCGTAGCTTGTAACCCGTTACCTTTAACAAGGAACACGTATCTTGCCTCTCGTAGCTCGTAAATCGTTACTGATAAGTGGGAACCCGCAACTTGTATCTCGTGACGCGTAGCTCAGGACTTGGAACTCGTAACGCGTTACCGATAACTCGGAGCATGTATCTTGTATCTCTTACCTTGTAACTCGCTACTTATAACCCGGACCTCGTATCTTAAATATCGTAACTTATAATCCATTACCGATAACCTGGAACTCGAATCATACATCTTGTAGCTCGTAAATCGGTACCGATAAATGGGAACTCGCATCCTTTATCTCGTGACGCGTACCTCAGGACTCGGAACCGTTATCGATAATTTGGAGCTCGTATCTTGTATCACTTACCTTGTAATTCGTAACTCGTAACCCGTAACTCGTTGCCCATAACTTGGAACTCGAATCTTGATCTCGGATCTAGAAATTCAATGATGATAACGTCGAAGTCGTATCTTAGATCTAGAAGTTCGTAACTCGTTACCGATAGATGGAAACTCGCATCTTGTATCTCATGACGCGGAACTCAGCACTTGGAACTCGTAACGCGTTACCGATAACTCGGAGCATGTATCATATATCTTTCACCTTGTAACTCGCTACCAATAACTCGGAACTCGTATCATATATATCGTAACTTGTAATACATTACCGATAACCTGGAACTCGTATCTTGCATTTCGTAGCTCGTAAATCGTTACCGATAAGTGGGAACTCTCAACTTATATCTCGTGACGCAAAATTCAAAACTTGGAACTCGTAACGTGTTACCGATAACTTGAAGCTTGTATCTTGAAGATCGTAACTCGTTACTTATAAGTGGGTACTCGCATCTTGTATCTCGTGACGCGTAACCCAGGACTCGGAACTCGAAAGTGTTACCTATAATTTGGAGCTCGTATCTTGTATCACTTACCTTGTAATTCGTAACTCGTAACCCGTAACTCGTTGCCCATAACTTGAAACTCGAATCTTGATCTCGGATCTTGAAAATCTATGATGATAACCTCGAAGTCGTATCCTAGATCTAGAAGTTCGTAACTCGTTACCGATAGGTGGAAACTCGCATCTTGTATCTCATGACGCGAAACTCAGAACTCGGAACTTGTAACGTGTAACCGATAACTCGGAGCTCGTATCTTGCTTCTAGTAGCTCGTAACTCATTACTCATTACCTGGAACTCGTATCTTGTGTCTCATAGCTCGTAACTCTTTACGATAAGTAGGAACTCGCATCTTGTATCTCGTAACTCGTAACTAGTACCTCGTAGATCGTAAGTGGTAATTCGCAACTCGTAACTCGTATATCGTAACTTGCAACTCGAAACTCGAAACTCGTAACTCGTAACTCGAAACTCGTAAATTGCAGCTTACAACTCGCTACTCATAACCCGGAACTCGTATCTTGTGTAAAGTAGCTTGTAACCCGTTACCAATAACAAGGAACTCGTATCTTGCCTCCCGTAGCTCGTAAATCGTTACTGATAAGTGAGAACCCGCAACTTGTATCTCGTGACGAGGAGCTCAGGACTTGGAACTAGTAACGCATATAATAACTCGGAGCTTGTATCTTGTATCTCTTACCTTGTAATTCGTAACTCGTAGCTCTTAACTCGTTACCCATTACTCGGAACTCGTATCTTCTATCTAGGATCTTGCAAATCATTGCCGATAACGTGGAACTCGTATCCTAGATCTTGAAGATCGTAACTCGTTACCAATAAGTGGGAACTCGCATCTTGTATCTCGTGACGTGTAACTCAGAACTCGGAACTAGAAACGCGTCACCCATAACTCGGAACTCGTATCTTATATATCGTATCTTGTAATCCATTACCGATAACCTGGAACTCGTATCTTCCATCTCGTAGCTCGTAAATCATAACCGATAAATGGATCATTAACCATTACCAATAACAAGGAACTCGTATCTTGCCTCTCGTAGCTCGTAAATCGTTACTGATAAGTGGGAACTCGTAACTTGTATCTTGTGACGCGTAACTCAGAACTTGGAACTCGTAACGCGTATCTCATAACTCGTAGCTCGTATCTTGTAACTCGTAACTCGTTGCGATAAATGGAAACTCGCATCTTTTATCTCGTCACTCGTAACCAGTACCTCGTAGATCGTAAGTCGTAATTCGTAGCTCGTAACTCGTATATCGTGACTCGGTATTCGTAACTCGAAACTCGTAACTCGTTAATCGCAGCATATAACTCGCTACTCATAACCCGGAACTCGTATCTTGTGTATCGTAGCATGTAACACATTATCAATAACAAGGATCTTGTATCTTGCCTCTTGTAGCTCGTAAATCGTTACCGATAAGTGGGAACTCGCAACTTGTATCTAGTGACGTGTAACTCAGAACCTGGAACTCGTAACGCGTTACCGATAACTCGGAGCATGTATCTTGTATCTCTTACCTTGTAACTCGCTACTAATAACCCGGACCTCGTATCTTAAATATCGTAACTTATAATCCATTACCGATAACCTGGAACTCGAATCATACATCTTGTAGCTCGTAAATCGGTACCGATAAATGGGAACTCGCATCCTTTATCTCGTGACGCGTAACTCAGGACTCGGAACCGTTATCGATAATTTGGAGCTCGTATCTTGTATCACTTACCTTGTAATTCGTAACTCGTAACCCGTAACTCGTTGCCCATAACTTGGAACTCGAATCTTGATCTCGGATCTAGAAAATCAATGATGATAACCTCGAAGTCGTATCCTAGATCTAGATGTTCGTAACTAGTTACCGATAGGTAAAATCTCGCATCTTGTATCTCATGACGCGAAACATTGAACTCGGAACTCATAACGCGTAACCGATAACCAGGAGCGCTTATCTTATAACTCATCACTCGTTACCCATAACTCGGAACCCGTATCTTGTATCTAGTAGCTCGTAACTCATTACTGATTACCTGGAACTCTTATCTTGTGTCTCGTAGCTCGTAACCCATTATCAATAACAAGGAACTCGTATCTTGCCTCTTGTAGCTCGTAAATCGTTAATGATAAGTGGGAACTCGTAACTTGTATCTCGTGACACGTAGCTCAGGACTTGGAACTCGTAACGCGTTACCGATAACTCGGAGCTTGTATCTTGTATCTCTTACCTTGTAACTCGCAACTCGTAACTCGTTACCTATTACTCGGAACTTGTATCATCTATCTAGGATCTTGCAAATCATTGCCGATAACCTGAAACTCGTATCCTAGATCTTGATGAACGTAACTCGTTACCAATAATGGGAAATCGCTTCTTGTATCTCGTGACGTGTAACTGAGAACTCGGAACTAGGAACGCGTTACCCATAACTCGAAACTCGATCTTATATATCGTAACTTGTAATCCATTACCGATAACCTGGAACTTGTATCACTTACCTTGTAACTCGTAACCCGTAACTCGTTGCCCATAACTCGGAACTCGAATCTTCATCTCGGATTTTGTAAATCAATGACGATAACCTCGAACTCGTATCCTAGATCTAGTAGTTCGTTACTCGTTACCGATAGGTGAAAACTCGCATCTTGTATCTCATGACGCGAAACTCAGAACTCAGAACTCGTAACGCGTAACCGATAACTCGGTGCTCTCATCTTGTAACTCGTCACTCGTTACCCATAACTCGGAACCCGTATCTTGTATCTAGTAGCTCGTAACTCATTACTGATTACCTGGAACTCCTATCTTGCATCTCGTAGCTCGTAAATCGTTGCCGATAAATGGGAACACGCATCTTTTATCTCGTGACGCGTAACTCAGGACTCGGAACTCGAAAGTGTTACAGGTAACTCGGAGCTCGTATCTTGTATCACCTACCTTGTAACTCGTAACTCGTAACCCGTGACTCGTTGCCCATAACTCGGACCGCGAATCTTGACCTCGGATCTAGTAAATCAATGACGATAACCTCGAACTCGTATCCTAGATCTAGTAGTTTGTAACTAGTTACCGATAGGTGAAAACTCGCAACTTGTATCTCATGACGTGAACGTCAGGATCGTAACTCGTTACCAATAAGTTGGAACTCGCATCTTGTATCTCGTGACGTGTAACTCAGAACTCGGAACTAGTAACGCGTTACCGATAACTC
The DNA here is from genome assembly GCA_949316355.1 of Bruchidius siliquastri. Taxonomy (NCBI): domain Eukaryota; kingdom Metazoa; phylum Arthropoda; class Insecta; order Coleoptera; family Chrysomelidae; genus Bruchidius; species Bruchidius siliquastri. The sequence continues at coordinate 23,847,877 of OX438529.1, forward strand.
GGAGCTCGTATCTTGTAACTCGTAACTCGTGACTCGTTACCCATAAATCGGAACTCATATCTTATATTACCGATAACCTGGAACTCGTGTCTTACATCTCGTAGCTAGTAAATCGTTACCGATAAATGGGAACTCGCATCTTGTATCTCGTGACGCGTAACTCAGAACTTGGAACTCGTAACGCGTTACCGATAACTTGGAGCATGTATCTTATATCTCTTACCTTGTAACTCGCTACCAATAACTAGCAACTCGTATCTTAAATATCGTAACTTATAATCCATTACCGATAACCTGGAATTCGTATCATGCATCTCGTGGCTCGTAAATCGTTACCGATAGATGGGAACTCGCATCTTGTATATAGTAGCTCGTAACTCATTACTGATTACCCGGAACTCGTATCTTGTGTATCGTAGATTGTAACCCATTACTAATAACAAGGAACTCGTATCTTGCCTTTCGTAACTCGTAACTCGTTACCAATAAGTGGGAACTTGCATCTGGTATCTCGTAACTCGTAACTAGTACCTTGTAGATCGTAAGTCGTAAATCGTAACTCGTGTATGGTAACTCGCAACTCGAAACACGTAACTCGAAACTCGTAACTCATAAATCGCAGCATATAACTCGCTACTCATAACCCGGAACTCGTATCTTGTGTATCGTAGCTTGTAACACATTACCAATAACAAGTTCTGAGTTACGCGTCACCAGATACAAGTTACGAGTTCCCACTTATCAGTAACGATTTACGAGCTACGAGTTCCTTGTTATTGGTAATGTATCTTGCCTCTCGTAGCTCGTAAATCGTTACCGTTAAGTGGGAACTCGCAACTTGTATCTCGTGACGTGTAACTTAGAAGTTGGAACTCGTAACGCGTTACCGATAACTCGGAGCTTGTATCTTGTATCTCTTACCTTGTAACTCGCAGCTCGTAACTCGTTACCCATTGCTCGGAACTCGTATCTTCTGTCTCGAATCTCGCAAATCATTGCCGATAACCTGGAACTCGTATCCTAGATCTTGAAGATCGTAACTCGTTACCAATAAGTGGGTACTCGCATCTTGTATCTCGTGACGCGTAACCCAGGACTCGGAACTCGAAAGTGTTACCGATAATTTGGAGCTCGTATCTTGTATCACTTACCTTGTTATTCGTAACTCGTAACCCGTAACTCGTTGCCCATAACCTGGAACTCGAATCTTGATCTCGGATCTTGAAAATCAATGATGATTACCTCGAAGTCGTATCATAGATCTAGAAGTTCGTAACTCGTTACCGATAGGTGGAAACTCGCATCTAGTATCTCATGACGCGAAACTCAGAACTCGGAACTCGTAACGTGTAACCGATAACTCGGAGCTCGTATCTTGCATCTAGTATCTCGTAACGCGTAACTAGTACCTCGTAGATCGTAAGTCATAATTCGTAACTCGTAACTCGTATATCGTAGCTCTCAACTCGAAACTCGTAACTCGTAACTCGTAAATTGCAGCTTATAACTCGCTACTCATAACCAGGAACTCGTATCTTGTGTATCGTAGCTTATAACCCGTTACCTTTAACAAGGAACACGTATCTTGCCTCTCGTAGCTCGTAAATCGTTACTGATAAGTGGGAACCCGCAACTTGTATCTCGTGACGCGTAGCTCAGGACTTGGAACCAGTAACGCATTACCGATAACTCGGAGCTTGTATCTTGTATCTCTTACCTTGTAATTCGTAACTCGTAACTCGTTACCTATTACTCGGAACTCGTATCTTCTATCTAGGATCTTGCAAATCGTTGCCGATAACCTAGAACCCGTATCCTAGATCTTGAAGATCGTAACTCGTTACCAATAAGTGGGAACTCGCATCTTGTATCTCGTGACGTGTAACTCAGAACTCGGAACTAGAAACGCGTTACCGATAACTCGGAGCTCGTATCTTGTAACTCGTAACTTGTAACTCGTTACCCATAACTCGGAACTGGTATCTTATATATCGTATCTTTTAATCCATTACCGATAACCTGGAATTCGTATCTTCCATCTCGTAGCTCGTAAATCATAACCGATAAATGGAAACTCGCATCTTTTATCTCGAGAGGCGTAACCCAGGAGTCGGAACTCGAAAGTGTTACCGATAACTCGGAGCTCGTATCTTGTAACTCGTAACTCGTTACCCATAACTCGAAACTCGTATCTTAAATATCGTTACTTATAATCCATTACCGATAACCTGGATCTCGTATCTTGCATCTCGTCGCTCGTAAATCTTTACCGATAAATGGGAACTCGCATCTTGTATCTCGTAACTCGTAACTAGTACCTCGTAGATCGTAAGTCGTAATCCGCAACTGGTAACTCGTATATCGTAACTCGCAACTCGTGAATCGAGGCTTAAAACTCGCTACTCATAACCCGGAACTCGTATCTTGTGTAAAGTAGCTTGTAACCCATTACCAATAACAAGGAACTCGTATCCTGCCTCTCGTAGCTCGTAAATCGTTATCGATAAATGGGAACTCGCATCTTGTATCTCGTGACGCGTAACTCAGACTCGGAACGTGTAAGTGTTACCGATAACTCGGAGCTCGTATCTTGTATCACTTACCTTGTAACTCGTAACCCGTAACTCGTTGCCCATAACTCGGAACTCGAAGCTTCATCTCGGATTTTGTAAATCAATGACGATAGCCTCGAAATCTTATCCTAGATCTAGTAATTCGTAACTAGTTACCGATAGGTAAAATCTCGCATCTTATATCTCATGACGCGAAACGCTACACTCGGAACTCATAACGCGTAACCAATAACCCGGAGCGCTTATCTTATAACTCATCACTCGTTACCCATAACTCGGAACCCGTATCATGTATCTAGTAGCTCGTAACTCATTACTGATTACCTGGAACTCGTATCTTGTGTCTCGTAGCTCGTAACTTGTTACGATAAGTGGGAACTCGCATCTTGTATCTTGTAACTCGTAACTAGTACCTCGTAGATCGTAAGTCGTAATTCGCAACACGTAACTCGTATATCGTAACTCGAAACTCGAAACTCGAAACTCGTAACTCGTAACTCGTCAAACGAGGCTTATAACTCGCTACTCATAACCTGGAACTCGTATCTTGTGTAAAGTAGCTTGTAACCCATTACCAATAACAAGGAACTCGTAACTTGCCTCCCGTAGCTCGTAAATCGTTACCGATAAATGGGAACTCGCATCTTGTATCTCGTGACGCGTAGCTCAGGACTTGGAACTCGTAACGCGTTACCGATAACTCGGAGCTTGTATCTTGTATCTCTTACCTTGTAACTCGTAACTCGTAACTCGTTACCTATTAATCGGAACTCGTATCTTCTATCTAGGATCATGCAAATCATTGCCGATATCCTGGAACTCGTATCCTAGATCTTGAAGATCGTAGCTCGTTACCAATAAGTGGAAACTCGCATCTTGTATCTCGTGACGTGTAACTCAGAACTCGGAACTAGAAACGCGTTACCGATAACTCGGAGCTCGTATCTTGTAACTCGTAACTCATTACCCATAACTCGGAGCTCGTATCGTTATATATCGTAACTTGTAATCCATTACCGATAACCTGGAACTCGTATCCTCCATCTCGTAGCTCGTAAATCATAACCGATAAATGGAAACTCGCATCTTTTATCTCGTGAGGCATAACCCAGGTAGTCGGAACTCGAAAGTGATACCGATAACTCGGAGCTCGAATCTTGTATCACTTAACTTCTAGCTTGTAACTCGTAACCCGTAACTCATTGCCCATTACTCGGAACTCGAATCTTGATCTCGGATCTTGTAAATCAATGGCAATAACCTCGAACTCGTATCCTAGATATAGTAGTTCGTAACTAGTTACCGATAGGTGAAAACTCGCATCTTGTATCTCATGACGCGATAGTCAGAACTCGGAACTCATAACGCTCACTCGTTACCCATAACTCGGAACCCGTATGTTGTATCTAGTAGCTCGTAACTCATTACTGATTACTTGGAACTCGTATCTTGTGTCTCGTAGCTCGTAACTTGTTACGGTAAGTGGGAACTCGCATCTTGTATCTCGTAACTCGTAAGTAGTACCTCGTAGATCGTAAGTCGTAATTCGTAACTCGTAACTCGTAACTCGTAACTCGTTTATCGTAACTCGCAACCCTTAACTCGTAAATCGCAGCTTATAACTCGCTACTCATAACCAGGAACTCGTATCTTGTGTATCGTAGCTTGTAACCCATTACCTTTAACAAGGAACTCGTATCATACATCTCGTAGCTCGTAAATCGGTACCGATAAATGGGAACTCGCATCTTTTATCTCGTGACGCGTAACTCAGGACTCGGAACTCGAAAGTGCTTCCGATAATCACTTACCTTGTAATTCGTAACTCGTAACCCGTAACTCGTTGCCCATAACTTGGAACTCGAATCTTGATCTCGGATCTAGAAAATCAATGATGATAACGTCGAAGTCGTATCCTAGATCTAGAAGTTCGTAACTCGTTACCGATAGGTGGAAACTCGCATCTTGTATCTCAGAACTTGGACTTCGTAACGCGTTACCGATAACTCGGAGCATGTATCTTATATCTTTTACCTTGTAACTCGCTACCAATAACTCGGAACTCGTATCATATATATCGTAACTTGTAATCCATTACCGATAACCTGGAACACGTATCTTGCATCTCGTAGCTCGTAAATCGTTACCGATAGATGGGAACTCGCATCTTGTATCTCATGACGCGTAACCCATGACTCGGAACTCGTAACGCGTAACGGATAACCCGGAACTCGTATCTTGTGTATCGTGGCTTGTAACCCATTACCATTACTTATCTCTTACCTTGTAACTCGCTACCAATAACTAGGAACTCGTATCTAAAATATCGTAACTTATAATCCATTACCGATAATCTGGAATTCGTATCATGCATCTCGTGGCTCGTAAATCGTTACCGAGAGATGGAAACTCGCATCTTGTATATAGTAGCTCGTAACTCATTACTGATTACCCGGAACTCGTATCTTGTGTATCGTAGATTGTAACCCATTCCTAATAACAAGGAACTCGTATCTTGCCTTTCGTATCTCGTAACTCGTTACCAATAAGTGGGACCTTGCATCTTGTGTCTCGTAACTCGTAATAAGTACCTTGAAGATCGTAAGTCGTAATTCATAACTCGTAACTCGTGTATGGTAACTCGCAACTCGAAACTGGTAACTCGAAACTCGTAACTCGTAACTCGGTACTCATAACCCGGTACTCGTATCTTGTGTATCGTAGCTTGTAGTACATTACCAATAGCAAGGATCTTGTATCTCGCCTCTCGTAGCTCGTAAATCGTTACCGATAAGTGGGAACTCGCAACTTGTATCTCGTAAAGTGTGATTCAGAACTCGGAACTAGTCACGCGTTACCGATAACTCGGAGCTCGTATATTGTATCACTTACCTTGTAACTCGTTACTCGTAAATCTTAACTCGTTGCCCATAACTCGGACCTCGAATCTTGATCTCGGATCTTGTAAATCAATGACGATAACCTCGAACTCTTATCCTAGATCTAGTAATTCGTAACTCATTACCGATAGGTGGAAACTCGTATCTTGTATCTCATGACGGAAAACTCATAGCTCGGAACTCGTAACGCGTAACCGATAACTCGGAGCTCGTATCTTGTAACTCGTGACTCATTACCCATAACTCGGAACTCGTATCTTGTGTATCGTAGCTTGTAACCCATTACCAATAACAAGGAACTCGTATCTTGCATCTCGTAGCTCGTACATCGTTACCGTTAAGTGTGAACTCGCAACTTGTATATTGTGGTGTGTAACTCAGAAGTTGGAACTCGTAACGCGTTACCGATAACTCGGAGCTTGTATCTTGTAGCTCTTCCGTTGTAACTCGTAACTCGTAGCTCGTAACTCGTTACCCATTACTCGGAACTCGTATCTTCTATCTCGGATCTCGCAAATCATTTCCGATAACCTAGAACTCGTATCCTAGATTTTGAAGATCGTAACTCGTTACCAATAAGTGGGAACTCGCATCTCGTATCTCGTGACGTGTCACTCAGAACTCGGAACTAGTAACGCGTTACCGATAACTCAGAGCTTGTATCTTGTAACTCGTAACTCGTTACCCATAACTTGGAACTCGTATCTTATATATCGTAACTTGTAATCCAATACCGATAACCTGGAACTCGTATCTTGCATGTCGTAGCTCGTAAATCGTTACCGATAAATGGGAACTCGCATCTTGTATCTCGTGACGCGTAGCTCAGGACTTGGAACTCGTAACGCGTTACCGATAACTCGGAGCTTGTATCTTGTATCTCTTACCTTGTAACTCGTAACTAGTAACTCGTTACCTATTAATCGGAACTCGTATCTTCTATCTAGGATCATGCAAATCATTGCCGATATCCTGGAACTCGTATCCTAGATCTTGAAGATCGTAACTCGTTACCAATAAGTGGAAACTCGCATCTTGTATCTCGTGACGTGTAACTCAGAACTCGGAACTAGAAACGCGTTACCGATAACTCGGAGCTCGTATCTTGTAACTCGTAACTCATTACCCATAACTCGGAGCTCGTATCTTATATATCGTAACTTGTAATCCATTACCGATAACCTGGAACTCGTATCCTCCATCTCGTAGCTCGTAAATCATAACCGATAAATGGAAACTCGCATCTTTTATCTCGTGAGGCATAACCCAGGTAGTCGGAACTCGAAAGTGATACCGATAACTCGGAGCTCGAATCTTGTATCACTTAACTTCTAGCTTGTAACTCGTAACCCGTAACTCATTGCCCATTACTCGGAACTCGAATCTTGATCTCGGATCTTGTAAATCAATGGCAATAACCTCGAACTCGTATCCTAGATATAGTAGTTCGTAACTAGTTACCGATAGGTGAAAACTCGCATCTTGTATCTCATGACGCGATAGTCAAAACTCGGAACTCATAACGCTCACTCGTTACCCATAACTCGGAACCCGTATGTTGTATCTAGTAGCTCGTAACTCATTACTGATTACTTGGAACTCGTATCTTGTGTCTCGTAGCTCGTAACTTGTTACGATAAGTGGGAACTCGCATCTTGTATCTCGTAACTCGTAAGTAGTACCTCGTAGATCGTAAGTCGTAATTCGTAACTCGTAACTCGTAACTTGGAACTCGAATCTTGATCTCGGATCTAGAAAATCAATGATGATAACGTCGAAGTCGTATTCTAGATCTAGAAGTTCGTAACTCGTTACCGATAGGTGGAAACTCGCATCTTGTATCTCAGAACTTGGACTTCGTAACGCGTTACCGATAACTCGGAGCATGTATCTTATATCTTTTACCTTGTAACTCGCTACCAATAACTCGGAACTCGTATCATATATATCGTAACTTGTAATCCATTACCGATAACCTGGAACACGTATCTTGCATCTCGTAGCTCGTAAATCGTTACCGATAGATGGGAACTCGCATTTTGTATCTCATGACGCGTAACCCATGACTCGGAACTCGTAACGCGTAACGGATAACCCGGAACTCGTATCTTGTGTATCGTGGCTTGTAACCCATTACCAGTAACAAGGAACTCGTATCTTGCCTCTCGTAGCTCGTAAATCGTTACTGATAAGTGGGAACTCGTAACTTGTATCTTGTGACGCGTAACTCAGAACTTGGAACTCGTAACGCGTATCTAACAACTCGCAGCTCGTATCTTGTTACTCGTAACTCGTTACGATAAATGGGAACTCGCGTCTTTTATCTCGTAACTCGTAACCAGTACCTCGTAGATCGTAAGTCGTAATTCGTAACTCGTAACTCGTATATCGTAACTCGGTATTCGTAACTCGAAACTCGTAACTCGTTAATCGCAGCATATAACTCGCTACTCATAACCCGGAACTCGTATCTTGTGTATCGTAGCATGTAACACATTATCAATAACAAGGATCTTGTATCTTGCCTCTTGTAGCTCGTAAATCGTTACCGATAAGTGGGAACTCGCAACTTGTATCTAGTGACGTGTAACTCAGAACTTGGAACTCGTAACGCGTTACCGATAACTCGGAGCATGTATCTTATATCTCTTACCTTGTAACTCGCTACCAATAACTAGCAACTCGTATCTTAAATATCGTAACTTATAATCCATTACCGATAACCTGGAATTCGTATCATGCATCTCGTGGCTCGTAAATCGTTACCGATAGATAGGAACTCGCATCTTGTATATAGTAGCTCGTAGCTCATTACTGATTACCCGGAACTCGTATCTTGTGTATCGTAGATTGTAACCCATTACTAATAACAAGGAACTCGTATCTTGCCTTTCGTAACTCGTAACTCGTTACCAATAAGTGGGAACTTGCATCTGGTATCTCGTAACTCGTAACTAGTACCTTGTAGATCGTAAGTCGTAAATCGTAACTCGTAACTCGTGTATGGTAACTCGCAACTCGAAACACGTAACTCGAAACTCGTAACTCGTAAATCGCAGCATATAACTCGCTACTCATAACCCGGAACTTGTATCTTGTGTATCGTAGCTTGTAACACATTACCAATAACAAGGATCTTTTATCTTGCCTCTCGTAGCTCGTAAATAGTTACCGATAAGAGGGAACTCGCAACTTGTATCTAGTGACGCGTAACTCAGAACTTGGAACTCGTAACGCGTTACCGATAACTTGGAGCATGTATCTTATATCTCTTACCTTGTAACTCGCTACCAATAACTAGGAACTCGTATCTAAAATATCGTAACTTATAATCCATTACCGATAATCTGGAATTCGTATCATGCATCTCGTGGCTCGTAAATCGTTACCGAGAGATGGAAACTCGCATCTTGTATATAGTAGCTCGTAACTCATTACTGATTACCCGGAACTCGTATCTTGTGTATCGTAGATTGTAACCCATTCCTAATAACAAGGAACTCGTATCTTGCCTTTCGTATCTCGTAACTCGTTACCAATAAGTGGGACCTTGCATCTTGTGTCTCGTAACTCGTAATAAGTACCTTGAAGATCGTAAGTCGTAATTCATAACTCGTAACTCGTGTATGGTAACTCGCAACTCGAAACTGGTAACTCGAAACTCGTAACACGTAACTCGAAAATCGCAGCATATAACTCGGTACTCATAACCCGGTACTCGTATCTTGTGTATCGTAGCTTGTAGTACATTACCAATAGCAAGGATCTTGTATCTCGCCTCTCGTAGCTCGTGAATCGTTACCGATAAGTGGGAACTCGCAACTTGTATCTCGTAAAGTGTGATTCAGAACTCGGAACTAGTCACGCGTTACCGATAACTCGGAGCTCGTATATTGTATCACTTACCTTGTAACTCGTTACTCGTAAATCTTAACTCGTTGCCCATAACTCGGACCTCGAATCTTGATCTCGGATCTTGTAAATCAATGACGATAACCTCGAACTCTTATCCTAGATCTAGTAATTCGTAACTCATTACCGATAGGTGGAAACTCGTATCTTGTATCTCATGACGGAAAACTCATAGCTCGGAACTCGTAACGCGTAACCGATAACTCGGAGCTCGTATCTTGTAACTCGTGACTCATTACCCATAACTCGGAACTCGTATCTTGTGTATCGTAGCTTGTAACCCATTACCAATAACAAGGAACTCGTATCTTGCATCTCGTAGCTCGTACATCGTTACCGTTAAGTGGGAACTCGCAACTTGTATCTTGTGGTGTGTAACTCAGAAGTTGGAACTCGTAACGCGTTACCGATAACTCGGAGCTTGTATCTTGTATCTCTTCCGTTGTAACTCGTAACTCGTAGCTCGTAACTCGTTACCCATTACTCGGAACTCGTATCTTCTATCTCGGATCTCGCAAATCATTTCCGATAACCTAGAACTCGTATCCTAGATTTTGAAGATCGTAACTCGTTACCAATAAGTGGGAACTCGCATCTCGTATCTCGTGACGTGTCACTCAGAACTCGGAACTAGTAACGCGTTACCGATAACTCAGAGCTTGTATCTTGTAACTCGTAACTCGTTACCCATAACTTGGAACTCGTATCTTATATATCGTAACTTGTAATCCAATACCGATAACCTGGAACTCGTATCTTGCATGTCGTAGCTCGTAAATCGTTACCGATAAATGGGAACTCGCATCTTGTATCTCGTGACGTGTAACTCAGAACTCGGAACAAGTAGCGCGTTATCGATGACTCGGAGCTCGTATCTTGTAACCCGTAACTCGTTACCTATAACTCGGAACTCGTATCTTATATATGGTAACTTGTAAGTCATTACCGATAACCTCGAACTCGTTTCTTGCATCTCGTTGCTCGTAAATCGTTTCCGATAAATTGGAACTCGCATCTTGTATCTCGTGACGTATAATTTAGTTCTCGGAACTCGAAAGTGTTACCGATAACTCGGGGCTCGTATCTTGTATCACTTACTTTGTAACTCGTAACTCCTAACCCGTAACTTGTTGCCCATAGCTCCGAACTCGAATCTTGATCTCGTATCTTGTAAATCAGTGACGATAACCTTGAACTGGTATCCTAGATCTGGTAGTTCGTAACTCGATACTGATAGGCGGAAACTCGTATCTTGTATCTCATGACGCGAAACTCAGAACTCGGAACTCGTAACGCGTAACCGACAACTTGGTGCGCGTATCTTGTAGCTCGTAACTCGTTTCCCATAACTCGGAACTCCTATCTTGTATCTAGTAGCTCGTAACTCATTACTGATTACCTGGAACTCACATCTTGTGTCTCGCAACTCGTTACGATAAGTGGGAACTCGCAGCTTGTATCTCGTAACTCATAACCCGGAACCCGTATCTTGTGTATCGTAGCTTGTAACCCATTACCAATAACAAGGAACTCGTATCTTGCCTCTCGTATTTCGTAAATCGTTACCGATAGATAAGTAGGAAATCGCTAATTGTATCTCGTGACGCATAACTCAGAACTTGGAACTCGTAACGCGTTACGGATAACTCGGAGCCTGTATCTTGTATCTCTTACCTTGTAACTCGTAACTCGTAACTCGTTACCCATTACTCGGAACTCGTATTCTTATACATGGTAACTTGTAATCCATTACCGATAACCTGGAACTCATATCTTGCATCTCGTAGCTCGTAAATCGTTACCGATAAATGGGAACTCGCATCTTGTATCTCGTGACGCCTAACTCAGGACTCGGAGCTCGAAGGTGTTACCGATAACTCGGAGCTCGTGTCTTGTATCACTTACGTTGTAAGTCGTAACTCGTAACTCGTTACCCATAACTCGGAACTCGTATCTTATATATAGTAACTTGTAATCCATTACCGATAACCTGGAACACGTATCTTGGATCTCGTTGTTCGTAAATCGTTACCGATAAATGGGAACTCGCAACTTGTATCTCGTGACGTGTAACTCAGGACTCGGAACTCGAAAGTGTTACCGATAACTCGGGGCTCGTATCTTGTATCACTTACTTTGTATCTCGTAACTCGTAACCCGTAACTCGTTGCCCATAACTCCGAACTCGAATCTTGATCTCGGATCTTGTAAATCGCTGACGATAACCTCGACCTCGTATCCTAGATCTAGTAGTTCGTAACTCGTTACCGATAGGTGGAAGCTCGCATCTTGTATCTCATGACGCGTAAGTCAGAACTTGGAACTCGTAACGGGTAACCGATAACTCGGAGCTCGTATCTTGTAACACGTAACTCGTTACCCATAACTCGGAACACGTATCTTGTTTCTAGTAGCTCGTAACTCATTACTGATTACCTGGAACTCGTATCTTGTGTCTCGTAGCTCGTAACTAGTACCACGTAGATCATAAGTCGTAATTGGTTACTCGTAACTGGTATATCGTAACTCGCAACTCGAAACTCGCATCTCGAAACTCGTAACTCGTAACCCATAAATCGCAGCTTATAACTCGTTACTTATAACCCGGAACTCGTATCTTGTGTATGGTAGTTCGTAAATCGTAACCGATAAGTGAGAACTCGCATCTTGTATCTCGTGACGCGTAACTTAGAACTTGGAACTGGTAACGCGTTATCGATAACTCGGAGCTTGTATCTTGTATCTCTTACCTTGTAACTCGTAACTCGTAACTCGTTACCCATAACTCGGAACTTGTATCTTATATATGGTAACTTGTAATCCATTACCGATAACCTGGAGCTCGTATCTTGCATCTCGTTGCTCGTAAATCGTTTCCGATAAATTGGAACTCGCATCTTGTATCTCGTGACGTGTAATTTAATTCTCGGAACTCGAAAGTGTTACCGATAACTCGGAGCTCGTATCTTGTATCACTTACCTTGTATCTCGTAAATCGTAACCCGTAACTCGTTGCCCATAACTCCGAACTCGAATCTTGATCTCGGATCTTGTAAATCGATGACGATAACCTCGACTTCGTATCCTAGATCTAGTAGTTCGTAACTCGATACTGATAGGTGGAAGCTCGCATCTTGTATCTCATGACGCGTACGTCAGAACTTGGAACTCGTAACGCGTTACCGATAAGTCGGAGCTCGTATCTTGAATCACTTACCTTGTAACTCGTAACTCCTAACCCGTAACTTGTTGCCCATAACTCCGAACTCGAATCTTGATCTCGTATCTTGTAAATCAGTGACGATAACCTTGAACTGGTATCCTAGATCTGGTAGTTCGTAACTCGATACTGATAGGCGGAAACTCGTATCTTGTATCTCATGACGCGAAACTCAGAACTCGGAACTCGTAACGCGTAACCGACAACTTGGTGCGCGTATCTTGTAGCTCGTAACTCGTTTCCCATAACTCGGAACTCCTATCTTGTATCTAGTAGCTCGTAACTCATTACTGATTACCTGGAACTCACATCTTGTGTCTCGCAACTCGTTACGATAAGTGGGAACTCGCAGCTTGTATCTCGTAACTCATAACCCGGAACCCGTATCTTGTGTATCGTAGCTTGTAACCCATTACCAATAACAAGGAACTCGTATCTTGCCTCTCGTATTTCGTAAATCGTTACCGATAGATAAGTAGGAAATCGCTAATTGTATCTCGTGACGCATAACTCAGAACTTGGAACTCGTAACGCGTTACGGATAACTCGGAGCCTGTATCTTGTATCTCTTACCTTGTAACTCGTAACTCGTAACTCGTTACCCATTACTCGGAACTCGTATTCTTATACATGGTAACTTGTAATCCATTACCGATAACCTGGAACTCATATCTTGCATCTCGTAGCTCGTAAATCGTTACCGATAAATGGGAACTCGCATCTTGTATCTCGTGACGCCTAACTCAGGACTCGGAGCTCGAAGGTGTTACCGATAACTCGGAGCTCGTGTCTTGTATCACTTACGTTGTAAGTCGTAACTCGTAACTCGTTACCCATAACTCGGAACTCGTATCTTATATATAGTAACTTGTAATCCATTACCGATAACCTGGAACACGTATCTTGGATCTCGTTGTTCGTAAATCGTTACCGATAGGTGGAAGCTCGCATCTTGTATCTCATGACGCGTAAGTCAGAACTTGGAACTCGTAACGGGTAACCGATAACTCGGAGCTCGTATCTTGTAACACGTAACTCGTTACCCATAACTCGGAACACGTATCTTGTTTCTAGTAGCTCGTAACTCATTACTGATTACCTGGAACTCGTATCTTGTGTCTCGTAGCTCGTAACTAGTACCACGTAGATCATAAGTCGTAATTGGTTACTCGTAACTGGTATATCGTAACTCGCAACTCGAAACTCGCATCTCGAAACTCGTAACTCGTAACCCATAAATCGCAGCTTATAACTCGTTACTTATAACCCGGAACTCGTATCTTGTGTATGGTAGTTCGTAAATCGTAACCGATAAGTGAGAACTCGCATCTTGTATCTCGTGACGCGTAACTCAGAACTTGGAACTGGTAACGCGTTAATGATAACTCGGAGCTTGTATCTTGTATCTCTTACCTTGTAACTCGTAACTCGTAACTCGTTACCCATTACTCGGAACTCGTATCTTATATATCGTAGCTTGTAATCCAATACCGATAGCCTGGAACTCGTATCTTGCATGTCGTAGCTCGTAAATCGTTACTGATAAATGGGAACTCGCATCTTGTATCTCGTGACGTAACTCAGAACCCGGAACTAGCAACGCGTTACCGATAACTCGGAGCTCGTATCTTGTAACTCGTAACTCGTAACTCGTTACCCATAATTCGGAACTCGTATCTTATATATCGTAACTTGTAATCCATTACCGATAACCTGAAACTCGTATCTTGCATCTCGTTGCTCATAAATCGTTACCGATAAATGGGAACACGCATCTTGTATCTCATGACGCCTAACTCAGGACTCGGAGCTCGAAAGTGTTACCGATAACTCGAAGCCTGTATCTTGTATCTCTTACCTTGTAACTCGTAACTCGTAACTCGTAACTCGTAACTCGTAACTCGTAACTCGTAACTCGTAACTCGTAACTCGTAACTCGTAACTCGTAACTCGTAACTCGTAACTCGTAACTCGTAACTCGTAACTCGTAACTCGTAACTCGTAACTCGTAACTCGTAACTCGTAACTCGTAACTCGTAACTCGTAACTCGTAACTCGTAACTCGTAACTCGTAACTCGTAACTCGTAACTCGTAACTCGTAACTCGTAACTCGTAACTCGTAACTCGTAACTCGTAACTCGTAACTCGTAACTCGTAACTCGTAACTCGTAACTCGTAACTCGTAACTCGTAACTCGTAACTCGTAACTCGTAACTCGTAACTCGTAACTCGTAACTCGTAACTCGTAACTCGTAACTCGTAACTCGTAACTCGTAACTCGTAACTCGTAACTCGTAACTCGTAACTCGTAACTCGTAACTCGTAACTCGTAACTCGTAACTCGTAACTCGTAACTCGTAACTCGTAACTCGTAACTCGTAACTCGTAACTCGTAACTCGTAACTCGTAACTCGTAACTCGTAACTCGTAACTCGTAACTCGTAACTCGTAACTCGTAACTCGTAACTCGTAACTCGTAACTCGTAACTCGTAACTCGTAACTCGTAACTCGTAACTCGTAACTCGTAACTCGTAACTCGTAACTCGTAACTCGTAACTCGTAACTCGTAACTCGTAACTCGTAACTCGTAACTCGTAACTCGTAACTCGTAACTCGTAACTCGTAACTCGTAACTCGTAACTCGTAACTCGTAACTCGTAACTCGTAACTCGTAACTCGTAACTCGTAACTCGTAACTCGTAACTCGTGACTCGTAACTCGTAACTCGTAACTCGTAACTCGTAACTCGTAACTCGTAACTCGTAACTCGTTACCCATTACTCGGAACTCGTATCTTATACATGGCAACTTGTAATCCATTACCGGTAACCTGGAACTCGTATCTTGCATGTCGTTGCTCGTAAACCGTTACCGATAAATGGGAACTCGCATCTAGTTGTTTCACCTTGTAACTCGTAATTGGTAACCCGTAACTCCTTTCCCATAACTCGGAACTCGAGTCTTGATCTCGGATCTTGTAAATCATTGACGATAACCTCGAACTCGTATCCTAGATCTAGTAGTTCGTAACTCAATACCGATAGGTGGAAACTCGCAACTTGTATCTCATGACGCGAAACTTAGAACTCGGAACTCGTAACGCGTAACCGATAACTCGGTGCGCGTATCTTGTAACTCGTAACTCGTTACCCATAACTCGGAACTCGTATATTCTATCTCGGATCCATCAAATCATTGACGATAACCTCGAACTCGTATCCTAGATCTAGTAGTTCGTAACTCAATACCGATAGGTGGAAACTCGCATCTTGTATCTCATGACGCGAAACTTAGAACTCGGAACTCGTAACGCGTAACCGATAACTCGGAGCTCGTATCTTGTAACTCGTAAATCGTAACTCTTTACCCATAACTCGGAACTTGTATCTTATATATCGTAACCTGTAATCCATTAACGATAACCTGGAACTCGTATCTTGTATCTGGTTGCTAGTAAATCGTTACCAATAAATGGGAACTCGCATCTTGTATCTCGTGATGCGTAACTCAGAAGTCGGAACTCGAAACTGCTACCGATAACTCGGAGCTCGTATCTTGTATCACTTACCTTGTAACTCGTAACTCGTAACCTGTAACTCGTTGCCGATAACTCGGTACTCGAATCTTGATCTCGGATCCTGTGAATCAATGACGATAGCCTCGAACTCGTATCCTAGATCTAGTAGTTCTTAACCATTTACCGATATGCGGAAACTCGCATCTTGTATCTCATGACGCGAAACTCAGAATTCGGAACTTGTAACGCGTAACCGCTAACTCGGATCTCATATCTTGTATCTAGTAGCTTGCAACTCATTACTGATTACCTAGAACTCGTATCTCGTGTCTCGTAGCTAGTAACTCGTTACGATAAGTGGAAACTCGCATCTTGTATCTCGTAACTCGGAACTCGTAACTAGTACCTCGTAGAACGTAAGTCGTAATCCGTAACTCGTAACTCGTATATCGTAACTTGCAACTCGAAACTCGAAACTCGTAACTCGTAACTCATAACTCGTAACTCGTAAATCGCAGCTTATAACTCGCTACTCATATCCCGGAACTCGCATCTTGTGTATCGTGGCTTGTAACCCATTATCAATAACAAGGAACTCGTATCTTGCATCTCGTTGCTCGTAAATCGTTACCGATAAGTGGGAACTCGCAACTTGCATCTAGTGACGCGTAACTCATTACTGATTACCTGGAACTCGTATCTTGTGTCTCGTAGCTGGTAACTCGTTACGATAAGTGGAAACTCGCATCTT
Organism: Bruchidius siliquastri; assembly: GCA_949316355.1. Taxonomy (NCBI): domain Eukaryota; kingdom Metazoa; phylum Arthropoda; class Insecta; order Coleoptera; family Chrysomelidae; genus Bruchidius; species Bruchidius siliquastri. The sequence continues at coordinate 23,864,752 of OX438529.1, forward strand.
GTATCCCGAACTCGTAACTAGTACCTCGTAGATCGTAATCGTAATTCGTAACTCGTATATCGTAACTCGCAAGTCGAAATCCTTAACTCGAAACTTGTAACTCTTAACTCGTAAATTGCAGCTTAAAACTCGCTACTCATAGCCAGGAACTCGTATCTTGTGTATCGTAACTTGTATTTCATTACAAATAACAAGGAGCTCGTATCTCGCCTCTCGTAGCTCGTAAATCGTTACCGATAAGTGGGAACTCGCATATTGTACCTCGTAAATCGTAACTAGTACCTCGTAGATCGTAAGTCGTAATTCGTAACTCGTAGCTCGGAACTCGTAACTCGTAAATCGTAGGTTATAACTCGCTACTCATAACCCGGAACTCGTATCTTGTATATCGCAGCTTGTAACCCATTACCAATAACAAGGAACTCGTATCTTGCCTCTCGTAGCTCGTAAATCGTTACCGATAAGTGGGAGCTCGCAAATTGTATCTCGCCACGCGTAACTCAGAACTCGTAACGAGTTACCGATAACTCAGAGCCTGTATCTTGTGTCTCTTACCTTGTAATTCGTAACTCGTTCCTCGTCACTCGTTACCCATTACTCGGAACTCGTATCTTCCTTCCCGAATCTCGCAAATCATTGCCGATAACCTGGAACTCGGATCCTAGATCTGAAGATCGTAACTAGTTACCAATAAGCGGGAACTCACATCTTGTATCTCGTGACGTGTAACTCAGGACTCGGAAATCGAAAGTTTTACCGATATCTCGGAGCTCGCATCTTGTATCGCTTACCTTGTAACTCGTAACTCGTAACCCGTAACTTGTTGCCCATAACGCGGAACTCGAATCTTGATCTCGGATCTTATAAATCAATGACGATAACCTCGAACTCGTTACCCATAACTCGGATCACGTATCTTGTTTCTAGTAGCTCGTAACTCATTACTGATTACCTGGAACTCGTATATTGTGTCTCGTAGATCGTAACTAGTACCTCGTAGATCGCAAGTCGTAATTGGTTACTCGTAACTGGTATATCGTAACTCGCAACTCGAAACTCGCATCTCGAAACTCGTAACTCGTAACCCGTAAATCGCAGCTTATAACTCGCTACTTATAACCCGGAACTCGTATCTTGTGTATGGTAGCTCGTAAATCGTAACCGATAAGTGGGGACTCGCATCTTGTATCTCGTGACGCGTAACTCAGAACTCGGAACTAGTAACGCGTTACCGATAACGCGGAGCTTGTATCTTGTAACTCGCAACTCGTAACTCGTAACTCGTTACCCATAACTTGGAACTCGTATCTTATGTATCTTAGCTTGTAATCCAATTCCGATAACCTGGAACTCGTATCTTGCATGTCGTAGCTCGTAAATCGTTACCGATAAACGGGAACTCGCATCTTGTATCTCGTGTCGTGTAACTCAGAACTCGGAACTAGTAACGCGTTACGGATGACTCGGAGCTCGTATCTTGTAACTCGTAACTTGATACCCATAACTCAGAACTCGTATCTTATATATGGTAACTTGTAATCCATTACCGATAACCTGGAACTCGTATCTTGCATCTCGTTGCTCGTAAATCGTTTCCGATAAATTGGAACTCGCATCTTGTATCTCGTGACGTGTAATTTAGTACTCGGAACTCAAAGGTGTTACCGATAACTCGGAGCTCGTATCTTATATCACCTTGTATCTCGTAACTCGTAACCCGTAACTTGTTGCCCACATCTCCGAACTCGAATCTTGATCTCGTATCTTGTAAATCAGTGACGATAACCTCGAACTGGTATTCTAGATCTATTAGTTCGTAACTCGATACCGATAGGTGAAAACTCGCATCTTGTATTTCATGACGCGAAACTCAGAACTTGGAACTCGTAACGCGTAACCGACAACTCGGTGCGCGTATCTTGTAACTCGTAACTCGTTTCCCATAACTCGGAACTCCTATCTTGTATCTAGTAGCTCGTAACTCATCACTGATTACCTGGAACTCGCATCTTGTGTCTCGCAGCTCGTAACTCGTTACGATAAGTGGGAACTCGCATCTTGTACGTCGTAACTCATAACCCGATACCCGTATCTTGTGTATCGTAGCTTGTAACCCATTACCAATAACAAGGAACTCATATCTTGCATCTCGTAGCTCGTAAATCGTTACCGATAAATGGGAACTCGCATCTTGTATCTCGTGATGCCTAACTCAGGATTCGGAGCTCGAAGGTGTTATCGATAATTCGGAGCTCGTTTCTTGTATCACTTACCTTGTAACTCGTAACTCGTAACCCGTAACTAGTTGCCCATAACTCGGAACTCGAATCTTGATCTCGGATCTTGTAAATCGATGACGATAACCTCGAACTCGTATCCTAGATCTAGTAGTTCATAACTAGTTACCGATAGGTGGAAGCTCGCATCTTGTATCTCATGCGCGTAACTCAGAACTTGGAACTCGTAACGCGTTATCGATAACTCGGAGCTTGTATCTTGTATCTCTTACCTTGTAACTCGTAACTCGTAACTCGTTACCCATTACTCGGAGCTCGTATCTTCTATCTCGGATCTCGCGAATCATTGCCGATAACCTGGAACTCGTATCCTAGATCTTGAAGATCGTAACTCATTACCAATAAGTGGGAACTCACAAGTTGTATCTCGTGACGTATAACTCAGAACTCGGAACTAGTAACGCGTTACCGATAATTCGGAGCTCGTATGCTGTATCCCTTACCTTGTAACTCGTAACCCGTAACTCGTTGCCCATAACTCGGAACCCGAATCTTGATCTCGGATCTTGTAAATCAATGAAGATAACCTCGAACTCGTATCCTAGATCTAGTAGTTCGTAACTCGTTACCGATAGGTGGAAACTCGCATCTTGTATCTCATGACGCGAAACTCAGAACTCGGAACTCGTAACGCGTAACCGATAACTCGGAGCTCGTATCTTGTAACACGTAACTCGTTACCCATAACTCGGATTACCTATCTTGTTTCTAGTAGCTCGTAACTCATTACTGATTACCTGGAACTCGTATCTTGTGTCTCGTAGCTCGTAACTAGTACCTCGTAGATCGTAAGTCGTAATTGGTTACTCGTAACTGGTATATCGTAACTCGCATCTCGAAACTCGCATCTCGAAACTCGTACCTCGTAACCCGTAAGTCGCAGCTTATAACTCGCTACTTATAACCCGGAACTCGTATCTTGTGTTTGGTAGCTCGTAAATCGTAACCGATAAGTGGGAACTCGCATCTTGTATCTCGTGACGCGTAACTCAGAACTTGGAACTGGTAACGCGTTACCGATAACTCGGAGCTAGTATCTTGTATCTCTTAACTTGTATCTCGTAACTCGTAACTCGTTACCCATTACTCGGAACTCGTACCTCTATCTCGGGTCTCGCAAATCATTGCCGATAACCTGGAACTCGTATCCTAGATCTTGAAGATCGTAACTCGTTACCAATAAGTGGGAACTCGCATCTTGTATCTCGTGACGTGTAACTCAGAACTCAGAACTAGTAACGCGTTACCGATGACTCGGAGCTCGTATCTTGTATCACCTACCTTGTATCTCGTAACTCGTAACCCGTAACTAATTGGCCATAACTCCTAACTCGGAACTTGATCTCGGATCATGTAAATCGATGACGATAACCTCGAACTCGTATCCTAGATCTAGTAGTTCGTAACTCGTTACCGATAGGTGGAAGCTCGCATCTTGTATCTCATGACGCGAAACTCAGAAGTCGGAACTCGTAACGCGTAACCGATAACTCGGAACACGTATCTTGTTTCTAGTAGCTTGTAACTCGTTACTGATTAACTGGAACTCGTATCTTGTGTCTCGTAGGTCGTAACTCAATACGATAAGTGGAAACTCGCAACATGTATCTCGTAACTCGTAACTAGTACCTCGTAGATCGTAAGTCGTAATTCCTAACTCGTAACTCGTATATCATAACTCGCAACTCGAAACTCGTAACTCGAAACTCGCAACTCGAAACTCGTAACTCGAAACTCGTAACTCGAATCTCGTAACTCGTTACTAATTACTCGGATCTCGTATCTTCTATCTCGGTTCTCGCAAATCATTGACGATAACCTGGAACTCATATCATAGATTTGAAGATCGTAACTCATTAACAATAAGTGGGAACTCGCATCTTGTATCTCGTGACGTGATACTCAGAACTCGGAACTAGTAACGCTTTACCGATAACTCGGAGCTCGTATCTTGTAACTCGTAACTCGTAACTCGTAACCCATAACTCGGAACTCGTATCTTATATATCGTAACTTGTAACCCATTACCGATAACCTGGAACACGTATCTTAGATCTCGTTGCTCGTAAATCGTTACCGATAAATCCGAACTCGCATCTTGTATCTCGTGACGCATAACTCAGGACTCGGAACTCGAAAGTGTTACCGATAACTCGGAGCCTGTATCTTGTATCTCTTACCCTGTAACCCGTAGCTCTTTACTCGTTACTCATTACTCGGAACTTGTATCTTATATATGGCAACTTGTAATCAATTACCGATAACCTGGAACTCATATCTTGCATCTCGTAGCTCGTAAATCGTTACCGATAACTGGGAACTCGCATCTTGTATCTCGTGTCGCCTAACTCATGACTCGGAGCTCGAAGGTGGTACCGATAATTCGCAGCTCGTATCTTGTATCTCTTACTTTGTAACTCGTAACTCGTAACCCGTAACTCGTTGCTCATAACTCGGAACTCGAATCTTGATCTCGGATTTTGTAAATCAATGACGATAGCCTCGAACACGTGTCCTAGAACTAGTAGTTCGTAACTCGTTACCGATAGGTGGAAGCTCGCATCTTGTATCTCTTGACACGAAACTCAGAACTTGGAACTCGTAACGCGTAACCGATAACTCGGAGCTCGTATCTTGTAACACGTAACTCGTTACCCATAACTCGGAACACGTATCTTATATATAGTAACTTGTAATCCATTACCGATAACCTGGAACACGTATCTTGGATCTCGTTGTTCGTGAATCGTTACCGATAAATGGGAACTCGCATCTTGTATCTCGTGACGTGTAACTCAGGACTCGGAACACAGAAAGTTTCACCGATATCTCGGAGCTCGCATCTTGTATCACTTACCTTGTAACTCGTAACTCGTAACCCGTAACTCGTTGCCCATAACTTCGAACTCGAATCTTGGTCTCGTATCTTGTAAATCAATGACGATAATCTCGAACTGGTAACGCGTAACCGACAAGTCGGTGCGCGTATCTTGTAACTTGTAACTCGTTTCCCATAACTCGGAACTCCTATATTGTATCTAGTAGCTCGTAACTCATTACTGATTAACTGGAACTCGCTTCTTGTATCTCGCAGCTCGTAACTCGTTACCAGTAAGTGGGAACTCGCATCTTGCATCTCGTGACGTGTAACTCAGAACTCGGAACTAGTAACGCGTTACCGATAACTCGGAGATTGTATCTTGTAACTCGTAACTCGTAACTCGTTACCCATAACTTGGAACTTGTATCTTGCATGTCGTAGCTCGTAAATCGTTACCGATAAATGGGAACTCGCATCTTGTATCTCGTGACGTGTAACTCACAACTCGGAACTAGTAACGCGTTACCGATGACTCAGAGCTCATATCTTGTAACTCGTAACTCGTTACCCATAACTCGGAAGTCGGATCTTATATATGGTAACTTGTAATCCTTTACCGATAACCTCGAACTCGTATCCTAGATATAGTAGTTCGTAACTCGTTACGATAGGTGGAAGCTCGCATCTTGTATCTCTTGACACGAAACTCAGAACTTGGAACTCGTAACGCGTAACTGATAACTCGGAGCTCGTATCTTGTAACACGTAACTCGTTACCCATAACTCGGAACACGTATCTTATATATAGTAACTTGTAATCCATTACCGATAACCTGGAACACGTATCTTGGATCTCGTTGTTCGTGAATCGTTACCGATAAATGGGAACTCGCATCTTGTATCTCGTGACGTGTAACTCAGGACTCGGAACACAGAAAGTTTCACCGATATCTCGGAGCTCGCATCTTGTATCACTTACCTTGTAACTCGTAACTCGTAACCCGTAACTCGTTGCCCATAACTTCGAACTCGAATCTTGGTCTCGTATCTTGTAAATCAATGACGATAATCTCGAACTGGTAACGCGTAACCGACAAGTCGGTGCGCGTATCTTGTAACTTGTAACTCGTTTCCCATAACTCGGAACTCCTATATTGTATCTAGTAGCTCGTAACTCATTACTGATTAACTGGAACTCGCTTCTTGTATCTCGCAGCTCGTAACTCGTTACCAGTAAGTGGGAACTCGCATCTTGCATCTCGTGACGTGTAACTCAGAACTCGGAACTAGTAACGCGTTACCGATAACTCGGAGATTGTATCTTGTAACTCGTAACTCGTAACTCGTTACCCATAACTTGGAACTTGTATCTTGCATGTCGTAGCTCGTAAATCGTTACCGATAAATGGGAACTCGCATCTTGTATCTCGTGACGTGTAACTCACAACTCGGAACTAGTAACGCGTTACCGATGACTCAGAGCTCATATCTTGTAACTCGTAACTCGTTACCCATAACTCGGAAGTCGGATCTTATATATGGTAACTTGTAATCCTTTACCGATAACCTCGAACTCGTATCCTAGATATAGTAGTTCGTAACTCGTTACGATAAGTGGGAACTCGCAACTTGTATCTCGTAACTCATAACCCGGAACCCGTATCTTGTGTATCGTAGCTTGTAACCCATTACCAATAACAAGGAGCTCGTATCTTGCCTCTCGTATTTCGTAAATCGTTACCGATAAGTGGGAAATCGCTAATTGTATCTCGTGACGCCTAACTCAGGACTCGGAGCTCGAAAGTGTTACCGATAATTCGGAGCTCGTATCTTGTATCACTTATCTTGTAACTCGTAACTCGTAACCCGTAACTCCTTGCCCATAACTCGCAACTCGAATCTTGATCTCGGATCTTGTAGATGAATGACAATAACCTCGAACTCGTGTCCTAGAACTAGTAGTTCGTAACTCGTTACCGATAGGTGGAAGATCGCAACTTGTATCTCGTAACTCGTAACTAGTACCTCGTAGATCGTAAGTCGTAATTCGTAACTCGTAACTCGCAACTCGTATATCATAACTCGCAACTCGAAACTCGTAACTCGAAGCTCGTAACTCGTTACTTATTACTCGGAACTCGTATCTTCTATCTCGGGTCTCGCAAATCATTGACGATAACCTGGAACTCGTATCTTGCATGTGGTTGCTCGTAAACCGTTACCGACAAATGGGAACTCGCATCTAGTATCTCGTGACGCGCAACTCAGGACTCGGAACTCGAAAGTGTTACCGATAACTCGGAGCTCGTATCTTATATATAGTAACTTGTAATCCATTACCGATAACCTGGAACACGTATCTTGGATCTCGTTGTTCGTAAATCGTTACTGATAAATGGGAACTCGCATCTTGTGTCTCGTGACGTGTAACTCAGGACTCGGAACTCGAAAGTTTTACCGATATCTCGGAGCTCGCATCTTGTATCACTTACCTAGTTACTCGTAACTCGTAACCCGTAACTCGTTGCTTATAACTCCGAACTCGAATCTTGATCTCGTATCTTGTAAATCAATGACGATAATCTCGAACTGGTAACGCGTAACCGACAAGTCGGTGCGCGTATCTTGTAACTTGTAACTCGTTTCCCATAACTCGGAACTCCTATCTTGTATCTAGTAGCTCGTAACTCATTACTGATTACCTGGAACTCGCATCTTGTGTCTCGCAGCTCGTAACTCGTTACGATAAGTGGGAACTCGCATCTTATACGTCGTAACTCATAATCCGGAAACCGTATCTTGTGTATCGTAGCTTGTAACCCATTACCAATAACAAGGAACTCGTATCTTGCCTCTCGTAGTTCGTAAATCGTTACCGATAAGTGGGAAATCGCTACTTGTATCTCGTGACGCATAACTCAGGACTCGGGGTTCGAAGGTGTTACCGATAATTCGAAGCTCGTATTTTGTATCACTTACCTTGTAACTCGTAACTCGTAACCCGTAACTTGTTGCCCATAACGCGGAACTCGAATCTTGATCTCGGATTTTTTAAATCAATGACGATAGCCTCGAACACGTGTCCTAGAACTAGTAGTTCGTAACTCGTTACCGATAGGTGGAAGCTCGCATCTTGTATCTCTTGACACGAAACTCAGAACTTGGAACTCGTAACGCGTAACCGATAACTCGGAGCTCGTATCTTGTAACACGTAACTCGTTACCCATAACTCGGAACACGTATCTTGTTTCTAGTAGCTCGTAAATCGTTACCGATAACTGGGAACCCGCATCTAGTATCTCGTGACGCGTAACTCAGGACTCGGAACTCGAAAGTGTTACCGATAACTCGGAGCTCGTATCTTGTATCACTTACCTTGTAAGTCGTAACTCGTAACTCGTTACCCATAACTCGGAACTCGTATCTTATATATAGTAACTTGTAATCCATTACCGATAACCTGGAACACGTATCTTTGATCTCGTTGTTCGTGAATCGTTACCGATAAATGGGAACTCGTATCTTGTATCTCGTGACGCGCAACTCAGGACTCGGAACTCGAAAGTGTTACCGATAACTCGGAGCTCGTATCTTATATATAGTAACTTGTAATCCATTACCGATAACCTGGAACACGTATCTTGGATCTCGTTGTTCGTAAATCATTACTGGTAAATGGGAACTCGCATCTTGTGTCTCGTGACGTGTAACTCAGGACTCGGAACTCGAAAGTTTTACCGATATCTCGGAGCTCGCATCTTTTATCACTTACCTAGTTACTCGTAACTCGTAACCCGTAACTCGTTGCTTATAACTCCGAACTCGAATCTTGATCTCGTATCTTGTAAATCAATGACGATAATCTCGAACTGGTAACGCGTAACCGACAAGTCGGTGCGCGTATCTTGTAACTTGTAACTCGTTTCCCATAACTCGGAACTCCTATCTTGTATCTAGTAGCTCGTAACTCATTACTGATTACCTGGAACTCGCATCTTGTGTCTCGCAGCTCGTAAATCGTAACCGATAAGTGGGAACTCGCATCTTGTATCTCGTGACGCGTAACTCAGAACTTGGAACTGGTAACGCGTTACCGATAACTCGGAGCTTGTATCTTGATCTCTTACCTTGTAACTCGTAACTCGTTACCCATTACTCGGAACTCGTATCTTCTATCTCGGATCTCGCAAATCATTGCCGATAACCTGGAACTCGTATCCTAGATCTTGAAGATCGTAACTCGTTACCAATGTGTTGGGAACTCGCATCTTGTATCTCGTGACGTGTAACTCCGAACTCGGAACTAGTAACGCGTTACCGATGACTCGGAGCTCGTATCTTGTAACTCGTAACTTGTTACCCATAACTCTGAACTCGTATCTTATATATAGTAACTTGTAATCCATTACCGATAACCTGGAACTGGTATCTTGCATCTCGTTGCTCGTAAATCGTTTCCGATAAATTGGAACTCGCATCTTGTATCTCGTGACGTGTAAATTAGTACTCGGAACTCGAAAGTGTTACCGATAACTCGGAGCTCGTATTTTGTATAACTTACCTTGTATCTCGTAACTCGTAACCCGTAACTCGTTACCCATAACTCCGAACTCGAATAACGATAACGATAACCTCGAACTGGTATCCTAGATCTATTAGTTCGTAACTCGATACCGATAGGTGAAAACTCGCATCTTGTATCTCATGACGCGAAACTCAGAACCTGGAACTCGTAACGCGTAACCGACAACTCGGTGCGCGCATCTTGTGACTCGTAACTCGTTTCCCATAACTCGGAACTTCTATCTTGTATCTAGTAGCTCGTAACTAATTACTGATTACCTGGAACTCGCATCTTGTGTCTCGCAGCTCGTTACGATAAGTGGGAACTCGCAACTTGTATCTCGTAACTCATAACCCGGAACCCGTATCTTGTGTATCGTAGCTTCTAACCCATTACCAATATCAAGGAACTCGTATCTTGCCTCTCGTCTTTCGTAAATCGTTACCGATAAATGGGAACTCGTATCTTGTATCTCGTGACGTGTAACTCAGGACTCGGAACACAGTAAGTTTTACCGATATCTCGGAGCTCGCATCTTGTATCACTTACCTTGTAACTCGTAACTCGTAACCCGTAACTCGTTGCCCATAACTTCGAACTCGAATCTTAATCTCGTATCTTGTAAATCAATGACGATAACCTCGAACTGGTATCCTAGATCTAGTAGATCGTAACTCGTTACCGATAGGTGGAAACTCGCATCTTGTACCTCATGACGCGAAACTCAGAACTCGGAACTCGTAACGCGTAACCGACAACTCGGTGCGCGTATCTTGTAACTTGTAACTCGTTACCCATAACTCGAAGCTCCTATCTTGTATCTAGTAGCTCGTAACTCATTACTGATTAACTGGAACTCGCTTCTTGTATCTCGCAGCTCGTAACTCGTTACCAGTAAGTGGGAACTCGCATCTTGCATCTCGTGACGTGTAACTCAGAACTTGGAACTCGTAACGCGTAACCGATAACTCGGAGCTCGTATCTTGTAACACGTAACTCGTTACCCATAACTCGGAACACGTATCTTGTTTCTAGTAGCTCGTAAATCGTTACCGATAACTGGGAACCCGCATCTAGTATCTCGTGACGCGTAACTCAGGACTCGGAACTCGAAAGTGTTACCGATAACTCGGAGCTCGTATCTTGTATCACTTACCTTGTAAGTCGTAACTCGTAACTCGTTACCCATAACTCGGAACTCGTATCTTATATATAGTAACTTGTAATCCATTACCGATAACCTGGAACACGTATCTTGGATCTCGTTGTTCGTGAATCGTTACCGATAAATGGGAACTCGTATCTTGTATCTCGTGACGCGCAACTCAGGACTCGGAACTCGAAAGTGTTACCGATAACTCGGAGCTCGGAGCTCGTATCTTATATATAGTAACTTGTAATCCATTACCGATAACCTGGAACACGTATCTTGGATCTCGTTGTTCGTAAATCGTTACTGATGAATGGGAACTCGCATCTTGTGTCTCGTGACGTGTAACTCAGGACTCGGAACTCGAAAGTTTTACCGATATCTCGGAGCTCGCATCTTGTATCACTTACCTAGTTACTCGTAACTCGTAACCCGTAACTCGTTGCTTATAACTCCGAACTCGAATCTTGGTCTCGTATCTTGTAAATCAATGACGATAATCTCGAACTGGTAACGCGTAACCGACAAGTCGGTGCGCGTATCTTGTAACTTGTAACTCGTTTCCCATAACTCGGAACTCCTATCTTGTATCTAGTAGCTCGTAACTCATTACTGATTACCTGGAACTCGCATCTTGTGTCTCGCAGCTCGTAAATCGTAACCGATAAGTGGGAACTCGCATCTTGTATCTCGTGACGCGTAACTCAGAACTTGGAACTGGTAACGCGTTACCGATAACTCGGAGCTTGTATCTTGTATCTCTTACCTTGTAACCCGTAACTCGAAACTCGTATCTTATACATGGTAACTTGTAATCCATTACAAATAACCTGGAACTCGTATCTTGCATCTCGTTGCTCGTAAATCGTTTCCGATAAATTGGAACTCGCATCTTGTATCTCGTGACGTGTAAATTAGTACTCGGAACTCGAAAGTGTTACCGATAACTCGGAGCTCGTATTTTGTATAACTTACCTTGTATCTCGTAACTCGTAACCCGTCACTCGTTACCCATAACTCCGAACTCGAATAACGATAACGATAACCTCGAACTGGTATCCTAGATCTATTAGTTCGTAACTCGATACCGATAGGTGAAAACTCGCATCTTGTATCTCATGACGCGAAACTCAGAACCTGGAACTCGTAACGCGTAACCGACAACTCGGTGCGCGCATCTTGTGACTCGTAACTCGTTTCCCATAACTCGTAACTTCTATCTTGTATCTAGTAGCTCGTAACTGATTACTGATTACCTGGAACTCGCATCTTGTGTCTCGCAGCTCGTTACGATAAGTGGGAACTCGCAACTTGTAACTCGTAACTCGTAACCCGTAACTCGTTGCCCATAACTTCGAACTCGAATCTTGATCTCGTATCTTGTAAATCAATGACGATAACCTCGAACTGGTATCCTAGATCTAGTAGATCGTAACTCGTTACCGATAGGTGGAAACTCGCATCTTGTATCTCTTGACGCGAAACTCAGAACTCGGAACTCGTAACGCGTAACCGACAACTCGGTGCGCGTATCTTGTAACTTGTAACTCGTTATCCATAACTCGAAACTCCTATCTTGTATCTAGTAGCTCGTAACTCATTACTGATTAACTGGAACTCGCTTCTTGTATCTCGCAGCTCGTAACTCGTTACCAGTAAGTGGGAACTCGCATTTTGCATCTCGTGACGTGTAACTCAGAACTCGGAACTAGTAACGCGTTACCGATAACTCGGAGATTGTATCTTGTAACTTGTAACTCGTAACTCGTTACCCATAACTTGGAACTTGTATCTTGCATGTCGTAGCTCGTAAATCGTTACCGATAAATGGGAACTCGCATCTTGTATCTCGTGACGTGTAACTCACAACTCGGAACTAGTAACGCGTTACCGATGACTCAGAGCTCATATCTTGTAACTCGTAACTCGTTACCCATAACTCGGAAGTCGGATCTTATATATGGTAACTTGTAATCCTTTACCGATAACCTCGAGCTCGTATCCTAGATATAGTAGTTCGTAACTCGTTACGATAAGTGGGAACTCGCAACTTGTATCTCGTAACTCATAACCCGGAACCCGTATCTTGTGTATCGTAGCTTGTAACCCATTACCAATAACAAGGAGCTCGTATCTTGCCTCTCATATTTCGTAAATCGTTACCGATAAGTGGGAAATCGCTAATTGTATCTCGTGACGCCTAACTCAGGACTCGGAGCTCGAAAGTGTTACCGATAATTCGGAGCTCGTATCTTGTATCACTTATCTTGTAACTCGTAACTCGTAACTCGTAACCCGTAACTCCTTGCCCATAACTCGGAACTCGAATCTTGATCTCGGATCTTGTAGATCAATGACAATAACCTCGAACTCGTGTCCTAGAACTAGTAGTTCGTAACTCGTTACCGATAGGTGGAAGCTCGCAACTTGTATCTCGTAACTCGTAACTAGTACCTCGTAGATCGTAAGTCGTAATTCGTAACTCGTAACTCGCAACTCGTATATCATAACTCGCAACTCGAAACTCGTAACTCGAAGCTCGTAACTCGTTACTTATTACTCGGAACTCGTATCTTCTATCTCGGGTCTCGCAAATCATTGACGATAACCTGGAACTCGTATCTTGCATGTGGTTGCTCGTAAACCGTTACCGACAAATGGGAACTCGCATCTAGTATCTCGTGACGCGCAACTCAGGACTCGGAACTCGAAAGTGTTACCGATAACTCGGAGCTCGTATCTTATATATAGTAACTTGTAATCCATTACCGATAACCTGGAACACGTATCTTGGATCTCGTTGTTCGTAAATCGTTACTGATAAATGGGAACTCGCATCTTGTGTCTTGTGACGTGTAACTCAGGACTCGGAACTCGAAAGTTTTACCGATATCTCGGAGCTCGCATCTTGTATCACTTACCTAGTTACTCGTAACTCGTAACCCGTAACTCGTTGCTGATAACTCCGAACTCGAATCTTGGTCTCGTATCTTGTAAATCAATGACGATAATCTCGAACTGGTAACGCGTAACCGACAAGTCGGTGCGCGTATCTTGTAACTTGTAACTCGTTTCCCATAACTCGGAACTCCTATCTTGTATCTAGTAGCTCGTAACTCATTACTGATTACCTGGAACTCGCATCTTGTGTCTCGCAGCTCGTAACTCGTTACGATAAGTGGGAACTCGCATCTTATACGTCGTAACTCATAATCCGGAAACCGTATCTTGTGTATCGTAGCTTGTAACCCATTACCAATAACAAGGAACTCGTATCTTGCCTCTCGTAGTTCGTAAATCGTTACCGATAAGTGGGAAATCGCTACTTGTATCTCGTGACGCATAACTCAGGACTCGGGGTTCGAAGGTGTTACCGATAATTCGGAGCTCGTATTTTGTATCACTTACCTTGTAACTCGTAACTCGTAACCCGTAACTTGTTGCCCATAACTCCGAACTCGAATTTTGATCTCGTATCTTGTAAATCAATGACGATAACCTCGAACTGGTATCCTAGATCTAGTAGATCGTAACTCGTTACCGATAGGTGGAAACTCGCATCTTGTATCTCATGACGCGAAACTCAGAACTCGGAACTCGTAACGTGTAACCGACAACTCGGTGCGCGTATCTTGTAACTTGTAACTCGTTACCCATAACTCGGAACTCCTATCTTGTATCTAGTAGCTCGTAATTCATTACTGATTAATTGGAACTCGCATCTTGTGTCTCGCAGCTTGTAACTCGTTACCAGTAAGTGGGAACTCGCATCTTGTATCTCGTGACGTGTAACTCAGAACTCGGAACTAGTAACGCGTTACCGATAACTCGGAGCTTGTATCTTGTAACTCGTAACTCGTAACTCATTACCCATAACTTGGAACTTGTATCTTATATATCGTAGCTTGTAATCCAATACCGATAACCTGGAACTCGTATCTTGCATGTCGTATCTCGTAAATCGTTACCGATAAATGGGAACTCGCATCTTGTATCTCGTGACGTGTAACTCAGAACTCGGAACTAGTAACGCGTTACCGATGACTCGGCGCTCATATCTTGTAACTCGTAACTCGTTACCCATAACTCGGAACTCGTATCTTATATATCGTAACTGGTAATCCATTACCGATAACCTGGAACTCGTATCTTGCATCTCGTTGCTCGTAAATCGTTTCCGATAAATTGGAACTCGCATCTTGTATCTCGTGACGTGTAATTGAGTACTCGGAACTCGAAAGTGTTACCGATAAATCGGAGCTCGTATCATGTATCACTTACCCGTAACTCGTTGCCCATAACTCCGAACTCGAATCTTGATCTCGGATCTTGTAAATCGACGACGATAACCTCGAACTCGTATTCTAGATATAGTAATTCGTAACTCGTTACGATAAGTGGGAACTCGCAACTTGTATCTCGTAACTCATAACCCGGAACCCGTATCTTGTGTATCGTAGCTTGTAACCCATAACCAATAACAAGGAACTCGTATCTTGCCTCTCGTATTTCGTAAATCGTTACCGATAAGTGGGAAATCGCTAATTGTATCTCGTGACGCCTAACTCAGGACTCGGAGCTCGAAAGTGTTACCGATAATTCGGAGCTCGTATCTTGTATCACTTACCTTGTAACTCGTAACCCGTAACTTCTTCCCCATAACTCGGAACTCGACTCTTGATCTCGGATCTTGTAGATCAATGACAATAACCTCGAACTCGTGTCCTAGAACTAGTAGTTCGTAACTCGTTACCGATAGGTGGAAGCTCGCATCTTGTATCTCATGACGCGAAACTCAGAACTCGGAACTCGTAACGCGTAACCGATAACTCGGCGCTCGTATCTTGTAACTCGTAACTCGTTACCCATAACTCGGAACACTTATCTTGTTTCTAGTAGCTTGTAACTCGTTTCTGATTACCTGGAACTCGTTTCTTGGGTCTCGCAGTTCGTAACTCGTTACGATAAGTGGAAACTCGCAACTTGTATCTCGTAACTCGTAACTAGTACCTCGTAGATCGTAAGTCGTAATTAGTAACTCGTAACTCGTAACTCGTATATCATAACTCGCAACTCGAAACTCGTAACTTGAAGCCCGTAACTCTTTACTTATTACTCGGAACTCGTATCTTCTATCTCGGGTCTCGCAAATCATTGACGATAACCTGGAACTCATATCATAGATTTTGAAGGTCGTAACTCGTTAACGATAAATTGGAACTCGCATCTTGTATCTCGTGACGTGTAATTTAGTACTCGGAACTCGAAAGTGTTACCGATAACTCGGAGCTCGTATCTTGTTTCTAGTAGCTCGTAACTCATTACTGATTACCTGGAACTCGTATCTTGTCTTGTAGCTCGTAACTAGTACCTCGTAGATCGTAAGTCGTAATTGGTAACTCGTAACTGGTATATCGTAACTCGCAACTCGAAACTCGCATCTCGAAACTCGTAACTCGTAACCCGTAAATCGCAGCTTATAACTCGCTACCTATAACCCGGAACTCGTATCTTGTGTATGGTAGCTGGTAAATCGTAACCGATAAGTGAGAACTCGCATCTTGTATCTCGTGACGCGTAACTCAGAACTTGGAACTGGTAACGCGTTATCGTTAAATCGTTACCGATAGCTCGGAGCCTGTATCTTGTATCTCTTACCTTGTAACTCGTTACTCGTAACTCGTTACTCATTACTCGGAACTCGTATTCTTATACATGGTAACTTGTAATCCATTACCGCTAACCTGGAACTCATATCTTGCATCTCGTAGCTAGTAAATCGTTACCGATAAATGGGAGCTCGCATCTTGTACCTCGTGACGCCTAACTCAGGACTCGGAGCTCGAAAGTGTTACCGATAATTCGGAGCTCGTATCTTGTATCACTTACCTTGTAACTCGTAAACCGTAAGTCCTTGCCCGGAACTCGAATCTTGATCTCGGATCTTGTAAATCAATGACAATAACCTCGAACTCGTGTACTAGAACTAGTAGTTCGTAACTCGTTACCGATAGGTGGAAGCTCGCATCTTGTATCTCATGACGCGAAACTCAAAACTCGGAACTCGTAACGCGTAACCGATAACTCGGAGCTCGTATCTTGTAACTCGTAACTCGTTACCCATAACTCGGAACACGTATCTTGTTTCTAGTAGCTTGTAGCTCGTTACTGATTACCTGGAACTCGTATCTTATATATCGTAGCTTGTAATCCGTTACCGATAACCTGGAACTCGTATCTTGCATTTCATAGCTCGTAAATCGTTACCGTTAAATCCGAACTCGCATCTTGTATGTCGTGACGCCTAACTTAGGACTCGGAGCTCGAAGGTGCTACCGATAATTCGCAGCTCGTATCTTGTATCACATACCTTGTAACTCGTAACTTGTAACCCGTAACTCCTTGCCCATAACTCGGAACTCGAATCTTGATCTCGGATCTTGTAAATCAATGACGATAACCTCGAACTCGTGTCCTAGAACTAGTAGTTCGTAACTCGATACCGATAGGTGAAAACTCGCATCTTGTATCTCATGACGCGAAACTCAGATCCTGGAACTCGTAACGCGTAACCGACAACTCGGTGCGCGCATCTTGTGACTCGTAACTCGTTTCCTATAACTCGGAACTCCTATCTTGTATCTAGTAGCTCGTAACTGATTACTGATTACCTGGAACTCGCATCTTGTGTCTCGCAGCTCGTTACGATAAGTGGGAACTCGCAACTTGTATCTCGTAACTCATAACCCGGAACCCGTATCTTGTGTATCGTAGCTTCTAACCCATTACCAATATCAAGGAACTCGTATCTTGCCTCTCGTCTTTCGTAAATCGTTACCGATAAGTGGGAAATCGCTATTTGTATCTCGTGACGCATAACTCAGAACTTGGAACTCGTAACGCGTTACCGATAACTCGGAGCCTGTATCTTGTATCTCTTACCTTGTAACTCGTAACTCGTTACCCATTACTCGGAACCCGTATCCTTATACGTGGTAACTTTCAATCCATTACCGATAACCTGGAACTCATATCTTGCATCTTGTAGCTCGTAAATCGTTACCAATAAATGGGAACTCGCATCTTGTATCTCGTGACGCGTAACTCAGGACTCGGAACTCGACTGTGTTACTGATAACTCGGAGCTCGTATCTTGTATCACTCACCTTGTAACTCGTAACTCGTAACCCGTAACTCATTGCCCATAACTCCGAACTCGAATCTTGATCTCGTATCTTGTAAATCAATAACGATAACTTCGAACTGGTATCCTAAATCTAGTAGATCGTAACTCGTTACCGATAGGTTGAAGCTCACATCTTGTATCTCATGACGCGAAACTCAGAACTCGGAACTCGTAACGCGTAACCGACAACTCGGTGCGCGTATCTTGTAACTTGTAACTCGTTACCCATAACTCGGAACTCGTATCTTATATATAGTAACTTGTAATCCATTACCGATAACCTGGAACACGTATCTTGGATCTCGTTGTTCGTAAATCGTTACCGATAAATGGGAACAGGCATCTTGTATCTCGTGACGTGTAACTCAGGACTCGGAACTCGAAAGTTTTACAGATATCTCGGAGCTTGCATCTTGTATCACTTACCTTGTAGCTCGTAACTCGTAACCCGTAACTCATTGCCCATAACTCCGAACTCGAATTTTGATCTCGTATCTTGTAAATCAATGACGATAACCTCGAACTGGTATCCTAGATCTAGTAGATCGTAACTCGTTACCGATAGGTGGAAACTCGCATCTTGTATCTCATGACGCGAAACTCAGAACTCGGAACTCGTAACGTGTAACCGACAACTCGGTGCGCGTATCTTGTAACTTGTAACTCGTTACCCATAACTCGGAACTCCTATCTTGTATCTAGTAACTCGTAACTCATTACTGATTACCTGGAACTCGCATCTTGTGTCTCGCAGCTCGTAACTCGTTACGATAAGTGGGAACTCGCATCTTGTATACGTCGTAACTCATAACCCGGAACCCGTATCTTGTGTATCGTAGCTTGTAACCCATTACCAATAACAAGGAACTCGTATCTTGCCTCTCGTAGTTCGTAAATCGTTACCGATAAGTGGGAAATCGCTACTTGTATCTCGTGACGCATAACTCAGAACTTGGAGCTCTTATCGCGTTACCGATAACTCGGAGCCTGTATCTTGTATCTCTCACCCTGTAACTCGTAACTCGTAACTCGTAACTCGTAACTCGTAACTCGTAACTCGTAACTCGTAACTCGTAACTCGTAACTCGTAACTCGTAACTCGTAACTCGTAACTCGTAACTCGTAACTCGTAACTCGTAACTCGTAACTCGTAACTCGTAACTCGTAACTCGTAACTCGTAACTCGTAACTCGTAACTCGTAACTCGTAACTCGTAACTCGTAACTCGTAACTCGTAACTCGTAACTCGTAACTCGTAACTCGTAACTCGTAACTCGTAACTCGTAACTCGTAACTCGTAACTCGTAACTCGTAACTCGTAACTCGTAACTCGTAACTCGTAACTCGTTACTCATTACTCGGAACTCGTATCTTATATGGTAACTTGTAATCAATTACCGATAACCTGGAACTCATATCTTGCATCTCGTAGCTCCTAAATCGTTACCGATGAATGGGAACTCGCATCTTGTATCTCGTGACCCCTAGCTCAAGACTCGGAGCTCGAAGGTGTTACCGATAATTCGGAGCTCGTATCTTGTATCACTTACCTTGTAACTCGTAACTCGTAACCCGTAACTCGTTGCCCATAACTCGGAACTCGAATCTTGATCTCGGATCTTGTAAATCAATGACGATAACCTCGAACTCGTGTCCTAGAACTAGTAGTTCGTAACTCGTTACCGATAGGTGGAAGCTCGCATCTTGTATTTCATGACGCAAAACTCAGAATTTGGAACTCGTAACGCGTAACCGATAACTCGGAGCTCGTATCTTGTAACACGTAACTCGTTACCCATAACTCGGATCACATATCTTGTTTCTAGTAGCTCGTAACTCATTACTGATTACCTGGAACTCGTATCTTGTGTCTCGTAGCTCGTAACTAGTACCTCGTAGATCGTAAGTCGTAATTGGTTACTCGTAACTGGTACATCGTATCTCGCAACTCGAAACTCGCATCTCGAAACTCGTAACTCGTAACCCGTAAATCGCAGCTTATAACTCGCTACTTATAACCCGAAACTCGTATCTTGTGTATGGTAGCTCGTAAATCGTAACCGATAAGTGAGAACTCGCATCTTGTATCTCGTGACGCGTAACTCAGAACTTGGAACTGGTAACGCGTTATCGTTAAATCGTTACCGATAGCTCGGAGCCTGTATCTTGTATCTCCTACCTTGTAACTCGTTACTCGTAACTCGTTACTCATTACTCGGAACTCGTATTCTTATACATGGTAACTTGTACTCCATTACCGATAACCTGGAACTCATAGCTTGCATCTCGTAGCTCGTAAATCGTTACCGATAAATGGGAACTCGCATCTTGTACCTCGTGACGCCTAACTCAGGACTCGGAGCTCGAAAGTGTTACCGATAATTCGGAGCTCGTATCTTGTATCACTTACCTTGTAAGTGATCCATTACCGATAACCTGGAACACGTATCTTGGATCTCGTTGTTCGTGAATCGTTACCGATAAATGGGAACTCGCATCTTGTATCTCGTGACGTGTAACTCAGGACTCGGAACACCGAAAGTTTTACCGATATCTCGGAGCTCGCATCTTGTATCACTTACCTTGTAACTCGTAACTCGTAACCCGTAACTCGTTGCCCATAACTTCGAACTCGAATCTTGATCTCGTATCTTGTAAATCAATGACGATAACCTCGAACTGGTATCCTAGATCTAGTAGATCGTAACTCGTTACCGATAGGTGGATACTCGCATCTTGTATCTCATGACGCGAAACTCAGAACTCGGACTCGTAACGCGTAACCGACAACTCGGTGCGCGTATCTTGTAACTTGTAACTCGTTACCCATAACTCGGAACTCCTATCTTGTATCTAGTAGCTCGTAACTCATTACTGATTAACTGGAACTCGCATCTTGTATCTCGCAGCTCGTAACTCGTTACCAGTAAGTGGGAACTCGCATCTTGTATCTCGTGACGTGTAACTCAGAACTCGGAACTAGTATCGCGTTACCGATAACTCGGAGATTGTATCTTGTAACTCGTAACTCGTAACTCGTTACCCATAACTCGGAAGTCGTATCTTATATATGGTAACTTGTAATCCTTTACCGATAACCTCGAACTCGTATCCTAGATATAGTAGTTCGTAACTCGTTACGATAAGTGGGAACTCGCTACTTGTATCTCGTAACTCATAACCCGGAACCCGTATCTTGTGTATCGTAGCTTGTAACCCATTACACATAACAAGGAACTCGTATCTTGCCTCTCGTATTTCGTAAATCGTTACCGATAAGTGGGAAATCGCTAATTGTATCTCGTGACGCCTAACTCAGGACTCGGAGCTCGAAAGTGTTACCGATAATTCGGAGCTCGTATCTTGTATCACTTATCTTGTAACTCGTAACTCGTAACCCGTAACTCCTTGCCCATAACTCGGAACTCGAATCTTGATCTCGTATCTTGTAAATCAATAACGATAACCTTGAACTGGTATCCTAAATCTAGTAGATCGTAACTCGTTACCGATAGGTTGAAACTCACATCTTGTATCTCATGACGCGAAACTCAGAACTCGGAACTCGTAACGCGTAACCGACAACTCGGTGCGCGTATCTTGTAACTTGTAACTCGTTACCCATAACTCGGAACTCGTATCTTATATATAGTAACTTGTAATCCATTACCGATAACCTGGAACACGTATCTTGGATCTCGTTCGTAAATCGTTACCGATAAATGGGAACAGGCATCTTGTATCTCGTGACGTGTAACTCAGGACTCGGAACACCGAAAGTTTTACCGATATCTCGGAGCTCGCATCTTGTATCACTTACCCTGTAACTCGTAACTCGTAACCCGTAACTCGTTGCCCATAACTTCGAACTCGAATCTTGATCTCGTAACTTGTAAATCAATGACGATAACATCGAACTGGTATCCTAGATCTAGTAGATCGTAACTCGTTACCGATAGGTGGAAACTCGCATCTTGTATCTCAGACGCGAAACTCAGAACTCGGACTCGTAACGCGTAACCGACAACTCGGTGCGCGTATCTTGTAACTTGTAACTCGTTACCCATAACTCGGAACTCCTATCTTGTATCTAGTAGCTCGTAACTCATTACTGATTAACTGGAACTCGCATCTTGTATCTCGCAGCTCGTAACTCGTTACCAGTAAGTGGGAACTCGCATCTTGTATCTCGTGACGTGTAACTCAGAACTCGGAACTAGCAACGCGTTACCGATAACTCGAAGCTTGTATCTGGTATCACTTACCTTGTAAGTCGTAACTCGTAACTCGTAACTCGTTACCCATAACTCGGAACTCGTATCTTATATATCGTAACTTGTAATCCATTACCGATAACCTGGAACACGTATCTTGCATCTCGTTGCTTGTAAATCGTTACCGATGAGTGGGATATCGCAACTTCTATCTCGTGACGTGTAACTTAGAACTTGGAACTCGTAACGCGTTACCGATAAGTCGGAGCTCGTATCTATATACCGTAACTTGTAATCCATCACCGATAGCCTGGTTCCCATATATTGCATCTCGTTGCTTGTAAATCGTTACCGATAAATGGGAACTTGCATCCTAGTATCTCGTGACGCGTAACTCAGGACTCGGAACTCGAAAGTGTTACCATAACTCGGAGCTCGTATCTTGTATCACTTACCTTGTAACTCGTAACCCGTAACCCGTAACTCATAGCCCATAACTCCTAACTCGAATCTTGATCTCGTATCTTGTAAATCAATGACGATAACCTCGAACTGGTATCCTAAATCTAGTAATTCGTAACTCGTTACCCATAGGTGTAAACTCGCATCTTGTAACTCATGACGCAAACCTCAGAACTCGGAACTCGTAGCGCGTATCCAATAACTCGGAGCTCGTATCTTGTAACTCGTAACTTGTAGCTAGTTACCCATAACTCAGAACTCGTATCTTGTATCTAGTAGCTCGTAACTCATTACTGATTACCTGGAATTCGTATCTTGTGTCTCGTAGCTCGTAACTCGCTACGATAAGTGGAAACTCGCATCGTGTATCTCGTAACTCGTAACTAGTGCCTCGCAGATCGTAAGTCTTATTTCGTAACTCGTATATCGTAACTCCCAACTCGAAACTCGTAACTTGAAACTAGTAACTCGAAACTCGTGACTCGTAACTCGTAACTCGTAAATCGCAGCTTATAACTCGCTACTCAGAACCCGGAACTCGTATCTTGTGTATCGTAGCTTGTAGCCCATTACCAATAACAAGGAACTCGTAAATTACCTCTCGTAGCTCGTAGATCGTTACAGATGAGTGGGAACCCGCAACATGCATCTTGTGACGCGTAACTCAGAACTTGGAACTCATAACGCGTTACCGATAACTCGGAGCTCGTATCTTATATACCGTAACTTGTAATTTATCACCGATAACCTGGAATTCGTATCTTGCATCTCGTTGCTAGTAAATCGTTACCGATAAATGGGGACTCATAATTCGTAACTCGTAACTCGAAACTTGTAGCTCGTAAATCGCAGCTTATAACTCGTCATCCATAATCCGGAACTCATACCTTGTGTATCGTAGCTTGTAACCCATTACCAATAACAAGGAACTCGTATCCTAGATCTAGTAGTTCGTAACTCGTTACCGAAAGGTGGAAACTCGCATCTTGTATCTCATGACGCGGAACTCAGAATTCGGAACTTGTATCAGGTAACCGATAACTCGGAGTTCGTATCTTGTAACTCGTAACTCGTTACCCATAACTCGGAACTCATATGTTGTATCTAGTAGCTCGTAACCCATTACATATTACCTGGAACTCGTATCTTGTGTATCGTAGCTCGTAACTCGTTACGATAAGTGGAAACTCGCAACTTGCATCTCGTGACGCGTAACTCAGAACTTGGAACTCATTACGCGTTACCGATAACTCAGAGCTTGTATCTTGTATCTCTTACCTTGTAACTCATAACTCGTAACACTTGACCCGTTACCCATTACTCGGAACTCGTATCTTCTATCTCGGATCTCGCAAATCATTGCCGATAACCTGGAACTCGTATCCTAGATCTTGAAGATCGTAACTCGTTACCAATAAGTGGCAACTCGCATCTTGTATCTCGTGACGTGTAACCCAGAACTCGGAACTAGCAACGCGTTACCGATAACTCGAAGCTTGTATCTGGTATCACTTACCTTGTAAGTCGTAACTCGTAACTCGTTACCCATAACTCGGAACTCGAATCTTATATATCGTAACTTGTAATCCATTACCGATAACCTGGAACACGTATCTTGCATCTCGTTGCTTGTAAATCGTTACCGATGAGTGGGATATCGCAACTTGTATCTCGTGACGTGTAACTTAGAACTTGGAACTCGTAACGCGTTACCGATAACTCGGAGCTCGTATCTATATACCGTAACTTGTAATCCATCACCGATAACCTGGTTCCCATATATTGCATCTTGTTGCTTGTAAATCGTTACCGATAAATGGGAACTCGCATCCTAGTATCTCGTGACGCGTAATTTAGGACTCGGAACTCGAAAGTGTTACCATAACTCGGAGCTCGTATCTTGTATCACTTACCTTGTAACTCGTAACCCGTAACCCGTAACTCATAGCCCATAACTCCGGAATCGAATCTTGATCTCGTATCTTGTAAATCAATGACGATAACCTCGAACTGGTATCCTAGATCTAGTAATTCGTAACTCGTTACCCATAGGTGTAAACTCGCATCTTGTAACTCATGACGCAAACCTCAGAACTCGGAGCTCGTAGCGCGTATCCAATAACTCGGATCTCGTATCTTGTATCTTGTAACTCGTAGCTAGTTACCCATAACTCAGAACTCGTATCTTGTATCTAGTAGCTCGTAACTCATTTCTGATTACCTGGAATTCGTATCTTGTGTCTCGTAGCTCGTAACTCGTTACGATAAGTGGAAACTCGCATCGTGTATCTCGTAACTCGTAACTAGTGCCTCGTAGATCGAAGTCTTAATTCGTAACTCGTATATCGTAACTCGCAACTCGAAACTCGTAACTTGAAACTAGTAACTCGAAACTCGTGACTCGTAACTCGTAAATCGCGGCTTATAACTCGCTACTCAGAACCCGGAACTCGTATCTTGTGTATCGTAGCTTGTAGCCCATTACCAATAACAAGGAACTCGTAAATTACCTCTCGTAGCTCGTAGATCGTTACCGATGAGTGGGAACCCGCAACATGCATCTTGTGACGCGTAACTCAGAACTTGGAACTCATAACGCGTTACCGATAACTCGGAGCTCGTATCTTATATACCGTAACTTGTAATTTATCACCGATAACCTGGAATTCGTATCTTGCCTCTCGTAGCTCGAAAATCGTTATCGATAAGCGGGGACTTGCAACTTGCATCTCGTGACGCGTAATTCATTACTGATTACCTGGAATTCGTATCTTGTGTCTCGTAGCTCGTAACTCGTTACGATAAGTGGAAACTCGCATCGTGTATCTCGTAATTAGTGCCTCGTAGATCGTAAGTCGTAATTCGTAACTCGTAACTCGTATATCGTAACTCGCAGCTCGAAACTCGTACCTTGAAACTCGTAACTCGAAACTCGTGACTCGTAACTCGTAACTCGTAAATCGCTGCTTATAACTCGCTACTCAGAACCCGGAACTCGTATCTTGTGTATCGTAGCTTGTAGCCCATTACCAATAACAAGGAACTCGTAAATTACCTCTCGTAGCTCGTAGATCGTTACAGATGAGTGGGAACCCGCAACATGCATCTTGTGACGCGTAACTCAGAACTTGGAACTCATAACGCGTTACCGATAACTCGGAGCTCGTATCTTATATACCGTAACTTGTAATTTATCACCGATAACCTGGAATTCGTATCTTGCATCTCGTTGCTAGTAAATCGTTACCGATAAATGGGGACTCATAATTCGTAACTCGTAACTCGAAACTTGTAGCTCGTAAATCGCAGCTTATAACTCGTCATCCATAATCCGGAACTCGTACCTTGTGTATCGTAGCTTGTAACCCATTACCAATAACAAGGAACTCGTATCCTAGATCTAGTAGTTCGTAACTCGTTACCGAAAGGTGGAAACTCGCATCTTGTATCTCATGACGCGGAACTCAGAATTCGGAACTTGTATCAGGTAACCGATAACTCGGAGTTCGTATCTTGTAACTCGTAACTCGTTACCCATAACTCGGAACTCATATCTTGTATCTAGTAGCTCGTAACCCATTACTGATTACCTGGAACTCGTATCTTGTGTATCGTAGCTCGTAACTCGTTACGATAAGTGGAAACTCGCAACTTGCATCTCGTGACGCGTAACTCAGAACTTGGAACTCATTACGCGTTACCGATAACTCAGAGCTTGTATCTTGTATCTCTTACCTTGTAACTCGTAACTCGTAACACTTGATCCGTTACCCATTACTCGGAACTCGTATCTTCTATCTCGGATCTCGCAAATCATTGCCGATAACCTGGAACTCGTATCCTAGATCTTGAAGATCGTAACTCGTTACCAATAAGTGGCAACTCGCATCTTGTATCTCGTGACGTGTAAGCCAGAACTCGGAACTAGCAACGCGTTACCGATAACTCGAAGCTTGTATCTGGTATCACTTACCTGTGTCGTAACTCGTAACTCGTTACCCATAACTCGGAACTCGTATCTTATATATCGTAACTTGTAATCCATTACCGATAACCTGGAACACGTATCTTGCATCACGTTGCTTGTAAATCGTTACCGATGAGTGGGATATCGCAACTTGTATCTCGTGACGTGTAACTTAGAACTTGGAACTCGTAACGCGTTACCGATAACTCGGATCTCGTATCTTGTAGCTTGTAACTCGTAGCTAGTTACCCATAACTCAGAACTCGTATCTTGTATCTAGTAGCTCGTAACTCATTTCTGATTACCTGGAATTCGTATCTTGTGTCTCGTAGCTCGTAACTCGTTACGATAAGTGGAAACTCGCATCGTGTATCTCGTAACTCGTAACTAGTGCCTCGTAGATCGAAGTCTTAATTCGTAACTCGTATATCGTAACTCGCAACTCGAAACTCGTAACTTGAAACTAGTAACTCGAAACTCGTGACTCGTAACTCGTAAATCGCGGCTTATAACTCGCTACTCAGAACCCGGAACTCGTATCTTGTGTATCGTAGCTTGTAGCCCATTACCAATAACAAGGAACTCGTAAATTACCTCTCGTAGCTCGTAGATCGTTACAGATGAGTGGGAACCCGCAACATGCATCTTGTGACGCGTAACTCAGAACTTGGAACTCATAACGCGTTACCGATAACTCGAAGCTTGTATCTTGTATCTCTTACCTTCTAACTCGTAACTAGTAACTCATAACTCGTTACCCATTACCCATTACTCGGAACTCGTTTCTTCTATCTCGGATCTCGCGAATCACTGCCGATAACCTGGAACTCGGTTCCTATATCATGAAGATCGTAACTCGTTACTAATAAGTGGGAACCAGCATCTTGTATCACGTAACGTGTAACTCAGAACTCGGAACTCGAAGGTGTTACCGACAACTCGGAGCTCGTATCTTGTATCACGTACCTTGTAAGTCGTAACTCGTAACTCGTAACACGTTACCCATAACTCGGAACTCGTATCTTATATATCGTAACTTGTAATCCATTACCGATAACCTGGAACACGTATCTTGCATCTCGTTGCTTGTAAATCGTTACCGATAAGAGGGATACCGCAACTTGTATCTCGTGACGCGTAACTCAGAACTTGAAACTCGTAACGTGTTACCGATAACTCGGAGCTTGTATCTTGTATCTCTTACCTTGTATCTTGTAACTCGTAACTCATTACCCATTACTCGGAACTCGTATCTTCTATCTCGGATCTCGCAAATCATTGCCGATAACCTGGAACTCGTATCCTAGATCTTGAAGATCGTAACTGGTTACCAATAAGTGGAAACTCGAATCTTGATCTCGGATCTTGTAAATCAATGACGATAACATCGAACTCGTATCCTAGATCTTGTAGTTCGTAACTCGTTACCGATAGGTGGAAACTCGCATCTTGTATCTCATTACGCGGAACTCAGAACTCGGAACTCGTATCAGGTAACCGATAACTCGGAGCTCGTATCTTGTATCTCGTTACTCGTTACCCATAACTCGGTACTCATATCTTGTATGTAGTAGCTCGTAACTCATTACTGATTACCTGGAACTCGTATCTTGTGTCTCGTAGCTCGTAAAAGTTACGATACGTGGGAACTCGCATCTTGTATCTCGTAACTTGTAACTAGTACCGCGTAGATCGTAAGTCGTAATTCGTAACTCGTAACTCGTAACTCGTATATCGTAACTCGCAACTCGAAACTCGAAACTTGAAACTCGAAACTCGTAACTCGTAAATCGCAGCTTATAACTCGCTACTCATATCCCGGAAATCGCATCTTGTGTATCGTAGCTTGTAACCCATTATCAATAACAAGGAACTCCTATCTTGCCTCTCGTAGCTCGTAAATCGTTACCGATAAGTGAAAACTCGCAACATGTATCTCGTGCCGCGTAACTCAGAACTTGGAACTCGTAACGCGTTACCGATAGCTCGAAGCCTGTATCTTGATATCTTACCTTGTAACTCGTTACCTATGACTCGGAACTCGTATCTTCTATCTCGGATCTCGCAAATCATTGCCAGTAACCTGGAACTTGTATCCTAGATCTTGAAGATCGTAGCTCGTTACCAATAAGTGGGAACTCGCATCTTGTATCTCGTGACGTGTAACTCAGAACTCGGAACTAGTAACGCGTTACCGATAACTCGTAGCTTGTTTCTTGTAACTTGTAACTCGTAACTCGTTACTCATAACTCAGAACACGTATCTTATATATCGTAACTTGCAATCCATTACCGATAACTCGGAACTCGCATCTTGTGTATCGTAGCTTGTAACCCATTATCATCAACAAGGAACTCGTATCTTGCCTCTCGTAGCTCGTAAATCAGAACTTGGAACTCGTAATGCATTATCGATAACTCGGAGCTTGTATCTTGTATCTCTTACCTTGTAACTCGTAACTCGTAACACTTAACCCGTTACTCATTACTCGGAACTCGTATCTTCTATCTCGGATCTCGCAAATCATTGCCAATAACCTGGAACTCGTATCCTAGATCTTGAAGGTCATAACTCGTTACCAATAAGTGGAAACTCGCATCTTGTATCTCATGACGCGAAACTCAGAACTCTGAACTCGTAACGCGTAACCGATGACTCGGAGCTCGTATCTTGTAACTCGTAACTCTTTACCCATAACTTGGAACTCGTATCTTGTATCTAGTAGCTCGTAACCCATTACTGATTACCTGGAACTCGTATCTTGTGTCTCGTAGCTCGTAACTCGTTACGATAAGCGGGAACTCGCATCTTGTATCTCGTAACTCGTAACTAGTACCTCGTAGATCTTAAGTCGTAATTCGAAGCTCGTAACTGGTATATCGTAACTCGAAGCTCGCACCTCGATACTCGAAACTCTTAACTCGAAACTCGTAACTCGTAACCCGTAAATCGCCGCTTATAAATCGCTACTCACAACCCGGAACTCGTATCTTGTGTAACGTAGCTTGTAACCCATTACCAATAACAAGGGACTCGTATCATACCTCTCGTTGATCGTAAATCGTTACCGATAAGTGGGAACTCGCATCTTGTATCTCGTGACGCGTAACTCGGAACTTGGAACTCGTAACGCGTTACCGATAACTCGGAGCCTGTAGCTTGTATCTCTTTACTTGTAACTCGTAACTCGTAACTGGTAACTCGTAACTCGTAACTCGTAACTCGTAACTCGTAACTCGTAACTCGTAACTCGTAACTCGTAACTCGTAACTCGTAACTCGTAACTCGTAACTCGTAACTCGTAACTCGTAACTCGTAACTCGTAACTCGTAACTCGTAACTCGTAACTCGTAACTCGTAACTCGTAACTCGTAACTCGTAACTCGTAACTCGTAACTCGTAACTCGTAACTCGTAACTCGTAACTCGTAACTCGTAACTCGTAACTCGTAACTCGTAACTCGTAACTCGTAACTCGTAACTCGTAACTCGTAACTCGTAACTCGTAACTCGTAACTCGTAACTCGTAACTCGTAACTCGTAACTCGTAACTCGTAACTCGTAACTCGTAACTCGTAACTCGTAACTCGTAACTCGTAACTCGTAACTCGTAACTCGTAACTCGTAACTCGTAACTCGTAACTCGTAACTCGTAACTCGTAACTCGTAACTCGTAACTCGTAACTCGTAACTCGTAACTCGTAACTCGTAACTCGTAACTCGTAACTCGTAACTCGTAACTCGTAACTCGTAACTCGTAACTCGTAACTCGTAACTCGTAACTCGTAACTCGTAACTCGTAACTCGTAACTCGTAACTCGTAACTCGTAACCCGTAACTCGTTGCCCATAACTCGGAACTCGTATTTTATATATCGTAACTTGTAATCCATCACCGATAACCTGGAACTTGTATCTTGCATCTCGTTGCTCGTATATCGTTACCGATAAATGGGAACTTGCATCTAGTATCTCGTGACATGTAACTCAGGACTCGGAACTCGAAAGTGTTACCGATAACTCGGAGCTCGTATCTTGTATCACTTACCTTGTAACTGGTAACCCGTAAATCGTTGCCCATAACTTCGAACTCGAATCTTGATCTCGTATCTTGTAAATCCATGACGATAACCTCGAACTGGCATCCTAGATCTAGTAGTTCGTAACTCGTTACCGATAGGTGGAAACTCGCATCTTGTATCTCATGACGCGGAACTCAGAACTCGGAACTCGTATCAGGTAACCGATAACTCGGAGCTCGTATCTTGTATCTCGTAACTCGTTACCCATAACTCGGTACTCATATCTTGTATCTAGTAGCTCGTAACTCATTACTGATTACCTGGAACTCGTATCTTGTGTCTCGTAGCTCGTAACTCGTTACGATAAGTGGGAACTCGCATCTTGTATCTTGTAACTTGTAACTAGTACCTCGTAGATCGTAAGTCGTAATTCGTAACTCGTAACTCGTATATCGTAACTCGCAACTCGAAACTCGAAACTTGAAACTCGAAACTCGAAACTCGAAACTCGAAACTCGTAACTCCTAAATCGCAGCTTATAACTCGCTACTCATAACCCGGAAATCGCATCTTGTGTATCGTAGCTTGTAACCCATTATCAATAACAAGGAACTCGTATCTTGCCTCTCGTAGCTCGTAAATCATTACCGATAAGTTAAAACTCGCAACATGTATCTCGTGACGCGTAACTCAGAACTTGGAACTCGTAACGCGTTACCGATAACTCGAAGCCTGTATCTTGTATATCTTACCTTGTAACTCGTTACCTATGACTCGTATCTTCTATCTCGGATCTCGCAAATCATTGCCGGTAACCTGGAACTCGTATCCGAGATCTTGAAGATCGTAGCTCGTTACCAATAAGTGGGAACTCGCATCTTGTATCTCGTGACGTGTAACTCAGAACTTGGAACTAGTAACGCGTTACCGATAAGTCAGAGCTTGTATCTTGTAACTTGTAACTCGTACCTCGTTACTCATAACTCAGAACACGTATCTTATATATCGTAACTTGCAATCCATTACCGATAACCTGGAACTCGTATCTTGTGTATCGTAGCTTGTAACCCATTATCAATAACAAGGAACTCGTATCTTGCCTCTCGTAGCTCGCAAATCGTTACCGATAAGTGGCAACTCGCAACTTGTATATCGTGACGCGTAACTCAGAACTTGGAACTTGTAATGCATTATCGATAACTCGGAGCTTGTATCTTGTATCTCTTACCTTGTAACTCGTACCTTGCAACTCGTAACTCGTTACCCATTGGTCGGAACAGGTACCTTCTCTCGGATCTCGCAAACCATTGCCGATAACCTGGAACTCGTATACTAGATCTTGGAGATCGTAACTCGTTACCCATAAGTGGGAACCCGCATCTTGTATCTCATGACGCAAAACTCAGACCTCGGAACTCGTAACGCGTAACCGATAACTCGGAGCTCGTATGTTGTAATTTGTAACTCTTTACGCATAACTTGGAACTCGTACCTTGTATCTAGTATCTCGTAACCCATTACTGATTACCTGGAACTCGTATCTTGTGTCTCGTAGCTCGTAACTCGTTACGATAAGCGGAAACTCGCATCTTGTATCTCGTAACTCGTAACTAGTACCTCGTAGATCTTAAGTCGTAATTCGTAGCTCGTAACTAGTATATCGTAACTCGAAACTCGATGCTCGCACCTCGAAACTCGTAACTCGTAACCCGTAACTTGTTGCTCATAACTCGGAACTCGAATCTTAATCTCGGATCTTGCAAATCAATGACGGTAACCTCGAACTCGTATCCTAGATCTATTAGTTCGTAACTCGTCACCGAAGGGTGGAAACTCGCATCTTGTATCTCAAGACGCGGAACTCAGACCTCGGAACTTGTATCAGGTAACGGATAACTCGGAGCTCGTATCTTGTAACTCGTAACTCGTTACCCATAACTCGGAACTCATATCTTGTATCTAGTAGCTCGTAACACATAACTGATTACCTAGAACTCGTATCTTTTATCTCGTAACTCGTAACTAGTGCCTCGTATATCGTAAGTCGTAATTCGTAACTCGTAACTCGTATATCGTAACTCGCAACTCGAAACTCTCAACTTGAAACTAGTAACTCGTAACTCGTAACTCGTAGCTCGTAACTTGTAAATCGCAGCTTATAACTCGCTACTCAGAACCCGGAACTCGTATCTTGTGTATAGTAGCTTGTAGCCCATTACCAATAACAAGGAACTCGTATATTGCCTCTCGTAGCTCGTAAATCGTTACCGATAAGTGGGAACCCGCAACTTGCATCTCGTGACGCGTAACTCAGGACTCGGAACTGGAAAGTGTTACCATAACTCGTTACCCATTACTCGGAACTCGTTTCTTCTATCTCGGATCTCGCGAATCACTGCCGATAACCTGGAACTCGGTTCCTAGATCATGAAGATCGTAACTCGTTACTAATAGGTGGGAACCCGCATCTTGTATCTCGTGACGCGTAACTCAGAACTTGGAACTCATAACGCGTTACCGATAACTCGGAGCATGTATCTTGTATCTCTTACATTCTAACTCGTAACTAGTAACTCATAACTCGTTACCCATTACTCGGAACTCGTTTCTCCTATCTCGGATCTCGCGAATCACTGCCGATAACCTGGAACTCGGTTCCTAGATCATGAAGATCGTAACTCGTTACTAATAGGTGGGAACCCGCATCTTGTATCTCGTAACGTGTAAATCAGAACTCGGAACTCGAAGGTGTTACCGACAACTCGGAGCTCGTATCTTGTATCACTTATCTTGTAACTCGTAACTCGTAACCCGTAACTCGTTGTTCATAACTCGGAACTCGAATCTTGATCTCGGATCTTGTAAATCGAGGACGATAAGCTTGAACTCGTATCTTAGATCTAGTAGTTGGTAACTCGTTACCGATAGGTGGAAACTTACATCTTGTATCTCTTGACGCGAAACGCAGAACTCGGAACTCGTAACGCGTAACCGATAACTCGGTGCGCGTACCTTATAACTCGTAACTCGTTACAGAACTCGGAACTCGTATCTTGTATCTAATAGCTCGTAACTCATAACTGATTTCCTGGAGCTCGTATCTTGCATCTCGTAGCTCGTAAATCGTTACCGATAAATGGGAACTCGCGTCTTGTATCTCGTGACGCGAAACTCGGAACCCATAACAGGTAACCGATAACTCGGAGCTCGTATGTTGTAGCTAGTAGCACGTAACTCATTACTGATTACCTGAAGCTCGTATCCTGTGTCTCGTAGCTCGCAACTCGTTACCATAAGTGGGAACTCGCATCTTGTATCTCGAACTCGTAACTAATACCTCGTAGATCGTAATTTGTAATTCGTAACTCGTAACTCGAAACTCTTAGCTCGTAAATCGCAGCTTATAACTCGCTACCCATAATCCAGAACTCGTACCTTGTGTATCGTAGCTTGTAAGTCATTACCAATAACAAGGAACTCGTATCTTGCCTCTTGTAACTCGTAAATCGCTACCGATAAGTGGGAACTCGCAACTTGTGTCTCGTGACGCGTAACTCAGAACTTGGATCTCGTAACACGTAACCGATAACTCAGAGCTCGTATCTTGTAACTCGTAACTCGTTACCCATAACTCGGAACTCGTATCTTGTATCTAGTGGCTCGTAACTCATTACTGATTACCTGGAACTCGTATCTTGTGTCTCGTAGCTAGTAACTCGTTACGATAAGTGGTAATTCGCATCTAGTATCTCGTAACTCGTAACTAGTGCCTCGTAGATCGTAAGTCGTAATTCGTAACTCGTAACTCGTAAATCGCAGCTTATAACTCGCTACTCATAACCAGGAACTGATATCTTGTGTATCGTAGCTTGTAGCCCAATACCAATAACAAGGAACTCGTATATTGCCTCTCGTAGCTCGTAAATCGTTACCGATAAGTGGGAACTCGCAACTTGCATCTCGTGACGCGTAACTCAGAACTTGTAACTCATAACGCGTTACTGATAACTCGGAGCTTGTATCTTGTATCTCTTACCTTCTAACTCGTAACTAGTAACTCGTAACTCGTTACCCATTACTCGGAACTCGTTTCTTCTATCTCGGATCTCGCGACTCACTGCCGATAACCAGGAACTCGGTTCCTAGATCATGAAGATCGTAACTCGTTACCAATAAATGGAAACTCGGATCTCGTATCTCGTAACGTGTAACTCAGGACTCGTAACTCGAAAGTGTTACCGATAACTCGGAGCTCGTATCTTGTATCACTTACCTTGTAACTGGTAACCCGTAACTCGTTGCGCATAACTTCGAACTCGAATCTTGATCTCGTATCTTGTAAATCAATGACGATAACCTCGAACTGGTATCCTAGATCTAGTAGTTCGTAACTCGCTACCGATAGGTGTAAACTCGCATCTTTTAACTCATGACGCAAAACTCAGAACTCGGAACTCGTAACACGTTACCGATAACTCGGAGCTGGTATCTTTTATACCGTAACTTGTAATCCTTCACCGATAACCTGGAACTTGTATCTTGCATCTCGTTGCTCGTAAATCGTTACCGATAAATGGGAACTCGCATCTTTTATCTCGTAACTCATAATCCGGAACCCGTATCTTGTGTATCGTAGCTTGTAACCCATTACCAATAACAAGGAACTCGTATCTTGCCTCTCGTAGTTGGTAAATCGCTACCGATAAGTGGGAACTCGCATCTTGTATCTCGTGAGGCCTAACTCAGGACTCCGAGCTCGAAAGTGTTACCGATAATTCGGAGCTCGTATCTTGTATCACTTACCTTGTAACTTGTAACTCGTAACCCGTATCACGTTGCCCATAACTTGGAACTCGAATCTTGATATCGGATCTTGTAAATCAATGACGATAACCTCGAACTCGTGTCCTAGAACTAGCAGTTCGTAACTCGTTACCGATAGGTGGAAGCTCGCATTCTGTATCTCATGTCGCGAAACTCAGAACTTGGAACTCGTAAAGCGTAACCGATAACTCGGAGCTCGTATCTTGTAACTCGTAACTCGTTACCCATAACTCGGAACACGTATCTTGTGTATCGTAGCTTGTAGCCCATTACCAATAACAAGGAACTCGTATATTGCCTCTCGTAACTCGTAACTCGTTACCCATAACTCGGAACTTGTATCTTATATGTTGTAACTTGTAATCCACTACCAATAACCTGGAACTCATATCTTGCATCTCGTAGCTCGTAAATCGTTACCGATAAATGGGAACGCGCAACTTGTATCTCGTGATGTTTAGTCAGGACTCGGAACTCGAAGGTGTTACCGACAACTCGGAGCTCGTATCTTATATCACTTACTTTGTAACTCGTAACCCGTAACCCGTAACTCGTTACCCATAACTCGGAACTCGAATCTTGATCTCGGATCTTGTAAATCAGTGACGCTAACCTCGAACTCGTATCCTAGATCTAGTTGTTCGTAACTCGTTACCGATAGGTGGAAGCTCGCATCTTGTACCTCATGACGCGTAACTCACAACTTGGAACTCGTAACGTGTTACCGATAACTCGGAGCTTGCATCTTGTATCTCTTACCTTGTAACTCGTAACTCGTAACTCGTAACTCGTTACCCATTACTCGGAACTCGTATCTACTATCTCGGGCTCGCAAATCATTGCCGATAACCTGGGACTCGTATCCTAGATCTAGAAGATCGTAACTCGTTACCAATAAGTGGGAACTCGCATCTTGTATCTCGTGACGTGTAACTCAGAATTCGGAACTAGTAACGCGTTACCGATAACTCGGAGCTCGTATCTTGTAACTCGTAACTCGTTACCCATAACTCGGAACTCGTATCTCATATATTGTAACTTGTAATCCACTACCAATAACCTGGAACTCGTATCTTGCATCTCGTAGATCGTAAATCGTTACCGATAAAAGGGAACTCGCATCTTGTATCTCATGACGCGTAACTCAGGTCTCGGAACTCGAAAGTGTTACCGATAACTCGGTGCTCGTATCTTGTATCACTTATCTTGTAACTCGTAACTCGTAACCCGTAACTCGTTGCTCATAACTCGGAACTCGAATCTTGATCTCGGATCGTGTAAATCAATGACGTTAACCTCGAACTCGTATCCTAGATCTAGTAGTCCGTAACTGGTTACCAATAAGTGGGAACTCGCATCTTGTATCTTGTGACGTGTAACTCAGAACTCGGAACCTAGTAACGCTTTACCGATAACTTGGAGCTCGTATCTTGTAACTCGTGACGCGTAACTCAGTACTCGGAACTCGAAAGTGTTACCGATAACTCGGAGCTCGTATCTTGTATCACTTACCTTGTAACCCGTAACTCGTTGATCAAACTCGGAACTCGAATCTTGATCTCGGGTCTTGTAAATCATTGACGATAACCTCGAACTCGTATCACAGATCTAGTAGTTCGTAACTCGTTACCGATAGGTGGAAACTCGCATCTTGTATCTCATGACACGAAACTCAGAACTCGGAACTCTTAACGCGTGACTGATAACTTGGTGTGCGTATCTTGTAACTCGTAACTCGTTACCCATAACTCGGAACTCGTATCTTGTATCTAGTAGCTCGTAATTCATTACTGATTACCTGGAACTCGTGTCATGTGTCTCGTAGCTCGTAACTCGTTACGATAAGTGGGAAATCGCAACTTATATCTCGTGACGCGTAACTCGGAACTTGGATCTCGTAACGTGTTACCGATAACTCAGAGCCTGTAACTTGTATCTCTTACCTTGTAACTTGTACCTTGTAACTCGTTAGCCATAACTCGGAACACGTATCTTGTGTATCGTAGCTTGTAACCCATTACCAATAACAAGGAACTCCTATCTTGCCTCTCGTATCTGGTAAATCGCTACCGATAAGTGGGAACTCGCAACTTGTATCTCGTGACGCGTAACTCAGAACTTGGATCTCGGAACACGTAACCGATAACTCGGAGCTCGTATCTTGTAACTCGTAACTCGTTACCCATAACTCGGAACTCATATCTTGTATCTAGTAGCTCGTAACTCATTACTGATTACCTGGAACTCGTATATTGTGTCTCGTAGCTCGTAACTGGTTACGATACGTGGAAACTCGCATCTTGTATCTGGTAACTCGTAACTAGTGCCTCGTAGATCGTAAGTCGTAATTCGTAACTCGATAACTCTTATATCGTAACTCGCAACTCGAAACTCGTAACTTGAAACTCGTAACTCGAAACTCGTAACTCGTAACTCGTAACTCGTAAATCACAGCTTATAACTCGCTACTCATAACCCGGAACTGGTATCTTGTATATCGTAGCTTGTAGCCCATTACCAATAACAAGTAACTCGTATATTGCCTCTCGTAGCTCGTAAATCGTTACCAATAAGTGGGAACTCGCATCTTGTATCTCGTGATGTGTAACCCAGAACTCGGAACTAGCAACGCGTTACCGATGACTCGAAGCTCGTATCTTGTATCAATTACCTTGTAACTGGTAACCCGTAACCCGTAACTCGTTGCCCATAACTTCGAACTCGAATCTTGATCTCGTATCTTGTAAATCAATGACGATAACCTCGAACTGGCATCCTAGATCTAGTAGTTCGTAACTCGTTACCGATAGGTGGAAACTCGCATCTTGTATCTCATGACGAGAAATTCAGATCTCGGAAATCGTAACGCGTAACCGACAACTCGGTGCGCATATCTTGTAACTCGTAACTCGTTACCCATTACTCGGCACTCCTGTCTTGTATCTTGTAGCTCGTAACTCATTACTGATCACCTGGAACTCGCGTCTTGTGTCTCGCAGCTCATAACTCGTTACGATAAGTGGGAACTCGCATCTTTTATCTCGTAACTCATAACGCGGAAACCGTATCTTGTGTATCGTAGCTTGTAACCCATTACCAATAACAAGGAACTCGTATCTTGCCTCTCGTAGTTCGTAAATCGTGACGCGTAATTTAGAACTTGTAACTCATAACGCGTTACCGATAACTCGGAGCTTGTATCTTGTATCTCTTACCTTCTAACTCGTAACTAGTAACTCGTAACTCGTTACCCATAACTCGGAACTCGTTTCTTCTATCTCGGATCTCGCGACTCACTGCCGATAACCAGGAACTCGGTTCCTAGATCATGAAGATCGTAACTCGTTACCAATAAGTGGAAACTCGAATCTCGTATCTCGTGACGTGTAACCCAGGACTCGGAAGTGTTACCGATAACTCGGAGCTTGTATCTTGTATCACTTACCTTGTAACTGGTAACCCGTAACCCGTAACTCGTTACCCTTTAGTCGGAACTCGTATCTTCTGACTCGGATCTCGCAAATCATTGCCGTTAACCTGGAACTCGTAACCTAGATCTTAAAGATCGTAAATGGTTACCAATAAGTGGGAACTCGCATCTTGTATCTCGTGACGTGTAACTCAGAATTCGGAACTAGTAACGCGTTACCGATAACTCGGAGCTCGTATCTTGTAACTCGTAACTCGTTACCCATAACTCGGAACTCGTATCTTATATATCGTAACTTGTAATCTATTGTCGATAACCTGGAACTCGTATCTTGCATCTCTTAGATCGTAAATCGTTACCGATAAATGGGAACTCGCATCTTGTATCTCGTGGCGTGTAGCTCAGGACTCAGAACTCGAAAGTGTTACCGACAACTCAGAGCTAGTATCTTGTATCACTTACCTTGTAACTCGTATCTCGTAACCCGTAACTGGTTGTCCATAACTCGGAACTTGAATCTTGATCTCGGATCTTGTAAATCAATGACGATAACCTCGAACTCGTATCCTAGATCTAGTAGTTCGTAACTCGTTACCGATAGGTGGAAACTCGCATCTTGTATCTCATGACGCGAAACTCAGAACTCGGAACTCGTAACGCGTAACCGATGACTCGGAGCTCGTATCTTGTAACTCGTAACTCTTTACCCATAACTTGGAACTCGTATCTTGTATCTAGTAGCTCGTAACCCATTACTGATTACCTGGAACTCGCAACTTGTATCTCGTAACTCGTAACTAGTACCTCGTAGATCTTAAGTCGTAATTCGTGGCTCGTAACTGGTATATCGTAACTCGAAACTCGAAGCTCGCACCACGAAACTCGAAACTCTTAACTCGAAACTCGTAACTCGTTACCCATTACTCGGAACTCGTATCTTCTATCTCGGATCTCGCAAATCATTGCCGATAACCTGGGACTCGTATCCTAGATCTTGAAGATGGCAACTCGTTACCAATAAGTGGGAACTCACATCTTGTATCTCGTTACGTGTAACTTAGAACTCGGAACTAGTAACGCGTTACCGATAACTCGGAGCTCGTATCTTGTAACTCGTAACTCGTAACTCGTTACCCATATCTCGGAACTCGTATCACATATATTGTAACTTGTAATCCACTACCAATAACCTGAAACTCGTATCTTGCATCTCGTAGATAGTTACCGATGAATGGGAACTCGCATCTTGTATCTCATGACGCGTTACTCAGGTCTCGGAACTCGCAAGTGTTACCGATAACTCGGTGCTCGTATCTTGTATCACTTATCTTGTAACTCGTAACTCGTAACCCGTAACTCCTTGCTCATAACTCGGAACTCGGATCTTGCAAATCAATGACGATAACCTCGAACTCGTATCCTAGATCTAGTAGTTCGTAATTCGTTACCGATAAATGGGAACTCGCATCTTGTATCTCGTGACGTGTAACTCGTTGCCCATAACTCGGAACTCGAATCTTGACCTCGTAACTCATTACTGATTACCTGAAGCTCGTATCTTGTGTCTCATAGCTCGCAAATCGTTACGATAAGTGGGAACTCGCATCTTGTATCTCGAACTCGTAACTAGTACCTCGTAGATCGTAATCGTAATTCGTAACTCGTAACTCGTATATCGTAACTCGCAACTCGAAATTCTTAACTCGAAACGTGTAACTCTTAACTCGCAAATCGCAGCTTATAACTCGCTACCCATAACCGGGAACTCGCATCTTGTGTATCGTAGCTTTTAACCCATTATCAATAACAAGGAACTCGTAT
Organism: Bruchidius siliquastri; assembly: GCA_949316355.1. Lineage (NCBI taxonomy): Eukaryota > Metazoa > Arthropoda > Insecta > Coleoptera > Chrysomelidae > Bruchidius > Bruchidius siliquastri. The sequence continues at coordinate 23,905,510 of OX438529.1, forward strand.
CTTGTCTCGTAGCTCGTAAATCGTTACCGATAAGTGGGAACTCGCAACTTGTATCTCTTGACGCGTAACTCAGAACTCAGAACTAGTAACGCGTTACCGATGACTCGGAGCTCGTATATTGTATCACTTACCTTGTATCTCGTAACTCGTAACCCGTAACCCGTAACTAATTGCCCATAACTCCGAACTCGGAACTTGATCTCGGATCTTGTAAAATCGATGACGATAACCTCGAACTCGTATCCTAGATCTAGTAGTTCGTAACTCGTTACCGATAGGTGGAAGCTCGCATCTTGTATCTCATGACGCGAAACTCAGAAGTCGGAACTCGTAACGCGTAACCGATAACTCGGAACACGTATCTTGTTTCTAGTAGCTTGTAACTCGTTACTGATTAACTGGAACTCGTATCTTGTGTCTCGTAGGTCGTAACTCGTTACGATAAGTGGAAACTCGCAACTTGTATCTCGTAACTCGTAACTAGTACCTCGTAGATCGTAAGTCGTAATTCCTAACTCGTAACTCGTATATCATAACTCGCAACTCGAAACTCGTAACTCGAATCTCGTAACTCGTTACTAATTACTCGGAACTCGTATCTTCTATATCGGTTCTCGCAATTCATTGACGATAACCTGGAACTCATATCATAGATTTGAAGATCGTAACTCATTAACAATAAGTGGGAACTCGCATTTTGTATCTCGTGACGTGATACTCAGAACTCGGAACTAGTAACGCTTTACCGATAACTCGGAGCTCGTATCTTGTGACTCGTAACTCGTAACTCGTAACCCATAACTCGGAACTCGTATCCTATATATCGTAACTTGTAACCCATTACCGATAACCTGGAACACGTATCTTGGATCTCGTTGCTCGTAAATCGTTACCGATAAGTGGGAAATCGCAACTTGTATCTCGTGACGCGTAACTCATAACTTGGAACTCGTAACGCGTTACCGATAACTCGGAGGTCGTATCTTGTATACCGTAACTTGTAATCCATCACCGAAAACCTGGAACTCGTATCTTGCATGTGGTTGCTCGTAAACCGTTACCGACAAATGGGAACTCGCATCTAGTATCTCGTGAAGCGCAACTCAGGACTCGGAACTCGAAAGTGTTACCGATAACTCGGAGCTCGTATCTTATATATAGTAACTTGTAATCCATTACCGATAACCTGGAACACGTATCTTGGATCTCGTTGTTCGTAAATCGTTACTGATAAATGGGAACTCGCATCTTGTATCTCGTGACGTGTAACTCAGGACTCGGAACTTGAAAGTTTTACGAATATCTCGGAGCTCGCATCTTGTATCACTTACCTTGTTACTCGTAACTCGTAACCCGTAACTCGTTGCTTATAACTCCGAACTCGAATCTTGATCTTGTATCTTGTAAATCAAAGACGATAATCTCGAACTGGTAACGCGTAACCGACAAGTCGGTGCGCGTATCTTGTAACTTGTAACTCGTTACCCATAACTCGGAACTCCTATCTACTGATTACCTGAAACTCGCATCTTGTGTCTCGCAGCTCGTAACTCGTTACGATAAGTGGGAACTCGCATCTTGTATACGTCGTAACTCATAACCCGGAACCCGTATCTTGTGTATCGTAGCTTGTAACCCATTACCAATAACAAGGAACTCGTATCTTGCCTCTCGTAGTTCGTAAATCGTTACCGATAAGTGGGAAATCGCAACTTGTATCTCGTGACGCATAACTCAGGACTCGGGGTTCGAAGGTGTTACCGATAATTCGGAGCTCGTATTTTGTATCACTTACCGTGTAACTCGTAACTTGTAACCCGTAACTCGTTGCTCATAACGCGGAACTCGAATCTTGATCTCGGATCTTGTAAATCAATGACGATAACCTCGAACTCGTGTCCTAGAACTAGTAGTTCGTAACTCGTTACCGATAGGTTGAAGCTCGCACCTTGTATCTCATGACGCGAAACTCAGAACTCGGAACTCGTATCGCGTAACCGATAACTCGGAGCTCGTATCTTGTAACACGTAACTCGTAACCCATAACTCGGATCACGTATCTTGTTTCTAGTAGCTCGTAACTCATTACTGATTACCTGGAACTCGTATCTTGTGTCTCGTAGCTCGTACCTAGTACCTCGTAGATCGTAAGTCGTAATTGGTTACTAGTAACTGGTATATCGTAACTCGCAACTCGAAACTCGCATCTCGAAACTCGTAACTCGTAACCCGTAAATCGCAGCTTATAACTCGCTACTTATAACCCGGAACTCGCATCTTGTGTAAGGTAAGGTAAGTACCAATAACAAGGAACTCGTATCTTGCCTCTCGTATTTCGTAAATCGTTACCGATAAGTGGGAAATCGCTAATTGTATCTCGTGAAGCATAACTCAGAACTTGGAACTCGTAACGCGTTACCGATAACTCGGAGCCTGTATCTTGTATCTCTTACCTTGTAACTCGTAACTCGTTACTCATTACTCGGAACTCGTATCCTATATATGGTAACTTGTAATGCATTACCGATAACCTGGAACTCATATCTTGCATCTCGTAGCTCCTAAATCCTTACCGATAAATGGGAACTCGCATCTTGTATCTCGTGACGCCTAACTCAGGACTCGGAGCTCGAAGGTGTTACCGATACTTCGGAGCTCGTATCTTGTATGCCTTACCTTGTAACTCGTAACTCGTAAACCGTAAGTCCTTGCCCGGAACTCGAATCTTGATCTCGGATCTTGTAAATCAATGACAATAACCTCGAACTCGTGTCCTAGAACTAGTAGTTCGTAACTCGTTACCGATAGGTGGAAGCTCGCATCTTGTATCTCATGACGCGAAACTCAAAACTCGGAACTTGTAACGCGTACCCGATAACTCGGAGCTCGTATCTTGTAACTCGTAACTCGTTACCCATAACTCTGAACACGTATCTTGTTTCTAGTAGCTTGTAGCTCGTTACTGATTACCTGGAACTCGTATCTTATATATCGTAGCTTGTAATCCGTTACCGATAACCTGGAACTCGTATCTTGCATTTCATAGCTCGTAAATCGTTACCGATAAATCCGAACTCGCATCTTGTATCTCGTGACGCATAACTCAGGACTCGGAACTCGAAAGTGTTACCGATAACTCGGAGCCTGTATCTTGTATCTCTTACCCTGTAACCCGTAACTCGTTACTCGTTACTCATTACTCGGAACTCGTATCTTATATATGGCAACTTGTAATCAATTACCGATAACCTGGAACTCATATCTTGCATCTCGTAGCTTGTAAATCGTTACCGATAACTGGGAACTCGCATCTTGTATCTCGTGACGCGTAACTCAGAACTTGGAACTCGTAACGCGTTACCGATAACACGGAGCTCGTATCTTGTATCTCTTACCTTGTAACTCGTAACTCGTAACCCGTAACTCGTTGCTGATAACTCGGAACTCGAATCTTGATCTCGGATTTTGTAAATCAATGACGATAGCCTTGAACACGTGTCCTAGAACTAGTAGTTCGTAACTCGTTACCGATAGGTGGAAGCTCGCATCTTGTATCTCTTGACACGAAACTCAGAACTTGGAACTCGTAAAGCGTAACCGATAACTCGGAGCTCGTATCTTGTAACACGTAAATCGTTACCCATAACTCGGAACACGTATATTGCTTCTAGTAGCTCGTAAATCGTTACCGATAACTGGGAACCCGCATCTAGTATCTCGTGACGCGTAACTCAGGACTCGGAACTCGAAAGTGTTACCGATAACTCGGAGCTCGTATCTTGTATCACTTACCTTGTAAGTCGTAACTCGTAACCCGTAACTCGTTGCCCACAACTTCGAACTCGAATCTTGATCTCGTATCTTGTAAATCAATGACGATAACCTCGAACTGGTATCCTAGATCTAGTAGATCGTAACTCGTTACCGATAGGTGGAAACTCGCATCTTGTATCTCATGACGCGAAACTCAGAACTCGGAACTCGTAACGCGTAACAGACAACTCGTTGCGCGTATCTTGTAACTTGTAACGCGTTACCCATAACTCGGAAGTCGGATCTTATATATGGTAACTTGTAATCCTTTACCGATAACCTCGAACTCGTATCCTAGATATAGTAGTTCGTAACTCGTTACGATAAGTGGGAACTCGCAACTTGTATCTCGTAACTCATAACCCGGAACCCGTATCTTGTGTATCGTAGCTTGTAACCCATTACCAATAACAAGGAACTCGTATCTTGCCTCTCGTATTTCGTAAATCGTTACCGATAAGTGGGAAATCGCTAATTGTATCTCGTGACGCCTAACTCAGGACTCGGAGCTCGAAAGTGTTACCGATAATTCGGAGCTCGTATCTTGTATCACTTATCTTGTAACTCGTAACTCGTAACCCGTAACTCCTTGCCCATAACTCGGAACTCGAATCTTGATCTCGGATCTTGTAGATCAATGACAATAACCTCGAACTCGTGTCCTAGAACTAGTAGTTCGTAACTCGTTACCGATAGGTGGAAGCTCGCAACTTGTATCTCGTAACTCGTAACTAGTACCTCGTAGATCGTAAGTCGTAATTCGTAACTCGTAACTCGCAACTCGTATATCATAACTCGCAACTCGAAACTCGTAATTCGAAGCTCGTAACTCGTTACTTATTACTCGGAACTCGTATCTTCTATCTCGGGTCTCGCAAATCATTGACGATAACCTGGAGCTCGTATCTTGCATGTGGTTGCTCGTAAACCGTTACCGACAAATGTGAACTCGCATCTAGTATCTCGTGACACGCAACTCAGGACTCGGAACTCGAAAGTGTTACCGATAACTCGGAGCTCGTATCTTATATATAGTAACTTGTAATCCATTACCGATAACCTGGAACACTTATCATGGATCTCGTTGTTCGTAAATCGTTACTGATAAATGGGAACTCGCATCTTTTATCTCGTGACGTGTAACTCAGGACTCGGAACTCGAAAGTTTTACCGATATCTCGAAGCTCGCATCTTGTATCACTTACCTAGTTACTCGTAACTCGTAACCCGTAACTCGTTGCTTATAACTCCGAACTCGAATCTTGATCTCGTATCTTGTAAATCAATGACGATAATCTCGAACTGGTAACGCGTAACCGACAAGTCGGTGCGCGTATCTTGTAACTTGTAACTCGTTTCCCATAACTCGGAACTCCTATCTTGTATCTAGTAGCTCGTAACTCATTACTGATTACCTGGAACTCGCATCTTGTGTCTCGCAGCTCGTAACTCGTTACGATAAGTGGGAACTCGCATCTTATACGTCGTAACTCATAATCCGGAAACCGTATCTTGTGTATCGTAGCGTGTAACCCATTACCAATAACAAGGAACTCGTATCTTGCCTCTCGTAGTTCGTAAATCGTTACCGATAGGTGGGAAATCGCTACTTGTATCTCGTGACGCATAACTCAGGACTCGGGGTTCGAAGGTGTTACCGATAATTCGGAGCTCGTATTTTGTATCACTTACCTTGTAACTCGTAACTCGTAACCCGTAACTTGTTGCCCATAACGCGGAACTCGAATCTTGATCTCGGATCTTATAAATCAATGACGATAACCTCGAACTCGTGTCCTAGAACTAGTAGTTCGTAACTCATTACCGATAGGTGGAAGCTCGCACCTTGTATCTCATGACGCGAAACTCAGAACTCGGAACTCGTAACGCGTAACCGATAACTCGGAGCTCGTATCTTGTAACACGTAACTCGTTACCCATAACTCGGATCACGTATCTTGTTTCTAGTAGCTCGTAACTCATTACTGATTGCCTGGAACTCGTATCTTGTGTCTCGTAGCTCGTAACTAGTACCTCGTAGATCGTAAGTCGTAATTGGTTACTCGTAACTCGTATATCGTAACTCGCAACTCGAAACTCGCATCTCGAAACTCGTAACTCGTAACCCGTAAATCGCAGCTTATAACTCGCTACTTATAACCCGGAACTCGTATCTTGTGTACGGTAGCTCGTAAATCATAACCGATAAGTGGGAACTCGCATCTTGTATCTCGTGACGCGTAACTCAGAACTTGGAACTGGTAACGCGTTACCGATAACTCGGAGCTTGTATCTTGTATCTCTTACCTTGTAACTCGTAACTCGTTACCCATTACTCGGAACTCGTATCTTCTATCTCGGATCTCGCAAATCATTGCCGATAACCTGGAACTCGTATCCTAGATCTTGAAGATCGTAACTCGTTACCAATGTGTTGGGAACTCGCATCTTGTATCTCGTGACGTGTAACTCAGAACTCGGAACTAGTAACGCGTTACCGATGACTCGGAGCTCGTATCTTGTAACTCGTAACTTGTAACCCATAACTCGAAACTCGTATCTTATACATGGTAACTTGTAATCCATTACAAGTAACCTGGAACTCGTATCTTGCATCTCGTTGCTCGTAAATCGTTTCCGATAAATTGGAACTCGCTCTTGTATCTCATGACGCGAAACTCAGAACTCGGAACTCGTAACGCGTAACCGACAACTCGGTGCGCGTATCTTGTAACTTGTAATACGTTACCTATAACTCGGAACTCCTATCTTGTGTCTAGTAGCTCGTAACTCATTGCTGATTGCCTGGAACTCGCATCTTGTGTCTCGCAGCTCGTAACTCGTTACGATAAGTGGGAACTCGCATCTTGTATGTCGTAACTGATAACCCTGAACCCGTATCTTGTGTATCGTAGCTTGTAACCCATTACCAATAACAAGGAACTCGTATCTTGTCTCTCGTAGTTCGTAAATCGTTACCGATAAGTGGGAAATCGCTACTTGTATCTCGTGACGCATAACTCAGAACTTGGAGCTCGTAACGCGTTACCGATAACTCGGAGACTGTATCTTTTATCTCTTACCCTGTAACTCGTAACTCGTAACTGTTAACTCGTTGCTCATTACTCGGAACCCGTATCTTATATATGGTAACTTGTAATCAATGACCGATAACCTGAAACTCATATCTTGCATCTCGTAGCTCGTAAATCGTTACCGATAAATGGGAACTCGCATCTTGTATCTCGTGACGCCTAACTCAGCATTTGGAGCTCGAAGGTGTTATCGATAATTCGGAGCTCGTATCTTGTATCACTTACCTTGTAACTCGTAACTCGTAACCCGTAACTAGTTGCCCATAACTCGGAACTCGAATCTTAATCTCGGATTTTGTAAATCAATGTCGATAACCTCGAACTCGTATCCTAGAACTAGTAGTTCGTAACTCGTTACCGATAGGTGGAAGCTCGCATGTTGTATCTCATGACGCCAAACTCCGAACTCGGAACTGGTAACGCGTAACCGATAACTCGGAGCTCGTATCTTGTAACTGGTAACTCACTACCCATAACTCGGAACACGTATCTTTTTTCTAGTATCTCGTAACTCATTACTGATTACCCGGAACTCGTATCTTGTGTATCGTAGCTCGTAAATCGTAACCGATAAGTGGGAACTCGCATCTTGTATCTCGTGACGCGTAACTCAGAACTTGGAACTCGTAACGCGTTACCGATAACACGGAGCTTGTATCTTGTATCTCTTAGCTTGTAACTCGTAACGTGTAACTCGCTACCCATTACTCGGAACTCGTATCTTCTATCTCGGATCTCGCAAATCATTGCCGATAACCTGGAACTCGTATCTTAGATCTTGAAGACCGTAACTCGTTACCAATAAGTGGGAACTCTCATCTTGTAACTCGTGACGTTTAACTCCGAACTCGGAAATAGTAACGCGTAACCGACAACTCGGTGCGCGTATCTTGTAACTTGTAATACGTTACCTATAACTCGGAACTCCTATCTTGTATCTAGTAGCTCGTAACTCATTGCTGATTGCCTGGAACTCGCATCTTGTGTCTCGCAGCTCGTAACTCGTTACGATAAGTGGGAACTCGCATCTTGTATGTCGTAACTGATAACCCTGAACCCGTATCTTGTGTATCGTAGCTTGTAACCCATTACCAATAACAAGGAACTCGTATCTTGTATCTCGTGACGCATAACTCAGAACTTGGAGCTCGTAACGCGTTACCGATAACTCGGAGACTGTATCTTTTATCTCTTACCCTGTAACTCGTAACTCGTAACTGTTAACTCGTTGCTCATTACTCGGAACCCGTATCTTATATATGGTAACTTGTAATCAATGACCGATAACCTGAAACTCATATCTTGCATCTCGTAGCTCGTAAATCGTTACCGATAAATGGGAACTCGCATCTTGTATCTCGTGACGCCTAACTCAGCATTTGGAGCTCGAAGGTGTTATCGATAATTCGGAGCTCGTATCTTGTATCACTTACCTTGTAACTCGTAACTCGTAACCCGTAACTAGTTGCCCATAACTCGGAACTCGAATCTTAATCTCGGATTTTGTAAATCAATGTCGATAACCTCGAACTCGTATCCTAGAACTAGTAGTTCGTAACTCGTTACCGATAGGTGGAAGCTCGCATGTTGTATCTCATGACGCCAAACTCCGAACTCGGAACTGGTAACGCGTAACCGATAACTCGGAGCTCGTATCTTGTAACTGGTAACTCACTACCCATAACTCGGAACACGTATCTTTTTTCTAGTATCTCGTAACTCATTACTGATTACCCGGAACTCGTATCTTGTGTATCGTAGCTCGTAAATCGTAACCGATAAGTGGGAACTCGCATCTTGTATCTCGTGACGCGTAACTCAGAACTTGGAACTCGTAACGCGTTACCGATAACACGGAGCTTGTATCTTGTATCTCTTAGCTTGTAACTCGTAACGTGTAACTCGCTACCCATTACTCGGAACTCGTATCTTCTATCTCGGATCTCGCAAATCATTGCCGATAACCTGGAACTCGTATCTTAGATCTTGAGAACCGATAACTCGGAGCTCGTATCTTGTAACAGGTAACTCGTTACCCATAACTCGGATCACCTATCTTGTTTCTAGTAGCTCGTAACTCATTACTGATTACCTGGAGCTCGTATCTTGTGTCTCGTAGCTCGTAACTAGTACCTCGTAGATCGTAAGTCGTAATTGGTTACTCGTAACTGGTATATCGTAACTCCCAACTCGAAACTCGCATCTCGAAACTCGTACCTCGTAACCCGTAATTCGCAGCTTATAACTCGCTACTTATAACCCGGAACTCGTATCTTGTGTATGGTAGCTCGTAAATCGTAACCGATAGGTGGAAGCTCGCATCTTGTATCTCATGACGCGTAACTCAGAACTTGGAACTGGTAACGCGTTACCGATAACTCGGAGCTTGTATCTTGTAACTCGTAACTCGTAACTCGTTACCCATAACTTGGAACTCGTATTTTATGTATCGTAGCTTGTAATCCAATACCGATAACCTGGAACTCGTATCTTGCATGTCGTAGCTCGTAAATCGTTACCGATAAATGGGAACTCGCATCTTGTATCTCGTGACGTGTAACTCAGAATTCAGAACTAGTAACGCGTTACCGATGACTCGGAGCTCGTATCTTGTAACTCGTAACTTGTTACCCATAACTCGGAACTCGTATCTTATATATGGTAACTTGTAATCCATTACCGATAACCTGGAACTCGTATCTTGCATCTCGTTTGCTCGTAAATCGTTTCCGATAAATTGGATCTCGCGTCTTGTATCTCGTGACGTGTAATTTGGTACTCGGAACTCGAAAGTGTTACCGATAACTCGGAGCTCGTATCTTGTATCACTTACCTTGTATCTCGTAACTCGTAACCCGTAACTAGTTGCCCATAACTCCAAATTCGGAACTTGATCTCGGATCTTGTAAATCGATGACGATAACCTCGAACTCGTATCCTAGATCTAGTAGTTCGTAACTCGTTACCGATAGGTGGAAGATCGCATCTTGTATCTCATGACGCGAAACTCAGAAGTCGGAACTCGTAACGCGTAACCGATAACTCGGAACACGTATCTTGTTTCTAGAAGCTTGTAACTCGTTACTGATTAACTGGAACTCGTATCTTGTGTCTCGTAGGTCGTAACCCGTTACGATAAGTGGAAACTCGCAACTTGTATCTCGTAACTCGTAACTAGTACCTCGTAGATCATAAGTCGTAATTCCTAACTCGTAACTCGTATATCATAACTCGCAACTCGAAACTCGTAACTCGAAGCTCGTAACTCGTTACTTATTACTCGGAACTCGAACCTTCTATCTCGGTTCTCGCAAATCATTGACGATAACCTGGAACTCATATCATAGATTTGAAGATCGTAACTCATTAACAATAAGTGGGAACTCGCATCTTGTATCTCGTGACGTGTTACTCAGAACTCGGAACTAGTAACGCTTTACCGATAACTCGGAGCTCGTATCTTGTAACTCGTAACTCGTAACTCGTAACCCATGACTCGGAACTCGTATCTTATATATCGTAACTTGTAACCCATTACCGATAACCTGGAACACGTATCTTGGATCTGGTTGCTCGTAAATCGTTACCGATAAGTGGGAAATCGCAACTTGTATCTTGTGACGCGTAACTCAGAACTTGGAACTCGTAACGCGTTACCGATAACTCGGAGGTCGTATTTTGTATACCGTAACTTGTAATCCATCACCGAAAACCTGGAACTCGTATCTTGCATGTGGTTGCTCGTAAACCGTTACCGACAAATGGGAACTCGCATCTAGTATCTCGTGAAGCGCAACTCAGGACTCGGAACTCGAAAGTGTTACCGATAACTCGGAGCTCGTATCTTATATATAGTAACTTGTAATCCATTACCGATAACCTGGAACACGTATCTTGGATCTCGTTGTTCGTAAATCGTTACTGATAAATGGGAACTCGCATCTTGTATCTCGTGACGTGTAACTCAGGACTCGGAACTTGAAAGTTTTACCGATATCTCGGAGCTCGCATCTTGTATCACTTACCTTGTTATTGGTAACTCGTAACCCGTAACTCATTGCTTATAACTGCGAACTCGAATCTTGATCTTGTATCTTGTAAATCAATGACGATAATCTCGAACTGGAAACGCGTAACCGACAAGTCGGTGCGCGTATCTTGTAACTTGTAACTCGTTACCCATAACTCGGAACTCCTATCTTGTATCTAGTAGCTCGTAACCCATTACTGATTACCTGCAACTCGCATCTTGTGTCTCGCAGCTCGTAACTCGTTACGATAAGTGGGAACTCGCATCTTATACGTCGTAACTCATAACCTGGAAACCGTATCTTGTGTATCGTAGCTTGTAACCCATTACCATTAACAAGGAACTCGTATCTTGCCTCTCGTAGTTCGTAAATCGTTACCGATAAGTGGGAAATCGCTACTTGTATCTCGTGACGCATAACTCAGGACTCGGGGTTCGAAGGTGTTACCGATAATTCGGAGCTCGTATTTTGTATCACTTACCTTGTAACTCGTAACTCGTAACCCGTAACTTGTTGCCCATAACGCGGAACTCGAATCTTGATCTCGGATCTTATAAATCAATGACGATAACCTCGAACTCGTTACCCATAACTCGGATCACGTATCTTGTTTCTAGTAGCTCGTAACTCATTACTGATTACCTGGAACTCGTATCTTGTGTCTCGTAGCTCGTAACTAGTACCTCGTAGATCGCAAGTCGTAATTGGTTACTCGTAACTGGTATATCGTAACTCGCAACTCGAAACTCGCATCTCGAAACTCGTAACTCGTAACCCGTAAATCGCAGCTTATAACTCGCTATTTGTAACCCGGAACTCGTATCTTGTGTATGGTAGCTCGTAAATCGTAACCGATAAGTGGGGACTCGCATCTTGTATCTCGTGACGCGTAACTCAGAACTCGGAACTAGTAACGCGTTACCGATAACTCGGAGCTTGTATCTTGTAACTCGCAACTCGTAACTCGTTACCCATAACTTGTAACTCGTATCTGATGTATCTTAGCTTGTAATCCAATTCTGATAACCTGGAACTCGTATCTTGCATGTCGTAGCTCGTAAATCGTTACCGATAAATGGGAACTCGCATCTTGTATCTCGTGACGTGTAACTCAGAACTCGGAACTAGTAACGCGTTACGGATGACTCGGAGCTCGTATCTTGTAGCTCGTAACTTGATACCCATAACTCAGAACTCGTATCTTATATATGGTAACTTGTAAACCATTACATAAGTGGGAACTCGCATCTTGTACGTCGTAACTCATAACCCGGAACCTGTATCTTGTGTATCGTAGCTTGTTACCCATTACCATTAACAAGGAACTCGTATCTTGCCTCTCGTAGTTCGTAAATCGTTACCGATAAGTGGGAAATCGCTACTTGTAACTCAGAACTCGGAACTAGTAACGCGTTACCGATGACTCGGAGCTCGTATCTTGTAACCCGTAACTCCTTACCCATAACTCGGAACTCGTATCTTATATATGGTAACTTGTAATCCATTACCGATAACCTGGAACTCGTATCTTGCATCTCGTTGCTCGTAAATCGTTTCCGATAAATTGGAACTCGCATCTTGTATATCATGACGTGTAACTCAGGACTCGGAACACCGATAGTTTTACCGATATCTCGGAGCTCGCATCTTGTATCACTTACCTTGTAACTCGTAACTGGTAACCCGTAACTCGTTGCCCATAACTTCGAACTCGAATCTTGATCTAGTATCTTGTAAATCAATGACGATAACCTGGAACTGGTATCCTAGATCTAGTAGATCGTAACTCGTTACCGATAGGTGGAAACTCGCATCTTGTATCTCATGACGCGAAACTCAGAACTCGGAACTCGTAACGCGTAACCGACAACTCGGTGCGCGTATCTTGTAACTTGTAACTCGTTACCCATAACTCGGAACTCCTATCTTGTATCTAGTAGCTCGTAACTCATTACTGATTAACTGGAACTCGCATCTTGTATCTCGCAGCTCGTAACTCGTTACCAGTAAGTGGGAACTCGCATCTTGTATCTCGTGACGTGTAACTCAGAACTCGGAACTAATAACGCGTTACCGATAACTCGGAGATTGTATCTTGTAACTCGTAACTCGTAACTCGTTACCCATAACTTGGAACTTGTATCTTGCATGTCGTAGCTCGTAAATCGTTACTGATAAATGGGAACTCGCATCTTGTATCTCGTGACGCCTAACTCAGGACTCGGAGCTCGAAGTTGCTACTGATAATTCGCAGCTCGTATCTTGTATCTCTTACCTTGTAAGTCGTAACTCGTAACCCGTAACTCATTGCCCATAACTCCGAACTCGAATCTTGATCTCGTATCTTGTAGATGAATGACGATAACCTCGAACTGGTATCCTAGATCTAGTAGATCGTAACTCGTTACCGGTAGGTGGAAACTCGCATCTTGTATCTCATGACGCGAAACTCAGAACTTGGAACTCGTAACGTGTAACCGACAACTCGGTGCGCGTATCTTGTAACTTGTAACTCGTTACCCATAACTCGGAACTCCTATCTTGTATCTAGTAGCTCGTAACTCATTACTGATTACCTGGAACTCGCATCTTGTGTCTCGCAGCTCGTAACTCGTTACGATAAGTGGGAACTCGCATCTTGTACGTCGTAACTCATAACCCGGAACCTGTATCTTGTGTATCGTAGCTTGTAACCCATTACCAATAACAAGGAACTCGTATCTTGCCTCTCGTAGTTCGTAAATCGTTACCGATAAGTGGGAAATTGCTACTTGTATCTCCTGACGCATAACTCAGAACTTGGAGCTCTTATCGCGTTACCGATAACTCGGAGCCTGTATCTTATATCTCTCACCCTGTAACTCGTAACTCGTAACTCGTAACTCGTAACTCGTAACTCGTAACTCGTAACTCGTAACTCGTAACTCGTAACTCGTAACTCGTAACTCGTAACTCGTAACTCGTAACTCGTAACACGTAACTCGTAACTCATTACTCGGAACTCGTATCTTATATATGGTAACTTGTAATCAATTACCGATAACCTGAAACTCATATCTTGCATCTCGTAGCTCGTAAATCGTTACCGATGAATGGGAGCTCGCATCTTGTATCTCGTGACCCCTAGCTCAGGACTCGGAGCTCGAAGGTGTAACCGATAATTCGGAGCTCGTATCTTGTATCACTTACCTTGTAACTCGTAACTCGTAACCCGTAACTCGTTGCCCATAACTCGGAACTTGAATCTTGATCTCGGATCTTGTAAATCAATGACGATAACCTCGAACTCGTGTCCTAGAACTAGTAGTTCGTAACTCGTTACCGATAGGTGGAAGCTCGCATCTTGTATCTCATGACGCAAAACTCAGAATTTGGAACACGTATCTTGTTTCTAGTAGCTCGTAACTCATTACTGATTACCTGGAACTCGTATTTTGTGTCTCGTAGCTCGTAACTAGTACCTCGTAGATCGTAAGTCGTAATTGGTTACTCGTAACTGGTATATCGTAACTCGCAACTAGAAACTCGCATCTCGAAACTCGTAACTCGTAACCCGTAAATCGCAGCTTATAACTCGCTACTTATAACCCGGAACTCGTATCTTGTGTATGGTAGCTCGTAAATCGTAACCGATAAGTGAGAACTCGCATCTTGTATCTCGTGACGCGTAACTCAGAACTTGGAACTGGTAACGCGTTATCGATAACTCGGAGCTAGTATCCTGTATCTCTTACCTTGTAACTCGTAACTCGTAACTCGTAACTCGTTACCCATTACTCGGAAGTCGAATCTTCTATCTCGGATCTCGCAAATCATTGCCGATAACCTGGAACTCGTATCCTAGATTTTGAAGATCGTAACTCGTTACCAATAAGTGGGAACTCGCATCTTGTATCTGGTGACGTGTAACTCAGAACTCGGAACTAGTAACGCGTTACCGATGACTCGGAGCTCCTATCTTGTAACCCGTAACTCCTTACCCATAACTCGGAACTCGTATCTTATATATGGTAACTTGTAATCCATTACCGATAACCTGGAACTCGTATCTTGCATCTCGTTGCTCGTAAATCGTTTCCGATAAATTGAAACTCGCATCTTGTATCTCGTGACGTGTAATTTAGTTCTCGGAACTCGAAACTGTTACCGATAACTCGGAGCTCGTATCTTGTATCACTTACCTTGTATCTCGTAACTCGTAACCCGTAACTCGTTGCCCATAGCTCCGAACTCGAATCTTGATCACGGATCTTGTAAATCAGTGACGATAACCTCGAACTGGTATCCTAGATCTGGTAGTTCGTAACTCGATCCCGATAGGTGGAAACTCGCATCTTGTATCTCAAGACGCAAAACTCAGAACTCGGAACTCGTAACGCGTAACCGACAATTTGGTGCGCGCATCTTGTAACTAGTAACTCGTTTCCCATAACTCGGAACTCCTATCTTGTATCTAGTAGCTCGTAACTCATTACTGATTAACTGGAACTCACATCTTGTGTCTCGCAGCTCGTAACTCGTTACGATAAGTGGGAACTCGCGTCTTATACGTCGTAACTCATAACCCGGAACCCGTATCTTGTGTATCGTAGCTTGTAACCCATTACCAATAACAAGGAACTCGTATCTTGCCTCACGTAGTTCGTAACGCGTTACCGATAACTTGGAGCCTGTATCTTGTATCTCTTACCCTGTAACACGTAATTCGTAACTCGTAACTCGTTACTCATTACTCGGAACTCGTATCTTATATATGGTAACTTGTAATCAATTACGGATAACCTGGAACTCATACCATGCATCTTGTAGCTCATAAATCGTTACCGATAAATGGGAACTTGCATCTTGTATCTCGTGATGCCTAACTCAGGACTCGGAGCTCAAAGGTGTTACCGATAATTCGGAGCTCGTATTTTGTATCACTTACCTTGTAACTCGTAACTCGTAACCAGTAACTCGTTGCCCATAACTCGGAACTCGAATCTTGATCTCGGATCTTGTAAATCAATGACGATAACCTCGAACTCGTGTCCTAGAACTAGTAGTTCGTAACTCGTTACCGATAGGTGGAAGCGCGCACCTTGTATCTCATGACGCGAAACTCAGAACTCGGAACTAGTAACGCGTTACCGATAACTCGGAGCTCGTATCTTGTAACTCGTAACTTGTTACCCATAACTCTGAACTCGTATCTTATATATAGTAACTTGTAATCCATTACCGATAACCTGGAACTCGTATCTTGCATCTCGTTGCTCGTAAATTGTTTCCGATAAATTGGAATTCGCATCTTGTATCTCGTGACGTGTAATTTAGTACTCGGAACCCGAAAGTGTTACGGATAACTCGGAGCTCGTATCTTGTATAACTTACCTTGTATCTCGTAACTCGTAACCCGTAACTCGTTACCCATAACTCCGAACTCGAATCTTGATCTCGGATCTAGTAAATCGATGACGATAACCTCGGACTCGTATCCTAGATCTAGTAGTTCGTAACTCGTTACCGATGGGTGGAAGCTCGCATCGTGTATCTCACGACGCGTAACTCAGAACTTGGAACTCGTAACGCGTTACCGATAACTCGGAGCTCATATCTTGCATCACTTACCTTGTAACTCGTAACTCGTAACCCGTAACTTGTTGCCCATAACTCCGAACTCGAATCTTGATCTCGTATCTTGTAAATCAGTGACGATAACCTCGAACTGATATCCTAGATCTATTAGTTCGTAACTCGATACCGATAGGTGAAAACTCGCATCTTGTATCTCATGACGCGAAACTCAGAACTTGGAACTCGTAACGCGTAACCGACAACTCGGTGCGCGCATCTTGTGACTCGTAACTCGTTTCCCATAACTCGGAACTCCTATCTTGTATCTAGTAGCTCGTAACTGATTACTGATTACCTGGAACTCGCATCTTGTGTCTCGCAGCTCGTAACTCGTTACGATAAGTGGGAACTCGCAACTTGTATCTCGTAACTCATAACCCTGAACCCGTATCTTGTGTATCGTAGCTTCTAACCCATTACCAATATCAAGGAACTCGTATCTTGCCTCTCGTCTTTCGTAAATCGTTACCGATAAGTGGGAAATCGCTATTTGTATCTCGTGACGCATAACTCAGAACTTGGAACTCCTAACGCGTTACCGATAACTCGGAGCCTGTATCTTGTATCTCTTACCTTGTAACTCTAAACTCGTTACCCTTTACTCGGAACCCGTATCCTTATACGTGGTAACTTTTAATCCATTACCGATAACCTGGAACTCATATCTTGCATCTTGTAGCTCGTAAATCGTTACCGATAAATGGGAACTCGCATTTTGTATCTCGTGACACCTAACTCAGGACTCGGAGCTCGAAAATTTTACCGATAATTCGGAGCTCGTATCTTGTATCACTTACCCTGTAACTCGTAACTCGTAACCCGTAACTCCTTGTCCATAACTCGGAACTCGAATCTTGATCTCGGATCTTGTAAATCAATGACAATAACCTCTAACTCGTGTCCTAGAACTAGTAGTTCGTAACTCGTTACCGATAGGTGGAAGCTCGCATCTTGTATCTCATGACGCGAAACTCAGAACTCGGAACTCGTAACGCGTAACCGATAACTCGGAGCTCGTATCTTGTAACTCGTAACTCGTTACTCATAACTCGGAACACGTATCTTGTTTCTATTAGCTTGTAACTCGTTACTGATTACCTGGAACTCGTATCTTATGTCTCGTAGGTCGTAACTCGTTACGATAAGTGTAAACTCGCAACTTGTATCTCGTAACTCGTAACTAGTACTTCGTAGATTGTAAGTCGTAATTCGTAATTCGTAACTCGTATATCATAACTCGCAACTCGAAGCTCGTAACTCGGAGCTCGTAACCCGTTACTTATTACTCGGAACGCGTATCTTCTATCTCGGGTCTCGCAAATCATTGACGATAACCTAGAACTCATATATAGATTTTAAAGATCGTAACTCGTTAACAATAAGTGGGAACACGCATCTAGTATCTCGTGACGCGTAACTCAGGACTCGGAACTCGACTCTGTTACCGATAACTCGGAGCTCGTATCTTGTAACTCGTAACTCGTTACCCATAACTCGGAACACGTATCTTGTTTCTAGTAGCTTGTAGCTCGTTACTGATTACCTGGAACTCGTATCTTATATATCGTAGCTTGTAATCCGTTACCGATAACCTGGAACTCGTATCTTGTATTTCATAGCTCGTAAATCGTTACCGATAAATCGGAACTTGCATCTTGTATCTCGTGACGCATAACTCAGGACTCGGAACTCGAAAGTATTACCGATACTCGGAGCCTGTATCTTGTATCTCTTACCCTGTAACCCGTAACTCGTTACTCGTTACTCATTACTCGGAACTCGTATCTTATATATGGCAACTTGTAATCAATTACCGATAACCTGGAACTCATATCTTGCATCTCGTAGCTCGTAAATCGTTACGGTTACTGGGAACTCGCATCTTGTATCTCGTGACACCTAACTCAGGACTCGGAGCTCGAAGTTGCTACCGATAATTCGCTGCTCGTATCTTGTATCTCTTACCTTGTAACTCGTAACTCGTAACCCGTAACTCGTTGCTCATAACTCGGAACTCGAATCTTGATCTCGGATTTTGCAAATCAATGACGATAGCCTCGAACACGTGTCCTAGAACGAGTAGTTCGTAACTCGTTACCGATAGGTGGAAGCTCGCATCTTGTATCTCTTGACACGAAACTCAGAACTTGGAACTCGTAACGCGTAACCGATAACTCGGAACACGTATCTTGTTACTAGTAGCTCGTAACTCATTACTGATTACCTGGAACTCGTATCTTGTGTCTCGTAGTTTGTAACTCGTTACGATAGGTGGAAACTCGCAACTTGTATCTCGTAACTCGTAACTAGTACCTCGTAGATCGTAAGTCGTAATGCGTAACTCGTAACGCGTTACCGATAACTCGGAGCTCTTATCTTGTATACCGTAACTTGTAATCCATCACCGATAACCTGGAACTCGTATCTTGCATGTCGTTGCTCGTAAACCTCTACCGACAAATGGGAACCCGCATCTAGTATCTCGTGACGCGTAACTCAGGACTCGGAACTCGAAAGTGTTACCGATAACTCGGAGCTCGTATCTTGTATCACTTACCTTGTAAGTCGTAACTCGTAACTCGTTACCCATAACTCGGAACTCGTATCTTATATATAGTAACTTGTAATCCATTACCGATAACCTGAAACACGTATCTTGGATCTCGTTGTTCGTGAATCGTTACCGATAAATGGGAACTCGCATCTTGTATCTCGTGACGTGTAACTCAGGACTCGGAACACCGATAGTTTTACCGATATCTCGGAGCTCGCATCTTGTATCACTTACCTTGTAACTCGTAACTGGTAACCCGTAACTCGTTGCCCATAACTTCGAACTCGAATCTTGATCTCGTATCTTGTAAATCAATGACGAATACCTGGAACTGGTATCCTAGATCTAGTAGATCGTAACTCGTTACCGATAGGTGGAAACTCGCATCTTGTATCTCATGACGAGAAACTCAGAACTCGGAACTCGTAACGCGTAACCGACAACTCGGTGCGCGTATCTTGTAACTTGTAACTCGTTACCCATAACTCGGAACTCCTATCTTGTATCTAGTAGTTCGTAACTCATTACTGATTAACTGGAACTCGCATCTTGTATCTCGCAGCTCGTAACTCGTTACCAGTAAGTGGGAATTCGCATCTTGTATCTCGTGACGTGTAACTCAGAACTCGGAACTAGTAACGCGTTACCGATAACTGGGAGATTGTATCTTGTAACTCGTAACTCGTAACTCGTTACCCATAACTTGGAACTTGTATCTTGCATGTCGTAGCTCGTAAATCGTTACCGATAAAAGGGAACTTGCATCTTGTATCTCGTGACGTGTAACTCACAACTCGGTACTAGTAACGCGTTACCGATGACTCAGAGCTCATATCTTGTAACTCGTAACTCGTAACCCATAACTCGGAAGTCGTATCCTATATATGGTAACTTGTGATCCTTTACCGATAACCTCGAACTCGTATCCTAGATATAGTAGTTCGTAACTCGTTACGGTAAGTGGGAACTCGCAACTTGTATCTCGTAACTCATAACCCGGAACCCGTATCTTGTGTATCGTAGCTTGTAACCCTTCACCAATAACAAGGAACTCGTATCTTGCCTCTCGTATTTCGTAAATCGTTACCGATAAGTGGAAAATCGCTAATTGTATCTCGTGACGCCTAACTCAGGACTCGGAGCTCGAAAGTGTTACCGATAATTCGGAGCTCGTATCTTGTATCACTTATCTTGTAACTCGTAACCCGTAACTCTTTGCCCATAACTCGGAACTCGAATCTTGATCTCGGATCTTGTAGATCAATGACAATAACCTCGAACTCGTGTCCTAGAACTAGTATTTCGTAACTCGTTACCGATAGGTGGAAGCTCGCAACTTGTATCCCGTAACTCGTAACTAGTACCTCGTAGATCGTAAGTCGTAATTCGTAACTCGTAACTCGCAACTCGTATATCATAACTCGCAACTCGAAACTCGTAATTCGAAGCTCGTAACTCGTTACTTATTACTCGGAACTCGTATCTCCTATCTCGGGTCTCGCAAATCATTGACGATAACCTGGAACTCGTATCTTGCATGTGGTTGCTCGTAAACCGTTACCAACAAATGGGAACTCGCATCTAGTGTCTTGTGACGCGCAACTCAGGACTCGGAACTCGAAAGTTTTACCGATATCTCGGAGCTCGCATCTTGTATCACTTACCTTGTTACTCGTAACCCGTAACTCGTTGCTTATAACTCCGAACTCGAATCTTGATCTCGTATCTTGTAAATCAATGACGATAATCTCGAACTGGTAACGCGTAACCGACAAGTCGGTGCGCGCATCTTGTAACTTGTAAGTCGTTACCCATAACTCGGAACTTTTATCTTGTATCTAGTAGCTCGTAACCCATTACTGATTACCTGGAACTCGCATCTTGTATCTCGCAGCTCGTAACTCGTTACGATAAGTGGGAACTCGCATCTTATACGTCGTAACTCGTAATCCGGAAACCGTATCTTGTGTATCGTAGCTTGTAACCCATTACCAATAACAAGGAACTCGTATCTTGCCTCTCGTAGTTCGTAAATCGTTACCGATAAGTGGGAAATCGCTACTTGTATATCGTGACGCATAACTCAGGACTCGGGGTTCGAAGGTGTTACCGATAATTCGGTGCTCGTGTTTTGTATCACTTACCTTGTAACTCGTAACTCGTAACCCGTAACTTGTTGCCCATAACGCGGAACTCGAATCTTGATCTCGGATCTTATAAATCAATGACGATAACCTCGAACTCGTTACCCATAACTCGGATCACGTATCTTGTTTCTAGTAGCTCGTAACTCATTACTGATTACCTGGAACTCGTATCTTGTGTCTCGTAGCTCGTAACTAGTACCTCGTAGATCGCAAGTCGTAATTGGTTACTCGTAACTGGTATATCGTAACTCGCAACTCGAAACTCGCATCTCGAAACTCGTAACTCGTAACCCGTAAATCGCAGCTTATAACTCGCTACTTATAACCCGGAACTCGTATCTTGTGTATGGTAGCTCGTAAATCGTAACCGATAAGTGGGGACTCGCATCTTGTATCTCGTGACGCGTAACTCAGAACTCGGAACTAGTAACGCGTTACCGATAACTCGGAGCTTGTATCTTGTAACTCGCAACTCGTAACTCGTAACTCGTTACCCATAACTTGGAACTCGTATCTGATGTATCTTAGCTTGTAATCACATTCTGATAACCTGGAATTCGTATCTTGCATGTCGTAGCTCGTAAATCGTTACCGATAAATGGGAACTCGCATCTTGTATCTCGTGACGTGTAACTCAGAACTCGGAACTAGTAACGCGTTACGGATGACTCGGAGCTCGTATCTTGTAACTCGTAACTTGATACCCATAACTCAGAACTCGTATCTTATATATGGTAGCTTGTAATCCATTACATAAGTGGGAACTCGCATCTTGTACGTCGTAACTCATAACCCGGAACCTGTATCTTGTGTATCGTAGCTTGTTACCCATTACCAATAACAAGGAACTCGTATCTTGCCTCTCGTAGTTCGTAAATCGTTACCGATAAGTGGGAAATCGCTACTTGTAACTCAGAACTCGGAACTAGTAACGCGTTACCGATGACTCGGAGCTCGTATCTTGTAACCCGTAACTCCTTACCCATAACTCGGACCTCGTATCTTATATATGGTAACTTGTAATCCATTACCGATAACCTGGAACTCGTATCTTGCATCTCGTTGCTCGTAAATCGTTTCCGATAAATTGGAACTCGCATCTTGTATCTCGTGACGTGTAATTTAGTTCTCGGAACTCGAAAGTGTTACCGATAACTCGGAGCTCGTATCTTGTATCACTTACCTTGTATCTCGTAACTCGTAACCCGTAACTTGTTGCCCATAACTCCGAACTCGAATCTTGATCTCGAATCTTGTAAATCGATGACGATAACCTCGAACTGGTATCCTAGATCTGGTAGTTCGTAACTCGATCCCGATAGTTGGAAACTCGCATCTAGTATCTCATGACGCGAAACTCAGAACTCGGAACTCGTAACGCGTAACCGACAACTTGGTGCGCGCATATTGTAACTCGTAACTCGTTTCCCATAACTCGGAACTCCTATCTTGTATCTAGTAGCTCGCAACTCATTACTGATTAACTGGAACTCACATCTTGTGTCTCGCAGCTCGTAACTCGTTACGATAAGTGGGAACTCGTGTCTTATACGTCGTAAGTCATAACCCGGAAACCGTATCTTGTGTATCGTAGCTTGTAACCCATTACCAATAACAAGGAACTCGTATCTTACCTCACGTAGTTCGTAAAAAGTTACCGATAAGTGGGAAATCGCTACTTGTATCTCGTGACGCATATCTCAGAACTTGGAGCTCGTAACGCGTTACCGATAACTTGGAGCCTGTATCTTGTATCTCTTACCCTGTAACACGTAACTCGTAACTCGTAACTCGTTACTCATTACTCGGAACTCGTATCTTATATATGGTAACTTGTAATCAATTACGGATAACCTGGAACTCATACCTTGCATCTTGTAGCTCATAAATCGTTACCGATAAATGGGAACTTGCATCTTGTATCTCGTGACGCCTAACTCAGGACTCGGAGCTCGAAGGTGTTACCGATAATTCGGAGCTCGTATTTTGTATCACTTACCTTGTAACTCGTAACTCGTAACCAGTAACTCGTTGCCCATAACTCGGAACTCGAATCTTGATCTCGGATCTTGTAAATCAATGACGATAACCTCGAACTCGTGTCCTAGAACTAGTAGTTCGTAACTCGTTACCGATAGGTGGAAGGTCGCGCCTTGTATCTCATGACGAGAAACTCAGAACTCTGAACTAGTAACGCGTTACCGATGACTCGGAGCTCGTATCTTGTAACTCGTAACTTGTTACCCATAACTCTGAACTCGTATCTTATACATAGTAACTTGTAATCCATTACCGATAACCTGGAACTCGTATCTTGCATCTCGTTGCTCGTAAATCGTTTCCGATAAATTGGAACTCGCATCTTGTACTCGGAACTCGAAAGTGTTACCGATAACTCGGAGCTCGTATCTTGTATAACTTACCTTGTATCTCGTAACTCGTAACCCGTAACTCGTTACCCATAACTCCGAACTCGAATAACGATAACGATAACCTCGAACTGGTATCCTAGATCTATTAGTTCGTAACTCGATACCGATAGGTGAAAACTCGCATCTTGTATCTTATGACGCGAAACTCAGAAACTGGAACTCGTAACGCGTAACCGACAACTCGGTGCGCGCATCTTGTGACTCGTAACTCGTTTCCCATAACTCGGAACTCCTATCTTGTATCTAGTAGCTCGTAACTGATTACTGATTACCTGGAACTTGCATCTGGTGTCTCGCAGCTCGTTACGATAAGTGGGAACTCGCAACTTGTACCTCGTAACTCATAACCCGGATCCCGTATCTTGTGTATCGTAGCTTCTAACCCATTACAAATATCAAGAAACTCGTATCTTGCCTCTCGTCTTTCGTAAATCGTTACCGATAGGTGGAAAATCGCTATTTGTATCTCGTGACGCATAACTCAGAACTTGGAACTCGTAACGCGTTACCGATAACTCGGAACCCGTATCCTTATACGTGGTAACTTTCAATCCATTACCGATAACCTGGAACTCATATCTTGCATCTTGTAGCTCGTAAATCGTTACCGATAAATGGGAACTAGCATCTTGTATCTCGTGACGCCTAACTCAGGTCTCGGAGCTCGAAAATTTTACCGATAATTCGGAGCTCGTATCTTGTATCACTTACCCTGTAACTCGTAACTCGTAACCCGTAACTCCTTGTCCATAACTCGTAACTCGAAACTTGATCTCGGATCTTGTAAATCAATGACAATAACCTCGAACTCGTGTCCTAGAACTAGTAGTTCGTAACTCGTTACCGATAGGTGGAAGCTCGCATCTTGTATTTCATGACGCAAAACTCAGAACTCGGAACTCGTAACGCGTGACCGATAACTCGGAGCTCGTATCTTGTAACTCGTAACTCGTTACTCATGACTCGGAACACGTATCTTGTTTCTAGTAGCTTGTAACTCGTTACTGATTACCTGGAACTCGTATCTTATGTCTCGTAGGTCGTAACTCGTTACGATAAGTGGAAACTCGCAACTTGTATCTCGTAACTCGTAACTAGTACTTCGTAGATCGTAAGTCGTAATTCGTAATTCGTAACTCGTATATCATAACTCGCAACTCGAAACTCGTAACTCGAAGCTCGTAACTCGTTACTTATTACTCGGAACTCGTATCTTCTATCTCGGGTCTCGCAAATCATTGACGATAACCTGGAACTCATATCATAGAATTTAAAGATCGTAACTCGTTAACAATAAGTGGGAACACGCATCTAGTATCTCGTGACGCGTAACTCAGGACTCGGAACTCGACTGTGTTACTGATAACTCGGAGCTCGTATCTTGTATCACTCACCTTGTAACTCGTTACTCGTAACCCGTAACTCATTGCCCATAACTCCGAACTCGAATCTTGATCTCGTATCTTGTAAATCAATGACGATAACCTTGAACTGGTATCCTAGATCTAGTAGATCGTAACTCGTTACCGATAGGTTGAAACTCGCATCTTGTATCTCATGACGCGAAACTCAGAACTCGGAACTCGTAACGCGTAACCGACAACTCGGTGCGCGTATCTTGTAACTTGTAACTCGTTACCCATAACTCGGAACTCGTATCTTATATATAGTAACTTGTAATCCATTACCGATAACCTGGAACACGTATCTTGGATCTCGTTGTTCGTAAATCGTTACCGATAAATGGGAACAGGCATCTAGTATCTCGCGACGTGTAGCTCAGGACTCGGAACTCGAAGGTGTTATCGATAATTCGGAGCTCGTATTTTGTATCACTTACCTTGTAACTCGTAACTCGTAACCAGTAACTCGTTGCCCATAACTCGGAACTCGAATCTTGATCTCGGATCTTGTAAATCAATGACGATAACCTCGAACTCGTGTCCTAGAACAAGTAGTTCGTAACTCGTTACCGATAGGTGGAAGCTCGCGCCTTGTATCTCATGACGAGAAACTCAGAACTCGGAACTAGTAACGCGTTACCGATGACTCGGAGCTCGTATCTTGTAACTCGTAACTTGTAACCCATAACTCGAAACTCGTTGCCCATAACTCGGAACCCGAATCTTGATCTCGGATCTTGTAAATCAATGACGATAACCTCGTACTCGTATCCTAGATCTAGTAGTTCGTAACTCGTTACCGATAGGTGGAAACTCGCATCTTGTATCTCATGACGCGAAACTCAGAACTCGGAACTCGTAACGCGTAACCGATAACTCGGAGCTCGTATCTTGTAACACGTAACTCGTTACCCATAACTCGGAACACGTATATTGCTTCTAGTAGCTCGTAAATCGTTACCGATAACTGGGAACCCGCATCTAGTATCTCGTGACGCGTAACTCAGGACTCGGAACTCGAAAGTGTTACCGATAACTCGGAGCTCGTATCTTGTATCACTTACCTTGTAAGTCGTAACTCGTAACTCGTTACCCATAACTCGGAACTCGTATCTTATATATAGTAACTTGTAATCCATTACCGATAACCTGGAACACGTATCTTGGATCTCGTTGTTCGTGAATCGTTACCGATAAATGGGAACTCGCATCTTGTATCTCGTGACGTGTAACTCAGGACTCGGAACACCGAAAGTTTTACCGATATCTCGGAGCTCACATCTTGTATCACTTACCTTGTAACTCGTAACTCGTAACCCGTAACATGTTGCCCATAACTTCGAACTCGAATCTTGATCTCGTATCTTGTAAATCAATGACGATAACCTCGAACTGGTATCCTAGATCTAGTAGATCGTAACCCGTTACCGATAGGTGGAAACTCGCATCTTGTATCTCATGACGCGAAACTCAGAACTCGGAACTCGTAACGTGTAACAGACAACTCGGTGCGCGTATCTTGTAACTTGTAACTCGTTACCCATAACTCGGAACTCCTATCTTGTATCTAGTAGCTCGTAACTCATTACTGATTACCTGGAACTCGCATCTTGTGTCTCGCAGTTCGTAACTCGTTACGATAAGTGGGAACTCGCAACTTGTATCTCGTAACTCATAACCCGGAACCCGTATCTTGTGTATCGTAGCTTGTAACCCATTACCAATAACAAGGAACTCGTATCTTGCCTCTCGTATTTCGTAAATCGTTACCGATAAGTGGGAAATCGCTAATTGTATCTCGTGACGCCTAACTCAGGACTCGGAGCTCGAAAGTGTTACCGATAATTCGGAGCTCGTATCTTGTATCACTTATCTTGTAACTCGTAACTCGTAACCCGTAACTCCTTGCCCATAACTCGGAACTCGAATCTTGATCTCGGATCTTGTAGATCAATGACAATAACCTCGAACTCGTGTCCTAGAACTAGTAGTTCGTAACTCGTTACCGATAGGTGGAAGCTCGCAACTTGTATCTCGTAACTCGTAACTAGTACCTCGTAGATCGTAAGTCGTAATTCGTAACTCGTAACTCGCAACTCGTATATCATAACTCGCAACTCGAAACTCGTAACTCGAAGCTCGTAACTCGTTACTTATTACTCGGAACTCGTATCTTCTATCTCGGGTCTCGCAAATCATTGACGATAACCTGGAACTCGTATCTTGCATGTGGTTGCTCGTAAACCGTTACCGACAAATGGGAACTCGCATCTAGTATCTCGTGACACGCAACTCAGGACTCGGAACTCGAAAGTGTTACCGATAACTCGGAGCTCGTATCTTATATATAGTAACTTGTAATCCATTACCGATAACCTGGAACACGTATCTTGGATCTCGTTGTTCGTAAATCGTTACTGATAAATGGGAACTCGCATCTTGTATCTCGTGACGTGTAACTCAGGACTCGGAACTCGAAAGTTATACCGATATCTCGGAGCTCGCATCTTGTATCACTTACCTAGTTACTCGTAACTCGTAACCCGTAACTCGTTGTAACTCCGAACTCGAATCTTGATCTCGTATCTTGTAAATCAATGACGATAATCTCGAACTGGTAACGCGTAACCGACAAGTCGGTGCGCGTATCTTGTAACTTGTAACTCGTTTCCCATAACTCGGAACTCCTATCTTGTATCCAGTAGCTCGTAACTCATTACTGATTACCTGGAACTCGCATCTTGTGTCTCGCAGCTCGTAACTCGTTACGATAAGTGGGAACTCGCATCTTATACGTCGTAACTCATAATCCGGAAACCTTATCTTGTGTATCGTAGCTTGTAACCCATTACCAATAACAAGGAACTCGTATCTTGCCTCTCGTAGTTCGTAAATCGTTACCGATAAGTGGGAAATCGCTACTTGTATCTCGTGACGCATAACTCAGGACTCGGTGTTCGAAGGTGTTACCGATAATTCGGAGCTCGTATTTTGTGTCACTTACCTTGTAACTCGTAACTCGTAACCCGTAACTTGTTGCCCATAACGCGGAACTCGAATCTTGATCTCGGATCTTATAAATCAATGACGATAACCTCGAACTCGTGTCCTAGAACTAGTAGTTCGTAACTCGTTACCGATAGGTGGAAGCTCGCACCTTGTATCTCATGACGCGAAACTCAGAACTCGGAACTCGTAACGCGTAACCGATAACTCGGAGCTCGTATCTTGTAACACGTAACTCGTTACCCATAACTCGGATCACGTATCTTGTTTCTAGTAGCTCGTAACTCATTACTGATTACCTGGAACTCGTATCTTGTGTCTCGTAGCTCGTAACTAGTACCTCGTAGATCGTAAGTCGTAATTGGTTACTCGTAACTGGTATATCGTAACTCGCAACTCGAAACTCGCATCTCGAAACTCGTAACTCGTAACCCGTAAATCGCAGCTTATAACTCGCTACTTATAACCCGGAACTCGTATCTTGTGTACGGTAGCTCGTAAATCGTAACCGATAAGTGGGAACTCGCATCTTGTATCTCGTGACGCGTAACTCAGAACTTGGAACTGGTAACGCGTTACCGATAACTCGGAGCTTGTATCTTGTATCTCTTACCTTGTAACTCGTAACTCATTACCCATTACTCGGAACTCGTATCTTCTATCTCGGATCTCGCAAATCATTGCCGATAACCTGGAACTCGTATCCTAGATCTTGAAGATCGTAACTCGTTACCAATGTGTTGGGAACTCGCATCTTGTATCTCGTGACGTGTAATTTAGTACTCGGAACTCGAAAGTGTTACCGATAACTCGGAGCTCGTATCTTGTATCACTTACCTTGTAACTCGTAACCCGTAACTCGTTGCACATAACTCGGAACCCGAATCTTGATCTCGGATCTTGTAAATCAATGACGATAACCTCGAACTCGTATCCTAGATCTACTAGTTCGAAACTCGTTACCGATAGGTGGAAACTCGCATCTTGTATCTCATCACGCGAAACTCAGAACTCGGAACTCGTAACGCGTAACCGATAACTCGGAGCTCGTATCTTGTATCTAGTAGCTCGTAACCCATTATTGATTACTTGGAACTTGTATCCTGTGTCTCGTAGCTCGTAACTCGTTACGATAGGCGGGAACTCGCATCTTGTATCTCGTAACTCGTAACTAGTACCTCGTAGATCGTAAGTCGTAATTCGTAGCTCGTAACTGGTATATCGTAACTCGCAGCTCGAATCTCGCACCTCTAAACTCGTAACTCGAAACTCGTAACCCGTAACTCGAAACTCGTAACCCGTAAATCGCAGCTTATAACTTGCTTCTCAAAACCCGGAAACCGTATCTTGTGTATCGTAGCTTGTAACCCATCACCAATAACAAGGAACTCGTATCTTGCCTCTCATATCACGTAAATCGTTACCGATAAGTGGGAACTCGTAGCTTGTAACTCGTGACGTGTAACTTAGAACTTGGAACTCGTAACGCGTTACCGATAACTGGGAGCTTGTAACTTGTATCTCTTACCTTGTAACTTGTAACTCGTAACTCGTTACCCATTACTCAGAACTCGTATCTTGTATCTAGAAGCTTGTAACTCAATACTGATTACCTGGAACTCGTATCTTGTGTCTCGTAGCCCGTAACTCGTTACGATAAGTGGGAACTTGCATCTCGTGACGAGTAACTCAGAACTTGGAACTCGTAACGCGTTACCGATAACTCGGAGCTTGTATCTTGTATCTGTTACCTGGTAACTCGTAACTCGTAGCTCGTAACTCGTTACCTATTACTCGGAAATCGTATCTTCTATCTCGGATCTCGCAAATCATTGCCGATAACCTGGAACTCGTATCCTAGATCTTGAAGGTCGTAAGTCGCTACCAATAAGTGGGAACTCGCATCTTGTATCTCGTGACGCGTAACTCAGTACTAGGAACTCGAAAGTGTTACCGATAGCTCGGAGCCCGTATCTTGTATCACTTACCTTGTAACTCGTATCTCATAACCCGTAACTCGTTGCCCATAACTCGGAATTCGAATCTTGATCTTCGATCTTGTCAATCAATGACGATAACCTCGAACTCGTATCTTAGATCTAGTAGTTCGTAACTCGTCACCGATAGATGGACACCCGCGTCTTGCATCTCATGACGCGAAACTCAGAACTCGGAACTCGAACGCGTAACCGATAACTCGGTGCACGTATCTTATAACTCGTAGCTCGTTACCCATAACTCAGAACTCGTATCTTATATATCGTAACTTGTAATCCATTACCGATAACCTGGAACACGTATCTTGCATCTCGTTGCTCGTAAATCGTTACCGATAAGTGGGAAATCGCAACTTGTATCTCATGACGCGTAACACAGAACTTGGAGCTCGTAACGCGTTACCGATAACTCGGAGCCTGTATCTTGTATCTCTTACCCTGTAACTCGTAACTCGTAACTCGCAACTCGTAACTCGTAACTCGTTACTCATTACTCGGAACTCGTATCTTATATATGGTAACTTGTAATCAATTACGGATAACCTGGAACTCATATCTTGCATCTCGTAGCTCATAAATCGTTACCGATAAATGGGAACTTGCATCCTGTATCTCGTGACGCCTAACTCAGGACTCGGAGCTCAAAGGTGTTACCGATAATTCGGAGCTCGTATTTTGTATCACTTACCTTGTAACTTTTAACTCGTAACCCGTAACTCGTTGCCCATAAGTCGGAACTCGAATCTTGATCTCGGATCTTGTAAGTCAATGACGATAACCTCGAACTCGTGTCCTAGAACTAGAGTTCGTAACTCGTTACCTATAGGTGGAAGCTCGCATCTTGTATCTCATGACGCGAAACTCAGAACTCGGAACTCGTAACGCGTAACCGATAACTCGGAGCTCGTATCTTGTAACACGTAACTCGTTACCCATAACTCGGATCACCTATCTTGTTTCAAGTAGCTCGTAACTCATTACTGATTACCTGGAACTCGTATCTTGTGTCTCGTAGCTCGTTACTAGTACCTCGTAGATCGTAAGTTGTAATTGGTTACTCGTAACTGGTATATCGTAACTCGCAACTCGAAACTCGCATCTCGAAACTCGTACCTCGTAACCCGTAATTCGCAGCTTATAACTCGCTACTTATAACCCGGAACTCGTATCTTGTGTATGGTAGCTCGTAAATCGTAACCGATAGGTGGAAGCTCGCATCTTGTATCTCATGACGCGTAACTCAGAACTTGGAACTGGTAACGCGCAAATCATTGCCGATAACCTGGAACTCGTATCCTAGATCTTGAAGATCGTAACTCGTTACCAATGAGTGGGAACTCGCATCTTGTATCTCGTGACGTGTAACTCAGAGCTCGGAACCAGTAACGCGTTACCGATGACTCGGAGCTCGTATCTTGTAACTCGTAACTTGTTACCCATAACTCTAAGCTCGTATCTTATACATGGTAACTTGTAATCCATTACAAATAACCTGGAACTCGTATCTTGCATCTCGTTGCTCGTCAATCGTTTCCGATAAATTGGAACTCGCATCTTATATCTCGTGACGTATAATTTAGTACTCGGAACTCGAAAGTGTTACCGATAACTCGGAGCTCGTATCTTGTATCACTTACCTTGTATCTCGTAACTCGTAACCAGTAACTCGTTGCCCATAACTCCGAACTCGAATCTTGATCTCGGATCTTGTAAATCGATGACGATAACCTCGAACTCGTATCCGAGATCTATTGGTTCGTAACTCGTTACCGATAGGTGGAAGCTCGCATCTTGTATCTCATGATGCGTAACTCAGAACTTGGAACTCGTAACGCGTTACCGATAACTCGGAGCTTGTATCTTGTATCTCTTACCTTGTAACTCGTAACTCGTAACCAGTAACTCGTTGCCCATAACTCGGAACTCGAATCTTGATCTCGGATCTTGTAAATCAATGACGATAACCTCGAACTCGTGTCCTCGTTACCGATAGGTGGAAACTCGCATCTTGTATCTCATGACGCGAAACTCAGAACTCGGAACTCGTAACGCGTAACCGATAACTCGGAGCTCGTATCTTGTAACACGTAACTCGTTACCCATAACTCGGATCACGTATCTTGTTTCTAGTAGCTCGTAACTCATTACTGATTACCTGGAACTCGTATCTTGTGTCTCGTAGCTCGTAACTAGTACCTCGTAGATCGTAAGTCGTAATTGGTTACTCGTAACTGGTATATCGTAACTCGCAACTCGAAACTCGCATCTCGAAACTCGTACCTCGTAACCCGTAAGTCGCAGCTTATAACTCGCTACTTATAACCCGGAACTCGTATCTTGTGTTTGGTAGCTCGTAAATCGTAACCGATAAGTGGGAACTCGCATCTTGTATCTCGTGACGCGTAACTCAGAACTCAGAACTCAGAACTAGTAACGCGTTACCGATGACTCAAAGCTCGTATCTTGTATCACTTACCTTGTATCTCGTAACTCGTAACTCGTTACCCATTACTCGGAACTCGTATCCTCTATCTCGGATCTCGCAAATCATTGCCGATAACCTGGAACTCGTATCCTAGGTCTTGAAGATCGTAGCTCGTTACCAAAAAGTGGGAACTCGCATCTTGTATCTCGTGACGTGTAACTCAGAACTCAGAATTAGTAACGCGTTACCGATGACTCGGAGCTCGTATCTTGTATCACTTACCTTGTATCTCGTAACTCGTAACCCGTAACTAATTGCCCATAACTCGGAACTTGATCTCGGATCTTGTAAATCGATGACGATAACCTCGAACTCGTATCCTAGATCTAGTAGTTCGTAACTCGTTACCGATAGGTGGAAGCTCGCATCTTGTATCTCATGACGCGAAACTCAGAAGTCGGAACTCGTAACGCGTAACCGATAACTCGGAACACGTATCTTGTTTCTAGTAGCTTGTAACTCGTTACTGATTAACTGGAACTCGTATCTTGCGTCTCGTAGGTCGTAACTCGTTACGATAAGTGGAAACTCGCAACTTGTATCTCGTAACTCGTAACTAGTACCTCGTAGATCGTAAGTCGTAATTCCTAACTCGTAACTCGTATATCATAACTCGCAACTCGAAACTCGTAACTCGAATCTCGTAACTCGTTACTAATTACTCGGAACTCGTATCTTCTATATCGGTTCTCGCAAATCATTGACGATAACCTGGAACTCATATCATAGATTTGAAGATCGTAATTCATTAACAATAAGTGTGAACTCGCATCTTGTATCTCGTGACGTGATACTCAGAACTCGGAACTAGTAACGCTTTACCGATAACTCGGAGCTCGTATCTTGTAACTTGTAACTCGTAACTCGTAACCCATGACTCGGAACTCGTATCTTATATATCGTAACTTGTAACCCATTAGCGATAACCTGGAACACGTATCTTGGATCTCGTTGCTCGTAAATCGTTACCGATAAGTGGGAAATCGCAACTTGTATCTCGTGACGCGTAACTCAGAACTTGGAACTCGTAACGCGTTACCGATAACTCGGAGGTCGTATCTTGTATACCGTAACTTCTAATCCATCACCGAAAACCTGGAACTCGTATCTTGCATGTGGTTGCTCGTAAACCGTTACCGACAAATGGGAACTCGCATCTAGTATCTCGTGAAGCGCAACTCAGGACTCGGAACTCGAAAGTGTTACCGATAACTCGGAGCTCGTATCTTATATATAGTAACTTGTAATCCATTACCGATAACCTGGAACACGTATCTTGGATCTCGTTGTTCGTAAATCGTTACTGATAAATGGGAACTCGCATCTTGTATCTCGTGACGTGTAACTCAGGACTCGGAACTTGAAAGTTTTACCGATATCTCGGAGCTCGCGTCTTTTATCACTTACCTTGTTACTCGTAACTCGTAACCCGTAACTCGTTCCTTATAACTTCGAACTCGAATCTTGATCTTGTATCTTGTAAATCAATGACGATAATCTCGAACTGGTAACGCGTAACCGACAAGTCGGTGCGCGTATCTGGTAACTTGTAACTCGTAACTCATAACCCGGAACCCGTATCTTGTGTATCGTAGCTTGTAACCCATTACCAATAACAAGGAACTCGTATCTTGCCTCTCGTATTTCGTAAATCGTTACCGATAAGTGGGAAATCGCTACTTGTATCTCGTGATGCATAACTCAGGACTCGGGGTTCGAAGGTGTTACCGATAATTCGGAGCTCGTATTTTGTATCACTTATCTTGTAACTCGTAACTCGTAACCCGTAACTCGTTGCCCATAACGCGGAACTCGAATCTTGATCTCGGATCTTGTAAATCAATGACGATAACCTCGAAATCGTGTCCTAGAACTAGTAGTTCGTAACTCGTTACCGATAGGTTGAAGCTCGCACCTTGTATCTTATGACGCGAAACTCAGAACTCGGAACTCGTATCGCGTAACCGATAACTCGGAGCTCGTATCTTGTAACACGTAACTCGTTACCCATAACTCGGATCACGTATCTTGTTTCTAGTAGCTCGTAAAACATTACTGATTACCTGTAACTCGTATCTTGTGTCTCGTAGCTCGTACCTAGTACCTCGTAGATCGTAAGTCGTAATTGGTTACTAGTAACTGGTATATCGTAACTCGCAACTCGAAACTCGCATCTCGAAACTCGTAACTCGTAACCCGTAAATCGCAGCTTATAACTCGCTACTTATAACCCGGAACTCGTATCTTGTGTACGGTAGCTCGTAAATCGTAACCGATAAGTGGGAACTCGCATCTTGTAACTCGTGACGCGTAACTCAGAACTTGGAACTGGTAACGCGTTACCGATAACTCGGAGCTTGTATCTTGTATCTCTTACCTTGTAACTCGTAACTCGTAACTCATTACCCATTACTCGGAACTCGTATCTTCTATCTCGGATCTCGCAAATCATTGCCGATAACCTGGAACTCGTATCCTAGATCTTGAAGATCGTAACTCGAGTGGGAACTCGCATCTTGTATCTCGTGCCGTGTAACTTAGAGCTCGGAACTAGTAACGCGTTACCGATGACTCGGAGCTGGTATCTTGTAACTCGTAACTTGTTACCCATAACTCGAAACTCGTATCTTATACATGGTAACTTGTAATCCATTACAAATAACCTGGAACTCGTATCTTGCATCTCGTTGCTCGTAAATCGTTTCCGATAAATTGGAACTCGCATCTTGTATCTCGTGACGTATAATTTAGTACTCGGAACTAGAAAGTGTTACCGATAACTAGGAGCTCGTATCTTGTATCACTTACCTTGTATCTCGTAACTCGTAACCCGTAACTCGTTGCCCATAACTCCGAACTCGAATCTTGATCTCGGATCTTGTAAATTGATGACGATAACCTCGAACTCGTATCCGTGATCTATTGGTTCGTAACTCGTTACCGATAGGTGGAAGCTCGCATCTTGTATCTCATGACGCGTAACTCAGAACTTGGAACTCGTAACGCGTTACCGATAACTCGGAGCTCGTATCTTGCATCACTTACCTTGTAACTCGTAACTCGTAACCCGTAACTTGTTGCCCATAACTCCGAACTCGAATCTTGATCTCGGATCTTGTAAATCGATGACGATAACCTCGAACTCGTATCCGAGATCTATTGTTTCGTAACTCGTTACCGATAGGTGAAAACTCGCATCTTGTATCTCATGACGCGGAACTCAGAACTCGGAACTCGTAACGCGTAACCGACAACTCGGTGCGCGTATCTTGTAACTCGTAACTCGTTTCCCATAACTCGGAACTCCTATCTTGTATCTAGTAGCTCGTAACTCATTACCGATTACCTGGAACTCGCATCTTGTGTCTCGCAGCTCGTAACTTGTTACGATGAGTGGGAACTCGCAACTTGTATCTCGTAACTCATAACCCGGAACCCGTATCTTGTGTATCGTAGCTTGTAACCCATTACCAATAACAATGAACTCGTATCTTGCCTCTCGTATTTCGTAAATCGTTACCGATAAGTGGGAAATCGCTAATTGTATCTCGTCACGCATAACTCAGAACTTGGAACTCGTAACGCGTTACCGATAACTCGGAGCCTGTATCTTGTATCTCTTACCTTGTAACTCGTAACTCGTTACTCATTACTCGGAACTCGTATCCTATATATGGTAACTTGTAATGCATTACCGATAACCTGGAACTCATATCTTGCATCTCGTAGCTCGTAAATCCTTACCGATAAATGGGAACTCGCATCTTGTATCTCGTGACGCCTAACTCAGGACTCGGAGCTCGAAGGTGTTACCGATACTTCGGAGCTCGTATCTTGTATCACTTACCTTGTAACTCGTAATTCGTAACCCGTAACTCGTTGCCCATAACTCGGAACTCGAATCTTGATCTCGGATCTTGTAAATCAATGACGACAACCTCGAACTCGTATCCTAGATCTAGTAGTTCGTAACTCGTTACCGATAGGTGGACACTCGCATCTTGCATCTCATGACGCGAAACTCAGAACTCGGAACTCGAACGCGTAACCGATAACTCGGTGCACGTATCTTATAGCTCGTAGCTCGTTACCCATAACTCGGAACTTGTATCTTTTATCTAGTAGCTCGTAGCTCATTACTGATTACCTGGAACTCGTATCTTGTGTCTCGAAGCTCGTAACTCGTTACGATAAGTGGGAACTCGCATATTGTATATCGTAACTCGCATCTCGAAACTCGAAACTCGAAACTCGAAACTCGAAACTCGAAACTCGAAACTCGAAACTCGAAACTCGAAACTCGAAACTCGTAACTCGTAAATCGCAGCTTATAACTCGCTGCTCATATCCCTGAATTCGTATCTTGTGTATCGTAGCTTGTTACTCACTACCAATAACAAGGAGCTCGTATTTTGCCTCTCGTAGCTCGTAAACCGTTACCGACAAATGGGAACTCGCATCTAGTATCTCGTTGCTCGTAAATAGTTTCCGATAAATTGGAACTCGCATCTTGTATCTCGTGACGTGTAATATAGTACTCGAAACTCGAAAGTGTTACCGATAACTCGGAGCTCGTATCTTGTATCACTTACCTTGTATCTCGTAACTCGTAACGCGTAACTCGTTGCCCATAACTCGGAACTCGAATCTAGATCTCGGATCTTGTAAATCGATGACGATAACATCGAACGCGTATCCTAGATCTAGTAGTTCGTAACTCGTGACCAATAAGTGGGAACTCGCATCTTGTATCTCGTGACGTGTAATTCAGAACTCGGAACTAGTAACGCGTTACCGATAACTCGGAGCTCGTATCTTGTATCTCGTGACGCCTAACTCAGGACTAGGAGCTCGAAGATGTTACCGATACTTCGGAGCTCGTATCTTGTATGCCTTACCTTGTAACTCGTAACGCGTAAACCGTAAGTCCTTGCCCGGAACTCGAATCTTGATCTCGGATCTTGTAAATCAATGACAATAACCTCGAACTCGTGTCCTAGAACTAGTAGTTCGTAACTCGTTACCGATAGGTGGAAGCTCGCTTCTTGTATCTCATGACGCGAAACTCAAAACTCGGAACTCGTAACGCGTACCCGATAACTCGGAGCTCGTATCTTGTAACTCGTAACTCGTTACCCATAACTCTGAACACGTATCTTGTTTCTAGTAGCTTGTAGCTCGTTACTGATTACCTGGAACTCGTATCTTATATATCGTAGCTTGTAATCCGTTACCGATAACCTGGAACTCGTATCTTGCATTTCATAGCTCGTAAATCGTTACCGATAAATCCGAACTCGCATCTTGTATCTCGTGACGCATAACTCAAGACTCGGAACTCGAAAGTGTTACCGATAACTCGGAGCCTGTATCTTGTATCTCTTACCCTGTAACCCGTAACTCGTTACTCGTTACTCATTACTCGGAACTCGTATCTTATATATGGCAACTTGTAATCAATTACCGATAACCTGGAACTCATATCTTGCATCTCGTAGCTCGTAAATCGTTACCGATAACTGGGAACTCGCATCTTGTATCTCGTGACGCCTAACTCAGGACTCGGAGCTCGAAGGTGGTACCGATAATTCGCATCTCGTATCTTGTATCTCTTACCTTGTAACTCGTAACTCGTAACCCGTAACTCGTTGCTCATAACTCGGAACTCGAATCTTGATCTCGGATTTTGTAAATCAATGACGATAGCCTCGAACACGTGTCCTAGAACTAGTTGTTCGTAACTCGTTACCGATAGGTGGAAGCTCGCATCTTGTATCTCTTGACACGAAACTCAGAACTTGGAACTCGTAAAGCGTAACCGATAACTCGGAGCTCGTATCTTATATATAGTAACTTGTAATCCATTACCGATAACCTGGAACACGTATCTTGGATCTCGTTGTTCGTAAATCGTTACTGATAAATGGGAACTCGCATCTTGTATCTCGTGACGTGTAACTCAGGACTCGGAACTCGAAAGTTATACCGATATCTCGGAGCTCGCATCTTGTATCACTTACCTAGTTACTCGTAACTCGTAACCCGTAACTCGTTGTAACTCCGAACTCGAATCTTGATCTCGTATCTTGTAAATCAATGACGATAATCTCGAACTGGTAACGCGTAACCGACAAGTCGGTGCGCGTATCTTGTAACTTGTAACTCGTTTCCCATAACTCGGAACTCCTATCTTGTATCTAGTAGCTCGTAACTCATTACTGATTACCTGGAACTCGCATCTTGTGTCTCGCAGCTCGTAACTCGTTACGATAAGTGGGAACTCGCATCTTATACGTCGTAACTCATGATCCGGAAACCTTATCTTGTGTATCGTAGCTTGTAACCCATTACCAATAACAAGGAACTCGTATCTTGCCTCTCGTAGTTCGTAAATCGTTACCGATAAGTGGGAAATCGCTACTTGTATCTCGTGACGCATAACTCAGGACTCGGTGTTCGAAGGTGTTACCGATAATTCGGAGCTCGTATTTTGTGTCACTTACCTTGTAACTCGTAACTCGTAACCCGTAACTTGTTGCCCATAACGCGGAACTCGAATTTTGATCTCGGATCTTATAAATCAATGACGATAACCTCGAACTCGTGTCCTAGAACTAGTAGTTCGTAACTCGTTACCGATAGGTGGAAGCTCGCACCTTGTATCTCATGACGCGAAACTCAGAACTCGGAACTCGTAACGCGTAACCGATAACTCGGAGCTCGTATCTTGTAACACGTAACTCGTTACCCATAACTCGGATCACGTATCTTGTTTCTAGTAGCTCGTAACTCATTACTGATTACCTGGAACTCGTATCTTGTGTCTCGTAGCTCGTAACTAGTACCTCGTAGATCGTAAGTCGTAATTGGTTACTCGTAACTGGTATATCGTAACTCGCAACTCGAAACTCGCATCTCGAAACTCGTAACTCGTAACCCGTAAATCGCAGCTTATAACTCGCTACTTATAACCCGGAACTCGTATCTTGTGTACGGTAGCTCGTAAATCGTAACCGATAAGTGGGAACTTGCATCTTGTATCTCGTGACGCGTAACTCAGAACTTGGAACTGGTAACGCGTTACCGATAACTCGGAGCTTGTATCTTGTATCTCTTACCTTGTAACTCGTAACTCGTTACCCATTACTCGGAACTCGTATCTTCTATCTCGGATCTCGCAAATCATTGCCGATAACCTGGAACTCGTATCCTAGATCTTGAAGATCGTAACTCGTTACCAATGTGTTGGGAACTCGCATCTTGTATCTCGTGACGTGTAACTCAGAACTCGGAACTAGTAACGCGTTACCGATGACTCGGAGCTCGTATCTTGTAACTCGTAACTTGTAACCCATAACTCGAAACTCGTATCTTATACATGGTAACTTGTAATCCATTACAAATAACCTGGAACTCGTATCTTGCATCTCGTTGCTCGTAAATCGTTTCCGATAAATTGGAACTCGCTTCTTGTATCTCGTGACGTGTAATTTAGTACTCGGAACTCGAAAGTGTTACCGATAACTCGGAGCTCGTATCTTGTATCACTTACCTTGTAACTCGTAACTCGTAACCCGTAACTCATTGCCCATAACTCCGCACTCGAATCTTGATCTCGTATCTTGTAAATCAATGACGATAACCTCGAACTCGTATCCTAGATCTTGAAGACCGTAACTCGTTACCAATAAGTGGGAACTCGCATCTTGTAACTCGTGACGTTTAACTCAGAACTCGGAACTAGTAACGCGTTACCGACAACTCGGAGCTTGTATCTTGTAACTCGTAACTCGTAACTCGTAACTCGTAACTCGTAACTCGTAACTCGTAACTCGTAACTCGTAACTCGTAACTCGTAACTCGTAACTCGTAACTCGTAACTCGTAACTCGTAACTCGTAACTCGTAACTCGTAACTCGTAACTCGTAACTCGTAACTCGTAACTCGTAACTCGTAACTCGTAACTCGTAACTCGTAACTCGTAACTCGTAACTCGTAACTCGTAACTCGTAACTCGTAACTCGTAACTCGTAACTCGTAACTCGTAACTCGTAACTCGTAACTCGTAACTCGTAACTCGTAACTCGTAACTCGTAACTCGTAACTCGTATCTCGTAACTCGTAACTCGTAACTCGTAACTCGTAACTCGTAACTCGTAACTCGTAACTCGTAACTCGTAACTCGTAACTCGTAACTCGTAACTCGTAACTCGTAACTCGTAACTCGTAACTCGTAACTCGTAACTCGTAACTCGTAACTCGTAACTCGTAACTCGTAACTCGTAACTCGTAACTCGTAACTCGTAACTCGTAACTCGTAACTCGTAACTCGTAACTCGTAACTCGTAACTCGTAACTCGTAACTCGTAACTCGTAACTCGTAACTCGTAACTCGTAACTCGTAACTCGTAACTCGTAACTCGTAACTCGTAACTCGTAACTCGTAACTCGTAACTCGTGACTCGTAACTCGTAACTCGTAACTCGTAACTCGTAACTCGTAACTCGTAACTCGTAACTCGTAACTCGTAACTCGTAACTCGTAACTCGTAACTCGTAACTCGTAACTCGTAACTCGTAACTCGTAACTCGTAACTCGTAACTCGTAACTTGTAATCCATTACCGATAACCTGGAACTCATATCTTGCATCTCGTAACTCGTAACCCGTAACTCGTTGCTCATGACTCGGAACTCGAATCTTGATCTCATATCTTGTAAATCAGTGACGATAACCTCGAACTCGTGTCCTAGAACTAGTAGTTCGTAACTCGTTCCCGATAGGTGGAAGCTCGCATCTTGTATCTCATGACGCGAAACTCAGAACTCGGAACTCGTAACGCATAACCGATAGCTCGGAGCTCGTATCTTGTAACTCGTAACTCGTTACCTATAGCTTGGAACACGTATCTTGTTTCTAGTAGCTCGTAACTCATTACTGATTACCTGGAACTCGTATCTTGTGTCTCGTATTTCGTAGCTCGTTACGATAAGTTGAAACTCGCATCTTGTATCTCGTAACTCGTAACTAGTACCTCGTAGATCGCAAGACGTATTTCGTTACTCGTAACTGGTATATCGTAACTCGCGACTCGAAACTCGCATCTCGAATCTCGTAACACGTAAATCGCAGCTTATAACTCGCTACTTATAACCCGGAACTCGTATCCTGTGTATCGTAGCTTGTAACCCATTGCCTATAACAAGGAACTCGTATCTTGCCTCTCGTAGCTCGTAAATCGTAACCGATAAGTGGGAACTCGCATCTTGTATTTCGTGACGCGTAACTCAGAACTTGGAACTCGTAACGCGTTACCGATAACTCGGAGCTTGTATCTTGTATCTCTTACCTTGTAACTCGTAACTCGTAACTCGTAACTCGTAACTCGTTACCCATTACTCGGAACACGTATCTTCTATGTCGGATTTCGCAAATCATTGCCGATAACCTGGAACTCGTATCCTAGATCTTGAAGATCGTAACTCGTTACCAATAAGTGGGAACTCGCATATTGTATCTCGTGACGTGTAACTCAGAACTCGGAACTAGTAACGCGTTACCGATAACTCGGAGCTTGTATCTTGTAACTCGTAACTCGTAACTCGTAACTCGTAACTCGTTACCCATAACTTGGAACTCGTATCTTATATATCGTAGCTTGGAATCCAATACCGATAACCTGGAACTCGTATCTTGCATGTTGTAGCTCGTAAATCGTTACCGATACATTGGAACTCGCATCTTGTATCTCGTGACGTTTAACACAGAACTCGGAACTAGTAACGCGTTACCGATGATTCGGAGCTCGTATCTTGTAACTCGTAACTCGTTACCCATAACTCGGAACTCGTATCTTATATATGGTATCTTGTAATCCATTACCGATAACCTGGAACTCGTATCTTGCATCTCGTTGCTCGTAAATCATTTCCGATAAATTGGAACTCGCATCTTGTATCTCGTGACGTGTAAGTATTCGGAACTCGAAAGTGTTACCGATAACTCGGAGCTCGTATATTGTATCACTTACCTTGTATCTCGTAACTCGTATCCCGTAACCCGTTGCCCATAACTCGGAACTCGCATCTTGATCTGGGATCTTGGAAATCGATGACGATAACCTCGAACTCATATCCTAGATCTAGTAGTTCGTAACTCGTTACCGATAGGTGGAAGCTCGCAACTTGTATCTCATGACGCGTAACTCAGGACTCGGAACTCGAAAGTGTTAACGATAACTCGGAGCTCGTATCTTGTATCACTTATCTTGTAACTCGTGACCCGTAACTCGTTGCTCATAACTCGGAACTCGAATCTTGATCTCGGGTCTTGCAAATCAATGACGATAACCTCGAACTCGTATCCTAGATCTGGTAGTTCGTAACTGGTTACCGATAGGTGGAAACTCGCATCATGTACCTCTTGACGCGGAACTCGGAACTCGGAACTCGTAACAGGTAACCGATAACTCCGAGCTCATATCTTGTAACTCGTAACTCGTTACCCATAACTCGGAACTCGTATCTTGTATCTAGTGGCTCGTAACTCATTACTGATTACCTGGAACAAGTATCTTGTGTCTCGTAGCTCGTAACTAGTACTTCGTAGATCGTAAGTCATAATTTGTAACTCGTAACTCGTATATCGTAACTCGCAACTCGAAACTCGTAACTCGTAACTCGCAAATCGCAGCTTATAACTCGCTACTCATATCCCGGAACTCGCATCTTGTATATCGTAGCTTGTAACCCATTATCAATAACAAGGAACTTGTATCTTGTCTCGTAGCTCGTAAATCATTACCGATAAGTGGGACCTCGCAACTTTTATCTCGTGACGCGTAGCTCAGAATTTGGAACTCGTTACTCGTTACCCATAACTCGAAACTCGTATCTTATATATCGTAACTTGTAATCCATTGCCGATAACCTGGAACTCATATCATAGATTTTGAAGATCGTAACTCGTTAACAATAAGTGGGAACTCGCATCCTGTATCTCGTGACGTGTAACTCAGAACCCGGAACTAGTAACGCGTTACCGATAATTCGGAGCGTGTAT
The DNA here is from genome assembly GCA_949316355.1 of Bruchidius siliquastri. Classification (NCBI taxonomy): domain Eukaryota; kingdom Metazoa; phylum Arthropoda; class Insecta; order Coleoptera; family Chrysomelidae; genus Bruchidius; species Bruchidius siliquastri. The sequence continues at coordinate 23,949,149 of OX438529.1, forward strand.
CTTGTAACTAGTAACTTGTAACTCGTTACCCATAACTCGGAACTCGTATATTATATCATAACTTGTAATCCATTACCGATAACCTGGAACACGTATCTTGCATCTCGTTGCTCGTAAATCGTTACCGATAAGTGGGAAATCGCAACTTGTATCTCGTGACGCGTAACTCAGAACTTGGAACTCGTAACGCGTTACCGATAACTCGGAGCTCGTATCTTGTATACCGTAACTTGTAATCCATTACCGATAACCTGGAACACGTATCTTGCATCTCGTTGCTCGTAAATCGTTACCGATAAGTGGGAAATCGCATCTTGTATCTCGTGACGCATAACTCAGAACTTGGAACTCGTAACGCGTTACCGATAACTCGGAGCCTGTATCTTGTTTCTCATACCCTGTAACTCGTAACTCGTTACCCATTACTCGGAACTCGTATCTTATATATGGTAACTTGTTATCCATTACCGATAACCTGGAACTCATATCTTGCATCTCGTAGCTCGTAAATCTTTACCGATAAATGGGAACTCGCATTTTGTATCTTGTGACGCCTAACTCAGGACTCGGAGCTCGAAGGTGTTACCGATAACTCGGAGCTCGTATCTTGTAACTCGTAACTCGTTACCCATAACTCGGAACACGTATCTTGTCTCTAGTAGCTCGAAAATCGTAACCGATAAGTGGGAACTCGCATATTGTATCTCGGATTTTGTAAATCAACGACGATAACCTCCAACTCGTGTCCTAGAACTAGTAGTTCGTAACTCGTTACCGATAGGTGGAAGCTCGCATCTTGTATCTCGTGACGCCTAACTCAGGACTCGGAGCTCGAAGGTGTTACCGATAATTCGGAGCTCGTATCTTGTATCACTTACCTTGTAACTCGTAACTCGTAACTCGTTACCCATTACTCGGAACTCGTACCTTCTATCTCAGATCTCGCAAATCATTGCCGATAACATGGAACTCGTATCCTAGATCTTGAAGAGCGTAACTCGTAACTAGTACCTCGTATATCATAACTCGCAACTCGAAACTCGTAACTCGAAGCTCGTAACTCGTTACTCATTACTCGGAACTCGTATATTCTATCTCGGGTCTCGCAAATCATTGACGATAACCTGGAACTCATATAATAGATTTTGAAGATCGTAACTCGTTAACAATAAGTGGGAACTCGCATCTTGTATCTCGTGACGCGTAACCCAGAACTCGGAACTAGCAACGCGTTACCGATAACTCGGAACTCGTATCTTGTAACTCGTAACTCGTAACTCGTTACCCATAATTCGGAACTCGTATCTTATATATCGTAACTTGTAATCCATTACCGATAACCTGAAACTCGTATCTTGCATCTCGTTGCTCATAAATCGTTACCGATAAATGGGAACTCGCATCTTGTATCTCATGAGGCCTATCTCAGGACTCGGAGCTCGAAAGTGATACCAATAAGTCGAAGCCTGTATCTTGTATCTCTTACCTTGTAACTCGTAACTCGTAACTCGTGACTCGTAACTTGTAACTCGTAACTCGTAACTCGTAACTCGTAACTCGTAACTCGTAACTCGTAACTCGTAACTCGTAACTCGTAACTCGTAACTCGTAACTCGTAACTCGTAACTCGTAACTCGTAACTCGTAACTCGTAACTCGTAACTCGTAACTCGTAACTCGTAACTCGTAACTCGTAACTCGTAACTCGTAACTCGTAACTCGTAACTCGTAACTCGTAACTCGTAACTCGTAACTCGTAACTCGTAACTCGTAACTCGTAACTCGTAACTCGTAACTCGTAACTCGTAACTCGTAACTCGTAACTCGTAACTCGTAACTCGTAACTCGTACTCGTAACTCGTAACGCGTAACTCGTAACTCGTAACTCGTAACTCGTAACTCGTAACTCGTAACTCGTAACTCGTAACTCGTAACTCGTAACTCGTAACTCGTAACTCGTAACTCGTAACTCGTAACTCGTAACTCGTAACTCGTAACTCGTAACTCGTAACTCGTAACTCGTAACTCGTAACTCGTAACTCGTAACTCGTAACTCGTAACTCGTAACTCGTAACTCGTAACTTGTAACTCGTAACTCGTAACTCGTAATTCGTAACTCGTAACTCGTAACTCGTAACTCGTAACTCGTAACTCGTTACCCATTACTCGGAACTCGTATCTTATACATGGCAACTTGTAATCCATTACCGGTAACCTGGAACTCGTATCTTGCATGTCGTTGCTCGTAAACCGTTACCGATAAATGGGAACTCCCATCTAGTTGTTTCACCTTGTAACTCGTAACTGGTAACCCGTAACTCCTTGCCCATAACTCGGAACTCGAGTCTTGATCTCGGATCTTGTAAATCATTGACGATAACCTCGAACTCGTATCCTAGATCTAGTAGTTCGTAACTCAATACCGATAGGTGGAAACTCGCATCTTGTATCTCATGACGCGAAACTCAGAACTCGGAACTCGTAACGCGTAACCGATAACTCGGTGCGCGTATCTTGTAACTCGTAACTCGTTACCCATAACTCGGAACTAGTATCTTGTATCTAGTAGCTCGTAACTCATTACTGATTACCTGGAACTCGTGTCATGTGTCTCGTAGCTCGTAACTCGTTACGATAAGTGGGAAATCGCAACTTGTATCTCGTGACGCGTAACTCGGAACTTGGAACTAGTAACACGTTACCGATAACTCTGTATCTTGCATTTCTCACCCTGTAACTCGTAACTCGTAACTCGTTACCCATTACTCGGAACTCGTATATTCTATCTCGGATCCAGCAAATCATTGCCGATAACCTGGAACTCGTATCCTAGATCTTGAAGATCGTAACTCGTTACCAATAAGTGGGAACTCGCATCTTGTATCTCGTGACGTGTAACTCAGAACTCGAAACTAGTAACGCGTTACCGATAACTCGGAGCTCGTATCTTGTAACTCGTAACTCGTAACTCTTTACCCATAACTCGGAACTTGTATCTTATATATCGTAACCTGTAATCCATTAACGATAACCTGGAACTCGTATCTTGTATCTGGTTGCTAGTAAATCGTTACCAATAAATGGGAACACGCATCTTGTATCTCGTGATGCGTAACTCAGAAGTCGGAACTCGAAACCGTTACCGATAACTCGGAACTCGAATCTTGATCTCGGATCTTGTAAATCAATGACGATAATCTCGAACCCGTATCCTAGATCTACTAGTACGTAATTCGTTACCGATAGGTGGAAACTCGCATCTGGTATCTCGTAACTCGTAACTAGTACCTTGTAGATCGTAATTCGAAATTCGTAACTCGTAATTCGTATATCGTAACTCGCAACTCGATACTCGTAACTCGTAACTGGTAGCTCGTAACTCGTAACTCGTAAATCGCAGCTTATATATCGCTACTCATAACCCTGAACTCGTATCTTGTGTATTGTAGCTTGTAACCCATCACCAATAACAAGGAACTAGTATATTGCCTCTCATATCTCGTAAATCGTTACCGATAAGTGGGAACTCGTAACTTGTAACTCGTGACACGTAACTCAGAACTTGGAACTCGTAACGAGTTATCGATAACTCGGAGCTTATATCTTGTATCTCTTACCTTGTAACTCGTAACTCGTAACTCGTTACCCATTACTCGGAACTAGTATCTTATATCTAGAAGCTTGTAACTCAATACTGATTACCTAGAACTCGTATCTTGTGTCTCGTAGCCCGCAACTCGTTACGATAAGTGGGAACTTGCATCTTGTATCTCGTAACCCATAACCCGGTAGTCGTGTCTTGTGTATCTTAGCTTGTAACCCATTACCAACAACAAGGATCTCGTATCTTGCCTCTCGGAGCTCGTAAATCGTTACCGATAAGTGGGAACTCGCAACTTGTATCTCGTGACGTTTAACTCAGAACTTGGAACTCGTAACGCGTTACCGATAACTCGGAGCTTGTATCTTGTATCTCTTACCTGGTAACTCGTAACTCGTAGCTCGTAACTCGTTACCTATTACTCGGAAATCGTATCTTCTATCTCGGATCTCGCAAATCATTGCCGATAACCTGGAACTCGTATCCTAGATCTTGAAGATCGTAAGTCGTTACCAATAAGTGGGAACTCGCATCTTGTATCTCGTGACGCGTAACTCAGGACTCGGAACTCGAAAGTGTTACCGATAACTCGGAGTTCGTATCCTGTATCACTTACCTTGTAGCTCGTAACTCGTTACCCGTAACTCGTTGCCCATAACTCGGAACTCGAATCTTAATCTAGGATCTTGTAAATCAATGACGATAACCTCGAACTTGTGTCCTAGAACTAGTAGTTCGGAACTCGTGTCCTAGAACTAGTAGTTCGGAACTCGTGTCCTAGAACTAGTAGTTCGTAACTCGTTACCGATAGGTGGAAGCTCGCATCTTGTATCTCATGACGCGAAACTCAGAACTTGGAACTCGTAACGCGTAACCGATAACTCGGAGCTCGTATCTTGTGACTCGTAGCTCGTAACTAGTACCTCGTAGATCGTAAGTCGTAATTGGCTACTCGTAACTGGTATACCGTAATTCGTAACTCGTAACTCGTTATCCATAACTCGGAACTCGTATCTTATATTTCGTAACTTGTAATCCATTACTGATAACCTGAAACACGTATCTTGCATCTCGTTGCTCGTAAATCGTTACCGATAAGTGGGAAATCGCAACTTGTATCTCGTGACGCGTATCTCAGAACTTGGAACTCGTAACGCGTTACCGATAACTCGGAGCTCGTATCTTGTAGCTCGTAACTCGTAACTCGTTACCCATAACTCGGAACTTGTATCATATATATCGTAACGTGTAATCCATTACCGATAACCTGGAACTCGTATGTTGCGTCTCGTAGCTCGTAACTCGTTATCCATAGCTTGGAACACGTATCTTGTTTCTAGTAGCTCGTAACTCATTCCTGATTACCTGGAACTCGTATCTTGTGTCTCGTAGCTCGTAGCTCGTTACGATAAGTGGGAACTCGCATCTTGTATCTCGTAACTTGTAACAAGTACGTCGTAGACCGTAAGTCATATTTCGTTACTCGTAACTTGTATATCGTAACTCGCAACTCGAAACTCGCACCTCTAGTCTCGTAACCCGTAAATCGCAGCTTATAACTCGCTACTGATAACCCGGAACTCGTATCTTGTGTATCGTAGCTTGTAGCCCATTGCCAATAACAAGAAACTCTTCACCAATAGGTGGAAGCTCGCATCTTGTATCTCATGACGCGTAACTCAGATGTTCGAACTCGTCACGCGTTACCGATAGCTCGGATCTTGTATCTTGTATCTCTTACCTTGTAACTCGTAAATCGTAACTCGGTACCCATTACTCGGAACTCGTGTCTTCTATCTCGGATCTCGCAAATCATTGCCGATAACCTGGAACTCGTATCCTAGATCTTGAAGATCGTAGCTCGTTACCAATGAGTGGCAACTCGCAACTTGCATCTCGTGACGTGTAACTCAGAACTCGGTACTACTAACGCGTTACCAAAAACTTGGAGATCGTATCTTGTAAATCGTAACTCGTAACTCGTTACCCATAACTCGGAGCTCGTATCTTATATATCGTAACTTGTTTATCCATTACCGAAAACCTGGAACTCATATCTTGCATCTCGTAGCTCGTAAACTGTTACCGATAAATGATAACTCGTATCTTGCATCTCGTGACGCGTAACTCAGGACTCGGAACTCGAAAGTGTTACCGATAACTCGGAGCTCGTATCTAGTATCACTTACCCTGTAACTCGCAACTCGTAACCCGTAACTGGTTGCCCATAACTCGGACCTCGAATCTTGATCTCGGATCTTGTGAATGAATGACGATAACCTCGAACTCGTATCCTAGATCTAGTAGTTCGTAACTCGTTACCGATAGGCGGAAACTCGCATCTTATAACTCATGACGCAAAACTCAGATCTCGGAACTCTTAACACGAAACCAATAACTCGGAGCTCGTATCATGTAACTCGTAACTCGTTACCCATAACTCGAAATTCGTATGTTGTATCTAGTAGCTCATAACTTATCACTGATTACCTGGAACTCGCATCTTGTATCTCGTGACGTTTAACTCAGGACTCGGAACTCGAAGGTGTTACCGACAACTCGGAGCTTGTATCTTGTATCACTTACCTTGTAACTCGTAACTCTTTACCCATTACTCGGAACTCGTATCTTCTATCTCGGATCTCGCAAATCATTGCCGATAACCTGGAAGTCGTATCCTAGATCTAGAAGATCGTAACTCGTTACCAATAAGTGGGAACTCGCATCTTGTATCTCGTGACGTGTAACTCAGAAGTCGGAACTAGTAACGCGTTACCGATGACTCGGAGCTCGTATCTTGTAACTCGTAACTCGTTACCCATAACTCGGAACTCGTATCTTATATATGGTAATTTTTAATCCATTACCGATAACCTGGAACTCGTATCTTGCATCTCGTTGCTCGTAAATCGTTTCCGATAAATTGGAACTCGCAACTTGTATCTCGTGACGTGTAATTTAGTACTCGGAACTCGAAAGTGTTACCGATAACTCGGAGCTCGTATTTTGTATCACTTACCTTGTATCTCGTAGCTCGTAACTTGTAACTCGTTGCCCATAACTCGGAAGTCGAATCTTGACCTCGGATCTTGTAAATCGATGACGATAAGCTCGAACTCGTACCCTAGATGTAGTAGTTCGTAACTCGTTACCGATAGGGGAAAGCTCGCATCTTGTATCTCATGACGCGTAACTCAGAACTTGGAACTCGTAACGCGTTACCGATAACTCGGAGCTTGTATCTTGTATCTCTTACCCTGTAACTCGTAACTCGTTACCCATTACTCGGAGCTCGTATCTTCTATATCGGATCTCGCAAATCATTGCCGATAACCTGGAACTCGTATCCTAGATGTTGAAGATCGTAACTCGTTACCAATAAGTGGGAACTCACAACTTGTATCTCGTGACGTATAACTCAGAACTCGGAACTAGTAACGCGTTACCGATAACCCGGAGCTCGTATGTTGTATCCCTTACCTTGTAACTCGTAACTCGTAACACGTTGCCCATAACTTGGAACACGAATCTTGATCTGGGATCTTGTAAATCAATGACGATAACCTCGAACTCGTATCCTAGATCTAGCAGTTCGTAACCCGTTACCGATAGGTGGAAACTTGCATCTTGTATCTCATGACGCGAAACTCAGAACTCGGAGCTCGTATCTTGTAACTCGTAAGTTTTTACCCATAACTTGGAACTCGTATCTTGTATCTAGTAGCTCGTAACCCATTACTGATTACTTGGAACTCGTAGCTTGTGTCTCGTAGCTCCTAACTCGTTACGATAGGCGGCAACTCGCATCTTGTATCTCGTAACTTGTAACTAGTACCGCGTAGATCGTAAGTCGCAATTCGTAGCTCGTAACTGGTATATCGTAACTCGCAACTCGAAACTCGCACCTCGAGACTCGTAACTCGAAACTCGTAACCCGTAAATCGCAGCTTATAACTCGCTTCTGAAAACCCGGAACTCGTATCTTGTAACCCATTACTAATAACAAGTGACTCGTATCTTACCTCTCGTACCTCGTAAATCGTTACCGATAAGTGGGAACTCGCACCTTGTATCTCGTGACGCGTAACTCAGAACTTGGAACACGTAACGCGTTACCGATAACTCGGAGCTGTATCTTGTATCTCTTACCTTGTAACTCGTAACTCGTAACTCGTTACCCATTACTCCGAACTTGTCTCTTCTATCTCGGATCTCGCAAATCATTGCCGATAACCTGGGACTCGTATCCTAGATCTTGAAGATCGCAACTCGTTACCAATAAGTGGGAACTCGCATCTAGTATCTCGTGACGTGTAACTCAGAACTCGGAACTAGTAACACGTTACCCATAACTCGGAACTCGTTTCTTCTATCTCGGATCTGTGAATCACTGCCGATAACCTGGAACTCGGTTCCTATTCATGAAGATTGTAACTCATTACTAAGAAGTGGGAACCCGCATCTTGTATCTCGTAGCGTGTAACTCAGAACTCGGAACTCGTAACGCCTAACCGATATCTCGGAGCTCGTATCTTGCATCACTTACCTTGTAACTCGTAACTCGTAACCCGTAACTCGTTGCCCGTAACTCCGAACTCGAATCTTGATCTCGTATCTTGTAATTCAATGACGATAACCTCGAACTGGTATCCTAGATCTAGTAGTTCGTAACTCGTTCCCGATAGGTGGAAACTCGCATCTTGTATCTCATGACGCGAAACTCAGAACTCGGAACTCGTAACGCCTAACCGACAACTCGGTGCGCGTATCTTGTAACTCGTAACTCGTTTCCCATAACTCCTATCTTGTATCTAGTAGCTAGTAACTGATTACCTGGAACTCGCATATTGTGGTTCGCAGCTCGTAACTCGTTACGATAGGTGGGAACTCGCATCTTGTATCTCGTAACTCATAACCCGGAACCCGTTTCTTGTGTACCGTAGCTTGTAACCCATTACCAATAACAAGGAACTCGTATCTTGCCTCTCGTATTTCGTAAATTGTTACCGATAAGCGGAAAATCGCTAATTGTATCTCGTGACGCATAACTCAGAACTTGGAACTCGTAACGCGTTACCGATAACTCGGAGCCTGTATCTTGTATCTCTTACCTTGTAACTCGTAACTCGTAACTCGTTACCCATTACTCGGAACTCGTATTCTTATACATGGTAACTTCTAATCCATTACCGATAACCTGGAACTCATATCTTGCATCTCGTAGCTCGTAAATCGTTACGAACAAATGGGAACTCGCATCTTGTATCTCGTGACGCCTAACTCAGGACTCGGAGCTCGAAAGTGTTACCGATAATTCGGAGCTCGTATCTTGTATCACATACCTTGTAACTCGTAACTTGTAACCCGTAACTCCTTGCCCATAACTCGGAACTCGAATCTTGATCTCGGATCTTGTAAATCAATGACGATAACCTCGAACTCGTGTCCTGGAACTAGTAGTTCGTAACTCGTTACCGTTAGGTTGAAGCTCGCATCTTGTATCTCATGACGCGTAAGTCAGAACTCGGAACTCGTAACGCGTAACCGATAACTCGGAGCTCGTATCTTGTAACTCGTAACTCGTTACCCATAACTTGGACCGCGTATCTTGTTTCTAGTAGCTCGTAACTCATTACTGATTACCTGGAACTCGTATCTTGGGTCTCGTAGTTCGTAACTCGTTACGATAAGTGGAAACTCGCAACTTGTATCTCGTAACTCGTAACTAGTACCTCGTAGATCGTAAGTCGAAATTCGTAACTCGTAACTCGTATATCATAACTCGCCAGCTCGAAACTCGTAACTCGAAGCTCGTAACTCGTTACTCATTACTCGGAAATCGTATCTTCTATCTCGGGTCTCGCAAATCATAGACGATAACCTGGAACTCATATCATAGATTTTGATGATCGTAACTCGTTAACAATAAGTGGGAACTCGCATCTTGTATCTCGTGACGTGTAACTCAGAACTTGGAACTCGTAACGCGTTACCGATAACTCGGAGCTCGTATCTCGTATACCGTAACTTGTAATCCATCACCGATAACCTGGAACTCGTATCTTGCATGTCGTTGGTCGTAAATCGTTACCGATAAATGGGAACTCGCATCTAGTATCTCGTGACGCGTAACTCAGGACTTGGAACTCCTAACGCGTTACCGATATTTCGGAGCCTGTATCTTGTATCTCTTACCCTGTAACTCGTAACTCGTTACCCATTACTCGGAACTCGTATCTTATATATGGTAACTTGTAATCCATTACCGATAACCTGGAACTCATATCTTGCATCTCATGGCTCGTAAATCGTTACCGATAAATGGGAACTCGCATCTTGTATCTCGTGGCGCCTAACTCAGGACTTGGAGCTCGAAGGTGTTACCGATAATTCGGAGCTCGTATCTTGTATCGCTTACCTTGTAACTCGTAACTCGTAACCCGTAACTCGTTGCTCATAACCCGGAACTCGAATCTTGAGCTCGGATCTTGTAAATCATTGACGATAACCTCGAACTGGTATCCTTGATCTTTTAGTTCTTATCTCGTTACCGATAGGTGGAAGCTCGCATCTTGTATCTCATGACGCGAAACTCAGAACTCGGAACTCGTAACGCGTAACCGATAACTCGGAGCTCGTATCTTGTAACTCGTAACTCGTTACACATAGTTTGGAACACGTATCTTGTTTCTAGTAGCTCGTAGCTCATTACTGATTACCTGGAACTCGTATCTTGTCTCGTAGCTCGTAGCTCGTAGCTCGTTACGATAAGTGGGAACTCGCATCTTGTATCTCGTAACTCGTAACTAGTACCTCGTAGATCGTAAGTCGTATTTCGTTACTCGTAACTGGTATATCGTAACTCGCAACTCGCAACTCGAAACTCGCATCTCGAAACTCGTAACTCGTAACCCGTAAATCGCAGCACATAACTCGCTTCTTATAACCCGGAACTCGTATCTTGTGTATCGTAGCTTGTAACCCATTGCCATTAACAAGGAACTCGTATCTTGCCTCTCGTAGCTCGTAAATCGTAACCGATAAGTGAGAACTCGCAACTTGTATCTCGTGACGTATAACTCAGAACTCGGAACTAGTAACGCGTTACCGATAACTCGGAGCTCGTATCTTGTAACTCGTAATTTTTTACCCATAACTTGGAACTCGTATCTTGTATCTAGTAGCCCGTAACCCATTACTGATTACCTGTAACTCGTTTCTTGGGTCTCGTAGCTCGTAACTCGATACGATAAGCGGGAACTCGCATCTTGTATCTCGTAACTCGTAACTAGTACCTCGTAGATCGTAAGTCGTAATTCGTTGCTCGTAACTGGTATATCGTAACTCGCAACTCGAAACTCGTAACTCGTAACCTGTAAATCGTAGCTTAGAACTCGCTTCTCATAACCCAGAACTCGTATCTTGTGTATCGTAGCTTGTGAGCCATTACTAATAACAAAGGAGTCGTATCATACCTCTCGTAGCTCGTAACTCAGAACTCGGAACTAGTAACGCGTTACCGATAACTCGGAGCTCGTATCTTGTAACCTGTAACTCGTAACTCGTTACCCATAACTCGGAACTCGTATCTTATATATTGTAACTTGTAATCCACTACCAATAACCTGGAACTCGTATCTTGCATCTCGTAGCTCGTAAATCGTTTCCGATAAATGGGAACTCGCATCTTGTATCTCGTGACGCGTAACTCAGGACTCGGAACTCGAAAGTTTTACCGATATCTCGGAGCTCGTATCTTGCATCACTTACCTTGTAACTCGTAACCCGTAACTCGTTGCCCATAACTCCGAACTCGAATCTTGATCTCGTATCTTGTAAATCAATGACGATAACCTCGAGCTGGTATCCTAGATCTAGTAGTTCGTAACTCGTTCCCGATAGATGGAAACTAGCATCTTGTATCTCATGACGCGAAACTCAGAACTCGGAACTCGTAACGCGTAACCGACAACTCGGTGCGCGTATCTTGTAACTCGTAGCTCGTTTCCTATAACTCGGAACTCCTAACTTGTATCTAGTAGCTCGTAACTCATTACTGATTACCTGGAACTCGCATCTTGTGTCTCGCAGCTCGAAACTCGTTAAGATAAGTGGGAACTCGCATCTTGTATGTCGTAACTCATAACCCGGAACCCGTATCTTGTGTATCGTAGCTTGTAACCCATTACCAATAACAAGGAACTCGTATCTTGCCTCTCGTATTTCGTAAATCGTAACTGATAAGCGGGAAATCGCTAATTGTATCTCGTGACGCATAACTCAGAACTTGGAACTCGTAACGCGTTACCGATAACTCGGAGCCTGTATCTTGTATCTCTTACCTTGTAACTCGTAACTCGTAACTCGTAACTCGTTACCCATTACTCGGAACTCGTATTCTTATACATGGTAACTTGTAATCCATTACCGATAACCTGGAACTCATATCTTGCATCTCGTAACTCGTAACCCGTAACTCGTTGCTCATAACTCGGAACTCGAATCTTGATCTCGGACCTTGTAAATTAATTACGATAACCTCGAACTCGTGTCCTAGAACTAGTAGTTCGTAACTTGTTCCCGATAGGTGGAAACTCGCATCTTCTATCTCATGACGCGAAACTCAGAACTCGGAATTCGTAACGCGTAACCGATAGCTCGGAGCTCGTATCTTGTAACTCGTAACTCGTTACCCATAGCTTGGAACACGTATCTTGTTTCTAGTAGCTCGTAACTCATTACTGATTACCTGGAACTCGTATCTTGTGTCTCGTATTTCGTAGCTCGTTACGATAAGTGGAAACTCGCATCTTGTATCTCGTAACTCGTAACTAGTACCTCGTAGATCGTAAGTCGTATTTCGTTACTCGTAACTGGTATATCGTAACTCGCAACTCGAAACTCGCATCTCGAAACTCGCATCTCGAAACTCGTAACTCGTAACACGTAAATCGCAGCTTATAACTCGCTACTTATAACCCGGAACTCGTATCCTGTGTATCGTAGCTTGTAACCCATTACCAATAACAAGGAACTCGTATCTTGCCTTTCGTAGCTCGTAAATCGTAACCGATAAGTAGGAACTCGCATCTTGTATTTCGTGACGCGTAACTCAGAACTCGGAACTAGTAACGCGTTACCGATAACTCGGAGCTTGTATCTTGTAACTCGTAGCTCGTAACTCGTAACTCGTAACTCGTTACTCATAACTAGGAACTCGTATCTTATATATCGTAGCTTGTAATCCAATACCGATAACCTGGAACTCGTATCTTGCATGTCGTAGCTCGTAAATCGATACCGATACATTGGAACTCGCATCTTGTATCTCGTGACGTCGAACTCAGAACTCGGAACTAGTAACGCGTTACCGATGATTCGGAGCTCGTATCTTGTAACTCGTAACTCGTTGCCCATAACTCGGAACTCGTATCTTATATATGGTAACTTGTTATCCATTGCCGATAACCTGGAACTCATATCTTGCATCTCGTAGCTCGTAAATCTTTACCGATAAATGGGAACTCGCATCTTGTATCTCATGACGCCTAACTCAGGACTCGGTGCTCGAAAGTGTTACCGATAACTCGAAGCCTGTATCTTGTATCTCTTACCTTGTAACTCGTAACTCGTAACTCGTAACTCGTAACTCGTAACTCGTAACTCGTAACTCGTAACTCGTAACTCGTAACTCGTAACTCGTAACTCGTAACTCGTAACTCGTAACTCGTAACTCGTAACTCGTAACTCGTAACTCGTAACTCGTAACTCGTAACTCGTAACTCGTAACTCGTAACTCGTAACTCGTAACTCGTAACTCGTAACTCGTAACTCGTAACTCGTAACTCGTAACTCGTAACTCGTAACTCGTAACTCGTAACTCGTAACCAGTAACTCGTAACTCGTAACTCGTAACTCGTAACTCGTAACTCGTAACTCGTAACTCGTAACTCGTAACTCGTAACTCGTAACTCGTAACTCGTAACTCGTAACTCGTAACTCGTAACTCGTAACTCGTAACTCGTAACTCGTAACTCGTAACTCGTAACTCGTAACTCATAACTCGTAACTCGTAACTCGTAACTCGTAACTCTTAACTCGTAACTCGTAACTCGTAACTAGTAACTAGTAACTAGTAACTCGTAACTCGTAACTCGTAACTCGTAACTCGTAACTCGTAACTCGTAACTCGTAACTCGTAACTCGTAACTCGTAACTCGTAACTCGTAACTCGTAACTCGTAACTCGTAACTCGTAACTCGTAACTCGTAACTCGTAACTCGTAACTCGTAACTCGTAACTCGTAACTCGTAACTCGTAACTCGTAACTCGTAACTCGTAACTCGTAACTCGTAACTCGTAACTCGTAACTCGTAACTCGTAACTCGTAACTCGTAACTCGTAACTCGTAACTCGTACCTCAATACCGATAGGTGGAAACTCGCATCTTGTATCTCATGACGCGAAACTTAGAACTCGGAACTCGTAACGCGTAACCGATAACTCGGTGCGCGTATCTTGTAACTTGTAACTCGTTACCCATAACTCGGAACTAGTATCTTGTATCTAGTAGCTCGTAACTCATTACTGATTACCTGGATCTCGTGTCATGTTTCTCGTAGCTCGTAACTCGTTACGATAAGTGGGAAATCGCAACTTGTATCTCGTGACGCGTAACTCGGAACTTGGAACTCGTAACACGTTACCGATAACTCTGTATCTTGCATCTCTCACCCTGTAACTCGTAACTCGTTACCCATTACTCGGAACTCGTATATTCTATCTCGGATCCAGCAAATCATTGCCGATAACCTGGAACCCGTATCCTAGATCTTGAAGGTCGTAACTCGTTACCAATAAGTGGGAACTCGCATCTTGTATCTCGTGACGCGTAACTCAGAACTTGGAACTGGTAACGCGTTACCGATAACTCGGAGCTCGTATCTTGTAACTCGTAAATCGTAACTCTTTACCCATAACTCGGAACTTGTATCTTATATATCGTAACCTGTAATTCATTAACGATAACCTGGAACTCGTATCTTGTATCTGGTTGCTAGTAAATCGTTACCAATAAAAGGGAACTCGCATCTTGTATCTCGTGATGCGTAACTCAGAAGTCGGAACTCGAAACTGCTACCGATAACTCGGAGCTCGTATCTTGTATCACTTACCTTGTAACTCGTAACTCGTAACCTGTAACTCGTTGCCGATAACTCGGAACTCGAATCTTGATCACGGATCCTGTGAATCAATGACGATAGCCTCGAACTCGTATCCTAGATCTAGTAGTTCTTAACCATTTACCGATATGCGGAAACTCGCATCTTGTATCTCATGACGCGAAACTCAGAATTCGGAACTTGTAACGCGTAACCGCTAACTCGGAACTCATATCTTGTATCTAGTAGCTCGCAACTCATTACTGATCACCTAGAACTCGTATCTCGTGTCTCGTAGCTAGTAACTCGTTACGATAAGTGGAAACTCGCATCTTGTATCTCGTAACTCGTAACTCGTAACTAGTACCTCGTAGAACGTAAGTCGTAATCCGTAACTCGTAACTCGTATATCGTAACTTGCAACTCGAAACTCGAAACTCGTAACTCGTAACTCGTAACTCATAACTCGTAACTCGTAAATCGCAGCTTATAACTCGCTACTCATATCCCTGAACTCGCATCGTGTGTATCGTGGCTTGTAACCCATTATCAGTAACAAGGAACTCGTATCTTGCCTATCGTAGCTCGCAAATCGTTACCAACAAGTGGGAACTCGCAACTTGTATCTCGTGACGCGTAACTCAGAACTCGGAACTCGTAACTCGTTACCGATAACTCGAAGCTTGTATCTTGTATCTCTTACCTTGTAACTCGTAACTTGTAACTCGTAACTCGTTACCTATAACTCGGAACTCGTATCTTCTATCTCGGATCTCCCAAATCATTGCCGGTAACCTGGAACTCGTATCCTAGATCTTGAAGATCGTAGCTCGTTACCAATAAGTGGGAACTCGCATCATGTATCTCGTGACGCGTAACACAGGACTCGGAACTCGAAAGTTTTACCGATATCTCGGAGCTCGTATCTTGCATCACTTACCTTGTAACTCGTAACTCGTAACCCGTAACTCGTTGCCCATAACTCCGAACTCGAATCTTGATCTCGTATCTTGTAAATCAATGACGATAACCTCGAACTGGTATCCTAGATCTAGTAGTTCGTAACTCGTTACCGATAGGTGGAAACTCGCATCTTGTGTCTCATGACGCGAAACTCAGAACTCGGAACTCGTAACGCGTAACCGACAACTTGGTGCGCGAATCTTGTGACTCGTAACTCGTTACCCATTACTCGGAACCCGTATTCTTATACATGGTAACTTGTAATCCATTACCGATAACCTGGAACTCATATCTTGCATCTCGTAGCTCGTAAATCGTTACCGATAAATGGGAACTCGCATCTTGTATCTCGTGACGCCTAACTCAGGACTCGGAGCTCGAAAGTGTTACCGATAATTCGGAGCTCGTATCTTGTATCACTAACCTTGTAACTCGTAACTCGTAACCCGTAACTCCTGGTCCATAACTCGGAACTCGAATCTTGAATTTGGATCTTGTAAATCAATGACAATAACCTCGAACTCGTGTCCTAGAATCAGTAGTTCGTAACTCGTTACCGATAAATGGGAACTCGCATCTTGTATCTCATGACGCGAAATTCAGAACTCGGAACTCGTAACGCGTAACCGATAACTCGGAGCTCGAATCTTGTAACTCGTAACTCGTAACTCGTTACCCATAACTCGGAACTCGTATCTTATATATTGTAACTTGTAATCCACTACCAATAAGCTGGAACTCGTATCTTGCATCTCGTAGCTCGTAAATCGTTTCCGATAAATGGGAACTCGCATCTTGTAACTCGTGACGTTTAACTCAGGACTCGGAACTCGAAGGTGTTACCGACAAACGACTCGTATCTTGTGTCTCGTAGCTCGTAACTCGTTACGATAAGTGGGTACTCGCATCTTGTATCTCGTAACTCGTAACTAGTACCTCGTATATCGTAACTCGCAACTTGAAAGTCGTAACTCGTAATCGCAGCTTATAACTCGCTACTCATATCCCGGAACTCGCATCTTGTGTATCGTAGCTTGTAACCCATTATCAATAACAAGGAACTCGTATCTTGCCTCTCGTAGCTCGTAAATCGTTACCGATAAGAGGGAACTCGCAACTTGTATCTCGTGACGCGTAACTCAGAACATGGAACTCGTAACGCGTTACCGATAACTCGGAGCCTGTACCTTGTATCTCTTATCTTGTAACTCGTAACTTGTAACTCGTAACTCGTTACCTATGACTCGAAACTCGTATCTTCTATCTCGGATCTCGCAAATCACTGCCGGTAACCTGGAACTCGTATCCTAGATCGTGAAGATCGTAGCTCGTTACCAATAAGTGGGAACGCGCATCTTGTATCTCGTGACGTGTAACTCAGAACTCGGACCAGTAACTCGTTACCTATAACTCGGAACTCGTATCTTATATATCGTAACTTGTTTATCCATTACCGAAAACCTGGAACTGATATCTTGCATCTCGTAGCTCGTAAATTGTTACCGATAAATGGGAACTCGCATCTTGTATCTCGTGACGCGTAACTCAGGACTCGGAACTCGAAAGTGTTACCGATAACTCGGAGCTCGTATCTTGTATCACTTACCTTGTAAGTCGTAACTCGTAACTCGTTACCCATAACTCGGAAATCGTATCTAATATATAGTAACTTGTAATCCTTTACCGATAACCTGGAACACGTATCTTGGATCTGGTTGTTCGTAAATCGTTACCGATAAATGGGAACTCGCATCTTGTATCTCGTGACGTGTAACTCAGGACTCGGAACTCAAAAGTTTTACCGATATCTCGGAGCTCGCATCTTGTATCACTTACCTTGTAACTCGTAATTCGTAACCCGTAACTCGTTGCCCATAACTCCGAACTCCAATCTTGAGCTCGTATCTTGTAAATCAATGACGATAACCTCGAACTGGTATGCTAGATCTAGTAGATCGTAACTCGTTACCGATAGGTGGAAACTCGCATCTTGTATCTCATGACGCGAAACTCAGAACCCGGAACTCGTAACGCGTAACCGACAACTCGGTGCGCGTATCTTGTAACTTGTAACTCGTTACCCATTACTCGGAACTCGTACCTTATACATGGTAACTTGTAATCCATTACCGATAACCTGGAACTCATATCTTGCATCTCGTAGCTCGTAAGTCATTACCGATAAATGGGAACTCGCATCTTGTATCTCGTGACGCCTAACTCAGGACTCGGAGCTCGAAAGTGTTACCGATAATTCGGAGCTCGTATCTTGTATCACTTACCTTGTAAGTCGTAACTCGTAACCCGTAACTCCTTGCCCATAACTCGGAACTCGAATCTTGATCTCGGATCTTGTAAATCAATGACAATAACCTCGAACTCGTGTCCTAGAACTAGTAGTTCGTAACTCGTTACCGATAGGTGGAAGCTCGCATCTTGAATCTCATGACGCGAAACTCAGAACTCGGAACTCGTAACGCGTAACCGATAACTCGGAGCTCGTATCTTGTAACTCGTAACTCGTTACCCATAACTCGGAACACTTATCTTATTTCTAGTAGCTTGTAACTCGTTACTGATTACCTGGAACTCGTATCTTGTGTCTCGTAGTTCGTAACTCGTTACGATAAGTGGAAACTCGCAACTTGTATCTCGTAACTCGTAACTAGTACCTCGTAGATCGTAAGTCGTAATTCGTAACTCGTAACTCGTATATCATAACTCGCAACTCGAAACTCATAACTCGAAGCTCGTAACTCGTTACTTATTACTCGGAACTCGTATCTTCTATCTCGGGTCTCGCAAATCATTGACGATAACCTGGAACTCATATCATAGATTTTGAGGATCGTAATTCGTTAACAATAAGTGGGAACTCGCATCTTGTATCTCGTGACGTGTAACTCAGAACTCGTAACTCGTAATTCGTTACCCATAACTCGGAACTCTTTTCTTATATATCGTAACTTGTAATCCATTACCGATAACCTGGAACACGTATCTTGCATGTCGTCGCTCGTAAACCGTTACCGACAAATGGGAACTCGCGTCTAGTACCTCGTGACGCGTAACTCAGGACTCGGAACTCGAAAGTGCTACCGATAACTCGGAGCTCGTATCTTGTATCACTTACCTTGTAAGTCGTAACTCGTAACTCGTTACCCATAACTCGGAACTCGTATCTTATATATAGTAACTTGTAATCCATTACCGATAACCTGGAACACGTATCTTGGATCTCGTTGTTTGTAAATCGTTACCGATAAATGGGAACTCGCATCTTGTATCTCGTGACGTGTAACGCAGAACTCGGAACTAGTAACGCGTTACCGATGACTCGGAGCTCGTATCTTGTAACTCGTAACTCGTTACTCATAACTCGGTACTCGTATCTCATATATGGTAACTTGTAATCCATTGCCGATAACCTGGAACTCGTATCTTGCATCTCGTTGCTCGTAAATCGTTACCGATAAATCGGAACTCGCATCTTGTATCGCGTGACGCGTAACTCGTAACTCGTTACTCATTGCTCGGAACTCGTATCTTATATATGGTAACTTGTAATCAATTACCGATAACCTGGAACTCCTATCTTGCATCTCGTAGGTCGTAAATCGTTACCGATAACTCGGAATTCGTATCTTATATATCGTAGCTTGTAATCCGTTACCGACAACCTGGAACTCGTATCTTGCATCTCATAGCTCGTAAATCCTTACCGATAAATCGGAACTCGCATCTTGTATCTCGTGACGCCTAACTCAGGACTCGGAGCTCGAAGGTGTTAACGATAATTCGGAGCTCGTATCTTGTATCACTTACCTCGTAACTCGTAACTCGTAACCCGTAACTCGTTGCCCATAACTCGGAACACGAATCTTGATCTCGGATCTTGTAAATCAATGACGATAACCTCGAACACGTGTCATAGAACTAGTAGTTCGTAACTCGTTACTGATAGGTGGAAGCTCGCATCTTGTATCTCATGACGCGGAACACAGAACTTGGAACTCGAAACGCGTAACCGATAACTCGGAGCTCGTATCTTGTAATACGTAACTCGTTACCCATAACTCGGAACACGTATCTTGTTCTAGTAGCTCGTAACTCTTTGCTGATTACCTGGAACTCGTATCTTGTGTCTCGTAGCTCGTAACTAGTACCTCGTAGATCGTAAGTCGTAATTGGTTACTCGTAACTGGTATATCGTAACTCGCAACTCGAAACTCGCATCTCGAAGCTCGTAACTCGTAACCCGTAAATCGCAGCTTATAACTCGCTACTTATAACCCGGATCTCGTATCTTGTGTATGGTAGCTCGTAAATCGTAACCGATAAGTGGGAACTCGCATCTTGTATCTCGTGACGCGTAACTCAGAACTTGGAACTGGTAACGCCATACCGATAACTCGGAGCTTGTATCTTGTATCTCTTACCTTGTAACTCGTAACTCGTAACTCGTTACCCATTACTCGAAACTCGTATCTTCTATTTCGGATCACGCAAATCATTGCCGATAACCTGGAACTCGTATCCTAGATTTTGAAGATCGTAACTCGTTACCAATAAGTGGGAACTCGCATCTTGTATCTCGTGACATGTAACCAAGAACTCGTAACACGTAACTTGTTACCCATATCTCGGAACTCGTATCTTATATATCGTAACTTGTAATCCATTACCGATAACCTGGAACACGTATCTTGCATCTCGTTGCTCGTAAATCGTTACCGATAAGTGGGAAATCGCAACTTGTATCTCGTGACGCGTAACTCAGAACTTGGAACTCGTAACGCGTTACCGATTACTCGGAGCTCGTATCTTGTATACCGTAACTTGTAATCCATCACCGATCTCCTGACGTGTAACTCAGGACTCGGAACTCGAAAGTTTTACCGATATCTCGGAGCTCGCATCTTGTATCACTTACATTGTAACTCGTAATTCGTAACCCGTAACTCGTTGCCCATAACTTCGAACTGGAATCTTGATCTCGTATCTTGTAAATCAATGACGATAACATCGAACTGGTATCCTAGATCTAGTAGATCGTGACTCGTTACCGATAGGTGGAAACTCGCATCTTGTATCTCATGACGCGAAACTCAGAACTCGGAACTCGTAACGCGTAACCGACAACTCGGTGCGCGTATCTTGTAATTTGTAACTCGTTACCCATAACTCGGAACTCCTATCTTGTATCTAGTAGCTCGTAATTCATTACTGATTAATTGGAACTCGCATCTTGTGTCTCGCAGCTTGTAACCCGTTACCAGTAAGTGGGAACTCGCATCTTGTATCTCGTGACGTGTAACTCAGAACTCGGAACTAGTAACGCGTTACCGATAACTCGGAGCTTGTATCTTGTAACTCGTAACTCGTAACTCGTTACCCATAACTTGGAACTTGTATCTTATATATCGTAGCTTGTAATCCAATACCGATAACCTGGAACTCGTTTCTTCCATGTCGTAGCTCGTAAATCGTTACCGATAAATGGGAACTCGCATCTTGTATCTCGTGACGTGTAACTCAGAACTCGGAACTAGTAACGCGTTACCGATGACTCGGCGCTCATATCTTGTAACTCGTAACTCGTTACCCATAATTTGGAACTCGTATCTTATATATCGTATCTGGTAATCCATTACCGATAACCTGGAACTCGTATCTTGCATCTCGTTGCTCGTAAATCGTTTCCGATAAATTGGAACTCGCATCTTGTATCTCGTGACGTGTAATTGAGTACTCGGAACTCGAAAGTGTTACCGATAAATCGGAGCTCGTATCATGTATCACTTACCCGTAACTCGTTGCCCATAACTCCGAACTCGAATCTTGATCTCGGATCTTGTAAATCGACGACGATAACCTCGAACTCGTATCCTAGATATAGTAATTCGTAACTCGTTACGATAAGTGGGAACTCGCAACTTGTATCTCGTAACTCATAACCCGGAACCCGTATCTTGTGTATCGTATTTCGTAAATCGTTACCGATAAGTGGGAAATCGCTAATTGTATCTCGTGACGCCTAACTCAGAACTCGGAGCTCGAAAGTGTTACCGATAATTCGGAGCTCGTATCTTGTATCGCTTACCTTGTAACTCGTAACTCGTAACTCGTAACTCGTAACTCGTTACTCATTACTCGGAACTCGTATCTTGTATACCGTAACTTGTAATTCATCACCGATAACCTGGAACTCGTATCTTGCATGTCGTTGCTCGTAAACCGTTACCGACAAATGGGAACTCGCATCTAATATCTCGTGACGCGCAACTCAGGACTCGGAACTCGAAAGTGTTACCGATAGCTCGGAGCTCGTATCTTGTATCGCTTACATTGTAAGTCGTAACTCGTAACTCGTTACCCATAACTCGGAACTCGTTTCTTATATATAGTAACTTGTAATCCATTACCGATACCCTGGAACACGTATCTTGGATCTCGTTGTTCGTAAATCGTTACTGATAAATGGGAATTCGCATCTTGTATCTCGTGACGTGTAACTCAGGACTCGGAAATCGAAAGTTTTACCGATATCTCGGAGCTCGCATCTTGTATCACTTACCTTGTAACTAGTAACTCGTAACCCGTAACTCGTTGCCCATCACTCCGAACTCGAATCTTGATCTCGTATCTTGTAAATCAATGACGATAATCTCGAACTGGTAACGCGTAACCGACAACTCGGTGGCGTATCTTGTAACTTGTAACTCGCTACCCATAGCTCGGAACTACTATCTTGTATCTAGTAGCTCGTAACTCATTACTGATTACCTGGAACTCGCATCTTGTGTCTCGCAGCTCGTAACTCGTTACGATAAGTGGGAACTCGCATCTTATACGTCGTAACTCATAACCCGGAACCCGTATCTTGTGTATCGTAGCTTGTAACCCATTACCAATAACAAGGAACTCGTATCTTGCCTCTCGTAGTTCGTAAATCGTTACCGATAAGTGGGAAATCGCTACTTGTATCTCGTGACGCATAATTCAGAACTTCGAGCTCGTAACGTGTTACCGATAACTCGGAGCCTGTATCTTGTATCTCTTACCCTGTAACTCGTAACTCGTTACTCATTACTCGGAACTCGTATCTTATATATGGTATCTTGTAATCAATTACGGATAACCTGGAACTCATATCTTGCATCTTGTAGCTCCTAAATCGTTACCGATAAATGGGAACTTGCATCTTGTATCTCGTGACGCCTAACTCAGGACTCGGAGCTCGAAGGTGTTACCGATAATTCGGAGCTCGTATTTTGTATCACTTACCTTGTAACTCGTAACTCGTAACCCGTAACTCGTTGCCCATAACTCGGAACTCGAATCTTGATCTCGGATCTTGTAAATCAATGACGATAACCTCCAACTCGTGTCCTAGAACTAGTAGTTCGTAACTCGTTACCGATAGGTGGAAGCTCGCACCTTGTATCTCATGACGCGTAACTCAGAACTCGGAACTCGTAACGCGTAACCGATAACTCGGAGCTCGTATCTTGTAACACGTAACTCGTTACCCATAACTCGGATCACGTATCTTGTTTCTAGTAGCTCGTAACTCATTACTGATTACCTGGAACTCGTATCTTGTGTCTCGTCGCTCGTAACTAGTACCTCGTAGATCGCAAGCCGTAATTGGTTACTCGTAACTGGTATATCGTAACTCGCAAATCGAAACTCGCATCTCGAAACTCGTAACTCGTAACCCGTAAATCGCAGCTTATAACTCGCTACTTATAACCCGGAACTCGTATCTTGTGTATGGTAGCTCGTAAATCGTAACCGATAAGTGGGAACTCGCATCTTGTATCTCGTGACGCGTAACTCAGAACTCGGAACTAGTATCGCGTTACCGATAACTCGGAGCTTGTATCTTGTAACTCGCAACTCGTAACTCGTAACCCGTTACCCATATCTTGGAACTCGTATCTTATGTATCGTAGCTTGTAATCCAATTCCAATAACCTGGAACTCGTATCTTGCATGTCGTAGCTCGTAAATCGTTACCGATAAATGGGATCTCGCATCTTGTATCTCGTGACGTGTAATTTAGTACTCAGAACTCGAAAGTGTTACCGATAACTCGGAGCTCGTATCTTATATCACTTACCTTGTATCTCGTAACTCGTAACCCGTAACTCGTTGCCCATAACTATGAACTCGAATCTTGATCTCAAATCTTGTAAATCGATGCTGATAACCTAGAACTCGTATCCTAGATCTAGGAGTTCGTAACTCGTTACCGATGGGTGGAAGCTCGCATCTTGTATCTCACGACGCGTAACTCAGAACTTGGAACTCGTAACGCGTAACCGACAACTCGGTGCGAGTATCTTGTAACTCGTAACTCGTTTCCCATAACTCGGAACTCCTATCTTGTATCTAGTAGCTCGTAACTCATTACTGATTACCTGGAGCTCGCATCTTGTGTCTCGCAGCTCGTAACTCGTTACGATAAGTGGGAACTCGCAACTTGTATCTCGTAACTCATAACCCGGAACCCGTATCTTGTGTATCGTAGCTTGTAACCCATTACCAATAACAAGGAACTCGTATCTTGCCTCTCGTATTTCGTAAATCGTTACCGATATGTGGGAAATCGCTACTTGTATCTCGTGACGCATAACTCAGAACTTGGAGCTCGTAACGCGTTACCGATAACTTGGAGCCTGTATCTTGTATCTCTTACCCTGTAACACGTAACTTGTAACTCGTAACTCGTTACTCATTACTCGGAACTCGTATCTTATATATGGTAACTTGTAATCAATTACGGATAACTTGGAACTCATACCTTGCATCTTGTAGCTCATAAATCGTTACCGATAAAAGGGAACTTGCATCTTGTATCTCGTGACGCCTAACTCAGGACTCGGAGCTCGAGGGTGTTACCGATAACTTGGAGCTCGTATTTTGTATCACTTACCTTGTAACTCGTAACTCGTAACCAGTAACTCGTTGCTCATAACTCGGAACTCGAGTCTTGATCTCGGATCTTGTAAATCAATGACGATAACCTCGAACTCGTGTCCCAGAACTAGTAGTTCGTAACTCGTTACCGATAGGTGGAAGCTCGCACCTTGTATCTCATGACAAGAAACTCAGAACTCGGAACTAGTAACGCGTTACCGATGACTCGGAGCTCGTATCTTGTAACTCGTAACTTGTTACCCATAACTCTGAACTCGTATCTTATATATAGTAACTTGTAATCCATTACCGATAACCTGGAACTCGTATCTTGCATCTCGTTGCTCGTAAATCGTTTCCGATAAATTGGAACTCGCATCTTGTATCTCGTGACGTGTAATTTAGTACTCGGAACTCGAAAGTGTTACCGATAACTCGGAGCTCGTATCTTGTATAACTTACCTTGTATCTCGTAACTCGTAACCCGTAACTCGTTACCCATAGCTCCGAACTCGGATAACGATAACGATAACCTCGAACTGGTATCCTAGATCTATTAGTTCGTAACTCGATGCCGATAGGTGAAAACTCGCATCTTGTATCTCATGACGCGAAACTCAGAACCTGGAACTCGTAACGCGTAACCGACAACTCGGTGCGCGCATCTTCTGACTCGTAACTCGTTTCCCATAACTCGGAACTCCTATCTTGTATCTAGTAGCTCGTAACTGATTACTGATTACCTGGAACTCGCATATTGTGTCTCGCAGCTCGAAACTAGTACCTCGTAGATCGTAAGTCGTAATTCGTAAACGTAACTCGTGTATCGTAACTCGCAACTCGCAACTCGCAACTCGCAACTCGCAACTCAAAACTCGCAACTCGCAACTCGTAACTCGTAAATCGCAGCTTACACCTTGCTACTCATAAGCCGGAACTCGTATCTTGTGTATCGTAGCTTGTAACCCATTACCACTAACAAGGAACTCGTATCTGGCCTCTCGTAGCTCGTGAATCGTTACCGATAAGTGGGAACTCGCAACTTGTATCTCATGACGCGAAACTCAGATCTCGGAACTCGTAACGTGAACCAATAATTCGGGAGCTCGTATACTGTAACTCGTAACTCGTTACCCATAACTCGGAACACGTATCTTGTATCTAGTAGCTCGTAACTCATAACTGATTACCTGGAACTCGTATGTTGTGTCTCGTAGCTCGTAACTCGTTACGATAAGTGGAAACTCGCATCTTGTATCTCGTAACTCGTAACTAGTACATCGTAGATCGTAAGTCGTAATTCGTTACTCGTAACTCGTATATGGTAAGTCGCAACTCGAAACTCGTAACTCGAAACTCATAACTCTTAAATCGTAGCCTATAACACGCTACTCATAACCCGGAACTCGTATCTTGTGTATCGTAGCTTCTAACACATTACCAATAACAAGGATCTTGTATCTTGCCTCTCGTAGCTCGTAAATCGTTACCGATAAGTGGGAACTCGTATCTTGTATCACTTACCTTGTAACTCGCAACTCGTAACCCGTAACTCGTTGCTCATAACTGGGAACTTGAAACTTGATCTAGGATCTTGTAAATCAATGACGATAACCTCGAACTCGTATCCTAGATCTAGTAGTTCGTAACTCGTTACCGATAGGTGGAAACTCGCATCTTGTATCTCATGACGCGAAACTCAGAACTCGGAACTCGTAACGCGTAACCGATAACTCGGAGCTCTTATCTTGTAACTTGGAACTCGTTACTTATAACTCGGAATTGGTATCTTGTATCTAGTAGCTCGTGACTCATTACTGATTACCTGGAACTCGTATCTTGTGTCTCGTAGCTCGTAACTCGTTACGATAAGTGGGAACTCGCATCTTGTATCTCGTAACGCGTAACTAGTACCTCGTAGATCGTAAGTCGTAATTCGTAACTTGTAACTCGTATATCGTAACTCGCAACTTGAAACTCGTAACTCGAAACTCGTAACTCGAAACTCGTAACTCGAAACTCGTAACTCGTAAGTCGAAACTCGTAACTCGAAACTCGAAACTCGAAACTCGAAACTCGAAACTCGAAACTCGAAACTCGAAACTCGAAACTCGTAACTCGTAACGCGTAACTCGTAACTTGTAACTCGTAAATCGCAGCTTATAGCTCGCTACTCATAACCCGGAACTTGTATCTTGCATCTTGTAGCTCGTAAATCGTTATCGATAAATGGGAAGTCGCATCTTGTATCTCTTGACGCGTAAATCGGGACTCGGAACTCGAAAGTATTACCGATAACTCGGAGCTCGTATCTTGTATCACTTACCTTGTAACTCGTAATTCGTAACCCGTAACTCGTTGCCCATAACTCGAAACTTGAATCTTGATCTCGGATCTTGTAAATCAATGACGATAACATCGAACTCGTATCCTAGATCTAGTAGTTCGTAACTTGTTACCGATAGGTGGAAACTCGCATCTTGTATCTCATGACGCGAAACTCAGAACTCGGAACTCGTAACGCGTAACCGATAACTCGGAGCTCGTATCTTGTAACTTGTCACTCGTTACTTATAACTCGGAATTGGTATCTTGTATCTAGAAGCTCGTAACTCTTTACTGCTTACCTGGAACTCGTATCTTGTGTCTCGTAGCTCGTAACTCGTTACGATAAGTGGGAACTCGCATCTTGTATCTCGTAGCTGGTAAATCGTTACCGATGGGTGGAAACTCGCATCTTGTATCTAATGAAGTGAAACCCAGAACTCGGGACTCGTAACGCATAACCGATAACTCGGAGCTCGTATCTTGTAACTCGTAACTCGTTACCCATAACTCGGAACTCGTATCTTGTATTTAGTAGCTCGTAACTCATTACTGATTACCTGGAACTCGTATCTTGTGTCTCGTAGCTCGTAACTCGTTACGATAAGTGGGAATTCGCATCTTGTATCTCGTGACGTGTAACTCAGAACTCGGAACTAGTAACGTGTTACCGATAACTCGGAGCTCGTATCTTGTAACTCGTAACTCGTTACCCGTAACTTGGAACTCGTATCCTGTATCTAGCAACTCTTAACTCATTACTGATTACCTGGAACTCGTATCTTGTGTCTAGTAGCTTGTAACTTTTTACCAATAACAAGGAACACGTATCTTTCCTCTCGTAGCTCGTAAATCGTTACCGATAAGTGTTAACCCGCATCTTGTATCTCATGACGCGAAACTCAGAACTTGGAACTCGTAACGCGTAACCGATAACTCGGAGCTCGTATCTTGTATCACTCACCTTGTAACTCGCGACTCGTAACCCGTAACTCGTTGCCCATAATTCGGAACTTGAATCTTGATCCCGGATCTTGTAAATCAATGACGATGACCTCGAGCTCGTATCCTAGATCGAGTAGTTCGTAACTCGTTACCGATAGGTAGAAACTCGCATCTTGTATCTCATGACGCGAAACTCAGAACTCGGAACTCGTAACGCCTAACCGATAACTCGGAGCTCGTATCTTGTAACTTGTAACTCGTTACTTATAACTCGGAATTGGTATCTTGTATCTAGTAGCTCGTAACTCCTTGCTGATTACCTGGAACTCGTATCTTGTGTCTCGTAGCTCGTAACTCGTTACGATAAGTGGGAACTCGCATCTTGTATCTCGTAGCTCGTAAATAGTACCTCGTAGATCGTAAGTCGTAATTCGTAACTCAAAACTCGTATATCGAACTCGCAACTCGCAACTCGAAGCTCGAAACTCGAAACTCGTAACTCGAAACTCGTTCGAAACTCGAAACTCGTAACTCGTAACTCGAAACTCGAAACTCGTAACTCGTAAATCGCGGATTATAACGCGCTACTCATAATCCGGAACTCGTATCTTGTGTATCGTAGCTTGTAACCCATTACCAATAACAAGGAACTCGTAGCTCGTAAATCGTTACCGATAGGTGGAAACTCGCATCTTGTATCTCATGAAGCGAAACCCAGAACTCGGGACTCGTAACGCATAACCGATAACTCGGAGCTCGTATCTTGTAACTCGTAACTCGTTACCCATAGCTCGGAACTTGTATCTTGTATTTAGTAGCTCGTAACTCATTACTGATTACCTAGAGCTCGTATCTTGTGTCTCGTAGCTCGTAACTCGTTACGATAAGTGGGAACTCGCATCTTGTATCTCGTAACTCGTAACTAGTACCTTGTAGATCGTAAGTCGTAATTCGTAACTTGTAACTCGTATATCGTAACTCGCGACTCGAAACTCGTAACTAGAAACTCGTAACTCGTAACTCGTAAATCGCAGCTTATAACTCGCTACTCATAACCCGGAAATCGTATCGTGTGTATCATAGCTTGTAACCCATTACCAACAACAAGGAATTCGTATCTTGCCTCTCATAGCTCGTAAATCGTTACCGATAAGTGGGAACTCGCATCCTATATCTCGTGACGTGTAACTCAGAACTCGGAACTAGTAACGCGTTACCGATAATTCCGAGCTCGCATCTTGTATCTCGTAACTCGTAACTAGTACCTCGTAGATCGTAAGTCGTAATTCGTAACTCGTAACTCGTATATCGTTACTCGCAACTCGAAACTCGTAACTCGAATCTCGTAACTCGAAACTCGTTACTCGTTACTCGTAAATCGCATCTTATAACTCGCTACTCATAACCCGGAACTCTTATCTTGTGTATCGTAGCTTGTAACCCATTACCAATAACAAGGAACACGTATCTTGCCTCTCGTAGCTCGTAAATCGTTACCAATAAGTGGGAACTCGCAACTTGCATCTCGTGACGCGTAACTCAGAACTAGGAACTCGTAACGCGTTACCGATAATTCGGAGCTCGTATCTTGTATCACTTACCTTGTAACTCGACACTCCTAACCCGTAACTGGTTGCCCATAGCTCGGAACTCGAATCTTGATCTCGGATCTTGTACATCAATGACGATAACCTCGATCTCGTATCCTAGATCTAGTAGTTCTTAACTCGTTGCCAATAGATGGAAACTCTCATCTTGTATCTTATGAGGCGAAACTCAGAACTCGGAACACGTAACGCGTAACCGATAACTAGGAGCTAGTATCTTGTATCTAGTAGCTCGTAACTCATTACTGATTATCTGGAACTCGTATCTTGTGTCTCGTAGCTCGTAACTCGTTACGATCAGTGGGAACTCTCATCTTGTATCTCGTAATTCGTAACTAGTACCTCGTAGATCGTAAGTCGTAATTCATAACTCGTAACTCGTATATCGTAACTCGCTACTCATAACCCGGAAATCGTATCGTGTGTATCATAGCTTGTAACCCATTACCAACAACAAGGAATTCGTATCTTGCCTCTCATAGCTCGTAAATCGTTACCGATAAGTGGGAACTCGCATCCTATATCTCGTGACGTGTAACTCAGAACTCGGAACTAGTAACGCGCTACCGATAATTTCGAGCTCGCATCTTGTATCTCGTAACTCGTAACTAGTACCTCGTAGATCGTAAGTCGTAATTCGTAACTCGTAACTCGTATATCGTTACTCGCAACTCGAAACTCGTAACTCGAAACTCGTAACTCGAAACTCGTAACTCGAAACTCGTTACTCGTTACTCGTAAATCGCATCTTATAACTCGCTACTCATAACCCGGAACTCTTATCTTGTGTATCGTAGCTTGTAACCCATTACCAATAACAAGGAACACGTATCTTGCCTCTCGTAGCTCGTAAATCGTTACCAATAAGTGGGAACTCGCAACTTGCATCTCGTGACGCGTAACTCAGAACTAGGAACTCGTAACGCGTAACCGACAACTCGGTGCGCGTATCTTGTAACTCGTAGCTCGTTTCCTATAACTCGGAACTCCTATCTTGTATCTAGTAGCTCGTAACTCATTACTGATTACCTGGAACTCGCATCTTGTGTCTCGCAGCTCGAAACTCGTTAAGATAAGTGGGAACTCGCATCTTGTATCTCGTAACTCATAACCCGGAACCCGTATCTTGTGTATCGTAGCTTGTAACCCATTACCAATAACAAGGAACTCGTATCTTGCCTCTCGTATTTCGTAAATCTTTACTGATAAGCGGGAAATCGCTAATTGTATCTCGTGACGCATAACTCAGAACTTGGAACTCGTAACGCGTTACCGATAACTCGGAGCCTGTATCTTGTATCTCTTACCTTGTAACTCGTAACTCGTAACTCGTAACTCGTTACCCATTACTCGGAACTCGTATTCTTATACATGGTAACTTGTAATCCATTACCGATAACCTGGAACTCATATCTTGCATCTCGTAACTCGTAACCCGTAACTCGTTGCTCATAACTCGGAACTCGAATCTTGATCTCGGACTTTGTAAATTAATTACGATAACCTCGAACTCGTGTCCTAGAACTAGTAGTTCGTAACTTGTTCCCGATAGGTGGAAGCTCGCATCTTCTATCTCATGACGCGAAACTCAGAACTCGGACTTCGTAACGCGTAACCGATAGCTCGGAGCTGGTATCTTGTAACTCGTAACTCGTTACCCATAGCTTGGAACACGTATCTTGTTTCTAGTAGCTCGTAACTCATTACTGATTACCTGGAACTCGTATCTTGTGTCTCGTATTTCGTAGCTGGTTACGATAAGTGGAAACTCGCATCTTGTATCTCGTAACTCGTAACTAGTACCTCGTAGATCGTAAGTCGTATTTCGTTACTCGTAACTGGTATATCGTAACTCGCAACTCGAAACTCGCATCTCGAAACTCGTAACTCGTAACACGTAAATCGCAGCTTATAACTCGCTACTTATAACCCGGAACTCGTATCCTGTGTATCGTAGCTTGTAACCCATTACCAATAACAAGGAACTCGTATCTTGCCTCTCGCAGCTCGTAAATCGTAACCGATAAGTGGGAACTCGCATCTTGTATTTCGTGACGCGTAACTCAGAACTTGGAACTCGTAACGCGTTACCGATAACTCGGAGCTTGTATCTTGTATCTCTTACCTTGTAACTAGTAACTCGTAACTCGTTACCCATTACTCGGAATTCGTATCTTCTATCTCGGATCTCGCAAATCATTGCCGATAACCTGGAACTCGTATCCTAGATCTTGAAGATCGTAACTCGTTACCAATAAGTGGGAACTCGCATATTGTATCTCGTGACGTGTAACTCAGAACTCGGAACTAGTAACGCGTTACCGATAACTCGGAGCTTGTATCTTGTAACTCGTAGCTCGTAACTCGTAACTCGTAACTCGTTACTCATAACTAGGAACTCGTATCTTATATATCGTAGCTTGTAATCCAATACCGATAACCTGGAACTCGTATCTTGCATGTCGTAGCTCGTAAATCGATACCGATACATTGGAACTAGCATCTTGTATCTCGTGACGTGGAACTCAGAACTCGGAACTAGTAACGCGTTACCGATGATTCGGAGCTCGTATCTTGTAACTCGTAACTCGTTGCCCATAACTCGGAACTCGTATCTTATATATGGTAACTTGATATCCATTGCCGATTACCTGGAACTCATATCTTGCATCTCGTAGCTCGTAAATCTTTACCGATAAATGGGAACTCGCATCTTGTATCTCATGACGCCTAACTCAGGACTCGGTGCTCGAAAGTGTTACCGATAACTCGAAGCCTGTATCTTGTATCTCTTACCTTGTAACTCGTAACTCGTAACTCGTAACTCGTAACTCGTAACTCGTAACTCGTAACTCGTAACTCGTAACTCGTAACTCGTAACTCGTAACTCGTAACTCGTAACTCGTAACTCGTAACTCGTAACTCGTAACTCGTAACTCGTAACTCGTAACTCGTAACTCGTAACTCGTAACTCGTAACTCGTAACTCGTAACTCGTAACTCGTAACTCGTAACTCGTAACTCGTAACTCGTAACTCGTAACTCGTAACTCGTAACTCGTAACTCGTAACTCGTAACTCGTAACTCGTAACTCGTAACTCGTAACTCGTAACTCGTAACTCGTAACTCGTAACTCGTAACTCGTAACTCGTAACTCGTAACTCGTAACTCGTAACTCGTAACTCGTAACTCGTAACTCGTAACTCGTAACTCGTAACTCGTAACTCGTAACTCGTAACTCGTAACTCGTAACTCGTAACTCGTAACTCGTAACTCGTAACTAGTAACTCGTAACTCGTAACTCGTAACTCGTAACTCGTAACTCGTAACTCGTAACTCGTAACTCGTAACTCGTAACTCGTAACTCGTAACTCGTAACTCGTAACTCGTAACTCGTAACTCGTAACTCGTAACTCGTAACTCGTAACTCGTAACTCGTAACTCGTAACTCGTAACTCGTAACTCGTAACTCGTAACTCGTAACTCGTAACTCGTAACTCGTAACTCGTAACTCGTAACTCGTAACTCGTAACTCGTAACTCGTAACTCGTAACTCGTAACTCGTAACTCGTAACTCGTAACTCGTAACTCGTAACTCGTAAGTCGTAACTCGTAACTCGTACCTCAATACCGATAGGTGGAAACTCGCATCTTGTATCTCATGACGCGAAACTTAGAACTCGGAACTCGTAACGCGTAACCGATAACTCGGTGCGCGTATCTTGTAACTCGTAACTCGTTACCCATAACTCGGAACTAGTACCTTGTATCTAGTAGCTCGTAACTCATTACTGATTACCTGGAACTCGTGTCATGTTTCTCGTAGCTCGTAACTCGTTACGATAAGTGGGAAATCGCAACTTGTATCTCGTGACGCGTAACTCGGAACTTGGAACTCGTAACACGTTACCGATAACTCTGTATCTTGCATCTCTCACCCTGTAACTCGTAACTCGTAACTCGTAACTCGTTACCCATTACTCGGAACTCGTATATTCTATCTCGGATCCAGCAAATCATTGCCGATAACCTGGAACTCGTATCCTAGATCTTGAAGGTCGTAACTCGTTACCAATAAGTGGGAACTCGCATCTTGTATCTCGTGACGCGTAACTCAGAACTTGGAACTGGTAACGCGTTACCGATAACTCGGAGCTCGTATCTTGTAACTCGTAAATCGTAACTCTTTACCCATAACTCGGAACTTGTATCTTATATATCGTAACCTGTAATCCATTAACGATAACCTGGAACTCGTATCTTGTATCTGGTTGCTAGTAAATCGTTACCAATAAAAGGGAACTCGCATCTTGTATCTCGTGATTCGTAACTCAGAAGTCGGAACTCGAAGCTGCTACCGATAACTCGGAGCTCGTATCTTGTATCACTTACCTTGTAACTCGTAACTCGTAACCTGTAACTCTTTGCCGATAACTCGGAACTCGAATCTTGATCTCGGATCCTGTGAATCAATGACGATAGCCTCGAACTCGTATCCTAGATCTAGTAGTTCTTAACCATTTACCGATATGCGGAAACTCGCATCTTGTATCTCATGACGCGAAACTCAGAATTCGGAACTTGTAACGCGTAACCGCTAACTCGGAACTCATATCTTGTATCTAGTAGCTCGCAACTCATTACTGATTACCTAGAACTCGTATCTCGTGTCTCGTAGCTAGTAACTCGTTACGATAAGTGGAAACTCGCATCTTGTATCTCGTAACTCGTAACTCGTAACTAGTACCTCGTAGAACGTAAGTCGTAATCCGTAACTCGTAACTCGTATATCGTAACTTGCAACTCGAAACTCGAAACTCGTAACTCGTAACTCATAACTCGTAACTCGTAAATCGCAGCTTATAACTCGCTACTCATATCCCTGAACTCGCATCGTGTGTATCGTGGCTTGTAACCCATTATCAGTAACAAGGAACTCGTATCTTGCCTATCGTAGCTCGCAAATCGTTACCAACAAGTGGGAACTCGCAACTTGTATCTCGTGACGCGTAACTCAGAACTCGGAACTCGTAACTCGTTACCGATAACTCGAAGCTTGTATCTTGTATCTCTTACCTTGTAACTCGTAACTTGTAACTTGTAACTCGTTACCTATGACTCGGAACTCGTATCTTCTATCTCGGATCTCCCAAATCATTGCCGGTAACCTGGAACTCGTATCCTAGATCTTGAAGATCGTAGCTCGTTACCAATAAGTGGGAACTCGCATCTTGTAACTCGTGACGTGTAACTCAGAACTCGGTACTAGTAACGCGTTACCAAAAACTCGGAGCTCGTATCTTGTAAATCGTAACTCGTAACTCGTAACTCGTTACCCATAATTCGGAACTCGTATCTTATATATCGTAACTTGTTTATCCATTACCGAAAACCTGGAACTAATATCTCGCATCTCGTAGCTCGTAAACTGTTATCGATAAATGGGAACTCGCATCTTGCATCTCGTGACGCGTAACTCAGGACTCGGAACTCGAAAGTGTTACCGATAACTCGGAGCTCGTATCTAGTATCACTTACCCTGTAACTCGTAACTCGTAACTCGTTACCCATAATTCGGAACTCGTATCTTATATATCGTAACTTGTAATCCATTACCGATAACCTGAAACTCGTATCTTGCATCTCGT
The DNA here is from genome assembly GCA_949316355.1 of Bruchidius siliquastri. Lineage (NCBI taxonomy): Eukaryota > Metazoa > Arthropoda > Insecta > Coleoptera > Chrysomelidae > Bruchidius > Bruchidius siliquastri. The sequence goes on from OX438529.1 coordinate 23,984,323, forward strand.
TGCTCATAAATCGTTACCGATAAATGGGAACTCGCATCTTGTATCTCATGAGGCCTAACTCAGGACTCGGAGCTCGAAAGTGTTACCAATAAGTCGAAGCCTGTATCTTGTATCTCTTACCTTGTAACTCGTAACTCGTAACTCGTAACTCGTAACTCGTAACTCGTAACTCGTAACTCGTAACTCGTAACTCGTAACTCGTAACTCGTAACTCGTAACTCGTAACTCGTAACTCGTAACTCGTAACTCGTAACTCATAACTCGTAACTCGTAACTCGTAACTCGTAACTCGTAACTCGTAACTCGTAACTCGTAACTCGTAACTCGTAACTCGTAACTCGTAACTCGTAACTCGTAACTCGTAACTCGTAACTCGTAACTCGTAACTCGTAACTCGTAACTCGTAACTCGTAACTCGTAACTCGTAACTCGTAACTCGTAACTCGTAACTCGTAACTCGTAACTCGTAACTCGTAACTCGTAACTCGTTGCTCATAACTCGGAACTCGAATCTTGATCTCGGACTTTGTAAATTAATTACGATAACCTCGAACTCGTGTCCTAGAACTAGTAGTTCGTAACTTGTTCCCGATAGGTGGAAGCTCGCATCTTCTATCTCATGACGCGAAACTCAGAACTCGGACTTCGTAACGCGTAACCGATAGCTCGGAGCTGGTATCTTGTAACTCGTAACTCGTTACCCATAGCTTGGAACACGTATCTTGTTTCTAGTAGCTCGTAACTCATTACTGATTACCTGGAACTCGTATCTTGTGTCTCGTATTTCGTAGCTGGTTACGATAAGTGGAAACTCGCATCTTGTATCTCGTAACTCGTAACTAGTACCTCGTAGATCGTAAGTCGTATTTCGTTACTCGTAACTGGTATATCGTAACTCGCAACTCGAAACTCGCATCTCGAAACTCGTAACTCGTAACACGTAAATCGCAGCTTATAACTCGCTACTTATAACCCGGAACTCGTATCCTGTGTATCGTAGCTTGTAACCCATTACCAATAACAAGGAACTCGTATCTTGCCTCTCGCAGCTCGTAAATCGTAACCGATAAGTGGGAACTCGCATCTTGTATTTCGTGACGCGTAACTCAGAACTTGGAACTCGTAACGCGTTACCGATAACTCGGAGCTTGTATCTTGTATCTCTTACCTTGTAACTAGTAACTCGTAACTCGTTACCCATTACTCGGAATTCGTATCTTCTATCTCGGATCTCGCAAATCATTGCCGATAACCTGGAACTCGTATCCTAGATCTTGAAGATCGTAACTCGTTACCAATAAGTGGGAACTCGCATATTGTATCTCGTGACGTGTAACTCAGAACTCGGAACTAGTAACGCGTTACCGATAACTCGGAGCTTGTATCTTGTAACTCGTAGCTCGTAACTCGTAACTCGTAACTCGTTACTCATAACTAGGAACTCGTATCTTATATATCGTAGCTTGTAATCCAATACCGATAACCTGGAACTCGTATCTTGCATGTCGTAGCTCGTAAATCGATACCGATACATTGGAACTAGCATCTTGTATCTCGTGACGTGGAACTCAGAACTCGGAACTAGTAACGCGTTACCGATGATTCGGAGCTCGTATCTTGTAACTCGTAACTCGTTGCCCATAACTCGGAACTCGTATCTTATATATGGTAACTTGTTATCCATTGCCGATTACCTGGAACTCATATCTTGCATCTCGTAGCTCGTAAATCTTTACCGATAAATGGGAACTCGCATCTTGTATCTCATGACGCCTAACTCAGGACTCGGTGCTCGAAAGTGTTACCGATAACTCGAAGCCTGTATCTTGTATCTCTTACCTTGTAACTCGTAACTCGTAACTCGTAACTCGTAACTCGTAACTCGTAACTCGTAACTCGTAACTCGTAACTCGTAACTCGTAACTCGTAACTCGTAACTCGTAACTCGTAACTCGTAACTCGTAACTCGTAACTCGTAACTCGTAACTCGTAACTCGTAACTCGTAACTCGTAACTCGTAACTCGTAACTCGTAACTCGTAACTCGTAACTCGTAACTCGTAACTCGTAACTCGTAACTCGTAACTCGTAACTCGTAACTCGTAACTCGTAACTCGTAACTCGTAACTCGTAACTCGTAACTCGTAACTCGTAACTCGTAACTCGTAACTCGTAACTCGTAACTCGTAACTCGTAACTCGTAACTCGTAACTCGTAACTCGTAACTCGTAACTCGTAACTAGTAACTCGTAACTCGTAACTCGTAACTCGTAACTAGTAACTCGTAACTCGTAACTCGTAACTAGTAACTCGTAACTCGTAACTCGTAACTCGTAACTCGTAACTCGTAACTCGTAACTCGTAACTCGTAACTCGTAACTCGTAACTCGTAACTCGTAACTCGTAACTCGTAACTCGTAACTCGTAACTCGTAACTCGTAACTCGTAACTCGTAACTCGTAACTCGTAACTCGTAACTCGTAACTCGTAACTCGTAACTCGTAACTCGTAACTCGTAACTCGTAACTCGTAACTCGTAACTCGTAACTCGTAACTCGTAACTCGTAACTGGTAACTCGTAACTCGTAACTCGTAACTCGTAACTCGTAACTCGTAACTCGTAACTCGTAACTCGTAACTCGTAACTCGTAACTGGTAACTCGTAACTCGTAACTCGTAACTCGTAACTCGTAACTCGTAACTCGTAACTCGTAACTCGTAACTCGTAACTCGTAACTCGTAACTCGTAACTCGTAACTCGTAACTCGTAACTCGTAACTCGTAAATCGTAACTCGTAAATCGTAACTCTAAACTCGTAACTCGTAACTCGTAACTCGTAACTCGTAACTCGTAACTCGTAACTCGTAACTCGTAACTCGTAACTCGTAACTCGTAACTCGTAACTCGTAACTCGTAACTCGTAACTCGTAACTCGTAACTCGTAACTCGTAACTCGTAACTCGTAACTCGTAACTCGTAACTCGTAACTCGTAACTCGTAACTCGTAACTCGTAAGTCGTAACTCGTAACTCGTACCTCAATACCGATAGGTGGAAACTCGCATCTTGTATCTCATGACGCGAAACTTAGAACTCGGAACTCGTAACGCGTAACCGATAACTCGGTGCGCGTATCTTGTAACTCGTAACTCGTTACCCATAACTCGGAACTAGTACCTTGTATCTAGTAGCTCGTAACTCATTACTGATTACCTGGAACTCGTGTCATGTTTCTCGTAGCTCGTAACTCGTTACGATAAGTGGGAAATCGCAACTTGTATCTCGTGACGCGTAACTCGGAACTTGGAACTCGTAACACGTTACCGATAACTCTGTATCTTGCATCTCTCACCCTGTAACTCGTAACTCGTAACTCGTAACTCGTTACCCATTACTCGGAACTCGTATATTCTATCTCGGATCCAGCAAATCATTGCCGATAACCTGGAACTCGTATCCTAGATCTTGAAGGTCGTAACTCGTTACCAATAAGTGGGAACTCGCATCTTGTATCTCGTGACGCGTAACTCAGAACTTGGAACTGGTAACGCGTTACCGATAACTCGGAGCTCGTATCTTGTAACTCGTAAATCGTAACTCTTTACCCATAACTCGGAACTTGTATCTTATATATCGTAACCTGTAATCCATTAACGATAACCTGGAACTCGTATCTTGTATCTGGTTGCTAGTAAATCGTTACCAATAAAAGGGAACTCGCATCTTGTATCTCGTGATGCGTAACTCAGAAGTCGGAACTCGAAGCTGCTACCGATAACTCGGAGCTCGTATCTTGTATCACTTACCTTGTAACTCGTAACTCGTAACCTGTAACTCTTTGCCGATAACTCGGAACTCGAATCTTGATCTCGGATCCTGTGAATCAATGACGATAGCCTCGAACTCGTATCCTAGATCTAGTAGTTCTTAACCATTTACCGATATGCGGAAACTCGCATCTTGTATCTCATGACGCGAAACTCAGAATTCGGAACTTGTAACGCGTAACCGCTAACTCGGAACTCATATCTTGTATCTAGTAGCTCGCAACTCATTACTGATTACCTAGAACTCGTATCTCGTGTCTCGTAGCTAGTAACTCGTTACGATAAGTGGAAACTCGCATCTTGTATCTCGTAACTCGTAACTCGTAACTAGTACCTCGTAGAACGTAAGTCGTAATCCGTAACTCGTAACTCGTATATCGTAACTTGCAACTCGAAACTCGAAACTCGTAACTCGTAACTCATAACTCGTAACTCGTAAATCGCAGCTTATAACTCGCTACTCATATCCCTGAACTCGCATCGTGTGTATCGTGGCTTGTAACCCATTATCAGTAACAAGGAACTCGTATCTTGCCTATCGTAGCTCGCAAATCGTTACCAACAAGTGGGAACTCGCAACTTGTATCTCGTGACGCGTAACTCAGAACTCGGAACTCGTAACTCGTTACCGATAACTCGAAGCTTGTATCTTGTATCTCTTACCTTGTAACTCGTAACTTGTAACTTGTAACTCGTTACCTATGACTCGGAACTCGTATCTTCTATCTCGGATCTCCCAAATCATTGCCGGTAACCTGGAACTCGTATCCTAGATCTTGAAGATCGTAGCTCGTTACCAATAAGTGGGAACTCGCATCTTGTAACTCGTGACGTGTAACTCAGAACTCGGTACTAGTAACGCGTTACCAAAAACTCGGAGCTCGTATCTTGTAAATCGTAACTCGTAACTCGTAACTCGTTACCCATAATTCGGAACTCGTATCTTATATATCGTAACTTGTTTATCCATTACCGAAAACCTGGAACTCATATCTCGCATCTCGTAGCTCGTAAACTGTTACCGATAAATGGGAACTCGCATCTTGCATCTCGTGACGCGTAACTCAGGACTCGGAACTCGAAAGTGTTACCGATAACTCGGAGCTCGTATCTAGTATCACTTACCCTGTAACTCGTAACTCGTAACTCGTTACCCATAATTCGGAACTCGTATCTTATATATCGTAACTTGTAATCCATTACCGATAACCTGAAACTCGTATCTTGCATCTCGTTGCTCATAAATCGTTACCGATAAATGGGAACTCGCATCTTGTATCTCATGAGGCCTAACTCAGGACTCGGAGCTCGAAAGTGTTACCAATAAGTCGAAGCCTGTATCTTGTATCTCTTACCTTGTAACTCGTAACTCGTAACTCGTAACTCGTAACTCGTAACTCGTAACTCGTAACTCGTAACTCGTAACTCGTAACTCGTAACTCGTAACTCGTAACTCGTAACTCGTAACTCGTAACTCATAACTCGTAACTCGTAACTCGTAACTCGTAACTCGTAACTCGTAACTCGTAACTCGTAACTCGTAACTCGTAACTCGTAACTCGTAACTCGTAACTCGTAACTCGTAACTCGTAACTCGTAACTCGTAACTCGTAACTCGTAACTCGTAACTCGTAACTCGTAACTCGTAACTCGTAACTCGTAACTCGTAACTCGTAACTCGTAACTCGTAACTCGTAACTCGTAACTCGTAACTCGTAACTCGTAACTCGTAACTCGTAACTCGTAACTCGTAACTCGTAACTCGTAACCCGTAACTCGTAACTCGTAACTCGTAACTCGTAACTCGTAACTCGTAACTCGTAACTCGTAACTCGTAACTCGTAACTCGTAACTCGTAACTCGTAACTCGTAACTCGTAACTCGTAACTCGTAACTCGTAACTCGTAACTCGTAACTCGTAACTCGTAACTCGTAACTCGTAACTCGTAACTCGTAACTCGTAACTCGTAACTCGTAACTCGTAACTCGTAACTCGTAACTCGTAACTCGTAACTCGTAACTCGTAACTCGTAACTCGTAACTCGTAACTCGTAACTCGTAACTCGTTACCCATTACTCGGAACTCGTATATTCTATCTCGGATCCAGCAAATCATTGCCGATAACCTGGAACTCGTATCCTAGATCTTGAAGATCGTAACTCGTTACCAATAAGTGGGAACTCGCATCTTGTATCTCGTGACGTGTAACTCAGAACTCGGAACTAGTAACGCGTTACCGATAACTCGGAGCTCGTATCTTGTAACTCGTAACTCGTAACTCTTTACCCATAACTCGGAACTTGTATCTTATATATCGTAACCTGTAATCCATTAACGATAACCTGGAACTCGTATCTTGTATCTGGTTGCTAGTAAATCGTTACCAATAAATGGGAACACGCATCTTGTATCTCGTGATGCGTAACTCAGAAGTCGGAACTCGAAACCGTTACCGATAACTCGGAGCTCGTATCTTGTATCACTTACCTTGTAACTCATAACTCGTAACCTGTAACTCGTTGCCGATAACTCGGAACTCGAATCTTGATCTCGGATCTTGTAAATCAATGACGATAATCTCGAACTCGTATCCTAGATCTACTAGTACGTAATTCGTTACCGATAGGTGGAAACTCGCATCTGGTATCTCGTAACTCGTAACTAGTACCTTGTAGATCGTAATTCGAAATTCGTAACTCGTAATTCGTATATCGTAACTCGCAACTCGATACTCGTAACTCGTAACTCGTAAATCGCAGCTTATATATCGCTACTCATAACCCGGAACTCGTATCTTGTGTATTGTAGCTTGTAACCCATCACCAATAACAAGGAACTAGTATATTGCCTCTCATATCTCGTAAATCGTTACCGATAAGTGGGAACTCGTAACTTGTAACTCGTGACACGTAATTCAGAACTTGGAACTCGTAACGAGTTATCGATAACTCGGAGCTTGTATCTTGTATCTCTTACCTTGTAACTCGTAACTCGTTACCCATTACTCGGAACTCGTATCTTATATCTAGAAGCTTGTAACTCAATACTGATTACCTAGAACTCGTATCTTGTGTCTCGTAGCCCGCAACTCGTTACGATAAGTGGGAACTTGCATCTTGTATCTCGTAACCCATAACCCGGTAGTCGTGTCTTGTGTATCTTAGCTTGTAACCCATTACCAACAACAAGGAACTCGTATCTTGCCTCTCGGAGCTCGTAAATCGTTACCGATAAGTGGGAACTCGCAACTTGTATCTCGTGACGTTTAACTCAGAACTTGGAACTCGTAACGCGTTACCGATAACTCGGAGCTTGTATCTTGTATCTCTTACCTGGTAACTCGTAACTCGTAGCTCGTAACTCGTTACCTATTACTCGGAAATCGTATCTTCTATCTCGGATCTCGCAAATCATTGCCGATAACCTGGAACTCGTATCCTAGATCTTGAAGATCGTAAGCCGTTACCAATAAGTGGGAACTCGCGTCTTGTATCTCGTGACGCGTAACTCAGGACTCGGAACTCGAAAGTGTTACCGATATCTCGGAGCTCGCATCTTGTATCACTTACATTGTAACTCGTATTTCGTAACCCGTAACTCGTTGCCCATAACTTCGAACTGGAATCTTGATCTCGTATCTTGTAAATCAATGACGATAACCTCGAACTGGTATCCTAGATCTAGTAGATCGTGACTCGCTACCGATAGGTGGAAACTCGCATCTTGTATCTCATGACGCGAAACTCAGAACTCGGAACTCGTAACGCGTAACCGACAACTCGGTGCGCGTATCTTGTAATTTGTAACTCGTTACCCATAACTTGGAACTCCTATCTTGTATCTAGTAGCTCGTAATTCATTACTGATTAATTGGAACTCGCATCTTGTGTCTCGCAGCTTGTAACCCGTTACCAGTAAGTGGGAACTCGCATCTTGTATCTCGTGACGTGTAACTCAGAACTCGGAACTAGTAACGCGTTACCGATGACTCGGCGCTCATATCTTGTAACTCGTAACTCGTTACCCATAATTTGGAACTCGTATCTTATATATCGTATCTGGTAATCCATTACCGATAACCTGGAACTCGTATCTTGCATCTCGTTGCTCGTAAATCGTTTCCGATAAATTGGAACTCGCATCTTGTATCTCGTGACGTGTAATTGAGTGCTCGGAACTCGAAAGTGTTACCGATAAATCGGAGCTCGTATCATGTATCACTTACCCGTAACTCGTTGCCCATAACTCCGAACTCGAATCTTGATCTCGGATCTTGTAAATCGACGACGATAACCTCGAACTCGTATCCTAGATATAGTAATTCGTAACTCGTTACGATAAGTGGAAACTCGCAACTTGTATCTCGTAACTCATAACCCGGAACCCGTATCTTGTGTATCGTATTTCGTAAATCGTTACCGATAAGTGGGAAATGGCTAATTGTATCTCGTGACGCCTAACTCAGGACTCGGAGCTCGAAAGTGTTACCGATAATTCGGAGCTCGTATCTTGTATCGCTTACCTTGTAACTCGTAACTCGTAACTCGTTACTCATTACTCGGAACTCGTATCTTGTATACCGTAACTTGTAATTCATCACCGATAACCTGGAACTCGTATCTTGCATGTCGTTGCTCGTAAACCGTTACCGACAAATGGGAACTCGCATCTAATATCTTGTGACGCGCAACTCAGGACTCGGAACTCGAAAGTGTTACCGATAGCTCGGAGCTCGTATCTTGTATCGCTTACATTGTAAGTCGTAACTCGTAACTCGTTACCCATAACTCGGAACTCGTATCTTATATATAGTAACTTGTAATCCATTACCGATACCCTGGAACACGTATCTTGGATCTCGTTGTTCGTAAATCGTTACTGATAAATGGGAATTCGCATCTTGTATCTCGTGACGTGTAACTCAGGACTCGGAAATCGAAAGTTTTACCGATATCTCGGAGCTCGCATCTTGTATCACTTACCTTGTAACTAGTAACTCGTAACCCGTAACTCGTTGCCCATCACTCCGAACTCGAATCTTGATCTCGTATCTTGTAAATCAATGACGATAATCTCGAACTGGTAACGCGTAACCGACAACTCGGTGGCGTATCTTGTAACTTGTAACTCGCTACCCATAGCTCGGAACTACTATCTTGTATCTAGTAGCTCGTAACTCATTACTGATTACCTGGAACTCGCATCTTGTGTCTCGCAGCTCGTAACTCGTTACGATAAGTGGGAACTCGCATCTTATACGTCGTAACTCATAACCCGGAACCCGTATCTTGTGTATCGTAGCTTGTAACCCATTACCAATAACAAGGAACTCGTATCTTGCCTCTCGTAGTTCATAAATCGTTACCGATAAGTGGGAAATCGCTACTTGTATCTCGTGACGCATAATTCAGAACTTCGAGCTCGTAACGTGTTACCGATAACTCGGAGCCTGTATCTTGTATCTCTTACCCTGTAACTCGTAACTCGTTACTCATTACTCGGAACTCGTATCTTATATATGGTATCTTGTAATCAATTACGGATAACCTGGAACTCATATCTTGCATCTTGTAGCTCCTAAATCGTTACCGATAAGTGGGAAATCGCAACTTGTATCTCGTAACTCGTAACTAGTACCTCGTAGATCGTAAGTCGAAATTCGTAACTCGTAACTCGTTACCCATAACTCGGAAATCGTATCTAATATATAGTAACTTGTAATCCTTTACCGATAACCTGGAACACGTATCTTGGATCTGGTTGTTCGTAAATCGTTACCGATAAATGGGAACTTGCATCTTGTATCTCGTGACGCCTAACTCAGGACTCGGAGCTCGAAGGTGTTACCGATAATTCAGAGCTCGTATTTTGTATCACTTACCTTGTAACTCGTAACTCGTAACCCGTAACTCGTTGCCCATAACTCGGAACTCGAATCTTGATCTCGGATCTTGTAAATCAATGACGATAACCTCCAACTCGTGTCCTAGAACTAGTAGTTCGTAACTCGTTACCGATAGGTGGAAGCTCGCACCTTGTATCTCATGACGCGTAACACAGAACTCGGAACTCGTAACGCGTAACCGATAACTCGGAGCTCGTATCTTGTAACACGTAACTCGTTACCCATAACTCGGATCACGTATCTTGTTTCTAGTAGCTCGTAACTCATTACTGATTACCTGGAACTCGTATCTTGTGTCTCGTAGCTCGTAACTAGTACCTCGTAGATCGCAAGCCGTAATTGGTTACTCGTAACTGGTATATCGTAACTCGCAAATCGAAACTCGCATCTCGAAACTCGTAACTCGTAACCCGTAAATCGCAGCTTATAACTCGCTGCTTATAACCCGGAACTCGTATCTTGTGTATGGTAGCTCGTAAATCGTAACCGATAAGTGGGAACTCGCATCTTGTATCTCGTGACGCGTAACTCAGAACTCGGAACTAGTACCGCGTTACCGATAACTCGGAGCTTGTATCTTGTAACTCGCAACTCGTAACTCGTAACCCGTTACCCATATCTTGGAACTCGTATCTTATGTATCGTAGCTTGTAATCCAATTCCAATAACCTGGAACTCGTATCTTGCATGTCGTAGCTCGTAAATCGTTACTCATAACTCAGAACTCGTATCTTATATATGGTAACTTGTAATCCATTACCGATAACTTGGAACTCGTATCTTGCATCTCGTTGCTCGTAAATCGTTTCCGATAAATTGGAACTCGCAGCTTGTATCTCGTGACGTGTAATTTAGTACTCGGAACTCGAAAGTGTTACCGATAACTCGGAGCTCGTATCTTGTATAACTTACCTTGTATCTCGTAACTCGTAACCCGTAACTCGTTACCCATAACTCCGAACTCGGATAACGATAACGATAACCTCGAACTGGTATCCTAGATCTATTAGTTCGTAACTCGATACCGATAGGTGAAAACTCGCATCTTGTATCTCATGACGCGAAACTCAGAACCTGGAACTCGTAACGCGTAACCGACAACTCGGTGCGCGCATCTTCTGACTCGTAACTCGTTTCCCATAACTCGGAACTCCTATCTTGTATCTAGTAGCTCGTAACTGATTACTGATTACCTGGAACTCGCATATTGTGTCTCGCAGCTCGAAACTAGTACCTCGTAGATCGTAAGTCGTAATTCGTAAACGTAACTCGTGTATCGTAACTCGCAACTCGCAACTCGCAACTCGCAACTCGCAACTCGCAACTCAAAACTCGCAACTCGCAACTCGTAACTCGTGAATCGCAGCTTACACCTTGCTACTCATAAGCCGGTACTCGTATCTTGTGTATCGTAGCTTGTAACCCATTACCACTAACAAGGAACTCGTATCTGGCCTCTCGTAGCTCGTGAATCGTTACCGATAAGTGGGAACTCGCAACTTGTATCTCATGACGCGAAACTCAGAACTCGGAACTCGTAACGTGAACCAATAATTCGGGAGCTCGTATATTGTAACTCGTAACTCGTTACCCATAACTCGGAACACGTATCTTGTATCTAGTAGCTCGTAACTCATAACTGATTACCTGGAACTCGTATGTTGTGTCTCGTAGCTCGTAACTCGTTACGATAAGTGGAAACTCGCATCTTGTATCTCGTAACTCGTAACTAGTACATCGTAGATCGTAAGTCGTAATTCGTTACTCGTAACTCGTATATGGTAAGTCGCAACTCGAAACTCGTAACTCGAAACTCATAACTCTTAAATCGTAGCCTATAACACGCTACTCATAACCCGGAACTCGTATCTTGTGTATCGTAGCTTCTAACACATTACCCATAACAAGGATCTTGTATCTTGCCTCTCGTAGCTCGTAAATCGTTACCGATAAGTGGGAACTCGTATCTTGTATCACTTACCTTGTAACTCGCAACTCGTAACCCGTAACTCGTTGCTCATAACTGGGAACTTGAAACTTGATCTAGGATCTTGTAAATCAATGACGATAACCTCGAACTCGTATCCTAGATCTAGTAGTTCGTAACTCGTTACCGATAGGTGGAAACTCGCATCTTGTATCTCATGACGCGAAACTCAGAACTCGGAACTCGTAACGCGTAACCGATAATTCGGAGCTCTTATCTTGTAACTTGGAACTCGTTACTTATAACTCGGAATTGGTATCTTGTATCTAGTAGCTCGTGACTCATTACTGATTACCTGGAACTCGTATCTTGTGTCTCGTAGCTCGTAACTCGTTACGATAAGTGGGAACTCGCATCTTGTATCTCGTAACGCGTAACTAGTACCTCGTAGATCGTAAGTCGTAATTCGTAACTTGTAACTCGTATATCGTAACTCGCAACTTGAAACTCGTAACTCGAAACTCGTAACTCGAAACTCGTAACTCGAAACTCGTAACTCGAAACTCGTAACTCGAAACTCGTAACTCGTAAGTCGAAACTCGTAACTCGAAACTCGAAACTCGAAACTCGAAACTCGTAACTCGTAACTCGTAACTCGTAACTTGTAACTCGTAAATCGCAGCTTATAGCTCGCTACTCATAACCCGGAACTTGTATCTTGCATCTTGTAGTTCGTAACTCGTTACCGATAGGTGGAAACTCGCATCTTGTATCTCATGACGCGAAACTCAGAACTCGGAACTCGTAACGCGTAACCGATAACTCGGAGCTCGTATCTTGTAACTTGTCACTCGTTACTTATAACTCGGAATTGGTATCTTGTATCTAGAAGCTCGTAACTCTTTACTGCTTACCTGGAACTCGTATCTTGTGTCTCGTAGCTCGTAACTCGTTACGATAAGTGGGAACTCGCATCTTGTATCTCGTAGCTGGTAAATCGTTACCGATGGGTGGAAACTCGCATCTTGTATCTAATGAAGTGAAACCCAGAACTCGGGACTCGTAACGCATAACCGATAACTCGGAGCTCGTATCTTGTAACTCGTAACTCGTTACCCATAACTCGGAACTCGTATCTTGTATTTAGTAGCTCGTAACTCATTACTGATTGCCTGGAACTCGTATCTTGTGTCTCGTAGCTCGTAACTCGTTACGATAAGTGGGAATTCGCATCTTGTATCTCGTGACGTGTAACTCAGAACTCGGAACTAGTAACGTGTTACCGATAACTCGGAGCTCGTATCTTGTAACTCGTAACTCGTTACCCGTAACTTGGAACTCGTATCTTGTATCTAGCAACTCTTAACTCATTACTGATTACCTGGAACTCGTATCTTGTGTCTAGTAGCTTGTAACTTTTTACCAATAACAAGGAACACGTATCTTTCCTCTCGTAGCTCGTAAATCGTTACCGATAAGTGTTAACCCGCATCTTGTATCTCATGACGCGAAACTCAGAACTTGGAACTCGTAACGCGTAACCGATAACTCGGAGCTCGTATCTTGTATCACTCACCTTGTAACTCGCGACTCGTAACCCGTAACTCGTTGCCCATAATTCGGAACTTGAATCTTGATCCCGGATCTTGTAAATCAATGACGATAACATCGAACTCGTATCCTAGATCTAGTAGTTCGTAACTCGTTACCGATAGGTGGAAACTCGCATCTTGTATCTCATGACGCGAAACTCAGAACTCGGAACTCGTAACGCGTAACCGATAACTCGGAGCTCGTATCTTGTAACTTGTCACTCGTTACTTATAACTCGGAATTGGTATCTTGTATCTAGAAGCTCGTAACTCTTTACTGCTTACCTGGAACTCGTATCTTGTGTCTCGTAGCTCGTAACTCGTTACGATAAGTGGGAACTCGCATCTTGTATCTCGTAGCTGGTAAATCGTTACCGATGGGTGGAAACTCGCATCTTGTATCTAATGAAGTGAAACCCAGAGCTCGGGACTCGTAACGCATAACCGATAACTCGGAGCTCGTATCTTGTAACTCGTAACTCGTTACCCATAACTCGGAACTCGTATCTTGTATTTAGTAGCTCGTAACTCATTACTGATTACCTGGAACTCGTATCTTGTGTCTCGTAGCTCGTAACTCGTTACGATAAGTGGGAATTCGCATCTTGTATCTCGTGACGTGTAACTCAGAACTCGGAACTAGTAACGTGTTACCGATAACTCGGAGCTCGTATCTTGTAACTCGTAACTCGTTACCCGTAACTTGGAACTCGTATCTTGTATCTAGCAACTCTTAACTCATTACTGATTACCTGGAACTCGTATCTTGTGTCTAGTAGCTTGTAACTTTTTACCAATAACAAGGAACACGTATCTTTCCTCTCGTAGCTCGTAAATCGTTACCGATAAGTGTTAACCCGCATCTTGTATCTCATGACGCGAAACTCAGAACTTGGAACTCGTAACGCGTAACCGATAACTCGGAGCTCGTATCTTGTATCACTCACCTTGTAACTCGCGACTCGTAACCCGTAACTCGTTGCCCATAATTCGGAACTTGAATCTTGATCCCGGATCTTGTAAATCAATGACGATGACCTCGAGCTCGTATCCTAGATCGAGTAGTTCGTAACTCGTTACCGATAGGTAGAAACTCGCATCTTGTATCTCATGACGCGAAACTCAGAACTCGGAACTCGTAACGCCTAACCGATAACTCGGAGCTCGTATCTTGTAACTTGTAACTCGTTAATTATAACTCGGAATTGGTATCTTGTATCTAGTAGCTCGTAACTCCTTGCTGATTACCTGGAACTCGTATCTTGTGTCTCGTAGCTCGTAACTCGTTACGATAAGTGGGAACTCGCATCTTGTATCTCGTAGCTCGTAAATAGTACCTCGTAGATCGTAAGTCGTAATTCGTAACTCAAAACTCGTATATCGAACTCGCAACTCGCAACTCGAAGCTCGAAACTCGAAACTCGTAACTCGAAACTCGTTCGAAACTCGGAACTCGTAACTCGTAACTCGAAACTCGAAACTCGTAACTCGTAAATCGCGGATTATAACGCGCTACTCATAATCCGGAACTCGTATCTTGTGTATCGTAGCTTGTAACCCATTACCAATAACAAGGAACTCGTAGCTCGTAAATCGTTACCGATAGGTGGAAACTCACATCTTGTATCTCATGAAGCGAAACCCAGAACTCGGGACTCGTAACGCATAACCGATAACTCGGAGCTCGTATCTTGTAACTCGTAACTCGTTACCCATAGCTCGGAACTTGTATCTTGTATTTAGTAGCTCGTAACTCGTTACGATAAGTGGGAACTCGCATCTTGTATCTCGTAACTCGTAACTAGTACCTTGTAGATCGTAAGTCGTAATTCGTAACTTGTAACTCGTATATCGTAACTCGCGACTCGAAACTCGTAACTAGAAACTCGTAACTCGTAACTCGTAAATCGCAGCTTATAACTCGCTACTCATAACCCGGAAATCGTATCGTGTGTATCATAGCTTGTAACCCATTACCAACAACAAGGAATTCGTATCTTGCCTCTCATAGCTCGTAAATCGTTACCGATAAGTGGGAACTCGCATCCTATATCTCGTGACGTGTAACTCAGAACTCGGAACTAGTAACGCGTTACCGATAATTCCGAGCTCGCATCTTGTATCTCGTAACTCGTAACTAGTACCTCGTAGATCGTAAGTCGTAATTCGTAACTCGTAACTCGTATAACGTTACTCGCAACTCGAAACTCGTAACTCGAAACTCGTAACTCGAAACTCGTAACTCGAAACTCGAAACTCGTAACTCGAAACTCGTAACTCGTTACTCGTAAATCGCATCTTATAACTCGCTACTCATAACCCGGAACTCTTATCTTGTGTATCGTAGCTTGTAACCCATTACCAATAACAAGGAACACGTATCTTGCCTCTCGTAGCTCGTAAATCGTTACCAATAAGTGGGAACTCGCAACTTGCATCTCGTGACGCGTAACACAGAACTAGGAACTCGTAACGCGTTACCGATAACTCGGAGCTCGTATCTTGTATCACTTACCTTGTAACTCGACACTCCTAACCCGTAACTGGTTGCCCATAGCTCGAAACTCGAATCTTGATCTCGGATCTTGTACATCAATGACGATAACCTCGATCTCGTATCCTAGATCTAGTAGTTCTTAACTCGTTGCCAATAGATGGAAACTCTCATCTTGTATCTTATGACGCGAAACTCAGAACTCGGAACACGTAACGCGTAACCGATAACTAGGAGCTAGTATCTTGTATCTAGTAGCTCGTAACTCATTACTGATTACCTGGAACTCGTATCTTGTGTCTCGTAGCTCGTAACTCGTTACGATCAGTGGGAACTCTCGTCTTGTATCTCGTAATTCGTAACTAGTACCTCGTAGATCGTAAGTCGTAATTCATAACTCGTAACTCGTATATCGTAACTCGCTACTCATAACCCGGAAATCGTATCGTGTGTATCATAGCTTGTAACCCATTACCAACAACAAGGAATTCGTATCTTGCCTCTCATAGCTCGTAAATCGTTACCGATAAGTGGGAACTCGCATCCTATATCTCGTGACGTGTAACTCAGAACTCGGAACTAGTAACGCGCTACCGATAATTTCGAGCTCGCATCTTGTATCTCGTAACTCGTAACTAGTACCTCGTAGATCGTAAGTCGTAATTCGTAACTCGTAACTCGTATATCGTTACTCGCAACTCGAAACTCGTAACTCGAAACTCGTTACTCGTTACTCGTAAATCGCATCTTATAACTCGCTACTCATAACCCGGAACTCTTATCTTGTGTATCGTAGCTTGTAACCCATTACCAATAACAAGGAACACGTATCTTGCCTCTCGTAGCTCGTAAATCGTTACCAATAAGTGGGAACTCGCAACTTGCATCTCGTGACGCGTAACTCAGAACTAGGAACTCGTAACGCGTTACCGATAACTCGGAGCTCGTATCTTGTATCACTTATCTTGTAACTCGACACTCCTAACCCGTAACTGGTTGCCCATAGCTCGAAACTCGAATCTTGATCTCGGATCTTGTACATCAATGACGATAACCTCGATCTCGTATCCTAGATCTAGTAGTTCTTAACTCGTTGCCAATAGATGGAAACTCTCATCTTGTATCTTATGACGCGAAACTCAGAACTCGGAACACGTAACGCGTAACCGATAACTAGGAGCTAGTATCTTGTATCTAGTAGCTCGTAACTCATTACTGATTATCTGGAACTCGTATCTTGTGTATCGTAGCTCGTAACTCGTTACGATCAGTGGGAACTCTCATCTTGTATCTCGTAATTCGTAACTAGTACCTCGTAGATCGTAAGTCGTAATTCATAACTCGTAACTCGTATATCGTAACTCGCTACTCATAACCCGGAAATCGTATCGTGTGTATCATAGCTTGTAACCCATTACCAACAACAAGGAATTCGTATCTTGCCTCTCATAGCTCGTAAATCGTTACCGATAAGTGGGAACTCGCATCCTATATCTCGTGACGTGTAACTCAGAACTCGGAACTAGTAACGCGCTACCGATAATTTCGAGCTCGCATCTTGTATCTCGTAACTCGTAACTAGTACCTCGTAGATCGTAAGTCGTAATTCGTAACTCGTAACTCGTATATCGTTACTCGCAACTCGAAACTCGTAACTCGAAACTCGTAACTCGAAACTCGTTACTCGTTACTCGTAAATCGCATCTTATAACTCGCTACTCATAACCCGGAACTCTTATCTTGTGTATCGTAGCTTGTAACCCATTACCAATAACAAGGAACACGTATCTTGCCTCTCGTAGCTCGTAAATCGTTACCAATAAGTGGGAACTCGCAACTTGCATCTCGTGACGCGTAACTCAGAACTAGGAACTCGTAACGCGTAACCGACAACTCGGTGCGCGTATCTTGTAACTCGTAGCTCGTTTCCTATAACTCGGAACTCCTATCTTGTATCTAGTAGCTCGTAACTCATTACTGATTACCTGGAACTCGCATCTTGTGTCTCGCAGCTCGAAACTCGTTAAGATAAGTGGGAACTCGCATCTTGTATCTCGTAACTCATAACCCGGAACCCGTATCTTGTGTATCGTAGCTTGTAACCCATTACCAATAACAAGGAACTCGTATCTTGCCTCTCGTATTTCGTAAATCGTTACTGATAAGCGGGAAATCGCTAATTGTATCTCGTGACGCATAACTCAGAACTTGGAACTCGTAACGCGTTACCGATAACTCGGAGCCTGTATCTTGTATCTCTTACCTTGTAACTCGTAACTCGTAACTCGTAACTCGTTACCCATTACTCGGAACTCGTATTCTTATACATGGTAACTTGTAATCCATTACCGATAACCTGGAACTCATATCTTGCATCTCGTAACTCGTAACCCGTAACTCGTTGCTCATAACTCGGAACTCGAATCTTGATCTCGGACCTTGTAAATTAATTACGATAACCTCGAACTCGTGTCCTAGAACTAGTAGTTCGTAACTTGTTCCCGATAGGTGGAAGCTCGCATCTTCTATCTCATGACGCGAAACTCAGAACTCGGAATTCGTAACGCGTAACCGATAGCTCGGAGCTCGTATCTTGTAACTCGTAACTCGTTACCCATATCTTGGAACACGTATCTTGTTTCTAGTAGCTCGTAACTCATTACTGATTACCTGGAACTCGTATCTTGTGTCTCGTATTTCGTAGCTCGTTACGATAAGTGGAAACTCGCATCTTGTATCTCGTAACTCGTAACTAGTACCTCGTAGATCGTAAGTCGTATTTCGTTACTCGTAACTGGTATATCGTAACTCGCAACTCGAAACTCGCATCTCGAAACTCGTAACTCGTAACACGTAAATCGCAGCTTATAACTCGCTACTTATAACCCGGAACTCGTATCCTGTGTATCGTAGCTTGTAACCAATTACCAATAACAAGGAACTCGTGTCTTGCCTCTCGTAGCTCGTAAATCGTAACCGATAAGTGGGAACTCGCATCTTGTATTTCGTGACGCGTAACTCAGAACTTGGAACTCGTAACGCGTTACCGATAACTCGGAGCTTGTATCTTGTATCTCTTACCTTGTAACTAGTAACTCGTAACTCGTTACCCATTACTCGGAATTCGTATCTTCTATCTCGGATCTCGCAAATCATTGCCGATAACCTGGAACTCGTATCCTAGATCTTGAAGATCGTAACTCGTTACCAATAAGTGGGAACTCGCATATTGTATCTCGTGACGTGTAACTCAGAACTCGGAACTAGTAACGCGTTACCGATAACTCGGAGCTTGTATCTTGTAACTCGTAGCTCGTAACTCGTAACTCGTAACTCGTTACTCATAACTAGGAACTCGTATCTTATATATCGTAGCTTGTAATCCAATACCGATAACCTGGAACTCGTATCTTGCATGTCGTAGCTCGTAAATCGATACCGATACATTGGAACTCGCATCTTGTATCTCGTGACGTGGAACTCAGAACTCGGAACTAGTAACGCGTTACCGATGATTCGGAGCTCGTATCTTGTAACTCGTAACTCGTTGCCCATAACTCGGAACTCGTATCTTATATATGGTAACTTGTTATCCATTGCCGATAACCTGGAACTCATATCTTGCATCTCGTAGCTCGTAAATCTTTACCGATAAATGGGAACTCGCATCTTGTATCTCATGACGCCTAACTCAGGACTCGGTGCTCGAAAGTGTTACCGATAACTCGAAGCCTGTATCTTGTATCTCTTACCTTGTAACTCGTAACTCGTACCTCGTAACTCGTAACTCGTAACTCGTAACTCGTAACTCGTAACTCGTAACTCGTAACTCGTAACTCGTAACTCGTAACTCGTAACTCGTAACTCGTAACTCGTAACTCGTAACTCGTAACTCGTAACTCGTAACTCGTAACTCGTAACTCGTAACTCGTAACTCGTAACTCGTAACTCGTAACTCGTAACTCGTAACTCGTAACTCGTAACTCGTAACTCGTAACTCGTAACTCGTAACTCGTAACTCGTAACTCGTAAGTCGTAAGTCGTAACTCGTAACTCGTAACTCGTAACTCGTAACTCGTAACTCGTAACTCGTAACTCGTAACTCGTAACTCGTAACTCGTAACTCGTAACTCGTAACTCGTAACTCGTAACTCGTAACTCGTAACTCGTAACTCGTAACTCGTAACTCGTAACTCGTAACTCGTAACTCGTAACTCGTAACTCGTAACTCGTAACTCGTAACTCGTAACTAGTAACTCGTAACTCGTAACTCGTAACTCGTAACTCGTAACTCGTAACTCGTAACTCGTAACTCGTAACTCGTAACTCGTAACTCGTAACTCGTAACTCGTAACTCGTAACTCGTAACTCGTAACTCGTAACTCGTAACTCGTAACTCGTAACTCGTAACTCGTAACTCGTAACTCGTAACTCGTAACTCGTAACTCGTAACTCGTAACTCGTAACTCGTAACTCGTAACTCGTAACTCGTAACTCGTAACTCGTAACTCGTAACTCGTAACTCGTAACTCGTAACTCGTAACTCGTAACTCGTAACTCGTAACTCGTAACTCGTAACTCGTAACTCGTAACTCGTAACTCGTAACTCGTAACTCGTAACTCGTAACTCGTAACTCGTAACTCGTAACTCGTAACTCGTAACTCGTAACTCGTAAATCGTAAATCGTAACTCTTAACTCGTAACTCGTAACTCGTAACTCGTAACTCGTAACTCGTAACTCGTAACTCGTAACTCGTAACTCGTAACTCGTAACTCGTAACTCGTAACTCGTAACTCGTAACTCGTAACTCGTAACTCGTAACTCGTAACTCGTAACTCGTAACTCGTAACTCGTAACTCGTAACTCGTAACTCGTAACTCGTAACTCGTAACTCGTAACTCGTAACTCGTAACTCGTAACTCGTAACTCGTAACTCGTAACTCGTAAGTCGTAACTCGTAACTCGTACCTCAATACCGATAGGTGGAAACTCGCATCTTGTATCTCATGACGCGAAACTTAGAACTCGGAACTCGTAACGCGTAACCGATAACTCGGTGCGCGTATCTTGTAACTCGTAACTCGTTACCCATAACTCGGAACTAGTACCTTGTATCTAGTAGCTCGTAACTCATTACTGATTACCTGGAACTCGTGTCATGTTTCTCGTAGCTCGTAACTCGTTACGATAAGTGGGAAATCGCAACTTGTATCTCGTGACGCGTAACTCGGAACTTGGAACTCGTAACACGTTACCGATAACTCTGTATCTTGCATCTCTCACCCTGTAACTCGTAACTCGTAACTCGTAACTCGTTACCCATTACTCGGAACTCGTATATTCTATCTCGGATCCAGCAAATCATTGCCGATAACCTGGAACTCGTATCCTAGATCTTGAAGGTCGTAACTCGTTACCAATAAGTGGGAACTCGCATCTTGTATCTCGTGACGCGTAACTCAGAACTTGGAACTGGTAACGCGTTACCGATAACTCGGAGCTCGTATCTTGTAACTCGTAACTCTTTACCCATAACTCGGAACTTGTATCTTATATATCGTAACCTGTAATCCATTAACGATAACCTGGAACTCGTATCTTGTATCTGGTTGCTAGTAAATCGTTACCAATAAAAGGGAACTCGCATCTTGTATCTCGTGATGCGTAACTCAGAAGTCGGAACTCGAAGCTGCTACCGATAACTCGGAGCTCGTATCTTGTATCACTTACCTTGTAACTCGTAACTCGTAACCTGTAACTCTTTGCCGATAACTCGGAACTCGAATCTTGATCTCGGATCCTGTGAATCAATGACGATAGCCTCGAACTCGTATCCTAGATCTAGTAGTTCTTAACCATTTACCGATATGCGGAAACTCGCATCTTGTATCTCATGACGCGAAACTCAGAATTCGGAACTTGTAACGCGTAACCGCTAACTCGGAACTCATATCTTGTATCTAGTAGCTCGCAACTCATTACTGATTACCTAGAACTCGTATCTCGTGTCTCGTAGCTAGTAACTCGTTACGATAAGTGGAAACTCGCATCTTGTATCTCGTAACTCGTAACTCGTAACTAGTACCTCGTAGAACGTAAGTCGTAATCCGTAACTCGTAACTCGTATATCGTAACTTGCAACTCGAAACTCGAAACTCGTAACTCGTAACTCATAACTCGTAACTCGTAAATCGCAGCTTATAACTCGCTACTCATATCCCTGAACTCGCATCGTGTGTATCGTGGCTTGTAACCCATTATCAGTAACAAGGAACTCGTATCTTGCCTATCGTAGCTCGCAAATCGTTACCAACAAGTGGGAACTCGCAACTTGTATCTCGTGACGCGTAACTCAGAACTCGGAACTCGTAACTCGTTACCGATAACTCGAAGCTTGTATCTTGTATCTCTTACCTTGTAACTCGTAACTTGTAACTTGTAACTCGTTACCTATGACTCGGAACTCGTATCTTCTATCTCGGATCTCCCAAATCATTGCCGGTAACCTGGAACTCGTATCCTAGATCTTGAAGATCGTAGCTCGTTACCAATAAGTGGGAACTCGCATCTTGTAACTCGTGACGTGTAACTCAGAACTCGGTACTAGTAACGCGTTACCAAAAACTCGGAGCTCGTATCTTGTAAATCGTAACTCGTAACTCGTAACTCGTTACCCATAATTCGGAACTCGTATCTTATATATCGTAACTTGTTTATCCATTACCGAAAACCTGGAACTCATATCTCGCATCTCGTAGCTCGTAAACTGTTACCGATAAATGGGAACTCGCATCTTGCATCTCGTGACGCGTAACTCAGGACTCGGAACTCGAAAGTGTTACCGATAACTCGGAGCTCGTATCTAGTATCACTTACCCTGTAACTCGTAACTCGTAACTCGTTACCCATAATTCGGAACTCGTATCTTATATATCGTAACTTGTAATCCATTACCGATAACCTGAAACTCGTATCTTGCATCTCGTTGCTCATAAATCGTTACCGATAAATGGGAACTCGCATCTTGTATCTCATGAGGCCTAACTCAGGACTCGGAGCTCGAAAGTGTTACCAATAAGTCGAAGCCTGTATCTTGTATCTCTTACCTTGTAACTCGTAACTCGTAACTCGTAACTCGTAACTCGTAACTCGTAACTCGTAACTCGTAACTCGTAACTCGTAACTCGTAACTCGTAACTCGTAACTCGTAACTCGTAACTCGTAACTCGTAACTCGTAACTCGTAACTCGTAACTCGTAACTCGTAACTCGTAACTCGTAACTCGTAACTCGTAACTCGTAACTCGTAACTCGTAACTCGTAACTCGTAACTCGTAACTCGTAACTCGTAACTCGTAACTCGTAACTCGTAACTCGTAACTCGTAACTCGTAACTCGTAACTCGTAACTCGTAACTCGTAACTCGTAACTCGTAACTCGTAACTCGTAACTCGTAACTCGTAACTCGTAACTCGTAACTCGTAACTCGTAACTCGTAACTCGTAACTCGTAACTCGTAACTCGTAACTCGTAACTCGTAACTCGTAACTCGTAACTCGTAACTCGTAACTCGTAACTCGTAACTCGTAACTCGTAACTCGTAACTCGTAACTCGTAACTCGTAACTCGTAACTCGTTACCCATTACTCGGAACTCGTATATTCTATCTCGGATCCAGCAAATCATTGCTGATAACCTGGAACTCGTATCCTAGATCTTGAAGATCGTAACTCGTTACCAATAAGTGGGAACTCGCATCTTGTATCTCGTGACGTGTAACTCAGAACTCGGAACTAGTAACGCGTTACCGATAACTCGGAGCTCGTATCTTGTAACTCGTAACTCGTAACTCTTTACCCATAACTCGGAACTTGTATCTTATATATCGTAACCTGTAATCCATTAACGATAACCTGGAACTCGTATCTTGTATCTGGTTGCTAGTAAATCGTTACCAATAAATGGGAACACGCATCTTGTATCTCGTGATGCGTAACTCAGAAGTCGGAACTCGAAACCGTTACCGATAACTCGGAGCTCGTATCTTGTATCACTTACCTTGTAACTCATAACTCGTAACCTGTAACTCGTTGCCGATAACTCGGAACTCGAATCTTGATCTCGGATCTTGTAAATCAATGACGATAATCTCGAACTCGTATCCTAGATCTACTAGTACGTAATTCGTTACCGATAGGTGGAAACTCGCATCTGGTATCTCGTAACTCGTAACTAGTACCTTGTAGATCGTAATTCGAAATTCGTAACTCGTAATTCGTATATCGTAACTCGCAACTCGATACTCGTAACTCGTTACTCGTAAATCGCAGCTTATATATCGCTACTCATAACCCGGAACTCGTATCTTGTGTATTGTAGCTTGTAACCCATCACCAATAACAAGGAACTAGTATATTGCCTCTCATATCTCGTAAATCGTTACCGATAAGTGGGAACTCGTAACTTGTAACTCGTGACACGTAACTCAGAACTTGGAACTCGTAACGAGTTATCGATAACTCGGAGCTTGTATCTTGTATCTCTTACCTTGTAACTCGTAACTCGTTACCCATTACTCGGAACTCGTATCTTATATCTAGAAGCTTGTAACTCAATACTGATTACCTAGAACTCGTATCTTGTGTCTCGTAGCCCGCAACTCGTTACGATAAGTGGGAACTTGCATCTTGTATCTCGTAACCCATAACCCGGTAGTCGTGTCTTGTGTATCTTAGCTTGTAACCCATTACCAACAACAAGGAACTCGTATCTTGCCTCTCGGAGCTCGTAAATCGTTACCGATAAGTGGGAACTCGCAACTTGTATCTCGTGACGTTTAACTCAGAACTTGGAACTCGTAACGCGTTACCGATAACTCGGAGCTTGTATCTTGTATCTCTTACCTGGTAACTCGTAACTCGTAGCTCGTAACTCGTTACCTATTACTCGGAAATCGTATCTTCTATCTCGGATCTCGCAAATCATTGCCGATAACCTGGAACTCGTATCCTAGATCTTGAAGATCGTAAGCCGTTACCAATAAGTGGGAACTCGCGTCTTGTATCTCGTGACGCGTAACTCAGGACTCGGAACTCGAAAGTGTTACCGATATCTCGGAGCTCGCATCTTGTATCACTTACATTGTAACTCGTATTTCGTAACCCGTAACTCGTTGCCCATAACTTCGAACTGGAATCTTGATCTCGTATCTTGTAAATCAATGACGATAACCTCGAACTGGTATCCTAGATCTAGTAGATCGTGACTCGCTACCGATAGGTGGAAACTCGCATCTTGTATCTCATGACGCGAAACTCAGAACTCGGAACTCGTAACGCGTAACCGACAACTCGGTGCGCGTATCTTGTAATTTGTAACTCGTTACCCATAACTTGGAACTCCTATCTTGTATCTAGTAGCTCGTAATTCATTACTGATTAATTGGAACTCGCATCTTGTGTCTCGCAGCTTGTAACCCGTTACCAGTAAGTGGGAACTCGCATCTTGTATCTCGTGACGTGTAACTCAGAACTCGGAACTAGTAACGCGTTACCGATGACTCGGCGCTCATATCTTGTAACTCGTAACTCGTTACCCATAATTTGGAACTCGTATCTTATATATCGTATCTGGTAATCCATTACCGATAACCTGGAACTCGTATCTTGCATCTCGTTGCTCGTAAATCGTTTCCGATAAATTGGAACTCGCATCTTGTATCTCGTGACGTGTAATTGAGTACTCGGAACTCGAAAGTGTTACCGATAAATCGGAGCTCGTATCATGTATCACTTACCCGTAACTCGTTGCCCATAACTCCGAACTCGAATCTTGATCTCGGATCTTGTAAATCGACGACGATAACCTCGAACTCGTATCCTAGATATAGTAATTCGTAACTCGTTACGATAAGTGGAAACTCGCAACTTGTATCTCGTAACTCATAACCCGGAACCCGTATCTTGTGTATCGTATTTCGTAAATCGTTACCGATAAGTGGGAAATCGCTAATTGTATCTCGTGACGCCTAACTCAGGACTCGGAGCTCGAAAGTGTTACCGATAATTCGGAGCTCGTATCTTGTATCGCTTACCTTGTAACTCGTAACTCGTAACTCGTTACTCATTACTCGGAACTCGTATCTTGTATACCGTAACTTGTAATTCATCACCGATAACCTGGAACTCGTATCTTGCATGTCGTTGCTCGTAAACCGTTACCGACAAATGGGAACTCGCATCTAATATCTCGTGACGCGCAACTCAGGACTCGGAACTCGAAAGTGTTACCGATAGCTCGGAGCTCGTATCTTGTATCGCTTACATTGTAAGTCGTAACTCGTAACTCGTTACCCATAACTCGGAACTCGTATCTTATATATAGTAACTTGTAATCCATTACCGATACCCTGGAACACGTATCTTGGATCTCGTTGTTCGTAAATCGTTACTGATAAATGGGAATTCGCATCTTGTATTTCGTGACGTGTAACTTAGGACTCGGAAATCGAAAGTTTTACCGATATCTCGGAGCTCGCATCTTGTATCACTTACCTTGTAACTAGTAACTCGTAACCCGTAACTCGTTGCCCATCACTCCGAACTCGAATCTTGATCTCGTATCTTGTAAATCAATGACGATAATCTCGAACTGGTAACGCGTAACCGACAACTCGGTGGCGTATCTTGTAACTTGTAACTCGCTACCCATAGCTCGGAACTACTATCTTGTATCTAGTAGCTCGTAACTCATTACTGATTACCTGGAACTCGCATCTTGTGTCTCGCAGCTCGTAACTCGTTACGATAAGTGGGAACTCGCATCTTATACGTCGTAACTCATAACCCGGAACCCGTATCTTGTGTATCGTAGCTTGTAACCCATTACCAATAACAAGGAACTCATATCTTGCCTCTCGTAGTTCATAAATCGTGACCGATAAGTGGGAAATCGCTACTTGTATCTCGTGACGCATAATTCAGAACTTCGAGCTCGTAACGTGTTACCGATAACTCGGAGCCTGTATCTTGTATCTCTTACCCTGTAACTCGTAACTCGTTACTCATTACTCGGAACTCGTATCTTATATATGGTATCTTGTAATCAATTACGGATAACCTGGAACTCATATCTTGCATCTTGTAGCTCCTAAATCGTTACCGATAAGTGGGAAATCGCAACTTGTATCTCGTAACTCGTAACTAGTACCTCGTAGATCGTAAGTCGAAATTCGTAACTCGTAACTCGTTACCCATAACTCGGAAATCGTATCTAATATATAGTAACTTGTAATCCTTTACCGATAACCTGGAACACGTATCTTGGATCTGGTTGTTCGTAAATCGTTACCGATAAATGGGAACTTGCATCTTGTATCTCGTGACGCCTAACTCAGGACTCGGAGCTCGAAGGTGTTACCGATAATTCAGAGCTCGTATTTTGTATCACTTACCTTGTAACTCGTAACTCGTAACCCGTAACTCGTTGCCCATAACTCGGAACTCGAATCTTGATCTCGGATCTTGTAAATCAATGACGATAACCTCCAACTCGTGTCCTAGAACTAGTAGTTCGTAACTCGTTACCGATAGGTGGAAGCTCGCACCTTGTATCTCATGACGCGTAACACAGAACTCGGAACTCGTAACGCGTAACCGATAACTCGGAGCTCGTATCTTGTAACACGTAACTCGTTACCCATAACTCGGATCACGTATCTTGTTTCTAGTAGCTCGTAACTCATTACTGATTACCTGGAACTCGTATCTTGTGTCTCGTAGCTCGTAACTAGTACCTCGTAGATCGCAAGCCGTAATTGGTTACTCGTAACTGGTATATCGTAACTCGCAAATCGAAACTCGCATCTCGAAACTCGTAACTCGTAACCCGTAAATCGCAGCTTATAACTCGCTACTTATAACCCGGAACTCGTATCTTGTGTATGGTAGCTCGTAAATCGTAACCGATAAGTGGGAACTCGCATCTTGTATCTCGTGACGCGGAACACAGAACTTGGAACTCGAAACGCGTAACCGATAACTTGGAGCTCGTATCTTGTAATACGTAACTCGTTACCCATAACTCGGAACACGTATCTTGTTTCTAGTAGCTCGTAACTCTTTGCTGATTACCTGGAACTCGTATCTTGTGTCTCGTAGCTCGTAACTAGTACCTCGTAGATCGTAAGTCGTAATTGGTTACTCGTAACTGGTATATCGTAACTCGCAACTCGAAACTCGCATCTCGAAGCTCGTAACTCGTAACCCGTAAATCGCAGCTTATAACTCGCTACTTATAACCCGGAACTCGTATCTTGTGTATGGTAGCTCGTAAATCGTAACCGATAAGTGGGAACTCGCATCTTGTATCTCGTGACGCGTAACTCAGAACTTGGAACTGGTAACGCCATACCGATAACTCGGAGCTTGTATCTTGTATCTCTTACCTTGTAACTCGTAACTCGTAACTCGTTACCCATTACTCGAAACTCGTATCTTCTATTTCGGATCACGCAAATCATTGCCGATAACCTGGAACTCGTATCCTAGATTTTGAAGATCGTAACTCGTTACCAATAAGTGGGAACTCGCATCTTGTATCTCGTGACATGTAATCAAGAACTCGGAACTAGTAACGCGTTACCGCTAACTCGGAGCTCGTATCTTGTAACTCGTAACTCGTTACCCATATCTCGGAACTCGTATCTTATATATCGTAACTTGTAATCCATTACCGATAACCTGGAACACGTATCTTGCATCTCGTTGCTCGTAAATCGTTACCGATAAGTGGGAAATCGCAACTTGTATCTCGTGACGCGTAACTCAGAACTTGGAACTCGTAACGCGTTACCGATTACTCGGAGCTCGTATCTTGTATACCGTAACTTGTAATCCATCACCGATCTCGTGACGTGTAACTCAGGACTCGGAACTCGAAAGTTTTACCGATATCTCGGAGCTCGCATCTTGTATCACTTACCTTGTAACTCGTATTTCGTAACCCGTAACTCGTTGCCCATAACTTCGAACTGGAATCTTGATCTCGTATCTTGTAAATCAATGACGATAACATCGAACTGGTATCCTAGATCTAGTAGATCGTGACTCGTTACCGATAGGTGGAAACTCGCATCTTGTATCTCATGACGCGAAACTCAGAACTCGGAACTCGTAACGCGTAACCGACAACTCGGTGCGCGTATCTTGTAACTTGTAACTCGTTACTTATAACTCGGAATTGGTAGCTCGTAAATCGTAACCGATAAGTGGGAACTCGCATCTTGTATCTCGTGACGCGTAACTCAGAACTTGGAACTGGTAACGCCATACCGATAACTCGGAGCTTGTATCTTGTATCTCTTACCTTGTAACTCGTAACTCGTAACTCGTTACCCATTACTCGAAACTCGTATCTTCTATTTCGGATCACGCAAATCATTGCCGATAACCTGGAACTCGTATCCTAGATTTTGAAGATCGTAAC
Source organism: Bruchidius siliquastri (assembly GCA_949316355.1). NCBI lineage: Eukaryota > Metazoa > Arthropoda > Insecta > Coleoptera > Chrysomelidae > Bruchidius > Bruchidius siliquastri. Next base: position 24,013,554 of record OX438529.1, read on the forward strand.
TCGTTACCAATAAGTGGGAACTCGCATCTTGTATCTCGTGACATGTAACCAAGAACTCGGAACTAGTAACGCGTTACCGCTAACTCGGAGCTCGTATCTTGTAACTCGTAACTCGTAACTTGTTACCCATATATCGGAACTCGTATCTTATATATCGTAACTTGTAATCCATTACCGATCACCTGGAACACGTATCTTGCATCTCGTTGCTCGTAAATCGTTACCGATAAGTGGGAAATCGCAACTTGTATCTCGTGACGCGTAACTCAGAACTTGGAACTCGTAACGCGTTACCGATTACTCGGAGCTTGTATCTTGTAACTCGTAACTCGTAACTCGTTACCCATAACTTGGAACTTGTATCTTATATATCGTAGCTTGTAATCCAATACCGATAACCTGGAACTCGTTTCTTCCATGTCGTAGCTCGTAAATCGTTACCGATAAATGGGAACTCGCATCTTGTATCTCGTGACGTGTAACTCAGAACTCGGAACTAGTAACGCGTTACCGATGACTCGGCGCTCATATCTTGTAACTCGTAACTCGTTACCCATAATTTGGAACTCGTATCTTATATATCGTATCTGGTAATACATTACCGATAACCTGGAACTCGTATCTTGCATCTCGTTGCTCGTAAATCGTTTCCGATAAATTGGAACTCGCATCTTGTATCTCGTGACGTGTAATTGAGTACTCGGAACTCGAAAGTGTTACCGATAAATCGGAGCTCGTATCATGTATCACTTACCCGTAACTCGTTGCCCATAACTCGGAACTCGAATCTTGATCTCGGATCTTGTAAATCAATGACGATAACCTCCAACTCGTGTCCTAGAACTAGTAGTTCGTAACTCGTTACCGATAGGTGGAAGCTCGCACCTTGTATCTCATGACGCGTAACACAGAACTCGGAACTCGTAACGCGTAACCGATAACTCGGAGCTCGTATCTTGTAACACGTAACTCGTTACCCATAACTCGGATCACGTATCTTGTTTCTAGTAGCTCGTAACTCATTACTGATTACCTGGAACTCGTATCTTGTGTCTCGTAGCTCGTAACTAGTACCTCGTAGATCGCAAGCCGTAATTGGTTACTCGTAACTGGTATATCGTAACTCGCAAATCGAAACTCGCATCTCGAAACTCGTAACTCGTAACCCGTAAATCGCAGCTTATAACTCGCTACTTATAACCCGGAACTCGTATCTTGTGTATGGTAGCTCGTAAATCGTAACCGATAAGTGGGAACTCGCATCTTGTATCTCGTGACGCGTAACTCAGAACTCGGAACTAGTAACGCGTTACCGATGACTCGGAGCTCGTATCTTGTAACTCGTAACTTGATACCCATAACTCAGAACTCGTATCTTATATATGGTAACTTGTAATCCATTACCGATAACTTGGAACTCGTATCTTGCATCTCGTTGCTCGTAAATCGTTTCCGATAAATTGGAACTCGCATCTTGTATCTCGTGACGTGTAATTTAGTACTCGGAACTCGAAAGTGTTACCGATAACTCGGAGCTCGTATCTTGTATAACTTACCTTGTATCTCGTAACTCGTAACCCGTAACTCGTTACCCATAACTCCGAACTCGGATAACGATAACGATAACCTCGAACTGGTATCCTAGATCTATTAGTTCGTAACTCGATACCGATAGGTGAAAACTCGCATCTTGTATCTCATGACGCGAAACTCAGAACCTGGAACTCGTAACGCGTAACCGACAACTCGGTGCGCGCATCTTCTGACTCGTAACTCGTTTCCCATAACTCGGAACTCCTATCTTGTATCTAGTAGCTCGTAACTGATTACTGATTACCTGGAACTCGCATATTGTGTCTCGCAGCTCGAAACTAGTACCTCGTAGATCGTAAGTCGTAATTCGTAAACGTAACTCGTGTATCGTAACTCGCAACTCGCAACTCGCAACTCGCAACTCGCAACTCGCAACTCAAAACTCGCAACTCGCAACTCGTAACTCTTGAATCGCAGCTTACACCTTGCTACTCATAAGCCGGTACTCGTATCTTGTGTATCGTAGCTTGTAACCCATTACCACTAACAAGGAACTCGTATCTGGCCTCTCGTAGCTCGTGAATCGTTACCGATAAGTGGGAACTCGCAACTTGTATCTCATGACGCGAAACTCAGAACTCGGAACTCGTAACGTGAACCAATAATTCGGGAGCTCGTATATTGTAACTCGTAACTCGTTACCCATAACTCGGAACACGTATCTTGTATCTAGTAGCTCGTAACTCATAACTGATTACCTGGAACTCGTATGTTGTGTCTCGTAGCTCGTAACTCGTTACGATAAGTGGAAACTCGCATCTTGTATCTCGTAACTCGTAACTAGTACATCGTAGATCGTAAGTCGTAATTCGTTACTCGTAACTCGTATATGGTAAGTCGCAACTCGAAACTCGTAACTCGAAACTCATAACTCGTAAATCGTAGCCTATAACACGCTACTCATAACCCGGAACTCGTATCTTGTGTATCGTAGCTTCTAACACATTACCCATAACAAGGATCTTGTATCTTGCCTCTCGTAGCTCGTAAATCGTTACCGATAAGTGGGAACTCGTATCTTGTATCACTTACCTTGTAACTCGCAACTCGTAACCCGTAACTCGTTGCTCATAACTGGGAACTTGAAACTTGATCTAGGATCTTGTAAATCAATGACGATAACCTCGAACTCGTATCCTAGATCTAGTAGTTCGTAACTCGTTACCGATAGGTGGAAACTCGCATCTTGTATCTCATGACGCGAAACTCAGAACTCGGAACTCGTAACGCGTAACCGATAATTCGGAGCTCTTATCTTGTAACTTGGAACTCGTTACTTATAACTCGGAATTGGTATCTTGTATCTAGTAGCTCGTGACTCATTACTGATTACCTGGAACTCGTATCTTGTGTCTCGTAGCTCGTAACTCGTTACGATAAGTGGGAACTCGCATCTTGTATCTCGTAACGCGTAACTAGTACCTCGTAGATCGTAAGTCGTAATTCGTAACTTGTAACTCGTATATCGTAACTCGCAACTTGAAACTCGTAACTCGAAACTCGTAACTCGAAACTCGTAACTCGAAACTCGTAACTCGAAACTCGTAACTCGTAAGTCGAAACTCGTAACTCGAAACTCGAAACTCGAAACTCGAAACTCGTAACTCGTAACTCGTAACTCGTAACTTGTAACTCGTAAATCGCAGCTTATAGCTCGCTACTCATAACCCGGAACTTGTATCTTGCATCTTGTAGTTCGTAACTCGTTACCGATAGGTGGAAACTCGCATCTTGTATCTCATGACGCGAAACTCAGAACTCGGAACTCGTAACGCGTAACCGATAACTCGGAGCTCGTATCTTGTAACTTGTCACTCGTTACTTATAACTCGGAATTGGTATCTTGTATCTAGAAGCTCGTAACTCTTTACTGCTTACCTGGAACTCGTATCTTGTGTCTCGTAGCTCGTAACTCGTTACGATAAGTGGGAACTCGCATCTTGTATCTCGTAGCTGGTAAATCGTTACCGATGGGTGGAAACTCGCATCTTGTATCTAATGAAGTGAAACCCAGAACTCGGGACTCGTAACGCATAACCGATAACTCGGAGCTCGTATCTTGTAACTCGTAACTCGTTACCCATAACTCGGAACTCGTATCTTGTATTTAGTAGCTCGTAACTCATTACTGATTGCCTGGAACTCGTATCTTGTGTCTCGTAGCTCGTAACTCGTTACGATAAGTGGGAATTCGCATCTTGTATCTCGTGACGTGTAACTCAGAACTCGGAACTAGTAACGTGTTACCGATAACTCGGAGCTCGTATCTTGTAACTCGTAACTCGTTACCCGTAACTTGGAACTCGTATCTTGTATCTAGCAACTCTTAACTCATTACTGATTACCTGGAACTCGTATCTTGTGTCTAGTAGCTTGTAACTTTTTACCAATAACAAGGAACACGTATCTTTCCTCTCGTAGCTCGTAAATCGTTACCGATAAGTGTTAACCCGCATCTTGTATCTCATGACGCGAAACTCAGAACTTGGAACTCGTAACGCGTAACCGATAACTCGGAGCTCGTATCTTGTATCACTCACCTTGTAACTCGCGACTCGTAACCCGTAACTCGTTGCCCATAATTCGGAACTTGAATCTTGATCCCGGATCTTGTAAATCAATGACGATAACATCGAACTCGTATCCTAGATCTAGTAGTTCGTAACTCGTTACCGATAGGTGGAAACTCGCATCTTGTATCTCATGACGCGAAACTCAGAACTCGGAACTCGTAACGCGTAACCGATAACTCGGAGCTCGTATCTTGTAACTTGTCACTCGTTACTTATAACTCGGAATTGGTATCTTGTATCTAGAAGCTCGTAACTCTTTACTGCTTACCTGGAACTCGTATCTTGTGTCTCGTAGCTCGTAACTCGTTACGATAAGTGGGAACTCGCATCTTGTATCTCGTAGCTGGTAAATCGTTACCGATGGGTGGAAACTCGCATCTTGTATCTAATGAAGTGAAACCCAGAGCTCGGGACTCGTAACGCATAACCGATAACTCGGAGCTCGTATCTTGTAACTCGTAACTCGTTACCCATAACTCGGAACTCGTATCTTGTATTTAGTAGCTCGTAACTCATTACTGATTACCTGGAACTCGTATCTTGTGTCTCGTAGCTCGTAACTCGTTACGATAAGTGGGAATTCGCATCTTGTATCTCGTGACGTGTAACTCAGAACTCGGAACTAGTAACGTGTTACCGATAACTCGGAGCTCGTATCTTGTAACTCGTAACTCGTTACCCGTAACTTGGAACTCGTATCTTGTATCTAGCAACTCTTAACTCATTACTGATTACCTGGAACTCGTATCTTGTGTCTAGTAGCTTGTAACTTTTTACCAATAACAAGGAACACGTATCTTTCCTCTCGTAGCTCGTAAATCGTTACCGATAAGTGTTAACCCGCATCTTGTATCTCATGACGCGAAACTCAGAACTTGGAACTCGTAACGCGTAACCGATAACTCGGAGCTCGTATCTTGTATCGCTTACCTTGTAACTCGTAACTCGTAACCCGTAACTCGTTGCTCATAACCCGGAACTCGAATCTTGAGCTCGGATCTTGTAAATCATTGACGATAACCTCGAACTGGTATCCTAGATCTTTTAGTTCTTATCTCGTTACCGATAGGTGGAAGCTCGCATCTTGTATCTCATGACGCGAAACTCAGAACTCGGGACTCGTAACGCGTAACCGATAACTCGGAGCTCGTATCTTGTAACTCGTAACTCGTTACACATAGTTTGGAACACGTATCTTGTTTCTAGTAGCTCGTAGCTCATTACTGATTACCTGGAACTCGTATCTTGTCTCGTAGCTCGTAGCTCGTAGCTCGTTACGATAAGCGGGAACTCGCATCTTGTATCTCGTAACTCGTAACTAGTACCTCGTAGATCGTAAGTCGTATTTCGTTACTCGTAACTGGTATATCGTAACTCGCAACTCGAAACTCGCATCTCGAAACTCGTAACTCGTAACACGTAAATCGCAGCTTATAACTCGCTACTTATAACCCGGAACTCGTATCCTGTGTATCGTAGCTTGTAACCCATTACCAATAACAAGGAACTCGTATCTTGCCTCTCGTAGCTCGTAAATCGTAACCGATAAGTGGGAACTCGCATCTTGTATTTCGTGACGCGTAACTCAGAACTTGGAACTCGTAACGCGTTACCGATAACTCGGAGCTTGTATCTTGTATCTTTTACCTTGTAACTAGTAACTCGTAACTCGTTACCCATTACTCGGAATTCGTATCTTCTATCTCGGATCTCGCAAATCATTGCCGATAACCTGGAACTCGTATCCTAGATCTTGAGGATCGTAACTCGTTACCAATAAGTGGGAACTCGCATATTGTATCTCGTGACGTGTAACTCAGAACTCGGAACTAGTAACGCGTTACCGATAACTCGGAGCTTGTATCTTGTAACTCGTAACTCGTAACTCGTAACTCGTAACTCGTAACTCGTAACTCGTAACTCGTAACTCGTAACTCGTAACTCGTAACTCGTAACTCGTAACTCGTAACTCGTAACTCGTAACTCGTAACTCGTAACTCGTAACTCGTAACTCGTAACTCGTAACTCGTAACTCGTAACTCGTAACTCGTAACTCGTAACTCGTAACTCGTAACTCGTAACTCGTAACTCGTAACTCGTAACTCGTAACTCGTAACTCGTAACTCGTAACTCGTAACTCGTAACTCGTAACTCGTAACTCGTAACTCGTAACTCGTAACTCGTAACTCGTAACTCGTAACTCGTAACTCGTAACTCGTAACTCGTAACTCGTAACTCGTAACTCGTAACTCGTAACTCGTAACTCGTAACTCGTAACTCGTAACTCGTAACTCGTAACTCGTAACTCGTAGCTCGTAACTCGTAACTCGTAACTCGTAACTCGTAACTCGTAACTCGTAACTCGTAACTCGTAACTCGTAACTCGTAACTCGTAACTCGTAACTCGTAACTCGTAACTCGTAACTCGTAACTCGTAACTCGTAACTCGTAACTCGTAACTCGTAACTCGTAACTCGTAACTCGTAACTCGTAACTCGTAACTCGTAACTCGTAACTCGTAACTCGTAACTCGTAACTCGTAACTCGTAACTCGTAACTCGTAACTCGTAACTCGTAACTCGTAACTCGTAACTCGTAACTCGTAATTCGTAACTCGTAACTCGTAACTCGTAACTCGTAACTCGTAACTCGTAACTCGTAACTCGTAACTCGTAACTCGTAACTCGTGACTCGTGACTCGTAACTCGTAACTCGTAACTCGTAACTCGTAACTCGTAACTCGTAACTCGTAACTCGTAACTCGTGACTCGTGACTCGTAACTCGTAACTCGTAACTCGCAACTCGAAACTCGCATCTCGAAACTCGTAACTCGTAACACGTAAATCGCAGCTTATAACTCGCTACTTATAACCCGGAACTCGTATCCTGTGTATCGTAGCTTGTAACCCATTACCAATAACAAGGAACTCGTATCTTGCCTCTCGTAGCTCGTAAATCGTAACCGATAAGTGGGAACTCGCATCTTGTATTTCGTGACGCGTAACTCAGAACTTGGAACTCGTAACGCGTTACCGATAACTCGGAGCTTGTATCTTGTATCTTTTACCTTGTAACTAGTAACTCGTAACTCGTACCTCAATACCGATAGGTGGAAACTCGCATCTTGTATCTCATGACGCGAAACTTAGAACTCGGAACTCGTAACGCGTAACCGATAACTCGGTGCGCGTATCTTGTAACTCGTAACTCGTTACCCATAACTCGGAACTAGTATCTTATATCTAGTAGCTCGTAACTCATTACTGATTACCTGGAACTCGTGTCATGTTTCTCGTAGCTCGTAACTCGTTACGATAAGTGGGAAATCGCAACTTGTATCTCGTGACGCGTAACTCGGAACTTGGAACTCGTAACACGTTACCGATAACTCTGTATCTTGCATCTCTCACCCTGTAACTCGTAACTCGTAACTCGTAACTCGTTACCCATTACTCGGAACTCGTATATTCTATCTCGGATCCAGCAAATCATTGCCGATAACCTGGAACTCGTATCCTAGATCTTGAAGGTCGTAACTCGTTACCAATAAGTGGGAATTCGCATCTTGTATCTCGTGACGCGTAACTCAGAACTTGGAACTGGTAACGCGTTACCGATAACTCGGAGCTCGTATCTTGTAACTCGTAAATCGTAACTCGTTACCCATAACTCGGAACTTGTATCTTATATATCGTAACCTGTAATCCATTAACGATAACCTGGAACTCGTATCTTGTATCTGGTTGCTAGTAAATCGTTACCAATAAAAGGGAACTCGCATCTTGTATCTCGTGATGCGTAACTCAGAAGTCGGAACTCGAAACTGCTACCGATAACTCGGAGCTCGTATCTTGTATCACTTACCTTGTAACTCGTAACTCGTAACCTGTAACTCGTTGCCGATAACTCGGAACTCGAATCTTGATCTCGGATCCTGTGAATCAATGACGATAGCCTCGAACTCGTATCCTAGATCTAGTAGTTCTTAACCATTTACCGATATGCGGAAACTCGCATCTTGTATCTCATGACGTTAAACTCAGAATTCGGAACTTGTAACGCGTAACCGCTAACTCGGAACTCATATCTTGTATCTAGTAGCTCGCAACTCATTACTGATTACCTAGAACTCGTGTCTCGTGTCTCGTAGCTAGTAACTCGTTACGATAAGTGGAAACTCGCATCTTGTATCTCGTAACTCGTAACTCGTAACTAGTACCTCGTAGAACTTAAGTCGTAATCCGTAACTCGTAACTCGTATATCGTAACTTGCAGCTCGAAACTCGAAACTCGTAACTCATAACTCGTAACTCGTAAATCGCAGCTTATAACTCGCTACTCATATCCCTGAACTCGCATCGTGTGTATCGTGGCTTGTAACCCATTATCAGTAACAAGGAACCCGTATCTTGCCTATCGTAGCTCGCAAATCGTTACCAACAAGTGGGAACTCGCAACTTGTATCTCGTGACGCGTAACTCAGAACTCGGAACTCGTAACTCGTTACCGATAACTCGAAGCTTGTATCTTGTATCTCTTACCTTGTAACTCGTAACTTGTAACTCGTAACTCGTTACCTATGACTCGGAACTCGTATCTTCTATCTCCGATCTCCCAAATCATTGCCGGTAACCTGGAACTCGTATCCTAGATCTTGAAGATCGTAGCTCGTTACCAATAAGTGGGAACTCGCATCTTGTAACTCGTGACGTGTAACTCAGAACTCGGTACTAGTAACGCGTTACCAAAAACTCGGAGCTCGTATCTTGTAACTCCTAACTCGTTACCCATAACTCGGAACTCGTATCTTATATATCGTAACTTGTTTATCCATTACCGAAAACCTGGAACTCATATCTCGCATCTCGTAGCTCGTAAACTGTTACCGATAAATGGGAACTCGCATCTTGCATCTCGTGAGGCGTAACTCAGGACTTGGAACTCGAAAGTGTTACCGATAACTCGGAGCTCGTATCTAGTATCACTTACCCTGTAACTCGCAACTCGTAACCCGTAACTGGTTGCCCATAACTCGGAACTCGAATCTTGATCTCGGATCTTGTGAATGAATGACGATAACCGCGAACTCGTATCCTAGATCTAGTAGTTCGTAACTCGTTACCGATTTTGCGGAAACTCGCATCCTGTATCTCATGACGCGTTACTCATAACTCAGAACTCGTATCTTATTTATCGTAACTTGCAATCCATTACCGATAACCTGGAACTCGTATCTTGCATCTCGTTGCTCGTAAATCGTTACCGATAAATGGGTACTCGCATCATGTATCTCGTGACGCGTAACACAGGACTCGGAACTCGAAAGTTTTACCGATATCTCGGAGCTCGTATCTTGCATCACTTACCTTGTAACTCGTAACTCGTAACCCGTAACTCGTTGCCCATAACTCCGAACTCGAATCTTGATCTCGTATCTTGTAAATCAATGACGATAACCTCGAACTGGTATCCTAGATCTAGTAGTTCGTAACTCGTTACCGATAGGTGGAAACTCGCATCTTGTATCTCATGACGCGAAACTCAGAAATCGGAACTCGTAACGCGTAACCGACAACTTGGTGCGCGAATCTTGTGACTCGTAACTCGTTACCCATTACTCGGAACCCGTATTCTTATACATGGTAACTTGTAATCCATTACCGATAACCTGGAACTCATATCTTGCATCTCGTAGCTCGTAAATCGTTACCGATAAATGGGAACTCGCATCTTGTATCTCGTGACGCCTAACTCAGGACTCGGAGCTCGAAAGTGTTACCGATAATTCGGAGCTCGTATCTTGTATCACTAACCTTGTAACTCGTAACTCGTAACCCGTAACTCCTGGTCCATAACTCGGAACTCGAATCTTGAATTTGGATCTTATAAATCAATGACAATAACCTCGAACTCGTATCCTAGAATCAGTAGTTCGTAACTCGTTACCGATAAATGGGAACTCGCATCTTGTATCTCATGACGCGAAACTCAGAACTCGGAACTCGTAACGCGTAACCGATAACTCGGAGCTCGAATCTTGTAACTCGTAACTCGTAACTCGTTACCCATAACTCGGAACTCGTATCTTATATATTGTAACTTGTAATCCACTACCAATAAGCTGGAACTCGTATCTTGCATCTCGTAGCTCGTAAATCGTTTCCGATAAATGGGAACTCGCATTTTGTAACTCGTGACGTTTAACTCAGGACTCGGAACTCGAAGGTGTTACCGACAAACGACTCGTATCTTGTGTCTCGTAGCTCGTAACTCGTTACGATAAGTGGGTACTCGCATCTTGTATCTCGTAACTCGTAACTCGTATATCGTAACTCGCAACTCGAAAGTCGTAACTCGCAATCGCAGCTTGTAACTCGCTACTCATATCCCGGAACTCGCATCTTGTGTATCGTAGCTTGTAACCCATTATCAATAACAAGGAACTCGTATCTTGCCTCTCGTTGCTCGTAAATCGTTACCGAAAAGAGGGAACTCGCAACTTGTATCTCGTGACGCGTAACTCAGAACATGGAACTCGTAACGCGTTACCGATAACTCGGAGCCTGTACCTTGTATCTCTTATCTTGTAACTCGTAACTTGTAACTCGTAACTCGTTACCTATGACTCGAAACTCGTATCTTCTATCTCGGATCTCGCAAATCACTGCCGGTAACCTGGAACTCGTATCCTAGATCGTGAAGATCGTAGCTCGTTACCAATAAGTGGGAACGCGCATCTTGTATCTCGTGACGTGTAACTCAGAACTCGGACTAGTAACTCGTTACCTATAACTCGGAACTCGTATCTTATATATCGTAACTTGTTTATCCATTACCGAAAACCTGGAACTGATATCTTGCATCTCGTAGCTCGTAAATTGTTACCGATAAATGGGAACTCGCATCTTGTATCTCGTGACGCGTAACTCAGGACTCGGTACTGGAAAGTGTTACCGACAACTCGGAGCTCGTATCTAGTATCACTTACCTTGTAACTCGCAACTCGTAACCCGTAACACGTTGCCTATAGCTCGGAACTCGAATCTTGATCTCGGATCTTGTGAATGAATGACGATAACCTCGAACTCGTATCCTAGATATAGTAGATCATAACTCGTTACCCATAGGTGGGAACTCGCATCTTGTAACTCATGACGCAAAACTCGGAACTCGGAATTCGTAACTCGAAACCAATAACTCGGAGCTCGTATCTTGTAACTCGTAACTCGTAACTCGTAACTCGTTACCCATAACTCGGAACTCGTATCTTATATATTGTAATTTGTAATCCACTACCAATAACCTGGAACTCGTATCTTGCATCTCGTAGCTCGTAAATCGTTTCCGATAAATGGGAACTCGCATCTTGTATCTCGTGACGTTTAACTCAGGACTCGGGACTCGAAGGTGTTACCGACAAACGACTCGTATCTTGTGTCTCGTAGCTCGAAACTCGTTACGATAAGTGGGTACTCGCATCTTGTATCTCGTAACTCGTAACTAGTACCTCGTAGATCATAAGTCGTAATTCGTAACTCGTAACTCGTATATCGTAACTTGCAACTCGAAGGTCGTAACTCGCAATCGCAGCTTATAACTCGCTACTCATATCCCGGAACTCGCATCTTGTGTATCGTAGCTTGTAACCCATTATCAGTAACAAGGAACTCGTATCTTGCCTCTCGTAGCTCGTAACTCGTTACCGATAAGAGGGAACTCGCAACTTGTATCTCGTGACGCGTAACTCAGAACATGGAACTCGTAACGCGTTACCGATAACTCGGAGCTTGTACCTTGTATCTCTTATCTTGTAACTCGTAACTTGTAACTCGTAACTCGTTACCTATGACTCGAAACTCGTATCTTCTATATCGGATCTCGCAAATCACTGCCGGTAACCTGGAACTCGTATCCTAGATCGTGAAGATCGTAGCTCGTTACCTATAAGTGGGAACTCGCATCTTGTATCTCGTGACGCGTAACTCAGAACTGGGACTCGTAATGCGTTATCGATAACTCGAAGCTTGTATCTTGTATCTCTTACCTTGTAACTCGTAACTCGTAACTCGTAACTCGTAACTCGTAACCCGTAACTCCTTGCCCATAACTCGGAAATCGAATCTTGATCTAGGATCTTGTAAATCAATGACAATTACCTCGAACTCGTGTACCAGAACTGGTAGTTCATAACTCGTTACCCATAGGTGGAAGCTAGCATCTTGTATCTCACGACGCGAAACTCAGAACTCGGAACTCGTAACACGTAACCGATATCTCAGAGCTCGTATCTTGTAACTCGTAACTCGTTACCCATAACTCGGAACACGTATCTTGTTTCTAGTAGCTTGTAACTCGTTACTGATTACCTGGAACTCGTATCTTGTGTCTCGTAGTTCGTAACTCGTTACGATAAGTGGAAACTCGCAACTTGTATCTGGTAACTCGTAACTAGTATCTCGTATATCTTAACTCGTAACTCGAAACTCGTAACTCGAAGCTCGTAACTCGTTACTTATTACTCGGAACTCGTATCTTCTATCTCGGGTCTCGCAAATCATTGACGATAACCTGGAACTCATATCATAGATTTTGAAGATCGTAACTCGTTAACAATAAGTGGGAACTCGCATCTTGTATCTCGTGACGTGTAACTCAGAACTCGAAACTAGTAACGCGTTACCCATAACTCGGAACTCGTATCTTATATATCGTAACTTGCAATCCTTTACCGATAACCTGGAACTCGTATCTTGCATCTCGTTGCTCGTAAATCGTTACCGATAAGTGGGAAATCGCAACTTGTATCTCGTGACGCGTAACTCAGAACTTGGAACTCGTAACGCGTTACCGATTACTCGGAGCTCGTATCTTGTATACCGTAACTTGTAATCCATCACCGATAACTTGGAACTCGTATCTTGCATGTCGTTGCTCGTAAACCGTTACCGACAAATGGGAACTCGTATCTAGTATCTCGTGACGCGTAACTCAGGACTCGGAACTCGAAAGTGTTACCGATAACTCCGAGCTCGTATCTTGTATCACTTACCTTGTAAGTCGTAACTCGTAACTCGTTACCAATAACTCGGAAATCGTATCTTATATATAGTAACTTGTAATCCTTTACCGATAACCTGGAACACGTATCTTGGATCTGGTTGTTCGTAAATCGTTACCGATAAATGGGAACTCGCATCTTGTATCTCGTGACGTGTAACTCAGGACTCGGAACTCAAAAGTTTTACCGATATCTCGGAGCTCGCATCTTGTATCACTTACCTTTTAACTCGTAATTCGTAACCCGTAACTCGTTGCCCATAACTCCGAACTCCAATCTTGAGCTCGTATCTTGTAAATCAATGACGATAACCTCGAACTGGTATCCTAGATCTAGTAGATCGTAACTCGTTACCGATAGGTGGAAACTCGCATCTTGTATCTCATGACGCGAAACTCAGAACCCGGAACTCGTAACGCGTAACCGACAACTCGGTGCGCGTATCTTGTAACTTGTAACTCGTTACCCATTACTCGGAACTCGTATCTTATACATAGTAACTTGTAATCCATTACCGATAACCTGGAACTCATATCTTGCATCTCGTAGCTCGTAAATCATTACCGATAAATGGGAACTCACATCTTGTGTCTCGTGACGCCTAACTCAGGACTCGGAGCTCGAAAGTGTTACCGATAATTCGGAGCTCGTATCTTGTATCACTTACCTTGTAAGTCGTAACTCGTAACCCGTAACTCCTTGCCCATAACTCGGAACTCGAATCTTGATCTCGGATCTTGTAAATCAATGACAATAACCACGAACTGGTGTCCTAGAACTAGTAGTTCGTAACTCGTTACCGATAGGTGGAAGCTCGCATCTTGAATCTCATGACGCGAAACTCAGAACTCGGAACTCGTAACGCGTAACCGATAACTCGGAGCTCGTATCTTGTAACTCGTAACTCGTTACCCATAACTCGGAACACTTATCTTATTTCTAGTAGCTTGTAACTCGTTACTGATTACCTGGAACTCGTATCTTGTGTCTCGTAGTTCGTAACTCGTTACGATAAGTGGAAACTCGCAACTTGTATCTCGTAACTCGTAACTAGTACCTCGTAGATCGTAAGTCGTAATTCGTAACTCGTAACTCGTATATCATAACTCGCAACTCGAAACTCATAACTCGAAGCTCGTAACTCGTTACTTATTACTCGGAACTCGTATCTTCTATCTCGGGTCTCGCAAATCATTGACGATAACCTGGAACTCATATCATAGATTTTGAGGATCGTAATTCGTTAACAATAAGTGGGAACTCGCATCTTGTATCTCGTGACGTGTAACTCAGAACTCGTAACTCGTAACTCGTTACCCATAACTCGGAACTCGTATCTTATATATCGTAACTTGTAATCCATTACCGATAACCTGTAACACGTATCTTGCATGTCGTTGCTCGTAAACCGTTACCGACAAATGGGAACTCGCGTCTAGTACCTCGTGACGCGTAACTCAGGACTCGGAACTCGAAAGTGCTACCGATAACTCGGAGCTCGTATCTTGTATCACTTACCTTGTAAGTCGTAACTCGTAACTCGTTACCCATAACTCGGAACTCGTATCTTATATATAGTAACTTGTAATCCATTACCGATAACCTGGAACACGTATCTTGGATCTCGTTGTTTGTAAATCGTTACCGATAAATGGGAACTCGCATCTTGTATCTCGTGACGTGTAACGCAGAACTCGGAACTAGTAAAGCGTTACCGATGACTCGGAGCTCGTATCTTGTAACTCGTAACTCGTTACTCATAACTCGGTACTCGTATCTTATATATGGTAACTTGTAATCCATTGCCGATAACCTGGAACTCGTATCTTGCATCTCGTTGCTCGTAAATCGTTTCCGATAAATTGGAACTCGCAACTTGTATCTCGTGACGCGTAACTCAGAACTTGGAACTCGTAACGCGTTTCCGATTACTCGGAGCTCGTATCTTGTATACCGTAACTTGTAATCCATCACCGATCTCGTGACGTGTAACTCAGGACTCGGAACTCGAAAGTTTTACCGATATCTCGGAGCTCGCATCTTGTATCACTTACCTTGTAACTCGTATTTCGTAACCCGTAACTCGTTGCCCATAACTTCGAACTGGAATCTTGATCTCGTATCTTGTAAATCAATGACGGTAACCTCGAACTGGTATCCTAGATCTAGTAGATCGTGACTCGTTACCGATAGGTGGAAACTCGCATCTTGTATCTCATGACGCGAAACTCAGAACTCGGAACTCGTAACGCGTAACCGACAACTCGGTGCACGTATCTTGTAACTTGTAACTCGTTACTTATAACTCGGAATTGGTAGCTCGTAAATCGTAACCGATAAGTGGGAACTCGCATCTTGTATCTCGTGACGCGTAACTCAGAACTTGGAACTGGTAACGCCATACCGATAACTCGGAGCTTGTATCTTGTATCTCTTACCTTGTAACTCGTAACTCGTAACTCGTTACCCATTACTCGAAACTCGTATCTTCTATTTCGGATCACGCAAATCATTGCCGATAACCTGGAACTCGTATCCTAGATTTTGAAGATCGTAACTCGTTACCAATAAGTGGGAACTCGCATCTTGTATCTCGTGACATGTAACCAAGAACTCGGAACTAGTAACGCGTTACCGCTAACTCGGAGCTCGTATCTTGTAACTCGTAACTCGTAACTTGTTACCCATATCTCGGAACTCGTATCTTATATATCGTAACTTGTAATCCATTACCGATCACCTGGAACACGTATCTTGCATCTCGTTGCTCGTAAATCGTTACCGATAAGTGGGAAATCGCAACTTGTATCTCGTGACGCGTAACTCAGAACTTGGAACTCGTAACGCGTTACCGATTACTCGGAGCTCGTATCTTGTATACCGTAACTTGTAATCCATCACCGATCTCGTGACGTGTAACTCAGGACTCGGAACTCGAAAATTTTACCGATATCTCGGCACTCGCATCTTGTATCACTTATCTTGTAACTCGTATTTCGTAACCCGTAACTCGTTGCCCATAACTTCGAACTGGAATCTTGATCTCGTATCTTGTAAATCAATGACGATAACCTCGAACTGGTATCCTAGATCTAGTAGATCGTGACTCGTTACCGATAGGTGGAAACTCGCATCTTGTATCTCATGACGCGAAACTCAGAACTCGGAACTCGTAACGCGTAACCGACAACTCGGTGCGCGTATCTTGTAATTTGTAACTCGTTACCCATAACTCGGAACTCCTATCTTGTATCTAGTAGCTCGTAATTCATTACTGATTAATTGGAACTCGCATCTTGTGTCTCGCAGCTTGTAACCCGTTACCAGTAAGTGGGAACTCGCATCTTGTATCTCGTGACGTGTAACTCAGAACTCGGAACTGGTAACGCGTTACCGCTAACTCGGAGCTCGTATCTTGTAACTCGTAACTCGTAACTTGTTACCCATATCTCGGAACTCGTATCTTATATATCGTAACTTGTAATCCATTACCGATAACCTGGAATACGTATCTTGCATCTCGTTGCTCGTAAATCGTTACCGATAAGTGGGAAATCGCAACTTGTATCTCGTGACGCGTAACTCAAAACTTGGAACTCGTAACGCGTTACCGATTACTCGGAGCTCGTATCTTGTATACCGTAACTTGTAATCCATCACCGATCTCGTGACGTGTAACTCAGGACTCGGAACTCGAAAGTTTTACCGATATCTCGGAGCTCGCATCTTGTATCACTTACCTTGTAACTCGTATTTCGTAACCCGTAACTCGTTGCCCATAACTTCGAACTGGAATCTTGATCTCGTATCTTGTAAATCAATGACGATAACCTCGAACTGGTATCCTAGATCTAGTAGATCGTGACTCGTTACCGATAGGTGAAAACTCGCATCTTGTATCTCATGACGCGAAACTCAGAACTCGGAACTCGTAACGCGTAACCGACAACTCGGTGCGCGTATCTTGTAATTTGTAACTCGTTACCCATAACTCGGAACTCCTATCTTGTATCTAGTAGCTCGTAATTCATTACTGATTAATTGGAACTCGCATCTTGTGTCTCGCAGCTTGTAACCAGTTACCAGTAAGTGGGAACTCGCATCTTGTATCTCGTGACGTGTAACTCAGAACTCGGAACTAGTAACGCGTTACCGATGACTCGGCGCTCATATCTTGTAACTCGTAACTCGTTACCCATAATTTGGAACTCGTATCTTATATATCGTAACTGGTAATCCATTACCGATAACCTGGAACTCGTATCTTGCATCTCGTTGCTCGTAAATCGTTTCCGATAAATTGGAACTCGCATCTTGTATCTCGTGACGTGTAATTGAGTACTCGGAACTCGAAAGTGTTACCGATAAATCGGAGCTCGTATCATGTATCACTTACCCGTAACTCGTTGCCCATAACTCCGAACTCGAATTTTGATCTCGGATCTTGTAAATCGACGACGATAACCTCGAACTCGTATCCTAGATATAGTAATTCGTAACTCGTTACGATAAGTGGGAACTCGCAACTTGTATCTCGTAACTCATAGCCCGGAACCCGTATCTTGTGTATCGTATTTCGTAAATCGTTACCGATAAGTGGGAAATCGCTAATTGTATCTCGTGACGCCTAACTCAGGACTCGGAGCTCGAAAGTGTTACCGATAATTCGGAGCTCGTATCTTGTATCGCTTACCTTGTAACTCGTAACTCGTAACTCGTAACTCGTAACTCGTAACTCGTTACTCATTACTCGGAACTCGTATCTTGTATACCGTAACTTGTAATTCATCACCGATAACCTGGAACTCGTATCTTGCATGTCGTTGCTCGTAAACCGTTACCGACAAATGGGAACTCGCATCTAATATCTCGTGACGCGCAACTCAGGACTCGGAACTCGAAAGTGTTACCGATAGCTCGGAGCTCGTATCTTGTATCGCTTACATTGTAAGTCGTAACTCGTAACTCGTTACCCATAACTCGGAACTCGTATCTTATATATAGTAACTTGTAATCCATTACCGATACCCTAGAACACGTATCTTGGATCTCGTTGTTCGTAAATCGTTACTGATAAATGGGAACTCGCATCTTGTATCTCGTGACGTGTAACTCAGGACTCGGAAATCGAAAGTTTTACCGATATCTCGGAGCTCGCATCTTGTATCACTTACCTTGTAACTAGTAACTCGTAACCCGTAACTCGTTGCCCATCACTCCGAACTCGAATCTTGATCTCGTATCTTGTAAATCAATGACGATAATCTCGAACTGGTAACGCGTAACCGACAACTCGGTGGCGTATCTTGTAACTTGTAACTCGCTACGCATAGCTCGGAACTACTATCTTGTATCTAGTAGCTCGTAACTCATTACTGATTACCTGGAACTCGCATCTTGTGTCTCGCAGCTCGTAACTCGTTACGATAAGTGGGAACTCGCATCTTATACGTCGTAACTCATAACCCGGAACCCGTATCTTGTGTATCGTAGCTTGTAACCCATTACCAATAACAAGGAACTCGTATCTTGCCTCTCGTAGTTCGTAAATCGTTACCGATAAGTGGGAAATCGCTACTTGTATCTCGTGACGCAAAATTCAGAACTTGGAGCTCGTAACGTGTTACCGATAACTCGGAGTCTGTATCTTGTATCTCTTACCCTGTAACTCGTAACTCGTTACTCATTACTCGGAACTCGTATCTTATATATGGTAATTTGTAATCCATTACGGATAACCTGGAACTCATATCTTGCATCCTGTAGCTCCTAAATCGTTACCGATAAATGGGAACTTGCATCTTGTATCTCGTGACGCCTAACTCAGGACTCGGAGCTCGAAGGTGTTACCGATAATTCGGAGCTCGTATTTTGTATCACTTACCTTGTAACTCGTAACTCGTAACCCGTAACTCGTTGCCCATAACTCGGAACTCGAATCTTGATCTCGGATCTTGTAAATCAATGACGATAACCTCCAACTCGTGTCCTAGAACTAGTAGTTCGTAACTCGTTACCGATAGGTGGAAGCTCGCACCTTGTATCTCATGACGCGTAACTCAGAACTCGGAACTCGTAAGGCGTAACCGATAACTCGGAGCTCGTATCTTGTAACACGTAACTCGTTACCCATAACTCGGATCACGTATCTTGTTTCTAGTAGCTCGTAACTCATTACTGATTACCTGGAACTCGTATCTTGTGTCTCGTAGCTCGTAACTAGTACCTCGTAGATCGCAAGCCGTAATTGGTTACTCGTAACTGGTATATCGTAACTCGCAAATCGAAACTCGCATCTCGAAACTCGTAACTCGTAACCCGTAAATCGCAGCTTATAACTCGCTACTTATAACCCGGAACTCGTATCTTGTGTATGGTAGCTCGTAAATCGTAACCGATAAGTGGGAACTCGCATCTTGTATCTCGTGACGCGTAACTCAGAACTCGGAACTAGTACCGCGTTACCGATAACTCGGAGCTTGTATCTTGTAACTCGCAACTCGTAACTCGTAACCCGTTACCCATAACTTGGAACTCGTATCTTATGTATCGTAGCTTGTAATCCAATTCCAATAACCTGGAACTCGTATCTTGCATGTCGTAGCTCGTAAATCGTTACCGATAAATGGGAACTCGTATCTTGTATCTCGTGACGTGTAACTCAGAACTCGGAACTAGTAACGCGTTACCGATGACTCGGAGCTCGTATCTTGTAACTCGTAACTTGATACCCATAACTCAGAACTCGTATCTTATATATGGTAACTTGTAATCCATTACCGATAACCTGGAACTCGTATCTTGCATCTCGTTGCTCTTAAATCGTTTCCGATAAATTGGAACTCGCATCTTGTATCTCGTGACGTGTAATTTAGTACTCAGAACTCGAAAGTGTTACCGATAACTCGGAGCTCGTATCTTATATCACTTACCTTGTATCTCGTAACTCGTAACCCGTAACTCGTTGCCCATAACTATGAACTCGAATCTTGATCTCGGATCTTGTAAATCGATGCTGATAACCTAGAACTCGTATCCTAGATCTAGGAGTTCGTAACTCGTTACCGATGGGTGGAAGCTCGCATCTTGTATCTCACGACGCGTAACTCAGAACTTGGAACTCGTAACGCGTAACCGACAACTCGGTGCGAGTATCTTGTAACTCGTAACTCGTTTCCCATAACTCGGAACTCCTATCTTGTATCTAGTAGCTCGTAACTCATTACTGATTACCTGGAACTCGCATCTTGTGTCTCGCAGCTCGTAACTCGTTACGATAAGTGAGAACTCGCAACTTGTATCTCGTAACTCATAACCCGGAACCCGTATCTTGTGTATCGTAGCTTGTAACCCATTACCAATAACAAGGAACTCGTATCTTGCCTCTCGTATTTCGTAAATCGTTACCGATATGTGGGAAATCGCTAATTGTATCTCGTGACGCATAACTCGGAACTCAGAACTCGTAACGTGTAACCGACAACTCGGTGCGCGTATCTTGTAACTTGTAGCTCGTTACCCATAACTCGGAACTCCTATCTTGTATCTAGTAACTTGTAATCCATTACCGATAACCTGGAACACGTATCTTGGATCTCGTTGTTCGTAAATCGTTACCGATAAATGGGAACTCGCATCTTGTATCTCGTGACGTGTAATTCAGGACTCGGAACTCGAAAGTTTTACCGATATCTCGGAGCTTGCATCTTGTATCACTTACCTTGTAACTCGTAACTCGTAACCCGTAACTCATTGCCCATAACTCCGAACTCGAATCTTGATCTCGTATCTTGTAAATCAATGACGATAACTTCGAACTGGTATCCTAGATCTAGCAGATCGTAACTCGTTACCGGTAGGTGGAAACTCGCATCTTGTATCTCATGACGCGAAACTCGGAACTCGGAACTCGTAACGTGTAACCGACAACTCGGTGCGCGTATCTTGTAACTTGTGACTCGTTACCCATAACTCGGAACTCCTATCTTGTATCTAGTAGCTCGTAACTCATTACTAATTACCTGGAACTCGCATCTTGTGTCTCGCAGCTCGTAACTCGTTACGATAAGTGGGAACTCGCATCTTGTACGTCGTAACTCATAACCCGGAACCTGTATCTTGTGTATCGTAGCTTGTTACCCATTACCAATAACAAGGAACTCGTATCTTGCCTCTCGTAGTTCGTAAATCGTTACCGATCAGTGGGAAATCGCTACTTGTAACTCAGAACTCGGAACTAGTAACGCGTTACCGATGACTCGGAGCTCGTATCTTGTAACCCGTAACTCCTTACCCATAACTCGGAACTCGTATCTTATATATGGTAACTTGTAATCCATTACCGATAACCTGGATTTCGTATCTTGCATCTCGTTGCTCGTAAATTGTTTCCGATAAATTGGAACTCGCATCTTGTATCTCGTGACGTGTAATTTAGTTCTCGGAACTCGAAAGTGTTACCGATAACTCGGAGCTCGTATCTTGTATCACTTACCTTGTATCTCGTAGCTCGTAACCCGTAACTCGTGGCCAATACTCCGAACTAGAATCTTGATCTCGTATCTTGTAAATCAGTGACGATAACCTCGAACTGGTATCCTAGATCTGGTAGTTCGTAACTCGATCCCGATAGGTGGAAACTCGCATCTTGTATCTCATGACGCGAAACTCAGAACTCGGAACTCGTAACGCGTAACCGACAACTTGGTGCGCCCATCTTGTAACTCGTAACTTGTTTCCCATAACTCGGAACTCCTATCTTGTATCTAGTAGCTCGTAACTCATTACTGATTAACTGGAACTCACATCATGTGTCTCGCAGCTCGTAACTCGTTACGATAAGTGGGAACTCGTGTCTTATACGTCGTAACTCATAACCCGGAACCCGTATCTTGTGTATCGTAGCTTGTAACCCATTACCAATAACAAGGAACTCGTATCTTGCCTCACGTAGTTCGTAAAAAATTACCGATAAGTGGGAAATCGCTACTTGTATCTCGTGACGCATAACTCAGAACTTGGAGCTCGTAACGCGTTACCGATAACTTGGAGCCTGTATCTTGTATCTCTTACCCTGTAACACGTAACTCGTAACTTGTAACTCGTTACTCATTACTCGGAACTCGTATCTTATATATGGTAACTTGTAATCAATTACGGATAACTTGGAACTCATACCTTGCATCTTGTAGCTCATAAATCGTTACCGATAAAAGGGAACTTGCATCTTGTATCTCGTGACGCCTAACTCAGGACTCGAAGCTCGAGGGTGTTACCGATAACTTGGAGCTCGTATTTTGTATCACTTACCTTGTAACTTGTATCTCGTAACCCGTAACTCGTTGCCCATAACTCGGAACTCGAATCTTGATCTCGGATCTTGTAAATCAATGACGATAACCTCGAACTCGTATCCTAGATCTTGTAGTTCGTAACTCGTTACTGATAGGTGGATGCTCGCATACTGTATCTCATGACTCGAAACTCAGAACTCGTAACGCGTAAACGATAACTCGGAGCTCGTATCTTGTACCTCGTAACTCGTTAATTATCACTCGGAACTCGCATCTTGTACCTAGTGGCTCGTACCTCATTACTGATTACCTGGAAATCGTATCTTGTGTCTCGCAGCTCGTAACTCGTTACGATAAGTGGGAACTCGTGTCTTATACGTCGTAACTCATAACCCGGAACCCGTATCTTGTGTATCGTAGCTTGTAACCCATTACCAATAACAAGGAACTCGTATCTTGCCTCACGTAGTTCGTAAAAAGTTACCGATAAGTGGGAAATCGCTACTTGTATCTCATGACGCGAAACTCAGAACCTGGAACTCGTAACGCGTAACCGACAACTTGGTGCGCGCATCTTGTGACTCGTAACTCGTTTCCCATAACTCGGAACTCCTATCTTGTATCTAGTAGCTCGTAACTGATTACTGATTACCTGGAACTCGCATATTGTGTCTCGCAGCTCTAAACTAGTACCTCGTAGATCGTAAGTCGTAAGTCGTAATTCGTAACTCGTAACTCGTGTATCGTAACTCGCAACTCGCAACTCGCAACTCGCAACTCGCAACTCGCAACTCGCAACTCGCAACTCAAAACTCGCAACTCGCAACTCGTAACTCGTAAATCGCAGCTTACACCTTGCTACTCATAAGCCGGAACTCGTATCTTGTGTATTGTAGCTTGTAACCCATTACCACTAACAAGGAACTCGTATCTGGCCTCTCGTAGCTCGTGAATCGTTACCGATAAGTGGGAACTCGCAACTTGTATCTCATGACGCGAAACTCAGAACTCGGAACTCGTAACGTGAACCAATAATTCGGGAGCTCGTATACTGTAACTCGTAACTCGTTACCCATAACTCGGAACACGTATCTTGTATCTAGTAGCTCGTAACTCATAACTGATTACCTGGAACTCGTATGTTGTGTCTCGTAGCTCGTAACTCGTTACGATAAGTGGAAACTCGCATCTTGTATCTCGTAACTCGTAACTAGTACATCGTAGATCGTAAGTCGTAATTCGTTACTCGTAACTAGTATATGGTAAGTCGCAACTCGAAACTCGTAACTCGAAACTCATAACTCTTAAATCGTAGCCTATAACACGCTACTCATAACCCGGAACTCGTATCTTGTGTATCGTAGCTTCTAACACATTACCAATAACAAGGATCTTGTATCTTGCCTCTCGTAGCTCGTAAATCGTTACCGATAAGTGGGAACTCGTATCTTGTATCACTTACCTTGTAACTCGCAACTCGTAACCCGTAACTCGTTGCTCATAACTGGGAACTTGAAACTTGATCTAGGATCTTGTAAATCAATGACGATAACCTCAAACTCGTATCCTAGATCTAGTAGTTCGTAACTCGTTACCGATAGGTGGAAACTCGCATCTTGTATCTCATGACGCGAAACTCAGAACTCGGAACTCGTAACGCGTAACCGATAACTCGGAGCTCTTATCTTGTAACTTGGAACTCGTTACTTATAACTCGGAATTGGTATCTTGTATCTAGTAGCTCGTGACTCATTACTGATTACCTGGAACTCGTATCTTGTGTCTCGTAGCTCGTAACTCGTTTCGATAAGTGGGAACTCGCATCTTGTATTTCGTAACGCGTAACTAGTACCTCGTAGATCGTAAGTCGTAATTCGTAACTTGTAACTCGTATATCGTAACTCGCAACTCGAAACTCGTAACTCGAAACTCGTAACTCGAAACTCGTAAATCGAAACTCGTAACTCGAAACTCGTAACGCGTAACCGATAACTCGGAGCTCTTATCTTGTAACTTGGAACTCGTTACTTATAACTCGGAATTGGTATCTTGTATCTAGTAGCTCGTGACTCATTACTGATTACCTGGAACTCGTATCTTGTGTCTCGTAGCTCGTAACTCGTTACGATAAGTGGGAACTCGCATCTTGTATCTCGTAACGCGTAACTAGTACCTCGTAGATCGTAAGTCGTAATTCGTAACTTGTAACTCGTATATCGTAACTCGCAACTCGAAACTCGTAACTCGAAACTCGTAACTCGAAACTCGTAACTCGAAACTCGTAAATCGAAACTCGTAACTCGAAACTCGTAACTCGTAAGTCGAAACTCGTAACTCGAAACTCGAAACTCGAAACTCGAAACTCGAAACTCGAAACTCGTAACTCGTAACTCGTAACTCGTAACTTGTAACTCGTAAATCGCAGCTTATAGCTCGCTACTCATAACCCGGAACTTGTATCTTGCATCTTGTAGCTCGTAAATCGTTACCGATAAATGGGAAGTCGCATCTTGTATCTCTTGACGCGTAAATCGGGACTCGGAACTCGAAAGTATTACCGATAACTCGGAGCTCGTATCTTGTATCACTTACCTTGTAACTCGTAATTCGTAACCCGTAACTCGAAACTTGAATCTTGATCTCGGATCTTGTAAATCAATGACGATAACATCGAACTCGTATCCTAGATCTAGTAGTTCGTAACTCGTTACCGATAGGTGGAAACTCGCATCTTGTATCTCATGACGCGAAACTCAGAACTCGGAACTCGTAACGCGTAACCGATAACTCGGAGCTCGTATCTTGTAACTCGTAACTTGTTTCTTATAACTCGGAACGCGCATCTTGTATCTAGTGGCTCGTAACTCATTACTGATTACCTGGAACTCGCATCTTGTATCTCGTAACTCGTAACTTGTACCTCGTAGATCGTAAGTCGTAATTCGTAACTCGTAACTCGTATATCGTTACGCGCAACTCGACACTCGCAACTCGAAACTCGTAAATCCCACCTTATAACTCGCTACTCATAACCCGGAACTCGTATCTTATGTATCGTAGATTGTAACCCATTACCAATAACAAGAAACTCGTATCTGGCCTCTCGTAGCTCGTGAATCGTTACCTGTAAGTGGGAACTCGCAACTTGTATCTCGTGACGCGTAACTCAGAACTTGAAACTCGTAACGCGTTACCGATAACTCGGAACTCGTATCTTCTATCTCGGATCTCGCAAATCATTGCCGATAACCTGAAGCTCGTATCCTAGATCTTGAAGATCGCAACTCGTTACCAATAAGTGGGAACACGCATCTTGTATCTCGTGACGTCTAACTCAGAACTCGGAACTAGTAACGCGTTACCGATAACTCGGAGCTCGTATTTTGTAACTCGTAACTCGTAACTCGTTACCCATAACTTGGAACTCGTACCTCATATATCGTAACTTGTAATCCATTACCGATAATCTGGAACTCGTATCTTATATATCTTAACTTGTAATCCATAACCGATAACCTGGAACTCGTATCTTGCATCTCCTAGCTCGTAAATCGTTACCGATATATGTTAACTCGCATCTTGTATCTCGTGACGCGTAAATCAGGACTTGGAAGTCAAAGTGTTACCGATAACTCGGAGCTCGAATCTTGTATCACTTACCTCGTAACTCGTAACTCGTAACCCGTAACTCGTTGCCCATAACTCGGAACTCGAATCTTGATCTCAGATCTTGTAAATCAATGACGATAACCTCGAACTCGTATCCTAGATCTTGTAGTTCGTAACTCGTTACTGATAGGTGGATGCTCGCATACTGTATCTCATGACTCGAAACTCAGAACTCGTAACGCGTAAACGATAACTCGGAGCTCGTATCTTGTACCTCGTAACTCGTTAATTATCACTCGGAACTCGCATCTTGTATCTAGTGGCTCGTACCCCATTACTGATTACCTGGAAATCGTATCTTGTGTCTCGCAGCTCATAACTCATTACGATGCGTGGGAACTTACATCTTGTATCTCGCAACTCGTAACTAGTACCTCGTAGATCGTAAGTCGTAATTCGTAACTCGTATATCGTTACTCGCAACTCGAAACTCGTAACTCGAAACTTGTAACTCGTAACTCGTAAATCGCAGCTTATAACTCGCTACTCATAACTCGGAACTCAACTTATGTATCGTAGCTTGTAATTCATTACCAATAACAAGGACTCCTATCTTGCCTCTCGTAGCCCGTAAATCGTTACCGATAAGTGGGAACTCGAATCTTGTATCTCGTAACTCGTAACTAGTACCTCGTAGATCGTAAGTCGTAATTCGTAACTCGTAACTCGTATATCGTAACTCGTATATCGTAACTCGCAACTCGCAACTCGCAACTCACAACTAGCAACTCGCAGCTTATAACTCGCTACTCATAACCCGGAACTCGTATCTTGTGTATCGTAGCTTGTAACCCATTACCAATAACAAGGAACTCGTATCTGGCCTCTCGTAGCTCGTGAATCGTTACCAATAAGTGTTAACCCGCATCTTGTATCTCATGACGCGAAACTCAGAACTTGGAACTCGTAACGCGTAACCGATAACTCGGAGCTCGTATCTTGGATCACTCACCTTGTAACTCGCGACTCGTAACCCGTAACTCGTTGCCCATAATTCGGAACTTGAATCTTGATCCCGGATCTTGTAAATCAATGACGATGACCTCGAGCTCGTATCCTAGATCTAGTAGTTCGTAACTCGTTACCGATAGGTAGAAACTCGCATCTTGTATCTCATGACGCGAAACTCAGAACTCTGAACTCGTAACGCCTAACCGATAACTCGGAGCTCGTATCTTGTAACTTGTAACTCGTTACTTATAACTCGGAATTGGTATCTTGTATCTAGTAGCTCGTAACTCCTTGCTGATTACCTGGAACTCGTATCTTGTGTCTCGTAGCTCGTAACTCGTTACGATAAGTGGGAACTCGCATCTTGTATCTCGTAGCTCGCAAATAGTACCTCGTAGATCGTAAGTCGTAATTCGTAACTCAAAACTCGTATATCGAACTCGCAACTCGCAACTCGAAGCTCAAAACTCGAAACTCGTAACTCGAAACTCGTTCGAAACTCGAAACTCGTAACTCGTAAATCGTGGATTATAACGCGCTACTCATAATCCGGAACTCGTATCTTGTGTATCGTAGCTTGTAACCCATTACCAATAACAAGGAACTCGTAGCTCGTAAATCGTTACCGATAGGTGGAAACTCGCATCTTGTATCTCATGAAGCGGAACCCAGAACTCGGGACTCGTAACGCATAACCGATAGCTCGGAGCTCGTATCATGTAACTCGTAACTCGTTACCCATAGCTCGGAACTTGTATCTTGCATTTATAGATACAAGTTGCGAGTTCTCATTTATCGGTAACGATTTACGAGCTAGGAGATGCAACATACGAGTTCCAGGTTATCGGTAATGGATTACAAGTTACGATATATAAGATACGAGTTCCTAGTTATTGGTAACGAGTTACAAGGTAAGTGATACAAAATAAATGCTCTGAGTTATCAGTAACGTGTTACGAGTTACAAGTTCCGAGTCTGAGTTACGCGTCACGAGATACAAGATGCGAGTTCCCATTTATCGATAACGATTTACGAGCTACGAGAGGCAGGATACGAGTTCCTTGTTCTTGGTAATGTGTTACAAGCTACAATACACAAGATCCGAGTTCCGGGTTATGAGTAGCGAGTTTTAAGCCTCGATTCACGAGTTGCGAGTTACGATATACGAGTTACCAGTTGCGAATTACGACTTACGATCTACGAGGTACTAGTTACGAGTTACGAGATACAAGATGCGAGTTCCTATTTATCGGTAAAGATTTACGAGCGACGAGATGCAAGATACGAGTTCCAGGTTATCGGTAATGGATTATAAGTAACGATATTTAAGATACAAGTTTCGAGTTATGGGTAACGAGTTACGAGTTACAAGATACTAGCTCCGAGTTATCGGTAACGCGTTTCTAGTTCCGAGTTCTGAGTTACACGTCACGAGATACAAGATGCGATTACCCACTTATTGGTAACGAGTTACGATCTTCAAGTTCTAGGATACGAGTTTCAGGTTATCTGCAATGATTTGCAAGATCCGAGTTATAGGTAACGTGGTTATCGGTTTCGCGTTATGAGTTCCGAGTTCAGAGTTTCGCGTCATGAGATACTAAATGCGAGATTTTACCTATCGGTAACTAGTTACGAACTACTAGATCTAGGATACGAGTTCGAGGTTATCGTCATTGATTTACAAGATCCGAGATCAAGATTCGAGTTCCGAGTTATGGGCAACGAGTTACGGGTTACGAGATACAAGTTACAAGGTAAGTGATACAAGATACGAGCTCCGAGTTATCGGTAACACTTTCGAGTTTCGACTCCTGGGTTACGCCTCTCGAGATAAAAGATGCGAGTTTCCATTTATCGGTTATGATTTACGAGCTACGAGATGGAAGATACGAGTTCCTTGTTATTGGTAATGGGTTACAAGCTACTTTACACAAGATACGAGTTCCGGGTTATGAGTAGCGAGTTGTAAGCCTCGATTCAAGAGTTACGAGTTACGAGTTTCGAGTTGCGAATTACGACTTACGATCTACGAGGTACTAGTTACGAGTTACGAGATACAAGATGCGAGTACCTACTTATCGTAAAGAGTTACGAGCTATGAGATACAAGATACAAGTTCCAGGTAATCAGTAATGAGTTACGAGCTACTAGATGCAAGATACGAGCTCCGAGTTATCGGTTACACGTTACGAGTTCCGAGTTCTGAGTTTCGCGTCATGAGATACAAGATGCGAGTTTCCACCTATCGGTAATGAGTTACGAACTTCTAGATCTAGGATACGACTTCGAGGTAATCATCATTGATTTTCAAGATCCGAGATCAATATTCGAGTTCCAAGTTATGGGCAACGAGTTACGGGTTACGAGTTACGAATTACAAGGTAAGTGATACAAGATACGAGCTCCAAATTATCGGTAACACTTTCAAGTTCCGAGTCCTGGGTTACGCGTCACGAGATACAAGATGCGAGTACCCACTTATTGGTAACGAGTTACGATCTTCAAGATCTAGGATACGAGTTCCAGGTTATCGGCAATGATTTGCGAGATCCGAGATAGAAGATACGAGTTCCGAGCAATGGGTAACGAGTTACGAGCTACGAGTTACAAGGTAAGAGATACAAGATACAAGCTCCGAGTTATCGGTAACGCGTTACGAGTTCCAAATTCTAAGTTACACGTCACGAGATACAAGTTGCGAGTTCCCACTTAACGGTAACGATTTACGAGCTACAAGATGCAAGATACGAGTTCCAGGTTATCGGTAATAGATTACAAGTTACGATATATAAGATACGAGTTCCTTGTTACTGGTAATGGGTTACAAGCTACGATACACAAGATATGAGTTCCGAGTTATGGGTAACGAGTCACGAGTTACAAGATACGAGCTCCGAGTTATCGGTTACGTGTTACGAGTTCCGAGCTCGTAGTTTTCCGTCATGAGATACAAGATACGAGTTTCCACCTATCGGTAATGAGTTACGAGTTACTAGATCTAGGATAAGAGTTCGAGGCTATCGTCATTGATTTACAAGATCCGAGATCAAGATTCGAGTTCCGAGTTATAGGCAACGAGTTAAGGTTTACGAGTAACGAGTTACAAGGTAAGTGATACAATATACGAGCTCCGAGTCATCGGTAACGCGCGACTCTAGTTCCGAGTTCTGAGTCACACGTTACGAGATACAAGTTGCGAGTTCTCATTTATCGGTAACGATTTACGAGCTAGGAGATGCAACATACGAGTTCCAGGTTATCGGTAATGGATTACAAGTTACGATATATAAGATACGAGTTCCTAGTTATTGGTAACGAGTTACAAGGTAAGTGATACAAAATAAATGCTCTGAGTTATCAGTAACGTGTTACGAGTTACAAGTTCTGAGTTACGCGTCAATAGATACAAGTTGCGAGTTCCCTCTTATCGGTAACGATTTACGAGCTACGAGAGGCAAGATAAAAGAACCTTGTTATTGGTAATGTGTTACAAGCTACGATACACAAGATACAAGGTACGGGTTATGAGTAGCGAGTTATATGCTGCGATTTACGAGTTTCGAGGTACTAGTTACGAGTTACGAGACACAAGATTCAAGTTCCAACTTATTGGTAACGAGTTACGAGATACGAAAGGCAAGATACGAGTTCCTTGTTACTAGTAATGGGTTACAATCTACGATACACAAGATACGAGTTCCGGGTAATCAGTAATGAGTTACGAGCTACTATATACAAGATGCGAGTTCCCATCTATCGGTAACGATTTACGAGCCACGAGATGCATGATACGAATACCAGGTTATCGGTAATGGATTATAAGTTACAATATTTAAGATACGAGTTCCTAGTTATTGGTAGCGTGTTACAAGGTAAGAGATATGAGATACATGCTCCAAGTTATCGGTAACGCGTTACGAGTTCCAAGTTCTGAGTTACGCGTCACTAGATACAAGTTGCGACTTCCCTCTTATCGGTAACGATTTACGAGCTACGAGAGGCAAGATAAAAGATCCTTGTTATTGGTAATGTGTTACAAGCTACGATACACAAGATACAAGTTCCGGGTTATGAGTAGCGAGTTATATGCTGCGATTTACGAGTTACGAGTTACGAGCTACGAGCTTCGAGTTACGAGTTTCGAGTTGCGAGTTACCATACACGAGTTACGAGTTACGAATTACGACTTACGATCTACAAGGTACTAGTTACGCGTTACGAGATACAAGATGCAAGTTCCCACTTATTGGTAACGAGTTACGAGATACGAAAGGCAAGATACGAGTTCCTTGTTATTGGTAATGGCTTACGAGCTACGAGACTCAAGATACGTTTCCAGGTAATCAGTAATGAGTTACGAGCTACTAGATACAAGATACGGGTTCCGAGTTATGGGTAACGAGTGATGAGTTATAAGATAAGCGCTCCTGGTTATCGGTTACGCGTTATGAGTTCCGAGTTCAGAGTTTCGCGTCATGAGATACAAGATGCGAGATTTTACCTATCGGTAACTAGTTACGAACTACTAGATCTAGGATACGAGTTCGAGGTTATCGTCATTGATTTACAAGATCCGAGATGAAGATTCGAGTTCCAAGTTATGGGCAACGATAGCTACCGATAAATGGAAACTCGCATCTTTTATCTCGTAACTCGTAGCTAGTACCTCGTAGATCGTAACTCGAAACTCGTAACTCGTTAATCGCAGCATATAACTCGCTACTCATAACCCGGAACAAGTATCTTGTGTATCGTAGCTTGTAACACATTACCAATAACAAGGATCTTGTATCTTGCCTCACGTAGCTCGTAAATCGTTACCGATAAGTGGGAACTCGCAACTTGTATCTCGTGACGTGTAACTCAGAAGTTGGAACTCGTAACGCGTTATCGATAACTCGGAGCTTGTATCTTGTATCTCTTACCTTGTAACTCGTAACTCGTAGCTCGTAACTCGATACCCATTGCTCGGAACTCGTATCTTCTATCTCGGATCTCGCAAATCATTGCCGATAACCTGGAACTCGTATCCTAGATCTTGAAGATCGTAACTCGTTACTTATAAGTGGGTACTCGCATCTTGTATCTCGTGACGCGTAACCCAGGACTCGGAACTCGAAAGTGTTACCTATAGTTTGGAGCTCGTATCTTGTATCACTTACCTTGTAATTCGTAACTCGTAACCCGTAACTCGTTGCCCATAACTTGAAACTCGAATCTTGATCTCGGATCTTGAAAATCTATGATGATAACCTCGAAGTCGTATCCTAGATCTAGAAGTTCGTAACTCGTTACCGATAGGTGGAAACTCGCATCTTGTATCTCATGACGCGAAACTCAGAACTCGGAACTTGTAACGTGTAACCGATAACTCGGAGCTCGTATCTTGCTTCTAGTAGCTCGTAACTCATTACTCATTACCTGGAACTCGTATCTTGTGTCTCATAGCTCGTAACTCTTTACGATAAGTAGGAACTCGCATCTTGTATCTCGTAACTCGTAACTAGTACCTCGTAGATCGTAAGTGGTAATTCGCAACTCGTAACTCGTATATCGTAACTCGCAACTCGAAACGCGAAACTCGTAACTCGAAACTCGTATCTTGCCTCCCGTAGCTCGTAAATCGTTACTGATAAGTGAGAACCCGCAACTTGTATCTCGTGACGAGGAGCTCAGGACTTGGAACTAGTAACGCATATAATAACTCGGAGCTTGTATCTTGTATCTCTTTCCTTGTAATTCGTAACTCGTAGCTCTAAACTCGTTACCCATTACTCGGAACTCGTATCTTCTATCTAGGATCTTGCAAATCATTGCCGATAACGTGGAACTCGTATCCTAGATCTTGAAGATCGTAACTCGTTACCAATAAGTGGGAACTCGCATCTTGTATCTCGTGACGTGTAACTCAGAACTCGGAACTAGAAACGCGTTACCGATAACTCGGAGCTCGTATCTTGTAACTCGCAACTTGTAACTCGTCACCCATAACTCGGAACTCGTATCTTATATATCGTATCTTGTAATCCATTACCGATAACCTGGAACTCGTATCTTCCATCTCGTAGCTCGTAAATCATAACCGATAAATGGAAACTCGCATCTTTTTTCTTGAGAGGCGTAACCCAGGAGTCGAAACTCGAAAGTGTTACCGATAACTCGGAGCTCGTATCTTGTATCACTTACCTTGTAACTTGTAACTCGTAACCCGTAACTCGTTGCCCATAACTCGGAACTCGAATCTTGATCTCGGATCTTGTAACTCAATGAAGATAACCTCGAACTCGTATCCTAGATCTAGTAGTTCGTAACTAGTTACCGATAGGTAAAATCTCGCATCTTGTATCTCATGACGCGAAACTTTGAACTCGGAACTCATAACGCGTAACCGATAACCAGGAGCGCTTATCTTATAACTCATCACTCGTTACCCAGAACTCGGAACCCGTATCTTGTATCTAGTAGCTCGTAACTCATTACTGATTACCTGGAACTCTTATCTTGTGTCTCGTAGCTCGTAACCCATTATCAATAACAAGGAACTCGTATCTTGCCTCTCGTAGCTCGTAAATCGTTACTGATAAGTGGGAACTCGCAACTTGTATCTCGTGACACGTAGCTCAGGACTTGGAACTCGTAACGCGTTACCGATAACTCGGAGCTTGTATCTTGTATCTCTTACCTTGTAACTCGCAACTCGTAACTCGTTACCTATTACTCGGAACTCGTATCATCTATCTAGGATCTTGCAAATCATTGCCGATAACCTGAAACTCGTATCCTAGATCTTGAAGAACGTAACTCGTTACCAATAATGGAAAATCGCTTCTTCTATCTCGTGACGTGTAACTGAGAACTCGGAACTAGGAACGCGTTACCCATAACTCGAAACTCGTATCTTATATATCGTAACTTGTAATCCATTACCGATAACCTGGAACTTGTATTACTTACCTTGTAACTCGTAACCCGTAACTCGTTGCCCATAACTCGGAACTCGAATCTTCATCTCGGATTTTGTAAATCAATGACGATAACCTCGAACTCGTATCCTAGATCTAGTAGTTCGTTACTCGTTACCGATAGGTGAAAACTCGCATCTTGTATCTCATGACGCGAAACTCAGAACTCAGAACTCGTAACGCGTAACCGATAACTCGGTGCTCTCATCTTGTAACTCGTCACTCGTTACCCATAACTCGGAACCCGTATCTTGTATCTAGTAGCTCGTAACTCATTACTGATTACCTGGAACTCCTATCTTGCATCTCGTAGCTCGTAAATCGTTGCCGATAAATGGGAACACGCATCTTTTATCTCGTGACGCGTAACTCAGGACTCGGAACTCGAAAGTGTTACAGGTAACTCGGAGCTCGTATCTTGTATCACCTACCTTGTAACTCGTAACTCGTAACCCGTGACTCGTTGCCCTTAACTCGGACCGCGAATCTTGACCTCGGATCGAGTAAATCAATGACGATAACCTCGAACTCGTATCCTAGATCTAGTAGTTTGTAACTAGTTACCGATAGGTGAAAACTCGCAACTTGTATCTCATGACGTGAAACTCAGAACTCGTAATGCGTAACCGATAACCCGGTGCTCTTATCTTATAACTCATCACTCGTTACCCATAACTCGGAACCCGTATCTTGTATCTAGTAGCTCGTAACTCATTACTGATTACCTGGAACTCGTATCTTGTTTCTCGTAGCTCGTAACTTGTTACTCATTGCTCGGAACTCGTATCTTCTATCTCGGATCTCGTAAATCATTGCCGATATCCTGGAACTCGTATCCTAGATCTTTAGGATCGTAACTCGTTACCAATAAGTTGGAACTCGCATCTTGTATCTCGTGACGTGTAACTCAGAACTCGGAACTAGTAACGCGTTACCGATAACTCGGAGCTCGTATCTTGTAACTCGTAACTCGTGACTCGTTACCCATAAATCGGAACTCATATCTTATATTACCGATAACCTGGAACTCGTGTCTTACATCACGTAGCTAGTAAATCGTTACCGATAAATGGGAACTCGCATCTTGTATCTCGTGACGCGTAACTCAGAACTTGGAACGCGTAACGCGTTACCGATAACTTGGAGCATGTATCTTATATCTCTTACCTTGTAACTCGCTACCAATAACTAGCAACTCGTATCTTAAATATCGTAACTTATAATCCATTACCGATAACCTGGAATTCGTATCATGCATCTCGTGGCTCGTAAATCGTTACCGATAGATGGGAACTCGCATCTTGTATATAGTAGCTCGTAACTCATTACTGATTACCCGGAACTCGTATCTTGTGTATCGTAGATTGTAACCCATTACTAATAACAAGGAACTCGTATCTTGCCTTTCGTAACTCGTAACTCGTTACCAATAAGTGGGAACTTGCATCTGGTATCTCGTAACTCGTAACTAGTACCTTGTAGATCGTAAGTCGTAAATCGTAACTCGTGTATGGTAACTCGCAACTCGAAACACGTAACTCGAAACTCGTAACTCGTAAATCGCAGCATATAACTCGCTACTCATAACCCGGAACTTGTATCTTATGTATCGTAGCTTGTAACACATTACCAATAACAAGGAGCTTTTATCTTGCCTCTCGTAGCTCGTAAATAGTTACCGATAAGAGGGAACTCGCAACTTGTATCTAGTGACGCGTAACTCAGAACTTGGAACTCGTAGCGCGTTACCGATAACTTGGAGCATGTATCTTATATCTCTTACCTAGTAACTCGCTACCAATAACTAGGAACTCGTATCTTAAATATCGTAACTTATAATCCATTACCGATAACCTGGAATTCGTATCATGAATCTCGTGGCTCGTAAATCGTTACTGAGAGATGGGAACTCGCATCTTGTATATAGTAGCTCGTAACTCATTACTGATTACCCGGAACTCGTATCTTGTGTATCGTAGATTGTAACCCATTCCTAATAACAAGGAACTCGTATCTTGCCTTTCGTATCTCGTAACTCGTTACCAATAAGTGGGACCTTGCATCTTGTATCTCGTAACTCGTAATAAGTACCTTGAAGATCGTAAGTCGTAAATCATAACTCGTTACTCGTGTATGGTAACTCGCAACTCGAAACTGGTAACTCGAAACTCGTAACTCGTAACTCGAAAATCGCAGCATATAACTCGGTACTCATAACCCGGTACTCGTATCTTGTGTATCGTAGCTTCTAATACATTACC
The DNA here is from genome assembly GCA_949316355.1 of Bruchidius siliquastri. Taxonomy (NCBI): domain Eukaryota; kingdom Metazoa; phylum Arthropoda; class Insecta; order Coleoptera; family Chrysomelidae; genus Bruchidius; species Bruchidius siliquastri. Next base: position 24,049,918 of record OX438529.1, read on the forward strand.
AATAGCAAGGATCTTGTATCTCGCCTCTCGTAGCTCGTAATTCGTTACCGATAAGTGGGAACTCGCAACTTGTATCTCGTAAAGTGTGACTCAGAACTCGGAACTAGTCACGCGTTACCGATAACTCGGAGCTCGTATATTGTATCACTTACCTTGTAACTCGTTACTCGTAAATCTTAACTCGTATTTCATAACTCGGACCTCGAATCTTGATCTCGGATCTTGTAAATCAATGACGATAGCCTCGAACTCTTATCCTAGATCTAGTAATTCGTAACTCATTACCGATAGGTGGAAGCTCGTATCTTGTATCTCATGACGGAAAACTCATAGCTCGGAACTCGTAACGCGTAACCAACAACTCGGTGCGCGTATCTTGTAACTCGTGACTCGTTACCCATAACTCGGAACTCGTATCTTGTGTATCGTAGCTTGTAACCCATTACCAATAACAAGGAACTCGTATCTTGCATCTCGTAGCTCGTAAATCGTTACCGTTAAGTGGGAACTCGCAACTTGTATCTTGTGGTGTGTAACTCAGAAGTTGGAACTCGTAACGCGTTACCGATAACTCGGAGCTTGTATCTTGTATCTCTTACCTTGTAACTCGTAACTCGTAGCTCGTAACTCGTTACCCATTGCTCGGAACTTGTATCTTCTATCTCGGATCTCGCAAATCATTGCCGATAACCTGGAACTCGTATCCTAGATATTGAAGATCGTAACTCGTTACCAATAAGTGGGTACTCGCATCTTGTATCTCGTGACGCGTAACCCAGGACTCGGAACTCGAAAGTGTTACCGATAATTTGGAGCTCGTATCTTGTATCACTTACCTTGTAATTCGTAACTCGTAACCCGTAACTCGTTGCCCATAACTTGGAACTCGAATCTTGATCTCGGATCTTGAAAATCAATGATGATAACCTCGAAGTCGTATCCTAGATCTAGAAGTTCGTAACTCATTACCGATAGGTGAAAACTTACATCTTGTATCTCATGACACGAAACTCAGAACTCGGAACTCGTAACGCAAACCAATAACTCGGGAGCTCGTATACTGTAACTCGTAACTCGTTACCCATAACTCGGAACACGTAACTCATTACTGATTACCTGGAACTCGTATCTTGTGTCTCGTAGCTCGTAACTCGTTATGATAGGTGGAAACTCACATCTTGTATCTCGTTAACTCGTAACTAGTACATCGTAGATCGTAAGTAGTAATTCGTTACTCGTAACTCGTATATGGTAACTCGCAACTCGAAACTCGAAACTCTTAAATCGCAGCCTATAACTCGCTACTCATAACCCGGAACTCGGATCTTGTGTATTGTAGCTTGTAACACATTACCAATAACAAGGATCTTGTATCTTGCCTCTCGTAGCTCGTAAATCGTTACAGATAAGTAGGAACTCGCAACTTTTATCTAGTGACGCGTAACTCAGAACTTGGAACTGGTAACGCATTACCGATAGCTCGGAGCATGTATCCTGTATCTCTTACCTTGTAACTCGCTACCAATAACCCGGACCTCATATCTTAAATATCGTAACTTATAATCCATTACCGATAACCTGGAACTCGTAACTCATTACTGATTACCCGGAACTCGTATCTTGTGTATCGTAGCTTGTAACCCATTACCAATAACAAGGAACTCGTATCTTGCCTCTCGTAGCTCGTAAATCGTTACTGATAAGTGGGAACTCGTAACTTGTATCTGGTGACGTGTAACTCAGAACTTGGAGCTCGTAACGCGTATGTAATAACTCGTAGCTCGTATCTTGTAACTCGTAACTCGTTACGATAATTGGGAACTCTCATCTTTTATCTCGTAACTCGTAGCTAGTACCTCGTAGATCGTAAGTCGTGATTCGTAACTCGTAACTCGTATATCGTAACTCGGTACTCGTAACTCGAAACTCGTAACTCGTTAATCGCAGCTTATAACGCGCTACTCATAACCCGGAACTCGTATCTTGTGTATCGTAGCTTGTAACACATTACCAATAACAAGGATCTTGTATCTTGCCTCTCGTAGCTCGTAAATCGTTACCGATAAGTGGGAACTCGTAACTTGTATCTAGTGACGTGTAACTCAGGACTCGGGATTTGAAAGTGTTACCGGTAACTCGGAGCTCGTATCTTGTATCACTTACCTTGTAACTCGTAACCCGTAACTCGTTGCCCATAACTCGGAACTCGAGTCTTCATCTCGGATTTTGTAAATCAATGACGATAACCTCGAACTCGTATCCTAGATCTAGTAGCTCGTATCTCATTATCGATTACCTGGAACTCCTATCTTGTGTCTCGTAGCTCGTAACTTGTTACGATAAGTGGGAGCTCGCATCTTGTATCTCGTAACTTGTAACTAGTACCTCGTAGATCGAAACTCGTATATCGTAGCTCTCAACTCGAAACTCATAACCAGGAACTCGTATCTTGTGTATCGTAGCTTGTAACCCATTACCTTTAACAAGGAGCTCGTATCTTGCCTCTCGTAGCTCGTAAATCGTTACTGATAAGTGGGAACTCGCAACATGTATCTCGTGACCCGTAGCTCAGGACTTGGAACTAGCAACGCGTTACCGATAACTCGGAGCTTGTATCTTGTATCTCTTACCTTGTAACTCGTAACTCGTAACTCGTAACTCGTAACTCGTTACCTATTACTGGGAACTCGTATCTTCTATCTAGGATCTTGCAAATGATGGCCGATAAATGAAACTCGTATCCTAGATCTAGAAGATCGTAACTCGTTACCAATAAGTGGGTAATCCCATCTTGTATCTCATGACGCGAAATTCAGAACTCGTAATGCGTAACCGATAACCCGGTGCTCTTATCTTATAACTCATCACTCGTTACCCATAACTCGGAACCCGTATCTTGTATCTAGTAGCTCGTAACTCATTACTGATTACCTGGAACTCGTATCTTGTAACTCGTAACTCGTAACCCGTAACTCGTTGCCCATAACTCGGAACTCGAATCTTGATCTCGGATCTTGTAAATCAATGACGATAACCTCTAACTCGTATCCTAGATCTTGTATTTCGCAACTCGTTACTGATAGGTGGAAGCTCGCATCCTGTATCTCATGACGCGAAATTCAGAACTCGTAATGCGTAACCGATAACCCGGTGCTCTTATCTTATAACTCATCACTCGTTACCCATAACTCGGAACCCGTATCTTGTATCTAGTAGCTCGTAACTCATTACTGATTACCTGGAACTCGTATCTTGTAACTCGTAACTCGTAACCCGTAACTCGTTGCCCATAACTCGGAACTCGAATCTTGATCTCGGATCTTGTAAATCAATGACGATAACCTCTAACTCGTATCCTAGATCTTGTATTTCGCAACTCGTTACTGATAGGTGGAAGCTCGCATCCTGTATCTCATGACGCGAAACTCAGAACTCGTAACGCGTAACCGATAACTCGGAGCTCGCATCTTGTAACTCGTAACTCGTTATTTATCACTCGGAACTCGCATCTTGTATCTAGTGGCTCGTAACTCATTACTGATTACCTGGAAATCGTATTATTACAGAATTGTATCGGATTACACTGCAATCCGTAAGTGGACAACTAATGATATTTAGAAAAATTAGAAAGAAAAATTTGCGCATTTGCCGTTCTACCTGACCAGTTCGTCATGGTCTAACGGTCAAGGCGCCTGCCTAGAATGCAGGAGGCAAATTTTTCTTTCTAATTTTTCTAAATATCATTAGTTGTCCACTTACGGATTGCAGTGTAATCCGATAAAATTCTGTAATAGTATATTCTGAAGGCGGCAGATTTCCGCACTTGACTCAAATCAACTTGATGGACTCTGCTAGTTATCGACCGAAGATAGTATCGGCCTCTGGCACTAGATGTCTAATCAAAGATCGAGCTGTATAGGTTAGAAAATTGGGAAGAAGAATTGCACAGGAGGGATGTACCTTCCAAAGCGCATTTGCCGTTCTACCTGTCATGGTCTAACGGTAAAGGCGCCTGCCTAGAATGCAGGAGGTTGTGGGTTTGATCCCCACTGGCGACATATTTTTCTTTCTAATTTTTCTAAATATCATTAGTTGGATATCGTATCTTGTGTCTATTGGCTCGTAACTCGTTACGATGCATGGGAACTTACATCTTGTATCTCGCAACTCGTAACTAGTACCTCGTAGATCGTAAGTCGTAATTCGTAACTCGTATATCGTTACTTGCAACTCGAAACTCGTAACTCGAATCTCGTAACTCGTAACTCGTAAATCGCAGCCAATAACTCGCTACTCATAACCCGGAACTCATAACTTATGTATCGTAGCTTGTAATTCATTACCAATAACAAGGAACTCGTATCTTGCCTCTCGTAGCCCGTAAATCGTTACCGATAAGTGGGAACTCGCATCTTGTATCTCGTAACTCGTAACTAGTACCTCATAGATCGTAAGTCGTAATTCGTAACTCGTAACTCGTATATCGTAACTCGCAACTCGCAACTCGCAACTCGCAACTCACTACTCGCAACTCGCAGCTTATAACTCGCTACTCATAACCCGGAACTCGTATCTTGTGTATCGTAGCTTGTAACCCATTACCAATAACAAGGAACTCGTATCTGGCCTCTCGTAGCTCGTGAATCGTTTCCGATAAGTGGGAACTCGTTACTTGTATCTCGGGACGCGTAACTCAGAACTTGTTATTGGTAATGGGTTACCAGCTACGATACACAAGATACGAGTTCCGGGTTATGAGTAGCGAGTTATAAGCTGAGATTTACGAGTTACGAGTTACGAGTTACAAGCTGCGAGTTGCGAATTACGATATACGAATACGAATTACGACTTACGATCTACGATCTACGAGATACTAGTTACGAGTTACAAGATACGAAAGGCAGATAAAAGATCCTTGTTATTGGTAATGTGTTACAAGCTACGATACACAAGATACGAGTTCCGGGTGATCAGTAATGAGTTACGAGCTACTAGATGCAAGATAGCTCCGAGTTAGCGGTTAAACGTTACGAGTTCCGAGTTCTGAGTTCCGCGTCATGAGATACAAGATGCGAGTTTCCACCTATCGGTAACGAGTTACGAACTTCTAGATCTAGGATACGACTTCTACGTTATCATCATTGATTTTCAAGATCCGAGATCAAGATTCGAGTTCCAAGTTGTGGGCAACGAGTTACGGGTTACGAGTTACGAATAACAAGGTGAGTGATACAAGATACGAGCTCCAAATTACCGGTAACAGTTTCGAGTTCCGAGTCCTGAGTTACGCGTCACGAGAGAAAAGATGCGAGTTCCCATTTATCGGTACCGATTCACGAGATGCATGATACGAGTTCCAGGTTATCGGTAATGGATTATAAGTTACGATATTTAAGATACGAGATACTCGCATCTTTTATCTCGTCACTCGTAGCTAGTACCTCGTAGATCGTAACTCGAAACTCGTAACTCGCTAATCGCAGCATATAACTCGCTACTCATAACCCGGAACTCGTATCTTGTGTATCGTAGCTTGTAACACATTACCAATAACAAGTTCTGAGTTACGCGTCACCAGATACAAGTTACGAGTTCCCACTTATCAGTAACGATTTACGAGCTACGAGTTTCTTGTTATTGGTAATGTATCTTGCCTCTCGTAGCTCGTAAATCGTTACCGTTAAGTGGGAACTCGCAACTTGTATCTCGTGACGTGTAACTTAGAAGTTGGAACTCGTAACGCGTTACCGATAACTCGGAGCTTGTATCTTGTATCTCTTACCTTGTAACTCGCAGCTCGTAACTCGTTACCCATTGCTCGGAACTCGTATCTTCTGTCTCGAATCTCGCAAATCATTGCCGATAACCTGGAACTCGTATCCTAGATCTTGAAGATCGTAACTCGTTACCAATAAGTGGGTACTCGCATCTTGTATCTCGTGACGCGTAACCCAGGACTCGGAACTCGAAAGTGTTACCGATAATTTGGAGCTCGTATCTTGTATCACTTACCTTGTTATTCGTAACTCGTAACCCGTAACTCGTTGCCCATAACCTGGAACTCGAATCTTGATCTCGGATCTTGAAAATCAATGATGATTACCTCGAAGTCGTATCATAGATCTAGAAGTTCGTAACTCGTTACCGATAGGTGGAAACTCGCATCTAGTATCTCATGACGCGAAACTCAGAACTCGGAACTCGTAACGTGTAACCGATAACTCGGAGCTCGTATCTTGCATCTAGTAGCTCGTAACTCTTTACTGATTACCTGGAACTCGTATCTTGTATCTCATAGCTCGTAACTCTTTACGATAAGTAGGTACTCGCATCTTGTATCTCGTTACTCGTAACTAGTACCTCGTAGATCGTAAGTCGTAATTCGCAACTCGTAACTCGTATATCGTAACTCGCAACTCGAAACTCGTAACTCGTAACTCTTGAATCGAGGCTTACAACTCGCTACTCATAACCCGGAACTCGTATCTTGTATAAAGTAGCTTGTAACCCATTATAATAACAGGGAACTCGTATCCTGCCTTTCGTAGCTCGTAAATCGTTACCGATAAGTTAACACTCGCAACTTGTATCTTGTGACGCGTAACTCAGACTCGGAACGTGCAAGTGTTACCGATAACTCGGAGCTCGTATCTTTTATCACTTACCTTGTTACTCGTAACCCGTAACTCGTTGCCCATAACTCGGAACCCGTATCTTGTATCTAGTATCTCGTAACGCGTAACTAGTACCTCGTAGATCGTAAGTCATAATTCGTAACTCGTAACTCGTATATCGTAGCTCTCAACTCGAAACTCGTAACTCGTAAATTGCAGCTTATAACTCGCTACTCATAACCAGGAACTCGTATCTTGTGTATCGTAGCTTGTAACCCGTTACCTTTAACAAGGAACACGTATCTTGCCTCTCGTAGCTCGTAAATCGTTACTGATAAGTGGGAACCCGCAACTTGTATCTCGTGACGCGTAGCTCAGGACTTGGAACCAGTAACGCATTACCGATAACTCGGAGCTTGTATCTTGTATCTCTTACCTTGTAATTCGTAACTCGTAACTCGTTACCTATTACTCGGAACTCGTATCTTCTATCTAGGATCTTGCAAATCGTTGCCGATAACCTAGAACCCGTATCCTAGATCTTGAAGATCGTAACTCGTTACCAATAAGTGGGAACTCGCATCTTGTATCTCGTGACGTGTAACTCAGAACTCGGAACTAGAAACGCGTTACCGATAACTCGGAGCTCGTATCTTGTAACTCGTAACTTGTAACTCGTTACCCATAACTCGGAACTGGTATCTTATATATCGTATCTTTTAATCCATTACCGATAACCTGGAATTCGTATCTTCCATCTCGTAGCTCGTAAATCATAACCGATAAATGGAAACTCGCATCTTTTATCTCGAGAGGCGTAACCCAGGAGTCGGAACTCGAAAGTGTTACCGATAACTCGGAGCTCGTATCTTGTAACTCGTAACTCGTTACCCATAACTCGAAACTCGTATCTTAAATATCGTTACTTATAATCCATTACCGATAACCTGGAACTCGTATCTTGCATCTCGTCGCTCGTAAATCTTTACCGATAAATGGGAACTCGCATCTTGTATCTCGTAACTCGTAACTAGTACCTCGTAGATCGTAAGTCGTAATTCGCAACTGGTAACTCGTATATCGTAACTCGCAACTCGTGAATCGAGGCTTAAAACTCGCTACTCATAACCCGGAACTCGTATCTTGTGTAAAGTAGCTTGTAACCCATTACCAATAACAAGGAACTCGTATCCTGCCTCTCGTAGCTCGTAAATCGTTATCGATAAATGGGAACTCGCATCTTGTATCTCGTGACGCGTAACTCAGACTCGGAACGTGTAAGTGTTACCGATAACTCGGAGCTCGTATCTTGTATCACTTACCTTGTAACTCGTAACCCGTAACTCGTTGCCCATAACTCGGAACTCGAAGCTTCATCTCGGATTTTGTAAATCAATGACGATAGCCTCGAAATCTTATCCTAGATCTAGTAATTCGTAACTAGTTACCGATAGGTAAAATCTCGCATCTTATATCTCATGACGCGAAACGCTACACTCGGAACTCATAACGCGTAACCAATAACCCGGAGCGCTTATCTTATAACTCATCACTCGTTACCCATAACTCGGAACCCGAATCATGTATCTAGTAGCTCGTAACTCATTACTGATTACCTGGAACTCGTATCTTGTGTCTCGTAGCTCGTAACTTGTTACGATAAGTGGGAACTCGCATCTTGTATCTTGTAACTCGTAACTAGTACCTCGTAGATCGTAAGTCGTAATTCGCAACACGTAACTCGTATATCGTAACTCGAAACTCGAAACTCGAAACTCGTAACTCGTAACTCGTAACTCGTCAAACGAGGCTTATAACTCGCTACTCATAACCTGGAACTCGTATCTTGTGTAAAGTAGCTTGTAACCCATTACCAATAACAAGGAACTCGTAACTTGCCTCCCGTAGCTCGTAAATCGTTACCGATAAATGGGAACTCGCATCTTGTATCTCGTGACGCGTAGCTCAGGACTTGGAACTCGTAACGCGTTACCGATAACTCGGAGCTTGTATCTTGTATCTCTTACCTTGTAACTCGTAACTCGTAACTCGTTACCTATTAATCGGAACTCGTATCTTCTATCTAGGATCATGCAAATCATTGCCGATATCCTGGAACTCGTATCCTAGATCTTGAAGATCGTAACTCGTTACCAATAAGTGGAAACTCGCATCTTGTATCTCGTGACGTGTAACTCAGAACTCGGAACTAGAAACGCGTTACCGATAACTCGGAGCTCGTATCTTGTAACTCGTAACTCATTACCCATAACTCGGAGCTCGTATCTTATATATCGTAACTTGTAATCCATTACCGATAACCTGGAACTCGTATCTTCCATCTCGTAGCTCGTAAATCATAACCGATAAATGGAAACTCGCATCTTTTATCTCGTGAGGCATAACCCAGGAAGTCGGAACTCGAAAGTGATACCGATATCTCGGAGCTCGAATCTTGTATCACTTAACTTCTAGCTTGTAACTCGTAACCCGTAACTCATTGCCCATTACTCGGAACTCGAATCTTGATCTCGGATCTTGTAAATCAATGGCAATAACCTCGAACTCGTATCCTAGATATAGTAGTTCGTAACTAGTTACCGATAGGTGAAAACTCGCATCTTGTATCTCATAACGCGATAGTCAGAACTCGGAACTCATAACGCTCACTCGTTACCCATAACTCGGAACCCGTATGTTGTATCTAGTAGCTCGTAACTCATTACTGATTACTTGGAACTTGTATCTTGTGTCTCGTAGCTCGTAACTTGTTACGATAAGTGGGAACTCGCATCTTGTATCTCGTAACTCGTAAGTAGTACCTCGTAGATCGTAAGTCGTAATTCGTAACTCGTAACTCGTAACTCGTAGCTCGTAACTCGTATATCGTAACTCGCAACTCTTAACTCGTAAATCGCAGCTTATAACTCGCTACTCATAACCAGGAACTCGTATCTTGTGTATCGTAGCTTGTAACCCATTACCTTTAACAAGGAACTCGTATCATACATCTCGTAGCTCGTAAATCGGTACCGATAAATGGGAACTCGCATCTTTTATCTCGTGACGCGTAACTCAGGACTCGGAACTCGAAAGTGCTTCCGATAATCACTTACCTTGTAATTCGTAACTCGTAACCCGTAACTCGTTGCCCATAACTTGGAACTCGAATCTTGATCTCGGATCTAGAAAATCAATGATGATAACGTCGAAGTCGTATCCTAGATCTAGAAGTTCGTAACTCGTTACCGATAGGTGAAAACTCGCATCTTGTATCTCAGAACTTGGACTTCGTAACGCGTTACCGATAACTCGGAGCATGTATCTTATATCTTTTACCTTGTAACTCGCTACCAATAACTCGGAACTCGTATCATATATATCGTAACTTGTAATCCATTACCGATAACCTGGAACATGTATCTTGCATCTCGTAGCTCGTAAATCGTTACCGATAGATGGGAACTCGCATCTTGTATCTCGTAAGTAGTACCTCGTAGATCGTAAGTCGTAATTCGTAACTCGTAACTCGTAACTCGTAACTCGTATATCGTAACTCGCAACTCTTAACTCGTAAATCGCAGCTTATAACTCGCTACTCATAACCAGGAACTCGTATCTTGTGTATCGTAGCTTGTAACCCATTTACCTTTAACAAGGAACTCGTATCATACATCTCGTAGCTCGTAAATCGGTACCGATAAATGGGAACTCGCATCTTTTATCTCGTGACGCGTAACTCAGGACTCGGAACTCGAAAGTGCTTCCGATAATCACTTACCTTGTAATTCGTAACTCGTAACCCGTAACTCGTTGCCCATAACATGGAACTCGAATCTTGATCTCGGATCTAGAAAATCAATGATGATAACGTCGAAGTCGTATCCTAGATCTAGAAGTTCGTAACTCGTTACCGATAGGTGGAAACTCGCATCTTGTATCTCATGACGCGGAACTCAGAACTTGGACTTCGTAACGCGTTACCGATAACTCGGAGCATGTATCTTATATCTTTTACCTTGTAACTCGCTACCAATAACTCGGAACTCGTATCATATATATCGTAACTTGTAATCCATTACCGATAACCTGGAACACGTATCTTGCATCTCGTAGCTTTTAAATCGTTACCGATAGATGGGAACTCGCATCTTGTATCTCATGACGCGTAACTCATGACTCGGAACTCGTAACGCGTAACGGATAACCCGGAACCCGTATCTTGTGTATCGTGGCTTGTAACCCATTACCAATAACAAGGAACTCGTATCTTGCCTCTCGTAGCTCGTAAATCGTTTCCGATAAGTGGGAACTCTCAACTTATATCTCGTGACCCATAACTCAGAGCTTGGAACTCGTAACGTGTTACCGATAACTTGGAGCTTGTATCCTGTATATCTTACCTTGTAAAGCGTAACTCGTGACTCGTAACTCGTTACCCATAACTCGGAACTCGTATCTTGTATCTAGTAGCTCGTAACTCATAACCGATCTCCAATAACAAGGAACTCGTATCTTGCATCTCGTAGCTCGTAAATCGTTACCGTTAAGTGGGAACTCGCAACTTGTATCTTGTGGTGTGTAACTCAGAAGTTGGAACTCGTAACGCGTTACCGATAACTCGGAGCTTGTATCTTGTATCTCTTACCTTGTAACTCGTAACTCGTAGCTCGTAACTCGTTACCCATTGCTCGGAACTTGTATCTTCTATCTCGGATCTCGCAAATCATTGCCGATAACCTGGAACTCGTATCCTAGATATTGAAGATCGTAACTCGTTACCAATAAGTGGGTACTCGCATCTTGTATCTCGTGACGCGTAACCCAGGACTCGGAACTCGAAAGTGTTACCGATAATTTGGAGCTCGTATCTTGTATCTCTTACCTTGTAACTCGCTACCAATAACCCGGACCTCATATCTTAAATATCGTAACTTATAATCCATTACCGATAACCTGGAACTCGTAACTCATTACTGATTACCCGGAACTCGTATCTTGTGTATCGTAGCTTGTAACCCATTACCAATAACAAGGAACTCGTATCTTGCCTCTCGTAGCTCGTAAATCGTTACTGATAAGTGGGAACTCGTAACTTGTATCTGGTGACGTGTAACTCAGAACTTGGAGCTCGTAACGCGTATGTAATAACTCGTAGCTCGTATCTTGTAACTCGTAACTCGTTACGATAATTGGGAACTCTCATCTTTTATCTCGTAACTCGTAGCTAGTACCTCGTAGATCGTAAGTCGTGATTCGTAACTCGTAACTCGTATATCGTAACTCGGTACTCGTAACTCGAAACTCGTAACTCGTTAATCGCAGCTTATAACGCGCTACTCATAACCCGGAACTCGTATCTTGTGTATCGTAGCTTGTAACACATTACCAATAACAAGGATCTTGTATCTTGCCTCTCGTAGCTCGTAAATCGTTACCGATAAGTGGGAACTCGTAACTTGTATCTAGTGACGTGTAACTCAGGACTCGGGATTTGAAAGTGTTACCGGTAACTCGGAGCTCGTATCTTGTATCACTTACCTTGTAACTCGTAACCCGTAACTCGTTGCCCATAACTCGGAACTCGAGTCTTCATCTCGGATTTTGTAAATCAATGACGATAACCTCGAACTCGTATCCTAGATCTAGTAGCTCGTATCTCATTATCGATTACCTGGAACTCCTATCTTGTGTCTCGTAGCTCGTAACTTGTTACGATAAGTGGGAGCTCGCATCTTGTATCTCGTAACTTGTAACTAGTACCTCGTAGATCGAAACTCGTATATCGTAGCTCTCAACTCGAAACTCATAACCAGGAACTCGTATCTTGTGTATCGTAGCTTGTAACCCATTACCTTTAACAAGGAGCTCGTATCTTGCCTCTCGTAGCTCGTAAATCGTTACTGATAAGTGGGAACTCGCAACATGTATCTCGTGACCCGTAGCTCAGGACTTGGAACTAGCAACGCGTTACCGATAACTCGGAGCTTGTATCTTGTATCTCTTACCTTGTAACTCGTAACTCGTAACTCGTAACTCGTTACCTATTACTGGGAACTCGTATCTTCTATCTAGGATCTTGCAAATGATGGCCGATAAATGAAACTCGTATCCTAGATCTAGAAGATCGTAACTCGTTACCAATAAGTGGGTAATCCCATCTTGTATCTCATGACGCGAAATTCAGAACTCGTAATGCGTAACCGATAACCCGGTGCTCTTATCTTATAACTCATCACTCGTTACCCATAACTCGGAACCCGTATCTTGTATCTAGTAGCTCGTAACTCATTACTGATTACCTGGAACTCGTATCTTGTAACTCGTAACTCGTAACCCGTAACTCGTTGCCCATAACTCGGAACTCGAATCTTGATCTCGGATCTTGTAAATCAATGACGATAACCTCTAACTCGTATCCTAGATCTTGTATTTCGCAACTCGTTACTGATAGGTGGAAGCTCGCATCCTGTATCTCATGACGCGAAACTCAGAACTCGTAACGCGTAACCGATAACTCGGAGCTCGCATCTTGTAACTCGTAACTCGTTATTTATCACTCGGAACTCGCATCTTGTATCTAGTGGCTCGTAACTCATTACTGATTACCTGGAAATCGTATTATTACAGAATTGTATCGGATTACACTGCAATCCGTAAGTGGACAACTAATGATATTTAGAAAAATTAGAAAGAAAAATTTGCGCATTTGCCGTTCTACCTGACCAGTTCGTCATGGTCTAACGGTCAAGGCGCCTGCCTAGAATGCAGGAGGCAAATTTTTCTTTCTAATTTTTCTAAATATCATTAGTTGTCCACTTACGGATTGCAGTGTAATCCGATAAAATTCTGTAATAGTATATTCTGAAGGCGGCAGATTTCCGCACTTGACTCAAATCAACTTGATGGACTCTGCTAGTTATCGACCGAAGATAGTATCGGCCTCTGGCACTAGATGTCTAATCAAAGATCGAGCTGTATAGGTTAGAAAATTGGGAAGAAGAATTGCACAGGAGGGATGTACCTTCCAAAGCGCATTTGCCGTTCTACCTGTCATGGTCTAACGGTAAAGGCGCCTGCCTAGAATGCAGGAGGTTGTGGGTTTGATCCCCACTGGCGACATATTTTTCTTTCTAATTTTTCTAAATATCATTAGTTGGATATCGTATCTTGTGTCTATTGGCTCGTAACTCGTTACGATGCATGGGAACTTACATCTTGTATCTCGCAACTCGTAACTAGTACCTCGTAGATCGTAAGTCGTAATTCGTAACTCGTATATCGTTACTTGCAACTCGAAACTCGTAACTCGAATCTCGTAACTCGTAACTCGTAAATCGCAGCCAATAACTCGCTACTCATAACTCGGAACTCATAACTTATGTATCGTAGCTTGTAATTCATTACCAATAACAAGGAACTCGTATCTTGCCTCTCGTAGCCCGTAAATCGTTACCGATAAGTGGGAACTCGCATCTTGTATCTCGTAACTCGTAACTAGTACCTCATAGATCGTAAGTCGTAATTCGTAACTCGTAACTCGTATATCGTAACTCGCAACTCGCAACTCGCAACTCGCAACTCACTACTCGCAACTCGCAGCTTATAACTCGCTACTCATAACCCGGAACTCGTATCTTGTGTATCGTAGCTTGTAACCCATTACCAATAACAAGGAACTCGTATCTGGCCTCTCGTAGCTCGTGAATCGTTTCCGATAAGTGGGAACTCGTTACTTGTATCTCGGGACGCGTAACTCAGAACTTGTTATTGGTAATGGGTTACCAGCTACGATACACAAGATACGAGTTCCGGGTTATGAGTAGCGAGTTATAAGCTGAGATTTACGAGTTACGAGTTACGAGTTACAAGCTGCGAGTTGCGAATTACGATATACGAATACGAATTACGACTTACGATCTACGATCTACGAGATACTAGTTACGAGTTACAAGATACGAAAGGCAGATAAAAGATCCTTGTTATTGGTAATGTGTTACAAGCTACGATACACAAGATACGAGTTCCGGGTGATCAGTAATGAGTTACGAGCTACTAGATGCAAGATAGCTCCGAGTTAGCGGTTAAACGTTACGAGTTCCGAGTTCTGAGTTCCGCGTCATGAGATACAAGATGCGAGTTTCCACCTATCGGTAACGAGTTACGAACTTCTAGATCTAGGATACGACTTCTACGTTATCATCATTGATTTTCAAGATCCGAGATCAAGATTCGAGTTCCAAGTTGTGGGCAACGAGTTACGGGTTACGAGTTACGAATAACAAGGTGAGTGATACAAGATACGAGCTCCAAATTACCGGTAACAGTTTCGAGTTCCGAGTCCTGAGTTACGCGTCACGAGAGAAAAGATGCGAGTTCCCATTTATCGGTACCGATTCACGAGATGCATGATACGAGTTCCAGGTTATCGGTAATGGATTATAAGTTACGATATTTAAGATACGAGATACTCGCATCTTTTATCTCGTCACTCGTAGCTAGTACCTCGTAGATCGTAACTCGAAACTCGTAACTCGCTAATCGCAGCATATAACTCGCTACTCATAACCCGGAACTCGTATCTTGTGTATCGTAGCTTGTAACACATTACCAATAACAAGTTCTGAGTTACGCGTCACCAGATACAAGTTACGAGTTCCCACTTATCAGTAACGATTTACGAGCTACGAGTTTCTTGTTATTGGTAATGTATCTTGCCTCTCGTAGCTCGTAAATCGTTACCGTTAAGTGGGAACTCGCAACTTGTATCTCGTGACGTGTAACTTAGAAGTTGGAACTCGTAACGCGTTACCGATAACTCGGAGCTTGTATCTTGTATCTCTTACCTTGTAACTCGCAGCTCGTAACTCGTTACCCATTGCTCGGAACTCGTATCTTCTGTCTCGAATCTCGCAAATCATTGCCGATAACCTGGAACTCGTATCCTAGATCTTGAAGATCGTAACTCGTTACCAATAAGTGGGTACTCGCATCTTGTATCTCGTGACGCGTAACCCAGGACTCGGAACTCGAAAGTGTTACCGATAATTTGGAGCTCGTATCTTGTATCACTTACCTTGTTATTCGTAACTCGTAACCCGTAACTCGTTGCCCATAACCTGGAACTCGAATCTTGATCTCGGATCTTGAAAATCAATGATGATTACCTCGAAGTCGTATCATAGATCTAGAAGTTCGTAACTCGTTACCGATAGGTGGAAACTCGCATCTAGTATCTCATGACGCGAAACTCAGAACTCGGAACTCGTAACGTGTAACCGATAACTCGGAGCTCGTATCTTGCATCTAGTAGCTCGTAACTCTTTACTGATTACCTGGAACTCGTATCTTGTATCTCATAGCTCGTAACTCTTTACGATAAGTAGGTACTCGCATCTTGTATCTCGTTACTCGTAACTAGTACCTCGTAGATCGTAAGTCGTAATTCGCAACTCGTAACTCGTATATCGTAACTCGCAACTCGAAACTCGTAACTCGTAACTCTTGAATCGAGGCTTACAACTCGCTACTCATAACCCGGAACTCGTATCTTGTATAAAGTAGCTTGTAACCCATTATAATAACAGGGAACTCGTATCCTGCCTTTCGTAGCTCGTAAATCGTTACCGATAAGTTAACACTCGCAACTTGTATCTTGTGACGCGTAACTCAGACTCGGAACGTGCAAGTGTTACCGATAACTCGGAGCTCGTATCTTTTATCACTTACCTTGTTACTCGTAACCCGTAACTCGTTGCCCATAACTCGGAACCCGTATCTTGTATCTTGTATCTCGTTACTCGTAACTAGTACCTCGTAGATCGTAAGTCATAATTCGTAACTCGTAACTCGTATATCGTAGCTCTCAACTCGAAACTCGTAACTCGTAAATTGCAGCTTATAACTCGCTACTCATAACCAGGAACTCGTATCTTGTGTATCGTAGCTTGTAACCCGTTACCTTTAACAAGGAACACGTATCTTGCCTCTCGTAGCTCGTAAATCGTTACTGATAAGTGGGAACCCGCAACTTGTATCTCGTGACGCGTAGCTCAGGACTTGGAACCAGTAACGCATTACCGATAACTCGGAGCTTGTATCTTGTATCTCTTACCTTGTAATTCGTAACTCGTAACTCGTTACCTATTACTCGGAACTCGTATCTTCTATCTAGGATCTTGCAAATCGTTGCCGATAACCTAGAACCCGTATCCTAGATCTTGAAGATCGTAACTCGTTACCAATAAGTGGGAACTCGCATCTTGTATCTCGTGACGTGTAACTCAGAACTCGGAACTAGAAACGCGTTACCGATAACTCGGAGCTCGTATCTTGTAACTCGTAACTTGTAACTCGTTACCCATAACTCGGAACTGGTATCTTATATATCGTATCTTTTAATCCATTACCGATAACCTGGAATTCGTATCTTCCATCTCGTAGCTCGTAAATCATAACCGATAAATGGAAACTCGCATCTTTTATCTCGAGAGGCGTAACCCAGGAGTCGGAACTCGAAAGTGTTACCGATAACTCGGAGCTCGTATCTTGTAACTCGTAACTCGTTACCCATAACTCGAAACTCGTATCTTAAATATCGTTACTTATAATCCATTACCGATAACCTGGAACTCGTATCTTGCATCTCGTCGCTCGTAAATCTTTACCGATAAATGGGAACTCGCATCTTGTATCTCGTAACTCGTAACTAGTACCTCGTAGATCGTAAGTCGTAATTCGCAACTGGTAACTCGTATATCGTAACTCGCAACTCGTGAATCGAGGCTTAAAACTCGCTACTCATAACCCGGAACTCGTATCTTGTGTAAAGTAGCTTGTAACCCATTACCAATAACAAGGAACTCGTATCCTGCCTCTCGTAGCTCGTAAATCGTTATCGATAAATGGGAACTCGCATCTTGTATCTCGTGACGCGTAACTCAGACTCGGAACGTGTAAGTGTTACCGATAACTCGGAGCTCGTATCTTGTATCACTTACCTTGTAACTCGTAACCCGTAACTCGTTGCCCATAACTCGGAACTCGAAGCTTCATCTCGGATTTTGTAAATCAATGACGATAGCCTCGAAATCTTATCCTAGATCTAGTAATTCGTAACTAGTTACCGATAGGTAAAATCTCGCATCTTATATCTCATGACGCGAAACGCTACACTCGGAACTCATAACGCGTAACCAATAACCCGGAGCGCTTATCTTATAACTCATCACTCGTTACCCATAACTCGGAACCCGAATCATGTATCTAGTAGCTCGTAACTCATTACTGATTACCTGGAACTCGTATCTTGTGTCTCGTAGCTCGTAACTTGTTACGATAAGTGGGAACTCGCATCTTGTATCTTGTAACTCGTAACTAGTACCTCGTAGATCGTAAGTCGTAATTCGCAACACGTAACTCGTATATCGTAACTCGAAACTCGAAACTCGAAACTCGTAACTCGTAACTCGTAACTCGTCAAACGAGGCTTATAACTCGCTACTCATAACCTGGAACTCGTATCTTGTGTAAAGTAGCTTGTAACCCATTACCAATAACAAGGAACTCGTAACTTGCCTCCCGTAGCTCGTAAATCGTTACCGATAAATGGGAACTCGCATCTTGTATCTCGTGACGCGTAGCTCAGGACTTGGAACTCGTAACGCGTTACCGATAACTCGGAGCTTGTATCTTGTATCTCTTACCTTGTAACTCGTAACTCGTAACTCGTTACCTATTAATCGGAACTCGTATCTTCTATCTAGGATCATGCAAATCATTGCCGATATCCTGGAACTCGTATCCTAGATCTTGAAGATCGTAACTCGTTACCAATAAGTGGAAACTCGCATCTTGTATCTCGTGACGTGTAACTCAGAACTCGGAACTAGAAACGCGTTACCGATAACTCGGAGCTCGTATCTTGTAACTCGTAACTCATTACCCATAACTCGGAGCTCGTATCTTATATATCGTAACTTGTAATCCATTACCGATAACCTGGAACTCGTATCTTCCATCTCGTAGCTCGTAAATCATAACCGATAAATGGAAACTCGCATCTTTTATCTCGTGAGGCATAACCCAGGAAGTCGGAACTCGAAAGTGATACCGATATCTCGGAGCTCGAATCTTGTATCACTTAACTTCTAGCTTGTAACTCGTAACCCGTAACTCATTGCCCATTACTCGGAACTCGAATCTTGATCTCGGATCTTGTAAATCAATGGCAATAACCTCGAACTCGTATCCTAGATATAGTAGTTCGTAACTAGTTACCGATAGGTGAAAACTCGCATCTTGTATCTCATAACGCGATAGTCAGAACTCGGAACTCATAACGCTCACTCGTTACCCATAACTCGGAACCCGTATGTTGTATCTAGTAGCTCGTAACTCATTACTGATTACTTGGAACTTGTATCTTGTGTCTCGTAGCTCGTAACTTGTTACGATAAGTGGGAACTCGCATCTTGTATCTCGTAACTCGTAAGTAGTACCTCGTAGATCGTAAGTCGTAATTCGTAACTCGTAACTCGTAACTCGTAGCTCGTAACTCGTATATCGTAACTCGCAACTCTTAACTCGTAAATCGCAGCTTATAACTCGCTACTCATAACCAGGAACTCGTATCTTGTGTATCGTAGCTTGTAACCCATTACCTTTAACAAGGAACTCGTATCATACATCTCGTAGCTCGTAAATCGGTACCGATAAATGGGAACTCGCATCTTTTATCTCGTGACGCGTAACTCAGGACTCGGAACTCGAAAGTGCTTCCGATAATCACTTACCTTGTAATTCGTAACTCGTAACCCGTAACTCGTTGCCCATAACTTGGAACTCGAATCTTGATCTCGGATCTAGAAAATCAATGATGATAACGTCGAAGTCGTATCCTAGATCTAGAAGTTCGTAACTCGTTACCGATAGGTGAAAACTCGCATCTTGTATCTCAGAACTTGGACTTCGTAACGCGTTACCGATAACTCGGAGCATGTATCTTATATCTTTTACCTTGTAACTCGCTACCAATAACTCGGAACTCGTATCATATATATCGTAACTTGTAATCCATTACCGATAACCTGGAACATGTATCTTGCATCTCGTAGCTCGTAAATCGTTACCGATAGATGGGAACTCGCATCTTGTATCTCGTAAGTAGTACCTCGTAGATCGTAAGTCGTAATTCGTAACTCGTAACTCGTAACTCGTAACTCGTATATCGTAACTCGCAACTCTTAACTCGTAAATCGCAGCTTATAACTCGCTACTCATAACCAGGAACTCGTATCTTGTGTATCGTAGCTTGTAACCCATTTACCTTTAACAAGGAACTCGTATCATACATCTCGTAGCTCGTAAATCGGTACCGATAAATGGGAACTCGCATCTTTTATCTCGTGACGCGTAACTCAGGACTCGGAACTCGAAAGTGCTTCCGATAATCACTTACCTTGTAATTCGTAACTCGTAACCCGTAACTCGTTGCCCATAACATGGAACTCGAATCTTGATCTCGGATCTAGAAAATCAAT
Source organism: Bruchidius siliquastri (assembly GCA_949316355.1). NCBI lineage: Eukaryota > Metazoa > Arthropoda > Insecta > Coleoptera > Chrysomelidae > Bruchidius > Bruchidius siliquastri. Next base: position 24,070,073 of record OX438529.1, read on the forward strand.
GATGATAACGTCGAAGTCGTATCCTAGATCTAGAAGTTCGTAACTCGTTACCGATAGGTGGAAACTCGAATCTTGTATCTCATGACGCGGAACTCAGAACTTGGACTTCGTAACGCGTTACCGATAACTCGGAGCATGTATCTTATATCTTTTACCTTGTAACTCGCTACCAATAACTCGGAACTCGTATCATATATATCGTAACTTGTAATCCATTACCGATAACCTGGAACACGTATCTTGCATCTCGTAGCTTTTAAATCGTTACCGATAGATGGGAACTCGCATCTTGTATCTCATGACGCGTAACTCATGACTCGGAACTCGTAACGCGTAACGGATAACCCGGAACCCGTATCTTGTGTATCGTGGCTTGTAACCCATTACCAATAACAAGGAACTCGTATCTTGCCTCTCGTAGCTCGTAAATCGTTTCCGATAAGTGGGAACTCTCAACTTATATCTCGTGACCCATAACTCAGAGCTTGGAACTCGTAACGTGTTACCGATAACTTGGAGCTTGTATCCTGTATATCTTACCTTGTAAAGCGTAACTCGTGACTCGTAACTCGTTACCCATAACTCGGAACTCGTATCTTGTATCTAGTAGCTCGTAACTCATAACTGATCTCCAATAATAAGGAACTCGTATCTTGCCTCTTGTAGCTCGTAAATCGTTACTGATAAGTGGGAACTCGTAACTTGTATCTTGTGACGCGTAACTCAGAACTTGGAACTCGTAACGCGTATCTAACAAATCCTAGCTCGTATCTTGTTACTCGTAACTCGTTACGATAAATGGAAACTCGCATCTTTTATCTCGTAACTCGTAGCTAGTACCTCGTAGATCGTAAGTCGTAATTCGCAACTCGTAACTCGTATATCGTAACTCGCAACTCGTAACTCGTAAATCGCAGCTTATAACTCGCTACTCATAACCAGGAACTCGTAACTTGTGTATCGTAGCTTGTAACCCATTACCAATAACAAGGAACTCGTATCTTGCCTCTCGTAGCTCGTAAATCGTTACTGATAAGTGGGAACTCGTAACTTGTATCTTGTGACGCGTAACTCAGAACTTGGAACTCGTAACGCGTATCTAACAAATCCTAGCTCGTATCTTGTTACTCGTAACTCGTTACGATAAATGGAAGCTCGCATCTTTTATCTCGTAACTCGTAGCTAGTACCTCGTAGATCGTAAGTCGTAATTCGTAACTCGTAACTCGTATATCGTAACTCGCAACTCGTAACTCGTAAATCGCAGCTTATAACTCGCTACTCATAACCAGGAACTCGTATCTTGTGTATCGTAGCTTGTAACCCATTACCAATAACAAGGAACTCGTATCTTGCATCTCGTAGCTCGTAAATCGTTACCGTTAAGTGGGAACTCGCAACTTGTATCTTGTGGTGTGTAACTCAGAAGTTGGAACTCGTAACGCGTTACCGATGACTCGGAGCTTGTATCTTGTATCTCTTACCTTGTAACTCGTAACTCGTAGCTCGTAACTCGTTACCCATTGCTCGGAACTTGTATCTTCTATCTCGGATCTCGCAAATCATTGCCGATAACCTGGAACTCGTATCCTAGATCTTGAAGATCGTAACTCGTTACCAATAAGTGGGTACTCGCATCTTGTATCTCGTGACGCGTAACCCAGGACTCGGAACTCGAAAGTGTTACCGATAATTTGGAGCTCGTATCTTGTATCACTTACCTTGTAATTCGTAACTCGTAGCCCGTAACTCGTTGCCCATAACTTGGAACTCGAATCTTGATCTCGGATCTTGAAAATCAATGATGATAACCTCGAAGTCGTATCCTAGATCTAGAAGTTCGTAACTCGTTACCGATAGGTGAAAACTTACATCTTGTATCTCATGACACGAAACTCAGAACTCGGAACTCGTAACGCAAACCAATAACTCGGGAGCTCGTATACTGTAACTCGTAACTCGTTACCCATAACTCGGAACACGTAACTCATTACTGATTACCTGGAACTCGTATCTTGTGTCTCGTAGCTCGTAACTCGTTATGATAGGTGGAAACTCACATCTTGTATCTCGTAACTCGTAACTAGTACATCGTAGATCGTAAGTAGTAATTCGTTACTCGTATATGGTAACTCGCAACTCGAAACTCGAAACTCTTAAATCGCAGCCTATAACTCGCTACTCATAACCCGGAACTCGGATCTTGTGTATTGTAGCTTGTAACACATTACCAATAACAAGGATCTTGTATCTTGCCTCTCGTAGCTCGTAAATCGTTACAGATAAGTAGGAACTCGCAACTTTTATCTAGTGACGCGTAACTCAGAACTTGGAACTGGTAACGCATTACCGATAGCTCGGAGCATGTATCCTGTATCTCTTACCTTGTAACTCGCTACCAATAACCCGGACCTCATATCTTAAATATCGTAACTTATAATCCATTACCGATAACCTGGAACTCGTAACTCATTACTGATTACCCGGAACTCGTATCTTGTGTATCGTAGCTTGTAACCCATTACCAATAACAAGGAACTCGTATCTTGCCTCTCGTAGCTCGTAAATCGTTACTGATAAGTGGGAACTCGTAACTTGTATCTGGTGACGTGTAACTCAGAACTTGGAGCTCGTAACGCGTATGTAATAACTCGTAGCTCGTATCTTGTAACTCATAACTCGTTACGATAATTGGGAACTCTCATCTTTTATCTCGTAACTCGTAGCTAGTACCTCGTAGATCGTAAGTCGTGATTCGTAACTCGTAACTCGTATATCGTAACTCGGTACTCGTAACTCGAAACTCGTAACTCGTTAATCGCAGCTTATAACGCGCTACTCATAACCCGGAACTCGTATCTTGTGTATCGTAGCTTGTAACACATTACCAATAACAAGGATCTTGTATCTTGCCTCTCGTAGCTCGTAAATCGTTACCGATAAGTGGGAACTCGTAACTTGTATCTAGTGACGTGTAACTCAGGACTCGGGATTTGAAAGTGTTACCGGTAACTCGGAGCTCGTATCTTGTATCACTTACCTTGTAACTCGTAACCCGTAACTCGTTGCCCATAACTCGGAACTCGAGTCTTCATCTCGGATTTTGTAAATCAATGACGATAACCTCGAACTCGTATCCTAGATCTAGTAGCTCGTATCTCATTATCGATTACCTGGAACTCCTATCTTGTGTCTCGTAGCTCGTAACTTGTTACGATAAGTGGGAGCTCGCATCTTGTATCTCGTAACTTGTAACTAGTACCTCGTAGATCGAAACTCGTATATCGTAGCTCTCAACTCGAAACTCATAACCAGGAACTCGTATCTTGTGTATCGTAGCTTGTAACCCATTACCTTTAACAAGGAGCTCGTATCTTGCCTCTCGTAGCTCGTAAATCGTTACTGATAAGTGGGAACTCGCAACATGTATCTCGTGACCCGTAGCTCAGGACTTGGAACTAGCAACGCGTTACCGATAACTCGGAGCTTGTATCTTGTATCTCTTACCTTGTAACTCGTAACTCGTAACTCGTAACTCGTAACTCGTTACCTATTACTGGGAACTCGTATCTTCTATCTAGGATCTTGCAAATGATGGCCGATAAATGAAACTCGTATCCTAGATCTAGAAGATCGTAACTCGTTACCAATAAGTGGGTAATCCCATCTTGTATCTCATGACGCGAAATTCAGAACTCGTAATGCGTAACCGATAACCCGGTGCTCTTATCTTATAACTCATCACTCGTTCACCATAACTCGGAACCCGTATCTTGTATCTAGTAGCTCGTAACTCATTACTGATTACCTGGAACTCGTATCTTGTAACTCGTAACTCGTAACCCGTAACTCGTTGCCCATAACTCGGAACTCGAATCTTGATCTCGGATCTTGTAAATCAATGACGATAACCTCTAACTCGTATCCTAGATCTTGTATTTCGCAACTCGTTACTGATAGGTGGAAGCTCGCATCCTGTATCTCATGACGCGAAATTCAGAACTCGTAATGCGTAACCGATAACCCGGTGCTCTTATCTTATAACTCATCACTCGTTACCCATAACTCGGAACCCGTTTCTTGTATCTAGTAGCTCGTAACTCATTACTGATTACCTGGAACTCGTATCTTGTAACTCGTAACTCGTAACCCGTAACTCGTTGCCCATAACTCGGAACTCGAATCTTGATCTCGGATCTTGTAAATCAATGACGATAACCTCTAACTCGTATCCTAGATCTTGTATTTCGCAACTCGTTACTGATAGGTTGAAGCTCGCATCCTGTATCTCATGACGCGAAACTCAGAACTCGTAACGCGTAACCGATAACTCGGAGCTCGCATCTTGTAACTCGTAACTCGTTATTTATCACTCGGAACTCGCATCTTGTATCTAGTGGCTCGTAACTCATTACTGATTACCTGGAAATCGTATTATTACAGAATTGTATCGGATTACACTGCAATCCTTAAGTGGACAACTAATGATATTTAGAAAAATTAGAAAGAAAAATTTGCGCATTTGCCGTTCTACCTGACCAGTTCGTCATGGTCTAACGGTCAAGGCGCCTGCCTAGAATGCAGGAGGCAAATTTTTCTTTCTAATTTTTCTAAATATCATTAGTTGTCCACTTACGGATTGCAGTGTAATCCGATAAAATTCTGTAATAGTATATTCTGAAGGCGGCAGATTTCCGCACTTGACTCAAATCAACTTGATGGACTCTGCTAGTTATCGACCGAAGATAGTATCGGCCTCTGGCACTAGATGTCTAATCAAAGATCGAGCTGTATAGGTTAGAAAATTGGGAAGAAGAATTGCACAGGAGGGATGTACCTTCCAAAGCGCATTTGCCGTTCTACCTGTCATGGTCTAACGGTAAAGGCGCCTGCCTAGAATGCAGGAGGTTGTGGGTTTGATCCCCACTGGCGACATATTTTTCTTTCTAATTTTTCTAAATATCATTAGTTGGATATCGTATCTTGTGTCTATTGGCTCGTAACTCGTTACGATGCATGGGAACTTACATCTTGTATCTCGCAACTCGTAACTAGTACCTCGTAGATCGTAAGTCGTAATTCGTAACTCGTATATCGTTACTTGCAACTCGAAACTCGTAACTCGAATCTCGTAACTCGTAACTCGTAAATCGCAGCCAATAACTCGCTACTCATAACCCGGAACTCATAACTTATGTATCGTAGCTTGTAATTCATTACCAATAACAAGGAACTCGTATCTTGCCTCTCGTAGCCCGTAAATCGTTACCGATAAGTGGGAACTCGCATCTTGTATCTCGTAACTCGTAACTAGTACCTCATAGATCGTAAGTCGTAATTCGTAACTCGTAACTCGTATATCGTAACTCGCAACTCGCAACTCGCAACTCGCAACTCACTACTCGCAACTCGCAGCTTATAACTCGCTACTCATAACCCGGAACTCGTATCTTGTGTATCGTAGCTTGTAACCCATTACCAATAACAAGGAACTCGTATCTGGCCTCTCGTAGCTCGTGAATCGTTTCCGATAAGTGGGAACTCGTTACTTGTATCTCGGGACGCGTAACTCAGAACTTGGAACTCGTAACGCGTTACCGATAACTCTGAGCTTGTACCTTGTATCTCTTACCTTGTAACTCGAAACTCGTAACTCGTTACCCATTACTCGGATCTCGTATCTTCTATCTCGGATCTCGCAAATCATTGCCGATAACCTGGAGCTCGTATCCTAGATCTTGAAGATCGTGACTCGTTACCAATAAGTGGGAACTCGCATCTTGTATCTCATGACGCGAAACTCAGAACTTGAAACTCGTAACGCGTAACCGACAACTCGGAGCTCGTATCTTGTATCACTTACCTTGTAACTCGAAACTCGTAACCCGTAACTCGTTGCCTATAACTCGGAACTCTAATCTTGTTCTCGGATCTTGTAAATCAATGACGATAACCTCGAACTCGTATCCTAGATCTAGTAGTTCGTAACTCGTTACCGATAGGTGGAAACTCGCATCTTGTGTCTCATGACGCGAAACTCAGAACTCGGAACTCGTAACGCCTAACCGATAACTCGGAGCTCGTATCTTGTAACTTGTAACTCGTTACTTATAACTCGGAATTGGTATCTTGTATCTAGTAGCTCGTAACTCCTTGCTGATTACCTGGAACTCGTATCTTGTGTCTCGTAGCTCGTAACTCGTTACGATAAGTGGGAACTCGCATCTTGTATCTCGTAGATCGTAAATAGTACCTCGTAGATCGTAAGTCGTAATTCGTAACTCAAAACTAGTATATCGAACTCGCAACTCAAAACTCGTATATCGAACTCGCAACTCGCAACTCGCAACTCGAAACTCGAAACTCGAAACTCGTAATTCGAAACTCGTAACTCGTAAATCGTGGATTGTAACGCGCTACTCATAATCCGGAACTCGTATCTTGTGTATCGTAGCTTGTAACCCATTACCAATAACAAGGAACTCGTAGCTCGTAAATCGTTACCGATAGGTGGAAACTCGCATCTTGTATCTCATGAAGCGAAATCCAGAACTCGGGACTCGTAACGCATAACCGATAACTCGGAGCTCGTATCCTGTAACTCGTAACTCGTTACCCATAGCTCGGAACTTGTATCTTGCATTTAGTAGCTCGTAACTCATTACTGATTACCTGGAACTCGTATCTTGTGTCTCGTAGCTCGTAACTCATTACGATAAGTGGGAACTCGCATCTTGTATCTTGTAACTCGTAACTAGTACCTTGTAGATCGTAAGTCGTAATTCGTAACTTGTAACTCGTATATCGTAACTGGCAACTCGAAACTCGTAACTAGAAACTCGTAACTCGTAAATTGCAGCTTATAACTCGCTACTCATAACCCGGAACTCGTATCTTGTGTATCGTAGCTTGTAACCTATTGCCAATAACAAGGAACTCGTATCTGGCCTCTCGTAGCTCGTGAATCGTTAAAGATAAGTGTTAACTCGCATCTTGTATCTCATGACGCGAAACTCAGAACTTGTAACTCGTAACTCGTTACCCATAACTAGGAACTAGTATCTTGTATCTAGTAGCTCGTAACTCATTACTGATTACCTGGAACTCGTATCTTGTGTCTCGTGGCTCGTAACTCGTTACGATCAGTGGGAACTCTCATCTTGTATCTCGTAACTCGTAACTAGTACCTCGTAGATCGTAAGTCGTAATTCGTATTCGTATATCGTAATTCGCAACTCGCAGCTTGTAACTCGAAACTCGTAACTCGTAAATCTCAGCTTATAACTCGCTACTCATAACCCGGAAATCGTATCGTGTGTATCATAGCTTGTAACCCATAACCAATAACAAGGAATTCGTATCTTACCTCTCATAGCTCGTAAATCGTTACCAATAGGTTGGAACTCGCAACTTGTATCTCGTGACGCGTAACTCAGAACTAGGAACTCGTAACGCGTTACCGATAACTCGGAGCTCGTATCTTATATATCGTAACTTGAAATCCATTACCGATAACCTGGAACTGGTATCTTGCATCTCGTAGCTCGTATATCGTTACCGATAAATGGGAAGTCGCATCTTGTATCTCTTGACGCGTAAATCAGGACTCGGAACTCGAAAGAATTACCGATAACTCGGAGCTCGTATCTTGTATCACTTACCTTGTAACTCGAAACTCGTAACCCGTAACTCGTTGCCTATAACTCGGAACTCTAATCTTGTTCTCGGATCTTGTAAATCAATGACGATAACCTCGAACTCGTATCCTAGATCTAGTAGTTCGTAACTCGTTACCGATAGGTGGAAACTCGCATCTTGTGTCTCATGATGCGAAACTCAGAACTCGGAACTCGTAACGCGTAATCGATAACTCGGAGCTCGTATCTTGTAACTCGTAACTTGTTACCCATAACTCAGGACTCGTATCTTGTATCTAGTAGCTCGTAACTCATTACTGATTACCTGGAACTCGTATCTTGTGTCTCGTAGCTCGTTACGATAAGTGGGAACTCGTATCTTGTATCGCGTAACTCGTAAATAGTACCTCATAGATCGTAAGTCGTAATTCATAACTCGAAACTCGTATATCGTAACTCGCAACTCGCAACTCGAAAGTCGTAACTCGTAACTCGTAACTCGTAACTCGTAACTCGTAACTCAAACTCGTAACTCGTAACTCGTAACTCGTAACTCGTAACTCGTAACTCGTAACTCGTAACTCGTAACTCGTAACTCGTAACTCGTAACTCGTAACTCGTAACTCGTAACTCGTAACTCGTAACTCGTAACTCGTAACTCGTAACTCGTAACTCGTAACTCGTAACTCGTAACTCGTAACTCGTAACTCGTAACTCGTAACTCTTAAATCGCAGCCTATAACACGCTACTCATAACCCGGAACCTGTGTATCGTAGCTTCTAACACTTTACCAATAACAAGGATCTTGTATCTTGCCTCTCGTAGCTCGTAAATCGTTACCGATAAGTAGGAACTCGCAACTTTTATCTAGTGACGCGTAACTCAGAACTTGGAACTGGTAACGCATTACCGATATCTCGGAGCATGTATCCTGTATCTCTTACCTTGTAACTCGCTACCAATAACCCGGACCTCATATCTTAAATATCGTAACTTATAATCCATTACTGATAACCTGGAACTCGTATCATGCATCTCGTAGCTCGTAAATCGTTACCGACAGATGGGAACTCGCATCTTGTATGTAGTAGCTCGTAACTCATTACTGATTACCCGGAACTCGTATCTTGTGTATCGTAGCTTGTAACCCATTACCAATAACAAGGAACTCGTATCTTGCCTCTCGTAGCTCGTAAATCGTTACTGATAAGTGGGAACTCGTAACTTGTATCTGGTGACGCGTAACTCAGAACTTGTTATTGGTAATGGGTTACCAGCTACGATACACAAGATACGAGTTCCGGGTTATGAGTAGCGAGTTATAAGCTGAGATTTACGAGTTACGAGTTTCGAGTTACAAGCTGCGAGTTGCGAATTACGATATACGAATACGAATTACGACTTACGATCTACGATCTACGAGATACTAGTTACGAGTTACAAGATACGAAAGGCAGATAAAAGATCCTTGTTATTGGTAATGTGTTACAAGCTACGATACACAAGATACGAGTTCCGGGTGATCAGTAATGAGTTACGAGCTACTAGATGCAAGATAGCTCCGAGTTAGCGGTTAAACGTTACGAGTTCCGAGTTCTGAGTTCCGCGTCATGAGATACAAGATGCGAGTTTCCACCTATCGGTAACGAGTTACGAACTTCTAGATCTAGGATACGACTTCTACGTTATCATCATTGATTTTCAAGATCCGAGATCAAGATTCGAGTTCCAAGTTGTGGGCAACGAGTTACGGGTTACGAGTTACGAATAACAAGGTGAGTGATACAAGATACGAGCTCCAAATTACCGGTAACAGTTTCGAGTTCCGAGTCCTGAGTTACGCGTCACGAGAGAAAAGATGCGAGTTCCCATTTATCGGTACCGATTCACGAGATGCATGATACGAGTTCCAGGTTATCGGTAATGGATTATAAGTTACGATATTTAAGATACGAGATACTCGCATCTTTTATCTCGTCACTCGTAGCTAGTACCTCGTAGATCGTAACTCGAAACTCGTAACTCGTTAATCGCAGCATATAACTCGCTACTCATAACCCGGAACTCGTATCTTGTGTATCGTAGCTTGTAACACATTACCAATAACAAGTTCTGAGTTACGCGTCACCAGATACAAGTTACGAGTTCCCACTTATCAGTAACGATTTACGAGCTACGAGTTCCTTGTTATTGGTAATGTATCTTGCCTCTCGTAGCTCGTAAATCGTTACCGTTAAGTGGGAACTCGCAACTTGTATCTCGTGACGTGTAACTTAGAAGTTGGAACTCGTAACGCGTTACCGATAACTCGGAGCTTGTATCTTGTATCTCTTACCTTGTAACTCGCAGCTCGTAACTCGTTACCCATTGCTCGGAACTCGTATCTTCTGTCTCGAATCTCGCAAATCATTGCCGATAACCTGGAACTCGTATCCTAGATCTTGAAGATCGTAACTCGTTACCAATAAGTGGGTACTCGCATCTTGTATCTCGTGACGCGTAACCCAGGACTCGGAACTCGAAAGTGTTACCGATAATTTGGAGCTCGTATCTTGTATCACTTACCTTGTTATTCGTAACTCGTAACCCGTAACTCGTTGCCCATAACCTGGAACTCGAATCTTGATCTCGGATCTTGAAAATCAATGATGATTACCTCGAAGTCGTATCATAGATCTAGAAGTTCGTAACTCGTTACCGATAGGTGGAAACTCGCATCTAGTATCTCATGACGCGAAACTCAGAACTCGGAACTCGTAACGTGTAACCGATAACTCGGAGCTCGTATCTTGCATCTAGTAGCTCGTAACTCTTTACTGATTACCTGGAACTCGTATCTTGTATCTCATAGCTCGTAACTCTTTACGATAAGTAGGTACTCGCATCTTGTATCTCGTTACTCGTAACTAGTACCTCGTAGATCGTAAGTCGTAATTCGCAACTCGTAACTCGTATATCGTAACTCGCAACTCGAAACTCGCAACTCGAAGCTCGTAACTCGTAACTCTTGAATCGAGGCTTACAACTCGCTACTCATAACCCGGAACTCGTATCTTGTGTAAAGTAGCTTGTAACCCATTATAATAACAGGGAACTCGTATCCTGCCTTTCGTAGCTCGTAAATCGTTACCGATAAGTTAACACTCGCAACTTGTATCTTGTGACGCGTAACTCAGACTCGGAACGTGCAAGTGTTACCGATAACTCGGAGCTCGTATCTTTTATCACTTACCTTGTTACTCGTAACCCGTAACTCGTTGCCCATAACTCGGAACCCGTATCTTGTATCTAGTATCTCGTAACGCGTAACTAGTACCTCGTAGATCGTAAGTCATAATTCGTAACTCGTAACTCGTATATCGTAGCTCTCAACTCGAAACTCGTAACTCGTAACTCGTAAATTGCAGCTTATAACTCGCTACTCATAACCAGGAACTCGTATCTTGTGTATCGTAGCTTGTAACCCGTTACCTTTAACAAGGAACACGTATCTTGCCTCTCGTAGCTCGTAAATCGTTACTGATAAGTGGGAACCCGCAACTTGTATCTCGTGACGCGTAGCTCAGGACTTGGAACCAGTAACGCATTACCGATAACTCGGAGCTTGTATCTTGTATCTCTTACCTTGTAATTCGTAACTCGTAACTCGTTACCTATTACTCGGAACTCGTATCTTCTATCTAGGATCTTGCAAATCGTTGCCGATAACCTAGAACCCGTATCCTAGATCTTGAAGATCGTAACTCGTTACCAATAAGTGGGAACTCGCATCTTGTATCTCGTGACGTGTAACTCAGAACTCGGAACTAGAAACGCGTTACCGATAACTCGGAGCTCGTATCTTGTAACTCGTAACTTGTAACTCGTTACCCATAACTCGGAACTGGTATCTTATATATCGTATCTTTTAATCCATTACCGATAACCTGGAATTCGTATCTTCCATCTCGTAGTTCGTAAATCATAACCGATAAATGGAAACTCGCATCTTTTATCTCGAGAGGCGTAACCCAGGAGTCGGAACTCGAAAGTGTTACCGATAACTCGGAGCTCGTATCTTGTAACTCGTAACTCGTTACCCATAACTCGAAACTCGTATCTTAAATATCGTTACTTATAATCCATTACCGATAACCTGGAACTCGTATCTTGCATCTCGTCGCTCGTAAATCTTTACCGATAAATGGGAACTCGCATCTTGTATCTCGTAACTCGTAACTAGTACCTCGTAGATCGTAAGTCGTAATTCGCAACTGGTAACTCGTATATCGTAACTCGCAACTCGTGAATCGAGGCTTAAAACTCGCTACTCATAACCCGGAACTCGTATCTTGTGTAAAGTAGCTTGTAACCCATTACCAATAACAAGGAACTCGTATCCTGCCTCTCGTAGCTCGTAAATCGTTATCGATAAATGGGAACTCGCATCTTGTATCTCGTGACGCGTAACTCAGACTCGGAACGTGTAAGTGTTACCGATAACTCGGAGCTCGTATCTTGTATCACTTACCTTGTAACTCGTAACCCGTAACTCGTTGCCCATAACTCGGAACTCGAAGCTTCATCTCGGATTTTGTAAATCAATGACGATAGCCTCGAAATCTTATCCTAGATCTAGTAATTCGTAACTAGTTACCGATAGGTAAAATCTCGCATCTTATATCTCATGACGCGAAACGCTACACTCGGAACTCATAACGCGTAACCAATAACCCGGAGCGCTTATCTTATAACTCATCACTCGTTACCCATAACTCGGAACCCGAATCATGTATCTAGTAGCTCGTAACTCATTACTGATTACCTGGAACTCGTATCTTGTGTCTCGTAGCTCGTAACTTGTTACGATAAGTGGGAACTCGCATCTTGTATCTTGTAACTCGTAACTAGTACCTCGTAGATCGTAAGTCGTAATTCGCAACACGTAACTCGTATATCGTAACTCGAAACTCGAAACTCGAAACTCGTAACTCGTAACTCGTAACTCGTAACTCGTAACTCGTCAAACGAGGCTTATAACTCGCTACTCATAACCTGGAACTCGTATCTTGTGTAAAGTAGCTTGTAACCCATTACCAATAACAAGGAACTCGTAACTTGCCTCCCGTAGCTCGTAAATCGTTACCGATAAATGGGAACTCGCATCTTGTATCTCGTGACGCGTAGCTCAGGACTTGGAACTCGTAACGCGTTACCGATAACTCGGAGCTTGTATCTTGTATCTCTTACCTTGTAACTCGTAACTCGTAACTCGTTACCTATTAATCGGAACTCGTATCTTCTATCTAGGATCATGCAAATCATTGCCGATATCCTGGAACTCGTATCCTAGATCTTGAAGATCGTAACTCGTTACCAATAAGTGGAAACTCGCATCTTGTATCTCGTGACGTGTAACTCAGAACTCGGAACTAGAAACGCGTTACCGATAACTCGGAGCTCGTATCTTGTAACTCGTAACTCATTACCCATAACTCGGAGCTCGTATCTTATATATCGTAACTTGTAATCCATTACCGATAACCTGGAACTCGTATCTTCCATCTCGTAGCTCGTAAATCATAACCGATAAATGGAAACTCGCATCTTTTATCTCGTGAGGCATAACCCAGGAAGTCGGAACTCGAAAGTGATACCGATATCTCGGAGCTCGAATCTTGTATCACTTAACTTCTAGCTTGTAACTCGTAACCCGTAACTCATTGCCCATTACTCGGAACTCGAATCTTGATCTCGGATCTTGTAAATCAATGGCAATAACCTCGAACTCGTATCCTAGATATAGTAGTTCGTAACTAGTTACCGATAGGTGAAAACTCGCATCTTGTATCTCATGACGCGATAGTCAGAACTCGGAACTCATAACGCTCACTCGTTACCCATAACTCGGAACCCGTATGTTGTATCTAGTAGCTCGTAACTCATTACTGATTACTTGGAACTTGTATCTTGTGTCTCGTAGCTCGTAACTTGTTACGATAAGTGGGAACTCGCATCTTGTATCTCGTAACTCGTAAGTAGTACCTTGTAGATCGTAAGTCGTAATTCGTAACTCGTAACTCGTAACTCGTAACTCGTATATCGTAACTCGCAACTCTTGACTCGTAAATCGCAGCTTATAACTCGCTACTCATAACCAGGAACTCGTATCTTGTGTATCGTAGCTTGTAACCCATTACCTTTAACAAGGAACTCGTATCATACATCTCGTAGCTCGTAAATCGGTACCGATAAATGGGAACTCGCATCTTTTATCTCGTGACGCGTAACTCAGGACTCGGAACTCGAAAGTGCTTCCGATAATCACTTACCTTGTAATTCGTAACTCGTAACCCGTAACTCGTTGCCCATAACTTGGAACTCGAATCTTGATCTCGGATCTAGAAAATCAATGATGATAACGTCGAAGTCGTATCCTAGATCTAGAAGTTCGTAACTCGTTACCGATAGGTGGAAACTCGCATCTTGTATCTCAGAACTTGGACTTCGTAACGCGTTACCGATAACTCGGAGCATGTATCTTATATCTTTTACCTTGTAACTCGCTACCAATAACTCGGAACCCGTATCATATATATCGTAACTTGTAATCCATTACCGATAACCTGGAACATGTATCTTGCATCTCGTAGCTCGTAAATCGTTACCGATAGATGGGAACTCGCATCTTGTATCTCGTAAGTAGTACCTCGTAGATCGTAAGTCGTAATTCGTAACTCGTAACTCGTAACTCGTAACTCGTAACTCGTATATCGTAACTCGCAACTCTTAACTCGTAAATCGCAGCTTATAACTCGCTACTCATAACCAGGAACTCGTATCTTGTGTATCGTAGCTTGTAACCCATTTACCTTTAACAAGGAACTCGTATCATACATCTCGTAGCTCGTAAATCGGTACCGATAAATGGGAACTCGCATCTTTTATCTCGTGACGCGTAACTCAGGACTCGGAACTCGAAAGTGCTTCCGATAATCACTTACCTTGTAATTCGTAACTCGTAACCCGTAACTCGTTGCCCATAACATGGAACTCGAATCTTGATCTCGGATCTAGAAAATCAATGATGATAACGTCGAAGTCGTATCCTAGATCTAGAAGTTCGTAACTCGTTACCGATAGGTGGAAGCTCGCATCTTGTATCTCATGACGCGGAACTCAGAACTTGGACTTCGTAACGCGTTACCGATAACTCGGAGCATGTGTCTTATATCTTTTACCTTGTAACTCGCTACCAATAATTCGGAACTCGTATCATATATATCGTAACTTGTAATCCATTACCGATAACCTGGAACACGTATCTTGCATCTCGTAGCTTTTAAATCGTTACCGATAGATGGGAACTCGCATCTTGTATCTCATGACGCGTAACTCATGACTCGGAACTCGTAACGCGTAACGGATAACCCGGAACCCGTATCTTGTGTATCGTGGCTTGTAACCCATTACCAATAACAAGGAACTCGTATCTTGCCTCTCGTAGCTCGTAAATCGTTTCCGATAAGTGGGAACTCTCAACTTATATCTCGTGACCCATAACTCAGAGCTTGGAACTCGTAACGTGTTACCGATAACTTGGAGCTTGTATCCTGTATATCTTACCTTGTAAAGCGTAACTCGTGACTCGTAACTCGTTACCCATAAGTCGGAACTCGTATCTTGTATCTAGTAGCTCGTAACTCATAACTGATCTCCAATAATAAGGAACTCGTATCTTGCCTCTCGTAGCTCGTAAATCGTTACTGATAAGTGGGAACTCGTAACTTGTATCTTGTGACGCGTAACTCAGAACTTGGAACTCGTAACGCGTATCTAACAAATCCTAGCTCGTATCTTGTTACTCGTAACTCGTTACGATAAATGGAAACTCGCATCTTTTATCTCGTAACTCGTAGCTAGTACCTCGTAGATCGTAAGTCGTAATTCGCAACTCGTAACTCGTATATCGTAACTCGCAACTCGTAACTCGTAAATCGCAGCTTATAACTCGCTACTCATAACCAGGAACTCGTATCTTGTGTATCGTAGCTTGTAACCCATTACCAATAACAAGGAACTCGTATCTTGCCTCTCGTAGCTCGTAAATCGTTACTGATAAGTGGGAACTCGTAACTTGTATCTTGTGACGCGTAACTCAGAACTTGGAACTCGTAACGCGTATCTAACAAATCCTAGCTCGTATCTTGTTACTCGTAACTCGTTACGATAAATGGAAACTCGCATCTTTTATCTCGTAACTCGTAGCTAGTACCTCGTAGATCGTAAGTCGTAATTCGTAACTCGTAACTCGTATATCGTAACTCGCAACTCGTAACTCGTAAATCGCAGCTTATAACTCGCTACTCATAACCAGGAACTCGTATCTTGTGTATCGTAGCTTGTAACCCATTACCAATAACAAGGAACTCGTATCTTGCATCTCGTAGCTCGTAAATCGTTACCGTTAAGTGGGAACTCGCAACTTGTATCTTGTGGTGTGTAACTCAGAAGTTGGAACTCGTAACGCGTTACCGATAACTCGGAGCTTGTATCTTGTATCTCTTACCTTGTAACTCGTAACTCGTAGCTCGTAACTCGTTACCCATTGCTCGGAACTTGTATCTTCTATCTCGGATCTCGCAAATCATTGCCGATAACCTGGAACTCGTATCCTAGATCTTGAAGATCGTAACTCGTTACCAATAAGTGGGTACTCGCATCTTGTATCTCGTGACGCGTAACCCAGGACTCGGAACTCGAAAGTGTTACCGATAATTTGGAGCTCGTATCTTGTATCACTTACCTTGTAATTCGTAACTCGTAACCCGTAACTCGTTGCCCATAACTTGGAACTCGAATCTTGATCTCGGATCTTGAAAATCAATGATGATAACCTCGAAGTCGTATCCTAGATCTAGAAGTTCGTAACTCGTTACCGATAGGTGAAAACTTACATCTTGTATCTCATGACACGAAACTCAGAGCTCGGAACTCGTAACGCAAACCAATAACTCGGGAGCTCGTATACTGTAACTCGTAACTCGTTACCCATAACTCGGAACACGTAACTCATTACTGATTACCTGGAACTCGTATCTTGTGTCTCGTAGCTCGTAACTCGTTATGATAGGTGGAAACTCACATCTTGTATCTCGTAACTCGTAACTAGTACATCGTAGATCGTAAGTAGTAATTCGTTACTCGTAACTCGTATATGGTAACTCGCAACTCGAAACTCGAAACTCTTAAATCGCAGCCTATAACTCGCTACTCATAACCCGGAACTCGGATCTTGTGTATTGTAGCTTGTAACACATTACCAATAACAAGGATCTTGTATCTTGCCTCTCGTAGCTCGTAGATCGTTACAGATAAGTAGGAACTCGCAACTTTTATCTAGTGACGCGTAACTCAGAACTTGGAACTGGTAACGCATTACCGATAGCTCGGAGCATGTATCCTGTATCTCTTACCTTGTAACTCGCTACCAATAACCCGGACCTCATATCTTAAATATCGTAACTTATAATCCATTACCGATAACCTGGAACTCGTAACTCATTACTGATTACCCGGAACTCGTATCTTGTGTATCGTAGCTTGTAACCCATTACCAATAACAAGGTACTCGTATCTTGCCTCTCGTAGCTCGTAAATCGTTACTGATAAGTGGGAACTCGTAACTTGTATCTGGTGACGTGTAACTCAGAACTTGGAGCTCGTAACGCGTATGTAATAACTCGTAGCTCGTATCTTGTAACTCGTAACTCGTTACGATAATTGGGAACTCTCATCTTTTATCTCGTAACTCGTAGCTAGTACCTCGTAGATCGTAAGTCGTGATTCGTAACTCGTAACTCGTATATCGTAACTCGGTACTCGTAACTCGAAACTCGTAACTCGTTAATCGCAGCTTATAACGCGCTACTCATAACCCGGAACTCGTATCTTGTGTATCGTAGCTTGTAACACATTACCAATAACAAGGATCTTGTATCTTGCCTCTCGTAGCTCGTAAATCGTTACCGATAAGTGGGAACTCGTAACTTGTATCTAGTGACGTGTAACTCAGGACTCGGGATTTGAAAGTGTTACCGGTAACTCGGAGCTCGTATCTTGTATCACTTACCTTGTAACTCGTAACCCGTAACTCGTTGCCCATAACTCGGAACTCGAGTCTTCATCTCGGATTTTGTAAATCAATGACGATAACCTCGAACTCGTATCCTAGATCTAGTAGCTCGTATCTCATTATCGATTACCTGGAACTCCTATCTTGTGTCTCGTAGCTCGTAACTTGTTACGATAAGTGGGAGCTCGCATCTTGTATCTCGTAACTCGTAACTAGTACCTCGTAGATCGAAACTCGTATATCGTAGCTCTCAACTCGAAACTCATAACCAGGAACTCGTATCTTGTGTATCGTAGCTTGTAACCCATTACCTTTAACAAGGAGCTCGTATCTTGCCTCTCGTAGCTCGTAAATCGTTACTGATAAGTGGGAACTCGCAACATGTATCTCGTGACCCGTAGCTCAGGACTTGGAACTAGCAACGCGTTACCGATAACTCGGAGCTTGTATCTTGTATCTCTTACCTTGTAACTCGTAACTCGTAACTCGTAACTCGTAACTCGTAACTCGTAACTCGTTACCTATTACTGGGAACTCGTATCTTCTATCTAGGATCTTGCAAATGATGGCCGATAAATGAAACTCGTATCCTAGATCTAGAAGATCGTAACTCGTTACCAATAAGTGGGTAATCCCATCTTGTATCTCATGACGCGAAATTCAGAACTCGTAATGCGTAACCGATAACCCGGTGCTCTTATCTTATAACTCATCACTCGTTACCCATAACTCGGAACCCGTATCTTGTATCTAGTAGCTCGTAACTCATTACTGATTACCTGGAACTCGTATCTTGTAACTCGTAACTCGTAACCCGTAACTCGTTGCCCATAACTCGGAACTCGAATCTTGATCTCGGATCTTGTAAATCAATGACGATAACCTCTAACTCGTATCCTAGATCTTGTATTTCGCAACTCGTTACTGATAGGTGGAAGCTCGCATCCTGTATCTCATGACGCGAAATTCAGAACTCGTAATGCGTAACCGATAACCCGGTGCTCTTATCTTATAACTCATCACTCGTTACCCATAACTCGGAACCCGTATCTTGTATCTAGTAGCTCGTAACTCATTACTGATTACCTGGAACTCGTATCTTGTAACTCGTAACTCGTAACCCGTAACTCGTTGCCCATAACTCGGAACTCGAATCTTGATCTCGGATCTTGTAAATCAATGACGATAACCTCTAACTCGTATCCTAGATCTTGTATTTCGCAACTCGTTACTGATAGGTGGAAGCTCGCATCCTGTATCTCATGACGCGAAACTCAGAACTCGTAACGCGTAACCGATAACTCGGAGCTCGCATCTTGTAACTCGTAACTCGTTATTTATCACTCGGAACTCGCATCTTGTATCTAGTGGCTCGTAACTCATTACTGATTACCTGGAAATCGTATTATTACAGAATTGTATCGGATTACACTGCAATCCGTAAGTGGACAACTAATGATATTTAGAAAAATTAGAAAGAAAAATTTGCGCATTTGCCGTTCTACCTGACCAGTTCGTCATGGTCTAACGGTCAAGGCGCCTGCCTAGAATGCAGGAGGCAAATTTTTCTTTCTAATTTTTCTAAATATCATTAGTTGTCCACTTACGGATTGCAGTGTAATCCGATAAAATTCTGTAATAGTATCTTCTGAAGGCGGCAGATTTCCGCACTTGACTCAAATCAACTTGATGGACTCTGCTAGTTATCGACCGAAGATAGTATCGGCCTCTGGCACTAGATGTCTAATCAAAGATCGAGCTGTATAGGTTAGAAAATTAGGAAGAAGAATTGCACAGGAGGGATGTACCTTCCAAAGCGCATTTGCCGTTCTACCTGTCATGGTCTAACGGTAAAGGCGCCTGCCTAGAATGCAGGAGGTTGTGGGTTTGATCCCCACTGGCGACATATTTTTCTTTCTAATTTTTCTAAATATCATTAGTTGGATATCGTATCTTGTGTCTATTGGCTCGTAACTCGTTACGATGCATGGGAACTTACATCTTGTATCTCGCAACTCGTAACTAGTACCTCATAGATCGTAAGTCGTAATTCGTAACTCGTAACTCGTATATCGTAACTCGTATATCGTAACTCGCAACTCGCAACTCGCAACTCACTACTCGCAACTCGCAGTTTATAACTCGCTACTCATAACCCGGAACTCGTATCTTGTGTATCGTAGCTTGTAACCCATTACCAATAACAAGGAACTCGTATCTGGCCTCTCGTAGCTCGTGAATCGTTTCCGATAAGTGGGAACTCGTTACTTGTATCTCGGGACGCGTAACTCAGAACTTGGAACTCGTAACGCGTTACCGATAACTCTGAGCTTGTACCTTGTATCTCTTACCTTGTAACTCGAAACTCGTAACTCGTTACCCATTACTCGGATCTCGTATCTTCTATCTCGGATCTCGCAAATCATTGCCGATAACCTGGAGCTCGTATCCTAGATCTTGAAGATCGTGACTCGTTACCAATAAGTGGGAACTCGCATCTTGTATCTCATGACGCGAAACTCAGAACTTGAAACTCGTAACGCGTAACCGACAACTCGGAGCTCGTATCTTGTATCACTTACCTTGTAACTCGAAACTCGTAACCCGTAACCCGTTGCCTATAACTCGGAACTCTAATCTTGTCCTCGGATCTTGTAAATCAATGACGATAACCTCGAACTCGTATCCTAGATCTAGTAGTTCGTAACTCGTTACCGATAGGTGGAAACTCGCATCTTGTGTCTCATGACGCGAAACTCAGAACTCGGAACTCGTAACGCCTAACCGATAACTCGGAGCTCGTATCTTGTAACTTGTAACTCGTTACTTATAACTCGGAATTGGTATCTTGTATCTAGTAGCTCGTAACTCCTTGCTGATTACCTGGAACTCGTATCTTGTGTCTCGTAGCTCGTAACTCGTTACGATAAGTGGGAACTCGCATCTTGTATCTCGTAGATCGTAAATAGTACCTCGTAGATCGTAAGTCGTAATTCGTAACTCAAAACTAGTATATCGAACTCGCAACTCAAAACTCGTATATCGAACTCGCAACTCGCAACTCGCAACTCGAAACTCGAAACTCGAAACTCGTAATTCGAAACTCGTAACTCGTAAATCGTGGATTGTAACGCGCTACTCATAATCCGGAACTCGTATCTTGTGTATCGTAGCTTGTAACCCATTACCAATAACAAGGAACTCGTAGCTCGTAAATCGTTACCGATAGGTGGAAACTCGCATCTTGTATCTCATGAAGCGAAATCCAGAACTCGGGACTCGTAACGCATAACCGATAACTCGGAGCTCGTATCCTGTAACTCGTAACTCGTTACCCATAGCTCGGAACTTGTATCTTGCATTTAGTAGCTCGTAACTCATTACTGATTACCTGGAACTCGTATCTTGTGTCTCGTAGCTCGTAACTCATTACGATAAGTGGGAACTCGCATCTTGTATCTTGTAACTCGTAACTAGTACCTTGTAGATCGTAAGTCGTAATTCGTAACTTGTAACTCGTATATCGTAACTGGCAACTCGAAACTCGTAACTAGAAACTCGTAACTCGTAAATTGCAGCTTATAACTCGCTACTCATAACCCGGAACTCGTATCTTGTGTATCGTAGCTTGTAACCTATTGCCAATAACAAGGAACTCGTATCTGGCCTCTCGTAGCTCGTGAATCGTTAAAGATAAGTGTTAACTCGCATCTTGTATCTCATGACGCGAAACTCAGAACTTGTAACTCGTAACTCGTTACCCATAACTAGGAACTAGTATCTTGTATCTAGTAGCTCGTAACTCATTACTGATTACCTGGAACTCGTATCTTGTGTCTCGTGGCTCGTAACTCGTTACGATCAGTGGGAACTCTCATCTTGTATCTCGTAACTCGTAACTAGTACCTCGTAGATCGTAAGTCGTAATTCGTATTCGTATATCGTAATTCGCAACTCGCAGCTTGTAACTCGAAACTCGTAACTCGTAAATCTCAGCTTATAACTCGCTACTCATAACCCGGAAATCGTATCGTGTGTATCATAGCTTGTAACCCATAACCAATAACAAGGAATTCGTATCTTACCTCTCATAGCTCGTAAATCGTTACCAATAGGTTGGAACTCGCAACTTGTATCTCGTGACGCGTAACTCAGAACTAGGAACTCGTAACGCGTTACCGATAACTCGGAGCTCGTATCTTATATATCGTAACTTGAAATCCATTACCGATAACCTGGAACTGGTATCTTGCATCTCGTAGCTCGTATATCGTTACCGATAAATGGGAAGTCGCATCTTGTATCTCTTGACGCGTAAATCAGGACTCGGAACTCGAAAGAATTACCGATAACTCGGAGCTCGTATCTTGTATCACTTACCTTGTAACTCGAAACTCGTAACCCGTAACTCGTTGCCTATAACTCGGAACTCTAATCTTGTTCTCGGATCTTGTAAATCAATGACGATAACCTCGAACTCGTATCCTAGATCTAGTAGTTCGTAACTCGTTACCGATAGGTGGAAACTCGCATCTTGTGTCTCATGATGCGAAACTCAGAACTCGGAACTCGTAACGCGTAATCGATAACTCGGAGCTCGTATCTTGTAACTCGTAACTTGTTACCCATAACTCGGGACTCGTATCTTGTATCTAGTAGCTCGTAACTCATTACTGATTACCTGGAACTCGTATCTTGTGTCTCGTAGCTCGTTACGATAAGTGGGAACTCGTATCTTGTATCGCGTAACTCGTAAATAGTACCTCATAGATCGTAAGTCGTAATTCATAACTCGAAACTCGTATATCGTAACTCGCAACTCGCAACTCGAAAGTCGTAACTCGTAACTCGTAACTCGTAACTCGTAACTCGTAACTCGTAACTCGTAACTCGTAACTCGTAACTCGTAACTCGTAACTCGTAACTCGTAACTCGTAACTCGTAACTCGTAACTCGTAACTCGTAACTCGTAACTCGTAACTCGTAACTCGTAACTCGTAACTCGTAACTCGTAACTCTTAAATCGCAGCCTATAACACGCTACTCATAACCCGGAACTTGTGTATCGTAGCTTCTAACACTTTACCAATAACAAGGATCTTGTATCTTGCCTCTCGTAGCTCGTAAATCGTTACCGATAAGTAGGAACTCGCAACTTTTATCTAGTGACGCGTAACTCAGAACTTGGAACTGGTAAAGCATTACCGATATCTCGGAGCATGTATCCTGTATCTCTTACCTTGTAACTCGCTACCAATAACCCGGACCTCATATCTTAAATATCGTAACTTATAATCCATTACTGATAACCTAGAACTCGTATCATGCATCTCGTAGCTCGTAAATCGTTACCGACAGATGGGAACTCGCATCTTGTATGTAGTAGCTCGTAACTCATTACTGATTACCCGGAACTCGTATCTTGTGTATCGTAGCTTGTAACCCATTACCAATAACAAGGAACTCGTATCTTGCCTCTCGTAGCTCGTAAATCGTTACTGATAAGTGGGAACTCGTAACTTGTATCTGGTGACGCGTAACTCAGAACTTGTTATTGGTAATGGGTTACCAGCTACGATACACAAGATACGAGTTCCGGGTTATGAGTAGCGAGTTATAAGCTGAGATTTACGAGTTACGAGTTTCGAGTTACAAGCTGCGAGTTGCGAATTACGATATACGAATACGAATTACGACTTACGATCTACGATCTACGAGATACTAGTTACGAGTTACAAGATACGAAAGGCAGATAAAAGATCCTTGTTATTGGTAATGTGTTACAAGCTACGATACACAAGATACGAGTTCCGGGTGATCAGTAATGAGTTATGAGCTACTAGATGCAAGATAGCTCCGAGTTAGCGGTGAAACGTTACGAGTTCCGAGTTCTGAGTTCCGCGTCATGAGATACAAGATGCGAGTTTCCACCTATCGGTAACGAGTTACGAACTTCTAGATCTAGGATACGACTTCTACGTTATCATCATTGATTTTCAAGATCCGAGATCAAGATTCGAGTTCCAAGTTGTGGGCAACGAGTTACGGGTTACGAGTTACGAATAACAAGGTGAGTGATACAAGATACGAGCTCCAAATTACCGGTAACAGTTTCGAGTTCCGAGTCCTGAGTTACGCGTCACGAGAGAAAAGATGCGAGTTCCCATTTATCGGTACCGATTCACGAGATGCATGATACGAGTTCCAGGTTATCGGTAATGGATTATAAGTTACGATATTTAAGATACGAGATACTCGCATCTTTTATCTCGTCACTCGTAGCTAGTACCTCGTAGATCGTAACTCGAAACTCGTAACTCGTTAATCGCAGCATATAACTCGCTACTCATAACCCGGAACTCGTATCTTGTGTATCGTAGCTTGTAACACATTACCAATAACAAGTTCTGAGTTACGCGTCACCAGATACAAGTTACGAGTTCCCACTTATCAGTAACGATTTACGAGCTACGAGTTCCTTGTTATTGGTAATGTATCTTGCCTCTCGTAGCTCGTAAATCGTTACCGTTAAGTGGGAACTCGCAACTTGTATCTCGTGACGTGTAACTCAGAAGTTGGAACTCGTAACGCGTTACCGATAACTCGGAGCTTGTATCTTGTATCTCTTACCTTGTAACTCGCAGCTCGTAACTCGTTACCCATTGCTCGGAACTCGTATCTTCTGTCTCGAATCTCGCAAATCATTGCCGATAACCTGGAACTCGTATCCTAGATCTTGAAGATCGTAACTCGTTACCAATAAGTGGGTACTCGCATCTTGTATCTCGTGACGCGTAACCCAGGACTCGGAACTCGAAAGTGTTACCGATAATTTGGAGCTCGTATCTTGTATCACTTACCTTGTTATTCGTAACTCGTAACCCGTAACTCGTTGCCCATAACCTGGAACTCGAATCTTGATCTCGGATCTTGAAAATCAATGATGATTACCTCGAAGTCGTATCATAGATCTAGAAGTTCGTAACTCGTTACCGATAGGTGGAAACTCGCATCTAGTATCTCATGACGCGAAACTCAGAACTCGGAACTCGTAACGTGTAACCGATAACTCGGAGCTCGTATCTTGCATCTAGTAGCTCGTAACTCTTTACTGATTACCTGGAACTCGTATCTTGTATCTCATAGCTCGTAACTCTTTACGATAAGTAGGTACTCGCATCTTGTATCTCGTTACTCGTAACTAGTACCTCGTAGATCGTAAGTCGTAATTCGCAACTCGTAACTCGTATATCGTAACTCGCAACTCGAAACTCGCAACTCGAAACTCGTAACTCGTAACTCTTGAATTGAGGCTTACAACTCGCTACTCATAACCCGGAACTCGTATCTTGTGTAAAGTAGCTTGTAACCCATTATAATAACAGGGAACTCGTATCCTGCCTTTCGTAGCTCGTAAATCGTTACCGATAAGTTAACACTCGCAACTTGTATCTTGTGACGCGTAACTCAGACTCGGAACGTGCAAGTGTTACCGATAACTCGGAGCTCGTATCTTTTATCACTTACCTTGTTACTCGTAACCCGTAACTCGTTGCCCATAACTCGGAACCCGTATCTTGTATCTAGTATCTCGTAACGCGTAACTAGTACCTCGTAGATCGTAAGTCATAATTCGTAACTCGTAACTCGTATATCGTAGCTCTCAACTCGAAACTCGTAACTCGTAACTCGTAAATTGCAGCTTATAACTCGCTACTCATAACCAGGAACTCGTATCTTGTGTATCGTAGCTTGTAACCCGTTACCTTTAACAAGGAACACGTATCTTGCCTCTCGTAGCTCGTAAATCGTTACTGATAAGTGGGAACCCGCAACTTGTATCTCGTGACGCGTAGCTCAGGACTTGGAACCAGTAACGCATTACCGATAACTCGGAGCTTGTATCTTGCATCTCTTACCTTGTAATTCGTAACTCGTAACTCGTTACCTATTACTCGGAACTCGTATCTTCTATCTAGGATCTTGCAAATCGTTGCCGATAACCTAGAACCCGTATCCTAGATCTTGAAGATCGTAACTCGTTACCAATAAGTGGGAACTCGCATCTTGTATCTCGTGACGTATAACTCAGAACTCGGAACTAGAAACGCGTTACCGATAACTCGGAGCTCGTATCTTGTAACTCGTAACTTGTAACTCGTTACCCATAACTCGGAACTGGTATCTTATATATCGTATCTTTTAATCCATTACCGATAACCTGGAATTCGTATCTTCCATCTCGTAGCTCGTAAATCATAACCGATAAATGGAAACTCGCATCTTTTATCTCGAGAGGCGTAACCCAGGAGTCGGAACTCGAAAGTGTTACCGATAACTCGGAGCTCGTATCTTGTAACTCGTAACTCGTTACCCATAACTCGAAACTCGTATCTTAAATATCGTTACTTATAATCCATTACCGATAACCTGGAACTCGTATCTTGCATCTCGTCGCTCGTAAATCTTTACCGATAAATGGGAACTCGCATCTTGTATCTCGTAACTCGTAACTAGTACCTCGTAGATCGTAAGTCGTAATTCGCAACTGGTAACTCGTATATCGTAACTCGCAACTCGTGAATCGAGGCTTAAAACTCGCTACTCATAACCCGGAACTCGTATCTTGTGTAAAGTAGCTTGTAACCCATTACCAATAACAAGGAACTCGTATCCTGCCTCTCGTAGCTCGTAAATCGTTATCGATAAATGGGAACTCGCATCTTGTATCTCGTGACGCGTAACTCAGACTCGGAACGTGTAAGTGTTACCGATAACTCGGAGCTCGTATCTTGTATCACTTACCTTGTAACTCGTAACCCGTAACTCGTTGCCCATAACTCGGAACTCGAAGCTTCATCTCGGATTTTGTAAATCAATGACGATAGCCTCGAAATCTTATCCTAGATCTAGTAATTCGTAACTAGTTACCGATAGGTAAAATCTCGCATCTTATATCTCATGACGCGAAACGCTACACTCGGAACTCATAACGCGTAACCAATAACCCGGAGCGCTTATCTTATAACTCATCACTCGTTACCCATAACTCGGAACCCGTATCATGTATCTAGTAGCTCGTAACTCATTACTGATTACCTGGAACTCGTATCTTGTGTCTCGTAGCTCGTAACTTGTTACGATAAGTGGGAACTCGCATCTTGTATCTTGTAACTCGTAACTAGTACCTCGTAGATCGTAAGTCGTAATTCGCAACACGTAACTCGTCAAACGAGGCTTATAACTCGCTACTCATAACCTGGAACTCGTATCTTGTGTAAAGTAGCTTGTAACCCATTACCAATAACAAGGAACTCGTAACTTGCCTCCCGTAGCTCGTAAATCGTTACCGATAAATGGGAACTCGCATCTTGTATCTCGTGACGCGTAGCTCAGGACTTGGAACTCGTAACGCGTTACCGATAACTCGGAGCTTGTATCTTGTATCTCTTACCTTGTAACTCGTAACTCGTAACTCGTTACCTATTAATCGGAACTCGTATCTTCTATCTAGGATCATATAAATCATTGCCGATATCCTGGAACTCGTATCCTAGATCTTGAAGATCGTAACTCGTTACCAATAAGTGGAAACTCGCATCTTGTATCTCGTGACGTGTAACTCAGAACTCGGAACTAGAAACGCGTTACCGATAACTCGGAGCTCGTATCTTGTAACTCGTAACTCATTACCCATAACTCGGAGCTCGTATCTTATATATCGTAACTTGTAATCCATTACCGATAACCTGGAACTCGTATCCTCCATCTCGTAGCTCGTAAATCATAACCGATAAATGGAAACTCGCATCTTTTATCTCGTGAGGCATAACCCAGGTAGTCGGAACTCGAAAGTGATACCGATAACTCGGAGCTCGAATCTTGTATCACTTAACTTCTAGCTTGTAACTCGTAACCCGTAACTCATTGCCCATTACTCGGAACTCGAATCTTGATCTCGGATCTTGTAAATCAATGGCAATAACCTCGAACTCGTATCCTAGATATAGTAGTTCGTAACTAGTTACCGATAGGTGAAAACTCGCATCTTGTATCTCATGACGCGATAGTCAGAACTCGGAACTCATAACGCTCACTCGTTACCCATAACTCGGAACCCGTATGTTGTATCTAGTAGCTCGTAACTCATTACTGATTACTTGGAACTCGTATCTTGTGTCTCGTAGCTCGTAACTTGTTACGATAAGTGGGAACTCGCATCTTGTATCTCGTAACTCGTAAGTAGTACCTCGTAGATCGTAAGTCGTAATTCGTAACTCGTAACTCGTAACTCGTAACTCGTAACTCGTAACTCGTATATCGTAACTCGCAACTCTTAACTCGTAAATCGCAGCTTATAACTCGCTACTCATAACCAGGAACTCGTATCTTGTGTATCGTAGCTTGTAACCCATTACCTTTAACAAGGAACTCGTATCATACATCTCGTAGCTCGTAAATCGGTACCGATAAATGGGAACTCGCATCTCGTATCTCGTGACGTGTCACTCAGAACTCGGAACTAGTAACGCGTTACCGATAACTCAGAGCTTGTATCTTGTAACTCGTAACTCGTTACCCATAACTTGGAACTCGTATCTTATATATCGTAACCTGTAATCCAATACCGATAACCTGGAACTCGTATCTTGCATGTCGTAGCTCGTAAATCGTTACCGATAAATGGGAACTCGCATCTTGTATCTCGTGACGTGTAACTCAGAACTCGGAACAAGTAGCGCGTTATCGATGACTCGGAGCTCGTATCTTGTAACCCGTAACTCGTTACCTATAACTCGGAACTCGTATCTTATATATGGTAACTTGTAAGTCATTACCGATAACCTGGAACTCGTTTCTTGCATCTCGTTGCTCGTAAATCGTTTCCGATAAATTGGAACTCGCATCTTGTATCTCGTGACGTATAATTTAGTTCTCGGAACTCGAAAGTGTTACCGATAACTCGGGGCTCGTATCTTGTATCACTTACTTTGTATCTCGTAACTCGTAACCCGTAACTCGTTGCCCATAACTCCGAACTCGAATCTTGATCTCGGATCTTGTAAATCGCTGACGATAACCTCGACCTCGTATCCTAGATCTAGTAGTTCGTAACTCGTTACCGATAGGTGGAAGCTCGCATCTTGTATCTCATGACGCGTAAGTCAGAACTTGGAACTCGTAACGGGTAACCGATAACTCGGAGCTCGTATCTTGTAACACGTAACTCGTTACCCATAACTCGGAACACGTATCTTGTTTCTAGTAGCTCGTAACTCATTACTGATTACCTGGAACTCGTATCTTGTGTCTCGTAGCTCGTAACTAGTACCACGTAGATCATAAGTCGTAATTGGTTACTCGTAACTGGTATATCGTAACTCGCAACTCGAAACTCGCATCTCGAAACTCGTAACTCGTAACCCATAAATCGCAGCTTATAACTCGTTACTTATAACCCGGAACTCGTATCTTGTGTATGGTAGTTCGTAAATCGTAACCGATAAGTGAGAACTCGCATCTTGTATCTCGTGACGCGTAACTCAGAACTTGGAACTGGTAACGCGTTATCGATAACTCGGAGCTTGTATCTTGTATCTCTTACCTTGTAACTCGTAACTCGTAACTCGTTACCCATTACTCGGAACTCGTATCTTATATATCGTAGCTTGTAATCCAATACCGATAGCCTGGAACTCGTATCTTGCATGTCGTAGCTCGTAAATCGTTACTGATAAATGGGAACTCGCATCTTGTATCTCGTGACGTAACTCAGAACTCGGAACTAGTAACGCGTTACCGATGACTCGGAGCTCGTATCTTGTAACCCGTAACTCGTTACCCATAACTCGGAACTCGTATCTTATATATGGTAACTTGTAATCCATTACCGATAACCTGGAGCTCGTATCTTGCATCTCGTTGCTCGTAAATCGTTTCCGATAAATTGGAATTCGCATCTTGTATCTCGTGACGTGTAATTTAATTCTCGGAACTCGAAAGTGTTACCGATAACTCGGAGCTCGTATCTTGTATCACTTACCTTGTATCTCGTAAATCGTAACCCGTAACTCGTTGCCCATAACTCCGAACTCGAATCTTGATCTCGGATCTTGTAAATCGATGACGATAACCTCGACTTCGTATCCTAGATCTAGTAGTTCGTAACTCGATACTGATAGGTGGAAGCTCGCATCTTGTATCTCATGACGCGTACGTCAGAACTTGGAACTCGTAACGCGTTACCGATAAGTCGGAGCTCGTATCTTGAATCACTTACCTTGTAACTCGTAACTCCTAACCCGTAACTTGTTGCCCATAACTCCGAACTCGAATCTTGATCTCGTATCTTGTAAATCAGTGACGATAACCTTGAACTGGTATCCTAGATCTGGTAGTTCGTAACTCGATACTGATAGGCGAAAACTCGCATCTTGTATCTCATGACGCGAAACTCAGAACTCGGAATCCGTAACGCGTAACCGACAACTTGGTGCGCGTATCTTGTAGCTCGTAACTCGTTTCCCATAACTCGGAACTCCTATCTTGTATCTAGTAGCTCGTAACTCATTACTGATTACCTGGAACTCACATCTTGTGTCTCGCAACTCGTTACGATAAGTGGGAACTCGCAGCTTGTATCTCGTAACTCATAACCCGGAACCCGTATCTTGTGTATCGTAGCTTGTAACCCATTACCAATAACAAGGAACTCGTATCTTGCCTCTCGTATTTCGTAAATCGTTACCGATAGATAAGTAGGAAATCGCTAATTGTATCTCGTGACGCATAACTCAGAACTTGGAACTCGTAACGCGTTACCGATAACTCGGAGCCTGTATCTTGTATCTCTTACCTTGTAACTCGTAACTCGTAACTCGTTACCCATTACTCGGAACTCGTATTCTTATACAGGGTAACTTGTAATCCATTACCGATAACCTGGAACTCATATCTTGCATCTCGTAGCTCGTAAATCGTTACCGATAAATGGGAACTCGCATCTTGTATCTCGTGACGCCTAACTCAGGACTCGGAGCTCGAAGGTGTTACCGATAACTCGGAGCTCGTATCTTGTATCACTTACGTTGTAAGTCGTAACTCGTAACTCGTTACCCATAACTCGGAACTCGTATCTTATATATAGTAACTTGTAATCCATTACCGATAACCTGGAACACGTATCTTGGATCTCGTTGTTCGTAAATCGTTACCGATAAATGGGAACTCGCAACTTGTATCTCGGGACGTGTAACTCAGGACTCGGAACTCGAAAGTTTTACCGAAATCTCGGAGCTCGCATCTTGTATCACTTACCTTGTAACTCGTTACTCGTAACCCGTAACTCATTGCCCATAACTTCGAACTGGAATCTTGATCTCGTATCTTGTAAATCAATGACGATAACCTCGAACTGGTATCCTAGATCTAGTAGATCGTGACTCGTTACCGATAGGTGGAAACTCGCATCTTGTATCTCATGACGCGAAACTCAGAACTCGTAACGCGTAACCGACAACTCGGTGTGCGTATCTTGTAACTTGTAACTCGTTACCCTTAACTCGGAACTCCTATCTTGTATCTAGTAGCTCGTAATTCATTACTGATTAATTGGAACTCGCATCTTGTGTCTCGCAGCTTGTAACTCGTTACCAGTAAGTGGGAACTCGCATCTTGTATCTCGTGACGTGTAACTCAGAACTCGGAACTAGTAACGCGTTACCGATAACTCGGAGCTTGTATCTTGTAACTCGTAACTCGTCACCCATAACTTGGAACTTGTATCTTATATATCGTAGCTTGTAATCCAATACCGATAACCTGGAACTCGTATCTTGCATGTCGTAGCTCGTAAATCGTTACCGATAAATGGGAACTCGCATCTTGTATCTCGTGACGTGTAACTCAGAACTAGTAACGCGTTACCGATGACTCGGAGCTTATATCTTGTAACTCGTAACTCGTTACTAATAACTCGGAACTCGTATCTTATATATCGTAACTGGTAATCCATTACCGATAACCTGGAACTCGTATCTTGCATCTCGTTGCTCGTAAATCGTTTCCGATAAATTGGAACTCGCATCTTGTATCTCGTGACGTGTAATTGAGTACTCGGAACTCGAAAGTGTTACCGATAAATCGGAGCTCGTATCATGTATCACTTACCCGTAACTCGTTGCCCATAACTCCGAACTCGAATCTTGATCTCGGATCTTGTAAATCGACGACGATAACCTCGAACTCGTATCCTAGATATAGTAATTCGTAACTCGTTACGATAAGTGGGAACTCGCAACTTGTATCTCGTAACTCATAACCCGGAACCCGTATCTTGTGTATCGTAGTTTGTAACCCATAACCAATAACAAGGAACTCGTATCTTGCCTCTCGTATTTCGTAAATCGTTACCGATAAGTGGAAAATCGATAATTGTGTCTCGTGACGCCTAACTCAGGACTCGGAGCTCGAAAGTGTTACCGATAATTCGGAGCTCGTATCTTGTATCACTTACCTTGTAACTCGTAACTCGTAACCCGTAACTTCTTCCCCATAACTCGGAACTCGAATCTTGATCTCGGATCTTGTAGATCAATGACAATAACCTCGAACTCGTGTCCTAGAACTAGTAGTTCGTAACTCGTTACCGATAGGTGGAAGCTCGCATCTTGTATCTCATGACGCGAAACTCAGAACTCGGAACTCGCAACGCGAACCGATAACTCGAAGCTAGTATCTTGTAACTCGTAACTCGTTACCCATAACTCGGAACTCGTATCTTATATATCGTAACTTGTAATCCATTACCGATAACCTGGAACACGTATCTTGCATCTCGTTGCTCGTAAATCGTTACCGATAAGTGGGAAATCGCAACTTGTATCTCGTGACGCGTAACTCAGAACTTGGAGCTCGTAACGCGTTACCGATAACTCGGAGCTCGTATCTTGTATACCGTAACTTGTAATTCATCACCGATAACCTGGAACTCGTATCTTGCATGTCGTTGCTCGTAAACCGTTACCGACAAATGGGAACTCGCATCTAGTATCTCGTGACGCGCAACTCAGGACTCGGAACTCGAAAGTGTTACCGATAGCTCGGAGCTCGTATCTTGTATCGCTTACATTGTAAGTCGTAACTCGTAACTCGTTACCCATAACTCGGAACTCGTATCTTATATATAGTAACTTGTAATCTATTACCGATACCCTGGAACACGTATCTTGGATCTCGTTGTTCGTAAATCGTTACTGATAAATGGGAACTCGCATCTTGTATCTCGTGACGTGTAACTCAGGACTCGGAGCTCGAAAGTGTTACCGATAATTCGGAGCTCGTATCTTGTATCACTTACCTTGTAAGACGTAACTCGTAACCCGTAACTCGTTGCCCATAACTCGGAACTCGAATCTTGATCTCGGATCTTGTAAATCAATGACAATAACCTCGAACTCGTGTCCTAGAACTAGTAGTTCGTAACTCGTTACCGATAGGTGGAAGCTCGCATCTTGTATCTCATGACGCGCAACTCAAAACTCGGAACTCGTAACGCGTAACCGATAACTCGGAGCTCGTATCTTGTAACTCGTAACTCGTTACCCATAACTCGGAACACGTATCTTGTTTCTAGTAGCTTGTAGCTCGTTACTGATTACCTGGAACTCGTATCTTATATATCGTAGCTTGTAATCCGTTACCGATAACCTGGAACTCGTATCTTGCATTTCATAGCTCGTAAATCGTTACCGATAAATCGGAACTCGCATCTTGTATCTCGTGACGCATAACTCAGGACTCGGAACTCGAAAGTGTTACCGATAACTCGGAGCCTGTATCTTGTATCTCTTACCCTGTAACCCGTAACTCGTTACTCGTTACTCATTACTCGGAACTCGTTACCCATAACTCGGAACTCCTATCTTGTATCTAGTAGCTCGTAACTCATCACTGATTAACTGGAACTCGCTTCTTGTATCGCGCAGCTCGTAACTCGTTACCAGTAAGTGGGAACTCGCATCTTGTATCTCGTGACGCGTAACTCAGGACTCGGAACTCGAAAGTTTTACGGATATCTCGGAGCTCGCATCTTGTATCACTTACCTTGTAACTCGTAACTCGTAACCCGTAACTCGTTGCCCATAACTCCGAACTCGAATCTTGATCTCGTATCTTGTAAATCAATGACGATAAACTCGGACTGGTATCCTAGATCTAGTAGATCGTAACTCGTTACCGATAGGTGGAAACTCGCATCTTGTATCTCATGACGCGAAACTCAGAACTCGGAACTCGTAGCGCGTAACCGACAACTCGGTGCGCGTATCTTGTAACTTGTAATACGTTACCTATAACTCTGGATCTTGTATCTAGTAGCTCGTAACTCATTGCTGATTACCTGGAACTCGCATCTTGTGTCTCGCAGCTCGTAACTCGTTACGATAAGTGGGAACTCGCATCTTGTATGTCGTAACTGATAACCCTGAACCCGTATCTTGTGTATCGTAGCTCATAAATCGTTACCGATAAATGGGAACTTGCATCCTGTATCTCGTGACGCCTAACTCAGGACTCGGAGCTCGAAGGTGTTACCGATAATTCGGAGCTCGTATTTTGTATCACTTACCTTGTAACTTTTAACTCGTAACCCTTAACTCGTTGCCCATAAGCGGAACTCGAATCTTGATCTCGGATCTTGTAAGTCAATGACGATAACCTCGAACTCGTGTCCTAGAACTAGAGTTCGTAACTCGTTACCGATAGGTGGAAGCTCGCATCTTGTATCTCATGACGCGAAACTCAGAACTTGGAACTCGTAACGCGTAACCGATAACTCGGAGCTCGTATCTTGTAACACGTAACTCGTTACCCATAACTCGGATCACCTATCTTGTTTCTAGTAGCTCGTAACTCATTACTGATTACCTGGAACTCGTATCTTGTGTCTCGTAGCTCGTAACTAGTACCTCGTAGATCGTAAGTCGTAATTTGTTACTCGTAACTGGTATATCGTAACTCGCAACTCGTTACCCATTACTCGGAACTCGTATCCTCTATCTCGGATCTCGCAAATCATTGCCGATAACCTGGAACTCGTATGCTAGATCTTGAAGATCGTAACTCGTTACCAATAAGTGGGAACTCGCATCTTGTATCTCGTGACGTGTAACTCAGAACTCGGAACTAGTATCGCGTTACCGATAACTCGGAGCTTGTATCTTGTAACTAGTAACTCGTAGCTCGTAGCTCGTAGCTCGTAACTCGTTACCCATAACTTGGAACTCGTATTTTATGTATCGTAGCTTGTAATCCAATACCGATAACCTGGAACTCGTATTTTGCATGTCGTAGCTCGTAAATCGTTACCGATAAATGGGAACTCGCATCTTGTATCTCGTGACTTGTAACTCAGAACTCAGAACTAGTAACGCGTTACCGATGACTCGGAGCTCGTATCTTGTAACTCGTAACTTGTTACCCATAACTCGGAACTCGTATCTTATACATGGTAATTTGTAATCCATTACCGATAACCTGGAACTCGTATCTTGCATCTCGTTTGCTCGTAAATCGTTTCCGATAAATTGGAACTCGCATCTTGTATCTCGTGACGTGTAATTTGGTACTCGGAACTCGAAAGTGTTACCGATAACTCGGAGCTCGTATCTTGTATCACTTACCTTGTATCTCGTAACTCGTAACCCGTAACTAGTTGCCCATAACTCCGAACTCGGAACTTGATCTCGGATCTTGTAAATCGATGACGATAACCTCGAACTCGTATCCTAGATCTAGTAGTTCGTAACTCGTTACCGATAGGTGGAAGCTCGCATCTTGTATCTTATGACGCGAAACTCAGGAGTCGGAACTCGTAACGCGTAACCGATAACTCGGAACACGTATCTTGTTTCTAGTAGCTTGTAACTCGTTACTGATTAACTGAAACTCGTATCTTGTGTCTCGTAGGTCGTAACTCGTTACGATAAGTGGAAACTCGCAACTTGTATCTCGTAACTCGTAACTAGTACCTCGTAGATCGTAAGTCGTAATTCCTAACTCGTAACTCGTATATCATAACTCGCAACTCGAAACTCGTAACTCGAAGCTCGTAACTCGTTACTTATTACCCGGAACTCGAACCTTCTATCTCGGTTCTCGCAAATCATTGACGATAACCTGGAACTCATATCATAGATTTGAAGATCGTAACTCATTAACAATAAGTGGGAACTCGCATCTTGTATCTCGTGACGTGTTACTCAGAACTCGGAACTAGTAACGCTTTACCGATAACTCGGAGCTCGTATCTTGTAACTCGTAACTCGTAACCCATAACTCGGAACTCGTATCTTATATATAGTAACTTGTAACCCATTACCGATAACCTGGAACACGTATCTTGGATCTCGTTGCTCGTAAATCGTTACCGATAAGTGGGAAATCGCAACTTTTATCTCGTGACGCGTAACTCAGAACTTGGAACTTGTAACGCGTTACCGATAACTCAGAGGTCGTATTTTCTATACCGTAACTTGTAATCCATCATCGAAAACCTGGAACTCGTATCTTGCATGTGGTTGCTCGTAAACCGTTACCGACAAATGGGAACTCGCATCTAGTATCTCGTTAAGCGCAACTCAAGACTCGGAACTCGAAAGTGTTACCGATAACTCGGAGCTCGTATCTTATATATAGTTACTTGTAATCCATTACCGATAACCTGGAACACGTATCTTGGATCTCATTGTTCGTGAATCGTGAACTCGCATCTTGTATCTCGTGACGTGTAACTCAGGACTCGGAACTTGTAAGATTTACCGATATCTCGGAGCTCGCATCTTGTATCACTTACCTTGTTACTCGTAACTCGTAACCCGTAACTCATTGCTTATAACTCCGAACTCGAATCTTGATCTTGTATCTTGTAAATCAATGACGATAATCTCGAACTGGTAACGCGTAACCGACAAGTCGGTGCGCGTATCTTGTAACTTGTAACTCGTTACCCATAACTCGGAACTCCTATCTTGTATCTAGTAGCTCGTAACCCATTACTGATTACCTGCAACTCGCATCTTGTGTCTCGCAGCTCGTAACTCGTTACGATAAGTGGGCACTCGCATCTTATACGTCGTAACTCATAACCTGGAAACCGTATCTTGTGTATCGTAGCTTGTAACCCATTACCATTAACAAGGAACTCGTATCTTGCCTCTCGTAGTTCGTAAATCGTTACCGATAAGTGGGAAATCGCTACTTGTATCTCGTGACGCATAACTCAGGACTCGGGGTTCGAAGGTGTTACCGATAATTCGGAGCTCGTATTTTGTATCACTTACCTTGTAACTCGTAACTCGTAACTCGTAACTCGTAACTCGTAACTCGTAACTCGTTGCCCATAACGCGGAACTCGAATCTTGATCTCGGATCTTGTAAATCAATGACGATAACCTCGAACTCGTGTCCTAGAACTAGTAGTTCGTAACTCGTTACCGATAGGTGGAAGCTCGCAACTTGTATCTCATGACGCGAAACTCAGAACTCGGAACTCGTATCGCGTAACCGATAACTCGGAGCTCGTATCTTGTAACACGTAACTCGTTACCCATAACTCGGATCACGTATCTTGTTTCTAGTAGCTCGTAACTTATTACTGATTACCTGTAACTCGTATCTTGTGTCTCGTAGCTCGTACCTAGTACCTCGTAGATCGTAAGTCGTAATTGGTTACTCGTAACTGGTATATCGTAACTCGCAACTCGAAACTCGCATCTCGAAACTCGTAACTCGTAACCCGTAAATCGCAGCTTATAACTCGCTACTTATAACCCGGAACTCGTATCTTGTTTATGGTAGCTCGTAAATCGTAACCGATAAGTGGGAACTCGCATCTTGTATCTCGTAACGAGTAACTCAGAACTTGGAACTGGTAACGCGTTACCGATAACTCGGAGCTTGTATCTTGTATCTCTTACCTTGTAACTCGTTACTCGTTACCCATTACTCGGAACTCGTCTCTTCTATCTCGGATCTCGCAAATCATTGCCGATAACCTGGAACTCGTATCCTAGATCTTGAAGATCGTAACTCGTTACCAATGAGTGGGAACTCGCATCTTGTATCTCGTGACGTGTAACTCAGAGCTCGGAACCAGTAACGCGATACCGATGGCTCGGAGCTCGTATCTTGTAACTCGTAACTTGTTACCCATAACTCGAAACTCGTATCTTATACATGGTAACTTGTAATCCATTACAAATAACCTGGAACTCGTATCTTGCATCTCGTTGCTCGTAAATCGTTTCCGATAAATTGGAACTCGCATCTTATATCTCGTGACGTATAATTTTGTACTCGGAACTCGAAAGTGTTACCGATAACTCGGAGCTCGTATCTTGTATCACTTACCTTGTATCTCGTAACTCGTAACCCGTAACTCGTTGCCCATAACTCCGAACTCGAATCTTGATCTCGGATCTTGTAAATCGATGACGATAACCTCGAACTCGTATCCGAGATCTATTGGTTCGTAACTCGTTACCGATAGGTGGAAGCTCGCATCTTGTATCTCATGACGCGTAACTCAGAACTCGGAAGTCGTAACGCGTTACCGATAACTCGGAGCTCGTATCTTGTAACACGTAACTCGTTACCCATAACTCGGATCACGTATCTTGTTTCTAGTAGCTCGTAACTCATTACTGATTACCTGTAACTCGTATCTTGTGTCTCGTAGCTCGTACCTAGTACCTCGTAGATCGTAAGTCGTAATTGGTTACTCGTAACTGGTATATCGTAACTCGCAACTCGCAACTCGAAGCTCGCATCTCGAAACTCGTAACTCGTAACCCGTAAATCGCAGCACATAACTCGCTACTTATAACCCGGAACTCGTATCTTGTGTATCGTAGCTTGTAACCCATTGCCAATAACAAGGAACTCGTATCTTGCCTCTCGTAGCTCGTAAATCGTAACCGATAAGTGGGAACTCGCACCTTGTATCTCGTGACGCGTAACTCAGAACTTGAAACTCGTATCGCGTTAACGATAACTCGAAGCTTGTATCTTGTATCTCTTACCTTGTAACTCGTAACTCGTAACTCGTAACTCGTAACTCGTAACTCGTAACTCGTAACTCGTAACTCGTAACTCGTAACACTTAACCCGTTACCCATTACTCAGAGCTCGGATCTCCCAAATCATTGCCGATAACTTGGAACTTGTATCCTAGATCTTGAAGATCGTAACTCGTTACCAATAAGTGGGAACTCGCATATTGTATCTCGTGACGTGTAACTCAGAACTGGGAACTAGTAACGCGTTACCGATAAATCGGAGCTTGTATCTTGTAACTCGTAACTCGTAACTCGTAACTCGTAACTCGTTACTCGTAACTCGTAACTCGTAACTCATAACTCGTTACCCATAACTTGGAACTCGTATCTTATATATCGTAGCTTGTAATCCAATACCGATAACCTGGAACTCGTATCTTGCATATCGTTGCTCGTAAATCGTTTCCGATAAATTGGAACTCAGATCTTGTATCTCGTGACGTGTAACTTAGTACTCGGAACTCGAAAGTGTTACCGATAACTCAGAGCTCGTATCTTGTATCACTTACCTTGCATCTCGTAACTCGTATTCCGTAACTCGTTGCCCATAACTCGGAACTCGAATCTTGATCTCGGATATTGTAAATCGATGACGATAGCCTCGAACTCGTATCCTAGATCTAGTAGTTCGTAACTCGTTACCGATAGGTGGAAGCTCGCACTTTGTATCTCATGACGCGTAACTCAGAACTTGGAACTCGTAACGCGTTACCGATAACTCGGAGCTTGTATCTTGTATCTCTTACCTTGTAACTCGTAACTCGTTACCCATTACTCGGAACTCGTATCTTCTATCTCGAATCTCGCAAATCATTGCCGATAACCTGGAACTCGTATCCTAGATCTTGAAGATCGTAACTCGTTACCAATAAGTGGGAACTCACAACTTGTATCTCGTGACGTATAACTCAGAACTCGGAACTAGTAACGCGTTACCGATAACTCGGAGCTCGTATCTTGTAACTCGTAATTTTTTACCCATAACTTGGAACTCGTATCTTGCATATCGTTGCAAATCGTTTCCGATAAATTGGAACTCAGATCTTGTATCTCGTGACGTGTAACTTAGTACTCGGAACTCGAAAGTGTTACCGATAACTCGGAGCTCGTATCTTGTATCACTCACCTTGTATCTCGTAACTCGTATCCCGTAACTCGTTGCCCATAACTCGGAACTCGAATCTTGATCTCGGATATTGTAAATCGATGACGATAACCTCGAACTCGTATCCTAGATCTAGTAGTTCGTAACTCGTTACCGATAGGTGGAAGCTCGCACTTTGTATCTCATGACGCGTAACTCAGAACCTGGAACTCGTAACGCGTTACCGATAACTCGGAGCTTGTATCTTGTATCTCTTACCTTGTAACTCGTAACTCGTAACTCGTTACCCATTACTCGGAACTCGTATCTTCTATCTCGAATCTCGCAAATCATTGCCGATAACCTGGAACTCGTATCCTAGATCTTGAAGAGCGTAACTCGTAACTAGTACCTCGTAGATCGTAAATCGTAATTCGTAACTCGTAACTCGTATATCATAACTCGCAACTCGAAACTCGTAACTCGAAGCTCGTAACTCGTTACTCATTACTCGGAACTCGTATATTCTATCTCAGGTCTCGCAAATCATTGACGATAACCTGGAACTCATATCATAGATTTTGAAGATCGTAACTCGTTAACAATAAGTGGGAACTCGCATCTTGTATCTCGTGACGTGTAACCCAGAACTCGGAACTAGCAACGCGTTACCGATAACTCGGAGCTCGTATCTTGTAACTCGTAACTCGTAACTCGTTACCCATAATTCGGAACTCGTATCTTATATATCGTAACTTGTAATCCATTACCGATAACCTGAAACTCGTATCTTGCATCTCGTTGCTCATAAATCGTTACCGATAAATGGGAACACGCATCTTGTATCTCATGACGCCTAACTCAGGACTCGGAGCTCGAAAGTGTTACCGATAACTCGAAGCCTGTATCTTGTATCTCTTACCTTGTAACTCGTAACTCGTA
Organism: Bruchidius siliquastri; assembly: GCA_949316355.1. Classification (NCBI taxonomy): domain Eukaryota; kingdom Metazoa; phylum Arthropoda; class Insecta; order Coleoptera; family Chrysomelidae; genus Bruchidius; species Bruchidius siliquastri. The sequence continues at coordinate 24,110,966 of OX438529.1, forward strand.
ACTCGTAACTCGTAACTCGTAACTCGTAACTCGTAACTCGTAACTCGTAACTCGTAACTCGTAACTCGTAACTCGTAACTCGTAACTCGTAACTCGTAACTCGTAACTCGTAACTCGTAACTCGTAACTCGTAACTCGTAACTCGTAACTCGTAACTCGTAACTCGTAACTCGTAACTCGTAACTCGTAACTCGTAACTCGTAACTCGTAACTCGTAACTCGTAACTCGTAACTCGTAACTCGTAACTCGTAACTCGTAACTCGTAACTCGTAACTCGTAACTCGTAACTCGTAACTCGTAACTCGTAACTCGTAACTCGTAACTCGTAACTCGTAACTCGTAACTCGTAACTCGTAACTCGTAACTCGTAACTCGTAACTCGTAACTCGTAACTCGTAACTCGTAACTCGTAACTCGTAACTCGTAACTCGTAACTCGTAACTCGTAATTCGTAACTCGTAACTCGTAACTCGTAACTCGTAACTCGTAACTCGAAACTCGTAACTCGTAACTCGTAACTCGTAACTCGTAACTCGTAACTCGTAACTCGTAACTCGTAACTCGTAACTCGTAACTCGTAACTCGTAACTCGTAACTCGTAACTCGTAACTCGTAACTCGTAACTCGTAACTCGTAACTCGTAACTCGTAACTCGTAACTCGTAACTCGTAACTCGTAACTCGTAACTCGTAACTCGTAACTCGTAACTCGTAACTCGTAACTCGTAACTCGTAACTCGTAACTCGTAACTCGTAACTCGTAACTCGTAACTCGTAACTCGTAACTCGTAACTCGTAACGCGTAACTCGTAACTCGCGTTACCGATAACTCGGAGCTTGTATCTTGTAACTCGTAACTCGTAACTCGTAACTCGTAACTCGTAACTCGTAACTCGTAACTCGTAACTCGTAACTCGTAACTCGTAACTCGTAACTCGTAACTCGTAACTCGTAACTCATAACTCGTTACCCATAACTTGGAACTCGTATCTTATATATCGTAGCTTGTAATCCAATACCGGTAACCTGGAACTCGTATCTTGCATATCGTTGCTCGTAAATCGTTTCCGATAAATTGGAACTCAGATCTTGTATCTCGTGACGTGTAACTTAGTACTCGGAACTCGAAAGTGTTACCGATAACTCGGAGCTCGTATCTTGTATCACTTACCTTGTATCTCGTATCTCGTATCCCGTAACTCGTTGCCCATAACTCGGAACTCGAATCTTGATCTCGGATATTGTAAATCGATGACGATAACCTCGAACTCGTATCCTAGAACTAGTAGTTCGTAACTCGTTACCGATAGGTGGAAGCTCGCACTTTGTATCTCATGATGCGTAACTCAGAACTTGGTACTCGTAACGCGTTACCGATAACTCGGAGCTTGTATCTTGTATCTCTTACCTTGTAACTCGTAACTCGTAACTCGTTACCCATTAATCGGAACTCGTATCTCGAATCTCGCAAATCATTGCCGATAACCTGGAACTCGTATCCTAGATCTTGAAGATCGTAACTCGTTACCAATAAGTGGGAACTCACAACTTGTATCTCGTGACGTATAACTCAGAACTCGGAACTAGTAACGCGTTACCGATAACTTGGTGCGCGTATCTTGTAACTCGTAGCTCGTTTCCTATAACTCGGAACTCCTATCTTGTATCTAGTAGCTCGTAACTCATTACTGATTACCTGGAACTCGCATCTTGTGTCTCGCAGCTCGAAACTCGTTAAGATAAGTGGAAACTCGCATCTTGTATCTCGTAACTCATAACCCGGAACCCGTATCTTGTGTATCGTAGCTTGTAACCCATTACCGATAACAAGGAACTCGTATCTTGCCTCTCGTATTTCGTAAATCGTTACTGATAAGCGGGAAATCGCTAATTGTATCTCGTGACGCATAACTCAGAAATTGGAACTCGTAACGCGTTACCGATAACTCGGAGCCTGTATCTTGTATCTCTTACCTTGTAACTCGTAACTCGTAACTCGTTACCCATTACTCGGAACTCGTATTCTTGTACATGGTAACTTGTAATCCATTACCGATAACCTGGAACTCATATCTTGCATCTCGTAACTCGTAACCCGTAACTCGTTGCTCATAACTCGGAACTCGAATCTTGATCTCATATCTTGCAAATCAATGACGATAACCTCGAACTCGTGTCCTAGAACTAGTAGTTCGTAACTCGTTCCCGATAGGTGGAAGCTCGCATCTTGTATCTCATGACGCGAAACTCAGAACTCGGAACTCGTAACGCATAACCGATAGCTCGGAGCTCGTATCTTGTAACTCGTAACTCGTTACCCATAGCTTGGAACACGTATCTTGTTTCTAGTAGCTCGTAACTCATTACTGATTACCTGGAACTCGTATCTTGTGTCTCGTATTTCGTAGCTCGTTACGATAAGTGGAAACTCGCATCTTGTATCTCGTAACTCGTAACTAGTACCTCGTAGATCGTAAGTCGTATTTCGTTACTCGTAACTGGTATATCGTAACTCGCAACTCGAAACTCGCATCTTGAAACTCGTAACTCGTAACACGTAAATCGCAGCTTATAACTCGCTACTTATAACCCGGAACTCGTATCCTGTGTATCGTAGCTTGTAACCCATTGCCTATAACAAGGAACTCGTATCTTGCCTCTCGTAGCTCGTAAATCGTAACCGATAAGTGGGAACTCGCATCTTGTATTTCGTGACGCGTAACTCAGAACTTGGAACTCGTGACGCGTTACCGATAACTCGGAGCTTGTATCTTGTATCTCTTACCTTGTAACTAGTAACTCGTAACTCGTTACCCATTACTCGGAATTCGTATCTTCTATCTCGGATCTCGCAAATCATTGCCGATAACCTGGAACTCGTATCCTAGATCATGAAGATCGTAACTCGTTACCAATGAGTGGGAACTCGCATATTGTATCTCGTGACGTGTAACTCAGAACTCGGAACTAGTAACGCGTTACCGATAACTCGGAGCTTGTATCTTGTAACTCGTAGCTCGTAACTCGTAACTCGTAACTCGTTACTCATAACTAGGAACTCGTATCTTATATATCGTAGCTTGTAATCCAATACCGATAACCTGGAACTCGTATCTTGCATGTCGTAGCTCGTAAATCGTTACCGATACATTGGAACTCGCATCTTGTATCTCGTGACGTGTAACTCAGAACTCGGAACTCGAAAGTGTTACCGATAACTCGGAGCTCGTATCTTGTATCACTTACCTTGTATCTCGTAACTCGTATCCCGTAACCCGTTGCCCATAACTCGGAACTCGAATCTTGATCTTGGATCTTGTAAATCGATGACGATAACCTCGAACTCGTATCCTAGATCTAGTAGTTCGTAACTCGTTACCGATAGGTGGAAGCTCGCATCTTGTATCTCATGACGCGTAACTCAGAACTTGGAACTCGCAATGCGTTACCGATAACTCGGAGCTTGTATCTTGTATCTCTTACCTTGTAACTCGTAACTCGTAACTCGTAACTCGTAACTCGTAACTCGTAACTCGTAACTCGTAACTCGTAACTCGTAACTCGTAACTCGTAACTCGTAACTCGTAACTCGTTACCCATTACTCGGAACTCGTATCTTCTATCTCGGATTTCGCAAATCATTGCCGATAACCTGGAACTCGTATCCTAGATCTTGAAGATCGTAACTCGTTACCAATAAGTGGGAACTCGCATATTGTATCTCGTGACGTGTAACTCAGAACTCGGAACTAGTAACGCGTTACCGATAACTCGGAGCTTGTATCTTGTAACTCGTAACTAGTTACCCATAACTCGGAACTCGTATCTTATATATGGTAACTTGTAAACCATTACCGATAACCTGGAACTCGTATCTAGCATCTCATTGCTCGTAAATCGTTTCCGATAAATTGGAACTCGAATTTTGTATCTCGTGACGTGTAACTTAGAACTCGGAACTCGAAAGTGTTACCGATAACTCGGAGCTCGTATCTTGTATCACTTACCTTGTATCTCGGAACTTGTATCCCGTAACCCGTTGCCCATAAATCGGAACTCGAATCTTGATCTCGGATCTTGTAAATCGATGACGATAACTTCGAACTCGTATCCTAGATCTAGTAGTTCGTAACTCGTTACCGATAGGTGGAAGCTCGCATCTTGTATCTCATGACGCGTAACTCAGAACTTGGAACTCGTAACGCTTTACCGATAACTCGGAGCTTGTATCTTGTATCTCTTACCTTGTAACTCGTACCTCGTAACTCGTAACTCGTAACTCGTTACCCATTACTCGGAACACGTATCTTCTATCTCGGATTTCGCAAATCATTGCCGATAACCTGGAACTCGTATCCTAGATCTTGAAGATCGTAACTCGTTACCAATAAGTGGGAACTCGCATATTGTATCTCGTGACGTGTAACTCAGAACTCGGAACTAGTAACGCGTTACCGATAACCCGGAGCTTGTATCTTGTAACTCGTAACTCGTAACTCGTAACTCGTTACCCATAACTTGGAACTCGTATCTTATATATCGAGCTTGTAATCCAATACCGATAACCTGGAACTCATATCTTGCAGGTCGTAGCTCGTAAATCGTTACCGATACATTGGAACTCGCATCTTGTATCTCGTGACGTGTAACTCAGAACTCGGAACTAGTAACGCGTTACCGATGATTCGGAGCTCGTATCTTGTAACTCGTAACTCGTTACCCATAACTCGGAACTCGTATCTTATATATGGTATCTTGTAATCCATTACCGATAACCTGGAACTCGTATCTTGCATCTCGTTGCTTGTAAATCATTTCCGATAAATTGGAACTCGCATCTTGTATCTCGTGACGTGTAACTTAGTATTCGGAACTCGAAAGTGTTACCGATAACTCGGAGCTCGTATCTTGTATCACTTACCTTGTATCTCGTAACTCGTATCCCGTAACCCGTTGCCCATAACTCGGAACTCGCATCTTGATCTGGGATCTTGTAAATCGATGACGATAACCTCGAACTCATATCCTAGATCTAGTAGTTCGTAACTCGTTACCGATAGGTGGAAGCTCGCATCTTGTATCTCATGACGCGTAACTCAGGACTCGGAACTCGAAAGTGTTACCGATAACTCGGAGCTCGTATCTTGTATCACTTATCTTGTAACTCGTTACTCGTGACCCGTAACTCGTTGCTCATAACTCGGAACTCGAATCTTGATCTCGGGTCTTGCAAATCAATGACGATAACCTCGAACTCGTATCCTAGATCTGGTAGTTCGTAACTGGTTACCGATAGGTGGAAACTCGCATCATGTACCTCTTGACGCGGAACTCAGAACTCGGAACTCGTAACAGGTAACCGATAACTCGGAGCTCATATCTTGTAACTCGTAACTCGTTACCCATAACTCGGAACTCGTATCTTGTATCTAGTGGCTCGTAACTCATTACTGATCGCCTGGAACTAGTATCTTGTGTCTCGTAGCTCGTAACTAGTACTTCGTAGATCGTAAGTCGTAATTTGTAACTCGTAACTCGTATATCGTAACTCGCAACTCGAAACTCGTAACTCATAACTCGCAAATCGCAGCTTATAACTCGCTACTCATATCCCGGAACTCGCATCTTGTATATCGTAGCTTGTAACCCATTATCAATAACAAGGAACTTGTATCTTGTCTCGTAGCTCGTAAATCATTACCGATAAGTGGGACCTCGCAACTTTTATCTCGTGACGGGTAGCTCAGAATTTGGAACTCGTTACTCGTTACCCATAACTCGGAACTCGTATCTTATATATCGTAACTTGTAATCCATTGCCGATAACCTGGAACTCGTATCTTGCATCTCGTTGCTCGTAAATCGTTACCGATAAGTGGGAACTCGCATCTTGTATCTCGTGACGCGTACACTCAGGACTCGGAACTCGAAAGTGTTACCGATAACTCGGAGCTCGTATCTTGTATCACTTACCTTGTAACTCGTATCTCGTAACCCGTAACTCGTTGCCCATAACTCGGAATTCGAATCTTGATCTCGAATCTTGAAAATGACGATAACCTCGAACTCGTATCCTAGATCTAGTAGTTCGTAACTCGTTACCGATAGGTGGACACTCGCATCTTGCATCTCATGACGCGAAACTCAGAACTCGGAACTCGAACGGGTAACCGATAACTCGGTGCACGTATCTTATAACTCGTAGCTCGTTACCCATAACTCGGAACTCGTATCTTTTATCTAGTAGCTCGTAGCTCATCACTGATTACCTGGAACTCGTATCTTGCCTCTCGTAGCTCGTGAATCATTACCGATAAGTGGGAACTCGCAGCTTGTATCTCGTGAAGCGTAACTAGTACCTCGTAGATCGTTAGTCGTAATTTGTAACTCGTAGCTCGTAACTCGTATATCAGAACTCGCAACTCGAAACCCGTAACTCGAAGCTCGTAACTCGTTACTCATTACTCGGAACTCGTATCTTCTATCTCGGGTCTCGCAAATAATTGACGATAACCTGTGTAACTCAGAACTCGGAACTAGTAACGCGTTACCGATAACTCGGAGCTCGTATCTTGTAACTAGTAACTTGTAACTCGTTACCCATAACTCGGAACTCGTATATTATATCATAACTTGTAATCCATTACCGATAACCTGGAACACGTATCTTGCATCTCGTTGCTCGTAAATCGTTACCGATAAGTGGGAAATCGCAACTTGTATCTCGTGACGCGTAACTCAGAACTTGGAACTCGTAACGCGTTACCGATAACTCGGAGCTCGTATCTTGTATACCGTAACTTGTAATCCATTACCGATAACCTGGAACACGTATCTTGCATCTCGTTGCTCGTAAATCGTTACCGATAAGTGGGAAATCGCATCTTGTATCTCGTGACGCATAACTCAGAACTTGGAACTCGTAACGCGTTACCGATAACTCGGAGCCTGTATCTTGTTTCTCATACCCTGTAACTCGTAACTCGTTACCCATTACTCGGAACTCGTATCTTATATATGGTAACTTGTTATGCATTGCCGATAACCTGGAACTCATATCTTGCATCTCGTAGCTCGTAAATCTTTACCGATAAATGGGAACACGCATTTTGTATCTTGTGACGCCTAACTCAGGACTCGGAGCTCGAAGGTGTTACCGATAACTCGGAGCTCGTATCTTGTAACTCGTAACTCGTTACCCATAACTCGGAACACGTATCTTGTCTCTAGTAGCTCGTAAATCGTAACCGATAAGTGGGAACTCGCATATTGAATCTCGGATTTTGTAAATCAATGACGATAACCTCGAACTCGTGTCCTAGAACTAGTAGTTCGTAACTCGTTAACGATAGGTGGAAGCTCGCATCTTGTATCTCGTGACGCCTAACTCAGGACTCGGAGCTCGAAGGTGTTACCGATAATTCGGAACTCGTATCTTGTATCACTTACCTTGTAACTCGTAACTCGTAACTCGTAACTCGTTACCCATTACTCGGAACTCGTACCTTCTATCTCGGATCTCGCAAATCATTGCCGATAACATGGAACTCGTATCCTAGATCTTGAAGAGCGTAACTCGTAACTAGTACCTCGTAGATCGTAAGTCGTAATTCGTAACTCGTAACTCGTATATCATAACTCGCAACTCGAAACTCGTAACTCGAAGCTCGTAACTCGTTACTCATTACTCGGAACTCGTATATTCTATCTCGGGTCTCGCAAATCATTGACGATAACCTGGAACTCATATCATAGATTTTGAAGATCGTAACTCGTTAACAATAAGTGGGAACTCGCATCTTGTATCTCGTGACGTGTAACCCAGAACTCGGAACTAGCAACGCGTTACCGATAACTCGGAGCTCGTATCTTGTAACTCGTAACTCGTAACGCGTTACCCATAATTCGGAACTCGTATCTTATATATCGTAACTTGTAATCGATTACCGGTAAACTGGAACTCGTATCTTGCATGTCGTTGTTCGTAAACCGTTTCCGATAAATGGGAACTCGCATCTAGTTGTTTCACCTTGTAACTCGTAACTGGTAACTGGTAGATCTAGTAGTTCGTAACTCAATACCGATAGGTGGAAACTCGCATCTTGTATCTCATGACGCGAAACTCAGAACTCGGAACTCGTAACGCGTAACCGATAACTCGGTGCGCGTATCTTGTAACTCGTAACTCGTTACCCATAACTCGGAACTAGTATCTTGTATCTAGTAGCTCGTAACTCATTACTGATTACCTGGAACTCATGTCATGTGTCTCGTAGCTCGTAACTCGTTACGATAAGTGGGAAATCGCAACTTGTATCTTATGACGCGTAACTCGGAACTTGGAACACGTAACACGTTACCGATAACTCTGTATCTTGCATTTCTCACCCTGTAACTCGTAACTCGTAACTCGTTACCCATTACTCGGAACTCGTATATTCTATCTCGGATCCAGCAAATCATTGCCGATAACCTGGAACTCGTATCCTAGATCTTGAAGGTCGTAACTCGTTACCAATAAGTGGGAACTCGCATCTTGTATCTCGTGACGTGTAACTCAGAACTCGGAACTAGTAACGCGTTACCGATAACTCGGACCTCGTATCTTGTAACTCGTAACTTGTAACTCGTTACCCATAACTCGGAACTCGTATATTATATCATAACTTGTAATCCATTACCGATAACCTGGAACACGTATCTTGCATCTCGTTGCTCGTAAATCGATACCGATAAGTGGGAAATCGCAACTTGTATCTCGTGACGCGTAACTCAGAACTTGGAACTCGTAACGCATTACCGATAACTCGGAGCTCGTATCTTGTATACCGTAACTTGTAATCCATTACCGATAACCTGGAACACGTATCTTGCATCTCGTTGCTCGTAAATCGTTACCGATAAGTGGGAAATCGCATCTTGTATCTCGTGACGCATAACTCAGAACTTGGAACTCGTAACGCGTTACCGATAACTCGGAGCCTGTATCTTGTTTCTCATACCCTGTAACTCGTTACCCATTACTCGGAACACGTATCTTGTTTCTAGTAGCTCGTAAATCGTAACCGATAAGTGGGAACTCGCATATTGTATCTCGGATTTTGTAAATCAATGACGATAACCTCGAACTCGTGTCCTAGAACTAGTAGTTCGTAACTCGTTACCGATAGGTGGAAGCTCGCATCTTGTATCTCGTGACGCCTAACTCAGGACTCGGAGCTCGAAGGTGTTACCGATAATTCGGAGCTCGTATCTTGTATCACTTTCCTTGTAACTCGTAACTCGTAACTCGTAACTCGTTACCCATTACTCGGAACTCGTACCTTCTATCTCGGATCTCGCAAATCATTGCCGATAACCTGGAACTCGTAACCTAGATCTTGAAGAGCGTAACTCGTAACTAGTACCTCGTAGATCGTAAGTCGTAATTAGTAACTCGTAACTCGTATATCATAACTCGCAACTCGAAACTCGTAACTCGAAGCTCGTAACTCGTTACTGATTACTCGGAACTGGTATATTCTATTTCGGGTCTCGCAAATCATTGACGATAACCTGGAACTCATATCATAGATTTTGAAGATCGTAACTCGTTAACAATAAGTGGGAACTCGCATCTTGTATCTCGTGACGTGTAACCCAGAACTCGGAACTAGCAACGCGTTACCGATAACTCGGAGCTCGTATCTTGTAACTCGTAACTCGTAACTCGTTACCCATAATTCGGAACTCGTATCTTATGTATCGTAACTTGTAATCCATTACCGATAACCTGAAACTCGTATCTTGCATCTCGTTGCTCATAAATCGTTACCGATAAATGGGAACTCGCATCTTGTATCTCATGACGCCTAACTCAGGACTCGGAGCTCGAAAGTGTTACCGATAACTCGAAGCCTGTATCTTGTATCTCTTACCTTGTAACTCGTAACTCGTAACTCGTAACTCGTAACTCGTAACTCGTAACTCGTAACTCGTAACTCGTAACTCGTAACTCGTAACTCGTAACTCGTAACTCGTAACTCGTAACTCGTAACTCGTAACTCGTAACTCGTAACTCGTAACTCGTAACTCGTAACTCGTAACTCGTAACTCGTAACTCGTAACTCGTAACTCGTAACTCGTAACTCGTAACTCGTAACTCGTAACTCGTAACTTTTAACTCGTAACTCGTAACTCGTAACTCGTAACTCGTAACTCGTAACTCGTAACTCGTAACTCGTAACTCGTAACTCGTAACTCGTAACTCGTAACTCGTAACTCGTAACTCGTAACTCGTAACTCGTAACTCGTAACTCGTAACTCGTAACTCGTAACTCGTAACTCGTAACTCGTAACTCGTGACTCGTAACTCGTAACTCGTAACTCGTAACTCGTAACTCGTAACTCGTAACTCGTAACTCGAAACTCGTAACTCGTAACTCGTAACTCGTAACTCGTAACTCGTAACTCGTAACTCGTAACTCGTAACTCGTGACTCGTGACTCGTAACTCGTAGCTCGTAGCTCGTAACTCGTAGCTCGTAACTCGTAACTCGTAACTCGAAACTCGTAACTCGTAACTCGTAACTCGTAACTCGTAACTCGTAACTCGTAACTCGTAACTCGTAACTCGTAACTCGTAACTCGTAACTCGTAACTCGTAACTCGTAACTCGTAACTCGTAACTCGTAACTCGTAACTCGTAACTCGTAACTCGTAACTCGTAACTCGTAACTCGTAACTCGTAACTCGTAACTCGTAACTCGTAACTCGTAACTCGTAACTCGTAACTCGTAACTCGTAACTCGTAACTCGTAACTCGTAACTCGTAACTCGTAACTCGTAACTCGTAACTCGTAACTCGTAACTCGTAACTCGTAACTCGTAACTCGTAACTCGTAACTCGTAACTCGTAACTCGTAACTCGTAACTCGTAACTCGTAACTCGTAACTCGTAACTCGTAACTCGTAACTCGTAACTCGTAACTCGTAACTCGTAACTCGTAACTCGTAACTCGTAACTCGTAACTCGTAACTCGTAACTCGTAACTCGTAACTCGTAACTCGTAACTCGTAACTCGTAACTCGTAACTCGTAACTCGTAACTCGTAACTCGTAACTCGTAACTCGTAACTCGTAACTCGTAACTCGTAACTCGTAACTCGTAACTCGTAACTCGTAACTCGTGACTCGTGACTCGTAACTCGTAACTCGTAACTCGTAACCCGTAACTCGAAACTCGTAACTCGTAACTCGTAACTCGTAACTCGTAACTCGTAACTCGTAACTCGTAACTCGTAACTCGTAACTCGTAACTCGTAACTCGTAACTCGTAACTCGTAACTCGTAACTCGTAACTCGTAACTCGTAACTCGTAACTCGTAACTCGTAACTCGTAACTCGTAACTCGTAACTCGTAACTCGTAACTCGTAACTCGTAACTCGTAACTCGTAACTCGTAACTCGTAACTCGTAACTCGTAACTCGTAACTCGTAACTCGTAACTCGTAACTCGTAACTCGTAACTCGTAACTCGTAACTCGTAACTCGTAACTCGTAACTCGTAACTCGTAACTCGTAACTCGTAACTCGTAACTCGTAACTCGTAACTCGTAACTCGTAACTCGTAACTCGTAACTCGTAACTCGTAACTCGTAACTCGTAACTCGTAACTCGTAACTCGTAACTCGTAACTCGTAACTCGTAACTCGTAACTCGTAACTCGTAACTCGTAACTCGTAACTCGTAACTCGTAACTCGTAACTCGTAACTCGTAACTCGTAACTCGTAACTCGTAACTCGTAACTCGTAACTCGTAACTCGTAACTCGTAACTCGTAACTCGTAACTCGTAACTCGTAACTCGTAACTCGTAACTCGTAACTCGTAACTCGTAACTCGTAACTCGTAACTCGTAACTCGTAACTCGTAACTCGTAACTCGTAACTCGTCACTCGTAACTCGTAACTCGTAACTCGTAACTCGTAACTCGTAACTCGTAACTCGTAACTCGTAACTCGTAACTCGTAACTCGTAACTCGTAACTCGTAACTCGTAACTCGTAACTCGTAACTCGTAACTCGTAACTCGTAACTCGTAACTCGTAACTCGTAACTCATAACTCGTAACTGGTAACTCGTATCTTCTATCTCGCAAATAATTCACGATAACCTGGAACTCATATCATAGATTTTGAAGATCGTAACTCGTTAACAATAAGTGGGAACTCGCATCCTGTATCTCGTGACGTGTAACTCAGAACTCGGAACTAGTAACGCGTTACCGATAACTCGGAGCTCGTATCTTGTAACTCGCAACTCGTAACTCGTTACCCATAATTCGGAATTCGTATATCATGTATCGTAACTTATAATCCATTACCGATAACCTGAAACTCGTATCTTGCATCTCGTTGCTCATAAATCGTTACCGATAAATGGGAACTCGCATCTTGTATCTCATGACGCCTAACTCAGGACTCGGAGCTCGAAAGTGTTACCGATAACTCGAAGCCTGTATCTTGTATCTCTTACCTTGTAACTCGTAACTCGTAACTCGTAACTCGTAACTCGTAACTCGTAACTCGTAACTCGTAACTCGTAACTCGTAACTCGTAACTCGTAACTCGTAACTCGTAACTCGTAACTCGTAACTCGTAACTCGTAACTCGTAACTCGTAACTCGTAACTCGTAACTCGTAACTCGTAACTCGTAACTCGTAACTCGTAACTCGTAACTCGTAACTCGTAACTCGTAACTCGTAACTCGTAACTCGTAACTCGTAACTCGTAACTCGTAACTCGTAACTCGTAACTCGTAACTCGTAACTCGTAACTCGTAACTCGTAACTCCTAACTCGTAACTCGTAACTCGTAACTCGTAACTCGTAACTCGTAACTCGTAACTCGTAACTCGTAACTCGTATCTCGTAACTCGTAACTCGTAACTCGTAACTCGTAACTCGTAACTCGTAACTCGTAACTCGTAACTCGTAACTCGTAACTCGTAACTCGTAACTCGTAACTCGTAACTCGTAACTCGTAACTCGTAACTCGTAACTCGTAACTCGTAACTCGTAACTCGTAACTCGTAACTCGTAACTCGTAACTCGTAACTCGTAACTCGTAACTCGTAACTCGTAACTCGTAACTCGTAACTCGTAACTCGTAACTCGTAACTCGTAACTCGTAACTCGTAACTCGTAACTCGTAACTCGTAACTCGTAACTCGTAACTCGTAACTCGTAACTCGTAATTCGTAACTCGTAACTCGTAACTCGTAACTCGTAACTCGTAACTCGTAACTCGTAACTCGTAACTCGTAACTCGTAACTCGTAACTCGTAACTCGTAACTCGTAACTCGTAACTCGTAACTCGTAACCCGTAACTCGTAACTCGTAACTCGTAACTCGTAACCCGTAACTCGTAACTCGTAACCCGTAACTCGTATTTCGTAACTCGTAACTCGTAACTCGTAACTCGTAACTCGTAACTCGTAACTCGTAACTCGTAACTCGTAACTCGTAACTCGTAACTCGTAACTCGTAACTCGTAACTCGTATCTCGTAACTCGTAACTCGTAACTCGTAACTCGTAACTCGTAACTCGTAACTCGTAACTCGTAACTCGTAACTCGTAACTCGTAACTCGTAACTCGTAACTCGTAACTCGTAACTCGTAACTCGTAACTCGTAACTCGTAACTCGTAACTCGTAACTCGTAACTCGTAACTCGTAACTCGTAACTCGTAACTCGTAACTCGTAACTCGTAACTCGTAACTCGTAACTCGTAACTCGTAACTCGTAACTCGTAACTCGTAACTCGTAACTCGTAACTCGTAACTCGTAACTCGTAACTCGTAACTCGTAACTCGTAACTCGTAACTCGTAACTCGTAACTCGTAACTCGTAACTCGTAACTCGTAACTCGTAACTCGTAACTCGTAACTCGTAACTCGTAACTCGTAACTCGTAACTCGTAACTCGTAACTCGTAACTCGTAACTCGTAACTCGTAACTCGTAACTCGTAACTCGTAACTCGTAACTCGTAACTCGTAACTCGTAACTCGTAACTCGTAACTCGTAACTCGTAACTCGTAACTCGTAACTCGTAACTCGTAACTCGTAACTCGTAACTCGTAACTCGTAACTCGTAACTCGTAACTCGTAACTCGTAACTCGTAACTCGTAACTCGTAACTCGTAACTCGTAACTCGTAACTCGTAACTCGTAACTCGTAACTCGTAACTCGTAACTCGTAACTCGTAACTCGTAACTCGTAACTCGTAACTCGTAACTCGTAACTCGTAACTCGTAACTCGTAACTCGTAACTCGTAACTCGTAACTCGTAACTCGTAACTCGTAACTCGTAACTCGTAACTCGTAACTCGTAACTCGTAACTCGTAACTCGTAACTCGTAACTCGTAACTCGTAACTCGTAACTCGTAACTCGTAACTCGTAACTCGTAACTCGTAACTCGTAACTCGTAACTCGTAACTCGTAACTCGTAACTCGTAACTCGTAACTCGTAACTCGTAACTCGTAACTCGTAACTCGTAACTCGTAACTCGTAACTCGTAACTCGTAACTCGTAACTCGTAACTCGTAACTCGTAACTCGTAACTCGTAACTCGTAACTCGTAACTCGTAACTCGTAACTCGTAACTCGTAACTCGTAACTCGTAACTCGTAACTCGTAACTCGTAACTCGTAACTCGTAACTCGTAACTCGTAACTCGTAACTCGTAACTCGTAACTCGTAACTCGTAACTCGTAACTCGTAACTCGTAACTCGTAACTCGTAACTCGTAACTCGTAACTCGTAACTCGTAACTCGTAACTCGAAACTCGTAACTCGTAACTCGTAACTCGTAACTCGTAACTCGTAACTCGTAACTCGTAACTCGTAACTCGTAACTCGTAACTCGTAACTCGTAACTCGTAACTCGTAACTCGTAACTCGTAACTCGTAACTCGTAACTCGTAACTCGTAACTCGTAACTCGTAACTCGTAACTCGTAACTCGTAACTCGTAACTCGTAACTCGTAACTCGTAACTCGTAACTCGTAACTCGTAACTCGTAACTCGTAACTCGTAACTCGTAACTCGTAACTCGTAACTCGTAACTCGTAACGCGTAACTCGTAACTCGCGTTACCGATAACTCGGAGCTTGTATCTTGTAACTCGTAACTCGTAACTCGTAACTCGTAACTCGTAACTCGTAACTCGTAACTCGTAACTCGTAACTCGTAACTCGTTACCCATAACTTGGAACTCGTATCTTATATATCGTAGCTTGTAATCCAATACCGATAACCTGGAACTCGTATCTTGCATATCGTTGCTCGTAAATCGTTTCCGATAAATTGGAACTCAGATCTTGTATCTCGTGACGTGTAACTTAGTACTCGGAACTCGAAAGTGTTACCGATAACTCGGAGCTCGTATCTTGTATCACTTACCTTGTATCTCGTAACTCGTATCCCGTAACTCGTTGCCCATAACTCGGAACTCGAATCTTGATCTCGGATATTGTAAATCGATGACGATAACCTCGAACTCGTATCCTAGAACTAGTAGTTCGTAACTCGTTACCGATAGGTGGAAGCTCGCACTTTGTATCTCATGATGCGTAACTCAGAACTTGGTACTCGTAACGCGTTACCGATAACTCGGAGCTTGTATCTTGTATCTCTTACCTTGTAACTCGTAACTCGTAACTCGTTACCCATTAATCGGAACTCGTATCTCGAATCTCGCAAATCATTGCTGATAACCTGGAACTCGTATCCTAGATCTTGAAGATCGTAACTCGTTACCAATAAGTGGGAACTCACAACTTGTATCTCGTGACGTATAACTCAGAACTCGGAACTAGTAACGCGTTACCGATAACTTGGTGCGCGTATCTTGTAACTCGTAGCTCGTTTCCTATAACTCGGAACTCCTATCTTGTATCTAGTAGCTCGTAACTCATTACTGATTACCTGGAACTCGCATCTTGTGTCTCGCAGCTCGAAACTCGTTAAGATAAGTGGAAACTCGCATCTTGTATCTCGTAACTCATAACCCGGAACCCGTATCTTGTGTATCGTAGCTTGTAACCCATTACCAATAACAAGGAACTCGTATCTTGCCTCTCGTATTTCGTAAATCGTTACTGATAAGCGGGAAATCGCTAATTGTATCTCGTGACGCATAACTCAGAAATTGGAACTCGTAACGCGTTACCGATAACTCGGAGCCTGTATCTTGTATCTCTTACCTTGTAACTCGTAACTCGTAACTCGTTACCCATTACTCGGAACTCGTATTCTTGTACATGGTAACTTGTAATCCATTACCGATAACCTGGAACTCATATCTTGCATCTCGTAACTCGTAACCCGTAACTCGTTGCTCATAACTCGGAACTCGAATCTTGATCTCATATCTTGCAAATCAATGACGATAACCTCGAACTCGTGTCCTAGAACTAGTAGTTCGTAACTCGTTCCCGATAGGTGGAAGCTCGCATCTTGTATCTCATGACGCGAAACTCAGAACTCGGAACTCGTAACGCATAACCGATAGCTCGGAGCTCGTATCTTGTAACTCGTAACTCGTTACCCATAGCTTGGAACACGTATCTTGTTTCTAGTAGCTCGTAACTCATTACTGATTACCTGGAACTCGTATCTTGTGTCTCGTATTTCGTAGCTCGTTACGATAAGTGGAAACTCGCATCTTGTATCTCGTAACTCGTAACTAGTACCTCGTAGATCGTAAGTCGTATTTCGTTACTCGTAACTGGTATATCGTAACTCGCAACTCGAAACTCGCATCTTGAAACTCGTAACTCGTAACACGTAAATCGCAGCTTATAACTCGCTACTTATAACCCGGAACTCGTATCCTGTGTATCGTAGCTTGTAACCCATTGCCTATAACAAGGAACTCGTATCTTGCCTCTCGTAGCTCGTAAATCGTAACCGATAAGTGGGAACTCGCATCTTGTATTTCGTGACGCGTAACTCAGAACTTGGAACTCGTGACGCGTTACCGATAACTCGGAGCTTGTATCTTGTATCTCTTACCTTGTAACTAGTAACTCGTAACTCGTTACCCATTACTCGGAATTCGTATCTTCTATCTCGGATCTCGCAAATCATTGCCGATAACCTGGAACTCGTATCCTAGATCATGAAGATCGTAACTTGTTACCAATGAGTGGGAACTCGCATATTGTATCTCGTGACGTGTAACTCAGAACTCGGAACTAGTAACGCGTTACCGATAACTCGGAGCTTGTATCTTGTAACTCGTAACTCGTTACTCATAACTAGGAACTCGTATCTTATATATCGTAGCTTGTAATCCAATACCGATAACCTGGAACTCGTATCTTGCATGTCGTAGCTCGTAAATCGTTACCGATACATTGGAACTCGCATCTTGTATCTCGTGACGTGTAACTCAGAACTCGGAACTCGAAAGTGTTACCGATAACTCGGAGCTCGTATCTTGTATCACTTACCTTGTATCTCGTAACTCGTATCCCGTAACCCGTTGCCCATAAATCGGAACTCGAATCTTGATCTTGGATCTTGTAAATCGATGACGATAACCTCGAACTCGTATCCTAGATCTAGTAGTTCGTAACTCGTTACCGATAGGTGGAAGCTCGCATCTTGTATCTCATGACGCGTAACTCAGAACTTGGAACTCGCAATGCGTTACCGATAACTCGGAGCTTGTATCTTGTATCTCTTACCTTGTAACTCGTAACTCGTAACTCGTAACTCGTAACTCGTAACTCGTAACTCGTAACTCGTTACCCATTACTCGGAACTCGTATCTTCTATCTCGGATTTCGCAAATCATTGCCGATAACCTGGAACTCGTATCCTAGATCTTGAAGATCGTAACTCGTTACCAATAAGTGGGAACTCGCATATTGTATCTCGTGACGTGTAACTCAGAACTCGGAACTAGTAACGCGTTACCGATAACTCGGAGCTTGTATCTTGTAACTCGTAACTAGTTACCCATAACTCGGAACTCGTATCTTATATATGGTAACTTGTAAACCATTACCGATAACCTGGAACTCGTATCTAGCATCTCATTGCTCGTAAATCGTTTCCGATAAATTGGAACTCGAATTTTGTATCTCGTGACGTGTAACTTAGAACTCGGAACTCGAAAGTGTTACCGATAACTCGGAGCTCGTATCTTGTATCACTTACCTTGTATCTCGGAACTTGTATCCCGTAACCCGTTGCCCATAAATCGGAACTCGAATCTTGATCTCGGATCTTGTAAATCGATGACGATAACCTCGAACTCGTATCCTAGATCTAGTAGTTCGTAACTCGTTACCGATAGGTGGAAGCTCGCATCTTGTATCTCATGACGCGTAACTCAGAACTTGGAACTCGTAACGCTTTACCGATAACTCGGAGCTTGTATCTTGTATCTCTTACCTTGTAACTCGTACCTCGTAACTCGTAACTCGTAACTCGTTACCCATTACTCGGAACACGTATCTTCTATCTCGGATTTCGCAAATCATTGCCGATAACCTGGAACTCGTATCCTAGATCTTGAAGATCGTAACTCGTTACCAATAAGTGGGAACTCGCATATTGTATCTCGTGACGTGTAACTCAGAACTCGGAACTAGTAACGCGTTACCGATAACTCGGAGCTTGTATCTTGTAACTCGTAACTCGTAACTCGTAACTCGTTACCCATAACTTGGAACTCGTATCTTATATATCGAGCTTGTAATCCAATACCGATAACCTGGAACTCATATCTTGCAGGTCGTAGCTCGTAAATCGTTACCGATACATTGGAACTCGCATCTTGTATCTCGTGACGTGTAACTCAGAACTCGGAACTAGTAACGCGTTACCGATGATTCGGAGCTCGTATCTTGTAACTCGTAACTCGTTACCCATAACTCGGAACTCGTATCTTATATATGGTATCTTGTAATCCATTACCGATAACCTGGAACTCCTATCTTGCATCTCGTTGCTCGTAAATCATTTCCGATAAATTGGAACTCGCATCTTGTATCTCGTGACGTGTAACTTAGTATTCGGAACTCGAAAGTGTTACCGATAACTCGGAGCTCGTATCTTGTATCACTTACCTTGTATCTCGTAACTCGTATCCCGTAACCCGTTGCTCATAACTCGGAACTCGCATCTTGATCTGGGATCTTGTAAATCGATGACGATAACCTCGAACTCATATCCTAGATCTAGTAGTTCGTAACTCGTTACCGATAGGTGGAAGCTCGCATCTTGTATCTCATGACGCGTAACTCAGGACTCGGAACTCGAAAGTGTTACCGATAACTCGGAGCTCGTATCTTGTATCACTTATCTTGTAACTCGTTACTCGTGACCCGTAACTCGTTGCTCATAACTCGGAACTCGAATCTTGATCTCGGGTCTTGCAAATCAATGACGATAACCTCGAACTCGTATCCTAGATCTGGTAGTTCGTAACTGGTTACCGATAGGTGGAAACTCGCATCATGTACCTCTTGACGCGGAACTCAGAACTCGGAACTCGTAACAGGTAACCGATAACTCGGAGCTCATATCTTGTAACTCGTAACTCGTTACCCATAACTCGGAACTCGTATCTTGTATCTAGTGGCTCGTAACTCATTACTGATCGCCTGGAACTAGTATCTTGTGTCTCGTAGCTCGTAACTAGTACTTCGTAGATCGTAAGTCGTAATTTGTAACTCGTAACTCGTATATCGTAACTCGCAACTCGAAACTCGTAACTCATAACTCGCAAATCGCAGCTTATAACTCGCTACTCATATCCCGGAACTCGCATCTTGTATATCGTAGCTTGTAACCCATTATCAATAACAAGGAACTTGTATCTTGTCTCGTAGCTCGTAAATCATTACCGATAAGTGGGACCTCGCAACTTTTATCTCGTGACGGGTAGCTCAGAATTTGGAACTCGTTACTCGTTACCCATAACTCGGAACTCGTATCTTATATATCGTAACTTGTAATCCATTGCCGATAACCTGGAACTCGTATCTTGCATCTCGTTGCTCGTAAATCGTTACCGATAAGTGGGAACTCGCATCTTGTATCTCGTGACGCGTACACTCAGGACTCGGAACTCGAAAGTGTTACCGATAACTCGGAGCTCGTATCTTGTATCACTTACCTTGTAACTCGTATCTCGTAACCCGTAACTCGTTGCCCATAACTCGGAATTCGAATCTTGATCTCGAATCTTGAAAATGACGATAACCTCGAACTCGTATCCTAGATCTAGTAGTTCGTAACTCGTTACCGATAGGTGGACACTCGCATCTTGCATCTCATGACGCGAAACTCAGAACTCGGAACTCGAACGGGTAACCGATAACTCGGTGCACGTATCTTATAACTCGTAGCTCGTTACCCATAACTCGGAACTCGTATCTTTTATCTAGTAGCTCGTAGCTCATCACTGATTACCTGGAACTCGTATCTTGCCTCTCGTAGCTCGTGAATCATTACCGATAAGTGGGAACTCGCAGCTTGTATCTCGTGAAGCGTAACTAGTACCTCGTAGATCGTTAGTCGTAATTTGTAACTCGTAGCTCGTAACTCGTATATCAGAACTCGCAACTCGAAACCCGTAACTCGAAGCTCGTAACTCGTTACTCATTACTCGGAACTCGTATCTTCTATCTCGGGTCTCGCAAATAATTGACGATAACCTGTGTAACTCAGAACTCGGAACTAGTAACGCGTTACCGATAACTCGGAGCTCGTATCTTGTAACTAGTAACTTGTAACTCGTTACCCATAACTCGGAACTCGTATATTATATCATAACTTGTAATCCATTACCGATAACCTGGAACACGTATCTTGCATCTCGTTGCTCGTAAATCGTTACCGATAAGTGGGAAATCGCAACTTGTATCTCGTGACGCGTAACTCAGAACTTGGAACTCGTAACGCGTTACCGATAACTCGGAGCTCGTATCTTGTATACCGTAACTTGTAATCCGTATCTTGTATACCGTAACTTGTAATCCATTACCGATAACCTGGAACACGTATCTTGCATCTCGTTGCTCGTAAATCGTTACCGATAAGTGGGAAATCGCATCTTGTATCTCGTGACGCATAACTCAGAACTTGGAACTCGTAACGCGTTACCGATAACTCGGAGCCTGTATCTTGTTTCTCATACCCTGTAACTCGTAACTCGTTACCCATTACTCGGAACTCGTATCTTATATATGGTAACTTGTTATGCATTGCCGATAACCTGGAACTCATATCTTGCATCTCGTAGCTCGTAAATCTTTACCGATAAATGGGAACACGCATTTTGTATCTTGTGACGCCTAACTCAGGACTCGGAGCTCGAAGGTGTTACCGATAACTCGGAGCTCGTATCTTGTAACTCGTAACTCGTTACCCATAACTCGGAACACGTATCTTGTCTCTAGTAGCTCGTAAATCGTAACCGATAAGTGGGAACTCGCATATTGTATCTCGGATTTTGTAAATCAATGACGATAACCTCGAACTCGTGTCCTAGAACTAGTAGTTCGTAACTCGTTAACGATAGGTGGAAGCTCGCATCTTGTATCTCGTGACGCCTAACTCAGGACTCGGAGCTCGAAGGTGTTACCGATAATTCGGAACTCGTATCTTGTATCACTTACCTTGTAACTCGTAACTCGTAACTCGTAACTCGTTACCCATTACCCGGAACTCGTACCTTCTATCTCGGATCTCGCAAATCATTGCCGATAACATGGAACTCGTATCCTAGATCTTGAAGAGCGTAACTCGTAACTAGTACCTCGTAGATCGTAAGTCGTAATTCGTAACTCGTAACTCGTATATCATAACTCGCAACTCGAAACTCGTAACTCGAAGCTCGTAACTCGTTACTCATTACTCGGAACTCGTATATTCTATCTCGGGTCTCGCAAATCATTGACGATAACCTGGAACTCATATCATAGATTTTGAAGATCGTAACTCGTTAACAATAAGTGGGAACTCGCATCTTGTATCTCGTGACGTGTAACCCAGAACTCGGAACTAGCAACGCGTTACCGATAACTCGGAGCTCGTATCTTGTAACTCGTAACTCGTAACGCGTTACCCATAATTCGGAACTCGTATCTTATATATCGTAACTTGTAATCGATTACCGGTAAACTGGAACTCGTATCTTGCATGTCGTTGTTCGTAAACCGTTTCCGATAAATGGGAACTCGCATCTAGTTGTTTCACCTTGTAACTCGTAACTGGTAACTGGTAGATCTAGTAGTTCGTAACTCAATACCGATAGGTGGAAACTCGCATCTTGTATCTCATGACGCGAAACTCAGAACTCGGAACTCGTAACGCGTAACCGATAACTCGGTGCGCGTATCTTGTAACTCGTAACTCGTTACCCATAACTCGGAACTAGTATCTTGTATCTAGTAGCTCGTAACTCATTACTGATTACCTGGAACTCATGTCATGTGTCTCGTAGCTCGTAACTCGTTACGATAAGTGGGAAATCGCAACTTGTATCTTATGACGCGTAACTCGGAACTTGGAACTCGTAACACGTTACCGATAACTCTGTATCTTGCATTTCTCACCCTGTAACTCGTAACTCGTAACTCGTTACCCATTACTCGGAACTCGTATATTCTATCTCGGATCCAGCAAATCATTGCCGATAACCTGGAACTCGTATCCTAGATCTTGAAGGTCGTAACTCGTTACCAATAAGTGGGAACTCGCATCTTGTATCTCGTGACGTGTAACTCAGAACTCGGAACTAGTAACGCGTTACCGATAACTCGGACCTCGTATCTTGTAACTCGTAACTTGTAACTCGTTACCCATAACTCGGAACTCGTATATTATATCATAACTTGTAATCCATTACCGATAACCTGGAACACGTATCTTGCATCTCGTTGCTCGTAAATCGTTACCGATAAGTGGGAAATCGCAACTTGTATCTCGTGACGCGTAACTCAGAACTTGGAACTCGTAACGCATTACCGATAACTCGGAGCTCGTATCTTGTATACCGTAACTTGTAATCCATTACCGATAACCTGGAACACGTATCTTGCATCTCGTTGCTCGTAAATCGTTACCGATAAGTGGGAAATCGCATCTTGTATCTCGTGACGCATAACTCAGAACTTGGAACTCGTAACGCGTTACCGATAACTCGGAGCCTGTATCTTGTTTCTCATACCCTGTAACTCGTTACCCATTACTCGGAACACGTATCTTGTTTCTAGTAGCTCGTAAATCGTAACCGATAAGTGGGAACTCGCATATTGTATCTCGGATTTTGTAAATCAATGACGATAACCTCGAACTCGTGTCCTAGAACTAGTAGTTCGTAACTCGTTACCGATAGGTGGAAGCTCGCATCTTGTATCTCGTGACGCCTAACTCAGGACTCGGAGCTCGAAGGTGTTACCGATAATTCGGAGCTCGTATCTTGTATCACTTTCCTTGTAACTCGTAACTCGTAACTCGTAACTCGTTACCCATTACTCGGAACTCGTACCTTCTATCTCGGATCTCGCAAATCATTGCCGATAACCTGGAACTCGTAACCTAGATCTTGAAGAGCGTAACTCGTAACTAGTACCTCGTAGATCGTAAGTCGTAATTAGTAACTCGTAACTCGTATATCATAACTCGCAACTCGAAACTCGTAACTCGAAGCTCGTAACTCGTTACTGATTACTCGGAACTGGTATATTCTATTTCGGGTCTCGCAAATCATTGACGATAACCTGGAACTCATATCATAGATTTTGAAGATCGTAACTCGTTAACAATAAGTGGGAACTCGCATCTTGTATCTCGTGACGTGTAACCCAGAACTCGGAACTAGCAACGCGTTACCGATAACTCGGAGCTCGTATCTTGTAACTCGTAACTCGTAACTCGTTACCCATAATTCGGAACTCGTATCTTATGTATCGTAACTTGTAATCCATTACCGATAACCTGAAACTCGTATCTTGCATCTCGTTGCTCATAAATCGTTACCGATAAATGGGAACTCGCATCTTGTATCTCATGACGCCTAACTCAGGACTCGGAGCTCGAAAGTGTTACCGATAACTCGAAGCCTGTATCTTGTATCTCTTACCTTGTAACTCGTAACTCGTAACTCGTAACTCGTAACTCGTAACTCGTAACTCGTAACTCGTAACTCGTAACTCGTAACTCGTAACTCGTAACTCGTAACTCGTAACTCGTAACTTTTAACTCGTAACTCGTAACTCGTAACTCGTAACTCGTAACTCGTAACTCGTAACTCGTAACTCGTAACTCGTAACTCGTAACTCGTAACTCGTAACTCGTAACTCGTAACTCGTGACTCGTGACTCGTAACTCGTAGCTCGTAGCTCGTAACTCGTAACTCGTAACTCGTAACTCGAAACTCGTAACTCGTAACTCGTAACTCGTAACTCGTAACTCGTAACTCGTAACTCGTAACTCGTAACTCGTAACTCGTAACTCGTAACTCGTAACTCGTAACTCGTAACTCGTAACTCGTAACTCGTAACTCGTAACTCGTAACTCGTAACTCGTAACTCGTAACTCGTAACTCGTAACTCGTAACTCGTAACTCGTAACTCGTAACTCGTAACTCGTAACTCGTAACTCGTAACTCGTAACTCGTAACTCGTAACTCGTAACTCGTAACTCGTAACTCGTAACTCGTAACTCGTAACTCGTAACTCGTAACTCGTAACTCGTAACTCGTAACTCGTAACTCGTAACTCGTAACTCGTAACTCGTAACTCGTAACTCGTAACTCGTAACTCGTAACTCGTAACTCGTAACTCGTAACTCGTAACTCGTAACTCGTAACTCGTAACTCGTAACTCGTAACTCGTAACTCGTAACTCGTAACTCGTAACTCGTAACTCGTAACTCGTAACTCGTAACTCGTAACTCGTAACTCGTAACTCGTAACTCGTAACTCGTAACTCGTAACTCGTAACTCGTAACTCGTAACTCGTAACTCGTAACTCGTAACTCGTAACTCGTAACTCGTGACTCGTGACTCGTGACTCGTGACTCGTAACTCGTAGCTCGTAGCTCGTAACTCGTAACTCGTAACCCGTAACTCGAAACTCGTAACTCGTAACTCGTAACTCGTAACTCGTAACTCGTAACTCGTAACTCGTAACTCGTAACTCGTAACTCGTAACTCGTAACTCGTAACTCGTAACTCGTAACTCGTAACTCGTAACTCGTAACTCGTAACTCGTAACTCGTAACTCGTAACTCGTAACTCGTAACTCGTAACTCGTAACTCGTAACTCGTAACTCGTAACTCGTAACTCGTAACTCGTAACTCGTAACTCGTAACTCGTAACTCGTAACTCGTAACTCGTAACTCGTAACTCGTAACTCGTAACTCGTAACTCGTAACTCGTAACTCGTAACTCGTAACTCGTAACTCGTAACTCGTAACTCGTAACTCGTGACTCGTAACTCGTAACTCGTAACTCGTAACTCGTAACTCGTAACTCGTAACTCGTAACTCGTAACTCGTAACTCGTAACTCGTAACTCGTAACTCGTAACTCGTAACTCGTAACTCGTAACTCGTAACTCGTAACTCGTAACTCGTAACTCGTAACTCGTAACTCGTAACTCGTAACTCGTAACTCGTAACTCGTAACTCGTAACTCGTAACTCGTAACTCGTAACTCGTAACTCGTAACTCGTAACTCGTAACTCGTAACTCGTAACTCGTAACTCGTAACTCGTAACTCGTAACTCGTAACTCGTAACTCGTAACTCGTAACTCGTAACTCGTAACTCGTAACTCGTAACTCGTAACTCGTAACTCGTAACTCGTAACTCGTAACTCGTAACTCGTAACTCGTAACTCGTAACTCGTAACTCGTAACTCGTAACTCGTAACTCGTAACTCGTAACTCGTAACTCGTAACTCGTAACTCGTAACTCGTAACTCGTAACTCGTAACTCGTAACTCGTAACTCGTAACTCGTAACTCGTAACTCGTAACTCGTAACTCGTAACTCGTAACTCGTAACTCGTAACTCGTCACTCGTAACTCGTAACTCGTAACTCGTAACTCGTAACTCGTAACTCGTAACTCGTAACTCGTAACTCGTAACTCGTAACTCGTAACTCGTAACTCGTAACTCGTAACTCGTAACTCGTAACTCGTAACTCGTAACTCGTAACTCGTAACTCGTAACTCGTAACTCGTAACTCATAACTCGTAACTGGTAACTCGTATCTTCTATCTCGCAAATAATTCACGATAACCTGGAACTCATATCATAGATTTTGAAGATCGTAACTCGTTAACAATAAGTGGGAACTCGCATCCTGTATCTCGTGACGTGTAACTCAGAACTCGGAACTAGTAACGCGTTACCGATAACTCGGAGCTCGTATCTTGTAACTCGTAACTCGTAACTCGTTACCCATAATTCGGAATTCGTATCTCATGTATCGTAACTTATAATCCATTACCGATAACCTGAAACTCGTATCTTGCATCTCGTTGCTCATAAATCGTTACCGATAAATGGGAACTCGCATCTTGTATCTCATGACGCCTAACTCAGGACTCGGAGCTCGAAAGTGTTACCGATAACTCGAAGCCTGTATCTTGTATCTCTTACCTTGTAACTCGTAACTCGTAACTCGTAACTCGTAACTCGTAACTCGTAACTCGTAACTCGTAACTCGTAACTCGTAACTCGTAACTCGTAACTCGTAACTCGTAACTCGTAACTCGTAACTCGTAACTCGTAACTCGTAACTCGTAACTCGTAACTCGTAACTCGTAACTCGTAACTCGTAACTCGTAACTCGTAACTCGTAACTCGTAACTCGTAACTCGTAACTCGTAACTCGTAACTCGTAACTCGTAACTCGTAACTCGTAACTCGTAACTCGTAACTCGTAACTCGTAACTCGTAACTCGTAACTCGTAACTCGTAACTCGTAACTCGTAACTCGTAACTCGTAACTCGTAACTCGTAACTCGTAACTCGTAACTCGTAACTCGTAACTCGTAACTCGTAACTCGTAACTCGTAACTCGTAACTCGTAACTCGTAACTCGTAACTCGTAACTCGTAACTCGTAACTCGTAACTCGTAACTCGTAACTCGTAACTCGTAACTCGTAACTCGTAACTCGTAACTCGTAACTCGTAACTCGTAACTCGTAACTCGTAACTCGTAACTCGTAACTCGTAACTCGTAACTCGTAACTCGTAACTCGTAACTCGTAACTCGTAACTCGTAACTCGTAACTCGTAACTCGTAACTCGTAACTCGTAACTCGTAACTCGTAACTCGTAACTCGTAACTCGTAACTCGTAACTCGTAACTCGTAACTCGTAACTCGTAACTCGTAACTCGTAACTCGTAACTCGTAACTCGTAACTCGTAACTCGTAACTCGTAACTCGTAACTCGTAACTCGTAACTCGTAACTCGTAACTCGTAACTCGTAACTCGTAACTCGTAACTCGTAACTCGTAACTCGTAACTCGTAACTCGTAACTCGTAACTCGTAACTCGTAACTCGTAACTCGTAACTCGTAACTCGTAACTCGTAACTCGTAACTCGTAACTCGTAACTCGTAACTCGTAACTCGTAACTCGTAACTCGTAACTCGTAACTCGTAACTCGTAACTCGTAACTCGTAACTCGTAACTCGTAACTCGTAACTCGTAACTCGTAACTCGTAACTCGTAACTCGTAACTCGTAACTCGTAACTCGTAACTCGTAACTCGTAACTCGTAACTCGTAACTCGTAACTCGTAACTCGTAACTCGTAACTCGTAACTCGTAACTCGTAACTCGTAACTCGTAACTCGTAACTCGTAACTCGTAACTCGTAACTCGTAACTCGTAACTCGTAACTCGTAACTCGTAACTCGTAACTCGTAACTCGTAACTCGTAACTCGTAACTCGTAACTCGTAACTCGTAACTCGTAACTCGTAACTCGTAACTCGTAACTCGTAACTCGTAACTCGTAACTCGTAACTCGTAACTCGTAACTCGTAACTCGTAACTCGTAACTCGTAACTCGTAACTCGTAACTTTTAACTCGTAACTCGTAACTCGTAACTCGTAACTCGTAACTCGTAACTCGTAACTCGTGACTCGTGACTCGTAACTCGTAGCTCGTAGCTCGTAACTCGTAACTCGTAACTCGTAACTCGAAACTCGTAACTCGTAACTCGTAACTCGTAACTCGTAACTCGTAACTCGTAACTCGTAACTCGTAACTCGTAACTCGTAACTCGTAACTCGTAACTCGTAACTCGTAACTCGTAACTCGTAACTCGTAACTCGTAACTCGTAACTCGTAACTCGTAACTCGTAACTCGTAACTCGTAACTCGTAACTCGTAACTCGTAACTCGTAACTCGTAACTCGTAACTCGTAACTCGTAACTCGTAACTCGTAACTCGTAACTCGTAACTCGTAACTCGTAACTCGTAACTCGTAACTCGTAACTCGTAACTCGTAACTCGTAACTCGTAACTCGTAACTCGTAACTCGTAACTCGTAACTCGTAACTCGTAACTCGTAACTCGTAACTCGTAACTCGTAACTCGTAACTCGTAACTCGTAACTCGTAACTCGTAACTCGTAACTCGTAACTCGTAACTCGTAACTCGTAACTCGTAACTCGTAACTCGTAACTCGTAACTCGTAACTCGTAACTCGTAACTCGTAACTCGTAACTCGTAACTCGTAACTCGTAACTCGTAACTCGTAACTCGTAACTCGTAACTCGTAACTCGTGACTCGTGACTCGTGACTCGTAACTCGTAACTCGTAGCTCGTAGCTCGTAACTCGTAACTCGTAACCCGTAACTCGAAACTCGTAACTCGTAACTCGTAACTCGTAACTCGTAACTCGTAACTCGTAACTCGTAACTCGTAACTCGTAACTCGTAACTCGTAACTCGTAACTCGTAACTCGTAACTCGTAACTCGTAACTCGTAACTCGTAACTCGTAACTCGTAACTCGTAACTCGTAACTCGTAACTCGTAACTCGTAACTCGTAACTCGTAACTCGTAACTCGTAACTCGTAACTCGTAACTCGTAACTCGTAACTCGTAACTCGTAACTCGTAACTCGTAACTCGTAACTCGTAACTCGTAACTCGTAACTCGTAACTCGTAACTCGTAACTCGTAACTCGTAACTCGTAACTCGTAACTCGTAACTCGTAACTCGTAACTCGTAACTCGTAACTCGTAACTCGTAACTCGTAACTCGTAACTCGTAACTCGTAACTCGTAACTCGTAACTCGTAACTCGTAACTCGTAACTCGTAACTCGTAACTCGTAACTCGTAACTCGTAACTCGTAACTCGTAACTCGTAACTCGTAACTCGTAACTCGTAACTCGTAACTCGTAACTCGTAACTCGTAACTCGTAACTCGTAACTCGTAACTCGTAACTCGTAACTCGTAACTCGTAACTCGTAACTCGTAACTCGTAACTCGTAACTCGTAACTCGTAACTCGTAACTCGTAACTCGTAACTCGTAACTCGTAACTCGTAACTCGTAACTCGTAACTCGTAACTCGTAACTCGTAACTCGTAACTCGTAACTCGTAACTCGTAACTCGTAACTCGTAACTCGTAACTCGTAACTCGTAACTCGTAACTCGTAACTCGTAACTCGTAACTCGTAACTCGTAACTCGTAACTCGTAACTCGTAACTCGTAACTCGTAACTCGTAACTCGTAACTCGTAACTCGTAACTCGTAACTCGTAACTCGTAACTCGTAACTCGTAACTCGTAACTCGTAACTCGTAACTCGTAACTCGTAACTCGTAACTCGTAACTCGTAACTCGTAACTCGTAACTCGTAACTCGTAACTCGTAACTCGTAACTCGTAACTCGTAACTCGTAACTCGTAACTCGTAACTCGTAACTCGTAACTCGTAACTCGTAACTCGTAACTCGTAACTCGTAACTCGTAACTCGTAACTCGTAACTCGTAACTCGTAACTCGTAACTCGTAACTCGTAACTCGTAACTCGTAACTCGTAACTCGTAACTCGTAACTCGTAACTCGTAACTCGTAACTCGTAACTCGTAACTCGTAACTCGTAACTCGTAACTCGTAACTCGTAACTCGTAACTCGTAACTCGTAACTCGTAACTCGTAACTCGTAACTCGTAACTCGTAACTCGTAACTCGTAACTCGTAACTCGTAACTCGTAACTCGTAACTCGTAACTCGTAACTCGTAACTCGTAACTCGTAACTCGTAACTCGTAACTCGTCACTCGTAACTCGTAACTCGTAACTCGTAACTCGTCACTCGTAACTCGTAACTCGTAACTCGTCACTCGTAACTCGTAACTCGTAACTCGTAACTCGTAACTCGTAACTCGTAACTCGTAACTCGTAACTCGTAACTCGTAACTCGTAACTCGTAACTCGTAACTCGTAACTCGTAACTCGTAACTCGTAACTCGTAACTCGTAACTCGTAACTCGTAACTCGTAACTCGTAACTCGTAACTCGTAACTCATAACTCGTAACTGGTAACTCGTATCTTCTATCTCGCAAATAATTCACGATAACCTGGAACTCATATCATAGATTTTGAAGATCGTAACTCGTTAACAATAAGTGGGAACTCGCATCCTGTATCTCGTGACGTGTAACTCAGAACTCGGAACTAGTAACGCGTTACCGATAACTCGGAGCTCGTATCTTGTAACTCGTAACTCGTAACTCGTTACCCATAATTCGGAATTCGTATCTCATGTATCGTAACTTATAATCCATTACCGATAACCTGAAACTCGTATCTTGCATCTCGTTGCTCATAAATCGTTACCGATAAATGGGAACTCGCATCTTGTATCTCATGACGCCTAACTCAGGACTCGGAGCTCGAAAGTGTTACCGATAACTCGAAGCCTGTATCTCTTACCTTGTAACTCGTAACTCGTAACTCGTAACTCGTAACTCGTAACTCGTAACTCGTAACTCGTAACTCGTAACTCGTAACTCGTAACTCGTAACTCGTAACTCGTAACTCGTAACTCGTAACTCGTATCTCGTAACTCGTAACTCGTAACTCGTAACTCGTAACTCGTAACTCGTAACTCGTAACTCGTGACTCGTAACTCGTAACTCGTAACTCGTAACTCGTAACTCGTAACTCGTAACTCGTAACTCGTAACTCGTAACTCGTAACTCGTAACTCGTAACTCGTAACTCGTAACTCGTAACTCGTAACTCGTAACTCGTAACTCGTAACTCGTAACTCGTAACTCGTAACTCGTAACTCATAACTCGTAACTGGTAACTCGTATCTTCTATCTCGCAAATAATTCACGATAACCTGGAACTCATATCATAGATTTTGAAGATCGTAACTCGTTAACAATAAGTGGGAACTCGCATCCTGTATCTCGTGACGTGTAACTCAGAACTCGGAACTAGTAACGCGTTACCGATAACTCGGAGCTCGTATCTTGTAACTCGTAACTCGTAACTCGTTACCCATAATTCGGAATTCGTATCTCATGTATCGTAACTTATAATCCATTACCGATAACCTGAAACTCGTATCTTGCATCTCGTTGCTCATAAATCGTTACCGATAAATGGGAACTCGCATCTTGTATCTCATGACGCCTAACTCAGGACTCGGAGCTCGAAAGTGTTACCGATAACTCGAAGCCTGTATCTTGTATCTCTTACCTTGTAACTCGTAACTCGTAACTCGTAACTCGTAACTCGTAACTCGTAACTCGTAACTCGTAACTCGTAACTCGTAACTCGTAACTCGTAACTCGTAACTCGTAACTCGTAACTCGTAACTCGTAACTCGTAACTCGTAACTCGTAACTCGTAACTCGTAACTCGTAACTCGTAACTCGTAACTCGTAACTCGTAACTCGTAACTCGTAACTCGTAACTCGTAACTCGTAACTCGTAACTCGTAACTCGTAACTCGTAACTCGTAACTCGTAACTCGTAACTCGTAACTCGTAACTCGTAACTCGTAACTCGTAACTCGTAACTCGTAACTCGTAACTCGTAACTCGTAACTCGTAACTCGTAACTCGTAACTCGTAACTCGTAACTCGTAACTCGTAACTCGTAACTCGTAACTCGTAACTCGTATCTCGTAACTCGTAACTCGTAACTCGTAACTCGTAACTCGTAACTCGTAACTCGTAACTCGTAACTCGTAACTCGTAACTCGTAACCCGTAACTCGTAACTCGTAACCCGTAACTCGTAACTCGTAACTCGTAACTCGTAACTCGTAACTCGTAACTCGTAACTCGTAACTCGTAACTCGTAACTCGTAACTCGTAACTCGTAACTCGTAACTCGTAACTCGTAACTCGTAACTCGTAACTCGTAACTCGTAACTCGTAACTCGTAACTCGTAACTCGTAACTCGTAACTCGTAACTCGTAACTCGTATCTCGTAACTCGTAACTCGTAACTCGTAACTCGTAACTCGTAACTCGTAACTCGTAACTCGTAACTCGTAACTCGTAACTCGTAACTCGTAACTCGTAACTCGTAACTCGTAACTCGTAACTCGTAACTCGTAACTCGTAACTCGTAACTCGTAACTCGTAACTCGTAACTCGTAACTCGTAACTCGTAACTCGTAACTCGTAACTCGTAACTCGTAACTCGTAACTCGTAACTCGTAACTCGTAACTCGTAACTCGTAACTCGTAACTCGTAACTCGTAACTCGTAACTCGTAACTCGTAACTCGTAACTCGTAACTCGTAACTCGTAACTCGTAACTCGTAACTCGTAACTCGTAACTCGTAACTCGTAACTCGTAACTCGTAACTCGTAACTCGTAACTCGTAACTCGTAACTCGTAACTCGTAACTCGTAACTCGTAACTCGTAACTCGTAACTCGTAACTCGTAACTCGTAACTCGTAACTCGTAACTCGTAACTCGTAACTCGTAACTCGTAACTCGTAACTCGTAACTCGTAACTCGTAACTCGTAACTCGTAACTCGTAACTCGTAACTCGTAACTCGTAACTCGTAACTCGTAACTCGTAACTCGTAACTCGTAACTCGTAACTCGTAACTCGTAACTCGTAACTCGTAACTCGTAACTCGTAACTCGTAACTCGTAACTCGTAACTCGTAACTCGTAACTCGTAACTCGTAACTCGTAACTCGTAACTCGTAACTCGTAACTCGTAACTCGTAACTCGTAACTCGTAACTCGTAACTCGTAACTCGTAACTCGTAACTCGTAACTCGTAACTCGTAACTCGTAACTCGTAACTCGTAACTCGTAACTCGTAACTCGTAACTCGTAACTCGTAACTCGTAACTCGTAACTCGTAACTCGTAACTCGTAACTCGTAACTCGTAACTCGTAACTCGTAACTCGTAACTCGTAACTCGTAACTCGTAACTCGTAACTCGTAACTCGTAACTCGTAACTCGTAACTCGTAACTCGTAACTCGTAACTCGTAACTCGTAACTCGTAACTCGTAACTCGTAACTCGTAACTCGTAACTCGTAACTCGTAACTCGTAACTCGTAACTCGTAACTCGTAACTCGTAACTCGTAACTCGTAACTCGTAACTCGTAACTCGTAACTCGTAACTCGTAACTCGTAACTCGTAACTCGTAACTCGTAACTCGTAACTCGTAACTCGTAACTCGTAACTCGTAACTCGTAACTCGTAACTCGTAACTCGTAACTCGTAACTCGTAACTCGTAACTCGTAACTCGTAACTCGTAACTCGTAACTCGTAACTCGTAACTCGTAACTCGTAACTCGTAACTCGTAACTCGTAACTCGTAACTCGTAACTCGTAACTCGTAACTCGTAACTCGTAACTCGTAACTCGTAACTCGTAACTCGTAACTCGTAACTCGTAACTCGTAACTCGTAACTCGTAACTCGTAACTCGTAACTCGTAACTCGTAACCCGTAACTCGTAACTCGTAACTCGTAACTCGTAACTCGTAACTCGTAACTCGTAACTCGTAACTCGTAACCCGTAACTCGTAACTCGTAACTCGTAACTCGTAACTCGTAACTCGTAACTCGTAACTCGTAACTCGTAACTCGTAACTCGTATCTCGTAACTCGTAACTCGTAACTCGTAACTCGTAACTCGTAACTCGTAACTCGTAACTCGTAACTCGTAACTCGTAACTCGTAACTCGTAACTCGTAACTCGTAACTCGTAACTCGTAACTCGTAACTCGTTACCCATAACTCGGAACTCGTATCATATATATCGTAGCTTGTTATCCATTACCGATAACCTGGAACTCGTATGTTGCATCTCGTAGCTCGTAAATCG
This sequence comes from Bruchidius siliquastri, assembly GCA_949316355.1. Lineage (NCBI taxonomy): Eukaryota > Metazoa > Arthropoda > Insecta > Coleoptera > Chrysomelidae > Bruchidius > Bruchidius siliquastri. The sequence goes on from OX438529.1 coordinate 24,145,345, forward strand.
TTACCGATGAATGGGAACTCGCATCTTGTATCCCGTGACGCATTACTCAGGACTCGGAACTCGTAACTCGTAACTCGTAACTCGTAACTCGTAACTCGTAACTCGTAACTCGTAACTCGTAACTCGTAACTCGTAACTCGTATCTCGTAACTCGTAACTCGTAACTCGTAACTCGTAACTCGTAACTCGTAACTCGTAACTCGTAACTCGTAACTCGTAACTCGTAACTCGTAACTCGTAACTCGTAACTCGTAACTCGTAACTCGTAACTCGTAACTCGTAATTAGTAACTCGTAACTCGTAACTCGTAACTCGTAACTCGTAACTCGTAACTCGTAACTCGTAACTCGTAACTCGTAACTCGTAACTCGTAACTCGTAACTCGTAACTCGTAACTCGTAACTCGTAACTCGTAACTCGTAACTCGTAACTCGTAACTCGTAACTCGTAACTCGTAACTCGTAACTCGTAACTCGTAACTCGTAACTCGTAACTCGTAACTCGTAACTCGTAACTCGTAACTCGTAACTCGTAACTCGTAACTCGTAACTCGTAACTCGTAACTCGTAACTCGTCACTCGTAACTCGTAACTCGTAACTCGTAACTCGTAACTCGTAACTCGTCACTCGTAACTCGTAACTCGTAACTCGTAACTCGTCACTCGTAACTCGTAACTCGTAACTCGTAACTCGTAACTCGTAACTCGTAACTCGTAACTCGTAACTCGTGACTCGTAACTCGTAACTCGTTACTCGTAACATGTAACTTGTAACTCGTAACTCTTAACTCGTAACTCGTAAATCGCAGCTTATAACTCGCTACTCATATCCCTGAACTCGCATCGTGTGTATCGTGGCTTGTAACCCATTAGCAGTAACAAGGAACTCGTATTTTGCCTATCGTAGCTCGCAAATCGTTACCGACAAGTGGGAACTCGCAACTTGTATCTCGTGACGCGTAACTCAGAACTTGGAACTCGTAACTCGTTACCGATAACTCGAAGCTTGTATCTTGTATCTCTTACCTTGTAACTCGTAACTTGTAACTCGTAACTCGTTACCTATGACTCGGAACTCGTATCTTCTATCTCGGATTGCTCGTAAATCGTTACCGATAAGTGGGAAATCGCAACTTGTATCTCGTGACGCGTAACTCAGAACTTGGAACTCGTAACGCGTTACCGATAACTCGGAGCTCGTATCTTGTATACCGTAACTTGTAATTCATCACCGATAACCTGGAACTCGTATCTTGCATGTCGTTGCTCGTAAACCGTTACCGACAAATGGGAACTCGCATCTAATATCTCGTGACGCGCAACTCAGGACTCGGAACTCGAAAGTGTTACCGATAGCTCGGAGCTCGTATCTTGTATCGCTTACATTGTAAGTCGTAACTCGTAACTCGTTACCCATAACTCGGAACTCGTATCTTATATATAGTAACTTGTAATCCATTACCGATACCCTGGAACACGTATCTTGGATCTCGTTGTTCGTAAATCGTTACTGATAAATGGGAACTCACATCTTGTATCTCGTGACGTGTAACTCAGGACTCGGAAATCGAAAGTTTTACCGATATCTCGGAGCTCGCATCTTGTATCACTTACCTTGTAACTCGTAACTCGTAACCCGTAACTCGTTGCCCATAACTCGGAGCTCGAATCTTGATCTCGGATCTTGTAAATCAATGACGATAACCTCCAACTCGTGTCCTAGAACTAGTAGTTCGTAACTCGTTACCGATAGGTGGAAGCTCGCACCTTGTATCTCATGACGCGTAACTCAGAACTCGAAACTCGTAACGCGTAACCGATAACTCGGAGCTCGTATCTTGTAACACGTAACTCGTTACCCAAAACTCGGATCACGTATCTTGTTTCTAGTAGCTCGTAACTCGTTACTGATTACCTGGAACTCGTATCTTATGTCTCGTAGGTCGTAACTCGTTACGAAAAGTGGAAACTCGCAACTTGTATCTCGTAACTCGTAACTAGTACTTCGTAGATCGTAAGTCGTAATTCGTAATTCGTAACTCGTATATCATAACTCGCAACCCGAAACTCTATCTTCTATCTCGGGTCTCGCAAATCATTGACGATAACCTGGAACTCATATATAGATTTTAAAGATCGTAACTCGTTAACAATAAGTGGGAACACGCATCTAGTATCTCGTGACGCGTAACTCAGGACTCGGAACTCGACTGTGTTACCGATAACTCGGAGCTCGTATCTTGTAACTCGTAACTCGTTACCCATAACTCGGAACACGTATCTTGTTTCTAGTAGCTTGTAGCTCGCTACTGATTACCTGGAACTCGTATCTTATATATCGTAGCTTGTAATCCGTTACCGATAACCTGGAACTCGTATCTTGCATTTCATAGCTCGTAAATCGTAACCGATAAATCGGAACTCGCATCTTGTATCTCGTGACGTGTAACTCAGGACTCGGAACTCGAAAGTGTTACCGATACTCGGAGCCTGTATCTTGTATCTCTTACCCTGTAACCCGTAACTCGTTACTCGTTACTCATTACTCGGAACTCGTATCTTATATATGGCAACTTGTAATCAATTACCGATAACCTGGAACTCATATCTTGCATCTCGTAGCTCGTAAATCGTTACCGATAACTGGGAACTCGCATCTTGTATCTCGTGACGCCTAACTCAGGACTCGGAGCTCGAAGTTGCTACCGATAATTCGCAGCTCGTATCTTGTATCTCTTACCTTGTAACTCGTAACTCGTAACCCGTAACTCGTTGCTCATAACTCGGAACTCGAATCTTGATCTCGGATTTTGTAAATCAATGACGATAGCCTCGAACACGTGTCCTAGAACGAGTAGTTCGTAACTCGTTACCGATAGGTGGAAGCTCGCATCTTGTATCTCTTGACACGAAACTCAGAACTTGGAACTCGTAACGCGTAACCGATAACTCGGAGCTCGTATCTTGTAACACGTAACTCGTTACCCATAACTCGGAACACGTATCTTGTTTCTAGTAGCTCGTAACTCATTACTGATTACCTGGAACTCGTATCTTGTGTCTCGTAGTTTGTAACTCGTTACGATAAGTGGAAACTCGCTACTTGTATCTCGTAACTCGTAACTAGTACCTCGTAGATCGTAAGTCGTAATGCGTAACTCGTAACGCGTTACCGATAACTCGGAGCTCTTATCTTGTATACCGTAACTTGTAATCCGTCACCGATAACCTGGAACTCGTATCTTGCATGTCGTTGCTCGTAAACCGTTACCGACAAATGGGAACCCGCATCTAGTATCTCGTGACGCGTAACTCAGGACTCGGAACTCGAAACTGTTACCGATAACTCGGAGCTCGTATCTTGTATCACTTACCTTGTAAGTCGTAACTCGTAACTCGTTACCCATAACTCGAAACTCGTATCTTATATATAGTAACTTGTAATCCATTACCGATAACCTGGAACACGTATCTTGGATCTCGTTGTTCGTGAATCGTTACCGATAAATGGGAACTCGCATCTTGTATCTCGTGACGTGTAACTCAGGACTCGGAACACCGATAGTTTTACCGATATCTCGGAGCTCGCATCTTGTATCACTTACCTTGTAACTCGTAACTGGTAACCCGTAACTCGTTGCCCATAACTTCGAACTCGAATCTTGATCTCGTATCTTGTAAATCAATGACGATAACCTGGAACTGGTATCCTAGATCTAGTAGATCGTAACTCGTTACCGATAGGTGGAAACTCGCATCTTGTATCTCATGACGCGAAACTCAGAACTCGGAACTCGTAACGCATAACCGACAACTCGGTGCGCGTATCTTGTAACTTGTAACTCGTTACCCATAACTCGGAACTCCGATCTTGTATCTAGTAGCTCGTAACTCATTACTGATTAACTGGAACTCCCATCTTGTATCTCGCAGCTCGTGACTCGTTACCAGTAAGTGGGAACTCGCATCTTGTATCTCGTGACGTGTAACTCAGAACTCGGAACTAGTAACGCGTTACCGATAACTCGGGGATTGTATCTTGTAACTCGTAACTCGTTACCCATAACATGGAACTTGTATCTTGCATGTCGTAGCTCGTAAATCGTTACCGATAAATGGGAACTCGCATCTTGTATCTCGTGACGTGTAACTCACAACTCGGTACTAGTAACGCGTTACCGATGACTCAGAGCTCATATCTTGTAACTCGTAACTCGGAAGTCGTATCTTATATATGGTAACTTGTAATCCTTTACCGATAACCTAGAACTCGTATCCTAGATATAGTAGTTCGTAACTCGTTACGGTAAGTGGGAACTCGCAACTTGTATCTCGTAACTCATAACCCGGAACCCGTATCTTGTGTATCGTAGCTTGTAACCCATTACCAATAACAAGGAACTCGTATCTTGCCTCTCGTATTTCGTAAATCGTTACCGATAAGTGGGAAATCGCTAATTGTATCTCGTGACGCCTAACTCAGGACTCGGAGCTCGAAAGTGTTACCGATAATTCGGAGCTCGTATCTTGTATCACTTATCTTGTAACTCGTAACTCGTAACCCGTAACTCCTTGCCCATAACTCGGAACTCGAATCTTGATCTCGGATCTTGTAGATCAATGACAATAACCTCGAACTCGTGTCCTAGAACAAGTATTTCGTAACTCGTTACCCATAGGTGGAAGCTCCCAACTTGTATCTCGTAACTAGTACCTCGTGATCGTAAGTCGTAATTCGTAACTCGTAACTCGCAACTCGTATATCATAACTCGCAACACGAAACTCGTAACTCGAAGCTCGTAACTCGTTACTTATTACTCGGAACTCGTATCTTCTATCTCGGGTCTCGCAAATCATTGACGATAACCTGGAACTCGTATCTTGCATGTGGTTGCTCGTAAACCGTTACCAACAAATGGGAACTCGCATCTAGTATCTCGTGACGTGTAACTCAGGACTCGGAACACCGATAGTTTTACCGATATCTCGGAGCTCGCATCTTGTATCACTTACCTTGTAACTCGAAACTGGTAACCCGTAACTCGTTGCCCATAACTTCGAACTCGAATCTTGATCTCGTATCTTGTAAATCAATGACGATAACCTGGAACTGGTATCCTAGATCTAGTAGATCGTAACTCGTTACCGATAGGTGGAAACTCGCATCTTGTATCTCATGACGCGAAACTCAGAACTCGGAACTCGTAACGCGTAACCGACAACTCGGTGCGCGTATCTTGTAACTTGTAACTCGTTACCCATAACTCGGAACTCCTATCTTGTATCTAGTAGCTCGTAACTCATTACTGATTAACTGGAACTCGCATCTTGTATCTCGCAGCTCGTAACTCGTTACCAGTAAGTGGGAACTCACATCTTGTATCTCGTGACGTGTAACTCAGAACTCGGAACTAGTAACGCGTTACCGATAACTCGGAGATTGTATCTTGTAACTCGTAACTCGTAACTCGTTACCCATAACTTGGAACTTGTATCTTGGATGTCGTAGCTCGTAAATCGTTACCGATAAATGGGAACTCGCATCTTGTATCTCGTGACGTGTAACTCACAACTCGGTACTAGTAACGCGTTACCGATGACTCAGAGCTCATATCTTGTAACTCGTAACTCGTAACCCATAACTCGGAAGTCGTATCTTATATATGGTAACTTGTAATCCTTTACCGATACCCTCGAACTCGTATCCTAGATATAGTAGTTCGTAACTCGTTACGGTAAGTGGGAACTCGCAACTTGTATCTCGTAACTCATAACCCGGAACCCGTATCTTGTGTATCGTAGCTTGTAACCCATTACCAATAACAAGGAACTCGTATCTTGCCTCTCGTATTTCGTAAATCGTTACCGATAAGTGGGAAATCGCTAATTGTATCTCGTGACGCCTAACCCAGGACTCGGAGCTCGAAAGTGTTACCGATAATTCGGAGCTCGTATCTTGTATCACTTATCTTGTAACTCGTAACTCGTAACCCGTAACTCCTTGCCCATAACTCGGAACTCGAATCTTGATCTCGGATCTTGTAGATCAATGACAATAACCTCGAACTCGTGTCCTAGAACTAGTATTTCGTAACTCGTTACCGATAGGTGGAAGCTCGCAACTTGTATCTCGTAACTAGTACCTCGTAGATCGTAAGTCGTAATTCGTAACTCGTAACTCGCAACTCGTATATCATAACTCGCAACTCGAAACTCGTAACTCGAAGCTCGTAACTCGTTACTTATTACTCGGAACTCGTATCTTCTATCTCGGGTCTCGCAAATCATTGACGATAACCTGGAACTCGTATCTTGCATGTGGTTGCTCGTAAACCGTTACCAACAAATGGGAACTCGCATCTAGTATCTCGTGACGTGTAACTCAGGACTCGGAACACCGATAGTTTTACCGACATCTCGGAGCTCGCATCTTGTATCACTTACCTTGTAACTCGTAACTCGTAACCCGTAACTCGTTGCTTATAACTCCGAACTCGAATCTTGATCTCGTATCTTGTAAATCAATGACGATAATCTCGAACTGGTAACGCGTAACCGACAAGTCGGTGCGCGTATCTTGTAACTTGTAACTCGTTACCCATAACTCGGAACTCCTATCTTGTATCTAGTAGCTCGTAACCCATTACTGATTACCTGGAACTCGCATCTTGTGTCTCGCAGCTCGTAACTCGTTACGATAAGTGGGAACTCGCATCTTATACGTCGTAACTCGTAATCCGGAAACCGTATCTTGTGTATCGTAGCTTGTAACCCATTACCAATAACAAGGAACTCGTATCTTGCCTCTCGTAGTTCGCAAATCGTTACCGATAAGTGGGAAATCGCTACTTGCATCTCGTGACGCATAACTCAGGACTCGGGGTTCGAAGGTGTTACCGATAATTCGGAGCTCGTATTTTGTATAACTTACCTTGTAACTCGTAACTCGTAACCCGTAACTTGTTGCCCATAACGCGGAACTCGAATCTTGATCACGGATCTTATAAATCAATGACGATAACCTCGAACTCGTTACCCATAACTCGGATCACGTATCTTGTTTCTAGTAGCTCGTAACTCATTACTGATTACCTGGAACTCGTATATTGTGTCTCGTAGATCGTAACTAGTACCTCGTAGATCGCAAGTCGTAATTGGTTACTCGTAACTCGTATATCGTAACTCGCAACTCGAAACTCTTAACTTGAAACTAGTAACTCGTAACTCGTAACTCGTAGCTCGTAACTTGTAAATCGCAGCTTATAACTCGCTACTCAGAACCCGGAACTCGTATCTTGTGTATAGTAGCTTGTAACACATTACCAATAACAAGGAACTCGTATATTGCCTCTCGTAGCTCGTAAATCGTTACCGATAAGTGGGAACCCGCAACTTGCATCTCGTGACGCGTAACTCAGGACTCGGAACTGGAAAGTGTTACCATAACTCGGAGCTTGTATCTTGTATCGCTTACCTTGTAACTCGTATCTAGTAACTCATAACTCGTTACCCATTACTCGGAACTCGTTTCTTCTATCTCGGATCTCGCGAATCACTGCCGATAACCTGGAACTCGGTTCCTAGATCATGAAGATCGTTGTTCATAACTCGGAACTCGAACCTTGATCTCGGATCTTGTAAATCGAGGACGATAAGCTTGAACTCGTATCTTAGATCTAGTAGTTGGTAACTCGTTACCGATAGGTGGAAACTTACATCTTGTATCTCTTGACGCGAAACGCAGAACTCGGAACTCGTAACGCGTAACCGATAACTCGGTGCGCGTACCTTATAACTCGTAACTCGTTACAGATAACTCGGAACTCGTATCTTGTATCTAATAGCTCGTAACTCATAACTGATTTCCTGGAGCTCGTATCTTGCATCTCGTAGCTCGTAAATCGTTACCGATAAATGGGAACTCGCATCTTGTATCTCGTGACGCGTAACTCAGGACTCGGAACTCGAAAGTGCTACCGACAGCTCGGAGCTCGTGTCTTGTATCACTTACTTTGTAACTCGTAACTCTTAACCCGTAACTCGTTGCCCATAACTCGGAACTCGAATCTTGACCTCGGACCTTGCAAATCAATGACGATAACCTCGAACTCGTATCCTAGATCTGGTAGTTTGTAACTCGTTACCGATAGGCGGAAACTCGCGTCTTGTATCTCGTGACGCGAAACTCGGAACCCATAACAGGTAACCGATAACTCGGAGCTCGTATGTTGTAGCTAGTAGCACGTAACTCATTACTGACTACCTGAAGCTCGTATCCTGTGTCTCGTAGCTCGCAACTCGTTACCATAAGTGGGAACTCGCATCTTGTATCTCGAACTCGTAACTAGTACCTCGTAGATCGTAATTTGTAATTCGTAACTCGTAACTCGAAACTCGTAGCTCGTAAATCGCAGCTTATAACTCGCTACCCATAATCCAGAACTCGTACCTTGTGTATCGTAGCTTGTAAGCCATTACCAATAACAAGGAACTCGTATCTTGCCTCTTGTAACTCGTAAATCGCTACCGATAAGTGGGAACTCGCAACTTGTGTCTCGTGACGCGTAACTCAGAACCTGGATCTCGTAACACGTAACCGATAACTCAGAGCTCGTATCTTGTAACTCGTAACTCGTTACCCATAACTCGGAACTCGTATCTTGTATCTAGTGGCTCGTAACTCATTACTGATTACCTGGAACTCGTATCTTGTGTCTCGTAGCTAGTAACTCGTTACGATAAGTGGTAATTCGCATCTAGTATCTCGTAACTCGTAACTAGTGCCTCGTAGATCGTAAGTCGTAATTCGTAACTCGTAACTCGTAAATCGCAGCTTATAACTCGCTACTCATAACCAGGAACTGATATCTTGTGTATCGTAGCTTGTAGCCCATTACCAATAACAAGGAACTCGTATATTGCCTCTCGTAGCTCGTAAATCGTTACCGATAAGTGGGAACTCGCAACTTGCATCTCGTGACGCGTAACTCAGAACTTGTAACTCATAACGCGTTACTGATAACTCGGAGCTTGTATCTTGTATCTCTTACCTTCTAACTCGTAACTAGTAACTCGTAACTCGTTACCCATTACTCGGAACTCGTTTCTTCTATCTCGGATCTCGCGACTCACTGCCGATAACCAGGAACTCGGTTCCTAGATCATGAAGATCGTAACTCGTTACCAATAAATGGAAACTCGGATCTCGTATCTCGTAACGTGTAACTCAGGACTCGTAACTCGAAAGTGTTACCGATAACTCGGAGCTCGTATCTTGTATCACTTACCTTGTAACTGGTAACCCGTAACCCGTAACTCGTTGCGCATAACTTTGAACTCGAATCTTGATCTCGTATCTTGTAAATCAATGACGATAACCTCGAACTGGTATCCTAGATCTAGTAGTTCGTAACTCGCTACCGATAGGTGTAAACTCGCATCTTTTAACTCATGACGCAAAACTCAGAACTCGGAACTCGTAACACGTTACCGATAACTCGGAGCTGGTATCTTATATACCGTAACTTGTAATCCTTCACCGATAACCTGGAACTTGTATCTTGCATCTCGTTGCTCGTAAATCGTTACCGATAAATGGGAACTCGCATCTTTTATCTCGTAACTCATAATCCGGAACCCGTATCTTGTGTATCGTAGCTTGTAACCCATTACCAATAACAAGGAACTCGTATCTTGCCTCTCGTAGTTGGTAAATCGTTACCGATAAATGGGAACTCGCATCTTGTATCTCGTGAGGCCTAACTCAGGACTCCGAGCTCGAAAGTGTTACCGATAATTCGGAGCTCGTATCTTGTATCACTAACCTTGTAACTTGTAACTCGTAACCCGTATCACGTTGCCCATAACTTGGAACTCGAATCTTGATATCGGATCTTGTAAATCAATGACGATAACCTCGAACTCGTGTCCTAGAACTAGCAGTTCGTAACTCGTTACCGATAGGTGGAAGCTCGCATTCTGTATCTCATGTCGCGAAACTCAGAACTTGGAACTCGTAAAGCGTAACCGATAACTCGGAGCTCGTATCTTGTAACTCGTAACTCGTTACCCATAACTCGGAACACGTATCTTGTGTATCGTAGCTTGTAGCCCATTACCAATAACAAGGAACTCGTATATTGCCTCTCGTAACTCGTAACTCGTTACCCATAACTCGGAACTCGTATCTTATATGTTGTAACTTGTAATCCACTACCAATAACCTGGAACTCATATCTTGCATCTCGTAGCTCGTAAATCGTTACCGATAAATGGGAACTCGCAACTTGTATCTCGTGATGTTTAAGTCAGGACTCGGAACTCGAAGGTGTTACCGACAACTCGGAGCTCGTATCTTATATCACTTACTTTGTAACTCGTAACCCGTAACTCGTTACCCATAACTCGGAACTCGAATCTTGATCTCGGATCTTGTAAATCAGTGACGCTAACCTCGAACTCGTATCCTAGATCTAGTTGTTCGTAACTCGTTACCGATAGGTGGAAGCTCGCATCTTGTACCTCATGACGCGTAACTCACAACTTGGAACTCGTAACGTGTTACCGATAACTCGGAGCTTGCATCTTGTATCTCTTACCTTGTAACTCGTAACTCGTAACTCGTAACTCGTAACTCGTAACTCGTAACTCGTAACTCGTAACTCGTTACCCGTTACTCGGAACTCGTATCTACTATCTCGGGCTCGCAAATCATTGCCGATAACCTGGGACTCGTATCCTAGATCTAGAAGATGGCAACTCGTTACCAATAAGTGGGAACTCACATCTTGTATCTCGTGACGTGTAACTTAGAACTCGGAACTAGTAACGCGTTACCGATAACTCGGAGCTCGTATGTTGTAACTCGTAACTCGTAACTCGTTACCCATAACTCGGAACTCGTATCACATATATTGTAACTTGTAATCCACTACCAATAACCTGATACTCGTATCTTGCATCTCGTAGATCGTAAATCGTTACCGATGAATGGGAACTCGCATCTTGTATCTCATGACGCGTAACTCAGGTCTCTGAACTCGAAAGTGTTACCGATAACTCGGTGCTCGTATCTTGTATCACTTATCTTGTAACTCGTAACTCGTAACCCGTAACTCGTTGCTCATAACTCGGAACTCGGATCTTGCAAATCAATTACGATAACCTCGAACTCGTATCCTAGATCTAGTAGTTCGTAACTCGTTACCGATAAATGGGAACTCGCATCTTGTATCTCGTGACGTGTAACTCATTGCCCATAACTCGGAACTCGAATCTTGACCTCGTAACTCATTACTGATTACCTGAAGCTCGTATCTTGTGTCTCATAGCTCGCAAATCGTTACGATAAGTGGGAACTCGCATCTTGTATCTCGAACTCGTAACTAGTACCTCGTAGATCGTAATCGTAATTCGTAACTCGTAACTCGTATATCGTAACTCGCAACTCGAAATTCTTAACTCGAAACGTGTAACTCTTAACTCGCAAATCGCAGCTTATAACTCGCTACCCATAACCAGGAACTCGCATCTTGTGTATCGTAGCTTTTAACCCATTATCAATAACAAGGAACTCGTATCTTGTCTCGTAGCTCGTAAATCGTTACCGATAAGTGGGAACTCGCAACTTGTATCTCTTGACGCGTAACTCAGAACTTGGAACTCGTTACTCGTTACCCATAACTCGGAACTCGTATCTTCTGTCTCGGATCTCGCAAATCATTGCCGATAACCTGGAACTCGTATCCTAGATCTTGAAGATCGTAACTGGTTACCAATAAGTGGGAACTCGCATCTTGTATCTCATGAAGTGAAACTTAGAACTCGGAACTAGTAACTCATTACCCATAACTCGGAACTCGTATCTTATATATCGTAACTTGTAATCCATTGCCGATAACCTGAAACTCGTGTCTTGCATCTCGTTGCTCGTGAATCGTTACCGATTAAATGGGAGCTCGCATCTTGTATCTCGTGACGCTTAACTCAGGACTCGGAACTCGAAAGTGTTACCGATAACTCGGAGCTCGTATCTTGTATCACTTACCTTGTAACTCGTATCTCGTAACCCGTAACTCGTTGCCCATAACTCGGAACTCGAATCTTGATCTCGGATCTTGTAAATCAATGACGATAACCTCGAACTCGTATCCTAGATCTAGTAGTTCGTAACTCGTTACCGATAGGTGGAAACTCGCATCTTGTATCTCATGACGCGGAACTCAGAACTCGGAACTCGTATCAGGTAACCGATAACTCGGAGCTTGTATCTTGAACTCGTAACTCGATACTCATAACTTGGAACTCGTATCTTGTATCTAGTAGCTCGCAACTCATTACTGATTACCTGGAACTCGTATCCTGTGTCTCGTAGGTCGTAACTCGTTACGATAAATGAGAACTCGCAACTTGAAACTCGTTACTCGTAAATCGCAGCTTATAACTCGCTACTAATAACCCGGAACTCGTATCTTGTGTATCGTAGCTTGTTACCCATTACCAATAACAAGGAACTCGTATCTTGCATCTCGTAGCTCGTAAATCGTTACCGATAAGAGGGAACTCGCATATTGTATCTCAGAACTCGTAACTAGTACCTCGTAGATCGTAAGTCATAATTCGTAACTCGTAACTTGAAACTTGTAGCTCGTAAATCGCAGCTTATAACTCGTCACCCATAATCCGGAACTCGTACCTTGTGTACCGTAGCTTGTAACCCATTACCAATAACAAGGAACTCGTATCCTAGATCTAGTAGTTCGTAACTCGTTACCGAAAGGTGGAAACTCGCATCTTGTATCTCATGATGCGGAACTCAGAATTCGGAGCTTGTATCAGGTAACCGATAACTCGGAGCTCGTATCTTGTAACTCGTAACTCGTTACCCATAACTCGGAACTCATATCTTGTATCTAGTAGCTCGTAACTCATTACTGATTACCTGGAACTCGAATCTTGTGTATCGTAGCTCGTAACTCGTTACGATTAGTGGAAACTCGCAACTTGCATCTCGTGACGCGTAACTCAGAACTTGGAACTCATAACGCGTTACCGATAAGTCAGAGCTTGTATCTTGTATCTCTTACCTTGTAACTCGTAACTCGTAACACTTGACCCGTTACCCATTACTCGGAACTCGTATCTTCTATCTCGGATCTCGCAAATCATTGCCGATAACCTGGAACTCGTATCCTAGATCTTGAAGATCGTAACTCGTTACCAATAAGTGGGAACTCGCATCTTGTATCTCGTGACGTGTAACCCAGAACTCGGAACTAGCAACGCGTTACCGATAACTCGAAGCTTGTATCTGGTATCACTTACCTTGTAAGTCGTAACTCGTAACTCGTAACTCGTTACCCATAACTCGGAACTCGTATCTTATATATCGTAACTTGTAATCCATTACCGATAACCTGGAACACGTATCTTGCATCTCGTTGCTTGTAAATCGTTACCGATGAGTGGGATATCGCAACTTGTATCTCGTGACGTGTAACTTAGAACTTGGAACTCGTAACGCGTTACCGATAAGTCGGAGCTCGTATCTATATACCGTAACTTGTAATCCATCACCGATAGCCTGGTTCCCATATATTGCATCTCGTTGCTTGTAAATCGTTACCGATAAATGGGAACTCGCATCCTAGTATCTCGTGACGCGTAACTCAGGACTCGGAACTCGAAAGTGTTACCATAACTCGGAGCTCGTATCTTGTATCACTTACCTTGTAACTCGTAACCCGTAACCCGTAACTCATAGCCCATAACTCCGAACTCGAATCTTGATCTCGTATCTTGTAAATCAATGACGATAACCTCGAACTGGTATCCTAAATCTAGTAATTCGTAACTCGTTACCCATAGGTGTAAACTCGCATCTTGTAACTCATGACGCAAACCTCAGAACTCGGAACTCGTAGCGCGTATCCAATAACTCGGAGCTCGTATCTTGTAACTCGTAACTCGTAGCTAGTTACCCATAACTCAGAACTCGTATCTTGTATCTAGTAGCTCGTAACTCATTACTGATTACCTGGAATTCGTATCTTGTGTCTCGTAGCTCGTAACTCGCTACGATAAGTGGAAACTCGCATCGTGTATCTCGTAACTCGTAACTAGTGCCTCGCAGATCGTAAGTCTTATTTCGTAACTCGTATATCGTAACTCGCAACTCGAAACTCGTAACTTGAAACTAGTAACTCGAAACTCGTGACTCGTAACTCGTAACTCGTAAATCGCAGCTTATAACTCGCTACTCAGAACCCGGAACTCGTATCTTGTGTATCGTAGCTTGTAGCCCATTACCAATAACAAGGAACTCGTAAATTACCTCTCGTAGCTCGTAGATCGTTACAGATGAGTGGGAACCCGCAACATGCATCTTGTGACGCGTAACTCAGAACTTGGAACTCATAACGCGTTACCGATAACTCGGAGCTCGTATCTTATATACCGTAACTTGCAATTTATCACCGATAACCTGGAATTCGTATCTTGCATCTCGTTGCTAGTAAATCGTTACCGATAAATGGGGACTCATAATTCGTAACTCGTAACTCGAAACTTGTAGCTCGTAAATCGCAGCTTATAACTCGTCATCCATAATCCGGAACTCGTACCTTGTGTATCGTAGCTTGTAACCCATTACCAATAACAAGGAACTCGTATCCTAGATCTAGTAGTTCGTAACTCGTTACCGAAAGGTGGAAACTCGCATCTTGTATCTCATGACGCGGAACTCAGAATTCGGAACTTGTATCAGGTAACCGATAACTCGGAGCTCGTATCTTGTAACTCGTAACTCGTTACCCATAACTCGGAACTCGTATCTTATATATCGTAACTTGTAATCCATTACCGATAACCTGGAACACGTATCTTGCATCTCGTTGCTTGTAAATCGTTACCGATGAGTGGGATATCGCAACGTGTATCTCGTGACGTGTAACTTAGAACTTGGAACTCGTAACGCGTTACCGATAACTCGGAGCTCGTATCTATATACCGCAACTTGTAATCCATCACCGATAACCTGGTTCCCATATATTGCATCTTGTTGGTTGTAAATCGTTACCGATAAATGGGAACTCGCATCCTAGTATCTCGTGACGCGTAATTTAGGACTCGGAACTCGAAAGTGTTACCATAACTTGGAGCTCGTATCTTGTATCACTTACCTTGTAACTCGTAACCCGTAACCCGTAACTCATAGCCCATAACTCCGGAATCGAATCTTGATCTCGTATCTTGTAAATCAATGACGATAACCTCGAACTGGTATCCTAGATCTAGTAATTCGTAACTCGTTACCCATAGGTGTAAACTCGCATCTTGTAACTCATGACGCAAACCTCAGAACTCGGAGCTCGTAGCGCGTATCCAATAACTCGGATCTCGTATCTTGTATCTTGTAACTCGTAGCTAGTTACCCATAACTCAGAACTCGTATCTTGTATCTAGTAGCTCGTAACTCATTTCTGATTACCTGGAATTCGTATCTTGTGTCTCGTAGCTCGTAACTCGTTACGATAAGTGGAAACTCGCATCGTGTATCTCGTAACTCGTAACTAGTGCCTCGTAGATCGAAGTCTTAATTCGTAACTCGTATATCGTAACTCGCAACTCGAAACTCGTAACTTGAAACTAGTAACTCGAAACTCGTGACTCGTAACTCGTAAATCGCGGCTTATAACTCGCTACTCAGAACCCGGAACTCGTATCTTGTGTATCGTAGCTTGTAGCCCATTACCAATAACAAGGAACTCGTAAATTACCTCTCGCAGCTCGTAGATCGTTACCGATGAGTGGGAACCCGCAACATGCATCTTGTGAAGCGTAACTCAGAACTTGGAACTCATAACGCGTTACCGATAACTCGGAGCTCGTATCTTATATACCGTAACTTGTAATTTATCACCGATAACCTGGAATTCGTATCTTGCCTCTCGTAGCTCGAAAATCGTTATCGATAAGCGGGGACTTGCAACTTGCATCTCGTGACGCGTAATTCATTACTGATTACCTGGAATTCGTATCTTGTGTCTCGTAGCTCGTAACTCGTTACGATAAGTGGAAACTCGC
This sequence comes from Bruchidius siliquastri, assembly GCA_949316355.1. Lineage (NCBI taxonomy): Eukaryota > Metazoa > Arthropoda > Insecta > Coleoptera > Chrysomelidae > Bruchidius > Bruchidius siliquastri. Next base: position 24,161,428 of record OX438529.1, read on the forward strand.
ATCGTGTATCTCGTAATTAGTGCCTCGTAGATCGTATGTCATAATTCGTAACTCGTAACTCGTATATCGTAACTCGCAGCTCGAAACTCGTACCTTGAAACTCGTAACTCGAAACTCGTGACTCGTAACTCGTAACTCGTAAATCGCTGCTTATAACTCGCTACTCAGAACCCGGAACTCGTATCTTGTGTATCGTAGCTTGTAGCCCATTACCAATAACAAGGAACTCGTATATTGCCTCTCGTAGCTCGTAAATCGTTACCGATAAGTGGGAACTCGCAACTAGCATCTTGTGACGCGTAACTCAGAACTTGGAACTCATAACGCGTTACCGATAACTCGAAGCTTGTATCTTGTATCTCTTACCTTCTAACTCGTAACTAGTAACTCATAACTTGTTACCCATTACCCATTACTCGGAACTCGTTTCTTCTATCTCGGATCTCGCGAATCACTGCCGATAACCTGGAACTCGGTTCCTATATCATGAAGATCGTAACTCGTTACTAATAAGTGGGAACCAGCATCTTGTATCACGTAACGTGTAACTCAGAACTCGGAACTCGAAGGTGTTACCGACAACTCGGAGCTCGTATCTTGTATCACGTACCTTGTAAGTCGTAACTCGTAACTCGTAACACGTTACCCATAACTCGGAACTCGTATCTTATATATCGTAATTTGTAATCCATTACCGATAACCTGGAACACGTATCTTGCATCTCGTTGCTTGTAAATCGTTACCGATAAGAGGGATACCGCAACTTGTATCTCGTGACGCGTAACTCAGAACTTGAAACTCGTAACGTGTTACCGATAACTCGGAGCTTGTATCTTGTATCTCTTACCTTGTATCTTGTAACTCGTAACTCGTTACCCATTACTCGGAACTCGTATCTTCTATCTCGGATCTCGCAAATCATTGCCGATAACCTGGAACTCGTATCCTAGATCTTGAAGATCGTAACTGGTTACCAATAAGTGGAAACTCGAATCTTGATCTCGGATCTTGTAAATCAATGACGATAACCTCGAACTCGTATCCTAGATCTTGTAGTTCGTAACTCGTTACCGATAGGTGGAAACTCGCATCTTGTATCTCATGACGCGGAACTCAGAACTCGGAACTCGTATCAGGTAACCGATAACTCGGAGCTCGTATCTTGTATCTCGTTACTCGTTACCCATAACTCGGTACTCATATCTTGTATGTAGTAGCTCGTAACTCATTACTGATTACCTGGAACTCGTATCTTGTGTCTCGTAGCTCGTAAAAGTTACGATACGTGGGAACTCGCATCTTGTATCTCGTAACTTGTAACTAGTACCGCGTAGATCGTAAGTCGTAATTCGTAACTCGTAACTCGTATATCGTAACTCGCAACTCGAAACTCGAAACTTGAAACTCGAAACTCGTAACTCGTAAATCGCAGCTTATAACTCGCTACTCATATCCCGGAAATCGCATCTTGTGTATCGTAGCTTGTAACCCATTATCAATAACAAGGAACACGTATCTTGCCTCTCGTAGCTCGTAAATCGTTACCGATAAGTGAAAACTCGCAACATGTATCTCGTGACGCGTAACTCAGAACTTGGAACTCGTAACGCGTTACCGATAACTCGAAGCCTGTATCTTGTATATCTTACCTTGTAACTCGTTACCTATGACTCGGAACTCGTATCTTCTATCTCGGATCTCGCAAATCATTGCCAGTAACCTGGAACTTGTATCCTAGATCTTGAAAATCGTAGCTCGTTACCAATAAGTGGGAACTCGCATCTTGTATCTCATGACGCGAAACTCAGAACTCTGAACTCGTAACGCGTAACCGATGACTCGGAGCTCGTATCTTGTAACTCGTAACTCTTTACCCATAACTTGGAACTCGTATCTTGTATCTAGTAGCTCGTAACCCATTACTGATTACCTGGAACTCGTATCTTGTGTCTCGTAGCTCGTAACTCGTTACGATAAGCGGGAACTCGCATCTTGTATCTCGTAACTCGTAACTAGTACCTCGTAGATCTTAAATCGTAATTCGTAGCTCGTAACTGGTATATCGTAACTCGAAGCTCGCACCTCGATACTCGAAACTCTTAACTCGAAACTCGTAACCCGTAAATCGCCGCTTATAAATCGCTACTCACAACCCGGAACTCGTATCTTGTGTAACGTAGCTTGTAACCCATTACCAATAACAAGGGACTCGTATCATACCTCTCGCTGATCGTAAATCGTTACCGATAAGTGGGAACTCGCATCTTGTATCTCGTGACGCGTAACTCGGAACTTGGAACTCGTAACGCGTTACCGATAACTCGGAGCCTGTAGCTTGTATCTCTTTACTTGTAACTCGTAACTCGTAACTGGTAACTCGTAACTCGTAACTCGTAACTCGTAACTCGTAACTCGTAACTCGTAACTCGTAACTCGTAACTCGTAACTCGTAACTCGTAACTCGTAACTCGTAACTCGTAACTCGTAACTCGTAACTCGTAACTCGTAACTCGTAACTCGTAACTCGTAACTCGTAACTCGTAACTCGTAACTCGTAACTCGTAACTCGTAACTCGTAACTCGTAACTCGTAACTCGTAACTCGTAACTCGTAACTCGTAACTCGTAACTCGTAACTCGTAACTCGTAACTCGTAACTCGTAACTCGTAACTCGTAACTCGAAACTCGAAACTTGAAACTCGAAACTCGAAACTCGAAACTCGTAACTCCTAAATCGCAGCTTATAACTCGCTACTCATAACCCGGAAATCGCATCTTGTGTATCGTAGCTTGTAACCCATTATCAATAACAAGGAACTCGTATCTTGCCTCTCGTAGCTCGTAAATCATTACCGATAAGTGAAAACTCGCAACATGTATCTCGTGACGCGTAACTCAGAACTTGGAACTCGTAACGCGTTACCGATAACTCGAAGCCTGTAACTTGTATATCTTACCTTGTAACTCGTTACCTATGACTCGGAACTCGTATCTTCTATCTCGGATCTCGCAAATCATTGCCGGTAACCTGGAACTCGTATCCGAGATCTTGAAGATCGTAGCTCGTTACCAATAAGTGGGAACTCGCATCTTGTATCTCGTGACGTGTAACTCAGAACTTGGAACTAGTAACGCGTTACCGATAAGTCAGAGCTTGTATCTTGTAACTTGTAACTCGTACCTCGTTACTCATAACTCAGAACACGTATCTTATATATCGTAACTTGCAATCCATTACCGATAACCTGGAACTCGTATCTTGTGTATCGTAGCTTGTAACCCATTATCAATAACAAGGAACTCGTATCTTGCCTCTCGTAGCTCGCAAATCGTTACCGATAAGTGGCAACTCGCAACTTGTATATCGTGACGTGTAACTCAGAACTTGGAACTTGTAATGCATTATCGATAACTCGGAGCTTGTATCTTGTATCTCTTACCTTGTAACTCGTACCTTGCAACTCGTAACTCGTTACCCATTGGTCGGAACAGGTACCTTCTCTCGGATCTCGCAAACCATTGCCGATAACCTGGAACTCGTATACTAGATCTTGAAGATCGTAACTCGTTACCCATAAGTGGGAACCCGCATCTTGTATCTCATGACGCAAAACTCAGACCTCGGAACTCGTAACGCGTAACCGATAACTTGGAGCTCGTATGTTGTAATTTGTAACTCTTTACGCATAACTTGGAACTCGTACCTTGTATCTAGTATCTCGTAACCCATTACTGATTACCTGGAACTCGTATCTTGTGTCTCGTAGCTCGTAACTCGTTACGATAAGCGGAAACTCGCATCTTGTATCTCGTAACTCGTAACTAGTACCTCGTAGATCTTAAGTCGTAATTCGTAGCTCGTAACTAGTATATCGTAACTCGAAACTCGATGCTCGCACCTCGAAACTCGTAACTCGTAACCCGTAACTTGTTGCTCATAACTCGGAACTCGAATCTTAATCTCGGATCTTGCAAATCAATGACGGTAACCTCGAACTCGTATCCTAGATCTATTAGTTCGTAACTCGTCACCGAAGGGTGGAAACTCGCATCTTGTATCTCAAGACGCGGAACTCAGACCTCGGAACTTGTATCAGGTAACGGATAACTCGGAGCTCGTATCTTGTAACTCGTAACTCGTTACCCATAACTCGGAACTCATATCTTGTATCTAGTAGCTCGTAACACATTACTGATTACCTAGAACTCGTATCTTTTATCTCGTAACTCGTAACTAGTGCCTCGTATATCGTAAGTCGTAATTCGTAACTCGTAACTCGTATATCGTAACTCGCAACTCGAAACTCTTAACTTGAAACTAGTAACTCGTAACTCGTAACTCGTAGCTCGTAACTTGTAAATCGCAGCTTATAACTCGCTACTCAGAACCCGGAACTCGTATCTTGTGTATAGTAGCTTGTAGCCCATTACCAATAACAAGGAACTCGTATATTGCCTCTCGTAGCTCGTAAATCGTTACCGATAAGTGGGAACCCGCAACTTGCATCTCGTGACGCGTAACTCAGGACTCGGAACTGGAAAGTGTTACCATAACTCGGAGCTTGTATCTTGTATCGCTTACCTTGTAACTCGTATCTAGTAACTCATAACTCGTTACCCATTACTCGGAACTCGTTTCTTCTATCTCGGATCTCGCGAATCACTGCCGATAACCTGGAACTCGGTTCCTAGATCATGAAGATCGTAACTCGTTACTAATAGGTGGGAACCCGCATCTTGTATCTCGTGACGCGTAACTCAGAACTTGGAACTCATAACGCGTTACCGATAACTCGGAGCATGTATCTTGTATCTCTTACATTCTAACTCGTAACTAGTAACTCATAACTCGTTACCCATTACTCGGAACTCGTTTCTCCTATCTCGGAGCTCGCGAATCACTGCCGATAACCTGGAACTCGGTTCCTAGATCATGAAGATCGTAACTCGTTACTAATAGGTGGGAACCCGCATCTTGTATCTCGTAACGTGTAAATCAAAACTCGGAACTCGAAGGTGTTACCGACAACTCGGAGCTCGTATCTTGTATCACTTATCTTGTAACTCGTAACTCGTAACCCGTAACTCGTTGTTCATAACTCGGAACTCGAATCTTGATCTCGGATCTTGTAAATCGAGGACGATAAGCTTGAACTCGTATCTTAGATCTAGTAGTTGGTAACTCGTTACCGATAGGTGGAAACTTACATCTTGTATCTCTTGACGCGAAACGCAGAACTCGGAACTCGTAACGCGTAACCGATAACTCGGTGCGCGTACCTTATAACTCGTAACTCGTTACAGATAACTCGGAACTCGTATCTTGTATCTAATAGCTCGTAACTCATAACTGATTTCCTGGAGCTCGTATCTTGCATCTCGTAGCTCGTAAATCATTACCGATAAATGGGAACTCGCATCTTGTATCTCGTGACGCGAAACTCGGAACCCATAACAGGTAACCGATAACTCGGAGCTCGTATGTTGTAGCTAGTAGCACGTAACTCATTAATGATTACCTGAAGCTCGTATCCTGTGTCTCGTAGCTCGCAACTCGTTACCATAAGTGGGAACTCGCATCTTGTATCTCGAACTCGTAACTAGTACCTCGTAGATCGTAATTTGTAATTCGTAACTCGTAACTCGAAACTCGTAGCTCGTAAATCGCAGCTTATAACTCGCTACCCATAATCCAGAACTCGTACATTGTGTATCGTAGCTTGTAAGCCATTACCAATAACAAGGAACTCGTATCTTGCCTCTTGTAACTCGTAAATCGCTACCGATAAGTGGGAACTCGCAACTTGTGTCTCGTGACGCGTAACTCAGAACTTGGATCTCGTAACACGTAACCGATAACTCAGAGCTCGTATCTTGTAACTCGTAACTCGTTACCCATAACTCGGAACTCGTATCTTGTATCTAGTGGCTCGTAACTCATTACTGATTACCTGGAACTCGTATCTTGTGTCTCGTAGCTAGTAACTCGTTACGATAAGTGGTAATTCGCATCTAGTATCTCGTAACTCGTAACTAGTGCCTCGTAGATCGTAAGTCGTAATTCGTAACTCGTAACTCGTAAATCGCAGCTTATAACTCGCTACTCATAACCAGGAACTGATATCTTGTGTATCGTAGCTTGTAGCCCATTACCAATAACAAGGAACCCGTATATTGCCTCTCGTAGCTCGTAAATCGTTACCGATAAGTGGGAACTCGCAACTTGCATCTCGTGACGCGTAACTCAGAACTTGTAACTCATAACGCGTTACTGATAACTCGGAGCTTGTATCTTGTATCTCTTACCTTCTAACTCGTAACTAGTAACTCGTAACTCGTTACCCATTACTCGGAACTCGTTTCTTCTATCTCGGATCTCGCGACTCACTGCCGATAACCAGGAACTCGGTTCCTAGATCATGAAGATCGTAACTCGTTACCAATAAATGGAAACTCGGATCTCGTATCTCGTAACGTGTAACTCAGGACTCGTAACTCGAAAGTGTTACCGATAACTCGGAGCTCGTATCTTGTATCACTTACCTTGTAACTGGTAACCAGTAACCCGTAACTCGTTGCGCATAACTTCGAACTCGAATCTTGATCTCGTATCTTGTAAATCAATGACGATAACCTCGAACTGGTATCCTAGATCCAGTAGTTCGTAACTCGCTACCGATAGGTGTAAACTCGCATCTTTTAACTCATGACGCAAAACTCAGAACTCGGAACTCGTAACACGTTACCGATAACTCGGAGCTGGTATCTTATATACCGTAACTTGTAATCCTTCACCGATAACCTGGAACTTGTATCTTGGATCTCGTTGCTCGTAAATCGTTACCGATAAATGGGAACTCGCATCTTTTATCTCGTAACTCATAATCCGGAACCCGTATCTTGTGTATCGTAGCTTGTAACCCATTACCAATAACAAGGAACTCGTATCTTGCCACTCGTAGTTGGTAAATCGTTACCGATAAGTGGGAACTCGCATCTTGTATCTCGTGAGGCCTAACTCAGGACTCCGAGCTCGAAAGTGTTACCGATAATTCGGAGCTCGTATCTTGTATCACTTACCTTGTAACTGGTAACCAGTAACCCGTAACTCGTTGCGCATAACTTCGAACTCGAATCTTGATCTCGTATCTTGTAAATCAATGACGATAACCTCGAACTGGTATCCTAGATCCAGTAGTTCGTAACTCGTTACCGATAGGTGGAAGCTCGCATTCTGTATCTCATGTCGCGAAACTCAGAACTTGGAACTCGTAAAGCGTAACCGATAACTCGGAGCTCGTATCTTGTAACTCGTAACTCGTTACCCGTAACTCGGAACACGTATCTTGTGTATCGTAGCTTGTAGCCCATTACCAATAACAAGGAACTCGTATATTGCCTCTCGTAACTCGTAACTCGTTACCCATAACTCGGAACTCGTATCTTATATGTTGTAACTTGTAATCCACTACCAATAACCTGGAACTCATATCTTGCATCTCGTAGCTCGTAAATCGTTACCGATAAATGGGAACGCGCAACTTGTATCTCGTGATGTTTAAGTCAGGACTCGGAACTCGAAGGTGTTACCGACAACTCGGAGCTCGTATCTTATATCACTTACTTTGTAACTCGTAACCCGTAACCCGTAACTCGTTACCCATAACTCGGAACTCGAATCTTGATCTCGGATCTTGTAAATCAGTGACGCTAACCTCGAACTCGTATCCTAGATCTAGTTGTTCGTAACTCGTTACCGATAGGTGGAAGCTCGCATCTTGTACCTCATGACGCGTAACTCACAACTTGGTACTCGTAACGTGTTACCGATAACTCGGAGCTTGCATCTTGTATCTCTTACCTTGTAACTCGTAACTCGTAACTCGTAACTCGTAACTCGTTACCCATTACTCGGAACTCGTATCTACTATCTCGGGCTCGCAAATCATTGCCGATAACCTGGGACTCGTATCCTAGATCTAGAAGATCGTAACTCGTTACCAATAAGTGGGAACTCGCATCTTGTATCTCGTGACGTGTAACTCAGAATTCGGAACTAGTAACGCGTTACCGATAACTCGGAGCTCGTATCTTGTAACTCGTAACTCGTTACCCATAACTCGGAACTCGTATCTCATATATTGTAACTTGTAATCCACTACCAATAACCTGGAACTCGTATGTTGCATCTCGTAGATCGTAAATCGTTACCGATAAAAGGGAACTCGCATCTTGTATCTCATGACGCGTAACTCAGGTCTCGGAACTCGAAAGTGTTACCGATAACTCGGTGCTCGTATCTTGTATCACTTATCTTGTAACTCGTAACTCGTAACCCGTAACTCGTTGCTCATAACTCGGAACTCGAATCTTGATCTCGGATCGTGTAAATCAATGACGTTAACCTCGAACTCGTATCCTAGATCTAGTAGTCCGTAACTGGTTACCAATAAGTGGGAACTCGCATCTTGTATCTTGTGACGTGTAACTCAGAACTCGGAACCTAGTAACGCGTTACCGATAACTTGGAGCTCGTATCTTGTAACTCGTGACGCGTAACTCAGTACTCGGAACTCGAAAGTGTTACCGATAACTCGGTGCTCGTATCTTGTATCACTTATCTTGTAACTCGTAACTCGTAACCCGTAACTCGTTGCTCATAACTCGGAACTCGAATCTTGATCTCGGATCGTGTAAATCAATGACGTTAACCTCGAACTCGTATCCTAGATCTAGTAGTCCGTAACTGGTTACCAATAAGTGGGAACTCGCATCTTGTATCTTGTGACGTGTAACTCAGAACTCGGAACCTAGTAACGCGTTACCGATAACTCGGAGCTCGTATCTTGTATCACTTACCTTGTAAGTCGTAACTCGTAACTCGTAACTCGTTACCCATAACTAGGAACTCGTATCTTATATATCGTAACTTGTAATCCATTACCGATAACCTGGAACACGTATCTTGCATCTCGTTGCTTGTAAATCGTTACCGATGAGTGGGATATCGCAACTTGTATCTCGTGACGTGTAACTTAGAACTTGGAACTCGTAACGCGTTACCGATAACTCGGAGCTCGTATCTTGTATCACTTACCTTGTAACTCGTAACCCGTAACCCGTAACCCGTAACTCATAGCCCATAACTCCGGAATCGAATCTTGATCTCGTACCTTGTAAATCAATGACGATAACCTCGAACTGGTATCCTAGATCTAGTAATTCGTAACTCGTTACCCATAGGTGTAAACTCGCATCTTGTAACTCATGACGCAAACCTCAGAACTCGGAACTCGTAGCGCGTATCCAATAACTCGGATCTCGTATCTTGTATCTTGTAACTCGTAGCTAGTTACCCATAACTCAGAACTCGTATCTTGTATCTAGTAGCTCGTAACTCATTTCTGATTACCTGGAATTCGTAGCTTGTGTCTCGTAGCTCGTAACTCGTTACGATAAGTGGAAACTCCCATCGTGTATCTCGTAACTCGTAACTAGTGCCTCGTAGATCGAAGTCTTAATTCGTAACTCGTATATCGTAACTCGCAACTCGAAACTCGTAACTTGAAACTAGTAACTCGAAACTCGTGACTCGTAACTCGTAAATCGCGGCTTATAACTCGCTACTCAGAACCCGGAACTCGTATCTTGTGTATCGTAGCTTGTAGCCCATTACCAATAACAAGGAACTCGTAAATTACCTCTCGTAGCTCGTAGATCGTTACCGATGAGTGGGAACCCGCAACATGCATCTTGTGACGCGTAACTCAGAACTTGGAACTCATAACGCGTTACCGATAACTCGGAGCTCGTATCTTATATACCGTAACTTGTAATTTATCACCGATAACCTGGTACTCGTATCTTGCTTCTCGTTGCTAGTAAATCGTTACCGATAAATGGGGACTCGCATCTAGTATCTCGTGACGCGTAACTCAGGACTCGGAAGTCGAAAGTTTTACCATAACTCGGAGCTCGTATCTTGTATCACTTACCTTGTAACTCGTAACCCGTGACCCGCAACTTATTGCCCATAACTCCGAACTCGAATCTTGATCTCGTATCTTGTAAATCAGTGACGATAACCTCGAACTGGTATCCTAGATCTAGTAGTTCGTAACTCGTTACCGATAGGTGTAAACTCGCATCTTGTAACTCATGACAAAAAACTCAGAACTCGGAACTAGTAACGCGTAACCAATAACTCGGAGCTAGTATCTTGTAACTCGTAACTAGTAACTAGTTACCCATAACTCGGAACTCGTATCTTGTATATAGTATCTCGTAACTCATTACCGATTACCTGGAACTCGTATCTTGTTACCCATTACCAATAACAAGAAACTCGTATCTTGCCTCTCGTAGCTCGAAAATCGTTATCGATAAGCGGGGACTTGCAACTTGCATCTCGTGACGCGTAACTCATTACTGATTACCTGGAATTCGTATCTTGTGTCTCGTAGCTCGTAACTCGTTACGATAAGTGGAAACTCGCATCGTGTATCTCGTAATTAGTGCCTCGTAGATCGTAAGTCGTAATTCGTAACTCGTAACTCGTATATCGTAACTCGCAACTCGAAACTCGAAACTTGAAACTCGAAACTCGAAACTCGAAACTCGAAACTCGTAACTCCTAAATCGCAGCTTATAACTCGCTACTCATAACCCGGAAATCGCATCTTGTGTATCGTAGCTTGTAACCCATTATAATAACAAGGAACTCGTATCTTGCCTCTCGTAGCTCGTAAATCATTACCGATAAGTGAAAACTCGCAACATGTATCTCGTGACGCGTAACTCAGAACTTGGAACTCGTAACGCGTTACCGATAACTCGAAGCCTGTATCTTGTATATCTTACCTTGTAACTCGTTACCTGTGACTCGGAACTCGTATTTTCTATCTCGGATCTCGCAAATCATTGCCGGTAACCTGGAACTCGTATCCGAGATCTTGAAGATCGTAGCTCGTTACCAATAAGTGGGAACTCGCATCTTGTATCTCGTGACGTGTAACTCAGAACTTGGAACTAGTAACGCGTTACCGATATGTCAGAGCTTGTATCTTGTAACTTGTAACTCGTACCTCGTTAATCATAACTCAGAACACGTATCTTATATATCGTAACTTGCAATCCATTACCGATAACCTGGAACTCGTATCTTGTGTATCGTAGCTTGTAACCCATTATCAATAACAAGGAACTCGTATCTTGCCTCTCGTAGCTCGCAAATCGTTACCGATAAGTGGCAACTCGCAACTTGTATATCGTGACGCGTAATTCAGAACTTGGAACTTGTAATGCATTATCGATAACTCGGAGCTTGTATCTTGTATCTCTTACCTTGTAACTCGTACCTTGCAACTCGTAACTCGTTACCCGTTGGTCGGAACAGGTACCTTCTCTCGGATCTCGCAAACCATTGCCGATAACCTGGAACTCGTATACTAGATCTTGAAGATCGTAACTCGTTACCAATAAGTGGGAACCCGCATCTTGTATCTCATGACGCAAAACTCAGACCTCGGAACTCGTAACGCGTAACCGATAACTCGGAGCTCGTATGTTGTAATTTGTAACTCTTTACGCATAACTTGGAACTCGTATCTTGTATCTAGTATCTCGTAACCCATTACTTATTACCTGGAACTCGTATCTTGTGTCTCGTAGCTCGTAACTCGTTACGATAAGCGGAAACTCGCATCTTGTATCTCGTAACTCGTAACTAGTACCTCGTAGATCTTAAGTCGTAATTCGTAGCTCGTAACTAGTATATCCTAACTCGAAACTCGATGCTCGCACCTCGAAACTCGTAACTCGTAACCCGTAACTTGTTGCTCATAACTCGGAACTCGAATCTTAATCTCGGATCTTGCAAATCAATGACGGTAACCTCGAACTTGTATCCTAGATCTATTAGTTCGTAACTCGTCATCGAAGGGTGGAAACTCGCATCTTGTATCTCAAGACGCGGAACTCAGACCTCGGAACTTGTATCAGGTAACGGATAACTCGGAGCTCGTATCTTGTAACTCGTAACTCGTTACCCATAACTCGGAACTCATATCTTGTATCTAGTAGCTCGTAACACATTACTGATTACCTAGAAGTCGTATCTTGTATCTCGTAGCTCGTAGCTCGTTACGATAAGTGGGAACTCACAAATTGTATCTCGTAACTCGTAACTAGTACCTCGTAGATCGTAAGTCGTAATTCCTAACTCGTAACCCGTAGATCGTAAATCGCAACTCGAAACTCGTAACTCGTAACTCGTAACTCGTAACTCGTAAATCGCAGCTTATAACTCGCTACGCATATCCCGGAGCTCGCATCTTGTCTATCGTAGCTTATAACCCATTATCAATATCAAGGAACTCGTATCTTGCCTCTCGTAGCTCGTAAATCGTTACCGATAAGTGGGAACTCGCAACTTGCATCTCGTGACGCATAACTCAGAACTTGGTACTCATAACGCGTTACCGATAACTCGGAGCTTTTATCTTGTATCTCTTACCTTGTAACTCGTAACACTTAACCCGTTACCCATTACTCGGAACTCGTATCTTCTATCTTGGATCTCGCAAATCATTGCCGATAAGCTGGAACTCGTATCTTCTATCTTGGATCTCGCAAATCATTGCCGATAAGCTGGAACTCGTATCCTAGATCATGCAGATCGTAACTCATTACCAATAAGTGGGATCTCGCATCTCGTATCTCGTGACGTGTAACTCAGAACTCGGACCTCGTAACACGTTACCGATAACTCGGAGCTGGTATCTTATATACCGTAACTTGTAATCCATCACCGATAACCTGGATCACGTATCTTGCATCTCGTTGCTTGTAAATCGTTACCGATAAGTGGGATATCGCAACTTGTATCTCGTGACGCGTAACTCAGAACTTGGAACTCGTAACACGTTACCGATAACTCGGAGCTCGTATCTTATATACCGTAACTTGTAATCCATCACTGATAACCTGGAACTTGTATCTTGCATCTCGTTGCTCGTAAATCGTTACCGATAAATGGGAACTTGCATCTAGTATCTCGTGAAGTGTAACTCAGGACTCGGAACTTGAAAGTGTTACCGAAAACTCGGAGCTCGTATGTTGTATCACTTACCTTGTAACTTGTAACTCATAACCCGTATCTCGTTGCCCATAACTCGGAACTCGAATCTTGATCTCGGATCTTGTAAATCAATGTCGATAACCTCAAACTCGTGTCCTAGAACTAGCAGTTCGTAACTCGTTACCGATAGGTGGAAGCTCGCATCTTGTATCTCATGACGCGAAACTCAGAACTTGGAACTCGTAAAGCGTAACCGATAACTCGGAGCTCGTATCTTGTAACTCGTAACTTGTTACCCATAACTCGGAACACGTATCTTGTTTCTAGTAGCTCGTAACTCATTACTGATTACCTGGAACTCGTATCTTGTATCTCGTAGCTCGTAACTCGTTACGATAAGTTGGAACTCGTATCTTGTAACACCTACCTTGTAAGTTGTAACTCGTAACTCGTAACGCGTTACCGATAACTCGGAGCTCGTATCTTATATACCGTAACTTGTAATCCATCACCGATAACCTGGAACTCGTATCTTGCATCTCGTTGCTCGTAAATCGTTACCGATAAATGGGAACTCTCATCTAGTATCTCGTGATGCGTAACTCAGGACTCGCAACTCGAAAGTGTTACCGATAGCTCGGAGCTCGTATCTTGTATCACTTACCTTGTAACTCGTAACCCGTAACTCGTTGCCCATAACTCCGAACACGAATCTTGATCTCGTATCTTGTAAATCAATGACGATAACCTCGAACTGGTATCCTAGATCTAGTAGTTTGTAACTCGTTACCGATAGGTGTAAACACGCATCTTGTAACTCATGACGCAACACTCGGAACTCGGAACTCGTAACGCGTAACCAATAACTCGGAGCTCGTATCTTGTAACTCGTAACAAGTAACTAGTTACCCATAACTCGGAACTCGTATCTTGTATCTAGTAGCTCGTAACTCATTACTGATTACCTGGAACTCGTATCTTGTGTATCGTAGCTTGTTACCCATTACCATTAACAAGGAACTCGTATCTTGCCTCTCATAGCTCGTAAATCATTACCGATAAGTGAAAACTCGCAACATGTATCTCGTGACGCGTAACTCAGAACTTGGAACTCGTAATGCATTATCGATAACTCGGAGCTTGTATCTTGTATCTCTTACCTTGTAACTCGTTACCTATGACTCGGAACTCTTATCTTCTATCTCGGATCTCGCAAATCATTACCGATAACCTGGAACTCGTATCTTGTGTATCGTAGCTTGTTACCCATTACCATTAACAAGGAACTCGTATCTTGCCTCTCATAGCTCGTAAATCGTTACCGATAAGTGGGAACTCGCAACTTGCATCTCGTGACGCGTAACTCAGAACTTGTAACTCATAACGCGTTACCGATAACTCGGAGCTTGTAACTTGTATCTCTTACCTTCTAACTAGTAACTAGTAACTCGTAACTCGTTACCCATTACTCGGAACTCGTTTCTTCTATCTCGGATCTCGCGACTCACTGCTGATAACCAGGAACTCGGTTCCTAGATCATGAAGATCGTAACTCGTTACCAATAAGTGGGAACTCGCATCTCGTATCTCGTGACGCGTAACTCAGGACTCGCTACTCGAAAGTGTTACCGATAACTTGGAGCTTGTATCTTGTATCTCTTACTTTCTAACTCGTAACTAGTAACTTGTAACTCGTTACCCATTACTCGGAACTCGTTTCTTCTATCTCGGATCTCGCGACTCACTGCCGATAACCAGGAACTCGGTTCTCAGATCATGAAGATCGTAACTCGTTACCAATAAGTGGGAAGTCGCATCTCGTATCTCGTGACGTGTAACTCAGAACTCGGGACTTGTCATACGTTACCGATAACTCGGAGCTGGTATCTTATATACCGTAACTTGTAATCCATAACCGATAACCTGGAACTTGTATCGTGCATCTCGTTGCTCGTAAATCGTTACCGATAAATGGGAGCTCGCATCTAGTATCTTGTGACGCGTAACTCAGGACTCGGAACGCGAAAGTGTTACCGATAACTCGGAGCTCGTATCTTGTATCACTTAGCTTGTAACTGGTAACCCGTAACCCGTAACTCGTTGCCCATAACTTCGAACTCGAATCTTGATCTCGTATCTTGTAAATCAATGACGATAACCTCCGACTGGCATCCTAGATCTAGTAGTTCGTAACTCGTTACCGATAGGTGGAAACTCTCATCTTGTATCTCATGACGCGAAACTCATAACTCGGAACTCGTAACGCGTAACCGACAACTCGGTGCGCATATCTTGTAACTAGTAACTCTTTACCCATTACTAGGAACTCCTGTCTTGTATCTAGTAGCTCGTAACTCATTACTGATCACCTGGAACTCACATCTTGTGCCTCGCAGCTCGTAACTCGTTACGATAAGTGGGAACTTGCATCTTTTATCTCGTAACTCATAACCCGGCACCCGTATCTTGTATATCGTAGCTTGTAACCCATTACCAATAACAAGGAACTCGTATCTTGCCTCTCGTGAGGCCTAATTCAGGACTCCGAGCTCAAAAGTGTTACCGATAAATCGGAACCAGTATCTTGTATCACTTACCTTGTAACTTGTAACTCGTAACCCGTATCTCATTGCCCATAAGTCGGAAATCGAATCTTGATTTTGGATCTTGTAAATCAATGACGATAACCTCGAACTCGTGTCCTAGAACTAGCAGTTCGTAACTCGTTACCGATAGGTGGAAGCTCGCATCCTGTATCTCATGACGCGAAACTCAGAACTTGGAACTCGTAAAGCGTAACCGATAACTCGGAGCTCGTATCTTGTAACTCGTAACTCGTTACCCATAACTCGGAACACGTAGCTTGTGTATCGTAGCTTGTAGCCCATTACCAATAACAAGGAACTCGTATATTGCCTCTCGTTACTCGTAACTCGTTACCCATAACGCAGAACTCGTATCTTATATATTGTAACTTGTAATCCACTACCACTAACCTGGAACTCGTATCTTGCATCGTGTAGCTCGTAAATCGTTACCGATAAATGGGAACGCGCATCTTGTATCTCGTGACGTTTAACTGAGGACTCGGAACTGGAAGGTGTTACCGACAACTCGGAGCTCGTATCTTATATCACTTACCTTGTAACTCGTAACCCGTAACCCGTAACTCGTTACCCATAACTCGGTACTCGAATCTTGATCTCGTATCTTGTAAATCAATGACGATAACCTCGAACTGGCGTCCTAGATCTAGTAGTTCGTAACTCGTTACCGATAGGTGGAAACTCTCATCTTGTATCTCATGACGCGTAACTCAAAACTTGGAACTCGTAACGTGTTATCGATAACTCGGAGCTTGCATCTTGTATCTCTTACCTTGTAACTCGTAACTCGTAACTCGTTACCCATTACTCGGAACTCATATCTTCTATCTCGGATCTCGCAAATCATTGTCGATAACCTGGAACTGGTATCCTAGATCATGAAGATCGTAACTCGTTACCAATAAGTGGGAACTCGCATCTCGTATCTCGTGACGTGTAACTCAGAACTCGTAACACGTTACCGATAACTCGGAGCTGGTTTCTTATATACCGTAACTTGTAATCCATCACCGATAACCTGGAACTTGTATCTTGCATCTCGTTGCTCGTAAATCGTTACCGATAAATGGGAACTCGCATCTAGTATCTCGTGATGCGTAACTCAGGACTCGGAACTCGAAAGTGTTACCGATAACTCGGAGCTCGTATCTTGTATCACTTACCTTGTAACTGGTAACCCGTAACCCGTAACTCGTTGCACATAACTTCGAACTCGAATCTTGATCTCGTATCTTGTAAATCAATGACGATAACCTCGAACTGGCATCCTAGATCTAGTAGTTCGTAACTCGTTACCGATAGGTGGAAACTCTCATCTTGTATCTCATGACGCGAAACTCAGAACTCGAAACTCGTAACGCGTAACCGACAACTCGGTGCGCATATCTTGTAACTCGTAACTCTTTACCCATTACTCGGAACTCCTGTCTTGTATCTAGTAGCTCGTAACTCATTACTGATCACCTGGAACTCGCATCATGTGTCTCGCAGCTCGTAACTCGTTACGATAAGTGGTAACTCGCATCTTTAATCTCGTAACTAATAACCCGGAACCCGTATCCTGTGTATCGTAGCTTGTAACCCATTATCGATAACAAGGAACTCGTATCTTGCCTCTCGTAGTTCGTAAATCGTTACCGATAAATGGGAACTCGCATCTTGTATCTCGTGAGGCCTAACTCTGGACTCCGAGCTCGAAAGTGTTACCGACAATTCGGAGCTCGTATCTTGTATCACTTACCTTGTAACTTGTAACTCGTAACCCGTATCTCGTTGCCCATAACTCGGAACTCGAATCTTGATCTCGGATTTTGTAAATCAATGACTATAACCTCGAACTCGTGTTCTAGAACTAGCAGTTCGTAAATCGTTACCGATAGGTGGAAGCTCGCATCCTGCATCTCATGACGCGAAACTCAGAACTTGGAACTCGTAAAGCGTAACCGATAACTCGGAGCTCGTATCTTGTAACTCGTAACTCGTTACCCATAACTCGGAACACGTATCTTGTGTATCATAGCTTGTAGCCCATTACCAATAACAAGGAACTCGTATATTGCCTCTCGTAACTCGGAACTCGTATCTTATATATCGTAACTTGTAATCCATAGCCGATAACCAGAAACTCGTGTCTTGCATCTTGTTGCTCGTAAATCGTTACCGATAAATGGGAGCTCGCATCTTGTATCTCGTGACGCTTAACTCAGGACTCGGAACTCGAAAGTGTTACCGATAACTCGGAGCTCGTATCTTGTATCACTTACCTTGTAACTTGTAGCTCGTAACCCGTAACTAGTTGCCCATAACTCGGAACTCGAATCTTGATCTCGGATCTTGTAAATCAATGACGATAACCTCCAACTCGTATCCTAGATCTAGTAGTTCGTAACTCGTTACCGATAGGTAGAAACTCGCATCTTGTATCTCATGACGCGGAACTCAGAACTCGGAACTCGTATCAGGTAACCGATAACTCGGAGCTCGTATCTTGTAACTCGTAACTCGATACCCATAACTTGGAACTCGTATCTTGTATCTTGTAGCTAGCAACTCATTACTGATTACCTGGAACTCGTATCCTGTGTCTCGTAGGTCGTAACTCGTTACGATAAATGAGAACTCGCAACTTGAAACTCGTTACTCGTAAATCGCAGCTTATAACTCGCTTCTAATAACCCGGAACTCGTATCTTGTGTATCATAGCTTGTTACCCATTACCAATAACAAGGAACTCGTATCTTGCATCTCGTAGCTCGTAAATCGTTACCAATAAGAGGGAACTCGCATATTGTATCTCGGAACTCGTGACTAGTACCTCGTAGATCGTAAGTCATAATTCGTAACTCGTAACTCGAAACTTGTAGCTCGTAAATCGCAGCTTATAACTCGTCACCCATAATCCGGAACTCGTACCTTGTGTATCGTAGCTTGTAACCCATTACCAATAACAAGGAACTCGTATCCTAGATCTAGTAGTTCGTAACTCGTTACCGAAAGGTGGAAACTCGCATCTTGTATCTCATGACGCGGAACTCAGAATTCGGAACTTGTATCAGGTAACCGATAACTCGGAGATCGTATCTTGTAACTCGTAACTCGTTACCCATAACTCGGAACACATATCTTGTATCTAGTAGCTCGTAACTCATTACTGATTACCTGGAACTCGTATCTTGTGTATCGTAGCTCGTAACTCGTTACGATAAGTGGAAACTCGCAACTTGCATCTCGTGACGCGTAACTCAGAACTTGGAACTCGTAACTCGTTACCCATAACTCGGAACACATATCTTGTATCTAGTAGCTCGTAACTCATTACTGATTACCTGGAACTCGTATCTTGTTACCCATTACCAATAACAAGAAACTCGTATCTTGCCTCTCGTAGCTCGAAAATCGTTATCGATAAGCGGGAACTTGCAACTTGCATCTCGTGACGCGTAACTCATTACTGATTACCTGGAATTCGTATCTTGTGTCTCGTAGCTCGTAACTCGTTACGATAAGTGGAAACTCGCATCGTGTATCTCGTAATTAGTGCCTCGTAGATCGTAAGTCGTAATTCGTAACTGGTAACTCGTATATCGTAACTCGCAGCTCGAAACTCGTACCTTGAAGCTCGTAACTCGAAACTCGTGACTCGTAACTCGTAAATCGCTGCTTATAACTCGCTACTCAGAACCCGGCACTCGTATCTTGTGTATCGTAGCTTGTAGCCCATTACCAATAACAAGGAACTCGTATATTGCCTCTCGTAGCTCGTAAATCGTTACCGATAAGTGGGAACTCGCAACTAGCATCTCGTGACGCGTAACTCAGAACTTGGAACTCATAACGCGTTACCGATAACTCGAAGCTTGTATCTTGTATCTCTTACCTTTTAACTCGTAACAAGTAACTCATAACTTGTTACCCATTACTCGGAACTCGTTTCTTCTATCTCGGATCTCGCGAATCACTGCCGATAGCCTGGAACTCGGTTCCTATATCATGAAGATCGTAACTCGTTACTAATAAGTGGGAACCAGCATCTTGTATCTCGTAACGTGTAACTCAGAACTCGGAACTCGAAGGTGTTACCGACAACTCGGAGCTCGTATCTTGTATCACGTACCTTGTAAGTCGTAACTCGTAACTCGTAACACGTTATCCATAACTCGGAACTCGTATCTTATATATCGTAACCTGTAATCCATTACCGATAACCTGGAACACGTATCTTGCATCTCGTTGCTTGTAAATCGTTACCGATAAGAGGGATACCGCAACTTGTATCTCGTGACGCGTAACTCAGAACTTGAAACTCGTAACGTGTTACAGATAACTCGGAGCTTGTATCTTTTATCTCTTACCTTGTATCTTGTAACTCGTAACTCGTTACCCATTACTCGGAACTCGTATATTCTATCTCGGATCTCGCAAATCATTGCCTATAACCTGAAACTCGTATCCTAGATCTTGAAGATCGTAACTCGTTACCAATAAGTGGGAACTCACATCTTGTATCTCGTGACGTATAACTCAGAACTCGGAACTAGTAACGCGTTACCGATAACTCGGAGCTTTCTCTTGTATCACTTACCTTGTAACTCGTAACTCGTTACCTATTACTCGGAAATCGTATGTTCTGTCTCGGATCTCGCAAATCATTGCCGATAACCTGGAACTCGTATCCTAGATCTTGAAGATCGTAACTGGTTACCAATAAGTGGGAACTCGAATCCTGGTCTCGGATCTTGTAAATCAATGACGATAACCTCGAACTCGTATCCTAGATCTAGTAGTTCGTAACTCGTTACCGATAGGTGGAATCTCGCATCTTGTATCTCATGACGCGGAACTCAGAACTCGGAACTCGTATCAGGTAACCGATAACTCGGAGCTCGTATCTTGTATCTCGTAACTCGTTACCCATAACTCGGTACTCATATCTTGTATGTAGTAGATCGTAACTAATTACTGATTACCTGGAACTCGTATCTTGTGTCTCGTAGCTCGTAAAAGTTACGATACGTGGGAACTCGCATCTTGTATCTCGTAACTTGTAACTAGTACCGCGTAGATCGTAAGTCGTAATTCGTAACTCGTAACTCGTATATCGTAACTCGCAACTCGCAACTCGAAACTCGAAACTTGAAACTTGAAACTCGAAACTCGTAACTCGTAAATCGCAGCTTATAACTCGCTACTCATATCCCGGAAATCGCATCTTGTGTATCGTAGCTTGTAACCCATTATCAATAACAAGGAACTCGTATCTTGCCTCTCGTAGCTCGTAAATCGTTACCGATAAGTGAAAACTCGCAACATGTATCTCGTGACGCGTAACTCAGAACTTGGAACTCGTAACGCGTTACCGATAACTCGAAGCCTGTATCTTGTATATCTTACCTTGTAACTCGTTACCTATGACTCGGAACTCGTATCTTCCATCTCGGATCTCGCAAATCATTGCCAGTAACCTGGAACTTGTATCCTAGATCTTGAAGATCGTAGCTCGTTACCAATAACTCGTTACTCATAACTCAGAACACGTATCTTATATATCGTAACTTGCAATCCATTACCGATAACCTGGAACTCGTATCTTGTGTATCGTAGCTTGTAACCCATTATCAATAACAAGGAACTCGTATCTTGCCTCTCGTAGCTCGTAAATCGGAACTTGGAACTCGTAATGCATTATCGATAACTCGGAGCTTGTATCATGTATCTCTTACCTTGTAACTCGTAACTCGTAACACTTAACCCGTTACTCATTACCTGGAACTCGTATCTTGTGTATCGTAGCTGGTTACCCATTACCAATAACAAGGAACTCGTATCTTGCCTTTCATAGCTCGTAAATCGTTACCGATAAGTGGGAACTCGCAACTTGCATCTCGTGACGCGTAACTCAGAACTTGTAACTCATAACGCGTTACCGATAACTCGGAGCTTGTATCTTGTATCTCTTACCTTCTAACTAGTAACTAGTAACTCGTAACTCGTTACCCATTACTCGGAACTCGTTTCTTCTATCTCGGATCTCGCGACTCACTGCCGATAACCAGGAACTCGGTTCCTAGATCATGAAGATCGTAACTCGTTACCAATAAGTGGGAACTCGCATCTTGTATCTCGTGACGTGTAACTTAGAACTCGGAACTCGTAACACGTTACCGATAACTCGGAGCTGGTTTCTTATATACCGTAACTTGTAATCCATCACCGATAACCTGGAACTTGTATCATGCATCTCGTTGCTCGTAAATCGTTACCGATAAATGGGAACTCGCATCTAGTATCTCGTGACGCGTAACTCAGGACTCTGAACTCGAAAGTGTTACCGATAACTCGGAGCTCGTCTCTTGTATCACTTAGCTTGTAACTGGTAACCCGTAACCCGTAACCCGTAACTCGTTGCCCATAACTTCGAACTTGAATCTTGATCTCGTATCTTGTAAATCAATGACGATAACCTCGAACATCCTAGATCTAGAAGTTCGTAACTCGTTACCGTTAGGTGGAAACTCTCATCTTGTATCTCGTGACGCGAAACTCAGAACTCGGAACTCGTAACACGTTACCGATAACTCGGAGCTCGTATCTTATATACCGTAACTTGTAATCCATCACTGATAACCTGGAACTTTTATCTTGCATCTCGTTGCTCGTAAATCGTTACCGATAAATGGGAACTTGCATCTAGTATCTCGTGACGTGTAATTCAGGACTCGGAACTTGAAAGTGTTACCGATAACTCGGAGCTCGTATCTTGTATCACTTACCTTGTAACTTGTAACTCATAACCCGTATCTCGTTGCCCATAACTCGGAACTCGAATCTTGATCTCGGATCTTGTAGATCAATGTCGATAACCTCGAACTCGTGTCCTATAACTAGCAGTTCGTAACTCGTTACCGATAGGTGGAAGCTCGCATCTTGTATCTTATGACGCGAAACTCAGAACTTGGAACTCGTAAAGCGTAACCGATAACTCGGAGCTCGTATCTTGTAACTCGTAACAAGTAACTAGTTACCCATAACTCGGAACTCGTATCTTGTATCTAGTAGCTCGTAACTCATTACTGATTACCTGGAACTCGTATCTTGTGTATCGTAGCTGGTTACCCATTACCAATAACAAGGAACTCGTATCTTGCCTCTCATAGCTCGTAAATCGTTACCGATAAGTGGGAACTCGCATCTTGTATCTCGTGACGTGTAACTCAGAACTCGGAACTCGTAACACGTTACCGATAACTTGGAGCTGGTTTCTTATATACCGTAACTTGTAATCCATCACCGATAACCTGGAACTTGTATCTTGCATCTCGTTGCTCGTAAATCGTTACCGATAAATGGGAACTCGCATCTAGTATCTCGTGACGCGTAACTCAGGACTCGGAACTCGAAAGTGTTACCGATAACTCGGAGCTCGTCTCTTGTATCACTTAGCTTGTAACTGGTAACCCGTAACCCGTAACCCGTATCTCATTGCACATAACTCGGGACTCGAATCTTGATCTCGGATCTTGTAAATCAATGACGATAACCTCGAACTGGCATCCTAGATCTAGTAGTTCGTAACTCGTTACCGATAGGTGGAAACTCTCATCTTGTATCTCATGACGCGAAACTCATAACTCGGAACTCGTAACGCGTAACCGACATCTCGGTGCGCATATCTTGTAACTAGTAACTCTTTACCCATTACTAGGAACTCCTGTCTTGTATCTAGTAGCTCGTAACTCATTACTGATCACCTGGAACTCGCATCTTGTGCCTCGCAGCTCGTAACTCGTTACGATAAGTGGGAACTTGCATCTTTTATCTCGTAACTCATAACCCGGAACCCGTATCTTGTGTATCGTAGCTTGTAACCCATTACCAATAACAAGGAACTCGTATCTTGCCTCTCGTAGTTCGCAAATCGTTACCGATAAATGGGAACTCGCATCTTGTATCTCGTGAGGCCTAATTCAGGACTCCGACCTCAAAAGTGTTACCGATAAATCGGAACCAGTAAATTGTATCACTTACCTTGTAACTTGTAACTCGTAACCCGTATCTCATTGCCCATAACTCGGAAATCGAATCTTGATTTTGGATCTTGTAAATCAATGACGATAACCTCGAACTCGTGTCCTAGAACTAGCAGTTCGTAACTCGTTACCGATAGGTGGAAGCTCGCATCCTGTATCTCATGACGCGAAACTCAGAACTTGGAACTCGTAAAGCGTAACCGATAACTCGGAGCTCGTATCTTGTAACTCGTAACTCGTTACCCATAACTCGGAACACGTATCTTGTGTATCGTAGCTTGTAGCCCATTACCAATAACAAGGAACTCGTATATTGCCTCTCGTAACTCGTAACTCGTTACCCATAACTCGGAACACATATCTTGTTTTCCTAGTAGCTCGTAACTCATTACTGATTACCTGGAACTCGTATCTTGTGTCTTATAGCTCGTAATTCGTTACGATAAGTGGGAACTCGTATCACTTACCTTGTAAGTCGTAACTCGTAACTCGTTACCCATAACTTGGAACGCGTAACTCAGAACTTGTAACTCATAACGCGTTATCGATAACTGTGAGCTTGTATCTTGTATCTCTTACGTTCTAACTCGTAACTAGTAACTCATAACTCGTTACCCATTACTCGGAACTCGTGTCTTCTATCTCGGATCTCGCGAATCACTGCCGATAACCTGGAACTCGGTTCCTAGATCATGAAGATCGTAACTCGTTACTAATAAGTGGGAACCCGCATCTTGTATCTCGTAACGTGTAACTCAGAACTCGGAACTCGCAGGTGTTACCGACAACTCGGAGCTCGTATCTGGTATCACGTACCTAGTAAGTCGTAACTCGTAACTCGTAACACGTTGCCCATAACTCGGAACTCGTATCTTATATATCGTAACTTGTAATCCATTACCGATAACCTGGAACACGTATCTTGCATCTCATTGCTTGTAAATCGTTACCGATAAGAGGGATACCGCAACTTGTATCTCGTGACGCGTAACTCAGAACTTGAAACTTGTAACGTGTTACCGATAACTCGGAGCTTGTATCTTGTATCTCTTACCTTGTAACTTGTAACTCGTAACTCGTTACCCATTACTCGGAACTTTTCTATCTCGGATCTCGCAAATCATTGCCGATAACCTGGAACTCTTATCCTAAATCTTGAAGATCGTAACTCGTTACCAATAAGTGGGAACTCACATCTTGTATCTCGTGACGTATAACTCAGAACTCGGAACTAGTAACGCGTTACCGATAACTCGGAGCTTGTCTCTTGTATCACTTACCTTGTAACTCGTAACTCGTTACCCATTACTCGGAACTCGTATGTTCTGTCTCGGATCTCGCAAATCATTGCCGATAACCTGGAACTCGTATCCTAGATCTTGAAGATCGTAACTGGTTACCAATAAGTGGGAACTCGAATCTTGATCTCGGATCTTGTAAATCAATGACGATAACCTCGCACTGGTATCCTAGATCTAGTAGTTAGTAACTCGTTACCGATAGGTGGAATCTCGCATCTTGTATCTCATCTTGTACCTCATGATGCGGAACTCAGAACTCGGAACCCGTAACAGGTAACCGATAACTCGGAGCTCGTATCTTGTAACTCGTAACTCGTTACCCATAACTCGGAACTCGTATCTTGTATCTAGTAGCTCGTAACTCATTACTGATTAACTGGAACTAGTATATTGTGTCTCGTAGCTCGTAACTCGTTACGATAAGTGGGAATTAGAATCTTGTATCTCGTAACACGTAACTAGTACCTCGTAGAACGTAAGTCGTAATTCGTAACTCGTAACTCGTATATCGTAACTCGCAACTCGAAACTCGTAACTCGTAACTCGTAAATTGCAGCTTATAACTCGCTACTCAAATCCCGGAACTAGCATCTTGTGTATCGTAGCTTGTAACCTATTATCAATAACAAGGACCTCGTATCTTGTCTCATAGCTCGTATATCGTTAGCGATAAGTGGGAACTCGCAACTTGTATCTCGTGACGCGTAACTCAGAACTTGGTACTCGTAACGCGTTACCGACAGCTCGAAGCCTGTATCTTGTATATCTTACCTTGTAACTCGTTACCTATGACTCGGAACTCGTATCTTCTATCTCGGATCTCGCAAATCATTGCCGGTAACCGGGAACTCGTATCCTAGATCTTGAAGATCGTAGCTCGTTACCAATAAGTGGGAACTCGCATCTTGTATCACGTGACGTGTAACTTAGAACTCGGAACTAATAACGCGTTACCGATAACACGGAGCTTGTTTCTTGTAACTCGTAACTCGTTACTCATAACTCAGAACTCGTATCTTATATATCGTAACTTGCAATCCATTACCGATAACCTGGAACTCGTATCTTGTGCATCGTAGCTTGTAACCCATTACCAATAATGAGCTCGTATCTTGCCTCTCGTAGTTCGTAACTCGTTACCGATAGGTGGAAGCTCGCATCTTGTATCTCATGACGCGAAACTCAGAACTTGGAACTCGTAAAGCGTAATCGATAACTCGGAGCTCGTATCTTGTAACTCGTAACTCGTTACCCATAACTCGGAACACGTATCTTGTTTCTAGTAGCTCGTAGCTCATTACTGATTACCTGGAACTCGTATCTTGTTTCTAGTATCTCGTACTCATTACTGATTACCTGGAACTCGTATCTTGTGTCTCGTAGCTCGTAACTCCTTAGGATAAGCGGGAACTCGCATCTTGTATCTCGTAACTCGTAACTAGTACCTCGTAGATCGTAAGTCGTAATTCGTAACTCGTAACTCCTATATCGTAACTCGCAACTCGTAACTTGAAACTTGTAACTCGAAACTCGTAACTCGAATATCGCAGCTTATAACTCGCTACTCATAACTCGGAGCGCATATCTTGTGTATCGTTGCTGGTAACACATTACCAATAACAAGGAACTTGTATATTGCCTCTCGTAAATCGTTACCGATAAGTGGGAATTCGCAACTTGTATCTCGTGACGCGTATCTCAGAACTTGAAACTCGTAACGTGTTACCGATAACTCGGAGCTTGTCTCTTGTATCACTTACCTTGTAACTCGTAACTCGTAACTCGTTACCCATTACTCGGGACTCGTATGTTCTGTCTCGGATCTCGCAAATCAATGACGATAACCTCGAACTTGTATCCTAGATCTAGTAGTTCGTAACTCGTTACCGATAGGTGGAAACTCGCATCTTGTATCTCATGAAGCGGAACTCAGAACTCGGAACTCGTTTCAGGTATCCGATAACTCGGAGCTCGTATCTTGGATCTCGTAACTCGTTACCCATAACTCGGTACTCATATTTTGTATCTAGTAGCTCGTAACTCATTACTGATTACCTGGAACTCGTATCTTGTGTCTAGTAGCTCGTAACTCGTTACGATAAGTGGGAACTCGCATCTTGTATCTCGTAACTTGTAACTAGTGCCTCGTAGATCGTAAGTCGTAATTCGTAACTCGTAACTCGTATATCGTAACTCGCAACTCAAAACTCGAAACTTGAAACTCGAAACTCGTAACTCGTAAATCGCAGCTTATAACTCGCTACTCATATCCCGGACATCGCATCTTGTGTATCGTAGCTTGTAATCCATTATCAATAACAAGGTACTCGTATCTTGCCTCTCGTAGCTCGTAAATCGTTACCGATAAGTGAAACCTCGTAACATGTATCTCGTGACGCGTAACTCAGAACTTGGAACTCGTAACGCGTTACCGATAACTCGAAGCCTGTATATTGTATATCTTACCTTGTAACTCGTTACCTATGACTCGGAAAACGTATCTTCTATCTCGGATCTCGCAAATCATTGCCGGTAATCTGGAACTCGTATCCTAGATCTTGAAGATCGTAGCTCGTCACCAATAAGTGGGAACTCGCATCTTGTATCTCGTGACGTGTAACTCAGAAGTCGGAACTAGTAACGCGTTACCGATAACTCAGAGCTCGTATCTTGTATCACTTACCTTGTAACTGGTAACCCGTAACCCGTAACTCGTTGCCCATTACTTCGAACTCGAATCTTGATCTCGTATCTTGTAAATCAATGACGATAACCTCGAACTGGCATCCTAGATCTAGTAGTTCGTAACTACCGATAGGTGGAAACTCGCATCTTGTATCTCATGACGCGAAACTCAGAACTCGGAACTCGTACCGCGTAACCGACAACTCGGTGCGCATATCTTGTAACTCGTAACTCGTTACCCATCACTCGGAACTCCTATCTTGTATCTAGTAGCTCGTAACTCATTACTGATCACCTGGAACTCGCATCTTGTGTCTTGCAGCTCATAACTCGTTACGATATGTGTGGGAACTCACATCTTTTATTTCGTAACTCATAACGCGGAACCCGTATCTTGTGTATCGTAGCTTGTAACCCATTACCAATAACAAGGAACTCGTATCTTGCCTCTCGTAGTTCGTAAATCGTTACCGATAAATGGGAACTCGCATCTTGTATCTCCTGAGGCCTAACTCAGAACTCCGAGCTCGAAAGTGTTACCGATAATTCGGAGCTCGTATCTTGTATCACTTACCTTGTAACTTGTAACTCGTAACCCGTATCTCGTTGCCCATAACTCGGAACTCGAATCTTGATCTCGGACCTTGTAAATCATTGACGATAATCTTCGAACTTCTGTCCTAGAACTAGCAGTTCGTAACTCGTTACCGATAGGTGGAAACTCGCATCTTGTATGTCATGACGCGAAACTCAGAACTCGGAACTCGTAAAGCGTAACCGATAATTTGGAGCTCGTATCTTGTAACTCGTAACGTGTTACCCATAACTCGGAACACGTATCTTGTGTATCGTAGCTTGTAGCCCATTACCAATAACAAGGAACTCGTATCTTGTGTCTCGTAGCTCGTAGCTCGCTACGATAAGTGGGAACTCGCAACTTGTATCTCGTAACTCTTAACTAGTACCTCGTAGATCGTAAGTCGTGATTCGTAACTCGTAACTCGTATATCGTAACTCGCAACTCAAAACTCGAAACTTGAAACTCGAAACTCGTAACTCGTAAATCGCAGCTTATAACTCGCTACTCATATCCCGGACATCGCATCTTGTGTATCGTAGCTTGTAATCCATTATCAATAACAAGGTACTCGTATCTTGCCTCTCGTAGCTCGTAAATCGTTACCGATAAGTGAAACCTCGTAACATGTATCTCGTGACGCGTAACTCAGAACTTGGAACTCGTAACGCGTTACCGATAACTCGAAGCCTGTATATTGTATATCTTACCTTGTAACTCGTTACCTATGACTCGGAAAACGTATCTTCTATCTCGGATCTCGCAAATCATTGCCGGTAATCTGGAACTCGTATCCTAGATCTTGAAGATCGTAGCTCGTCACCAATAAGTGGGAACTCGCATCTTGTATCTCGTGACGTGTAACTCAGAAGTCGGAACTAGTAACGCGTTACCGATAACTCAGAGCTCGTATCTTGTATCACTTACCTTGTAACTGGTAACCCGTAACCCGTAACTCGTTGCCCATTACTTCGAACTCGAATCTTGATCTCGTATCTTGTAAATCAATGACGATAACCTCGAACTGGCATCCTAGATCTAGTAGTTCGTAACTCGTTACCGATAGGTGGAAACTCTCATCTTGTATCTCATGACGCGAAACTCAGAACTCGAAACTCGTAACGCGTAACCGACAACTCGGTGCGCATATCTTGTAACTCGTAACTCTTTACCCATTGCTCGGAACTCCTGTCTTGTATCTAGTAGCTCGTAACTCATTACTGATCACCTGGAACTCGTATCTTGTGTCTCGCAGCTCGTAACTCGTTACGATAAGTGGTAACTCGCATCTTTTATCTCGTAACTCATAACCCGGAACCCGTATCTTGTGTATCGTAGCTTGTAGCCCATTACCAATAACAAGGAACTCGTATATTGCCTCTCGTAGCTCGGAAATCGTTACCGATAAGTGGGAACTCGCAACTTGCATCTCGTGATGCCTAACTCAGAACTTGTAACTCATAACGCGTTACCGATAACTCGGAGCTTGTATCTTGTATCTCTTACCATCTAACTCGTAACAAGTAACTCGTAACTCGTTACCCATTACTCGGAACTCGTTTCTTCTATCTCGGATCTCGCGACTCACTGCCGATAACCAGGAACTCGGTTCCAAGATCATGAAGATCGTAACTCGTTACCAATAAGTGGGAACTCGGATCTCGTATCTCGTGACGTGTAACTCAGAACTCGGAACTCGTAACACGTTACCGATAACTCGGAGCTGGTTTCTTATATACCGTAACTTGTAATCCATCACCGATAACCTGGAACTTGTATCTTGCATCTCGTTGCTCGTAAATCTTTACCGATAAATGGGAACTCGCATCTAGTATATCGTGACGCGTAACTCAGGACTCGGAACTCGAAAGTGTTACCGATAACTCGGAGCTCGTATCTTGTATCACTTACCTTGTAACTGGTAACCCGTAACCCGTAACTCGTTACCCATTTCTCGGAACACCTATCTTGTATCTAGTAGCTCGTAACTTATTACTGATCACCTGGAACTCGCATCTTGTGTCTCGCAGCTCGTAACTCGTTACGATAAGTAGGAACTCGCATCTTTTATCTCGTAACTCATAACCCTGAACCCGTATCTTGTGTATCGTAGCTTGTAACCCATTACCAATAACAAAGAACTCGTATCTTGCCTCTCGTAGTTCGTAAATCGTTACCGATAAATGGGAACTCGCATCTTGTATCTCGTGAGGCCTAGCTCAGGACTCCGAGCTCGAAAGTGTTACCGATATTTCGGAGCTCGTATCTTGTATCACTTACCTTATAACTCGTAACCCGTATCTCGTTGCCCATAACTCGGAACTCGAATCTTGATCTCGGATCTTGTAAATCAATGACGATAACCTCGAACTGGCATCCTACATCTAGTAGTTCGTAACTCGTTACCGATAGGTGGAAACTCTCATCTTGTATCTCATGACGCGAAACTCAGAACTCGAAACTCGTAACGCGTAACCGACAACTCGGTGCGCATATCTTGTAACTCGTAACTCTTTACCCATTGCTCGGAACTCCTGTCTTGTATCTAGTAGCTCGTAACTCATTACTGATCACCTGGAACTCGTATCTTGTGTCTCGCAGCTCGTAACTCGTTACGATAAGTGGTAACTCGCAACTTGTATCTCGTAACTCTTAACTAGTACCTCGTAGATCGTAAGTCGTGATTCGTAACTCGTAACTCGTATATCGTAACTCGCAACTCGCAACTCGAAACTCGTAACTCGTAACTCGTAACTCGTAACTCGTAACTCGTAACTCGTAACTCGTAACTCGTAACTCGTAACTCGTAACTCGTAACTCGTAACTCGTAACTCGTAACTCGTAACTCGTAACTCGTAACTCGTAACTCGTAACTCGTAACTCGTAACTCGTAACTCGTAACTCGTAACTCGTAACTCGTAACTCGTAACTCGTAACTCGTAACTCGTAACTCGTAACTCGTAACTCGTAACTCGTAACTCGTAACTCGTAACTCGTAACTCGTAACTCGTAACTCGTAACTCGTAACTCGTAACTCGTAACTCGTAACTCGTAACTCGTAACTCGTAACTCGTAACTCGTAACTCGTAACTCGTAACTCGTAACTCGTAACTCGTAACTCGTAACTCGTAACTCGTAACTCGTAACTCGTAACTCGTAACTCGTAACTCGTAACTCGTAACTCGTAACTCGTAACTCGTAACTCGTAACTCGTAACTCGTAACTCGTAACTCGTAACTCGTAACTCGTAACTCGTAACTCGTAACTCGTAACTCGTAACTCGTAACTCGTAACTCGTAACTCGTAACTCGTAACTCGTAACTCGTAACTCGTAACTCGTAACTCGTAACTCGTAACTCGTAACTCGTAACTCGTAACTCGTAACTCGTAACTCGTAACTCGTAACTCGTAACTCGTAACTCGTAACTCGTAACTCGTAACTCGTAAATCGCAGCTTATAACTCGCTACTCATATCCCGGAGCTCGCATCTTGTGTATCGTAGCTTGTAACCCATTATCAATATCAAGGAACTCGTATCTTGCCTCTCGTAGCTCGTAAATCATTACCGATAAGTGGGAACTCGCAACTTGCATCTCGTGACGCGTAACTCAGAACTTGGTACTCATAACGCGTTACCGATAACTCGGAGATTGTATCTTGTATCTCTTACCTTGTAACTCGTAACTCGTAACACTTAACTCGTTGCCCATAACTCGGAACTCGTATTTTATATATCGTAACTTGTAATCCATCACCGATAACCTGGAACTTGTATCTTGCATCTCGTTGCTCGTATATCGTTACCGATAAATGGGAATTTGCATCTAGTATCTCGTGACATGTAACTCAGGACTCGGAACTCGAAAGTGTTACCGATAACTCGGAGCTCGTATCTTGTATCACTTACCTTGTAACTGGTAACCCATAAATCGTTGCCCATAACTTCGAACTCGAATCTTGATCTCGTATCTTGTAAATCCATGACGATAACCTCGAACTGGCATCCTAGATCTAGTAGTTCGTAACTCGTTACCGATAGGTGGAAACGCGCATCTTGTATCTCATGACGTGGAACTCAGAACTCGGAACTCGTATCAGGTAACCGATAACTCGGAGCTCGTATCTTGTATCTCGTAACTCGTTACCCATAACTCGGTACTCATATCTTGTATCTAGTAGCTCGTAACTCATTACTGATTACCTGGAACTCGTATCTTGTGTCTCGTAGCTCGTAACTCGTTACGATAAGTGGGAACTCGCATCTTGTATTTTGTAACTTGTAACTAGTACCTCGTAGATCGTAAGTCGTAATTCGTAACTCGTAACTCGTATATCGTAACTCGCAACTCGAAACTCGAAACTTGAAACTCGAAACTCGAAACTCGAAACTCGTAACTCCTAAATCGCAGCTTATAACTCGCTACTCATAACCCGGAAATCGCATCTTGTGTATCGTAGCTTGTAACCCATTATCAATAACAAGGAACTCGTATCTTGCCTCTCGTAGCTCGTAAATCATTACCGATAAGTGAAAACTCGCAACATGTATCTCGTGACGCGTAACTCAGAACTTGGAACTCGTAACGCGTTACCGATAACTCGAAGCCTGTATCTTGTATATCTTACCTTGTAACTCGTTACCTATGACTCGGAACTCGTATCTTCTATCTCGGATCTCGCAAATCATTGCCGGTAACCTGGAACTCGTATCCGAGATCTTGAAGATCGTAGCTCGTTACCAATAAGTGGGAACTCGCATCTTGTATCTCGTGACGTGTAACTCAGAACTTGGAACTAGTAACGCGTTACCGATAAGTCAGAGCTTGTATCTTGTAACTTGTAACTCGTACCTCGTTACTCATAACTCAGAACACGTATCTTATATATCGTAACTTGCAATCCATTACCGATAACCTGGAACTCGTATCTTGTGTATCGTAGCTTGTAACCCATTATCAATAACAAGGAACTCGTATCTTGCCTCTCGTAGCTCGCAAATCGTTACCGATAAGTGGCAACTCGCAACTTGTATATCGTGACGTGTAACTCAGAACTTGGAACTTGTAATGCATTATCGATAACTCGGAGCTTGTATCTTGTATCTCTTACCTTGTAACTCGTACCTTGCAACTCGTAACTCGTTACCCATTGGTCGGAACAGGTACCTTCTCTCGGATCTCGCAAACCATTGCCGATAACCTGGAACTCGTATACTAGATCTTGAAGATCGTAACTCGTTACCCATAAGTGGGAACCCGCATCTTGTATCTCATGACGCAAAACTCAGACCTCGGAACTCGTAACGCGTAACCGATAACTCGGAGCTCGTATGTTGTAATTTGTAACTCTTTACGCCTAACTTGGAACTCGTACCTTGTATCTAGTATCTCGTAACCCATTACTGATTACCTGGAACTCGTATCTTGTGTCTCGTAGCTCGTAACTCGTTACGATAAGCGGAAACTCGCATCTTGTATCTCGTAACTCGTAACTAGTACCTCGTTGATCTTAAGTCGTAATTCGTAGCTCGTAACTAGTATATCGTAACTCGAAACTCGATGCTCGCACCTCGAAACTCGTAACTCGTAACCCGTAACTTGTTGCTCATAACTCGAAACTCGAATCTTAATCTCGGATCTTGCAAATCAATGACGGTAACCTCGAACTCGTATCCTAGATCTATTAGTTCGTAACTCGTCACCGAAGGGTGGAAACTCGCATCTTGTATCTCAAGACGCGAAACTCAGACCTCGGAACTTGTATCAGGTATCGGATAACTCGGAGCTCGTATCTTGTAACTCGTAACTCGTTACCCATAACTCGGAACTCATATCTTGTATCTAGTAGCTCGTAACACATTACTGATTACCTAGAACTCGTATCTTTTATCTCGTAACTCGTATCTAGTGCCTCGCATATCGTAAGTCGTAATTCGTAACTCGTAACTCGTATATCGTAACTCGCAACTCGAAACTCTTAACTTGAAACTAGTAACTCGTAACTCGTAACTCGTAGCTCGTAACTTGTAAATCGCAGCTTATAACTCGCTACTCAGAACCCGGAACTCGTATCTTGTGTATAGTAGCTTGTAGCCCATTACCAATAACAAGGAACTCGTATATTGCCTCTCGTAGCTCGTAAATCGTTACCGATAAGTGGGAACCCGCAACTTGCATCTCGTGACGCGTAACTCAGGACTCGGAACTGGAAAGTGTTACCATAACTCGGAGCTTGTATCTTGTATCGCTTACCTTGTAACTCGTATCTAGTAACTCATAACTCGTTACCCATTACTCGGAACTCGTTTCTTCTATCTCGGATCTCGCGAATCACTGCCGATAACCTGGAACTCGGTTCCTAGATCATGAAGATCGTAACTCGTTACTAATAGGTGGGAACCCGCATCTTGTATCTCGTGACGCGTAACTCAGAACTTGGAACTCATAACGCGTTACCGATAACTCGGAGCATGTATCTTGTATCTCTTACATTCTAACTCGTAACTAGTAACTCATAACTCGTTACCCATTACTCGGAACTCGTTTCTCCTATCTCGGATCTCGCGAATCACTGCCGATAACCTGGAACTCGGTTCCTAGATCATGAAGATCGTAACTCGTTACTAATAGGTGGGAACCCGCATCTTGTATCTCGTAACGTGTAAATCAGAACTCGGAACTCGAAGGTGTTACCGACAACTCGGAGCTCGTATCTTGTATCACTTATCTTGTAACTCGTAACTCGTAACCCGTAACTCGTTGTTCATAACTCGGAACTCGAATCTTGATCTCGGATCTTGTAAATCGAGGACGATAAGCTTGAACTCGTATCTTAGATCTAGTAGTTGGTAACTCGTTACCGATAGGTGGAAACTTACATCTTGTATCTCTTGACGCGAAACGCAGAACTCGGAACTCGTAACGCGTAACCGATAACTCGGTGCGCGTACCTTATAACTCGTAACTCGTTACAGATAACTCGGAACTCGTATCTTGTATCTAATAGCTCGTAACTCATAACTGATTTCCTGGAGCTCGTATCTTGCATCTCGTAGCTCGTAAATCGTTACCGATAAATGGGAACTCGCATCTTGTATCTCGTGACGCGAAACTCGGAACCCATAACAGGTAACCGATAACTCGGAGCTCGTATGTTGTAGCTAGTAGCACGTAACTCATTACTGATTACCTGAAGCTCGTATCCTGTGTCTCGTAGCTCGCAACTCGTTACCATAAGTGGGAACTCGCATCTTGTATCTCGAACTCGTAACTAGTACCTCGTAGATCGTAATTTGTAATTCGTAACTCGTAACTCGAAACTCGTAGCTCGTAAATCGCAGCTTATAACTCGCTACCCATAATCCAGAACTCGTACATTGTGTATCGTAGCTTGTAAGCCATTACCAATAACAAGGAACTCGTATCTTGCCTCTTGTAACTCGTAAATCGCTACCGATAAGTGGGAACTCGCAACTTGTGTCTCGTGACGCGTAACTCAGAACTTGGATCTCGTAACACGTAACCGATAACTCAGAGCTCGTATCTTGTAACTCGTAACTCGTTACCCATAACTCGGAACTCGTATCTTGTATCTAGTGGCTCGTAACTCATTACTGATTACCTGGAACTCGTATCTTGTGTCTCGTAGCTAGTAACTCGTTACGATAAGTGGTAATTCGCATCTAGTATCTCGTAACTCGTAACTAGTGCCTCGTAGATCGTAAGTCGTAATTCGTAACTCGTAACTCGTAAATCGCAGCTTATAACTCGCTACTCATAACCAGGAACTGATATCTTGTGTATCGTAGCTTGTAGCCCATTACCAATAACAAGGAACTCGTATATTGCCTCTCGTAGCTCGTAAATCGTTACCGATAAGTGGGAACTCGCAACTTGCATCTCGTGACGCGTAACTCAGAACTTGTAACTCATAACGCGTTACTGATAACTCGGAGCTTGTATCTTGTATCTCTTACCTTCTAACTCGTAACTAGTAACTCGTAACTCGTTACCCATTACTCGGAACTCGTTTCTTCTATCTCGGATCTCGCGACTCACTGCCGATAACCAGGAACTCGGTTCCTATAACTCGTTACCAATAAATGGAAACTCGGATCTCGTATCTCGTAACGTGTAACTCAGGACTCGTAACTCGAAAGTGTTACCGATAACTCGGAGCTCGTATCTTGTATCACTTACCTTGTAACTGGTAACCAGTAACCCGTAACTCGTTGCGCATAACTTCGAACTCGAATCTTGATCTCGTATCTTGTAAATCAATGACGATAACCTCGAACTGGTATCCTAGATCTAGTAGTTCGTAACTCGCTACCGATAGGTGTAAACTCGCATCTTTTAACTCATGACGCAAAACTCAGAACTCGGAACTCGTAACACGTTACCGATAACTCGGAGCTGGTATCTTATATACCGTAACTTGTAATCCTTCACCGATAACCTGGAACTTGTATCTTGGATCTCGTTGCTCGTAAATTGTTACCGATAAATGGGAACTCGCATCTTTTATCTCGTAACTCATAATCCGGAACCCGTATCTTGTGTATCGTAGCTTGTAACCCATTACCAATAACAAGGAACTCGTATCTTGCCACTCGTAGTTGGTAAATCGTTACCGATAAGTGGGAACTCGCATCTTGTATCTCGTGAGGCCTAACTCAGGACTCCGAGCTCGAAAGTGTTACCGATAATTCGGAGCTCGTATCTTGTATCACTTACCTTGTAACTTGTAACTCGTAACCCGTATCACGTTGCCCATAACTTGGAACTCGAATCTTGATATCGGATCTTGTAAATCAATGACGATAACCTCGAACTCGTGTCCTAGAACTAGCAGTTCGTAACTCGTTACCGATAGGTGGAAGCTCGCATTCTGTATCTCATGTCGCGAAACTCAGAACTTGGAACTCGTAAAGCGTAACCGATAACTCGGAGCTCGTATCTTGTAACTCGTAACTCGTTACCCGTAACTCGGAACACGTATCTTGTGTATCGTAGCTTGTAGCCCATTACCAATAACAAGGAACTCATATATTGCCTCTCGTAACTCGTAACTCGTTACCCATAACTCGGAACTCGTATCTTATATGTTGTAACTTGTAATCCACTACCAATAACCTGGAACTCATATCTTGCATCTCGTAGCTCGTAAATCGTTACCGATAAATGGGAACGCGCAACTTGTATCTCGTGATGTTTAAGTCAGGACTCGGAACTCGAAGGTGTTACCGATAACTCGAAGCTTGTATCTGGTATCACTTACCTTGTAAGTCGTAACTCGTAACTCGTAACTCGTTACCCATAACTAGGAACTCGTATCTTATATATCGTAACTTGTAATCCATTACCGATAACCTGGAACACGTATCTTGCATCTCGTTGCTTGTAAATCGTTACCGATGAGTGGGATATCGCAACTTGTATCTCGTGACGTGTAACTTAGAACTTGGAACTCGTAACGCGTTACCGATAACTCGGAGCTCGTATCTATATACCGTAACTTGTAATCCATCACCGATAGCCTGGTTCCCATATATTGCATCTCGTTGCTTGTAAATCGTTACCGATAAATGGGAACTCGCATCCTAGTATCTCGTGACGCGTAATTTAGGACTCGGAACTAGAAAGTGTTACCATAACTCGGAGCTCGTATCTTGTATCACTTACCTTGTAACTCGTAACCCGTAACCCGTAACCCGTAACCCGTAACTCATAGCCCATAACTCCGGAATCGAATCTTGATCTCGTATCTTGTAAATCAATGACGATAACCTCGAACTGGTATCCTAGATCTAGTAATTCGTAACTCGTTACCCATAGGTGTAAACTCGCATCTTGTATCTCATGACGCAAACCTCAGAACTCGGAACTCGTAGCGCGTATCCAATAACTCGGATCTCGTATCTTGTATCTTGTAACTCGTAGCTAGTTACCCATAACTCAGAACTCGTATCTTGTATCTAGTAGCTCGTAACTCATTTCTGATTACCTGGAATTCGTATCTTGTGTCTCGTAGCTCGTAACTCGTTACGATAAGTGGAAACTCCCATCGTGTATCTCGTAACTCGTAACTAGTGCCTCGTAGATCGAAGTCTTAATTCGTAACTCGTATATCGTAACTCGCAACTCGAAACTCGTAACTTGAAACTAGTAACTCGAAACTCGTGACTCGTAACTCGTAAATCGCGGCTTATAACTCGCTACTCAGAACCCGGAACTCGTATCTTGCATCTCGTAGATCGTAAATCGTTACCGATAAAAGGGAACTCGCATCTTGTATCTCATGACGCGTAACTCAGGTCTCGGAACTCGAAAGTGTTACCGATAACTCGGTGCTCGTATCTTGTATCACTTATCTTGTAACTCGTAACTCGTAACCCGTAACTCGTTGCTCATAACTCGGAACTCGAATCTTGATCTCGGATCGTGTAAATCAATGACGTTAACCTCGAACTCGTATCCTAGATCTAGTAGTCCGTAACTGGTTACCAATAAGTGGGAACTCGCATCTTGTATCTTGTGACGTGTAACTCAGAACTCGGAACCTAGTAACGCGTTACCGATAACTTGGAGCTCGTATCTTGTAACTCGTGACGCGTAACTCAGTACTCGGAACTCGAAAGTGTTACCGATAACTCGGAGCTCGTATCTTGTATCACTTACCTTGTAACCCGTAACTCGTTGATCAAACTCGGAACTCGAATCTTGATCTCGGGTCTTGTAAATCATTGACGATAACCTCGAACTCGTATCACAGATCTAGTAGTTCGTAACTCGTTACCGATAGGTGGAAACTCGCATCTTGTATCTCATGACACGAAACTCAGAACTCGGAACTCTTCACGCGTGACTGATAACTTGGTGCGCGTATCTTGTAACTCGTAACTCGTTACCCATAACTCGGAACTCGTATCTTGTATCTAGTAGCTCGTAATTCATTACTGATTACCTGGAACTCGTGTCATGTGTCTCGTAGCTCGTAACTCGTTACGATAAGTGGGAAATCGCAACTTATATTTCGTGACGCGTAACTCGGAACTTGGATCTCGTAACGTGTTACCGATAACTCAGAGCCTGTAACTTGTATCTCTTACCTTGTAACTTGTACCTTGTAACTCGTAACTCGTTACCCATTGGTCGGAACTTGTATCTTATATATCGTAACCTGTAATCCATTACCGATTACCTGGAACTCGTACCTTGTGTATCGTAGCTTGTAACCCATTACCAATAACAAGGAACTCGTATCTTGCCTCTCGTATCTGGTAAATCGCTACCGATAAGTGGGAACTCGCAACTTGTATCTCGTGACGCGTAACTCAGAACTTGGATCTCGTAACACGTAACCGATAACTCGGAGCTCGTATCTTGTAACTTGTAACTCGTTAGCATAACTCGGAACACGTATCTTGTGTATCGTAGCTTGTAACCCATTACCAATAACAAGGAACTCCTATCTTGCCTCTCGTATCTGGTAAATCGCTACCGATAAGTGGGAACTCGCAACTTGTATCTCGTGACGCGTAACTCAGAACTTGGATCTCGTAACACGTAACCGATAACTCGGAGCTCGTATCTTGTAACTCGTAACTCGTTACCCATAACTCGGAACTCATATCTTGTATCTAGTAGCTCGTAACTCATTACTGATTACCTGGAACTCGTATATTGTGTCTCGTAGCTCGTAACTGGTTACGATACGTGGAAACTCGCATCTTGTATCTGGTAACTCGTAACTAGTGCCTCGTAGATCGTAAGTCGTAATTCGTAACTCGATAACTCTTATATCGTAACTCGCAACTCGAAACTCGTAACTTGAAACTCGAAACTCGTAACTCGTAAATCACAGCTTATAACTCGCTACTCATAACCCGGAACTGGTATCTTGTATATCGTAGCTTGTAGCCCATTACCAATAACAAGTAACTCGTATATTGCCTCTCGTAGCTCGTAAATCGTTACCAATAAGTGGGAACTCGCATCTTGTATCTCGTGACGTGTAACCCAGAACTCGGAACTAGCAACGCGTTACCGATGACTCGAAGCTCGTATCTTGTATCAATTACCTTGTAACTGGTAACCCGTAACCCGTAACTCGTTGCCCATAACTTCGAACTCGAATCTTGATCTCGTATCTTGTAAATCAATGACGATAACCTCGAACTGGCATCCTAGATCTAGTAGTTCGTAACTCGTTACCGATAGGTGGAAACTCGCATCTTGTATCTCATGACGAGAAATTCAGATCTCGGAACTAGTAACGCGTAACCAATAACTCGGAGCTAGTATCTTGTAACTCGTAACTAGTAACTAGTTACCCATAACTCGGAACTCGTATCTTGTATATAGTATCTCGTAACTCATTACCGATTACCTGGAACTCGTATCTTGTTACCCATTACCAATAACAAGAAACTCGTATCTTGCCTCTCGTAGCTCGAAAATCGTTATCGATAAGCGGGGACTTGCAACTTGCATCTCGTGACGCGTAACTCATTACTGATTACCTGGAATTCGTATCTTGTGTCTCGTAGCTCGTAACTCGTTACGATAAGTGGAAACTCGCATCGTGTATCTCGTAATTAGTGCCTCGTAGATCGTTAGTCGTAATTCGTAACTCGTAACTCGTATATCGTAACTCGCAACTCGAAACTCGAAACTTGAAACTCGAAACTCGAAACTCGAAACTCGTAACTCCTAAATCGCAGCTTATAACTCGCTACTCATAACCCGGAAATCGCATCTTGTGTATTCGTAGCTTGTAACCCATTATAATAACAAGGAACTCGTATCTTGCCTCTCGTAGCTCGTAAATCATTACCGATAAGTGAAAACTCGCAACATGTATCTCGTAACGCGTAACTCAGAACTTGGAACTCGTAACGCGTTACCGATAACTCGAAGCCTGTATCTTGTATATCTTACCTTGTAACTCGTTACCTGTGACTCGGAACTCGTATCTTCTATCTCGGATCTCGCAAATCATTGCCGGTAACCTGGAACTCGTATCCGAGATCTTGAAGATCGTAGCTCGTTACCAATAAGTGGGAACTCGCATCTTGTATCTCGTGACGTGTAACTCAGAACTTGGAACTAGTAACGCGTTACCGATAAGTCAGAGCTTGTATCTTGTAACTTGTAACTCGTACCTCGTTACTCATAACTCAGAACACGTATCTTATATATCGTAACTTGCAATCCATTACCGATAACCTGGAACTCGTATCTTGTGTATCGTAGCTTGTAACCCATTATCAATAACAAGGAACTCGTATCTTGCCTCTCGTAGCTCGCAAATCGTTACCGATAAGTGGCAACTCGCAACTTGTATATCGTGACGCGTAATTCAGAACTTGGAACTTGTAATGCATTATCGATAACTCGGAGCTTGTATCTTGTATCTCTTACCTTGTAACTCGTACCTTGCAACTCGTAACTCGTTACCCGTTGGTCGGAACAGGTACCTTCTCTCGGATCTCGCAAACCATTGCCGATAACCTGGAACTCGTATACTAGATCTTGAAGATCGTAACTCGTTACCAATAAGTGGGAACCCGCATCTTGTATCTCATGACGCAAAACTCAGACCTCGGAACTCGTAACGCGTAACCGATAACTCGGAGCCCGTATGTTGTAATTTGTAACTCTTTACGCATAACTTGGAACTCGTATCTTGTATCTAGTATCTCGTAACCCATTACTGATTACCTGGAACTCGTATCTTGTGTCTCGTAGCTCGTAACTCGTTACGATAAGCGGAAACTCGCATCTTGTATCTCGTAACTCGTAACTAGTACCTCGTAGATCTTAAGTCGTAATTCGTAGCTCGTAACTAGTATATCCTAACTCGAAACTCGATGCTCGCACCTCGAAACTCGTAACTCGTAACCCGTAACTTGTTGCTCATAACTCGGAACTCGAATCTTAATCTCGGATCTTGCAAATCAATGACGGTAACCTCGAACTTGTATCCTAGATCTATTAGTTCGTAACTCGTCATCGAAGGGTGGAAACTCGCATCTTGTATCTCAAGACGCGGAACTCAGACCTCGGAACTTGTATCAGGTAACGGATAACTCGGAGCTCGTATCTTGTAACTCGTAACTCGTTACCCATAACTCGGAACTCATATCTTGTATCTAGTAGCTCGTAACACATTACTGATTACCTAGAACTCGTATCTTGTATCTCGTAGCTCGTAGCTCGTTACGATAAGTGGGAACTCACAAATTGTATCTCGTAACTCGTAACTAGTACCTCGTAGATC
Organism: Bruchidius siliquastri; assembly: GCA_949316355.1. Classification (NCBI taxonomy): domain Eukaryota; kingdom Metazoa; phylum Arthropoda; class Insecta; order Coleoptera; family Chrysomelidae; genus Bruchidius; species Bruchidius siliquastri. The sequence goes on from OX438529.1 coordinate 24,203,987, forward strand.
GTAAGTCGTAATTCCTAACTCGTAACTCGTAGATCGTAAATCGCAACTCGAAACTCGTAACTCGTAACTCGTAACTCGTAACTCGTAACTCGTAAATCGCAGCTTATAACTCGCTACGCATATCCCGGAGCTCGCATCTTGTCTATCGTAGCTTATAACCCATTATCAATATCAAGGAACTCGTATCTTGCCTCTCGTAGCTCGTAAATCGTTACCGATAAGTGGGAACTCGCAACTTGCATCTCGTGACGCATAACTCAGAACTTGGTACTCATAACGCGTTACCGATAACTCGGAGCTTTTATCTTGTATCTCTTACCTTGTAACTCGTAACACTTAACCCGTTACCCATTACTCGGAACTCGTATCTTCTATCTTGGATCTCGCAAATCATTGCCGATAAGCTGGAACTCGTATCTTCTATCTTGGATCTCGCAAATCATTGCCGATAAGCTGGAACTCGTATCCTAGATCATGCAGATCGTAACTCGTTACCAATAAGTGGGATCTCGCATCTCGTATCTCGTGACGTGTAACTCAGGACTCGGACCTCGTAACACGTTACCGATAACTCGGAGCTGGTATCTTATATACCGTAACTTGTAATCCATCACTGATAACCTGGAACTTGTATCTTGCATCTCGTTGCTCGTAAATCGTTACCGATAAATGGGAACTTGCATCTAGTATCTCGTGAAGTGTAACTCAGGACTCGGAACTTGAAAGTGTTACCGAAAACTCGGAGCTCGTATGTTGTATCACTTACCTTGTAACTTGTAACTCATAACCCGTATCTCGTTGCCCATAACTCGGAACTCGAATCTTGATCTCGGATCTTGTAAATCAATGTCGATAACCTCAAACTCGTGTCCTAGAACTAGCAGTTCGTAACTCGTTACCGATAGGTGGAAGCTCGCATCTTGTATCTCATGACGCGAAACTCAGAACTTGGAACTCGTAAAGCGTAACCGATAACTCGGAGCTCGTATCTTGTAACTCGTAACTTGTTACCCATAACTCGGAACACGTATCTTGTTTCTAGTAGCTCGTAACTCATTACTGATTACCTGGAACTCGTATCTTGTATCTCGTAGCTCGTAACTCGTTACGATAAGTTGGAACTCGTATCTTGTAACACCTACCTTGTAAGTTGTAACTCGTAACTCGTAACGCGTTACCGATAACTCGGAGCTCGTATCTTATATACCGTAACTTGTAATCCATCACCGATAACCTGGAACTCGTATCTTGCATCTCGTTGCTCGTAAATCGTTACCGATAAATGGGAACTCTCATCTAGTATCTCGTGATGCGTAACTCAGGACTCGCAACTCGAAAGTGTTACCGATAGCTCGGAGCTCGCATCTTGTATCACTTACCTTGTAACTCGTAACCCGTAACTCGTTGCCCATAACTCCGAACACGAATCTTGATCTCGTATCTTGTAAATCAATGACGATAACCTCGAACTGGTATCCTAGATCTAGTAGTTTGTAACTCGTTACCGATAGGTTTAAACACGCATCTTGTAACTCATGACGCAACACTCGGAACTCGGAACTCGTAACGCGTAACCAATAACTCGGAGCTCGTATCTTGTAACTCGTAACAAGTAACTAGTTACCCATAACTCGGAACTCGTATCTTGTATCTAGTAGCTCGTAACTCATTACTGATTACCTGGAACTCGTATCTTGTGTATCGTAGCTTGTTACCCATTACCATTAACAAGGAACTCGTATCTTGCCTCTCATAGCTCGTAAATCGTTACCGATAAGTGGGAACTCGCAACTTGCATCTCGTGACGCGTAACTCAGAACTTGTAACTCATAACGCGTTACCGATAACTCGGAGCTTGTAACTTGTATCTCTTACCTTCTAACTAGTAACTAGTAACTCGTAACTCGTTACCCATTACTCGGAACTCGTTTCTTCTATCTCGGATCTCGCGACTCACTGCTGATAACCAGGAACTCGGTTCCTAGATCATGAAGATCGTAACTCGTTACCAATAAGTGGGAACTCGCATCTCGTATCTCGTGACGCGTAACTCAGGACTCGGAACTCGAAAGTGTTACCGATAACTCGGAGCTCGTCTCTTGTATCACTTAGCTTGTAACTGGTAACCCGTAACCCGTAACTCGTTGCCCATAACTTCGAACTCGAATCTTGATCTCGTATCTTGTAAATCAATGACGATAACCTCGAACATCCTAGATCTAGTAGTTCGTAACTCGTTACCGTTAGGTGGAAAATCTCATCTTGTATCTCATGACGCGAAACTCAGAACTCGGAACTCGTAACGCGTAACCGACAACTCGGTGCGCATATTTTGTAACTCGTAACTCTTTACCCATTACTCGAAACTCCTGTCTTGTATCTAGTAGCTCGTAACTCATTACTGATCACCTGGAACTCGCATCTTGTGTCTCGCAGCTCGTAACTCGTTACGATAAGTGGGAACTCGCATCTTTTATCTCGTAACTCATAACCCGGAACCCGTATCTTGTGTATCGTAGCTTGTAACCCATTACCAATAACAAGGAACTCGTAACTGGCCTCTCGTAGTTCGTAAATCGTTACCGATAAATGGAAACTCGCATCTTGTATCTCGTGAGGCCTAACTCAGGACTCCGAGCTCGAAAGTGTTACCGATAAATCGGAGCTCGTATCTTGTATCACTTACCTTGTAACTTGTAACTCGTAACCCGTATCTCATTGCCCATAACTCGGGACTCGAATCTTGATCTCGGATCTTGTAAATCAATGACGATAACCTCGAACTCGTGTCATAGAACTAGCAGTTCGTAACTCGTTACCGATAGGTGGAAGCTCGCATCTTGTATCTCATGATGCGAAACTCAAAACTTGGAACTCGTAAAGCGTAACCGATTACTCGGAGCTCGTATCTTGTAACTCGTAACTTGTTACCCATAACTCGGAACACGTATCTTGTTTCTAGTAACTCATTACTGATTACCTGGAAATCGTATCTTGTGTCTCGTGGCTCGTAACTCGTTACGATAAGTTGGAACTCGTATCACCTACCTTGTAAGTTGTAACTCGTAACTCGTACCGCGTTACCGATAACTCGGAGCGCCTATCGTATATACCGTAACTTGTAATCCATCACCGATAACCTGGAACTCGTATCTTGCATCTCGTTGATCGTAAATCGTTACCGATAAATAGGAACTCGCATCTAGTATCTCGTGACGCGTAACTCAGGACTCGCTACTCGAAAGTGTTACCGATAACTTGGAGCTTGTATCTTGTATCTCTTACTTTCTAACTCGTAACTAGTAACTTGTAACTCGTTACCCATTACTCGGAACTCGTTTCTTCTATCTCGGATCTCGCGACTCACTGCCGATAACCAGGAACTCGGTTCTCAGATCATGAAGAAAGTAACTCGTTACCAATAAGTGGGAAGTCGCATCTCGTATCTCGTGACGTGTAACTCAGAACTCGGGACTTGTCATACGTTACCGATAACTCGGAGCTGGTATCTTATATACCGTAACTTGTAATCCATAACCGATAACCTGGAACTTGTATCGTGCATCTCGTTGCTCGTAAATCGTTACCGATAAATGGGAGCTCGCATCTAGTATCTTGTGACGCGTAACTCAGGACTCGGAACGCGAAAGTGTTACCGATAACTCGGAGCTCGTATCTTGTATCACTTAGCTTGTAACTGGTAACCCGTAACCCGTAACTCGTTGCCCATAACTTCGAACTCGAATCTTGATCTCGTATCTTGTAAATCAGTGACGATAACCTCGAACTGGCATCCTAGATCTAGTAGTTCGTAACTCGTTACCGATAGGTGGAAACTCTCATCTTGTATCTCATGACGCGAAACTCATAACTCGGAACTCGTAACGCGTAACCGACAACTCGGTGCGCATATCTTGTAACTAGTAACTCTTTACCCATTACTAGGAACTCCTGTCTTGTATCTAGTAGCTCGTAACTCATTACTGATCACCTGGAACTCACATCTTGTGCCTCGCAGCTCGTAACTCGTTACGATGAGTGGGAACTTGCATCTTTTATCTCGTAACTCATAACCCGGAACCCGTATCTTGTATATCGTAGCTTGTAACCCATTACCAATAACAGGGAACTCGTATCTTGCCTCTCGTGAGGCCTAATTCAGGACTCCGAGCTCAAAAGTGTTACCGATAAATCGGAACCAGTATCTTGTATCACTTACCTTGTAACTTGTAACTCGTAACCCGTATCTCATTGCCCATAAGTCGGAAATCGAATCTTGATTTTGGATCTTGTAAATCAATGACGATAACCTCGAACTCGTGTCCTAGAACTAGCAGTTCGTAACTCGTTACCGATAGGTGGAAGCTCGCATCCTGTATCTCATGACGCGAAACTCAGAACTTGGAACTCGTAAAGCGTAACCGATAACTCGGAGCTCGTATCTTGTAACTCGTAACTCGTTACCCATAACTCGGAACACGTATCTTGTGTATCGTAGCTTGTAGCCCATTACCAATAACAAGGAACTCGTATATTGCCTCTCGTAACTCGTAACTCGTTACCCATAACTCAGAACTCGTATCTTATATATTGTAACTTGTAATCCACTACCACTAACCTGGAACTCGTATCTTGCATCGTGTAGCTCGTAAATCGTTACCGATAAATGGGAACGCGCATCTTGTATCTCGTGACGTTTAACTGAGGACTCGGAACTGGAAGGTGTTACCGACAACTCGGAGCTCGTATCTTATATCACTTACCTTGTAACTCGTAACCCGTAACCCGTAACTCGTTACCCATAACTCGGAACTCGAATCTTGATCTCGTATCTTGTAAATCAATGACGATAACCTCGAACTGGCGTCCTAGATCTAGTAGTTCGTAACTCGTTACCGATAGGTGGAAACTCTCATCTTGTATCTCATGACGCGTAACTCAAAACTTGGAACTCGTAACGTGTTATCGATAACTCGGAGCTTGCATCTTGTATCTCTTACCTTGTAACTCGTAACTCGTAACTCGTTACCCATTACTCGGAACTCATATCTTCTATCTCGGATCTCGCAAATCATTGTCGATAACCTGGAACTGGTATCCTAGATCATGAAGATCGTAACTCGTTACCAATAAGTGGGAACTCGCATCTCGTATCTCGTGACGTGTAACTCAGAACTCGTAACACGTTACCGATAACTCGGAGCTGGTTTCTTATATACCGTAACTTGTAATCCATCACCGATAACCTGGAACTTGTATCTTGCATTTCGTTGCTCGTAAATCGTTACCGATAAATGGGAACTCGCATCTAGTATCTCGTGATGCGTAACTCAGGACTCGGAACTCGAAAGTGTTACCGATAACTCGGAGCTCGTATCTTGTATCACTTACCTTGTAACTGGTAACCCGTAACCCGTAACTCGTTGCACATAACTTCGAACTCGAATCTTGATCTCGTATCTTGTAAATCAATGACGATAACCTCGAACTGGCATCCTAGATCTAGTAGTTCGTAACTCGTTACCGATAGGTGGAAACTCTCATCTTGTATCTCATGACGCGAAACTCAGAACTCGAAACTCGTAACGCGTAACCGACAACTCGGTGCGCATATTTTGTAACTCGTAACTCTTTACCCATTACTCGGAACTCCTGTCTTGTATCTAGTAGCTCGTAACTCATTACTGATCACCTGGAACTCGCATCATGTGTCTCGCAGCTCGTAACTCGTTACGATAAGTGGTAACTCGCATCTTTAATCTCGTAACTAATAACCCGGAACCCGTATCCTGTGTATCGTAGCTTGTAACCCATTATCAATAACAAGGAACTCGTATCTTGCATCTCGTAGTTCGTAAATCGTTACCGATAAATGGGAACTCGCATCTTGTATCTCGTGAGGCCTAACTCTGGACTCCGAGCTCGAAAGTGTTACCGACAATTCGGAGCTCGTATCTTGTATCACTTACCTTGTAACTTGTAACTCGTAACCCGTATCTCGTTGCCCATAACTCGGAACTCGAATCTTGATCTCGGATCTTGTAAATCAATGACTATAACCTCGAACTCGTGTCCTAGAACTAGCAGTTCGTAACTCGTTACCGATAGGTGGAAGCTCGCATCCTGTATCTCATGACGCGAAACTCAGAACTTGGAACTCGTAAAGCGTAACCGATAACTCGGAGCTCGTATCTTGTAACTCGTAACTCGTTACCCATAACTCGGAACACGTATCTTGTGTATCGTAGCTTGTAGCCCATTACCAATAACAAGGAACTCGTATATTGCCTCTCGTAACTCGGAACTCGTATCTTATATATCGTAACTTGTAATCCATAGCCGATAACCAGAAACTCGTGTCTTGCATCTTGTTGCTCGTAAATCGTTACCGATAAATGGGAGCTCGCATCTTGTATCTCGTGACGCTTAACTCAGGACTCGGAACTCGAAAGTGTTACCGATAACTCGGAGCTCGTATCTTGTATCACTTACCTTGTAACTCGTATCTCGTAACCCGTAACTCGTTGCCCATAACTCGGAACTCGAATCTTGATCTCGGATCTTGTAAATCAATGACGATAACCTCCAACTCGTATCCTAGATCTAGTAGTTCGTAACTCGTTACCGATAGGTAGAAACTCGCATCTTGTATCTCATGACGCGGAACTCAGAACTCGGAACTCGTATCAGGTAACCGATAACTCGGAGCTCGTATCTTGTAACTCGTAACTCGATACCCATAACTTGGAACTCGTATCTTGTATCTAGTAGCTCGCAACTCATTACTGATTACCTGGAACTCGTATCCTGTGTCTCGTAGGTCGTAACTCGTTACGATAAATGAGAACTCGCAACTTGAAACTCGTTACTCGTAAATCGCAGCTTATAACTCGCTTCTAATAACCCGGAACTCGTATCTTGTGTATCATAGCTTGTTACCCATTACCAATAACAAGGAACTCGTATCTTGCATCTCGTAGCTCGTAAATCGTTACCAATAAGAGGGAACTCGCATATTGTATCTCGGAACTCGTGACTAGTACCTCGTAGATCGTAAGTCATAATTCGTAACTCGTAACTCGAAACTTGTAGCTCGTAAATCGCAGCTTATAACTCGTCACCCATAATCCGGAACTCGTACCTTGTGTATCGTAGCTTGTAACCCATTACCAATAACAAGGAACTCGTATCCTAGATCTAGTAGTTCGTAACTCGTTACCGAAAGGTGGAAACTCGCATCTTGTATCTCATGACGCGGAACTCAGAATTCGGAACTTGTATCAGGTAACCGATAACTCGGAGCTCGTATCTTGTAACTCGTAACTCGTTACCCATAACTCGGAACACATATCTTGTATCTAGTAGCTCGTAACTCATTACTGATTACCTGGAACTCGTATCTTGTGTATCGTAGCTCGTAACTCGTTACGATAAGTGGAAACTCGCAACTTGCATCTCGTGACGCGTAACTCAGAACTTGGAACTCGTAACTAGTTACCCATAACTCGGAACTCGTATCTTGTATATAGTAGCTCGTAACCATTACTGATTACCTGGAACTCGTATCTTGTTACCCATTACCAATAACAAGAAACTCGTATCTTGCCTCTCGTAGCTCGAAAATCGTTATCGATAAGCGGGAACTTGCAACTTGCATCTCGTGACGCGTAACTCATTACTGATTACCTGGAATTCGTATCTTGTGTCTCGTAGCTCGTAACTCGTTACGATAAGTGGAAACTCGCATCGTGTATCTCGTAATTAGTGCCTCGTAGATCGTAAGTCGTAATTCGTAACTGGTAACTCGTATATCGTAACTCGCAGCTCGAAACTCGTACCTTGAAGCTCGTAACTCGAAACTCGTGACTCGTAACTCGTAAATCGCTGCTTATAACTCGCTACTCAGAACCCGGAACTCGTATCTTGTGTATCGTAGCTTGTAGCCCATTACCAATAACAAGGAACTCGTATCTTGTGTCTCGTAGCTCGTAGCTCGCTACGATAAGTGGGAACTCGCAACTTGTATCTCGTAACTCTTAACTAGTACCTCGTAGATCGTAAGTCGTGATTCGTAACTCGTAACTCGTATATCGTAACTCGCAACTCAAAACTCGAAACTTGAAACTCGAAACTCGTAACTCGTAAATCGCAGCTTATAACTCGCTACTCATATCCCGGACATCGCATCTTGTGTATCGTAGCTTGTAATCCATTATCAATAACAAGGTACTCGTATCTTGCCTCTCGTAGCTCGTAAATCGTTACCGATAAGTGAAACCTCGTAACATGTATCTCGTGACGCGTAACTCAGAACTTGGAACTCGTAACGCGTTACCGATAACTCGAAGCCTGTATATTGTATATCTTACCTTGTAACTCGTTACCTATGACTCGGAAAACGTATCTTCTATCTCGGATCTCGCAAATCATTGCCGGTAATCTGGAACTCGTATCCTAGATCTTGAAGATCGTAGCTCGTCACCAATAAGTGGGAACTCGCATCTTGTATCTCGTGACGTGTAACTCAGAAGTCGGAACTAGTAACGCGTTACCGATAACTCAGAGCTCGTATCTTGTATCACTTACCTTGTAACTGGTAACCCGTAACCCGTAACTCGTTGCCCATTACTTCGAACTCGAATCTTGATCTCGTATCTTGTAAATCAATGACGATAACCTCGAACTGGCATCCTAGATCTAGTAGTTCGTAACTCGTTACCGATAGGTGGAAACTCTCATCTTGTATCTCATGACGCGAAACTCAGAACTCGAAACTCGTAACGCGTAACCGACAACTCGGTGCGCATATCTTGTAACTCGTAACTCTTTACCCATTGCTCGGAACTCCTGTCTTGTATCTAGTAGCTCGTAACTCATTACTGATCACCTGGAACTCGTATCTTGTGTCTCGCAGCTCGTAACTCGTTACGATAAGTGGTAACTCGCATCTTTTATCTCGTAACTCATAACCCGGAACCCGTATCTTGTGTATCGTAGCTTGTAGCCCATTACCAATAACAAGGAACTCGTATATTGCCTCTCGTAGCTCGGAAATCGTTACCGATAAGTGGGAACTCGCAACTTGCATCTCGTGACGCCTAACTCAGAACTTGTAACTCATAACGCGTTACCGATAACTCGGAGCTTGTATCTTGTATCTCTTACCATCTAACTCGTAACAAGTAACTCGTAACTCGTTACCCATTACTCGGAACTCGTTTCTTCTATCTCGGATCTCGCGACTCACTGCCGATAACCAGGAACTCGGTTCCAAGATCATGAAGATCGTAACTCGTTACCAATAAGTGGGAACTCGGATCTCGTATCTCGTGACGTGTAACTCAGAACTCGGAACTCGTAACACGTTACCGATAACTCGGAGCTGGTTTCTTATATACCGTAACTTGTAATCCATCACCGATAACCTGGAACTTGTATCTTGCATCTCGTTGCTCGTAAATCTTTACCGATAAATGGGAACTCGCATCTAGTATATCGTGACGCGTAACTCAGGACTCGGAACTCGAAAGTGTTACCGATAACTCGGAGCTCGTATCTTGTATCACTTACCTTGTAACTGGTAACCCGTAACCCGTAACTCGTTACCCATTTCTCGGAACACCTATCTTGTATCTAGTAGCTCGTAACTTATTACTGATCACCTGGAACTCGCATCTTTTATCTCGTAACTCATAACCCTGAACCCGTATCTTGTGTATCGTAGCTTGTAACCCATTACCAATAACAAAGAACTCGTATCTTGCCTCTCGTAGTTCGTAAATCGTTACCGATAAATGGGAACTCGCATCTTGTATCTCGTGAGGCCTAGCTCAGGACTCCGAGCTCGAAAGTGTTACCGATATTTCGGAGCTCGTATCTTGTATCACTTACCTTATAACTCGTAACCCGTATCTCGTTGCCCATAACTCGGAACTCGAATCTTGATCTCGGATCTTGTAAATCAATGACGATAACCTCGAACTGGCATCCTACATCTAGTAGTTCGTAACTCGTTACCGATAGGTGGAAACTCTCATCTTGTATCTCATGACGCGAAACTCAGAACTCGAAACTCGTAACGCGTAACCGACAACTCGGTGCGCATATCTTGTAACTCGTAACTCTTTACCCATTGCTCGGAACTCCTGTCTTGTATCTAGTAGCTCGTAACTCATTACTGATCACCTGGAACTCGTATCTTGTGTCTCGCAGCTCGTAACTCGTTACGATAAGTGGTAACTCGCATCTTTTATCTCGTAACTCATAACCCGGAACACGTATCTTGTGTATCGTAGCTTGTAGCCGATTACCAATAACAAGGAACTCGTATCTTGTGTCTCGTAGCTCGCTACGATAAGTGGGAACTCGCAACTTGTATCTCGTAACTCTTAACTAGTACCTCGTAGATCGTAAGTCGTGATTCGTAACTCGTAACTCGTATATCGTAACTCGCAACTCGCAACTCGCAACTCGAAACTCGTAACTCGTAACTCGTAACTCGTAACTCGTAACTCGTAACTCGTAACTCGTAACTCGTAACTCGTAACTCGTAACTCGTAACTCGTAACTCGTAACTCGTAACTCGTAACTCGTAACTCGTAACTCGTAACTCGTAACTCGTAACTCGTAACTCGTAACTCGTAACTCGTAACTCGTAACTCGTAACTCGTAACTCGTAACTCGTAACTCGTAACTCGTAACTCGTAACTCGTAACTCGTAACTCGTAACTCGTAACTCGTAACTCGTAACTCGTAACTCGTAACTCGTAACTCGTAACTCGTAACTCGTAACTCGTAACTCGTAACTCGTAACTCGTAACTCGTAACTCGTAACTCGTAACTCGTAACTCGTAACTCGTAACTCGTAACTCGTAACTCGTAACTCGTAACTCGTAACTCGTAACTCGTAACTCGTAACTCGTAACTCGTAACTCGTAACTCGTAACTCGTAACTCGTAACTCGTAACTCGTAACTCGTAACTCGTAACTCGTAACTCGTAACTCGTAACTCGTAACTCGTAACTCGTAACTCGTAACTCGTAACTCGTAACTCGTAACTCGTAACTCGTAACTCGTAACTCGTAACTCGTAACTCGTAACTCGTAACTCGTAACTCGTAACTCGTAACTCGTAACTCGTAACTCGTAACTCGTAACTCGTAACTCGTAACTCGTAACTCGTAACTCGTAACTCGTAACTCGTAACTCGTAACTCGTAACTCGTAACTCGTAACTCGTAACTCGTAACTCGTAACTCGTAACTCGTAAATCGCAGCTTATAACTCGCTACTCATATCCCGGAGCTCGCATCTTGTGTATCGTAGCTTGTAACCCATTATCAATATCAAGGAACTCGTATCTTGCCTCTCGTAGCTCGTAAATCATTACCGATAAGTGGGAACTCGCAACTTGCATCTCGTGACGCGTAACTCAGAACTTGGTACTCATAACGCGTTACCGATAACTCGGAGATTGTATCTTGTATCTCTTACCTTGTAACTCGTAACTCGTAACACTTAACTCGTTGCCCATAACTCGGAACTCGTATTTTATATATCGTAACTTGTAATCCATCACCGATAACCTGGAACTTGTATCTTGCATCTCGTTGCTCGTATATCGTTACCGATAAATGGGAATTTGCATCTAGTATCTCGTGACATGTAACTCAGGACTCGGAACTCGAAAGTGTTACCGATAACTCGGAGCTCGTATCTTGTATCACTTACCTTGTAACTGGTAACCCATAAATCGTTGCCCATAACTTCGAACTCGAATCTTGATCTCGTATCTTGTAAATCCATGACGATAACCTCGAACTGGCATCCTAGATCTAGTAGTTCGTAACTCGTTACCGATAGGTGGAAACGCGCATCTTGTATCTCATGACGTGGAACTCAGAACTCGGAACTCGTATCAGGTAACCGATAACTCGGAGCTCGTATCTTGTATCTCGTAACTCGTTACCCATGACTCGGTACTCATATCTTGTATCTAGTAGCTCGTAACTCATTACTGATTACCTGGAACTCGTATCTTGTGTCTCGTAGCTCGTAACTCGTTACGATAAGTGGGAACTCGCATCTTGTATCTTGTAACTTGTAACTAGTACCTCGTAGATCGTAAGTCGTAATTCGTAACTCGTAACTCGTATATCGTAACTCGCAACTCGAAACTCGAAACTTGAAACTCGAAACTCGAAACTCGAAACTCGAAACTCGTAACTCCTAAATCGCAGCTTATAACTCGCTACTCATAACCCGGAAATCGCATCTTGTGTATCGTAGCTTGTAACCCATTATCAATAACAAGGAACTCGTATCTTGCCTCTCGTAGCTCGTAAATCATTACCGATAAGTGAAAACTCGCAACATGTATCTCGTGACGCGTAACTCAGAACTTGGAACTCGTAACGCGTTACCGATAACTCGAAGCCTGTATCTTGTATATCTTACCTTGTAACTCGTAACCTATGACTCGGAACTCGTATCTTCTATCTCGGATCTCGCAAATCATTGCCGGTAACCTGGAACTCGTATCCGAGATCTTGAAGATCGTAGCTCGTTACCAATAAGTGGGAACTCGCATCTTGTATCTCGTGACGTGTAACTCAGAACTTGGAACTAGTAACGCGTTACCGATAAGTCAGAGCTTGTATCTTGTAACTTGTAACTCGTACCTCGTTACTCATAACTCAGAACACGTATCTTATATATCGTAACTTGCAATCCATTACCGATAACCTGGAACTCGTATCTTGTGTATCGTAGCTTGTAACCCATTATCAATAACAAGGAACTCGTATCTTGCCTCTCGTAGCTCGCAAATCGTTACCGATAAGTGGCAACTCGCAACTTGTATATCGTGACGTGTAACTCAGAACTTCGAACTTGTAATGCATTATCGATAACTCGGAGCTTGTATCTTGTATCTCTTACCTTGTAACTCGTACCTTGCAACTCGTAACTCGTTACCCATTGGTCGGAACAGGTACCTTCTCTCGGATCTCGCAAACCATTGCCGATAACCTGGAACTCGTATACTAGATCTTGAAGATCGTAACTCGTTACCCATAAGTGGGAACCCGCATCTTGTATCTCATGACGCAAAACTCAGACCTCGGAACTCGTAACGCGTAACCGATAACTCGGAGCTCGTATGTTGTAATTTGTAACTCTTTACGCATAACTTGGAACTCGTACCTTGTATCTAGTATCTCGTAACCCATTACTGATTACCTGGAACTCGTATCTTGTGTCTCGTAGCTCGTAACTCGTTACGATAAGCGGAAACTCGCATCTTGTATCTCGTAACTCGTAACTAGTACCTCGTAGATCTTAAGTCGTAATTCGTAGCTCGTAACTAGTATATCGTAGCTCGAAACTCGATGCTCGCACCTCGAAACTCGTAACTCGTAACCCGTAACTTGTTGCTCATAACTCGGAACTCGAATCTTAATCTCGGATCTTGCAAATCAATGACGGTAACCTCGAACTCGTATCCTAGATCTATTAGTTCGTAACTCGTCACCGAAGGGTGGAAACTCGCATCTTGTATCTCAAGACGCGGAACTCAGACCTCGGAACTTGTATCAGGTAACGGATAACTCGGAGCTCGTATCTTGTAACTCGTAACTCGTTACCCATAACTCGGAACTCATATCTTGTATCTAGTAGCTCGTAACACATTACTGATTACCTAGAACTCGTATCTTTTATCTCGTAACTCGTAACTAGTGCCTCGCATATCGTAAGTCGTAATTCGTAACTCGTAACTCGTATATCGTAACTCGCAACTCGAAACTCTTAACTTGAAACTAGTAACTCGTAACTCGTAACACGTAGCTCGTAACTTGTAAATCGCAGCTTATAACTCGCTACTCAGAACCCGGAACTCGTATCTTGTGTATAGTAGCTTGTAGCCCATTACCAATAACAAGGAACTCGTATATTGCCTCTCGTAGCTCGTAAATCGTTACCGATAAGTGGGAACCCGCAACTTGCATCTCGTGACGCGTAACTCAGGACTCGGAACTGGAAAGTGTTACCATAACTCGGAGCTTGTATCTTGTATCGCTTACCTTGTAACTCGTATCTAGTAACTCATAACTCGTTACCCATTACTCGGAACTCGTTTCTTCTATCTCGGATCTCGCGAATCACTGCCGATAACCTGGAACTCGGTTCCTAGATCATGAAGATTGTAACTCGTTACTAATAGGTGGGAACCCGCATCTTGTATCTCGTGACGCGTAACTCAGAACTTGGAACTCATAACGCGTTACCGATAACTCGGAGCATGTATCTTGTATCTCTTACATTCTAACTCGTAACTAGTAACTCATAACTCGTTACCCATTACTCGGAACTCGTTTCTCCTATCTCGGATCTCGCGAATCACTGCCGATAACCTGGAACTCGGTTCCTAGATCATGAAGATCGTAACTCGTTACTAATAGGTGGGAACCCGCATCTTGTATCTCGTAGCGTGTAAATCAGAACTCGGAACTCGAAGGTGTTACCGACAACTCGGAGCTCGTATCTTGTATCACTTATCTTGTAACTCGTAACTCGTAACCCGTAACTCGTTGTTCATAACTCGGAACTCGAATCTTGATCTCGGATCTTGTAAATCGAGGACGATAAGCTTGAACTCGTATCTTAGATCTAGTAGTTGGTAACTCGTTACCGATAGGTGGAAACTTACATCTTGTATCTCTTGACGCGAAACGCAGAACTCGGAACTCGTAACGCGTAACCGATAACTCGGTGCGCGTACCTTATAACTCGTAACTCGTTACAGATAACTCGGAACTCGTATCTTGTATCTAATAGCTCGTAACTCATAACTGATTTCCTGGAGCTCGTATCTTGCATCTCGTAGCTCGTAAATCGTTACCGATAAATGGGAACTCGCATCTTGTATCTCGTGACGCGAAACTCGGAACCCATAACAGGTAACCGATAACTCGGAGCTCGTATGTTGTAGCTAGTAGCACGTAACTCATTACTGATTACCTGAAGCTCGTATCCTGTGTCTCGTAGCTCGCAACTCGTTACCATAAGTGGGAACTCGCATCTTGTATCTCGAACTCGTAACTAGTACCTCGTAGATCGTAATTTGTAATTCGTAACTCGTAACTCGAAACTCGTAGCTCGTAAATCGCAGCTTATAACTCGCTACCCATAATCCAGAACTCGTACATTGTGTATCGTAGCTTGTAAGCCATTACCAATAACAAGGAACTCGTATCTTGCCTCTTGTAACTCGTAAATCGCTACCAATAAGTGGGAACTCGCAACTTGTGTCTCGTGACGCGTAACTCAGAACTTGGATCTCGTAACACGTAACCGATAACTCAGAGCTCGTATCTTGTAACTCGTAACTCGTTACCCATAACTCGGAACTCGTATCTTGTATCTAGTGGCTCGTAACTCATTACTGATAACCTGGAACTCGTATCTTGTGTCTCGTAGCTAGTAACTCGTTACGATAAGTGGTAATTCGCATCTAGTATCTCGTAACTCGTAACTAGTGCCTCGTAGATCGTAAGTCGTAATTCGTAACTCGTAACTCGTAAATCGCAGCTTATAACTCGCTACTCATAACCAGGAACTGATATCTTGTGTATCGTAGCTTGTAGCCCATTACCAATAACAAGGAACTAGTATATTGCCTCTCGTAGCTCGTAAATCGTTACCGATAAGTGGGAACTCGCAACTTGCATCTCGTGACGCGTAACTCAGAACTTGTAACTCATAACGCGTTACTGATAACTCGGAGCTTGTATCTTGTATCTCTTACCTTCTAACTCGTAACTAGTAACTCGTAACTCGTTACCCATTACTCGGAACTCGTTTCTTCTATCTCGGATCTCGCGACTCACTGCCGATAACCAGGAACTCGGTTCCTAGATCATGAAGATCGTAACTCGTTACCAATAAATGGAAACTCGGATCTCGTATCTCGTAACGTGTAACTCAGGACTCGTAACTCGAAAGTGTTACCGATAACTCGGAGCTCGTATCTTGTATCACTTACCTTGTAACTGGTAACCAGTAACCCGTAACCCGTTGCGCATAACTTCGAACTCGAATCTTGATCTCGTATCTTGTAAATCAATGACGATAACCTCGAACTGGTATCCTAGATCTAGTAGTTCGTAACTCGCTACCGATAGGTGTAAACTCGCATCTTTTAACTCATGACGCAAAACTCAGAACTCGGAACTCGTAACACGTTACCGATAACTCGGAGCTGGTATCTTATATACCGTAACTTGTAATCCTTCACCGATAACCTGGAACTTGTATCTTGGATCTCGTTGCTCGTAAATCGTTACCGATAAATGGGAACTCGCATCTTTTATCTCGTAACTCATAATCCGGAACCCGTATCTTGTGTATCGTAGCTTGTAACCCATTACCAATAACAAGGAACTCGTATCTTGCCACTCGTAGTTGGTAAATCGTTACCGATAAGTGGGAACTCGCATCTTGTATCTCGTGAGGCCTAACTCAGGACTCCGAGCTCGAAAGTGTTACCGATAATTCGGAGCTCGTATCTTGTATCACTTACCTTGTAACTTGTAACTCGTAACCCGTATCACGTTGCCCATAACTTGGAACTCGAATCTTGATATCGGATCTTGTAAATCAATGACGATAACCTCGAACTCGTGTCCTAGAACTAGCAGTTCGTAACTCGTTACCGATAGGTGGAAGCTCGCATTCTGTATCTCATGTCGCGAAACTCAGAACTTGGAACTCGTAAAGCGTAACCGATAACTCGGAGCTCGTATCTTGTAACTCGTAACTCGTTACCCGTAACTCGGAACACGTATCTTGTGTATCGTAGCTTGTAGCCCATTACCAATAACAAGGAACTCGTATATTGCCTCTCGTAACTCGTAACTCGTTACCCATAACTCGGAACTCGTATCTTATATGTTGTAACTTGTAATCCACTACCAATAACCTGGAACTCATATCTTGCATCTCGTAGCTCGTAAATCGTTACCGATAAATGGGAACGCGCAACTTGTATCTCGTGATGTTTAAGTCAGGACTCGGAACTCGAAGGTGTTACCGATAACTCGAAGCTTGTATCTGGTATCACTTACCTTGTAAGTCGTAACTCGTAACTCGTAACTCGTTACCCATAACTAGGAACTCGTATCTTATATATCGTAACTTGTAATCCATTACCGATAACCTGGAACACGTATCTTGCATCTCGTTGCTTGTAAATCGTTACCGATGAGTGGGATATCGCAACTTGTATCTCGTGACGTGTAACTTAGAACTTGGAACTCGTAACGCGTTACCGATAACTCGGAGCTCGTATCTATATACCGTAACTTGTAATCCATCACCGATAACCTGGTTCCCATATATTGCATCTCGTTGCTTGTAAATCGTTACCGATAAATGGGAACTCGCATCCTAGTATCTCGTGACGCGTAATTTAGGACTCGGAACTAGAAAGTGTTACCATAACTCGGAGCTCGTATCTTGTATCACTTACCTTGTAACTCGTAACCCGTAACCCGTAACCCGTAACCCGTAACTCATAGCCCATAACTCCGGAATCGTATCTTGATCTCGTATCTTGTAAATCAATGACGATAACCTCGAACTGGTATCCTAGATCTAGTAATTCGTAACTCGTTACCCATAGGTGTAAACTCGCATCTTGTATCTCATGACGCAAACCTCAGAACTCGGAACTCGTAGCGCGTATCCAATAACTCGGATCTCGTATCTTGTATCTTGTAACTCGTAGCTAGTTACCCATAACTCAGAACTCGTATCTTGTATCTAGTAGCTCGTAACTCATTTCTGATTACCTGGAATTCGTATCTTGTATCTCGTAGCTCGTAACTCGTTACGATAAGTGGAAACTCCCATCGTGTATCTCGTAACTCGTAACTAGTGCCTCGTAGATCGAAGTCTTAATTCGTAACTCGTATATCGTAACTCGCAACTCGAAACTCGTAACTTGAAACTAGTAACTCGAAACTCGTGACTCGTAACTCGTAAATCGCGGCTTATAACTCGCTACTCAGAACCCGGAACTCGTATCTTGCATCTCGTAGATCGTAAATCGTTACCGATAAAAGGGAACTCGCATCTTGTATCTCATGACGCGTAACTCAGGTATCGGAACTCGAAAGTGTTACCGATAACTCGGTGCTCGTATCTTGTATCACTTATCTTGTAACTCGTAACCCGTAACTCGTTGCTCATAACTCGGAACTCGAATCTTGATCTCGGATCGTGTAAATCAATGACGTTAACCTCGAACTCGTATCCTAGATCTAGTAGTCCGTAACTGGTTACCAATAAGTGGGAACTCGCATCTTGTATCTTGTGACGTGTAACTCAGAACTCGGAACCTAGTAACGCGTTACCGATAACTTGGAGCTCGTATCTTGTAACTCGTGACGCGTAACTCAGTACTCGGAACTCGAAAGTGTTACCGATAACTCGGAGCTCGTATCTTGTATCACTTACCTTGTAACCCGTAACTCGTTGATCAAACTCGGAACTCGAATCTTGATCTCGGGTCTTGTAAATCATTGACGATAACCTCGAACTCGTATCACAGATCTAGTAGTTCGTAACTCGTTACCGATAGGTGGAAACTCGCATCTTGTATCTCATGACACGAAACTCAGAACTCGGAACTCTTAACGCGTGACTGATAACTTGGTGCGCGTATCTTGTAACTCGTAACTCGTTACCCATAACTCGGAACTCGTATCTTGTATCTAGTAGCTCGTAATTCATTACTGATTACCTGGAACTCGTGTCATGTGTCTCGTAGCTCGTAACTCGTTACGATAAGTGGGAAATCGCAACTTATATTTCGTGACGCGTAACTCGGAACTTGGATCTCGTAACGTGTTACCGATAACTCAGAGCCTGTAACTTGTATCTCTTACCTTGTAACTTGTACCTTGTAACTCGTAACTCGTTACCCATTGGTCGGAACTTGTATCTTATATATCGTAACCTGTAATCCATTACCGATTACCTGGAACTCGTACCTTGTGTATCGTAGCTTGTAACCCATTACCAATAACAAGGAACTCGTATCTTGCCTCTCGTATCTGGTAAATCGCTACCGATAAGTGGGAACTCGCAACTTGTATCTCGTGACGCGTAACTTAGAACTTGGATCTCGTAACACGTAACCGATAACTCGGAGCTCGTATCTTGTAACTTGTAACTCGTTAGCATAACTCGGAACACGTATCTTGTGTATCGTAGCTTGTAACCCATTACCAATAACAAGGAACTCCTATCTTGCCTCTCGTATCTGGTAAATCGCTACCGATAAGTGGGAACTCGCAACTTGTATCTCGTGACGCGTAACTCAGAACTTGGATCTCGTAACACGTAACCGATAACTCGGAGCTCGTATCTTGTAACTCGTAACTCGTTACCCATAACTCGGAACTCATATCTTGTATCTAGTAGCTCGTAACTCATTACTGATTACCTGGAACTCGTATATTGTGTCTCGTAGCTCGTAACTGGTTACGATACGTGGAAACTCGCATCTTGTATCTGGTAACTCGTAACTAGTGCCTCGTAAATCGTAAGTCGTAATTCGTAACTCGATAACTCTTATATCGTAACTCGCAACTCGAAACTCGTAACTTGAAACTCGAAACTCGTAACTCGTAAATCACAGCTTATAACTCGCTACTCATAACCCGGAACTGGTATCTTGTATATCGTAGCTTGTAGCCCATTACCAATAACAAGTAACTCGTATATTGCCTCTCGTAGCTCGTAAATCGTTACCAATAAGTGGGAACTCGCATCTTGTATCTCGTGACGTGTAACCCAGAACTCGGAACTAGCAACGCGTTACCGATGACTCGAAGCTCGTATCTTGTATCAATTACCTTGTAACTGGTAACCCGTAACCCGTAACTCGTTGCCCATAACTTCGAACTCGAATCTTGATCTCGTATCTTGTAAATCAATGACGATAACCTCGAACTGGCATCCTAGATCTAGTAGTTCGTAACTCGTTACCGATAGGTGGAAACTCGCATCTTGTATCTCATGACGAGAAATTCAGATCTCGGAACTAGTAACGCGTAACCAATAACTCGGAGCTAGTATCTTGTAACTCGTAACTAGTAACTAGTTACCCATAACTCGGAACTCGTATCTTGTATATAGTATCTCGTAACTCATTACCGATTACCTGGAACTCGTATCTTGTTACCCATTACCAATAACAAGAAACTCGTATCTTGCCTCTCGTAGCTCGAAAATCGTTATCGATAAGCGGGGACTTGCAACTTGCATCTCGTGACGCGTAACTCATTACTGATTACCTGGAATTCGTATCTTGTGTCTCGTAGCTCGTAACTCGTTACGATAAGTGGAAACTCGCATCGTGTATCTCGTAATTAGTGCCTCGTAGATCGTTAGTCGTAATTCGTAACTCGTAACTCGTATATCGTAACTCGCAACTCGAAACTCGAAACTTGAAACTCGAAACTCGAAACTCGAAACTCGAAACTCGTAACTCCTAAATCGCAGCTTATAACTCGCTACTCATAACCCGGAAATCGCATCTTGTGTATCGTAGCTTGTAACCCATTATAATAACAAGGAACTCGTATCTTGCCTCTCGTAGCTCGTAAATCATTACCGATAAGTGAAAACTCGCAACATGTATCTCGTGACGCGTAACTCAGAACTTGGAACTCGTAACGCGTTACCGATAACTCGAAGCCTGTATCTTGTATATCTTACCTTGTAACTCGTTACCTGTGACTCGGAACTCGTATCTTCTATCTCGGATCTCGCAAATCATTGCCGGTAACCTGGAACTCGTATCCGAGATCTTGAAGATCGTAGCTCGTTACCAATAAGTGGGAACTCGCATCTTGTATCTCGTGACGTGTAACTCAGAACTTGGAACTAGTAACGCGTTACCGATAAGTCAGAGCTTGTATCTTGTAACTTGTAACTCGTACCTCGTTACTCATAACTCAGAACACGTATCTTATATATCGTAACTTGCAATCCATTACCGATAACCTGGAACTCGTATCTTGTGTATCGTAGCTTGTAACCCATTATCAATAACAAGGAACTCGTATCTTGCCTCTCGTAGCTCGCAAATCGTTACCGATAAGTGGCAACTCGCAACTTGTATATCGTGACGCGTAATTCAGAACTTGGAACTTGTAATGCATTATCGATAACTCGGAGCTTGTATCTTGTATCTCTTACCTTGTAACTCGTACCTTGCAACTCGTAACTCGTTACCCGTTGGTCGGAACAGGTACCTTCTCTCGGATCTCGCAAACCATTGCCGATAACCTGGAACTCGTATACTAGATCTTGAAGATCGTAACTCGTTACCAATAAGTGGGAACCCGCATCTTGTATCTCATGACGCAAAACTCAGACCTCGGAACTCGTAACGCGTAACCGATAACTCGGAGCCCGTATGTTGTAATTTGTAACTCTTTACGCATAACTTGGAACTCGTATCTTGTATCTAGTATCTCGTAACCCATTACTGATTACCTGGAACTCGTATCTTGTGTCTCGTAGCTCGTAACTCGTTACGATAAGCGAAAACTCGCATCTTGTATCTCGTAACTCGTAACTAGTACCTCGTAGATCTTAAGTCGTAATTCGTAGCTCGTAACTAGTATATCCTAACTCGAAACTCGATGCTCGCACCTCGAAACTCGTAACTCGTAACCCGTAACTTGTTGCTCATAACTCGGAACTCGAATCTTAATCTCGGATCTTGCAAATCAATGACGGTAACCTCGAACTTGTATCCTAGATCTATTAGTTCGTAACTCGTCATCGAAGGGTGGAAACTCGCATCTTGTATCTCAAGACGCGGAACTCAGACCTCGGAACTTGTATCAGGTAACGGATAACTCGGAGCTCGTATCTTGTAACTCGTAACTCGTTACCCATAACTCGGAACTCATATCTTGTATCTAGTAGCTCGTAACACATTACTGATTACCTAGAACTCGTATCTTGTATCTCGTAGCTCGTAGCTCGTTACGATAAGTGGGAACTCACAAATTGTATCTCGTAACTCGTAACTAGTACCTCGTAGATCGTAAGTCGTAATTCCTAACTCGTAACTCGTAGATCGTAAATCGCAACTCGAAACTCGTAACTCGTAACTCGTAACTCGTAACTCGTAACTCGTAAATCGCAGCTTATAACTCGCTACGCATATCCCGGAGCTCGCATCTTGTCTATCGTAGCTTATAACCCATTATCAATATCAGGGAACTCGTATCTTGCCTATCGTAGCTCGTAAATCGTTACCGATAAGTGGGAACTCGCAACTTGCATCTCGTGACGCATAACTCAGAACTTGGTACTCATAACGCGTTACCGATAACTCGGAGCTTTTATCTTGTATCTCTTACCTTGTAACTCGTAACACTTAACCCGTTACCCATTACTCGGAACTCGTATCTTCTATCTTGGATCTCGCAAATCATTGCCGATAAGCTGGAACTCGTATCTTCTATCTTGGATCTCGCAAATCATTGCCGATAAGCTGGAACTCGTATCCTAGATCATGCAGATCGTAACTCGTTACCAATAAGTGGGATCTCGCATCTCGTATCTCGTGACGTGTAACTCAGAACTCGGACCTCGTAACACGTTACCGATAACTCGGAGCTGGTATCTTATATACCGTAACTTGTAATCCATCACCGATAACCTGGATCACGTATCTTGCATCTCGTTGCTTGTAAATCGTTACCGATAAGTGGGATATCGCAACTTGTATCTCGTGACGCGTAACTCAGAACTTGGAACTCGTAACACGTTACCGATAACTCGGAGCTCGTATCTTATATACCGTAACCTGTAATCCATCACTGATAACCTGGAACTTGTATCTTGCATCTCGTTGCTCGTAAATCGTTACCGATAAATGGGAACTTGCATCTAGTATCTCGTGAAGTGTAACTCAGGACTCGGAACTTGAAAGTGTTACCGAAAACTCGGAGCTCGTATGTTGTATCACTTACCTTGTAACTTGTAACTCATAACCCGTATCTCGTTGCCCATAACTCGGAACTCGAATCTTGATCTCGGATCTTGTAAATCAATGTCGATAACCTCAAACTCGTGTCCTAGAACTAGCAGTTCGTAACTCGTTACCGATAGGTGGAAGCTCGCATCTTGTATCTCATGACGCGAAACTCAGAACTTGGAACTCGTAAAGCGTAACCGATAACTCGGAGCTCGTATCTTGTAACTCGTAACTTGTTACCCATAACTCGGAACACGTATCTTGTTTCTAGTAGCTCGTAACTCATTACTGATTACCTGGAACTCGTATCTTGTATCTCGTAGCTCGTAACTCGTTACGATAAGTTGGAACTCGTATCTTGTAACACCTACCTTGTAAGTTGTAACTCGTAACTCGTAACGCGTTACCGATAACTCGGAGCTCGTATCTTATATACCGTAACTTGTAATCCATCACCGATAACCTGGAACTCGTATCTTGCATCTCGTTGCTCGTAAATCGTTACCGATAAATGGGAACTCTCATCTAGTATCTCGTGATGCATAACTCAGGACTCGCAACTCGAAAGTGTTACCGATAGCTCGGAGCTCGTATCTTGTATCACTTACCTTGTAACTCGTAACCCGTAACTCGTTGCCCATAACTCCGAACACGAATCTTGATCTCGTATCTTGTAAATCAATGACGATAACCTCGAACTGGTATCCTAGATCTAGTAGTTTGTAACTCGTTACCGATAGGTGTAAACACGCATCTTGTAACTCATGACGCAACACTCGGAACTCGGAACTCGTAACGCGTAACCAATAACTCGGAGCTCGTATCTTGTAACTCGTAACAAGTAACTAGTTACCCATAACTCGGAACTCGTATCTTGTATCTAGTAGCTCGTAACTCATTACTGATTACCTGGAACTCGTATCTTGTGTATCGTAGCTTGTTACCCATTACCATTAACAAGGAACTCGTATCTTGCCTCTCATAGCTCGTAAATCGTTACCGATAAGTGGGAACTCGCAACTTGCATCTCGTGACGCGTAACTCAGAACTTGTAACTCATAACGCGTTACCGATAACTCGGAGCTTGTAACTTGTATCTCTTACCTTCTAACTAGTAACTAGTAACTCGTAACTCGTTACCCATTACTCGGAACTCGTTTCTTCTATCTCGGATCTCGCGACTCACTGCTGATAACCAGGAACTCGGTTCCTAGATCATGAAGATCGTAACTCGTTACCAATAAGTGGGAACTCGCATCTCGTATCTCGTGACGCGTAACTCAGGACTCGGAACTCGAAAGTGTTACCGATAACTCGGAGCTTGTCTCTTGTATCACTTAGCTTGTAACTGGTAACCCGTAACTCGTTGCCCATAACTTCGAACTCGAATCTTGATCTCGTATCTTGTAAATCAATGACGATAACCTCGAACATCCTAGATCTAGTAGTTCGTAACTCGTTACCGTTAGGTGGAAAATCTCATCTTGTATCTCATGACGCGAAACTCAGAACTCGGAACTCGTAACGCGTAACCGACAACTCGGTGCGCATATTTTGTAACTCGTAACTCTTTACCCATTACTCGAAACTCCTGTCTTGTATCTAGTGGCTCGTAACTCATTACTGATCACCTGGAACTCGCATCTTGTGTCTCGCAGCTCGTAACTCGTTACGATAAGTGGGAACTCGCATCTTTTATCTCGTAACTCATAACCCGGAACCCGTATCTTGTGTATCGTAGCTTGTAACCCATTACCAATAACAAGGAACTCGTAACTTGCCTCTCGTAGTTCGTAAATCGTTACCGATAAATGGAAACTCGCATCTTGTATCTCGTGAGGCCTAACTCAGGACTCCGAGCTCGAAAGTGTTACCGATAAATCGGAGCTCGTATCTTGTATCACTTACCTTGTAACTTGTAACTCGTAACCCGTATCTCATTGCCCATAACTCGGGACTCGAATCTTGATCTCGGATCTTGTAAATCAATGACGATAACCTCGAACTCGTGTCATAGAACTAGCAGTCCGTAACTCGTTACCGATAGGTGGAAGCTCGCATCTTGTATCTCATGATGCGAAACTCAAAACTTGGAACTCGTAAAGCGTAACCGATTACTCGGAGCTCGTATCTTGTAACTCGTAACTTGTTACCCATAACTCGGAACACGTATCTTGTTTCTAGTAACTCATTACTGATTACCTGGAAATCGTATCTTGTGTCTCGTGGCTCGTAACTCGTTACGATAAGTTGGAACTCGTATCACCTACCTTGTAAGTTGTAACTCGTAACTC
This sequence comes from Bruchidius siliquastri, assembly GCA_949316355.1. Classification (NCBI taxonomy): domain Eukaryota; kingdom Metazoa; phylum Arthropoda; class Insecta; order Coleoptera; family Chrysomelidae; genus Bruchidius; species Bruchidius siliquastri. The sequence continues at coordinate 24,229,344 of OX438529.1, forward strand.
GTACCGCGTTACCGATAACTCGGAGCGCCTATCGTATATACCGTAACTTGTAATCCATCACCGATAACCTGGAACTCGTATCTTGCATCTCGTTGATCGTAAATCGTTACCGATAAATAGGAACTCGCATCTAGTATCTCGTGACGCGTAACTCAGGACTCGCTACTCGAAAGTGTTACCGATAACTTGGAGCTTGTATCTTGTATCTCTTACTTTCTAACTCGTAACTAGTAACTTGTAACTCGTTACCCATTACTCGGAACTCGTTTCTTCTATCTCGGATCTCGCGACTCACTGCCGATAACCAGGAACTCGGTTCTCAGATCATGAAGATCGTAACTCGTTACCAATAAGTGGGAAGTCGCATCTCGTATCTCGTGACGTGTAACTCAGAACTCGGGACTTGTCATACGTTACCGATAACTCGGAGCTGGTATCTTATATACCGTAACTTGTAATCCATAACCGATAACCTGGAACTTGTATCGTGCATCTCGTTGCTCGTAAATCGTTACCGATAAATGGGAGCTCGCATCTAGTATCTTGTGACGCGTAACTCAGGACTCGGAACGCGAAAGTGTTACCGATAACTCGGAGCTCGTATCTTGTATCACTTAGCTTGTAACTGGTAACCCGTAACCCGTAACTCGTTGCCCATAACTTCGAACTCGAATCTTGATCTCGTATCTTGTAAATCAATGACGATAACCTCGAACTGGCATCCTAGATCTAGTAGTTCGTAACTCGTTACCGATAGGTGGAAACTCTCATCTTGTATCTCATGACGCGAAACTCATAACTCGGAACTCGTAACCCGTAACTTGTTGCTCATAACTCGGAACTCGAATCTTAATCTCGGATCTTGCAAATCAATGACGGTAACCTCGAACTTGTATCCTAGATCTATTAGTTCGTAACTCGTCATCGAAGGGTGGAAACTCGCATCTTGTATCTCAAGACGCGGAACTCAGACCTCGGAACTTGTATCAGGTAACGGATAACTCGGAGCTCGTATCTTGTAACTCGTAACTCGTTACCCATAACTCGGAACTCATATCTTGTATCTAGTAGCTCGTAACACATTACTGATTACCTAGAACTCGTATCTTGTATCTCGTAGCTCGTAGCTCGTTACGATAAGTGGGAACTCACAAATTGTATCTCGTAACTCGTAACTAGTACCTCGTAGATCGTAAGTCGTAATTCCTAACTCGTAACTCGTAGATCGTAAATCGCAACTCGAAACTCGTAACTCGTAACTCGTAAATCGCAGCTTATAACTCGCTACGCATATCCCGGAGCTCGCATCTTGTCTATCGTAGCTTATAACCCATTATCAATATCAAGGAACTCGTATCTTGCCTCTCGTAGCTCGTAAATCGTTACCGATAAGTGGGAACTCGCAACTTGCATCTCGTGACGCATAACTCAGAACTTGGTACTCATAACGCGTTACCGATAACTCGGAGCTTTTATCTTGTATCTCTTACCTTGTAACTCGTAACACTTAACCCGTTACCCATTACTCGGAACTCGTATCTTCTATCTTGGATCTCGCAAATCATTGCCGATAAGCTGGAACTCGTATCTTCTATCTTGGATCTCGCAAATCATTGCCGATAAGCTGGAACTCGTATCCTAGATCATGCAGATCGTAACTCGTTACCAATAAGTGGGATCTCGCATCTCGTATCTCGTGACGTGTAACTCAGAACTCGGACCTCGTAACACGTTACCGATAACTCGGAGCTGGTATCTTATATACCGTAACTTGTAATCCATCACCGATAACCTGGATCACGTATCTTGCATCTCGTTGCTTGTAAATCGTTACCGATAAGTGGGATATCGCAACTTGTATCTCGTGACGCGTAACTCAGAACTTGGAACTCGTAACACGTTACCGATAACTCGGAGCTCGTATCTTATATACCGTAACTTGTAATCCATCACTGATAACCTGGAACTTGTATCTTGCATCTCGTTGCTCGTAAATCGTTACCGATAAATGGGAACTTGCATCTAGTATCTCGTGAAGTGTAACTCAGGACTCGGAACTTGAAAGTGTTACCGAAAACTCGGAGCTCGTATGTTGTATCACTTACCTTGTAACTTGTAACTCATAACCCGTATCTCGTTGCCCATAACTCGGAACTCGAATCTTGATCTCGGATCTTGTAAATCAATGTCGATAACCTCAAACTCGTGTCCTAGAACTAGCAGTTCGTAACTCGTTACCGATAGGTGGAAGCTCGCATCTTGTATCTCATGACGCGAAACTCAGAACTTGGAACTCGTAAAGCGTAACCGATAACTCGGAGCTCGTATCTTGTAACTCGTAACTTGTTACCCATAACTCGGAACACGTATCTTGTTTCTAGTAGCTCGTAACTCATTACTGATTACCTGGAACTCGTATCTTGTATCTCGTAGCTCGTAACTCGTTACGATAAGTTGGAACTCGTATCTTGTAACACCTACCTTGTAAGTTGTAACTCGTAACTCGTAACGCGTTACCGATAACTCGGAGCTCGTATCTTATATACCGTAACTTGTAATCCATCACCGATAACCTGGAACTCGTATCTTGCATCTCGTTGCTCGTAAATCGTTACCGATAAATGGGAACTCTCATCTAGTATCTCGTGATGCGTAACTCAGGACTCGCAACTCGAAAGTGTTACCGATAGCTCGGAGCTCGTATCTTGTATCACTTACCTTGTAACTCGTAACCCGTAACTCGTTGCTCATAACTCCGAACACGAATCTTGATCTCGTATCTTGTAAATCAATGACGATAACCTTGAACTGGTATCCTAGATCTAGTAGTTTGTAACTCGTTACCGATAGGTGTAAACACGCATCTTGTAACTCATGACGCAACACTCGGAACTCGGAACTCGTAACGCGTAACCAATAACTCGGAGCTCGTATCTTGTAACTCGTAACAAGTAACTAGTTACCCATAACTCGGAACTCGTATCTTGTATCTAGTAGCTCGTAACTCATTACTGATTACCTGGAACTCGTATCTTGTGTATCGTAGCTTGTTACCCATTACCATTAACAAGGAACTCGTATCTTGCCTCTCATAGCTCGTAAATCGTTACCGATAAGTGGGAACTCGCAACTTGCATCTCGTGACGCGTAACTCAGAACTTGTAACTCATAACGCGTTACCGATAACTCGGAGCTTGTAACTTGTATCTCTTACCTTCTAACTAGTAACTAGTAACTCGTAACTCGTTACCCATTACTCGGAACTCGTTTCTTCTATCTCGGATCTCGCGACTCACTGCTGATAACCAGGAACTCGGTTCCTAGATCATGAAGATCGTAACTCGTTACCAATAAGTGGGAACTCGCATCTCGTATCTCGTGACGCGTAACTCAGGACTCGGAACTCGAAAGTGTTACCGATAACTCGGAGCTCGTCTCTTGTATCACTTAGCTTGTAACTGGTAACCCGTAACCCGTAACTCGTTGCCCATAACTTCGAACTCGAATCTTGATCTCGTATCTTGTAAATCAATGACGATAACCTCGAACATCCTAGATCTAGTAGTTCGTAACTCGTTACCGTTAGGTGGAAAATCTCATCTTGTATCTCATGACGCGAAACTCAGAACTCGGAACTCGTAACGCGTAACCGACAACTCGGTGCGCATATTTTGTAACTCGTAACTCTTTACCCATTACTCGAAACTCCTGTCTTGTATCTAGTAGCTCGTAACTCATTACTGATCACCTGGAACTCGCATCTTGTGTCTCGCAGCTCGTAACTCGTTACGATAAGTGGGAACTCGCATCTTTTATCTCGTAACTCATAACCCGGAACCCGTATCTTGTGTATCGTAGCTTGTAACCCATTACCAATAACAAGGAACTCGTAACTTGCCTCTCGTAGTTCGTAAATCGTTACCGATAAATGGAAACTCGCATCTTGTATCTCGTGAGGCCTAACTCAGGACTCCGAGCTCGAAAGTGTTACCGATAAATCGGAGCTCGTATCTTGTATCACTTACCTTGTAACTTGTAACTCGTAACCCGTATCTCATTGCCCATAACTCGGGACTCGAATCTTGATCTCGGATCTTGTAAATCAATGACGATAACCTCGAACTCGTGTCATAGAACTAGCAGTTCGTAACTCGTTACCGATAGGTGGAAGCTCGCATCTTGTATCTCATGATGCGAAACTCAAAACTTGGAACTCGTAAAGCGTAACCGATTACTCGGAGCTCGTATCTTGTAACTCGTAACTTGTTACCCATAACTCGGAACACGTATCTTGTTTCCAGTAACTCATTACTGATTACCTGGAAATCGTATCTTGTGTCTCGTGGCTCGTAACTCGTTACGATAAGTTGGAACTCGTATCACCTACCTTGTAAGTTGTAACTCGTAACTCGTACCGCGTTACCGATAACTCGGAGCGCCTATCGTATATACCGTAACTTGTAATCCATCACCGATAACCTGGAACTCGTATCTTGCATCTCGTTGATCGTAAATCGTTACCGATAAATAGGAACTCGCATCTAGTATCTCGTGACGCGTAACTCAGGACTCGCTACTCGAAAGTGTTACCGATAACTTGGAGCTTGTATCTTGTATCTCTTACTTTCTAACTCGTAACTAGTAACTTGTAACTCGTTACCCATTACTCGGAACTCGTTTCTTCTATCTCGGATCTCGCGACTCACTGCCGATAACCAGGAACTCGGTTCTCAGATCATGAAGATCGTAACTCGTTACCAATAAGTGGGAAGTCGCATCTCGTATCTCGTGACGTGTAACTCAGAACTCGGGACTTGTCATACGTTACCGATAACTCGGAGCTGGTATCTTATATACCGTAACTTGTAATCCATAACCGATAACCTGGAACTTGTATCGTGCATCTCGTTGCTCGTAAATCGTTACCGATAAATGGGAGCTCGCATCTAGTATCTTGTGACGCGTAACTCAGGACTCGGAACGCGAAAGTGTTACCGATAACTCGGAGCTCGTATCTTGTATCACTTAGCTTGTAACTGGTAACTCGTAACCCGTATCTCATTGCCCATAAGTCGGAAATCGAATCTTGATTTTGGATCTTGTAAATCAATGACGATAACCTCGAACTCGTGTCCTAGAACTAGCAGTTCGTAACTCGTTACCGATAGGTGGAAGCTCGCATCCTGTATCTCATGACGCGAAACTCAGAACTTGGAACTCGTAAAGCGTAACCGATCACTCGGAGGTCGTATCTTGTAACTCGTAACTTGTTACCCATAACTTGGTACTCGTATCTTGTATCGAGTAGCTCGTAACTCATTACTGATCACCTGGAATTCGCATCTTGTGTCTCGTAGCTCGTAACTCGTTACGATAAGTTGGAACTCGTATCTTGTATCACCTACCTTGTAAGCTGTAATTCGTAACTCGTAACGCGTAACCGATAACTCGGAGCCTGTATCTTGTATATCTTACCTTGTAACTCGTTACCTATGACTCGGAACTCTTATCTTCTATCTCGGATCTCGCAAATCATTACCGATAACCTGGAACTCGTATCTTGTGTATCGTAGCTTGTAACCCATTATCAATAACAAGGAACCCGCATCTTGTATCTCGTAACTCGTAACTAGTAGCTCGTAGATCTTAAGTCGTAATTCGTAGCTCGTAACTGGTATATCGTAACTCGAAACTCGAAGCTCGCACCTCGAAACTCGTAACTCGTAACCCGTAACTTGTTGCTCATAACTCGGAACTCGAATCTTGATCTCGGATCTTGTAAATCAGTGACGCTAACCTCGAACTCGTATCCTAGAACTAGCAGTTCGTAACTTGTTACCGATAGGTGGAAGCTCGCATTCTGTATCTCATGACGCGAAACTCAGAACTTGGAACTCGTAAAGCGTAACCGATAACTGGGAGCTCGTATCTTGTAACTCGTAACCCGTTACCCATAACTCGGAACACGTATCTTGTGTATCGTAGCTTGTAGCCCATTACCAATAACAAGGAACTCGTATATTGTTTCTCGTAACTTGTAACTCGTTACCCATAACTCGGGACTCGTATCTTATATATTGTAACTTGTAATCCACTATCAATAACCTGGAACTCGTATCTTGCATCTCGTAGCTCGTAAATCGTTACCGATAAATGGGAACGCGCATCTTGTATCTCGTGATGATTAAGTCAGGACTCGGAACTCGAAGGTGTTACCGACAACTCGGAGCTCGTATCTTATATCACTTACCTTGTAACTCGTAACCCGTAACCCGTAACTCGTTACCCATTACTCGGAACTCGAATCTTGATCTCGGATCTTGTAAATCAGTGGCGCTAACCTCAAACTCGTATCCTAGATCTAATTGTTCGTAACCCGTTACCGATAGGTGGAAGCTCGCAACTTGTACCTCATGACGCGTTACTCAGAACTTGGAACTCGTAACGTGTTACCGATAACTCGGAGCTTGCATCTTGTATCTCTTACCTTGTAACTCGTAACTCGTAACTCTTTACTCATTACTCGGAACTCGTATCTTCTATCTGGGGCTCGCAAATCATTGCCGATAACCTGGGACTCGTATCCTAGATCTAGAAGATCGCAACTCGTTACCAATAAGTGGGAACTCGCATCTTGTATCTCGTGACGTGTAACTCAGAACTCGGAACTAGTAACGCGTTACCGATAACTCGGAGCTCGTATCTTGTAACTCGTAACTCGTTACCCATAACTCGGATCTCGTATCTTATATATCGTAACTTGTAATCTATTGTCGATAACCTGGAACTCGTATCTTGAATCTCGTAGATCGTAAATCGTTACCGATAAATGGGAACTCGCATCTTGTATCTCGAGGCGCGTAGCTCAGGACTCAGAACTCGAAAGTGTTACCGATAACTCGGAGCTCGTATCTTGTATCACTTACCGTGTAACTCGTAACTCGTTACCCATTACTCGGAACTCGTATCTTCTGACTCGGATCTCGCAAATCATTGCCGTTAACCTGGAACTCGTAACCTAGATCTTAAAGATCGTAAATGGTTACCAATAAGTGGGAACTCGCATCTTGTATCTCGTGACGTGAAACTCAGAACTCTGAACTAGTAACGCGTTACCGATAACTGGGAACTCGTATCTTGTAACTCATAACTCGTTACCCATTACTCGGACCTCGTATCTTATATATCGTAACTTGTAATCTATTGTCGATAACCTGGAACTCGTATCTTGCATCTCGTTGCTCGTAAAACGTTACCGATAAATGGGAACTCGCATCTTGTATCTCGTGACGCGTAACTCAGGACTCGGGACTCGAAAGTGGTACCGATAACTCGGAGCTCGTATCTTGTATCACTTACCTTGTAACTCGTATCTCGTAACCCGTAACTGGTTGCCCATAACTCGGAACTTGAATCTTGATCTCGGATCTTGTAAATCAATGACGATAACCTCGAACTCGTATCCTAGATCTAGTAGTTCGTAACTCGTTACCGATAGGTGGAAACTCGCGTCTTGTATCTCATGACGCGAAACTCAGAACTCGGAACTCGTAACGCGTAACCGATGACTCGGAGCTCGTATCTTGTAACTCGTAACTCTTTACCCATAACTTGGAACTCTTATCTTGTATCTAGTAGCTCGTAACCCATTACTGATTACCTGGAACTCGCATCTTGTATCTCGTAACTCGTAACTAGTACCTCGTAGATCTTAAGTCGTAATTCGTGGCTCGTAACTGGTATATCGTAACTCGAAACTCGAAGCTCGCACCTCGAAACTCGAAACTCTTAACTCGAAACTCGTAACTCGTAACTCGTTACCCATTACTCGGAACTCGTATCTTCTATCTCGGATCTCGCAAATCATTGCCGATAACCTGGGACTCGTATCCTAGATCTTGAAGATGGCAACTCGTTACCAATAAGTGGGAACTCACATCTTGTATCTTGTGACGTGTAACTTAGAACTCAGAACTAGTAACGCGTTACCGATAACTCGGAGCTCGTATCTTGTAACTCGTAACTCGTAACTCGTTACCCATAACTCGGAACTCGTATCACATATATTGTAACTTGTAATCCACTACCAATAACCTGAAACTTGTATCTTGCATCTCGTAGATCGTAAATCGTTACCGATAAATGGGAACTCGCATCTTGTATCTCATGACGCGTAACTCAGGTCTCGGAACTCGAAAGTGTTACCGATAACTCGGTGCTCGTATCTTGTATCACTTATCTTGTAACTCGTAACTCGTAACTCGTTGCTCATAACTCGGAACTCGGATCTTGCAAATCAATGACGATAACCTCGAACTCGTATCCTAGATCTAGTAGTTCGTAACTCGTTACCGATAAATGGGAACTCGCATCTTGTATCTCGTGACGTGTAACTCGTTGCCCATAACTCGGAACTCGAATCTTGACCTCGGATATTGCAAATCAATGACGATAACCTCGAACTCGTATCCTAGATCTGGTAGTTCGTAACTCGTTACCGATAGGTGGAAACTCGAGTCTTGTATCTCATGATGCGAAACTCGGAACCCGTAACAGGTAACCGATAACTCGGAGCTCGTATGTTGTAACTAGTAGCTCGTAACTCATTACTGATTACCTGAAGCTCGTATCTTGTGTCTCATAGCTCGCAAATCGTTACGATAAGTGGGAACTCGCATCTTGTATCTCGAACTCGTAACTAGTACCTCGTAGATCGTAAGTCATAATTCGTAACTCGTAACTCGAAACTTGTAGCTCGTGAATCGCAGCTTATAACTCGTCACCCATAATCCGGAACTCGTACCTTGTGTATCGTAGCTTGTAACCCATTACCAATAACAAGGAACTCGTATCCTAGATCTAGTAGTTCGTAACTCGTTACCGAAAGGTGGAAACTCGCATCTTGTATCTCATGACGCGGAACTCAGAATTCGGAACTTGTATCAGGTAACCGATAACTCGGAGCTCGTATCTTGTAACTCGTAACTCGTTACCCATAACTCGGAACTCATATCTTGCATCTCGTTGCTTGCAAATCGTTACCGATGAGTGGGATAACGCAACTTGTATCTCGTGACGTGTAACTTAGAACTCGGAACTCGTAACACGTTACCGATAACTCGGAGCTGGTTTCTTATATACCGTAACTTGTAATCCATCACCGATAACCTGGAACTTGTATCTTGCATCTCGTTGCTCGTAAATCGTTACCTATAAATGGGAACTCGCATCTAGTATCTCGTGACGCGTAACTCAGGACTCGGAACTCGAAAGTGTTACCGATAACTCGGAGCTCGTCTCTTGTATCACTTAGCTTGTAACTGGTAACCCGTAACCCGTAACTCGTAGCCCATAACTTCGAACTCGAATCTTGATCTCGTTTCTTGTAAATCAATGACAATAACCTCGAACATCCTAGATCTAGTAGTTCGTAACTCGTTACCGTTAGGTGGAAACTCTCATCTTGTATCTCATGACGCGAAACTCAGAACTCGGAACTCGTAACGCGTAACCGACAACTCGGTGCGCATATCTTGTAACTCGTAACTCTTTACCCATTACTCGAAACTCCTGTCTTGTATCTAGTAGCTCGTAACTCATTACTGATCACCTGGAACTCGCATCTTGTGTCTCGCAGCTCGTAACTCGTTACGATAAGTGGGAACTCGCATCTTTTATCTCGTAACTCATAACCCGGAACCCGTATCTTGTGTATCGTAGCTTGTAACCCATTATCAATAACAAGGAACTCGTAACTTGCCTCTCGTAGTTCGTAAATCGTTACCGATAAATGGAAACTCGCATCTTGTATCTCGTGAGGCCTAACTCAGGACTCTGAGCTCGAAAGTGTTACCGATAAATCGGAGCTCGTATCTTGTATCACTTACCTTGTAACTTGTAACTCGTAACCCGTATCTCATTGCCCATAACTCGGGACTCGAATCTTGATCTCGGATCTTGTAAATCAATGACGATAACCTCGAACTCGTGTCCTAGAACTAGCAGTTCGTAACTCGTTACCGATAGGTGGAAGCTCGCATCTTGTATCTCATGACGCGAAACTCAAAACTTGGAACTCGTAAAGCGTAACCGATTACTCGGAGCTCGTATCTTGTAACTCGTAACTTATTACCCATAACTCGGAACACGTATCTTGTTTCTAGTAGCTCGTAACTCATTACTGATAACCTGGAACTCGTATCTTGTGTCTCGTAGCTCGTAACTCGTTACGATAAGTTGGAACTCGTATCTTGTATCACCTACCTTGTAAGTTGTAACTCGTAACTCGTACCGCGTTACCGATAACTCGGAGCGCGTATCTTATATACCGTAACTTGTAATCCATCACCGATAACCTGGAACTCGTATCTTGCATCTCGTTGCTCGTAAATCGTTACCGATAAATAGGAACTCGCATCTAGTATCTCGTGACGCGTAACTCAGGACTCGCTACTCGAAAGTGTTACCGATAACTCGGAGCTTGTACCTTGTATCTCTTACCTTCTAACTCGTAACTAGTAACTCGTAACTCGTTACCCATTACTCGGAACTCGTTTCTTCTATCTCGGATCTCGCGACTCACTGCCGATAACCAGGAACTCGGTTCCTAGATCATGAAGATCGTAACTCGTTACCAATAAGTGGGAAGTCGCATCTCGTATCTCGTGACGCGTAACTCAGGACTCGGAACTCGAAAGTGTTACCGATAACTCGGAGCTCGTATCTTGTATCACTTAGCTTGTAACTGGTAACCAGTAACCCGTAACTCGTTGCCCATAACTTCGAACTCGAATCTTGATCTCGTATCTTGTAAATCAACGACGATAACCTCGAACTGGCATCCTAGATCTAGTAGTTCGTAACTCGTTACCGATAGGTGGAAACTCTCATCTTGTTTCTCATGACGCGAAACTCATAACTCGGAACTCGTAACGCGTAACCGACAACTCGGTGCGCATATCTTGTAACTAGTAACTCTTTACCCATTACTAGGAACTCCTGTCTTGTATCTAGTAGCTCGTAACTCATTACTGATCACCTGGAACTCGCATCTTGTGCCTCGCAGCTCGTAACTCGTTACGATAAGTGGGAACTTGCATCTTTTATCTCGTAACTCATAACCCGGAACCCGTATCTTGTGTATCGTAGCTTGTAACCCATTACCAATAACAAGGAACTCGTATCTTGCCTCTCGTAGTTCGCAAATCGTTACCGATAAATGGGAACTCGCATCTTGTATCTCGTGAGGCCTAATTCAGGACTACGACCTCAAAAGTGTTACCGATAAATCGGAACCAGTAACTTGTATCACTTACCTTGTAACTTGTAACTCGTAACCCGTATCTCATTGCCCATAACTCGGAAATCGAATCTTGATTTTGGATCTTGTAAATCAATGACGATAACCTCGAACTCGTGTCCTAGAACTAGCAGTTCGTAACTCGTTACCGATAGGTGGAAGCTCGCATCCTGTATCTCATGAAGCGAAACTCAGAACTTGGAACTCGTAAAGCGTAACCGATAACTCGGAGCTCGTATCTTGTAACTCGTAACTCGTTACCCATAACTCGGAACACGTATCTTGTGTATCGTAGCTTGTAGCCCAATAACAAGGAACTCGTATATTGCCTCTCGTAACTCGTAACTCGTTACCCATAACTCGGAACTCGAATCTTGATCTCGGATGTTGCAAATCAGTGACGATAACCTCGAACTCGTATCCTTGATCTAGTTGTTCGTAACTCGTTACCGATAGGTGGAAGCTCGCATCTTGTACCTCATGACGCGTAACTCAAAACTTGGAACTCGTAACGTGTTACCGATAACTCGGAGCTTGCATCTTGTATCTCTTACCTTGTAACTCGTAACTCGTAACTCGTGACCCATTACTTGGAACTCATATCTTCCAGCTCGGATCTCGCAAATTATTGCCGATAACCTGGAACTGGTATCCTAGATCATGAAGATCGTAACTCGTTACCAATAAGTGGGAACTCGCATCTCGTATCTCGTGACGTGTAACTCAGGACTCGGAACTCGAAAGTGTTACCGATAACTCGGAGCTCGTATCTTATATTACTTACCTTGTAACTGGTAACCCGTAACCCGTAACTCGTTGCCCATTACTTCGAACTCGAATCTTGATCTCGTATCTTGTAAATCAATGACGATAACCTCGAACTGGCATCCTAGATCTAGTAGTTCGTAACTCGTTACCGATAGGAGGAAACTCGCATCTTGTATCTCATGACGCGAAACTCAGAACTCGGAACTCGTAACGCGTAACCGACAACTTGGAGCGCATATCTTGTAACTCGTAACTCGTTACCCATTTCTCGGAACTCCTATCTTGTATCTAGTAGCTCGTAACTTATTACTGATCACCTGGAACTCGCATCTTGTGTCTCGCAGCTCGTAACTCGTTACGATAAGTGGGAACTCGCACCTTTTATCTCGTAACTCATAACCCGGAACCCGTATCTTGTGTATCGTAGCTTGTAACCCATTACCAATAACAAAGAACTCGTATCTTGCCTCTCGTAGTTCGTAAATCGTTACCGATAAATGGGAACTCGCATCTTGTATCTCGTGAGGCCTAGCTCAGGACTCCGAGCTCGGAAGTGTTACCGATATTTCGGAGCTCGTATCTTGTATTGCTTACCTTATAACTCGTAACCCGTATCTCGTTGCCCTTAACTCGGAACTCGAATCTTGATGTCTGATCTTGTAAATCAATGAAGATAACCTCGAACTCGTGTCCTAGAACTAGCAGTTCGTAACTCGTTACCGATAGGTGGAAGCTCGCATCTTGTATCTCATGACGCGAAACTCAGAACTTGGAACTCGTAAAGCGTAACCGATAACTCGGAGCTCGTATCTTGTAACTCGTAACTCGTTACCCATAACTCGGAACACGTATCTTGTTTTTCTAGTAGCTCGTAACTCATTACTGATTACCTGGAACTCGTATCTTGTGTCTTATAGCTCGTAATTCGTTACGATAAGTGGGAACTCGTATCACTTACCTTGTAAGTCGTAACTCGTAACTCGTTACCCATAGCTCGGAACGCGTAAATCAGAACTTGTAACTCATAACGCGTTACCGATAACTCGGAGCTTGTATCTTGTATCTCTTACGTTCTAACTCGTAACTAGTAACTCATAACTCGTTACTTATTACTCGGAACTCGTATCTTCTATCTCGGATCTCGCAAATCATTGCCGATAACCTGGAACTCTTATCCTAGATCTTGAAGATCGTTAACTCGTTACCAATGAGTGGGAACTCACATCTTGTATCTCGTGACGTATAGCTCAGAACTCGGAACTAGTAACGCGTAAACGATAACTCGGAGCTTGTACCTTGTATCTCTTACCTTCTATCTCGTAACTAGTAACTCATAACTCGTTACCCATTACTCGGAACTCGTTTCTTCTATCTCGGATCTCGCAAATCACTGCCGATAACCTGGAACTCGGTTCCTAGATCATGAAGATCGTAACTCGTTACTAATAAGTGGGAACCAGCATCTTGTATCTCGTAACGTGTAACTCAGAACTCCGAACTCGAAGGTGTTACCGACAACTCGGAGCTCGTGTCTTGTATCACGTACCTTGTAAGTCGTAACTCGTAACTCGTAACACGTTACCCATAACTCGGAACTCGTATCTTATATATCGTAACTTGTAATCCATTACCGATAACCTGGAACACGTATCTTGCATCTCGTTGCTTGTAAATCGTTACCGATAGGAGGGATACCGCAACTTGTATCTCGTGACGCGTAACTCAGAACTTGAAACTCGTAACGTGTTACCGATAACTCGGAGCTTGTATCTTGTATCTCTTACCTTGTATCTTGTAACTCGTAACTCGTTACCCATTACTCGGAACTCGTATCTTCTATCTCGGATCTCGCAAATCATTGCCGATAACCTGGAACTCTCATCCTAAATCTTGAAGATCGTAACTCGTTACCAATAAGTGGGAACTCACATCTTGTATCTCGTGACGTATAACTCAGAACTCGGAACTAGTAACGCGTTACCGATAACTCGGAGCTTGTCTCTTGTATCACTTACCTTGTAACTCTTAACTCGTAACTCGTTACCCATTACTCGGAACTCGTATGTTCTGTCTCGGATCTCGCAAATCATTGCCGATAACCTGGAACTCGTATCCTAGATCTTGAAGATCGTAACTGGTTACCAATAAGTGGGAACTCGAATCTTGATCTCGGATCTTGTAAATCAATGACGATAACCTCGAACTCGTATCCTAGATCTAGTAGTTCGTAACTCGTTACCGATAGGTGGAAAGTCGCATCTTGTATCTCATGACGCGGAACTCAGAACTCGGAACTCGTATCAGGTAACCGATAACTCGGAGCTCGTATCTTGTATCTCGTAACTCGTTACCCATAACTCGGTACTCATATATTGTATGTAGTAGCTCGTAACTCATTACTGATTACCTGGAACTCGTATCTTGTGTCTCGTAGCTCGTAAAAGTTACGATAAGTGGGAACTCGCATCTTGTATCTCGTAACTTGTAACTAGTACCGCGTAGATCGTAAGTCGTAATTCGTAACTCGTAACTCGTATATCGTAACTCGCAACTCGAAACTCGAAACTCGAAACTCGTAAATCGCAGCTCATAACTCGCTACTCATATCCCGGAAATCGCACCTTGTGTATCGTAGCTTGTAACCCATTATCAATAACAAGGAACTCGTATCTTGCCTCTCGTAGCTCGTAAATCGTTACCGATAAGTGAAAACTCGCAACATGTATCTCGTGACGCGTAACTCAGAACTTGGAACTCGTAACGCGTTACCGATAACTCGAAGCCTGTATCTTGTATATCTTACCTTGTAACTCGCGACCCGTAAATCGTACCTATGACTAGGAACTCGTATCTTCTATCTCGGATCTCGCAAATCATTGCCGGTAACCTGGAACTTGTATCCTAGATCTTGAAGATCGTAGCTCGTTACCAATAAGTGGGAACTCGCATATTGTATCTCGTGACGTGTAACTCAGAACTCGGAACTAGGAACGCGTTACCGATAAACTCGTAGCTTGTATCTTGTAACTTGTAACTCGTAACTCGTTACTTATAACTCAGAACACGTATCTTATATATCGTAACTTGCAAACCATTACCGATAACCTGGAACTCGTATCTTGTGTATCATAGCTTGTAACCCATTATCAATAACAAGGAACTCGTATCTTGCCTCTCGTAGCTCGTAAATCGTTACCGATAAGTGGGAACTCGCAACTTGTATCTCGTGACGCGTAACTCAGAACTTGGAATTCGTAATGCATTATCGATATCTCGGAGCTTGTATCTCTTACCTTGTAACTCGTAACACTTAACCCGTTACTCATTACTCGGAACTCGCATCTTCTATCTCGGATCTCGCAAATCATTGCCAATAACCTGGAACTCGTATCCTAGATCTTGAAGATCATAACTCGTTACCAATAAGTGGGAACTCTCATCTTGTATCTCATGACGCGAAACTCAGAACTCTGAACTCGTAACGCGTAACCGATGACTCGGAGCTCGTATCTTGTAACTCGTAACTCTTTACCCATAACTTGGAACTCGTATCTTGTATCTAGTAGCTCGTAACCCATTACTGATTACCTGGAACTCGTATCTTGTGTCTCGTAGCTCGTAACTCGTTACGATAAGCGGGAACTCGCATCTTGTATCTCGTAACTCGTAACTAGTACCTTGTAGATCTTAAGTCGTAATTCGTAGCTCGAACTGGTATATCGTAACTCGAAACTCGAAGCTCGCACCTCGAAACTCGAAACTCTTAACTCGAAACTCGTAACTCGTAACCCGTAAATCGCAGCTTATAAATCGCTACTCACAACCCGGAACTCGTATCTTGTGTAACGTAGCTTGTAACCCATTACCAATAACAAGGGACTCGTATCATACCTCTCGTTGATCGTAAATCGTTACCGATAAGTGGGAACTCGCATCTTGTGTCTCGTGACGCGTAACTCGGAACTTGGAACTCGTAACGCGTTACCGATAACTCGGAGCTTGTATCTTGTATCTCTTACCTTGTAACTCGTAACTCGTAACTCGTTACCCATTACTCGGAACTCGTATCTTCTATCTCGGATCTCGCAAATCATATCCGATAACCTGGGACTCGTATCCTAGATCTTGAAGATCGCAACTCGTTACCAATAAGTGGGAACTCGCATCTTGTATCTCGTGACGTGTAACTTAGTACTCGGAACTAGTAACGCGTTACCGATAACTCGGAGCTCGTTTCTTGTAACTCGTAACTCGTAACTCGCTGCTCATAACTCAGAACTCGTATCTTATATATCGTAACTTGCAATCCATTACCGATAACCTGGAACTCGTATCTTGTGCATCGTAGCTTGTAACCCATTACCAATAATAAGGAGCTCGTATCTTGCCTCTCGTAGGTCGTAAATCGTTACCGATAAGTGGGAAATCGCTACTTGTATCTCGTGACGCATAACCCAGAATTTGGAACTCATAACGCGTTACCGATAACTCGGAGCCTGTATCTTGTATCTCTTTACTTGTAACTCGTAACTCGTAACTCGTAACTCGTAACTCGTAACTCGTAACTCGTAACTCGTAACTCGTAACTCGTAACTCGTAACTCGTAACTCGTAACTCGTAACTCGTAACTCGTAACTCGTAACTCGTAACTCGTAACTCGTAACTCGTAACTCGTAACTCGTAACTCGTAACTCGTAACTCGTAACTCGTAACTCGTAACTCGTAACTCGTAACTCGTAACTCGTAACTCGTAACTCGTAACTCGTAACTCGTAACTCGTAACTCGTAACTCGTAACTCGTAACTCGTAACTCGTAACTCGTAACTCGTAACTCGTAACTCGTAACTCGTAACTCGTAACCCGTAACTCGTTACCCATACACGGAACTCGTATCTTGTATCTCTTACCTTCTAACTCGTAACTAGTAACTCGTAACTCGTTACCCATTACTCGGAACTCGTTTCTTCTATCTCGGATATCGCGACTCACTGCCGATAACCAGGAACTCGGTTCCTAGATCATGAAGATCGTAACTCGTTACCAATAAGTGGGAACTCGCATCTCGTATCTCGTGACGTGTAACTCAGAACTCGGAACTCGTAACACGCTACCGATAACTCGGAGCTGGTATCTTATATACCGTAACTTGTAATCCATCACCGATAACCTGGAACTTGTATCTTGCATCTCGTTGCTCGTAAATCGTTACCGATAAATGGGAACTCGCATCAGTATCTCGTGACGCGTAACTCAGGACTCGGAACTCGAAAGTGTTACCGATAACTCGGAGCTCGTCTCTTGTATCACTTAGCTTGTAACTGGTAACCCGTAACCCGTAACCCGTAACCCGTAACTCGTTGCCCATAACTTCGAACTCGAATCTTGATCTCGTATCTTGTAAATCAATGACGATAACCTCGAACTGGCATCCTAGATCTAGTAGTTCGTAACTCGTTACCGTTAGGTGGAAACTCTCATCTTGTATCTCATGACGCGAAACTCAGAACTCGGAACTCGTAACGCGTAACCGACAACTCGGTGCGCATATCATGTAACTGGTAACTCTTTACCCATTACTCGAAACTCCTGTCTTGTATCTAGTAGCTCGTAACTCATTACTGATCACCTGGAACTCGCGTCTTGTGTCTCGCAGCTCGTAACTCGTTACGATAAGTGGGAACTCGCATCTTTTATCTCGTAACTCATAACCCGGAACCCGTATCTTGTGTATCGTAGCTTGTAACCCATTACCAATAACAAGGAACTCGTAACTTGCCTCTCGTAGTTCGTAAATCGTTACCGATAAATGGAAACTCGCATCTTGTATCTCGTGAGGCCTAACTCAGGACTCCGAGCTCGAAACTGTTACCGATAAATCGGAGCTCGTATCTTGTATCACTTACCTTGTAACTTGTAACTCGTAACCCGTATCTCATTGCCCATAACTCGGGACTCGAATCTTGATCTCGGATCTTGTAAATCAATGACGATAACCTCGAACTCGTGTCCTAGAACTAGCAGTTCGTAACTCGTTACCGATAGGTGGAAGCTCGCATCCTGTATCTCGCGAAACTCAGAACTCGGAACTCGTAACGCGTAACCGACCACTCGGTGCGCATATCTTGTAACTCGTAACTCTTTACCCATTACTCGGAACTCGTATCTTCTATCTGCGGCTCGCAAATCATTGCCGATAACCTGGGACTCGTATCCTAGATCTAGAAGATCGCAACTCGTTACCATAAGTGGGAACTCGCATCTTGTATCTCGTGACGTGTAACTCAGAACTCGGAACTAGTAACGCGTTACCGATAACTCGGAGCTCGTACCTTGTAACTCGTAACTCGTTACCCTTAACTCGGAACTCGTATCTTATATATCGTAACTTGTAATCTATTGTCGATAACCTGGAACTCGTATCTTGAATCTCGCAGATCGTAAATCGTTACCGATAAATGGGAACTCGCATCTTGTATCTCGAGGCGCGTAGCTCAGGACTCAGAACTCGAAAGTGTTACCGACAACTCAGAGCTAGTATCTTGTATCACTTACCGTGTAACTCGTAACTCGTTACCCATTACTCGGAACTCGTATCTTCTGACTCGGATTTCGCAAATCATTGCCGTTAACCTGGAACTCGTAACCTAGATCTTAAAGATCGTAAATGGTTACCAATAGGTGGGAACTCGCAACTTGTATCTCGTGACGTGAAACTCAGAACTCTGAACTAGTAACGCGTTACCGATAACTGGGAACTCGTATCTTGTAACTCGTAACTCGTTACCCATGACTCGGACCTCGTGTCTTATATATCGTAACTTGTAATCTGTTGTCGATAACCTGGAACTCGTATCTTGCATCTCGTTGCTCGTAAATCGTTACCGATAAATGGGAACTCGCATCTTGTATCTCGTGACGCGTAACTCAGGACTCGGAACTCGAAAGTGTTACCGATAACTCGGAGCTCGTATCTTGTATCACTTACCTTGTAACTCGTATCTCGTAACCCGTAACTGGTTGCCCATAACTCGGAACTTGAATCTTGATCTCGGATCTTGTAAATCAATGACGATAACCTCGAACTCGTATCCTAGATCTAGTAGTTCGTAACTCGTTACCGATAGGTGGAAACTCGCGTCTTGTATCTCATGACGCGAAACTCAGAACTCGGAACTCGTAACGCGTAACCGATGACTCG
This sequence comes from Bruchidius siliquastri, assembly GCA_949316355.1. Lineage (NCBI taxonomy): Eukaryota > Metazoa > Arthropoda > Insecta > Coleoptera > Chrysomelidae > Bruchidius > Bruchidius siliquastri. The sequence goes on from OX438529.1 coordinate 24,248,609, forward strand.
GAGCTCGTATCTTGTAACTCGTAACTCTTTACCCATAACTTGGAACTCGTATCTTGTATCTAGTAGCTCGTAACCCATTACTGATTACCTGGAACTCGCATCTTGTATCTCGTAACTCGTAACTAGTACCTCGTAGATCTTAAGTCGTAATTCGTGGCTCGTAACTGGTATATCGTAACTCGAAACTCGAAGCTCGCACCTCGAAACTCGAAACTCTTAACTCGAAACTCGTAACTCGTAACTCGTTACCCATTACTCGGAACTCGTATCTTCTATCTCGGATCTCGCAAATCATTGCCGATAACCTGGGACTCGTATCCTAGATCTTGAAGATGGCAACTCGTTACCAATAAGTGGGAACTCACATCTTGTATCTCGTGACGTGTAACTTAGAACTCAGAACTAGTAACGCGTTACCGATAACTCGGAGCTCGTATCTTGTAACTCGTAACTCGTAACCCGTAACTCGTTGCTCATAACTCGGAACTCGGATCTTGCAAATCAATGACGATAACCTCGAACTCGTATCCTAGATCTAGTAGTTCGTAACTCGTTACCGATAAATGGGAACTCGCATCTTGTATCTCGTGACGTGTAACTCGTTGCCCATAACTCGGAACTCGAATCTTGACCTCGGATATTGCAAATCAATGACGATAACCTCGAACTCGTATCCTAGATCTGGTAGTTCGTAACTCGTTACCGATAGGTGGAAACTCGAGTCTTGTATCTCATGATGCGAAACTCGGAACCCGTAACAGGTAACCGATAACTCGGAGCTCGTATGTTGTAACTAGTAGCTCGTAACTCATTACTGATTACCTGAAGCTCGTATCTTGTGTCTCATAGCTCGCAAATCGTTACGATAAGTGGGAACTCGCATCTTGTATCTCGAACTCGTAACTAGTACCTCGTAGATCGTAATCGTAATTCGTAACTCGTATATCGTAACTCGCAACTCGAAATTCTTAACTCGAAACGTGTAACTCTTAACTCGTAAATCGCAGCTTATAACTCGCTACCCATAACCAGGAACTCGCATCTTGTGTATCGTAGCTTGTAACCCATTATCAATAACAAGGAACTCGTATCTTGTCTCGTAGCTCGTAAATCGTTACCGATAAGTGAGAACTCGCAACTTGTATCTCTTGACGCGTAACTCAGAACTTGGAACTCGTTACTCGTTACCAATAACTCGGAACTCGTATCTTATATATCGTTACTTGTAATCCATTACCAATAACAAGGAACTCGTATCTTGCATCTCGTAGCTCGTAAATCGTTACCGATAAGAGGGAACTCGCATATTGTATCTCGGAACTCGTAACTAGTACCTCGTAGATCGTAAGTCATAATTCGTAACTCGTAACTCGAAACTTGTAGCTCGTAAATCGCAGCTTATAACTCGTCACCCATAATCCGGAACTCGTACCTTGTGTATCGTAGCTTGTAACCCATTACCAATAACAAGGAACTCGTATCCTAGATCTAGTAGTTCGTAACTCGTTACCGAAAGGTGGAAACTCGCATCTTGTATCTCATGACGCGGAACTCAGAATTCGGAACTTGTATCAGGTAACCGATAACTCGGAGCTCGTATCTTGTAACTCGTAACTCGTTACCCATAACTCGGAACTCATATCTTGTATCTAGAAGCTCGTAACTCATTACTGATTACCTGGAACTCGTATCTTGTATATCGTAGCTCGTAACTCGTTACGATAAGTGGAAACTCGCAACTTGCATCTCGTGACGCGTAACTCAGAACTTGGAACTCATAACGCGTTACCGATAACTCAGAGCTTGTATCTTGTATCTCTTACCTTGTAACTCGTAACTCGTAACACTTGACCCGTTACCCATTACTCGGAACTCGTATCTTCTATCTCGGATCTCGCAAATCATTGCCGATAACCTGGAACTCGTATCCTAGATCTTGAAGATCGTAACTCGTTACCAATAAGTGGGAACTCGCATCTTGTATCTCGTGACGTGTAACCCAGAACTCGGAACGACACGCGTTACCGATAACTCGAAGCTAGTATCTGGTATCGCTTACCTTGTAAGTCGTAACTCGCAACTCGTAACTCGTTACCCATCACTCGGAACTCGTATCTTATATATCGTAACTTGTAATCCATTACCGATAACCTGGAACACGTATCTTGCATCTCGTTGCTTGTAAATCGTTACCGATGAGTGGGATAACGCAACTTGTATCTCGTGACGTGTAACCTAGAACTTGGATCTCGTAACGCGTGACCGATAACTCGGAGCTCGTATCTATATACCGTCACTTGTAATCCATCACCGATAACCTGGTTCCCATATATTGCATCTCGTTGCTTGTAAATCGTTACCGATAAATGAGAACTCGCATCCTAGTATCCCGTGACGCGTAACTCAGGACTCGGAACTCGAAAGTGTTACCATAACTCGGAGCTCGTATCTTGTATCACTTACCTTGTAACTCGCAACCCGTAACCCGTAACTCATAGCCCATAACTCCGAACTCGAATCTTGATCTCGTATCTTGTAAATCAATGACGATAACCTCGAACTGGTATCCTAGATCTAGTAATTCGTAACTCGTTACCCATAGGTGTAAACTCGCATCTTGTAACTCATGACGCAAACCTCAGAACTCGGAACTCGTAGCGCGTATCCAATAACTCGGAGCTCGTATCTTGTAACTCGTAACTCGTAGCTAGTTACCCATAACTCAGAACTCGTATCTTGTATCTAGTAGCTCGTAACTCATTACTGATTACCTGGAATTCGTATCTTGTGTCTCGTAGCTCGTAACTCGTTGCGATAAGTGGAAACTCGCATCGTGTATCTCGTAACTCGTAACACTTAACCCGTTACTCATTACTCGGAACTCGTATCTTCTATCTCGTATCTCGCAAATGATTGCCAATAACCTGGAACTCGTTTCCTAGATCTTGAAGGTCATAACTTGTTACCAATAAGTGGGAACTCTCATCTTGTATCTCATGACGCGAAACTCAGAACTCTGAACTCGTAACGCGTAACCGATGACTCGGAGCTCGTATCTTGTAACTCGTAACTCTTTACCCATAACTTGGAACTCGTATCTTGTATCTAGTAGCTCGTAACCCATTACTGATTACCTGGAACTCGTATCTTGTGTCTCGTAGCTCGTAACTCGTTACGATAAGCGGGAACTCGCATCTTGTATCTCGTAACTCGTAACTAGTACCTCGTAGATCTTAAGTCGTAATTCGTAGCTCGTAACTGGTATATCGTAACTCGAAACTCGAAGCTCGCACCTCGAAACTCGTAACTCGTAACCCGTAACTTGTTGCTCATAACTCGGAACTCGAATCTTAATCTCGGATCTTGCAAATCAATGACGGTAACCTCGAACTCGTATCCTAGATCTATTAGTTCGTAACTCGTCACCGAAGGGTGGAAACTCGCATCTTGTATCTCAAGACGCGGAACTCAGACCTCGGAACTTGTATCAGGTAACGGATAACTCGGAGCTCGTATCTTGTAACTCGTAACTCGTTACCCATAACTTGGAACTCATATCTTGTATCTAGTAGCTCGTAACACATTACTGATTACCTAGAACTCGTATCTTGTATCTCGTAGCTCGTAGCTCGTTACGATAAGTGGGAACTCACAACTTGTATCTCGTAACTCGTAACTAGTACCTCTAAGATCGTAAGTTGTAATTCCTAACTCGTAACTCTTAGATCGTAATTCGCAACTCGAAACTCGAAACTCGTAACTCGTAACTCGTAACTCGTAACTCGTAACTCGTAACTCGTAACTCGTAACTCGTAACTCGTAACTCATAACTCGTAACTCGTAACTCGTAACTCGTAATTCGTAACTCGTAACTCGTAACTCGTAAATCGCAGCTTATAACTCGCTACTCATATCCCGGAGCTCGCATCTTGTGTATCGTAGCTTGTAACCCATTATCAATATCAAGGAACTCGTATCTTGCCTCTCGTAGCTCGTAAATCGTTACCGATAAGTGGGAACTCGCAACTTGCATCTCGTGACGCATAACTCAGAACTTGGTACTCATAACGCGTTACCGATAACTCGGAGCTTTTATCTTGTATCTCTTACCTTGTAACTCGTAACACTTAACCCGTTACCCATTACTCGGAACTCGTATCTTCTATCTCGGATCTCGCGACTCACTGCCGATAACCAGGAACTCGGTTCCTAGATCATGAAGATCGTAACTCGTTACCAATAAGTGGGAACTCGTATCTCGTATCTCGTGACGTGTAACTCAGAACTCGGAACTCGTAACACGTTACCGATAACTCGGAGCTGGTTTCTTATATACCGTAACTTGTAATCCATCACCGATAACCTGGAACTTGTATCTTGCATCTCGTTGCTCGTAAATCGTTACCGATAAATGGGAACTCGCATCTAGTATCTCGTGACGCGTAACTCAGGACTCGGAACTCGAAAGTGTTACCGATAACTCGGAGCTCGTCTCTTGTATCACTTAGCTTGTAACTAGTAACCCGTAACCCGTAACTCGTTGCCCATAACTTCGAACTCGAATCTTGATCTCGTATCTTGTAAATCAATGACCATAACCTCGAACATCCTAGACCTAGTAGTTCGTAACTCGTTACCGTTAGGTGGAAACTCTCATCTTGTATCTCATGACGCGAAACTCAGAACTCGGAACTCGTAACGCGTAACCGACAACTCGGTGCGCATATCTTGTAACTCGTAACTCTTTACCCATTACTCGAAACTCCTGTCTTGTATCTAGTAGCTCGTAACTCATTACTGATCACCTGGAACTCGCATCTTGTGTCTCGCAGCTCGTAACTCGTTACGATAAGTGGGAACTCGCATCTTTTATCTCGTAACTCATAACCCGGAACCCGTATCTTGTGTATCGTAGCTTGTAACCCATTATCAATAACAAGGAACTCGTAACTTGCCTCTCGTAATTCGTAAATCGTTACCGATAAATGGAAACTCGCATCTTGTATCTCGTGAGGCCTAACTCAGGACTCCGAGCTCGAAAGTGTTACCGATAAATCGGAGCTCGTATCTTGTATCACTTACCTTGTAACTTGTAACTCGTAACCCGTATCTCATTGCCCATAACTCGGGACTCGAATCTTGATCTCGGATCTTGTAAATCAATGACGATAACCTCGAACTCGTGTCCTAGAACTAGCAGTTCGTAACTCGTTACCGATAGGTGGAAGCTCGCATCTTGTATCTCATTACGCGAAACTCAAAACTTGGAACTCGTAAAGCGTAACCGATTACTCGGAGCTCGTATCTTGTAACTCGTAACTTATTACCCATAACTCGGAACACGTATCTTGTTTCTAGTAGCTCGTAACTCATTACTGATTACCTGGAACTCGTATCTTGTGCATCGTAGCTCGTAACTCGTTACGATAAGTTGGAACTCGTATCTTGTATCACCTACCTTGTAAGTTGTAACTCGTAACTCGTACCGCGTTACCGATAACTCGGAGCGCGTATCTTATATACCGTAACTTGTAATCCATCACCGATAACCTGGAACTCGTATCTTGCATCTCGTTGCTCGTAAATCGTTACCGATAAATAGGAACTCGCATCTAGTATCTCGTGACGCGTAACTCAGGACTCGCTACTCGAAAGTGTTACCGATAACTCGGAGCTTGTATCTTGTATCTCTTACCTTCTAACTCGTAACTAGTAACTCGTAACTCGTTACCCATTACTCGGAACTCGTTTCTTCTATCTCGGATCTCGCGACTCACTGCCGATAACCAGGAACTCGGTTCCTAGATCATGAAGATCGTAACTCGTTACCAATAAGTGGGAAGTCGCATCTCGTATCTCGTGACGTGTAACTCAGAACTCGGAACTCGTCATACGTTACCGATAACTCGGAGCTGGTATCTTATATACCGTAACTTGTAATCCATCACCGATAACCTGGAACTTGTATCGTGCATCTCGTTGCTCGTAAATCGTTACCGATAAATAGGAACTCGCATCTAGTATCTCGTGACGCGTAACTCAGGACTCGCTACTCGAAAGTGTTACCGATAACTCGGAGCTTGTATCTTGTATCTCTTACCTTCTAACTCGTAACTAGTAACTCGTAACTCGTTACCCATTACTCGGAAGTCGTTTCTTCTATCTCGGATCTCGCGACTCACTGCCGATAACCTGGAACTCGTATCCTAGATCTTGAAGATCGTAACTGGTTACCAATAAGTGGGAACTCGAATCTTGATCTCGGATCTTGTAAATCAATGACGATAACCTCGCACTGGTATCCTAGATCTAGTAGTTAGTAACTCGTTACCGATAGGTGGAATCTCGCATCTTGTATCTCATCTTGTACCTCATGATGCGGAACTCAGAACTCGGAACCCGTAACAGGTAACCGATAACTCGGAGCTCGTATCTTGTAACTCGTAACTCGTTACCCATAACTCGGAACTCGTATCTTGTATCTAGTAGCTCGTAACTCATTACTGATTAACTGGAACTAGTATATTGTGTCTCGTAGCTCGTAACTCGTTACGATAAGTGGGAATTAGAATCTTGTATCTCGTAACACGTAACTAGTACCTCGTAGAACGTAAGTCGTAATTCGTAACTCGTAACTCGTATATCGTAACTCGCAACTCGAAACGCGTAACTCGTAACTCGTAAATTGCAGCTTATAACTCGCTACTCAAATCCCGGAACTAGCATCTTGTGTATCGTAGCTTGTAACCTATTATCAATAACAAGGACCTCGTATCTTGTCTCATAGCTCGTATATCGTTAGCGATAAGTGGGAACTCGCAACTTGTATCTCGTGACGCGTAACTCAGAACTTGGTACTCGTAACGCGTTACCGACAGCTCGAAGCCTGTATCTTGTATATCTTACCTTGTAACTCGTTACCTATGACTCGGAACTCGTATCTTCTATCTCGGATCTCGCAAATCATTGCCGGTAGATCGTAGCTCGTTACCAATGAGTGGGAACTCGCATCTTGTATCACGTGACGTGTAACTTAGAACTCGGAACTAATAACGCGTTACCGATAACACGGAGCTTGTTTCTTGTAACTCGTAACTCGTTACTCATAACTCAGAACTCGTATCTTATATATCGTAACTTGCAATCCATTACCGATAACCTGGAACTCGTATCTTGTGCATCGTAGCTTGTAACCCATTACCAATAATGAGCTCGTATCTTGCCTCTCGTAGTTCGTAACTCGTTACCGATAGGTGGAAGCTCGCATCTTGTATCTCATGACGCGAAACTCAGAACTTGGAACTCGTAAAGCGTAATCGATAACTCGGAGCTCGTATCTTGTAACTCGTAACTCGTTACCCATAACTCGAAACACGTATCTTGTTTCTAGTAGCTCGTAGCTCATTACTGATTACCTGGAACTCGTATCTTGTTTCTAGTATCTCGTAACTCATTACTGATTACCTGGAACTCGTATCTTGTGTCTCGTAGCTCGTAACTCCTTAGGATAAGCGGGAACTCGCATCTTGTATCTCGTAACTCGTAACTAGTACCTCGTAGATCGTAAGTCGTAATTCGTAACTCGTAACTCCTATATCGTAACTCGCAACTCGTAACTTGAAACTTGTAACTCGAAACTCGTAACTCGAATATCGCAGCTTATAACTCGCTACTCATAACTCGGAGCGCATATCTTGTGTATCGTTGCTGGTAACACATTACCAATAACAAGGAACTTGTATATTGCCTCTCGTAAATCGTTACCGATAAGTGGGAATTCGCAACTTGTATCTCGTGACGCGTATCTCAGAACTTGAAACTCGTAACGTGTTACCGATAACTCGGAGCTTGTCTCTTGTATCACTTACCTTGTAACTCGTAACTCGTAACTCGTTACCCATTACTCGGGACTCGTATGTTCTGTCTCGGATCTCGCAAATCAATGACGATAACCTCGAACTTGTATCCTAGATCTAGTAGTTCGTAACTCGTTACCGATAGGTGGAAACTCGCATCTTGTATCTCATGAAGCGGAACTCAGAACTCGGAACTCGTTTCAGGTATCCGATAACTCGGAGCTCGTATCTTGGATCTCGTAACTCGTTACCCATAACTCGGTACTCATATTTTGTATCTAGTAGCTCGTAACTCATTACTGATTACCTGGAACTCGTATCTTGTGTCTAGTAGCTCGTAACTCGTTACGATAAGTGGGAACTCGCATCTTGTATCTCGTAACTTGTAACTAGTGCCTCGTAGATCGTAAGTCGTAATTCGTAACTCGTAACTCGTATATCGTAACTCGCAACTCAAAACTCGAAACTTGAAACTCGAAACTCGTAACTCGTAAATCGCAGCTTATAACTCGCTACTCATATCCCGGACATCGCATCTTGTGTATCGTAGCTTGTAATCCATTATCAATAACAAGGTACTCGTATCTTGCCTCTCGTAGCTCGTAAATCGTTACCGATAAGTGAAACCTCGTAACATGTATCTCGTGACGCGTAACTCAGAACTTGGAACTCGTAACGCGTTACCGATAACTCGAAGCCTGTATATTGTATATCTTACCTTGTAACTCGTTACCTATGACTCGGAAAACGTATCTTCTATCTCGGATCTCGCAAATCATTGCCGGTAATCTGGAACTCGTATCCTAGATCTTGAAGATCGTAGCTCGTCACCAATAACTGGGAACTCGCATCTTGTATCTCGTGACGTGTAACTCAGAAGTCGGAACTAGTAACGCGTTACCGATAACTCAGAGCTCGTATCTTGTATCACTTACCTTGTAACTGGTAACCCGTAACCCGTAACTCGTTGCCCATTACTTCGAACTCGAATCTTGATCTCGTATCTTGTAAATCAATGACGATAACCTCGAACTGGCATCCTAGATCTAGTAGTTCGTAACTCGTTACCGATAGGTGGAAACTCGCATCTTGTATCTCATAACGCGAAACTCAGAACTCGGAACTCGTACCGCGTAACCGACAACTCGGTGCGCATATCTTGTAACTCGTAACTCGTTACCCATCACTCGGAACTCCTATCTTGTATCTAGTAGCTCGTAACTCATTACTGATCACCTGGAACTCGCATCTTGTGTCTTGCAGCTCATAACTCGTTACGATATGTGTGGGAACTCACATCTTTTATTTCGTAACTCATAACGCGGAACCCGTATCTTGTGTATCGTAGCTTGTAACCCATTACCAATAACAAGGAACTCGTATCTTGCCTCTCGTAGTTCGTAAATCGTTACCGATAAATGGGAACTCGCATCTAGTATCTCGTGACGCGTAAGTCAGGACTCGGAACTCGAAAGTGTTACCGATAACTCGGAGCTCGTATCTTGTATCACTTACCTTGTAACTCGTAACCCGTAACTCGTTGCCCATAACTCCGAACTCGAATCTTGATCTCGTATCTTGTAAATCAATGACGATAACCTCGAACTGGTATCCTAGATCTAGTAGTTCGTAACTCGTTACCGATAGGTGTAAACTCGCATCTTGTAACTCATGACGCAAAACTCAGAACTCGGAACTCGTAACGCGTAACCAATAACTCGGAGCTCGTATCTTGTAACTCATAACAAGTAACTAGTTACCCATAATTCGGAACCCGTATCTTGTATCTAGTAGCTCGTAACTCATTACCGATAACCTGGAACTCGTGTCTTGTGTATCGTAGCTTGTTACCCATTACCAATAACAAGGAACTGGTATCTTGCCTCCTATAGCTCGTAAATCGTTAGCGATAAGTGAGAACTCGCAACTTGCATCTCGTGACGCGTAACTCATTACTGATTACCTGGAATTCGTATCTTGTGTCTCGTAGCTCGTAACTCGTTACTATAAGTGGAAACTCGCATCGTGTATCTCGTAACTCGTAACCAGTGCCTCGTATATCGTAAGTCGTAATTAGTAACTCATAACTCGTATATCGTAACTCGCAACTCGTAAATCGCAGCTTATAACTCGCTACTCATAACCCGGAACTCGTATCTTGTGTATCGTAGCTTGTAGCCCATTACCAATAACAAGGAACTCGTATATTGCCTCTCGTAGCTCGGAAATCGTTACCGATAAGTGGGAACTCGCAACTTGCATCTCGTGACGCCTAACTCAGAACTTGTAACTCATAACGCGTTACCGATAACTCGGAGCTTGTATCTTGTATCTCTTACCATCTAACTCGTAACAAGTAACTCGTAACTCGTTACCCATTACTCGGAAATCGTTTCTTCTATCTCGGATCTCGCCACTCACTGCCGATAACCAGGAACTCGGTTCCAAGATCATGAAGATCGTAACTCGTTACCAATAAGTGGGAACTCGGATCTCGTATCTCGTGACGTGTAACTCAGAACTCGGAACTCGTAACACGTTACCGATAACTCGGAGCTGGTTTCTTATATACCGTAACTTGTAATCCATCACCGATAACCTGGAACTTGTATCTTGCATCTCGTTGCTCGTAAATCTTTACCGATAAATGGGAACTCGCATCTAGTATATCGTGACGCGTAACTCAGGACTCGGAACTCGAAAGTGTTACCGATAACTCGGAGCTCGTATCTTGTATCACTTACCTTGTAACTGGTAACCCGTAACCCGTAACTCGTTACCCATTTCTCGGAACTCCTATCTTGTATCTAGTAGCTCGTAACTTATTACTGATCACCTGGAACTCGCATCTTGTGTCTCGCAGCTCGTAACTCGTTACGATAAGTAGGAACTCGCATCTTTTATCTCGTAACTCATAACCCTGAACCCGTATCTTGTGTATCGTAGCTTGTAACCCATTACCAATAACAAAGAACTCGTATCTTGCCTCTCGTAGTTCGTAAATCGTTACCGATAAATGGGAACTCGCATCTTGTATCTCGTGAGGCCTAGCTCAGGACTCCGAGCTCGAAAGTGTTACCGATATTTCGGAGCTCGTATCTTGAATCACTTACCTTTTAACTCGTAACCCGTATCTCGTTGCCCATAACTCGGAACTCGAATCTTGATCTCGGATCTTGTAAATCAATGACGATAACCTCGAACTGGCATCCTACATCTAGTAGTTCGTAACTCGTTACCGATAGGTGGAAACTCTCATCTTGTATCTCATGACGCGAAACTCAGAACTCGAAACTCGTAACGCGTAACCGACAACTCGGTGCGCATATCTTGTAACTCGTAACTCTTTACCCATTGCTCGGAACTCCTGTCTTGTATCTAGTAGCTCGTAACTCATTACTGATCACCTGGAACTCGTATCTTGTGTCTCGCAGCTCGTAACTCGTTACGATAAGTGGTAACTCGCATCTTTTATCTCGTAACTCATAACCCGGAACACGTATCTTGTGTATCGTAGCTTGTAGCCGATTACCAATAACAAGGAACTCGTATCTTGTGTCTCGTAGCTCGTAGCTCGCTACGATAAGTGGGAACTCGCAACTTGTATCTCGTAACTCTTAACTAGTACCTCGTAGATCGTAAGTCGTGATTCGTAACTCGTAACTCGTATATCGTAACTCGCAACTCGCAACTCGAAACTCGTAACTCGTAACTCGTAACTCGTAACTCGTAACTCGTAACTCGTAACTCGTAACTCGTAACTCGAAACTCGTAACTCGTAACTCGTGACTCGTAAGTCGTAACTCGTAACTCGTAACTCGTAACTCGTAACTCGTAACTCGTAACTCGTAACTCGTAACTCGTAACTCGTAACTCGTAACTCGTAACTCGTAACTCGTAACTCGTAACTCGTAACTCGTAACTCGTAACTCGTAACTCGTAACTCGTAACTCGTAACTCGTAACTCGTAACTCGTAACTCGTAACTCGTAACTCGTAACTCGTAACTCGTAACTCGTAACTCGTAACTCGTAACTCGTAACTCGTAACTCGTAACTCGTAACTCGTAACTCGTAACTCGTAACTCGTAACTCGTAACTCGTAACTCGTAACTCGTAACTCGTAACTCGTAACTCGTAACTCGTAACTCGTAACTCGTAACTCGTAACTCGTAACTCGTAACTCGTAACTCGTAACTCGTAACTCGTAACTCGTAACTCGTAACTCGTAACTCGTAACTCGTAACTCGTAACTCGTAACTCGTAACTCGTAACTCGTAACTCGTAACTCGTAACTCGTAACTCGTAACTCGTAAATCGCAGCTTATAACTCGCTACTCATATCCCGGAGCTCGCATCTTGTGTATCGTAGCTTGTAACCCATTATCAATATCAAGGAACTCGTATCTTGCCTCTCGTAGCTCGTAAATCATTACCGATAAGTGGGAACTCGCAACTTGCATCTCGTGACGCGTAACTCAGAACTTGGTACTCATAACGCGTTACCGATAACTCGGAGATTGTATCTTGTATCTCTTACCTTGTAACTCGTAACTCGTAACACTTAACTCGTTACCCATTACTCGGAACTCGTATCTTCTATCTCGGATCTCGCAAATCATTGCCGATAACCTGGAACTCGTATCCTAGATCATGAAGATCGTAACTCGTTACCAATAAGTGGGAACTTGCATCTCGTATCTCGTGACGTGTAACTCAGAACTCGGAACTCGTAACACGTTACCGATAACTAGGAGCTGGTATCTTATATACCGTAACTTGTAATCCATCACCGATAACCTGGAACACGTATCTTGCATATCGTTGCTTGTAAATCGTTACCGATAAGTGGGATATCGCAACTTGTATCTCGTGACGCGTAACTCAGAACTTGGAACTCGTAACACGTTACCGATAACTCGGAGCTCGTATCTCAATATACCGTAACTTGTAATCCATCACCGATAACCTGGAACTTGTATCTTGGATCTCGTTGCTCGTAAATCGTTACCGATAAATGAGAACTTGCATCTAGTATCTCGTGACGTGTAACTCAGGACTCGGAACTCGAAAGTGTTACCGATAACTCGGAGCTCGTATCTTGTATCACTTACCTTGTAACTGGTAACCCGTAACCTGTAACTCGTTGCCCATAACTTCGAACTCGAATCTTGATCTCGTATCTTGTAAATCAATGACGATAACCTCGAACTGGCATCCTAGATCTAGTAGTTCGTAACTCGTTACCGATAGGTGGAAACTCGCATCTTGTATCTCATGACGCGAAACTCAGAACTCGGAACTCGTAACGCGTAACCGACAACTTGGAGCGCATATCTTGTAACTCGTAACTCGTTACCCATTTCTCGGAACTCCTATCTTGTATCTAGTAGCTCGTAACTTATTACTGATCACCTGGAACTCGCATCTTGTGTCTCGCAGCTCGTAACTCGTTACGATAAGTAGGAACTCGCATCTTTTATCTCGTAACTCATAACCCTGAACCCGTATCTTGTGTATCGTAGCTTGTAACCCATTACCAATAACAAAGAACTCGTATCTTGCCTCTCGTAGTTCGTAAATCGTTACCGATAAATGGGAACTCGCATCTTGTATCTCGTGAGGCCTAGCTCAGGACTCCGAGCTCGAAAGTGTTACCGATATTTCGGAGCTCGTATCTTGTATCACTTACCTTATAACTCGTAACCCGTATCTCGTTGCCCATAACTCGGAACTCGAATCTTGATCTCGGATCTTGTAAATCAATGACGATAACCTCGAACTTGTGTCCTAGAACTAGCAGTTCGTAACTCGTTACCGATAGGTGGAAGCTCGCATCTTGTATGTCATGACGCGAAACTCAGAACTTGGAACCCGTAAAGCGTAACCGATAACTCGGGGCTCGTATCTTGTAACTCGTAACGTGTTACCCATAACTCGGAACACGTATCTTGTTTCTAGTAGCTCGTAACTCATTACTGATTACCTGGAACTCGTATCTCGTGTCTCGTAACTTGTTACGATAAGTGAGAACTCGTATCTTGTATCACCTACCTTGTAAGTCGTAACTCGTAACTCGAACTCGTAACGCGTTACCGATAACTCGGAGCTCGTATCTTGTATCCCTTACCTTGTAAGTCGTAACTCATAACTGGTAACTCGTTACCCATAACTCTTAACTCGTATCTTATATATTGTAACTTGTAATCCATTACCGATAACCTGGAACACATATCTTGCATCTCGTTGCTCGAAAATCGTTACCGATAAATTGGAACTCGCATCTTGTATCTCGTGACGCGTAACTCAGGACTCGGAACTCTAAAGTTTTACCGATATCTCGGAGCTCGTATCTTGCATCACTTACCTTGTAACTCGTAACTCGTAACCCGTAACTTGTTGTCCATAGCTCCGAACTCGAATCTTGTTCTCGTATCTTGTAAATCAGTGACGATAACCTTGAACTGGTATCCTAGATCTAGTAGTTCGTAGCTCGATACCGATAGGTGGAAACTCGCATCTTGTATCTCGTGACGCATAGCTCAGAACTTGGAACTCGTAACGCGTTACCGATAACTCGGAGGCTGTATCTTGTATCTCTTACCTTGTAACTCGTAACGCGAAACTCGTAACTCGTAACTCGTAACTCGTAACTCGTAACTCGTAACTCGTAACTCGTAACTCGTAACTCGTAACTCGTAACTCGTAACTCGTAACTCGTAACTCGTAACTCGTAACTCGTAACTCGTAACTCGTAACTCGTAACTCGTAACTCGTAACTCGTAACTCGTAACTCGTAACTCGTAACTCGTAACTCGTAACTCGTAACTCGTAACTCGTAACTCGTAACTCGTAACTCGTAACTCGTAACTCGTAACTCGTAACTCGTAACTCGTAACTCGTAACTCGTAACTCGTAACTCGTAACTCGTAACTCGTAACTCGTAACTCGTAACTCGTAACTCGTAACTCGTAACTCGTAACTCGTAACTCGTTACCCATTACTCGGAACTCGTATTCTTATACATGGTAACTTGTAATCCATTACCGATTACCTGGAACTCATATCTTGCATCTCGTAGCTTGTAAATCGTTACAGATAAATGGGAACTCGCATCTTGTATCTCGTGACGTGTAACTCAGAACTCAGTACTAGTAACGCGTTACCGATAACTCGGAGCTCGTATCTTGTAAATCTTAACTCGTAACTCGTTACCCATAACTCGGAACTCGTATCTTATATATCGTAACTTGTTTATCCATTACCGAAAACCTGGAACTCATATCTTGCATCTCGCAGCTCGTAAATTTTTACCGATAAATGGAAACTCGCATCTTGTATCTCGTGACGCGTAACTCAGGACTCGGAACTCGAAAGTGTTACCGATAACTCGGAGCTCGTATCTAGTATCACTTACCGTGTAACTCGCAACTCGTAACCCGTAATTCGTTGCCCATAACTCGGAACTCGAATACTGATCTAGGATCTTGTGAATGAATGACGATAACCTCGAACTCGTATCCTAGATCTAGTAGTTCGTAACTCGTTACCGATAGGTAGAAACTCGCATCTTATAACTCATGGCGCAAAACTCAGAACTCGGAACTCGTAACACGAAACCAATATCTCGGAGCTCGAATCTTGTAACTCGTAACTCGTTACCCATAACTCGAAATTCGTATTTTGTATCTAGTAGCTCGTAACTCATTACTGATTACCTGGAACTCGTATCTTGTGTATAGTAGCTTGTTACCAATAACAAGGAGCTCGTATCTTGCCTCTCGTAGCTCGTAAATCGTTACCGATAGGTGGGAACTCGCAACTTCTATCTCGTGACGCGTAACTCAGAATATGGTACTCGTAACGCGTTACCGATAACTTGGAGCATGTATTTTGTATCTCTTACCTTGTAACTCGTAAGTCGTAACTCGTAAATCGTAACGCGTAACTCGTAACTCGTAACTCGTAACTCGTAACTTGTAACTCGTAACGCGTAACTCGTAACTCGTAACTCGTAACTCGTAACTCGTAACTCGTAGCTCGTAACTCGTAACTTGTAACTCGTAACTCGTTACCCATTACCCGGAACTCGCATCTTCTATCTCGGATCTCGCAAATCATTGCCGATAACCTGGAACTCGTATCCTAGATCTTGAAGATCGTAGCTCGTTACCAATAAGTGGGAACTCGCATCTTGTATCTCGTGACGTGTAACTCAGAACTCGGTACTAGTAACGCGTTACCGATAACTCGGAGCTCGTATCTTGTAAATCGTAACTCGTAACTCGTTACCTATCACTTGGAACTCATATCTTATATATCGTAACTTGTTTATCCATTACCGAAAACCTGGAACTCATATCTTGCATCTCGTAGCTCGTAAATTGTTACCGATAAATGGGAACCCGCACTTGTATCTCGTGACGCGTAACTCAGGACTCGGAACTCGAAAGTGCTACCGATAATGCGGAGCTCGCATCTAGTATCACTTACCTGGTAACTCGCAACTCGTAACCCGTAACTCGTTGCCCATAACTCGGAACTCGAATCTTGATCTCGGATCTTGTGAATGAATGACGATAACCTCGAACTCGTATCCTAGATTTAGTAGATCGTAACTCGTTACCCATAGGTGGAAACTCGCATCTTGTAACTCATGACGTAAATCTCAGAACTCGGAATTCGTAACGCGAAACCAATAACTCGGAGCTCGTATCTTGTAGCTCGTAACTCGTAACTCGTTACCCATAACTCGGAATTCGTATCTTATATATTGTAACTTGTAATCCACTACCAATGACCTGGAAGTCGTATCTTGCATCTCGTAGCTCGTAAATCGTTTCCGATAAATGGGAACTCGCATCTTGTATCTCGTGACGTTTAACTCAGGACTCGGAACTCGAAGGTGTTACCGACAAACGACTCTTGTGTCTCGTAGCTCGTAACTCGTTACGATAAGTGGGTACTCGCATCTTGTATCTCGTAACTCGTAACTAGTACCTCGTAGATCGTAAGTCGTAATTCGTAACTCGTAACTCGTTTATCGTAACTCGCAACTCGAAACTCGTAACTCGTAATCGCAGCTTATAACTCGCTACTCATATCCCGGAACTCGCATCTTGTGTATCGTAGCTTGTAACCCATTATCAATAAACTCGTATTTTGCTTCTCGTAGCAATTAAATCGTTACCGATAAGTAGGAACTGGCAACTTGTATCTCGTGACGCGTAACTCAGAACTTGGAACTCGTAACGCGTTACCGATAACTCGAAGCTTGTATCTTGTATCTCTTATCTTGTAACTCGTTACTCGTTACCTATGACGCGAAACTCGTATCTTCTATCTCGGATCTCGCAAATCATTGCCAGTAACCTGGAACTCGTATCCTAGATCTTGAAGGTCGTAGCTCGTTACTAATAAGTGGGAACCCGCATCTTGTATCTCGTAACGTGTAACTCAGAACTAGGAACTAGTAACGCGTTACCGATAACTCGGAGCTCGTATCGATACCAGTTACGAGTAACCAATTACGACTTACGATCTACGAGGTACTAGTTACGAGTTACGATACACAAGATACGAGTTCCAGGTAATCAGTAATGAGTTACGAGCTACTAGATACAAAATACGAGTTCGGAGTTATGGGTAACGAGTTGCGAGTCACAAGATACGAGCTCCGAGTTATCGGTTACCTGTTCCGAGTTCTGAGTTCCGCGTCATGAGGCACAAGATGCGAGCTTCCACCTATCGGTAACGAGTTACGAACTACTAGATCTAGGATACGAGTTCGAGGTTATCGTCATTGATTTGCAAGATCCGAGATCAAGATACGAGTTCCGAGTTATGGGTAACGTGTTACTAGTTCCGAGTTCTGAGTTACGCGTCACGAGATACAAGGTGCGAGTTCCCACTTATCGGTAACGAATTACGAGCTACGAGAGGTAAGATACGAGTTCCAAGTAATCAGTAATGGGTTACGAGCTACTAGATACAAGATACGAGTGCCAAATTATGGGTAAAAAGTTACGAGTTACAAGATACGAGCTCCGAGTTGTCGGTTACGCGTTACGAGTTCCGAGTTCTGAATTTCACGTCATGAGATAAAAGATGCGAGTTTCCACCTATCGTTAACGAGTCACGAACTACTGGATCTAGGATACGAGTTCGAGGTTATCGTCATTGATTTACAAGATCCGAGATCAAGATTCGGGTTCCGAGTTATGGGCAACGAGTTAAGGGTTACTAGTTACCAGGTAAGGGATACAACATAAGAGCTCCGAGTTATCGGTAACGCGTTACTAGTTCCGAATTCTGAGTTATACGTCACGAGATGCAAGTTGTGTGCTCCCACTTATTGGTAACGGGTTACGATCTTCAAGATCTCGGATACGAGTTCCAGGATATCGGCAATGATTTGCGAGATCCGAGATAGAAGATACGAGTTCCGAGTAATGGGTAACGAGTTACGATTTACGAATTACGACTTACGAGTTACAAGGTAAGAGATACAAAATACATGCTCCAAGTTATCGGTAACGCGTTACGAGTTCCAAGTTCTGAGTTACGCGTCATGAGATACAAGATGCGAGCTTCCACCTATCGGTAACGAGTTACGAACTACTAGATCTAGGATACGAGTTCGAGGTTACCGTCATTGATTTACAAGATCCGAGATCAAGATTCGAGTTCCGAGTTATGGGCAACGAGTTACGGGTTACGAGCTACGGGATACAAGGTAAGTGATACAAGATACGAGCTCCGGGTTATCGGTAGCACTTTCGAGTTCCGAGTACTATATTACACGTTCCGAGATACAAGATGCGAGTTCCAATTTATCGGAAACGATTTACGAGCAACGAGATGCAAGATACGAGTTCCAGGTTATCGGTAATGGGTTACAAGTTACCATATATAAGATACGAGTTCCGAGTTATGGATAACGAGTTACGAGTTACAAGATACGAGCTCCGAGTCATCGGTAACGCGTTACTAGCTCCGAGTTCTGAGTTACACGTCACGAGATACAAGATGCGAGTTCCCATTTATCGGTAACGATTTACGAGCTACGACATGCAAGATACGAGTTCCAGGTTATCGGTATTGGATTACAAGCTACGATATATAAGATACGAGTTCCAGGTTATGGGTAACGAGTTACGAGTTACGAGTTACAAGATACAAGCTCCGAGTTATCGGTTATGCGTTACTAGTTCCGAGTTCTGAGTTACACGTCATGAGATACAAGATGCGAGCTTCCACCTATCGGTAACGGGTTACGATCTTCAAGATCTAGGATACGAGTTCCAGGTTATCGGCAATGATTTGCGAGATCCGAGATAGAAGATACGAGTTCCGAGTAATGCCTAACGAGTTACGAGTTACAAGGTAAGAGATACAAGTTACAAGCTCCGAGTTATCGGTAACGCGTTACGAGTTCCAAGTTGAGTTACGCGTCACGAGATACAAGATACGAATTCCAGGTAATCAGTAATGAATTACGAGCTACTAGAAGCAAGATACGTGTTCCGAGTTATGGGTAACGAGTTACGAGTTACAAGATACGAGCTCCGAGTTATGGGTTACGTATTACGAGTTCCGAGTTCTGAGTTTCGCGTCATGAGATACAAGATGCGAGCTTCCACCTATCGGTAACGAGTTACGAACTACTAGTTCTAGGACAGGAGTTCGAGGTTATTGTCATTGATTTACAAGATCCGAGATCAAGATTCGAGTTCCGAGTTATGGGCAAGGAGTTACGAGTTACGAGTTACGAGTTACGAGTTACGAGTTACGAGTTACGAGTTACGAGTTACGAGTTACGAGTTACGAGTTACGAGTTACGAGTTACGAGTTACGAGTTACGAGTTACGAGTTACGAGTTACGAGTTACGAGTTACGAGTTACGAGTTACGAGTTACGAGTTACGAGTTACGAGTTACGAGTTACGAGTTACGAGTTACGAGTTACGAGTTACGAGTTACGAGTTACGAGTTACGAGTTACGAGTTACGAGTAACGAGTTACGAGTTACGAGTTACGAGTTACGAGTTACGAGTTACGAGTTACGAGTTACGAGTTACGAGTTACGAGTTACGAGTTACGAGTTACGAGTTACGAGTTACGAGTTACGAGTTACGAGTTACGAGTTACGAGTTACGAGTTACGAGTTACGAGTTACAAGGTAAGAGATACAAGATACATGCTCCGAGTTATCGGTAACGAGTTACGAGTTCCAAGTTCTGAGCTATGCGTCACGAGATACAATTAGCGATTTCCCACTTATCGGTAACGATTTACGAAATACGAGAGGCAAGATACGAGTTCCTTGTTATTGGTAATGGTTTACAAGCTACGATGCACAAGATACGGGGTCCGGGTTATGAGTTTCGCGTCATGAGATACAAGATGCGAGTTCCCACTTATCGTAACGAGTTACGAGCTGCGAGACACAAGATGCGAGTTCCAAGTAATCAGTAATGAGTTACGAGCTACTAGATACAAGATAGGAGTTCCGAGTTATGGGAAACGAGTTACGAGTCACAAGATACGAGTCGTTTGTCGGTAACAACTTCGAGTTCCGAGTCCTGAGTTAAACGTCACGAGATACAAGATGCGAGTTCCCATTTATCGGAAACGATTTACGAGCTAAGAGATGCAAGATACGAGTTCCAGGTCATTGGTAGTGGATTACAAGTTACAATATATAAGATACGAATTCCGAGTTATGGGTAACGAGTTACGAGTTACGAGCTACAAGATACGAGCTCCGAGTTATTGGTTTCGCGTTACGAATTCCGAGTTCTGAGATTTACGTCATGAGTTACAAGATGCGAGTTTCCACCTATGGGTAACGAGTTACGATCTACTAAATCTAGGATACTAGTTCGAGGTTATCGTCACTGATTTACATGACACGAGATCAAGATTCGAGTTCGGAGTTATGGGCAACAAGTTACGGGTTACGAGTTACGAGTTACAAGATAAGAGATACAAGATACAAGCTCCGAGTTACGAGATGCAAGTTGTGTGCTCCCACTTATTGGTAACGGGTTACGATCTTTAAGATCTAGGATACGAGTTCCAGGATATCGGCAATGATTTACGAGATCCGAGATAGAAGATACGAGTTCCGAGTAATGGGTAACTAGTTACGATTTACGAATTACGACTTACGAGTTACAAGGTAAGAGATACAAAATACATGCTCCAAGTTATCGGTAACGCGTTACGAGTTCCAAGTTCTGAGTTACGCGTCATGAGATACAAGATGCGAGCTTCCACCTATCGGTAACGAGTTACGAACTACTAGATCTAGGATACGAGTTCGAGGTTACCGTCATTGATTTACAAGATCCGAGATCAAGATTCGAGTTCCGAGTTATGGGCAACGAGTTACGGGTTACGAGCTACGAGATACAAGGTAAGTGATACAAGATACGAGCTCCGAGTTATCGGTAACACTTTCGAGTTCCGAGTACTATATTACACGTACCGAGATACAAGATGCGAGTTCCAATTTATCGGAAACGATTTACGAGCAACGAGATGCAAGATACGAGTTCCAGGTTATCGGTAATGGATTACAAGTTACCATATATAAGATACGAGTTCCTAGTTATGGATAACGAGTTACGAGTTCTGAGTTACACGTCACGAGATACAAGATGCGAGTTCCCATTTATCGGTAACGATTTACGAGCTACGACATGCAAGATACGAGTTCCAGGTTATCGGTATTGGATTACAAGCTACGATATATAAGATACGAGTTCCAAGTTATGGGTAACGAGTTACGAGTTACGAGTTACAAGATACAAGCTCCGAGTTATCGGTAACGCGTTACTAGTTCCGAGTTCTGAGTTACACGTCATGAGATACAAGATGCGAGCTTCCACCTATCGGTAACGGGTTACGATCTTCAAGATCTAGGATACGAGTTCCAGGTTATCGGCAATGATTTGCGAGATCCGAGATAGAAGATACGAGTTCCGAGTAATGGCTAACGAGTTACGAGTTACAAGGTAAGAGATACAAGATACAAGCTCCGAGTTATCGGTAACGCGTTACGAGTTCCAAGTTGAGTTACGCGTCACGAGATACAAGATACGAATTCCAGGTAATCAGTAATGAATTACGAGCTACTAGAAGCAAGATACGTGTTCCGAGTTATGGGTAACGAGTTACGAGTTACAAGATACGAGCTCCGAGTTATGGGTTACGCGTTACGAGTTCCGAGTTCTGAGTTTCGCGTCATGAGATACAAGATGCGAGCTTCCACCTATCGGTAACGAGTTACGAACTACTAGTTCTAGGACACGAGTTCGAGGTTATTGTCATTGATTTACAAGATCCGAGATCAAGATTCGAGTTCCGAGTTATGGGAAAGGAGTTACGGGTTACGAGTTACGAGTTACAAGGTAAGTGATACAAGATACGAGCTCCGAATCATCGGTTCCAGGTTATCGGTAATGGATTACAAGTTACCATGTATAAGAATACGAGTTCCGAGTAATGGGTAACGAGTTACGAGTTACGAGTTACGAGTTACGAGTTACGAGTTACGAGTTACGAGTTACGAGTTACGAGTTACGAGTTACGAGTTACGAGTTACGAGTTACGAGTTACGAGTTACGAGTTACGAGTTACGAGTTACGAGTTACGAGTTACGAGTTACGAGTTACGAGTTACGAGTTACGAGTTACGAGTTACGAGTTACTTGTTACGAGTTACTTGTTACGAGTTACTTGTTACGAGTTACGAGTTACGAGTTACGAGTTACGAGTTACGAGTTACGAGTTACGAGTTACGAGTTACGAGTTACGAGTTACGAGTTACGAGTTACGAGTTACGAGTTACGAGTTACGAGTTACGAGTTACGAGTTACGAGTTACGAGTTACGAGTTACGAGTTACGAGTTACGAGTTACGAGTTACGAGTTACGAGTTACGAGTTACGAGTTACGAGTTACGAGTTACGAGTTACGAGTTACGAGTTACGAGTTACGAGTTACGAGTTACGAGTTACGAGTTACGAGTTACGAGTTACGAGTTACGAGTTACGAGTTACGAGTTACGAGTTACGAGTTACGAGTTACGAGTTACGAGTTACGAGTTACAAGGTAAGAGATACAAGATACATGCTCCGAGTTATCGGTAACGAGTTACGAGTTCCAAGTTCTGAGCTATGCGTCACGAGATACAATTAGCGATTTCCCACTTATCGGTAACGATTTACGAAATACGAGAGGCAAGATACGAGTTCCTTGTTATTGGTAATGGTTTACAAGCTACGATGCACAAGATACGGGGTCCGGGTTATGAGTTTCGCGTCATGAGATACAAGACGCGAGTTCCCACTTATCGTAACGAGTTACGAGCTGCGAGACACAAGATGCGAGTTCCAAGTAATCAGTAATGAGTTACGAGCTACTAGATACAAGATAGGAGTTCCGAGTTATGGGAAACGAGTTACGAGTCACAAGATACGAGTCGTTTGTCGGTAACACCTTCGAGTTCCGAGTCCTGAGTTAAACGTCACGAGATACAAGATGCGAGTTCCCATTTATCGGAAACGATTTACCAGCTACGAGATGCAAGATACGAGTTCCAGGTCATTGGTAGTGGATTACAAGTTACAATATATAAGATACGAATTCCGAGTTATGGGTAACGAGTTACGAGTTACGAGTTACGAGCTACAAGATACGAGCTCCGAGTTATTGGTTTCGCGTTACGAATTCCGAGTTCTGAGATTTTTGTCATGAGTTACAGGATGCTAGTTTCCACCTATGGGTAACGAGTTACGATCTACTAAATCTAGGATACGAGTTCGAGGTTATCGTCACTGATTTACATGATCCGAGATCAAGATTCGAGTTCGGAGTTATGGGCAACAAGTTACGGGTTACGAGTTACGAGTTACAAGATAAGAGATACAAGATACAAGCTCCGAGTTATCGGTAACGCGTTACGAGTACCAAGTTCTGAGTTACGCGTCACGAGATACAAGTTGCGAGTTCCCAGTTATCGGTAACGATTTACGAGCTGCGAGAGGCAAGATACGAGTTCCTTGTTATTGATAATGGGTTAAAAGCTACGATACACAAGATTTGAGTTCCGCGATATGAGTAGCGAGTTATAAGCTGCGATTTACGAATTACGAGTTACGAGTTTCGAGTTGGGAGTTGCGAGTTACGATATACGAGCTACGAATTACGACCTACGATCTACGACGTACTAGTAACGAGTTACGAGATACAAGTTGCGAGTTCCCATTTTTTGGAAACGATTTACGAGGTGCAAGATACGAGTTCCAGGTTATTGGTAGTGGATTACAAGTTACAATATATAAGATACGAGTTCCGAGTTATGGGTAACGATACAAGTTACAACTCGAAACTCGCATCTCGAAACTCGTAACTCGTAACCCGTAAATCGCAGCTTATAACTCGCTACTTATAACCCGGAACTCGTATCTTGTGCATCTTAGCTCGTAAATCGTAACCGATAAGTGGGAACTCGCATCTTGTATCTCGTGACGCGTAACTCAGAGCTTGGAACTCGTAACGCGTTACCGACAACTCGGAGCCTGTATCTTGCATGTCTTACCTTGTAACTCGTAACTCGTAACGCGTAACTCGTAACTCGTAACTCGTAACTCGTAACTCGTAACTCGTAACTCGTAACTCGTAACTCGTAACTCGTAACTCGTAACTCGTAACTCGTAACTCGTAACTCGTAACTCGTAACTCGTAACTCGTAACTCGTAACTCGTAACTCGTAACTCGTAACTCGTAACTCGTAACTCGTAACTCGTAACTCGTAACTCGTAACTCGTAACTCGTAACTCGTAACTCGTAACTCGTAACTCGTAACTCGTAACTCGTAACTCGTAACTCGTAACTCGTAACTCGTAACTCGTTAACCATTACTCGGAACTCGTATTCTTATACATGGTAACTTGTAATCCATTACCGATAACCTGGAACTAATATCTTGCATTTCGTAGCTCGTAAATCGTTACAGATAAATGGGAACTCGCATCTTGTATCTCGTGACGCCTAACTCAGGACTCGGAGCTCGAAGGTGTTACCGATAATTCTGAGCTCGTATCTTGTATCACTTACCCTGTAACTCGTAACTCGTAACCCGTAACTCCTTGCCCATAACTCGGAACTCGAATCTTGACCTCGGATCTTGTAAATCAATGATGATAACCTCGAACTCGTGTCCTAGATCTAGTAGTTCGTAACTCGTTACCGATAGGTGGAAGCTCGCATGTTGTATCTCATGACGCGAAACTCAGAACTCGGAACCAGTAACGCGTTACCGATAACTCGGAGCTCGTATCTTGTAACTCGTAACTCGTTACCCATAACTCGGAACTCGTATCTTATATATTGTAACTAGTAACCCACTACCAATAACCTGAAACTCGTATCTTGCATCTCGTAGTTCGTAACTCGTTACCGATAAGTGGGAACTCGCAACTTGTATCTCTTGACGCGTAACTCAGAACTTGGAACTGGTTACTCGTTACCCATAACTCGGAACTCGTATCTTATATATCGTAACTTGTAATCCATTACCGATAACCTGTAACTCGTATCTTGCATCTCGTAGCTCGTAAATCATTACCGATAAATGGGAACTCGCATCTTGTATCTCGTGACACGTAACTCAGGACTCGGAACTCGAAGGTGTTACCGACAACTCGGAGCTAGTATCTTGTATCACTTACCTTGTAACTCGTAACTCGTAACTCGTTACCCATTACTCGGAACTCGTATGTTCTGTCTCGGATCTCGCAAATCATTGCCGATAACCTGGAACTCGTATCCTAGATCTTGAAGATCGTAACTAGTTACCAATAAGTGGGAACTCGCATCTTGTATCTCGTGACGTAAAACTCAGATCTCGGAACTAGTAACGCGTTACCGACAACTCGGAACTCGTATCTTGTAACTCGTAACTCGTAACTCATTACCCATAACTCGGAACTCGTATCTTATATATCGTAACTTGTAATCCATTGCCGATAACCTGGAACTCGTGTCTGGCATCTCGTTGCTCGTAAATCGTTACCGATAAATGGGAACTCGCATCTTGTATCTCGTGACGCGTAACTCAGGACTCGTAACTTGAAGGTGTTACCGACAACTCGGAGCTTGTATCTTGTATCACTTACCTTGTAACTCGTAACTCGTAATACGTAACTCGTTGCCCATAACTCGGAACCCGAAACTTGATCTCGGATCTTGCAAATCAATGACGATAACCTCTAACTCGTATCCTAGATCTAGTAGTTCGTAACCCGTTACCCATAACTCGGAACTCGTATCTTGTTTCTAGTAGCTCGTAACTCATTACGATAAGCGGGAACTCGTAACACGTAACTAGTACCTCGTAGATCGTAAGTCGTAATTCGTAGCTCGCAACTGGTATATCGTAACTCGCAACTCGATACTCGCACATCGAAACTCGTAACTCGAAGCTCGTAACTCGTAACCCGTAAATCGCAGCTTATAACTCGCTTCTCATAACCTGGAACTCGTATCTTGTGTATCGTAGCTTGTAACCCATTACCTATAACAAGGGACTCGTATCTTACCTCTAGTAGCTCGTAAATCGTTACCCGATAAGTGGGAACTCGCACCTTGTATCTCGTGACGCGCAACTCAGAACTTGGAACACGTAACGCGTTACCGATAACTCGGAGCTTGTATCTTGCATCTCGTTGCTCGTAAATCGTTACCGATAAATGGGAACTCGCATCTTGTATTTCGTGACGCATAACTCAGGACTCGGAACTCGAAAGTTTTACCGATATCTCGGAGCTCGTATCTTGTATCTCGTGACGCGTAACTCAGGACTCGTAACTCGAAGGTGTTATCGACAACTCGGAGCTTGTATCTTGTATCAATTACCTTGTAACTCGTAACTCGTAATACGTAACTCGTTGCCCATAACTCGGAACCCGAATCTTGATCTCGGATCTTGCAAGTCAATGACGATAACCTCTAGCTCGTATCCTAGATCTAGTAGTTCGTAACTCGTTACCGGTAGGTGGAAACTCGCATCTTGTTCCTAATGACGCGGAACTCAGAACTCGGAACTCGTATCTTGTTTCTAGTAGCTCGTAACTCATTTCTGATTACCTGGAACTCGTTATTTGTGTCTCGTAGCTCGAAACTCGTTACGATAAGCGGGAACCCGCATCTTGTATCTCGTAACTCGTAACTAGTACCTCGTAGATCGTAAGTCGTTATTCGTAACTCGTAACTCGTAACTCGTATATCGTAACTAGCAACTCGAAACTCGAAACTCGAAGCTCGAAAATCGAAACTCGTAACTCGTAAATCGCAGCTTATAACTCGCTTCTCATATCCCGGATCTTGTATCTTGTGTATCGTAGCTTGTGAGCCATTATCAATAGCAAGGAACTCGTATCTTGCCTCTCGTAGCTCGTAAATCGTTACCGATAAGTGGGAACTCGCAACTTGCATCTCGTGACGCGTAACTCAGAACTTGTAACTCATAACGCGTTACCGATAACTCGGAACTCGTTTCTTCTATCTCGGATCTCGCGACTCACTGCCGATAACCAGGAACTCGGTTCCTAGATCATGAAGATCGTAACTCGTTACCAATAAGTGGGAACTCGCATCTCGTATCTCGTGACGTGTAACTCAGAACTCGAAACTCGTAACACGCTACCGATAACTCGGAGCTGGTAACTTATATACCGTAACTTGTAATCCATCACCGATAACCTGGAACTTGTATCTTGCATCTCGTTGCTCGTAAATCTTTACCGATAAATGGGAACTCGCATCTATCTCGTGACGCGTAACTCAAGACTCGGAACTCGAAAGTGTTACCGATAACTCGGAGCTCGTCTCTTGTATCACTTAGCCCGTAACCCGTAACCCGTAACTCGTTGCCCATAACTTCGAACTCGAATATTGATCTCGTATCTTGTAAATCAATGACGATAACCTCGAACTAGCATCCTAGATCTAGTAGTTCGTAACTCGTTACCGTTAGGTGGAAACTCTCATCTTGTATCTCATGACGCGAAACTCAGAACTCGGAACTCGTAACGCGTAACCGACAACTCGGTGCGCATATCCTGTAACTCGTAACTCTTTACCCATTACTCGAAACTCCTGTCTTGTATCTAGTAGCTCGTAACTCATTACTAATCACCTGGAACTCGCATCTTGTGTCTCGCAGCTCGTAACTCGTTACGATAAGTGGGAACTCGCATCTTTTATCTCGTAACTCATAACCCGGAACCCGTATCTTGTGTATCGTAGCTTGTAACCCATTACCAATAACAAGGAACTCGTAACTTGCCTCTCGTAGTTCGTAAAACGTTACCGATAAATGGAAACTCGCATCTTGTATCTCGTGAGTCCTAACTCAGGACTCCGAGCTCGAAAGTGTTACCGATAAATCGGAGCTCGTATCTTGTATCACTTACCTTGTAACTTGTAACTCGTAACCCGTTTCTCATTGCCCATAACTCGAATCTTGATCTCGGATCTTGTAAATCAATGACGATAACCTCGAACTCGTGTCCTAGAACTAGCAGTTCGTAACCCGTTACCGATAGGTGGAAGCTCGCATCTTGTATCTCATGACGCGAAACTCAAAACTTGGAACTCGTAAAGCGTAACCGATTACTCGGAGCTCGTATCTTGTAACTCGTAACTTGTTACCCATAACTCGGGACCCGTATCTTGTTTCTAGTAGCTCGTAACTCATTACTGATTACCTGGAACTCGTATCTTGTGTCTCGTAGCTCGTAACTCGTTACGATAAGTTGGAACTCGTATCTTGTATCACCTACCTTGTAAGTTGTAACTCGTAACTCGTACCGCGTTACCGATAACTCAAAGCGCGTATCTTATATACCGTAACTTGTAATCCATCACCGATAACCTGGAACTCGTATCTTGCATGTTGTTGCTCGTAAATCGTTACCGATAAATAGGAACTCGCATCTAGTATCTCGTGACGCGTAACTCAGGACTCGCAACTCGAAAGTGTTACCGATAACTTGGAGCTTGTATCTTGTATCTCTTACCTTCTAACTCGTAACTAGTAACTCGTAACTCGTTACCCATTACTCGGAACTCGTTTCTTCTATCTCGGATCTCGCGACTCACTGCCGATAACCAGGAACTCGGTTCCTAGATCATGATGATCGTAACTCGTTATCAATAAGTGGGAACTCGCGTCTCGTATCTCGTGACGTGTAACTCAAAACTCGGAACTCGTCATACGTTACCGATAACTCGGAGCTGGTATCTTATATACCGTAACTTGTAATCCATCACCGATAACCTGGAACTTGTATCTTGCATCTCGTTGCTCGTAAATCGTTACCGATAAATGGGAACTCGCATCTAGTATCTCGTGACGCGTAACTCATAACTCGGAACTCGAAAGTGTTACCGATAACTCGGAGCTCGTATCTTGTATCACTTAGCTTGTAACTGGTAACCCGTAACCCGTAACTCGTTGCCCATAACTTCGAACTCGAATCTTGATCTCGTATCTTGTAAATCAATGACGATAACCTCGAACTGGCATCCTAGATCTAGTAGTTCGTAACTCGTTACCGATAGGTGGAAACTCTCATCTTGTATCTCATGACGCGAAACTCATAACTCGGAACTCGTAACGCGTAACCGACAACTCGGTGCGCATATCTTGTAACTCGTAACTCTTTACCCATTGCTCGGAACTCCTGTCTTGTATCTAGTAGCTCGTAACTCATTACTGATCACCTGGAACTCGCATCTTGTGCCTCGCAGCTCGTAACTCGTTACGATAAGTGGGAACTTGCATCTTTTATCTCGTAACTCATAACCCGGAACCCGTATCTTGTGTATCGTAGCTTGTAACCCATTACCAATAACAAGGAACTCGCATCTTGCCTCTCGTAGTTCGCAAATCGTTACCGATAAATGGGAACTCGTATCTTGTATCTCGTGAGGCCTAATTCAGGACTCCGAGCTCAAAAGTGTTACCGATAAATCGGAACCAGTATCTTGTATCACTTACCTTGTAACTTGTAACTCGTAACCCGTATCTCATTGCCCATAACTCGGAACTCGAATCTTGATTTTGGATCTTGTAAATCAATGACGATAACCTCGAACTCGTGTCCTAGAACTAGCAGTTCGTAACTCGTTACCGATAGGTGGAAGCTCGCATCCTGTATCTCATGACGCGAAACTCAGAACTTGGAACTCGTAAAGCGTAACCGATAACTCGGAGCTCGTATCTTGTAACTCGTAACTCGTTACCCATAACTCGGAACACGTATCTTGTGTATCGTAGCTTGTAGCCCATTACCAATAACAAGGAACTCGTATATTGCCTCTCGTAACTCGTAACTCGTTACCCATAACTCGGAACTCGTATCTTATATATTGTAACTTGTAATCCACTACCAATAACCTGGAACTCGTATCTTTCATCGTGTAGCTCGTAAATCGTTACCGATAAATGAAAACGCGCATCTTGTATCTCGTGACGTTTAACTGAGGACTCGGAACTGTAAGGTGTTACCGACAACTCGGAGCTCGTAACTCATGTCACTTACCTTGTAACTCGTAACTCGTAACCCGTAACTCGTTACCCATAACTCGGAACTCGAATCTTGATCTCGGATCTTGCAAATCAGTGACGATAACCTCGAACTCGTATCCTAGATCTAGTTGTTCGTAACTCGTTACCGATAGGTGGAAGCTCGCATCTTGTACCTCATGACGCGTAACTCAAAACTTGGAACTCGTAACGTGTTACCGATAATTCGGAGCTTGCATCTTGTATCTCTTACCTTGTAACTCGTAACTCGTAACTCGTTACCCATTACTCGGAACTCATATCCTCTATCTCGGATCTCGCAAATCATTGCCGATAACCTGGAACTCGTATCCTAGATCATGAAGATCGTAACTCGTTACCAATAAGTGGGAACTCGCATCTCGTATCTCGTGACGTGTAACTCAGAACTCGGAACTCGTAACAGGTTACCGATAACTCGGAGCTGGTATCTTATATACCGTAACTTGTAATCCATCTCCGATAACCAGGAACACGTATCTTGCATCTCGTTGCTTGTAAATCGTTACCGATAAGTGGGATATCGCAACTTGTATCTCATGACGCGAAACTCAGAACTCGTAACTCGTAACGCGTAACCGACAACTTGTAGCGCATATCTTGTAACTCGTAACTCGTTACCCATTACTCGGAACTCCTATCTTGTATTTAGTAGCTCGTAACTTATTACTGATCACCTGGAACTCGCATCTTGTGTCTCGCAGCTCGTAACTCGTTACGATAAGTGGGAACTCGCATCTTTTATCTCGTAACTCATAACCCGGAACCCGTATCTTGTGTATCGTAGCTTGTAACCCATTACCAATAACAAAGAACTCGTATCTTGCCTCTCGTAGTTCGTAAATCGTTACCGATAAATGGGGACTCGCATCTTGTATCTCGTGAGGCCTAGCTCAGGACTCCGAGCTCGAAAGTGTTACCGATATTTCGGAGCTCGTATCTTGTATCGCTTACCTTATAACTCGTAACCCGTATCTCGTTGCCCTTAACTCGGAACTCGAATCTTGATTTCGGATCTTGTAAATCAATGAAGATCACCTCGAACTCGTGTCCTAGAACTAGCAGATCGTAACTCGTTACCGATAGGTGGAAGCTCGCATCTTGTATCTCATGACGCGAAACTCAGAACTTGGAACTCGTAAAGCGTAACCGATAACTCGGAGCTCGTATCTTATAACTCGTAACTCGTAACTCGTTACCCATAACTCGGAACACGTATCTTGTATTTCTAGTAGCTCGTAACTCATTACTGATTACCTGGAACTCGTATCTTGTGTCTTATAGCTCGTAATTCGTTACGATAAGTGGGAACCCGTATCACTTACCTTGTAAGTCGTAACTCGTAACTCGTTACCCATAACTCGGAACTCGTATCTTATATATCGTTACTTGTAATCCATTACCGATAACCTGGAACACGTATCTTGCATCTCGTTGCTTGTAAATCATTACCGATAAGAGGGATACCGCAACTTGTATCTCGTGACGCGTAACTCAGAACTTGAAACTCGTAACGTGTTACCGATAACTCGGAGCTTGTATCTTGTATCTCTTACCTTGTATCTTGTAACTCGTAACTCGTTACCCATTACTCGGAACTCGTATCTTCTATCTCGGATCTCGCAAATCATTGCCGATAACCTGGAGCTCGTATCCTAGATCTTGAAGATCGTAACTCGTTACCAATAAGTGGGAACTCACATCTTGTATCTCGTGACGTATAACTCAGAACTCGGAACTAGTAACGCGTTACCGATAACTCGGAGCTTGTCTCTTGTATCACTTACCTTGTAACTCTTAACTCGTAACTCGTTACCCATTACTCGGAACCCGTATGTTCTGTCTCGGATCTCGCAAATCATTGCCGATAACCTGGAACTCGTATCCTAGATCTTGAAGATCGTAACTGGTTACCAATA
Organism: Bruchidius siliquastri; assembly: GCA_949316355.1. Lineage (NCBI taxonomy): Eukaryota > Metazoa > Arthropoda > Insecta > Coleoptera > Chrysomelidae > Bruchidius > Bruchidius siliquastri. Next base: position 24,281,021 of record OX438529.1, read on the forward strand.
AGTGGGAACTCGAATCTTGATCTCGGATCTTGTAAATCAATGACGATAACCTCGAACTCGTATCCTAGATCTAGTAGTTCGTAACTCGTTACCGATAGGTGGAAACTCGCATCTTGTATCTCATGACGTGGAACTCAGAACTCGGAACTCGTATCAGGTAACCGATAACTCGGAGCTCGTATCTTGTATCTCGTAACTCGTTACCCATAACTCGGTACTCATATCTTGTATGTAGTAGCTCGTAACTCATTACTGATTACCTGGAACTCGTATCTTGTGTCTCGTAGCTCGTAAAAGTTACGATAAGTGGGAACTCGCATCTTGTATCTCGTAACTTGTAACTAGTACCGCGTAGATCGTAAGTCGTAATTCGTAACTCGTAACTCGTATATCGTAACTCGCAACTCGCAACTCGCAACTCGAAACTCGAAACTTGAAACTCGGAACTCGTAACTCGTAAATCGCAGCTTATAACTCGCTACTCATATCCCGGAAATCGCATCTTGTGTATCGTAGCTTGTAACCCATTATCAATAACAAGGAACTTGTATCTTGCCTCTCGTAGCTCGTAAATCGTTACCGATAAGTGAAAACCCGCAACATGTATCTCGTGACGCGTAACTCAGAACTTGGAACTCGTAACGCGTTACCGATAACTCGAAGCCTGTATCTTGTATATCTTACCTTGTAACTCGTTACCTATGACTCGGAACTCGTATCTTATATATCGTAACTTGTAATCCATTACCGATAACCTGGAACACGTATCTTGCATCTCGTTGCTTGTAAATCGTTACCGATGAGTGGGATATCGAAACGTGTATCTCGTGACGTGTAACTTAGAACTTGGAACTCGTAACGCGTTACCGATAACTCGGAGCTCGTATCTATATACTGCAACTTGTAATCCATCACCGATAACCTGGTTCCCATATATTGCATCTTGTTGGTTGTAAATCGTTACCGATAAATGGGAACTCGCATCCTAGTATCTCGTGACGCGTAATTTAGGACTCGGAACTCGAAAGTGTTACCATAACTTGGAGCTCGTATCTTGTATCACTTACCTTGTAACTCGTAACCCGTAACCCGTAACTCATAGCCCATAACTCCGGAATCGAATCTTGATCTCGTATCTTGTAAATCAATGACGATAACCTCGAACTGGTATCCTAGATCTAGTAATTCGTAACTCGTTACCCATAGGTGTAAACTCGCATCTTGTAACTCATGACGCAAACCTCAGAACTCGGAGCTCGTAGCGCGTATCCAATAACTCGGATCTCGTATCTTGTATCTTGTAACTCGTAGCTAGTTACCCATAACTCAGAACTCGTATCTTGTATCTAGTAGCTCGTAACTCATTTCTGATTACCTGGAATTCGTATCTTGTGTCTCGTAGCTCGTAACTCGTTACGATAAGTGGAAACTCGCATCGTGTATCTCGTAACTCGTAACTAGTGCCTCGTAGATCGAAGTCTTAATTCGTAACTCGTATATCGTAACTCGCAACTCGAAACTCGTAACTTGAAACTAGTAACTCGAAACTCGTGACTCGTAACTCGTAAATCGCGGCTTATAACTCGCTACTCAGAACCCGGAACTCGTATCTTGTGTATCGTAGCTTGTAGCCCATTACCAATAACAAGGAACTCGTAAATTACCTCTCGCAGCTCGTAGATCGTTACCGATGAGTGGGAACCCGCAACATGCATCCTGTGACGCGTAACTCAGAACTTGGAACTCATAACGCGTTACCGATAACTCGGAGCTCGTATCTTATATACCGTAACTTGTAATTTATCACCGATAACCTGGAATTCGTATCTTGCCTCTCGTAGCTCGAAAATCGTTATCGATAAGCGGGGACTTGCAACTTGCATCTCGTGACGCGTAATTCATTACTGATTACCTGGAATTCGTATCTTGTGTCTCGTAGCTCGTAACTCGTTACGATAAGTGGAAACTCGCATCGTGTATCTCGTAATTAGTGCCTCGTAGATCGTATGTCATAATTCGTAACTCGTAACTCGTATATCGTAACTCGCAGCTCGAAACTCGTACCTTGAAACTCGTAACTCGAAACTCGTGACTCGTAACTCGTAACTCGTAAATCGCTGCTTATAACTCGCTACTCAGAACCCGGAACTCGTATCTTGTGTATCGTAGCTTGTAGCCCATTACCAATAACAAGGAACTCGTATATTGCCTCTCGTAGCTCGTAAATCGTTACCGATAAGTGGGAACTCGCAACTAGCATCTTGTGACGCGTAACTCAGAACTTGGAACTCATAACGCGTTACCGATAACTCGAAGCTTGTATCTTGTATCTCTTACCTTCTAACTCGTAACTAGTAACTCATAACTTGTTACCCATTACCCATTACTCGGAACTCGTTTCTTCTATCTCGGATCTCGCGAATCACTGCCGATAACCTGGAACTCGGTTCCTATATCATGAAGATCGTAACTCGTTACTAATAAGTGGGAACCAGCATCTTGTATCACGTAACGTGTAACTCAGAACTCGGAACTCGAAGGTGTTACCGACAACTCGGAGCTCGTATCTTGTATCACGTACCTTGTAAGTCGTAACTCGTAACTCGTAACACGTTACCCATAACTCGGAACTCGTATCTTATATATCGTAACTTGTAATCCATTACCGATAACCTGGAACACGTATCTTGCATCTCGTTGCTTGTAAATCGTTACCGATAAGAGGGATACCGCAACTTGTATCTCGTGACGCGTAACTCAGAACTTGAAACTCGTAACGTGTTACCGATAACTCGGAGCTTGTATCTTGTATCTCTTACCTTGTATCTTGTAACTCGTAACTCGTTACCCATTACTCGGAACTCGTATCTTCTATCTCGGATCTCGCAAATCATTGCCGATAACCTGGAACTCGTATCCTAGATCTTGAAGATCGTAACTGGTTACCAATAAGTGGAAACTCGAATCTTGATCTCGGATCTTGTAAATCAATGACGATAACCTCGAACTCGTATCCTAGATCTTGTAGTTCGTAACTCGTTACCGATAGGTGGAAACTCGCATCTTGTATCTCATGACGCGGAACTCAGAACTCGGAACTCGTATCAGGTAACCGATAACTCGGAGCTCGTATCTTGTATCTCGTTACTCGTTACCCATAACTCGGTACTCATATCTTGTATGTAGTAGCTCGTAACTCATTACTGATTACCTGGAACTCGTATCTTGTGTCTCGTAGCTCGTAAAAGTTACGATACGTGGGAACTCGCATCTTGTATCTCGTAACTTGTAACTAGTACCGCGTAGATCGTAAGTCGTAATTCGTAACTCGTAACTCGTATATCGTAACTCGCAACTCGAAACTCGAAACTTGAAACTCGAAACTCGTAACTCGTAAATCGCAGCTTATAACTCGCTACTCATATCCCGGAAATCGCATCTTGTGTATCGTAGCTTGTAACCCAATATCAATAACAAGGAACACGTATCTTGCCTCTCGTAGCTCGTAAATCGTTACCGATAAGTGAAAACTCGCAACATGTATCTCGTGACGCGTAACTCAGAACTAGGAACTCGTAATGCATTATCGATAACTCGGAGCTTGTATCTTGTATCTCTTACCTTGTAACTCGTAACTCGTAACACTTAACCCGTTACTCATTACTCGGAACTCGTATCTTCTATCTCGGATCTCGCAAATCATTGCCAATAACCTGGAACTCGTATCCTAGATCTTGAAGGTCATAACTCGTTACCAATAAGTGGAAACTCGCATCTTGTATCTCATGACGCGAAACTCAGAACTCTGAACTCGTAACGCGTAACCGATGACTCGGAGCTCGTATCTTGTAACTCGTAACTCTTTACCCATAACTTGGAACTCGTATCTTGTATCTAGTAGCTCGTAACCCATTACTGATTACCTGGAACTCGTATCTTGTGTCTCGTAGCTCGTAACTCGTTACGATAAGCGGGAACTCGCATCTTGTATCTCGTAACTCGTAACTAGTACCTCGTAGATATTAAATCGTAATTCGTAGCTCGTAACTGGTATATCGTAACTCGAAGCTCGCACCTCGATACTCGAAACTCTTAACTCGAAACTCGTAACTCGTAACCCGTAAATCGCCGCTTATAAATCGCTACTCACAACCCGGAACTCGTATCTTGTGTAACGTAGCTTGTAACCCATTACCAATAACAAGGGACTCGTATCATACCTCTCGTTGATCGTAAATCGTTACCGATAAGTGGGAACTCGCATCTTGTATCTCGTGACGCGTAACTCGGAACTTGGAACTCGTAACGCGTTACCGATAACTAGGAGCCTGTAGCTTGTATCTCTTAACTTGTAACTCGTAACTCGTGACTCGTAACTCGTAACTCGTAACTCGTAACTCGTAACTCGTAACTCGTAACTCGTAACTCGTAACTCGTAACTCGTAACTCGTAACTCGTAACTCGTAACTCGTAACTCGTAACTCGTAACTCGTAACTCGTAACTCGTAACTCGTAACTCGTAACTCGTAACTCGTAACTCGTAACTCGTAACTCGTAACTCGTAACTCGTAACTCGTAACTCGTAACTCGTAACTCGTAACTCGTAACTCGAAACTCGAAACTCGAAACTTGAAACTCGAAACTCGAAACTCGAAACTCGAAACTCGAAACTCGAAACTCGAAACTCGAAACTCGTAACTCCTAAATCGCAGCTTATAACTCGCTACTCATAACCCGGAAATCGCATCTTGTGTGTCGTAGCTTGTAACCCATTATCAATAACAAGGAACTCGTATCTTGCCTCTCGTAGCTCGTAAATCATTACCGATAAGTGAAAACTCGCAACATGTATCTCGTGACGCGTAACTCAGAACTTGGAACTCGTAACGCGTTACCGATAACTCGAAGCCTGTATCTTGTATATCTTACCTTGTAACTCGTTACCTATGACTCGGAACTCGTATCTTCTATCTCGGATCTCGCAAATCATTGCCGGTAACCTGGAACTCGTATCCGAGATCTTGAAGATCGTAGCTCGTTACCAATAAGTGGGAACTCGCATCTTGTATCTCGTGACGTGTAACTCAGAACTTGGAACTAGTAACGCGTTACCGATAAGTCAGAGCTTGTATCTTGTAACTTGTAACTCGTACCTCGTTACTCATAACTCAGAACACGTATCTTATATATCGTAACTTGCAATCCATTACCGATAACCTGGAACTCGTATCTTGTGTATCGTAGCTTGTAACCCATTATCAATAACAAGGAACTCGTATCTTGCCTCTCGTAGCTCGCAAATCGTTACCGATAAGTGGCAACTCGCAACTTGTATATCGTGACGTGTAACTCAGAACTTGGAACTTGTAATGCATTATCGATAACTCGGAGCTTGTATCTTGTATCTCTTACCTTGTAACTCGTACCTTGCAACTCGTAACTCGTTACCCATTGGTCGGAACAGGTACCTTCTCTCGGATCTCGCAAACCATTGCCGATAACCTGGAACTCGTATACTAGATCTTGAAGATCGTAACTCGTTACCCATAAGTGGGAACCCGCATCTTGTATCTCATGACGCAAAACTCAGACCTCGGAACTCGTAACGCGTAACCGATAACTTGGAGCTCGTATGTTGTAATTTGTAACTCTTTACGCATAACTTGGAACTCGTACCTTGTATCTAGTATCTCGTAACCCATTACTGATTACCTGGAACTCGTATCTTGTGTCTCGTAGCTCGTAACTCGTTACGATAAGCGGAAACTCGCATCTTGTATCTCGTAACTCGTAACTAGTACCTCGTAGATCTTAAGTCGTAATTCGTAGCTCGTAACTAGTATATCGTAACTCGAAACTCGATGCTCGCACCTCGAAACTCGTAACTCGTAACCCGTAACTTGTTGCTCATAACTCGGAACTCGAATCTTAATCTCGGATCTTGCAAATCAATGACGGTAACCTCGAACTCGTATCCTAGATCTATTAGTTCGTAACTCGTCACCGAAGGGTGGAAACTCGCATCTTGTATCTCAAGACGCGGAACTCAGACCTCGGAACTTGTATCAGGTAACGGATAACTCGGAGCTCGTATCTTGTAACTCGTAACTCGTTACCCATAACTCGGAACTCATATCTTGTATCTAGTAGCTCGTAACACATTACTGATTACCTAGTACTCGTATCTTTTATCTCGTAACTCGTAACTAGTGCCTCGTATATCGTAAGTCGTAATTCGTAACTCGTAACTCGTATATCGTAACTCGCAACTCGAAACTCTTAACTTGAAACTAGTAACTCGTAACTCGTAACTCGTAGCTCGTAACTTGTAAATCGCAGCTTATAACTCGCTACTCAGAACCCGGAACTCGTATCTTGTGTATAATAGCTTGTAGCCCATTACCAATAACAAGGAACTCGTATATTGCCTCTCGTAGCTCGTAAATCGTTACCGATAAGTGGGAACCCGCAACTTGCATCTCGTGACGCGTAACTCAGGACTCGGAACTGGAAAGTGTTACCATAACTCGGAGCTTGTATCTTGTATCGCTTACCTTGTAACTCGTATCTAGTAACTCATAACTCGTTACCCATTACTCGGAACTCGTTTCTTCTATCTCGGATCTCGCGAATCACTGCCGATAACCTGGAACTCGGTTCCTAGATCATGAAGATCGTAACTCGTTACTAATAGGTGGGAACCCGCATCTTGTATCTCGTGACGCGTAACTCAGAACTTGGAACTCATAACGCGTTACCGATAACTCGGAGCATGTATCTTGTATCTCTTACATTCTAACTCGTAACTAGTAACTCATAACTCGTTACCCATTACTCGGAACTCGTTTCTCCTATCTCGGATCTCGCAAATCACTGCCGATAACCTGGAACTCGGTTCCTAGATCATGAAGATCGTAACTCGTTACTAATAGGTGGGAACCCGCATCTTGTATCTCGTAACGTGTAAATCAGAACTCGGAACTCGAAGGTGTTACCGACAACTCGGAGCTCGTATCTTGTATCACTTATCTTGTAACTCGTAACTCGTAACCCGTAACTCGTTGTTCATAACTCGGAACTCGAATCTTGATCTCGGATCTTGTAAATCGAGGACGATAAGCTTGAACTCGTATCTTAGATCTAGTAGTTGGTAACTCGTTACCGATAGGTGGAAACTTATATCTTGTATCTCTTGACGCGAAACGCAGAACTCGGAACTCGTAACGCGTAACCGATAACTCGGTGCGCGTACCTTATAACTCGTAACTCGTTACAGATAACTCGGAACTCGTATCTTGTATCTAATAGCTCGTAACTCATAACTGATTTCCTGGAGCTCGTATCTTGCATCTCGTAGCTCGTAAATCGTTACCGATAAATGGGAACTCGCATCTTGTATCTCGTGACGCGAAACTCGGAACCCATAACAGGTAACCGATAACTCGGAGCTCGTATGTTGTAGCTAGTAGCACGTAACTCATTACTGATTACCTGAAGCTCGTATCCTGTGTCTCGTAGCTCGCAACTCGTTACCATAAGTGGGAACTCGCATCTTGTATCTCGAACTCGTAACTAGTACCTCGTAGATCGTAATTTGTAATTCGTAACTCGTAACTCGAAACTCGTAGCTCGTAAATCGCAGCTTATAACTCGCTACCCATAATCCAGAACTCGTACATTGTGTATCGTAGCTTGTAAGCCATTACCAATAACAAGGAACTCGTATCTTGCCTCTTGTAACTCGTAAATCGCTACCGATAAGTGGGAACTCGCAACTTGTGTCTCGTGACGCGTAACTCAGAACTTGGATCTCGTAACACGTAACCGATAACTCAGAGCTCGTATCTTGTAACTCGTAACTCGTTACCCATAACTCGGAACTCGTATCTTGTATCTAGTGGCTCGTAACTCATTACTGATTACCTGGAACTCGTATCTTGTGTCTCGTAGCTAGTAACTCGTTACGATAAGTGGTAATTCGCATCTAGTATCTCGTAACTCGTAACTAGTGCCTCGTAGATCGTAAGTCGTAATTCGTAACTCGTAACTCGTAAATCGCAGCTTATAACTCGCTACTCATAACCAGGAACTGATATCTTGTGTATCGTAGCTTGTAGCCCATTACCAATAACAAGGAACTCGTATATTGCCTCTCGTAGCTCGTAAATCGTTACCGATAAGTGGGAACTCGCAACTTGCATCTCGTGACGCGTAACTCAGAACTTGTAACTCATAACGCGTTACTGATAACTCGGAGCTTGTATCTTGTATCTCTTACCTTCTAACTCGTAACTAGTAACTCGTAACTCGTTACCCATTACTCGGAACTCGTTTCTTCTATCTCGGATCTCGCGACTCACTGCCGATAAATAACCAGGGACTCGGTTCCTAGATCATGAAGATCGTAACTCGTTACCAATAAATGGAAACTCGGATCTCGTATCTTGTAACGTGTAACTCAGGACTCGTAACTCGAAAGTGTTACCGATAACTCGGAGCTCGTATCTTGTATCACTTACCTTGTAACTGGTAACCAGTAACCCGTAACTCGTTGCGCATAACTTCGAACTCGAATCTTGATCTCGTATCTTGTAAATCAATGACGATAACCTCGAACTGGTATCCTAGATCTAGTAGTTCGTAACTCGCTACCGATAGGTGTAAACTCGCATCTTTTAACTCATGACGCAAAACTCAGAACTCGGAACTCGTAACACGTTACCGATAACTCGGAGCTGGTATCTTATATACCGTAACTTGTAATCCTTCACCGATAACCTGGAACTTGTATCTTGGACCTCGTTGCTCGTAAATCGTTACCGATAAATGGGAACTCGCATCTTTTATCTCGTAACTCATAATCCGGAACCCGTATCTTGTGTATCGTAGCTTGTAACCCATTACCAATAACAAGGAACTCGTATCTTGCCACTCGTAGTTGGTAAATCGTTACCGATAAGTGGGAACTCGCATCTTGTATCTCGTGAGGCCTAACTCAGGACTCCGAGCTCGAAAGTGTTACCGATAATTCGGAGCTCGTATCTTGTATCACTTACCTTGTAACTTGTAACTCGTAACCCGTATCACGTTGCCCATAACTTGGAACTCGAATCTTGATATCGGATCTTGTAAATCAATGACGATAACCTCGAACTCGTGTCCTAGAACTAGCAGTTCGTAACTCGTTACCGATAGGTGGAAGCTCGCATTCTGTATCTCATGTCGCGAAACTCAGAACTTGGAACTCGTAAAGCGTAACCGATAACTCGGAGCTCGTATCTTGTAACTCGTAACTCGTTACCCGTAACTCGGAACACGTATCTTGTGTATCGTAGCTTGTAGCCCATTACCAATAACAAGGAACTCGTATATTGCCTCTCGTAACTCGTAACTCGTTACCCATAACTCGGAACTCGTATCTTATATGTTGTAACTTGTAATCCACTACCAATAACCTGGAACTCATATCTTGCATCTCGTAGCTCGTAAATCGTTACCGATAAATGGGAACGCGCAACTTGTATCTCGTGATGTTTAAGTCAGGACTCGGAACTCGAAGGTGTTACCGACAACTCGGAGCTCGTATCTTATATCACTTACTTTGTAACTCGTAACCCGTAACCCGTAACTCGTTACCCATAACTCGGAACTCGAATCTTGATCTCGGATCTTGTAAATCAGTGACGCTAACCTCGAACTCGTATCCTAGATCTAGTTGTTCGTAACTCGTTACCGATAGGTGGAAGCTCGCATCTTGTACCTCATGACGCGTAACTCACAACTTGGAACTCGTAACGTGTTACCGATAACTCGGAGCTTGCATCTTGTAGCTCTTACCTTGTAACTCGTAACTCGTAACTCGTAACTCGTAACTCGTTACCCATTACTCGGAACTCGTATCTACTATCTCGGGCTCGCAAATCATTGCCGATAACCTGGGACTCGTATCCTAGATCTAGAAGATCGTAACTCGTTACCAATAAGTGGGAACTCGCATCTTGTATCTCGTGACGTGTAACTCAGAATTCGGAACTAGTAACGCGTTACCGATAACTCGGAGCTCGTATCTTGTAACTCGTAACTCGTTACCCATAACTCGGAACTCGTATCTCATATATTGTAACTTGTAATCCACTACCAATAACCTGGAACTCGTATCTTGCATCTCGTAGATCGTAAATCGTTACCGATAAAAGGGAACTCGCATCTTGTATCTCATGACGCGTAACTCAGGTCTCGGAACTCGAAAGTGTTACCGATAACTCGGTGCTCGTATCTTGTATCACTTATCTTGTAACTCGTAACTCGTAACCCGTAACTCGTTGCTCATAACTCGGAACTCGAATCTTGATCTCGGATCGTGTAAATCAATGACGTTAACCTCGAACTCGTATCCTAGATCTAGTAGTCCGTAACTGGTTACCAATAAGTGGGAACTCGCATCTTGTATCTTGTGACGTGTAACTCAGAACTCGGAACCTAGTAACGCGTTACCGATAACTTGGAGCTCGTATCTTGTAACTCGTGACGCGTAACTCAGTACTCGGAACTCGAAAGTGTTACCGATAACTCGGAGCTCGTATCTTGTATCACTTACCTTGTAACCCGTAACTCGTTGATCAAACTCGGAACTCGAATCTTGATCTCGGGTCTTGTAAATCATTGACGATAACCTCGAACTCGTATCACAGATCTAGTAGTTCGTAACTCGTTACCGATAGGTGGAAACTCGCATCTTGTATCTCATGACACGAAACTCAGAACTCGGAACTCTTAACGCGTGACTGATAACTTGGTGCGCGTATCTTGTAACTCGTAACTCGTTACCCATAACTCGGAACTCGTATCTTGTATCTAGTAGCTCGTAATTCATTACTGATTACCTGGAACTCGTGTCATGTGTCTCGTAGCTCGTAACTCGTTACGATAAGTGGGAAATCGCAACTTATATTTCGTGACGCGTAACTCGGAACTTGGATCTCGTAACGTGTTACCGATAACTCAGAGCCTGTAACTTGTATCTCTTACCTTGTAACTTGTACCTTGTAACTCGTAACTCGTTACCCATTGGTCGGAACTTGTATCTTATATATCGTAACCTGTAATCCATTACCGATTACCTGGAACTCGTACCTTGTGTATCGTAGCTTGTAACCCATTACCAATAACAAGGAACTCGTATCTTGCCTCTCGTATCTGGTAAATCGCTACCGATAAGTGGGAACTCGCAACTTGTATCTCGTGACGCGTAACTCAGAACTTGGATCTCGTAACACGTAACCGATAACTCGGAGCTCGTATCTTGTAACTTGTAACTCGTTAGCATAACTCGGAACACGTATCTTGTGTATCGTAGCTTGTAACCCATTACCAATAACAAGGAACTCCTATCTTGCCTCTCGTATCTGGTAAATCGCTACCGATAAGTGGGAACTCGCAACTTGTATCTCGTGACGCGTAACTCAGAACTTGGATCTCGTAACACGTAACCGATAACTCGAATCTTGTGTATCGTAGCTCGTAACTCGTTACGATTAGTGGAAACTCGCAACTTGCATCTCGTGACGCGTAACTCAGAACTTGGAACTCATAACGCGTTACCGATAAGTCAGAGCTTGTATCTTGTATCTCTTACCTTGTAACTCGTAACACTTGACCCGTTACCCATTACTCGGAACTCGTATCTTCTATCTCGGATCTCGCAAATCATTGCCGATAACCTGGAACTCGTATCCTAGATCTTGAAGATCGTAACTCGTTACCAATAAGTGGCAACTCGCATCTTGTATCTCGTGACGTGTAAACCATAACTCGGAACTAGCAACGCGTTACCGATAACTCGAAGCTTGTATCTGGTATCACTTACCTTGTAAGTCGTAACTCGTAACTCGTAACTCGTTACCCATAACTAGGAACTCGTATCTTATATATCGTAACTTGTAATCCATTACCGATAACCTGGAACACGTATCTTGCATCTCGTTGCTTGTAAATCGTTACCGATGAGTGGGATATCGCAACTTGTATCTCGTGACGTGTAACTTAGAACTTGGAACTCGTAACGCGTTACCGATAACTCGGAGCTCGTATCTATATACCGTAACTTGTAATCCATCACCGATAACCTGGTTCCCATATATTGCATCTCGTTGCTTGTAAATCGTTACCGATAAATGGGAACTCGCATCCTAGTATCTCGTGACGCGTAATTTAGGACTCGGAACTAGAAAGTGTTACCATAACTCGGAGCTCGTATCTTGTATCACTTACCTTGTAACTCGTAACCCGTAACCCGTAACCCGTAACTCATAGCCCATAACTCCGGAATCGAATCTTGATCTCGTATCTTGTAAATCAATGACGATAACCTCGAACTGGTAGCCTAGATCTAGTAATTCGTAACTCGTTACCCATAGGTGTAAACTCGCATCTTGTAACTCATGACGCAAACCTCAGAACTCGGAACTCGTAGCGCGTATCCAATAACTCGGATCTCGTATCTTGTATCTTGTAACTCGTAGCTAGTTACCCATAACTCAGAACTCGTATCTTGTATCTAGTAGCTCGTAACTCATTTCTGATTACCTGGAATTCGTATCTTGTGTCTCGTAGCTCGTAACTCGTTACGATAAGTGGAAACTCCCATCGTGTATCTCGTAACTCGTAACTAGAAACTAGTAACTCGAAACTCGTGACTCGTAACTCGTAAATCGCGGCTTATAACTCGCTACTCAGAACCCGGAACTCGTATCTTGTGTATCGTAGCTTGTAGCCCATTACCAATAACAAGGAACTCGTAAATTACCTCTCGTAGCTCGTAGATCGTTACCGATGAGTGGGAACCCGCAACATGCATCTTGTGACGCGTAACTCAGAACTTGGAACTCATAACGCGTTACCGATAACTCGGAGCTCGTATCTTATATACCGTAACTTGTAATTTATCACCGATAACCTGGTACTCGTATCTTGCTTCTCGTTGCTAGTAAATCGTTACCGATAAATGGGGACTCGCATCTAGTATCTCGTGACGCGTAACTCAGGACTCGGAAGTCGAAAGTTTTACCATAACTCGGAGCTCGTATCTTGTATCACTTACCTTGTAACTCGTAACCCGTGACCCGTAACTTATTGCCCATAACTCCGAACTCGAATCTTGATCTCGTATCTTGTAAATCAATGACGATAACCTCGAACTGGTATCCTAGATCTAGTAGTTCGTAACTCGTTACCGATAGGTGTAAACTCGCATCTTGTAACTCATGACAAAAAACTCAGAACTCGGAACTAGTAACGCGTAACCAATAACTCGGAGCTAGTATCTTGTAACTCGTAACTAGTAACTAGTTACCCATAACTCGGAACTCGTATCTTGTATATAGTATCTCGTAACTCATTACCGATTACCTGGAACTCGTATCTTGTTACCCATTACCAATAACAAGAAACTCGTATCTTGCCTCTCGTAGCTCGAAAATCGTTATCGATAAGCGGGGACTTGCAACTTGCATCTCGTGACGCGTAACTCATTACTGATTACCTGGAATTCGTATCTTGTGTCTCGTAGCTCGTAACTCGTTACGATAAGTGGAAACTCGCATCGTGTATCTCGTAATTAGTGCCTCGTAGATCGTAAGTCGTAATTCGTAACTCGTAACTCGTATATCGTAACTCGCAACTCGAAACTCGAAACTTGAAACTCGAAACTCGAAACTCGAAACTCGTAACTCCTAAATCGCAGCTTATAACTCGCTACTCATAACCCGGAAATCGCATCTTGTGTATCGTAGCTTGTAACCCATTATAATAACAAGGAACTCGTATCTTGCCTCTCGTAGCTCGTAAATCATTACCGATAAGTGAAAACTCGCAACATGTATCTCGTGACGCGTAACTCAGAACTTGGAACTCGTAACGCGTTACCGATAACTCGAAGCCTGTATCTTGTATATCTTACCTTGTAACTCGTTACCTGTGACTCGGAACTCGTATCTTCTATCTCGGATCTCGCAAATCATTGCCGGTAACCTGGAACTCGTATCCGAGATCTTGAAGATCGTAGCTCGTTACCAATAAGTGGGAACTCGCATCTTGTATCTCGTGACGTGTAACTCAGAACTTGGAACTAGTAACGCGTTACCGATATGTCAGAGCTTGTATCTTGTAACTTGTAACTCGTACCTCGTTACTCATAACTCAGAACACGTATCTTATATATCGTAACTTGCAATCCATTACCGATAACCTGGAACTCGTATCTTGTGTATCGTAGCTTGTAACCCATTATCAATAACAAGGAACTCGTATCTTGCCTCTCGTAGCTCGCAAATCGTTACCGATAAGTGGCAACTCGCAACTTGTATATCGTGACGCGTAATTCAGAACTTGGAACTTGTAATGCATTATCGATAACTCGGAGCTTGTATCTTGTATCTCTTACCTTGTAACTCGTACCTTGCAACTCGTAACTCGTTACCCGTTGGTCGGAACAGGTACCTTCTCTCGGATCTCGCAAACCATTGCCGATAACCTGGAACTCGTATACTAGATCTTGAAGATCGTAACTCGTTACCAATAAGTGGGAACCCGCATCTTGTATCTCATGACGCAAAACTCAGACCTCGGAACTCGTAACGCGTAACCGATAACTCGGAGCTCGTATGTTGTAATTTGTAACTCTTTACGCATAACTTGGAACTCGTATCTTGTATCTAGTATCTCGTAACCCATTACTTATTACCTGGAACTCGTATCTTGTGTCTCGTAGCTCGTAACTCGTTACGATAAGCGGAAACTCGCATCTTGTATCTCGTAACTCGTAACTAGTACCTCGTAGATCTTAAGTCGTAATTCGTAGCTCGTAACTAGTATATCCTAACTCGAAACTCGATGCTCGCACCTCGAAACTCGTAACTCGTAACCCGAAACTTGTTGCTCATAACTCGGAACTCGAATCTTAATCTCGGATCTTGCAAATCAATGACGGTAACCTCGAACTTGTATCCTAGATCTATTAGTTCGTAACTCGTCATCGAAGGGTGGAAACTCGCATCTTGTATCTCAAGACGCGGAACTCAGACCTCGGAACTTGTATCAGGTAACGGATAACTCGGAGCTCGTATCTTGTAACTCGTAACTCGTTACCCATAACTCGGAACTCATATCTTGTATCTAGTAGCTCGTAACACATTACTGATTACCTAGAACTCGTATCTTCTATCTCGTAGCTCGTAGCTCGTAGCTCGTTACGATAAGTGGGAACTCACAAATTGTATCTCGTAACTCGTAACTAGTACCTCGTAGATCGTAAGTCGTAATTCCTAACTCGTAACCCGTAGATCGTAAATCGCAACTCGAAACTCGTAACTCGTAACTCGTAACTCGTAACTCGTAACTCGTAACTCGTAACTCGTAACTCGTAAATCGCAGCTTATAACTCGCTACGCATATCCCGGAGCTCGCATCTTGTCTATCGTAGCTTATAACCCATTATCAATATCAAGGAACTCGTATCTTGCCTCTCGTAGCTCGTAAATCGTTACCGATAAGTGGGAACTCGCAACTTGCATCTCGTGACGCATAACTCAGAACTTGGTACTCATAACGCGTTACCGATAACTCGGAGCTTTTATCTTGTATCTCTTACCTTGTAACTCGTAACACTTAACCCGTTACCCATTACTCGGAACTCGTATCTTCTATCTTGGATCTCGCAAATCATTGCCGATAAGCTGGAACTCGTATCTTCTATCTTGGATCTCGCAAATCATTGCCGATAAGCTGGAACTCGTATCTTAGATCATGCAGATCGTAACTCGTTACCAATAAGTGGGATCTCGCATCTCGTATCTCGTGACGTGTAACTCAGAACTCGGACCTCGTAACACGTTACCGATAACTCGGAGCTGGTATCTTATATACCGTAACTTGTAATCCATCACCGATAACCTGGATCACGTATCTTGCATCTCGTTGCTTGTAAATCGTTACCGATAAGTGGGATATCGCAACTTGTATCTCGTGACGCGTAACTCAGAACTTGGAACTCGTAACACGTTACCGATAACTCGGAGCTCGTATCTTATATACCGTAACTTGTAATCCATCACTGATAACCTGGAACTTGTATCTTGCATCTCGTTGCTCGTAAATCGTTACCGATAAATGGGAACTTGCATCTAGTATCTCGTGAAGTGTAACTCAGGACTCGGAACTTGAAAGTGTTACCGAAAACTCGGAGCTCGTATGTTGTATCACTTACCTTGTAACTTGTAACTCATAACCCGTATCTCGTTGCCCATAACTCGGAACTCGAATCTTGATCTCGGATCTTGTAAATCAATGTCGATAACCTCAAACTCGTGTCCTAGAACTAGCAGTTCGTAACTCGTTACCGATAGGTGGAAGCTCGCATCTTGTATCTCATGACGCGAAACTCAGAACTTGGAACTCGTAAAGCGTAACCGATAACTCGGAGCTCGTATCTTGTAACTCGTAACTTGTTACCCATAACTCGGAACACGTATCTTGTTTCTAGTAGCTCGTAACTCATTACTGATTACCTGGAACTCGTATCTTGTATCTCGTAGCTCGTAACTCGTTACGATAAGTTGGAACTCGTATCTTGTAACACCTACCTTGTAAGTTGTAACTCGTAACTCGTAACGCGTTACCGATAACTCGGAGCTCGTATCTTATATACCGTAACTTGTAATCCATCACC
Organism: Bruchidius siliquastri; assembly: GCA_949316355.1. Lineage (NCBI taxonomy): Eukaryota > Metazoa > Arthropoda > Insecta > Coleoptera > Chrysomelidae > Bruchidius > Bruchidius siliquastri. The sequence continues at coordinate 24,297,744 of OX438529.1, forward strand.
GATAACCTGGAACTCGTATCTTGCATCTCGTTGCTCGTAAATCGTTACCGATAAATGGGAACTCTCATCTAGTATCTCGTGATGCGTAACTCAGGACTCGCAACTCGAAAGTGTTACCGATAGCTCGGAGCTCGTATCTTGTATCACTTACCTTGTGACTCGTAACCCGTAACTCGTTGCCCATAACTCCGAACACGAATCTTGATCTCGTATCTTGTAAATCAATGACGATAATCTCGAACTGGTATCCTAGATCTAGTAGTTTGTAACTCGTTACCGATAGGTGTAAACACGCATCTTGTAACTCATGACGCAACACTCGGAACTCGGAACTCGTAACGCGTAACCAATAACTCGGAGCTCGTATCTTGTAACTCGTAACAAGTAACTAGTTACCCATAACTCGGAACTCGTATCTTGTATCTAGTAGCTCGTAACTCATTACTGATTACCTGGAACTCGTATCTTGTGTATCGTAGCTTGTTACCCATTACCATTAACAAGGAACTCGTATCTTGCCTCTCATAGCTCGTAAATCGTTACCGATAAGTGGGAACTCGCAACTTGCATCTCGTGACGCGTAACTCAGAACTTGTAACTCATAACGCGTTACCGATAACTCGGAGCTTGTAACTTGTATCTCTTACCTTCTAAATAGTAACTAGTAACTCGTAACTCGTTACCCATTACTCGGAACTCGTTTCTTCTATCTCGGATCTCGCGACTCACTGCTGCTAACCAGGAACTCGGTTCCTAGATCATGAAGATCGTAACTCGTTACCAATAAGTGGGAACTCGCATCTCGTATCTCGTGACGCGTAACTCAGGACTCGGAACTCGAAAGTGTTACCGATAACTCGGAGCTCGTCTCTTGTATCACTTAGCTTGTAACTGGTAACCCGTAACCCGTAACTCGTTGCCCATAACTTCGAACTCGAATCTTGATCTCGTATCTTGTAAATCAATGACGATAACCTCGAACATCCTAGATCTAGTAGTTCGTAACTCGTTACCGTTAGGTGGAAAATCTCATCTTGTATCTCATGACGCGAAACTCAGAACTCGGAACTCGTAACGCGTAACCGACAACTCGGTGCGCATATTTTGTAACTCGTAACTCTTTACCCATTACTCGAAACTCCTGTCTTGTATCTAGTAGCTCGTAACTCATTACTGATCACCTGGAACTCGCATCTTGTGTCTCGCAGCTCGTAACTCGTTACGATAAGTGGGAACTCGCATCTTTTATCTCGTAACTCATAACCCGGAACCCGTATCTTGTGTATCGTAGCTTGTAACCCATTACCAATAACAAGGAACTCGTAACTTGCCTCTCGTAGTTCGTAAATCGTTACCGATAAATTGAAACTCGCATCTTGTATCTCGTGAGGCCTAACTCAGGACTCCGATAAATCGGAGCTCGTATCTTGTATCACTTACCTTGTAACTTGTAACTCGTAACCCGTATCTCATTGCCCATAACTCGGGACTCGAATCTTGATCTCGGATCTTGTAAATCAATGACGATAACCTCGAACTCGTGTCATAGAACTAGCAGTTCGTAACTCGTTACCGATAGGTGGAAGCTCGCATCTTGTATCTCATGATGCGAAACTCAAAACTTGGAACTCGTAAAGCGTAACCGATTACTCGGAGCTCGTATCTTGTAACTCGTAACTTGTTACCCATAACTCGGAACACGTATCTTGTTTCTAGTAACTCATTACTGATTACCTGGAAATCGTATCTTGTGTCTCGTGGCTCGTAACTCGTTACGATTAGTTGGAACTCGTATCACCTACCTTGTAAGTTGTAACTCGTAACTCGTACCGCGTTACCGATAACTCGGAGCGCCTATCGTATATACCGTAACTTGTAATCCATCACCGATAACCTGGAACTCGTATCTTGCATCTCGTTGATCGTAAATCGTTACCGATAAATAGGAACTCGCATCTAGTATCTCGTGACGCGTAACTCAGGACTCGCTACTCGAAAGTGTTACCGATAACTTGGAGCTTGTATCTTGTATCTCTTACTTTCTAACTCGTAACTAGTAACTTGTAACTCGTTACCCATTACTCGGAACTCGTTTCTTCTATCTCGGATCTCGCGACTCACTGCCGATAACCAGGAACTCGGTTCTCAGATCATGAAGATCGTAACTCGTTACCAATAAGTGGGAAGTCGCATCTCGTATCTCGTGACGTGTAACTCAGAACTCGGGACTTGTCATACGTTACCGATAACTCGGAGCTGGTATCTTATATACCGTAACTTGTAATCCATAACCGATAACCTGGAACTTGTATCGTGCATCTCGTTGCTCGTAAATCGTTACCGATAAATGGGAGCTCGCATCTAGTATCTTGTGACGCGTAACTCAGGACTCGGAACGCGAAAGTGTTACCGATAACTCGGAGCTCGTATCTTGTATCACTTAGCTTGTAACTGGTAACCCGTAACCCGTAACTCGTTGCCCATAACTTCGAACTCGAATCTTGATCTCGTATCTTGTAAATCAATGACGATAACCTCGAACTGGCATCCTAGATCTAGTAGTTCGTAACTCGTTACCGATAGGTGGAAACTCTCATCTTGTATCTCATGACGCGAAACTCATAACTCGGAACTCGTAACGCGTAACCGACAACTCGGTGCGCATATCTTGTAACTAGTAACTCTTTACCCATTACTAGGAACTCCTGTCTTGTATCTAGTAGCTCGTAACTCATTACTGATCACCTGGAACTCACATCTTGTGCCTCGCAGCTCGTAACTCGTTACGATAAGTGGGAACTTGCATCTTTTATCTCGTAACTCATAACCCGGCACCCGTATCTTGTATATCGTAGCTTGTAACCCATTACCAATAACAAGGAACTCGTATCTTGCCTCTCGTGAGGCCTAATTCAGGACTCCGAGCTCAAAAGTGTTACCGATAAATCCGAACCAGTATCTTGTATCACTTACCTTGTAACTTGTAACTCGTAACCCGTATCTCATTGCCCATAAGTCGGAAATCGAATCTTGATTTTGGATCTTGTAAATCAATGACGATAACCTCGAACTCGTGTCCTAGAACTAGCAGTTCGTAACTCGTTACCGATAGGTGGAAGCTCGCATCCTGTATCTCATGACGCGAAACTCAGAACTTGGAACTCGTAAAGCGTAACCGATAACTCGGAGCTCGTATCTTGTAACTCGTAACTCGTTACCCATAACTCGGAACACGTATCTTGTGTATCGTAGCTTGTAGCCCATTACCAATAACAAGGAACTCGTATATTGCCTCTCGTAACTCGTAACTCGTTACCCATAACTCAGAACTCGTATCTTATATATTGTAACTTGTAATCCACTACCACTAACCTGGAACTCGTATCTTGCATCGTGTAGCTCGTAAATCGTTACCGATAAATGGGAACGCGCATCTTGTATCTCGTGACGTTTAACTGAGGACTCGGAACTGGAAGGTGTTACCGACAACTCGGAGCTCGTATCTTATATCACTTACCTTGTAACTCGTAACCCGTAACCCGTAACTCGTTACCCATAACTCGGAACTCGAATCTTGATCTCGTATCTTGTAAATCAATGACGATAACCTCGAACTGGCGTCCTAGATCTAGTAGTTCGTAACTCGTTACCGATAGGTGGAAACTCTCATCTTGTATCTCATGACGCGTAACTCAAAACTTGGAACTCGTAACGTGTTATCGATAACTCGGAGCTTGCATCTTGTATCTCTTACCTTGTAACTCGTAACTCGTAACTCGTTACCCATTACTCGGAACTCATATCTTCTATCTCGGATCTCGCAAATCATTGTCGATAACCTGGAACTGGTATCCTAGATCATGAAGATCGTAACTCGTTACCAATAAGTGGGAACTCGCATCTCGTATCTCGTGACGTGTAACTCAGAACTCGTAACACGTTACCGATAACTAGGAGCTGGTTTCTTATATACCGTAACTTGTAATCCATCACCGATAACCTGGAACTTGTATCTTGCATCTCGTTGCTCGTAAATCGTTACCGATAAATGGGAACTCGCATCTAGTATCTCGTGATGCGTAACTCAGGACTCGGAACTCGAAAGTGTTACCGATAACTCGGAGCTCGTATCTTGTATCACTTACCTTGTAACTGGTAACCCGTAACCCGTAACTCGTTGCACATAACTTCGAACTCGAATCTTGATCTCGTATCTTGTAAATCAATGACGATAACCTCGAACTGGCATCCTAGATCTAGTAGTTCGTAACTCGTTACCGATAGGTGGAAACTCTCATCTTGTATCTCATGACGCGAAACTCAGAACTCGAAACTCGTAACGCGTAACCGACAACTCGGTGCGCATATCTTGTAACTCGTAACTCTTTACCCATTACCCGGAACTCCTGTCTTGTATCTAGTAGCTCGTAACTCATTACTGATCACCTGGAACTCGCATCATGTGTCTCGCAGCTCGTAACTCGTTACGATAAGTGGTAACTCGCATCTTTAATCTCGTAACTAATAACCCGGAACCCGTATCCTGTGTATCGTAGCTTGTAACCCATTATCAATAACAAGGAACTCGTATCTTGTCTCTCGTAGTTCGTAAATCGTTACCGATAAATGGGAACTCGCATCTTGTATCTCGTGAGGCCTAACTCTGGACTCCGAGCTCGAAAGTGTTACCGACAATTCGGAGCTCGTATCTTGTATCACTTACCTTGTAACTTGTAACTCGTAACCCGTATCTCGTTGCCCATAACTCGGAACTCGAATCTTGATCTCGGATCTTGTAAATCAATGACTATAACCTCGAACTCGTGTTCTAGAACTAGCAGTTCGTAACTCGTTACCGATAGGTGGAAGCTCGCATCCTGCATCTCATGACGCGAAACTCAGAACTTGGAACTCGTAAAGCGTAACCGATAACTCGGAGCTCGTATCTTGTAACTCGTAACTCGGTACCCATAACTCGGAACACGTATCTTGTGTATCATAGCTTGTAGCCCATTACCAATAACAAGGAACTCGTATATTGCCTCTCGTAACTCGGAACTCGTATCTTATATATCGTAACTTGTAATCCATAGCCGATAACCAGAAACTCGTGTCTTGCATCTTGTTGCTCGTAAATCGTTACCGATAAATGGGAGCTCGCATCTTGTATCTCGTGACGCTTAACTCAGGACTCGGAACTCGAAAGTGTTACCGATAACTCGGAGCTCGTATCTTGTATCACTTACCTTGTAACTTGTAACTCGTAACCCGTAACTCGTTGCCCATAACTCGGAACTCGAATCTTGATCTCGGATCTTGTAAATCAATGACGATAACCTCCAACTCGTATCCTAGATCTAGTAGTTCGTAACTCGTTACCGATAGGTAGAAACTCGCATCTTGTATCTCATGACGCGGAACTCAGAACTCGGAACTCGTATCAGGTAACCGATAACTCGGAGCTCGTATCTTGTAACTCGTAACTCGATACCCATAACTTGGAACTCGTATCTTGTATCTTGTAGCTAGCAACTCATTACTGATTACCTGGAACTCGTATCCTGTGTCTCGTAGGTCGTAACTCGTTACGATAAATGAGAACTCGCAACTTGAAACTCGTTACTCGTAAATCGCAGCTTATAACTCGCTTCTAATAACCCGGAACTCGTATCTTGTGTATCATAGCTTGTTACCCATTACCAATAACAAGGAACTCGTATCTTGCATCTCGTAGCTCGTAAATCGTTACCAATAAGAGGGAACTCGCATATTGTATCTCGGAACTCGTGACTAGTACCTCGTAGATCGTAAGTCATAATTCGTAACTCGTAACTCGAAACTTGTAGCTCGTAAATCGCAGCTTATAACTCGTCACCCATAATCCGGAACTCGTACCTTGTGTATCGTAGCTTGTAACCCGTTACCAATAACAAGGAACTCGTATCCTAGATCTAGTAGTTCGTAACTCGTTATCGAAAGGTGGAAACTCGCATCTTGTATCTCATGACGCGGAACTCAGAATTCGGAACTTGTATCAGGTAACCGATAACTCGGAGCTCGTATCTTGTAACTCGTAACTCGTTACCCATAACTCGGAACACATATCTTGTATCTAGTAGCTCGTAACTCATTACTGATTACCTGGAACTCGTATCTTGTGTATCGTAGCTCGTAACTCGTTACGATAAGTGGAAACTCGCAACTTGCATCTCGTGACGCGTAACTCAGAACTTGGAACTCGTAACTAGTTACCCATAACTCGGAACTCGTATCTTGTATATAGTAGCTCGTAACTCATTACTGATTACCTGGAACTCGTATCTTGTTACCCATTACCAATAACAAGAAACTCGTATCTTGCCTCTCGTAGCTCGAAAATCGTTATCGATAAGCGGGAACTTGCAACTTGCATCTCGTGACGCGTAACTCATTACTGATTACCTGGAATTCGTATCTTGTGTCTCGTAGCTCGTAACTCGTTACGATAAGTGGAAACTCGCATCGTGTATCTCGTAATTAGTGCCTCGTAGATCGTAAGTCGTAATTCGTAACTGGTAACTCGTACCTCGTTACTCATAACTCAGAACACGTATCTTATATATCGTAACTTGCAATCCATTACCGATAACCTGGAACTCGTATCTTGTGTATCGTAGCTTGTAACCCATTATCAATAACAAGGAACTCGTATCTTGCCTCTCGTAGCTCGCAAATCGTTACCGATAAGTGGCAACTCGCAACTTGTATATCGTGACGCGTAATTCAGAACTTGGAACTTGTAATGCATTATCGATAACTCGGAGCTTGTATCTTGTATCTCTTACCTTGTAACTCGTACCTTGCAACTCGTAACTCGTTACCCGTTGGTCGGAACAGGTACCTTCTCTCGGATCTCGCAAACCATTGCCGATAACCTGGAACTCGTATACTAGATCTTGAAGATCGTAACTCGTTACCAATAAGTGGGAACCCGCATCTTGTATCTCATGACGCAAAACTCAGACCTCGGAACTCGTAACGCGTAACCGATAACTCGGAGCTCGTATGTTGTAATTTGTAACTCTTTACGCATAACTTGGAACTCGTATCTTGTATCTAGTATCTCGTAACCCATTACTTATTACCTGGAACTCGTATCTTGTGTCTCGTAGCTCGTAACTCGTTACGATAAGCGGAAACTCGCATCTTGTATCTCGTAACTCGTAACTAGTACCTCGTAGATCTTAAGTCGTAATTCGTAGCTCGTAACTAGTATATCCTAACTCGAAACTCGATGCTCGCACCTCGAAACTCGTAACTCGTAACCCGTAACTTGTTGCTCATAACTCGGAACTCGAATCTTAATCTCGGATCTTGCAAATCAATGACGGTAACCTCGAACTTGTATCCTAGATCTATTAGTTCGTAACTCGTCATCGAAGGGTGGAAACTCGCATCTTGTATCTCAAGACGCGGAACTCAGACCTCGGAACTTGTATCAGGTAACGGATAACTCGGAGCTCGTATCTTGTAACTCGTAACTCGTTACCCATAACTCGGAACTCATATCTTGTATCTAGTAGCTCGTAACACATTACTGATTACCTAGAACTCGTATCTTCTATCTCGTAGCTCGTAGCTCGTTACGATAAGTGGGAACTCACAAATTGTATCTCGTAACTCGTAACTAGTACCTCGTAGATCGTAAGTCGTAATTCCTAACTCGTAACCCGTAGATCGTAAATCGCAACTCGAAACTCGTAACTCGTAACTCGTAACTCGTAACTCGTAACTCGTAACTCGTAAATCGCAGCTTATAACTCGCTACGCATATCCCGGAGCTCGCATCTTGTCTATCGTAGCTTATAACCCATTATCAATATCAAGGAACTCGTATCTTGCCTCTCGTAGCTCGTAAATCGTTACCGATAAGTGGGAACTCGCAACTTGCATCTCGTGACGCATAACTCAGAACTTGGTACTCATAACGCGTTACCGATAACTCGGAGCTTTTATCTTGTATCTCTTACCTTGTAACTCGTAACACTTAACCCGTTACCCATTACTCGGAACTCGTATCTTCTATCTTGGATCTCGCAAATCATTGCCGATAAGCTGGAACTCGTATCTTCTATCTTGGATCTCGCAAATCATTGCCGATAAGCTGGAACTCGTATCTTAGATCATGCAGATCGTAACTCGTTACCAATAAGTGGGATCTCGCATCTCGTATCTCGTGACGTGTAACTCAGAACTCGGACCTCGTAACACGTTACCGATAACTCGGAGCTGGTATCTTATATACCGTAACTTGTAATCCATCACCGATAACCTGGATCACGTATCTTGCATCTCGTTGCTTGTAAATCGTTACCGATAAGTGGGATATCGCAACTTGTATCTCGTGACGCGTAACTCAGAACTTGGAACTCGTAACACGTTACCGATAACTCGGAGCTCGTATCTTATATACCGTAACTTGTAATCCATCACTGATAACCTGGAACTTGTATCTTGCATCTCGTTGCTCGTAAATCGTTACCGATAAATGGGAACTTGCATCTAGTATCTCGTGAAGTGTAACTCAGGACTCGGAACTTGAAAGTGTTACCGAAAACTCGGAGCTCGTATGTTGTATCACTTACCTTGTAACTTGTAACTCATAACCCGTATCTCGTTGCCCATAACTCGGAACTCGAATCTTGATCTCGGATCTTGTAAATCAATGTCGATAACCTCAAACTCGTGTCCTAGAACTAGCAGTTCGTAACTCGTTACCGATAGGTGGAAGCTCGCATCTTGTATCTCATGACGCGAAACTCAGAACTTGGAACTCGTAAAGCGTAACCGATAACTCGGAGCTCGTATCTTGTAACTCGTAACTTGTTACCCATAACTCGGAACACGTATCTTGTTTCTAGTAGCTCGTAACTCATTACTGATTACCTGGAACTCGTATCTTGTATCTCGTAGCTCGTAACTCGTTACGATAAGTTGGAACTCGTATCTTGTAACACCTACCTTGTAAGTTGTAACTCGTAACTCGTAACGCGTTACCGATAACTCGGAGCTCGTATCTTATATACCGTAACTTGTAATCCATCACCGATAACCTGGAACTCGTATCTTGCATCTCGTTGCTCGTAAATCGTTACCGATAAATGGGAACTCTCATCTAGTATCTCGTGATGCGTAACTCAGGACTCGCAACTCGAAAGTGTTACCGATAGCTCGGAGCTCGTATCTTGTATCACTTACCTTGTAACTCGTAACCCGTAACTCGTTGCCCATAACTCCGAACACGAATCTTGATCTCGTATCTTGTAAATCAATGACGATAATCTCGAACTGGTATCCTAGATCTAGTAGTTTGTAACTCGTTACCGATAGGTGTAAACACGCATCTTGTAACTCATGACGCAACACTCGGAACTCGGAACTCGTAACGCGTAACCAATAACTCGGAGCTCGTATCTTGTAACTCGTAACAAGTAACTAGTTACCCATAACTCGGAACTCGTATCTTGTATCTAGTAGCTCGTAACTCATTACTGATTACCTGGAACTCGTATCTTGTGTATCGTAGCTTGTTACCCATTACCATTAACAAGGAACTCGTATCTTGCCTCTCATAGCTCGTAAATCGTTACCGATAAGTGGGAACTCGCAACTTGCATCTCGTGACGCGTAACTCAGAACTTGTAACTCATAACGCGTTACCGATAACTCGGAGCTTGTAACTTGTATCTCTTACCTTCTAAATAGTAACTAGTAACTCGTAACTCGTTACCCATTACTCGGAACTCGTTTCTTCTATCTCGGATCTCGCGACTCACTGCTGCTAACCAGGAACTCGGTTCCTAGATCATGAAGATCGTAACTCGTTACCAATAAGTGGGAACTCGCATCTCGTATCTCGTGACGCGTAACTCAGGACTCGGAACTCGAAAGTGTTACCGATAACTCGGAGCTCGTCTCTTGTATCACTTAGCTTGTAACTGGTAACCCGTAACCCGTAACTCGTTGCCCATAACTTCGAACTCGAATCTTGATCTCGTATCTTGTAAATCAATGACGATAACCTCGAACATCCTAGATCTAGTAGTTCGTAACTCGTTACCGTTAGGTGGAAAATCTCATCTTGTATCTCATGACGCGAAACTCAGAACTCGGAACTCGTAACGCGTAACCGACAACTCGGTGCGCATATTTTGTAACTCGTAACTCTTTACCCATTACTCGAAACTCCTGTCTTGTATCTAGTAGCTCGTAACTCATTACTGATCACCTGGAACTCGCATCTTGTGTCTCGCAGCTCGTAACTCGTTACGATAAGTGGGAACTCGCATCTTTTATCTCGTAACTCATAACCCGGAACCCGTATCTTGTGTATCGTAGCTTGTAACCCATTACCAATAACAAGGAACTCGTAACTTGCCTCTCGTAGTTCGTAAATCGTTACCGATAAATTGAAACTCGCATCTTGTATCTCGTGAGGCCTAACTCAGGACTCCGAGCTCGAAAGTGTTACCGATAAATCGGAGCTCGTATCTTGTATCACTTACCTTGTAACTTGTAACTCGTAACCCGTATCTCATTGCCCATAACTCGGGACTCGAATCTTGATCTCGGATCTTGTAAATCAATGACGATAACCTCGAACTCGTGTCATAGAACTAGCAGTTCGTAACTCGTTACCGATAGGTGGAAGCTCGCATCTTGTATCTCATGATGCGAAACTCAAAACTTGGAACTCGTAAAGCGTAACCGATTACTCGGAGCTCGTATCTTGTAACTCGTAACTTGTTACCCATAACTCGGAACACGTATCTTGTTTCTAGTAACTCATTACTGATTACCTGGAAATCGTATCTTGTGTCTCGTGGCTCGTAACTCGTTACGATTAGTTGGAACTCGTATCACCTACCTTGTAAGTTGTAACTCGTAACTCGTACCGCGTTACCGATAACTCGGAGCGCCTATCGTATATACCGTAACTTGTAATCCATCACCGATAACCTGGAACTCGTATCTTGCATCTCGTTGATCGTAAATCGTTACCGATAAATAGGAACTCGCATCTAGTATCTCGTGACGCGTAACTCAGGACTCGCTACTCGAAAGTGTTACCGATAACTTGGAGCTTGTATCTTGTATCTCTTACTTTCTAACTCGTAACTAGTAACTTGTAACTCGTTACCCATTACTCGGAACTCGTTTCTTCTATCTCGGATCTCGCGACTCACTGCCGATAACCAGGAACTCGGTTCTCAGATCATGAAGATCGTAACTCGTTACCAATAAGTGGGAAGTCGCATCTCGTATCTCGTGACGTGTAACTCAGAACTCGGGACTTGTCATACGTTACCGATAACTCGGAGCTGGTATCTTATATACCGTAACTTGTAATCCATAACCGATAACCTGGAACTTGTATCGTGCATCTCGTTGCTCGTAAATCGTTACCGATAAATGGGAGCTCGCATCTAGTATCTTGTGACGCGTAACTCAGGACTCGGAACGCGAAAGTGTTACCGATAACTCGGAGCTCGTATCTTGTATCACTTAGCTTGTAACTGGTAACCCGTAACCCGTAACTCGTTGCCCATAACTTCGAACTCGAATCTTGATCTCGTATCTTGTAAATCAATGACGATAACCTCGAACTGGCATCCTAGATCTAGTAGTTCGTAACTCGTTACCGATAGGTGGAAACTCTCATCTTGTATCTCATGACGCGAAACTCATAACTCGGAACTCGTAACGCGTAACCGACAACTCGGTGCGCATATCTTGTAACTAGTAACTCTTTACCCATTACTAGGAACTCCTGTCTTGTATCTAGTAGCTCGTAACTCATTACTGATCACCTGGAACTCACATCTTGTGCCTCGCAGCTCGTAACTCGTTACGATAAGTGGGAACTTGCATCTTTTATCTCGTAACTCATAACCCGGCACCCGTATCTTGTATATCGTAGCTTGTAACCCATTACCAATAACAAGGAACTCGTATCTTGCCTCTCGTGAGGCCTAATTCAGGACTCCGAGCTCAAAAGTGTTACCGATAAATCCGAACCAGTATCTTGTATCACTTACCTTGTAACTTGTAACTCGTAACCCGTATCTCATTGCCCATAAGTCGGAAATCGAATCTTGATTTTGGATCTTGTAAATCAATGACGATAACCTCGAACTCGTGTCCTAGAACTAGCAGTTCGTAACTCGTTACCGATAGGTGGAAGCTCGCATCCTGTATCTCATGACGCGAAACTCAGAACTTGGAACTCGTAAAGCGTAACCGATAACTCGGAGCTCGTATCTTGTAACTCGTAACTCGTTACCCATAACTCGGAACACGTATCTTGTGTATCGTAGCTTGTAGCCCATTACCAATAACAAGGAACTCGTATATTGCCTCTCGTAACTCGTAACTCGTTACCCATAACTCAGAACTCGTATCTTATATATTGTAACTTGTAATCCACTACCACTAACCTGGAACTCGTATCTTGCATCGTGTAGCTCGTAAATCGTTACCGATAAATGGGAACGCGCATCTTGTATCTCGTGACGTTTAACTGAGGACTCGGAACTGGAAGGTGTTACCGACAACTCGGAGCTCGTATCTTATATCACTTACCTTGTAACTCGTAACCCGTAACCCGTAACTCGTTACCCATAACTCGGAACTCGAATCTTGATCTCGTATCTTGTAAATCAATGACGATAACCTCGAACTGGCGTCCTAGATCTAGTAGTTCGTAACTCGTTACCGATAGGTGGAAACTCTCATCTTGTATCTCATGACGCGTAACTCAAAACTTGGAACTCGTAACGTGTTATCGATAACTCGGAGCTTGCATCTTGTATCTCTTACCTTGTAACTCGTAACTCGTAACTCGTTACCCATTACTCGGAACTCATATCTTCTATCTCGGATCTCGCAAATCATTGTCGATAACCTGGAACTGGTATCCTAGATCATGAAGATCGTAACTCGTTACCAATAAGTGGGAACTCGCATCTCGTATCTCGTGACGTGTAACTCAGAACTCGTAACACGTTACCGATAACTAGGAGCTGGTTTCTTATATACCGTAACTTGTAATCCATCACCGATAACCTGGAACTTGTATCTTGCATCTCGTTGCTCGTAAATCGTTACCGATAAATGGGAACTCGCATCTAGTATCTCGTGATGCGTAACTCAGGACTCGGAACTCGAAAGTGTTACCGATAACTCGGAGCTCGTATCTTGTATCACTTACCTTGTAACTGGTAACCCGTAACCCGTAACTCGTTGCACATAACTTCGAACTCGAATCTTGATCTCGTATCTTGTAAATCAATGACGATAACCTCGAACTGGCATCCTAGATCTAGTAGTTCGTAACTCGTTACCGATAGGTGGAAACTCTCATCTTGTATCTCATGACGCGAAACTCAGAACTCGAAACTCGTAACGCGTAACCGACAACTCGGTGCGCATATCTTGTAACTCGTAACTCTTTACCCATTACCCGGAACTCCTGTCTTGTATCTAGTAGCTCGTAACTCATTACTGATCACCTGGAACTCGCATCATGTGTCTCGCAGCTCGTAACTCGTTACGATAAGTGGTAACTCGCATCTTTAATCTCGTAACTAATAACCCGGAACCCGTATCCTGTGTATCGTAGCTTGTAACCCATTATCAATAACAAGGAACTCGTATCTTGTCTCTCGTAGTTCGTAAATCGTTACCGATAAATGGGAACTCGCATCTTGTATCTCGTGAGGCCTAACTCTGGACTCCGAGCTCGAAAGTGTTACCGACAATTCGGAGCTCGTATCTTGTATCACTTACCTTGTAACTTGTAACTCGTAACCCGTATCTCGTTGCCCATAACTCGGAACTCGAATCTTGATCTCGGATCTTGTAAATCAATGACTATAACCTCGAACTCGTGTTCTAGAACTAGCAGTTCGTAACTCGTTACCGATAGGTGGAAGCTCGCATCCTGCATCTCATGACGCGAAACTCAGAACTTGGAACTCGTAAAGCGTAACCGATAACTCGGAGCTCGTATCTTGTAACTCGTAACTCGTTACCCATAACTCGGAACACGTATCTTGTGTATCATAGCTTGTAGCCCATTACCAATAACAAGGAACTCGTATATTGCCTCTCGTAACTCGGAACTCGTATCTTATATATCGTAACTTGTAATCCATAGCCGATAACCAGAAACTCGTGTCTTGCATCTTGTTGCTCGTAAATCGTTACCGATAAATGGGAGCTCGCATCTTGTATCTCGTGACGCTTAACTCAGGACTCGGAACTCGAAAGTGTTACCGATAACTCGGAGCTCGTATCTTGTATCACTTACCTTGTAACTTGTAACTCGTAACCCGTAACTCGTTGCCCATAACTCGGAACTCGAATCTTGATCTCGGATCTTGTAAATCAATGACGATAACCTCCAACTCGTATCCTAGATCTAGTAGTTCGTAACTCGTTACCGATAGGTAGAAACTCGCATCTTGTATCTCATGACGCGGAACTCAGAACTCGGAACTCGTATCAGGTAACCGATAACTCGGAGCTCGTATCTTGTAACTCGTAACTCGATACCCATAACTTGGAACTCGTATCTTGTATCTTGTAGCTAGCAACTCATTACTGATTACCTGGAACTCGTATCCTGTGTCTCGTAGGTCGTAACTCGTTACGATAAATGAGAACTCGCAACTTGAAACTCGTTACTCGTAAATCGCAGCTTATAACTCGCTTCTAATAACCCGGAACTCGTATCTTGTGTATCATAGCTTGTTACCCATTACCAATAACAAGGAACTCGTATCTTGCATCTCGTAGCTCGTAAATCGTTACCAATAAGAGGGAACTCGCATATTGTATCTCGGAACTCGTGACTAGTACCTCGTAGATCGTAAGTCATAATTCGTAACTCGTAACTCGAAACTTGTAGCTCGTAAATCGCAGCTTATAACTCGTCACCCATAATCCGGAACTCGTACCTTGTGTATCGTAGCTTGTAACCCATTACCAATAACAAGGAACTCGTATCCTAGATCTAGTAGTTCGTAACTCGTTATCGAAAGGTGGAAACTCGCATCTTGTATCTCATGACGCGGAACTCAGAATTCGGAACTTGTATCAGGTAACCGATAACTCGGAGCTCGTATCTTGTAACTCGTAACTCGTTACCCATAACTCGGAACACATATCTTGTATCTAGTAGCTCGTAACTCATTACTGATTACCTGGAACTCGTATCTTGTGTATCGTAGCTCGTAACTCGTTACGATAAGTGGAAACTCGCAACTTGCATCTCGTGACGCGTAACTCAGAACTTGGAACTCGTAACTAGTTACCCATAACTCGGAACTCGTATCTTGTATATAGTAGCTCGTAACTCATTACTGATTACCTGGAACTCGTATCTTGTTACCCATTACCAATAACAAGAAACTCGTATCTTGCCTCTCGTAGCTCGAAAATCGTTATCGATAAGCGGGAACTTGCAACTTGCATCTCGTGACGCGTAACTCATTACTGATTACCTGGAATTCGTATCTTGTGTCTCGTAGCTCGTAACTCGTTACGATAAGTGGAAACTCGCATCGTGTATCTCGTAATTAGTGCCTCGTAGATCGTAAGTCGTAATTCGTAACTGGTAACTCGTATATCGTAACTCGCAGCTCGAAACTCGTACCTTGAAGCTCGTAACTCGAAACTCGTGACTCGTAACTCGTAAATCGCTGCTTATAACTCGCTACTCAGAACCCGGAACTCGTATCTTGTGTATCGTAGCTTGTAGCCCATTACCAATAACAAGGAACTCGTATATTGCCTCTCGTAGCTCGTAAATCGTTACCGATAAGTGGGAACTCGCAACTAGCATCTCGTGACGCGTAACTCAGAACTTGGAACTCATAACGCGTTACCGATAACTCGAAGCTTGTATCTTGTATCTCTTACCTTTTAACTCGTAACAAGTAACTCATAACTTGTTACCCATTACTCGGAACTCGTTTCTTCTATCTCGGATCTCGCGAATCACTGCCGATAGCCTGGAACTCGGTTCCTATATCATGAAGATCGTAACTCGTTACTAATAAGTGGGAACCAGCATCTTGTATCTCGTAACGTGTAACTCAGAACTCGGAACTCGAAGGTGTTACCGACAACTCGGAGCTCGTATCTTGTATCACGTACCTTGTAAGTCGTAACTCGTAACTCGTAACACGTTATCCATAACTCGGAACTCGTATCTTATATATCGTAACTTGTAATCCATTACCGATAACCTGGAACACGTATCTTGCATCTCGTTGCTTGTAAATCGTTACCGATAAGAGGGATACCGCAACTTGTATCTCGTGACGCGTAACTCAGAACTTGAAACTCGTAACGTGTTACAGATAACTCGGAGCTTGTATCTTGTATCTCTTACCTTGTATCTTGTAACTCGTAACTCGTTACCCATTACTCGGAACTCGTATATTCTATCTCGGATCTCGCAAATCATTGCCTATAACCTGAAACTCGTATCCTAGATCTTGAAGATCGTAACTCGTTACCAATAAGTGGGAACTCACATCTTGTATCTCGTGACGTATAACTCAGAACTCGGAACTAGTAACGCGTTACCGATAACTCGGAGCTTTCTCTTGTATCACTTACCTTGTAACTCGTAACTCGTTACCTATTACTCGGAAATCGTATGTTCTGTCTCGGATCTCGCAAATCATTGCCGATAACCTGGAACTCGTATCCTAGATCTTGAAGATCGTAACTGGTTACCAATAAGTGGGAACTCGAATCTTGGTCTCGGATCTTGTAAATCAATGACGATAACCTCGAACTCGTATCCTAGATCTAGTAGTTCGTAACTCGTTACCGATAGGTGGAATCTCGCATCTTGTATCTCATGACGCGGAACTCAGAACTCGGAACTCGTATCAGGTAACCGATAACTCGGAGCTCGTATCTTGTATCTCGTAACTCGTTACCCATAACTCGGTACTCATATCTTGTATGTAGTAGATCGTATCTAATTACTGATTACCTGGAACTCGTATCTTGTGTCTCGTAGCTCGTAAAAGTTACGATACGTGGGAACTCGCATCTTGTATCTTGTAACTTGTAACTAGTACCGCGTAGATCGTAAGTCGTAATTCGTAACTCGTAACTCGTATATCGTAACTCGCAACTCGCAACTCGAAACTCGAAACTTGAAACTTGAAACTCGAAACTCGTAACTCGTAAATCGCAGCTTATAACTCGCTACTCATATCCCGGAAATCGCATCTTGTGTATCGTAGCTTGTAACCCATTATCAATAACAAGGAACTCGTATCTTGCCTCTCGTAGCTCGTAAATCGTTACCGATAAGTGAAAACTCGCAACATGTATCTCGTGACGCGTAACTCAGAACTTGGAACTCGTAACGCGTTACCGATAACTCGAAGCCTGTATCTTGTATATCTTACCTTATAACTCGTTACCTATGACTCGGAACTCGTATCTTCCATCTCGGATCTCGCAAATCATTGCCAGTAACCTGGAACTTGTATCCTAGATCTTGAAGATCGTAGCTCGTTACCAATAACTCGTTACTCATAACTCAGAACACGTATCTTATATATCGTAACTTGCAATCCATTACCGATAACCTGGAACTCGTATCTTGTGTATCGTAGCTTGTAACCCATTATCAATAACAAGGAACTCGTATCTTGCCTCTCGTAGCTCGTAAATCGGAACTTGGAACTCGTAATGCATTATCGATAACTCGGAGCTTGTATCTTGTATCTCTTACCTTGTAACTCGTAACTCGTAACACTTAACCCGTTACTCATTACCTGGAACTCGTATCTTGTGTATCGTAGCTGGTTACCCATTACCAATAACAAGGAACTCGTATCTTGCCTCTCATAGCTCGTAAATCGTTACCGATAAGTGGGAACTCGCAACTTGCATCTCGTGACGCGTAACTCAGAACTTGTAACTCATAACGCGTTACCGATAACTCGGAGCTTGTATCTTGTATCTCTTACCTTCTAACTAGTAACTAGTAACTCGTAACTCGTTACCCATTACTCGGAACTCGTTTCTTCTATCTCGGATCTCGCGACTCACTGCCGATAACCAGGAACTCGGTTCCTAGATCATGAAGATCGTAACTCGTTACCAATAAGTGGGAACTCGCATCTTGTATCTCGTGACGTGTAACTTAGAACTCGGAACTCGTAACACGTTACCGATAACTCGGAGCTGGTTTCTTATATACCGTAACTTGTAATCCATCACCGATAACCTGGAACTTGTATCATGCATCTCGTTGCTCGTAAATCGTTACCGATAAATGGGAACTCGCATCTAGTATCTCGTGACGCGTAACTCAGGACTCGGAACTCGAAAGTGTTACCGATAACTCGGAGCTCGTCTCTTGTATCACTTAGCTTGTAACTGGTAACCCGTAACCCGTACCCCGTAACTCGTTGCCCATAACTTCGAACTCGAATCTTGATCTCGTACCTTGTAAATCAATGACGATAACCTCGAACATCCTAGATCTAGTAGTTCGTAACTCGTTACCGTTAGGTGGAAACTCTCATCTTGTATCTCGTGACGCGAAACTCAGAACTCGGAACTCGTAACACGTTACCGATAACTCGGAGCTCGTATCTTATATACCGTAACTTGTAATCCATCACTGATAACCTGGAACTTTTATCTTGCATCTCGTTGCTCGTAAATCGTTACCGATAAATGGGAACTTGCATCTAGTATCTCGTGACGTGTAATTCAGGACTCGGAACTTGAAAGTGTTACCGATAACTCGGAGCTCGTATCTTGTATCACTTACCTTGTAACTCGTAACCCATTACTCGGAACTCGAATCTTGATCTCGGATCTTGTAAATCAGTGGCGCTAACCTCGAACTCGTATCCTAGATCTAGTTGTTCGTAACCCGTTACCGATAGGTGAAAGCTCGCAACTTGTACCTCATGACGCGTAACTCAGAACTTGGAACTCGTAAAGTGTTACCGATAACTCGGAGCTTGCATCTTGTATCTCTTACCTTGTAACTCGTAACTCGTAACTCTTTACTCATTACTCGGAACTCGTATCTTCTATCTGGGGCTCGCAAATCATTGCCGATAACCTGGGACTCGTATCCTAGATCTAGAAGATCGCAACTCGTTACCAATAAGTGGGAACTCGCACCTTGTATCTCGTCACGTGTAACTCAGAACTCGGAACTAGTAACGCGTTACCGATAACTCGGAGCTCGTATCTTGTAACTCGTAACTCGTTACCCATAACTCGGAACTCGTATCTTATATATCGTAACTTGTAATCTATTGTCGATAACCTGGAACTCGTATCTTGCATCTCGTAGATCGTAAATCGTTACCGATAAATGGGAACTCGCATCTTGTATCTCGTGGCGCGTAGCTCAGGACTCAGAACTCGAAAGTGTTACCGACAACTCAGAGCTAGTATCTTGTATCACTTACCGTGTAACTCGTAACTCGTTACCCATTACTCGGAACTCGTATCTTCTGACTCGGATCTCGCAAATCATTGCCGTTAACCTGGAACTCGTAAACTAGATCTTAAAGATCGTAAATGGTTACCAATAAGTGGGAGCTCGCATCTTGTATCTTGTGACGTGAAACTCAGAACTCTGAACTAGTAACGCGTTACCGATAACTCGGAACTCGTATCTTGTAACTCGTAACTCGTTACCCATTACTCGGATCTCGTATCTTATATATCGTAACTTGTAATCTATTGTCGATAACCTGGAACTCGTATCTGGCATCTCGTTGCTCGTAAATCGTTACCGATAAATGGGAACTCGCATCTTGTATCTCGTGGCGCGTAGCTCAGGACTCAGAACTCGAAAGTGTTACCGACAACTCAGAGCTAGTATCTTGTATCACTTACCGTGTAACTCGTAACTAGTTACCCATAACTCGGAACTCGTATCTTGTATATAGTAGCTCGTAACTCATTACTGATTACCTGGAACTCGTATCTTGTTACCCATTACCAATAACAAGAAACTCGTATCTTGCCTCTCGTAGCTCGAAAATCGTTATCGATAAGCGGGAACTTGCAACTTGCATCTCGTGACGCGTAACTCATTACTGATTACCTGGAATTCGTATCTTGTGTCTCGTAGCTCGTAACTCGTTACGATAAGTGGAAACTCGCATCGTGTATCTCGTAATTAGTGCCTCGTAGATCGTAAGTCGTAATTCGTAACTGGTAACTCGTATATCGTAACTCGCAGCTCGAAACTCGTACCTTGAAGCTCGTAACTCGAAACTCGTGACTCGTAACTCGTAAATCGCTGCTTATAACTCGCTACTCAGAACCCGGAACTCGTATCTTGTGTATCGTAGCTTGTAGCCCATTACCAATAACAAGGAACTCGTATATTGCCTCTCGTAGCTCGTAAATCGTTACCGATAAGTGGGAACTCGCAACTAGCATCTCGTGACGCGTAACTCAGAACTTGGAACTCATAACGCGTTACCGATAACTCGAAGCTTGTATCTTGTATCTCTTACCTTTTAACTCGTAACAAGTAACTCATAACTTGTTACCCATTACTCGGAACTCGTTTCTTCTATCTCGGATCTCGCGAATCACTGCCGATAGCCTGGAACTCGGTTCCTATATCATGAAGATCGTAACTCGTTACTAATAAGTGGGAACCAGCATCTTGTATCTCGTAACGTGTAACTCAGAACTCGGAACTCGAAGGTGTTACCGACAACTCGGATCTCGTATCTTGTATCACGTACCTTGTAAGTCGTAACTCGTAACTCGTAACACGTTATCCATAACTCGGAACTCGTATCTTATATATCGTAACTTGTAATCCATTACCGATAACCTGGAACACGTATCTTGCATCTCGTTGCTTGTAAATCGTTACCGATAAGAGGGATACCGCAACTTGTATCTCGTGACGCGTAACTCAGAACTTGAAACTCGTAACGTGTTACAGATAACTCGGAGCTTGTATCTTGTATCTCTTACCTTGTATCTTGTAACTCGTAACTCGTTACCCATTACTCGGAACTCGTATATTCTATCTCGGATCTCGCAAATCATTGCCTATAACCTGAAACTCGTATCCTAGATCTTGAAGATCGTAACTCGTTACCAATAAGTGGGAACTCACATCTTGTATCTCGTGACGTATAACTCAGAACTCGGAACTAGTAACGCGTTACCGATAACTCGGAGCTTTCTCTTGTATCACTTACCTTGTAACTCGTAACTCGTTACCTATTACTCGGAAATCGTATGTTCTGTCTCGGATCTCGCAAATCATTGCCGATAACCTGGAACTCGTATCCTAGATCTTGAAGATCGTAACTGGTTACCAATAAGTGGGAACTCGAATCTTGGTCTCGGATCTTGTAAATCAATGACGATAACCTCGAACTCGTATCCTAGATCTAGTAGTTCGTAACTCGTTACCGATAGGTGGAATCTCGCATCTTGTATCTCATGACGCGGAACTCAGAACTCGGAACTCGTATCAGGTAACCGATAACTCGGAGCTCGTATCTTGTATCTCGTAACTCGTTACCCATAACTCGGTACTCATATCTTGTATGTAGTAGATCGTATCTAATTACTGATTACCTGGAACTCGTATCTTGTGTCTCGTAGCTCGTAAAAGTTACGATACGTGGGAACTCGCATCTTGTATCTTGTAACTTGTAACTAGTACCGCGTAGATCGTAAGTCGTAATTCGTAACTCGTAACTCGTATATCGTAACTCGCAACTCGCAACTCGAAACTCGAAACTTGAAACTTGAAACTCGAAACTCGTAACTCGTAAATCGCAGCTTATAACTCGCTACTCATATCCCGGAAATCGCATCTTGTGTATCGTAGCTTGTAACCCATTATCAATAACAAGGAACTCGTATCTTGCCTCTCGTAGCTCGTAAATCGTTACCGATAAGTGAAAACTCGCAACATGTATCTCGTGACGCGTAACTCAGAACTTGGAACTCGTAACGCGTTACCGATAACTCGAAGCCTGTATCTTGTATATCTTACCTTATAACTCGTTACCTATGACTCGGAACTCGTATCTTCCATCTCGGATCTCGCAAATCATTGCCAGTAACCTGGAACTTGTATCCTAGATCTTGAAGATCGTAGCTCGTTACCAATAACTCGTTACTCATAACTCAGAACACGTATCTTATATATCGTAACTTGCAATCCATTACCGATAACCTGGAACTCGTATCTTGTGTATCGTAGCTTGTAACCCATTATCAATAACAAGGAACTCGTATCTTGCCTCTCGTAGCTCGTAAATCGGAACTTGGAACTCGTAATGCATTATCGATAACTCGGAGCTTGTATCTTGTATCTCTTACCTTGTAACTCGTAACTCGTAACACTTAACCCGTTACTCATTACCTGGAACTCGTATCTTGTGTATCGTAGCTGGTTACCCATTACCAATAACAAGGAACTCGTATCTTGCCTCTCATAGCTCGTAAATCGTTACCGATAAGTGGGAACTCGCAACTTGCATCTCGTGACGCGTAACTCAGAACTTGTAACTCATAACGCGTTACCGATAACTCGGAGCTTGTATCTTGTATCTCTTACCTTCTAACTAGTAACTAGTAACTCGTAACTCGTTACCCATTACTCGGAACTCGTTTCTTCTATCTCGGATCTCGCGACTCACTGCCGATAACCAGGAACTCGGTTCCTAGATCATGAAGATCGTAACTCGTTACCAATAAGTGGGAACTCGCATCTTGTATCTCGTGACGTGTAACTTAGAACTCGGAACTCGTAACACGTTACCGATAACTCGGAGCTGGTTTCTTATATACCGTAACTTGTAATCCATCACCGATAACCTGGAACTTGTATCATGCATCTCGTTGCTCGTAAATCGTTACCGATAAATGGGAACTCGCATCTAGTATCTCGTGACGCGTAACTCAGGACTCGGAACTCGAAAGTGTTACCGATAACTCGGAGCTCGTCTCTTGTATCACTTAGCTTGTAACTGGTAACCCGTAACCCGTACCCCGTAACTCGTTGCCCATAACTTCGAACTCGAATCTTGATCTCGTATCTTGTAAATCAATGACGATAACCTCGAACATCCTAGATCTAGTAGTTCGTAACTCGTTACCGTTAGGTGGAAACTCTCATCTTGTATCTCGTGACGCGAAACTCAGAACTCGGAACTCGTAACACGTTACCGATAACTCGGAGCTCGTATCTTATATACCGTAACTTGTAATCCATCACTGATAACCTGGAACTTTTATCTTGCATCTCGTTGCTCGTAAATCGTTACCGATAAATGGGAACTTGCATCTAGTATCTCGTGACGTGTAATTCAGGACTCGGAACTTGAAAGTGTTACCGATAACTCGGAGCTCGTATCTTGTATCACTTACCTTGTAACTCGTAACCCATTACTCGGAACTCGAATCTTGATCTCGGATCTTGTAAATCAGTGGCGCTAACCTCGAACTCGTATCCTAGATCTAGTTGTTCGTAACCCGTTACCGATAGGTGAAAGCTCGCAACTTGTACCTCATGACGCGTAACTCAGAACTTGGAACTCGTAAAGTGTTACCGATAACTCGGAGCTTGCATCTTGTATCTCTTACCTTGTAACTCGTAACTCGTAACTCTTTACTCATTACTCGGAACTCGTATCTTCTATCTGGGGCTCGCAAATCATTGCCGATAACCTGGGACTCGTATCCTAGATCTAGAAGATCGCAACTCGTTACCAATAAGTGGGAACTCGCACCTTGTATCTCGTCACGTGTAACTCAGAACTCGGAACTAGTAACGCGTTACCGATAACTCGGAGCTCGTATCTTGTAACTCGTAACTCGTTACCCATAACTCGGAACTCGTATCTTATATATCGTAACTTGTAATCTATTGTCGATAACCTGGAACTCGTATCTTGCATCTCGTAGATCGTAAATCGTTACCGATAAATGGGAACTCGCATCTTGTATCTCGTGGCGCGTAGCTCAGGACTCAGAACTCGAAAGTGTTACCGACAACTCAGAGCTAGTATCTTGTATCACTTACCGTGTAACTCGTAACTCGTTACCCATTACTCGGAACTCGTATCTTCTGACTCGGATCTCGCAAATCATTGCCGTTAACCTGGAACTCGTAAACTAGATCTTAAAGATCGTAAATGGTTACCAATAAGTGGGAGCTCGCATCTTGTATCTTGTGACGTGAAACTCAGAACTCTGAACTAGTAACGCGTTACCGATAACTCGGAACTCGTATCTTGTAACTCGTAACTCGTTACCCATTACTCGGATCTCGTATCTTATATATCGTAACTTGTAATCTATTGTCGATAACCTGGAACTCGTATCTGGCATCTCGTTGCTCGTAAATCGTTACCGATAAATGGGAACTCGCATCTTGTATCTCGTGACGCGTAACTCAGGACTCGGAACTCGAAAGTGTTACCGATAACTCGGAGCTCGTATCTTGTATCACTTACCTTGTAACTCGTATCTCGTAACCCGTAACTGGTTGCCCATAACTCGGAACTTGAATCTTGATCTCGAATCTTGTAAATCAATGACGATAACCTCGAACTCGTATCCTAGATCTAGTAGTTCGTAACTTGTTACCGATAGGTGGAAACTCGCGTCTTGTATCTCATGACGCGAAACTCAGAACTCGGAACTCGTAACGCGTAACCGATGACTCGGAGCTCGTATCTTGTAACTCGTAACTCTTTACCCATAACTTGGAACTCTTATCTTGTATCTAGTAGCTCGTAACCCATTACTGATTACCTGGAACTCGCAACTTGTATCTCGTAACTCGTAACTAGTACCTCGTAGATCTTAAGTCGTAATTCGTGGCTCGTAACTGGTATATCGTAACTCGAAACTCGAAGCTCGCACCACGAAACTCGAAACTCTTAACTCGAAACTCGTAACTCGTAACTCGTTACCCATTACTCGGAACTCGTATCTTCTATCTCGGATCTCGCAAATCATTGCCGATAACCTGGGACTCGTATCCTAGATCTTGAAGATGGCAACTCGTTACCAATAAGTGGGAACTCACATCTTGTATCTCGTGACGTGTAACTTAGAACTCAGAACTAGTAACGCGTTACCGATAACTCGGAGCTCGTATCTTGTAACTCGTAACTCGTAACTCGTTACCCATAACTCGGAACTCGTATCACATATATTGTAACTTGTAATCCACTACCAATAACCTGAAACTCGTATCTTGCATCTCGTAGATCGTAAATCGTTACCGATAAATGGGAACTCGCATCTTGTATCTCATGACGCGTAACTCAGGTCTCGGAACTCGAAAGTGTTACCGATAACTCGGTGCTCGTATCTTGTATCACTTATCTTGTAACTCGTAACTCGTAACTCGTTGCTCATAACTCGGAACTCGGATCTTGCAAATCAATGACGATAACCTCGAACTCGTATCCTAGATCTAGTAGTTCGTAACTCGTTACCGATAGGTGGAAACTCGCATCTTGTATCTCATGACGCGGAACTCAGAAATCGGAACTCGTATCAGGTAACCGATAACTCGGAGCTTGTATCTTGTATCTCGTAACTCGTTACCCATAACTCGGTACTCATATCTTGTATCTAGTAGCTCGTAACTCATTACTGATTACCTGGAACTCGTATCTTGTGTCTCGTAGCTCGTAACTCGTTACGATAAGTGGGAACTCGCATCTTGTATCTTGTAACTTGTAACTAGTACCTCGTAGATCGTAAGTCGTAATTCGTAACTGGTAACTCGTATATCGTAACTCGCAACTCGAAACTCGAAACATGAAACTCGAAACTCGAAACTCGTAACTCCTAAATCGCAGCTTATAACTCGCTACTCATATCCCGGAAATCGCATCTTGTGTATCGTAGCTTGTAACCCATTATCAATAACAAGGAACTCGTATCTTGCCTCTCGTAGCTCGTAAATCATTACCGATAAGTGAAAACTCGCAACATGTATCTCGTGACGCGTAACTCAGAACTTGGAACTCGTAATGCATTATCGATAACTCGGTGCTTGTATCTTGTATCTCTTACCTTGTAACTCGTTACCTATGACTCGGAACTCTTATCTTCTATCTCGGATCTCGCAAATCATTACCGATAACCTGGAACTCGTATCTTGTGTATCGTAGCTTGTAACCCATTATCAATAACAAAGAACTCGTATCTTGCCTCTCGTAGCTCGCAAATCGTTACCGATAAGTGGTAACTCGCAACTTGTATCTCGTGACGCGTAACTCAGAACTTGGATCTCGTAACGTGTTACCGATAACTCAGAGCCTGTAACTTGTATCTGTTACCTTGTAACTTGTACCTTGTAACTCGTAACTCGTTACCCATTGGTCGGAACTTGTATCTTATATATCGTAACCTGTAATCCATTACCGATTACCTGGAACTCGTACCTTGTGTATCGTAGCTTGTAACCCATTACCAATAACAAGGAACTCGTATCTTGCCTCTCGTAGATCGTAAATCGTTACCGATAAAAGGGAACTCGCATCTTGTATCTCATGACGCGTAACTCAGGTCTCGGAACTCGAAAGTGTTACCGATAACTCGGTGCTCGTATCTTGTATCACTTATCTTGTAACTCGTAACTCGTAACCCGTAACTCGTTGCTCATAACTCGGAACTCGAATCTTGATCTCGGATCGTGTAAATCAATGACGTTAACCTCCAACTCGTATCCTAGATCTAGTAGTCCGTAACTGGTTACCAATAAGTGGGAACTCGTAACTCGTTACCCATTACTCGGAACTCGTATCTTCTATCTCGGATCTCGCAAATCATTGCCGATAACCTGGGACTCGTATCCTAGATCTTGAAGATGGCAACTCGTTACCAATAAGTGGGAACTCACATCTTGTATCTCGTGACGTGTAACTTAGAACTCGGAACTAGTAACGCGTTACCGATAACTCGGAGCTCGTATCTTGTAACTCGTAACTCGTAACTCGTTACCCATATCTCGGAACTCGTATCACATATATTGTAACTTGTAATCCACTACCAATAACCTGAAACTCGTATCTTGCATCTCGTAGATCGTTACCGATGAATGGGAACTCGCATCTTGTATCTCATGACGCGTAACTCAGGTCTCGGAACTCGAAAGTGTTACCGATAACTCGGTGCTCGTATCTTGTATCACTTATCTTGTAACTCGTAACTCGTAACCCGTAACTCGTTGCTCATAACTCGGAACTCGGATCTTGCAAATCAATGACGATAACCTCGAACTCGTATCCTAGATCTAGTAGTTCGTAACTCGTTACCGATAAATGGGAACTCGCATCTTGTATCTCGTGACGTGTAACTCGTTGCCCATAACTCGGAACTCGAATCTTGACCTCGTAACTCATTACTGATTACCTGAAGCTCGTATCTTGTGTCTCATAGCTCGCAAATCGTTACGATAAGTGGGAACTCGCATCTTGTATCTCGAACTCGTAACTAGTACCTCGTAGATCGTAATCGTAATTCGTAACTCGTATATCGTAACTCGCAACTCGAAATTCTTAACTCGAAACGTGTAACTCTTAACTCGCAAATCAAAGCTTATAACTCGCTACCCATAACCGGGAACTCGCATCTTGTGTATCGTAGCTTTTAACCCATTATCAATAACAAGGAACTCGTATCTTGTCTCGTAGCTCGTAAATCGTTACCGATAAGTGGGAACTCGCAACTTGTATCTCTTGACGCGTAACTCAGAACTTGGAACTCGTTACTCGTTACCCATAACTCGGAACTCGTATCTTCTGTCTCGGATCTCGCAAATCATTGCCGATAACCTGGAACTCGTATCCTAGATCTTGAAGATCGTAACTGGTTACCAATAAGTGGGAACTCGCATCTTGTATCTCATGACGTGAAACTTAGAACTCGGAACTAGTAACTCATTACCCATAACTCGGAACTCGTATCTTATATATCGTAACTTGTAATCCATTGCCGATAACCTGAAACTCGTGTCTTGCATCTTGTTGCTCGTGAATCGTTACCGATTAAATGGGAGCTCGCATCTTGTATCTCGTGACGCTTAACTCAGGACTCGGAACTCGAAAGTGTTACCGATAACTCGGAGCTCGTATCTTGTATCACTTACCTTGTAACTCGTATCTCGTAACCCGTAACTCGTTGCCCATAACTCGGAACTCGAATCTTGATCTCGGATCTTGTAAATCAATGACGATAACCTCGAACTCGTATCCTAGATCTAGTAGTTCGTAACTCGTTACCGATAGGTGGAAACTCGCATCTTGTATCTCATGACGCGGAACTCAGAACTCGGAACTCGTATCAGGTAACCGATAACTCGGAGCTCGTATCTTGTAACTCGTAACTCGATACTCATAACTTGGAACTCGTATCTTGTATCTAGTAGCTCGCAACTCATTACTGATTACCTGGAACTCGTATCCTGTGTCTCGTAAGTCGTAACTCGTTACGATAAATGAGAACTCGCAACTTGAAACTCGTTACTCGTAAATCGCAGCTTATAACTCGCTACTAATAACCCGGAACTCGTATCTTGTGTATCGTAGCTTGTTACCCATTACCAATAACAAGGAACTCGTATCTTGCATCTCGTGGCTCGTAAATCGTTACCGATAAGAGGGAACTCGCATATTGTATCTCAGAACTCGTAACTAGTACCTCGTAGATCGTAAGTCATAATTCGTAACTCGTAACTTGAAACTTGTAGCTCGTAAATCGCAGCTTATAACTCGTCACCCATAATCCGGAACTCGTACCTTGTGTACCGTAGCTTGTAACCCATTACCAATAACAAGGAACTCGTATCCTAGATCTAGTAGTTCGTAATTCGTTACCGAAAGGTGGAAACTCGCATCTTGTATCTCATGATGCGGAACTCAGAATTCGGAACTTGTATCAGGTAACCGATAACTCGGAGCTCGTATCTTGTAACTCGTTACCCATAACTCGGAACTCATATCTTGTATCTAGTAGCTCGTAACTCATTACTGATTACCTGCAACTCGAATCTTGTGTATCGTAGCTCGTAACTCGTTACGATTAGTGGAAACTCGCAACTTGCATCTCGTGACGCGTAACTCAGAACTTGGAACTCATAACGCGTTACCGATAAGTCAGAGCTTGTATCTTGTATCTCTTACCTTGTAACTCGTAACACTTGACCCGTTACCCATTACTCGGAACTCGTATCTTCTATCTCGGATCTCGCAAATCGTTGCCGATAACCTGGAACTCGTATCCTAGATCTTGAAGATCGTAACTCGTTACCAATAAGTGGGAACTCGCATCTTGTATCTCGTGACGTGTAACCCAGAACTCGGAACTAGCAACGCGTTACCGATAACTCGAAGCTTGTATCTGGTATCACTTACCTTGTAAGTCGTAACTCGTAACTCGTAACTCGTTACCCATAACTCGGAACTCGTATCTTATATATCGTAACTTGTAATCCATTACCGATAACCTGGAACACGTATCTTGCATCTCGTTGCTTGTAAATCGTTACCGATGAGTGGGATATCGCAACTTGTATCTCGTGACGTGTAACTTAGAACTTGGAACTCGTAACGCGTTACCGATAACTCGGAGCTCGTATCTATATACCGTAACTTGTAATCCATCACCGATAGCCTGGTTCCCATATATTGCATCTCGTTGCTTGTAAATCGTTACCGATAAATGGGAACTCGCATCCTAGTATCTCGTGACGCGTAACTCAGGACTCGGAACTAGAAAGTGTTACCATAACTCGGAGCTCGTATCTTGTATCACTTACCTTGTAACTCGTAACCCGTAACCCGTAACTCATAGCCCATAACTCCGAACTCGAATCTTGATCTCGTATCTTGTAAATCAATGACGATAACCTCGAACTGGTATCCTAAATCTAGTAATTCGTAACTCGTTACCCATAGGTGTAAACTCGCATCTTGTAACTCATGACGCAAACCTCAGAACTCGGAACTCGTAGCGCGTATCCAATAACTCGGAGCTCGTATCTTGTAACTCGTAACTCGTAGCTAGTTACCCATAACTCAGAACTCGTATCTTGTATCTAGTAGCTCGTAACTCATTACTGATTACCTGGATTCCGTATCTTGTGTATCGTAGCTCGTAACTCGTTACGATAAGTGGAAACTCGCATCGTGTATCTCGTAACTCGTAACTAGTGCCTCGCAGATCGTAAGTCTTATTTCGTAACTCGTATATCGTAACTCGCAACTCGAAACTCGTAACTTGAAACTAGTAACTCGAAACTCGTGACTCGTAACTCGTAACTCGTAAATCGCAGCTTATAACTCGCTACTCAGAACCCGGAACTCGTATCTTGTGTATCGTAGCTTGTAGCCCATTACCAATAACAAGGAACTCGTAAATTACCTCTCGTAGCTCGTAGATCGTTACAGATGAGTGGGAACCCGCAACATGCATCTTGTGACGCGTAACTCAGAACTTGGAACTCATAACGCGTTACCGATAACTCGGAGCTCGTATCTTATATACCGTAACTTGTAATTTATCACCGATAACCTGGAATTCGTATCTTGCATATCGTTGCTAGTAAATCGTTACCGATAAATGGGGACTCATAATTCGTAACTCGTAACTCGAAACTTGTAGCTCGTAAATCGCAGCTTATAACTCGTCATCCATAATCCGGAACTCGTACCTTGTGTATCGTAGCTTGTAACCCATTACCAATAACAAGGAACTCGTATCCTAGATCTAGTAGTTCGTAACTCGTTACCGAAAGGTGGAAACTCGCATCTTGTATCTCATGACGCGGAACTCAGAATTCGGAACTTGTATCAGGTAACCGATAACTCGGAGCTCGTATCTTGTAACTCGTAACTCGTTACCCATAACTCGGAACTCATATCTTGTATCTAGTAGCTCGTAACCCATTACTGATTACCTGGAACTCGTATCTTGTGTATCGTAGCTCGTAACTCGTTACGATAAGTGGAAACTCGCAACTTGCATCTCGTGACGCGTAACTCAGAACTTGGAACTCATTACGCGTTACCGATAACTCAGAGCTTGTATCTTGTATCTCTTACCTTGTAACTCGTAACTCGTAACACTTGACCCGTTACCCATTACTCGGAACTCGTATCTTCTATCTCGGATCTCGCAAATCATTGCCGATAACCTGGAACTCGTATCCTAGATCTTGAAGATCGTAACTCGTTACCAATAAGTGGCAACTCGCATCTTGTATCTCGTGACGTGTAACCCATAACTCGGAACTAGCAACGCGTTACCGATAACTCGAAGCTTGTATCTGGTATCACTTACCTTGTAAGTCGTAACTCGTAACTCGTAACTCGTTACCCATAACTAGGAACTCGTATCTTACATATCGTAACTTGTAATCCATTACCGATAACCTGGAACACGTATCTTGCATCTCGTTGCTTGTAAATCGTTACCGATGAGTGGGATATCGCAACTTGTATCTCGTGACGTGTAACTTAGAACTTGGAACTCGTAACGCGTTACCGATAACTCGGAGCTCGTATCTATATACCGTAACTTGTAATCCATCACCGATAACCTGGTTCCCATATATTGCATCTCGTTGCTTGTAAATCGTTACCGATAAATGGGAACTCGCATCCTAGTATCTCGTGACGCGTAATTTAGGACTCGGAACTAGAAAGTGTTACCATAACTCGGAGCTCGTATCTTGTATCACTTACCTTGTAACTCGTAACCCGTAACCCGTAACCCGTAACTCATAGCCCATAACTCCGGAATCGAATCTTGATCTCGTATCTTGTAAATCAATGACGATAACCTCGAACTGGTATCCTAGATCTAGTAATTCGTAACTCGTTACCCATAGGTGTAAACTCGCATCTTGTAACTCATGACGCAAACCTCAGAACTCGGAACTCGTAGCGCGTATCCAATAACTCGGATCTCGTATCTTGTATCTTGTAACTCGTAGCTAGTTACCCATAACTCAGAACTCGTATCTTGTATCTAGTAGCTCGTAACTCATTTCTGATTACCTGGAATTCGTATCTTGTGTCTCGTAGCTCGTAACTCGTTACGATAAGTGGAAACTCCCATCGTGTATCTCGTAACTCGTAACTAGTGCCTCGTAGATCGAAGTCTTAATTCGTAACTCGTATATCGTAACTCGCAACTAGAAACTCGTAACTTGAAACTAGTAACTCGAAACTCGTGACTCGCAACTCGTAAATCGCGGCTTATAACTCGCTACTCAGAACCCGGAACTCGTATCTTGTGTATCGTAGCTTGTAGCCCATTACCAATAACAAGGAACTCGTAAATTACCTCTCGTAGCTCGTAGATCGTTACCGATGAGTGGGAACCCGCAACATGCATCTTGTGACGCGTAACTCAGAACTTGGAACTCATAACGCGTTACCGATAACTCGGAGCTCGTATCTTATATACCGTAACTTGTAATTTATCACCGATAACCTGGTACTCGTATCTTGCTTCTCGTTGCCAGTAAATCGTTACCGATAAATGGGGACTCGCATCTAGTATCTCGTGACGCGTAACTCAGGACTCGGAAGTCGAAAGTTTTACCATAACTCGGAGCTCGTATCTTGTATCACTTACCTTGTAACTCGTAACCCGTGACCCGTAACTTATTGCCCATAACTCCGAACTCGAATCTTGATCTCGGATCTTGTAAATCAATGTCGATAACCTCAAACTCGTGTCCTAGAACTAGCAGTTCGTAACTCGTTACCGATAGGTGGAAGCTCGCATCTTGTATCTCATGACGCGAAACTCAAAACTTGGAACTCGTAAAGCGTAACCGATAACTCGGAGCTCGTATCTTGTAACTCGTAACTTGTTACCCATAACTCGGAACACGTATCTTGTTTCTAGTAGCTCGTAACTCATTACTGATTACCTGGAACTCGTATCTTGTATCTCGTAGCTCGTAACTCGTTACGATAAGTTGGAACTCGTATCTTGTAACACCTACCTTGTAAGTTGTAACTCGTAACTCGTAACGCGTTACCGATAACTCGGAGCTCGTATCTTATATACCGTAACTTGTAATCCATCACCGATAACCTGGAACTCGTATCTGGCATCTCGTTGCTCGTAAATCGTTACCGATAAATGGGAACTCTCATCTAGTATCTCGTGATGCGTAACTCAGGACTCGCAACTCGAAAGTGTTACCGATAGCTCGGAGCTCGTATCTTGTATCACTTACCTTGTAACTCGTAACCCGTAACTCGTTGCCCATAACTCCGAACACGAATCTTGATCTCGTATCTTGTAAATCAATGACGATAACCTCGAACTGGTATCCTAGATCTAGTAGTTTGTAACTCGTTACCGATAGGTGTAAACACGCATCTTGTAACTCATGCCGCAACACTCGGAACTCGGAACTCGTAACGCGTAACCAATAACTCGGAGCTCGTATCTTGTAACTCGTAACAAGTAACTAGTTACCCATAACTCGGAACTCGTATCTTGTATCTAGTAGCTCGTAACTCATTACTGATTACCTGGAACTCGTATCTTGTGTATCGTAGCTTGTTACCCATTACCATTAACAAGGAACTCGTATCTTGCCTCTCATAGCTCGTAAATCGTTACCGATAAGTGGGAACTCGCAACTTGCATCTCGTGACGCGTAACTCAGAACTTGTA
Source organism: Bruchidius siliquastri (assembly GCA_949316355.1). Taxonomy (NCBI): domain Eukaryota; kingdom Metazoa; phylum Arthropoda; class Insecta; order Coleoptera; family Chrysomelidae; genus Bruchidius; species Bruchidius siliquastri. The sequence continues at coordinate 24,331,506 of OX438529.1, forward strand.
ACTCATAACGCGTTACCGATAACTCGGAGCTTGTAACTTGTATCTCTTACCTTCTAACTAGTAACTAGTAACTCGTAACTCGTTACCCATTACTCGGAACTCGTTTCTTCTATCTCGGATCTCGCGACTCACTGCTGATAACCAGGAACTCGGTTCCTAGATCATGAAGATCGTAACTCGTTACCAATAAGTGGGAACTCGCATCTCGTATCTCGTGACGCGTAACTCAGGACTCGCTACTCGAAAGTGTTACCGATAACTTGGAGCTTGTATCTTGTATCTCTTACTTTCTAACTCGTAACTAGTAACTTGTAACTCGTTACCCATTACTCGGAACTCGTTTCTTCTATCTCGGATCTCGCGACTCACTGCCGATAACCAGGAACTCGGTTCTCAGATCATGAAGATCGTAACTCGTTACCAATAAGTGGGAAGTCGCATCTCGTATCTCGTGACGTGTAACTCAGAACTCGGGACTTGTCATACGTTACCGATAACTCGGAGCTGGTATCTTATATACCGTAACTTGTAATCCATAACCGATAACCTGGAACTTGTATCGTGCATCTCGTTGCTCGTAAATCGTTACCGATAAATGGGAGCTCGCATCTAGTATCTTGTGACGCGTAACTCAGGACTCGGAACGCGAAAGTGTTACCGATAACTCGGAGCTCGTATCTTGTATCACTTAGCTTGTAACTGGTAACCCGTAACCCGTAACTCGTTGCCCATAACTTCGAACTCGAATCTTGATCTCGTATCTTGTAAATCAATGACGATAACCTCGAACTGGCATCCTAGATCTAGTAGTTCGTAACTCGTTACCGATAGGTGGAAACTCTCATCTTGTATCTCATGACGCGAAACTCAGAACTTGGAACTCGTAACGCGTAACCGACAACTCGGTGCGCATATCTTGTAACTAGTAACTCTTTACCCATTACTAGGAACTCCTGTCTTGTATCTAGTAGCTCGTAACTCACATCTTGTGCCTCGCAGCTCGTAACTCGTTACGATAAGTGGGAACTTGCATCTTTTATCTCGTAACTCATAACCCGGAACCCGTATCTTGTATATCGTAGCTTGTAACCCATTACCAATAACAAGGAACTCGTATCTTGCCTCTCGTGAGGCCTAATTCAGGACTCCGAGCTCAAAAGTGTTACCGATAAATCGGAACCAGTATCTTGTATCACTTACCTTGTAACTTGTAACTCGTAACCCGTATCTCATTGCCCATAAGTCGGAAATCGAATCTTGATTTTGGATCTTGTAAATCAATGACGATAACCTCGAACTCGTGTCCTAGAACTAGCAGTTCGTAACTCGTTACCGATAGGTGGAAGCTCGCATCCTGTATCTCATGACGCGAAACTCAGAACTTGGAACTCGTAAAGCGTAACCGATAACTCGGAGCTCGTATCTTGTAACTCGTAACTCGTTACCCATAACTCGGAACACGTATCTTGTGTATCGTAGCTTGTAGCCCATTACCAATAACAAGGAACTCGTATATTGCCTCTCGTAACTCGTAACTCGTTACCCATAACTCGGAACACATATCTTGTCTTCCTAGTAGCTCGTAACTCATTACTGATTACCTGGAACTCGTATCTTGTGTCTTATAGCTCGTAATTCGTTACGATAAGTGGGAACTCGTATCACTTACCTTGTAAGTCGTAACTCGTAACTCGTTACCCATAACTCGGAACGCGTAACTCAGAACTTGTAACTCATAACGCGTTATCGATAACTGTGAGCTTGTATCTTGTATCTCTTACGTTCTAACTCGTAACTAGTAACTCATAACTCGTTACCCATTACTCGGAACTCGTGTCTCTGTCAGAACTCGGAACTAGTAACGCGTTACCGATAACTCGGAGCTTTCTCTTGTATCACTTACCTTGTAACTCGTTACCTATTACTCGGAAATCGTATGTTCTGTCTCGGATCTCGCGAATCACTGCCGATAACCTGGAACTCGGTTCCTAGATCATGAAGATCGTAACTCGTTACTAATAAGTGGGAACCCGCATCTTGTATCTCGTAACGTGTAACTCAGAACTCGGAACTCGCAGGTGTTACCGACAACTCGGAGCTCGTATCTGGTATCACGTACCTAGTAAGTCGTAACTCGTAACTCGTAACACGTTGCCCATAACTCGGAACTCGTATCTTATATATCGTAACTTGTAATCCATTACCGATAACCTGGAACACGTATCTTGCATCTCATTGCTTGTAAATCGTTACCGATAAGAGGGATACCGCAACTTGTATCTCGTGACGCGTAACTCAGAACTTGAAACTTGTAACGTGTTACCGATAACTCGGAGCTTGTATCTTGTATCTCTTACCTTGTAACTTGTAACTCGTAACTCGTTACCCATTACTCGGAACTTTTCTATCTCGGATCTCGCAAATCATTGCCGATAACCTGGAACTCTTATCCTAAATCTTGAAGATCGTAACTCGTTACCAATAAGTGGGAACTCACATCTTGTATCTCGTGACGTATAACTCAGAACTCGGAACTAGTAACGCGTTACCGTTAACTCGGAGCTTGTCTCTTGTATCACTTACCTTGTAACTCGTAACTCGTTACCCATTACTCGGAACTCGTATGTTCTGTCTCGGATCTCGCAAATCATTGCCGATAACCTGGAACTCGTATCCTAGATCTTGAAGATCGTAACTGGTTACCAATAAGTGGGAACTCGAATCTTGATCTCGGATCTTGTAAATCAATGACGATAACCTCGCACTGGTATCCTAGATCTAGTAGTTAGTAACTCGTTACCGATAGGTGGAATCTCGCATCTTGTATCTCATCTTGTACCTCATGATGCGGAACTCAGAACTCGGAACCCGTAACAGGTAACCGATAACTCGGAGCTCGTATCTTGTAACTCGTAACTCGTTACCCATAACTCGGAACTCGTATCTTGTATCTAGTAGCTCGTAACTCATTACTGATTAACTGGAACTAGTATATTGTGTCTCGTAGCTCGTAACTCGTTACGATAAGTGGGAATTAGAATCTTGTATCTCGTAACACGTAACTAGTACCTCGTAGAACGTAAGTCGTAATTCGTAACTCGTAACTCGTATATCGTAACTCGCAACTCGAAACTCGTAACTCGTAACTCGTAAATTGCAGCTTATAACTCGCTACTCAAATCCCGGAACTAGCATCTTGTGTATCGTAGCTTGTAACCTATTATCAATAACAAGGACCTCGTATCTTGTCTCATAGCTCGTATATCGTTAGCGATAAGTGGGAACTCGCAACTTGTATCTCGTGACGCGTAACTCAGAACTTGGTACTCGTAACGCGTTACCGACAGCTCGAAGCCTGTAACTTGTATATCTTACCTTGTAACTCGTTACCTATGACTCTGAACTCGTATCTTCTATCTCGGATCTCGCAAATCATTGCCGGTAACCGGGAACTCGTATCCTAGATCTTGAAGATCGTAGCTCGTTACCAATAAGTGGGAACTCGCATCTTGTATCACGTGACGTGTAACTTAGAACTCGGAACTAATAACGCGTTACCGATAACACGGAGCTTGTTTCTTGTAACTCGTAACTCGTTACTCATAACTCAGAACTCGTATCTTATATATCGTAACTTGCAATCCATTACCGATAACCTGGAACTCGTATCTTGTGCATCGTAGCTTGTAACCCATTACCAATAATGAGCTCGTATCTTGCCTCTCGTAGTTCGTAACTTGTTACCGATAGGTGGAAGCTCGCATCTTGTATCTCATGACGCGAAACTCAGAACTTGGAACTCGTAAAGCGTAATCGATAACTCGGAGCTCGTATCTTGTAACTCGTAACTCGTTACCCATAACTCGGAACACGTATCTTGTTTCTAGTAGCTCGTAGCTCATTACTGATTACCTGGAACTCGCATCTTGTGTCTTGCAGCTCATAACTCGTTACGATATGTGTGGGAACTCACATCTTTTATTTCGTAACTCATAACGCGGAACCCGTATCTTGTGTATCGTAGCTTGTAACCCATTACCAATAACAAGGAACTCGTATCTTGCCTCTCGTAGTTCGTAAATCGTTACCGATAAATGGGAACTCGCATCTTGTATCTCCTGAGGCCTAACTCAGAACTCCGAGCTCGAAAGTGTTACCGATAATTCGGAGCTCGTATCTTGTATCACTTACCTTGTAACTTGTAACTCGTAACCCGTATCTCGTTGCCCATAACTCGGAACTCGAATCTTGATCTCGGACCTTGTAAATCATTGACGATAATCTTCGAACTTCTGTCCTAGAACTAGCAGTTCGTAACTCGTTACCGATAGGTGGAAACTCGCATCTTGTATGTCATGACGCGAAACTCAGAACTCGGAACTCGTAAAGCGTAACCGATAATTTGGAGCTCGTATCTTGTAACTCGTAACGTGTTACCCATAACTCGGAACACGTAACTTGTTTCTAGTAGCTCGTAACTCATTACTGATTACCTGGAACTCGTATCTTGTGTCTCGTAGCTCGTAACTCGTTAGGATAAGTGGGAACTCGTATCATGTATCACCTACCTTGTAAGTCGTAACTCGTAACTCGTAACGCGTTACCGATAACTCGGAGCTCGTATCTTATATACCGTAACTTGTAATCCATCACCGATAACCTGGAACTCGTATCTTGCATCTCGTTGCTCGTAAATCGTTACCGATAAATGGGAACTCGCATCTAGTATCTCGTGACGCGTAAGTCAGGACTCGGAACTCGAAAGTGTTACCGATAACTCGGAGCTCGTATCTTGTATCACTTACCTTGTAACTCGTAACCCGTAACTCGTTGCCCATAACTCCGAACTCGAATCTTGATCTCGTATCTTGTAAATCAATGACGATAACCTCGAACTGGTATCCTAGATCTAGTAGTTCGTAACTCGTTACCGATAGGTGTAAACTCGCATCTTGTAACTCATGACGCAAAACTCAGAACTCGGAACTCGTAACGCGTAACCAATAACTCGGAGCTCGTATCTTGTAACTCATAACAAGTAACTAGTTACCCATAATTCGGAACCCGTATCTTGTATCTAGTAGCTCGTAACTCATTACTGATAACCTGGAACTCGTGTCTTGTGTATCGTAGCTTGTTACCCATTACCAATAACAAGGAACTGGTATCTTGCCTCCTATAGCTCGTAAATCGTTAGCGATAAGTGAGAACTCGCAACTTGCATCTCGTGACGCGTAACTCATTACTGATTACCTGGAATTCGTATCTTGTGTCTCGTAGCTCGTAACTCGTTACTATAAGTGGAAACTCGCATCGTGTATCTCGTAACTCGTAACCAGTGCCTCGTAGATCGTAAGTCGTAATTAGTAACTCATAACTCGTATATCGTAACTCGCAACTCGTAAATCGCAGCTTATAACTCGCTACTCATAACCCGGAACTCGTATCTTGTGTATCGTAGCTTGTAGCCCATTACCAATAACAAGGAACTCGTATATTGCCTCTCGTAGCTCGGAAATCGTTACCGATAAGTGGGAACTCGCAACTTGCATCTCGTGACGCCTAACTCAGTACTTGTAACTCATAACGCGTTACCGATAACTCGGAGCTTGTATCTTGTATCTCTTACCATCTAACTCGTAACAAGTAACTCGTAACTCGTTACCCATTACTCGGAACTCGTTTCTTCTATCTCGGATCTCGCGACTCACTGCCGATAACCAGGAACTCGGTTCCAAGATCATGAAGATCGTAACTCGTTACCAATAAGTGGGAACTCGGATCTCGTATCTCGTGACGTGTAACTCAGAACTCGGACTCGTAACACGTTACCGATAACTCGGAGCTGGTTTCTTATATACCGTAACTTGTAATCCATCACCGATAACCTGGAACTTGTATCTTGCATCTCGTTGCTCGTAAATCTTTACCGATAAATGGGAACTCGCATCTAGTATCTCGTGACGCGTAACTCAGGACTCGGAACTCGAAAGTGTTACCGATAACTCGGAGCTCGTATCTTGTATCACTTACCTTGTAACTGGTAACCCGTAACCCGTAACCCGTAACTCGTTGCACATAACTTCGAACTCGAATCTTGATCTCGTATCTTGTAAATCAATGACGATAACCTCGAACTGGCATCCTAGATCTAGTAGTTCGTAACTCGTTACCGATAGGTGGAAACTCTCATCTTGTATCTCATGACGCGAAACTCAGAACTCGAAACTCGTAACGCGTAACCGACAACTCGGTGCGCATATCTTGTAACTCGTAACTCTTTACCCATTGCTCGGAACTCCTGTCTTGTAACTAGTAGCTCGTAACTCATTACTGATCACCTGGAACTCGTATCTTGCGTCTCGCAGCTCGTAACTCGTTACGATAAGTGGTAACTCGCATCTTTTATCTCGTAACTCATAACCCGGAACCCATATCTTGTGTATCGTAGCTTGTAACCCATTATCAATAACAAGGAACTCGTATCTTGCCTGTCGTAGTTCGTAAATCGTTACCGATAAATGGAAACCCGCATCGTGTATCTCGTGAGGCCTAACTCAGGACTCCGAGCTCGAAAGTGTTACCGACAATTCGGAGCTCATATCTTGTATCACTTACCTTCTAACTTGTAACTCGTAACCCGTATCTCGTTGCCCATAACTCGGAACTCGAATATTGATCTCGGATCTTGTAAATCAATGACTATAACCTCGAACTCGTGTTCTAGAACTAGCAGTTCGTAACTCGTTACCGATAGGTGGAAGCTCGCATCCTGTATCTCATGATGCGAAACTCAGAACTTGGAACTCGTAAAGCGTAACCGATAACTCCGAGCTCGTATCTTGTAACTCGTAACTCGTTACCCATAACTCGGAACACGTATCTTGTGTATCGTAGCTTGTAGCCCATTACCAATAACAAGGAACTCGTATCTTGTGTCTCGTAGCTCGTAGCTCGCTACGATAAGTGGGAATTCGCAACTTGTATCTCGTAACTCTTAACTAGTACCTCGTAGATCGTAAGTCGTGATTCGTAACTCGTAACTCGTATATCGTAACTCGCAACTCAAAACTCGAAACTTGAAACTCGAAACTCGTAACTCGTAAATCGCAGCTTATAACTCGCTACTCATATCCCGGACATCGCATCTTGTGTATCGTAGCTTGTAATCCATTATCAATAACAAGGTACTCGTATCTTGCCTCTCGTAGCTCGTAAATCGTTACCGATAAGTGAAACCTCGTAACATGTATCTCGTGACGCGTAACTCAGAACTTGGAACTCGTAACGCGTTACCGACAACTCGAAGCCTGTATATTGTATATCTTACCTTGTAACTCGTTACCTATGACTCGGAAAACGTATCTTCTATCTCGGATCTCGCAAATCATTGCCGGTAATCTGGAACTCGTATCCTAGATCTTGAAGATCGTAGCTCGTCACCAATAAGTGGGAACTCGCATCTTGTATCTCGTGACGTGTAACTCAGAAGTCGGAACTAGTAACGCGTTACCGATAACTCAGAGCTCGTATCTTGTATCACTTACCTTGTAACTGGTAACCCGTAACCCGTAACTCGTTGCCCATTACTTCGAACTCGAATCTTGATCTCGTATCTTGTAAATCAATGACGATAACCTCGAACTGGCATCCTAGATCTAGTAGTTCGTAACTCGTTACCGATAGGTGGAAACTCTCATCTTGTATCTCATGACGCGAAACTCAGAACTCGAAACTCGTAACGCGTAACCGACAACTCGGTGCGCATATCTTGTAACTCGTAACTCTTTACCCATTGCTCGGAACTCCTGTCTTGTATCTAGTAGCTCGTAACTCATTACTGATCACCTGGAACTCGTATCTTGTGTCTCGCAGCTCGTAACTCGTTACGATAAGTGGTAACTCGCATCTTTTATCTCGTAACTCATAACCCGGAACCCGTATCTTGTGTATCGTAGCTTGTAGCCCATTACCAATAACAAGGAACTCGTATATTGCCTCTCGTAGCTCGGAAATCGTTACCGATAAGTGGGAACTCGCAACTTGCATCTCGTGACGCCTAACTCAGAACTTGTAACTCATAACGCGTTACCGATAACTCGGAGCTTGTATCTTGTATCTCTTACCATCTAACTCGTAACAAGTAACTCGTAACTCGTTACCCATTACTCGGAACTCGTTTCTTCTATCTCGGATCTCGCGACTCACTGCCGATAACCAGGAACTCGGTTCCAAGATCATGAAGATCGTAACTCGTTACCAATAAGTGGGAACTCGGATCTCGTATCTCGTGACGTGTAACTCAGAACTCGGAACTCGTAACACGTTACCGATAGCTCGGAGCTGGTTTCTTATATACCGTAACTTGTAATCCATCACCGATAACCTGGAACTTGTATCTTGCATCCCGTTGCTCGTAAATCTTTACCGATAAATGGGAACTCGCATCTAGTATATCGTGACGCGTAACTCAGGACTCGGAACTCGAAAGTGTTACCGATAACTCGGAGCTCGTATCTTGTATCACTTACCTTGTAACTGGTAACCCGTAACCCGTAACTCGTTACCCATTTCTCGGAACTCCTATCTTGTATCTAGTAGCTCGTAACTTATTACTGATCACCTGGAACTCGCATCTTGTGTCTCGCAGCTCGTAACTCGTTACGATAAGTAGGAACTCGCATCTTTTATCTCGTAACTCATAACCCTGAACCCGTATCTTGTGTATCGTAGCTTGTAACCCATTACCAATAACAAAGAACTCGTATCTTGCCTCTCGTAGTTCGTAAATCGTTACCGAAAAATGGGAACTCGCATCTTGTATCTCGTGAGGCCTAGCTCAGGACTCCGAGCTCGAAAGTGTTACCGATATTTCGGAGCTCGTATCTTGTATCACTTACCTTATAACTCGTAACCCGTATCTCGTTGCCCATAACTCGGAACTCGAATCTTGATCTCGGATCTTGTAAATCAATGACGATAACCTCGAACTGGCATCCTACATCTAGTAGTTCGTAACTCGTTACCGATAGGTGGAAAATCTCATCTTGTATCTCATGACGCGAAACTCAGAACTCGAAACTCGTAACGCGTAACCGACAACTCGGTGCGCATATCTTGTAACTCGTAACTCTTTACCCATTGCTCGGAACTCCTGTCTTGTATCTAGTAGCTCGTAACTCATTACTGATCACCTGGAACTCGTATCTTGTGTCTCGCAGCTCGTAGCTCGCTACGATAAGTGGGAACTCGCAACTTGTATCTCGTAACTCTTAACTAGTACCTCGTAGATCGTAAGTCGTGATTCGTAACTCGTAACTCGTATATCGTAACTCGCAACTCGCAACTCGAAACTCGTAACTCGTAACTCGTAACTCGTAACTCGTAACTCGTAACTCGTAACTCGTAACTCGTAACTCGTAACTCGTAACTCGTAACTCGTAACTCGTAACTCGTAACTCGTAACTCGTAACTCGTAACTCGTAACTCGTAACTCGTAACTCGTAACTCGTAACTCGTAACTCGTAACTCGTAACTCGTAACTCGTAACTCGTAACTCGTAACTCGTAACTCGTAACTCGTAACTCGTAACTCGTAACTCGTAACTCGTAACTCGTAACTCGTAACTCGTAACTCGTAACTCGTAACTCGTGACTCGTAACTCGTAACTCGTAACTCGTAACTCGTAACTCGTAACTCGTAACTCGTAACTCGTAACTCGTAACTCGTAACTCGTAACTCGTAACTCGTAACTCGTAACTCGTAACTCGTAACTCGTAACTCGTAACTCGTAACTCGTAACTCGTAACTCGTAACTCGTAACTCGTAACTCGTAACTCGTAACTCGTAACTCGTAACTCGTAACTCGTAACTCGTAACTCGTAACTCGTAACTCGTAACTCGTAACTCGTAACTCGTAACTCGTAACTCGTAACTCGTAACTCGTAACTCGTAACTCGTAACTCGTAACTCGTAACTCGTAACTCGTAACTCGTAACTCGTAACTCGTAACTCGTAACTCGTAACTCGTAACTCGTAACTCGTAACTCGTAACTCGTAAATCGCAGCTTATAACTCGCTACTCATATCCCGGAGCTCGCATCTTGTGTATCGTAGCTTGTAACCCATTATCAATATCAAGGAACTCGTATCTTGCCTCTCGTAGCTCGTAAATCATTACCGATAAGTGGGAACTCGCAACTTGCATCTCGTGACGCGTAACTCAGAACTTGGTACTCATAACGCGTTACCGATAACTCGGAGATTGTATCTTGTATCTCTTACCTTGTAACTCGTAACTCGTAACACTTAACTCGTTGCCCATAACTCGGAACTCGTATTTTATATATCGTAACTTGTAATCCATCACCGATAACCTGGAACTTGTATCTTGCATCTCGTTGCTCGTATATCGTTACCGATAAATGGAAACTTGCATCTAGTATCTCGTGACATGTAACTCAGGACTCGGAACTCGAAAGTGTTACCGATAACTCGGAGCTCGTATCTTGTATCACTTACCTTGTAACTGGTAACCCATAAATCGTTGCCCATAACTTCGAACTCGAATCTTGATCTCGTATCTTGTAAATCCATGACGATAACCTCGAACTGGCATCCTAGATCTAGTAGTTCGTAACTCGTTACCGATAGGTGGAAACTCGCATCTTGTATCTCATGACGCGGAACTCAGAACTCGGAACTCGTATCAGGTAACCGATAACTCGGAGCTCGTATCTTGTATCTCGTAACTCGTTACCCATAACTCGGTACTCATATCTTGTATCTAGTAGCTCGTAACTCATTACTGATTACCTGGAACTCGTATCTTGTGTCTCGTAGCTCGTAACTCGTTACGATAAGTGGGAACTCGCATCTTGTATCTTGTAACTTGTAACTAGTACCTCGTAGATCGTAAGTCGTAATTCGTAACTCGTAACTCGTATATCGTAACTCGCAACTCGAAACTCGAAACTTGAAACTCGAAACTCGAAACTCGAAACTCGAAACTCGTAACTCCTAAATCGCAGCTTATAACTCGCTACTCATAACCCGGAAATCGCATCTTGTGTATCGTAGCTTGTAACCCATTATCAATAACAAGGAACTCGTATCTTGCCTCTCGTAGCTCGTAAATCATTACCGATAAGTGAAAACTCGCAACATGTATCTCGTGACGCGTAACTCAGAACTTGGAACTCGTAACGCGTTACCGATAACTCGAAGCCTGTATCTTGTATATCTTACCTTGTAACTCGTTACCTGTGACTCGGAACTCGCATCTTTTATCTCGTAACTCATAACCCGGAACCCGTATCTTGTGTATCGTAGCTTGTAACCCATTACCAATAACAAGGAACTCGTAACTTGCCTCTCGTAGTTCGTAAATCGTTACCGATAAATGGAAACTCGCATCTTGTATCTCGTGAGGCCTAACTCAGGACTCCGAGCTCGAAAGTGTTACCGATAAATCGGAGCTCGTATCTTGTATCACTTACCTTGTAACTTGTAACTCGTAACCCGTATCTCATTGCCCATAACTCGGGACTCGAATCTTGATCTCGGATCTTGTAAATCAATGACGATAACCTCGAACTCGAGTCATAGAACTAGCAGTTCGTAACTCGTTACCGATAGGTGGAAGCTCGCATCTTGTATCTCATGATGCGAAACTCAAAACTTGGAACTCGTAAAGCGTAACCGATTACTCGGAGCTCGTATCTTGTAACTCGTAACTTGTTACCCATAACTCGGAACACGTATCTTGTTTCTAGTAACTCATTACTGATTACCTGGAAATCGTATCTTGTGTCTCGTGGCTCGTAACTCGTTACGATAAGTTGGAACTCGTATCACCTACCTTGTAAGTTGTAACTCGTAACTCGTACCGCGTTACCGATAACTCGGAGCGCCTATCGTATATACCGTAACTTGTAATCCATCACCGATAACCTGGAACTCGTATCTTGCATCTCGTTGATCGTGAATCGTTACCGATAAATAGGAACTCGCATCTAGTATCTCGTGACGCGTAACTCAGGACTCGCTACTCGAAAGTGTTACCGATAACTTGGAGCTTGTATCTTGTATCTCTTACTTTCTAACTCGTAACTAGTAACTTGTAACTCGTTACCCATTACTCGGAACTCGTTTCTTCTATCTCGGATCTCGCGACTCACTGCCGATAACCAGGAACTCGGTTCTCAGATCATGAAGATCGTAACTCGTTACCAATAAGTGGGAAGTCGCATCTCGTATCTCGTGACGTGTAACTCAGAACTCGGGACTTGTCATACGTTACCGATAACTCGGAGCTGGTATCTTATATACCGTAACTTGTAATCCATAACCGATAACCTGGAACTTGTATCGTGCATCTCGTTGCTCGTAAATCGTTACCGATAAATGGGAGCTCGCATCTAGTATCTTGTGACGTTTAACTCAGGACTCGGAACGCGAAAGTGTTACCGATAACTCGGAGCTCGTATCTTGTATCACTTAGCTTGTAACTGGTAACCCGTAACCCGTAACTCGTTGCCCATAACTTCGAACTCGAATCTTGATCTCGTATCTTGTAAATCAATGACGATAACCTCGAACTGGCATCCTAGATCTAGTAGTTCGTAACTCGTTACCGATAGGTGGAAACTCTCATCTTGTATCTCATGACGCGAAACTCATAACTCGGAACTCGTAACGCGTAACCGACAACTCGGTGCGCATATCTTGTAACTAGTAACTCTTTACCCATTACTAGGAACTCCTGTCTTGTATCTAGTAGCTCGTAACTCATTACTGATCACCTGGAACTCACATCTTGTGCCTCGCAGCTCGTAACTCGTTACGATGAGTGGGAACTTGCATCTTTTATCTCGTAACTCATAACCCGGAACCCGTATCTTGTATATCGTAGCTTGTAACCCATTACCAATAACAAGGAACTCGTATCTTGCCTCTCGTGAGGCCTAATTCAGGACTCCGAGCTCAAAAGTGTTACCGATAAATCGGAACCAGTATCTTGTATCACTTACCTTGTAACTTGTAACTCGTAACCCGTATCTCATTGCCCATAAGTCGGAAATCGAATCTTGATTTTGGATCTTGTAAATCAATGACGATAACCTCGAACTCGTGTCCTAGAACTAGCAGTTCGTAACTCGTTACCGATAGGTGGAAACTCTCATCTTGTATCTCATGACGCGTAACTCAAAACTTGGAACTCGTAACGTGTTATCGATAACTCGGAGCTTGCATCTTGTATCTCTTACCTTGTAACTCGTAACTCGTAACTCGTTACCCATTACTCGGAACTCATATCTTCTATCTCGGATCTCGCAAATCATTGTCGATAACCTGGAACTGGTATCCTAGATCATGAAGATCGTAACTCGTTACCAATAAGTGGGAACTCGCATCTCGTATCTCGTGACGTGTAACTCAGAACTCGTAACACGTTACCGATAACTCGGAGCTGGTTTCTTATATACCGTAACTTGTAATCCATCACCGATAACCTGGAACTTGTATCTTGCATCTCGTTGCTCGTAAATCGTTACCGATAAATGGGAACTCGCATCTAGTATCTCGTGATGCGTAACTCAGGACTCGGAACTCGAAAGTGTTACCGATAACTCGGAGCTCGTATCTTGTATAACTTACCTTGTAACTGGTAACCCGTAACCCGTAACTCGTTGCACATAACTTCGAACTCGAATCTTGATCTCGTATCTTGTAAATCAATGACGATAACCTCGAACTGGCATCCTAGATCTAGTAGTTCGTAACTCGTTACCGATAGGTGGAAACTATCATCTTGTATCTCATGACGCGAAACTCAGAACTCGAAACTCGTAACGCGTAACCGACAACTCGGTGCGCATATCTTGTAACTCGTATCTCTTTACCCATTACTCGGAACTCCTGTCTTGTATCTAGTAGCTCGTAACTCATTACTGATCACCTGGAACTCGCATCATGTGTCTCGCAGCTCGTAACTCGTTACGATAAGTGGTAACTCGCATCTTTAATCTCGTAACTAATAACCCGGAACCCGTATCCTGTGTATCGTAGCTTGTAACCCATTATCAATAACAAGGAACTCGTATCTTGCCTCTCGTAGTTCGTAAATCGTTACCGATAAATGGGAACTCGCATCTTGTATCTCGTGAGGCCTAACTCTGGACTCCGAGCTCGAAAGTGTTACCGACAATTCGAAGCTCGTATCTTGTATCACCTACCTTGTAACTTGTAACTCGTAACCCGTATCTCGTTGCCCATAACTCGGAACTCGAATCTTGATCTCGGATCTTGTAAATCAATGACTATAACCTCGAACTCGTGTTCTAGAACTAGCAGTTCGTAACTCGTTACCGATAGGTGGAAGCTCGCATCCTGTATCTCATGACGCGAAACTCAGAACTTGGAACTCGTAAAGCCTAACCGATAACTCGGAGCTCGTATCTTGTAACTCGTAACTCGTTACCCATAACTCGGAACACGTATCTTGTGTATCGTAGCTTGTAGCCCATTACCAATAACAAGGAACTCGTATATTGCCTCTCGTAACTCGGAACTCGTATCTTATAGATCGTAACTTGTAATCCATAGCCGATAACCAGAAACTCGTGTCTTGCATCTTGTTGCTCGTAAATCGTTACCGATAAATGGGAGCTCGCATCTTGTATCTCGTGACGCTTAACTCAGGACTCGGAACTCGAAAGTGTTACCGATAACTCGGAGCTCGTATCTTGTATCACTTACCTTGTAACTCGTATCTCGTAACCCGTAACTCGTTGCCCATAACTCGGAACTCGAATCTTGATCTCGGATCTTGTAAATCAATGACGATAACCTCCAACTCGTATCCTAGATCTAGTAGTTCGTAACTCGTTACCGATAGGTAGAAACTCGCATCTTGTATCTCATGACGCGGAACTCAGAACTCGGAACTCGTATCAGGTAACCGATAACTCGGAGCTCGTATCTTGTAACTCGTAACTCGATACCCATAACTTGGAACTCGTATCTTGTATCTAGTAGCTCGCAACTCATTACTGATTACCTGGAACTCGTATCCTGTGTCTCGTAGGTCGTAACTCGTTACGATAAATGAGAACTCGCAACTTGAAACTCGTTACTCGTAAATCGCAGCTTATAACTCGCTTCTAATAACCCGGAACTCGTATCTTGTGTATCATAGCTTGTTACCCATTACCAATAACAAGGAACTCGTATCTTGCATCTCGTAGCTCGTAAATCGTTACCAATAAGAGGGAACTCGCATATTGTATCTCGGAACTCGTGACTAGTACCTCGTAGATCGTAAGTCATAATTCGTAACTCGTAACTCGAAACTTGTAGCTCGTAAATCGCAGCTTATAACTCGTCACCCATAATCCGGAACTCGTACCTTGTGTATCGTAGCTTGTAACCCATTACCAATAACAAGGAACTCGTATCCTAGATCTAGTAGTTCGTAACTCGTTACCGAAAGGTGGAAACTCGCATCTTGTATCTCATGACGCGGAACTCAGAATTCGGAACTTGTATCAGGTAACCGATAACTCGGAGCTCGTATCTTGTAACTCGTAACTCGTTACCCATAACTCGGAACACATATCTTGTATCTAGTAGCTCGTAACTCATTACTGATTACCTGGAACTCGTATCTTGTGTATCGTAGCTCGTAACTCGTTACGATAAGTGGAAACTCG
Organism: Bruchidius siliquastri; assembly: GCA_949316355.1. Taxonomy (NCBI): domain Eukaryota; kingdom Metazoa; phylum Arthropoda; class Insecta; order Coleoptera; family Chrysomelidae; genus Bruchidius; species Bruchidius siliquastri. The sequence continues at coordinate 24,347,219 of OX438529.1, forward strand.
CAACTTGCATCTCGTGACGCGTAACTCAGAACTTGGAACTCGTAACTAGTTACCCATAACTCGGAACTCGTATCTTGTATATAGTAGCTCGTAACTCATTACTGATTACCTGGAACTCGTATCTTGTTACCCATTACCAATAACAAGAAACTCGTATCTTGCCTCTCGTAGCTCGAAAATCGTTATCGATAAGCGGGAACTTGCAACTTGCATCTCGTGACGCGTAACTCATTACTGATTACCTGGAATTCGTATCTTGTGTCTCGTAGCTCGTAACTCGTTACGATAAGTGGAAACTCGCATCGTGTATCTCGTAATTAGTGCCTCGTAGATCGTAAGTCGTAATTCGTAACTGGTAACTCGTATATCGTAACTCGCAGCTCGAAACTCGTACCTTGAAGCTCGTAACTCGAAACTCGTGACTCGTAACTCGTAAATCGCTGCTTATAACTCGCTACTCAGAACCCGGAACTCGTATCTTGTGTATCGTAGCTTGTAGCCCATTACCAATAACAAGGAACTCGTATATTGCCTCTCGTAGCTCGTAAATCGTTACCGATAAGTGGGAACTCGCAACTAGCATCTCGTGACGCGTAACTCAGAACTTGGAACTCATAACGCGTTACCGATAACTCGAAGCTTGTATCTTGTATCTCTTACCTTTTAACTCGTAACAAGTAACTCATAACTTGTTACCCATTACTCGGAACTCGTTTCTTCTATCTCGGATCTCGCGACTCACTGCCGATAACCAGGAACTCGGTTCCTAGATCATGAAGATCGTAACTCGTTACCAATAAGTGGGAACTCGCATCTTGTATCTCGTGACGTGTAACTTAGAACTCGGAACTCGTAACACGTTACCGATAACTCGGAGCTGGTTTCTTATATACCGTAACTTGTAATCCATCACCGATAACCTGGAACTTTTATCTTGCATCTCGTTGCTCGTAAATCGTTACCGATAAATGGGAACTTGCATCTAGTATCTCGTGACGTGTAATTCAGGACTCGGAACTTGAAAGTGTTACCGATAACTCGGAGCTCGTATCTTGTATCACTTACCTTGTAACTTGTAACTCATAACCCGTATCTCGTTGCCCATAACTCGGAACTCGAGTCTTGATCTCGGATCTTGTAAATCAATGTCGATAACCTCGAACTCGTGTCCTATAACTAGCAGTTCGTAACTCGTTACCGATAGGTGGAAGCTCGCATCTTGTATCTCATGACGCGAAACTCAGAACTTGGAACTCGTAAAGCGTAACCGATAACTCGGAGCTCGTATCTTGTAACTCGTAACAAGTAACTAGTTACCCATAACTCGGAACTCGTATCTTGTATCTAGTAGCTCGTAACTCATTACTGATTACCTGGAACTCGTATCTTGTGTATCGTAGCTGGTTACCCATTACCAATAACAAGGAACTCGTATCTTGCCTCTCATAGCTCGTAAATCGTTACCGATAACTCATGATGCGAAACTCAAAACTTGGAACTCGTAAAGCGTAACCGATTACTCGGAGCTCGTATCTTGTAACTCGTAACTTGTTACCCATAACTTGGTACTCGTATCTTGTATCTAGTAGCTCGTAACTCATTACTGATCACCTGGAATTCGCATCTTGTGTCTCGTAGCTCGTAACTCGTTACGATAAGTTGGAACTCGTATCTTGTATCACCTACCTTGTAAGTTGTAATTCGTAACTCGTAACGCGTAACCGATAACTCGGAGCCTGTATCTTGTATATCTTACCTTGTAACTCGTTACCTATGACTCGGAACTCTTATCTTCTATCTCGGATCTCGCAAATCATTACCGATAACCTGGAACTCGTATCTTGTGTATCGTAGCTTGTAACCCATTATCAATAACAAGGAACTCGCATCTTGTATCTCGTAACTCGTAACTAGTAGCTCGTAGATCTTAAGTCGTAATTCGTAGCTCGTAACTGGTATATCGTAACTCGAAACTCGAAGCTCGCACCTCGAAACTCGTAACTCGTAACCCGTAACTTGTTGCTCATAACTCGGAACTCGAATCTTGATCTCGGATCTTGTAAATCAGTGACGCTAACCTCGAACTCGTATCCTAGAACTAGCAGTTCGTAACTTGTTACCGATAGGTGGAAGCTCGCATTCTGTATCTCATGACGCGAAACTCAGAACTTGGAACTCGTAAAGCGTAACCGATAACTGGGAGCTCGTATCTTGTAACTCGTAACCCGTTACCCATAACTCGGAACACGTATCTTGTGTATCGTAGCTTGTAGCCCATTACCAATAACAAGGAACTCGTATATTGTTTCTCGTAACTTGTAACTCGTTACCCATAACTCGGGACTCGTATCTTATATATTGTAACTTGTAATCCACTATCAATAACCTGGAACTCGTATCTTGCATCTCGTAGCTCGTAAATCGTTACCGATAAATGGGAACGCGCATCTTGTATCTCGTGATGATTAAGTCAGGACTCGGAACTCGAAGGTGTTACCGACAACTCGGAGCTCGTATCTTATATCACTTACCTTGTAACTCGTAACCCGTAACCCGTAACTCGTTACCCATTACTCGGAACTCGAATCTTGATCTCGGATCTTGTAAATCAGTGGCGCTAACCTCGAACTCGTATCCTAGATCTAGTTGTTCGTAACCCGTTACCGATAGGTGGAAGCTCGCAACTTGTACCTCATGACGCGTAACTCAGAACTTGGAACTCGTAACGTGTTACCGATAACTCGGAGCTTGCATCTTGTATCTCTTACCTTGTAACTCGTAACTCGTAACTCTTTACTCATTACTCGGAACTCGTATCTTCTATCTGGGGCTCGCAAATCATTGCCGATAACCTGGGACTCGTATCCTAGATCTAGAAGATCGCAACTCGTTACCAATAAGTGGGAACTCGCATCTTGTATCTCGTGACGTGTAACTCAGAACTCGGAACTAGTAACGCGTTACCGATAACTCGGAGCTCGTATCTTGTAACTCGTAACTCGTTACCCATAACTCGGATCTCGTATCTTATATATCGTAACTTGTAATCTATTGTCGATAACCTGGAACTCGTATCTTGAATCTCGTAGATCGTAAATCGTTACCGATAAATGGGAACTCGCATCTTGTATCTCGAGGCGCGTAGCTCAGGACTCAGAACTCGAAAGTGTTACCGATAACTCGGAGCTCGTATCTTGTATCACCTACCGTGTAACTCGTAACTCGTTACCCATGACTCGGACCTCGTATCTTATATATCGTAACTTGTAATCTATTGTCGATAACCTGGAACTCGTATCTTGCATCTCGTTGCTCGTAAATCGTTACCGATAAATGGGAACTCGCATCTTGTATCTCGTGACGCGTAACTCAGGACTCGGAACTCGAAAGTGGTACCGATAACTCGGAGCTCGTATCTTGTATCACTTACCTTGTAACTCGTATCTCGTAACCCGTAACTGGTTGCCCATAACTCGGAACTTGAATCTTGATCTCGGATCTTGTAAATCAATGACGATAACCTCGAACTCGTATCCTAGATCTAGTAGTTCGTAACTCGTTACCGATAGGTGGAAACTCGCGTCTTGTATCTTATGACGCGAAACTCAGAACTCGGAACTCGTAACGCGTAACCGATGACTCGGAGCTCGTATCTTGTAACTCGTAACTCTTTACCCATAACTTGGAACTCTTATCTTTTATCTAGTAGCTCGTAACCCATTACTGATTACCTGGAACTCGCATCTTGTATCTCGTAACTCGTAACTAGTACCTCGTAGATCTTAAGTCGTAATTCGTGGCTCGTAACTGGTATATCGTAACTCGAAACTCGAAGCTCGCACCTCGAAACTCGAAACTCTTAACTCGAAACTCGTAACTCGTAACTCGTTACCCATTACTCGGAACTCGTATCTTCTATCTCGGATCTCGCAAATCATTGCCGATAACCTGGGACTCGTATCCTAGATCTTGAAGATGGCAACTCGTTACCAATAAGTGGGAACTCACATCTTGTATCTCGTGACGTGTAACTTAGAACTCAGAACTAGTAACGCGTTACCGATAACTCGGAGCTCGTATCTTGTAACTCGTAACTCGTAACTCGTTACCCATAACTCGGAACTCGTATCACATATATTGTAACTTGTAATCCACTACCAATAACCTGAAACTCGTATCTTGCATCTCGTAGATCGTAAATCGTTACCGATAAATGGGAACTCGCATCTTGTATCTCATGACGCGTAACTCAGGTCTCGGAACTCGAAAGTGTTACCGATAACTCGGTGCTCGTATCTTGTATCACTTATCTTGTAACTCGTAACTCGTAACTCGTAACTCGTTGCTCATAACTCGGAACTCGGATCTTGCAAATCAATGACGATAACCTCGAACTCGTATCCTAGATCTAGTAGTTCGTAACTCGTTACCGATAAATGGGAACTCGCATCTTGTATCTCGTGACGTGTAACTCGTTGCCCATAACTCGGAACTCGAATCTTGACCTCGGATATTGCAAATCAATGACGATAACCTCGAAATCGTATCCTAGATCTGGTAGTTCGTAACTCGTTACCGATAGGTGTAAACTCGAGTCTTGTATCTCATGATGCGAAACTCGGAACCCGTAACAGGTAACCGATAACTCGGAGCTCGTATGTTGTAACTAGTAGCTCGTAACTCATTACTGATTACCTGAAGCTCGTATCTTGTGTCTCATAGCTCGCAAATCGTTACGATAAGTGGGAACTCGCATCTTGTATCTCGAACTCGTAACTAGTACCTCGTAGATCGTAATCGTAATTCGTAACTCGTATATCGTAACTCGCAACTCGAAATTCTTAACTCGAAACGTGTAACTCTTAACTCGTAAATCGCAGCTTATAACTCGCTAGCTCGTAACCCATTATCAATAACAAGGAACTCGTATCTTGCATCTCGTAGCTCGTAAATCGTTACCGATAAGAGGGAACTCGCATATTGTATCTCGGAACTCGTAACTAGTACCTCGTAGATCGTAAGTCATAATTCGTAACTCGTAACTCGAAACTTGTAGCTCGTGAATCGCAGCTTATAACTCGTCACCCATAATCCGGAACTCGTACCTTGTGTATCGTAGCTTGTAACCCATTACCAATAACAAGGAACTCGTATCCTAGATCTAGTAGTTCGTAACTCGTTACCGAAAGGTGGAAACTCGCATCTTGTATCTCATGACGCGGAACTCAGAATTCGGAACTTGTATCAGGTAACCGATAACTCGGAGCTCGTATCTTGTAACTCGTAACTCGTTACCCATAACTCGGAACTCATATCTTGTATCTAGTAGCTCGTAACTCATTACTGATTACCTGGAACTCGTATCTTGTGTATCGTAGCTCGTAACTCGTTACGATAAGTGGAAACTCGCAACTTGCATCTCGTGACGCGTAACTCAGAACTTGGAACTCATAACGCGTTATCGATAACTCAGAGCTTGTATCTTGTATCTCTTACCTTGTAACTCGTAACTCGTAACACTTGACCCGTTACCCATTACTCGGAACTCGTATATTCTATCTCGGATCTCGCAAATCATTGCCGATAACCTGGAACTCGTATCCTAGATCTTGAAGATCGTAACTCGTTACCAATAAGTGGGAACTCGCATCTTGTATCTCGTGACGTGTAACCCAGAACTCGGAACGTCACGCGTTACCGATAACTCGAAGCTAGTATCTGGTATCACTTACCTTGTAAGTCGTAACTCGTAACTCGTAACTCGTTACCCAATACTGGGAACTCGTATCTTATATATCGTAACTTGTAATCCATTACCGATAACCTGGAACACGTATCTTGCATCTCGTTGCTTGTAAATCGTTACCGATGAGTGGGATAACGCAACTTGTATCTCGTGACGTGTAACTTAGAACTCGGAACTCGTAACACGTTACCGATAACTCGGAGCTGGTTTCTTATATACCGTAACTTGTAATCCATCACCGATAACCTGGAACTTGTATCTTGCATCTCGTTGCTCGTAAATCGTTACCTATAAATGGGAACTCGCATCTAGTATCTCGTGACGCGTAACTCAGGACTCGGAACTCGAAAGTGTTACCGATAACTCGGAGCTCGTCTCTTGTATCACTTAGCTTGTAACTGGTAACCCGTAACCCGTAACCCGTAACTCGTTGCCCATAACTTCGAACTCGAATCTTGATCTCGTATCTTGTAAATCAATAACAATAACCTCGAACATCCTAGATCTAGTAGTTCGTAACTCGTTACCGTTAGGTGGAAACTCTCATCTTGTATCTCATGACGCGAAACTCAGAACTCGGAACTCGTAACGCGTAACCGACAACTCGGTGCGCATATCTTGTAACTCGTAACTCTTTACCCATTACTCGAGACTCCTGTCTTGTATCTAGTAGCTCGTAACTCATTACTGATCACCTGGAACTCGCATCTTGTGTCTCGCAGCTCGTAACTCGTTACGATAAGTGGGAACTCGCATCTTTTATCTCGTAACTCATAACCCGGAACCCGTATCGTGTGTATCGTAGCTTGTAACCCATTATCAATAACAAGGAACTCGTAACTTGCCTCTCGTAGTTCGTAAATCGTTACCGATAAATGGAAACTCGCATCTTGTATCTCGTGAGGCCTAACTCAGGACTCCGAGCTCGAAAGTGTTACCGATAAATCGGAGCTCGTATCTTGTATCACTTACCTTGTAACTTGTAACTCGTAACCCGTATCTCATTGCCCAAACTCGGGACTCGAATCTTGATCTCGGATCTTGTAAATCAATGACGATAACCTCGAACTCGTGTCCTAGAACTAGCAGTTCGTAACTCGTTACCGATAGGTGGAAGCTCGCATCTTGTATCTCATGACGCGAAACTCAAAACTTGGAACTCGTAAAGCGTAACCGATTACTCGGAGCTCGTATCTTGTAACTCGTAACTTATTACCCATAACTCGGAACACGTATCTTGTTTCTAGTAGCTCGTAACTCATTACTGATTACCTGGAACTCGTATCTTGTGTCTCGTAGCTCGTAACTCGTTACGATAAGTTGGAACTCGTATCTTGTATCACCTACCTTGTAAGTTGTAACTCGTAACTCGTACCGCGTTACCGATAACTCGGAGCGCGTATCTTATATACCGTAACTTGTAATCCATCACCGATAACCTGGAACTCGTATCTTGCATCTCGTTGCTCGTAAATCGTTACCGATAAATAGGAACTCGCATCTAGTATCTCGTGACGCGTAACTCAGGACTCGCTACTCGAAAGTGTTACCGATAACTCGGAGCTTGTATCTTGTATCTCTTACCTTCTAACTCGTAACTAGTAACTCGTAACTCGTTACCCATTACTCGGAACTCGTTTATTCTATCTCGGATCTCGCGACTCACTGCCGATAACCAGGAACTCGGTTCCTAGATCATGAAGATCGTAACTCGTTACCAATAAGTGGGAAGTCGCATCTCGTATCTCGTGACGCGTAACTCAGGACTCGGAACTCGAAAGTGTTACCGATAACTCGGAGCTCGTATCTTGTATCACTTAGCTTGTAACTGGTAACCAGTAACCCGTAACTCGTTGCCCATAACTTCGAACTCGAATCTTGATCTCGTATCTTGTAAATCAATGACGATAACCTCGAACTGGCATCCTAGATCTAGTAGTTCGTAACTCGTTACCGATAGGTGGAAACTCTCATCTTGTTTCTCATGACGCGAAACTCATAACTCGGAACTCGTAACGCGTAACCGACAACTCGGTGCGCATATCTTGTAACTAGTAACTCTTTACCCATTACTAGGAACTCCTGTCTTGTATCTAGTAGCTCGTAACTCATTACTGATCACCTGGAACTCGCATCTTGTGCCTCGCAGCTCGTAACTCGTTACGATAAGTGGGAACTTGCATCTTTTATCTCGTAACTCATAACCCGGAACCCGTATCTTGTGTATCGTAGCTTGTAACCCATTACCAATAACAAGGAACTCGTATCTTGCCTCTCGTAGTTCGCAAATCGTTACCGATAAATGGGAACTCGCATCTTGTATCTCGTGAGGCCTAATTCAGGACTTCGACCTCAAAAGTGTTACCGATAAATCGGAACCAGTAACTTGTATCACTTACCTTGTAACTTGTAACTCGTAACCCGTATCTCATTGCCCATAACTCGGAAATCGAATCTTGATTTTGGATCTTGTAAATCAATGACGATAACCTCGAACTCGTGTCCTAGAACTAGCAGTTCGTAACTCGTTACCGATAGGTGGAAGCTCGCATCCTGTATCTCATGACGCGAAACTCAGAACTTGGAACTCGTAAAGCGTAACCGATAACTCGGAGCTCGTATCTTGTAACTCGTAACTCGTTACCCATAACTCGGAACACGTATCTTGTGTATCGTAGCTTGTAGCCCAATAACAAGGAACTCGTATATTGCCTCTCGTAACTCGTAACTCGATACCCATAACTCGGAACTCGAATCTTGATCTCGGATGTTGCAAATCAGTGACAATAACCTCGAACTCGTATCCTAGATCTAGTTGTTCGTAACTCGTTACCGATAGGTGGAAGCTCGCATCTTGTACCTCATGACGCGTAACTCAAAACTTGGAACTCGTAACGTGTTACCGATAACTCGGAGCTTGCATCTTGTATCTCTTACCTTGTAACTCGTAACTCGTAACTCGTGACCCATTACTTGGAACTCATATCTTCCAGCTCGGATCTCGCAAATTATTGCCGATAACCTGGAACTGGTATCCTAGATCATGAAGATCGTAACTCGTTACCAATAAGTGGGAACTCGCATCTCGTATCTCGTGACGTGTAACTCAGGACTCGGAACTCGAAAGTGTTACCGATAACTCGGAGCTCGTATCTTATATTACTTACCTTGTAACTGGTAACCCGTAACCCGTAACTCGTTGCCCATTACTTCGAACTCGAATCTTGATCTCGTATCTTGTAAATCAATGACGATAACCTCGAACTGGCATCCTAGATCTAGTAGTTCGTAACTCGTTACCGATAGGAGGAAACTCGCATCTTGTATCTCATGACGCGAAACTCAGAACTCGGAACTCGTAACGCGTAACCGACAACTTGGAGCGCATATCTTGTAACTCGTAACTCGTTACCCATTTCTCGGAACTCCTATCTTGTATCTAGTAGCTCGTAACTTATTACTGATCACCTGGAACTCGCATCTTGTGTCTCGCAGCTCGTAACTCGTTACGATAAGTGGGAACTCGCACCTTTTATCTCGTAACTCATAACCCGGAACCCGTATCTTGTGTATCGTAGCTTGTAACCCATTACCAATAACAAAGAACTCGTATCTTGCCTCTCGTAGTTCGTAAATCGTTACCGATAAATGGGAACTCGCATCTTGTATCTCGTGAGGCCTAGCTCAGGACTCCGAGCTCGGAAGTGTTACCGATATTTCGGAGCTCGTATCTTGTATTACTTACCTTATAACTCGTAACCCGTATCTCGTTGCCCTTAACTCGGAACTCGAATCTTGATGTCGGATCTTGTAAATCAATGAAGATAACCTCGAACTCGTGTCCTAGAACTAGCAGTTAGTAACTCGTTACCGATAGGTGGAAGCTCGCATCTTGTACTAGCAGTTCGTAACTCGTTACCCATAGGTGGAAGCTCGCATCTTGTATCTCATGACGCGAAACTCAGAACTTGGAACTCGTAAAGCGTAACCGATAACTCGGAGCTCGTATCTTGTAACTCGTAACTCGTTACCCATAACTCGGAACACGTATCTTGTTTTTCTAGTAGCTCGTAACTCATTACTGATTACCTGGAACTCGTATCTTGTGTCTTATAGCTCGTAATTCGTTACGATAAGTGGGAACTCGTATCACTTACCTTGTAAGTCGTAACTCGTAACTCGTTACCCATAGCTCGGAACGCGTAACTCAGAACTTGTAACTCATAACGCGTTACCGATAACTCGGAGCTTGTATCTTGTATCTCTTACGTTCTAACTCGTAACTAGTAACTCATAACTCGTTACTTATTACTCGGAACTCGTATCTTCTATCTCGGATCTCGCAAATCATTGCCGATAACCTGGAACTCTTATCCTAGATCTTGAAGATCGTAACTCGTTACCAATGAGTGGGAACTCACATCTTGTATCTCGTGACGTATAGCTCAGAACTCGGAACTAGTAACGCGTAAACGATAACTCGGAGCTTGTATCTTGTATCTCTTACCTTCTATCTCGTAACTAGTAACTCATAACTCGTTACCCATTACTCGGAACTCGTTTCTTCTATCTCGGATCTCGCAAATCACTGCCGATAACCTGGAACTCGGTTCCTAGATCATGAAGATCGTAACTCGTTACTAATAAATGGGAACCAGCATCTTGTATCTCGTAACGTGTAACTCAGAACTCCGAACTCGAAGGTGTTACCGACAACTCGGAGCTCGTGTCTTGTATCACGTACCTTGTAAGTCGTAACTCGTAACTCGTAACACGTTACCCATAACTCGGAACTCGTATCTTATATATCGTAACTTGTAATCCATTACCGATAACCTGGAACACGTATCTTGCATCTCGTTGCTTGTAAATCGTTACCGATAGGAGGGATACCGCAACTTGTATCTCGTGACGCGTAACTCAGAACTTGAAACTCGTAACGTGTTACCGATAACTCGCAGCTTGTATCTTGTATCTCTTACCTTGTATCTTGTAACTCGTAACTCGTTACCCATTACTCGGAACTCGTATCTTCTATCTCGGATCTCGCAAATCATTGCCGATAACCTGGAACTCTTATCCTAAATCTTGAAGATCGTAACTCGTTACCAATAAGTGGGAACTCACATCTTGTATCTCGTGACGTATAACTCAGAACTCGGAGCTAGTAACGCGTTACCGATAACTCGGAGCTTGTCTCTTGTATCACTTACCTTGTAACTCTTAACTCGTAACTCGTTACCCATTACTCGGAACTCGTATGTTCTGTCTCGGATCTCGCAAATCATTGCCGATAACCTGGAACTCGTATCCTAGATCTTGAAGATCGTAACTGGTTACCAATAAGTGGGAACTCGAATCTTGATCTCGGATCTTGTAAATCAATGACGATAACCTCGAACTCGTATCCTAGATCTAGTAGTTCGTAACTCGTTACCGATAGGTGGAAAGTCGCATCTTGTATCTCATGACGCGGAACTCAGAACTCGGAACTCGTATCAGGTAACCGATAACTCGGAGCTCGTATCTTGTATCTCGTAACTCGTTACCCATAACTCGGTACTCATATATTGTATGTAGTAGCTCGTAACTCATTACTGATTACCTGGAACTCGTATCTTGTGTCTCGTAGCTCGTAAAAGTTACGATAAGTGGGAACTCGCATCTTGTATCTCGTAACTTGTAACTAGTACCGCGTAGATCGTAAGTCGTAATTCGTAACTCGTAACTCGTATATCGTAACTCGCAACTCGAAACTCGAAACTCGAAACTCGTAAATCGCAGCTCATAACTCGCTACTCATATCCCGGAAATCGCACCTTGTGTATCGTAGCTTGTAACCCATTATCAATAACAAGGAACTCGTATCTTGCCTCTCGTAGCTCGTAAATCGTTACCGATAAGTGAAAACTCGCAACATGTATCTCGTGACGCGTAACTCAGAACTTGGAACTCGTAACGCGTTACCGATAACTCGAAGCCTGTATCTTGTATATCTTACCTTGTAACTCGCGACCCGTAAATCGTACCTATGACTAGGAACTCGTATCTTCTATCTCGGATCTCGCAAATCATTGCTGGTAACCTGGAACTTGTATCCTAGATCTTGAAGATCGTAGCTCGTTACCAATAAGTGGGAACTCGCATATTGTATCTCGTGACGCGTAACTCAGAACTTGGAATTCGTAATGCATTATCGATATCTCGGAGCTTGTATCTCTTACCTTGTAACTCGTAACACTTAACCCGTTACTCATTACTCGGAACTCGCATCTTCTATCTCGGATCTCGAAAATCATTGCCAATAACCTGGAACTCGTATCCTAGATCTTGAAGATCATAACTCGTTACCAATAAGTGGGAACTCTCATCTTGTATCTCATGACGCGAAACTCAGAACTCTGAACTCGTAACGCGTAACCGATGACTCGGAGCTCGTATCTTGTAACTCGTAACTCTTTACCCATAACTTGGAACTCGTATCTTGTATCTAGTAGCTCGTAACCCATTACTGATTACCTGGAACTCGTATCTTGTGTCTCGTAGCTCGTAACTCGTTACGATAAGCGGGAACTCGCATCTTGTATCTCGTAACTCGTAACTAGTACCTTGTAGATCTTAAGTCGTAATTCGTAGCTCGAACTGGTATATCGTAACTCGAAACTCGAAGCTCGCACCTCGAAACTCGAAACTCTTAACTCGAAACTCGTAACTCGTAACCCGTAAATCGCAGCTTATAAATCGCTACTCACAACCCGGAACTCGTATCTTGTGTAACGTAGCTTGTAACCCATTACCAATAACAAGGGACTCGTATCATACCTCTCGTTGATCGTAAATCGTTACCGATAAGTGGGAACTCGCATCTTGTGTCTCGTGACGCGTAACTCGGAACTTGGAACTCGTAACGCGTTACCGATAACTCGGAGCTTGTATCTTGTATCTCTTACCTTGTAACTCGTAACTCGTAACTCGTTACCCATTACTCGGAACTCGTATCTTCTATCTCGGATCTCGCAAATCATATCCGATAACCTGGGACTCGTATCCTAGATCTTGAAGATCGCAACTCGTTACCAATAAGTGGGAACTCGCATCTTGTATCTCGTGACGCGTAACTCAGGACTCGGAACTCGAAAGTGTTACCGATAACCCGGAGCTCGTCTCTTGTATCACTTAGCTTGTAACTGGTAACCCGTAACCCGTAACCCGTAACCCGTAACCCGTAACTCGTTGCCCATAACTTCGAACTCGAATCTTGATCTCGTATCTTGTAAATCAATGACGATAACCTCGAACTGGCATCCTAGATCTAGTAGTTCGTAACTCGTTACCGTTAGGTGGAAACTCTCATCTTGTATCTCATGACGCGAAACTCAGAACTCGGAACTCGTAACGCGTAACCGACAACTCGGTGCGCATATCATGTAACTGGTAACTCTTTACCCATTACTCGAAACTCCTGTCTTGTATCTAGTAGCTCGTAACTCATTACTGATCACCTGGAACTCGCGTCTTGTGTCTCGCAGCTCGTAACTCGTTACGATAAGTGGGAACTCGCATCTTTTATCTCGTAACTCATAACCCGGAACCCGTATCTTGTGTATCGTAGCTTGTAACCCATTACCAATAACAAGGAACTCGTAACTTGCCTCTCGTAGTTCGTAAATCGTTACCGATAAATGGAAACTCGCATCTTGTATCTCGTGAGGCCTAACTCAGGACTCCGAGCTCGAAACTGTTACCGATAAATCGGAGCTCGTATCTTGTATCACTTACCTTGTAACTTGTAACTCGTAACCCGTATCTCATTGCCCATAACTCGGGACTCGAATCTTATTCTCGGATCTTGTAAATCTATGACGATAACCTCGAACTCGTGTCCTAGAACTAGCAGTTCGTAACTCGTTACCGATAGGTGGAAGCTCGCATCCTGTATCTCGCGAAACTCAGAACTCGGAACTCGTAACGCGTAACCGACCACTCGGTGCGCATATCTTGTAACTCGTAACTCTTTACCCATTACTCGGAACTCGTATCTTCTATCTGCGGCTCGCAAATCATTGCCGATAACCTGGGACTCGTATCCTAGATCTAGAAGATCGCAACTCGTTACCATAAGTGGGAACTCGCATCTTGTATCTCGTGACGTGTAACTCAGAACTCGGAACTAGTAACGCGTTACCGATAACTCGGAGCTCGTACCTTGTAACTCGTAACTCGTTACCCTTAACTCGGAACTCGTATCTTATATATCGTAACTTGTAATCTATTGTCGATAACCTGGAACTCGTATCTTGAATCTCGTAGATCGTAAACCGTTACCGATAAATGGGAACTCGCATCTTGTATCTCGAGGCGCGTAGCTCAGGACTCAGAACTCGAAAGTGTTACCGACAACTCAGAGCTAGTATCTTGTATCACTTACCGTGTAACTCGTAACTCGTTACCCATTACTCGGAACTCGTATCTTCTGACTCGGATCTCGCAAATCATTGCCGTTAACCTGGAACTCGTAACCTAGATCTTAAAGATCGTAAATGGTTACCAATAAGTGGGAACTCGCAACTTGTATCTCGTGACGTGAAACTCAGAACTCTGAACTAGTAACGCGTTACCGATAACTGGGAACTCGTATCTTGTAACTCGTAACTCGTTACCCATGACTCGGACCTCGTATCTTATATATCGTAACTTGTAATCTGTTGTCGATAACCTGGAACTCGTATCTTGCATCTCGTTGCTCGTAAATCGTTACCGATAAATGGGAACTCGCATCTTGTATCTCGTGACGCGTAACTCAGGACTCGGAACTCGAAAGTGTTACCGATAACTCGGAGCTCGTATCTTGTATCACTTACCTTGTAACTCGTATCTCGTAACCCGTAACTGGTTGCCCATAACTCGGAACTTGAATCTTGATCTCGGATCTTGTAAATCAATGACGATAACCTCGAACTCGTATCCTAGATCTAGTAGTTCGTAACTCGTTACCGATAGGTGGAAACTCGCGTCTTGTATCTCATGACGCGAAACTCAGAACTCGGAACTCGTAACGCGTAACCGATGACTCGGAGCTCGTATCTTGTAACTCGTAACTCTTTACCCATAACTTGGAACTCGTATCTTGTATCTAGTAGCTCGTAACCCATTACTGATTACCTGGAACTCGCATCTTGTATCTCGTAACTCGTAACTAGTACCTCGTAGATCTTAAGTCGTAATTCGTGGCTCGTAACTGGTATATCGTAACTCGAAACTCGAAGCTCGCACCTCGAAACTCGAAACTCTTAACTCGAAACTCGTAACTCGTAACTCGTTACCCATTACTCGGAACTCGTATCTTCTATCTCGGATCTCGCAAATCATTGCCGATAACCTGGGACTCGTATCCTAGATCTTGAAGATGGCAACTCGTTACCAAAAAGTGGGAACTCACATCTTGTATCTCGTGACGTGTAACTTAGAACTCAGAACTAGTAACGCGTTACCGATAACTCGGAGCTCGTATCTTGTAACTCGTAACTCGTAACTCGTTACCCATAACTGGGAACTCGTATCACATATATTGTAACTTGTAATCCACTACCAATAACCTGAAACTCGTATCTTGCATCTCGTAGATCGTAAATCGTTACCGATAAATGGGAACTCGCATCTTGTATCTCATGACGCGTAACTCAGGTCTCGGAACTCGAAAGTGTTACCGATAACTCGGTGCTCGTATCTTGTATCACTTATCTTGTAACTCGTAACTCGTAACCCGTAACTCGTTGCTCATAACTCGGAACTCGGATCTTGCAAATCAATGACGATAACCTCGAACTCGTATCCTAGATCTAGTAGTTCGTAACTCGTTACCGATAAATGGGAACTCGCATCTTGTATCTCGTGACGTGTAACTCGTTGCCCATAACTCGGAACTCGAATCTTGACTTCGGATATTGCAAATCAATGACGATAACCTCGAACTCGTATCCTAGATCTGGTAGTTCGTAACTCGTTACCGATAGGTGGAAACTCGAGTCTTGTATCTCATGATGCGAAACTCGGAACCCGTAACAGGTAACCGATAACTCGGAGCTCGTATGTTGTAACTAGTAGCTCGTAACTCATTACTGATTACCTGAAGCTCGTATCTTGTGTCTCATAGCTCGCAAATCGTTACGATAAGTGGGAACTCGCATCTTGTATCTCGAACTCGTAACTAGTACCTCGTAGATCGTAAGTCATAATTCGTAACTCGTAACTCGAAACTTGTAGCTCGTAAATCGCAGCTTATAACTCGTCACCCATAATCCGGAACTCGTACCTTGTGTATCGTAGCTTGTAACCCATTACCAATAACAAGGAACTCGTATCCTAGATCTAGTAGTTCGTAACTCGTTACCGAAAGGTGGAAACTCGCATCTTGTATCTCATGACGCGGAACTCAGAATTCGGAACTTGTATCAGGTAACCGATAACTCGGAGCTCGTATCTTGTAACTCGTAACTCGTTACCCATAACTCGGAACTCATATCTTGTATCTAGAAGCTCGTAACTCATTACTGATTACCTGGAACTCGTATCTTGTATATCGTAGCTCGTAACTCGTTACGATAAGTGGAAACTCGCAACTTGCATCTCGTGACGCGTAACTCAGAACTTGGAACTCATAACGCGTTACCGATAACTCAGAGCTTGTATCTTGTATCTCTTACCTTGTAACTCGTAACTCGTAACACTTGACCCGTTACCCATTACTCGGAACTCGTATCTTCTATCTCGGATCTCGCAAATCATTGCCGATAACCTGGAACTCGTATCCTAGATCTTGAAGATCGTAACTCGTTACCAATAAGTGGGAACTCGCATCTTGTATCTCGTGACGTGTAACCCAGAACTCGGAACGTCACGCGTTACCGATAACTCGAAGCTAGTATCTGGTATCGCTTACCTTGTAAGTCTTAACTCGCAACTCGTAACTCGTTACCCATCACTCGGAACTCGTATCTTATATATCGTAACTTGTAATCCATTACCGATAACCTGGAACACGTATCTTGCATCTCGTTGCTTGTAAATCGTTATCGATGAGTGGGATAACGCAACTTGTATCTCGTGACGTGTAACCTAGAACTTGGATCTCGTAACGCGTGACCGATAACTCGGAGCTCGTATCTATATACCGTCACTTGTAATCCATCACCGATAACCTGGTTCCCATATATTGCATCTCGTTGCTTGTAAATCGTTACCGATAAATGAGAACTCGCATCCTAGTATCTCGTGACGCGTAACTCAGGACTCGGAACTCGAAAGTGTTACCATAACTCGGAGCTCGTATCTTGTATCACTTACCTTGTAACTCGTAACCCGTAACCCGTAACTCATAGCCCATAACTCCGAACTCGAATCTTGATCTCGTATCTTGTAAATCAATGACGATAACCTCGAACTGGTATCCTAGATCTAGTAATTCGTAACTCGTTACCCATAGGTGTAAACTCGCATCTTGTAACTCATGACGCAAACCTCAGAACTCGGAACTCGTAGCGCGTATCCAATAACTCGGAGCTCGTATCTTGTAACTCGTAACTCGTAGCTAGTTACCCATAACTCAGAACTCGTATCTTGTATCTAGTAGCTCGTAACTCATTACTGATTACCTGGAATTCGTATCTTGTGTCTCGTAGCTCGTAACTCGTTGCGATAAGTGGAAACTCGCATCGTGTATCTCGTAACTCGTAACACTTAACCCGTTACTCATTACTCGGAACTCGTATCTTCTATCTCGGATCTCGCAAATGATTGCCAATAACCTGGAACTCGTTTCCTAGATCTTGAAGGTCATAACTCGTTACCAATAAGTGGGAACTCTCATCTTGTATCTCATGACGCGAAACTCAGAACTCTGAACTCGTAACGCGTAACCGATGACTCGGAGCTCGTATCTTGTAACTCGTAACTCTTTACCCATAACTTGGAACTCGTATCTTGTATCTAGTAGCTCGTAACCCATTACTGATTACCTGGAACTCGTATCTTGTGTCTCGTAGCTCGTAACTCGTTACGATAAGCGGGAACTCGCATCTTGTATCTCGTAACTCGTAACTAGTACCTCGTAGATCTTAAGTCGTAATTCGTAGCTCGTAACTGGTATATCGTAACTCGAAACTCGAAGCTCGCACCTCGAAACTCGTAACTCGTAACCCGTAACTTGTTGCTCATAACTCGGAACTCGAATCTTAATCTCGGATCTTGCAAATCAATGACGGTAACCTCGAACTCGTATCCTAGATCTATTAGTTCGTAACTCGTCACCGAAGGGTGGAAACTCGCATCTTGTATCTCAAGACGCGGAACTCAGACCTCGGAACTTGTATCAGGTAACGGATAACTCGGAGCTCGTATCTTGTAACTCGTAACTCGTTACCCATAACTTGGAACTCATATCTTGTATCTAGTAGCTCGTAACACATTACTGATTACCTAGAACTCGTATCTTGTATCTCGTAGCTCGTAGCTCGTTACGATAAGTGGGAACTCACAACTTGTATCTCGTAACTCGTAACTAGTACCTCTAAGATCGTAAGTTGTAATTCCTAACTCGTAACTCGTAGATCGTAATTCGCAACTCGAAACTCGAAACTCGTAACTCGTAACTCGTAACTCGTAACTCGTAACTCGTAACTCGTAACTCGTAATTCGTAACTCGTAACTCGTAACTCGTAAATCGCAGCTTATAACTCGCTACTCATATCCCGGAGCTCGCATCTTGTGTATCGTAGCTTGTAACCCATTATCAATATCAAGGAACTCGTATCTTGCCTCTCGTAGCTCGTAAATCGTTACCGATAAGTGGGAACTCGCAACTTGCATCTCGTGACGCATAACTCAGAACTTGGTACTCATAACGCGTTACCGATAACTCGGAGCTTTTATCTTGTATCTCTTACCTTGTAACTCGTAACACTTAACCCGTTACCCATTACTCGGAACTCGTATCTTCTATCTCGGATCTCGCGACTCACTGCCGATAACCAGGAACTCGGTTCCTAGATCATGAAGATCGTAACTCGTTACCAATAAGTGGGAACTCGTATCTCGTATCTCGTGACGTGTAACTCAGAACTCGGAACTCGTAACACGTTACCGATAACTCGGAGCTGGTTTCTTATATACCGTAACTTGTAATCCATCACCGATAACCTGGAACTTGTATCTTGCATCTCGTTGCTCGTAAATCGTTACCGATAAATGGGAACTCGCATCTAGTATCTCGTGACGCGTAACTCAGGACTCGGAACTCGAAAGTGTTACCGATAACTCGGAGCTCGTCTCTTGTATCACTTAGCTTGTAACTAGTAACCCGTAACCCGTAACTCGTTGCCCATAACTTCGAACTCGAATCTTGATCTCGTATCTTGTAAATCAATGACCATAACCTCGAACATCCTAGACCTAGTAGTTCGTAACTCGTTACCGTTAGGTGGAAACTCTCATCTTGTATCTCATGACGTGAAACTCAGAACTCGGAACTCGTAACGCGTAACCGACAACTCGGTGCGCATATCTTGTAACTCGTAACTCTTTACCCATTACTCGAAACTCCTGTCTTGTATCTAGTAGCTCGTAACTCATTACTGATCACCTGGAACTCGCATCTTGTGTCTCGCAGCTCGTAACTCGTTACGATAAGTGGGAACTCGCATCTTTTATCTCGTAACTCATAACCCGGAACCCGTATCTTGTGTATCGTAGCTTGTAACCCATTATCAATAACAAGGAACTCGTAACTTGCCTCTCGTAATTCGTAAATCGTTACCGATAAATGGAAACTCGCATCTTGTATCTCGTGAGGCCTAACTCAGGACTCCGAGCTCGAAAGTGTTACCGATAAATCGGAGCTCGTATCTTGTATCACTTACCTTGTAACTTGTAACTCGTAACCCGTATCTCATTGCCCATAACTCGGGACTCGGATCTTGATCTCGGATCTTGTAAATCAATGACGATAACCTCGAACTCGTGTCCTAGAACTAGCAGTTCGTAACTCGTTACCGATAGGTGGAAGCTCGCATCTTGTATCTCATTACGCGAAACTCAAAACTTGGAACTCGTAAAGCGTAACCGATTACTCGGAGCTCGTATCTTGTAACTCGTAACTTATTACCCATAACTCGGAACACGTATCTTGTTTCTAGTAGCTCGTAACTCATTACTGATTACCTGGAACTCGTATCTTGTGCATCGTAGCTCGTAACTCGTTACGATAAGTTGGAACTCGTATCTTGTATCACCTACCTTGTAAGTTGTAACTCGTAACTCGTACCGCGTTACCGATAACTCGGAGCGCGTATCTTATATACCGTAACTTGTAATCCATCACCGATAACCTGGAACTCGTATCTTGCATCTCGTTGCTCGTAAATCGTTACCGATAAATAGGAACTCGCATCTAGTATCTCGTGACGCGTAGCTCAGGACTCGCTACTCGAAAGTGTTACCGATAACTCGGAGCTTGTATCTTGTATCTCTTACCTTCTAACTCGTAACTAGTAACTCGTAACTCGTTACCCATTACTCGGAACTCGTTTACTCTATCTCGGATCTCGCGACTCACTGCCGATAACCAGGAACTCGGTTCCTAGATCATGAAGATCGTAACTCGTTACCAATAAGTGGGAAGTCGCATCTCGTATCTCGTGACGTGTAACTCAGAACTCGGAACTCGTCATACGTTACCGATAACTCGGAGCTGGTATCTTAAATACCGTAACTTGTAATCCATCACCGATAACCTGGAACTTGTATCGTGCATCTCGTTGCTCGTAAATCGTTACCGATAAATGGGAACTCGCATCTAGTATCTCGTGACGCGTAACTCAGGACTCGGAACTCGAAAGTGTTACCGATAACTCGGAGCTCGTATCTTGTATCACTTAGCTTGTAACTGGTAACCAGTAACCCGTAACTCGTTGCCCATAACTTCGAACTCGAATCTTGATCTCGTATCTTGTAAATCAATGACGATAACCTCGAACTGGCATCCTAGATCTAGTAGTTCGTAACTCGTTACCGATAGGTGGAAACTCTCATCTTGTATCTCATGACGCGAAACTCATAACTCGAAACTCGTAACGCGTAACCGACATCTCGGTGCGCATATCTTGTAACTAGTAACTCTTTACCCATTACTAGGAACTCCTGTCTTGTATCTAGTAGCTCGTAACTCATTACTGATCACCTGGAACTCGCATCTTGTGCCTCGCAGCTCGTAACTCGTTACGATAAGTGGGAACTTGCATCTTTTATCTCGTAACTCATAACCCGGAACCCGTATCTTGTGTATCGTAGCTTGTAACCCATTACCAATAACAAGGAACTCGTATCTTGCCTCTCGTAGTTCGCAAATCGTTACCGATAAATGGGAACTCGCATCTTGTATCTCGTGAGGCCTAATTCAGGACTCCGACCTCAAAAGTGTTACCGATAAATCGGAACCAGTAACTTGTATCACTTACCTTGTAACTTGTAACTCGTAACCCGTATCTCATTGCCCATAACTCGGAAATCGAATCTTGATTTTGGATCTTGTAAATCAATGACGATAACCTCGAACTCGTGTCCTAGAACTAGCAATTCGTAACTCGTTACCGATAGGTGGAAGCTCGCATCCTGTATCTCATGACGCGAAACTCAGAACTTGGAACTCGTAAAGCGTAACCGATAACTCGGAGCTCGTATCTTGTAACTCGTAACTCGGTACCCATAACTCGGAACACGTATCTTGTGTATCGTAGCTTGTAGCCCATTACCAATAACAAGGAACTCGTATATTGCCTCTCGTAACTCGTAACTCGTTACCCATAACTCGGAACTCGTATCTTATATATTGTAACTTGTAATCCACTACCAATAACCTGGAACTCGTATCTTGCATCGTGTAGCTCGTAAATCGTTACCGATAAATGGGAACGCGCATCTAGTATCTCGTGACGTGTAACTCAGGACTCGGAACTCGAAAGTGTTACCGATAACTCGGAGCTCGTATCTTATATCACTTACCTTGTAACTGGTAACCCGTAACCCGTAACTCGTTGCCCATAACTTTGAACTCGAATCTTGATCTCGTATCTTGTAAATCAATGACGATAACCTCGAACTGGCATCCTAGATCTAGTAGTTCGTAACTCGTTACCGATAGGAGGAAACTCGCATCTTGTATCTCATGACGCGAAACTCAGAACTCGGAACTCGTAAAGCGTAACCGACAACTTGGAGCGCATATCTTGTAACTCGTAACTCGTTACCCATTACTCGGAACTCCTATCTTGTATCTAGTAGCTCGTAACTTATTACTGATCACCTGGAACTCGCATCTTGTGTCTCGCAGCTCGTAACTCGTTACGATAAGTGGGAACTCGCATCTTTTATCTCGTAACTCATAACCCGGAACCCGTATCTTGTGTATCGTAGCTTGTAACCAATTACCAATAACAAAGAACTCGTATCTTGCCTCTCGTAGTTCGTAAATCGTTACCGATAAATGGGAACTTGCATCTTGTATCTCGTGAGGCCTAGCTCAGGAGTCCGAGCTCGAAAGTGTTACCGATATTTCGGAGCTCGTATCTTGTATCACTTACCTTATAACTCGTAACCCGTATCTCGTTGCCCTTAACTCGGAACTCGAATCTTGATCTCGGATCTTGTAAATCAATGAAGATAACCTCGAACTCGTGTCCTAGAACTAGCAGTTCGTAACTCGTTACCGATAGGTGGAAGCTCGCATCTTGTATCTCATGACGCGAAACTCAGAACTTGGAACTCGTAAAGCGTAACCGATAACTCGGAGCTCGTATCTTGTAACTCGTAACTCGTTACCCATAACTCGGAACACATATCTTGTTTTCCTAGTAGCTCGTAACTCATTACTGATTACCTGGAACTCGTATCTTGTGTCTTATAGCTCGTAATTCGTTACGATAAGTGGGAACTCGTATCACTTACCTTGTAAGTCGTAACTCGTAACTCGTTACCCATAACTCGGAACGCGTAACTCAGAACTTGTAACTCATAACGCGTTATCGATAACTGTGAGCTTGTATCTTGTATCTCTTACGTTCTAACTCGTAACTAGTAACTCATAACTCGTTACCCATTACTCGGAACTCGTGTCTTCTATCTCGGATCTCGCGAATCACTGCCGATAACCTGGAACTCGGTTCCTAGATCATGAAGATCGTAACTCGTTACTAATAAGTGGGAACCCGCATCTTGTATCTCGTAACGTGTAACTCAGAACTCGGAACTCGCAGGTGTTACCGACAACTCGGAGCTCGTATCTGGTATCACGTACCTAGTAAGTCGTAACTCGTAACACGTTGCCCATAACTCGGAACTCGTATCTTGTATCTTATATATCGTAACTTGTAATCCATTACCGATAACCTGGAACACGTATCTTGCATCTCATTGCTTGTAAATCGTTACCGATAAGAGGGATACCGCAACTTGTATCTCGTGACGCGTAACTCAGAACTTGAAACTTGTAACGTGTTACCGATAACTCGGAGCTTGTATCTTGTATCTCTTACCTTGTAACTTGTAACTCGTAACTCGTTACCCATTACTCGGAACTTTTCTATCTCGGATCTCGCAAATCATTGCCGATAACCTGGAACTCTTATCCTAAATCTTGAAGATCGTAACTCGTTACCAATAAGTGGGAACTCACATCTTGTATCTCGTGACGTATAACTCAGAACTCGGAACTAGTAACGCGTTACCGATAACTCGGAGCTTGTCTCTTGTATCACTTACCTTGTAACTCGTAACTCGTTACCCATTACTCGGAACTCGTATGTTCTGTCTCGGATCTCGCAAATCATTGCCGATAACCTGGAACTCGTATCCTAGATCTTGAAGATCGTAACTGGTTACCAATAAGTGGGAACTCGAATCTTGATCTCGGATCTTGTAAATCAATGACGATAACCTCGCACTGGTATCCTAGATCTAGTAGTTAGTAACTCGTTACCGATAGGTGGAATCTCGCATCTTGTATCTCATCTTGTACCTCATGATGCGGAACTCAGAACTCGGAACCCGTAACAGGTAACCGATAACTCGGAGCTCGTATCTTGTAACTCGTAACTCGTTACCCATAACTCGGAACTCGTATCTTGTATCTAGTAGCTCGTAACTCATTACTGATTAACTGGAACTAGTATATTGTGTCTCGTAGCTCGTAACTCGTTACGATAAGTGGGAATTAGAATCTTGTATCTCGTAACACGTAACTAGTACCTCGTAGAACGTAAGTCGTAATTCGTAACTCGTAACTCGTATATCGTAACTCGCAACTCGAAACTCGTAACTCGTAACTCGTAAATTGCAGCTTATAACTCGCTACTCAAATCCCGGAACTAGCATCTTGTGTATCGTAGCTTGTAACCTATTATCAATAACAAGGACCTCGTATCTTGTCTCATAGCTCGTATATCGTTAGCGATAAGTGGGAACTCGCAACTTGTATCTCGTGACGCGTAACTCAGAACTTGGTACTCGTAACGCGTTACCGACAGCTCGAAGCCTGTATCTTGTATATCTTACCTTGTAACTCGTTACCTATGACTCGGAACTCGTATCTTCTATCTCGGATCTCGCAAATCATTGCCGGTAGATCGTAGCTCGTTACCAATGAGTGGGAACTCGCATCTTGTATCACGTGACGTGTAACTTAGAACTCGGAACTAATAACGCGTTACCGATAACACGGAGCTTGTTTCTTGTAACTCGTAACTCGTTACTCATAACTCAGAACTCGTATCATATATATCGTAACTTGCAATCCATTACCGATAACCTGGAACTCGTATCTTGTGCATCGTAGCTTGTAACCCATTACCAATAATGAGCTCGTATCTTGCCTCTCGTAGTTCGTAACTCGTTACCGATAGGTGGAAGCTCGCATCTTGTATCTCATGACGCGAAACTCAGAACTTGGAACTCGTAAAGCGTAATCGATAACTCGGAGCTCGTATCTTGTAACTCGTAACTTGTTACCCATAACTCGAAACACGTATCTTGTTTCTAGTAGCTCGTAGCTCATTACTGATTACCTGGAACTCGTATCTTGTTTCTAGTATCTCGTAACTCATTACTGATTACCTGGAACTCGTATCTTGTGTCTCGTAGCTCGTAACTCCTTAGGATAAGCGGGAACTCGCATCTTGTATCTCGTAACTCGTAACTAGTACCTCGTAGATCGTAAGTCGTAATTCGTAACTCGTAACTCCTATATCGTAACTCGCAACTCGTAACTTGAAACTTGTAACTCGAAACTCGTAACTCGAATATCGCAGCTTATAACTCGCTACTCATAACTCGGAGCGCATATCTTGTGTATCGTTGCTGGTAACACATTACCAATAACAAGGAACTTGTATATTGCCTCTCGTAAATCGTTACCGATAAGTGGGAATTCGCAACTTGTATCTCGTGACGCGTATCTCAGAACTTGAAACTCGTAACGTGTTGCCGATAACTCGGAGCTTGTCTCTTGTATCACTTACCTTGTAACTCGTAACTCGTAACTCGTTACCCATTACTCGGGACTCGTATGTTCTGTCTCGGATCTCGCAAATCAATGACGATAACCTCGAACTTGTATCCTAGATCTAGTAGTTCGTAACTCGTTACCGATAGGTGGAAACTCGCATCTTGTATCTCATGAAGCGGAACTCAGAACTCGGAACTCGTTTCAGGTATCCGATAACTCGGAGCTCGTATCTTGGATCTCGTAACTCGTTACCCATAACTCGGTACTCATATTTTGTATCTAGTAGCTCGTAACTCATTACTGATTACCTGGAACTCGTATCTTGTGTCTAGTAGCTCGTAACTCGTTACGATAAGTGGGAACTCGCATCTTGTATCTCGTAACTTGTAACTAGTGCCTCGTAGATCGTAAGTCGTAATTCGTAACTCGTAACTCGTATATCGTAACTCGCAACTCAAAACTCGAAACTTGAAACTCGAAACTCGTAACTCGTAACTCGTAAATCGCAGCTTATAACTCGCTACTCATATCCCGGACATCGCATCTTGTGTATCGTAGCTTGTAATCCATTATCAATAACAAGGTACTCGTATCTTGCCTCTCGTAGCTCGTAAATCGTTACCGATAAGTGAAACCTCGTAACATGTATCTCGTGACGCGTAACTCAGAACTTGGAACTCGTAACGCGTTACCGATAACTCGAAGCCTGTATATTGTATATCTTACCTTGTAACTCGTTACCTATGACTCGGAAAACGTATCTTCTATCTCGGATCTCGCAAATCATTGCCGGTAATCTGGAACTCGTATCCTAGATCTTGAAGATCGTAGCTCGTCACCAATAAGTGGGAACTCGCATCTTGTATCTCGTGACGTGTAACTCAGAAGTCGGAACTAGTAACGCGTTACCGATAACTCAGAGCTCGTATCTTGTATCACTTACCTTGTAACTGGTAACCCGTAACCCGTAACTCGTTGCCCATTACTTCGAACTCGAATCTTGATCTCGTATCTTGTAAATCAATGACGATAACCTCGAACTGGCATCCTAGATCTAGTAGTTCGTAACTCGTTACCGATAGGTGGAAACTCGCATCTTGTATCTCATGACGCGAAACTCAGAACTCGGAACTCGTACCGCGTAACCGACAACTCGGTGCGCATATCTTGTAACTCGTAACTCGTTACCCATCACTCGGAACTCCTATCTTGTATCTAGTAGCTCGTAACTCATTACTGATCACCTGGAACTCGCATCTTGTGTCTTGCAGCTCATAACTCGTTACGATATGTGTGGGAACTCACATCTTTTATTTCGTAACTCATAACGCGGAACCCGTATCTTGTGTATCGTAGCTTGTAACCCATTACCAATAACAAGGAACTCGTATCTTGCCTCTCGTAGTTCGTAAATCGTTACCGATAAATGGGAACTCGCATCTAGTATCTCGTGACGCGTAAGTCAGGACTCGGAACTCGAAAGTGTTACCGATAACTCGGAGCTCGTATCTTGTATCACTTACCTTGTAACTCGTAACCCGTAACTCGTTGCCCATAACTCCGAACTCGAATCTTGATCTCGTATCTTGTAAATCAATGACGATAACCTCGAACTGGTATCCTAGATCTAGTAGTTCGTAACTCGTTACCGATAGGTGTAAACTAGCATCTTGTAACTCATGACGCAAAACTCAGAACTCGGAACTCGTAACGCGTAACTAATAACTCGGAGCTCGTATCTTGTAACTCATAACAAGTAACTAGTTACCCATAATTCGGAACCCGTATCTTGTATCTAGTAGCTCGTAACTCATTACTGATAACCTGGAACTCGTGTCTTGTGTATCGTAGCTTGTTACCCATTACCAATAACAAGGAACTGGTATCTTGCCTCCTATAGCTCGTAAATCGTTAGCGATAAGTGAGAACTCGCAACTTGCATCTCGTGACGCGTAACTCATTACTGATTACCTGGAATTCGTATCTTGTGTCTCGTAGCTCATAACTCGTTACTATAAGTGGAAACTCGTATCGTGTATCTCGTAACTCGTAACCAGTGCCTCGTAGATCGTAAGTCGTAATTAGTAACTCATAACTCGTATATCGTAACTCGCAACTCGTAAATCGCAGCTTATAACTCGCCCGGAACTCGTATCTTGTGTATCGTAGCTTGTAGCCCATTACCAATAACAAGGAACTCGTATATTGCCTCTCGTAGCTCGGAAATCGTTACCGATAAGTGGGAACTCGCAACTTGCATCTCGTGACGCCTAACTCAGAACTTGTAACTCATAACGCGTTACCGATAACTCGGAGCTTGTATCTTGTATCTCTTACCATCTAACTCGTAACAAGTTACTCGTAACTCGTTACCCATTACTCGGAACTCGTTTCTTCTATCTCGGATCTCGCGACTCACTGCCGATAACCAGGAACTCGGTTCCAAGATCATGAAGATCGTAACTCGTTACCAATAAGTGGGAACTCGGATCTCGTATCTCGTGACGTGTAACTCAGAACTCGGAACTCGTAACACGTTACCGATAACTCGGAGCTGGTTTCTTATATACCGTAACTTGTAATCCATCACCGATAACCTGGAACTTGTATCTTGCATCTCGTTGCTCGTAAATCTTTACCGATAAATGGGAACTCGCATCTAGTATCTCGTGACGCGTAACTCAGGACTCGGAACTCGAAAGTGTTACCGATAACTCGGAGCTCGTATCTTGTATCACTTACCTTGTAACTGGTAACCCGTAACCCGTAACTCGTTGCACATAACTTCGAACTCGAATCTTGATCTCGTATCTTGTAAATCAATGACGATAACCTCGAACTGGCATCCTAGATCTAGTAGTTCGTAACTCGTTACCGATAGGTGGAAACTCTCATCTTGTATCTCATGACGCGAAACTCAGAACTCGAAACTCGTAACGCGTAACCGACAACTCGGTGCGCATATCTTGTAACTCGTAACTCTTTACCCATTGCTCGGAACTCCTGTCTTGTATCTAGTAGCTCGTAACTCATTACTGATCACCTGGAACTCGTATCTTGTGTCTCGCAGCTCGTAACTCGTTACGATAAGTGGTAACTCGCATCTTTTATCTCGTAACTCATAACCCGGAACCCGTATCTTGTGTATCGTAGCTTGTAACCCTTTATCAATAACAAGGAACTCGTATCTTGCCTCTCGTAGTTCGTAAATCATTACCGATAAATGGGAACTCGCATCGTGTATCTCGTGAGGCCTAACTCAGGACTCCGAGCTCGAAAGTGTTACCGACAATTCGGAGCTCATATCTTGTATCACTTACCTTGTAACTTGTAACTCGTAACCCGTATCTCGTTGCCCATAACTCGGAACTCGAATATTGATCTCGGATCTTGTAAATCAATGACTATAACCTCGAACTCGTGTTCTAGAAGTCATTACTGATCACCTGGAACTCGTATCTTGTGTCTCGCAGCTCGTAACTCGTTACGATAAGTGGTAACTCGCATCTTTTATCTCGTAACTCATAACCCGGAACCCGTATCTTGTGTATCGTAGCTTGTAACCCATTATCAATAACAAGGAACTCGTATCTTGCCTGTCGTAGTTCGTAAATCGTTACCGATAAATGGGAACCCGCATCGTGTATCTCGTGAGGCCTAACTCAGGACTCCGAGCTCGAAAGTGTTACCGACAATTCGGAGCTCATATCTTGTATCACTTACCTTGTAACTTGTAACTCGTAACCCGTATCTCGTTGCCCATAACTCGGAACTCGAATATTGATCTCGGATCTTGTAAATCAATGACTATAACCTCGAACTCGTGTTCTAGAACTAGCAGTTCGTAACTCGTTACCGATAGGTGGAAGCTCGCATCCTGTATCTCATGATGCGAAACTCAGAACTTGGAACTCGTAAAGCGTAACCGATAACTCGGAGCTCGTATCTTGTAACTCGTAACTCGTTACCCATAACTCGGAACACGTATCTTGTGTATCGTAGCTTGTAGCCCATTACCAATAACAAGGAACTCGTATCTTGTGTCTCATAGCTCGTAGCTCGCTACGATAAGTGGGAACTCGCAACTTGTATCTCGTAACTCTTAACTTGTACCTCGTAGATCGTAAGTCGTGATTCGTAACTCGTAACTCGTATATCGTAACTCGCAACTCAAAACTCGAAACTTGAAACTCGAAACTCGTAACTCGTAAATCGCAGCTTATAACTCGCTACTCATATCCCGGACATCGCATCTTGTGTATCGTAGCTTGTAATCCATTATCAATAACAAGGTACTCGTATCTTGCCTCTCGTAGCTCGTAAATCGTTACCGATAAGTGAAACCTCGTAACATGTATCTCGTGACGCGTAACTCAGAACTTGGAACTCGTAACGCGTTACCGATAACTCGAAGCCTGTATATTGTATATCTTACCTTGTAACTCGTTACCTATGACTCGGAAAACGTATCTTCTATCTCGGATCTCGCAAATCATTGCCGGTAATCTGGAACTCGTATCCTAGATCTTGAAGATCGTAGCTCGTCACCAATAAGTGGGAACTCGCATCTTGTATCTCGTGACGTGTAACTCAGAAGTCGGAACTAGTAACGCGTTACCGATAACTCAGAGCTCGTATCTTGTATCACTTACCTTGTAACTGGTAACCCGTAACCCGTAACTCGTTGCCCATTACTTCGAACTTGAATCTTGATCTCGTATCTTGTAAATCAATGACGATAACCTCGAACTGGCATCCTAGATCTAGTAGTTCGTAACTCGTTACCGATAGGTGGAAACTCGCATCTTGTATCTCATGACGCGAAACTCAGAACTCGGAACTCGTACCGCGTAACCGACAACTCGGTGCGCATATCTTGTAACTCGTAACTCGTTACCCATCACTCGGAACTCCTATCTTGTATCTAGTAGCTCGTAACTCATTACTGATCACCTGGAACTCGCATCTTGTGTCTTGCAGCTCATAACTCGTTACGATATGTGTGGGAACTCACATCTTTTATTTCGTAACTCATAACGCGGAACCCGTATCTTGTGTATCGTAGCTTGTAACCCATTACCAATAACAAGGAACTCGTATCTTGCCTCTCGTAGTTCGTAAATCGTTACCGATAAATGGGAACCCGCATCTTGTATCTCCTGAGGCCTAACTCAGAACTCCGAGCTCGAAAGTGTTACCGATAATTCGGAGCTCGTATCTTGTATCACTTACCTTGTAACTTGTAACTCGTAACCCGTATCTCGTTGCCCATAACTCGGAACTCGAATCTTGATCTCGGACCTTGTAAATCATTGACGATAATTTTCGAACTTCTGTCCTAGAACTAGCAGTTCGTAACTCGTTACCGATAGGTGGAAACTCGCATCTTGTATGTCATGACGCGAAACTCAGAACTCGGAACTCGTAAAGCGTAACCGATAATTTGGAGCTCGTATCTTGTAACTCGTAACGTGTTACCCATAACTCGGAACACGTAACTTGTTTCTAGTAGCTCGTAACTCATTACTGATTACCTGGAGCTTGTATCTTGTTTCTCGTAGCTCGTAACTCGTTAGGATAAGTGGGAACCCGTATCTTGTATCACCTACCTTGTAAGTCGTAACTCGTAACTCGTAACGCGTTACCGATAACTCGGAGCTCGTATCTTATGTACCGTAACTTGTAATCCATCACCGATAACCTGGAACTCGTATCTTGCATCTCGTTGCTCGTAAATCGTTACCGATAAATGGGAACTCGCATCTAGTATCTCGTGACGCGTAAGTCAGGACTCGGAACTCGAAAGTGTTACCGATAACTCGGAGCTCGTATCTTGTATCACTTACCTTGTAACTCGTAACCCGTAACTCGTTGCCCATAACTCCGAACTCGAATCTTGATCTCGTATCTTGTAAATCAATGACGATAACCTCGAACTGGTATCCTAGATCTAGTAGTTCGTAACTCGTTACCGATAGGTGTAAACTCGCATCTTGTAACTCATGACGCAAAACTCAGAACTCGGAACTCGTAACGCGTAACCAATAACTCGGAGCTCGTATCTTGTAACTCATAACAAGTAACTAGTTACCCATAATTCGGAACCCGTATCTTGTATCTAGTAGCTCGTAACTCATTACTGATTACCTGGAACTCGTGTCTTGTGTATCGTAGCTTGTTACCCATTACCAATAACAAGGAACTGGTATCTTGCCTCCTATAGCTCGTAAATCGTTAGCGATAAGTGAGAACTCGCAACTTGCATCTCGTGACGCATAACTCATTACTGATTACCTGGAATTCGTATCTTGTGTCTCGTAGCTCGTAACTCGTTACTATAAGTGGAAACTCGCATCGTGTATCTCGTAACTCGTAACCAGTGCCTCGTAGATCGTAAGTCGTAATTAGTAACTCATAACTCGTATATCGTAACTCGCAACTCGTAAATCGCAGCTTATAACTCGCTACTCATAACCCGGAACTCGTATCTTGTGTATCGTAGCTTGTAGCCCATTACCAATAACAAGGAACTCGTATATTGCCTCTCGTAGCTCGGAAATCGTTACCGATAAGTGGGAACTCGCAACTTGCATCTCGTGACGCCTAACTCAGAACTTGTAACTCATAACGCGTTACCGATAACTCGGAGCTTGTATCTTGTATCTCTTACCATCTAACTCGTAACAAGTAACTCGTAACTCGTTACCCATTACTCGGAACTCGTTTCTTCTATCTCAGATCTCGCGACTCACTACCGATAACCAGGAACTCGGTTACAAGATCATGAAGATCGTAACTCGTTACCAATAAGTGGGAACTCGGATCTCGTATCTCGTGACGTGTAACTCAGAACTCGGAACTCGTAACACGTTACCGATAACTCGGAGCTGGTTTCTTATATACCGTAACTTGTAATCCATCACCGATAACCTGGAACTTGTATCTTGCATCTCGTTGCTCGTAAATCTTTACCGATAAGTGGGAACTCGCATCTAGTATATCGTGACGCGTAACTCAGGACTCGGAACTCGAAAGTGTTACCGATAACTCGGAGCTCGTATCTTGTATCACTTACCTTGTAACTGGTAACCCGTAACCCGTAACTCGTTGCACATAACTTCGAACTCGAATCTTGATCTCGTATCTTGTAAATCAATGACGATAACCTCGAACTGGCATCCTAGATCTAGTAGTTCGTAACTCGTTACCGATAGGTGGAAACTCTCATCTTGTATCTCATGACGCGAAACTCAGAACTCGAAACTCGTAACGCGTAACCGACAACTCGGTGCGCATATCTTGTAACTCGTAACTCTTTACCCATTGCTCGGAACTCCTGTCTTGTATCTAGTAGCTCGTAACTCATTACTGATCACCTGGAACTCGTATCTTGTGTCTCGCAGCTCGTAACTCGTTACGATAAGTGGTAACTCGCATCTTTTATCTCGTAACTCATAACCCGGAACCCGTATCTTGTGTATCGTAGCTTGTAGCCCATTACCAATAACAAGGAAATCGTATATTGCCTCTCGTAGCTCGGAAATCGTTACCGATAAGTGGGAACTCGCAACTTGCATCTCGTGACGCCTAACTCAGAACTTGTAACTCATAACGCGTTACCGATAACTCGGAGCTTGTATCTTGTATCTCTTACCATCTAACTCGTAACAAGTAACTCGTAACTCGTTACCCATTACTCGGAACTCGTTTCTTCTATCTCGGATCTCGCGACTCACTGCCGATAACCAGGAACTCGGTTCCAAGATCATGAAGATCGTAACTCGTTACCAATAAGTGGGAACTCGCATCTCGTATCTCGTGACGTGTAACTCAGGACTCGGAACTCGAAAGTGTTACCGATAACTCGGAGCTCGTATCTTATATTACTTACCTTGTAACTGGTAACCCGTAACCCGTAACTCGTTGCCCATTACTTCGAACTCGAATCTTGATCTCGTATCTTGTAAATCAATGACGATAACCTCGAACTGGCATCCTAGATCTAGTAGTTCGTAACTCGTTACCGATAGGAGGAAACTCGCATCTTGTATCTCATGACGCGAAACTCAGAACTCGGAACTCGTAACGCGTAACCGACAACTTGGAGCGCATATCTTGTAACTCGTAACTCGTTACCCATTTCTCGGAACTCCTATCTTGTATCTAGTAGCTCGTAACTTATTACTGATCACCTGGAACTCGCATCTTGTGTCTCGCAGCTCGTAACTCGTTACGATAAGTGGGAACTCGCACCTTTTATCTCGTAACTCATAACCCGGAACCCGTATCTTGTGTATCGTAGCTTGTAACCCATTACCAATAACAAAGAACTCGTATCTTGCCTCTCGTAGTTCGTAAATCGTTACCGATAAATGGGAACTCGCATCTTGTATCTCGTGAGGCCTAGCTCAGGACTCCGAGCTCGGAAGTGTTACCGATATTTCGGAGCTCGTATCTTGTATTACTTACCTTATAACTCGTAACCCGTATCTCGTTGCCCTTAACTCGGAACTCGAATCTTGATGTCGGATCTTGTAAATCAATGAAGATAACCTCGAACTCGTGTCCTAGAACTAGCAGTTAGTAACTCGTTACCGATAGGTGGAAGCTCGCATCTTGTACTAGCAGTTCGTAACTCGTTACCCATAGGTGGAAGCTCGCATCTTGTATCTCATGACGCGAAACTCAGAACTTGGAACTCGTAAAGCGTAACCGATAACTCGGAGCTCGTATCTTGTAACTCGTAACTCGTTACCCATAACTCGGAACACGTATCTTGTTTTTCTAGTAGCTCGTAACTCATTACTGATTACCTGGAACTCGTATCTTGTGTCTTATAGCTCGTAATTCGTTACGATAAGTGGGAACTCGTATCACTTACCTTGTAAGTCGTAACTCGTAACTCGTTACCCATAGCTCGGAACGCGTAACTCAGAACTTGTAACTCATAACGCGTTACCGATAACTCGGAGCTTGTATCTTGTATCTCTTACGTTCTAACTCGTAACTAGTAACTCATAACTCGTTACTTATTACTCGGAACTCGTATCTTCTATCTCGGATCTCGCAAATCATTGCCGATAACCTGGAACTCTTATCCTAGATCTTGAAGATCGTAACTCGTTACCAATGAGT
This sequence comes from Bruchidius siliquastri, assembly GCA_949316355.1. Classification (NCBI taxonomy): domain Eukaryota; kingdom Metazoa; phylum Arthropoda; class Insecta; order Coleoptera; family Chrysomelidae; genus Bruchidius; species Bruchidius siliquastri. The sequence continues at coordinate 24,381,649 of OX438529.1, forward strand.
GGGAACTCACATCTTGTATCTCGTGACGTATAGCTCAGAACTCGGAACTAGTAACGCGTAAACGATAACTCGGAGCTTGTATCTTGTATCTCTTACCTTCTATCTCGTAACTAGTAACTCATAACTCGTTACCCATTACTCGGAACTCGTTTCTTCTATCTCGGATCTCGCAAATCACTGCCGATAACCTGGAACTCGGTTCCTAGATCATGAAGATCGTAACTCGTTACTAATAAATGGGAACCAGCATCTTGTATCTCGTAACGTGTAACTCAGAACTCCGAACTCGAAGGTGTTACCGACAACTCGGAGCTCGTGTCTTGTATCACGTACCTTGTAAGTCGTAACTCGTAACTCGTAACACGTTACCCATAACTCGGAACTCGTATCTTATATATCGTAACTTGTAATCCATTACCGATAACCTGGAACACGTATCTTGCATCTCGTTGCTTGTAAATCGTTACCGATAGGAGGGATACCGCAACTTGTATCTCGTGACGCGTAACTCAGAACTTGAAACTCGTAACGTGTTACCGATAACTCGCAGCTTGTATCTTGTATCTCTTACCTTGTATCTTGTAACTCGTAATTCGTTACCCATTACTCGGAACTCGTATCTTCTATCTCGGATCTCGCAAATCATTGCCGATAACCTGGAACTCTTATCCTAAATCTTGAAGATCGTAACTCGTTACCAATAAGTGGGAACTCACATCTTGTATCTCGTGACGTATAACTCAGAACTCGGAGCTAGTAACGCGTTACCGATAACTCGGAGCTTGTCTCTTGTATCACTTACCTTGTAACTCTTAACTCGTAACTCGTTACCCATTACTCGGAACTCGTATGTTCTGTCTCGGATCTCGCAAATCATTGCCGATAACCTGGAACTCGTATCCTAGATCTTGAAGATCGTAACTGGTTACCAATAAGTGGGAACTCGAATCTTGATCTCGGATCTTGTAAATCAATGACGATAACCTCGAACTCGTATCCTAGATCTAGTAGTTCGTAACTCGTTACCGATAGGTGGAAAGTCGCATCTTGTATCTCATGACGCGGAACTCAGAACTCGGAACTCGTATCAGGTAACCGATAACTCGGAGCTCGTATCTTGTATCTCGTAACTCGTTACCCATAACTCGGTACTCATATATTGTATGTAGTAGCTCGTAACTCATTACTGATTACCTGGAACTCGTATCTTGTGTCTCGTAGCTCGTAAAAGTTACGATAAGTGGGAACTCGCATCTTGTATCTCGTAACTTGTAACTAGTACCGCGTAGATCGTAAGTCGTAATTCGTAACTCGTAACTCGTATATCGTAACTCGCAACTCGAAACTCGAAACTCGAAACTCGTAAATCGCAGCTCATAACTCGCTACTCATATCCCGGAAATCGCACCTTGTGTATCGTAGCTTGTAACCCATTATCAATAACAAGGAACTCGTATCTTGCCTCTCGTAGCTCGTAAATCGTTACCGATAAGTGAAAACTCGCAACATGTATCTCGTGACGCGTAACTCAGAACTTGGAACTCGTAACGCGTTACCGATAACTCGAAGCCTGTATCTTGTATATCTTACCTTGTAACTCGCGACCCGTAAATCGTACCTATGACTAGGAACTCGTATCTTCTATCTCGGATCTCGCAAATCATTGCTGGTAACCTGGAACTTGTATCCTAGATCTTGAAGATCGTAGCTCGTTACCAATAAGTGGGAACTCGCATATTGTATCTCGTGACGCGTAACTCAGAACTTGGAATTCGTAATGCATTATCGATATCTCGGAGCTTGTATCTCTTACCTTGTAACTCGTAACACTTAACCCGTTACTCATTACTCGGAACTCGCATCTTCTATCTCGGATCTCGAAAATCATTGCCAATAACCTGGAACTCGTATCCTAGATCTTGAAGATCATAACTCGTTACCAATAAGTGGGAACTCTCATCTTGTATCTCATGACGCGAAACTCAGAACTCTGAACTCGTAACGCGTAACCGATGACTCGGAGCTCGTATCTTGTAACTCGTAACTCTTTACCCATAACTTGGAACTCGTATCTTGTATCTAGTAGCTCGTAACCCATTACTGATTACCTGGAACTCGTATCTTGTGTCTCGTAGCTCGTAACTCGTTACGATAAGCGGGAACTCGCATCTTGTATCTCGTAACTCGTAACTAGTACCTTGTAGATCTTAAGTCGTAATTCGTAGCTCGAACTGGTATATCGTAACTCGAAACTCGAAGCTCGCACCTCGAAACTCGAAACTCTTAACTCGAAACTCGTAACTCGTAACCCGTAAATCGCAGCTTATAAATCGCTACTCACAACCCGGAACTCGTATCTTGTGTAACGTAGCTTGTAACCCATTACCAATAACAAGGGACTCGTATCATACCTCTCGTTGATCGTAAATCGTTACCGATAAGTGGGAACTCGCATCTTGTGTCTCGTGACGCGTAACTCGGAACTTGGAACTCGTAACGCGTTACCGATAACTCGGAGCTTGTATCTTGTATCTCTTACCTTGTAACTCGTAACTCGTAACTCGTTACCCATTACTCGGAACTCGTATCTTCTATCTCGGATCTCGCAAATCATATCCGATAACCTGGGACTCGTATCCTAGATCTTGAAGATCGCAACTCGTTACCAATAAGTGGGAACTCGCATCTTGTATCTCGTGACGCGTAACTCAGGACTCGGAACTCGAAAGTGTTACCGATAACCCGGAGCTCGTCTCTTGTATCACTTAGCTTGTAACTGGTAACCCGTAACCCGTAACCCGTAACCCGTAACCCGTAACTCGTTGCCCATAACTTCGAACTCGAATCTTGATCTCGTATCTTGTAAATCAATGACGATAACCTCGAACTGGCATCCTAGATCTAGTAGTTCGTAACTCGTTACCGTTAGGTGGAAACTCTCATCTTGTATCTCATGACGCGAAACTCAGAACTCGGAACTCGTAACGCGTAACCGACAACTCGGTGCGCATATCATGTAACTGGTAACTCTTTACCCATTACTCGAAACTCCTGTCTTGTATCTAGTAGCTCGTAACTCATTACTGATCACCTGGAACTCGCGTCTTGTGTCTCGCAGCTCGTAACTCGTTACGATAAGTGGGAACTCGCATCTTTTATCTCGTAACTCATAACCCGGAACCCGTATCTTGTGTATCGTAGCTTGTAACCCATTACCAATAACAAGGAACTCGTAACTTGCCTCTCGTAGTTCGTAAATCGTTACCGATAAATGGAAACTCGCATCTTGTATCTCGTGAGGCCTAACTCAGGACTCCGAGCTCGAAACTGTTACCGATAAATCGGAGCTCGTATCTTGTATCACTTACCTTGTAACTTGTAACTCGTAACCCGTATCTCATTGCCCATAACTCGGGACTCGAATCTTATTCTCGGATCTTGTAAATCAATGACGATAACCTCGAACTCGTGTCCTAGAACTAGCAGTTCGTAACTCGTTACCGATAGGTGGAAGCTCGCATCCTGTATCTCGCGAAACTCAGAACTCGGAACTCGTAACGCGTAACCGACCACTCGGTGCGCATATCTTGTAACTCGTAACTCTTTACCCATTACTCGGAACTCGTATCTTCTATCTGCGGCTCGCAAATCATTGCCGATAACCTGGGACTCGTATCCTAGATCTAGAAGATCGCAACTCGTTACCATAAGTGGGAACTCGCATCTTGTATCTCGTGACGTGTAACTCAGAACTCGGAACTAGTAACGCGTTACCGATAACTCGGAGCTCGTACCTTGTAACTCGTAACTCGTTACCCTTAACTCGGAACTCGTATCTTATATATCGTAACTTGTAATCTATTGTCGATAACCTGGAACTCGTATCTTGAATCTCGTAGATCGTAAATCGTTACCGATAAATGGGAACTCGCATCTTGTATCTCGAGGCGCGTAGCTCAGGACTCAGAACTCGAAAGTGTTACCGACAACTCAGAGCTAGTATCTTGTATCACTTACCGTGTAACTCGTAACTCGTTACCCATTACTCGGAACTCGTATCTTCTGACTCGGATCTCGCAAATCATTGCCGTTAACCTGGAACTCGTAACCTAGATCTTAAAGATCGTAAATGGTTACCAATAAGTGGGAACTCGCAACTTGTATCTCGTGACGTGAAACTCAGAACTCTGAACTAGTAACGCGTTACCGATAACTGGGAACTCGTATCTTGTAACTCGTAACTCGTTACCCATGACTCGGACCTCGTATCTTATATATCGTAACTTGTAATCTGTTGTCGATAACCTGGAACTCGTATCTTGCATCTCGTTGCTCGTAAATCGTTACCGATAAATGGGAACTCGCATCTTGTATCTCGTGACGCGTAACTCAGGACTCGGAACTCGAAAGTGTTACCGATAACTCGGAGCTCGTATCTTGTATCACTTACCTTGTAACTCGTATCTCGTAACCCGTAACTGGTTGCCCATAACTCGGAACTTGAATCTTGATCTCGGATCTTGTAAATCAATGACGATAACCTCGAACTCGTATCCTAGATCTAGTAGTTCGTAACTCGTTACCGATAGGTGGAAACTCGCGTCTTGTATCTCATGACGCGAAACTCAGAACTCGGAACTCGTAACGCGTAACCGATGACTCGGAGCTCGTATCTTGTAACTCGTAACTCTTTACCCATAACTTGGAACTCGTATCTTGTATCTAGTAGCTCGTAACCCATTACTGATTACCTGGAACTCGCATCTTGTATCTCGTAACTCGTAACTAGTACCTCGTAGATCTTAAGTCGTAATTCGTGGCTCGTAACTGGTATATCGTAACTCGAAACTCGAAGCTCGCACCTCGAAACTCGAAACTCTTAACTCGAAACTCGTAACTCGTAACTCGTTACCCATTACTCGGAACTCGTATCTTCTATCTCGGATCTCGCAAATCATTGCCGATAACCTGGGACTCGTATCCTAGATCTTGAAGATGGCAACTCGTTACCAAAAAGTGGGAACTCACATCTTGTATCTCGTGACGTGTAACTTAGAACTCAGAACTAGTAACGCGTTACCGATAACTCGGAGCTCGTATCTTGTAACTCGTAACTCGTAACTCGTTACCCATAACTGGGAACTCGTATCACATATATTGTAACTTGTAATCCACTACCAATAACCTGAAACTCGTATCTTGCATCTCGTAGATCGTAAATCGTTACCGATAAATGGGAACTCGCATCTTGTATCTCATGACGCGTAACTCAGGTCTCGGAACTCGAAAGTGTTACCGATAACTCGGTGCTCGTATCTTGTATCACTTATCTTGTAACTCGTAACTCGTAACCCGTAACTCGTTGCTCATAACTCGGAACTCGGATCTTGCAAATCAATGACGATAACCTCGAACTCGTATCCTAGATCTAGTAGTTCGTAACTCGTTACCGATAAATGGGAACTCGCATCTTGTATCTCGTGACGTGTAACTCGTTGCCCATAACTCGGAACTCGAATCTTGACTTCGGATATTGCAAATCAATGACGATAACCTCGAACTCGTATCCTAGATCTGGTAGTTCGTAACTCGTTACCGATAGGTGGAAACTCGAGTCTTGTATCTCATGATGCGAAACTCGGAACCCGTAACAGGTAACCGATAACTCGGAGCTCGTATGTTGTAACTAGTAGCTCGTAACTCATTACTGATTACCTGAAGCTCGTATCTTGTGTCTCATAGCTCGCAAATCGTTACGATAAGTGGGAACTCGCATCTTGTATCTCGAACTCGTAACTAGTACCTCGTAGATCGTAAGTCATAATTCGTAACTCGTAACTCGAAACTTGTAGCTCGTAAATCGCAGCTTATAACTCGTCACCCATAATCCGGAACTCGTACCTTGTGTATCGTAGCTTGTAACCCATTACCAATAACAAGGAACTCGTATCCTAGATCTAGTAGTTCGTAACTCGTTACCGAAAGGTGGAAACTCGCATCTTGTATCTCATGACGCGGAACTCAGAATTCGGAACTTGTATCAGGTAACCGATAACTCGGAGCTCGTATCTTGTAACTCGTAACTCGTTACCCATAACTCGGAACTCATATCTTGTATCTAGAAGCTCGTAACTCATTACTGATTACCTGGAACTCGTATCTTGTATATCGTAGCTCGTAACTCGTTACGATAAGTGGAAACTCGCAACTTGCATCTCGTGACGCGTAACTCAGAACTTGGAACTCATAACGCGTTACCGATAACTCAGAGCTTGTATCTTGTATCTCTTACCTTGTAACTCGTAACTCGTAACACTTGACCCGTTACCCATTACTCGGAACTCGTATCTTCTATCTCGGATCTCGCAAATCATTGCCGATAACCTGGAACTCGTATCCTAGATCTTGAAGATCGTAACTCGTTACCAATAAGTGGGAACTCGCATCTTGTATCTCGTGACGTGTAACCCAGAACTCGGAACGTCACGCGTTACCGATAACTCGAAGCTAGTATCTGGTATCGCTTACCTTGTAAGTCGTAACTCGCAACTCGTAACTCGTTACCCATCACTCGGAACTCGTATCTTATATATCGTAACTTGTAATCCATTACCGATAACCTGGAACACGTATCTTGCATCTCGTTGCTTGTAAATCGTTATCGATGAGTGGGATAACGCAACTTGTATCTCGTGACGTGTAACCTAGAACTTGGATCTCGTAACGCGTGACCGATAACTCGGAGCTCGTATCTATATACCGTCACTTGTAATCCATCACCGATAACCTGGTTCCCATATATTGCATCTCGTTGCTTGTAAATCGTTACCGATAAATGAGAACTCGCATCCTAGTATCTCGTGACGCGTAACTCAGGACTCGGAACTCGAAAGTGTTACCATAACTCGGAGCTCGTATCTTGTATCACTTACCTTGTAACTCGTAACCCGTAACCCGTAACTCATAGCCCATAACTCCGAACTCGAATCTTGATCTCGTATCTTGTAAATCAATGACGATAACCTCGAACTGGTATCCTAGATCTAGTAATTCGTAACTCGTTACCCATAGGTGTAAACTCGCATCTTGTAACTCATGACGCAAACCTCAGAACTCGGAACTCGTAGCGCGTATCCAATAACTCGGAGCTCGTATCTTGTAACTCGTAACTCGTAGCTAGTTACCCATAACTCAGAACTCGTATCTTGTATCTAGTAGCTCGTAACTCATTACTGATTACCTGGAATTCGTATCTTGTGTCTCGTAGCTCGTAACTCGTTGCGATAAGTGGAAACTCGCATCGTGTATCTCGTAACTCGTAACACTTAACCCGTTACTCATTACTCGGAACTCGTATCTTCTATCTCGGATCTCGCAAATGATTGCCAATAACCTGGAACTCGTTTCCTAGATCTTGAAGGTCATAACTCGTTACCAATAAGTGGGAACTCTCATCTTGTATCTCATGACGCGAAACTCAGAACTCTGAACTCGTAACGCGTAACCGATGACTCGGAGCTCGTATCTTGTAACTCGTAACTCTTTACCCATAACTTGGAACTCGTATCTTGTATCTAGTAGCTCGTAACCCATTACTGATTACCTGGAACTCGTATCTTGTGTCTCGTAGCTCGTAACTCGTTACGATAAGCGGGAACTCGCATCTTGTATCTCGTAACTCGTAACTAGTACCTCGTAGATCTTAAGTCGTAATTCGTAGCTCGTAACTGGTATATCGTAACTCGAAACTCGAAGCTCGCACCTCGAAACTCGTAACTCGTAACCCGTAACTTGTTGCTCATAACTCGGAACTCGAATCTTAATCTCGGATCTTGCAAATCAATGACGGTAACCTCGAACTCGTATCCTAGATCTATTAGTTCGTAACTCGTCACCGAAGGGTGGAAACTCGCATCTTGTATCTCAAGACGCGGAACTCAGACCTCGGAACTTGTATCAGGTAACGGATAACTCGGAGCTCGTATCTTGTAACTCGTAACTCGTTACCCATAACTTGGAACTCATATCTTGTATCTAGTAGCTCGTAACACATTACTGATTACCTAGAACTCGTATCTTGTATCTCGTAGCTCGTAGCTCGTTACGATAAGTGGGAACTCACAACTTGTATCTCGTAACTCGTAACTAGTACCTCTAAGATCGTAAGTTGTAATTCCTAACTCGTAACTCGTAGATCGTAATTCGCAACTCGAAACTCGAAACTCGTAACTCGTAACTCGTAACTCGTAACTCGTAACTCGTAACTCGTAACTCGTAATTCGTAACTCGTAACTCGTAACTCGTAAATCGCAGCTTATAACTCGCTACTCATATCCCGGAGCTCGCATCTTGTGTATCGTAGCTTGTAACCCATTATCAATATCAAGGAACTCGTATCTTGCCTCTCGTAGCTCGTAAATCGTTACCGATAAGTGGGAACTCGCAACTTGCATCTCGTGACGCATAACTCAGAACTTGGTACTCATAACGCGTTACCGATAACTCGGAGCTTTTATCTTGTATCTCTTACCTTGTAACTCGTAACACTTAACCCGTTACCCATTACTCGGAACTCGTATCTTCTATCTCGGATCTCGCGACTCACTGCCGATAACCAGGAACTCGGTTCCTAGATCATGAAGATCGTAACTCGTTACCAATAAGTGGGAACTCGTATCTCGTATCTCGTGACGTGTAACTCAGAACTCGGAACTCGTAACACGTTACCGATAACTCGGAGCTGGTTTCTTATATACCGTAACTTGTAATCCATCACCGATAACCTGGAACTTGTATCTTGCATCTCGTTGCTCGTAAATCGTTACCGATAAATGGGAACTCGCATCTAGTATCTCGTGACGCGTAACTCAGGACTCGGAACTCGAAAGTGTTACCGATAACTCGGAGCTCGTCTCTTGTATCACTTAGCTTGTAACTAGTAACCCGTAACCCGTAACTCGTTGCCCATAACTTCGAACTCGAATCTTGATCTCGTATCTTGTAAATCAATGACCATAACCTCGAACATCCTAGACCTAGTAGTTCGTAACTCGTTACCGTTAGGTGGAAACTCTCATCTTGTATCTCATGACGTGAAACTCAGAACTCGGAACTCGTAACGCGTAACCGACAACTCGGTGCGCATATCTTGTAACTCGTAACTCTTTACCCATTACTCGAAACTCCTGTCTTGTATCTAGTAGCTCGTAACTCATTACTGATCACCTGGAACTCGCATCTTGTGTCTCGCAGCTCGTAACTCGTTACGATAAGTGGGAACTCGCATCTTTTATCTCGTAACTCATAACCCGGAACCCGTATCTTGTGTATCGTAGCTTGTAACCCATTATCAATAACAAGGAACTCGTAACTTGCCTCTCGTAATTCGTAAATCGTTACCGATAAATGGAAACTCGCATCTTGTATCTCGTGAGGCCTAACTCAGGACTCCGAGCTCGAAAGTGTTACCGATAAATCGGAGCTCGTATCTTGTATCACTTACCTTGTAACTTGTAACTCGTAACCCGTATCTCATTGCCCATAACTCGGGACTCGGATCTTGATCTCGGATCTTGTAAATCAATGACGATAACCTCGAACTCGTGTCCTAGAACTAGCAGTTCGTAACTCGTTACCGATAGGTGGAAGCTCGCATCTTGTATCTCATTACGCGAAACTCAAAACTTGGAACTCGTAAAGCGTAACCGATTACTCGGAGCTCGTATCTTGTAACTCGTAACTTATTACCCATAACTCGGAACACGTATCTTGTTTCTAGTAGCTCGTAACTCATTACTGATTACCTGGAACTCGTATCTTGTGCATCGTAGCTCGTAACTCGTTACGATAAGTTGGAACTCGTATCTTGTATCACCTACCTTGTAAGTTGTAACTCGTAACTCGTACCGCGTTACCGATAACTCGGAGCGCGTATCTTATATACCGTAACTTGTAATCCATCACCGATAACCTGGAACTCGTATCTTGCATCTCGTTGCTCGTAAATCGTTACCGATAAATAGGAACTCGCATCTAGTATCTCGTGACGCGTAGCTCAGGACTCGCTACTCGAAAGTGTTACCGATAACTCGGAGCTTGTATCTTGTATCTCTTACCTTCTAACTCGTAACTAGTAACTCGTAACTCGTTACCCATTACTCGGAACTCGTTTACTCTATCTCGGATCTCGCGACTCACTGCCGATAACCAGGAACTCGGTTCCTAGATCATGAAGATCGTAACTCGTTACCAATAAGTGGGAAGTCGCATCTCGTATCTCGTGACGTGTAACTCAGAACTCGGAACTCGTCATACGTTACCGATAACTCGGAGCTGGTATCTTAAATACCGTAACTTGTAATCCATCACCGATAACCTGGAACTTGTATCGTGCATCTCGTTGCTCGTAAATCGTTACCGATAAATGGGAACTCGCATCTAGTATCTCGTGACGCGTAACTCAGGACTCGGAACTCGAAAGTGTTACCGATAACTCGGAGCTCGTATCTTGTATCACTTAGCTTGTAACTGGTAACCAGTAACCCGTAACTCGTTGCCCATAACTTCGAACTCGAATCTTGATCTCGTATCTTGTAAATCAATGACGATAACCTCGAACTGGCATCCTAGATCTAGTAGTTCGTAACTCGTTACCGATAGGTGGAAACTCTCATCTTGTATCTCATGACGCGAAACTCATAACTCGAAACTCGTAACGCGTAACCGACATCTCGGTGCGCATATCTTGTAACTAGTAACTCTTTACCCATTACTAGGAACTCCTGTCTTGTATCTAGTAGCTCGTAACTCATTACTGATCACCTGGAACTCGCATCTTGTGCCTCGCAGCTCGTAACTCGTTACGATAAGTGGGAACTTGCATCTTTTATCTCGTAACTCATAACCCGGAACCCGTATCTTGTGTATCGTAGCTTGTAACCCATTACCAATAACAAGGAACTCGTATCTTGCCTCTCGTAGTTCGCAAATCGTTACCGATAAATGGGAACTCGCATCTTGTATCTCGTGAGGCCTAATTCAGGACTCCGACCTCAAAAGTGTTACCGATAAATCGGAACCAGTAACTTGTATCACTTACCTTGTAACTTGTAACTCGTAACCCGTATCTCATTGCCCATAACTCGGAAATCGAATCTTGATTTTGGATCTTGTAAATCAATGACGATAACCTCGAACTCGTGTCCTAGAACTAGCAATTCGTAACTCGTTACCGATAGGTGGAAGCTCGCATCCTGTATCTCATGACGCGAAACTCAGAACTTGGAACTCGTAAAGCGTAACCGATAACTCGGAGCTCGTATCTTGTAACTCGTAACTCGGTACCCATAACTCGGAACACGTATCTTGTGTATCGTAGCTTGTAGCCCATTACCAATAACAAGGAACTCGTATATTGCCTCTCGTAACTCGTAACTCGTTACCCATAACTCGGAACTCGTATCTTATATATTGTAACTTGTAATCCACTACCAATAACCTGGAACTCGTATCTTGCATCGTGTAGCTCGTAAATCGTTACCGATAAATGGGAACGCGCATCTAGTATCTCGTGACGTGTAACTCAGGACTCGGAACTCGAAAGTGTTACCGATAACTCGGAGCTCGTATCTTATATCACTTACCTTGTAACTGGTAACCCGTAACCCGTAACTCGTTGCCCATAACTTTGAACTCGAATCTTGATCTCGTATCTTGTAAATCAATGACGATAACCTCGAACTGGCATCCTAGATCTAGTAGTTCGTAACTCGTTACCGATAGGAGGAAACTCGCATCTTGTATCTCATGACGCGAAACTCAGAACTCGGAACTCGTAAAGCGTAACCGACAACTTGGAGCGCATATCTTGTAACTCGTAACTCGTTACCCATTACTCGGAACTCCTATCTTGTATCTAGTAGCTCGTAACTTATTACTGATCACCTGGAACTCGCATCTTGTGTCTCGCAGCTCGTAACTCGTTACGATAAGTGGGAACTCGCATCTTTTATCTCGTAACTCATAACCCGGAACCCGTATCTTGTGTATCGTAGCTTGTAACCAATTACCAATAACAAAGAACTCGTATCTTGCCTCTCGTAGTTCGTAAATCGTTACCGATAAATGGGAACTTGCATCTTGTATCTCGTGAGGCCTAGCTCAGGAGTCCGAGCTCGAAAGTGTTACCGATATTTCGGAGCTCGTATCTTGTATCACTTACCTTATAACTCGTAACCCGTATCTCGTTGCCCTTAACTCGGAACTCGAATCTTGATCTCGGATCTTGTAAATCAATGAAGATAACCTCGAACTCGTGTCCTAGAACTAGCAGTTCGTAACTCGTTACCGATAGGTGGAAGCTCGCATCTTGTATCTCATGACGCGAAACTCAGAACTTGGAACTCGTAAAGCGTAACCGATAACTCGGAGCTCGTATCTTGTAACTCGTAACTCGTTACCCATAACTCGGAACACATATCTTGTTTTCCTAGTAGCTCGTAACTCATTACTGATTACCTGGAACTCGTATCTTGTGTCTTATAGCTCGTAATTCGTTACGATAAGTGGGAACTCGTATCACTTACCTTGTAAGTCGTAACTCGTAACTCGTTACCCATAACTCGGAACGCGTAACTCAGAACTTGTAACTCATAACGCGTTATCGATAACTGTGAGCTTGTATCTTGTATCTCTTACGTTCTAACTCGTAACTAGTAACTCATAACTCGTTACCCATTACTCGGAACTCGTGTCTTCTATCTCGGATCTCGCGAATCACTGCCGATAACCTGGAACTCGGTTCCTAGATCATGAAGATCGTAACTCGTTACTAATAAGTGGGAACCCGCATCTTGTATCTCGTAACGTGTAACTCAGAACTCGGAACTCGCAGGTGTTACCGACAACTCGGAGCTCGTATCTGGTATCACGTACCTAGTAAGTCGTAACTCGTAACACGTTGCCCATAACTCGGAACTCGTATCTTGTATCTTATATATCGTAACTTGTAATCCATTACCGATAACCTGGAACACGTATCTTGCATCTCATTGCTTGTAAATCGTTACCGATAAGAGGGATACCGCAACTTGTATCTCGTGACGCGTAACTCAGAACTTGAAACTTGTAACGTGTTACCGATAACTCGGAGCTTGTATCTTGTATCTCTTACCTTGTAACTTGTAACTCGTAACTCGTTACCCATTACTCGGAACTTTTCTATCTCGGATCTCGCAAATCATTGCCGATAACCTGGAACTCTTATCCTAAATCTTGAAGATCGTAACTCGTTACCAATAAGTGGGAACTCACATCTTGTATCTCGTGACGTATAACTCAGAACTCGGAACTAGTAACGCGTTACCGATAACTCGGAGCTTGTCTCTTGTATCACTTACCTTGTAACTCGTAACTCGTTACCCATTACTCGGAACTCGTATGTTCTGTCTCGGATCTCGCAAATCATTGCCGATAACCTGGAACTCGTATCCTAGATCTTGAAGATCGTAACTGGTTACCAATAAGTGGGAACTCGAATCTTGATCTCGGATCTTGTAAATCAATGACGATAACCTCGCACTGGTATCCTAGATCTAGTAGTTAGTAACTCGTTACCGATAGGTGGAATCTCGCATCTTGTATCTCATCTTGTACCTCATGATGCGGAACTCAGAACTCGGAACCCGTAACAGGTAACCGATAACTCGGAGCTCGTATCTTGTAACTCGTAACTCGTTACCCATAACTCGGAACTCGTATCTTGTATCTAGTAGCTCGTAACTCATTACTGATTAACTGGAACTAGTATATTGTGTCTCGTAGCTCGTAACTCGTTACGATAAGTGGGAATTAGAATCTTGTATCTCGTAACACGTAACTAGTACCTCGTAGAACGTAAGTCGTAATTCGTAACTCGTAACTCGTATATCGTAACTCGCAACTCGAAACTCGTAACTCGTAACTCGTAAATTGCAGCTTATAACTCGCTACTCAAATCCCGGAACTAGCATCTTGTGTATCGTAGCTTGTAACCTATTATCAATAACAAGGACCTCGTATCTTGTCTCATAGCTCGTATATCGTTAGCGATAAGTGGGAACTCGCAACTTGTATCTCGTGACGCGTAACTCAGAACTTGGTACTCGTAACGCGTTACCGACAGCTCGAAGCCTGTATCTTGTATATCTTACCTTGTAACTCGTTACCTATGACTCGGAACTCGTATCTTCTATCTCGGATCTCGCAAATCATTGCCGGTAGATCGTAGCTCGTTACCAATGAGTGGGAACTCGCATCTTGTATCACGTGACGTGTAACTTAGAACTCGGAACTAATAACGCGTTACCGATAACACGGAGCTTGTTTCTTGTAACTCGTAACTCGTTACTCATAACTCAGAACTCGTATCATATATATCGTAACTTGCAATCCATTACCGATAACCTGGAACTCGTATCTTGTGCATCGTAGCTTGTAACCCATTACCAATAATGAGCTCGTATCTTGCCTCTCGTAGTTCGTAACTCGTTACCGATAGGTGGAAGCTCGCATCTTGTATCTCATGACGCGAAACTCAGAACTTGGAACTCGTAAAGCGTAATCGATAACTCGGAGCTCGTATCTTGTAACTCGTAACTTGTTACCCATAACTCGAAACACGTATCTTGTTTCTAGTAGCTCGTAGCTCATTACTGATTACCTGGAACTCGTATCTTGTTTCTAGTATCTCGTAACTCATTACTGATTACCTGGAACTCGTATCTTGTGTCTCGTAGCTCGTAACTCCTTAGGATAAGCGGGAACTCGCATCTTGTATCTCGTAACTCGTAACTAGTACCTCGTAGATCGTAAGTCGTAATTCGTAACTCGTAACTCCTATATCGTAACTCGCAACTCGTAACTTGAAACTTGTAACTCGAAACTCGTAACTCGAATATCGCAGCTTATAACTCGCTACTCATAACTCGGAGCGCATATCTTGTGTATCGTTGCTGGTAACACATTACCAATAACAAGGAACTTGTATATTGCCTCTCGTAAATCGTTACCGATAAGTGGGAATTCGCAACTTGTATCTCGTGACGCGTATCTCAGAACTTGAAACTCGTAACGTGTTGCCGATAACTCGGAGCTTGTCTCTTGTATCACTTACCTTGTAACTCGTAACTCGTAACTCGTTACCCATTACTCGGGACTCGTATGTTCTGTCTCGGATCTCGCAAATCAATGACGATAACCTCGAACTTGTATCCTAGATCTAGTAGTTCGTAACTCGTTACCGATAGGTGGAAACTCGCATCTTGTATCTCATGAAGCGGAACTCAGAACTCGGAACTCGTTTCAGGTATCCGATAACTCGGAGCTCGTATCTTGGATCTCGTAACTCGTTACCCATAACTCGGTACTCATATTTTGTATCTAGTAGCTCGTAACTCATTACTGATTACCTGGAACTCGTATCTTGTGTCTAGTAGCTCGTAACTCGTTACGATAAGTGGGAACTCGCATCTTGTATCTCGTAACTTGTAACTAGTGCCTCGTAGATCGTAAGTCGTAATTCGTAACTCGTAACTCGTATATCGTAACTCGCAACTCAAAACTCGAAACTTGAAACTCGAAACTCGTAACTCGTAACTCGTAAATCGCAGCTTATAACTCGCTACTCATATCCCGGACATCGCATCTTGTGTATCGTAGCTTGTAATCCATTATCAATAACAAGGTACTCGTATCTTGCCTCTCGTAGCTCGTAAATCGTTACCGATAAGTGAAACCTCGTAACATGTATCTCGTGACGCGTAACTCAGAACTTGGAACTCGTAACGCGTTACCGATAACTCGAAGCCTGTATATTGTATATCTTACCTTGTAACTCGTTACCTATGACTCGGAAAACGTATCTTCTATCTCGGATCTCGCAAATCATTGCCGGTAATCTGGAACTCGTATCCTAGATCTTGAAGATCGTAGCTCGTCACCAATAAGTGGGAACTCGCATCTTGTATCTCGTGACGTGTAACTCAGAAGTCGGAACTAGTAACGCGTTACCGATAACTCAGAGCTCGTATCTTGTATCACTTACCTTGTAACTGGTAACCCGTAACCCGTAACTCGTTGCCCATTACTTCGAACTCGAATCTTGATCTCGTATCTTGTAAATCAATGACGATAACCTCGAACTGGCATCCTAGATCTAGTAGTTCGTAACTCGTTACCGATAGGTGGAAACTCGCATCTTGTATCTCATGACGCGAAACTCAGAACTCGGAACTCGTACCGCGTAACCGACAACTCGGTGCGCATATCTTGTAACTCGTAACTCGTTACCCATCACTCGGAACTCCTATCTTGTATCTAGTAGCTCGTAACTCATTACTGATCACCTGGAACTCGCATCTTGTGTCTTGCAGCTCATAACTCGTTACGATATGTGTGGGAACTCACATCTTTTATTTCGTAACTCATAACGCGGAACCCGTATCTTGTGTATCGTAGCTTGTAACCCATTACCAATAACAAGGAACTCGTATCTTGCCTCTCGTAGTTCGTAAATCGTTACCGATAAATGGGAACTCGCATCTAGTATCTCGTGACGCGTAAGTCAGGACTCGGAACTCGAAAGTGTTACCGATAACTCGGAGCTCGTATCTTGTATCACTTACCTTGTAACTCGTAACCCGTAACTCGTTGCCCATAACTCCGAACTCGAATCTTGATCTCGTATCTTGTAAATCAATGACGATAACCTCGAACTGGTATCCTAGATCTAGTAGTTCGTAACTCGTTACCGATAGGTGTAAACTCGCATCTTGTAACTCATGACGCAAAACTCAGAACTCGGAACTCGTAACGCGTAACTAATAACTCGGAGCTCGTATCTTGTAACTCATAACAAGTAACTAGTTACCCATAATTCGGAACCCGTATCTTGTATCTAGTAGCTCGTAACTCATTACTGATAACCTGGAACTCGTGTCTTGTGTATCGTAGCTTGTTACCCATTACCAATAACAAGGAACTGGTATCTTGCCTCCTATAGCTCGTAAATCGTTAGCGATAAGTGAGAACTCGCAACTTGCATCTCGTGACGCGTAACTCATTACTGATTACCTGGAATTCGTATCTTGTGTCTCGTAGCTCATAACTCGTTACTATAAGTGGAAACTCGTATCGTGTATCTCGTAACTCGTAACCAGTGCCTCGTAGATCGTAAGTCGTAATTAGTAACTCATAACTCGTATATCGTAACTCGCAACTCGTAAATCGCAGCTTATAACTCGCCCGGAACTCGTATCTTGTGTATCGTAGCTTGTAGCCCATTACCAATAACAAGGAACTCGTATATTGCCTCTCGTAGCTCGGAAATCGTTACCGATAAGTGGGAACTCGCAACTTGCATCTCGTGACGCCTAACTCAGAACTTGTAACTCATAACGCGTTACCGATAACTCGGAGCTTGTATCTTGTATCTCTTACCATCTAACTCGTAACAAGTTACTCGTAACTCGTTACCCATTACTCGGAACTCGTTTCTTCTATCTCGGATCTCGCGACTCACTGCCGATAACCAGGAACTCGGTTCCAAGATCATGAAGATCGTAACTCGTTACCAATAAGTGGGAACTCGGATCTCGTATCTCGTGACGTGTAACTCAGAACTCGGAACTCGTAACACGTTACCGATAACTCGGAGCTGGTTTCTTATATACCGTAACTTGTAATCCATCACCGATAACCTGGAACTCGTAACTTGCCTCTCGTAGTTCGTAAATCGTTACCGATAAATGGAAACTCGCATCTTGTATCTCGTGAGGCCTAACTCAGGACTCCGAGCTCGAAAGTGTTACCGATAAATCGGAGCTCGTATCTTGTATCACTTACCTTGTAACTTGTAACTCGTAACCCGTATCTCATTGCCCATAACTCGGGACTCGAATCTTGATCTCGGATCTTGTAAATCAATGACGATAACCTCGAACTCGTGTCCTAGAACTAGCAGTTCGTAACTCGTTACCGATAGGTGGAAACTCTCATCTTGTATCTCATGACGCGAAACTCAGAACTCGAAACTCGTAACGCGTAACCGACAACTCGGTGCGCATATCTTGTAACTCGTAACTCTTTACCCATTGCTCGGAACTCCTGTCTTGTATCTAGTAGCTCGTAACTCATTACTGATCACCTGGAACTCGTATCTTGTGTCTCGCAGCTCGTAACTCGTTACGATAAGTGGTAACTCGCATCTTTTATCTCGTAACTCATAACCCGGAACCCGTATCTTGTGTATCGTAGCTTGTAACCCTTTATCAATAACAAGGAACTCGTATCTTGCCTCTCGTAGTTCGTAAATCATTACCGATAAATGGGAACTCGCATCGTGTATCTCGTGAGGCCTAACTCAGGACTCCGAGCTCGAAAGTGTTACCGACAATTCGGAGCTCATATCTTGTATCACTTACCTTGTAACTTGTAACTCGTAACCCGTATCTCGTTGCCCATAACTCGGAACTCGAATATTGATCTCGGATCTTGTAAATCAATGACTATAACCTCGAACTCGTGTTCTAGAAGTCATTACTGATCACCTGGAACTCGTATCTTGTGTCTCGCAGCTCGTAACTCGTTACGATAAGTGGTAACTCGCATCTTTTATCTCGTAACTCATAACCCGGAACCCGTATCTTGTGTATCGTAGCTTGTAACCCATTATCAATAACAAGGAACTCGTATCTTGCCTGTCGTAGTTCGTAAATCGTTACCGATAAATGGGAACCCGCATCGTGTATCTCGTGAGGCCTAACTCAGGACTCCGAGCTCGAAAGTGTTACCGACAATTCGGAGCTCATATCTTGTATCACTTACCTTGTAACTTGTAACTCGTAACCCGTATCTCGTTGCCCATAACTCGGAACTCGAATATTGATCTCGGATCTTGTAAATCAATGACTATAACCTCGAACTCGTGTTCTAGAACTAGCAGTTCGTAACTCGTTACCGATAGGTGGAAGCTCGCATCCTGTATCTCATGATGCGAAACTCAGAACTTGGAACTCGTAAAGCGTAACCGATAACTCGGAGCTCGTATCTTGTAACTCGTAACTCGTTACCCATAACTCGGAACACGTATCTTGTGTATCGTAGCTTGTAGCCCATTACCAATAACAAGGAACTCGTATCTTGTGTCTCATAGCTCGTAGCTCGCTACGATAAGTGGGAACTCGCAACTTGTATCTCGTAACTCTTAACTTGTACCTCGTAGATCGTAAGTCGTGATTCGTAACTCGTAACTCGTATATCGTAACTCGCAACTCAAAACTCGAAACTTGAAACTCGAAACTCGTAACTCGTAAATCGCAGCTTATAACTCGCTACTCATATCCCGGACATCGCATCTTGTGTATCGTAGCTTGTAATCCATTATCAATAACAAGGTACTCGTATCTTGCCTCTCGTAGCTCGTAAATCGTTACCGATAAGTGAAACCTCGTAACATGTATCTCGTGACGCGTAACTCAGAACTTGGAACTCGTAACGCGTTACCGATAACTCGAAGCCTGTATATTGTATATCTTACCTTGTAACTCGTTACCTATGACTCGGAAAACGTATCTTCTATCTCGGATCTCGCAAATCATTGCCGGTAATCTGGAACTCGTATCCTAGATCTTGAAGATCGTAGCTCGTCACCAATAAGTGGGAACTCGCATCTTGTATCTCGTGACGTGTAACTCAGAAGTCGGAACTAGTAACGCGTTACCGATAACTCAGAGCTCGTATCTTGTATCACTTACCTTGTAACTGGTAACCCGTAACCCGTAACTCGTTGCCCATTACTTCGAACTTGAATCTTGATCTCGTATCTTGTAAATCAATGACGATAACCTCGAACTGGCATCCTAGATCTAGTAGTTCGTAACTCGTTACCGATAGGTGGAAACTCGCATCTTGTATCTCATGACGCGAAACTCAGAACTCGGAACTCGTACCGCGTAACCGACAACTCGGTGCGCATATCTTGTAACTCGTAACTCGTTACCCATCACTCGGAACTCCTATCTTGTATCTAGTAGCTCGTAACTCATTACTGATCACCTGGAACTCGCATCTTGTGTCTTGCAGCTCATAACTCGTTACGATATGTGTGGGAACTCACATCTTTTATTTCGTAACTCATAACGCGGAACCCGTATCTTGTGTATCGTAGCTTGTAACCCATTACCAATAACAAGGAACTCGTATCTTGCCTCTCGTAGTTCGTAAATCGTTACCGATAAATGGGAACCCGCATCTTGTATCTCCTGAGGCCTAACTCAGAACTCCGAGCTCGAAAGTGTTACCGATAATTCGGAGCTCGTATCTTGTATCACTTACCTTGTAACTTGTAACTCGTAACCCGTATCTCGTTGCCCATAACTCGGAACTCGAATCTTGATCTCGGACCTTGTAAATCATTGACGATAATTTTCGAACTTCTGTCCTAGAACTAGCAGTTCGTAACTCGTTACCGATAGGTGGAAACTCGCATCTTGTATGTCATGACGCGAAACTCAGAACTCGGAACTCGTAAAGCGTAACCGATAATTTGGAGCTCGTATCTTGTAACTCGTAACGTGTTACCCATAACTCGGAACACGTAACTTGTTTCTAGTAGCTCGTAACTCATTACTGATTACCTGGAGCTTGTATCTTGTGTCTCGTAGCTCGTAACTCGTTAGGATAAGTGGGAACTCGTATCTTGTATCACCTACCTTGTAAGTCGTAACTCGTAACTCGTAACGCGTTACCGATAACTCGGAGCTCGTATCTTATGTACCGTAACTTGTAATCCATCACCGATAACCTGGAACTCGTATCTTGCATCTCGTTGCTCGTAAATCGTTACCGATAAATGGGAACTCGCATCTAGTATCTCGTGACGCGTAAGTCAGGACTCGGAACTCGAAAGTGTTACCGATAACTCGGAGCTCGTATCTTGTATCACTTACCTTGTAACTCGTAACCCGTAACTCGTTGCCCATAACTCCGAACTCGAATCTTGATCTCGTATCTTGTAAATCAATGACGATAACCTCGAACTGGTATCCTAGATCTAGTAGTTCGTAACTCGTTACCGATAGGTGTAAACTCGCATCTTGTAACTCATGACGCAAAACTCAGAACTCGGAACTCGTAACGCGTAACCAATAACTCGGAGCTCGTATCTTGTAACTCATAACAAGTAACTAGTTACCCATAATTCGGAACCCGTATCTTGTATCTAGTAGCTCGTAACTCATTACTGATTACCTGGAACTCGTGTCTTGTGTATCGTAGCTTGTTACCCATTACCAATAACAAGGAACTGGTATCTTGCCTCCTATAGCTCGTAAATCGTTAGCGATAAGTGAGAACTCGCAACTTGCATCTCGTGACGCATAACTCATTACTGATTACCTGGAATTCGTATCTTGTGTCTCGTAGCTCGTAACTCGTTACTATAAGTGGAAACTCGCATCGTGTATCTCGTAACTCGTAACCAGTGCCTCGTAGATCGTAAGTCGTAATTAGTAACTCATAACTCGTATATCGTAACTCGCAACTCGTAAATCGCAGCTTATAACTCGCTACTCATAACCCGGAACTCGTATCTTGTGTATCGTAGCTTGTAGCCCATTACCAATAACAAGGAACTCGTATATTGCCTCTCGTAGCTCGGAAATCGTTACCGATAAGTGGGAACTCGCAACTTGCATCTCGTGACGCCTAACTCAGAACTTGTAACTCATAACGCGTTACCGATAACTCGGAGCTTGTATCTTGTATCTCTTACCATCTAACTCGTAACAAGTAACTCGTAACTCGTTACCCATTACTCGGAACTCGTTTCTTCTATCTCAGATCTCGCGACTCACTACCGATAACCAGGAACTCGGTTACAAGATCATGAAGATCGTAACTCGTTACCAATAAGTGGGAACTCGGATCTCGTATCTCGTGACGTGTAACTCAGAACTCGGAACTCGTAACACGTTACCGATAACTCGGAGCTGGTTTCTTATATACCGTAACTTGTAATCCATCACCGATAACCTGGAACTTGTATCTTGCATCTCGTTGCTCGTAAATCTTTACCGATAAGTGGGAACTCGCATCTAGTATATCGTGACGCGTAACTCAGGACTCGGAACTCGAAAGTGTTACCGATAACTCGGAGCTCGTATCTTGTATCACTTACCTTGTAACTGGTAACCCGTAACCCGTAACTCGTTGCACATAACTTCGAACTCGAATCTTGATCTCGTATCTTGTAAATCAATGACGATAACCTCGAACTGGCATCCTAGATCTAGTAGTTCGTAACTCGTTACCGATAGGTGGAAGCTCTCATCTTGTATCTCATGACGCGAAACTCAGAACTCGAAACTCGTAACGCGTAACCGACAACTCGGTGCGCATATCTTGTAACTCGTAACTCTTTACCCATTGCTCGGAACTCCTGTCTTGTATCTAGTAGCTCGTAACTCATTACTGATCACCTGGAACTCGTATCTTGTGTCTCGCAGCTCGTAACTCGTTACGATAAGTGGTAACTCGCATCTT
This sequence comes from Bruchidius siliquastri, assembly GCA_949316355.1. Classification (NCBI taxonomy): domain Eukaryota; kingdom Metazoa; phylum Arthropoda; class Insecta; order Coleoptera; family Chrysomelidae; genus Bruchidius; species Bruchidius siliquastri. Next base: position 24,404,227 of record OX438529.1, read on the forward strand.
TTATCTCGTAACTCATAACCCGGAACCCGTATCTTGTGTATCGTAGCTTGTAGCCCATTACCAATAACAAGGAAATCGTATATTGCCTCTCGTAGCTCGGAAATCGTTACCGATAAGTGGGAACTCGCAACTTGCATCTCGTGACGCCTAACTCAGAACTTGTAACTCATAACGCGTTACCGATAACTCGGAGCTTGTATCTTGTATCTCTTACCATCTAACTCGTAACAAGTAACTCGTAACTCGTTACCCATTACTCGGAACTCGTTTCTTCTATCTCGGATCTCGCGACTCACTGCCGATAACCAGGAACTCGGTTCCAAGATCATGAAGATCGTAACTCGTTACCAATAAGTGGGAACTCGGATCTCGTATCTCGTGACGTGTAACTCAGAACTCGGAACTCGTAATACGTTACCGATAACTCGGAGCTGGTTTCTTATATACCGTAACTTGTAATCCATCACCGATAACCTGGAACTTGTATCTTGCATCTCGTTGCTCGTAAATCTTTACCGATAAATGGGAACTCGCATCTAGTATATCGTGACGCGTAACTCAGGACTCGGAACTCGAAAGTGTTACCGATAACTCGGAGCTCGTATCTTGTATCACTTACCTTGTAACTGGTAACCCGTAACCCGTAACTCGTTACCCATTTCTCGGAACTCCTATCTTGTATCTAGTAGCTCGTAACTTATTACTGATCACCTGGAACTCGCATCTTGTGTCTCGCAGCTCGTAACTCGTTACGATAAGTAGGAACTCGCATCTTTTATCTCGTAACTCATAACCCTAAACCCGTATCTTGTGTATCGTAGCTTGTAACCCATTACCAATAACAAAGAACTCGTATCTTGCCTCTCGTAGTTCGTAAATCGTTACCGATAAATGGGAACTCGCATCTTGTATCTCGTGAGGCCTAGCTCAGGACTCCGAGCTCGAAAGTGTTACCGATATTTCGGAGCTCGTATCTTGAATCACTTACCTTATAACTCGTAACCCGTATCTCGTTGCCCATAACTCGGAACTCGAATCTTGATCTCGGATCTTGTAAATCAATGACGATAACCTCGAACTGGCATCCTAGATCTAGTAGTTCGTAACTCGTTACCGATAGGTGGAAACTCTCATCTTGTATCTCATGACGCGAAACTCAGAACTCGAAACTCGTAACGCGTAACCGACAACTCGGTGCGCATATCTTGTAACTCGTAACTCTTTACCCATTGCTCGGAACTCCTGTCTTGTATCTAGTAGCTCGTAACTCATTACTGATCACCTGGAACTCGTATCTTGTGTCTCGCAGCTCGTAACTCGTTACGATAAGTGGTAACTCGCATCTTTTATCTCGTAACTCATAACCCGGAACACGTATCTTGTGTATCGTAGCTTGTAGCCGATTACCAATAACAAGGAACTCGTATCTTGTGTCTCGTAGCTCGTAGCTCGCTACGATAAGTGGGAACTCGCAACTCGTATCTCGTAACTCTTAACTAGTACCTCGTAGATCGTAAGTCGTGATTCGTAACTCGTAACTCGTATATCGTAACTCGCAACTCGCAACTCGAAACTCGTAACTCGTAACTCGTAACTCGTAACTCGTAACTCGTAACTCGTAACTCGTAACTCGTAACTCGTAACTCGTAACTCGTAACTCGTAACTCGTAACTCGTAACTCGTAACTCGTAACTCGTAACTCGTAACTCGTAACTCGTAACTCGTAACTCGTAACTCGTAACTCGTAACTCGTAACTCGTAACTCGTAACTCGTAACTCGTAACTCGTAACTCGTAACTCGTAACTCGTAACTCGTAACTCATAACTCGTAACTCGTAACTCGTAACTCGTAACTCGTAACTCGTAACTCGTAACTCGTAACTCGTAACTCGTAACTCGTAACTCGTAACTCGTAACTCGTAACTCGTAACTCGTAACTCGTAACTCGTAACTCGTAACTCGTAACTCGTAACTCGTAACTCGTAACTCGTAACTCGTAACTCGTAACTCGTAACTCGTAACTCGTAACTCGTAACTCGTAACTCGTAACTCGTAAATCGCAGCTTATAACTCGCTACTCATATCCCGGAGCTCGCATCTTGTGTATCGTAGCTTGTAACCCATTATCAATATCAAGAACTCGTATCTTGCATCTCGTAGCTCGTAAATCGTTACAGATAAATGGGAACTCGCATCTTGTATCTCGTGACGTGTAACTCAGAACTCAGTACTAGTAACGCGTTACCGATAACTCGGAGCTCGTATCTTGTAAATCTTAACTCGTAACTCGTTACCCATAACTCGGAACTCGTATCTTATATATCGTAACTTGTTTATCCATTACCGAAAACCTGGAACTCATATCTTGCATCTCGCAGCTCGTAAATTTTTACCGATAAATGGGAACTCGCATCTTGTATCTCGTGACGCGTAACTCAGGACTCGGAACTCGAAAGTGTTACCGATAACTCGGAGCTCGTATCTAGTATCACTTACCGTGTAACTCGCAACTCGTAACCCGTAATTCGTTGCCCATAACTCGGAACTCGAATACTGATCTAGGATCTTGTGAATGAATGACGATAACCTCGAACTCGTATCCTAGATCTAGTAGTTCGTAACTCGTTACCGATAGGTAGAAACTCGCATCTTATAACTCATGGCGCAAAACTCAGAACTCGGAACTCGTAACACGAAACCAATAACTCGGAGCTCGAATCTTGTAACTCGTAACTCGTTACCCATAACTCGAAATTCGTATTTTGTATCTAGTAGCTCGTAACTCATTACTGATTACCTGGAACTCGTATCTTGTGTATAGTAGCTTGTTACCAATAACAAGGAACTCGTATCTTGCCTCTCGTAGCTCGTAAATCGTTACCGATAGGTGGGAACTCGCAACTTCTATCTCGTGACGCGTAACTCAGAATATGGTACTCGTAACGCGTTACCGATAACTTGGAGCATGTATTTTGTATCTCTTACCTTGTAACTCGTAAGTCGTAACTCGTAAATCGTAACGCGTAACTCGTAACTCGTAACTCGTAACTCGTAACTCGTAACTCGTAACTTGTAACTCGTAACGCGTAACTCGTAACTCGTAACTCGTAACTCGTAACTCGTAGCTCGTAACTCGTAACTTGTAACTCGTAACTCGTTACCCATTACCCGGAACTCGCATCTTCTATCTCGGATCTCGCAAATCATTGCCGATAACCTGGAACTCGTATCCTAGATCTTGAAGATCGTAGCTCGTTACCAATAAGTGGGAACTCGCATCTTGTATCTCGTGACGTGTAACTCAGAACTCGGTACTAGTAACGCGTTACCGATAACTCGGAGCTCGTATCTTGTAAATCGTAACTCGTAACTCGTTACCTATCACTTGGAACTCATATCTTATATATCGTAACTTGTTTATCCATTACCGAAAACCTGGAACTCATATCTTGCATCTCGTAGCTCGTAAATTGTTACCGATAAATGGGAACCCGCACTTGTATCTCGTGACGCGTAACTCAGGACTCGGAACTCGAAAGTGCTACCGATAATGCGGAGCTCGCATCTAGTATCACTTACCTGGTAACTCGCAACTCGTAACCCGTAACTCGTTGCCCATAACTCGGAACTCGAATCTTGATCTCGGATCTTGTGAATGAATGACGATAACCTCGAACTCGTATCCTAGATTTAGTAGATCGTAACTCGTTACCCATAGGTGGAAACTCGCATCTTGTAACTCATGACGTAAATCTCAGAACTCGGAATTCGTAACGCGAAACCAATAACTCGGAGCTCGTATCTTGTAGCTCGTAACTCGTAACTCGTTACCCATAACTCGGAATTCGTATCTTATATATTGTAACTTGTAATCCACTACCAATGACCTGGAAGTCGTATCTTGCATCTCGTAGCTCGTAAATCGTTTCCGATAAATGGGAACTCGCATCTTGTATCTCGTGACGTTTAACTCAGGACTCGGAACTCGAAGGTGTTACCGACAAACGACTCTTGTGTCTTGTAGCTCGTAACTCGTTACGATAAGTGGGTACTCGCATCTTGTATCTCGTAACTCGTAACTAGTACCTCGTAGATCGTAAGTCGTAATTCGTAACTCGTAACTCGTTTATCGTAACTCGCAACTCGAAACTCGTAACTCGTAATCGCAGCTTATAACTCGCTACTCATATCCCGGAACTCGCATCTTGTGTATCGTAGCTTGTAACCCATTATCAATAAACTCGTATTTTGCCTCTCGTAGCAAGTAAATCGTTACCGATAAGTAGGAACTGGCAACTTGTATCTCGTGACGCGTAACTCAGAACTTGGAACTCGTAACGCGTTACCGATAACTCGAAGCTTGTATCTTGTATCTCTTATCTTGTAACTCGTTACTCGTTACCTATGACGCGAAACTCGTATCTTCTATCTCGGATCTCGCAAATCATTGCCAGTAACCTGGAACTCGTATCCTAGATCTTGAAGGTCGTAGCTCGTTACTAATAAGTGGGAACCCGCATCTTGTATCTCGTAACGTGTAACTCAGAACTAGGAACTAGTAACGCGTTACCGATAACTCGGAGCTCGTATCGATACCAGTTACGAGTAACCAATTACGACTTACGATCTACGAGGTACTAGTTACGAGTTACGATACACAAGATACGAGTTCCAGGTAATCAGTAATGAGTTACGAGCTACTAGATACAAAATACGAGTTCCGAGTTATGGGTAACGAGTTGCGAGTCACAAGATACGAGCTCCGAGTTATCGGTTACCTGTTCTGAGTTCTGAGTTCCGCGTCATGAGGCACAAGATGCGAGTTTCCACCTATCGGTAACGAGTTACGAACTACTAGATCTAGGATACGAGTTCGAGGTTATCGTCATTGATTTGCAAGATCCGAGATCAAGATACGAGTTCCGAGTTATGGGTAACGTGTTACTAGTTCCGAGTTCTGAGTTACGCGTCACGAGATACAAGGTGCGAGTTCCCACTTATCGGTAACGAATTACGAGCTACGAGAGGTAAGATACGAGTTCCAAGTAATCAGTAATGGGTTACGAGCTACTAGATACAAGATACGAGTGCCAAGTTATGGGTAAAAAGTTACGAGTTACAAGATACGAGCTCCGAGTTGTCGGTTACGCGTTACGAGTTCCGAGTTCTGAATTTCACGTCATGAGATAAAAGATGCGAGTTTCCACCTATCGTTAACGAGTCACGAACTACTGGATCTAGGATACGAGTTCGAGGTTATCGTCATTGATTTACAAGATCCGAGATCAAGATTCGGGTTCCGAGTTATGGGCAACGAGTTAAGGGTTACGAGTTACCAGGTAAGGGATACAACATAAGAGCTCCGAGTTATCGGTAACGCGTTACTAGTTCCGAATTCTGAGTTATACGTCACGAGATGCAAGTTGTGTGCTCCCACTTATTGGTAACGGGTTACGATCTTCAAGATCTCGGATACGAGTTCCAGGATATCGGCAATGATTTGCGAGATCCGAGATAGAAGATACGAGTTCCGAGTAATGGGTAACGAGTTACGATTTACGAATTACGACTTACGAGTTACAAGGTAAGAGATACAAAATACATGCTCCAAGTTATCGGTAACGCGTTACGAGTTCCAAGTTCTGAGTTACGCGTCATGAGATACAAGATGCGAGTTTCCACCTATCGGTAACGAGTTACGAACTACTAGATCTAGGATACGAGTTCGAGGTTACCGTCATTGATTTACAAGATCCGAGATCAAGATTCGAGTTCCGAGTTATGGGCAACGAGTTACGGGTTACGAGCTACGAGATACAAGGTAAGTGATACAAGATACGAGCTCCGAGTTATCGGTAGCACTTTCGAGTTCCGAGTACTATATTACACGTTCCGAGATACAAGATGCGAGTTCCAATTTATCGGAAACGATTTACGAGCAACGAGATGCAAGATACGAGTTCCAGGTTATCGGTAATGGGTTACAAGTTACCATATATAAGATACGAGTTCCGAGTTATGGATAACGAGTTACGAGTTACAAGATACGAGCTCCGAGTCATCGGTAACGCGTTACTAGCTCCGAGTTCTGAGTTACACGTCACGAGATACAAGATGCGAGTTCCCATTTATCGGTAACGATTTACGAGCTACGACATGCAAGATACGAGTTCCAGGTTATCGGTATTGGATTACAAGCTACGATATATAAGATACGAGTTCCAGGTTATGGGTAACGAGTTACGAGTTACGAGTTACAAGATACAAGCTCCGAGTTATCGGTTATGCGTTACTAGTTCCGAGTTCTGAGTTACACGTCATGAGATACAAGATGCGAGTTTCCACCTATCGGTAACGAGTTACGAACTACTAGATCTAGGATACGAGTTCGAGGTTACCGTCATTGATTTACAAGATCCGAGATCAAGATTCGAGTTCCGAGTTATGGGCAACGAGTTACGGGTTACGAGCTACGAGATACAAGGTAAGTGATACAAGATACGAGCTCCGAGTTATCGGTAACACTTTCGAGTTCCGAGTACTATATTACACGTACCGAGATACAAGATGCGAGTTCCAATTTATCGGAAACGATTTAAGAGCAACGAGATGCAAGATACGAGTTCCAGGTTATCGGTAATGGATTACAAGTTACCATATATAAGATACGAGTTCCTAGTTATGGATAACGAGTTACGAGTTCTGAGTTACACGTCACGAGATACAAGATGCGAGTTCCCATTTATCGGTAACGATTTACGAGCTACGACATGCAAGATACGAGTTCCAGGTTATCGGTATTGGATTACAAGCTACGATATATAAGATACGAGTTCCAAGTTATGGGTAACGAGTTACGAGTTACGAGTTACAAGATACAAGCTCCGAGTTATCGGTAACGCGTTACTAGTTCCGAGTTCTGAGTTACACGTCATGAGATACAAGATGCGAGCTTCCACCTATCGGTAACGGGTTACGATCTTCAAGATCTAGGATACGAGTTCCAGGTTATCGGCAATGATTTGCGAGATCCGAGATAGAAGATACGAGTTCCGAGTAATGGCTAACGAGTTACGAGTTACAAGGTAAGAGATACAAGATACAAGCTCCGAGTTATCGGTAACGCGTTACGAGTTCCAAGTTGAGTTACGCGTCACGAGATACAAGATACGAATTCCAGGTAATCAGTAATGAATTACGAGCTACTAGAAGCAAGATACGTGTTCCGAGTTATGGGTAACGAGTTACGAGTTACAAGATACGAGCTCCGAGTTATGGGTTACGCGTTACGAGTTCCGAGTTCTGAGTTTCGCGTCATGAGATACAAGATGCGAGCTTCCACCTATCGGTAACGAGTTACGAACTACTAGTTCTAGGACACGAGTTCGAGGTTATTGTCATTGATTTACAAGATCCGAGATCAAGATTCGAGTTCCGAGTTATGGGCAAGGAGTTACGGGTTACGAGTTACGAGTTACAAGGTAAGTGATACAAGATACGAGCTCCGAATCATCGGTTCCAGGTTATCGGTAATGGATTACAAGTTACCATGTATAAGAATACGAGTTCCGAGTAATGGGTAACGAGTTACGAGTTACGAGTTACGAGTTACGAGTTACGAGTTACGAGTTACGAGTTACGAGTTACGAGTTACGAGTTACGAGTTACGAGTTACGAGTTACGAGTTACGAGTTACTTGTTACGAGTTACTTGTTACGAGTTACTTGTTACGAGTTACGAGTTACGAGTTACGAGTTACGAGTTACGAGTTACGAGTTACGAGTTACGAGTTACGAGTTACGAGTTACGAGTTACGAGTTACGAGTTACGAGTTACGAGTTACGAGTTACGAGTTACGAGTTACGAGTTACGAGTTACGAGTTACGAGTTACGAGTTACGAGTTACGAGTTACGAGTTACGAGTTACGAGTTACGAGTTACGAGTTACGAGTTACGAGTTACGAGTTACGAGTTACGAGTTACGAGTTACGAGTTACGAGTTACGAGTTACGAGTTACGAGTTACGAGTTACGAGTTACGAGTTACGAGTTACGAGTTACGAGTTACGAGTTACGAGTTACGAGTTACGAGTTACGAGTTACAAGGTAAGAGATACAAGATACATGCTCCGAGTTATCGGTAACGAGTTACGAGTTCCAAGTTCTGAGCTATGCGTCACGAGATACAATTAGCGATTTCCCACTTATCGGTAACGATTTACGAAATACGAGAGGCAAGATACGAGTTCCTTGTTATTGGTAATGGTTTACAAGCTACGATGCACAAGATACGGGGTCCGGGTTATGAGTTTCGCGTCATGAGATACAAGATGCGAGTTCCCACTTATCGTAACGAGTTACGAGCTGCGAGACACAAGATGCGAGTTCCAAGTAATCAGTAATGAGTTACGAGCTACTAGATACAAGATAGGAGTTCCGAGTTATGGGAAACGAGTTACGAGTCACAAGATACGAGTCGTTTGTCGGTAACACCTTCGAGTTCCGAGTCCTGAGTTAAACGTCACGAGATACAAGATGCGAGTTCCCATTTATCGGAAACGATTTACCAGCTACGAGATGCAAGATACGAGTTCCAGGTCATTGGTAGTGGATTACAAGTTACAATATATAAGATACGAATTCCGAGTTATGGGTAACGAGTTACGAGTTACGAGCTACAAGATACGAGCTCCGAGTTATTGGTTTCGCGTTACGAATTCCGAGTTCTGAGATTTACGTCATGAGTTACAGGATGCTAGTTTCCACCTATGGGTAACGAGTTACGATCTACTAAATCTAGGATACGAGTTCGAGGTTATCGTCACTGATTTACATGATACGAGATCAAGTTACGGGTTACGAGTTACGAGTTACAAGATAAGAGATACAAGATACAAGCTCCGAGTTATCGGTAACGCGTTACGAGTACCAAGTTCTGAGTTACGCGTCACGAGATACAAGTTGCGAGTTCCCAGTTATCGGTAACGATTTACGAGCTGCGAGAGGCAAGATACGAGTTCCTTGTTATTGATAATGGGTTAAAAGCTACGATACACAAGATTTGAGTTCCGCGATATGAGTAGCGAGTTATAAGCTGCGATTTACGAATTACGAGTTACGAGTTTCGAGTTGGGAGTTGCGAGTTACGATATACGAGCTACGAATTACGACCTACGATCTACGACGTACTAGTAACGAGTTACGAGATACAAGTTGCGAGTTCCCATTTTTTGGAAACGATTTACGAGGTGCAAGATACGAGTTCCAGGTTATTGGTAGTGGATTACAAGTTACAATATATAAGATACGAGTTCCGAGTTATGGGTAACGATACAAGTTACAACTCGAAACTCGCATCTCGAAACTCGTAACTCGTAACCCGTAAATCGCAGCTTATAACTCGCTACTTATAACCCGGAACTCGTATCTTGTGCATCTTAGCTCGTAAATCGTAACCGATAAGTGGGAACTCGCATCTTGTATCTCGTGACGCGTAACTCAGAGCTTGGAACTCGTAACGCGTTACCGACAACTCGGAGCCTGTATCTTGCATGTCTTACCTTGTAACTCGTAACTCGTAACGCGTAACTCGTAACTCGTAACTCGTAACTCGTAACTCGTAACTCGTAACTCGTAACTCGTAACTCGTAACTCGTAACTCGTAACTCGTAACTCGTAACTCGTAACTCGTAACTCGTAACTCGTAATTTGTAACTCGTAACTCGTAACTCGTAACTCGTAACTCGTAACTCGTAACTCGTAACTCGTAACTCGTAACTCGTAACTCGTAACTCGTAACTCGTAACTCGTTAACCATTACTCGGAACTCGTATTCTTATACATGGTAACTTGTAATCCATTACCGATAACCTGGAACTAATATCTTGCATTTCGTAGCTCGTAAATCGTTACAGATAAATGGGAACTCGCATCTTGTATCTCGTGACGCCTAACTCAGGACTCGGAGCTCGAAGGTGTTACCGATAATTCTGAGCTCGTATCTTGTATCACTTACCCTGTAACTCGTAACTCGTAACCCGTAACTCCTTGCCCATAACTCGGAACTCGAATCTTGACCTCGGATCTTGTAAATCAATGATGATAACCTCGAACTCGTGTCCTAGATCTAGTAGTTCGTAACTCGTTACCGATAGGTGGAAGCTCGCATGTTGTATCTCATGACGCGAAACTCAGAACTCGGAACCAGTAACGCGTTACCGATAACTCGGAGCTCGTATCTTGTAACTCGTAACTCGTTACCCATAACTCGGAACTCGTATCTTATATATTGTAACTTGTAACCCACTACCAATACTCTGGAACTCGTATCTTGCATCTCGTAGTTCGTAACTCGTTACCGATAAGTGAGAACTCGCAACTTGTATCTCTTAACGCGTAACTCAGAACTTGGAACTGGTTACTCGTTACCCATAACTCGGAACTCGTATCTTATATATCGTAACTTGTAATCCATTACCGATAACCTGTAACTCGTATCTTGCATCTCGTAGCTCGTAAATCATTACCGATAAATGGGAACTCGCATCTTGTATCTCGTGACACGTAACTCAGGACTCGGAACTCGAAGGTGTTACCGACAACTCGGAGCTAGTATCTTGTATCACTTACCTTGTAACTCGTAACTCGTAACTCGTTACCCATTACTCGGAACTCGTATGTTCTGTCTCGGATCTCGCAAATCATTGCCGATAACCTGGAACTCGTATCCTAGATCTTGAAGATCGTAACTAGTTACCAATAAGTGGGAACTCGCATCTTGTATCTCGTGACGTAAAACTCAGATCTCGGAACTAGTAACGCGTTACCGACAACTCGGAACTCGTATCTTGTAACTCGTAACTCGTAACTCATTACCCATAACTCGGAACTCGTATCTTATATATCGTAACTTGTAATCCATTGCCGATAACCTGGAACTCGTGTCTGGCATCTCGTTGCTCGTAAATCGTTACCGATAAATGGGAACTCGCATCTTGTATCTCGTGACGCGTAACTCAGGACTCGTAACTTGAAGGTGTTACCGACAACTCGGAGCTTGTATCTTGTATCACTTACCTTGTAACTCGTAAGTCGTAATACGTAACTCGTTGCCCATAACTCGGAACCCGAAACTTGATCTCGGATCTTGCAAATCAATGACGATAACCTCTAACTCGTATCCTAGATCTAGTAGTTCGTAACCCGTTACCCATAACTCGGAACTCGTATCTTGTTTCTAGTAGCTCGTAACTCATTACTGATTACCTGGAACTCCTATCTTGTGTCTCGTAGCTCGAAACTCGTTACGATAAGCGGGAACTCGTAACACGTAACTAGTACCTCGTAGATCGTAAGTCGTAATTCGTAGCTCGCAAATGGTATATCGTAACTCGCAACTCGATACTCGCACATCGAAACTCGTAACTCGAAGCTCGTAACTCGTAACCCGTAAATCGCAGCTTATAACTCGCTTCTCATAACCCGGAACTCGTATCTTGTGTATCGTAGCTTGTAACCCATTACCTATAACAAGGGACTCGTATCTTACCTCTAGTAGCTCGTAAATCGTTACCCGATAAGTGGGAACTCGCACCTTGTATCTCGTGACGCGCAACTCAGAACTTGGAACACGTAACGCGTTACCGATAACTCGGAGCTTGTATCTTGCATCTCGTTGCTCGTAAATCGTTACCGATAAATGGGAACTCGCATCTTGTATTTCGTGACGCATAACTCAGGACTCGGAACTCGAAAGTTTTACCGATATCTCGGAGCTCGTATCTTGTATCTCGTGACGCGTAACTCAGGACTCGTAACTCGAAGGTGTTATCGACAACTCGGAGCTTGTATCTTGTATCAATTACCTTGTAACTCGTAACTCGTAATACGTAACTCGTTGCCCATAACTCGGAACCCGAATCTTGATCTCGGATCTTGCAAGTCAATGACGATAACCTCTAGCTCGTATCCTAGATCTAGTAGTTCGTAACTCGTTACCGGTAGGTGGAAACTCGCATCTTGTTCCTAATGACGCGGAACTCAGAACTCGGAACTCGTATCTTGTTTCTAGTAGCTCGTAACTAGTTTCTGATTACCTGGAACTCGTTATTTGTGTCTCGTAGCTCGAAACTCGTTACGATAAGCGGGAACCCGCATCTTGTATCTCGTAACTCGTAACTAGTACCTCGTAGATCGTAAGTCGTTATTCGTAACTCGTAACTCGTAACTCGTATATCGTAACTAGCAACTCGAAACTCGAAACTCGAAGCTCGAAACTCGAAACTCGTAACTCGTAAATCGCAGCTTATAACTCGCTTCTCATATCCCGGATCTTGTATCTTGTGTATCGTAGCTTGTGAGCCATTATCAATAACAAGGAACTCGTATCTTGCCTCTCGTAGCTCGTAAATCGTTACCGATAAGTGGGAACTCGCAACTTGCATCTCGTGACGCGTAACTCAGAACTTGTAACTCATAACGCGTTACCGATAACTCGGAACTCGTTTCTTCTATCTCGGATCTCGCGACTCACTGCCGATAACCAGGAACTCGGTTCCTAGATCATGAAGATCGTAACTCGTTACCAATAAGTGGGAACTCGCATCTCGTATCTCGTGACGTGTAACTCAGAACTCGAAACTCGTAACACGCTACCGATAACTCGGAGCTGGTAACTTATATACCGTAACTTGTAATCCATCACCGATAACCTGGAACTTGTATCTTGCATCTCGTTGCTCGTAAATCTTTACCGATAAATGGGAACTCGCATCTATCTCGTGACGCGTAACTCAAGACTCGGAACTCGAAAGTGTTACCGATAACTCGGAGCTCGTCTCTTGTATCACTTAGCCCGTAACCCGTAACCCGTAACTCGTTGCCCATAACTTCGAACTCGAATATTGATCTCGTATCTTGTAAATCAATGACGATAACCTCGAACTAGCATCCTAGATCTAGTAGCTCGTAACTCATTACTAATCACCTGGAACTCGCATCTTGTGTCTCGCAGCTCGTAACTCGTTACGATAAGTGGGAACTCGCATCTTTTATCTCGTAACTCATAACCCGGAACCCGTATCTTGTGTATCGTAGCTTGTAACCCATTACCAATAACAAGGAACTCGTAACTTGCCTCTCGTAGTTCGTAAAACGTTACCGATAAATGGAAACTCGCATCTTGTATCTCGTGAGGCCTAACTCAGGACTCCGAGCTCAAAAGTGTTACCGATAAATCGGAGCTCGTATCTTGTATCACTTACCTTGTAACTTGTAACTCGTAACCCGTATCTCATTGCCCATAACTCGGGACTCGAATATTGATCTCGGATCTTGTAAATCAATGACGATAACCTCGAACTCGTGTCCTAGAACTAGCAGTTCGTAACTCGTTACCGATAGGTGGAAGCTCGCATCCTGTATCTCATGACGCGAAACTCAGAACTCGGAACTCGTAACGCGTAACCGACAACTCGGTGCGCATATCTTGTAACTCGTAACTCGTTACCCATTACTCGGAACTCCTGTCTTGTATCTAGTAGCTCGTAACTCATTACTAATCACCTGGAACTCGCATCTTGTGTCTCGCAGCTCGTAACTCGTTACGATAAGTGGGAACTCGCATCTTTTATCTCGTAACTCATAACCCGGAACCCGTATCTTATGTATCGTAGCTTGTAACCCATTACCAATAACAAGGAACTCGTAACTTGCCTCTCGTAGTTCGTAAAACGTTACCGATAAATGGAAACTCGCATCTTGTATCTCGTGAGGCCTAACTCAGGACTCCGAGCTCAAAAGTGTTACCGATAAATCGGAGCTCGTATCTTGTATCACTTACCTTGTAACTTGTAACTCGTAACCCGTATCTCATTGCCCATAACTCGGGACTCGAATATTGATCTCGGATCTTGTAAATCAATGACGATAACCTCGAACTCGTGTCCTAGAACTAGCAGTTCGTAACTCGTTACCGATAGGTGGAAGCTCGCATCCTGTATCTCATGACGCGAAACTCAGAACTCGGAACTCGTAACGCGTAACCGACAACTCGGTGCGCATATCTTGTAACTCGTTACTCGTTACCCATTACTCGGAACTCCTGTCTTGTATCTAGTAGCTCGTAACTCATTACTGATCACCTGGAACTCGCATCCTGTGTCTCGCAGCTCGTAACTCGTTACGATAAGTGGGAACTCGCATCTTTTATCTCGTAACTCATAACGCGGACCCGTATCTTGTGTATCGTTGCTTGTAACCCATTACCAATAACAAGGAACTCGTAACTTGCCTCTCGTAGTTCGTAAAACGTTACCGATAAATGGAAACTCGCATCTTGTATCTCGTGAGTCCTAACTCAGGACTCCGAGCTCGAAAGTGTTACCGATAAATCGGAGCTCGTATCTTGTATCACTTACCTTGTAACTTGTAACTCGTAACCCGTTTCTCATTGCCCATAACTCGGGACTCGAATCTTGATCTCGGATCTTGTAAATCAATGACGATAACCTCGAACTCGTGTCCTAGAACTAGCAGTTCGTAACCCGTTACCGATAGGTGGAAGCTCGCATCTTGTATCTCATGACGCGAAACTCAAAACTTGGAACTCGTAAAGCGTAACCGATTACTCGGAGCTCGTATCTTGTAACTCGTAACTTGTTACACATAACTCGGGACACGTATCTTGTTTCTAGTAGCTCGTAACTCATTACTGATTACCTGGAACTCGTATCTTGTGTCTCGTAGCTCGTAACTCGTTACGATAAGTTGGAACTCGTATCTTGTATCACCTACCTTGTAAGTTGTAACTCGTAACTCGTACCGCGTTACCGATTACTCAAAGCGCGTATCTTATATACCGTAACTTGTAATCCATCACCGATAACCTGGAACTCGTATCTTGCATGTTGTTGCTCGTAAATCGTTACCGATAAATAGGAACTCGCATCTAGTATCTCGTGACGCGTAACTCAGGACTCGCAACTCGAAAGTGTTACCGATAACTTGGAGCTTGTATCTTGTATCTCTTACCTTCTAACTCGTAACTAGTAACTCGTAACTCGTTACCCATTACTCGGAACTCGTTTCTTCTATCTCGGATCTCGCGACTCACTGCCGATAACCAGGAACTCGGTTCCTAGATCATGATGTTCGTAACTCGTTATCAATAAGTGGGAACTCGCATCTCGTATCTCGTGACGTGTAACTCAAAACTCGGAACTCGTCATACGTTACCGATAACTCGGAGCTGGTATCTTATATACCGTAACTTGTAATCCATCACCGATAACCTGGAACTTGTATCTTGCATCTCGTTGCTCGTAAATCGTTACCGATAAATGGGAACTCGCATCTAGTATCTCGTGACGCGTAACTCATAACTCGGAACTCGAAAGTGTTACCGATAACTCGGAGCTCGTATCTTGTATCACTTAGCTTGTAACTGGTAACCCGTAACCCGTAACTCGTTGCCCATAACTTCGAACTCGAATCTTGATCTCGTATCTTGTAAATCAATGACGATAACCTCGAACTGGCATCCTAGATCTAGTAGTTCGTAACTCGTTACCGATAGGTGGAAACTCTCATCTTGTATCTCATGACGCGAAACTCATAACTCGGAACTCGTAACGCGTAACCGACAACTCGGTGCGCATATCTTGTAACTAGTAACTTTTTACCCATTACTAGGATCTCCTGTCTTGTATCTAGTAGCTCGTAACTCATTACTGATCACCTGGAACTCGCATCTTGTGCCTCGCAGCTCGTAACTCGTTACGATAAGTGGGAACTTGCATCTTTTATCTCGTAACTCATAACCCGGAACCCGTATCTTGTGTATCGTAGCTTGTAACCCATTACCAATAACAAGGAACTCGCATCTTGCCTCTCGTAGTTCGCAAATCGTTACCGATAAATGGGAACTCGTATCTTGTATCTCGTGAGGCCTAATTCAGGACTCCGAGCTCAAAAGTGTTACCGATAAATCGGAACCAGTATCTTGTATCACTTACTTTGTAACTTGTAACTCGTAACCCGTATCTCATTGCCCATAACTCGGAACTCGAATCTTGATTTTGGATCTTGTAAATCAATGACGATAACCTCGAACTCGTGTCCTAGAACTAGCAGTTCGTAACTCGTTACCGATAGGTGGAAGCTCGCATCCTGTATCTCATGACGCGAAACTCAGAACTTGGAACTCGTAAAGCGTAACCGATAACTCGGAGCTCGTATCTTGTAACTCGTAACTCGTTACCCATAACTCGGAACACGTATCTTGTGTATCGTAGCTTGTAGCCCATTACCAATAACAAGGAACTCGTATATTGCCTCTCGTAACTCGTAACTCGTTACCCATAACTCGGAACTCGTATCTTATATATTGTAACTTGTAATCCACTACCAATAACCTGGAACTCGTATCTTTCATCGTGTAGCTCGTAAATCGTTACCGATAAATGAAAACGCGCATCTTGTATCTCGTGACGTTTAACTGAGGACTCGGAACTGTAAGGTGTTACCGACAACTCGGAGCTCGTAACTCATATCACTTACCTTGTAACTCGTAACTCGTAACCCGTAACTCGTTACCCATAACTCGGAACTCGAATCTTGATCTCGGATCTTGCAAATCAGTGACGATAACCTCGAACTCGTATCCTAGATCTAGTTGTTCGTAACTCGTTACCGATAGGTGGAAGCTCGCATCTTGTACCTCATGACGCGTAACTCAAAACTTGGAACTCGTAACGTGTTACCGATAACTCGGAGCTTGCATCTTGTATCTCTTACCTTGTAACTCGTAACTCGTAACTCGTTACCCATTACTCGGAACTCATATCCTCTATCTCGGATCTCGCAAATCATTGCCGATAACCTGGAACTCGTATCCTAGATCATGAAGATCGTAACTCGTTACCAATAAGTGGGAACTCGCATCTCGTATCTCGTGACGTGTAACTCAGAACTCGGAACTCGTAACAGGTTACCGATAACTCGAAGCTGGTATCTTATATACCGTAACTTGTAATCCATCTCCGATAACCAGGAACACGTATCTTGCATCTCGTTGCTTGTAAATCGTTACCGATAAGTGGGATATCGCAACTTGTATCTCATGACGCGAAACTCAGAACTCGTAACTCGTAACGCGTAACCGACAACTTGTAGCGCATATCTTGTAACTCGTAACTCGTTACCCATTACTCGGAACTCCTATCTTGTATTTAGTAGCTCGTAACTTATTACTGATCACCTGGAACTCGCATCTTGTGTCTCGCAGCTCGTAACTCGTTACGATAAGTGGGAACTCGCATCTTTTATCTCGTAACTCATAACCCGGAACCCGTATCTTGTGTATCGTAGCTTGTAACCCATTACCAATAACAAAGAACTCGTATCTTGCCTCTCGTAGTTCGTAAATCGTTACCGATAAATGGGAACTCGCATCTTGTATCTCGTGAGGCCTAGCTCAGGACTCCGAGCTCGAAAGTGTTACCGATATTTCGGAGCTCGTATCTTGTATCGCTTACCTTATAACTCGTAACCCGTATCTCGTTGCCCTTAACTCGGAACTCGAATCTTGATTTCGGATCTTGTAAATCAATGAAGATCACCTCGAACTCGTGTCCTAGAACTAGCAGATCGTAACTCGTTACCGATAGGTGGAAGCTCGCATCTTGTATCTCATGACGCGAAACTCAGAACTTGGAACTCGTAAAGCGTAACCGATAACTCGGAGCTTGTATCTTGTATCTCTTACCTTGTATCTTGTAACTCGTAACTCGTTACCCATTACTCGGAACTCGTATCTTCTATCTCGGATCTCGCAAATCATTGCCGATAACCTGGAGCTCGTATCCTAGATCTTGAAGATCGTAACTCGTTACCAATAAGTGGGAACTCACATCTTGTATCTCGTGACGTATAACTCAGAACTCGGAACTAGTAACGCGTTACCGATAACTCGGAGCTTGTCTCTTGTATCACTTACCTTGTAACTCTTAACTCGTAACTCGTTACCCATTACTCGGAACCCGTATGTTCTGTCTCGGATCTCGCAAATCATTGCCGATAACCTGGAACTCGTATCCTAGATCTTGAAGATCGTAACTGGTTACCAATAAGTGGGAACTCGAATCTTGATCTCGGATCTTGTAAATCAATGACGATAACCTCGAACTCGTATCCTAGATCTAGTAGTTCGTAACTCGTTACCGATAGGTGGAAACTCGCATCTTGTATCTCATGACGTGGAACTCAGAACTCGGAACTCGTATCAGGTAACCGATAACTCGGAGCTCGTATCTTGTATCTCGTAACTCGTTACCCATAACTCGGTACTCATATCTTGTATGTAGTAGCTCGTAACTCATTACTGATTACCTGGAACTCGTATCTTGTGTCTCGTAGCTCGTAAAAGTTACGATAAGTGGGAACTCGCATCTTGTATCTCGTAACTTGTAACTAGTACCGCGTAGATCGTAAGTCGTAATTCGTTACTCGTAACTCGTATATCGTAACTCGCAACTCGCAACTCGAAACTCGAAACTAGAAACTCGGAACTCGTAACTCGTAAATCGCGGCTTATAACTCGCTACTCATATCCCGGAAATCGCATCTTGTTTATCGTAGCTTGTAACCCATTATCAATAACAAGAAACTTGTATCTTGCCTCTCGTAGCTCGTAAATCGTTACCGATAAGTGAAAACTCGCAACATGTATCTCGTGACGCGTAACTCAGAACTTGGAACTCGTAACGCGTTACCGATAACTCGAAGCCTGTATCTTGTATATCTTACCTTGTAACTCGTTACCTATGACTCGGAACTCGTATCTTCTATCTCGGATCTCGCAAATCATTGCCGGTAGCCTGGAACTTGTATCCTAGATCTTGAAGATCGTAGCTCGTTACCAATCAGTGGGAACTCGCATCTTGTATCTCGTGACGTGTAACTCAGAACTCGGAACTAGTAACGCGTTACCGATAACTCGTAGTTTGTATCTTGTAACTTGTAACTCGTAACTCGTTACTCATAACTCAGAACACGTATCTTATATATCGTGACTTGCAATCCATTACCGATAACCTGGAACTCGTATCTTGTGTATCGTAGCTTGTAACCCATTATCAATAACAAGGAACTCGTATCTTGCCTCTCGTAGCTCGTAAATCGTTACCGATAAGTGGGAACTCGCAACTTGTATCTCGTGACGCGTAACTCAGAACTTGGAATTCGTAATGCATTATCGATAACTCGGAGCTTGTATCTCATACCTTGTAACTCGTAACTCGGAACACTTAACCCGTTACTCATTACTCGGAACTCGTATCTTCTATCTCGGATCTCGCAAATCATTGCCAATAACCTGGAACTCGTATCCTAGATCTTGAAGATCATAACTCGTTACCAATAAGTGGGAACTCTTATCTTGTATCTCATGTCGCGAAACTCAGAACTCTGAACTCGTAACGCGTAACCAATGACTCGGAGCTCGTATCTTGTAACTCGTAACTCTTTACCCATAAGTTGGAACTCGTATCTTGTATCTAGTAGCTCGTAACCCATTACTGATTACCTGGAACTCGTATCTTGTGTCTCGTAGCTCGTAACTCGTTACGATAAGCGGGAACTCGCATCTTGTATCTCGTAACTAGTACCTCGTAGATCTTAAGACGTAATTCGTAGCTCGTAACTGGTATATCGTAACTCGAAACTCGAAGCTCGCACCTCGAAACTCGAAACTCTTAACTCGAAACTCGTAACTCGTAACCCGTAAATCGCAGCTTATAAATCGCTACTCACAACCCGGAACTCGTATCTTGTGTAACGTAGCTTGTAACCCATAAGCAATAACAAGGGACTCGTATCATACCTCTCGTTGATCGTAAATCGTTACCGATAAGTGGGAACTCGCATCTTGTATCTCGTGACGCGTAACTCGGAACTTGGAACTCGTAACGCGTTACCGATAACTCGGAGCTTGTATCTTGTATCTCTTACCTTGTAACTCGTAACTCGTAACTCGTTACCCATTACTCGGAACTCGTATCTTCTATCTCGGATCTCGCAAATCATTGCCGATAACCTGGGACTCGTATCCTAGATCTTGAAGATCGCAACTCGTTACCAATAAGTGGGAACTCGCATCTTGTATCTCGTGACGTGTAACTTAGAACTCGGAACTAGTAACGCGTTACCGATAACTCGGAGCTCGTATCTTGTAACTCGTAACTCGTTACCCATAACTCGGAACTCGTATCTTATATATTGTAACTTGTAATCCACTACCAATAACCTGGAACTCGTACCTTGCATCTCGTAGATCGTAAATCGTTACCGATAAATGGGAACTCGCATCTTGTATCTCGTGACGCGTAACTCAGAACTTGGTACTCGTAACGCGTTACCGACAACTCGAAGCCTGTATCTTGTATATCTTACCTTGTAACTCGTTACCTATGACTTGGAACTCGTATCTTCTATCTCGGATCTCGCAAATCATAGCCGGTAACCTGGAACTTGTATCCTAGATCTTGAAGATCGTAGCTCGTTACCAATAAGTGGGAACTCGCACCTTGTATCTCGTGACGTGTAACGTAGAATTCGGAACTAATAACGCGTTACCGATAACTCGGAGCTTGTTTCTTGTAACTCGTAACTCGTAACTCGTAACTCGTAACTCGTAACTCGTAACTCGTAACTCGTAACTCGTTGCTCATAACTCAGAACTCGTATCTTATATATCGTAACTTGCAATCCATTACCGATAACCTGGAACTCGTATCTTGTGCATATTAGCTTATAACCCATTACCAATAATAACGAGCTCGTATCTTGCCTCTCGTAGTTCGTAAATCGTTACCGATAAGTGGGAAATCGCTACTTGTATCTCGTGACGCATAACTCAGAACTTGGAACTCATAACGCGTTACCGATAACTCGGAGCCTGTATCTTGTATCTCTTTACTTGTAACTCGTAACTCGTAACAGGTAACTCGTAACTCGTAACTCGTAACTCGTAACTCGTAACTCGTAACTCGTAATTCGTAACTCGTAACTCGTAACTCGTAACTCGTAACTCGTAACTCGTAACTCGTAACTCGTAACTCGTAACTCGTAACTCGTAACTCGTAACTCGTAACTCGTAACTCGTAACTCGTAACTCGTAACTCGTAACTCGTAACTCGTAACTCGTAACTCGTAACTCGTAACTCGTAACTCGTAACTCGTAACTCGTAACTCGTAACTCGTAACTCGTAACTCGTAACTCGTAACTCGTCACTCGTAACTCGTAACTCGTAACTCGTAACTCGTAACTCGTAACTCGTAACTCGTAACTCGTAACTCGTAACTCGTAACTCGTAACTCGTAACTCGTAACTCGTAACTCGTAACTCGTAACTCGTAACTCGTAACTCGTAACTCGTAACTCGTAACTCGTAACTCGTAACTCGTAACTCGTAACTCGTAACTCGTAACTCGTAACTCGTAACTCGTAACTCGTAACTCGTAATTCGTAACTCGTAACTCGTAACTCGTAACTCGTAACTCGTAACTCGTAACTCGTAACTCGTAACTCGTAACTCGTAACTCGTAACTCGTAACTCGTAACTCGTAACTCGTAACTCGTAACTCGTAACTCGTAACTCGTAACTCGTAACTCGTAACTCGTAACTCGTAACTCGTAACTCGTAACTCGTAACTCGTAACTCGTAACTCGTAACTCGTAACTCGTAACTCGTAACTCGTAACTCGTAACTCGTAACTCGTAACTCGTAACTCGTAACTCGTAACTCGTAACTCGTAACTCGTAACTCGTAACTCGTAACTCGTAACTCGTAACTCGTAACTCGTAACTCGTAACTCGTAACTCGTAACTCGTAACTCGTAACTCGTAACTCGTAACTCGTAACTCGTAATTCGTAACTCGTAACTCGTAACTCGTAACTCGTAACTCGTAACTCGTAACTCGTAACTCGTAACTCGTAACTCGTAACTCGTAACTCGTAACTCGTAACTCGTAACTCGTAACTCGTAACTCGTAACTCGTAACCCGTAACTCGTTACCCATAACTCGGAACTCGTATTTTATATATCGTAATTTGTAATCCATCACCGATAACCTGGAACTTGTATCCTGCATCTCGTTGCTCGTAAATCGTTACCGATAAATGGGAACTTGCATCTAGTATCTCGTGACGTGTAACTCAGGACTCGGAACTCGAAAGTGTTACCGATAACTCGGAGCTCGTATCTTGTTTCACTTACCTTGTAACTGGTAACCCGTAACTCGTTGCCCATAACTTCGAACTAGAATATTAATCTCGTATCTTGTAAATCAATGACGATAGCCTTGAACTGGCATCCTAGATCTAGTAGTTCGTAACTCGTTACCGATAGGTGGAAACTCGCATCTTGTATCTCATGACGCGGAACTCAGAACTCGGAACTCGTATCAGGTAACCGACAACTCGGGGCTCGTATCTTGTATCTCGTAACTCGTTACCCATAACTCGGTACTCATATCTTGTATCTAGTAGCTCGTAACTCATTACTGATTACCTGGAACTCGTATCTTGTGTCTCGTAGCTCGTAACTAGTACCTCGTAGATCGTAAGTCGTAATTCGTAACTCGTATCTCGTATATCGTAACTCGCAACTCGAAACTCGAAACTTGAAACTCGAAACTCGTAACTCCTAAATCGCAGCTTATAACTCGCTACTCATATCCCGGAAATCGCAACTTGTGTATCGTAGCTTGTAACCCATTATCAATAACAAGGAACTCGTATCTTGCCTCTCGTAGCTCGTAAATCATTACCGATAAGTGAAAACTCGCAACATGTATCTCGTGACGCGTAACTCAGAACTTGGAACTCGTAACGCGTTACCGATAACTCGAAGCCTGTATCTTGTATATCTTACCTTGTAACTCGTTACCTATGACTCGGAACTCGTATCTTCTATCTCGGATCTCGCAAATCATTACCGATAACCTGGAACTCGTATCTTGTGTATCGTAGCTTGTAACCCATTATCAATAACAAGGAACTCGTATCTTGCCTCTCGTAGCTCGCAAATCGTTACCGATAAGTGGTAACTCGCAACTTGTATCTCGTGACGCGTAACTCAGAACTTGGAACTCGTAATGCATTATCGATAACTCGGAGCTTGTATCTTGTATCTCTTACCTTGTAACTCGTACCTTGCAACTCGTAACTCGTTACCCATTGGTCGGAGCAGGTACCTTCTCTCGGATCTCGCAAATCATTGCCAATAACCTGGAACTCGTATACCAGATCTTGAAGATCGTAACTCGTTACCAATAAGTGGGAACCCGCATCTTGTATCTCATGACGCAAAACTCAGACCTCGGAACTCGTAACGCGTAACCGATAACTCGGAGCTCGTATGTTGTAATTTGTAACTCTTTACCCATAACTTGGAACTCGTATCTTGTATCTAGTATCTCGTAACCCATTACTGATTACCTGGAACTCGTATCTTGTGTCTCGTAGCTCGTAACTCGTTACGATAAGCGGAAACTCGCATCTTGTATCTCGTAACTCGTAACTAGTACCTCGTAGATCTTAAGTCGTGATTCGTAGCTCGTTACTGGTATATCGTAACTCGAAACTCGAAGCTCGCACCTCGAAACTCGTAACTAGTAACCCGTAACTTGTTGCTCATAACTTGGAACTCGAATCTTAATCTCGGATCTTGCAAATCAATGACGATAACCTCGAACTCGTATCCTAGATCTAGTAGTTCGTAACTCGTCACCGAAGGGTGGAAACTCGCATTTTGTATCTCAAGACGCGGAACTCAGACCTCGGAACTTGTATCAGGTAACGGATAACTCGGAGCTCGTATCTTGTAACTCGTAACTCGTTACCCATAACTCGGAACTCATATCTTGTATCTAGTAGCTCGTAACACATTACTGATTACCTAGAACTCGTATCTTGTGTCTCGTAGCTCGTAGCTCGTTACGATAAGTGGGAACTCACAACTTGTATCTCGTAACTCGTAACTAGTACCTCGTAGATCGTAAGTGGTAATTCCTAACTCGTAACTCGTAACTCGTATATCGTAACTCGCAACTCGCAACTCGCAACTCGCAACTCGAAACTCGAAGCTCGTAACTCGTAACTCGTAACTCGTAACTCGAAACTCGTAACTCGTAACTCGTAACTCGTAACTCGTAACTCGAAACTCGTAACTCGTAACTCGTAAATCGCAGCTTATAACTTGCTACTCATATCCCGGAGCTCGCATCTTGTGTATCGTAGCTTGTAACCCATTATCAATATCAAGGAACTCGTATCTTGCCTCTTGTAGCTCGTAAATCGTTACCGATAAGTGGGAACTCGCAACTTGCATCTCGTGACGCATAACTCAGAACTTGGTACTCATAACGCGTTACCGATAACTCGGAGCTTTTATCTTGTATCTCCTACCTTGTAACTCGTAACACTTAACCCGTTACCCATTACTCGGAACTCGTATCTTCTATCTCGGATCTCGCAAATCATTGCCGATAACCTGGAACTCGTATCCTAGATCATGAAGATCGTAAGTCGTTACCAATAAGTGAGATCTCGCATCTCGTATCTCGTGACGTGTAACTCAGAACTCGGAACTCGTAACACGTTACCGATAACTCGGAGCTGGTATCTCATATACCGTAACTTGTAATCCATCTCCGATAACCTGGATCACGTATCTTGCATCTCGTTGCTTGTAAATCGTTACCGAAAAGTGGGACATCGCAACTTGTATCTCGTGACGCGTAACTCAGAACTTGGAACTCGTAACACGTTACCGATAACTCGGAGCTCGTATCTTATATACCGTAACTTGTAATCCATCACTGATAACGTGGAACTTGTATCTTGCATCTCGTTGCTCGTAAATCGTTACCGATAAATGGGAACTTGCATCTAGTATCTCGTGACGTGTAACTCAGGACTCGGAACTTGAAAGTGTTACCGATAGTCATAGGTAACGAGTTACAAGGTAAGATATACAAGATACAGGCTTCGAGCTGTCGGTAACGCGTTACGAGTACCAAGTTCTGAGTTACGCGTCACGAGATACAAGTTGCGAGTTCCCACTTATCGGTAACGATATACGAGCTATGAGACAAGATACGAGGTCCTTGTTATTGATAATAGGTTACAAGCTACGATACACAAGATGCTAGTTCCGGGATTTGAGTAGCGAGTTATAAGCTGCGATTTACGAGTTACGAGTTACGAGTTTCGAGTTGCGAGTTGCGAGTTACGATATACGAGTTACGAATTACGACTTACGTTCTACGAGGTACTAGTTACGTGTTACGAGATACAAGATTCTAATTCCCACTTATCGTAACGAGTTACGAGCTACGAGACACAATATACTAGTTCCAGTTAATCAGTAATGAGTTACGAGCTACTAGATACAAGATACGAGTTCCGAGTTATGAGTAACGAGTTACGAGTTACAAGATACGAGCTCCGAGTTATCGGTTACCTGTTACGGGTTCCGAGTTCTGAGTTCCGCATCATGAGGTACAAGATGAGATACAAGATGCGAGATTCCACCTATCGGTAACGAGTTACGAAATACTAGATCTAGGATACCAGTTCGAGGTTATCGTCATTGATTTACAAGATCCGAGATCAAGATTCGAGTTCCCACTTATTGGTTACCAGTTACGATCTTCAAGATCTAGGATACGAGTTCCAGGTTATCGGCAATGATTTGCGAGATCCGAGACAGAACATACGAGTTCCGAGTAATGGGTAACGAGTTACGAGTTACAAGGTAAGTGATACAAGAGACAAGCTCCGAGTTATCGGTAACGTGTTACTAGTTCCGAGTTCTGAGTTATACGTCACGAGATACAAGATGTGAGTTCCCACTTATTGGTAACGAGTTACGATCTTCAAGATCTAGGATAAGAGTTCCAGGTTATCGGCAATGATTTGCGAGATCCGAGATAGAAGAGTTCCGAGTAATGGGTAACGAGTTACGAGTTACAAGTTACAAGGTAAGAGATACAAGATACAAGCTCCGAGTTATCGGTAACACGTTACAAGTTTCAAGTTCTGAGTTACGCGTCACGAGATACAAGTTGCGGTATCCCTCTTATCGGTAACGATTTACAAGCTACGAGATGCAAGATACGTGTTCCAGGTTATCGGTAATGGATTACAAGTTACGATATATAAGATACGAGTTCCGAGTTATGGGCAACGTGTTACGTGTTACGAGTTACGACATACAAGGTACGTGATACCAGATACGAGCTCCGAGTTGTCGGTAACACCTTCGAGTTCCGAGATCTGAGTTACACGTCACGAGATACGAGATGCGAGTTCCCACTTATTGGTAACGAGTTACGATCTTCATGATCTAGGAACCGAGTTCCTGGTTATCGGCAGTGAGTCGTGAGATCCGAGATAGAAGAAACGAGTTCCGAGTAATGGGTAACAAGCTACGATACACAAGATACGAGTTCCAGGTAATCAGTAATGAGTTACGAGCTACTAGATACAAGATACGAGTTCCGAGTTATGGGTAACTAGTTACTTGTTACGAGTTACAATATACGAGCTCCGAGTTATTGGTTACGCGTTACGAGTTCCGAGTTCCGAGTTTTGCGTCATGAGTTACAAGATGCGAGTTAACACCTATCGGTAACGAGTTACGAACTACTAGATCTAGGATACCAGTTCGAGGTTATCGTCATTGATTTACAAGATACGAGATCTAGATTCGAGTTCGGAGTTATGGGCAACGAGTTACGGGTTACGAGTTACAAGGTAAGTGATACAAGATACGAGCTCCGAGCTATCGGTAACACTTTCGAGCTGCGAGTCCTGAGTTACGCATCACGAGATACTAGATGCGAGTTCCCATTTATCGGTAACGATTTAAGAGCAACGAGATGCAAGATACGAGTTCCAGGTTATCGGTGATGGATTACAAGTTACGGTATATAAGATACGAGCTCCGAGATATCGGTAACGCGTTACGAGTTACGAGTTACAACTTACAAGGTAGGTGATACAAGATACGAGTTCCAACTTATCGTAACGAGTTACGAGCTACGAGACACAAGATACGAGTTCCAGGTAATCACTAATGAGTTACGAGCTACTAGAAACAAGATACGTGTTCCGAGTTATGGGTAACAAGTTACGAGTTACAAGATATGAGCTCCGAGTTATCCGTTACGCTTTACGAGTACCAAGTTCTGAGTTTCGCGTCATGAGATACAAGATGCGAGCTTCCACCTATCGGTAACGAGTTACGAACTGCTAGTTCTAGGACACGAGTTCGAGGTTATCGACATTGATTTACAAGATCCGAGATCAAGATTCGAGTTCCGAGTTATGGGCAACGAGATAGGGGTTATGAGTTACAAGTTACAAGGTAAGTGATACAAGATACGAGCTCCTAATTATCGGTAACACTTTCGAGCTCGGAGTCCTGAGTTAGGCCTCAGGAGATACAAGGTGCGAGTTCCCATTTATCGGTAACGATTTACGCACTACGAGAGGCAAAATACGAGTTCCTTGTTATTGGTAATGGGTTACAAGCTACGATACACAAGATGCGAGTTCCAGGTGATCAGTAATGAGTAACGAGCTACTAGATACAAGATATGAGTACCGAGTTATGGGTAACGAGTTACGAGATCCAAGATACGAGCTCCGAGTTTTCGGATACCTGATACGAGTTCCGAGTTCTGAGTTCCGCTTCATGAGATACAAGATGCGAGTTTCCACCTATCGGTAACGAGTTACGAACTACTAGATCTAGGATACAAGTTCGAGGTAATCGTCATTGATTTACAAGATCCGAGATCAAGATTCAAGTTCCCACTTATTGGTAACCAGTTACGATCTTCAAGATCTAGGATACGAGTTCCAGGTTATCGGCAATGATTTGCGAGATCCGAGACAGAACATACGAGTTCCGAGTAATGGGTAACGGGTTACGAGTTACGAGTTACAAGGTAAGCGATACAAGAGACAAGCTCCGAGTTATCGGTAACGCGTTACTAGTTCCGAGTTCTGAGTTATACGTCACGAGATACAAGATGTGAGTTCCCACTTATTGGTAACGAGTTACGATCTTCAAGATCTAGGATACGAGTTCCAGGTTATCGGCAATGATTTGCGAGATCCGAGATAGAAGGTACGAGTTCCGAGTAATGGGTAAC
Source organism: Bruchidius siliquastri (assembly GCA_949316355.1). Taxonomy (NCBI): domain Eukaryota; kingdom Metazoa; phylum Arthropoda; class Insecta; order Coleoptera; family Chrysomelidae; genus Bruchidius; species Bruchidius siliquastri. The sequence goes on from OX438529.1 coordinate 24,432,450, forward strand.
GAGTTACGAGTTACAAGTTACAAAGTAAGAGATACAAGATACAAGCTCCGAGTTATCGGTAACACGTTACGAGTTTCAAGTTCTGAGTTACGCGTCACGAGATACAAGTTGCGAATTCCCACTTATCGGTAACGATTTACGAGCTACGAGAGGCAATATACAAGTTCCTTGTTATTGGTAATGTGTTACAAGCTACGATACACAAGATATGCGCTCCGAGTTATGAGTAGCGAGTTATAAGCTGCGATATTCGAGTTACGAGTTTCGAGTTACAAGTTTCAAGTTACGAGTTGCGAGTTACGATATAGGAGTTACGAGTTACGAATTACGACTTACGATCTACGAGGTACTAGTTACGAGTTATGAGATACAAGATGCGAGTTCCCGCTTATCCTAAGGAGTTACGAGCTACGAGACACAAGATACGAGTTCCAGGTAATCAGTAATGAGTTACGAGCTACTAGAAACAAGATACGTGTTCCGAGTTATGGGTAATGAGTTACGAGTTACGAGTTACGAGTTACGAGTTACGAGTTACGAGTTACGAGTTACGAGTTACGAGTTACGAGTTACGAGTTACGAGTTACGAGTTACGAGTTACGAGTTACGAGTTACGAGTTACGAGTTACCAGTTACGAGTTACGAGTTACGGGTTACGAGTTACGAGTTGCAAGTAAAGAGATACAAGATACAGGCTCCGAGTTATCGGTAACGCGTTATGAGTTCCAAGTTCTGAGTTATGCGTCACGAGATACAAGTAGCGATTTCCCACTTATCGGTAACGATTTACGAACTACGAGAGGCAAGATACGAGCTCATTATTGGTAATGGGTTACAAGCTACGATGCACAAGATACGAGTTCCAGGTTATAGGTAATGGACTGCAAGTTACGATATATAAGATACGAGTTCTGAGTTATGAGTAACGAGTTACAAGTTACAAGAAACAAGCTCCGAGTTATCGGTAACGCGTTATTAGTTCCGAGTTCTAAGTTACACGTCACGAGATACAAGATGCGAGTTCCCACTTATTGGTAACGAGCTACGATCTTCAAGATCTAGGATACGAGTTCCCGGTTACCAGCAATGATTTGCGAGATCCGAGATAGAAGAGTTCCGAGTAATGGGTAACGAGTTACAAGGTAAGATATATAAGATACAGGCTTCGAGCTGTCGGTAACGCGTTACGAGTACCAAGTTCTGAGTTACGCGTCACGAGATACAAGTTGCGAGTTCCCACTTATCGGTAACGATATACGAGCTATGAGACAAGATACGAGGTCCTCGAAGGTGTTACCGATAATTCTGAGCTCGTATCTTGTATCACTTACCCTGTAACTCGTAACTCGTAACCCGTAACTCCTTGCCCATAACTCCGAACTCGAATCTTGATTTCGGATCTTGTAAATCAATGATGATAACCTCGAACTCGTGTCCTAGATCTAGTAGTTCGTAACTCGTTACCGATAGGTGGAAGCTCGTATATTGTATCTCATGACGCGAAACTCAGAACTCGGAACTAGTAACGCGTTACCGATGAGTCGGATCTCATATCTTGTAACTCGTAACTCGTAACTCGTAACTCGTAACTCGTAACTAGTAACTCGTAACTCGTAACTCGTAACTCGTAACTCGTAACTCGTAACTCGTAACTCGTAACTCGTAACTCGTAACTCGTAACTCGTAACTCGTAACTCGTAACTCGTAACTCGTAACTCGTAACTCGTAACTCGTAACTCGTAACTCGTAACTCGTAACTCGTAACTCGTAACTCGTAACTCGTAACTCGTAACTCGTAACTCGTAACTCGTAACTCGTAACTCGTAACTCGTAACTCGTAACTCGTAACTCGTAACTCGTAACTCGTAACTCGTAACTCGTAACTCGTAACTCGTAACTCGTAACTCGTAACTCGTAACTCGTAACTCGTAACTCGTAACTCGTAACTCGTAACTCGTAACTCGTAACTCGTAACTCGTGACTCGTAACTCGTAACTCGTAACTCGTAACTCGTAACTCGTAACTCGTAACTCGTAACTCGTAACTCGTAACTCGTAACTCGTAACTCGTAACTCGTAACTCGTAACTCGTAACTCGTAACTCGTAACTCGTAACTCGTAACTCGTAACTCGTAACTCGTAACTCGTAACTCGTAACTCGTAACTCGTAACTCGTAACTCGTAACTCGTAACTCGTAACTCGTAACTCGTAACTCGTAACTCATAACTCGTAACTCGTAACTCGTAACTCGTAACTCGTAACTCGTAACTCGTAACTCGTAACTCGTAACTCGTAACTCGTAACTCGTAACTCGTAACTCGTGACTCGTAACTCGTAACTCGTAACTCGTAACTCGTAACTCGTAACTCGTAACTCGTAACTCGTAACTCGTAACTCGTAACTCGTAACTCGTAACTCGTAACTCGTAACTCGTAACTCGTAACTCGTAACTCGTAACTCGTAACTCGTAACTCGTAACTCGTAACTCGTAACTCGTAACTCGTAACTCGTAACTCGTAACTCGTAACTCGTAACTCGTAACTCGTAACTCGTAACTCGTAACTCGTAACTCGTAACTCGTAACTCGTAACTCGTAACTCGTAACTCGTAACTCGTAACTCGTAACTCGTAACTCGTAACTCGTAACTCGTAACTCGTAACTCGTAACTCGTAACTCGTAACTCGTAACTCGTAACTCGTAACTCGTAACTCGTAACTCGTAACTCGTAACTCGTAACTCGTAACTCGTAACTCGTAACTCGTAACTCGTAACTCGTAACTCGTAACTCGTAACTCGTAACTCGTAACTCGTAACTCGTAACTCGTAACTCGTAACTCGTAACTCGTAACTCGTAACTCGTAACTCGTAACTCGTAACTCGTAACTCGTAACTCGTAACTCGTAACTCGTAACTCGTAACTGGTAACTCGTAACTCGTAACTGGTAACTCGTAACTCGTAACTCGTAACTCGTAACTCGTAACTCGTAACTCGTAACTCGTAACTCGTAACTCGTAACTCGTAACTCGTAACTCGTAACTCGTAACTCGTAACTCGTAACTCGTAACTCGTAACTCGTAACTCGTAACTCGTAACTCGTAACTCGTAACTCGTAACTCGTAACTCGTAACTCGTAACTCGTAACTCGTAACTCGTAACTCGTAACTCGTAACTCGTAACTCGTAACTCGTAACTCGTAACTCGTAACTCGTAACTCGTAACTCGTAACTCGTATCTCGTAACTCGTAACTCGTAACTCGTAACTCGTAACTCGTAACTCGTAACTCGTGACTCGTTATCCATAACTTGGAACTCGTATCTTATATATCGTAGCTTGTAATCCATTACCGATAACCTGGAACTCGTATCTTGCATCTCGTTGCTCGTAAATCGTTTCCGATAAATTGGAACTCGCATCTTGTATCTCGTGACGTGTAATTTAGTACTCGGAACTCGAAAGTGTTACCGATAACCCGGAGCTCGTATCTTGTATCACTTACCTTGTGTCTCGTAACTCGTAACCCGTAACTCGTTGCCCATAACTCGGAATTCGAATCTTGATCTCGGATCTTGTAAATCGATGACGACAACCTCGAACTCGTATCCTAGATCTAGTAGTTCGTAACTCGTTACCGATAGGTGGAAACTCGCATCTTGTAGCTCATGAAGCAAAATTCAGAACTCGGAACTCGTAACGCGTAACCGATAACTCGGAGCTCGTATCTAATAACTCGTAACTCGTTACCCATAACTTGGAACTCGTATCTTGTATCTAGTAGCTCGTAACCCATTACTGATTACTTGGAACTCGTATCTTGTGTCTCGTAGCTCGTAACACGTTACGATAGGCGGGAACTCGCATCTTGTATCTCGTAACTCGTAACTAGTACCTCGTAGATCGTAAGTCGTAATTCGTAGCTCGCAACTGGTATATCGTAACTCGCACCTCGAAACTCGCACCTCGAAACTCGTAACCCGTAAATCGCAGCTTATAACTCGCTTCTCAAAACCCGGAACTCGTATCTTGTGTATCGTAGCTTGTAACCCATTACCAATAACAAGGGACTCGTATCTTACCTCTTGTAGCTCGTAAATAGTTACCGATAAGTGGGAACTCGCACCTTGTATCTCGTGACGCGTAACTCAGAACTTGGAACACGTAACGATAATTCGGAGCTTGTATCTTGTATCTCTTACCTTGTAACTCGTAACTCGTAACTCGTTACCCATTACTCCGAACTCGTATCTTCTATCTCGGATCTCGCAAATCATTGCCGATAACCTAAGACTCGTATCCTAGATCTTGAAGATCGCAACTCGTTACCAATAAGTGGGAACTCGTATCTTGTATCTCGTGACGTTGTACTCAGAACTCGGAACTAGTAACACGTTACCCATAACTCGGAACTCGTATCTTATATATCGTAGCTTGTAATCCGTTACCGATAACCTGGAACTCGTATCTTGCACCTTATAGCTCGTAAATCGCTACCGATAAATCGGAACTCGCATCTTGTATCTCGTGACGCGTAACTCAGGACTCGGAACTCGAAAGTGTTACCGATAACTCGGAGCTCGTATCTTGTAACTCGTTACTCGTAACCCGTATCTCGTTGCTCATAACTCGGAGCTGGAATCTTGATCTCGGATCTTGCAAATCAATGACGATAACCTCGAACTCGTATCCTAGGTCTAGTAGTTCGTAACTCGTTACCGATAGGTGGAAACTCGCATCTTGTACCTCATGACGCGGAACTCAGAACTCGGAACTCGTAACAGGTAACCGATAACTCGGAGCTCGTATCTTGTGACTCGCAACTCGTTACCCATAACTCGGAACTCGTATCTTGTATCTAGTAGCTCGTAACTCATTACTGATTACCTGGAACCCGTATCTTTTGTCTCGTAACTCGTAACTAGTACCTCGTAGATCGTAAGTCGTAATTATTAACTCGTATATCGTAACTCGCAACTTGAAACTCGTAACTCGTAAATCGCAGCTTATAACTCGCTACTCATATCCCGGAACTCGCATCCTGTGTATCGTAGCTTGTAACCCATTATCAATAACAAAGAACTCGTATCTTGCCTCTCGTATCTCGTAAGTGGGAACTCGCAACTTGTATCTCGTGACGCGTAACTCAGAACTTGGATCTCGTAACACGTAACCGATAACTCGGATCTTGTAACTCGTAACTCGTTACCCATAACTCGGAACTCGTATCTTATATCTAGTAGCTCGCAACTCATTAATGATTACCTGGAACTCGTATCCTGTGTCTCGTAGGAAATAACTCGTTACGATAAATGAGAACTCGCTACTTGAAACTCGTTACTCGTAAATCGCAACTTATAACTCGCTACTCATAACCCGGAACTCGTATCTTGTGTATCGTAGCTTGTTACACATTACCAATAACAAGGAACTCGTATCTTGCATCTCGTAGCTTGTAAATCGTTACCGATAAGAGGGAACTTGCATATTGTATCTCGAAACTCGTAACTAGTACCGCGTAGATCGTAAGTCATAATTCGTAACTCGTAACTCTAAACTTGTAGCTCGTAAATCGCAGCTTATAACTCGCTACCCATAATCCGGAACTCGTACCTTGTGTATCGTAGCTTGTTACCCATTACCAATAACAAGGAACTCGTATCCTAGATCTAGTAGTTTGTAACTCGTTACCGATAGGTGGAAACTCGCATCTTGTATCTTATGACGCGGAACACAGAATTCGGAACTTGTATCAGGTAACCGATAACTCGGAGCTCGTATCTTGTAACTCGTAACTCGTTACCCATAACTCGGAACACATATCTTGTATCTAGTAGCTCGTAACTCATTACTGATTACCTGGAACTTGTATCTTGTGTCTCGTAGCTCATAACTCGTTACGATAAGTGGAAACTCGCATCTTGTATCTCGTAACTCGTAACTAGTGCCTCGTAGATGGTAAGTCGTAATTCGTATATCGTAACTCGTATATCGTAACTCGCAACTCGAAACTCGTAACTTGAAACTCGTAACTCGAAACTCGTAACTCGTAAATCGCAGCTTATAACTCGCTACTCATAACCCGGAACTGATATCTTGTGTATCGTAGCTTGTAGCACATTACCAATAACAAGGTACTCGTATATTGCCTCTCGTAGCTCGTAAATCGTTACCGATAAGTGAGAACCCGCAACTTGCATCTCGTGACGCGTAACTCAGAACTTGGAACTCGTAACACGTTACCGATAACTCGGAGCTCGTATCTTGTATCACTTACCTTGCAAGTAGTAACCCGTAACCCGTAACTCGTTGCCTATAACTTCGAACTCGAATCTTGATCTCGTATCTTGTAAATCAATGACGATAACCTCGAACTGGCGTGCTAGATCTAGTAGTTGGTAACTCGTTACAATTAGGTGGAAACTTGCATCTTGTATCTCTTGACGCGAAACTCAGAACTCGGAACTCGTAACGCGTAAGCGATAACTCGATGCGCGTATCTTATAGCTCGTAACTCGTTACAGATAACTCGGAACTCGTATCTAGTATCTAGTAGCTCGTAACTCATAGCTGATTCCCTGGAACTCGTATCTTGCATCTCGTAGCTCGTAAATCGTTACCGATAAATGGGAACTCGCATCTTGTATCTCGTGACGCGTAACTCAGGACTCGGAACTCGAAAGTGCTACCGATAGTTCGGAGGTTGTGTCTTGTATCACTCACTTTGTAACTCGTAACTCGTAACCCGTAACTTGTTGCCCATAACTCGGAACTCGAATGTTGACCTCGAATCTTGCAAATCAATGACGATAACCTCGAACTCGTATCCTAGATCTGGTAGTTCGTAACTCGTTACCGATAGGTGGAAACTCGCGTCTTGTATCTCATGACGCGAAACTCGGAACCCGTAACAGGTAACCGATAACTCGGAGCTCGTATGTTGTAGCTAGTAGCACGTAACTCATTACTGATTACCTGAAGCTCGTATCTTGTGTCTCGTAGCTCGCAACTCGTTACGATGAGTGGGAACTCGCATCTTGTATCTCGAACTCGTAACTAGTACCTCGTAGATCGTAATCGTAATTCTTAACTCGTATATCGTAACTCGCAACTCGAAATTCTTAACTCAAAACTTGTAACTCTTAACTCGCAAATCGCAGCTTATAACTCGCTACTCATAACTAGGAACTCGTATCTTGTGTATCGTAGCTTGTATTTCATTACCAATAACGAGGAACTCGTACCTCGCCTCTCGCAGCTAGTAAAACGTTACCGATAAGCGGGAACTCGCATATTGTATCTCGTAACTCGTAACTAGTACCTCGTAGATCGTAAGTCGTAATTCGTAACTCGTAACTCGGAACTCGGAACTCGTAGCTCGTAGCTCGTAAATCGCAGCTTATAACTCGCTTCCCATAACCCGGAACTCGTACCTTGTGTATCGTGACGCGTAACACAGGACTTGGAACTCGGAACTCGAAAGCGTTACTGTTAACTCGGAGCTCGTATCTTGTAAAACTTATCTTGTAACTCGTTACTCGTAACCCGTAACTCGTTGCTCATATCTCGGAATTCGAATCTTGATCTCGGATCTTGCAAATCAATGACGATAACCTCGAATTCGTATGCTAGATCTAGTAGTTCGTATCTCGTTACCGATAGGTGGAAACTCGCATCTTGTACCTCATGACGCGGAACTCAGAACTCGGAACTCGTAACAGGAAACCGATAACTCGGAGCTCGTATCCTGTGACTCGCAACTCGTTACCCATAACTCGGAACTCGTATCTTATATCTAGTAGCTCGCAACTCATTACTGATTACCTGGAACACGTATCCTGTGTCGCGTAGGTCGTTACTCGTTACGATAAATGAGAACTCGCAACTTGAAACTCGTTACTCGTAAATCGCAGCTTATAACTCGCTACTCATAACCCGGAACTCGTATCTTTTGTATTGTAGCCTTGTTACCCATTACCAATAACAAGGAACTCGTATCTTGCATCTCGTAGCTCGTAAATCGTTACCAATAAGAGGGAACTCGCATATTGTATCTCGTAACTCGTAACTAGTACCTCGTAGATCGTAGGTCATAATTCGTAACTCGTAACTCGTAACTCGTAACTCGTAACTCGTAACTCGTAACTCGTAACTCGTAACTCGTAACTCGTAACTCGTAACTCGTAACTCGTAACTCGTAACTCGTAACTCGTAACTCGTAACTCGTAACTCGTAAATCGCAGCTTATAACTCGCTACTCATAACCCGGAACTTGTATCTTGTGTATCGTAGTTTGTAGTCCATTACCAATAACAAGGAACTCGTATATTGCCTCTGGTAGCTCGTAAATCGTTACCGATAGGTGGGAGCTCGCAACTTGCATCTCGTGACGCGTAACTCAGAACTTTGTACTCATAACCTGTTACCGATAACTCGGAGCTTGTATCTTGTATCTCTTACCTTGTAACTCGTAACTCGTAACACTTAACCCGTTACCCATTACTCGGAACTCGTATCTTCTATCTCGGATCTCGCAAATCATTGCCGATAACATGGAACTCGTATCCTAGATCATGAAGGTCGTAACTCGTTACCAATAACTCGGAGCTCGTATCTTATATACCGTAACTTGTAATCCATCACCGATAACCTGGAAGTCGTATCTTGCATCTCGTTGCTCGTAAATCGTTACCGATAAATGGGAACGTGCATCTAGTATCTCGTAACGCGTAACTCAGGACTCGGAACTCGAAAGTGTTACCGATAACTCGGAGCTCGTATCTGATATCACTTACCTTGTACCTGGTAACCCGTAACCCGTAACTCGTTGCCCATAACTTCGAACTCGAATCTTGATCTCGGATCTTGTAAATCAATGAAGATAACCTCGAACTCGTGTCCTAGAACTAGCAGTTCGTAACTCATTACCGATAGGTGGAAGCTCGCATCTTGTATCTCATGACGCGAAGCTCAGAACTTGGAACTCGTAAAGCGTAACCGATAACTCGGAGCTCGTATCTTGTAACTCATAACTCGTTACCCATAACTCGGAACACGTAAATCGCAGCTTATAACTCGCTACCCATAATCCAGAACTCGTACCTTGTGTATCGTATCTTGTAAGCCATTACCAATAACAAGGAGCTCGTATCTTGCCTCTCGTATCTCGTAAATCGCTACCGATAAGTGGGAACTCGCAACTTGTATCTCGTGACGCGTAACTCAGAACTTGGATCTCGTAACGTGTTACCGATAATTCGGAGCTTGTATCTCGTATCTCTTACCTTGTAACTCGTAACTCGTAACACTCAACCTGTTACCCATTACTCGGAACTCGTATATTCTATCTCGGATCTCGCAAATCATTGCCGATAACCTGGAACTCATATCCTAGATCTTGAAGATCGTAACTCGTTACCAATAAGTGGGAACTCGTACCTTGTATCTTGTGACGTGTAACCCAGAGCTCGGAACTAGCAACGCGTTACCGATAACTCGAAGCCCGTATCTTGTATCACATACCTTGTAAGTCGTAACTCGTAACTCGTAACTCGTTACCCATAACTCGGAGCTCGTATCTTGTAACTCGTAACTCGTTACCCATAACTCGGAACTCGTATCTTGTATCTAGTAGCTCGCAACTCATTACTGATTACCTGGAACTCGTATCTTGTGTCTTGTAGCTCGTAACTCTTCACGATAAGTGGAAATTCGCATCTTGTATCTCGTAACTCGGAACTAGTGCCTCGTAGATCGTAAGTCGTAATTCGTAACTCGTAACTCGTAAATCGGAGCTGATAACTCGCTACTCATAACCCGGAACTGATATCTTGTGTATTGTAGCTTGTAGCCCATTACCAATAACAAGGAACTCGTATAATGCCTCTCGTAGCTCGTAAATCGTTACCGATAAGTGGGAAATCGCAACTTGCATCTCGTGACGCGTAACTCAGAACTTGGAACTCATAACGTGTTACCGATAATTCGGAGCTTGTATCTCGTATCTCTTACCTTGTAACTCGTAACTCGTAACACTCAACCTGTTACCCATTACTCGGAACTCGTATATTCTATCTCGGATCTCGCAAATCATTGCCGATAACCTGGAACTCATATCCTAGATCTTGAAGATCGTAACTCGTTACCAATAAGTGGGAACTCGTACCTTGTATCTTGTGACGTGTAACCCAGAGCTCGGAACTAGCAACGCGTTACCGATAACTCGAAGCCCGTATCTTGTATCACATACCTTGTAAGTCGTAACTCGTAACTCGTAACTCGTTACCCATAACTCGGAACTCGTATCTTATATATCGTAACTTGTAATCCATTACCGATAACCTGGAACACGTATCTTGCATCTCGTTGCTTGTAAATCGTTACCGATGAGTGGGATATCGCAACTTGTATCTCGTGACGCGTAACTCAGAACTTGGAACTCGTAACGCGTTACCGATAACTCGGAGCTCGTATCTATATACCGTAACTTGTAATCCATCACCGATAACCTGGAACTCGTGTCTTGCATCTCGTTGCTCGTAAATCGTTTCCGATAAATGGGAACCCGCATCTTGTAACTCGTTGCCCATAACTCGGAACTCGAATCTTGATCTCGGATCTTGTAAATCAGTGACGATAACCTCGAACTCGTATCCCAGATCTAGCTGTTCGAAGCTTGTTGACTCATGACGCGTAACTCAGAACTTGGAACTCGTAACGTGTTACCGATAACTCGGAGCTTGTATCTTGTATCTCTTACCTTGTAACTTGTACCTCGTAACTCGTTACCCATTACTCGGAACTCGTATCTTCTATCTCGGATCTTGCAAATCATTGCCGATAACCTGAAACTCGTATCCCAGATCTTGAAGATCGCAACCCGTAACCAATAAGTGGGAACTCACATCTTGTATCTCGTGACGTATAACTCAAAACTCGAAATTAGCAACGCGTTACCGATAACTCGGAGCTTGTCTCTTTTATCTCTTACCTTGTAACTCGTAACTTGTAACTCGTTCCCATTACTCGGAACTCGTACCTTCTATCTCGGGTCTCGCAAATCATTGCCGGTAACCTGGGACTCGTATCCTACATCTTGAAGATCGCAACTCGTTACCAATAAGTGGGAACTCGCATCTTGTATCTCGTGACGTGTAACTCAGAACTCGGAACTAGTAACGCGTTACCGATAACTCGGAGCTCGTATCTTGTAACTCGTAACTCGTTACCCATAACTCGGAACTCGTATCTTATATATTGTAACTTGTAATCCACTACCAATAACCTGGAACTCGTATCTTGCATCTCGTAGTTCGTAACTCGTTACCGATAAGTGGGAACTCGCAACTTGTATCTCTTGACGCGTAACTCAGAACTTGGAACTGGTTACTCGTTACCCATAACTCGGAACTCGTATCTTATATATCGTAACTTGTAATCCATTACCGATAACCTGTAACTCGTATCTTGCATCTCGTAGCTCGTAAATCATTACCGATAAATGGGAACTCGCATCTTGTATCTCGTGACACGTAACTCAGGACTCGGTTTTCGAAAGCGTAACCGATAACTCGGTGCGCGTATCTTATAACTCGTAACTCGTTACGGATAACTCGGCACTCGTATCTTGTATCTAGTAGCTCATAACTCATAACTGATTACCTGGGACTCGTATCTTGTATCTCGTAGCTCGTAACTCGTTACGAAAAGTGGGAACTCGCATCTTGTATCTCGTAACTCATAACCCGGAACTCGTATCTTGTGTATCGTAGCTTGTAACCCATTACCAATAACAAGGAACTCGTATCTTGCCTCTCGTAGCTCGTAAATCGTTACCGATAAGTGGGAACTCGCAACTTGTATCTCGTGACGCGTAATTCAGGACTTGGAACTTGTTACTCGTTACCCATAACTCGGAACTCGTATCTTATAAATCGTAACTTGTAATCCATTACCGATAACCTGGAACTCGTATCTTGCATCTCGTAGCTCGTAAATCATTACCGATAAATGGGAACTCGCATCTTGTATCTCGTGACGCGTAACTCAGGACTTGGAACCCGAAAGAGTTACCGACAACTCGGAGCTAGTATCTTGTACCACTCACCTTGTAACTCGTAACTCGTTACCCATTACTCGGAACTCGTATCTTCTATCTCGGATCTCGCAAATCATTGCCGAAAACCTGAAACTCGTATCCTAGATCTTAAAGATCGTAACTGGTTACGAATGTGGGAACTCGCATCTTGTATCTCATGACGTGTAACTCAGAACTCGGAACTAGTAACGCGTTACCGATAACTCGCATCTTGTATCTCGTGACGCGTAACTCAGGACTAGGAACACGAAAGTGTTACCGATAACTCGTATCTTGTATCACTTACCTTGAAAAACGTATCTCGTAACCCGTAACTTGTTGCCCATAACTTGGAACTCGAATCTTGATCTAGAATCTTGTAAATCAATGACGGTAACCTCGAACTCGTATCCTAGTAGTAGTAGTTCGTAACTAGTTACCGATAGTGGACACTCGCATCTTGTATCTCATGACGCGTAACTCAGAACTCAGTTTTCGAAAGCGTAACCGATAACTCGGTGCGCGTATCTTATAACTCGTAACTCGTTACGGATAACTCGGCACTCGTATCTTGTATCTAGTAGCTCATAACTCATAACTGATTACCTGGGACTCGTATCTTGTATCTCGTAGCTCGTAACTCGTTACGAAAAGTGGGAACTCGCATCTTGTATCTCGTAACTCATAACCCGGAACTCGTATCTTGTGTATCGTAGCTTGTAACCCATTACCAATAACAAGGAACTCGTATCTTGCCTCTCGTAGCTCGTAAATCGTTACCGATAAGTGGGAACTCGCAACTTGTATCTCGTGTGCGTAACTGAGAACTTGAAACTCGTAACGCGTTATCGACAACTCGGAATCCATTACCGATAACCTGGAACTCGTATCCTGCATCTCGTAGCTCGTAAATCGTAACCGATGAATGGGAACTCGCATTTTGTATCTCGTGACGCGTAACTCAGGACTCGAACCTCGAAAGTGTTACCGATAACTCGGAGCTAGTATCTAGTATCACTTACCATGTCGTTTGACTCTTTTTGCTGCTTTCCACAGAGAATAACCAGAATCTTTACGATCAGTTAACGATTCTAAGTAATTAAAAGATTTATTGTTAAGTTGTTGAATTTCTCGCTTCAGCTTTTGCGTTTTGTTGTTAAGAATATTTTTGTCTACTGGATCTCTCTATTGCCATTTACGCCGGGCCCTCCGTTTTTCAGCCACTAATTCTCTTATTTCTGTCGGATAGTTATTTCCTTTAGTAATATGATTAGATGGTTTAGTGCTATCGAACGCAGCATTTTGTATGATTTTCACAAAATTTTCGGCTTCAAAATCTAGTTGTTGATTTGTTTTCAGGCAAATATTTAGATTGATATTATTCTCAATTTTATGTCTGAAGTTATCCCAATCAGTGGAATTAGTGACCAGCATAGGGCGAGATTCTTTCTTAATTATTGTTTCGCTGAGAGTAATTATAACCGCAGAATGGTCTGAATCCATATCAAAATTTTCGTCAACCTCCAAAAAATTGGGAGAAACTTTCTTTGTTATGAGAAAGTCTAACAGATCGGGTATTTTGTTGACATCTGTTGGCCAGTAGGTGGGCTTACCTGAAGAGTGATATTCACATCCCAGCTCTCTGATCGCATCACGCAAATCTCTACCCTTAGTAGTGGTTAGTCTTGAGCCCCAGTCAACGTGCTTTGCATTAAAGTCTCCTCCAATTATAAATCTTTCACCTGCTTGTTTGAGAAATTCTTTGTAGTCAGACGTTGTTTAATTATGCCTTGGTGAGAAGTAAGCTGCCCCAATTATCAGATTTTGCTTTGTAGAATTAACACAAACTAGTGTAAGTTGCACTTCCGCTTCCTGAATGTGCTTCTCTTCATGATGCTTGATCGACTCTTTGATGATAACTGCGCTTCCACCTTTCGCTTTGTTGTCCGGGTAAAAAGTATGATAGGTTTTATACCCTTGAACCTTAAGGTATGATTCTTTAGTGAAATGTGTTTCGGAAATCAGAGATGCATCTATATTTTGGGTTACCAAAAATACCTCTAGCTCCGCCCTTTTGTTTAGAATGCCATTAGCATTCCAGGTACCAATTCTCAAGTCTTTTCTGTCCATTAATGTTTGGTAGCAGCAACAGTACTTCGAACTTCTAGCCTGCCGAGTCTATCATTGACTTGTTTAAACATTGTCATCAAGCTGAGATACACTTGATGGTCTTGTACCACGTTACTTGAGGCTGCAACTGAACTTTGTATATGCTGATTTTGAGCGGCTTGTGCGTATGATACGCCTGGCTTAGCTGTATTGGAGATAAATTCTCTTCGGGCTGTAGGTGGTTTTCTAGCTTCATCTTTACGTTTCTGGAGCTGTTTGGCAATTTCACAACCCCTATAGTTGGCCAGATGGAGCTCACCGCAGTTTGCGGGAAGATATTTCGGTTTTGAGCAATCTTTGTTAGCATGGTTCTTTGCAGACTTAACGCAAACAGGATCACGTCTGCAGTATTTCTGAGTATGTCCATACCTTTGACATCTTTTACACTGTGGTATCATTTTGTTAGCTCGTATTGCTTCTATTTTGACTTTCATGGAGCATATATATTATATTTCGAATATATTTTTGATATCTTCCGATTTGTCAAGTGAGAATAAACAAAGGAAGATTTACAAGTCCCTCAGGAGTTTTTTTACGTTTTGGCTCTGCACTCAGTATTTTGAAGTTTTGAAGTGCCAAATTATTGACTATGTCATTGGGAGACCATGTGGGGTGCAAGTGTCTTGCCATAACTCTTATGGACCTTTCCTGCTTATTTTCATAGGAGTGCCATTGTTGCTTCTCACGCTCCATAGTCTGAATTGATATTCTATATTCGTCTGGTATGTCCACATTAATTTTGATCTGCTGGTTATTGAGACAAACTGCCTTATATTTAAGATTATCTTTGAACTCGGAACTGGTAATGCGTAACCGATAACTCGGTGCGCGTATCTTGTAACTCGTAACTCGTTACCCATAACTCGGAATTCGTATCTTGTATCTAGTAGCTTGTAACTCATTACTGATTACCTGGAATTCGTGTCATGTGTCTCGTAGCTCATAACTCGATACGATAAGTAGGAAATCGCAACTTGTATCTCGTGACGCGTAACTCGGAACTTGGAACTCGTAACCCGTTACCGACAACTTAGAGCCTGTATCTTGTATATCTTACCTTGTAACTCGTAGCTCGTAACTAGTTAGCCATTACTCGGAACTCGTATCTTCTATCTCAGATCTCGCAAATCATTGCCCGATAACCTGGAACTGGTATCGTAGATCTTGAAGGTCGTAACTCGTTACCAATAAGTGGGAACTCGCATCTTGTATCTCGTGACGTGTAACTCAGAACTCGGAACTAGTAACGCGTTACCAATAACTCGGAGCTTCTATCTTGTAACTCGTAACTCGTAACTCGTAACTCGTAACTCGTTACCCATAACTTGGAACTCGTATCTTATATATCGTAGCTTGTAATCCAATACCGATAACCTGGAACTCGTATCTTGCATGTCGTAGCACGTAAATCGTTACCGATAAATGGCAACTTGCATCTTGTATCTCGTGACGCGTAACTCAGGACTCGGAACTCGAAAATGTTACCGATAACTCGGAGCTCCTGTCATGTATCATTTACCTTGTAACTCGTAAGTCGTGACTCGTAACTCGTTGCTCATAACTCGTAACTCGAATCTTGATCTCGGATCTTGCAAATCAATGACGATAACCTCGAACTCGTATCTTAGATCTAGTAGTTCGTAACTCGTCACCGATAGGTGGAAACTCGCATCTTGTATCTCATGACGCGAAACTCAGAACTCGTTTTTCGAAAGCGTAACCGATAACTCGGTGCGCGTATCTTATAACTCGTAACTCGTTACCCATAACTCGGAACTCGTATCTTTTATCTAGTAGCTCGTAGCTCATTACTGATTACCTGGAACTCGTATCTTGTGTCTCGCAGCTCGTAACTTGTTACGATAAGTGGGAACTCGCATCTTGTATCTCGTAACTCGCGATAGTACCTCGTAGATAGTAAGTCGTATCCCGTAACTCGTTGCCCATAACTCGGAACTCGAATCCTGATCTCGTAAGTCGATGACGATAACCTCTAACTCGTATCCTAGATCTAGTAGTTCGTAACTCGTTACCGATAGGTGGAAACTCGCATCTTGTATCGCATGACGCGAAACTCAGAACTCGGAACTCGTAACGCGTAACCGATAACTCGGTGCACGTATCTTATAACTCGTAACTCGTTACAGATAACTCGGAACTCGTATCTTGTATCTAGTAGCTCATAACTCATAACTGATAATCTGGGACTCATATCTTGTGTCTCGTAGCTCGTAACTCGTTACGTTAAGAGGGAACTCGCATCTTGTATCTCGTGACGCGTAACTCAGGACTCGGAACTCGAAAGTGTTACCTATAGCTCGGAGCTTGTATCGTGTATCTCTTACCTTGTAACTCGTGACTCGTAACTTGTTACCCGTCTCTCGGAACTCGTATCTTCAATCTCGGATCTCGCAAATCATTGCCGATAACCTGGAACTCGTATCCTAGACCTTGAAGATCGTAACTCGTTACCAATAAGTGGGAATTCGCATCTTGTATCTCGTGACGTGTAACTGAGAACTTGGAACTAGTAACGCGTTACCGAAAACTCGGAGCTTCTATCTTGTAACTCGTAACTCGTAACTCGTTACCCATAACTTGGAACTCGTATCTTATATATCGTAGCTTGTAATCCAATACCGATAACCTGGAACTCGTATCTTGCATGTCGTAGCACGTATATCGTTACCGATAAATGGCAATTCGCATCTTGACGCGTAACTCAGGACACGGAACTCGAAAATGTTACCGATAACTCGGAGCTCGTGTCTTGTATCACTTACCTTGTAACTCGTAAATCCTGACTCGTAACTCGTTGCTCATAACTCGTAACTTGAATCTTGATCTCGGATATTGCAAATCAATGACGATAACCTCGAACTCGTATCTTAGATCTAGTAGTTCGTAACTCGTCACCGATAGGTGGAAACTCGCATCTTGTATCTCATGACGCGAAACTCAGAACTCGGTTTTCGAAAGCGTAACCGATAACTCGGTGCGCGTATCTTATAACTCGTAACTTGTTACCCATAACTCGGAACTCGTATCTTTTATCTAGTAGCTCGTAGCTCATTACTGATTACCGGGAACTCGTATCTTGTGTCTCGCAGCTCGTAACTCGTTACGATAAGTGGGAACTCGCATCTTGTATCTCGTAACTCGCGATAGTACCTCGTAGATAGTAAGTCGTAACCCGTAACACGTTGCCCATAACTCGGAACTCGAATCTTGATCTCGGATCTTTTAAGTCGATGACGATAATCTCGAACTCGTATCCTAGATCTTGAAGATCGTAACTCGTTACCAATAAGTGGGAATTCGCATCTTGTATCTCGTGACGTGTAACTCAGAACTTGGAACTAATAACGCGTTACCGAAAATTCGGAGCTTCTATCTTGTAACTCGTAACTCGTAACTGGTAACTCGTTACCCATAACTTGGAACTCGTATCTTATATATCGTACCTTGTAATCCAACACCGATAACCTGGAACTCGTATCTTGCATCTCGCAGCTCATAAATCGTTACCGATAAATGGGAACACGCATCTTGTATCTCGTGACGTTTAACTCAGGACTTGGAACTCGAAGGTGTTACTGACAACTCGGAGCTCGTATCTTGTATCACTTACCTTGTAACTCGTAACTCGTAACCCGTAACTCGTTGCTCATAACTCAGTGACGATAAGCTCGAACTCGTATCCTAGATATAGTTGTTCGAAACTTGTTACCGATAGGTGGAAGCTCGCATCTTGTATCTCATGACGCGTAACTCAGAACTTGGAACTCGTAACAGGTAACCGATAACTCCTAGCTCGTATCTTGTAACTCGTAACTCGTTACCCATAACTCGGAATTCGTATCTTGTATCTAGTAGCTCGTAACTCATTACTGATTACCTGGAACTCGTATCATGCATCTCGTTGCTCGTAAATCGTTTCCGATAAATTGGAATTCGCATCTTGTATCTCGTGACGCGTAATTCAGGACTCGGAACTCGAAAGTGCTACCGATAGCTCGGAGCTCGTGTCTTGTATCACTTACCTTGTAACTCGTAACTCTTAACCCGTAACTCGTTGCCCATAACTCGGAACTCGAATCTTGACCTCGGACCTTGCAAATCAATGACGATAACCTCGAACTCGTATCCTAGATCTGGTAGTTCGTAACTCGTTACCAATAGGTGGAAACTCGCGTCTTGTATCTCATGACGCGAAACTCGGAACCTGTAACAGGTAACCGATAACTCGGAGCTCGTAAGTTGTAGCTAGTAGCACGTTACTCATTACTGATTACCTGAAGCTCGTATCTTGTGTCTCGTAGCTCGCAACTCGTTACGATAAGTGGGAACTCGCATCTTGTATCTCGAACTCGTAACTAGTACCTCGTAGATCGTAATCGTAATTCGTAACTCCTAACTCGTATATCGTAACTCGTAACTCGAAATTCTTAACTCGAAACTTGTAACTCTTAAATCGCAAATCGCAGCTTATAACTCGCTACCCATAACCAGGAACTCGTATCTTGTGTATCGTAACTTGTATTTCATTACCAATAACGAGGAACTCGTAGCTCGCCTCTCGCAGCTCGTAAATCGTTACCGATAAGTGGGAACTCGCATATTGTTTCTCGTAACTCGTAACTAGTACCTCGTAGATCGTAAGTCGTAATTCGTAACTCGCAGCTCGTAAATCGCAGCTTATAACTCGCTACCCATAATCCGGAACTCGTACCTTGTGTATCGTAGCTTGTAACCCATTACCAATAACAAGGAACACGTATCTTGCATCTCGTTGCTCGTAAATCGTTACCAATAAATGGGAACTCGCATCTAGTATCTCGTGACGCGTAACTCAGGACTCGGAACTGGAAAGTGTTACTATAACTCGGAGCTCGTATCTTGTATCGCTTACCTTGTAACTCGTAACTAGTAACTCATAACTCGTTACCCATTACTCGAAACTCGTTTCTTCTATCTCGGATCTCGCGAATCACTGCCGATAACCTGGAACTCGGTTCCTAGATCATGAAGATCGTAACTCGTTACTAATAAGTGGGAACCCGCATATTGTATCTCGTAACGTGTAACTCAGAACTCGGAACTCGAAGGTTTTACCGACAACTCGGAGCTCGTATCTTGTATCACGTACCTTGTAAGTCGTAACTCGTAACTCGTAACACGTTACCCATAACTCGGAACTCGTATCTTATATATCGTAACTTGTAATCCATTACCGATAACCGGGAACACGTATCTTGCATCTCGTTGCTTGTGAATCGTTACCGATAAGAGGAATACCGCAACTTGTATCTCGTGACGCGTAACTCAGAACTTGAAACTCGTAACGTGTTACCGATAACTCGAAGCTTGTATCTTGTATATCTTACTTTGTAACTCGTAACTCGTAACTCGTTACCCATTACTCGGAACTCGTATTTTCTATCTCGGATCTCGCAAATCATTGTCGATAACCTGAGACTTGTATCCTAGATCTTAAAGATCGCAACTCGTTACCAATAAGTGGAAACTCGCATCTTGTATCTCGTGACGTGTAACTTAGAACTCGGAACTAGTAACGCGTTACCGATAACTCGGAGCTCGTATCTTGTAACTCGTAACTCGTAACTCGTTACCCATAACTCGGAACTCGTATCTTATATATTGTAACTTGTAATCCACTACCAATAACCTGGAACTCGTATCTTGCATCTCGTAGATCGTTAATCGTTACCGATAAATGGAAAATCGCATCTTGTATCTCATGACGCGTAACTCAGGTCTCGGAACTCGAACGTGTTACCGATAGTTCGGAGCTCGTATCTTGTATCACTTATCTTGTAACACGTAACTCGTAACTCGTTACCCATAACTCGGAAATCGTATCTTGTATCCAGTAGCTCGTAACTCATTACTGATTACCTGGAACTAGTATCTTGTGTCTCGTAGCTCGTAACTCGTTACGATAAGTGGGAATTCGAATCTTGTATCTCGTAACACGTAACTAGTACTTCGTAGAACGTAAGTTGTAATTCGTAACTCGTAACTCGTATATCGTAACTGGCAACTCGAAAATCGTAACTCGTAACTCGTAAATCGCAGCTTATAACTCGCTACTTAAATCCCGGAACTCGCATCTTGTGTATCATAGCTTGTAACCCATTATCAATAACAAGGACCTCGTATCTTGTCTCATAGCTCGTATATCGTTACCGATAAGTGGGAACTTGGAACTTGTATTTCGTGACGCGTAACTCAGAACTTGGTACTCGTAACGCGTTACCGACAACTCGAAGCCTGTATCTTGTATATCTTACCTTGTAACTCGTTACCTATGACTCGGAACTCGTATCTTCTATCTCGGATCCTGCAAATCATTGCCGGTAACCTGGAACTCGTATCCTAGATCTTGAAGATCGTAGCTCGTTGCTAATAAGTGGGAACTCGCACCTTGTATCTCGTGACGTGTAACTTAGAACTCGGAACTAATAACGCGTTACCGATAACTCGGAGCTTGTTTCTTGTAACTCGTAACTCGCTACTCATAACTCAGAACTCGTATCTTATATATCGTAACTTGCAATCCATTACCGATAACTTGGAACTCGTATCTTGTGCATCGTAGCTTGTAACCCATTACCAATAATAAGGAGCTCATATCTTGCCTCTCGTAGTTCGTAAATCGTTACCGATAAGTGGGAAATCGCTACTTGTATCTCGTGACGCATAACTCAGAACTTGGAACTCATAACGCGTTACCGATAACTCGGAGCCTGTATCTTCTATCTCTTTACTTGTAACTCGTAACTCGTAACTCGTAACTCGTAACTCGTAACTCGTAACTCGTAACTCGTAACCCATAACTCGGAACTCGCATCTTATATATCGTAACTTGTAATCCATTACCGATAACCTGGAACATGTATCTTGCATCTCGTTGCTCGTAAATCGTTACCGATAAATGGTAACTCGTATCTTGTATCTCGTGACGCCCAACTCAGGACTCCGAGCTCGAAAGTGTTACCGATAATTCGGAACTCGTATCTTGTATCACTTACTTTGTAACTCGTAACCCGTAACTCGTTGCCCATAACTCGGAACTCAAATCTTGATCTCGTTTCTTGTAAATCAATGACGATAACCTCGAACTCGTGTCCTAGAACTAGTAGTTCGTAACTCGTTACCGATAGGTGGAAGCTCGCATCTTGTATCTCATGACGCGAAACTCAGAACTTGGAACTCGTAAAGCGTAACCGATAACTCGGAGCTCGTATCTTGTGACTCGTAACTCGTTACCAATAACTCGGAACACGTATCTCGTTTCTAGTAGCTCGTAACTCATTACTGATTACCTGGAACTCGTATCTGGTGTCTCGTAGCTCGTAACTGCTTACGATAAGCGGGAACTCGCATCTTGTATCTCATAACTCGTAACTAGTACCTCGTATATCGTAACTCGCAGCTCGTAACTTGAAACTTGTAACTCGAAACTCGTAACTCGTATATCGCAGCTTATAACTCGCTACTCATAACTCGGAGCGCATATCTGGTGTATCGTAGCTTGTAAGACATTACCAATAACAAGGAACTTGTATATTGCCTATTGTAGCTCGTGAATCGTTACCGATAAGTGGGAAAAGGCAACTTGTATCTCGTGACGCGTAACTTAGAACTTGCAACTCGTAACGGGTTACTGATAACTCGGAGCTTGTATCTTGTATCTCTTACCTTGTAGCTTGTAACTCGTAACTCGTTACCCATTACTCGGAACTCGTATCTTCTATCTCGGATCTCGCAAATCAAAGCCGATAACCTGCAACTCGTATCCTAGATCTTGAAGATCGTAACTCGTTACCAATAAGTGGGAACTCACATCTTATATCTCGTGATGTATAACTCAGAACTCGGAACTAGTAACGCGTTACCGATAACTCGGAGCTTGTATCTTGTTACTTGTAACTCGTAACTCGTTACTCATAACTCCTAACACCTATCTTATATATCGTAACTTGCAATCCTTTACCAATAACCTGGAACTCGTATCTTGTGTATCGTAGCTTGTAACCCATTTTCAATAACAAGGAACTCGTATCTTGCCTCTCGTAAATCATTACCGATAAGTGGGAACTCGCAACTTGTATCTCGTGACGCGAAACTCAGAACTCGGAACTCGTAACGCGTAACCGATGACTCGGAGCTCGTATCTTGTAACTCGTAACTCTTTACCCATAACTTGAAACTCGTATCTTGTATCTAGTAGCTCGTAACCCATTACTGATTACCTGGAACTCGCAACTTGTATCTCGTAACCCGTAACTAGTACATCGTAGATCTTAAGTCGTAATTCGTTACTCGCAACTCGTTTATCGTAACTCGCAACTCGAAACTCGTAACTCGTAACTCGCAACTCGAAACTCGAAACTCGTAACTCGTAACTCGTAACTCGTAACTCGTAACTGGTAACTCGTAACTCGTAACTCGTAACTCGTAACTCGTAACTCGTAACTCGTAACTCGTAACTCGTAACTCGTAACTCGTAACTCGTAACTCGTAACTCGTAACTCGTAACTCGTAACTCGTAACTCGTAACTCGTAACTCGTTACTCGTAACTCGTAACTCGTAACTCGTAACTCGTAACTCGTAACTCGTAACTCGTAACTCGTAACTCGTAACTCGTAACTCGTAACTCGTAACTCGTAACTCGTAACTCATAACCCGTAACTGGTTGCTCATAACTCGGGACTCGAATCTTAATCTCGGATCTTGCAAATCAATGACGATAACCTCGAACTCGTATCCTAGATCTAGTAGTCCGTAACGCGTCACCGATAGGTGGAAACTCGCATTTTGTATCTCTAGACGTGGAACTCAGAACTCGGAACTTGTATCAGGTAACCGATAACTCGGAGCTCGTATCTTGTAACTCGTAACTCGTTACCCATAACTCGGAACTCATATCTTGTATCTAGTAGCTCGTAACTCATTACTGATTACCTGGAACTCGTATCTTGTGTCTCGTAGCTCGTAACTCGTTACGATAAGTGGAAACTCGCATCTTGTATCTCGTAACTTGTAACTAGTACCTCGTAGATTGTAAGTCGTAATTCCTAACTCGTAACTCGTACATCGTAACTCGTAACTCGCAACTCGAAACTCGAAACTCGTAACTCGTAACTCGTAACTCGTAACTCGTAACTCGTAACTCGTAACTCGTAACTCGTAACTCGTAACTCGTAACTCGTAACTCGTAACTCGTATCTCGTAACTCGTAACTCGTAACTCGTAACTCGTAACTCGTAACTCGTAACTCGTAACTCGTAACTCGTAACTCGTAACTCGTAACTCGTAACTCGTAACTCGTAACTCGTAACTCGTAACTCGTAACTCGTAACTCGTAACTCGTAACTCGTAACTCGTAACTCGTAACTCGTAACTCGTAACTCGTAACTCGAAACTCGTAACTCGTAACTCGTAACTCGTAACTCGTAACTCGTAACTCGTAACTCGTAACTCGTAACTCGTAACTCGTAACTCGTAACTCGTAACTCGTAACTCGTAACTCGTAACTCGTAACTCGTAACTCGTAACTCGTAACTCGTAACTCGTAACTCGTAACTCGTAACTCGTAACTCGTAACTCGTAACTCGTAACTCGAAACTCGAAACTCGAAACTCGTAACTCGTAACTCGTAACTCGTAACTCGTAACTCGTAACTCGTAACTCGTAACTCGTAACTCGTAACTCGTAACTCGTATCTCGTAACTCGTAACTCGTAACTCGTAACTCGTAACTCGTAACTCGTAACTCGTAACTCGTAACTCGTAACTCGTAACTCGTAACTCGTAACTCGTAACTCGTAACTCGAAACTAGTAACTCGTAACTCGTAACTCGTAACTCGTAACTCGTAACTCGTAACTCGTAACTCGTAACTCGTAACTCGTAACTCGTAACTCGTAACTCGTAACTCGTAACTCGTAACTCGTAACTCGTAACTCGTAACTCGTAACTCGTAACTCGTAACTCGTAACTCGTAACTCGTAACTCGTAACTCGTAACTCGTAACTCGTAACTCGTAACTCGTAACTCGTAACTCGTAACGCGTAAATCGTAACTCGTAACACTTAACCCGTTACCCATTACTCGGGACTCGTATCTTCTATCTCGGATCTCGCAAATCATTGCCGATAACCTGGAACTCGTATCCTAGATCATGAAGATCGTTAGTTGTTACCAATAAGTGGGATATCGCAACTTGTATCTCGTAACGCGTAACTCAGAACTTGGAACTCGTAACACGTTACCGATAACTCGGAGCTCGTATCTTATATACCGTAACTTGTAATCCATCACCAATAACCTGGAACTTGTATCTCGCATCTCGTTGCTCTTAAATCGTTACCGATAAATGGAATCTCGCATCTAGTATCTCGTGACGCGTAACTCAGGACTCGGAACTCGAAAGTGTTACCGATAACTCGGAGCTCGTATCTTGTATCACTTACCTTGTAACTGGTAACCCGTAACCCGTAACTCGTTGCCCATAACTTCGAACTCGAATCTTGATCTCGTATCTTGTAAATCAATGACGATAACCTCGAACTGGCATCCTAGATCTAGTAGTTCGTAACTCGTTAGCGATAGGTGGAAACTCGCATCTTGTATCTCTAGACGCGGAACTCAGAACTCGGAACTTGTATCAGGTAACCGATAACTCGGAGCTCGTATCTTGTAACTCGTAACTCGTTACCCATAACTCGGAACTCATATCTTGTATCAAGTAGCTCGTAACTCATTACTGATTACCTGGAACTCGTATCTTGTGTCTCGTAGCTCGTAACTCGTTACGAGAAGTGGGAACTCGCATCTTGTATCTCGTAACTTGTAACTAGTACCTCGTAGATTGTAAGTCGTAATTCGTAACTCGTAACTCGTATATCGTAACTCGTAACTCGCAACTCGAAACTCGAAACTCGAAACTCGTAACTCGTAACTCGTAACTCGTAACTCGTAACTCGTAACTCGTAACTCGTAACTCGTAACTCGTAACTCGTAACTCGTAACTCGTAACTCGTAACTCGTAACTCGTAACTCGTAACTCGTAACTCGTAACTCGTAACTCGTAACTCGTAACTCGTAACTCGTAACTCGTAACTCGTAACTCGTAACTCGTAACTCGTAACTCGTAACTCGTAACTCGTAACTCGTAACTCGTAACTCGTAACTCGTAACTCGTAACTCGTAACTCGTAACTCGTAACTCGTAACTCGTAACTCGTAACTCGTAACTCGCAACTCGTAACTCGTAACTCGTAACTCGTAACTCGTAACTCGTAACTCGTAACTCGTAACTCGTAACTCGTAACTCGTAACTCGTAACTCGTAACTCGTAACTCGTAACTCGTAACTCGTAACTCGTAACTCGTAACTCGTAACTCGTAACTCGTAACTCGTAACTCGTAACTCGTAACTCGTAACTCGTAACTCGTAACTCGTAACTCGTAACTCGTAACTCGTAACTCGTAACTCGTAACTCGTAACTCGTAACGCGTAACTCGTAACACTTAACCCGTTACCCATTACTCGGAACTCGTATCTTCTATCTCGGATCTCGCAAATCATTGCCGATAACATGGAGCTCGTATCCTAGATCATCAAGATCGTAACTCGTTACCAATAAGTGGGAACTCGCATCTCGTATCTCGTGACGTGTAACTCAGAACTCGGAACTCGTAACACGTTACCGATAACTCGGAGCTCGTATCTTATATACCGTAACTTGTAATCCATCACCGATAACCTGGAACACGTTTCTTGCATCTCGTTGCTTGTAAATCGTTACCGATAAGTGGTATATAGCAACTTGTATCTCGTGACGCGTAACTCGGAACTTGGAACTCGTAATACGTTACCGATAATTCGGAGCTCGTATCTTATATACCGTAACTTTCAATCCATCACCGATAACCTGGAAGTCGTATCTTGCATCTCGTTGCTCGTAAATCGTTACCGATAAATGGGAACTCGCATCAGTATCTCGTAACTCAGGACTCGGAACTCGAAAGTGTTACCGATAACTCGGAGCTCGTATCTTGTATCACTTACCTTGTAACTGGTAACCCGTAACCCGTAACTCGTTGCCCATAACATCGAACTCGAATCTTGATCTCGTATCTTGTAAATCAATGACGATAACCTCGAACTGGCATCCTAGATATAGTAGTTCGTAACTCGTTACCGATAGGTGGAAACTCGCATCTTGTATCTCATGACGCGAAACTCAGAACTCGGAACTCGTAACGCGTAACCGACAACTCGGTGCGCATATCTTGTAACTCGTAACTCGTTACCCATAACTCGGAACTCATATCTTGTATCCAGTAGATCGTAACTCATTACTGATTACCTGGGACTCGTATCTTGTGTCTCGTAGCTCGTAACTCGTTACGATAAGTGGGAACTCGCGTCTTGTATCTCGTAACTCGTAACTAGTACCTCGTAGATCGTGAGTCGTAATTCGTAACTCGTTTATCGTAACTCGCAACTCGAAACTCAAAACTCGTAACTCGTAACTCGTCACTCGTAACCCGTAACTTGTTGCTCATAACTCGGAACTCGAATCTCAATCTCGGATATTGCAAATCAATGACGATAACCTCTAACTCGTATCCTAGATCACCGATAGGTGGAAACTCGCATCTTGTATCTCTAGACGCGGAACTCAGAACTCGGAACCTGTATCAGGTAACCGATAACTCGGAGCTCGTATCTTGTAACTCGTAACTCGTTACCCATAACTCGGAACTCGTATCTTGTATCTAGTAGCTCGCAACTCATTACTGATTACCTGGAACTCGTATCCTGTGTCTCGTAGGTCGTAACTCGTTACGATAAATGAGAACTCGCAACTTGAAACTCGTTACTCGTAAATCGCAGCTTATAACTCGCTACTCATAACCCTGAACTCGTATCTTGTGTATTGTAGCTTGTTACCCATTACCAATAACAAGGAACTCGTATCTTGCATCTCGTAGCCGTAAATCGCTACCAATAAGAGGGAACTCGCATATTTTATCTCGTAACTCGTAACTAGTACCTCGTAGATCGTAAGTCGTAATTCGTAACTTGAAACTCGGAACTTGTAGCTCGTAAATCGCAGCTTATAACTCGCTACCCATAATCCGGAACTCGTATCTTGTGTCTCGTAGCTCGTAACTCGTTACGATAAGTGGGAACTCGCATCTTGTATCTCTCAACTCGCAATAGTACCTCGTAGATAGTAAATCGTAACTCGTAACTCGTAACTCGTAACCCGTAACTTGTTGCTCATAACTCGGAACTCGAATCTTAATCTCGGATTTAGCAAATCAATGACGACAACCTCGAACTCGTATCCTAGATCTAGTAGTTCGTAACTCGTCACCGATAGGTGGAAACTCGCATCTTGTATCTCTAGACGCGGAACTTAGAACTCGCAACTCGTAATGCGTTATCGATAACTCGAAGCTTGTATCTTGTATCTCTTACCTTGTAACTCGTAACTCGTAACTCTAAACCCGTTACCCATTACTCGGAACTCGTATCATCTATCTCGGATCTCGCAAATCATTGCCGATAACCTGGAACTCGTATCCTAGACCTTGAAGATCGAAACTCATTACCAATAAGTGTGAACTTGCATCTTGTATCTAGTAGCTCGTAACCCATTACTGATTACCTGGAACTCGTATCTTGTGTCACGTAGCTCTTAACTCGTTACGATAAGCGGGAACTCGCATCTTGTATCTCGTAACTCGTAACTCGTAACTCGTAACTCGTAACTCGTAACTCGTAACCCATAACTCGGAACTCGCATCTTATATATCGTAACTTGTAATCCATTACCGATAACCTGGAACATGTATCTTGCATCTCGTTGCTCGTAAATCGTTACCGATAAATGGTAACTCGTATCTTGTATCTCGTGACGCCCAACTCAGGACTCCGAGCTCGAAAGTGTTACCGATAATTCGGAACTCGTATCTTGTATCACTTACTTTGTAACTCGTAACCCGTAACTCGTTGCCCATAACTCGGAACTCAAATCTTGATCTCGTTTCTTGTAAATCAATGACGATAACCTCGAACTCGTGTCCTAGAACTAGTAGTTCGTAACTCGTTACCGATAGGTGGAAGCTCGCATCTTGTATCTCATGACGCGAAACTCAGAACTTGGAACTCGTAAAGCGTAACCGATAACTCGGAGCTCGTATCTTGTGACTCGTAACTCGTTACCAATAACTTGGAACACGTATCTCGTTTCTAGTAGCTCGTAACTCATTACTGATTACCTGGAACTCGTATCTGGTGTCTCGTAGCTCGTAACTGCTTACGATAAGCGGGAACTCGCATCTTGTATCTCGTAACTCGTAACTAGTACCTCGTATATCGTAACTCGCAGCTCGTAACTTGAAACTTGTAACTCGAAACTCGTAACTCGTATATCGCAGCTTATAACTCGCTACTCATAACTCGGAGCGCATATCTGGTGTATCGTAGCTTGTAAGACATTACCAATAACAAGGAACTTGTATATTGCCTCTTGTAGCTCGTGAATCGTTACCGATAAGTGGGAAAACGCAACTTGTATCTCGTGACGCGTAACTTAGAACTTGCAACTCGTAACGTGTTACTGATAACTCGGAGCTTGTATCTTGTATCTCTTACCTTGTAACTTGTAACTCGTAACTCGTTACCCATTACTCGGAACTCGTATCTTCTATCTCGGATCTCGCAAATCAAAGCCGATAACCTGCAACTCGTATCCTAGATCTTGAAGATCGTAACTCGTTACCAATAAGTGGGAACTCACATCTTGTATCTCGTGATGTATAACTCAGAACTCGGAACTAGTAACGCGTTACCGATAACTCGGAGCTTGTATCTTGTTACTTGTAACTCGTAACTCGTTACTCATAACTCCTAACACCTATCTTATATATCGTAACTTGCAATCCTTTACCGATAACCTGGAACTCGTATCTTGTGTATCGTAGCTTGTAACCCATTTTCAATAACAAGGAACTCGTATCTTGCCTCTCGTAAATCATTACCGATAAGTGGGAACTCGCAACTTGTATCTCGTGACGCGTAACTCAGAACTTGGAACTCGTAATGCATTATCGGTAACTCGGAGCTTGTATCTTGTATCTCTTACCTTGTAACTCGTAACTCGTAACACTTAACCCGTTACTCATTACTCGGAACTCGTATCTTCTATCTCGGATCTCGCAAATCATTGCCGATAACCTGGAACTCGTACCCTAGATGATCATAACTCGTTACCAATAAGTGGGAACTCGCATCTTGTATCTCTTGACGCGAAACTCAGAACTCTGAACTCGTAACGCGTAACCGATGACTCGGAGCTCGTATCTTGTAACTCGTAACTCTTTACCCATAACTTGAAACTCGTATCTTGTATCTAGTAGCTCGTAACCCATTACTGATTACCTGGAACTCGCAACTTGTATCTCGTAACCCGTAACTAGTACATCGTAGATCTTAAGTCGTAATTCGTTACTCGCAACTCATTTATCGTAACTCGCAACTCGAAACTCGTGACTCGTAACTCGCAACTCGAAACTCGTAACTCGTAACTCGTAACTCGTAACTCGTAACTCGTAACTCGTAACTCGTAACTCGTAACTCGTAACTCGTAACTCGTAACTCGTAACTCGTAACTCGTAACTCGTAACTCGTAACTCGTAACTCGTAACTCGTAACTCGTAACTCGTAACTCGTAACTCGTAACTCGTAACTCGTAACTCGTAACTCGTAACTCGTAACTCGTAACTCGTAACTCGTAACTCGTAACTCGTAACTCGTAACTCGTAACTCGTAACTCGTAACTCGTAACTCGTAACTCGTAACTCGTAACTCGTAACTCGTAACTCGTAACTCGTAACTCGTAACTCGTAACTCGTAACTCGTAACTCGTAACTCGTAACTCGTAACTCGTAACTCGTAACTCGTAACTCGTAACTCGTAACTCGTAACTCGTAACTCGTAACTCGTAACTCGTAACTCGTAACTCGTAACTCGTAACTCGTAACTCGTAACTCGTAACTCGTAACTCGTAACCCGTAACTCGTAACTCGTAACTCGTAACTCGTAACTCGTAACTCGTAACTCGTAACTCGTAACTCGTAACTCGTAACTCGTAACTCGTAACTCGTAACTCGTAACTCGTAACTCGTAACTCGTAACTCGTAACTCGTAACTCGTAACTCGTAACTCGTAACTCGTAACTCGTAACTCGTAACTCGTAACTCGTAACTCGTAACTCGTAACTCGTAACTCGTAACTCGTAACTCGTAACTGGTAACTCGTAACTCGTAACTCGTAACTCGTAACTCGTAACTCGTAACTCGTAACTCGTAACTCGTAACTCGTAACTCGTAACTCGTAACTCGTAACTCGTAACTCGTAACTCGTAACTCGTAACTCGTAACTCGTAACTCGTAACTCGTAACTCGTAACTCGTAACTCGTAACTCGTAACTCGTAACTCGTAACTCGTAACTCGTAACTCGTAACTCGTAACTCGTAACTGGTAACTCGTAACTCGTAACTCGTAACTCGTAACTCGTAACTCGTAACTCGTAACTCGTAACTCGTAACTCGTAACTCGTAACTCGTAACTCGTAACTCGTAACTCGTAACTCGTTACTCGTTACTCGTTACTCGTAACTCGTAACTCGTAACTCGTAACTCGTAACTCGTAACTCGTAACTCATAACCCGTAACTGGTTGCTCATAACTCGGGACTCGAATCTTAATCTCGGATCTTGCAAATCAATGACGATAACCTCGAACTCGTATCCTAGATCTAGTAGTCCGTAACGCGTCACCGATAGGTGGAAACTCGCATTTTATATCTCTAGACGTGGAACTCAGAACTCGGAACTTGTATCAGGTAACCGATAACTCGGAGCTCGTATCTTGTAACTCGTAACTCGTTACCCATAACTCGGAACTCATATCTTGTATCTAGTAGCTCGTAACTCATTACTGATTACCTGGAACTCGTATCTTGTGTCTCGTAGCTCGTAACTCGTTACGATAAGTGGGAACTCGCATCTTGTATCTCGTAACTTGTAACTAGTACCTCGTAGACTGTAAGTCGTAATTCCTAACTCGTAACTCGTACATCGTAACTCGTAACTCGCAACTCGAAACTCGAAACTCGTAACTCGTAACTCGTAACTCGTAACTCGTAACTCGTAACTCGTAACTCGTAACTCGTAACTCGTAACTCGTAACTCGTAACTCGTAACTCGTATCTCGTAACTCGTAACTCGTAACTCGTAACTCGTAACTCGTAACTCGTAACTCGTAACTCGTAACTCGTAACTCGTAACTCGTAACTCGTAACTCGTAACTCGTAACTCGTAACTCGAAACTCGTAACTCGTAACTCGTAACTCGTAACTCGTAACTCGTAACTCGTAACTCGTAACTCGTAACTCGTAACTCGTAACTCGTAACTCGTAACTCGTAACTCGTAACTCGTAACTCGTAACTCGTAACTCGTAACTCGTAACTCGTAACTCGTAACTCGTAACTCGTAACTCGTAACTCGTAACTCGTAACTCGTAACTCGTAACTCGTAACTCGTAACTCGTAACTCGTATCTCGTAACTCGTAACTCGTAACTCGTTACTCGTAACTCGTAACTCGTAACTCGTAACTCGTAACTCGTAACTCGTAACTCGTAACTCGTAACTCGTAACTCGTAACTCGTAACTCGTAACTCGTAACTCGTAACTCGTAACTCGTAACTCGTAACGCGTAAATCGTAACTCGTAACACTTAACCCGTTACCCATTACTCGGGACTCGTATCTTCTATCTCGGATCTCGCAAATCATTGCCGATAACCTGGAACTCGTATCCTAGATCATGAAGATCGTTAGTTGTTACCAATAAGTGGGATATCGCAACTTGTATCTCGTAACTTGTAACTAGTACCTCGTAGACTGTAAGTCGTAATTCCTAACTCGTAACTCGTACATCGTAACTCGTAACTCGCAACTCGAAACTCGAAACTCGTAACTCGTAACTCGTAACTCGTAACTCGTAACTCGTAACTCGTAACTCGTAACTCGTAACTCGTAACTCGTAACTCGTAACTCGTAACTCGTAACTCGTAACTCGTAACTCGTAACTCGTATCTCGTAACTCGTAACTCGTAACTCGTAACTCGTAACTCGTAACTCGTAACTCGTAACTCGTAACTCGTAACTCGTAACTCGTAACTCGAAACTCGTAACTCGTAACTCGTAACTCGTAACTCGTAACTCGTAACTCGTAACTCGTAACTCGTAACTCGTAACTCGTAACTCGTAACTCGTAACTCGTAACTCGTAACTCGTAACTCGTAACTCGTAACTCGTAACTCGTAACTCGTAACTCGTAACTCGTAACTCGTAACTCGTAACTCGTAACTCGTAACTCGTAACTCGTATCTCGTAACTCGTAACTCGTAACTCGTTACTCGTAACTCGTAACTCGTAACTCGTAACTCGTAACTCGTAACTCGTAACTCGAAACTCGTAACTCGTAACTCGTAACTCGTAACTCGTAACTCGTAACTCGTAACTCGTAACTCGTAACTCGTAACTCGTAACTCGTAACTCGTAACTCGTAACTCGTAACTCGTAACTCGTAACTCGTAACTCGTAACTCGTAACTCGTAACTCGTAACTCGTAACTCGTAACTCGTAACTCGTAACGCGTAAATCGTAACTCGTAACACTTAACCCGTTACCCATTACTCGGGACTCGTATCTTCTATCTCGGATCTCGCAAATCATTGCCGATAACCTGGAACTCGTATCCTAGATCATGAAGATCGTTAGTTGTTACCAATAAGTGGGATATCGCAACTTGTATCTCGTAACGCGTAACTCAGAACTTGGAACTCGTAACACGTTACCGATAACTCGGAGCTCGTATCTTATATACCGTAACTTGTAATCCATCACCGATAACCTGGAACTTGTATCTCGCATCTCGTTGCTCTTAAATCGTTACCGATAAATGGAATCTCGCATCTAGTATCTCGTGACGCGTAACTCAGGACTCGGAACTCGAAAGTGTTACCGATAACTCGGAGCTCGTATCTTGTATCACTTACCTTGTAACTGGTAACCCGTAACCCGTAACTCGTTGCCCATAACTTCGAACTCGAATCTTGATCTCGTATCTTGTAAATCAATGACGATAACCTCGAACTGGCATCCTAGATCTAGTAGTTCGTAACTCGTTAGCGATAGGTGGAAACTCGCATCTTGTATCTCTAGACGCGGAACTCAGAACTCGGAACTTGTATCAGGTAACCGATAACTCGGAGCTCGTATCTTGTAACTCGTAACTCGTTACCCATAACTCGGAACTCATATCTTGTATCAAGTAGCTCGTAACTCATTACTGATTACCTGGAACTCGTATCTTGTGTCTCGTAGCTCGTAACTCGTTACGAGAAGTGGGAACTCGCATCTTGTATCTCGTAACTTGTAACTAGTACCTCGTAGATTGTAAGTCGTAATTCGTAACTCGTAACTCGTAACTCGTAACTCGTAACTCGTAACTCGTAACTCGTAACTCGTAACTCGTAACTCGTAACTCGTAACTCGTAACTCGTAACTCGTAACTCGTAACTCGTAACTCGTAACTCGTAACTCGTAACTCGTAACTCGTAACTCGTAACTCGTAACTCGTAACTCGTAACTCGTAACTCGTAACTCGTAACTCGTAACTCGTAACTCGTAACTCGTAACTCGTAACTCGTAACTCGTAACTCGTAACTCGTAACTCGTAACTCGTAACTCGTAACTCGTAACTCGTAACTCGTAACTCGTAACTCGTAACTCGTAACTCGTAACTCGTAACTCGTAACTCGTAACTCGTAACTCGTAACTCGTAACTCGTAACTCGTAACTCGTAACTCGTAACTCGTAACTCGTAACTCGTAACTCGTAACTCGTAACTCGTAACTCGTAACTCGTAACTCGTAACGCGTAACTCGTAACACTTAACCCGTTACCCATTACTCGGAACTCGTATCTTCTATCTCGGATCTCGCAAATCATTGCCGATAACATGGAGCTCGTATCCTAGATCATCAAGATCGTAACTCGTTACCAATAAGTGGGAACTCGCATCTCGTATCTCGTGACGTGTAACTCAGAACTCGGAACTCGTAACACGTTACCGATAACTCGGAGCTCGTATCTTATATACCGTAACTTGTAATCCATCACCGATAACCTGGAACACGTATCTTGCATCTCGTTGCTTGTAAATCGTTACCGATAAGTGGTATATAGCAACTTGTATCTCGTGACGCGTAACTCGGAACTTGGAACTCGTAATACGTTACCGATAATTCGGAGCTCGTATCTTATATACCGTAACTTTCAATCCATCACCGATAACCTGGAAGTCGTATCTTGCATCTCGTTGCTCGTAAATCGTTACCGATAAATGGGAACTCGCATCAGTATCTCGTAACGCGTAACTCAGGACTCGGAACTCGAAAGTGTTACCGATAACTCGGAGCTCGTATCTTGTATCACACACCTTGTAACTGGTAACCCGTAACCCGTAACTCGTTGCCCATAACATCGAACTCGAATCTTGATCTCGTATCTTGTAAATCAATGACGATAACCTCGAACTGGCATCCTAGATATAGTAGTTCGTAACTCGTTACCGATAGGTGGAAACTCGCATCTTGTATCTCATGACGCGAAACTCAGAACTCGGAACTCGTAACGCGTAACCGACAACTCGGTGCGCATATCTTGTAACTCGTAACTCGTTACCCATAACTCGGAACTCATATCTTGTATCCAGTAGATCGTAACTCATTACTGATTACCTGGGACTCGTATCTTGTGTCTCGTAGCTCGTAACTCGTTACGATAAGTGGGAACTCGCGTCTTGTATCTCGTAACTCGTAACCAGTACCTCGTAGATCGTGAGTCGTAATTCGTAACTCGTTTATCGTAACTCGCAACTCGAAACTCAAAACTCGTAACTCGTAACTCGTCACTCGTAACCCGTAACTTGTTGCTCATAACTCGGAACTCGAATCTCAATCTCGGATATTGCAAATCAATGACGATAACCTCTAACTCGTATCCTAGATCACCGATAGGTGGAAACTCGCATCTTGTATCTCTAGACGCGGAACTCAGAACTCGGAACCTGTATCAGGTAACCGATAACTCGGAGCTCGTATCTTGTAACTCGTAACTCGTTATATCCCAATAAGTGGGAACTCGCATCTCGTATCTCGTGACGTGTTACTCAGAAATCGGAACTCGTAACACGTTACCGATGACTCGGAGCTCGCATCCTATATACCGTAACTTGTAATCCATCACCGATAACCTGGAACTCGTATCTTGCATATCGTTGCTCGCAAATCGTTACCGATAAATGGGAACTCGCATTTAGTAACTCGTGACGCGTAACTCAGGACTCGGAACTCGAAAGTGTTACCGATAACTCGTTGCCCATAACTCCGAACTCGAATCTTGATCTCGTATCTTGTAAATCAATGACGATAACCTCGAACTGGTATCCTAGATCTAGTAGTTCGTAACTCGTTACCGATAGGTGTAGACTCGCATCTTGTAACTCATGACGCAAAACTCAGAACTCGTAACGCGTAACCAATAACTCGGAGCTCGTATCTTGTAACTCGTAACTCGTAACTAGTTACCCATAACTCGGAACTCGTATCTTGTATCTAGTAGCTCGTAACTCATTACTGATTACCTGGAACTCGTATCTTGTGTATCGTAGTTTGTTACCCATTACCACTAACAAGGAACTCGTATCTTGCCTCTCATAGCTCGTAAATCGTTACCGATAAGTGGGAAGTCGCAACTTGCATCTCGTGACGTGTAACTCATTACTGATTACCTGGAATTCGTATCTTGTGTCTCGTAGCTCGTAACTCGTTACTATAAGTGGGAACTCGCATCGTGTATCTCGTAACTTGTAACTAGTGCCTCGTAGATCGTAAGTAGTAATTCGTAACTCGTAACTCGGATCGTAACTCGCAACTCGAAACTCGTAACTCGTAAATCGCAGCTTATAACTCGCTACTCATAACCCGGAACTCATATCTTGTGTATCGTACCTTGTAGCCCATTACCAATAACAAGGATCTCGTATATTGCCTCTGGTAGCTCGTAAATCGTTACCGATAGGTGGGAACTCGCAACTTGCATCTCGTGACGCGTATCTCAGAACTTGTAACTCATAACGCGTTACCGATAACTCGGAGCTTGTATCTTGTATCTCTTACCTTGTAACTCGTAATTCGTAACACTTAACCCGTTACCCATTACTCGGAACTCGTATCTTCTATCCCGGATCTCGCAAATCATTGCCGATAACCTGGAACTCGTATCCTAGATCATGAAGATCGTAACTTGTTACCAATAAGTGTGAACTCGCATCTCGTATCTCGTGACGTGTAACTCAGAACTCGGAACTCGTACCACGTTACCGATAACTCGGGGCTCGTATCTTATATACCGTAACTTGTAATCCATCACCGGTAACCTGGAACACGTATCTTGCATCGTTGCTTGTTACTTATTACCAATAACAATGATCTCGTATCTTGCCTCCCATAGCTCGTAAATCGTTACCGATAAGTGGGAACTCGCAACTTGTATCTCGTGACGCGTAACTCATTACTGATTACCTGGAATTCGTATATTGTGTCTCGCAGCTCGCAACACGTTACGATAAGTGGAAACTCGCATCGTGTATCTCGTAACTCGTAACTAGTGCCTCGTAGATCGTAAGTCGTAATTCGTAACTCGTAACTCGTATATCGTAACTCGCAACCAGCAACTCGATACTCGTAACTTGAAACTCGTAACTCGAAACTCGTAACTCGTAACTGGTAACTCGTAACTCGTAACTCGTAAATCGCAGCTTTTAACTAACTACTCATAACCCGGAAGTCGTAACTTGTGTATCGTAGCTTGTAGCCCATTACCAATAACAAGGAACTTGTATATTGCCTCTCGTAGCTCGTAAATCGTTACTAATAAGTGGGAACTCGCAACTTGCATCTCGTGACGCGTAACTCAGCGCTTGTAACTCATAACGCGTTACCGATAACTCGGAGCTTGTATCTTGTATCTCTTACCTTCTAACTCGTGACTAGTAACTCGTAACTCGTTACCCATTACTCGGAACTCGTTTCTTCTATCTCGGATCTCGCGAATCACTGCCGATAACCAGGAACTCGGTTCCTAGATCATGAAGATCGTAACTCGTTACTAATAAGTGGGAACCGGCATCTTGTATCTCGTAACGTGTAACTCAGAACCCGGAACTAGTAACGCGTTCCGATAACTCGGAGCTCGTATCTTATATATTGTAACTTGTAATCCACTACCAATAACCTGGAACTCGTATCCTGCATCTCGTAGATTGTAAATCGTTTCCGATAAATGGGAACACGCATCTTGTATCTCGTGACGTTTAACTCAGGACTCGGGACTCGAAGGTGTTACCGACAACTCGGAGCTCGTATCTTGTATCACTTACCTTGTAACTCGTCACCCATAACCCGTAACTCGTTACCCATAACTCGGAACTCGAAGCTTGATCTCGGATCTTGTAAATCAGTGACGATAACCTCGAACTCGTATCCTAGATCTAGTTGTTCGTAACTCGTTACCGATAGGTGGAAGTTCGCATCTTGTATCTCATGACGCGTAACTCAGAACTCGTAACGTAATACCGATAACTCGGAGCTTGTATCTTGTATCTCTTGCCTTGTAACTTGTAACTCGTAACTTGTTACCAATTACTCGGAACCCGTATCTTCTATCTCGGATCTCGCAAATCATTGCCGGTAACCTGGGACTCGTATCCTACATCATGAAGATCGCGACTCGTTACCAATAAGTGGGAACTCGCATCTTGTGTCTCGTGACGTGAAACTCAGAACTCGGAACTAGTAACGCGTTACCGATAACTCGGAACTCGTATCGTATATATCGTAGCTTGTAATCCATTGTCGATAACCTGGAACTCGTATCTTGCATCTCGTTGCTCGTAAATCGTTACCGATAAATGGGAACTCGCATCTTGTGTCTCATGACGCGAAACTTAGGACTCGGAACTCGTAACGCGTAACCGATGACTCGAAGCTCGTATCTTGTATCACTTACCTTGTAAGTCGTAACTCGTAACTCGTTACCCATAACTCTTAACTCGTATCTTATATATCGTAACTTGCAATCCATTACCGATAACCTGGAACTCGTATCTTGCACCTCGTAGCTCGTAAATCGTTACCGGTAAGTGGGAACTCGCAACTCGTAATGCGTTATCGATAACTCGAAGCTTGTATCTTGTATCTCTTACCTTGTAACTCGTAACTCGTAACTCTAAACCCGTTACCCATTACTCGGAACTCGTATCATCTATCTCGGATCTCGCAAATCATTGCCGATAACCTGGAACTCGTAACCTAGACCTTGAAGATCGAAACTCATTACCAATAACTGGGAACTTGCATCTTGTATCTAGTAGCTCGTAACCCATTACTGATTACCTGGAACTCGTATCTTGTGTCTCGTAGCTCTTAACTCGTTACGATAAGCGGGAACTCGCATCTTGTATCTCGTAACTCGTAACTAGTACCTCGTAGATCTTAAGTCGTAATTCGTAGCTCGTAACTGGTATATCGTAACTCGAAACTCGAAGCTCGCACCTCGAAACTCGAAACTCTTACCTCGAAACTCGTAACTCGTAACCCGTAAATCGCAGATTATAAATCGCTACTCATAACCCTGGAACTCGTATCTTGTGTAACGTAGCTTGTAACCCATTACCAATAACAAGGCACTCGTATCCTACCTCTCGTAGCTCGTAAATCGTTACCAATAAGTGGGAACTTGCATCTTGTATCTCGTGACGCGTAACTCGGAACTTGGAACTCGTAACGCGTTACCGATAGCTCGGAGCTTGTATCTTGTATCTCTTACCTTGTAACTCGTAACTCGTAACTCGTTACCCATTACTCGGAACTCGTATCTTCTATCTCGGACCTCGCAAATCATTGCCCATAACCTGGAACTCGTATCCTAGATCTTGAAGATCGTAGCTCGTTACCAATAAGTGGGAACTCGCATCTTGTATCTCGTGACGTGTAACTCAGATTTCGGAACTAGTAACGCGTTACCGATAACTCGGAGCTTGTATCTTGTAACTCGTAACTCGTAACTCGTAACTCGTAACTCGTAACTCGTAACTCGTATCTCGTAACTCGTAACTCGTAACTCGTAACTCATAACTCAGAACTCGTATCTTATATATCGTAACTTGCAATCCATTACAAATAACCTGGAACTCGTATCTTGCACCTCGTAGCTCGTAAATATTTACCGATTAGTGGGAACTTGCAACTTGTATCTCGTAACGCTTAACTCAGAACATGCAACTCGTAATGCGTTATCGATAACTCCAAGCTTGTATCTTGTATCTCTTACCTTGTAATTCGTTACTCGTTACCCATTACTCGGAACTCGTTTCTTCTATCTCGGATCTCGCAAATCACTGCCGATAACCAGAAACTCGGTTCCTAGATCATCGGAGCTCGTATCTTGTATCTCTTACCTTGTAACTTGTAACTCGTAACACTTAACCCGTTACCCATTACTCGGAACTCGTATGTTCTATCCTGGATCTCGCAAATCATTGCCGATAACCTGGAACTCGTATCCTAGATCATGAAGATCGTAACTTGTTACCAATAAGTGGGAACTCGCATCTCGTATCTCGTGACGTGTAACTCAGAACTCGGAACTCGTACCACGTTACTGATAACTCTGAGCTCGTATCTTATATACCGTAACTTGTAATCCATCACCGATAACCTGGAACTTGTATCTCGCATCTCGTTGCTCGTAAATCGTTACCGATAAATGGGAACACGCATCGTGTATCTCGTGACGTTTAACTCAGGACTCGGAACTCGAAGGTGTTACCGACAACTCGGAGCTCGTATCTTGTATCACTTACCTTGTAACTCGTAACCCGTAACCCGTAACTCGTTACCCATAACTCGGAACTCGAAGCTTGCTCTTGGATCTTGTAAATCAGTGACGATAACCTCGAACTCGTATCCTAGATCCAGTTGTTCGTAACTCGTTACCGATAGGTGGAAGTTCGCATCTTGTATCTCATGACGCGTAACTCAGAACTTGGAACTCGTAACGTGTTACCGATAACTCGGAGCTTGTATCTTGTATCTCTTACCTTGTAACTTGTAACTCGTAACTTGTTACCAATTACTCGGAACCCGTATCTTCTATCTCGGATCTCGCAAATCATTGCCGGTAACCTGGGACTCGTATTCTACATCTTGAAGATCGCAACTCGTTACCAATAAGTGGGAACTCGCAACTTGTATCTCTTGACGCGTAACTCAGAACTTGGAACTGGTTACTCGTTACCCATAACTCGGAACTCGTATCTTATATATTGTAACTTGTAATCCACTACTAATAACCTGGAACTCGTATCTTGCATCTCGTAGCTCGTAAATCGTTACCGATAAATGGGAACACGCATCTTGTATCTCGTGACGCGTAACTTGTACCTCGCAGATCGTAAGTCGTACTTCGTAACTCGTTACTCGTATATCGTAACTCGCAACTCCAAACTCGAAACTTGAAACTCGAAACTCGAAACTCGAAACTCGAAACTCGAAACTCGTAACTCGAAACTCGTAAATCGCAGCTTATAACTCGCTATTCATATCCCGGAAATCGCATCTTGTGTATCGTAGCTTGTAACCCATTATTAATAACAAGGAACTCGTATCTTGCCTCTCGTAGCTCGTAAATCGTTACCGATAAGTGGGAACTCGCAACATGTATCTCGTGACGCGTAACTCAGAACTTGGAACTCGTAACGCGTTACCGATAACTCGAAGCCTGTATCTTGTATATCTTACCTTGTAACTCGTTACCTATGACTCGGAACTCGTATCTTCTATCTCGGATCTCGCAAATCATTGCCGATAACCTGGAACTCGTATCCTAGATCTTGAAGATCGTAACTCGTTACCAATAAGTGGGAACTCGCATCTTGTATATCGTGACGTGTAACTCAGAACTCGGAACTAGTAACGCGTTATCGATAATTCGGAGCTCGTATCTTGTATCCCTTACATTGTAACTCGTGACGCGTAACTCGTTGCCCATAACTCGGAACCCGAATCTTGATCTCGGATCTTGTAAATCAATGACGATAACCTCGAACTCGTATCCTAGATCTAGTAGTTCATAACTCGTTACCGATAGGTGGAAACTCGCATCTTGTATCTCATGACGCGAAACTTAGGACTCGGAACTCGTAACGCGTAACCGATGACTCGAAGCTCGTATCTTGTATCACTTACCTTGTAAGTCGTAACTCGTAACGCGTTACCCATAACTCTTAACTCGTATCTTATATATCGTAACTTGCAATCCATAACCGATAACCTGGAACTCGTATCTTGCATCTCGTAGCTCGTAAATCGATACCGATAAGTGGGAACTCGCAACTCGTAATGCGTTATCGATAACTCGAAGCTTGTATCTTGTATCTCTTACCTTGTAACTCGTTACTCGTAACTCAAAACCCGTTACCCATTACTCGGAACTCGTATCATCTATCTCGGATCTCGCAAATCATTGCCGATAACCTGGAACTCGTATCCTAGACCTTGAAGATCGAAACTCGTTACCAATAAGTGGGAACTTGCATCTTGTATCTAGTAGCTCGTAACCCATTACTGATTACCTGGAACTAGTATCTTGTGTCTCGTAGCTCTTAACTCGTTACGATAAGCGGGAACTCGCAACTTGTATCTCGTAACTCGTAACTAGTACCTCGTAGATCTTAAGTCGTAATTCGTAGCTCGTAACTGGTATATCGTAACTCGAAACTCGAAGCTCGCACCTCGAAACTCGAAACTCTTACCTCGAAACTCGTAACTCGTAACCCGTAAATCGCAGATTATAAATCGCTACTCATAACCCGGAACTCGTATCTTGTGTAACGTAGCTTGTAACCCATTACCAATAACAAGGCACTCGTATCCTACCTCTCGTAGCTCGTAAATCGTTACCGATAAGTGGGAACTCGCATCTTGTATCTCGTGACGCGTTACTCGGAACTTGGAACTCGTAACGCGTTACCGATAGCTTGGAGCTTGTATCTTGTATCTCTTACCTTGTAACTCGTAACTCGTAACTCGTTACCCATTACTCGGAACTCGTATCTTCTATCTCGGATCTCGCAAATCATTGGCGATAACCTGGGACTCGTATCCTAGATCTTGAAGATCGTAGCTCGTTACCAATAAGTGGGAACTCGCATCTTGTATCTCGTGACGTGTAACTTAGAACTCGGAACTAATAACGCGTTACCGATAACTCGGAGCTCGTATCTTGTAACTCGTAACTCGTTACCCATAACTCGGAACACGTATTTTGTTTCTAGTAGCTCGTAACTCATTACTGATTACCTGGAACTCGTATCTGGCATCTCGTAGCTCGTAAATCGTTTCCAATAAGTGGGAAATCGCAACTTGTATCTCGTGACGCGTAACTCGGAACTTGGATCTCGTAACGCGTTACCGATAACTCAGAGCCTGTATCTTGTATTTCTTACCTTGTAACTCGTACCTTGTAGCTCGTAACTCGTTACCCATTGGTCGGAACAGGTATCTTCTATCTCGGATCTCGCAAATCATTGCCAATAACCTGGAACTCGTATCCTAGATCTTGAAGGTCGTAACTCGTTACCAATAAGTGGGAACTCGCATCTTGTATCTCGTGACGTGTAATTCAGAACTCGGAACTAGTAACGCGTTACCGATAACTCGTGACTCGTAACTCGTTACCCATAACTCGGAACTTGTATCTTATATATCGTAACCTGTAATCCATTACCGATTACCTGGAACTCGTATCTTGTATATCGTTGCTAGTAAATCGTTACCGATAAATGGGAACTCGCATCTTGTATCTTGTGAAGCGTAACTCAGGACTCGGAACTCGAAAGTGTTACCGATAAGTCAGAGCTCGTATCTGGTATCACTTACCTTGCAACTCGTGACTCGTAACCCATAACTCGTTGCCCATAACTCGGAACTCGCATCTTGATCTCGAATCTTGTAAATCAATGACGTTAACCTCGAACTCGTATCCTAGATCTAGTAGTCCGTAACTCGTTACCGATAGGTGGATACTCGCATCTTGTATCTCATGACGCGAAACCTACAACTCGGAACTCGTAACGCGTGACCGATAACTCGGTGCGCGTATCTTGTAACTCATAACTCGCTACCCGTAACTCGGAACTCGTGTCATGTGTCTCGTAGCTCGTAACTCGTTACGATAAGTGGGAAATCGCAACTTGTATCTCGTGACGCGTAACTCGGAACTTGGATCTCATAACGTGTTACCGATAACTCAGAGCCTCTATCTTGTTTCTCTTACCTTGTAACTCGTACCTTGTAACTCGTAACTCGTTACCCATTGGTCGGAACAGGTATCTTCTATTTTGGATCTCGCAAATCATTGCCGATAACCTAGAACTCGTATCCTAGATCTTGAAGGTCGTAACTCCTTACCAATAAGTGGGAACTCGTATCTTGTATCTCGTGACGTGTAACTCAGAACTCGGAACTAGTAACGCGTTACCAATAACTCGTGACTCGTAACTCGTTACCCATAACTCGGAACTTGTATCTTATATATCGTTACCTGTAATCCATTACCGATCACCTGGAACTCGTATCTTGTATATCGTTGCTAGTAAATCGTTAC
This sequence comes from Bruchidius siliquastri, assembly GCA_949316355.1. Classification (NCBI taxonomy): domain Eukaryota; kingdom Metazoa; phylum Arthropoda; class Insecta; order Coleoptera; family Chrysomelidae; genus Bruchidius; species Bruchidius siliquastri. The sequence goes on from OX438529.1 coordinate 24,476,596, forward strand.
CGATAAATGGGAACTCGCATCTTGTATCTCGTGACGCGTAACTCAGGACTCGGAACTCGAAGGTGTTACCGATAACTCGGATCTCGTATCTTGTATCACTTACCTTGTAACTCGTAACTCGTAACCCGTAACTCGTTGCCCATAACTCGGAACTCGATTCTTCATCTCGGATCTTGTAAATCAATGACGATAACCTCGAACTCGTATCCTAGATCTACTAGTTCGTAACTCGATACCGATAGGTGGAAACTCGCATCTTGTATCTCGTAACTCGTAACTAGTGCCTCGTAGATCGTAAGTCGTAAATCGAAACTCGTAACTCGTATATCGGAGCTCGCAACTCGAAACTCGTAACTCGAAACTCGTAACTCGAAACTCGTAATTCGACACTCGTACCTCCTAGCTCATAACTCGTAAATCGCAGCTTATATATCGCTACTCATAACCCGGAACTCGTATCTTGTGTATCGTACCTTGTAACCCACCACCAATAACAAGGAAGTCGTATCTTGCCTCTCATTTCTGGTAAATCGTTACCGATATGTGGGAACTCGTAACTTGTAACTCGTAACGCATAACTCCGAACTTGAACTCGTTTCGCGTTACCGATAACTCGGAGCTTGTATCTTGTATCTCTTACCTTGTAACTCGTAACTCGGAACTCGTTACTCGTATCTCGTAACTCGTACCTCGTAACTCGTAATTCGTTACCCACTACTCGGAACTCGTATCTTGTATCTAGAAGCTCGTAACTCATTATTGATTACCTGGAACTCGTATCTTGTGTATCGTAGCTCGTAACTCGTTACGATAAGTGGGAACTTGCATCTTGTATCTCGTACCTCAAAACCCGGAACTCGTATCTTATGTATCGTAGCTTGTAACCCATTATCAATAAGAAGGAACTCGTGTCTTGCCTCTCGTAACTCGTAAATCGTTACCGATAAGTGGGAACTCGCATCTTGTATCTCGTGACGCGTAACTCAGGACTCGGAATTCGAAAGTTTTATCGATATCTCGGAGCTCGTATCTTGTATCTCGTGACGCATAACTCAGGACTCGTAACTTGAAGGTGTTACCGACAACTCGGAGCTTGTATCTTGTATCACTTACCTTGTAACTCGTAACTCGTAATACGTAACTCGTTGCCCATAACTCGGAACCCGAATCTTGATCTCGGATCTTGCAAATCAATGACGATAACCTCTAACTCGTATCCTAGATCTAGTAGTTCGTAACTCGTTACCCATAACTCGGAACTTGTATCTTATATATCGTAACCTGTAATCCATTACCGATTACCTGGAACTCGTATCTTGTATATCGTTGCTAGTAAATCGTTACCGATAAATGGGAACTCGCATCTTGTATCTCGTGACGTGTAACTCAGGACTCGGAACTCGAATGTGTTACCGATAACTCGGAGCTCGTATCTTGTATCACTTATCTTGTAACTCGTTACTCGTAACCCGTAACTCGTTGCTCATAACTCGGAATTCGAATCTTGTATCCTAGATCTAGTAGTTCGTAACTCGTTGCCGATAGGTAAGATAGATAGATCTGAAGATCGTAACTAGTTACCAATAAGCGGAAACTAACATCTTGTATCTCTTGACGTGTAACTCAGAACTTGGAACTCGTAACGCGTTACCGATAACTCGGAGCTTGTATCTTGTATCTCTTACCTTGTAACTCGTAACTCGTAACTTGTTACCCATTATTCGGAACATTCATCTTCTATCTCGGATCTCGCATATCATTCTCGATACCCTGGGACTCGTATCCTAGATCTTGAAAATCGCAACTCGTTACCAATAAGTGGGAGCTCGCATCTTGTATCTCGTGACGGGTAACTCAGAACTCGGTACTAGTAACGCGTTACCGATAACTCGGAGCTCGTATTTTGTAAATCGTAACTTGTTAATCCATTACCGAAAACCTGGAACTCATATCTTGCATCTCATAGCTCGTAAATCGTTACCGATAAATGGGAACTCGCATCTTGTATCTCGTCACGCGTAACTCAGGACTCGGAACTCGAAAGTGTTACCGATAACTCGGAGCTCGTATCTTGTATCACTTATCTTCTCGTAACTCATAACCCGTAACTTGTTGCTCATAACTCGGAACTCGAATCTTGATCTCGGATCTTGCAAATCAATGACGATAACCTCGAAATCGTATCCTAGATCTAGTAGTTCGTAACTCGTTACCGATAGGTGGAATCTCGCATCTTGTATCTCATGACGCGGAACTCAGAACTCGGTACTCGTATCTGTTAACCGATAACTCGGAGCTCGTATCTTGTATCTCGTAGCTCGTAACTCGTTACGATAAGTGGGAACTCGCATCTTGTATCTCGTAACTCGGAACTAGTACCTCGTAGATCGTAAGTCGTAATTCGTAACTCGTAACTCGTATAATGTAACTCGCAACTCGAAACTCGAAACTCGAAACTCGAAGCTCGAAACTCGAAACTCGTAACTCGTAACTCGTAAATCGCAGCTTATAACTCGCTTCTCATATCCCGGAACTTGTATCTTGTGTATCGTAGCTTGTAAGCCATTATCAATAACAAGGAACTCGTATCTTGCCTCTCGTAGCTCGTAAATCGTTACCGATAAGTGGGAACTCGCAACTTGTATCTCGTGACGCGTAATTCAGAATTAGGAACTCGTTACTCGTTACCCATAACTCGGAACTCGTATCTTATAAATCGTAACTTGTAATCCATTACCGATAACCTGGAGCTCGTATCTTGCATCTCGTAGCTCGTAAATCATTACCGATAAATGGGAACTCGCATCTTGTATCTCGTGACGCGTAACTCAGGACTCGGAACTCGAAAGAGTTACCGACAACTCGGAGCTAGTATCTTGTACCACTCACCTTGTAACTCGTTACTCGTGACCCATTACTCGGAACTCGTATCTTCTATCTCGAATCTCGCAAAACATTGCCGATAACCTGGAACTCGTATCCTAGATCTTAAAGATCGTAACTGGTTACCAATGTGGGAACTCGCATCCTGTATCTCATGACGTGAAACTCAGAACTCGGAACTAGTAACGCGTTACCGATAACTCGGAGCTCGTATCTTGTAACTCGTAACTCGTTACCCATAACTCGGAACTCGTATCTTATATATCGTAACTTGTAATCCATTGCCGATAACCTGGAACTCGTATCTTGCATCTCGTTGCTCGTAAATCGTTACCGATAAATGGGAACTCGCATCTTGTATCTCGTGACGCGTAACTCAGGACTCGGAACACGAAAGTGTGAAAGGTGAAACCTTGAAAAACGTATCTCGTAACCCGTAACCTGTTGCCCATAACTTGGAACTCGAATCTTGATCTAGGATCTTGTAAATCAAAGACAGTAACCTCGAACTCGTATCCTAGTAGTAGTAGTTCGTAACTAGTTACCGATAGTGGACACTCGCATCTTGTATCTCATGACGCGTAACTCAGAACTCGGTTTTTGAAAGCTTAACCGATAACTCGGTGCGCGTATCTTATAACTCGTAACTCATTACGGATAACTCGGCACTCGTATCTTGTATCTAGTAGCTCATAACTCATAACTGATTACCTGGGACTCGTATCTTGTATCTCGTAGCTCGTAACTCGTTACGATAAGTGGGAACTCGCATCTTGTATCTCGTAACTCATAACCCGGAACTCGTATCTTGTGTATCGTAGCTTGTAACCCATTACCAATAACAAGGAGCTCGTATCTTGCCTCTCGTAGCTCGTAAATCGTTACCGATAAGTGGGAAATTGCAACTTGTATCTCGTGTGCGTAACTGAGAACTTGAAACTCGTAACGCGTTATCGACAACTCGGAATCCATTACCGATAACCTGGAACTCGTATCCTGCATCTCTTAGCTCGTAAATCGTAACCGATGAATGGGAACTCGCATCTTGTATCTCGTGACGCGTAACTCAGGACTCGGAGCTCGAAAGTGTTACCGATAACTCGGAGCTGGTATCTAGTATCACTTGCCATGTCGTTTGACTCTTTTTGCTGCTTTCCGCAGAGAATAACCAGAATCTTTACGATCAGTTAACGATTCTAAGTAATTAAAAGATTTATTGTTAAGTTAATTAATTTCTCGCTTCAGCTTTTGCGTTTTGTTATTAAGAATATTTTTGTCTACTGGATCTTTAGAAAGTTGCCCTTTACACCGGGCCCTCCATTTTTCAGCCACTAATTCTCTTATTTCTGTCGGATAGTTATTTCCTTTAGTAATATGATTAGATGGTTTAGTGCTATCAAACGCAGCATTTCGTATGATTTTCACGAAATTTTCGGCTTCAAAATCTAGTTGTTGATTCGTTTTCAGGCAAATATTTAGATTGATATTATTCTCAATTTTATGTCTGAAGTTATCCCAATCAGTGGAATTATTGACCAGCAGAGGGCGAGATTCTTTCTTAGTTATTATTTCGCTGAGAGTAATTATAACCGCAGAATGGTCTGAATCCATATCAAAATTTTCTTCAACCTCCAAAAAATTGGGAGAAACTTTCTTTGTTATGAGAAAGTCTAACAGATCGGGTATTTTGTTGACATCTGTTGGCCAGTAGGTGGGCTTACCTGAAGAGTGATATTCACATCCCAGCTCTCTGATCGCATCACGCAAATCTCTACCCTTAGTAGTGGTTAGTCTTGAGCCCCAGTCAACGTGCTTTGCATTAAAGTCTCCTCCAATTATAAATCTTTCACCTGCTTGTTTGAGAAATTCTTTGTAGTCAGACGTTTTTTAATTATGCCTTGGTGAGAAGTAAGCTGCTCCAATTATCAGATTTTGCGTTGTAGAATTAACACAAACTAGTGTAGGTTGCACTTCCGCTCCCTGAATGTGCTTCTCTTCATGATGCTTGATCGACTCTTTGATGATAACTGCGCTTCCACCTATCGCTTTGTTGTCCGGGTAAAAAGTATGATAGGTTTTATACCCTTGAACCTTAAGGTATGATTCTTTAGTGAAATGTGTTTCGGAAATCAGAGATGCATCTATATTTTGGGTTACCAAAAATACCTCTAGCTCCGCCCTTTTGTTTAGAATGCCATTAGCATTCCAGGTACCAATTCTCAAGTCTTTTCTGTCCATTAATGTTTGGTAGCTGCAACAGTACTTCGAACTTCTAGCCTGCCGAGTCTATCATTGACTTGTTTAAACATTGTCATCAAGCTGAGATACACTTGATGGTCTTGTACCACGTTACTTGAGGCTGCAACTGAACTTTGTATATGCTGATTTTGAGCGGCTTGTGCGTATGATACGCCTGGCTTAGCTGTATTGGAGATAAATTCTCTTCGGGCTGTAGGTGGTTTTCTAGCTTCATCTTTACGTTTCTGGAGCTGTTTGGCAATTTCACAACCCCTATAGTTGGCCAGATGGAGCTCACCGCAGTTTGCGGGAAGATATTTCGGTTTTGAGCAATCTTTGTTAGCATGGTTCTTTGCAGACTTAACGCAAACAGGATCACGTCTGCAGTATTTCTGAGTATGTCCATACCTTTGACATCTTTTACACTGTGGTATCATTTTGTTAGCTCGTATTGCTTCTATTTTGACTTTCATGGAGCATATATATTATATTTCGAATATATTTTTGATATCTTCCGATTTGTCAAGTGAGAATAAACAAAGGAAGATTTACAAGTCCCTCAGGAGTTTTTTTACGTTTTGGCTCTGCACTCAGTATTTTGAAGTTTTGAAGTGCCAAATTATTGACTATGTCATTGGGAGACCATGTGGGGTGCAAGTGTCTTGCCATAACTCTTATGGACCTTTCCTGCTTATTTTCATAGGAGTGCCATTGTTGCTTCTCACGCTCCATAGTCTGAATTGATATTCTATATTCGTCTGGTATGTCCACATTAATTTTGATCTGCTGGTTATTGAGACAAACTGCCTTATATTTAAGATTATCTTTGAACTCGGAACTGGTAATGCGTAACCGATAACTCGGTGCGCGTATCTTGTAACTCGTAACTCGTTACCCATAACTCGGAATTCGTATCTTGTATCTAGTAGCTTGTAACTCATTACTGATTACCTGGAACTCGTGTCATGTGTCTCGTAGCTCATAACTCGATACGATAAGTAGGAAATCGCAACTTGTATCTCGTGACGCGTAACTCGGAACTTGGAACTCGTAACCCGTTACCGACAACTTAGAGCCTGTATCTTGTATATCTTACCTTGTAACTCGTAGCTCGTAACTAGTTAGCCATTACTCGGAACTCGTATCTTCTATCTCAGATCTCGCAAATCATTGCCCGATAACCTGGAACTGGTATCGTAGATCTTGAAGGTCGTAACACGTTACCAATAAGTGGGAACTCGCATCTTGTATCTCGTACCTCAAAACCCGGAACTCGTATCTTATGTATCGTAGCTTGTAACCCATTATCAATAAGAAGGAACTCGTGTCTTGCCTCTCGTAACTCGTAAATCGTTACCGATAAGTGGGAACTCGCATCTTGTATCTCGTGACGCGTAACTCAGGACTCGGAATTCGAAAGTTTTATCGATATCTCGGAGCTCGTATCTTGTATCTCGTGACGCATAACTCAGGACTCGTAACTTGAAGGTGTTACCGACAACTCGGAGCTTGTATCTTGTATCACTTACCTTGTAACTCGTAACTCGTAATACGTAACTCGTTGCCCATAACTCGGAACCCGAATCTTGATCTCGGATCTTGCAAATCAATGACGATAACCTCTAACTCGTATCCTAGATCTAGTAGTTCGTAACTCGTTACCCATAACTCGGAACTTGTATCTTATATATCGTAACCTGTAATCCATTACCGATTACCTGGAACTCGTATATTGTATATCGTTGCTAGTAAATCGTTACCGATAAATGGGAACTCGCATCTTGTATCTCGTGACGTGTAACTCAGGACTCGGAACTCGAATGTGTTACCGATAACTCGGAGCTCGTATCTTGTATCACTTATCTTGTAACTCGTTACTCGTAACCCGTAACTCGTTGCTCATAACTCGGAATTCGAATCTTGTATCCTAGATCTAGTAGTTCGTAACTCGTTGCCGATAGGTAAGATAGATAGATCTGAAGATCGTAACTAGTTACCAATAAGCGGAAACTAACATCTTGTATCTCTTGACGTGTAACTCAGAACTTGGAACTCGTAACGCGTTACCGATAACTCGGAGCTTGTATCTTGTATCTCTTACCTTGTAACTCGTAACTCGTAACTTGTTACCCATTATTCGGAACATTCATCTTCTATCTCGGATCTCGCATATCATTCTCGATACCCTGGGACTCGTATCCTAGATCTTGAAAATCGCAACTCGTTACCAATAAGTGGGAGCTCGCATCTTGTATCTCGTGACGGGTAACTCAGAACTCGGTACTAGTAACGCGTTACCGATAACTCGGAGCTCGTATTTTGTAAATCGTAACTTGTTAATCCATTACCGAAAACCTGGAACTCATATCTTGCATCTCATAGCTCGTAAATCGTTACCGATAAATGGGAACTCGCATCTTGTATCTCGTCACGCGTAACTCAGGACTCGGAACTCGAAAGTGTTACCGATAACTCGGAGCTCGTATCTTGTATCACTTATCTTCTCGTAACTCATAACCCGTAACTTGTTGCTCATAACTCGGAACTCGAATCTTGATCTCGGATCTTGCAAATCAATGACGATAACCTCGAAATCGTATCCTAGATCTAGTAGTTCGTAACTCGTTACCGATAGGTGGAATCTCGCATCTTGTATCTCATGACGCGGAACTCAGAACTCGGTACTCGTATCTGTTAACCGATAACTCGGAGCTCGTATCTTGTATCTCGTAGCTCGTAACTCGTTACGATAAGTGGGAACTCGCATCTTGTATCTTGTAACTCGGAACTAGTACCTCGTAGATCGTAAGTCGTAATTCGTAACTCGTAACTCGTATAATGTAACTCGCAACTCGAAACTCGAAACTCGAAACTCGAAGCTCGAAACTCGAAACTCGTAACTCGTAACTCGTAAATCGCAGCTTATAACTCGCTTCTCATATCCCGGAACTTGTATCTTGTGTATCGTAGCTTGTAAGCCATTATCAATAACAAGGAACTCGTATCTTGCCTCTCGTAGCTCGTAAATCGTTACCGATAAGTGGGAACTCGCAACTTGTATCTCGTGACGCGTAATTCAGAATTAGGAACTCGTTACTCGTTACCCATAACTCGGAACTCGTATCTTATAAATCGTAACTTGTAATCCATTACCGATAACCTGGAGCTCGTATCTTGCATCTCGTAGCTCGTAAATCATTACCGATAAATGGGAACTCGCATCTTGTATCTCGTGACGCGTAACTCAGGACTCGGAACTCGAAAGAGTTACCGACAACTCGGAGCTAGTATCTTGTACCACTCACCTTGTAACTCGTTACTCGTGACCCATTACTCGGAACTCGTATCTTCTATCTCGAATCTCGCAAAACATTGCCGATAACCTGGAACTCGTATCCTAGATCTTAAAGATCGTAACTGGTTACCAATGTGGGAACTCGCATCCTGTATCTCATGACGTGAAACTCAGAACTCGGAACTAGTAACGCGTTACCGATAACTCGGAGCTCGTATCTTGTAACTCGTAACTCGTTACCCATAACTCGGAACTCGTATCTTATATATCGTAACTTGTAATCCATTGCCGATAACCTGGAACTCGTATCTTGCATCTCGTTGCTCGTAAATCGTTACCGATAAATGGGAACTCGCATCTTGTATCTCGTGACGCGTAACTCAGGACTCGGAACACGAAAGTGTGAAAGGTGAAACCTTGAAAAACGTATCTCGTAACCCGTAACCTGTTGCCCATAACTTGGAACTCGAATCTTGATCTAGGATCTTGTAAATCAAAGACAGTAACCTCGAACTCGTATCCTAGTAGTAGTAGTTCGTAACTAGTTACCGATAGTGGACACTCGCATCTTGTATCTCATGACGCGTAACTCAGAACTCGGTTTTTGAAAGCTTAACCGATAACTCGGTGCGCGTATCTTATAACTCGTAACTCATTACGGATAACTCGGCACTCGTATCTTGTATCTAGTAGCTCATAACTCATAACTGATTACCTGGGACTCGTATCTTGTATCTCGTAGCTCGTAACTCGTTACGATAAGTGGGAACTCGCATCTTGTATCTCGTAACTCATAACCCGGAACTCGTATCTTGTGTATCGTAGCTTGTAACCCATTACCAATAACAAGGAGCTCGTATCTTGCCTCTCGTAGCTCGTAAATCGTTACCGATAAGTGGGAAATTGCAACTTGTATCTCGTGTGCGTAACTGAGAACTTGAAACTCGTAACGCGTTATCGACAACTCGGAATCCATTACCGATAACCTGGAACTCGTATCCTGCATCTCTTAGCTCGTAAATCGTAACCGATGAATGGGAACTCGCATCTTGTATCTCGTGACGCGTAACTCAGGACTCGGAGCTCGAAAGTGTTACCGATAACTCGGAGCTGGTATCTAGTATCACTTGCCATGTCGTTTGACTCTTTTTGCTGCTTTCCGCAGAGAATAACCAGAATCTTTACGATCAGTTAACGATTCTAAGTAATTAAAAGATTTATTGTTAAGTTAATTAATTTCTCGCTTCAGCTTTTGCGTTTTGTTATTAAGAATATTTTTGTCTACTGGATCTTTAGAAAGTTGCCCTTTACACCGGGCCCTCCATTTTTCAGCCACTAATTCTCTTATTTCTGTCGGATAGTTATTTCCTTTAGTAATATGATTAGATGGTTTAGTGCTATCAAACGCAGCATTTCGTATGATTTTCACGAAATTTTCGGCTTCAAAATCTAGTTGTTGATTCGTTTTCAGGCAAATATTTAGATTGATATTATTCTCAATTTTATGTCTGAAGTTATCCCAATCAGTGGAATTATTGACCAGCAGAGGGCGAGATTCTTTCTTAGTTATTATTTCGCTGAGAGTAATTATAACCGCAGAATGGTCTGAATCCATATCAAAATTTTCTTCAACCTCCAAAAAATTGGGAGAAACTTTCTTTGTTATGAGAAAGTCTAACAGATCGGGTATTTTGTTGACATCTGTTGGCCAGTAGGTGGGCTTACCTGAAGAGTGATATTCACATCCCAGCTCTCTGATCGCATCACGCAAATCTCTACCCTTAGTAGTGGTTAGTCTTGAGCCCCAGTCAACGTGCTTTGCATTAAAGTCTCCTCCAATTATAAATCTTTCACCTGCTTGTTTGAGAAATTCTTTGTAGTCAGACGTTTTTTAATTATGCCTTGGTGAGAAGTAAGCTGCTCCAATTATCAGATTTTGCGTTGTAGAATTAACACAAACTAGTGTAGGTTGCACTTCCGCTCCCTGAATGTGCTTCTCTTCATGATGCTTGATCGACTCTTTGATGATAACTGCGCTTCCACCTATCGCTTTGTTGTCCGGGTAAAAAGTATGATAGGTTTTATACCCTTGAACCTTAAGGTATGATTCTTTAGTGAAATGTGTTTCGGAAATCAGAGATGCATCTATATTTTGGGTTACCAAAAATACCTCTAGCTCCGCCCTTTTGTTTAGAATGCCATTAGCATTCCAGGTACCAATTCTCAAGTCTTTTCTGTCCATTAATGTTTGGTAGCTGCAACAGTACTTCGAACTTCTAGCCTGCCGAGTCTATCATTGACTTGTTTAAACATTGTCATCAAGCTGAGATACACTTGATGGTCTTGTACCACGTTACTTGAGGCTGCAACTGAACTTTGTATATGCTGATTTTGAGCGGCTTGTGCGTATGATACGCCTGGCTTAGCTGTATTGGAGATAAATTCTCTTCGGGCTGTAGGTGGTTTTCTAGCTTCATCTTTACGTTTCTGGAGCTGTTTGGCAATTTCACAACCCCTATAGTTGGCCAGATGGAGCTCACCGCAGTTTGCGGGAAGATATTTCGGTTTTGAGCAATCTTTGTTAGCATGGTTCTTTGCAGACTTAACGCAAACAGGATCACGTCTGCAGTATTTCTGAGTATGTCCATACCTTTGACATCTTTTACACTGTGGTATCATTTTGTTAGCTCGTATTGCTTCTATTTTGACTTTCATGGAGCATATATATTATATTTCGAATATATTTTTGATATCTTCCGATTTGTCAAGTGAGAATAAACAAAGGAAGATTTACAAGTCCCTCAGGAGTTTTTTTACGTTTTGGCTCTGCACTCAGTATTTTGAAGTTTTGAAGTGCCAAATTATTGACTATGTCATTGGGAGACCATGTGGGGTGCAAGTGTCTTGCCATAACTCTTATGGACCTTTCCTGCTTATTTTCATAGGAGTGCCATTGTTGCTTCTCACGCTCCATAGTCTGAATTGATATTCTATATTCGTCTGGTATGTCCACATTAATTTTGATCTGCTGGTTATTGAGACAAACTGCCTTATATTTAAGATTATCTTTGAACTCGGAACTGGTAATGCGTAACCGATAACTCGGTGCGCGTATCTTGTAACTCGTAACTCGTTACCCATAACTCGGAATTCGTATCTTGTATCTAGTAGCTTGTAACTCATTACTGATTACCTGGAACTCGTGTCATGTGTCTCGTAGCTCATAACTCGATACGATAAGTAGGAAATCGCAACTTGTATCTCGTGACGCGTAACTCGGAACTTGGAACTCGTAACCCGTTACCGACAACTTAGAGCCTGTATCTTGTATATCTTACCTTGTAACTCGTAGCTCGTAACTAGTTAGCCATTACTCGGAACTCGTATCTTCTATCTCAGATCTCGCAAATCATTGCCCGATAACCTGGAACTGGTATCGTAGATCTTGAAGGTCGTAACACGTTACCAATAAGTGGGAACTCGCATCTTGTATCTCGTGACGTGTAACTCAGAACTCGGAACTAGTAACGCGTTACCGATAACTCGGAGCTCGTATCTTGAACTCGTAACTCGTTACCCATAACTCGGAACTTGAATCTTATATATCGTAACCTCTAATCCATTACCAATAACCTGAAACTCGTATCTTGTATATCGTTGCTAGTAAATCGTTACCAATAAATGGGAACTCGCATCTTGTATCTCGTGACGCGTAACTCAGGACTCGGAACTCGAAAATGTTACCGATAACTCGGAGCTCGTGTCTTGTATCACTTACCTTGTAACTCGTAAGTCGTGACTCGTAACTCGTTGCTCATAACTCGTAACTCGAATCTTGATCTCGGATCTTGCAAATCAATGACGATAACCTCGAACTCGTATCTTAGATCTAGTAGTTCGTAACTCGTCACCGATAGGTGGTAACTCGCATCTTGTATCTCATGACGCGAAACTCAGAACTCGGTTTTCGAAAGCGTAACCGATAACTCGGTGCGCGTATCTTATAACTCGTAACTCGTTACCCATAACTCGGAACAAGTATCTTTTATCTAGTAGCTCGTAGTACATTACTGATTACCTGGAACTCGTATCTTGTGTCTCGCAGCTCGTAACTCGTTACGATAAGTGGGAACTCGCATCTTGTATCTCGTAACTCGCGATAGTACCTCGTAGTCGTAACCCGTAACTCGTTGCCCATAACTCGGAACTCGAATCTTTTTCTCGGATCTTGTAAGTCGATGACGATAACCTCGAACTCGTATCCTAGATCTAGTAGTTCGTAACTCGTTACCGATAGGTGGAAACTCGCATCTTGTATCGCATGACGCGAAACTCAGAACTCGGAACTCGTAACGCGTAACCGATAGTGGAAAATCGCAACTTGTATCTCGTGTGCGTAACTCAGAACTTGAAACTCGTAACGCGTTATCGACGACTCGGAATCCATTACCGATAACCTGGAACTCGTATCCTGCATCTCGTAGCTCGTAAATCGTAACCGATAAATGGGAACTCGCATCTTGTATCTCGTGACGCGTAACTCAGGACTCGGAGCTTGAAAGTGTTACCAATAACACGGAGCTAGTATCTAGTATCACTTACCATGTAACCCGTAACCCATAACCCGTAACTCGTAACCCATAAATCGCAGCTTATAACTCGCTACTCATAACCCGGAACTCGTATCTTGTGTATCGTAGCTTGTAACCCATTACCAATAATAAGGAACTCGTATCTTGCCTCTCGTAGCTCGTAAATCGTTACCGACAAATGGGAACTCGCATCTTGTATCTCGTGACGCGTAACTTAGGACTCGGAATTCGAAAGTGATACCTATAGCTCGGAGCTTGTATCGTGTATCTCTTACCTTGTAACTCGTGACTCGTAACTTGTTACCCATTTCTCGGAACTCGTATCTTCTATCTCGGATCTCGCAAATCATTGCCGATAACCTGGAACTCGTATCCTAGATCTCGAAGATCGTAACTCGTTACCAATAAGTGGGAATTCGCATCTTGTATCTCGTGACGTGTAACTCAGAACTTGGAACTAGTAACGCGTTACCGACAACTCGGAGCTTCTATCTTGTAACTCGTAACTCGTAACTCGTTACCCATAACTTGGAACTCGTATCTTATATATCGTATCTTGTAATCCAATACCGATAACCTGGAACTCGTATCTTGCATGTCGTAGCTCGTAAATCGTTACCGATAAATGGCAACTCGCATCTTGTATCTCGTGACGCGTAACTCAGGACTCGGAACTCGAAAATGTTACCGATAACTCGGAGCCCGTGTTTGTATCACTTACCTTGTAACTCGTAACTCATGACGCGTAACTCGTTGCTCATAACTCGTAACTCGAATCTTGATCTCGGATATTGCAAATCAGTGACGATAACCTCGAACTCGTATCTTAGATCTAGTAGTTCGTAACTCGTCACCGATAGGTGGAAACTCGCATCTTGTATCTCATGACGCGAAACTTAGAACTCGGTTTTCGAAAGCGTAACCGATAACTCGGTGCGCGTATCTTATAACTCGTAACTCGTTACCCATAACTCGGAACTCGTATCTTTTATCTAGTAGCTCGTAGCTCATTACTGATTACCTGGAACTCGTATCTTGTGTCTCGCCGCTCGTAACTCACTACGATAAGTGAGAACTCGCATCTTGTATCTCGTAACTCGCGATAGTACCTCGTAGATAGTAAGTCGTAACCCGTAACTCGTTGCCCATAACTCGGAACTCGAATCTTGATCTCGGATCTTGTAAGTCGATGACGATAACCTCGAACTCGTATCCTAGATCTAGTAGTTCGTCACTCGTTACCGATAGGTGGAAACTCGCATCTTGTATCGCATGACGCGAAACTCAGAACTCGGAACTCGTAACGCGTAACCGATAACTCGGTGCTTGTATTATATAACTCGTAACTCGTTACAGATAACTCGGAACTCGTATCTTGTATCTAGTAACTCATAACTCATTACTGATTACCTGGAACTCGTATCTTGTGTCTCGCCGCTCGTAACTCGCTACGATAAGTGGGAACTCGCATCTTGTATCTCGTAACTCGCGATAGTACCTCGTAGATAGTAAGTCGTAACCCGTAACTCGTTGCCCATAACTCGGAACTCGAATCTTGATCTCGGATCTTGTAAGTCGATGACGATAACCTCGAACCCGTATCCTAGATCTAGTAGTTCGTCACTCGTTACCGATAGGTGGAAACTCGCATCTTGTATCGCATGACGCGAAACTCAGAACTCGGAACTCGTAACGCGTAACCGATAACTCGGTGCTTGTATCTTATAACTCGTAACTCGTTACAGATAACTCGGAACTCGTATCCTGTATCTAGTAGCTCATAACTCATAACTGATTATCTGGGACTCGTATCTTGTGTGTTGTAGCTCGTAACTCGTTACGATAAGTGGGAACTCGCATCTTGAATCTCGTAACTCATAACCCGGAACTCGTATCTTGCCTCTCGTAGCTCGTAAATCGTTACCGATAAGTGGGAAATCGAAACTTGTATCTCGTGTGCGTAACTCAGAATTCGGAATTCGTAACGCGTTACCGATAACTCGGAGCTTGTATCTTATATCTCTTACCTTGTAACTCGTAACTCGTAACTTGTTACCCATTACTCGGAGCTCGTAACTTCTATATCGGATCTCGCAAATCATTGCCGATAACCTGGAACTCGTATCCTAGATCTTGAGGATCGTAACTCGTTACCAATGAGTGGGAACTCGCATCTTGTATCTCGTGACGTGTAACTCAGAACTCGGAACTAGTAAGGCGTTACCGATAAGTCGTTGCTTGTATCTTGTAACTCGTAGTTCGTAACTCGTTACCCATAACTCGGAACTCGTATCTTATATATCGTAACTTGCAATCCATTACCGATAACCTGGAACTCGCATTTTGCATCTCGTAGCTCGTAAATCGGTACCGATAAATGGGATCTTGCATCTTGTATCTCGTGACGCGTAACTCAGGACTCGGAACTCGAAAGTCTTACCGATAACTCGGAGCTCGTGTCTTGTATCACTTACCTTGTAACTCGTAACCCGTAACTCGTTGCCCATAACTCGAAACTCGAATCTTGATCTCGGATCTTGTAAATCAATGACGATAACCTCGAACTCGTATCCTAGATCTAGTAGTTCGTAACTCGTTACGGATAGGTGGAAACTCGCATCTTGTATCTCATGATGCGAAACTCAGAACTCGGAACTCGTAACGCGTAACCGATAACTCGGAGCTCGTATGTTGTAACTCGTAACTCGTTACCCATAACTCTGAACTCGCATCTTGCATCTAGTTGCTCGTAACTCATTACTCGTAAATCGTTAATCGCAGCTTATAACTCGCTACTTGTAACCCTGAACTCGTATCTTGTGTATCGTAGCTTGTAACCCATAACCAATAACAAAGAACTCGTATATTGCCTCTCGTAACTCGTAACTCGTTACCCATAACTCGGAACTCGTATCTTATATGTTGTAACTTGTAATCCACTACCCATAACCTTGCCTCTCGTAGCTCATAAATCGTTACCATTAAGTGGGAATTCGCAACTTGTATCTCGTGAAGCGTAACTCAGAACTTGGAACTCGTAGCACGTTACTGATAACTCGGAGCTTCTATCCTGTATCTCTTACCTTGTAACTAGTAACCCGTAACTCGTCACTCGTAACTCGTTACCCATAACTTGGAACTCGAATCTTGATCTCTGATCTTGTAAATCAATGACGATAACCTCGAACTCGTATCCTAGAGCTAGTAGCTCGTAACTCATTACTGATTACCTGGAACTCGTATCTTGTGTATCGTAGCTTGTAACCCATTACCAATAACAAGGAACTCGTATCTTGCCTCTCGTAGCTCGTAAATCGTTACCGATAAGTGGGAATTCGCAACTTGTGTCTCGTGACGTGTAACTCAGAACTTGGAACTCGTAACGCGTTACCGTTAACTCGAAGCCTGTATCTTATATATCTTACCTTGTAACTCGTTACCTATAACTCGGAACTCGTATCTTCTATCTCGGATCTCGCAAATCATTGCCGATAACCTGGAACTCGTATCCTAGATCTTGAAGATCGTAGCTCGTTACCAATAAGTGGGAACTTGCATATTGTATCTCGTGACGTGTAACTCAGAACTCGGTACTAGTAACGCGTTACCGATAACTCGGAGCTCGTATCTTGTATATCGTAACTCGTAACTCGTTACCAATACCTCGGAACTCGTATCTTATATATCGTAACTTGTTTATCCATTGCCGAAAACCTGGAACTTATATCTTGCATCTCGTAGCTCGTAAATTGTTACCAAATAAATGGGAACTCTCATCTTGTATCGCGTGACGCGTAACTCAGGACTCGGAACTCGGAACTCGAAAGTGTTACCGATAACTCGGAGCTCGTATCTAGTATCACTTATCTTGTAACTCGCAACTCGTAACCCGTAACTAGTTGCCCATAACTCGGAACTCGAATCTTGATCTCGGATCTTGTGAGTGAATGACGATAACCTCGAACTCGTATCCTAGATCTAGTAGTTCGTATCTCGTTACCAATAGGTGGAACTCGCATCTTGTAACTCATGACGCAAAACTCAGAACTCGGAGCTCGTGAAGCGTAACCTATAACTCGGAGCTCGTATCTTGTAACTCGTAACTCGTAAATCGTTACCCATAACTCGGAACTCGTATCTTGTATCTGGTAGCTCGTAACTCTTTACTGATTACCTGGAACTCATATCTTGTGTATCGTAGCTTGTTACCCATTACCAATAACTCGGAGCTCGTATCTTGTAAATCGTAACTCGTAACTCGTTACCCATAACTCGGAGCTAGTATCTTATATACCGTAACTTGGAATCCATCACCGATAACCAGGAACTTGTATCTTGGATCTCGTTGCTCGTAAATCGTTACCGACAAATGGGAACTCGCATCTAGTATCTCGTGACGCGTAACTCAGGACTCGGAACTCGAAAGTGTTACCGATAACTCGGAGCTCGTATCTTGTATCACTTACCTTGTAACTGGTAACCCGTAACCCGTAACTCGTTGCGCATAACATCGAACTCGAATCTTGATCTCGTATCTTGTAAATCAATTACGATAACCTCGAACTGGCATCCTAGATCTAGTAGTTGGTAACTCGTTACCGATAGGTGGAAACTCTCATCTTGTATCTCATGACGCGAAACTCAGAACTCGAAACTCGTATCGCGTAACCGACAACTCGGTGCGCATGTCTTGTAACTCGTAACTCTTTACCCATTACTCGGAACTACTGTCTTGTATCTAGTAGCTCGTAACTGATCACCTGAAACTCGCATCTTGTGTCTCGCAGCTCGTAACTCGTTACGATAAGTGGGAACTCGCATCTTTTATCTCGTAACTCATAACTCGGAACCCGTATCTTGTGTATCGTAGCTTGTAACCCATTACCAATAACAAGGAACTCGTATCTTGCCTCTCGTAGTTCGTAAATCGTTACCGATAAATGGGAACTCGCATCTTGTGTCTCGTGAGGCCTAACTCAGGACTCCGAGCTCGAAAGTGTTACCAATAATTCGGAGCTCGTATCTTGTATCACTTACCTTGTAACTCGTAACTCGTAACCCGCAACTCGTTGCCCATAACTCGGAACTCGAATCTTGATCTCGGATCTTGTAAATCAATGACGATAACCTCGAACTCGTGTCCTAGAACTAGCAGTTCGTAACTCGTTACCGATAACTTGAAACTTGTAACTCGAAACTCGTAACTCGTATATCGCAGCTTATAACTCGCTACTCATAACTCGGAGCGCATATCTGGTGTATCGTAGCTTGTAACACATTACCAATAACAAGGAACTTGTATATTGCCTCTCGTAGCTCGTGAATCGTTACCGATAAGTGGGAACTCGCATCTTGTACCTCTTGACGCGTAACTCAGAACTTGGAACTCGTAACGTGTTACCGATAACTCGGAGCTTACATCTTGTATCTCTTACCTTGTAACTCGTAACTCGTAACTCGTTACCCATTACTCGGAACTCGTATCTTCTATCTCGGGCTCGCAAATCATTGCCGATAACCTGGGACTCGCATCCTAGATCTAGAAGATCGCAACTCGTTACCAATAAGTGGGAACTCGCATCTTGTATCTCGTGACGTGTAACTCAGAACTCGGAACTAGTAACGCGTTACCGATAACTCGGAGCTCGTATGTTGTAACTCGTAACTCGTTACCCATAACTCGGAACTCGTATCTTATATATTATAACTTGTAATCCACTACAAATAACCTGGAACTCGTATCTTGCATCTCGTAGATCGTAAATCATTGCCGATAAATAGGAACTCGCATCTTGTGTCTCGTGAGGCGTAACTCAGGACTCGGAACTCGTATCTCGTAACCCGTAACTGGTTGCCCATAACTCGGAACTTGAATCTTGATCTCGGATTTTGTAAATCAATGACGATAACCTCGAACTCGTATCCTAGATCTAGTAGTTCGTAACTCGTTACCGATAGGTGGAAACTCGCATCTTGTATCTCGTGACGTGTAACTCAGAACTCGGAACTCGTAAGGCGTAACCAACAACTCGGTGTGCATATCTTGTAACTCGTAACTCGTTACCCATTACTCGGACCTCCTATCTTGTATCTAGTAGCTCGTAACTCATCACTGATCACCTGGAACTCGCATCTTGTGTCTCGTATCTCGTAAATCGCTACCGATAAGTGGGAACTCGCAACTTGTATCTCGTGACGCGTAACTCAGAACTTGGATTTCGTAACACGTAACCGATAACTCGGAGCTCGTATCTTGTAACTCGTAACTCGTAACCCATAACTCGGAACTCGTATCTTGTATCTAGTAGCTCGCAACTCATTACTGATTACCTGGAACTCGTATCCTGTGTCTCGTAGGTCGTAACTCGTTACGATAAATGAGAACTCGCAACTTGAAACTCGCTACTTGTAAATCGCAGCTTATAACTCGCTACTCATAACCCGGAACTCGTATCTTGTGTATTGTAGCTTGTTACCCATTACCAATAACAAGGAACTCGTATCTTGCATCTCGTAGCTCGTAAATCGTTACCAATAAGAGAGAACTCGCATATTGTATCTCGCAACACGTAACTAGTACCTCGTAGATGGTAAGTCGTAATTCGTAACTAGTACCTCGTAACTCGTAACTCGTAACCCGTAACTTGTTGCTCATAACTCGGAACTCGAATCTTAATCTCGGATCTTGCAAATCAATACGATAACCTCGAACTCGTATCCTAGATCTAGTAGTTCGTAACTCGTCACCGATAGGTGGAAACTCGCATCTTGTATCTCTAGACGCGGAACTCGGAACTCGGAACTTGTATCAGGTAACCGATAACTCGGAGCTCGTATCTTGTAACTCTTAACTCGTTACCCATAACTCGAAACTCATATCTTGTATCTAGTAGCTCGTAACTCATTACTGATCACCTGGGACTCGTATCTTGTGTCTCGTAGCTCGTAACTCGTTACGATAAGTGGGAACTCGCATCTTGTATCTCGTAACTCGTAACTAGTACCTCGGAGATCGTGAGTCGTAATTCGTAACTCGTAACTCGTTTATCGTAACTCGCAACTCGAAACTCAAAACTCGTAACTCGTAACTCGTAACTCGCAACCCGTAACTTGTTGCTCATAACTCGGAACTCGAATCTTAATCTCGGATCTTGCAAATCAATGACGATAACCTCGAACTCGTATCCTAGATCTAGTAGTTCGTAACTCGTCACCGATAGGTGGAAACTCGCATCTTGTATCTCTAGACGCGGAACTCAGAACTCGGAACTTGTATCAGGTAACCGATAACTCGGAGCTCGTATCTTGTAACTCGTAACTCGTTACCCATAACTCGGAACTCATATCTTGTATCAAGTAGCTCGTAACTTATTACTGATTACCTGGAACTCGTATCTTGTGTCTCGTAGCTCGTAACTCGTTACGAGAAGTGGGAACTCGCATCTTGTATCTCGTAACTCGTTACTAGTACCTCGTAGATCGTAAGTCGTGATTCGTAACTCGTAACTCGTATATCGTAACTCGCAACTCGCAACTCGAAACTCGAAACTCGTAACTCGTAACTCGTAACTCGTAACTCGTAACTCGTAACTCGTAACTCGTAACTCGTAACTCGTAACTCGTAACTCGTAACTCGTAACTCGTAACTCGTAACTCGTAACTCGTAACTCGTAACTCGTAACTCGTAACTCGTAACTCGTAACTCGTAACTCGTAACTCGTAACTCGTAACTCGTAACTCGTAACTCGTAACTCGTAACTCGTAACTCGTAACTCGTAACTCGTAACTCGTAACTCGTAACTCGTAACTCGTAACTCGTAACTCGTAACTCGTAACTCGTAACTCGTAACTCGTAACTCGTAACTCGTAACTCGTAACTCGTAACTCGTAACTCGTAACTCGTAACTCGTAACTCGTAACTCGTAACTCGTAACTCGTAACTCGTAACTCGTAACTCGTAACTCGTAACTCGTAACTCGTAACTCGTAACTCGTAACTCGTAACTCGTAACTCGTAACTCGTAACTCGTAACTCGTAACTCGTAACTCGTAACTCGTAACTCGTAACTCGTAACTCGTAACTCGTAACTCGTAACTCGTAACTCGTAACTCGTAACTCGTAACTCGTAACTCGTAACTCGTAACTCGTAACTCGTAACTCGTAACTCGTAACTCGTAACTCGTAACTCGTAACTCGTAACTCGTAACTCGTAACTCGTAACTCGTAACTCGTAACTCGTAACTCGTGACTCGTAACTCGTAACTCGTAACTCGTAACTCGTAACGCGTAAATCGTAACTCGTAACTCGTAACTCGTAACTCGTAACTCGTAACTCGTAACTCGTAACTCGTAACTCGTAACTCGTAACTCGTAACTCGTAACTCGTAACTCGTAACTCGTAACTCGTAACTCGTAACTCGTAACTCGTAACTCGTAACTCGTAACTCGTAACTCGTAACTCGTAACTCGTAACTCGTAACTCGTAACTCGTAACTCGTAACTCGTAACTCGTAACTCGTAACTCGTAACTCGTAACTCGTAACTCGTAACTCGTAACTCGTAACTCGTAACTCGTAACTCGTAACTCGTAACTCGTAACTCGTAACTCGTAACTCGTAACTCGTAACTCGTAACTCGTAACTCGTAACTCGTAACTCGTAACTCGTAACTCGTAACTCGTAACTCGTAACTCGTAACTCGTAACTCGTAACTCGTAACTCGTAACTCGTAACTCGTAACTCGTAACTCGTAACTCGTAACTCGTAACTCGTAACTCGTAACTCGTAACTCGTAACTGGTAACTCGTAACTCGTAACTCGTAACTCGTAACTCGTAACTCGTAACTCGTAACTCGTAACTCGTAACTCGTAACTCGTAACTCGTAACTCGTAACTCGTAACTCGTAACTCGTAACTCGTAACTCGTAACTCGTAACTCGTAACTCGTAACTCGTAACTCGTAACTCGTAACTCGTAACTCGTAACTCGTAACTCGTAACTCGTAACTCGTAACTCGTAACTCGTAACTCGTAACTCGTAACTCGTAACTCGTAACTCGTAACTCGTAACTCGTAACTCGTAACTCGTAACTCGTAACTCGTAACTCGTAACTCGTAACTCGTAACTCGTAACTCGTAACTCGTAACTCGTAACTCGTAACTCGTAACTCGTAACTCGTAACTCGTAACTCGTAACTCGTAACTCGTAACTCGTAACTCGTAACTCGTAACTCGTAACTCGTAACTCGTAACTCGTAACTCGTAACTCGTAACTCGTAACTCGTAACTCGTAACTCGTAACTCGTAACTCGTAACTCGTAACTCGTAACTCGTAACTCGTAACTCGTAACTCGTAACTCGTAACTCGTAACTCGTAACTCGTAACTCGTAACTCGTAACTCGTAACTCGTAACTCGTAACTCGTAACTCGTAACTCGTAACTCGTAACTCGTAACTCGTAACTCGTAACTCGTAACTCGTAACTCGTAACTCGTAACTCGTAACTCGTAACTCGTAACTCGTAACTCGTAACTCGTAACTCGTAACTCGTAACTCGTAACTCGTAACTCGTAACTCGTAACTCGTAACTCGTAACTCGTAACTCGTAACTCGTAACTCGTAACTCGTAACTCGTAACTCGTAACTCGTAACTCGTAACTCGTAACTCGTAACTCGTAACTCGTAACTCGTAACTCGTAACTCGTAACTCGTAACTCGTGTAGACCGCTGTGTATTCATGGTCGTGTAAATACGAGTGTGCCTTAAGGCGGCTCCACACGCAACGGTAAAATCGAAGGCCAACCTTGAGGCGCCTGACCTCGAGGAAAATCCCAAGGATTGAGATTTCCGTCTAGGTATGCCTGTCATGCCGAGGTCTGGCGGTCGCCGATCCGAATAGCAAATTTCGTTCAATTTGCCTCTGCTTCTCCTCGTTTCGCAGGCCGACCGAAATGTGTGGAGGGGTGTCTGGAGATAGGCTTTGAGGCGATTCAGTGCAGTTGTGTTTCCGTCCAATCTGGTTATTGTCACACCACGTGTTTTATTAAATCTGGTTTTATTTTGGCCGTTGTTTAGTTTTATTATTAAAAATTGTTTATGTTAAGGTGTATATGGTCATGGCCCGTGCAAAACAAAATCAAGAGGAATTTATAGTTCTGTTCAGAGATTTGTCGTACTTGTGGCAGACTACATCAAAAGATTATCATGACCATTTTCTGGAGCCACTCTTTAGTCCAAAACTTTCGCTTTACTTCTCTTTTTGGACTTTCCACAGCTAATAATAAACCCATAAATGCAAGAGAAAACATGGACAAATTGAAGCACCTTAAGGCTGCCTCTTACATTTTCCTTAGTGTGTGGGAACCCCCTTCTTTTTGGTTTTGTCTCGAGGTCTGGTGCGTCAAGGTTGGCCTCCTGTTTTACCGTTGCGTGTGGAGCCGCCTTTAATGGGTGGGTCATCATCTAATCTAAAGATTCGCTCACAGTGTGGCGGTGTGGCCACAATATCCAGCACGCTAACGGTAGACGGATTCCATCGGTGAATGGTTCTAGCAAAGGGTCAGTTTTCCACGATCATATTGGAAAATTATATTCCTAAGCAGCAAGCCGTATTGTTACAGTGTGGAAAGTACCAATCCCATATACTTAGCTCCATTTTTCTGTATGCGGCAGGCATTAGCGCTCAACTGACAATTTCAATATGGTGGTTATTATAAGGCTATATAACCTTATCTTCACACAAAAAATTGAAAATTGCCGTTTATGATAGCCATATATGAGATGATTCTTTCATAACAATGGAGTTATATATATATATATATATATATATATATATATGTATACATTAATAGATGCTGAGATGCTGCTCACTAAATAAACCAAAATTAGGCTGCTGCAATATTATATCTACATTGCAATGAAAGACGCAATGTTGCAATTGCAATTCCATTGTCACAATAAATGTAATTATTATGATTGTGAAGTAGGGGGTTTTGAATTTCAGGGGTCAATAGGTGTGCGGCAAAAATTGAATAGCCATCTGGCAGGAAATTCGTAAATCCGCCACTGATGGGTTTAATTCATGAACATATAAAATGGTTTAATTCATGGTATGTACATAACACTACAACTACTACAGCAGTGTGGAACCTGAAAAAAAATTAGTGTAAATGGCTTCATGTGAATAGTCTTATAACAGAAATGTTTGTAAATAAATTTCAAAACAGAAACTAATTTCACACAAAAAGTGATTGTCCTGGCCTATATTATACCGCAAGTGTACTTTGTGTACTGAAACTGAATCTTCTATTCAACAAGCTTTATACTGGATTTTCTCAAAATCTGAGGTAAAAGGTTTATTTCCATTGAAATGTTGGTTTCAATACTCCAAAAATATGTAAAGCATAATAAGTTTACTTCTTGTGATAATAATTTTCTTGATAATTATGAGCTTCCAGCAAAGGTCTGCAGAAGCAATTTTAAACCATTCCAACAAAACAAATGATATCCTAGATATATTTGTGTGCTGACTTGGTGAAACTCTTCCATAAAATTAATTTATAGTATTATGTAGCAACATCACCTCTACACACTATTGATTGAGATGGTGTTATATGTAGGCACAAGTAGGTACACTGAAATTGTGTCACAAAGCAGCATTTTAATTGAAATTTCACTATGAAACTTGCCTATATAGCACTATTAATCGGTAGGATGTTATTAGTTGATTCAAAACTAGCACTTCCTGTACCATATCATCCATGCTGCTATATTAATTTGTATCAATGCAAATAAATATGTTACAATTTAGACAATACTACCACATAAAATTGAACATTCAAAAAATCAAGATGGTGATTTTTCACTTGGGTGCCATAGATATTGATAACTGTTGAATATGCACCAAAATGCCACAAGATCAGAGTCTGTGGTGATACACTCAGTGCAATTTCAGGGCAAATAAAAGTATGTCAAAGGCAAACAAAAAAATCCCACATTATATAAACACAGCTTCACTTACAAATAAATGACCATTAACAAAATTAAGAGAACAGATTTACTCCCACTCTTAAAAAAAAACAATCATTATAGTAACCCTATCCCTGGAAGTACCTGAAAAAGCTGGCTGACCCATTCCATCTCTATAGATTGATGCAGAATACAAGAAAACGATCAAATTCATGTATCTAACAATCATTACTATTTCTTTTACAGGCAGCAAGTCAGCTTTGTAGTTTTCCTGTGTGGGTAATTTGAGCGAAAAACGAAATTGTGGAACTTATAGACTACTTATAACAATATTATGTAGGACTTTTTCGTTTTATATTATTTCTTATAAGATTTACCATCACAATATTTATGATATCTTAATATCTTTGTCCTACAGTTCACCATTAAAATCTTTCACTTAGCATGTGTTACAATACATACAAAAAATCTGTAACATACATACATATATACATACAACTAACATTCCAGACTACTGCTAGTACAATACACAAATTGTCTTGTCCAGGTAATGGATGGAACTGTATCTACCTTTAGGTTGGTTTCTACTCTTCTTTTTCCATCTGGTATTCTTGCCTGTGTAGAGACATGCTGATCACACACTTGATAAGCATTCTCAATATGTATGAATGTATTTTTGAAGAATTCCCTCATTTTACAAGCCATAGCCACAACTGAGAAAGCTGCAACAATCATTACACAATATATTAGCAAATTCCTATTCATATTTTCAGAACAATCTGTTATAAATATCCATCCTATAGATTGCAGATGATGTTAGTCATTAAAACATAGAAGATGAACAGCAAACAGTTATTGTGCAATATTCTGAATAAATGAGAAACAAACTTTATTATAAAACCCTAGCATATACTTACAACTATCATTGCAGACTACTAGTACAATACACAAATTATCTTGTCAAAGTGATGGATCGAACTGCATCTGCCTTCAGGTTGGATCCTACCCTTCTTTTTCCATCTGGTATTCTTGCCTTTGTAGAGACATGTTGATCACACCTTTGATAAGCATTCTTGATATGCTCGAATGTTTTTTGAAGAAGTCTCTCATTTTACAAGCCACAGCCACAACTGAGAATGCTGGAACAATTGTAACACAATATATTAGCAAATTCCTATTCCTATTTTCAGAACAATATGTTACAAATATCAATCATAAAGATTGCAGATGTGTCATTAAAACATAGAAGATGAATAGCACACAGTTATTGCCAATATTCTGAATAAATAAGAAACAAACTTCATTATAAATACCCAGTATATACTATTGAATAATAATTCAGACTCATGTCTTGATCATTTGACATCCTTTGGAATCCATATTCAGAAAAATAGTGAATTGTTCATCAAATAAGCTTGGAAAACACTGAAATAAGGGGAAAAATATGTGAGGTAAATCCCGATTTCCCAGACACAAACCACAACACAAGTAGTTAGGAACAAATCAAGAAACCCAAACGTATCTATTTTGAAATTGGTTTGAAACAAAAAAATATGTTTTGGAATTTTCAAAATATATTTTCTAACATTACTGCCATCTATCAAAGAGGTGTCTTCATTGAAATCATGTTTTCAACATTCCAGAATATTAGGGACACTGTGCAAAATAAAAAGGATTCACTTAACTGCAATATTTTTGTAGACCATTCACAAGTACCTTTGTGAGAATTTAAAAATATAAACATTACCCTAGTATCATTATTGGGAAACTGCTAGGACACTTTACAACTATGTATATATCTAAGTTTGTAGTAATATATAAAATGAAACAGTAAACAACCAGATTTTCACAATGTGATATCCCCACGTTTTCTTATAACTTAACGAAGCTCTGTCATGAGAAATATTCGGTTGTGCGTTGTGGATTCTATCCAGCACAGCACATATTTAGGATTAAGTTAGGGTAGCAAGAACTATCTTTCGAATAAAATTTTAACCATTTTCTAGGCAAATCATTGCTGATAACCTGGATCTCGTGTCCTAGATCTGAAGATCGTAACTAGTTACCAATAAGCGCGAACTCACATCTTGTATCTCTTGTCGTGTAACTCAGAAATCGGAACTAGTAACGCGTTACCGATAACTCGGAGCTCGTATCTTGTAACTCGTAACTCGTAACTCGTTACCCATAACTCGGAACTCATATCTTATATATCGTAACTTGTAATCCATTACCGATAACCTGGAACTCGTATCTTGGATCTCGTAGCTCGTAAATCGGGACCGATAAATGGGACCTTGCATCTTGTATCTCGTGACGCACTACTCAGGACTCGGAACTCGAAAATGTTACCGATAACTCGGAGCTCGTATCTTGTATCACTTACCTTGTAACTCGTAACTTGTATCCCGTTGCCCATAACTCGGAACTCGAATCTTGATCTAGGATCTTGTAAATCGATGACGATAACCGCGAACTCGTATCCTAGATCTTGTAGTTCGCAACTCGTTACCGATAGGTGGAAACTCGCAACTTGTATCTCATGACGCGAAACTCAGAACTCGGAACTCGTAACGCGTTACCGATAACTCGGAGCTTGTATCTTTTATCTCCTACCTTGTAACTCGTAACTTGTAACTCGTAACTCGTTACCTATGACTCGGAACTAGTATCTTCTATCTCGGATCTCGCAAATCATTGCCGGTAACCTGGAACTCGTATTCTAGTTCTTGAAGATCGTAGCTCGTTACCAATAAGTGGGAACTCGCATCTTGTATCTCGTGACGTGTAACTCAGAACTCGGAACTGGTAACGCGTTACCGATAATTTGGAGCTCGTATCTTGTAACTCGTAACTCGTAACTCGTTACCCATAACTCGGAACTCCAATCTTGATCTCGGATCTTGTGAATCATTGACGATAACCTCGAACTTGTATCCTAGATCTAGTATTTCGTAACTCGTTACCGATAGGTGGAAACTCGCATCTTGTATCTCATGACGCGAAACTCAGAACTCGGAACTTGTAACGCGCAACCGATAACTCGGAGCTCGTATCTTGTAACTCGTAACTCGTTACCCATAACTCGGAACTCGTATCTTGTATCTAGTAGCTCGTAACTCATTACTGATTACCTGGAACTCGTATCTTGTGTCTCCTAGCTCGTAACTCATTACGATAAATGGAAACTCGCATCTTGTATCTCGTAACTTGTAACTAGTACCTCTTGGATCGTAAGTCGTAATTCGTAACTCGTATATCGTAACTCGCAACTCGAAACTCGTTGCTCGTAAATCGTAGCTTATAACTCGCTACTCATAACCCGAAACTCGTATCTTGTCTATTGTAGCTTGTAGCCCATTACCAATAACAAGGAACTCATATATTGCCCCTCGTAGCTCGTAAATCGTTACCGATAGGTGGGAACTCGCATCTTGTATCTCGTGACGTGTAACTCAGAACTCGGAACTCGAAAGTGATACCGATAACACGGAGCTCGTATCTTGTAACTCGTAACTCGTTACCCGTAACTCGGAAATCGTATCTTATATATTGTAACTTGTAATCCACTACCAATAACCTGGAACTCGTATCTTGCATCTCGTAGATCGTAAATCGTTACCGATAAATGTGAACTCCCATCTTGTATCTCATAACGCGTAACTCAGGTCTCAGAACTCGAAAGTGTTACCGATAACTCGGAGCTCGTATCTAGTATCACTTATCTTGTAACTCGTAACTCGTAACCCGTAACTCGTTGCTCATAACTCGGAACTCGAATCTTGATCTCGGATCTTGCAAATCAATCTCGATAACCTCGAACTCGTATCCTAGATCTAGTTGTTCGTAACTCGTTACCGATAGGTGGAAACTCGCATCTTGTACCTCATGATGCGGAACTCAGAACTCGGAACTCGTAACAGGTAACCGATAACTCGGAGCTCGTATCTTGCAACTCATTACTGATTACCTGGAACTAGTATCTTGTGTCTCGTAGCTTGTAACTCGTTACGATAAGTGGGAACTCGAATCTTGTATCTCGTAACACGTAACTAGTACCTCGTACATCGTAAGTCGTAATTCGTAACTCGTAACTCGTATATCGTAACTCGCAACTCGAAACTCGTAACTCGAAACTCGTAACTCGAAACTCGTAACTCGTAACTCGTAACTCTTAAATCGCAGCTTATAACTCGCTACTCGAATCCCGGAACTCGCATCTTGTGTATCGTAGCTTGTAACCCATTATCAATAACAAGGAACTCGTATCTTGTCTCATAGCTCGTAAATCGTTAGCGATAAGTGGGAACTCGCAACTTGTATCTCGTGACGCGTAACTCAGAACTTGGAACTCGTAACGCGTTACAGACAACTCGAAGCCTGTATCTTGTATATCTTACCTTGTAACTCGTTACCTATGACTCGGAACTCGTATCTTCTATCTCGGATCTCGCAAATCATTGCCGGTAACCTGGAACTCGTATCCTAGATCTTGAAGATCGTAGCTCGTTACCAATAAGTGGGAACTCGCATCTTGTATCTCGTGACGTGTAACTTAGAACTCGGAACTAATAACGCGTTACCGATAACTCGGAGCTTGTATCTTGTAACTCGTAACTCGTAACTCGTTACTCATAACTCAGAACTCGTATCTTATATATCGTAACTTGCAATCCATTACCGATAACCTAGAACTCGTAACTTGTGCATCGTAGCTTGTAACCCATTACCAATAACCTGGAACATGTATCTTGAATCTCGTTGGTCGTGAATCGTTACCGATAAATGGTAACTCGTATCTTGTATCTCGTGACGCCCAACTCAGGACTCCGAGCTCGAAAGTGTTACCGATAATTCGGAACTCGTATCTGGTATCACTTACTTTGTAACTCGTAACTCGTAACCCGTAACTCGTTGCCCATAACTCGGAACACGAATCATGATCTCGGATCTTGTAAATCAATGACGTTAACCTCGAACTCGTATCCTAAATCTAGTAGTCCGTAACTCGTTACCGATAGGTGGATACTCGCATCTTGTATCTCATGACGCGAAACTCACAACTCGAAACTCGTAACGCGTGACCGAGAACTCGGTGCGCGTATCTTGTAACTCGTAACTCGCTACCCATAACTGGGAACTCGTGTCATGTGTCTCGTAGCCCGTAACTCGTTACGATAAGTGGGAAATCGCAACTTGTATCTCGTGACGCGTAACTCGGAACTTGGATCTCGTAACGTGTTACCGATAACTCAGAGCCTGTATCTTGTATCTCTTACCTTGTAACTCGTACCTTGTAACTCGTAACTCGTTACCCATTGGTCGGAACAGGTATCTTCTATCTCGGATCTCGCAAATCATTGCCGATAACCTGGAACTAGTATCCTAGATCTTGAAGGTCGTAACTCGTTACCAATAAGTGGGAACTCGCATCTTGTATCTCGTGACGTGTAACTCAGAACTCGGAACTAGTAACGCGTTACCGATAACTCGTGACTCGTAACTCGTTACCCATAACTCGGAACTTGTATCTTATATATCGTAACCTGTAATCCATTACCCATTACCTGGAACTCGTATCTTGTATACCGTTGCTAGTAAATCGTTACCGATAAATGGGTACTCGCATCTTGTATCTCGTGACGCGTAACTCAGGACTCGGAACTCGAAAGTGTTACCGATAAGTCGGAGCTCGTATCTTGTATCACTTACCTTGTAACTCGTAACTCGTAACCCGTAACTCGTTGCATATAACTCGGAACTCGATTCTTGATCTCGGATCTTGTAAATCAATGACGATAACCTCGAACTCGAAGTTCGTAACTCGATACCGATAGGTGGAAACTCGCATCTTGTATCTCGTAACTCGTAACTAGTGCCTCGTAGATCGTAAGTCGTAAATTGAAACTCGTAACTCGTATATCGTAGCTCGCAACTCGAAACTCGTAACTCGTAACTCGTAACTCGAAACTCGAAACTCGTAACTCGTAACTCGAAACTCGTAACTCGAAACTCGTACCTCCTAGCTCGTAACTCGTAAATCGCAGCTTATATATCGCTACTCATAACCCGGAACTCGTATCTTGTGTATCGTACCTTGTAACCCACCACCAATAACAAGGAAGTCGTATCTTGCCTCTCATTTCTGGTAAATCGTTACCGATATGTGGGAACTCGTAACTTGTAACTCGTAACGCATAACTCCGAACTTGAACTCGTAACGCGTTACCGATAACTCGGAGCTTGTATCTTGTATCTCTTACCTTGTAACTCGTAACTCGTAACTCGTAACTCGTAACTCGTAACTCGTAACTCGTAACTCGTAACTCGTAACTCGTAACTCGTAACTCGTAACTCGTAACTCGTAACTCGTAACTCGTAACTCGTAACTCGTATCTCGTAACTCGTAACTCGTTACCCATTACTCGGAACTCGTATCTTGTATCTAGAAGCTCGTAACTCATCATTGATTACCTGGAACTCGTACCTTGTGTATCGTAGCTCGTAACTCGTTACGATAAGTGGGAACTTGCATCTTGTATCTCGCAACTCAAAACCCGGAACTCGTATCTTATGTATCGTAGCTTGTAACCCATCACCAATGAGAAGGAACTCGTGTCTTGCCTCTCGTAACTCGTAAATCGTTACCGATAAGTGGGAACTCGCAACTTGTATCTCGTGACGCGTAACTCAGAACTTGGAACTCGTAACGCGTTACCGATAACTCGGAGCTTGTATCTTGTATCTCTTACCTTGTAACTCGCAACTCGTAACACGTAACTCGTAGCTCGTAACTCGTAAATCGTAACTCGTTACCTATTACTCGGAAATCGTATCTTCTATCTCGGACCTCGCAAATCATTGCCGATAACCTGGAACTCGTATCCTAGATCTTGAAGATCGTAGCTCGTTACCAATAAGTGGGAGCTCGCATCTTGTATCTCGTGACGTGTAACTCAGATTTCGGAACTAGTAACGCGTTACAGATAACTCGGAGCTTGTATCCTGTAACTCGTAACTCGTAACTCGTAACTCGTAACTCATAACTCAGAACTCGTATCTTATATATCGTAACTTGCAATCCATTACAAATAACCTGGAACTCGTATCTTGCACCTCGTAGCTCGTAAATATTTACCGATTAGTGGGAACTTGCAACTTGTATCTCGTAACGCTTAACTCAGAACATGCAACTCGTAATGCGTTATCGATAACTCGAATCTTGTATCTTGTATATCTTACCTTGTAACTCGTAACTCGTTACCCGTTACTCGGAACTCGTTTCTTCTATCTCAGATCTCGCGAATCACTGCCAATAACCTGGAACTTGGTTCATGGATCATGAAGGTCGTAACTCGTTATTAATAAGTGAGAACCCGCATCCTGTATCTCGTAACGTGTAACTCAGAACTCGGAACTAGTAACGCGTTACTGGTAACTCGGATCTCGTATCTTGTATCCCTTACCTTGTAACTCGTAACTCGTAACACTTAACCCGTTACCCATTACTCGGAACTCGTATCTTCTATCCCGGATCTCGCAAATCATTGCCGATAACCTGGAACTCGTATCCTAGATCATGAAGATCGTAACTTGTTACCAACAAGTGGGAAATCGCATCTCGTATCTCGTGACGTGTAACTCAGAACTCGGAACTCGTACCACGTTACCGATAACTCGGAGCTCGTATCTTATATACCGTAACTTGTAATCCATCACCGATAACCTGGAACACGTATCTTGCATCTCGTTGCTTGTAAATCGTTACCGATAAGTGGGATATCGCAACTTGTATCTCGTGTGGCGTAACTCAGAACTTGGAACTCGTAACACGTTACCGATAACTCGGAGCTCGTATATTATATGCCGTAACTTGTAATCCATCACCGATAACCTGGAACTTGTATCTCGCATCTCGTTGCTCGTAAATCGTTACCGATAAATGGAATCTCGCATCTAGTATCGCGTGACGCGTAACTCAGGACTCGGAACTCGAAAGTGTTACCGATAACTCGGAGCTCGTATCATGTATCACTTACCTTGTAACTGGTAACCCGTAACCCGTAACTCGTTGCCCATAACTTCGAACTCGAAACTTGATCTCGTATCTTGTAAATCAATGACGATAACCTCGAACTGGCATCCTAGATCTAGTAGTTCGTAACTCGTTACCGATAGGTGGAAGCTCGCATCTTGTATCTCATGACGCGAAACTCAGAACTCGTAACGCGTAACCGACAACTCGGTGCGGATATCTTGTAACTCGTAACTCGTTACCCACTAATCTTGTATCTAGTAGCTCGTAACTCATTACTGATCACCTGGAACTCGCATCTTGTGTCTCGCAGCTCGTAACTCGTTACGATAAGTGGGAACTCGCATCTTTCAACTCGTAAATCATAACCCTGAACCCGTATCTTGTGTATCGTAGCTTGTAACCCATTACCAATAACAAGGAACTCGTATCTTGCCTCTTGTAGCTCGTAAATCGTTACCAATAAGTGGGAACTCGCAACTTGCATCTCGTGACGCGTAACTCAGCACTTGTAACTCATAACGCGTTACCGATAACTCGGAGCTTGTATCTTGTATCTCTTACCTTCTAGCTCGTGACTAGTAACTCGTAACTTGTTACCCATTACTCGGAACTCGTTTCTTCTATCTCGGATCTCGCGAATCACTGCCGATAACCAGGAACTCGGTTCCTAGATCATGAAGATCGTATCTCGTTACTAATAAGTGGGAACCCGCATCTTGTATCTCGTAACGTTTAACTCAGAACCCGGAACTAGTAACGTGTTCCGATAACTCGGAGCTTGTATCTTATATATTGTAACTTGTAATCCACTACCAATCACCTGGAACTCGTATCATGCATCTCGTAGATTGTAAATCGTTACCAATAAGTGGGAACTCGCATCTTGTATCTCGT
Source organism: Bruchidius siliquastri (assembly GCA_949316355.1). Taxonomy (NCBI): domain Eukaryota; kingdom Metazoa; phylum Arthropoda; class Insecta; order Coleoptera; family Chrysomelidae; genus Bruchidius; species Bruchidius siliquastri. The sequence goes on from OX438529.1 coordinate 24,510,501, forward strand.
GACGCGCAACTCAGGACTCGGAACTCGAAAGTGTTACCGATAATTCGGAACTCGTATCTTGTATCACTTACTTTGTAACTTGTAACTCGTAACCCGTAACCCGTTGCCCATAACTCGGAACTCGAATCTTGATTTTGGATCCTGTAAATCACTGACGATAACCTCGAACTCGTGTCATAGAACTAGTAGTTCGTAACCGATACCGATAGCAGGAAGGTCGCATCTGGTATCTCATGACGCGAAACTCAGAACATGGAACTCGTAAAGCGTAACCGATAACTCGGAGCTCGTATCTTGTAACTCGTAACTCGTTACCCATTACTCGGAACACGTATCTTGTTTCTAGTAGCTCGTAACTCATTACTGATTACCTGGAACTCGTATCTGGCATCTCGTAGCTCGTAAATCGTTACCAATAAGTGGGAACTCGCATCTTGTATCTCGTGACGCGTAACTCAGGACTCGGAACTCGAAAGTGTTACCGATAAGTCGGAGCTCGTATCTTGTATCACTTTCATTGTAACTCGTAACTCGTAACCCGTAACTCGTTGCCCATAACTCGGAACTCGAATCTTGATCTCGGATCTTGTAAATCAATGACGTCAACCTCGAACTCGTATCCTAGATCTAGTGGTCCGTAACTCGTTACCGATAGGTGGATACTCGCATCTTGTATCTCATGACGCTAAACTCACAACTCGGAACTCGTAACGCGTGACCGATAACTCGGTGCGCGTATCTTGTAACTCGTAACTCGCTACCCATAACTCGGAACTCGTGTCATGTGTCTCGTAGCTCGTAACTCGTTACGAAAAGTGAGAACTCGCATCTTGTATCTCGTAACTCCTTACTAGTACCTCGTAGATCGTAAGTCGTAATTCTTAACTCGTAACTCGTATATCGTTACTCGCAACTCGAAACTCGTAACTGGAAACCTGTAACTCGTAACTCGTAAATCGCAGATTATAACACGCTACTCATAACCCGGAACTCGTATCTTGTGTATCGTAGCTTGTAACCCATTACCAATAACAAGGAAGTCGTATCTCGCCTCACGTAGCTCGTAAATCGTTACTGATAAGTGGGAACTCGCAACCTGTATCTCGTGACGCGTAACTCAGAACTTGGAACTCGTAACGCGTTACCGATAACTCGGAACTTGTATCTTGTATCTCTTATCTTGTAACTCGTAACTTGTAACTCGTTACCTATGACTCGAAACTCGTATCTTCTATCTCGGATCTCGCAAATCATTGCCGGTAACCTGGAACTCGTTACCAATAAGTGGAAACTCGCATCTTGTATCTCGTGACGTGTAACTCCGAACTCGGAACTAGTAACGCGTTACCGATGACTCTGAGCTCGTATCTTGTATCACTTACCTGGTAACTCGTAACTCGTAACCCGTAACTCGTTGCCCATAACTCGGAACTCGAATCTTGACCTCGGATCTTGCAAATCAATGACGATAACCTCGAACTCGTATCCTAGATCTAGTAGTTCGTAACTCGTTACCGATAGGTGAAAACTCGCGTCTTGTATCTCATGACACGAAACTCAGAACTCGGAACTGGTAACGCGTAACCGACAACTCGGTGCGCATATCTTGTAACTCGTAACTCGTTACCCATAACTCGAAACTCCTATCTTCTATCTAGTAGCTCGTAACTCATTACTAATCACCTGGAACTCGCATCTTGTGTCTCGCAGCTCGTAACTGGTTACGATAAGTGGGAACTCGCATCTTTTGTCTCGTAACTCATAACCCGGAACCCGTATCTTGTGTATCGTAGCTTGTAACTCATTACCAATAACAAAGAACTCGTATCTTGCCTCTCGTAGTTCGTAAATCGTTACCAATAAATGCGAACTCGCATCTTGTATCTCGTGAGGCCTAACTCAGGACTCCGAGCTCGAAAGTCTTACCGATAATTCGGAGCTCGTATCTTGTATCACTTACCTTGCAACTCGTAACCCGTATCTCGTTGCCCATAACTCGGAACTCGAATCTTGATCTCGGATGTTGTAAATCAATGACGATAACCTCGAACTCGTGTCCTAGAACTAGCAGTTCGTAACTCGTTACCGATAGGTGGAAGCCCGCATCTTGTATCTCATGACGCGAAACTCAGACCTTGGAATTCTTAAAGCATAACCGATAACTCGGAGCTCGTATCTTGTAACTCGTAACTCGTTAGCCATAACTCGCAACACGGATCTTGTTTCTAGTAGCTCGTAACTCATTACTGATTACCTGCAACTCGTATCTTGTGTCTCGTAGCTCGTAACTCGTTACGATAAGTGGGAACTCGTATCTTGTATCACTAACCTTGTAAGTCGTAACTCGTAACTCGTTACCCATAACTTGGAACTCGTATCTTATATATCGTAACTTCTAATCCATTACCGATAACCTGGAACACGTATCTTGTATCTCGTTGCTTGTAAATCGTTACCGATGAGTGGGATATCGCAACTTGTATCTCGTGACGCGTAACTCAGAGCTTGGAACTCGTAACGCGTTACCGATAACTCGGAGCTTGTATCTTGTATCTCTTACCTTGTAACTCGTAACTCGTAACACTTAACCCGTTATCCATTACTCGGAACTCGTATCTTCTATCTTGGATCTCGCAAATCATTGCCAATAACCTGGAACTCGTATCCTAGATCATGAAGATCGTAACTCGTTACCAACAAGTGGGAACTCGCATCTCGTATCTCGTGACGTGTAACTCAGAACTCGGAACTAGTAACACGTTACCGATAACTCGGAGCTCGTATCTTATATACCGTAACTTGTAATCCATCACCGATAACCTGGAACACGTATCTTGTATCTCGTTGCTTGTAAATCGTTACCGATAAGTGGGATATCGCAACTTGTATCTCGTGACGCGTAACTCAGAACTTGGAACTCGACACGTTACCGATAACTCGGAGCTCGTATCTTATATTACCGTAACTTGTAATCCATCACCAATAACCTGGAACTCGTATCTTGCATCTCGTTGCTCGTAAATCGTTACCGATAAATGGGAACTCGCATCTAGTATCTCGTGACGCGTAACTCAGGACTCGGAACTCGAAAGTGTTATCGATCACTCGTTGCCCATATCTCCGAACTCGAATCTTGATCTCGTATCTTGTAAATGAATGACGATAACCTCGAACGGGTATCCTAGATCTAGTAGTTCATAACTCGTTACCAATAGGTGTAAACTCGCATCTTGTAACTCATGACGCAAAACTCAGAACTCGGAACTCGTAACGCGTAACCAATAACTCGGAGCTCGTATCTTGTAACTCGAAACTCGTAACTAGTTACCCATAACTCGGAACTCGTATCTTGTATCTAGTAGCTCGTAACTCATTACTGATTACCTGGAACTCGTATCTTGTGTATCGTAGCTTGTTACCCATTACGAATAACAAGGAACTCGTATCTTGTGTATCGTAGCTTGTAGCCCATTACCAATAACAAGGAACTCGTATATTGCCGCTGGTAGCTCGAAAATCGTTACCGATAAGTGGGAACTCGCAACTTGCATCTCGTGACGCGTAACTCAGAACTTGTAACTCATAACGCGTTACCGATAACTCGGAGCTTGTATCTTGTATCTCTTACCTTGTAACTCGTAACTCGTAACACTTAACCCGTAACCCATTACTCGGAACTCGTATCTTCTATCTTGGATCTCGCAAATCATTGCCGATAACCTGGAACTCGTATCCTAGATCATGAAGATCGTAACTCGTTACCAATAGGTGTAAACTCGCATCTTGTAACTCATGACGCAAATCTCAGAACTCGGAACTCGTAACGCGTATCCAATAACTCGGAGCTCGTATCTTGTAACTCGAAACTCGTAACTAGTTACCCATAACTCGGAACTCGTACCTTGTATCTAGTAGCTCGTAACTCATTACTGATGACCTGGAACTCGTATCTTGTGTATCGTAGCTTGTTACCCATTACAAATAACAAGGAACTCGTATCTTGCCTCTATAGCTCGTAAATCGTTACCGATAAGTAGGAACTCGCAACTTGCATCTCGTGACGCGTAACTCATTACTGATTACCTGGAATTCGTATCTTGTGTCTCGTAGCTCGTAACTCGTTACTATAAGTGGAAACTCGCATCGTGTATCTCGTAACTCGTAACTAGTGCCTCGTAGATCGTAAGTCGTAATTCGTAACTCGTAACTCGTATATCGTAACTTGCAACTCGAAACTCGTAACTCGTAACTCGTAACTCGTAACTCGTAACTCGTAACTCGTAACTCGTAACTCGTAACTCGTAACTCGTAACTCGTAACTCGTAACTCGTAAATCGCAGCTTATAACTCGCTACTCATAACCCGGAACTCGTATCTTGTGTATCGTAACTTGTAGCCCATCACCAATAACAAGGAACTCGTATATTGCCTCTGGTAGCTCGTAAATCGTTACCGATTAGTGGGAACTCGCAACTTGCATCTCGTGACGCGTAACTCAGAACTTGTAACTCATAACGCGTTACCGATAACTCGGAGCTTGTATCTTGTATCTCTTACCTTGTAACTCGTAACTCGTAACACTTAACCCGTAACTCATTACTCGGAACTCGTACCTTCTATCTCGGATCTCGCAAATCATTGCCGATAACCTGGAACTCGTATATCGTAACTCGAAACTCGAAACTCGAAACTCGAAACTCGAAACTCGAAACTCGAAACTCGAAACTCGAAACTCGAAACTCGAAACTCGTAACTCGTAACTCGTAAATCGCAGCTTATAACTCGTTACTCATATCCCGGAAATCGCATCTTGTGTATCGTAGCTTGTAACCCATTATTAATCCCGTAAATCGTTGCCCATAACTCGGAACTCGAATCTTGATCTCGGATCTTGTGAATGAATGACGATAAGATCGAACTCGTATGCTAGATCTAGTAGTTCGTAACTCGTTACCCATAGGTGGAAACTCGCATCTTGTAACTCATGACGCAAAACTCAGAATTCGGATCTAGTAACAGGTAACCGATAGCTCGGAGGTTGTATCTTGTAACTCGTAACTCGTTACCCATAACTTGGAACTCGTATCTTGTGTCTCGTAGCTCGTAACTCGTTACGATGAGTAGGTACTCGCATCTTGTATCTTGTAACTCGTAACTAGTACCTCGTAGATCGTAAATCGTAATTCGTAACTTGTAACTCGTATATCGTAACTCGCAACCCGAAACTCGTAAATCGCAGCTTATAACTCGCTACTCATATCCCGTAACTCGCATCTTGTGTATCGTAGCTTGTAACCCATTATCAATACCAAGGAGCACGTATCTTGCCCCTCGTAGCTCGTAAATCGTTACCGATAAGTGGGAACTCGCAAATTGTATCTCGTGACGCGTAACTCAGACCTTGGAACTCGTAACGCGTTATCGATAACTCGGAACTTGTATCTTGTATCTCTTATCCTGTAACTCGTAACTTGTAACTCGTTACCTATGACTCGAAAGTCGTATCTTCTATCTCGGATCTCGCAAATCATTGCCGGTAACCTGGAACTCGTATCCTAGATCTTGAAGATCGTAGCTCGTTACCAATAAGTGGGAACTCGCATCTTGTATCTCGTGACGTATAACTCAGAACTCGGAACTAGTAACGCGTTACCGATAACTCGGAGCTTGTATCTTGTAACTAGTAACTCGTAACTCGTAACTCGTTACTCATAACTCGGAACTCGTATCTTATGTATCGTAACTTGTTTATCCATTACCGAAAACCTGGAACTCATATCTTGCATCTCGTAGCTCGTAAATCGTTACCGATAAGTGGGAACTCGCAAATTGTATCTCGTGACGCGTAACTCAGACCTTGGAACTCGTAACGCGTTATCGATAACTCGGAACTTGTATCTTGTATCTCTTATCCTGTAACTCGTAACTTGTAACTCGTTACCTATGACTCGAAAGTCGTATCTTCTATCTCGGATCTCGCAAATCATTGCCGGTAACCTGGAACTCGTATCCTAGATCTTGAAGATCGTAGCTCGTTACCAATAAGTGGGAATTCGCATCTCGTATCACGTGACGTGTAACTCAGAACTCGGAGCTCGTAGCACGTTACCGATAACTCGGAGCTCGTATCTTATATACCGTAACTTGTAATCCATCACCGATAACCTGGAACACGTATCTTGCATCTCGTTGCTTGTAAATCGTTACCGATAAGTGGGATATCGCAACTTGTATCTCGTGACGCGTAACTCAGAACTTGTAACTCGTAACACGTTACCGATAACTCGGAGCTCGTATCTTATATACCGTAACCTGTAATCCATCACCGATAACCTGGAACTTGTATCTCGCATCTCGTTGCTCGTAAATTGTTACCGATAAATGGAAACTGGCATCTAGTATCTCGTGACGCGTAACTCAGGACTCGGAACTCGAAAGTGTTACCGATAACTCGGAGCTCGTATCTTGTTTCACCTACCTTGTAACTGGTAACCCGTAACTCGTTGCCCATAACTTCGAACTCGAATCTTGATCTCGTATCTTGTAAATCAATGACGATAACCTCGAACTGGCATCCTAGATCTAGTAGTTCGTAACTCGTTACCGATAACTCGGAGCTTGTATCTTGTAACTAGTAACTCGTAACTCGTTACTCATAACTCAGAACTCGTATCTTATATATCGTAACTTGCAATCCATTACCGATGACCTGGAACTCGTATCTTGCATCTCGTAGCTCGTAAATCGTTACCGATAAGTGGGAACTCGCAACTTGTATCTCGTGACGCGTAACTCAGGACATGGAACTCGTAACTCGTAACTAGTACCTCTAAGATGGTAAGTCGTAATTCGTAACTCGTATATCGTAACTCGAAACTCGTAACTCGTAAATCGCAGCTTATAACTCGCTTCTCATAACCCAGAACTCGTGTCTTGTGTATCGTAGCTTGTAACCCATTACCAATAACAAGGAACTCGTATCTTGCCTCTAGTAGTTCGTAACTCGTTACCGATAGTTGGAAACTCGCATCTTGTATCTCATGACGCGAAACTCAGAACTCGGAACTCGTAACGTGTAACCGATAACTCGGAGCTCGTATCTTGTAACTCGTAACTCGTTACCCATAACTCGGAACTCGTATCTTGTATCTAGTAGCTCGTAACTCATTACTGATTCCCTGGAACTCGTATCTTGTGTCTCGTAGCTCGCAACTCGTTACGATAAGTGGGAACTCGTATCTTGTATCACTAACTTTGTAAGTCGTAACTCGTAACTCGTAACTCGTTACCCATAACTTGGAACTCGTATCTTATATATCGTAACTTCTAATCCATTACCGATAACCTGGAACACGTATCTTGCATCTCGTTGCTTGTAAATCGTTACCGATGAGTGGGATATCGCAACTTGTATCTCGTGACGCGTAACTCAGAGCTTGGAACTCTTAACGCGTTACCGATAACTCGGAGCTTGTATCTTGTATCTCTTACCTTGTAACTCGTAACTCGTAACACTTAACCCGTTATCCACTACTCGGAACTCGTATCTTCTATCTTGGATCTCGCAAATCATTGCCAATAACCTGGAACTCGTATCCTAGATCATGAAGATCGTAACTCGTTACCAATAAGTGGGAACTCGCATCTCGTATCTCGTGACGTATAACTCAGAACTCGGAACTCGTAACACGTTACCGATAATTCGGAGCTCGTATCTTATATACCGTAACTTGTAATCCATCGCCGATAACCTGGAACACGTATCTTGCATCTCGTTGCTTGTAAATCGTTACCGATGAGTGGGATATCGCAACTTGTATCTCGTGACGCGTAACTCAGAACTTGGAACTCGACACGTTACCGATAACTCGGAGCTCGTATCTTATATTACAGTAACCTGTAATCTATCACCAATAACCTGGAACTCGTATCTTGCATCTCGTTGCTCGTAAATCGTTACCGATAAATGGGAACTCGCATCTAGTATCTCGTGACGTGTAACTCAGGACTCGGAACTCGAAAGTGTTACCGATCACTCGTTGCCCATATCTCCGAACTCGAATCTTGATCTCGTATCTTGTAAATCAATGACGATAACCTCGAACTGGTATCCTAGATCTAGTAGTTCGTAACTCGTTACCAATAGGTGTAAACTCGCATCTTGTAACTCATGACGCAAAACTCAGAACTCGGAACTCGTAACGCGTAACCAATAACTCGAAGCTCGTATCTTGTAACTCGAAACTCGTAACTAGTTACCCATAACTCGGAACTCGTATCTTGTATCTAGTAGCTCGTAACTCATTACTGATTACCTGGAACTCGTATCTTTGTGTATCGTAGCTTGTTACCCATTACGAATAACAAGGAACTCGTATCTTGCCTCTATAGCTCGTAAATCGTTACCGATAAGTGGGAACTCGCAACTTGCATCTCGTGACGCGTAACTCATTACTGATTACCTGGAATTCGTATCTTGTGTATCGTAGCTTGTAGCCCATTACCAATAACAAGGAACTCGTATATTGCCTCTGGTAGCTTGTAAATCGTTACCGATAAGTGGGAACTCGCAACTTGCATCTCGTAACGCGTTACCGATAACTTGGAGCTTGTATCTTGTATCTCTTACCTTGTAACTCGTAACTCGTAACCCATTACTCGGAACTCGTATCTTCTATCTCGGATCTCGCAAATCATTGCCGATAACCTGGAACTCGTATCCTAGATCATGAAGATCGTAACTCGTTAACAATAAGTGGGAACTCCCATCTCGTATCACGTGACGTGTAACTCAGAACTCGGAGCTCGTAACACGTTACCGATAACTCGGAGCTCGTATCTTATATACCGTAACTTGTAATCCATCACCGATAACCTGGAACTTGTATCTCGCATCTCGTTGCTCGTAAATCGTTACCGATAAATGGAAACTCGCATCTAGTATCTCGTGACGCGTAACTCAGGACTCGGAACTCGAAAGTGTTACCGATAACTCGGAGCTCGTATCTTGTTTCACCTACCTTGTAACTGGTAACCCGTAACCCGTAACTCGTTGCCCATAACTTCGAACTCGAATCTTGATCTCGTATCTTGTAAATCAATGACGATAACCTCGAACTGGCATCCTAGATCTAGTAGTTCGTAACTCGTTACCGATAGGTGGAAACTCGCATCTTGTATCTCATGACGCGAAAGTCAGAACTCGGAACTCGTAACGCGTAACCGACAACTCGGTGCGCGATTCTTGTAACTCGTAACTCGTTACCCATAACTTGGAACACGGATCTTGTTTCTAGTAGCTCGTAACTCGTTACGATAAGTGGGAACTCGTATCTTGTATCACTTACCTTGTAAGTCGTAACTCGTAACTCGTTACCCATAACTCGGAACTCGTATCTTATATATCGTAACTTCTTATCCATTACCGATAACCTGGAACACGTATCTTGCATCTCGTTGCCTGTAAATCGTTACCGATGAGTGGGATATCGCAGCTTGTATCTCGTGACGCGTAACTCAGTACTCGGAACTCATAACGCGTAACCGACAACTCGGTGCGCGATTCTTGTAACTCGTAACTCGTTACCCATAACTTGGAACACGGATCTTGTTTCTAGTAGCTCGTAACGCATTGCTGATTACCTGGAACTCGTATCTTGTGTCTCGTAGCTCGTAACTCGTTACGATAAGTGTGAACTCGTATCTTGTATCACTTACCTTGTAAGTCGTAACTCGTAACACGTTACCGATAACTCGGAGCTCGTATCTTATATATCGTAACTTGTAATCCATCACCGATAACCTGGAACACGTATCTTGCATCTCGTTGCTTGTAAATCGTTACCGATAAGTGGGATATCGCAACTTGTATCTCGTGACGCGTAACTCAGAACTTGGAACTCTACACGTTACCGATAACTCGGAGCTCGTATCTTATATTACCGTAACTTGTAATCGATCACCAATAACCTGGAACTTGTATCTTGCATCTCGTTGCTCGTAAATCGTTACCGATAAATGGGAACACGCATCTAGTATCTCGTGACGCGTAACTCAGGACTCGGAACTCGAAAGTGTTACCGATCACTCGTTGCCCATATCTCCGAACTCGAATCTTGATCCCGTATCTTGTAAATCAATGACGATTACCTCGAACTGGTATCCTAGATCTAGTAGTTCGTAACTCGTTACCAATAGGTGTAAACTCGCATCTTGTAACTCATGACGCAAAACTCGGAACTCGGAACTCGTAACGCATAACCAATAACTCGGAGCTCGTATCTTGTAACTCGAAACTCGTAACTAGTTACCCATAACTCGGAACTCGTATCTTGTATCTAGTAGCTCGTAACTCATTACTGATTACCTGGAACTCGTATCTTGTGTATCGTAGCTTGTTACCCATTACGAATAACAAGGAACTCGTATCTTGCCTCTATAGCTCGTAAATCGTTACCGATAAGTGGGAACTCGCAACTTGCATCTCGTGACGCGTAACTCATTACTGATTACCTGGAATTCGTATCTTGTGTCTCGTAGCTCGTAACTCGTTACTATAAGTGGAAACTCGCATCGTATATCTCGTAACTCGTAACTAGTGCCTCGTAGATCGTAAGTCGTAATTCGTTACTCGTAACTCGTATATCGTAACTCGTAACTCGCAACTCGAAACTCGTAACTCGTAACTCGTAAATCGCAGCTTATAACTCGCTACTCATAACCCGGAACTCGTATCTTGTGTATCGTAGCTTGTAGCCCATTATTAATAACAAGGAACTCGTATATTGCCTCTGGTAGCTCGTAAATCGTTACCGATAAGTGGGAACTCGCAATTTGCATCTCGTGACGCGTAACTCAGAACTTGTAACTCATAACGCGTTACCGATAATTCGGAGCTTGTATCTTGTATCTCTTACCTTGTAACTCGTAACTCGTAACACTTAACCCGTAACCCATTACTCGGAACTCGTATCTTCTATCTCGGATCTCGCAAATCATTGCCGATAACCTGGAACTCGTATATCGTAACTCGAAACTCGAAACTTGAAACTCGTAACTCGTAACTCGTAAATCGCAGCTTATAACTCGCTACTCATATCCCGGAAATCGCATCTTGTGTATTGTAGCTTGTAACCCATTATTAATAACAAGGAACTCGTATCTTGCCTCTCGTAGCTCGTAAATCGTTACCGATAAGTGGGAACTCGCATCTTGTATCTCGTGACGTATAACTCAGAACTCGGAACTAGTAACGCGTTACCGATAACTCGGAGCTTGTATCTTGTAACTAGTAACTCGTAACTCGTTACTCATAACTCAGAACTCGTATCTTATATATCGTAACTTGCAATCCATTACCGATGACCTGGAACTCGTATCTTGCATCTCGTAGCTCGTAAATCGTTACCGAAAAGTGGGAACTCGCAACTTGTATCTCGTGACGCGTAACTCAGGACATGGAACTCGTAACGTGAACCGATAACTCGGAGCTCGTATCTTGTAACTCGTAACTCGTTACCCATAACTCGGAACTCGTATCTTGTATCTAGTAGCTCGTAACTCATTACTGATTCCCTGGAACTCGTATCTTGTGTCTCGTAGCTCGTAACTCGTTACGATAAGTGGGAACTCGTATCTTGTATCACTAACCTTGTAAGTCGTAACTCGTAACTCGTAACTCGTTACCCATAACTTGGAACTCGTATCTTATATATCGTAACTTCTAATCCATTACCGATAACCTGGAACACGTATCTTGCATCTCGTTGCTTGTAAATCGTTACCGATGAGTGGGATATCGCAACTTGTATCTCGTGACGCGTAACTCAGAGCTTGGAACTCGTAACGCGTTACCGATAACTCGGAGCTTGTATCTTGTATCTCTTACCTTGTAACTCGTAACTCGTAACACTTAACCCGTTATCCACTACTCGGAACTCGTATCTTCTGTCTTGGATCTCGCAAATCATTGCCAATAACCTGGAACTCGTATTCTAGATCATGAAGATCGTAACTCGTTACCAATAAGTGGGAACTCGCATCTCGTATCTCGTGACGTATAACTCAGAACTCGGAACTCGTAACACGTTACCGATAACTCGGAGCTCGTATCTTATATACCGTAACTTGTAATTCATCGCCGATAACCTGGAACACGTATCTTGCATCTCGTTGCTTGTAAATCGTTACCGATAAGTGGGATATCGCAACTTGTATCTCGTGACGCGTAACTCAGAACTTGGAACTCGACACGTTACCGATAACTCGGAGCTCGTATCTTATATTACAGTAACCTGTAATCTATCACCAATAACCTGGAACTCGTATCTTGCATCTCGTTGCTCGTAAATCGTTACCGATAAATGGGAACTCGCATCTAGTATCTCGTGACGCGTAACTCAGGACTCGGAACTCGAAAGTGTTACCGATCACTCGTTGCCCATATCTCCGAACTCGAATCTTGATCTCGTATCTTGTAAATCAATGACGATAACCTCGAACTGGTATCCTAGATCTAGTAGTTCGTAACTCGTTACCAATAGGTGTAAACTCGCATCTTGTAACTCATGACGCAAAACTCAGAACTCGGAACTCGTAACGCGTAACCAATAACTCGAAGCTCGTATCTTGTAACTCGAAACTCGTAACTAGTTACCCATAACTCGGAACTCGTATCTTGTATCTAGTAGCTCGTAACTCATTACTGATTACCTGGAACTCGTATCTTTGTGTATCGTAGCTTGTTACCCATTACGAATAACAAGGAACTCGTATCTTGCCTCTATAGCTCGTAAATCGTTACCGATAAGTGGGAACTCGCAACTTGCATCTCGTGACGCGTAACTCATTACTGATTACCTGGAATTCGTATCTTGTGTCTCGTAGCTCGTAACTCGTTACTATAAGTGGAAACTCGCATCGTATATCTCGTAACTCGTAACTAGTGCCTCGTAGATCGTAAGTCGTAATTCGTTACTCGTAACTCGTATATCGTAACTCGTGACTCGCAACTCGAAACTCGTAAATCGCAGCTTATAACTCGCTACTCATAACCCGGAACTCGTATCTTGTGTATCGTAGCTTGTAGCCCATTACCAATAACAAGGAACTCGTATATTGCCTCTGGTAGCTTGTAAATCGTTACCGATAAGTGGGAACTCGCAACTTGCATCTCGTAACGCGTTACCGATAACTCGGAGCTTGTATCTTGTATCTCTCACCTTGTAACTCGTAACTCGTAACACTTGACCCGTTATCCATTACTCGGAACTCGTATCTTCTATCTTGGATCTCGCATATCATTGCCAATAACCTGGAACTCGTATCCTAGATCATGAAGATCGTAACTCGTTACCAGTAGGTGTAAACTCGCATCTTGTAACTCATGACGCAAAACTCAGAACTCGGAACTCGTAACGCGTATCCAATAACTCGGAGCTCGTATCTTGTAACTCGAAACTCGTAACTAGTTACCCATAACTCGGAACTCGTATCTTGTATCTAGTAGCTCGTAACTCATTACTGATTACCTGGAACTCGTATCTTGTGTATCGTAGCTTGTTACCCATTACAAATAACAAGGAACTCGTATCTTGCCTCTGTAGCTCGTAAATCGTTACCGATAAGTAGGAACTCGCAACTTGCATCTCGTGACGCGTAACTCATTACTGATTACCTGGAATTCGTATCTTGTGTCTCGTAACTCGTTACTATAAGTGGAAACTCGCATCGTGTATCTCGTAACTCGTAACTAGTGCCTCGTAGATCGTAACTCGTAACTCGTATATCGTAACTTGCAACTCGAAACTCGTAACTCGTAACTCGTAACTCGTAACTCGTAACTCGTAACTCGTAACTCGTAACTCGTAACTCGTAACTCGTAACTCGTAACTCGTAACTCGTAACTCGTAACTCGTAACTCGTAACTCGTAACTCGTAACTCGTAACTCGTAACTCGTAACTCGTAACTCGTAACTCGTAACTCGTAACTCGTTACTCGTTACTCGTAACTCGTAACTCGTAACTCGTAACTCGTAACTCGTAACTCGTAACTCGTAACTCGTAACTCGTAACTCGTAACTCGTAACTCGTAACTCGTAACTCGTAACTCGTAACTCGTAACTCGTAACTCGTAACTCGTAACTCGTAACTCGTAACTCGTAACTCGTAACTCGTAACTCGTAACTCGTAACTCGTAACTCGTAACTCGTAACTCGTAACTCGTAACTCGTAACTCGTAACTCGTAACTCGTAACTCGTAACTCGTAACTCGTAACTCGTAACTCGTAACTCGTAACTCGTAACTCGTAACTCGTAACTCGTAACTCGTAACTCGTAACTCGTAACTCGTAACTCGTAACTCGTAACTCGTAACTCGTAACTCGTAACTCGTAACTCGTAACTCGTAACTCGTAACTCGTAACTCGTAACTCGTACCTCGTAACTCGTAACTCGTAACTCGTAACTCGTAACTCGTAACTCGTAACTCGTAACTCGTAACTCGTAACTCGTAACTCGTAACTCGTAACTCGTAACACGTAACTCGTAACTCGTAACTCGTAACTCGTAACTCGTAACTCGTAACTCGTAACTCGTAACTCGTAACTCGTAACTCGTAACTCGTAACTCGTAACTCGTAACTCGTAACTCGTAACTCGTAACTCGTAACTCGTAACTCGTAACTCGTAATTCGTAACTCGTAACTCGTAACTCGTAACTCGTAACTCGTAACTCGTAACTCGTAACTCGTAACTCGTAACTCGTAACTCGTAACTCGTAACTCGTAACTCGTAACTCGTAACTCGTAACTCGTAACTCGTAACTCGTAACTCGTAACTCGTAACTCGTAACTCGTAACTCGTAACTCGTAACTCGTAACTCGTAACTCGTAACTCGTAACTCGTAACTCGTAACTCGTAACTCGTAACTCGTAACTCGTAACTCGTAACTCGTAACTCGTAACTCGTAACTCGTAACTCGTAACTCGTAACTCGTAACTCGTAACTCGTAACTCGTAACTCGTAACTCGTAACTCGTAACTCGTAACTCGTTACTCGTAACTCGTAACTCGTAACTCGTAACTCGTAACCCGTAACCCGTAACTCGTAACCCGTAACTCGTAACTCGTAACTCGTAACTCGTAACTCGTAACTCGTAACTCGTAACTCGTAACTCGTAACTCGTAACTCGTAAATCGTAACTCGTTACCTATTACTCGGAAATCGTATCTTCTATCTCGGACCTCGCAAATCATTGCCGATAACCTGGAACTCGTATCCTAGATCTTGAAGATCGTAAGTCGTTACCAATAAGTGGGAACTCGTAACTCGTAACTCGTAACTCGTAACTCGTAACTCGTAACTCGTAACTCGTAACTCGTAACTCGTAACTCGTAACTCGTAACTCGTAACTCGTTACTCGTTACTCGTAACTCGTAACTCGTAACTCGTAACTCGTAACTCGTAACTCGTAACTCGTAACTCGTAACCCGTAACCCGTAACTCGTAACCCGTAACTCGTAACTCGTAACTCGTAACTCGTAACTCGTAACTCGTAACTCGTAACTCGTAACTCGTAACTCGTAACTCGTAACTCGTAACTCGTAACTCGTTACTCGTAACTCGTAACTCGTAACTCGTAACTCGTAACTCGTAACCCGTAACCCGTAACTCGTAACCCGTAACTCGTAACTCGTAACTCGTAACTCGTAACTCGTAACTCGTAACTCGTAACTCGTAACTCGTAACTCGTAACTCGTAAATCGTAACTCGTTACCTATTACTCGGAAATCGTATCTTCTATCTCGGACCTCGCAAATCATTGCCGATAACCTGGAACTCGTATCCTAGATCTTGAAGATCGTAAGTCGTTACCAATAAGTGGGAACTCGTAACTCGTAACTCGTAACTCGTAACTCGTAACTCGTAACTCGTAACTCGTAACTCGTAACTCGTAACTCGTAACTCGTAACTCGTAACTCGTAACTCGTTACTCGTTACTCGTAACTCGTAACTCGTAACTCGTAACTCGTAACTCGTAACTCGTAACTCGTAACTCGTAACTCGTAACTCGTAACTCGTAACTCGTAACTCGTAACTCGTAACTCGTAACTCGTAACTCGTAACTCGTAACTCGTAACTCGTAACTCGTAACTCGATACCCATAACTCGGAACTCGTATCTTATATACCGTAACTTGTAATTCATCACCGATAACATGGAACTCGTATCCTGCATCTCGTTGCTCGTAAATCGTTACCGATAAATGGGAACTCGCATCTAATATCTCGTGACCCGTAACTCAGGAGTCGGAACTCGAAACTGTTGATCTCGGATCTTGTAAATCAATGACGTTAACCTCGAACTCGTATCCTAGATCTAGTAGTCCGCATCTTGTACTCGGAACTCGAAAGTGTTACCGATAACTCTGAGCTTGTATATTGTATCACTTACCTTGTATCTCGCAACTCGTAAACCGTAACTCGTTGCCCATAACTCGGAACTCGAATCTTGATCTCGGATCTTGTAAATCGATGACGATAAGCTTGAACTCGTATCTTAGATCTAGTAGTTGGTAACTCGTTACCGATAGGTGGAAACTCGCATCTTGTATCTCTTGACGCGAAACTCAGAACTCGGAACTCGTAACGTGTAACCGACAACTCGGTGCGCGTATCTTATAACTCGTAACTCGTTACAGATAAGTCGGAACTCGTATCTTGTATCTAGTAGCTCGTAACTCATAACTGATTACCTGGAACTCGTATTTTGCATCTCGTAGCTCGTTAATCGTTACCGATAAATGGGAACTCGCATCTTGTATCTCGTGACGTGTAACTCAGGACTCGGAACTCGAAAGTGCTACCAATAGCTCGGAGCTCGTGTCTTGTATCACTTACCTTGTAACTCGTGACTCGTAACCCGTAACTCGTTGCCCATCACTCGGAACTCGAATCTTGACCTCGGATATTGCAAATCAATGACGATAACCTCGAACTCGTATCCTAGATCTGGTAGTTCGTAACTCGTTACCGATAGGTGGAAACTCGAGTCTTGTATCTCAAGACGCGAAACTCGGAGCCCGTAACAGGTAACCGATAACTCGGAGCTCGTATGTTGTAGCTAGTAGCTCGTAACTCATTACTGATTACCTGAAGCTCGTATCTTGTGTCTCATAGCTCGCAACTCGTTACGATAAGTGGGAACTCGCATCTTGTATCTCGAACGCGTAACTAGTACCTCGTAGATCATAATCGTAATTCGTAACTCGTAACTCGTATATCGTAACTCGCAACTCGAAATTCTTAACTAAAAACTTGTAACTCTTAACTCGTAAATCGCAGCTTATAGCTCGCTTCCCATAACCAGGAACTCGTATCTTGTGTATCGTAGCTTGTATTTCATTACTAATAACGAGGATCTCGTACCTCGCCTCTCGTAGCTCGTAAATCGTTACCGATAAGTGGGAACTCGCAACATGTATCTCGTGACGCGTAACTCAAAACTTGGAATTCGTAACGCGTTACCGATAACTCGAAGCCTGTATCTTGTATATCTTACCTTGTAACTCGTTACCTATGACTCGGAACTCGTATCTTCTATCTCGGATCTCGCAAATCATTGCCGATAACCTGGAACTCGTATCCTAGATCTTGAAGATCGTAGCTCGTTACCAATAAGTGGGAACTCGCATATTGTATCTCGTGACGTGTAACTCAGAACTCGGTACTAGTAACGCGTTACCGATAACTCGGAGCTCGTATCTGGTATATCGTAACTCGTAACTCGTTACCCATACCTCGGAACTCGTATCTTATATATCGTAGCTTGTTTTATCCATTGCTGAAAACCTGGAACTCATGTCTTGCATCTCGTAGCTCGTAAATTTTTACCGAATAAATGGGAACTCTCATCTTGTATCGCGTGACGCGTAACTCAGGACTCGGAACTCGGAACTCGAAAGTGTTACCGATAACTTGGAGCTCCTATCTAGTATCACTTATCTTGTAACTCGCAACTCGTAACCCGTAACTAGTTGCCCATAACTCGGAACTCGAATCTTGATCTCGGATCTTGTTAGTGAATGACGATAACCTCGAACTCGTATCCTAGATCTAGTAGTTCGTATCTCGTTACCAATAGGTGGAACTCGCATCTTGTAACTCATGACGCAAAACTCAGAACTCGTATCTTGTATCTGGTAGCTCGTAACTCTTTACTGATTACCTGGAACTCGTATCTTGTGTATCGTAGCTTGTCACCCATTTCCAATAACTCGGAGCTCGTATCTGGTAAATCGTAACTCGTAACTCGTTACCCATAACTCGGAACTCGTATCTTATATATCGTAACTTGTTTATCCATTACCGAAAACCTGGAACTCATATCTTGCATCTCGTAGCTCGTAAATTGTTACCGATAAATAGGAACTCTCATCTTGTATCTCGTGACGCGTAACTCAGGACTCGGAACTCGGAACTCGAAAGTGTTATCGATAGCTCGGAGCTCGTATCTAGTATCACTTATCTTGTAACTCGCAACTCGTAACCCGTAACTAGTTGCCCATAACTCGGAACTCGAATCTTGATCTCGGATCTTGTGAATGAATGACGATAACCTCGAACTCGTATACTAGATCTAGTAGTTCGTAACTCGTTACCCATAGGTGGAAACTCGCATCTTGTAACTCATGACGCAAAACTCAGAATTCGGAACTAGTAACAGGTAACCGATAGCTCGGAGCTTGTATCTTGTAACTCGTAACTCGTTACCCATAACTTGGAACTCGTATCTTGTGTCTCGTAGCTCGTAACTCGTTACGATGAGTGGGTACTCGCATCTTGTATCTTGTAACTCGTAACTAGTACCTCGTAGATGGTAAATCGTAATTCGTAACTTGTAACTCGTATATCGTAACTCGCAACTCGAAACTCGTAAATCGCAGCTTATAACTCGCCACTCATATCCCGTAACTCGCATCTTGTGTATCGTAGCTTGTAACCCATTATCAATAACAAGGAGCTCGTATCTTGCCCCTCGTAGCTCGTAAATCGTTACCGATAAGTGGGAACTCGCAAATTGTATCTCGTGACGCGTAACTCAGACCTTGGAACTCGTAACGCGTTACCGATAACTCGGAACTTGTAACTTGTATCTCTTATCTTGTAACTCGTAACTTGTAACTCGTTACCTATGACTCGAAACTCGTATCTTCTATCTCGGATCTCGCAAACCATTGCCGGTAACCTGGAACTCGTATCCTAGATCTTGAAGATCGTAGCTCATTACCAATAAGTGGGAACTCGCATCTTGCATCTCGTGACGTATAACTCAGAACTAGGAACTAGTAACGCGTTACCGATAACTCGGAGCTTTCATCTTGTAACTAGTAACTCGTAACTCGTTACTCATAACTCAGAACTCGTATCTTATATATCGTAACTTGCAATCCATTACCGATAACCTGGAACTCGTATCTTGCATCTCGTAGCTCGTAAATCGTTACCGATAAGTGGGAACTCGCAACTTGTATCTCGTGACGTGTAACTCAGGACATGGAACTCGTAACACGTAACTAGTACCTCTAAGATCGTAAGTCGTAATTCGTAACTCGTATATCGTAACTTGAAACTCGTAACTCGTAAATCGCAGCTTATAACTCGCTTCTCATGACCCAGAACTCGTGTCTTATGTATCGAAGCTTGTAACCTATTACCAATAACAAGGAACTCGTATCTTGCCTCTAGTAGTTCGTAACTCGTTACCGATAGTTGGAAACTCGCATCTTGTATCTCATGACGCGAAACTCAGAACTCGGAACTCGTAACGTGTAACCGATAACTCGGAGCTCGTATCTTGTAACTCGTAACTCGTTACCCATAACTCGGAACTCGTATCTTGTATCTAGTAGCTCGTAACTCATTATTGATTACCTGGAACTCGTATCCTGTGTCTCGTAGCTCGTAACTCGTAACTAGTACCTCTTCGATCGTAGGTCGTAATGCGTAACTCGTATATCGTAACTCGCAACTCGAAACTCGTAAATCGCAGCTTATAACCCGCTACTCATAACCCGGAACTCGTACCTTGTGTATCATAGCTTGTAACCCATTACCAATAACAAGGAACTCGTATCTTGCCTCTCGCAGCTCGTAAATCGTTACCGATAAGTGGGAACTCGCATCTTGTATCTCGTGACGCGTAACTCAGGACTCGGAAATCGAAAGCGTTACCGATAACGCGGAGCTCGCATCTTGTATCACTTACCTTGTAACTCGTAAGCCGTAACTCGTTGCCCATAACTCGGAACTCGAACCTCGATCTTGGATCTTGTAAATGAATGACGATAACCTCTAACTCGTATCCTAGATCTCTTAGTGCGTATCTCGTTACCGATAGTTGGAAACTCGCATCTTGTATCTCATGACGCGAAACTCAGAACTCGGAACTCGTAACGCGTAACTGATAACTCGGAGCTCGTAACTTGTAACTCGTAACTCGTTGCCCATAACTCGGAACTCGTATCCCGTATCTAGTAGCTCGTAACTAATTACTGATTACCTGGAACTCGTATGTTGTGTCTCGCAGCTCGTAACTCGTTACGATAAGTGGGAACTCGCATCTTGTATCTCGTAACTCCTTACTAGTACCTCGTAGATCGTAAGTCGTAATTCTTAACTCGTAACTCGTATATCGTTACTCGCAACTCGAAACTCGTAACTGGAAACCCGTAACTCGTAACTCGTAAATCGCAGCTTATAACACGCTACTCATAACCCGGAACTCGTATCTTGTGTATCGTAGCTTGTAACCCATTACCAATAACAAGGAAGTCGTATCTCGCCTCACGTAGCTCGTAAATCGTTACTGATAAGTGGGAACTCGCAACTTGTATCTCGTGACGCGTAACTCAGAACTCGGAACTAGTAACGCGTTACCGATGACTCTGAGCTCGTATCTTGTATCACTTACCTTGTATCTTGCAACTGGTAACCCGTAACTCGTTGCCCATAACTCGGAACTCGAATCTTGATCTCGGATCTTGTAAATCGAGGACGATAAGCTTGAACTCGTATCTTAGATCTAGCAGTTGGTAACTCGTTACCGATAGGTGGAAACTTGCATCTTGTATCTCTTGACGCGAAACTCAGAACTCGGAACTCGTAACGCGTAACCGATAATTCGGTGCGCGTATCTTATAACTCGTAACTCGTTACAGATAACTCGGAACTCGTATCTTGTATCTAGTAGCTCGTAACTCATTACTGATCACCTGGAACTCGCATCTTGTGTCTCGCAGCTCGTAACTGGTTACGATAAGTGGGAACTCGCATCTTTTATCTCGTAACTCATAACCCGGAACTCGTATCTTGTGTATTGTAGCTTGTTACCCATTACCATTAACAAGGAAATCGTATCTTGCATCTCGTAGCTCGTAAATCGTTACCGATAAAAGGGAACTCGCATATTGTATCTCGTAACTCGTAACTAGTACCTCGTAGATCGTAAGTCGTAATTCGTAACTCGTAACTCGAAACTTGTAGCTCGTAAATCGCAGCTTATAACTCGCTACCCATAATCCGGAACTCGAACCTTGTGTATCGTAGCTTGTAACCCATTATTAATAACAAGGAATTCGTATCATAGATCTAGTAGTTTGTAACTCGTTACCGATAGGTGGAAACTCGCATCTTGTATCTCATGACACTAAACTCAGAACTCGGAACTCGTAACGCGTAACCGACAACTCGGTGCGCATATCTTGTAACTCGTAACTCGTTACCCATAACTCGGAACTCCTATCTTGTATCTAGTAGCTCGTAACTCATTACTGATCACCTGGAACTCGCATATTGTGTCTCGCAGCTCGTAACTGGTTACGATAAGTGGGAACTCGCATCTTTTATCTCGTAAGTCATAACCCGGAAGCCGTATCTTGTGTATCGTACCTTGTAACCCATTACCAATAACAAAGAACTCGTATCTTACCTCTCGTAGTTCGTAAATCGTTACCAATAAATGGGAACTCGCATCTTGTATCTCGTGAGGCCTAACTCAGGACTCCGAGCTCGAAAGTCTTACCGATAATTCGGAGCTCGTATCTTGTATCACTTACCTTCTAACTCGTACCCCGTATCTCGTTGCCCATAACTTGGAACTTGAATCTTGATCTCGGATGTTGTGAATCAATGACGATAACCTCGAACTCGTGTCCTAGAACTAGCAGTTCGTAACTCGTTACCGATAGGTGGAAGCCCGCATCTTGTATCTCATGACGCGAAACTTAGAACTTGGAATTCTTAAAGCGTAACCGATACCTCGGAGCTCGTATCTTGTAACTCGAAACTCGTAACTAGTTACCCATAACTCGGAACTCGTATCTTGTATCTAGTAGCTCGTAAGTCATTACTGATTACCTGGAACTCGTATCTTGTGTATCGTAGCTTGTTACCCATTACGAATAACAAGGAACTCGTATCTTGCCTCTATAGCTCGTAAATCGTTACCGATAAGTTGGAACTCGCAACTTGCATCTCGTGACGCGTAACTCATTACTGATTACCTGGAATTCGTATCTTGTGTCTCGTAGCTCGTAACTCGTTACTATAAGTGGAAACTCGCATCGTATATCTCGTAACTCGTAACTAGTGCCTCGTAGATCGTAAGTCGTAATTCGTTACTCGTAACTCGTATATCGTAACTCGTAACTCGCAACTCGAAACTCGTAACTCGTAAATCGCAGCTTATAACTCGCTACTCATAACCCGGAACTCGTATCTTGTGTATCGTAGGTTGTAGCCCATTACCAATAACAAGGAACTCGTATATTGCCTCTGGTAGCTCGTAAATCGTTACCGATAAGTGGGAACTCGCAACTTGCATCTCGTGACGCGTAACTCAGACCTTGTAACTCATAACGCGTTACCGATAACTCGGAGCTTGTATCTTGTATCTCTTACCTTGTAACTCGTAAGTCGTAACACTTAACCCGTAACCCATTACTCGGAACTCGTATCTTTTATCTCGGATCTCGCAAATCATTGCCGATAACCTGGAACTCGTATCCTAGATCATGAAGATCGTAACTCGTTAACAATAAGTGGGAACTCGCATCTCGTATCTCGTGACGTGTAACTCAGAACTCGGAGCTCGTAACACGTTACCGATAACTCGGAGCTCGTATCTTATATACCGTAACTTGTAATCCATCACCGATAACCTGGAACTTGTATCTCGCATCTCGTTGCTCGTAAATCGTTACCGATAAATGGGAACACGCATCTTGTATCTCGTGACGCGTAACTCAGTACTCGGAACTCGAAAGTGTTACCGATAACTCTGAGCTCGTATATTGTATCACTTACCTTGTATCTCGCAACTCGTAACCCGTAACTCGTTGCCCATAACTCGGAACTCGAATCTTGATCTCGGATCTTGTAAATCGATGACGATAAGCTTGAACTCGTATCTTAGATCTAGTAGTTGGTAACTCGTTACCGATAGGTGGAAACTCGCATCTTGTATCTCTTGACACGAAACTCAGAACTCGGAACTCGTAACGTGTAACCGACAACTCGGTGCGCGTATCTTATAACTCGTAACTCGTTACAGATAAGTCGGAACTCGTATCTTGTATCTAGTAGCTCGTAACTCATAACTGATTACCTGGAACTCGTATTTTGCATCTCGTAGCTCGTAAATCGTTACCGATAAATGGGAACTCGCATCTTGTATCTCGTGACGTGTAACTCAGGACTCGGAACTAGAAAGTGCTACCAATAGCTCGGAGCTCGTGTCTTGTATCACTTACCTTCTAACTCGTAACTCGTAACCCGTAACTCGTTGCCCATAACTCGGAACTCGAATCTTGACCTCGGATATTGCAAATCAATGACGACAACCTCGAACTCGTATCCTAGATCTGGTTTTTCGTAACTCGTTACCGATAGGTGGAAACTCGAGTCTTGTATCTCAAGACGCGAAACTCGGAACCCGTAACAGGTAACCGATAACTCGGAGCTCGTATGTTGTAGCTAGTAGCTCGTAACTCATAACTGATTAACTGAAGCTCGTATCTTGTGTCTCATAGCTCGCAACTGGTTACGATAAGTGGGAACTCGCATCTTGTATCTCGAACTCGTAACTAGTACCTCGTAGATCGTAATCGTAATTCGTAACTCGTAACTCGTATATCGTAACTCGCAACTCGAAATTCTTAACTCGAAACTTGTAACTCTTAACTCGTAAATCGCAGCTTATAACTCGCTACCCATAACCAGGAACTCGTATCTTGTGTATTGTAGCTTGTATTTCTTTACTAATAACGAGGATCTCGTACCTCGCCTCTCGTAGCTCGTAAATCGTTACCTATAAGTGGGAACTCGCATATTGTATCTCGTAACTCGTAACTAGTACCTCGTAGATCGTAAGTCGTAATTCGTAAATCGTAACTCGAAACTCGTAGCTCGTAAATCGCAGCTTATAACTCGCTACCCATAATCCGGAACTCGTACCTTTTGTATCGTAGCTTGTAACCCATTACCAATAACAAGGAACTCGTATCTTGCCTCTCGTATCTGGTAAATCGCGTAACTCAGAACTTGGATCTCGTAACACGTAACCGATAGCTCGGAGCTCGTATCTTGTAACTCGTAACTCGTTACCCATAACTCGGAACTCGTATCTTGTATCTAGTAGCTCGCAACTCATTACTGATTACCTGGAACTCGTATCCTGTGTCTCGTAGGTCGTAACTCGTTACGATAAATGAGAACTCGCAATTTGAAACTCGTTACCCGTAAATCGCAGCTTATAACTCTCTACCCATAATCCGGAACTCGTACCTTGTGTATCGTAGCTTGTAACCCATTACCAATAACAAGGAACTCGTATCCTAGATCTAGTAGTTCGTAACTCGTTACCGATAGGTGGAAACTCGCATTTTGTATCTCATGACGCGGAACTCAGAATTCGGAACTTGTATCAGGTAACCGATAACTCGGAGCTCGTATCTTGTAACTCGTAACTCGGAACTCATATCTTGTATCTAGTAGCTCGTAACTCATTACTGATTACCTGGAACTCGTATGTTGTGTCTCGTAGCTCGTAACTCCTTACGATACGTGGAAACTCGCATCTTGTATCTCGTAACTCGTAACTAGTGCCTCGTAGATCGTAAGTCGTAATTCGTAACTCGTAACACGTAACCGATGACTCGGAGCTCGTATCTTGTAACTCCTAACTCGTTACCCATAACTCGGAACTCGTATATTGTATCTAGTAGCTCGCAACTCATTACTGTTTACCTGGAACTCGTATCCTGTGTCTCGTAGGTCGTAACTCGTTACGATAAATGAGAACTCGCAACTTTAAACTCGTTACTCGTAAATCGCAGCTTATAACTCGCTACTCATAACCCGGAACTCGTATCTTGTGTATTGTAGCTTGTTACCCATTACCAATAACAAGGAAATCGTATCTTGCATCTCGTAGCTCGTAAATCGTTACCAATAAAAGGGAACTCGCATATTGTATCTCGTAACTCGTGACTAGTACCTCATAGATCATAAGTCGTAATTCGTAACTCGTAACTCGAAACTTGTAGCTCGTAAATCGCAGCTTATAACGCGCTACCCATAATCCGGAACTCGTACCTTGTGTATCGTAGCTTGTAACCCATTATTAATAACAAGGAATTCGTATCATAGATCTAGTAGTTTGTAACTCGTTACCGATAGGTGGAAACTCGCTTCTTGTATCTCATGACGCGGAACTCAGAATTCGGAACTTGTATCAGGTAACCGATAACTCGGAGCTCGTATCTTGTAACTCGTAACTCGTTACCCATAACTCGGAACTCATATCTTGTATCTAGTAGCTCGTACTTCATTACTGATTACCTGGAACTCGTATCTTGTGTCTCGTAGCTCGTAACTCGTTACGATAAGTGGAAATTCGCATCTTGTATCTCGTAACTCGTAACCAGTGCCTCGTAGATCGTAAGTCCTAATTCGTAACTCGTATATCGTAACTCGAAACTCGTAACTCGTAAATCGCAGCTTATAACTCGCTACTCATAACCCGGAACTGATATTTTGTGTATCGTAGCTTGTAGCCTATTACCAATAACAAGGTCCTCGTATATTGCCTCTCGTAGCTCGTAAATCGTTACCGATAAGTGGGAACTCGCAACTTGCATCTCGTGACGCGTAACTCAGAACTTGGAACTCATAACGCGTTACCGATAACTCGTAGCTTGTATCTTGTATCTCTTACCTTGTAACTCGTAACTCGTAACACTTAGCCCGTTACCCATTACTCGGAACTCGTACCTTCTATCTCGGATCTCGCAAATCATTGCCGATAACCTGGAACTCATATCCTAGATCTTGAAGATCGTAACTCGTTACCAATAAGTGGGAACTCGCATCTTGTATCTCGTGACGTGTAACCCAGAACTCGGAACTAGCAACGCGTTACCGATAACTCGAAGTTCGTATCTTGTATCACTTACCTTGTAAGTCGTAACTCGTAACTCGTAACTCGTTACCCGTAACTCGGAACTCGAATCTTATATATCGTAACTTGTAATCCATTACCGATAACCTGGAACACGTATCTTGCATCTCGTTGCTTGTAAATCGTTACCGATGAGTGGAATATCGCATCTTGTATCTCGTGACGTGTAACCCAGAACTCGGAACTAGCAACGCGTTAC
Source organism: Bruchidius siliquastri (assembly GCA_949316355.1). Lineage (NCBI taxonomy): Eukaryota > Metazoa > Arthropoda > Insecta > Coleoptera > Chrysomelidae > Bruchidius > Bruchidius siliquastri. The sequence continues at coordinate 24,537,216 of OX438529.1, forward strand.
CGATAACTCGAAGCTCGTATCTCGTATCACTTACCTTGTAAGTCGTAACTCGTAACTCGTAGCTCGTTACCCATAACTCGGAACTCGTATCTTATATATCGTAACTTGTAATCCATTACCGATAACCTGGAACACGTATCTTGCATCTCGTTGCTTGTAAATCGTTACCGATGAGTGGAATATTGCAACTTGTATCTCGTGACGTGTAACTCAGAACTTGGAACTCGTAACGCGTTACCGATAGCTCGGAGCTCGTATCTATATACCGTAACTTGTATTCCATCACCGATAACCTGGAACTCGTATCTTGCATCTCGTTGCTCGTAAATCGTTACCGATAAATGGGAACTCGCATCTAGTATCTCGTGACGTGTAACCCAGAACTTGGAACTCGTAACGCGTTACCGATAGCTCGGAGCTCGTATCTATATACCGTAACTTGTATTCCATCACCGATAACCTGGAACTCGTATCTTGCATCTCGTTGCTCGTAAATCGTTACCGATAAATGGGAACTCGCATCTAGTATCTCGTGACGCGTAACTCAGAACTTGGAACTCGAAAGTGTTACCATAACTCGGGGCTCGTATCTTGTATCACTTACCTTGTAACTCATAACCCGTAACCCGTAACTCATTGCCCATAACTCCGAACTCGAATCTTGATCTCGTATCTTGTAAATCAATGACGATAACCTCGAACTGGTATCCTAGATCTAGTAGTTCGTAACTTGTTACCGATAGGTGTAAACTCGCATCTTGTAACTCATGACGCATAACTCAGAACTCGGAACTCGTAACCAATAACTCGGAGCTCGTAGCTTGTAACTCGTAACTTGTAGCTAGTTACCCATAACTCAGAACTCGTATCTTGTATCTAGTAGCTCGTAACTCATTACTGATTACCTGGAGCTCGTACCTTGTGTATCGTAGCTTGTTACCCATTACCAATAGCAAGGAACTCGTAGCTCGTAAATCGTTATCGATAAGTGGGAACTCGCAACTTGCATCTCGTGACGCGTAACTGATTACTGATTACCTGGAATTCGTATCTTGTGTTTCGTAGCTCGTAACTTGTTACGATAAGTGGAAACTCGCATCGTGTATCTCGTAACTCGTAACTAGTGCCTCGTAGATCGTAAGTCTTAATTCGTAACTCGTTACTCGTATATCGTAATTCGCAACTCGAAACTCGTAACTTGAAACTAGTAACTCTAAACTCGCAACTCGTAAATCGCAGCTTATAAATCGCTACTCAGAACCCAGAACTCGTATCTTGTGTATCGTAGCTTGTTACCCATTACGAATAACAAGGAACTCGTATCTTGCCTCTATAGCTCGTAAATCGTTACCGATAAGTAGGAACTCGCAACTTGCATCTCGTGACACGTAACTCATTACTGATTACCTGGAATTCGTATCTTATGTCTCGTAGCTCGTAACTCGTTACTATAAGTGGAAACTCGCATCGTGTATCTCGTAACTCGTAACTAGTGCCTCGTAGATCGTAAGTCGTAATTCGTAGCTCGTAACTCGTATATCGTAACTTGCAACTCGAAACTCGTAACTCGTAACTCGTAACTCGTAAATCGCAGCTTATAACTCGCTACTCATAACCCGGAACTCGTATCTTGTGTATCGTAGCTTGTAGCCCATTTCCAATAACAAGGAACTCGTATATTGCCTCTGGTAGCTCGTAAATCGTTACCGATAAGTGGGAACTCGCAACTTGCATCTCGTGACGCGTAACTCAGAACTTGTAACTCATAACGCGTTACCAATAACTCGGAGCTTGTATCTTGTATCTCTTACCTTGTAACTCGTAACTCGTAACACTTAACCCGTAACCCATTACTCGGAACTCGTATCTTCTATCTCGGATCTCGCAAATCATTGCCGATAACTTGGAACTCGTATCCTAGATCTGGTAGTTCGTAACTCGTTACCGATAGGTGGAAGCTCGCATCTTGTATCTCATGACGCGAAACTCAGAACTTGGAACTCGTAAAGCGTAACCGATAACTCGGAGCTCGTATCTTGTAACTCGTAACTCGTTACCCATAACTCGGAACACGTATCTTGTTTCTAGTAGCTCGTAACTCATTACTGATTACCTGGAACTCGTATCTTGTGTCTCGTAGCTCGTAACTCGTTACGATAAGTGGGAACTCGTATCTTGTATCACTTACCTTGTAAGTCGTAACTCGTAACTCGTTACCCATAACTCGAAACTCGTATCTTATATATCGTAACTTCTAATCCATTACCGATAACCTGGAACACGTATCTTGCATCTCGTTACTTGTAAATCGTTACCGATGAGTGGGATATCGCAACTTGTATCTCGTGACGCGTAACTCAGGACTCGGAACTCGAAAGTGTTACCGATAACTTGTAGCTCGTATCTTGTATCACTTACCTTGTAACTCGTAACCTGTAACTCGTTGCCCATTACTCCAAACTCGAATCTTGATCTCGTATCTTGTAAATCAATGACGATAACCTCGAACTGGAATCCTAGATCTAGTAGTTCGTAACTTGTTACCGATAGGTGTAAACTCGCATCTTGTAACTCATGACGCAAAACTCAGAACTCAGAACTCGGAACTCGTAACGCGTAACCAATAACTCGGAGCTCGTATCTTGTAACTCGTAACTCCTAACTAGATACCCATAACTCGGAACTCGTATCTTGTATCTCGTAACGTGTAACTCAGAACCCGGAACTAGTAACGCGTTCCGATAACTCGGAGCTTGTATCTTATATATTGTAAGTTGTAATCCACTACCACTAACCTGGAACTCGTATCTTGCATCTCGTAGATTGTAAATCGTTATCGATAAATGGGAACACGCATCTTGTATCTCGTGACGATTAACTCAGGACTCGGAACTCGAACGCGTTACCGACAACTCGGAGCTCGTATCTTGTATCACTTACCTTGTAACTCGTAACCCGTAACCCGTAACTCGTTACCCATAACTCGGAACTCGAATCTTGATCTCGGATCTTGTAAATCAGTGACGATAACCTCGAACTCGTATCCTAGATCTAGTTGTTCGTAAATCGTTACCGATAAATGGGAACACGCATCTTGTATCTCGTGACGAGTAACTCAGTACTCGGAACTCGAAAGTGTTACCGATAACTCTGAGCTCGTATATTGTATCACTTACCTTGTATCTAGCAACTCGTAACCCGTAACTCGTTGCCCATAACTCGGAACTCGAATCTTGATCTCGGATCTTGTAAATCGATGACGATAAGCTTGAACTCGTATCCTAGATCTAGTAGTTGGTAACTCGTTACCGATAGGTGGAAACTCGCATCTTGTATCTCTTGACACGAAACTCAGAACTCGGAACTCGTAACGTGTAACCGACAACTCGGTGCGCGTATCTTATAACTCGTAACTCGTTACAGATAAGTCGGAACTCGTATCTTGTATCTGGTAGCTCGTAACTCATAACTGATTACCTGGAACTCGTATTTTGCATCTCGTAGCTCGTAAATCGTTACCGATAAATGGGAACTCGCTTCTTGTATCTCGTGACGTGTAACTCAGGACTCGGAACTAGAAAGTGCTACCAATAGCTCGGAGCTCGTGTCTTGTATCACTTACCTTGTAACTCGTAACTCGTAACCCGTAACTCGTTGCCCATAACTCGGAACTCGAATCTTGACCTCGGATATTGCAAATCAATGACGACAACCTCGAACTCGTATCCTAGATCTGGTAGTTCGTGACTCGTTACCGATAGGTGGAATCTCGAGTCTTGTATCTCAAGACGCGAAACTCGGAACCCGTAACAGGTAACCGATAACTCGGAGCTCGTATGTTGTAGCTAGTTGCTCGTAACTCATTACTGATTACCTGAAGCTCGTATCTTGTGTCTCATAGCTCGCAACTGGTTACGATAAGTGGGAACTCGCATCTTGTATCTCGAACTCGTAACTAGTACCTCGTAGATCGTAATCGTAATTCGTAACTCGTAACTCGTAACTCGTAACTCGTAACTCGTAACTCGTAACTCGTAACTCGTAACTCGTAACTCGTAACTCGTAACTCGTAACTCGTAACTCGTAACTCGTAACTCGTAACTCGTAACTCGTAACTCGTAACTCGTAACTCGTAACTCGTAACTCGTAACCCGTAACTCGTAACTCGTAACTCGTAACTCGTAACTCGTAACTCGTAACTCGTAACTCGTAACTCGTAACTCGTAACTCGTAACTCGTAACTCGTAACTCGTAACTCGTAACTCGTAACTCGTAACTCGTAACTCGTAACTCGTAACTCGTAACTCGTAACTCGTAACTCGTAACTCGTAACTCGTAACTCGTAACTCGTAACTCGTAACTCGTAACTCGTAACTCGTAACTCGTAACTCGTAACTCGTAACTCGTAACTCGTAACTCGTAACTCGTAACTCGTAACTCGTAACTCGTAACTCGTAACTCGTAACTCGTAACTCGTAACTCGTAACTCGTAACTCGTAACTCGTAACTCGTAACTCGTAACTCGTAACTCGTAACTCGTAACTCGTAACTCGTAACTCGTAACTCGTAACTCGTAACTCGTAACTCGTAACTCGTAACTCGTAACTCGTAACTCGTAACTCGTAACTCGTAACTCGTAACTCGTAACTCGTAACTCGTAACTCGTAACTCGTAACTCGTAACTCGTAACTCGTAACTCGTAACTCGTAACTCGTAACTCGTAACTCGTAACTCGTAACTCGTAACTCGTAACTCGTAACTCGTAACTCGTAACTCGTAACTCGTAACTCGTAACTCGTAACTCGTAACTCGTAACTCGTAACTCGTAACTCGTAACTCGTAACTCGTAACTCGTAACTCGTAACTCGTAACTCGTAACTCGTAACTCGTAACTCGTAACTCGTAACTCGTAACTCGTAACTCGTAACTCGTAACTCGTAACTCGTAACTCGGAACTCGTAACTCGTAACTCGTAACTCGTAACTCGTAACTCGTAACTCGTAACTCGTAACTCGTAACTCGTAACTCGTAACTCGTAACACGAAACTCGTAACTCGTAACTCGTAACTCGTTACACATTACTCGGAACTCGTATCTTGTATCTACAAGCTTGTAACTCATTACTGACTACCTGGAACTCGTATCTTGTGTATCGTAGCTCGTAACTCGTTACGATAAGTGGGAACTTGCTTCTTGTACCTCGTAACTCAAAACCCGGAACTCGTATCTTGTGTATCGTAGCTTTTAACCCATTACCAATAACAAGGAACTCGTGTCTTGCCTCTCGTAACTCGTAAATCGTTACCGATAAGTAACTCGTAACTCGTAACTCGTAACTCGTAACTCGTAACTCGTAACTCGTAACTCGTAACTCGTAACTCGTAACTCGTAACTCGTAACTCGTAACTCGTAACTCGTAACTCGTAACTCGTAACTCGTAACTCGTAACTCGTAACTCGTAACTCGTAACTCGTAACTCGTAACTCGTAACTCGTAACTCGTAACTCGTAACTCGTAACTCGTAACTCGTAACTCGTAACTCGTAACTCGTAACTCGTATCTCGTAACTCGTAACTCGTAACTCGTAACTCGTAACTCGTAACTCGTAACTCGTAACTCGTAACTCGTAACTCGTAACTCGTAACTCGTAACTCGTAACTCGTAACTCGTAACTCGTAACTCGTAACTCGTAACTCGTAACTCGTAACTCGTAACTCGTAACTCGTAACTCGTAACTCGTAACTCGTAACTCGTAACTCGTAACTCGTAACTCGTAACTCGTAACTCGTAACTCGTAACTCGTAACTCGTAACTCGTAACTCGTAACTCGTAACTCGTAACTCGTAACTCGTAACTCGTAACTCGTAACTCGTAACTCGTAACTCGTAACTCGTAACTCGTAACTCGTAACTCGTAACTCGTAACTCGTAACTCGTAACTCGTAACTCGTAACTCGTAACTCGTAACTCGTAACTCGTAACTCGTAACTCGTAACTCGTAACTCGTAACTCGTAACTCGTAACTCGTAACTCGTAACTCGTAACTCGTAACTCGTAACTCGTAACTCGTAACTCGTAACTCGTAACTCGTAACTCGTAACTCGTAACTCGTAACTCGTAACTCGTAACTCGTAACTCGTAACTCGTAACTCGTAACTCGTAACTCGTAACTCGTAACTCGTAACTCGTAACTCGTAACTCGTAACTCGTAACTCGTAACTCGTAACTCGTAACTCGTAACTCGTAACTCGTAACTCGTAACTCGTAACTCGTAACTCGTAACTCGTAACTCGTAACTCGTAACTCGTAACTCGTAACTCGTAACTCGTAACTCGTAACTCGTAACTCGTAACTCGTAACTCGTAACTCGTAACTCGTAACTCGTAACTCGTAACTCGTAACTCGTAACTCGTAACTCGTAACTCGTAACTCGTAACTCGTAACTCGTAACTCGTAACTCGTAACTCGTAACTCGTAACTCGTAACTCGTAACTCGTAACTCGTAACTCGTAACTCGTAACTCGTAACTCGTAACTCGTAACTCGTAACTCGTAACTCGTAACTCGTAACTCGTAACTCGTAACTCGTAACTCGTAACTCGTAACTCGTAACTCGAAACTCGTAACTCGTAACTCCTAACTCGTAAGTCGGAACTCGAAACTGTTGATCTCGGATCTTGTAAATCAATGACGTTAACCTCGAACTCGTATCCTAGATCTAGTAGTCCGTAAATGGTTACCAAAAAGTGGGAACTCGCATCTTGTATCTCGTGACGTGTAACTCAGAGCTCGGAACTAGTAACGCGTTACCCATGACTCGGAGCTCGTATTTGGAACTCGTAACTCGTAGCTCATTACCCATAACTCAAAACTCGTATCTTATATATGGTAACTTGTAATCCATTACCGATAACCTGGAACTCGTATCTTGCATCTCGTTGCTCGTAAATCGTATCCGATAAATTGGAATTCGCATCTTGTATCTCGTGACGCGTAACTCAGTACTCGGAACTCGAAAGTGTTACCGACAACTCTGAGCTCGTATATTGTATCACTTACCTTGTATCTCGCAACTCGTAACCCGTAACTCGTTGCTCATAACTCGGAACTCGAATCTTGATCTCGGATCTTGTAAGTCGGTGATGATAAGCTTGAGCTCGTATCTTAGATCTAGTAGTTGGTAACTCGTTACCGATAGGTGGAAACTCGCATCTTGTATCTCTTGACGCGAAACTCAGAACTCGGAACTCGTAACGTGTAACCGACAACTCGTTGCGCGTATCTTATAACTCGTAACTCGTTACAGATAAGTCGGAACTCGCATCTTGTATCTAGTAGCTCGTAACTCATAACTGATTACCTGGAACTCGTATCTTGCATCTCGTAGCTCGTTAATCGTTACCGATAAATGGGAACTCGCATCTTGTATCTCGTGACGTGTAACTCAGGACTCGGAACTCGAAAGTGCTACCAATAGCTCGGAGCTCGTGTCTTGTATCGCTTACCTTGTTACCTTGTAACTCGTGACTCGTAACCCGTAACTCGTTGCCCACAACTCGGAACTCGAATCTTGATCTCGGATCTTGTGAATGAATGACGATAACCTCGAACTTGTATCCTAGATCTAGTAGTTCGTAACTCGTTACCGATAGGTGGAAACTCGCATCTTATAACTCATGACGCAAAACTCAGAACTCGGAACTCGTAACACGAAACCAATAACTCGGAGCTCGTGTCTTGTAACTCGTAACTCGTAACTCGTTACCCATAACTCGAAATTCGTATCTTGTATCTAGTAGCTCGTAACTCATTACTGATTACCTGGAACTCGTATCTTGTGTATCGTAGCTTGTTACCCATTACCAGTAACAAGGAACTCGTATCTTACCTCTCGTAGCTCGTAAATCGTTACCGATAAGTGGGAACTCGCAACTTGCATCTCGTGACGCGTAACTCATTACTAATTACCTGGAACTCGTATCTTGTGTCTCGTAGCTCGTAACTTGTTACGATAAGTGGAAACTTGCATCGTATATCTCGTAACTCGTAACTAGTGCCTCGTAGATCGTAAGTCGTAATTCGTAACTCGTAACTCGTATATCGTAACTCGTAACTCGTATATCGTAACTCGCAACTCCAAACTCGTAACTTGAAACTCGTAACTCGTAACTCGTAACACTTAACCCGTTATCCATTACTCGGAACTCGTATCTTCTATTTTGGATCTCGCAAATCATTGCCAATAACCTGGAACTCGTATCCTAGATCATGAAGATCGTAACTTGTTACCAATAAGTGGGAACTCGCATCTCGTATCTCGTGACGTGTAACTCAGAACTCGGAACTCGTAACACGTTACCGATAACTCGGAGCTCGTATCTTATATACCGTAACCTGTGATCCATCACCGATAACCTGGAACTCGTATCTTGCATCTCGTTGCTCGTAAATCGTTACCGATAAATGGGAACTCGCATCTACTAGATACTATCTCGTGACGCGTAACTCAGGACTCGGAACTCGAAAGTGTTACCGATCACTCGTTGCCCATATCTCCGAACTCGAATCTTGATCTCGTATCTTGTAAATCAATGACGATAACCTCGAACTGGTATCCTAGATCTAGTAGTTCGTAACTCGTTACCAATAGGTGTAAACTCGCATCTTGTAACTCATGACGCAAAACTCAGAACTCGGAACTCGTAACGCGTAACCAATAATTTGGAGCTCGTATCTTGTAACTCGAAACTCGTAACTAGTTACCCATAACTCGGAACTCGTATCTTGTATCTAGTAGCTCGTAACTCATTACTGATTACCTGGAACTCGTATCTTGTGTATCGTAGCTTGTTACCCATTACGAATAACAAGGAACTCGTATCTTGCCTCTATAGCTCGTAAATCGTTACCGATAAGTGGGAACTCGCAACTTGCATCTCGTGACGCGTAACACATTACTGATTACCTGGAATTCGTATCTTGTGTCTCGTAGCTGGTAACTCGTTACTATAAGTGGAAACTCGCATCGTATATCTCGTAACTCGTAACTAGTGCCTCGTAGATCGTAAGTCGTAATTCGTTACTCATAACTCGTATATCGTAACTCGTAACTCGCAACTCGAAACTCGTAACTTGTAAATCGCAGCTTATAACTCGCTACTCATAACCCGGAACTCGTATCTTGTGTATCGTAGCTTGTAGCCCATTACCAATAACAAAGAACTCGTATATTGCCTCTCGTAGCTCGTAAATCGTTACCGATAGGTGGGAACTCGCAACTTGTATCTCGTGAAGCGTAACTCAGAACTTGGAAACAAGTAACGCGTTACCGATAACTCGGAGCTCGTATCTTGTAACTCGTAACTCGTAACTCGTAACTCGTAACTCGTAACTCGTAACTCGTAACTCGTAACTCGTAACTCGTAACTCGTAACTCGTAACTCGTAACTCGTAACTCGTAACTCGTAACTCGTAACTCGTAACTCGTAACTCGTAACTCGTAACTCGTAACTCGTAACTCGTAACTCGTAACTCGTAACTCGTAACTCGTAACTCGTAACTCGTAACTCGTAACTCGTAACTCGTAACTCGTAACTCGTAACTCGTAACTCGTAACTCGTAACTCGTAACTCGTAACTCGTAACTCGTAACTCGTAACTCGTAACTCGTAACTCGTAACTCGTAACTCGTAACTCGTAACTCGTAACTCGTAACTCGTAACTCGTAACTCGTAACTCGTAACTCGTAACTCGTAACTCGTAACTCGTAACTCGTAACTCGTAACTCGTAACTCGTAACTCGTAACTCGTAACTCGTAACTCGTAACTCGTAACTCGTAACTCGTAACTCGTAACTCGTAACTCGTAACTCGTAACTCGTAACTCGTAACTCGTAACTCGTAACTCGTAACTCGTAACTCGTAACTCGTAACTCGTAACTCGTAACTCGTAACTCGTAACTCGTAACTCGTAACTCGTAACTCGTAACTCGTAACTCGTAACTCGTAACTCGTAACTCGTAACTCGTAACTCGTAACTCGTAACTCGTAACTCGTAACTCGTAACTCGTAACTCGTAACTCGTAACTCGTAACTCGTAACTCGTAACTCGTAACTCGTAACTCGTAACTCGTAACTCGTAACTCGTAACTCGTAACTCGTAACTCGTAACTCGTAACTCGTAACTCGTAACTCGTAACTCGTAACTCGTAACTCGTAACTCGTAACTCGTAACTCGTAACTCGTAACTCGTAACTCGTAACTCGTAACTCGTAACTCGTAACTCGTAACTCGTAACTCGTAACTCGTAACTCGTAACTCGTAACTCGTAACTCGTAACTCGTAACTCGTAACTCGTAACTCGTAACTCGTAACTCGTAACTCGTAACTCGTAACTCGTAACTCGTAACTCGTAACTCGTAACTCGTAACTCGTAACTCGTAACTCGTAACTCGTAACTCGTAACTCGTAACTCGTAACTCGTAACTCGTAACTCGTAACTCGTAACTCGTAACTCGTAACTCGTAACTCGTAACTCGTAACTCGTAACTCGTAACTCGTAACTCGTAACTCGTAACTCGTAACTCGTAACTCGTAACTCGTAACTCGTAACTCGTAACTCGTAACTCGTAACTCGTAACTCGTAACTCGTAACTCGTAACTCGTAACTCGTAACTCGTAACTCGTAACTCGTAACTCGTAACTCGTAACTCGTAACTCGTAACTCGTAACTCGTAACTCGTAACTCGTAACTCGTAACTCGTAACTCGTAACTCGTAACTCGTAACTCGTAACTCGTAACTCGTAACTCGTAACTCGTAACTCGTAACTCGTAACTCGTAACTCGTAACTCGTAAATCGTAACTCGTTACCTATTACTCGGAAATCGTATCTTCTATCTCGGACCTCGCAAATCATTGCCGATAACCTGGAACTCGTATCCTAGATCTTGAAGATCGTAAGTCGTTACCAATAAGTGGGAACTCGTAACTCGTAACTCGTAACTCGTAACTCGTAACTCGTAACTCGTAACTCGTAACTCGTAACTCGTAACTCGTAACTCGTAACTCGTAACTCGTAACTCGTAACTCGTAACTCGTAACTCGTAACTCGTAACTCGTAACTCGTAACTCGTAACTCGTAACTCGTAACTCGTAACTCGTAACTCGTAACTCGTAACTCGTAACTCGTAACTCGTAACTCGTAAATCGTAACTCGTAACTCGTAACTCGTAACTCGATACCCATAACTCGGAACTCGTATCTTATATACCGTAACTTGTAATTCATCACCGATAACATGGAACTCGTATCCTGCATCTCGTTGCTCGTAAATCGTTACCGATAAATGGGAACTCGCATCTAATATCTCGTGACCCGTAACTCAGGAGTCGGAACTCGAAACTGTTGATCTCGGATCTTGTAAATCAATGACGTTAACCTCGAACTCGTATCCTAGATCTAGTAGTCCGCATCTTGTACTCGGAACTCGAAAGTGTTACCGATAACTTTGAGCTTGTATATTGTATCACTTACCTTGTATCTCGCAACTCGTAAACCGTAACTCGTTGCCCATAACTCGGAACTCGAATCTTGATCTCGGATCTTGTAAATCGATGACGATAAGCTTGAACTCGTATCTTAGATCTAGTAGTTGGTAACTCGTTACCGATAGGTGGAAACTCGCATCTTGTATCTCTTGACGCGAAACTCAGAACTCGGAACTCGTAACGTGTAACCGACAACTCGGTGCGCGTATCTTATAACTCGTAACTCGTTACAGATAAGTCGGAACTCGTATCTTGTATCTAGTAGCTCGTAACTCATAACTGATTACCTGGAACTCGTATTTTGCATCTCGTAGCTCGTTAATCGTTACCGATAAATGGGAACTGGCATCTTGTATCTCGTGACGTGTAACTCAGGACTCGGAACTCGAAAGTGCTACCAATAGCTCGGAGCTCGTGTCTTGTATCACTTACCTTGTAACTCGTGACTCGTAACCCGTAACTCGTTGCCCATAACTCGGAACTCGAATCTTGACCTCGGATATTGCAAATCAATGACGATAACCTCGAACTCGTATCCTAGATCTGGTAGTTCGTAACTCGTTACCGATAGGTGGAAACTCGAGTCTTGTATCTCAAGACGCGAAACTCGGAGCCCGTAACAGGTAACCGATAACTCGGAGCTCGTATGTTGTAGCTAGTAGCTCGTAACTCATTACTGATTACCTGAAGCTCGTATCTTGTGTCTCATAGCTCGCAACTCGTTACGATAAGTGGGAACTCGCATCTTGTATCTCGAACGCGTAACTAGTACCTCGTAGATCATAATCGTAATTCGTAACTCGTAACTCGTATATCGTAACTCGCAACTCGAAATTCTTAACTAAAAACTTGTAACTCTTAACTCGTAAATCGCAGCTTATAGCTCGCTTCCCATAACCAGGAACTCGTATCTTGTGTATCGTAGCTTGTATTTCATTACTAATAACGAGGATCTCGTACCTCGCCTCTCGTAGCTCGTAAATCGTTACCGATAAGTGGGAACTCGCAACATGTATCTCGTGACGCGTAACTCAGAACTTGGAACTCGTAACGCGTTACCGATAACTCGAAGCCTGTATCTTGTATATCTTACCTTGTAACTCGTTACCTATGACTCGGAACTCGTATCTTCTATCTCGGATCTCGCAAATAATTCCCGATAACCTGGAACTCGTATCCTAGATCTTGAAGATCGTAGCTCGTTACCAATAAGTGGGAACTCGCATATTGTATCTCGTGACGTGTAACTCAGAACTCGGTACTAGTAACGCGTTACCGATAACTCGGAGCTCGTATCTTGTATATCGTAACTCGTAACTCGTTACCCATACCTCGGAACTCGTATCTTATATATCGTAGCTTGTTTATCCATTGCTGAAAACCTGGAACTCATATCTTGCATCTCGTAGCTCGTAAATTTTTACCGAATAAATGGGAACTCTCATCTTGTATCGCGTGACGCGTAACTCAGGACTCGGAACTCGGAACTCGAAAGTGTTACCGATAACTCGGAGCTCCTATCTAGTATCACTTATCTTGTAACTCGCAACTCGTAACCCGTAACTAGTTGCCCATAACTCGGAACTCGAATCTTGATCTCGGATCTTGTTAGTGAATGACGATAACCTCGAACTCGTATCCTAGATCTAGTAGTTCGTATCTCGTTACCAATAGGTGGAACTCGCATCTTGTAACTCATGACGCAAAACTCAGAACTCGTATCTTGTATCTGGTAGCTCGTAACTCTTTACTGATTACCTGGAAATCGTATCTTGTGTATCGTAGCTTGTCACCCATTACCAATAACTCGGAGCTCGTATCTTGTAACTCGTAACTCGTTACCCATAACTCGGAACTCGTATCTTGTATCTAGTAGCTCGTAACTCATTACTGATTACCTGGAACTCGTATCCTGTGTCTCGTAGCTCGTAACTCGTAACTAGTACCTCTTCGATCGTAGGTCGTAATGCGTAACTCGTATATCGTAACTAGCAACTCGAAACTCGTAAATCGCAGCTTATAACCCGCTACTCATAACCCGGAACTCGTACCTTGTGTATCATAGCTTGTAACCCATTACCAATAACAAGGAACTCGTATCTTGCCTCTCGCAGCTCGTAAATCGTTACCGATAAGTGGGAACTCGCATCTTGTATCTCGTGACGCGTAACTCAGGACTCGGAAATCGAAAGCGTTACCGATAACGCGGAGCTCGCATCTTGTATCACTTACCTTGTAACTCGTAAGCCGTAACTCGTTGCCCATAACTCGGAACTCGAACCTCGATCTTGGATCTTGTAAATGAATGACGATAACCTCTAACTCGTATCCTAGATCTCTTAGTGCGTATCTCGTTACCGATAGCTGGAAACTCGCATCTTGTATCTCATGACGCGAAACTCAGAACTCGGAACTCGTAACGCGTAACTGATAACTCGGAGCTCGTAACTTGTAACTCGTAACTCGTTGCCCATAACTCGGAACTCGTATCCCGTATCTAGTAGCTCGTAACTAATTACTGATTACCTGGAACTCGTATGTTGTGTCTCGCAGCTCGTAACTCGTTACGATAAGTGGGAACTCGCATCTTGTATCTCGTAACTCCTTACTAGTACCTCGTAGATCGTAAGTCGTAATTCTTAACTCGTAACTCGTATATCGTTACTCGCAACTCGAAACTCGTAACTGGAAACCCGTAACTCGTAACTCGTAAATCGCAGCTTATAACACGCTACTCATAACCCGGAACTCGTATCTTGTGTATCGTAGCTTGTAACCCATTACCAATAACAAGGAAGTCGTATCTCGCCTCACGTAGCTCGTAAATCGTTACTGATAAGTGGGAACTCGCAACTTGTATCTCGTGACGCGTAACTCAGAACTCGGAACTAGTAACGCGTTACCGATGACTCTGAGCTCGTATCTTGTATCACTTACCTTGTATCTTGCAACTGGTAACCCGTAACTCGTTGCCCATAACTCGGAACTCGAATCTTGATCTCGGATCTTGTAAATCGAGGACGATAAGCTTGAACTCGTATCTTAGATCTAGCAGTTGGTAACTCGTTACCGATAGGTGGAAACTTGCATCTTGTATCTCTTGACGCGAAACTCAGAACTCGGAACTCGTAACGCGTAACCGATAACTCGGTGCGCGTATCTTATAACTCGTAACTCGTTACAGATAACTCGGAACTCGTATCTTGTATCTAGTAGCTCGTAACTCATTACTGATCACCTGGAACTCGCATCTTGTGTCTCGCAGCTCGTAACTGGTTACGATAAGTGGGAACTCGCATCTTTTATCTCGTAACTCATAACCCGGAACTCGTATCTTGTGTATTGTAGCTTGTTACCCATTACCATTAACAAGGAAATCGTATCTTGCATCTCGTAGCTCGTAAATCGTTACCAATAAAAGGGAACTCGCATATTGTATCTCGTAACTCGTAACTAGTACCTCGTAGATCGTAAGTCGTAATTCGTAACTCGTAACTCGAAACTTGTAGCTCGTAAATCGCAGCTTATAACTCGCTACCCATAATCCGGAACTCGAACCTTGTGTATCGTAGCTTGTAACCCATTATTAATAACAAGGAATTCGTATCATAGATCTAGTAGTTTGTAACTCGTTACCGATAGGTGGAAACTCGCATCTTGTATCTCATGACACTAAACTCAGAACTCGGAACTCGTAACGCGTAACCGACAACTCGGTGCGCATATCTTGTAACTCGTAACTCGTTACCCATAACTCGGAACTCCTATCTTGTATCTAGTAGCTCGTAACTCATTACTGATCACCTGGAACTCGCATATTGTGTCTCGCAGCTCGTAACTGGTTACGATAAGTGGGAACTCGCATCTTTTATCTCGTAAGTCATAACCCGGAAGCCGTATCTTGTGTATCGTACCTTGTAACCCATTACCAATAACAAAGAACTCGTATCTTACCTCTCGTAGTTCGTAAATCGTTACCAATAAATGGGAACTCGCATCTTGTATCTCGTGAGGCCTAACTCAGGACTCCGAGCTCGAAAGTCTTACCGATAATTCGGAGCTCGTATCTTGTATCACTTACCTTCTAACTCGTACCCCGTATCTCGTTGCCCATAACTCGGAACTTGAATCTTGATCTCGGATGTTGTGAATCAATGACGATAACCTCGAACTCGTGTCCTAGAACTAGCAGTTCGTAACTCGTTACCGATAGGTGGAAGCCCGCATCTTGTATCTCATGACGCGAAACTTAGAACTTGGAATTCTTAAAGCGTAACCGATACCTCGGAGCTCGTATCTTGTAACTCGAAACTCGTAACTAGTTACCCATAACTCGGAACTCGTATCTTGTATCTAGTAGCTCGTAAGTCATTACTGATTACCTGGAACTCGTATCTTGTGTATCGTAGCTTGTTACCCATTACGAATAACAAATAACAAGGAACTCGTATCTTGCCTCTATAGCTCGTAAATCGTTACCGATAAGTTGGAACTCGCAACTTGCATCTCGTGACGCGTAACTCATTACTGATTACCTGGAATTCGTATCTTGTGTCTCGTAGCTCGTAACTCGTTACTATAAGTGGAAACTCGCATCGTATATCTCGTAACTCGTAACTAGTGCCTCGTAGATCGTAAGTCGTAATTCGTTACTCGTAACTCGTATATCGTAACTCGTAACTCGCAACTCGAAACTCGTAACTCGTAAATCGCAGCTTATAACTCGCTACTCATAACCCGGAACTCGTATCTTGTGTATCGTAGGTTGTAGCCCATTACCAATAACAAGGAACTCGTATATTGCCTCTGGTAGCTCGTAAATCGTTACCGATAAGTGGGAACTCGCAACTTGCATCTCGTGACGCGTAACTCAGACCTTGTAACTCATAACGCGTTACCGATAACTCGGAGCTTGTATCTTGTATCTCTTACCTTGTAACTCGTAAGTCGTAACACTTAACCCGTAACCCATTACTCGGAACTCGTATCTTTTATCTCGGATCTCGCAAATCATTGCCGATAACCTGGAACTCGTATCCTAGATCATGAAGATCGTAACTCGTTAACAATAAGTGGGAACTCGCATCTCGTATCTCGTGACGTGTAACTCAGAACTCGGAGCTCGTAACACGTTACCGATAACTCGGAGCTCGTATCTTATATACCGTAACTTATAATCCATCACCGATAACCTGGAACTTGTATCTCGCATCTCGTTGCTCGTAAATCGTTACCGATAAATGGGAACACGCATCTTGTATCTCGTGACGCGTAACTCAGTACTCGGAACTCGAAAGTGTTACCGATAACTCTGAGCTCGTATATTGTATCACTTACCTTGTATCTCGCAACTCGTAACCCGTAACTCGTTGCCCATAACTCGGAACTCGAATCTTGATCTCGGATCTTGTAAATCGATGACGATAAGCTTGAACTCGTATCTTAGATCTAGTAGTTGGTAACTCGTTACCGATAGGTGGAAACTCGCATCTTGTATCTCTTGACACGAAACTCAGAACTCGGAACTCGTAACGTGTAACCGACAACTCGGTGCGCGTATCTTATAACTCGTAACTCGTTACAGATAAGTCGGAACTCGTATCTTGTATCTAGTAGCTCGTAACTCATAACTGATTACCTGGAACTCGTATTTTGCATCTCGTAGCTCGTAAATCGTTACCGATAAATGGGAACTCGCATCTTGTATCTCGTGACGTGTAACTCAGGACTCGGAACTAGAAAGTGCTACCAATAGCTCGGAGCTCGTGTCTTGTATCACTTACCTTCTAACTCGTAACTCGTAACCCGTAACTCGTTGCCCATAACTCGGAACTCGAATCTTGACCTCGGATATTGCAAATCAATGACGACAACCTCGAACTCGTATCCTAGATCTGGTTTTTCGTAACTCGTTACCGATAGGTGGAAACTCGAGTCTTGTATCTCAAGACGCGAAACTCGGAACCCGTAACAGGTAACCGATAACTCGGAGCTCGTATGTTGTAGCTAGTAGCTCGTAACTCATAACTGATTAACTGAAGCTCGTATCTTGTGTCTCATAGCTCGCAACTGGTTACGATAAGTGGGAACTCGCATCTTGTATCTCGAACTCGTAACTAGTACCTCGTAGATCGTAATCGTAATTCGTAACTCGTAACTCGTATATCGTAACTCGCAACTCGAAATTCTTAACTCGAAACTTGTAACTCTTAACTCGTAAATCGCAGCTTATAACTCGCTACCCATAACCAGGAACTCGTATCTTGTGTATTGTAGCTTGTATTTCTTTACTAATAACGAGGATCTCGTACCTCGCCTCTCGTAGCTCGTAAATCGTTACCTATAAGTGGGAACTCGCATATTGTATCTCGTAACTCGTAACTAGTACCTCGTAGATCGTAAGTCGTAATTCGTAAATCGTAACTCGAAACTCGTAGCTCGTAAATCGCAGCTTATAACTCGCTACCCATAATCCGGAACTCGTACCTTTTGTATCGTAGCTTGTAACCCATTACCAATAACAAGGAACTCGTATCTTGCCTCTCGTATCTGGTAAATCGCGTAACTCAGAACTTGGATCTCGTAACACGTAACCGATAGCTCGGAGCTCGTATCTTGTAACTCGTAACTCGTTACCCATAACTCGGAACTCGTATCTTGTATCTAGTAGCTCGCAACTCATTACTGATTACCTGGAACTCGTATCCTGTGTCTCGTAGGTCGTAACTCGTTACGATAAATGAGAACTCGCAATTTGAAACTCGTTACCCGTAAATCGCAGCTTATAACTCTCTACCCATAATCCGGAACTCGTACCTTGTGTATCGTAGCTTGTAACCCATTACCAATAACAAGGAACTCGTATCCTAGATCTAGTAGTTCGTAACTCGTTACCGATAGGTGGAAACTCGCATTTTGTATCTCATGACGCGGAACTCAGAATTCGGAACTTGTATCAGGTAACCGATAACTCGGAGCTCGTATCTTGTAACTCGTAACTCGGAACTCATATCTTGTATCTAGTAGCTCGTAACTCATTACTGATTACCTGGAACTCGTATGTTGTGTCTCGTAGCTCGTAACTCCTTACGATACGTGGAAACTCGCATCTTGTATCTCGTAACTCGTAACTAGTGCCTCGTAGATCGTAAGTCGTAATTCGTAACTCGTAACACGTAACCGATGACTCGGAGCTCGTATCTTGTAACTCCTAACTCGTTACCCATAACTCGGAACTCGTATATTGTATCTAGTAGCTCGCAACTCATTACTGTTTACCTGGAACTCGTATCCTGTGTCTCGTAGGTCGTAACTCGTTACGATAAATGAGAACTCGCAACTTTAAACTCGTTACTCGTAAATCGCAGCTTATAACTCGCTACTCATAACCCGGAACTCGTATCTTGTGTATTGTAGCTTGTTACCCATTACCAATAACAAGGAAATCGTATCTTGCATCTCGTAGCTCGTAAATCGTTACCAATAAAAGGGAACTCGCATATTGTATCTCGTAACTCGTGACTAGTACCTCATAGATCATAAGTCGTAATTCGTAACTCGTAACTCGAAACTTGTAGCTCGTAAATCGCAGCTTATAACGCGCTACCCATAATCCGGAACTCGTACCTTGTGTATCGTAGCTTGTAACCCATTATTAATAACAAGGAATTCGTATCATAGATCTAGTAGTTTGTAACTCGTTACCGATAGGTGGAAACTCGCTTCTTGTATCTCATGACGCGGAACTCAGAATTCGGAACTTGTATCAGGTAACCGATAACTCGGAGCTCGTATCTTGTAACTCGTAACTCGTTACCCATAACTCGGAACTCATATCTTGTATCTAGTAGCTCGTACTTCATTACTGATTACCTGGAACTCGTATCTTGTGTCTCGTAGCTCGTAACTCGTTACGATAAGTGGAAATTCGCATCTTGTATCTCGTAACTCGTAACCAGTGCCTCGTAGATCGTAAGTCCTAATTCGTAACTCGTATATCGTAACTCGAAACTCGTAACTCGTAAATCGCAGCTTATAACTCGCTACTCATAACCCGGAACTGATATTTTGTGTATCGTAGCTTGTAGCCTATTACCAATAACAAGGTCCTCGTATATTGCCTCTCGTAGCTCGTAAATCGTTACCGATAAGTGGGAACTCGCAACTTGCATCTCGTGACGCGTAACTCAGAACTTGGAACTCATAACGCGTTACCGATAACTCGTAGCTTGTATCTTGTATCTCTTACCTTGTAACTCGTAACTCGTAACACTTAGCCCGTTACCCATTACTCGGAACTCGTACCTTCTATCTCGGATCTCGCAAATCATTGCCGATAACCTGGAACTCATATCCTAGATCTTGAAGATCGTAACTCGTTACCAATAAGTGGGAACTCGCATCTTGTATCTCGTGACGTGTAACCCAGAACTCGGAACTAGCAACGCGTTACCGATAACTCGAAGTTCGTATCTTGTATCACTTACCTTGTAAGTCGTAACTCGTAACTCGTAACTCGTTACCCGTAACTCGGAACTCGAATCTTATATATCGTAACTTGTAATCCATTACCGATAACCTGGAACACGTATCTTGCATCTCGTTGCTTGTAAATCGTTACCGATGAGTGGAATATCGCATCTTGTATCTCGTGACGTGTAACCCAGAACTCGGAACTAGCAACGCGTTACCGATAACTCGAAGCTCGTATCTCGTATCACTTACCTTGTAAGTCGTAACTCGTAACTCGTAGCTCGTTACCCATAACTCGGAACTCGTATCTTATATATCGTAACTTGTAATCCATTACCGATAACCTGGAACACGTATCTTGCATCTCGTTGCTTGTAAATCGTTACCGATGAGTGGAATATCGCAACTTGTATCTCGTGACGTGTAACTCAGAACTTGGAACTCGTAACGCGTTACCGATAGCTCGGAGCTCGTATCTATATACCGTAACTTGTATTCCATCACCGATAACCTGGAACTCGTATCTTGCATCTCGTTGCTCGTAAATCGTTACCGATAAATGGGAACTCGCATCTAGTATCTCGTGACGTGTAACCCAGAACTTGGAACTCGTAACGCGTTACCGATAGCTCGGAGCTCGTATCTATATACCGTAACTTGTATTCCATCACCGATAACCTGGAACTCGTATCTTGCATCTCGTTGCTCGTAAATCGTTACCGATAAATGGGAACTCGCATCTAGTATCTCGTGACGCGTAACTCAGAACTTGGAACTCGTAACGCGTTACCGATAGCTCGGAGCTCGTATCTATATACCGCAACTTGTATTCCATCACCGATAACCTGGAACTCGTATCTTGCATCTCGTTGCTCGTAAATCGTTACCGATAAATGGGAACTCGCATCTAGTATCTCGTGACGCGTAACTCAGAACTCGGAACTCGAAAGTGTTACCATAACTCGGGGCTCGTATCTTGTATCACTTACCTTGTAACTCATAACCCGTAACCCGTAACTCATTGCCCATAACTCCGAACTCGAATCTTGATCTCGTATCTTGTAAATCAATGACGATAACCTCGAACTGGTATCCTAGATCTAGTAGTTCGTAACTTGTTACCGATAGGTGTAAACTCGCATCTTGTAACTCATGACGCATAACTCAGAACTCGGAACTCGTAACCAATAACTCGGAGCTCGTAGCTTGTAACTCGTAACTTGTAGCTAGTTACCCATAACTCAGAACTCGTATCTTGTATCTAGTAGCTCGTAACTCATTACTGATTACCTGGAGCTCGTACCTTGTGTATCGTAGCTTGTTACCCATTACCAATAGCAAGGAACTCGTAGCTCGTAAATCGTTATCGATAAGTGGGAACTCGCAACTTGCATCTCGTGACGCGTAACTGATTACTGATTACCTGGAATTCGTATCTTGTGTTTCGTAGCTCGTAACTTGTTACGATAAGTGGAAACTCGCATCGTGTATCTCGTAACTCGTAACTAGTGCCTCGTAGATCGTAAGTCTTAATTCGTAACTCGTTACTCGTATATCGTAATTCGCAACTCGAAACTCGTAACTTGAAACTAGTAACTCGAAACTCGCAACTCGTAAATCGCAGCTTATAAATCGCTACTCAGAACCCAGAACTCGTATCTTGTGTATCGTAGCTTGTTACCCATTACGAATAACAAGGAACTCGTATCTTGCCGCTATAGCTCGTAAATCGTTACCGATAAGTGGGAACTCGCAACTTGCATCTCGTGACGCGTAACTGATTACTGATTACCTGGAATTCGTATCTTGTGTTTCGTAGCTCGTAACTTGTTACGATAAGTGGAAACTCGCATCGTGTATCTCGTAACTCGTAACTAGTGCCTCGTAGATCGTAAGTCTTAATTCGTAACTCGTTACTCGTATATCGTAATTCGCAACTCGAAACTCGTAACTCGAAACTCGTAACTCGTAACTCGTAACTCGTAAATCGCAGCTTATAACTCGCTACTCATAACCCGGAACTCGTATCTTGTGTATCGTAGCTTGTAGCCCATTTCCAATAACAAGGAACTCGTATATTGCCTCTGGTAGCTCGTAAATCGTTACCGATAAGTGGGAACTCGCAACTTGCATCTCGTGACGCGTAACTCAGAACTTGTAACTCATAACGCGTTACCAATAACTCGGAGCTTGTATCTTGTATCTCTTACCTTGTAACTCGTAACTCGTAACACTTAACCCGTAACCCATTACTCGGAACTCGTATCTTCTATCTCGGATCTCGCAAATCATTGCCGATAACTTGGAACTCGTATCCTAGATCTGGTAGTTCGTAACTCGTTACCGATAGGTGGAAGCTCGCATCTTGTATCTCATGACGCGAAACTCAGAACTTGGAACTCGTAAAGCGTAACCGATAACTCGGAGCTCGTATCTTGTAACTCGTAACTCGTTACCCATAACTCGGAACACGTATCTTGTTTCTAGTAGCTCGTAACTCATTACTGATTACCTGGAACTCGTATCTTGTGTCTCGTAGCTCGTAACTCGTTACGATAAGTGGGAACTCGTATCTTGTATCACTTACCTTGTAAGTCGTAACTCGTAACTCGTTACCCATAACTCGAAACTCGTATCTTATATATCGTAACTTCTAATCCATTACCGATAACCTGGAACACGTATCTTGCATCTCGTTACTTGTAAATCGTTACCGATGAGTGGGATATCGCAACTTGTATCTCGTGACGCGTAACTCAGGACTCGGAACTCGAAAGTGTTACCGATAACTTGTAGCTCGTATCTTGTATCACTTACCTTGTAACTCGTAACCTGTAACTCGTTGCCCATTACTCCAAACTCGAATCTTGATCTCGTATCTTGTAAATCAGTGACGATAACCTCGAACTGGAATCCTAGATCTAGTAGTTCGTAACTTGTTACCGATAGGTGTAAACTCGCATCTTGTAACTCATGACGCAAAACTCAGAACTCAGAACTCGGAACTCGTAACGCGTAACCAATAACTCGGAGCTCGTATCTTGTAACTCGTAACTCCTAACTAGATACCCATAACTCGGAACTCGTATCTT
Organism: Bruchidius siliquastri; assembly: GCA_949316355.1. NCBI lineage: Eukaryota > Metazoa > Arthropoda > Insecta > Coleoptera > Chrysomelidae > Bruchidius > Bruchidius siliquastri. The sequence goes on from OX438529.1 coordinate 24,560,324, forward strand.
GTATCTCGTAACGTGTAACTCAGAACCCGGAACTAGTAACGCGTTCCGATAACTCGGAGCTTGTATCTTATATATTGTAAGTTGTAATCCACTACCACTAACCTGGAACTCGTATCTTGCATCTCGTAGATTGTAAATCGTTATCGATAAATGGGAACACGCATCTTGTATCTCGTGACGATTAACTCAGGACTCGGAACTCGAACGCGTTACCGACAACTCGGAGCTCGTATCTTGTATCACTTACCTTGTAACTCGTAACCCGTAACCCGTAACTCGTTACCCATAACTCGGAACTCGAATCTTGATCTCGGATCTTGTAAATCAGTGACGATAACCTCGAACTCGTATCCTAGATCTAGTTGTTCGTAAATCGTTACCGATAAATGGGAACACGCATCTTGTATCTCGTGACGAGTAACTCAGTACTCGGAACTCGAAAGTGTTACCGATAACTCTGAGCTCGTATATTGTATCACTTACCTTGTATCTCGCAACTCGTAACCCGTAACTCGTTGCCCATAACTCGGAACTCGAATCTTGATCTCGGATCTTGTAAATCGATGACGATAAGCTTGAACTCGTATCCTAGATCTAGTAGTTGGTAACTCGTTACCGATAGGTGGAAACTCGCATCTTGTATCTCTTGACACGAAACTCAGAACTCGGAACTCGTAACGTGTAACCGACAACTCGGTGCGCGTATCTTATAACTCGTAACTCGTTACAGATAAGTCGGAACTCGTATCTTGTATCTAGTAGCTCGTAACTCATAACTGATTACCTGGAACTCGTATTTTGCATCTCGTAGCTCGTAAATCGTTACCGATAAATGGGAACTCGCTTCTTGTATCTCGTGACGTGTAACTCAGGACTCGGAACTAGAAAGTGCTACCAATAGCTCGGAGCTCGTGTCTTGTATCACTTACCTTGTAACTCGTAACTCGTAACCCGTAACTCGTTGCCCATAACTCGGAACTCGAATCTTGACCTCGGATATTGCAAATCAATGACGACAACCTCGAACTCGTATCCTAGATCTGGTAGTTCGTGACTCGTTACCGATAGGTGGAAACTCGAGTCTTGTATCTCAAGACGCGAAACTCGGAACCCGTAACAGGTAACCGATAACTCGGAGCTCGTATGTTGTAGCTAGTTGCTCGTAACTCATTACTGATTACCTGAAGCTCGTATCTTGTGTCTCATAGCTCGCAACTGGTTACGATAAGTGGGAACTCGCATCTTGTATCTCGAACTCGTAACTAGTACCTCGTAGATCGTAATCGTAATTCGTAACTCGTAACTCGTAACTCGTAACTCGTAACTCGTAACTCGTAACTCGTAACTCGTAACTCGTAACTCGTAACTCGTAACTCGTAACCCGTAACTCGTAACTCGTAACTCGTAACTCGTAACTCGTAACTCGTAACTCGTAACTCGTAACTCGTAACTCGTAACTCGTAACTCGTAACTCGTAACTCGTAACTCGTAACTCGTAACTCGTAACTCGTAACTCGTAACTCGTAACTCGTAACTCGTAACTCGTAACTCGTAACTCGTAACTCGTAACTCGTAACTCGTAACTCGTAACTCGTAACTCGTAACTCGTAACTCGTAACTCGTAACTCGTAACTCGTAACTCGTAACTCGTAACTCGTAACTCGTAACTCGTAACTCGTAACTCGTAACTCGTAACTCGTAACTCGTAACTCGTAACTCGTAACTCGTAACTCGTAACTCGTAACTCGTAACTCGTAACTCGTAACTCGTAACTCGTAACTCGTAACTCGTAACTCGTAACTCGTAACTCGTAACTCGTAACTCGTAACTCGTAACTCGTAACTCGTAACTCGTAACTCGTAACTCGTAACTCGTAACTCGTAACTCGTAACTCGTAACTCGTAACTCGTAACTCGTAACTCGTAACTCGTAACTCGTAACTCGTAACTCGTAACTCGTAACTCGTAACTCGTAACTCGTAACTCGTAACTCGTAACTCGTAACTCGTAACTCGTAACTCGTAACTCGTAACTCGTAACTCGTAACTCGTAACTCGTAACTCGTAACTCGTAACTCGTAACTCGTAACTCGTAACTCGGAACTCGTAACTCGTAACTCGTAACTCGTAACTCGTAACTCGTAACTCGTAACTCGTAACTCGTAACTCGTAACTCGTAACTCGTAACTCGTAACACGAAACTCGTAACTCGTTACACATTACTCGGAACTCGTATCTTGTATCTACAAGCTTGTAACTCATTACTGACTACCTGGAACTCGTATCTTGTGTATCGTAGCTCGTAACTCGTTACGATAAGTGGGAACTTGCTTCTTGTACCTCGTAACTCAAAACCCGGAACTCGTATCTTGTGTATCGTAGCTTTTAACCCATTACCAATAACAAGGAACTCGTGTCATGTGTCTCGCAGCTCGTAACTCGTTACGATAAGTGGGAAATCGCAACTTGTATCTCGTGACGCGTAACTCGGAACTTGGATCTCATAACGTGTTACCGATAACTCAGAGCCTCTATCTTGTTTCTCTTACCTTGTAACTCGTACCTTGTAACTCGTAACTCGTTACCCATTGGTCGGAACAGGTATCTTCTATTTTGGATCTCGCAAATCATTGCCGATAACCTAGAACTCGTATCCTAGATCTTGAAGGTCGTAACTCCTTACCAATAAGTGGGAACTCGTATCTTGTATCTCGTGACGTGTAACTCAGAACTCGGAACTAGTAACGCGTTACCAATAACTCGTGACTCGTAACTCGTTACCCATAACTCGGAACTTGTATCTTATATATCGTTACCTGTAATCCATTACCGATCACCTGGAACTCGTATCTTGTATATCGTTGCTAGTAAATCGTTACCGATAAATGGGAACTCGCATCTTGTATCTCGTGACGCGTAACTCAGGACTCGGAACTCGAAGGTGTTACCGATAACTCGGATCTCGTATCTTGTATCACTTACCTTGTAACTCGTAACTCGTAACCCGTAACTCGTTGCCCATAACTCGGAACTCGATTCTTCATCTCGGATCTTGTAAATCAATGACGATAACCTCGAACTCGTATCCTAGATCTACTAGTTCGTAACTCGATACCGATAGGTGGAAACTCGCATCTTGTATCTCGTAACTCGTAACTAGTGCCTCGTAGATCGTAAGTCGTAAATCGAAACTCGTAACTCGTATATCGGAGCTCGCAACTCGAAACTCGTAACTCGAAACTCGTAACTCGAAACTCGTAATTCGACACTCGTACCTCCTAGCTCATAACTCGTAAATCGCAGCTTATATATCGCTACTCATAACCCGGAACTCGTATCTTGTGTATCGTACCTTGTAACCCACCACCAATAACAAGGAAGTCGTATCTTGCCTCTCATTTCTGGTAAATCGTTACCGATATGTGGGAACTCGTAACTTGTAACTCGTAACGCATAACTCCGAACTTGAACTCGTTTCGCGTTACCGATAACTCGGAGCTTGTATCTTGTATCTCTTACCTTGTAACTCGTAACTCGGAACTCGTTACTCGTATCTCGTAACTCGTACCTCGTAACTCGTAATTCGTTACCCACTACTCGGAACTCGTATCTTGTATCTAGAAGCTCGTAACTCATTATTGATTACCTGGAACTCGTATCTTGTGTATCGTAGCTCGTAACTCGTTACGATAAGTGGGAACTTGCATCTTGTATCTCGTACCTCAAAACCCGGAACTCGTATCTTATGTATCGTAGCTTGTAACCCATTATCAATAAGAAGGAACTCGTGTCTTGCCTCTCGTAACTCGTAAATCGTTACCGATAAGTGGGAACTCGCATCTTGTATCTCGTGACGCGTAACTCAGGACTCGGAATTCGAAAGTTTTATCGATATCTCGGAGCTCGTATCTTGTATCTCGTGACGCATAACTCAGGACTCGTAACTTGAAGGTGTTACCGACAACTCGGAGCTTGTATCTTGTATCACTTACCTTGTAACTCGTAACTCGTAATACGTAACTCGTTGCCCATAACTCGGAACCCGAATCTTGATCTCGGATCTTGCAAATCAATGACGATAACCTCTAACTCGTATCCTAGATCTAGTAGTTCGTAACTCGTTACCCATAACTCGGAACTTGTATCTTATATATCGTAACCTGTAATCCATTACCGATTACCTGGAACTCGTATCTTGTATATCGTTGCTAGTAAATCGTTACCGATAAATGGGAACTCGCATCTTGTATCTCGTGACGTGTAACTCAGGACTCGGAACTCGAATGTGTTACCGATAACTCGGAGCTCGTATCTTGTATCACTTATCTTGTAACTCGTTACTCGTAACCCGTAACTCGTTGCTCATAACTCGGAATTCGAATCTTGTATCCTAGATCTAGTAGTTCGTAACTCGTTGCCGATAGGTAAGATAGATAGATCTGAAGATCGTAACTAGTTACCAATAAGCGGAAACTAACATCTTGTATCTCTTGACGTGTAACTCAGAACTTGGAACTCGTAACGCGTTACCGATAACTCGGAGCTTGTATCTTGTATCTCTTACCTTGTAACTCGTAACTCGTAACTTGTTACCCATTATTCGGAACATTCATCTTCTATCTCGGATCTCGCATATCATTCTCGATACCCTGGGACTCGTATCCTAGATCTTGAAAATCGCAACTCGTTACCAATAAGTGGGAGCTCGCATCTTGTATCTCGTGACGTGTAACTCAGAACTCGGTACTAGTAACGCGTTACCGATAACTCGGAGCTCGTATTTTGTAAATCGTAACTTGTTAATCCATTACCGAAAACCTGGAACTCATATCTTGCATCTCATAGCTCGTAAATCGTTACCGATAAATGGGAACTCGCATCTTGTATCTCGTCACGCGTAACTCAGGACTCGGAACTCGAAAGTGTTACCGATAACTCGGAGCTCGTATCTTGTATCACTTATCTTCTCGTAACTCATAACCCGTAACTTGTTGCTCATAACTCGGAACTCGAATCTTGATCTCGGATCTTGCAAATCAATGACGATAACCTCGAAATCGTATCCTAGATCTAGTAGTTCGTAACTCGTTACCGATAGGTGGAATCTCGCATCTTGTATCTCATGACGCGGAACTCAGAACTCGGTACTCGTATCTGTTAACCGATAACTCGGAGCTCGTATCTTGTATCTCGTAGCTCGTAACTCGTTACGATAAGTGGGAACTCGCATCTTGTATCTCGTAACTCGGAACTAGTACCTCGTAGATCGTAAGTCGTAATTCGTAACTCGTAACTCGTATAATGTAACTCGCAACTCGAAACTCGAAACTCGAAACTCGAAGCTCGAAACTCGAAACTCGTAACTCGTAACTCGTAAATCGCAGCTTATAACTCGCTTCTCATATCCCGGAACTTGTATCTTGTGTATCGTAGCTTGTAAGCCATTATCAATAACAAGGAACTCGTATCTTGCCTCTCGTAGCTCGTAAATCGTTACCGATAAGTGGGAACTCGCAACTTGTATCTCGTGACGCGTAATTCAGAATTAGGAACTCGTTACTCGTTACCCATAACTCGGAGCTCGTATCTTATAAATCGTAACTTGTAATCCATTACCGATAACCTGGAGCTCGTATCTTGCATCTCGTAGCTCGTAAATCATTACCGATAAATGGGAACTCGCATCTTGTATCTCGTGACGCGTAACTCAGGACTCGGAACTCGAAAGAGTTACCGACAACTCGGAGCTAGTATCTTGTACCACTCACCTTGTAACTCGTAACTCGTGACCCATTACTCGGAACTCGTATCTTCTATCTCGAATCTCGCAAAACATTGCCGATAACCTGGAACTCGTATCCTAGATCTTAAAGATCGTAACTGGTTACCAATGTGGGAACTCGCATCCTGTATCTCATGACGTGAAACTCAGAACTCGGAACTAGTAACGCGTTACCGATAACTCGGAGCTCGTATCTTGTAACTCGTAACTCGTTACCCATAACTCGGAACTCGTATCTTATATATCGTAACTTGTAATCCATTGCCGATAACCTGGAACTCGTATCTTGCATCTCGTTGCTCGTAAATCGTTACCGATAAATGGGAACTCGCATCTTGTATCTCGTGACGCGTAACTCAGGACTCGGAACACGAAAGTGTGAAAGGTGAAACCTTGAAAAACGTATCTCGTAACCCGTAACCTGTTGCCCATAACTTGGAACTCGAATCTTGATCTAGGATCTTGTAAATCAAAGACAGTAACCTCGAACTCGTATCCTAGTAGTAGTAGTTCGTAACTAGTTACCGATAGTGGACACTCGCATCTTGTATCTCATGACGCGTAACTCAGAACTCGGTTTTTGAAAGCTTAACCGATAACTCGGTGCGCGTATCTTATAACTCGTAACTCATTACGGATAACTCGGCACTCGTATCTTGTATCTAGTAGCTCATAACTCATAACTGATTACCTGGGACTCGTATCTTGTATCTCGTAGCTCGTAACTCGTTACGATAAGTGGGAACTCGCATCTTGTATCTCGTAACTCATAACCCGGAACTCGTATCTTGTGTATCGTAGCTTGTAACCCATTACCAATAACAAGGAGCTCGTATCTTGCCTCTCGTAGCTCGTAAATCGTTACCGATAAGTGGGAAATTGCAACTTGTATCTCGTGTGCGTAACTGAGAACTTGAAACTCGTAACGCGTTATCGACAACTCGGAATCCATTACCGATAACCTGGAACTCGTATCCTGCATCTCTTAGCTCGTAAATCGTAACCGATGAATGGGAACTCGCATCTTGTATCTCGTGACGCGTAACTCAGGACTCGGAGCTCGAAAGTGTTACCGATAACTCGGAGCTGGTATCTAGTATCACTTGCCATGTCGTTTGACTCTTTTTGCTGCTTTCCGCAGAGAATAACCAGAATCTTTACGATCAGTTAACGATTCTAAGTAATTAAAAGATTTATTGTTAAGTTAATTAATTTCTCGCTTCAGCTTTTGCGTTTTGTTATTAAGAATATTTTTGTCTACTGGATCTTTAGAAAGTTGCCCTTTACACCGGGCCCTCCATTTTTCAGCCACTAATTCTCTTATTTCTGTCGGATAGTTATTTCCTTTAGTAATATGATTAGATGGTTTAGTGCTATCAAACGCAGCATTTCGTATGATTTTCACGAAATTTTCGGCTTCAAAATCTAGTTGTTGATTCGTTTTCAGGCAAATATTTAGATTGATATTATTCTCAATTTTATGTCTGAAGTTATCCCAATCAGTGGAATTATTGACCAGCAGAGGGCGAGATTCTTTCTTAGTTATTATTTCGCTGAGAGTAATTATAACCGCAGAATGGTCTGAATCCATATCAAAATTTTCTTCAACCTCCAAAAAATTGGGAGAAACTTTCTTTGTTATGAGAAAGTCTAACAGATCGGGTATTTTGTTGACATCTGTTGGCCAGTAGGTGGGCTTACCTGAAGAGTGATATTCACATCCCAGCTCTCTGATCGCATCACGCAAATCTCTACCCTTAGTAGTGGTTAGTCTTGAGCCCCAGTCAACGTGCTTTGCATTAAAGTCTCCTCCAATTATAAATCTTTCACCTGCTTGTTTGAGAAATTCTTTGTAGTCAGACGTTTTTTAATTATGCCTTGGTGAGAAGTAAGCTGCTCCAATTATCAGATTTTGCGTTGTAGAATTAACACAAACTAGTGTAGGTTGCACTTCCGCTCCCTGAATGTGCTTCTCTTCATGTTGCTTGATCGACTCTTTGATGATAACTGCGCTTCCACCTATCGCTTTGTTGTCCGGGTAAAAAGTATGATAGGTTTTATACCCTTGAACCTTAAGGTATGATTCTTTAGTGAAATGTGTTTCGGAAATCAGAGATGCATCTATATTTTGGGTTACCAAAAATACCTCTAGCTCCGCCCTTTTGTTTAGAATGCGATTAGCATTCCAGGTACCAATTCTCAAGTCTTTTCTGTCCATTAATGTTTGGTAGCTGCAACAGTACTTCGAACTTCTAGCCTGCCGAGTCTATCATTGACTTGTTTAAACATTGTCATCAAGCTGAGATACACTTGATGGTCTTGTACCACGTTACTTGAGGCTGCAACTGAACTTTGTATATGCTGATTTTGAGCGGCTTGTGCGTATGATACGCCTGGCTTAGCTGTATTGGAGATAAATTCTCTTCGGGCTGTAGGTGGTTTTCTAGCTTCATCTTTACGTTTCTGGAGCTGTTTGGCAATTTCACAACCCCTATAGTTGGCCAGATGGAGCTCACCGCAGTTTGCGGGAAGATATTTCGGTTTTGAGCAATCTTTGTTAGCATGGTTCTTTGCAGACTTAACGCAAACAGGATCACGTCTGCAGTATTTCTGAGTATGTCCATACCTTTGACATCTTTTACACTGTGGTATCATTTTGTTAGCTCGTATTGCTTCTATTTTGACTTTCATGGAGCATATATATTATATTTCGAATATATTTTTGATATCTTCCGATTTGTCAAGTGAGAATAAACAAAGGAAGATTTACAAGTCCCTCAGGAGTTTTTTTACGTTTTGGCTCTGCACTCAGTATTTTGAAGTTTTGAAGTGCCAAATTATTGACTATGTCATTGGGAGACCATGTGGGGTGCAAGTGTCTTGCCATAACTCTTATGGACCTTTCCTGCTTATTTTCATAGGAGTGCCATTGTTGCTTCTCACGCTCCATAGTCTGAATTGATATTCTATATTCGTCTGGTATGTCCACATTAATTTTGATCTGCTGGTTATTGAGACAAACTGCCTTATATTTAAGATTATCTTTGAACTCGGAACTGGTAATGCGTAACCGATAACTCGGTGCGCGTATCTTGTAACTCGTAACTCGTTACCCATAACTCGGAATTCGTATCTTGTATCTAGTAGCTTGTAACTCATTACTGATTACCTGGAACTCGTGTCATGTGTCTCGTAGCTCATAACTCGATACGATAAGTAGGAAATCGCAACTTGTATCTCGTGACGCGTAACTCGGAACTTGGAACTCGTAACCCGTTACCGACAACTTAGAGCCTGTATCTTGTATATCTTACCTTGTAACTCGTAGCTCGTAACTAGTTAGCCATTACTCGGAACTCGTATCTTCTATCTCAGATCTCGCAAATCATTGCCCGATAACCTGGAACTGGTATCGTAGATCTTGAAGGTCGTAACACGTTACCAATAAGTGGGAACTCGCATCTTGTATCTCGTGACGTGTAACTCAGAACTCGGAACTAGTAACGCGTTACCGATAACTCGGAGCTCGTATCTTGAACTCGTAACTCGTTACCCATAACTCGGAACTTGAATCTTATATATCGTAACCTGTAATCCATTACCAATAACCTGAAACTCGTATCTTGTATATCGTTGCTAGTAAATCGTTACCAATAAATGGGAACTCGCATCTTGTATCTCGTGACGCGTAACTCAGGACTCGGAACTCGAAAATGTTACCGATAACTCGGAGCTCGTGTCTTGTATCACTTACCTTGTAACTCGTAAGTCGTGACTCGTAACTCGTTGCTCATAACTCGTAACTCGAATCTTGATCTCGGATCTTGCAAATCAATGACGATAACCTCGAACTCGTATCTTAGATCTAGTAGTTCGTAACTCGTCACCGATAGGTGGTAACTCGCATCTTGTATCTCATGACGCGAAACTCAGAACTCGGTTTTCGAAAGCGTAACCGATAACTCGGTGCGCGTATCTTATAACTCGTAACTCGTTACCCATAACTCGGAACAAGTATCTTTTATCTAGTAGCTCGTAGTACATTACTGATTACCTGGAACTCGTATCTTGTGTCTCGCAGCTCGTAACTCGTTACGATAAGTGGGAACTCGCATCTTGTATCTCGTAACTCGCGATAGTACCTCGTAGTCGTAACCCGTAACTCGTTGCCCATAACTCGGAACTCGAATCTTTTTCTCGGATCTTGTAAGTCGATGACGATAACCTCGAACTCGTATCCTAGATCTAGTAGTTCGTAACTCGTTACCGATAGGTGGAAACTCGCATCTTGTATCGCATGACGCGAAACTCAGAACTCGGAACTCGTAACGCGTAACCGATAGTGGAAAATCGCAACTTGTATCTCGTGTGCGTAACTCAGAACTTGAAACTCGTAACGCGTTATCGACGACTCGGAATCCATTACCGATAACCTGGAACTCGTATCCTGCATCTCGTAGCTCGTAAATCGTAACCGATAAATGGGAACTCGCATCTTGTATCTCGTGACGCGTAACTCAGGACTCGGAGCTTGAAAGTGTTACCAATAACACGGAGCTAGTATCTAGTATCACTTACCATGTAACCCGTAACCCATAACCCGTAACTCGTAACCCATAAATCGCAGCTTATAACTCGCTACTCATAACCCGGAACTCGTATCTTGTGTATCGTAGCTTGTAACCCATTACCAATAATAAGGAACTCGTATCTTGCCTCTCGTAGCTCGTAAATCGTTACCGACAAATGGGAACTCGCATCTTGTATCTCGTGACGCGTAACTTAGGACTCGGAATTCGAAAGTGATACCTATAGCTCGGAGCTTGTATCGTGTATCTCTTACCTTGTAACTCGTGACTCGTAACTTGTTACCCATTTCTCGGAACTCGTATCTTCTATCTCGGATCTCGCAAATCATTGCCGATAACCTGGAACTCGTATCCTAGATCTCGAAGATCGTAACTCGTTACCAATAAGTGGGAATTCGCATCTTGTATCTCGTGACGTGTAACTCAGAACTTGGAACTAGTAACGCGTTACCGACAACTCGGAGCTTCTATCTTGTAACTCGTAACTCGTAACTCGTTACCCATAACTTGGAACTCGTATCTTATATATCGTATCTTGTAATCCAATACCGATAACCTGGAACTCGTATCTTGCATGTCGTAGCTCGTAAATCGTTACCGATAAATGGCAACTCGCATCTTGTATCTCGTGACGCGTAACTCAGGACTCGGAACTCGAAAATGTTACCGATAACTCGGAGCCCGTGTTTGTATCACTTACCTTGTAACTCGTAACTCATGACGCGTAACTCGTTGCTCATAACTCGTAACTCGAATCTTGATCTCGGATATTGCAAATCAGTGACGATAACCTCGAACTCGTATCTTAGATCTAGTAGTTCGTAACTCGTCACCGATAGGTGGAAACTCGCATCTTGTATCTCATGACGCGAAACTTAGAACTCGGTTTTCGAAAGCGTAACCGATAACTCGGTGCGCGTATCTTATAACTCGTAACTCGTTACCCATAACTCGGAACTCGTATCTTTTATCTAGTAGCTCGTAGCTCATTACTGATTACCTGGAACTCGTATCTTGTGTCTCGCCGCTCGTAACTCACTACGATAAGTGAGAACTCGCATCTTGTATCTCGTAACTCGCGATAGTACCTCGTAGATAGTAAGTCGTAACCCGTAACTCGTTGCCCATAACTCGGAACTCGAATCTTGATCTCGGATCTTGTAAGTCGATGACGATAACCTCGAACTCGTATCCTAGATCTAGTAGTTCGTCACTCGTTACCGATAGGTGGAAACTCGCATCTTGTATCGCATGACGCGAAACTCAGAACTCGGAACTCGTAACGCGTAACCGATAACTCGGTGCTTGTATTATATAACTCGTAACTCGTTACAGATAACTCGGAACTCGTATCTTGTATCTAGTAACTCATAACTCATTACTGATTACCTGGAACTCGTATCTTGTGTCTCGCCGCTCGTAACTCGCTACGATAAGTGGGAACTCGCATCTTGTATCTCGTAACTCGCGATAGTACCTCGTAGATAGTAAGTCGTAACCCGTAACTCGTTGCCCATAACTCGGAACTCGAATCTTGATCTCGGATCTTGTAAGTCGATGACGATAACCTCGAACCCGTATCCTAGATCTAGTAGTTCGTCACTCGTTACCGATAGGTGGAAACTCGCATCTTGTATCGCATGACGCGAAACTCAGAACTCGGAACTCGTAACGCGTAACCGATAACTCGGTGCTTGTATCTTATAACTCGTAACTCGTTACAGATAACTCGGAACTCGTATCCTGTATCTAGTAGCTCATAACTCATAACTGATTATCTGGGACTCGTATCTTGTGTGTTGTAGCTCGTAACTCGTTACGATAAGTGGGAACTCGCATCTTGAATCTCGTAACTCATAACCCGGAACTCGTATCTTGCCTCTCGTAGCTCGTAAATCGTTACCGATAAGTGGGAAATCGAAACTTGTATCTCGTGTGCGTAACTCAGAATTCGGAATTCGTAACGCGTTACCGATAACTCGGAGCTTGTATCTTATATCTCTTACCTTGTAACTCGTAACTCGTAACTTGTTACCCATTACTCGGAGCTCGTAACTTCTATATCGGATCTCGCAAATCATTGCCGATAACCTGGAACTCGTATCCTAGATCTTGAGGATCGTAACTCGTTACCAATGAGTGGGAACTCGCATCTTGTATCTCGTGACGTGTAACTCAGAACTCGGAACTAGTAAGGCGTTACCGATAAGTCGTTGCTTGTATCTTGTAACTCGTAGTTCGTAACTCGTTACCCATAACTCGGAACTCGTATCTTATATATCGTAACTTGCAATCCATTACCGATAACCTGGAACTCGCATTTTGCATCTCGTAGCTCGTAAATCGGTACCGATAAATGGGATCTTGCATCTTGTATCTCGTGACGCGTAACTCAGGACTCGGAACTCGAAAGTCTTACCGATAACTCGGAGCTCGTGTCTTGTATCACTTACCTTGTAACTCGTAACCCGTAACTCGTTGCCCATAACTCGAAACTCGAATCTTGATCTCGGATCTTGTAAATCAATGACGATAACCTCGAACTCGTATCCTAGATCTAGTAGTTCGTAACTCGTTACGGATAGGTGGAAACTCGCATCTTGTATCTCATGATGCGAAACTCAGAACTCGGAACTCGTAACGCGTAACCGATAACTCGGAGCTCGTATGTTGTAACTCGTAACTCGTTACCCATAACTCTGAACTCGCATCTTGCATCTAGTTGCTCGTAACTCATTACTCGTAAATCGTTAATCGCAGCTTATAACTCGCTACTTGTAACCCCGAACTCGTATCTTGTGTATCGTAGCTTGTAACCCATAACCAATAACAAAGAACTCGTATCTTGCCTCTCGTAGCTCATAAATCGTTACCATTAAGTGGGAATTCGCAACTTGTATCTCGTGAAGCGTAACTCAGAACTTGGAACTCGTAGCACGTTACTGATAACTCGGAGCTTCTATCCTGTATCTCTTACCTTGTAACTAGTAACCCGTAACTCGTCACTCGTAACTCGTTACCCATAACTTGGAACTCGAATCTTGATCTCTGATCTTGTAAATCAATGACGATAACCTCGAACTCGTATCCTAGAGCTAGTAGCTCGTAACTCATTACTGATTACCTGGAACTCGTATCTTGTGTATCGTAGCTTGTAACCCATTACCAATAACAAGGAACTCGTATCTTGCCTCTCGTAGCTCGTAAATCGTTACCGATAAGTGGGAATTCGCAACTTGTGTCTCGTGACGTGTAACTCAGAACTTGGAACTCGTAACGCGTTACCGTTAACTCGAAGCCTGTATCTTATATATCTTACCTTGTAACTCGTTACCTATAACTCGGAACTCGTATCTTCTATCTCGGATCTCGCAAATCATTGCCGATAACCTGGAACTCGTATCCTAGATCTTGAAGATCGTAGCTCGTTACCAATAAGTGGGAACTTGCATATTGTATCTCGTGACGTGTAACTCAGAACTCGGTACTAGTAACGCGTTACCGATAACTCGGAGCTCGTATCTTGTATATCGTAACTCGTAACTCGTTACCAATACCTCGGAACTCGTATCTTATATATCGTAACTTGTTTATCCATTGCCGAAAACCTGGAACTTATATCTTGCATCTCGTAGCTCGTAAATTGTTACCAAATAAATGGGAACTCTCATCTTGTATCGCGTGACGCGTAACTCAGGACTCGGAACTCGGAACTCGAAAGTGTTACCGATAACTCGGAGTTGGTATCTAGTATCACTTATCTTGTAACTCGCAACTCGTAACCCGTAACTAGTTGCCCATAACTCGGAACTCGAATCTTGATCTCGGATCTTGTGAGTGAATGACGATAACCTCGAACTCGTATCCTAGATCTAGTAGTTCGTATCTCGTTACCAATAGGTGGAACTCGCATCTTGTAACTCATGACGCAAAACTCAGAACTCGGAGCTCGTGAAGCGTAACCTATAACTCGGAGCTCGTATCTTGTAACTCGTAACTCGTAAATCGTTACCCATAACTCGGAACTCGTATCTTGTATCTGGTAGCTCGTAACTCTTTACTGATTACCTGGAACTCATATCTTGTGTATCGTAGCTTGTTACCCATTACCAATAACTCGGAGCTCGTATCTTGTAAATCGTAACTCGTAACTCGTTACCCATAACTCGGAGCTAGTATCTTATATACCGTAACTTGGAATCCATCACCGATAACCAGGAACTTGTATCTTGGATCTCGTTGCTCGTAAATCGTTACCGACAAATGGGAACTCGCATCTAGTATCTCGTGACGCGTAACTCAGGACTCGGAACTCGAAAGTGTTACCGATAACTCGGAGCTCGTATCTTGTATCACTTACCTTGTAACTGGTAACCCGTAACCCGTAACTCGTTGCGCATAACATCGAACTCGAATCTTGATCTCGTATCTTGTAAATCAATTACGATAACCTCGAACTGGCATCCTAGATCTAGTAGTTGGTAACTCGTTACCGATAGGTGGAAACTCTCATCTTGTATCTCATGACGCGAAACTCAGAACTCGAAACTCGTATCGCGTAACCGACAACTCGGTGCGCATATCTTGTAACTCGTAACTCTTTACCCATTACTCGGAACTACTGTCTTGTATCTAGTAGCTCGTAACTGATCACCTGGAACTCGCATCTTGTGTCTCGCAGCTCGTAACTCGTTACGATAAGTGGGAACTCGCATCTTTTATCTCGTAACTCATAACTCGGAACCCGTATCTTGTGTATCGTAGCTTGTAACCCATTACCAATAACAAGGAACTCGTATCTTGCCTCTCGTAGTTCGTAAATCGTTACCGATAAATGGGAACTCGCATCTTGTGTCTCGTGAGGCCTAACTCAGGACTCCGAGCTCGAAAGTGTTACCAATAATTCGGAGCTCGTATCTTGTATCACTTACCTTGTAACTCGTAACTCGTAACCCGCAACTCGTTGCCCATAACTCGGAACTCGAATCTTGATCTCGGATCTTGTAAATCAATGACGATAACCTCGAACTCGTGTCCTAGAACTAGCAGTTCGTAACTCGTTACCGATAACTTGAAACTTGTAACTCGAAACTCGTAACTCGTATATCGCAGCTTATAACTCGCTACTCATAACTCGGAGCGCATATCTGGTGTATCGTAGCTTGTAACACATTACCAATAACAAGGAACTTGTATATTGCCTCTCGTAGCTCGTGAATCGTTACCGATAAGTGGGAACTCGCATCTTGTACCTCTTGACGCGTAACTCAGAACTTGGTACTCGTAACGTGTTACCGATAACTCGGAGCTTACATCTTGTATCTCTTACCTTGTAACTCGTAACTCGTAACTCGTTACCCATTACTCGGAACTCGTATCTTCTATCTCGGGCTCGCAAATCATTGCCGATAACCTGGGACTCGCATCCTAGATCTAGAAGATCGCAACTCGTTACCAATAAGTGGGAACTCGCATCTTGTATCTCGTGACGTGTAACTCAGAACTCGGAACTAGTAACGCGTTACCGATAACTCGGAGCTCGTATGTTGTAACTCGTAACTCGTTACCCATAACTCGGAACTCGTATCTTGTATCTGGTAGCTCGTAACTCTTTACTGATTACCTGGAACTCATATCTTGTGTATCGTAGCTTGTTACCCATTACCAATAACTCGGAGCTCGTATCTTGTAAATCGTAACTCGTAACTCGTTACCCATAACTCGGAGCTAGTATCTTATATACCGTAACTTGGAATCCATCACCGATAACCAGGAACTTGTATCTTGGATCTCGTTGCTCGTAAATCATTACCGACAAATGGGAACTCGCATCTAGTATCTCGTGACGCGTAACTCAGGACTCGGAACTCGAAAGTGTTACCGATAACTCGGAGCTCGTATCTTGTATCACTTACCTTGTAACTGGTAACCCGTAACCCGTAACTCGTTGCGCATAACATCGAACTCGAATCTTGATCTCGTATCTTGTAAATCAATTACGATAACCTCGAACTGGCATCCTAGATCTAGTAGTTGGTAACTCGTTACCGATAGGTGGAAACTCTCATCTTGTATCTCATGACGCGAAACTCAGAACTCGAAACTCGTATCGCGTAACCGACAACTCGGTGCGCATGTCTTGTAACTCGTAACTCTTTACCCATTACTCGGAACTACTGTCTTGTATCTAGTAGCTCGTAACTGATCACCTGGAACTCGCATCTTGTGTCTCGCAGCTCGTAACTCGTTACGATAAGTGGGAACTCGCATCTTTTATCTCGTAACTCATAACTCGGAACCCGTATCTTGTGTATCGTAGCTTGTAACCCATTACCAATAACAAGGAACTCGTATCTTGCCTCTCGTAGTTCGTAAATCGTTACCGATAAATGGGAACTCGCATCTTGTGTCTCGTGAGGCCTAACTCAGGACTCCGAGCTCGAAAGTGTTACCAATAATTCGGAGCTCGTATCTTGTATCACTTACCTTGTAACTCGTAACTCGTAACCCGCAACTCGTTGCCCATAACTCGGAACTCGAATCTTGATCTCGGATCTTGTAAATCAATGACGATAACCTCGAACTCGTGTCCTAGAACTAGCAGTTCGTAACTCGTTACCGATAACTTGAAACTTGTAACTCGAAACTCGTAACTCGTATATCGCAGCTTATAACTCGCTACTCATAACTCGGAGCGCATATCTGGTGTATCGTAGCTTGTAACACATTACCAATAACAAGGAACTTGTATATTGCCTCTCGTAGCTCGTGAATCGTTACCGATACGTGGGAACTCGCATCTTGTACCTCTTGACGCGTAACTCAGAACTTGGAACTCGTAACGTGTTACCGATAACTCGGAGCTTACATCTTGTATCTCTTACCTTGTAACTCGTAACTCGTAACTCGTTACCCATTACTCGGAACTCGTATCTTCTATCTCGGGCTCGCAAATCATTGCCGATAACCTGGGACTCGCATCCTAGGTCTAGAAGATCGCAACTCGTTACCAATAAGTGGGAACTCGCATCTTGTATCTCGTGACGTGTAACTCAGAACTCGGAACTAGTAACGCGTTACCGATAACTCGGAGCTCGTATGTTGTAACTCGTAACTCGTTACCCATAACTCGGAACTCGTATCTTATATATTATAACTTGTAATCCACTACAAATAACCTGGAACTCGTATCTTGCATCTCGTAGATCGTAAATCATTACCGATAAATAGGAACTCGCATCTTGTGTCTCGTGAGGCGTAACTCAGGACTCGGAACTCGAAAGCGTTACCAATAACTCGGAGCTCGTATCTTGTATCACTTACCTTGTAACTCGTATCTCGTAACCCGTAACTGGTTGCCCATAACTCGGAACTTGAATCTTGATCTCGGATTTTGTAAATCAATGACGATAACCTCGAACTCGTATCCTAGATCTAGTAGTTCGTAACTCGTTACCGATAGGTGGAAACTCGCATCTTGTATCTCGTGACGTGTAACTCAGAACTCGGAACTCGTAAGGCGTAACCAACAACTCGGTGTGCATATCTTGTAACTCGTAACTCGTTACCCATTACTCGGACCTCCTATCTTGTATCTAGTAGCTCGTAACTCATCACTGATCACCTGGAACTCGCATCTTGTGTCTCGTATCTCGTAAATCGCTACCGATAAGTGGGAACTCGCAACTTGTATCTCGTGACGCGTAACTCAGAACTTGGATTTCGTAACACGTAACCGATAACTCGGAGCTCGTATCTTGTAACTCGTAACTCGTAACCCATAACTCGGAACTCGTATCTTGTATCTAGTAGCTCGCAACTCATTACTGATTACCTGGAACTCGTATCCTGTGTCTCGTAGGTCGTAACTCGTTACGATAAATGAGAACTCGCAACTTGAAACTCGCTACTTGTAAATCGCAGCTTATAACTCGCTACTCATAACCCGGAACTCGTATCTTGTGTATTGTAGCTTGTTACCCATTACCAATAACAAGGAACTCGTATCTTGCATCTCGTAGCTCGTAAATCGTTACCAATAAGAGGGAACTCGCATATTGTATCTCGCAACACGTAACTAGTACCTCGTAGATGGTAAGTCGTAATTCGTAACTAGTACCTCGTAACTCGTAACTCGTAACCCGTAACTTGTTGCTCATAACTCGGAACTCGAATCTTAATCTCGGATCTTGCAAATCAATACGATAACCTCGAACTCGTATCCTAGATCTAGTAGTTCGTAACTCGTCACCGATAGGTGGAAACTCGCATCTTGTATCTCTAGACGCGGAACTCGGAACTCGGAACTTGTATCAGGTAACCGATAACTCGGAGCTCGTATCTTGTAACTCTTAACTCGTTACCCATAACTCGAAACTCATATCTTGTATCTAGTAGCTCGTAACTCATTACTGATCACCTGGGACTCGTATCTTGTGTCTCGTAGCTCGTAACTCGTTACGATAAGTGGGAACTCGCATCTTGTATCTCGTAACTCGTAACTAGTACCTCGGAGATCGTGAGTCGTAATTCGTAACTCGTAACTCGTTTATCGTAACTCGCAACTCGAAACTCAAAACTCGTAACTCGTAACTCGTAACTCGCAACCCGTAACTTGTTGCTCATAACTCGGAACTCGAATCTTAATCTCGGATCTTGCAAATCAATGACGATAACCTCGAACTCGTATCCTAGATCTAGTAGTTCGTAACTCGTCACCGATAGGTGGAAACTCGCATCTTGTATCTCTAGACGCGGAACTCAGAACTCGGAACTTGTATCAGGTAACCGATAACTCGGAGCTCGTATCTTGTAACTCGTAACTCGTTACCCATAACTCGGAACTCATATCTTGTATCAAGTAGCTCGTAACTTATTACTGATTACCTGGAACTCGTATCTTGTGTCTCGTAGCTCGTAACTCGTTACGAGAAGTGGGAACTCGCATCTTGTATCTCGTAACTCGTTACTAGTACCTCGTAGATCGTAAGTCGTGATTCGTAACTCGTAACTCGTATATCGTAACTCGCAACTCGCAACTCGAAACTCGAAACTCGTAACTCGTAACTCGTAACTCGTAACTCGTAACTCGTAACTCGTAACTCGTAACTCGTAACTCGTAACTCGTAACTCGTAACTCGTAACTCGTAACTCGTAACTCGTAACTCGTAACTCGTAACTCGTAACTCGTAACTCGTAACTCGTAACTCGTAACTCGTAACTCGTAACTCGTAACTCGTAACTCGTAACTCGTAACTCGTAACTCGTAACTCGTAACTCGTAACTCGTAACTCGTAACTCGTAACTCGTAACTCGTAACTCGTAACTCGTAACTCGTAACTCGTAACTCGTAACTCGTAACTCGTAACTCGTAACTCGTAACTCGTAACTCGTAACTCGTAACTCGTAACTCGTAACTCGTAACTCGTAACTCGTAACTCGTAACTCGTAACTCGTAACTCGTAACTCGTAACTCGTAACTCGTAACTCGTAACTCGTAACTCGTAACTCGTAACTCGTAACTCGTAACTCGTAACTCGTAACTCGTAACTCGTAACTCGTAACTCGTAACTCGTAACTCGTAACTCGTAACTCGTAACTCGTAACTCGTAACTCGTAACTCGTAACTCGTAACTCGTAACTCGTAACTCGTAACTCGTAACTCGTAACTCGTAACTCGTAACTCGTAACTCGTAACTCGTAACTCGTAACTCGTAACTCGTAACTCGTAACTCGTAACTCGTAACTCGTAACTCGTAACTCGTAACTCGTAACTCGTAACTCGTGACTCGTAACTCGTGACTCGTAACTCGTAACTCGTAACGCGTAAATCGTAACTCGTAACTCGTAACTCGTAACTCGTAACTCGTAACTCGTAACTCGTAACTCGTAACTCGTAACTCGTAACTCGTAACTCGTAACTCGTAACTCGTAACTCGTAACTCGTAACTCGTAACTCGTAACTCGTAACTCGTAACTCGTAACTCGTAACTCGTAACTCGTAACTCGTAACTCGTAACTCGTAACTCGTAACTCGTAACTCGTAACTCGTAACTCGTAACTCGTAACTCGTAACTCGTAACTCGTAACTCGTAACTCGTAACTCGTAACTCGTAACTCATAACTCGTAACTCGTAACTCGTAACTCGTAACTCGTAACTCGTAACTCGTAACTCGTAACTCGTAACTCGTAACTCGTAACTCGTAACTCGTAACTCGTAACTCGTAACTCGTAACTCGTAACTCGTAACTCGTAACTCGTAACTCGTAACTCGTAACTCGTAACTCGTAACTCGTAACTCGTAACTCGTAACTCGTAACTCGTAACTCGTAACTCGTAACTCGTAACTCGTAACTCGTAACTCGTAACTCGTAACTCGTAACTCGTAACTCGTAACTCGTAACTCGTAACTCGTAACTCGTAACTCGTAACTCGTAACTCGTAACTCGTAACTCGTAACTCGTAACTCGTAACTCGTAACTCGTAACTCGTAACTCGTAACTCGTAACTGGTAACTCGTAACTCGTAACTCGTAACTCGTAACTCGTAACTCGTAACTCGTAACTCGTAACTCGTAACTCGTAACTCGTAACTGGTAACTCGTAACTCGTAACTCGTAACTCGTAACTCGTAACTCGTAACTCGTAACTCGTAACTCGTAACTCGTAACTCGTAACTCGTAACTCGTAACTCGTAACTCGTAACTCGTAACTCGTAACTCGTAACTCGTAACTCGTAACTCGTAACTCGTAACTCGTAACTCGTAACTCGTAACTCGTAACTCGTAACTCGTAACTCGTAACTCGTAACTCGTAACTCGTAACTCGTAACTCGTAACTCGTAACTCGTAACTCGTAACTCGTAACTCGTAACTCGTAACTCGTAACTCGTAACTCGTAACTCGTAACTCGTAACTCGTAACTCGTAACTCGTAACTCGTAACTCGTAACTCGTAACTCGTAACTCGTAACTCGTAACTCGTAACTCGTAACTCGTAACTCGTAACTCGTAACTCGTAACTCGTAACTCGTAACTCGTAACTCGTAACTCGTAACTCGTAACTCGTAACTCGTAACTCGTAACTCGTAACTCGTAACTCGTAACTCGTAACTCGTAACTCGTAACTCGTAACTCGTAACTCGTAACTCGTAACTCGTAACTCGTAACTCGTAACTCGTAACTCGTAACTCGTAACTCGTAACTCGTAACTCGTAACTCGTAACTCGTAACTCGTAACTCGTAACTCGTAACTCGTAACTCGTAACTCGTAACTCGTAACTCGTAACTCGTAACTCGTAACTCGTAACTCGTAACTCGTAACTCGTAACTCGTAACTCGTAACTCGTAACTCGTAACTCGTAACTCGTAACTCGTAACTCGTAACTCGTAACTCGTAACTCGTAACTCGTAACTCGTAACTCGTAACTCGTAACTCGTAACTCGTAACTCGTAACTCGTAACTCGTAACTCGTAACTCGTAACTCGTAACTCGTAACTCGTAACTCGTAACTCGTAACTCGTAACTCGTAACTCGTAACTCGTAACTCGTAACTCGTAACTCGTAACTCGTAACTCGTAACTCGTAACTCGTGTAGACCGCTGTGTATTCATGGTCGTGTAAATACGAGTGTGCCTTAAGGCGGCTCCACACGCAACGGTAAAATCGAAGGCCAACCTTGAGGCGCCTGACCTCGAGGAAAATCCCAAGGATTGAGATTTCCGTCTAGGTATGCCTGTCATGCCGAGGTCTGGCGGTCGCCGATCCGAATAGCAAATTTCGTTCAATTTGCCTCTGCTTCTCCTCGTTTCGCAGGCCGACCGAAATGTGTGGAGGGGTGTCTGGAGATAGGCTTTGAGGCGATTCAGTGCAGTTGTGTTTCCGTCCAATCTGGTTATTGTCACACCACGTGTTTTATTAAATCTGGTTTTATTTTGGCCGTTGTTTAGTTTTATTATTAAAAATTGTTTATGTTAAGGTGTATATGGTCATGGCCCGTGCAAAACAAAATCAAGAGGAATTTATAGTTCTGTTCAGAGATTTGTCGTACTTGTGGCAGACTACATCAAAAGATTATCATGACCATTTTCTGGAGCCA
This sequence comes from Bruchidius siliquastri, assembly GCA_949316355.1. Lineage (NCBI taxonomy): Eukaryota > Metazoa > Arthropoda > Insecta > Coleoptera > Chrysomelidae > Bruchidius > Bruchidius siliquastri. The sequence continues at coordinate 24,582,789 of OX438529.1, forward strand.
CTCTTTAGTCCAAAACTTTCGCTTTACTTCTCTTTTTGGACTTTCCACAGCTAATAATAAACCCATAAATGCAAGAGAAAACATGGACAAATTGAAGCACCTTAAGGCTGCCTCTTACATTTTCCTTAGTGTGTGGGAACCCCCTTCTTTTTGGTTTTGTCTCGAGGTCTGGTGCGTCAAGGTTGGCCTCCTGTTTTACCGTTGCGTGTGGAGCCGCCTTTAATGGGTGGGTCATCATCTAATCTAAAGATTCGCTCACAGTGTGGCGGTGTGGCCACAATATCCAGCACGCTAACGGTAGACGGATTCCATCGGTGAATGGTTCTAGCAAAGGGTCAGTTTTCCACGATCATATTGGAAAATTATATTCCTAAGCAGCAAGCCGTATTGTTACAGTGTGGAAAGTACCAATCCCATATACTTAGCTCCATTTTTCTGTATGCGGCAGGCATTAGCGCTCAACTGACAATTTCAATATGGTGGTTATTATAAGGCTATATAACCTTATCTTCACACAAAAAATTGAAAATTGCCGTTTATGATAGCCATATATGAGATGATTCTTTCATAACAATGGAGTTATATATATATATATATGTATACATTAATAGATGCTGAGATGCTGCTCACTAAATAAACCAAAATTAGGCTGCTGCAATATTATATCTACATTGCAATGAAAGACGCAATGTTGCAATTGCAATTCCATTGTCACAATAAATGTAATTATTATGATTGTGAAGTAGGGGGTTTTGAATTTCAGGGGTCAATAGGTGTGCGGCAAAAATTGAATAGCCATCTGGCAGGAAATTCGTAAATCCGCCACTGATGGGTTTAATTCATGAACATATAAAATGGTTTAATTCATGGTATGTACATAACACTACAACTACTACAGCAGTGTGGAACCTGAAAAAAAATTAGTGTAAATGGCTTCATGTGAATAGTCTTATAACAGAAATGTTTGTAAATAAATTTCAAAACAGAAACTAATTTCACACAAAAAGTGATTGTCCTGGCCTATATTATACCGCAAGTGTACTTTGTGTACTGAAACTGAATCTTCTATTCAACAAGCTTTATACTGGATTTTCTCAAAATCTGAGGTAAAAGGTTTATTTCCATTGAAATGTTGGTTTCAATACTCCAAAAATATGTAAAGCATAATAAGTTTACTTCTTGTGATAATAATTTTCTTGATAATTATGAGCTTCCAGCAAAGGTCTGCAGAAGCAATTTTAAACCATTCCAACAAAACAAATGATATCCTAGATATATTTGTGTGCTGACTTGGTGAAACTCTTCCATAAAATTAATTTATAGTATTATGTAGCAACATCACCTCTACACACTATTGATTGAGATGGTGTTATATGTAGGCACAAGTAGGTACACTGAAATTGTGTCACAAAGCAGCATTTTAATTGAAATTTCACTATGAAACTTGCCTATATAGCACTATTAATCGGTAGGATGTTATTAGTTGATTCAAAACTAGCACTTCCTGTACCATATCATCCATGCTGCTATATTAATTTGTATCAATGCAAATAAATATGTTACAATTTAGACAATACTACCACATAAAATTGAACATTCAAAAAATCAAGATGGTGATTTTTCACTTGGGTGCCATAGATATTGATAACTGTTGAATATGCACCAAAATGCCACAAGATCAGAGTCTGTGGTGATACACTCAGTGCAATTTCAGGGCAAATAAAAGTATGTCAAAGGCAAACAAAAAAATCCCACATTATATAAACACAGCTTCACTTACAAATAAATGACCATTAACAAAATTAAGAGAACAGATTTACTCCCACTCTTAAAAAAAAACAATCATTATAGTAACCCTATCCCTGGAAGTACCTGAAAAAGCTGGCTGACCCATTCCATCTCTATAGATTGATGCAGAATACAAGAAAACGATCAAATTCATGTATCTAACAATCATTACTATTTCTTTTACAGGCAGCAAGTCAGCTTTGTAGTTTTCCTGTGTGGGTAATTTGAGCGAAAAACGAAATTGTGGAACTTATAGACTACTTATAACAATATTATGTAGGACTTTTTCGTTTTATATTATTTCTTATAAGATTTACCATCACAATATTTATGATATCTTAATATCTTTGTCCTACAGTTCACCATTAAAATCTTTCACTTAGCATGTGTTACAATACATACAAAAAATCTGTAACATACATACATATATACATACAACTAACATTCCAGACTACTGCTAGTACAATACACAAATTGTCTTGTCCAGGTAATGGATGGAACTGTATCTACCTTTAGGTTGGTTTCTACTCTTCTTTTTCCATCTGGTATTCTTGCCTGTGTAGAGACATGCTGATCACACACTTGATAAGCATTCTCAATATGTATGAATGTATTTTTGAAGAATTCCCTCATTTTACAAGCCATAGCCACAACTGAGAAAGCTGCAACAATCATTACACAATATATTAGCAAATTCCTATTCATATTTTCAGAACAATCTGTTATAAATATCCATCCTATAGATTGCAGATGATGTTAGTCATTAAAACATAGAAGATGAACAGCAAACAGTTATTGTGCAATATTCTGAATAAATGAGAAACAAACTTTATTATAAAACCCTAGCATATACTTACAACTATCATTGCAGACTACTAGTACAATACACAAATTATCTTGTCAAAGTGATGGATCGAACTGCATCTGCCTTCAGGTTGGATCCTACCCTTCTTTTTCCATCTGGTATTCTTGCCTTTGTAGAGACATGTTGATCACACCTTTGATAAGCATTCTTGATATGCTCGAATGTTTTTTGAAGAAGTCTCTCATTTTACAAGCCACAGCCACAACTGAGAATGCTGGAACAATTGTAACACAATATATTAGCAAATTCCTATTCCTATTTTCAGAACAATATGTTACAAATATCAATCATAAAGATTGCAGATGTGTCATTAAAACATAGAAGATGAATAGCACACAGTTATTGCCAATATTCTGAATAAATAAGAAACAAACTTCATTATAAATACCCAGTATATACTATTGAATAATAATTCAGACTCATGTCTTGATCATTTGACATCCTTTGGAATCCATATTCAGAAAAATAGTGAATTGTTCATCAAATAAGCTTGGAAAACACTGAAATAAGGGGAAAAATATGTGAGGTAAATCCCGATTTCCCAGACACAAACCACAACACAAGTAGTTAGGAACAAATCAAGAAACCCAAACGTATCTATTTTGAAATTGGTTTGAAACAAAAAAATATGTTTTGGAATTTTCAAAATATATTTTCTAACATTACTGCCATCTATCAAAGAGGTGTCTTCATTGAAATCATGTTTTCAACATTCCAGAATATTAGGGACACTGTGCAAAATAAAAAGGATTCACTTAACTGCAATATTTTTGTAGACCATTCACAAGTACCTTTGTGAAAATTTAAAAATATAAACATTACCCTAGTATCATTATTGGGAAACTGCTAGGACACTTTACAACTATGTATATATCTAAGTTTGTAGTAATATATAAAATGAAACAGTAAACAACCAGATTTTCACAATGTGATATCCCCACGTTTTCTTATAACTTAACGAAGCTCTGTCATGAGAAATATTCGGTTGTGCGTTGTGGATTCTATCCAGCACAGCACATATTTAGGATTAAGTTAGGGTAGCAAGAACTATCTTTCGAATAAAATTTTAACCATTTTCTAGGCAAATCATTGCTGATAACCTGGATCTCGTGTCCTAGATCTGAAGATCGTAACTAGTTACCAATAAGCGCGAACTCACATCTTGTATCTCTTGTCGTGTAACTCAGAAATCGGAACTAGTAACGCGTTACCGATAACTCGGAGCTCGTATCTTGTAACTCGTAACTCGTAACTCGTTACCCATAACTCGGAACTCATATCTTATATATCGTAACTTGTAATCCATTACCGATAACCTGGAACTCGTATCTTGGATCTCGTAGCTCGTAAATCGGGACCGATAAATGGGACCTTGCATCTTGTATCTCGTGACGCACTACTCAGGACTCGGAACTCGAAAATGTTACCGATAACTCGGAGCTCGTATCTTGTATCACTTACCTTGTAACTCGTAACTCGTATCCCGTTGCCCATAACTCGGAACTCGAATCTTGATCTAGGATCTTGTAAATCGATGACGATAACCGCGAACTCGTATCCTAGATCTTGTAGTTCGCAACTCGTTACCGATAGGTGGAAACTCGCAACTTGTATCTCATGACGCGAAACTCAGAACTCGGAACTCGTAACGCGTTACCGATAACTCGGAGCTTGTATCTTTTATCTCCTACCTTGTAACTCGTAACTTGTAACTCGTAACTCGTTACCTATGACTCGGAACTAGTATCTTCTATCTCGGATCTCGCAAATCATTGCCGGTAACCTGGAACTCGTATTCTAGTTCTTGAAGATCGTAGCTCGTTACCAATAAGTGGGAACTCGCATCTTGTATCTCGTGACGTGTAACTCAGAACTCGGAACTGGTAACGCGTTACCGATAATTTGGAGCTCGTATCTTGTAACTCGTAACTCGTAACTCGTTACCCATAACTCGGAACTCCAATCTTGATCTCGGATCTTGTGAATCATTGACGATAACCTCGAACTTGTATCCTAGATCTAGTATTTCGTAACTCGTTACCGATAGGTGGAAACTCGCATCTTGTATCTCATGACGCGAAACTCAGAACTCGGAACTTGTAACGCGCAACCGATAACTCGGAGCTCGTATCTTGTAACTCGTAACTCGTTACCCATAACTCGGAACTCGTATCTTGTATCTAGTAGCTCGTAACTCATTACTGATTACCTGGAACTCGTATCTTGTGTCTCCTAGCTCGTAACTCATTACGATAAATGGAAACTCGCATCTTGTATCTCGTAACTTGTAACTAGTACCTCTTGGATCGTAAGTCGTAATTCGTAACTCGTATATCGTAACTCGCAACTCGAAACTCGTTGCTCGTAAATCGTAGCTTATAACTCGCTACTCATAACCCGAAACTCGTATCTTGTCTATTGTAGCTTGTAGCCCATTACCAATAACAAGGAACTCATATATTGCCCCTCGTAGCTCGTAAATCGTTACCGATAGGTGGGAACTCGCATCTTGTATCTCGTGACGTGTAACTCAGAACTCGGAACTCGAAAGTGATACCGATAACACGGAGCTCGTATCTTGTAACTCGTAACTCGTTACCCGTAACTCGGAAATCGTATCTTATATATTGTAACTTGTAATCCACTACCAATAACCTGGAACTCGTATCTTGCATCTCGTAGATCGTAAATCGTTACCGATAAATGTGAACTCCCATCTTGTATCTCATAACGCGTAACTCAGGTCTCAGAACTCGAAAGTGTTACCGATAACTCGGAGCTCGTATCTAGTATCACTTATCTTGTAACTCGTAACTCGTAACCCGTAACTCGTTGCTCATAACTCGGAACTCGAATCTTGATCTCGGATCTTGCAAATCAATCTCGATAACCTCGAACTCGTATCCTAGATCTAGTTGTTCGTAACTCGTTACCGATAGGTGGAAACTCGCATCTTGTACCTCATGATGCGGAACTCAGAACTCGGAACTCGTAACAGGTAACCGATAACTCGGAGCTCGTATCTTGCAACTCATTACTGATTACCTGGAACTAGTATCTTGTGTCTCGTAGCTTGTAACTCGTTACGATAAGTGGGAACTCGAATCTTGTATCTCGTAACACGTAACTAGTACCTCGTACATCGTAAGTCGTAATTCGTAACTCGTAACTCGTATATCGTAACTCGCAACTCGAAACTCGTAACTCGAAACTCGTAACTCGAAACTCGTAACTCGTAACTCTTAAATCGCAGCTTATAACTCGCTACTCGAATCCCGGAACTCGCATCTTGTGTATCGTAGCTTGTAACCCATTATCAATAACAAGGAACTCGTATCTTGTCTCATAGCTCGTAAATCGTTAGCGATAAGTGGGAACTCGCAACTTGTATCTCGTGACGCGTAACTCAGAACTTGGAACTCGTAACGCGTTACAGACAACTCGAAGCCTGTATCTTGTATATCTTACCTTGTAACTCGTTACCTATGACTCGGAACTCGTATCTTCTATCTCGGATCTCGCAAATCATTGCCGGTAACCTGGAACTCGTATCCTAGATCTTGAAGATCGTAGCTCGTTACCAATAAGTGGGAACTCGCATCTTGTATCTCGTGACGTGTAACTTAGAACTCGGAACTAATAACGCGTTACCGATAACTCGGAGCTTGTATCTTGTAACTCGTAACTCGTAACTCGTTACTCATAACTCAGAACTCGTATCTTATATATCGTAACTTGCAATCCATTACCGATAACCTAGAACTCGTAACTTGTGCATCGTAGCTTGTAACCCATTACCAATAACCTGGAACATGTATCTTGAATCTCGTTGGTCGTGAATCGTTACCGATAAATGGTAACTCGTATCTTGTATCTCGTGACGCCCAACTCAGGACTCCGAGCTCGAAAGTGTTACCGATAATTCGGAACTCGTATCTGGTATCACTTACTTTGTAACTCGTAACTCGTAACCCGTAACTCGTTGCCCATAACTCGGAACACGAATCATGATCTCGGATCTTGTAAATCAATGACGTTAACCTCGAACTCGTATCCTAAATCTAGTAGTCCGTAACTCGTTACCGATAGGTGGATACTCGCATCTTGTATCTCATGACGCGAAACTCACAACTCGAAACTCGTAACGCGTGACCGAGAACTCGGTGCGCGTATCTTGTAACTCGTAACTCGCTACCCATAACTGGGAACTCGTGTCATGTGTCTCGTAGCCCGTAACTCGTTACGATAAGTGGGAAATCGCAACTTGTATCTCGTGACGCGTAACTCGGAACTTGGATCTCGTAACGTGTTACCGATAACTCAGAGCCTGTATCTTGTATCTCTTACCTTGTAACTCGTACCTTGTAACTCGTAACTCGTTACCCATTGGTCGGAACAGGTATCTTCTATCTCGGATCTCGCAAATCATTGCCGATAACCTGGAACTAGTATCCTAGATCTTGAAGGTCGTAACTCGTTACCAATAAGTGGGAACTCGCATCTTGTATCTCGTGACGTGTAACTCAGAACTCGGAACTAGTAACGCGTTACCGATAACTCGTGACTCGTAACTCGTTACCCATAACTCGGAACTTGTATCTTATATATCGTAACCTGTAATCCATTACCCATTACCTGGAACTCGTATCTTGTATATCGTTGCTAGTAAATCGTTACCGATAAATGGGTACTCGCATCTTGTATCTCGTGACGCGTAACTCAGGACTCGGAACTCGAAAGTGTTACCGATAAGTCGGAGCTCGTATCTTGTATCACTTACCTTGTAACTCGTAACTCGTAACCCGTAACTCGTTGCATATAACTCGGAACTCGATTCTTGATCTCGGATCTTGTAAATCAATGACGATAACCTCGAACTCGAAGTTCGTAACTCGATACCGATAGGTGGAAACTCGCATCTTGTATCTCGTAACTCGTAACTAGTGCCTCGTAGATCGTAAGTCGTAAATTGAAACTCGTAACTCGTATATCGTAGCTCGCAACTCGAAACTCGTAACTCGTAACTCGTAACTCGAAACTCGAAACTCGTAACTCGTAACTCAAAACTCGTAACTCGAAACTCGTACCTCCTAGCTCGTAACTCGTAAATCGCAGCTTATATATCGCTACTCATAACCCGGAACTCGTATCTTGTGTATCGTACCTTGTAACCCACCACCAATAACAAGGAAGTCGTATCTTGCCTCTCATTTCTGGTAAATCGTTACCGATATGTGGGAACTCGTAACTTGTAACTCGTAACGCATAACTCCGAACTTGAACTCGTAACGCGTTACCGATAACTCGGAGCTTGTATCTTGTATCTCTTACCTTGTAACTCGTAACTCGTAACTCGTAACTCGTAACTCGTAACTCGTAACTCGTAACTCGTAACTCGTAACTCGTAACTCGTAACTCGTATCTCGTAACTCGTAACTCGTTACCCATTACTCGGAACTCGTATCTTGTATCTAGAAGCTCGTAACTCATCATTGATTACCTGGAACTCGTACCTTGTGTATCGTAGCTCGTAACTCGTTACGATAAGTGGGAACTTGCATCTTGTATCTCGCAACTCAAAACCCGGAACTCGTATCTTATGTATCGTAGCTTGTAACCCATCACCAATGAGAAGGAACTCGTGTCTTGCCTCTCGTAACTCGTAAATCGTTACCGATAAGTGGGAACTCGCAACTTGTATCTCGTGACGCGTAACTCAGAACTTGGAACTCGTAACGCGTTACCGATAACTCGGAGCTTGTATCTTGTATCTCTTACCTTGTAACTCGCAACTCGTAACACGTAACTCGTAGCTCGTAACTCGTAAATCGTAACTCGTTACCTATTACTCGGAAATCGTATCTTCTATCTCGGACCTCGCAAATCATTGCCGATAACCTGGAACTCGTATCCTAGATCTTGAAGATCGTAGCTCGTTACCAATAAGTGGGAGCTCGCATCTTGTATCTCGTGACGTGTAACTCAGATTTCGGAACTAGTAACGCGTTACAGATAACTCGGAGCTTGTATCCTGTAACTCGTAACTCGTAACTCGTAACTCGTAACTCATAACTCAGAACTCGTATCTTATATATCGTAACTTGCAATCCATTACAAATAACCTGGAACTCGTATCTTGCACCTCGTAGCTCGTAAATATTTACCGATTAGTGGGAACTTGCAACTTGTATCTCGTAACGCTTAACTCAGAACATGCAACTCGTAATGCGTTATCGATAACTCGAATCTTGTATCTTGTATATCTTACCTTGTAACTCGTAACTCGTTACCCGTTACTCGGAACTCGTTTCTTCTATCTCAGATCTCGCGAATCACTGCCAATAACCTGGAACTTGGTTCATGGATCATGAAGGTCGTAACTCGTTATTAATAAGTGAGAACCCGCATCCTGTATCTCGTAACGTGTAACTCAGAACTCGGAACTAGTAACGCGTTACTGGTAACTCGGATCTCGTATCTTGTATCCCTTACCTTGTAACTCGTAACTCGTAACACTTAACCCGTTACCCATTACTCGGAACTCGTATCTTCTATCCCGGATCTCGCAAATCATTGCCGATAACCTGGAACTCGTATCCTAGATCATGAAGATCGTAACTTGTTACCAACAAGTGGGAACTCGCATCTCGTATCTCGTGACGTGTAACTCAGAACTCGGAACTCGTACCACGTTACCGATAACTCGGAGCTCGTATCTTATATACCGTAACTTGTAATCCATCACCGATAACCTGGAACACGTATCTTGCATCTCGTTGCTTGTAAATCGTTACCGATAAGTGGGATATCGCAACTTGTATCTCGTGTGGCGTAACTCAGAACTTGGAACTCGTAACACGTTACCGATAACTCGGAGCTCGTATATTATATGCCGTAACTTGTAATCCATCACCGATAACCTGGAACTTGTATCTCGCATCTCGTTGCTCGTAAATCGTTACCGATAAATGGAATCTCGCATCTAGTATCGCGTGACGCGTAACTCAGGACTCGGAACTCGAAAGTGTTACCGATAACTCGGAGCTCGTATCATGTATCACTTACCTTGTAACTGGTAACCCGTAACCCGTAACTCGTTGCCCATAACTTCGAACTCGAAACTTGATCTCGTATCTTGTAAATCAATGACGATAACCTCGAACTGGCATCCTAGATCTAGTAGTTCGTAACTCGTTACCGATAGGTGGAAGCTCGCATCTTGTATCTCATGACGCGAAACTCAGAACTCGTAACGCGTAACCGACAACTCGGTGCGGATATCTTGTAACTCGTAACTCGTTACCCACTAATCTTGTATCTAGTAGCTCGTAACTCATTACTGATCACCTGGAACTCGCATCTTGTGTCTCGCAGCTCGTAACTCGTTACGATAAGTGGGAACTCGCATCTTTCAACTCGTAAATCATAACCCTGAACCCGTATCTTGTGTATCGTAGCTTGTAACCCATTACCAATAACAAGGAACTCGTATCTTGCCTCTTGTAGCTCGTAAATCGTTACCAATAAGTGGGAACTCGCAACTTGCATCTCGTGACGCGTAACTCAGCACTTGTAACTCATAACGCGTTACCGATAACTCGGAGCTTGTATCTTGTATCTCTTACCTTCTAGCTCGTGACTAGTAACTCGTAACTTGTTACCCATTACTCGGAACTCGTTTCTTCTATCTCGGATCTCGCGAATCACTGCCGATAACCAGGAACTCGGTTCCTAGATCATGAAGATCGTATCTCGTTACTAATAAGTGGGAACCCGCATCTTGTATCTCGTAACGTTTAACTCAGAACCCGGAACTAGTAACGTGTTCCGATAACTCGGAGCTCGTATCTTATATATTGTAACTTGTAATCCACTACCAATCACCTGGAACTCGTATCATGCATCTCGTAGATTGTAAATCGTTACCAATAAGTGGGAACTCGCATCTTGTATCTCGTGACGCGCAACTCAGGACTCGGAACTCGAAAGTGTTACCGATAATTCGGAACTCGTATCTTGTATCACTTACTTTGTAACTTGTAACTCGTAACCCGTAACCCGTTGCCCATAACTCGGAACTCGAATCTTGATTTTGGATCCTGTAAATCACTGACGATAACCTCGAACTCGTGTCATAGAACTAGTAGTTCGTAACCGATACCGATAGCAGGAAGGTCGCATCTGGTATCTCATGACGCGAAACTCAGAACATGGAACTCGTAAAGCGTAACCGATAACTCGGAGCTCGTATCTTGTAACTCGTAACTCGTTACCCATTACTCGGAACACGTATCTTGTTTCTAGTAGCTCGTAACTCATTACTGATTACCTGGAACTCGTATCTGGCATCTCGTAGCTCGTAAATCGTTACCAATAAGTGGGAACTCGCATCTTGTATCTCGTGACGCGTAACTCAGGACTCGGAACTCGAAAGTGTTACCGATAAGTCGGAGCTCGTATCTTGTATCACTTTCATTGTAACTCGTAACTCGTAACCCGTAACTCGTTGCCCATAACTCGGAACTCGAATCTTGATCTCGGATCTTGTAAATCAATGACGTCAACCTCGAACTCGTATCCTAGATCTAGTGGTCCGTAACTCGTTACCGATAGGTGGATACTCGCATCTTGTATCTCATGACGCTAAACTCACAACTCGGAACTCGTAACGCGTGACCGATAACTCGGTGCGCGTATCTTGTAACTCGTAACTCGCTACCCATAACTCGGAACTCGTGTCATGTGTCTCGTAGCTCGTAACTCGTTACGAAAAGTGAGAACTCGCATCTTGTATCTCGTAACTCCTTACTAGTACCTCGTAGATCGTAAGTCGTAATTCTTAACTCGTAACTCGTATATCGTTACTCGCAACTCGAAACTCGTAACTGGAAACCTGTAACTCGTAACTCGTAAATCGCAGATTATAACACGCTACTCATAACCCGGAACTCGTATCTTGTGTATCGTAGCTTGTAACCCATTACCAATAACAAGGAAGTCGTATCTCGCCTCACGTAGCTCGTAAATCGTTACTGATAAGTGGGAACTCGCAACCTGTATCTCGTGACGCGTAACTCAGAACTTGGAACTCGTAACGCGTTACCGATAACTCGGAACTTGTATCTTGTATCTCTTATCTTGTAACTCGTAACTTGTAACTCGTTACCTATGACTCGAAACTCGTATCTTCTATCTCGGATCTCGCAAATCATTGCCGGTAACCTGGAACTCGTTACCAATAAGTGGAAACTCGCATCTTGTATCTCGTGACGTGTAACTCCGAACTCGGAACTAGTAACGCGTTACCGATGACTCTGAGCTCGTATCTTGTATCACTTACCTGGTAACTCGTAACTCGTAACCCGTAACTCGTTGCCCATAACTCGGAACTCGAATCTTGACCTCGGATCTTGCAAATCAATGACGATAACCTCGAACTCGTATCCTAGATCTAGTAGTTCGTAACTCGTTACCGATAGGTGAAAACTCGCGTCTTGTATCTCATGACACGAAACTCAGAACTCGGAACTGGTAACGCGTAACCGACAACTCGGTGCGCATATCTTGTAACTCGTAACTCGTTACCCATAACTCGAAACTCCTATCTTCTATCTAGTAGCTCGTAACTCATTACTAATCACCTGGAACTCGCATCTTGTGTCTCGCAGCTCGTAACTGGTTACGATAAGTGGGAACTCGCATCTTTTGTCTCGTAACTCATAACCCGGAACCCGTATCTTGTGTATCGTAGCTTGTAACTCATTACCAATAACAAAGAACTCGTATCTTGCCTCTCGTAGTTCGTAAATCGTTACCAATAAATGCGAACTCGCATCTTGTATCTCGTGAGGCCTAACTCAGGACTCCGAGCTCGAAAGTCTTACCGATAATTCGGAGCTCGTATCTTGTATCACTTACCTTGCAACTCGTAACCCGTATCTCGTTGCCCATAACTCGGAACTCGAATCTTGATCTCGGATGTTGTAAATCAATGACGATAACCTCGAACTCGTGTCCTAGAACTAGCAGTTCGTAACTCGTTACCGATAGGTGGAAGCCCGCATCTTGTATCTCATGACGCGAAACTCAGACCTTGGAATTCTTAAAGCATAACCGATAACTCGGAGCTCGTATCTTGTAACTCGTAACTCGTTAGCCATAACTCGCAACACGGATCTTGTTTCTAGTAGCTCGTAACTCATTACTGATTACCTGCAACTCGTATCTTGTGTCTCGTAGCTCGTAACTCGTTACGATAAGTGGGAACTCGTATCTTGTATCACTAACCTTGTAAGTCGTAACTCGTAACTCGTTACCCATAACTTGGAACTCGTATCTTATATATCGTAACTTCTAATCCATTACCGATAACCTGGAACACGTATCTTGTATCTCGTTGCTTGTAAATCGTTACCGATGAGTGGGATATCGCAACTTGTATCTCGTGACGCGTAACTCAGAGCTTGGAACTCGTAACGCGTTACCGATAACTCGGAGCTTGTATCTTGTATCTCTTACCTTGTAACTCGTAACTCGTTACACTTAACCCGTTATCCATTACTCGGAACTCCTATCTTCTATCTTGGATCTCGCAAATCATTGCCAATAACCTGGAACTCGTATCCTAGATCATGAAGATCGTAACTCGTTACCAACAAGTGGGAACTCGCATCTCGTATCTCGTGACGTGTAACTCAGAACTCGGAACTAGTAACACGTTACCGATAACTCGGAGCTCGTATCTTATATACCGTAACTTGTAATCCATCACCGATAACCTGGAACACGTATCTTGTATCTCGTTGCTTGTAAATCGTTACCGATAAGTGGGATATCGCAACTTGTATCTCGTGACGCGTAACTCAGAACTTGGAACTCGACACGTTACCGATAACTCGGAGCTCGTATCTTATATTACCGTAACTTGTAATCCATCACCAATAACCTGGAACTCGTATCTTGCATCTCGTTGCTCGTAAATCGTTACCGATAAATGGGAACTCGCATCTAGTATCTCGTGACGCGTAACTCAGGACTCGGAACTCGAAAGTGTTATCGATCACTCGTTGCCCATATCTCCGAACTCGAATCTTGATCTCGTATCTTGTAAATGAATGACGATAACCTCGAACGGGTATCCTAGATCTAGTAGTTCGTAACTCGTTACCAATAGGTGTAAACTCGCATCTTGTAACTCATGACGCAAAACTCAGAACTCGGAACTCGTAACGCGTAACCAATAACTCGGAGCTCGTATCTTGTAACTCGAAACTCGTAACTAGTTACCCATAACTCGGAACTCGTATCTTGTATCTAGTAGCTCGTAACTCATTACTGATTACCTGGAACTCGTATCTTGTGTATCGTAGCTTGTTACCCATTACGAATAACAAGGAACTCGTATCTTGTGTATCGTAGCTTGTAGCCCATTACCAATAACAAGGAACTCGTATATTGCCGCTGGTAGCTCGAAAATCGTTACCGATAAGTGGGAACTCGCAACTTGCATCTCGTGACGCGTAACTCAGAACTTGTAACTCATAACGCGTTACCGATAACTCGGAGCTTGTATCTTGTATCTCTTACCTTGTAACTCGTAACTCGTAACACTTAACCCGTAACCCATTACTCGGAACTCGTATCTTCTATCTTGGATCTCGCAAATCATTGCCGATAACCTGGAACTCGTATCCTAGATCATGAAGATCGTAACTCGTTACCAATAGGTGTAAACTCGCATCTTGTAACTCATGACGCAAATCTCAGAACTCGGAACTCGTAACGCGTATCCAATAACTCGGAGCTCGTATCTTGTAACTCGAAACTCGTAACTAGTTACCCATAACTCGGAACTCGTACCTTGTATCTAGTAGCTCGTAACTCATTACTGATGACCTGGAACTCGTATCTTGTGTATCGTAGCTTGTTACCCATTACAAATAACAAGGAACTCGTATCTTGCCTCTATAGCTCGTAAATCGTTACCGATAAGTAGGAACTCGCAACTTGCATCTCGTGACGCGTAACTCATTACTGATTACCTGGAATTCGTATCTTGTGTCTCGTAGCTCGTAACTCGTTACTATAAGTGGAAACTCGCATCGTGTATCTCGTAACTCGTAACTAGTGCCTCGTAGATCGTAAGTCGTAATTCGTAACTCGTAACTCGTATATCGTAACTTGCAACTCGAAACTCGTAACTCGTAACTCGTAACTCGTAACTCGTAACTCGTAACTCGTAACTCGTAACTCGTAACTCGTAACTCGTAACTCGTAACTCGTAACTCGTAACTCGTAACTCGTAAATCGCAGCTTATAACTCGCTACTCATAACCCGGAACTCGTATCTTGTGTATCGTAACTTGTAGCCCATCACCAATAACAAGGAACTCGTATATTGCCTCTGGTAGCTCGTAAATCGTTACCGATTAGTGGGAACTCGCAACTTGCATCTCGTGACGCGTAACTCAGAACTTGTAACTCATAACGCGTTACCGATAACTCGGAGCTTGTATCTTGTATCTCTTACCTTGTAACTCGTAACTCGTAACACTTAACCCGTAACTCATTACTCGGAACTCGTACCTTCTATCTCGGATCTCGCAAATCATTGCCGATAACCTGGAACTCGTATATCGTAACTCGAAACTCGAAACTCGAAACTCGAAACTCGAAACTCGAAACTCGAAACTCGAAACTCGAAACTCGAAACTCGAAACTCGAAACTCGTAACTCGTAACTCGTAAATCGCAGCTTATAACTCGTTACTCATATCCCGGAAATCGCATCTTGTGTATCGTAGCTTGTAACCCATTATTAATCCCGTAAATCGTTGCCCATAACTCGGAACTCGAATCTTGATCTCGGATCTTGTGAATGAATGACGATAAGATCGAACTCGTATGCTAGATCTAGTAGTTCGTAACTCGTTACCCATAGGTGGAAACTCGCATCTTGTAACTCATGACGCAAAACTCAGAATTCGGATCTAGTAACAGGTAACCGATAGCTCGGAGGTTGTATCTTGTAACTCGTAACTCGTTACCCATAACTTGGAACTCGTATCTTGTGTCTCGTAGCTCGTAACTCGTTACGATGAGTAGGTACTCGCATCTTGTATCTTGTAACTCGTAACTAGTACCTCGTAGATCGTAAATCGTAATTCGTAACTTGTAACTCGTATATCGTAACTCGCAACTCGAAACTCGTAAATCGCAGCTTATAACTCGCTACTCATATCCCGTAACTCGCATCTTGTGTATCGTAGCTTGTAACCCATTATCAATACCAAGGAGCACGTATCTTGCCCCTCGTAGCTCGTAAATCGTTACCGATAAGTGGGAACTCGCAAATTGTATCTCGTGACGCGTAACTCAGACCTTGGAACTCGTAACGCGTTATCGATAACTCGGAACTTGTATCTTGTATCTCTTATCCTGTAACTCGTAACTTGTAACTCGTTACCTATGACTCGAAAGTCGTATCTTCTATCTCGGATCTCGCAAATCATTGCCGGTAACCTGGAACTCGTATCCTAGATCTTGAAGATCGTAGCTCGTTACCAATAAGTGGGAACTCGCATCTTGTATCTCGTGACGTATAACTCAGAACTCGGAACTAGTAACGCGTTACCGATAACTCGGAGCTTGTATCTTGTAACTAGTAACTCGTAACTCGTAACTCGTTACTCATAACTCGGAACTCGTATCTTATGTATCGTAACTTGTTTATCCATTACCGAAAACCTGGAACTCATATCTTGCATCTCGTAGCTCGTAAATCGTTACCGATAAGTGGGAACTCGCAAATTGTATCTCGTGACGCGTAACTCAGACCTTGGAACTCGTAACGCGTTATCGATAACTCGGAACTTGTATCTTGTATCTCTTATCCTGTAACTCGTAACTTGTAACTCGTTACCTATGACTCGAAAGTCGTATCTTCTATCTCGGATCTCGCAAATCATTGCCGGTAACCTGGAACTCGTAACCTAGATCTTGAAGATCGTAGCTCGTTACCAATAAGTGGGAATTCGCATCTCGTATCACGTGACGTGTAACTCAGAACTCGGAGCTCGTAGCACGTTACCGATAACTCGGAGCTCGTATCTTATATACCGTAACTTGTAATCCATCACCGATAACCTGGAACACGTATCTTGCATCTCGTTGCTTGTAAATCGTTACCGATAAGTGGGATATCGCAACTTGTATCTCGTGACGCGTAACTCAGAACTTGTAACTCGTAACACGTTACCGATAACTCGGAGCTCGTATCTTATATACCGTAACCTGTAATCCATCACCGATAACCTGGAACTTGTATCTCGCATCTCGTTGCTCGTAAATTGTTACCGATAAATGGAAACTGGCATCTAGTATCTCGTGACGCGTAACTCAGGACTCGGAACTCGAAAGTGTTACCGATAACTCGGAGCTCGTATCTTGTTTCACCTACCTTGTAACTGGTAACCCGTAACTCGTTGCCCATAACTTCGAACTCGAATCTTGATCTCGTATCTTGTAAATCAATGACGATAACCTCGAACTGGCATCCTAGATCTAGTAGTTCGTAACTCGTTACCGATAGGTGGAAACTCGCATCTTGTATCCCATGACGCGAAACTCAGAACTCGGAACTCGTAACGCGTAAATGACAACTCGGTACGCGATTCTTGTAACTCGTAACTCGTTACCCATAACTTGGAACACGGATCTTGTTTCTAGTAGCTCGTAACTCATTGCTGATTACCTGGAACTCGTATCTTGTGTCTCGTAGCTCGTAACTCGTTACGATAAGTGGGAACTCGTATCTTGTATCACTTACCTTGTAAGTCGTAACTCGTAACTCGTTACCCATAACTCGGAACTCGTATCTTATATATCGTAACTTCTAATCCATTACCGATAACCTGGAACACGTATCTTGCATCTCGTTGCCAGTAAATCGTTACCGATAAGTGGGAACTCGCATCTTGTATCTCGTGACGTATAACTCAGAACTCGGAACTAGTAACGCGTTACCGATAACTCGGAGCTTGTATCTTGTAACTAGTAACTCGTAACTCGTTACTCATAACTCAGAACTCGTATCTTATATATCGTAACTTGCAATCCATTACCGATGACCTGGAACTCGTATCTTGCATCTCGTAGCTCGTAAATCGTTACCGATAAGTGGGAACTCGCAACTTGTATCTCGTGACGCGTAACTCAGGACATGGAACTCGTAACTCGTAACTAGTACCTCTAAGATGGTAAGTCGTAATTCGTAACTCGTATATCGTAACTCGAAACTCGTAACTCGTAAATCGCAGCTTATAACTCGCTTCTCATAACCCAGAACTCGTGTCTTGTGTATCGTAGCTTGTAACCCATTACCAATAACAAGGAACTCGTATCTTGCCTCTAGTAGTTCGTAACTCGTTACCGATAGTTGGAAACTCGCATCTTGTATCTCATGACGCGAAACTCAGAACTCGGAACTCGTAACGTGTAACCGATAACTCGGAGCTCGTATCTTGTAACTCGTAACTCGTTACCCATAACTCGGAACTCGTATCTTGTATCTAGTAGCTCGTAACTCATTACTGATTCCCTGGAACTCGTATCTTGTGTCTCGTAGCTCGCAACTCGTTACGATAAGTGGGAACTCGTATCTTGTATCACCAACTTTGTAAGTCGTAACTCGTCACTCGTAACTCGTTACCCATAACTCGGAGCTCGTATCTTATATACCGTAACTTGTAATCCATCACCGATAACCTGGAACACGTATCTTGCATCTCGTTGCTTGTAAATCGTTACCGATAAGTGGGATATCGCAACTTGTATCTCGTGACGCGTAACTCAGAACTTGTAACTCGTAACACGTTACCGATAACTCGGAGCTCGTATCTTATATACCGTAACCTGTAATCCATCACCGATAACCTGGAACTTGTATCTCGCATCTCGTTGCTCGTAAATTGTTACCGATAAATGGAAACTGGCATCTAGTATCTCGTGACGCGTAACTCAGAGCTTGGAACTCTTAACGCGTTACCGATAACTCGGAGCTTGTATCTTGTATCTCTTACCTTGTAACTCGTAACTCGTAACACTTAACCCGTTATCCACTACTCGGAACTCGTATCTTCTATCTTGGATCTCGCAAATCATTGCCGATAACCTGGAACTCGTATCCTAGATCATGAAGATCGTAACTCGTTAACAATAAGTGGGAACTCCCATCTCGTATCACGTGACGTGTAACTCAGAACTCGGAGCTCGTAACACGTTACCGATAACTCGGAGCTCGTATCTTATATACCGTAACTTGTAATCCATCACCGATAACCTGGAACTTGTATCTCGCATCTCGTTGCTCGTAAATCGTTACCGATAAATGGAAACTCGCATCTAGTATCTCGTGACGCGTAACTCAGGACTCGGAACTCGAAAGTGTTACCGATAACTCGGAGCTCGTATCTTGTTTCACCTACCTTGTAACTGGTAACCCGTAACCCGTAACTCGTTGCCCATAACTTCGAACTCGAATCTTGATCTCGTATCTTGTAAATCAATGACGATAACCTCGAACTGGCATCCTAGATCTAGTAGTTCGTAACTCGTTACCGATAGGTGGAAACTCGCATCTTGTATCTCATGACGCGAAAGTCAGAACTAGGAACTCGTAACGCGTAACCGACAACTCGGTGCGCGATTCTTGTAACTCGTAACTCGTTACCCATAACTTGGAACACGGATCTTGTTTCTAGTAGCTCGTAACTCGTTACGATAAGTGGGAACTCGTATCTTGTATCACTTACCTTGTAAGTCGTAACTCGTAACTCGTTACCCATAACTCGGAACTCGTATCTTATATATCGTAACTTCTTATCCATTACCGATAACCTGGAACACGTATCTTGCATCTCGTTGCCTGTAAATCGTTACCGATGAGTGGGATATCGCAGCTTGTATCTCGTGACGCGTAACTCAGTACTCGGAACTCATAACGCGTAACCGACAACTCGGTGCGCGATTCTTGTAACTCGTAACTCGTTACCCATAACTTGGAACACGGATCTTGTTTCTAGTAGCTCGTAACGCATTGCTGATTACCTGGAACTCGTATCTTGTGTCTCGTAGCTCGTAACTCGTTACGATAAGTGTGAACTCGTATCTTGTATCACTTACCTTGTAAGTCGTAACTCGTAACACGTTACCGATAACTCGGAGCTCGTATCTTATATATCGTAACTTGTAATCCATCACCGATAACCTGGAACACGTATCTTGCATCTCGTTGCTTGTAAATCGTTACCGATAAGTGGGATATCGCAACTTGTATCTCGTGACGCGTAACTCAGAACTTGGAACTCTACACGTTACCGATAACTCGGAGCTCGTATCTTATATTACCGTAACTTGTAATCGATCACCAATAACCTGGAACTTGTATCTTGCATCTCGTTGCTCGTAAATCGTTACCGATAAATGGGAACTCGCATCTAGTATCTCGTGACGCGTAACTCAGGACTCGGAACTCGAAAGTGTTACCGATCTCTCGTTGCCCATATCTCCGAACTCGAATCTTGATCCCGTATCTTGTAAATCAATGACGATTACCTCGAACTGGTATCCTAGATCTAGTAGTTCGTAACTCGTTACCAATAGGTGTAAACTCGCATCTTGTAACTCATGACGCAAAACTCGGAACTCGGAACTCGTAACGCATAACCAATAACTCGGAGCTCGTATCTTGTAACTCGAAACTCGTAACTAGTTACCCATAACTCGGAACTCGTATCTTGTATCTAGTAGCTCGTAACTCATTACTGATTACCTGGAACTCGTATCTTGTGTATCGTAGCTTGTTACCCATTACGAATAACAAGGAACTCGTATCTTGCCTCTATAGCTCGTAAATCGTTACCGATAAGTGGGAACTCGCAACTTGCATCTCGTGACGCGTAACTCATTACTGATTACCTGGAATTCGTATCTTGTGTCTCGTAGCTCGTAACTCGTTACTATAAGTGGAAACTCGCATCGTATATCTCGTAACTCGTAACTAGTGCCTCGTAGATCGTAAGTCGTAATTCGTTACTCGTAACTCGTATATCGTAACTCGTAACTCGCAACTCGAAACTCGTAACTCGTAACTCGTAAATCGCAGCTTATAACTCGCTACTCATAACCCGGAACTCGTATCTTGTGTATCGTAGCTTGTAGCCCATTATTAATAACAAGGAACTCGTATATTGCCTCTGGTAGCTCGTAAATCGTTACCGATAAGTGGGAACTCGCAACTTGCATCTCGTGACGCGTAACTCAGAACTTGTAACTCATAACGCGTTACCGATAATTCGGAGCTTGTATCTTGTATCTCTTACCTTGTAACTCGTAACTCGTAACACTTAACCCGTAACCCATTACTCGGAACTCGTATCTTCTATCTCGGATCTCGCAAATCATTGCCGATAACCTGGAACTCGTATATCGTAACTCGAAACTCGAAACTTGAAACTCGTAACTCGTAACTCGTAAATCGCAGCTTATAACTCGCTACTCATATCCCGGAAATCGCATCTTGTGTATTGTAGCTTGTAACCCATTATTAATAACAAGGAACTCGTATC
This sequence comes from Bruchidius siliquastri, assembly GCA_949316355.1. Classification (NCBI taxonomy): domain Eukaryota; kingdom Metazoa; phylum Arthropoda; class Insecta; order Coleoptera; family Chrysomelidae; genus Bruchidius; species Bruchidius siliquastri. Next base: position 24,604,067 of record OX438529.1, read on the forward strand.
TTGCCTCTCGTAGCTCGTAAATCGTTACCGATAAGTGGGAACTCGCATCTTGTATCTCGTGACGTATAACTCAGAACTCGGAACTAGTAACGCGTTACCGATAACTCGGAGCTTGTATCTTGTAACTAGTAACTCGTAACTCGTTACTCATAACTCAGAACTCGTATCTTATATATCGTAACTTGCAATCCATTACCGATGACCTGGAACTCGTATCTTGCATCTCGTAGCTCGTAAATCGTTACCGAAAAGTGGGAACTCGCAACTTGTATCTCGTGACGCGTAACTCAGGACATGGAACTCGTAACGTGAACCGATAACTCGGAGCTCGTATCTTGTAACTCGTAACTCGTTACCCATAACTCGGAACTCGTATCTTGTATCTAGTAGCTCGTAACTCATTACTGATTCCCTGGAACTCGTATCTTGTGTCTCGTAGCTCGTAACTCGTTACGATAAGTGGGAACTCGTATCTTGTATCACTAACCTTGTAAGTCGTAACTCGTAACTCGTAACTCGTTACCCATAACTTGGAACTCGTATCTTATATATCGTAACTTCTAATCCATTACCGATAACCTGGAACACGTATCTTGCATCTCGTTGCTTGTAAATCGTTACCGATGAGTGGGATATCGCAACTTGTATCTCGTGACGCGTAACTCAGAGCTTGGAACTCGTAACGCGTTACCGATAACTCGGAGCTTGTATCTTGTATCTCTTACCTTGTAACTCGTAACTCGTAACACTTAACCCGTTATCCACTACTCGGAACTCGTATCTTCTGTCTTGGATCTCGCAAATCATTGCCAATAACCTGGAACTCGTATTCTAGATCATGAAGATCGTAACTCGTTACCAATAAGTGGGAACTCGCATCTCGTATCTCGTGACGTATAACTCAGAACTCGGAACTCGTAACACGTTACCGATAACTCGGAGCTCGTATCTTATATACCGTAACTTGTAATTCATCGCCGATAACCTGGAACACGTATCTTGCATCTCGTTGCTTGTAAATCGTTACCGATAAGTGGGATATCGCAACTTGTATCTCGTGACGCGTAACTCAGAACTTGGAACTCGACACGTTACCGATAACTCGGAGCTCGTATCTTATATTACAGTAACCTGTAATCTATCACCAATAACCTGGAACTCGTATCTTGCATCTCGTTGCTCGTAAATCGTTACCGATAAATGGGAACTCGCATCTAGTATCTCGTGACGCGTAACTCAGGACTCGGAACTCGAAAGTGTTACCGATCACTCGTTGCCCATATCTCCGAACTCGAATCTTGATCTCGTATCTTGTAAATCAATGACGATAACCTCGAACTGGTATCCTAGATCTAGTAGTTCGTAACTCGTTACCAATAGGTGTAAACTCGCATCTTGTAACTCATGACGCAAAACTCAGAACTCGGAACTCGTAACGCGTAACCAATAACTCGAAGCTCGTATCTTGTAACTCGAAACTCGTAACTAGTTACCCATAACTCGGAACTCGTATCTTGTATCTAGTAGCTCGTAACTCATTACTGATTACCTGGAACTCGTATCTTTGTGTATCGTAGCTTGTTACCCATTACGAATAACAAGGAACTCGTATCTTGCCTCTATAGCTCGTAAATCGTTACCGATAAGTGGGAACTCGCAACTTGCATCTCGTGACGCGTAACTCATTACTGATTACCTGGAATTCGTATCTTGTGTCTCGTAGCTCGTAACTCGTTACTATAAGTGGAAACTCGCATCGTATATCTCGTAACTAGTGCCTCGTAGATCGTAAGTCGTAATTCGTTACTCGTAACTCGTATATCGTAACTCGTGACTCGCAACTCGAAACTCGTAAATCGCAGCTTATAACTCGCTACTCATAACCCGGAACTCGTATCTTGTGTATCGTAGCTTGTAGCCCATTACCAATAACAAGGAACTCGTATATTGCCTCTGGTAGCTTGTAAATCGTTACCGATAAGTGGGAACTCGCAACTTGCATCTCGTAACGCGTTACCGATAACTCGGAGCTTGTATCTTGTATCTCTCACCTTGTAACTCGTAACTCGTAACACTTGACCCGTTATCCATTACTCGGAACTCGTATCTTCTATCTTGGATCTCGCATATCATTGCCAATAACCTGGAACTCGTATCCTAGATCATGAAGATCGTAACTCGTTACCAGTAGGTGTAAACTCGCATCTTGTAACTCATGACGCAAAACTCAGAACTCGGAACTCGTAACGCGTATCCAATAACTCGGAGCTCGTATCTTGTAACTCGAAACTCGTAACTAGTTACCCATAACTCGGAACTCGTATCTTGTATCTAGTAGCTCGTAACTCATTACTGATTACCTGGAACTCGTATCTTGTGTATCGTAGCTTGTTACCCATTACAAATAACAAGGAACTCGTATCTTGCCTCTGTAGCTCGTAAATCGTTACCGATAAGTAGGAACTCGCAACTTGCATCTCGTGACGCGTAACTCATTACTGATTACCTGGAATTCGTATCTTGTGTCTCGTAACTCGTTACTATAAGTGGAAACTCGCATCGTGTATCTCGTAACTCGTAACTAGTGCCTCGTAGATCGTAACTCGTAACTCGTATATCGTAACTTGCAACTCGAAACTCGTAACTCGTAACTCGTAACTCGTAACTCGTAACTCGTAACTCGTAACTCGTAACTCGTAACTCGTAACTCGTAACTCGTAACTCGTAACTCGTAACTCGTAACTCGTAACTCGTAACTCGTAACTCGTAACTCGTAACTCGTAACTCGTAACTCGTAACTCGTAACTCGTAACTCGTAACTCGTAACTCGTAACTCGTTACTCGTTACTCGTAACTCGTAACTCGTAACTCGTAACTCGTAACTCGTAACTCGTAACTCGTAACTCGTAACTCGTAACTCGTAACTCGTAACTCGTAACTCGTAACTCGTAACTCGTAACTCGTAACTCGTAACTCGTAACTCGTAACTCGTAACTCGTAACTCGTAACTCGTAACTCGTAACTCGTAACTCGTAACTCGTAACTCGTAACTCGTAACTCGTAACTCGTAACTCGTAACTCGTAACTCGTAACTCGTAACTCGTAACTCGTAACTCGTAACTCGTAACTCGTAACTCGTAACTCGTAACTCGTAACTCGTAACTCGTAACTCGTAACTCGTAACTCGTAACTCGTAACTCGTAACTCGTAACTCGTAACTCGTAACTCGTAACTCGTACCTCGTAACTCGTAACTCGTAACTCGTAACTCGTAACTCGTAACTCGTAACTCGTAACTCGTAACTCGTAACTCGTAACTCGTAACTCGTAACTCGTAACTCGTAACACGTAACTCGTAACTCGTAACTCGTAACTCGTAACTCGTAACTCGTAACTCGTAACTCGTAACTCGTAACTCGTAACTCGTAACTCGTAACTCGTAACTCGTAACTCGTAACTCGTAACTCGTAACTCGTAACTCGTAACTCGTAACTCGTAACTCGTAATTCGTAACTCGTAACTCGTAACTCGTAACTCGTAACTCGTAACTCGTAACTCGTAACTCGTAACTCGTAACTCGTAACTCGTAACTCGTAACTCGTAACTCGTAACTCGTAACTCGTAACTCGTAACTCGTAACTCGTAACTCGTAACTCGTAACTCGTAACTCGTAACTCGTAACTCGTAACTCGTAACTCGTAACTCGTAACTCGTAACTCGTAACTCGTAACTCGTAACTCGTAACTCGTAACTCGTAACTCGTAACTCGTAACTCGTAACTCGTAACTCGTAACTCGTAACTCGTAACTCGTAACTCGTAACTCGTAACTCGTAACTCGTAACTCGTAACTCGTAACTCGTAACTCGTTACTCGTAACTCGTAACTCGTAACTCGTAACTCGTAACCCGTAACCCGTAACTCGTAACCCGTAACTCGTAACTCGTAACTCGTAACTCGTAACTCGTAACTCGTAACTCGTAACTCGTAACTCGTAACTCGTAAATCGTAACTCGTTACCTATTACTCGGAAATCGTATCTTCTATCTCGGACCTCGCAAATCATTGCCGATAACCTGGAACTCGTATCCTAGATCTTGAAGATCGTAAGTCGTTACCAATAAGTGGGAACTCGTAACTCGTAACTCGTAACTCGTAACTCGTAACTCGTAACTCGTAACTCGTAACTCGTAATTCGTAACTCGTAACTCGTAACTCGTAACTCGTTACTCGTAACTCGTAACTCGTAACTCGTAACTCGTAACTCGTAACTCGTAACTCGTAACTCGTAACTCGTAACTCGTAACTCGTAACTCGTAACTCGTAACTCGTAACTCGTAACTCGTAACTCGTAACTCGATACCCATAACTCGGAACTCGTATCTTATATACCGTAACTTGTAATTCATCACCGATAACATGGAACTCGTATCCTGCATCTCGTTGCTCGTAAATCGTTACCGATAAATGGGAACTCGCATCTAATATCTCGTGACCCGTAACTCAGGAGTCGGAACTCGAAACTGTTGATCTCGGATCTTGTAAATCAATGACGTTAACCTCGAACTCGTATCCTAGATCTAGTAGTCCGCATCTTGTACTCGGAACTCGAAAGTGTTACCGATAACTCTGAGCTTGTATATTGTATCACTTACCTTGTATCTCGCAACTCGTAAACCGTAACTCGTTGCCCATAACTCGGAACTCGAATCTTGATCTCGGATCTTGTAAATCGATGACGATAAGCTTGAACTCGTATCTTAGATCTAGTAGTTGGTAACTCGTTACCGATAGGTGGAAACTCGCATCTTGTATCTCTTGACGCGAAACTCAGAACTCGGAACTCGTAACGTGTAACCGACAACTCGGTGCGCGTATCTTATAACTCGTAACTCGTTACAGATAAGTCGGAACTCGTATCTTGTATCTAGTAGCTCGTAACTCATAACTGATTACCTGGAACTCGTATTTTGCATCTCGTAGCTCGTTAATCGTTACCGATAAATGGGAACTCGCATCTTGTATCTCGTGACGTGTAACTCAGGACTCGGAACTCGAAAGTGCTACCAATAGCTCGGAGCTCGTGTCTTGTATCACTTACCTTGTAACTCGTGACTCGTAACCCGTAACTCGTTGCCCATCACTCGGAACTCGAATCTTGACCTCGGATATTGCAAATCAATGACGATAACCTCGAACTCGTATCCTAGATCTGGTAGTTCGTAACTCGTTACCGATAGGTGGAAACTCGAGTCTTGTATCTCAAGACGCGAAACTCGGAGCCCGTAACAGGTAACCGATAACTCGGAGCTCGTATGTTGTAGCTAGTAGCTCGTAACTCATTACTGATTACCTGAAGCTCGTATCTTGTGTCTCATAGCTCGCAACTCGTTACGATAAGTGGGAACTCGCATCTTGTATCTCGAACGCGTAACTAGTACCTCGTAGATCATAATCGTAATTCGTAACTCGTAACTCGTATATCGTAACTCGCAACTCGAAATTCTTAACTAAAAACTTGTAACTCTTAACTCGTAAATCGCAGCTTATAGCTCGCTTCCCATAACCAGGAACTCGTATCTTGTGTATCGTAGCTTGTATTTCATTACTAATAACGAGGATCTCGTACCTCGCCTCTCGTAGCTCGTAAATCGTTACCGATAAGTGGGAACTCGCAACATGTATCTCGTGACGCGTAACTCAAAACTTGGAATTCGTAACGCGTTACCGATAACTCGAAGCCTGTATCTTGTATATCTTACCTTGTAACTCGTTACCTATGACTCGGAACTCGTATCTTCTATCTCGGATCTCGCAAATCATTGCCGATAACCTGGAACTCGTATCCTAGATCTTGAAGATCGTAGCTCGTTACCAATAAGTGGGAACTCGCATATTGTATCTCGTGACGTGTAACTCAGAACTCGGTACTAGTAACGCGTTACCGATAACTCGGAGCTCGTATCTGGTATATCGTAACTCGTAACTCGTTACCCATACCTCGGAACTCGTATCTTATATATCGTAGCTTGTTTTATCCATTGCTGAAAACCTGGAACTCATGTCTTGCATCTCGTAGCTCGTAAATTTTTACCGAATAAATGGGAACTCTCATCTTGTATCGCGTGACGCGTAACTCAGGACTCGGAACTCGGAACTCGAAAGTGTTACCGATAACTTGGAGCTCCTATCTAGTATCACTTATCTTGTAACTCGCAACTCGTAACCCGTAACTAGTTGCCCATAACTCGGAACTCGAATCTTGATCTCGGATCTTGTTAGTGAATGACGATAACCTCGAACTCGTATCCTAGATCTAGTAGTTCGTATCTCGTTACCAATAGGTGGAACTCGCATCTTGTAACTCATGACGCAAAACTCAGAACTCGTATCTTGTATCTGGTAGCTCGTAACTCTTTACTGATTACCTGGAACTCGTATCTTGTGTATCGTAGCTTGTCACCCATTTCCAATAACTCGGAGCTCGTATCTGGTAAATCGTAACTCGTAACTCGTTACCCATAACTCGGAACTCGTATCTTATATATCGTAACTTGTTTATCCATTACCGAAAACCTGGAACTCATATCTTGCATCTCGTAGCTCGTAAATTGTTACCGATAAATAGGAACTCTCATCTTGTATCTCGTGACGCGTAACTCAGGACTCGGAACTCGGAACTCGAAAGTGTTATCGATAGCTCGGAGCTCGTATCTAGTATCACTTATCTTGTAACTCGCAACTCGTAACCCGTAACTAGTTGCCCATAACTCGGAACTCGAATCTTGATCTCGGATCTTGTGAATGAATGACGATAACCTCGAACTCGTATACTAGATCTAGTAGTTCGTAACTCGTTACCCATAGGTGGAAACTCGCATCTTGTAACTCATGACGCAAAACTCAGAATTCGGAACTAGTAACAGGTAACCGATAGCTCGGAGCTTGTATCTTGTAACTCGTAACTCGTTACCCATAACTTGGAACTCGTATCTTGTGTCTCGTAGCTCGTAACTCGTTACGATGAGTGGGTACTCGCATCTTGTATCTTGTAACTCGTAACTAGTACCTCGTAGATGGTAAATCGTAATTCGTAACTTGTAACTCGTATATCGTAACTCGCAACTCGAAACTCGTAAATCGCAGCTTATAACTCGCCACTCATATCCCGTAACTCGCATCTTGTGTATCGTAGCTTGTAACCCATTATCAATAACAAGGAGCTCGTATCTTGCCCCTCGTAGCTCGTAAATCGTTACCGATAAGTGGGAACTCGCAAATTGTATCTCGTGACGCGTAACTCAGACCTTGGAACTCGTAACGCGTTACCGATAACTCGGAACTTGTAACTTGTATCTCTTATCTTGTAACTCGTAACTTGTAACTCGTTACCTATGACTCGAAACTCGTATCTTCTATCTCGGATCTCGCAAACCATTGCCGGTAACCTGGAACTCGTATCCTAGATCTTGAAGATCGTAGCTCATTACCAATAAGTGGGAACTCGCATCTTGCATCTCGTGACGTATAACTCAGAACTAGGAACTAGTAACGCGTTACCGATAACTCGGAGCTTTCATCTTGTAACTAGTAACTCGTAACTCGTTACTCATAACTCAGAACTCGTATCTTATATATCGTAACTTGCAATCCATTACCGATAACCTGGAACTCGTATCTTGCATCTCGTAGCTCGTAAATCGTTACCGATAAGTGGGAACTCGCAACTTGTATCTCGTGACGTGTAACTCAGGACATGGAACTCGTAACACGTAACTAGTACCTCTAAGATCGTAAGTCGTAATTCGTAACTCGTATATCGTAACTTGAAACTCGTAACTCGTAAATCGCAGCTTATAACTCGCTTCTCATGACCCAGAACTCGTGTCTTATGTATCGAAGCTTGTAACCTATTACCAATAACAAGGAACTCGTATCTTGCCTCTAGTAGTTCGTAACTCGTTACCGATAGTTGGAAACTCGCATCTTGTATCTCATGACGCGAAACTCAGAACTCGGAACTCGTAACGTGTAACCGATAACTCGGAGCTCGTATCTTGTAACTCGTAACTCGTTACCCATAACTCGGAACTCGTATCTTGTATCTAGTAGCTCGTAACTCATTACTGATTACCTGGAACTCGTATCCTGTGTCTCGTAGCTCGTAACTCGTAACTAGTACCTCTTCGATCGTAGGTCGTAATGCGTAACTCGTATATCGTAACTCGCAACTCGAAACTCGTAAATCGCAGCTTATAACCCGCTACTCATAACCCGGAACTCGTACCTTGTGTATCATAGCTTGTAACCCATTACCAATAACAAGGAACTCGTATCTTGCCTCTCGCAGCTCGTAAATCGTTACCGATAAGTGGGAACTCGCATCTTGTATCTCGTGACGCGTAACTCAGGACTCGGAAATCGAAAGCGTTACCGATAACGCGGAGCTCGCATCTTGTATCACTTACCTTGTAACTCGTAAGCCGTAACTCGTTGCCCATAACTCGGAACTCGAACCTCGATCTTGGATCTTGTAAATGAATGACGATAACCTCTAACTCGTATCCTAGATCTCTTAGTGCGTATCTCGTTACCGATAGCTGGAAACTCGCATCTTGTATCTCATGACGCGAAACTCAGAACTCGGAACTCGTAACGCGTAACTGATAACTCGGAGCTCGTAACTTGTAACTCGTAACTCGTTGCCCATAACTCGGAACTCGTATCCCGTATCTAGTAGCTCGTAACTAATTACTGATTACCTGGAACTCGTATGTTGTGTCTCGCAGCTCGTAACTCGTTACGATAAGTGGGAACTCGCATCTTGTATCTCGTAACTCCTTACTAGTACCTCGTAGATCGTAAGTCGTAATTCTTAACTCGTAACTCGTATATCGTTACTCGCAACTCGAAACTCGTAACTGGAAACCCGTAACTCGTAACTCGTAAATCGCAGCTTATAACACGCTACTCATAACCCGGAACTCGTATCTTGTGTATCGTAGCTTGTAACCCATTACCAATAACAAGGAAGTCGTATCTCGCCTCACGTAGCTCGTAAATCGTTACTGATAAGTGGGAACTCGCAACTTGTATCTCGTGACGCGTAACTCAGAACTCGGAACTAGTAACGCGTTACCGATGACTCTGAGCTCGTATCTTGTATCACTTACCTTGTATCTTGCAACTGGTAACCCGTAACTCGTTGCCCATAACTCGGAACTCGAATCTTGATCTCGGATCTTGTAAATCGAGGACGATAAGCTTGAACTCGTATCTTAGATCTAGCAGTTGGTAACTCGTTACCGATAGGTGGAAACTTGCATCTTGTATCTCTTGACGCGAAACTCAGAACTCGGAACTCATAACGCGTAACCGATAACTCGGTGCGCGTATCTTATAACTCGTAACTCGTTACAGATAACTCGGAACTCGTATCTTGTATCTAGTAGCTCGTAACTCATTACTGATCACCTGGAACTCGCATCTTGTGTCTCGCAGCTCGTAACTGGTTACGATAAGTGGGAACTCGCATCTTTTATCTCGTAACTCATAACCCGGAACTCGTATCTTGTGTATTGTAGCTTGTTACCCATTACCATTAACAAGGAAATCGTATCTTGCATCTCGTAGCTCGTAAATCGTTACCAATAAAAGGGAACTCGCATATTGTATCTCGTAACTCGTAACTAGTACCTCGTAGATCGTAAGTCGTAATTCGTAACTCGTAACTCGAAACTTGTAGCTCGTAAATCGCAGCTTATAACTCGCTACCCATAATCCGGAACTCGAACCTTGTGTATCGTAGCTTGTAACCCATTATTAATAACAAGGAATTCGTATCATAGATCTAGTAGTTTGTAACTCGTTACCGATAGGTGGAAACTCGCATCTTGTATCTCATGACACTAAACTCAGAACTCGGAACTCGTAACGCGTAACCGACAACTCGGTGCGCATATCTTGTAACTCGTAACTCGTTACCCATAACTCGGAACTCCTATCTTGTATCTAGTAGCTCGTAACTCATTACTGATCACCTGGAACTCGCATATTGTGTCTCGCAGCTCGTAACTGGTTACGATAAGTGGGAACTCGCATCTTTTATCTCGTAAGTCATAACCCGGAAGCCGTATCTTGTGTATCGTACCTTGTAACCCATTACCAATAACAAAGAACTCGTATCTTACCTCTCGTAGTTCGTAAATCGTTACCAATAAATGGGAACTCGCATCTTGTATCTCGTGAGGCCTAACTCAGGACTCCGAGCTCGAAAGTCTTACCGATAATTCGGAGCTCGTATCTTGTATCACTTACCTTCTAACTCGTACCCCGTATCTCGTTGCCCATAACTTGGAACTTGAATCTTGATCTCGGATGTTGTGAATCAATGACGATAACCTCGAACTCGTGTCCTAGAACTAGCAGTTCGTAACTCGTTACCGATAGGTGGAAGCCCGCATCTTGTATCTCATGACGCGAAACTTAGAACTTGGAATTCTTAAAGCGTAACCGATACCTCGGAGCTCGTATCTTGTAACTCGAAACTCGTAACTAGTTACCCATAACTCGGAACTCGTATCTTGTATCTAGTAGCTCGTAAGTCATTACTGATTACCTGGAACTCGTATCTTGTGTATCGTAGCTTGTTACCCATTACGAATAACAAGGAACTCGTATCTTGCCTCTATAGCTCGTAAATCGTTACCGATAAGTTGGAACTCGCAACTTGCATCTCGTGACGCGTAACTCATTACTGATTACCTGGAATTCGTATCTTGTGTCTCGTAGCTCGTAACTCGTTACTATAAGTGGAAACTCGCATCGTATATCTCGTAACTCGTAACTAGTGCCTCGTAGATCGTAAGTCGTAATTCGTTACTCGTAACTCGTATATCGTAACTCGTAACTCGCAACTCGAAACTCGTAACTCGTAAATCGCAGCTTATAACTCGCTACTCATAACCCGGAACTCGTATCTTGTGTATCGTAGGTTGTAGCCCATTACCAATAACAAGGAACTCGTATATTGCCTCTGGTAGCTCGTAAATCGTTACCGATAAGTGGGAACTCGCAACTTGCATCTCGTGACGCGTAACTCAGACCTTGTAACTCATAACGCGTTACCGATAACTCGGAGCTTGTATCTTGTATCTCTTACCTTGTAACTCGTAAGTCGTAACACTTAACCCGTAACCCATTACTCGGAACTCGTATCTTTTATCTCGGATCTCGCAAATCATTGCCGATAACCTGGAACTCGTATCCTAGATCATGAAGATCGTAACTCGTTAACAATAAGTGGGAACTCGCATCTCGTATCTCGTGACGTGTAACTCAGAACTCGGAGCTCGTAACACGTTACCGATAACTCGGAGCTCGTATCTTATATACCGTAACTTGTAATCCATCACCGATAACCTGGAACTTGTATCTCGCATCTCGTTGCTCGTAAATCGTTACCGATAAATGGGAACACGCATCTTGTATCTCGTGACGCGTAACTCAGTACTCGGAACTCGAAAGTGTTACCGATAACTCTGAGCTCGTATATTGTATCACTTACCTTGTATCTCGCAACTCGTAACCCGTAACTCGTTGCCCATAACTCGGAACTCGAATCTTGATCTCGGATCTTGTAAATCGATGACGATAAGCTTGAACTCGTATCTTAGATCTAGTAGTTGGTAACTCGTTACCGATAGGTGGAAACTCGCATCTTGTATCTCTTGACACGAAACTCAGAACTCGGAACTCGTAACGTGTAACCGACAACTCGGTGCGCGTATCTTATAACTCGTAACTCGTTACAGATAAGTCGGAACTCGTATCTTGTATCTAGTAGCTCGTAACTCATAACTGATTACCTGGAACTCGTATTTTGCATCTCGTAGCTCGTAAATCGTTACCGATAAATGGGAACTCGCATCTTGTATCTCGTGACGTGTAACTCAGGACTCGGAACTAGAAAGTGCTACCAATAGCTCGGAGCTCGTGTCTTGTATCACTTACCTTCTAACTCGTAACTCGTAACCCGTAACTCGTTGCCCATAACTCGGAACTCGAATCTTGACCTCGGATATTGCAAATCAATGACGACAACCTCGAACTCGTATCCTAGATCTGGTTTTTCGTAACTCGTTACCGATAGGTGGAAACTCGAGTCTTGTATCTCAAGACGCGAAACTCGGAACCCGTAACAGGTAACCGATAACTCGGAGCTCGTATGTTGTAGCTAGTAGCTCGTAACTCATAACTGATTAACTGAAGCTCGTATCTTGTGTCTCATAGCTCGCAACTGGTTACGATAAGTGGGAACTCGCATCTTGTATCTCGAACTCGTAACTAGTACCTCGTAGATCGTAATCGTAATTCGTAACTCGTAACTCGTATATCGTAACTCGCAACTCGAAATTCTTAACTCGAAACTTGTAACTCTTAACTCGTAAATCGCAGCTTATAACTCGCTACCCATAACCAGGAACTCGTATCTTGTGTATTGTAGCTTGTATTTCTTTACTAATAACGAGGATCTCGTACCTCGCCTCTCGTAGCTCGTAAATCGTTACCTATAAGTGGGAACTCGCATATTGTATCTCGTAACTCGTAACTAGTACCTCGTAGATCGTAAGTCGTAATTCGTAAATCGTAACTCGAAACTCGTAGCTCGTAAATCGCAGCTTATAACTCGCTACCCATAATCCGGAACTCGTACCTTTTGTATCGTAGCTTGTAACCCATTACCAATAACAAGGAACTCGTATCTTGCCTCTCGTATCTGGTAAATCGCGTAACTCAGAACTTGGATCTCGTAACACGTAACCGATAGCTCGGAGCTCGTATCTTGTAACTCGTAACTCGTTACCCATAACTCGGAACTCGTATCTTGTATCTAGTAGCTCGCAACTCATTACTGATTACCTGGAACTCGTATCCTGTGTCTCGTAGGTCGTAACTCGTTACGATAAATGAGAACTCGCAATTTGAAACTCGTTACTCGTAAATCGCAGCTTATAACTCTCTACCCATAATCCGGAACTCGTACCTTGTGTATCGTAGCTTGTAACCCATTACCAATAACAAGGAACTCGTATCCTAGATCTAGTAGTTCGTAACTCGTTACCGATAGGTGGAAACTCGCATTTTGTATCTCATGACGCGGAACTCAGAATTCGGAACTTGTATCAGGTAACCGATAACTCGGAGCTCGTATCTTGTAACTCGTAACTCGGAACTCATATCTTGTATCTAGTAGCTCGTAACTCATTACTGATTACCTGGAACTCGTATGTTGTGTCTCGTAGCTCGTAACTCCTTACGATACGTGGAAACTCGCATCTTGTATCTCGTAACTCGTAACTAGTGCCTCGTAGATCGTAAGTCGTAATTCGTAACTCGTAACACGTAACCGATGACTCGGAGCTCGTATCTTGTAACTCCTAACTCGTTACCCATAACTCGGAACTCGTATATTGTATCTAGTAGCTCGCAACTCATTACTGTTTACCTGGAACTCGTATCCTGTGTCTCGTAGGTCGTAACTCGTTACGATAAATGAGAACTCGCAACTTTAAACTCGTTACTCGTAAATCGCAGCTTATAACTCGCTACTCATAACCCGGAACTCGTATCTTGTGTATTGTAGCTTGTTACCCATTACCAATAACAAGGAAATCGTATCTTGCATCTCGTAGCTCGTAAATCGTTACCAATAAAAGGGAACTCGCATATTGTATCTCGTAACTCGTGACTAGTACCTCATAGATCATAAGTCGTAATTCGTAACTCGTAACTCGAAACTTGTAGCTCGTAAATCGCAGCTTATAACGCGCTACCCATAATCCGGAACTCGTACCTTGTGTATCGTAGCTTGTAACCCATTATTAATAACAAGGAATTCGTATCATAGATCTAGTAGTTTGTAACTCGTTACCGATAGGTGGAAACTCGCTTCTTGTATCTCATGACGCGGAACTCAGAATTCGGAACTTGTATCAGGTAACCGATAACTCGGAGCTCGTATCTTGTAACTCGTAACTCGTTACCCATAACTCGGAACTCATATCTTGTATCTAGTAGCTCGTACTTCATTACTGATTACCTGGAACTCGTATCTTGTGTCTCGTAGCTCGTAACTCGTTACGATAAGTGGAAATTCGCATCTTGTATCTCGTAACTCGTAACCAGTGCCTCGTAGATCGTAAGTCCTAATTCGTAACTCGTATATCGTAACTCGAAACTCGTAACTCGTAAATCGCAGCTTATAACTCGCTACTCATAACCCGGAACTGATATTTTGTGTATCGTAGCTTGTAGCCTATTACCAATAACAAGGTCCTCGTATATTGCCTCTCGTAGCTCGTAAATCGTTACCGATAAGTGGGAACTCGCAACTTGCATCTCGTGACGCGTAACTCAGAACTTGGAACTCATAACGCGTTACCGATAACTCGTAGCTTGTATCTTGTATCTCTTACCTTGTAACTCGTAACTCGTAACACTTAGCCCGTTACCCATTACTCGGAACTCGTACCTTCTATCTCGGATCTCGCAAATCATTGCCGATAACCTGGAACTCATATCCTAGATCTTGAAGATCGTAACTCGTTACCAATAAGTGGGAACTCGCATCTTGTATCTCGTGACGTGTAACCCAGAACTCGGAACTAGCAACGCGTTACCGATAACTCGAAGTTCGTATCTTGTATCACTTACCTTGTAAGTCGTAACTCGTAACTCGTAACTCGTTACCCGTAACTCGGAACTCGAATCTTATATATCGTAACTTGTAATCCATTACCGATAACCTGGAACACGTATCTTGCATCTCGTTGCTTGTAAATCGTTACCGATGAGTGGAATATCGCATCTTGTATCTCGTGACGTGTAACCCAGAACTCGGAACTAGCAACGCGTTACCGATAACTCGAAGCTCGTATCTCGTATCACTTACCTTGTAAGTCGTAACTCGTAACTCGTAGCTCGTTACCCATAACTCGGAACTCGTATCTTATATATCGTAACTTGTAATCCATTACCGATAACCTGGAACACGTATCTTGCATCTCGTTGCTTGTAAATCGTTACCGATGAGTGGAATATTGCAACTTGTATCTCGTGACGTGTAACTCAGAACTTGGAACTCGTAACGCGTTACCGATAGCTCGGAGCTCGTATCTATATACCGTAACTTGTATTCCATCACCGATAACCTGGAACTCGTATCTTGCATCTCGTTGCTCGTAAATCGTTACCGATAAATGGGAACTCGCATCTAGTATCTCGTGACGTGTAACCCAGAACTTGGAACTCGTAACGCGTTACCGATAGCTCGGAGCTCGTATCTATATACCGTAACTTGTATTCCATCACCGATAACCTGGAACTCGTATCTTGCATCTCGTTGCTCGTAAATCGTTACCGATAAATGGGAACTCGCATCTAGTATCTCGTGACGCGTAACTCAGAACTTGGAACTCGTAACGCGTTACCGATAGCTCGGAGCTCGTATCTATATACCGCAACTTGTATTCCATCACCGATAACCTGGAACTCGTATCTTGCATCTCGTTGCTCGTAAATCGTTACCGATAAATGGGAACTCGCATCTAGTATCTCGTGACGCGTAACTCAGAACTCGGAACTCGAAAGTGTTACCATAACTCGGGGCTCGTATCTTGTATCACTTACCTTGTAACTCATAACCCGTAACCCGTAACTCATTGCCCATAACTCCGAACTCGAATCTTGATCTCGTATCTTGTAAATCAATGACGATAACCTCGAACTGGTATCCTAGATCTAGTAGTTCGTAACTTGTTACCGATAGGTGTAAACTCGCATCTTGTAACTCATGACGCATAACTCAGAACTCGGAACTCGTAACCAATAACTCGGAGCTCGTAGCTTGTAACTCGTAACTTGTAGCTAGTTACCCATAACTCAGAACTCGTATCTTGTATCTAGTAGCTCGTAACTCATTACTGATTACCTGGAGCTCGTACCTTGTGTATCGTAGCTTGTTACCCATTACCAATAGCAAGGAACTCGTAGCTCGTAAATCGTTATCGATAAGTGGGAACTCGCAACTTGCATCTCGTGACGCGTAACTGATTACTGATTACCTGGAATTCGTATCTTGTGTTTCGTAGCTCGTAACTTGTTACGATAAGTGGAAACTCGCATCGTGTATCTCGTAACTCGTAACTAGTGCCTCGTAGATCGTAAGTCTTAATTCGTAACTCGTTACTCGTATATCGTAATTCGCAACTCGAAACTCGTAACTTGAAACTAGTAACTCTAAACTCGCAACTCGTAAATCGCAGCTTATAAATCGCTACTCAGAACCCAGAACTCGTATCTTGTGTATCGTAGCTTGTTACCCATTACGAATAACAAGGAACTCGTATCTTGCCTCTATAGCTCGTAAATCGTTACCGATAAGTAGGAACTCGCAACTTGCATCTCGTGACACGTAACTCATTACTGATTACCTGGAATTCGTATCTTATGTCTCGTAGCTCGTAACTCGTTACTATAAGTGGAAACTCGCATCGTGTATCTCGTAACTCGTAACTAGTGCCTCGTAGATCGTAAGTCGTAATTCGTAGCTCGTAACTCGTATATCGTAACTTGCAACTCGAAACTCGTAACTCGTAACTCGTAACTCGTAAATCGCAGCTTATAACTCGCTACTCATAACCCGGAACTCGTATCTTGTGTATCGTAGCTTGTAGCCCATTTCCAATAACAAGGAACTCGTATATTGCCTCTGGTAGCTCGTAAATCGTTACCGATAAGTGGGAACTCGCAACTTGCATCTCGTGACGCGTAACTCAGAACTTGTAACTCATAACGCGTTACCAATAACTCGGAGCTTGTATCTTGTATCTCTTACCTTGTAACTCGTAACTCGTAACACTTAACCCGTAACCCATTACTCGGAACTCGTATCTTCTATCTCGGATCTCGCAAATCATTGCCGATAACTTGGAACTCGTATCCTAGATCTGGTAGTTCGTAACTCGTTACCGATAGGTGGAAGCTCGCATCTTGTATCTCATGACGCGAAACTCAGAACTTGGAACTCGTAAAGCGTAACCGATAACTCGGAGCTCGTATCTTGTAACTCGTAACTCGTTACCCATAACTCGGAACACGTATCTTGTTTCTAGTAGCTCGTAACTCATTACTGATTACCTGGAACTCGTATCTTGTGTCTCGTAGCTCGTAACTCGTTACGATAAGTGGGAACTCGTATCTTGTATCACTTACCTTGTAAGTCGTAACTCGTAACTCGTTACCCATAACTCGAAACTCGTATCTTATATATCGTAACTTCTAATCCATTACCGATAACCTGGAACACGTATCTTGCATCTCGTTACTTGTAAATCGTTACCGATGAGTGGGATATCGCAACTTGTATCTCGTGACGCGTAACTCAGGACTCGGAACTCGAAAGTGTTACCGATAACTTGTAGCTCGTATCTTGTATCACTTACCTTGTAACTCGTAACCTGTAACTCGTTGCCCATTACTCCAAACTCGAATCTTGATCTCGTATCTTGTAAATCAATGACGATAACCTCGAACTGGAATCCTAGATCTAGTAGTTCGTAACTTGTTACCGATAGGTGTAAACTCGCATCTTGTAACTCATGACGCAAAACTCAGAACTCAGAACTCGGAACTCGTAACGCGTAACCAATAACTCGGAGCTCGTATCTTGTAACTCGTAACTCCTAACTAGATACCCATAACTCGGAACTCGTATCTTGTATCTCGTAACGTGTAACTCAGAACCCGGAACTAGTAACGCGTTCCGATAACTCGGAGCTTGTATCTTATATATTGTAAGTTGTAATCCACTACCACTAACCTGGAACTCGTATCTTGCATCTCGTAGATTGTAAATCGTTATCGATAAATGGGAACACGCATCTTGTATCTCGTGACGATTAACTCAGGACTCGGAACTCGAACGCGTTACCGACAACTCGGAGCTCGTATCTTGTATCACTTACCTTGTAACTCGTAACCCGTAACCCGTAACTCGTTACCCATAACTCGGAACTCGAATCTTGATCTCGGATCTTGTAAATCAGTGACGATAACCTCGAACTCGTATCCTAGATCTAGTTGTTCGTAAATCGTTACCGATAAATGGGAACACGCATCTTGTATCTCGTGACGAGTAACTCAGTACTCGGAACTCGAAAGTGTTACCGATAACTCTGAGCTCGTATATTGTATCACTTACCTTGTATCTAGCAACTCGTAACCCGTAACTCGTTGCCCATAACTCGGAACTCGAATCTTGATCTCGGATCTTGTAAATCGATGACGATAAGCTTGAACTCGTATCCTAGATCTAGTAGTTGGTAACTCGTTACCGATAGGTGGAAACTCGCATCTTGTATCTCTTGACACGAAACTCAGAACTCGGAACTCGTAACGTGTAACCGACAACTCGGTGCGCGTATCTCATAACTCGTAACTCGTTACAGATAAGTCGGAACTCGTATCTTGTATCTGGTAGCTCGTAACTCATAACTGATTACCTGGAACTCGTATTTTGCATCTCGTAGCTCGTAAATCGTTACCGATAAATGGGAACTCGCTTCTTGTATCTCGAGACGTGTAACTCAGGACTCGGAACTAGAAAGTGCTACCAATAGCTCGGAGCTCGTGTCTTGTATCACTTACCTTGTAACTCGTAACTCGTAACCCGTAACTCGTTGCCCATAACTCGGAACTCGAATCTTGACCTCGGATATTGCAAATCAATGACGACAACCTCGAACTCGTATCCTAGATCTGGTAGTTCGTGACTCGTTACCGATAGGTGGAAACTCGAGTCTTGTATCTCAAGACGCGAAACTCGGAACCCGTAACAGGTAACCGATAACTCGGAGCTCGTATGTTGTAGCTAGTTGCTCGTAACTCATTACTGATTACCTGAAGCTCGTATCTTGTGTCTCATAGCTCGCAACTGGTTACGATAAGTGGGAACTCGCATCTTGTATCTCGAACTCGTAACTAGTACCTCGTAGATCGTAATCGTAATTCGTAACTCGTAACTCGTAACTCGTAACTCGTAACTCGTAACTCGTAACTCGTAACTCGTAACTCGTAACTCGTAACTCGTAACTCGTAACTCGTAACTCGTAACTCGTAACTCGTAACTCGTAACTCGTAACTCGTAACTCGTAACTCGTAACTCGTAACTCGTAACTCGTAACTCGTAACTCGTAACTCGTAACTCGTAACTCGTAACTCGTAACTCGTAACTCGTAACTCGTAACTCGTAACTCGTAACTCGTAACTCGTAACTCGTAACTCGTAACTCGTAACTCGTAACTCGTAACTCGTAACTCGTAACTCGTAACTCGTAACTCGTAACTCGTAACTCGTAACTCGTAACTCGTAACTCGTAACTCGTAACTCGTAACTCGTAACTCGTAACTCGTAACTCGTAACTCGTAACTCGTAACTCGTAACTCGTAACTCGTAACTCGTAACTCGTAACTCGTAACTCGTAACTCGTAACTCGTAACTCGTAACTCGTAACTCGTAACTCGTAACTCGTAACTCGTAACTCGTAACTCGTAACTCGTAACTCGTAACTCGTAACTCGTAACTCGTAACTCGTAACTCGTAACTCGTAACTCGTAACTCGTAACTCGTAACTCGTAACTCGTAACTCGTAACTCGTAACTCGTAACTCGTAACTCGTAACTCGTAACTCGTAACTCGTAACTCGTAACTCGTAACTCGTAACTCGTAACTCGTAACTCGTAACTCGTAACTCGTAACTCGTAACTCGTAACTCGTAACTCGTAACTCGTAACTCGTAACTCGTAACTCGTAACTCGTAACTCGGAACTCGTAACTCGTAACTCGTAACTCGTAACTCGTAACTCGTAACTCGTAACTCGTAACTCGTAACTCGTAACTCGTAACTCGTAACTCGTAACACGAAACTCGTAACTCGTAACTCGTAACTCGTTACACATTACTCGGAACTCGTATCTTGTATCTACAAGCTTGTAACTCATTACTGACTACCTGGAACTCGTATCTTGTGTATCGTAGCTCGTAACTCGTTACGATAAGTGGGAACTTGCTTCTTGTACCTCGTAACTCAAAACCCGGAACTCGTAGCTTTTAACCCATTACCAATAACAAGGAACTCGTGTCTTGCCTCTCGTAACTCGTAAATCGTTACCGATAAGTAACTCGTAACTCGTAACTCGTAACTCGTAACTCGTAACTCGTAACTCGTAACTCGTAACTCGTAACTCGTAACTCGTAACTCGTAACTCGTAACTCGTAACTCGTAACTCGTAACTCGTAACTCGTAACTCGTAACTCGTAACTCGTAACTCGTAACTCGTAACTCGTAACTCGTAACTCGTAACTCGTAACTCGTAACTCGTAACTCGTAACTCGTAACTCGTAACTCGTAACTCGTAACTCGTAACTCGTAACTCGTAACTCGTAACTCGTAACTCGTAACTCGTATCTCGTAACTCGTAACTCGTAACTCGTAACTCGTAACTCGTAACTCGTAACTCGTAACTCGTAACTCGTAACTCGTAACTCGTAACTCGTAACTCGTAACTCGTAACTCGTAACTCGTAACTCGTAACTCGTAACTCGTAACTCGTAACTCGTAACTCGTAACTCGTAACTCGTAACTCGTAACTCGTAACTCGTAACTCGTAACTCGTAACTCGTAACTCGTAACTCGTAACTCGTAACTCGTAACTCGTAACTCGTAACTCGTAACTCGTAACTCGTAACTCGTAACTCGTAACTCGTAACTCGTAACTCGTAACTCGTAACTCGTAACTCGTAACTCGTAACTCGTAACTCGTAACTCGTAACTCGTAACTCGTAACTCGTAACTCGTAACTCGTAACTCGTAACTCGTAACTCGTAACTCGTAACTCGTAACTCGTAACTCGTAACTCGTAACTCGTAACTCGTAACTCGTAACTCGTAACTCGTAACTCGTAACTCGTAACTCGTAACTCGTAACTCGTAACTCGTAACTCGTAACTCGTAACTCGTAACTCGTAACTCGTAACTCGTAACTCGTAACTCGTAACTCGTAACTCGTAACTCGTAACTCGTAACTCGTAACTCGTAACTCGAAACTCGTAACTCGTAACTCGTAACTCGCAACTCGTAACTCGTAACTCGTAACTCGTAACTCGTAACTCGTAACTCGTAACTCGTAACTCGTAACTCGTAACTCGTAACTCGTAACTCGTAACTCGTAACTCGTAACTCGTAACTCGTAACTCGTAACTCGTAACTCGTAACTCGTAACTCGTAACTCGTAACTCGTAACTCGTAACTCGTAACTCGTAACTCGTAACTCGTAACTCGTAACTCGTAACTCGTAACTCGTAACTCGTAACTCGTAACTCGTAACTCGTAACTCGTAACTCGTAACTCGTAACTCGTAACTCGTAACTCGTAACTCGTAACTCGTAACTCGTAACTCGTAACTCGTAACTCCTAACTCGTAAGTCGGAACTCGAAACTGTTGATCTCGGATCTTGTAAATCAATGACGTTAACCTCGAACTCGTATCCTAGATCTAGTAGTCCGTAAATGGTTACCAAAAAGTGGGAACTCGCATCTTGTATCTCGTGACGTGTAACTCAGAGCTCGGAACTAGTAACGCGTTACCCATGACTCGGAGCTCGTATTTGGAACTCGTAACTCGTAGCTCATTACCCATAACTCAAAACTCGTATCTTATATATGGTAACTTGTAATCCATTACCGATAACCTGGAACTCGTATCTTGCATCTCGTTGCTCGTAAATCGTATCCGATAAATTGGAATTCGCATCTTGTATCTCGTGACGCGTAACTCAGTACTCGGAACTCGAAAGTGTTACCGACAACTCTGAGCTCGTATATTGTATCACTTACCTTGTATCTCGCAACTCGTAACCCGTAACTCGTTGCTCATAACTCGGAACTCGAATCTTGATCTCGGATCTTGTAAGTCGGTGATGATAAGCTTGAGCTCGTATCTTAGATCTAGTAGTTGGTAACTCGTTACCGATAGGTGGAAACTCGCATCTTGTATCTCTTGACGCGAAACTCAGAACTCGGAACTCGTAACGTGTAACCGACAACTCGTTGCGCGTATCTTATAACTCGTAACTCGTTACAGATAAGTCGGAACTCGCATCTTGTATCTAGTAGCTCGTAACTCATAACTGATTACCTGGAACTCGTATCTTGCATCTCGTAGCTCGTTAATCGTTACCGATAAATGGGAACTCGCATCTTGTATCTCGTGACGTGTAACTCAGGACTCGGAACTCGAAAGTGCTACCAATAGCTCGGAGCTCGTGTCTTGTATCGCTTACCTTGTAACTCGTGACTCGTAACCCGTAACTCGTTGCCCACAACTCGGAACTCGAATCTTGATCTCGGATCTTGTGAATGAATGACGATAACCTCGAACTTGTATCCTAGATCTAGTAGTTCGTAACTCGTTACCGATAGGTGGAAACTCGCATCTTATAACTCATGACGCAAAACTCAGAACTCGGAACTCGTAACACGAAACCAATAACTCGGAGCTCGTGTCTTGTAACTCGTAACTCGTAACTCGTTACCCATAACTCGAAATTCGTATCTTGTATCTAGTAGCTCGTAACTCATTACTGATTACCTGGAACTCGTATCTTGTGTATCGTAGCTTGTTACCCATTACCAGTAACAAGGAACTCGTATCTTACCTCTCGTAGCTCGTAAATCGTTACCGATAAGTGGGAACTCGCAACTTGCATCTCGTGACGCGTAACTCATTACTAATTACCTGGAACTCGTATCTTGTGTCTCGTAGCTCGTAACTTGTTACGATAAGTGGAAACTTGCATCGTATATCTCGTAACTCGTAACTAGTGCCTCGTAGATCGTAAGTCGTAATTCGTAACTCGTAACTCGTATATCGTAACTCGTAACTCGTATATCGTAACTCGCAACTCCAAACTCGTAACTTGAAACTCGTAACTCGTAACTCGTAACACTTAACCCGTTATCCATTACTCGGAACTCGTATCTTCTATTTTGGATCTCGCAAATCATTGCCAATAACCTGGAACTCGTATCCTAGATCATGAAGATCGTAACTTGTTACCAATAAGTGGGAACTCGCATCTCGTATCTCGTGACGTGTAACTCAGAACTCGGAACTCGTAACACGTTACCGATAACTCGGAGCTCGTATCTTATATACCGTAACCTGTGATCCATCACCGATAACCTGGAACTCGTATCTTGCATCTCGTTGCTCGTAAATCGTTACCGATAAATGGGAACTCGCATCTACTAGATACTATCTCGTGACGCGTAACTCAGGACTCGGAACTCGAAAGTGTTACCGATCACTCGTTGCCCATATCTCCGAACTCGAATCTTGATCTCGTATCTTGTAAATCAATGACGATAACCTCGAACTGGTATCCTAGATCTAGTAGTTCGTAACTCGTTACCAATAGGTGTAAACTCGCATCTTGTAACTCATGACGCAAAACTCAGAACTCGGAACTCGTAACGCGTAACCAATAATTTGGAGCTCGTATCTTGTAACTCGAAACTCGTAACTAGTTACCCATAACTCGGAACTCGTATCTTGTATCTAGTAGCTCGTAACTCATTACTGATTACCTGGAACTCGTATCTTGTGTATCGTAGCTTGTTACCCATTACGAATAACAAGGAACTCGTATCTTGCCTCTATAGCTCGTAAATCGTTACCGATAAGTGGGAACTCGCAACTTGCATCTCGTGACGCGTAACACATTACTGATTACCTGGAATTCGTATCTTGTGTCTCGTAGCTGGTAACTCGTTACTATAAGTGGAAACTCGCATCGTATATCTCGTAACTCGTAACTAGTGCCTCGTAGATCGTAAGTCGTAATTCGTTACTCATAACTCGTATATCGTAACTCGTAACTCGCAACTCGAAACTCGTAACTTGTAAATCGCAGCTTATAACTCGCTACTCATAACCCGGAACTCGTATCTTGTGTATCGTAGCTTGTAGCCCATTACCAATAACAAGGAACTCGTATATTGCCTCTCGTAGCTCGTAAATCGTTACCGATAGGTGGGAACTCGCAACTTGTATCTCGTGAAGCGTAACTCAGAACTTGGAAACAAGTAACGCGTTACCGATAACTCGGAGCTCGTATCTTGTAACTCGTAACTCGTAACTCGTAACTCGTAACTCGTAACTCGTAACTCGTAACTCGTAACTCGTAACTCGTAACTCGTAACTCGTAACTCGTAACTCGTAACTCGTAACTCGTAACTCGTAACTCGTAACTCGTAACTCGTAACTCGTAACTCGTAACTCGTAACTCGTAACTCGTAACTCGTAACTCGTAACTCGTAACTCGTAACTCGTAACTCGTAACTCGTAACTCGTAACTCGTAACTCGTAACTCGTAACTCGTAACTCGTAACTCGTAACTCGTAACTCGTAACTCGTAACTCGTAACTCGTAACTCGTAACTCGTAACTCGTAACTCGTAACTCGTAACTCGTAACTCGTAACTCGTAACTCGTAACTCGTAACTCGTAACTCGTAACTCGTAACTCGTAACTCGTAACTCGTAACTCGTAACTCGTAACTCGTAACTCGTAACTCGTAACTCGTAACTCGTAACTCGTAACTCGTAACTCGTAACTCGTAACTCGTAACTCGTAACTCGTAACTCGTAACTCGTAACTCGTAACTCGTAACTCGTAACTCGTAACTCGTAACTCGTAACTCGTAACTCGTAACTCGTAACTCGTAACTCGTAACTCGTAACTCGTAACTCGTAACTCGTAACTCGTAACTCGTAACTCGTAACTCGTAACTCGTAACTCGTAACTCGTAACTCGTAACTCGTAACTCGTAACTCGTAACTCGTAACTCGTAACTCGTAACTCGTAACTCGTAACTCGTAACTCGTAACTCGTAACTCGTAACTCGTAACTCGTAACTCGTAACTCGTAACTCGTAACTCGTAACTCGTAACTCGTAACTCGTAACTCGTAACTCGTAACTCGTAACTCGTAACTCGTAACTCGTAACTCGTAACTCGTAACTCGTAACTCGTAACTCGTAACTCGTAACTCGTAACTCGTAACTCGTAACTCGTAACTCGTAACTCGTAACTCGTAACTCGTAACTCGTAACTCGTAACTCGTAACTCGTAACTCGTAACTCGTAACTCGTAACTCGTAACTCGTAACTCGTAACTCGTAACTCGTAACTCGTAACTCGTAACTCGTAACTCGTAACTCGTAACTCGTAACTCGTAACTCGTAACTCGTAACTCGTAACTCGTAACTCGTAACTCGTAACTCGTAACTCGTAACTCGTAACTCGTAACTCGTAACTCGTAACTCGTAACTCGTAACTCGTAACTCGTAACTCGTAACTCGTAACTCGTAAATCGTAACTCGTTACCTATTACTCGGAAATCGTATCTTCTATCTCGGACCTCGCAAATCATTGCCGATAACCTGGAACTCGTATCCTAGATCTTGAAGATCGTAAGTCGTTACCAATAAGTGGGAACTCGTAACTCGTAACTCGTAACTCGTAACTCGTAACTCGTAACTCGTAACTCGTAACTCGTAACTCGTAACTCGTAACTCGTAACTCGTAACTCGTAACTCGTAACTCGTAACTCGTAACTCGTAACTCGTAACTCGTAACTCGTAACTCGTAACTCGTAACTCGTAACTCGTAACTCGTAAATCGTAACTCGTAACTCGTAACTCGTAACTCGATACCCATAACTCGGAACTCGTATCTTATATACCGTAACTTGTAATTCATCACCGATAACATGGAACTCGTATCCTGCATCTCGTTGCTCGTAAATCGTTACCGATAAATGGGAACTCGCATCTAATATCTCGTGACCCGTAACTCAGGAGTCGGAACTCGAAACTGTTGATCTCGGATCTTGTAAATCAATGACGTTAACCTCGAACTCGTATCCTAGATCTAGTAGTCCGCATCTTGTACTCGGAACTCGAAAGTGTTACCGATAACTTTGAGCTTGTATATTGTATCACTTACCTTGTATCTCGCAACTCGTAAACCGTAACTCGTTGCCCATAACTCGGAACTCGAATCTTGATCTCGGATCTTGTAAATCGATGACGATAAGCTTGAACTCGTATCTTAGATCTAGTAGTTGGTAACTCGTTACCGATAGGTGGAAACTCGCATCTTGTATCTCTTGACGCGAAACTCAGAACTCGGAACTCGTAACGTGTAACCGACAACTCGGTGCGCGTATCTTATAACTCGTAACTCGTTACAGATAAGTCGGAACTCGTATCTTGTATCTAGTAGCTCGTAACTCATAACTGATTACCTGGAACTCGTATTTTGCATCTCGTAGCTCGTTAATCGTTACCGATAAATGGGAACTGGCATCTTGTATCTCGTGACGTGTAACTCAGGACTCGGAACTCGAAAGTGCTACCAATAGCTCGGAGCTCGTGTCTTGTATCACTTACCTTGTAACTCGTGACTCGTAACCCGTAACTCGTTGCCCATAACTCGGAACTCGAATCTTGACCTCGGATATTGCAAATCAATGACGATAACCTCGAACTCGTATCCTAGATCTGGTAGTTCGTAACTCGTTACCGATAGGTGGAAACTCGAGTCTTGTATCTCAAGACGCGAAACTCGGAGCCCGTAACAGGTAACCGATAACTCGGAGCTCGTATGTTGTAGCTAGTAGCTCGTAACTCATTACTGATTACCTGAAGCTCGTATCTTGTGTCTCATAGCTCGCAACTCGTTACGATAAGTGGGAACTCGCATCTTGTATCTCGAACGCGTAACTAGTACCTCGTAGATCATAATCGTAATTCGTAACTCGTAACTCGTATATCGTAACTCGCAACTCGAAATTCTTAACTAAAAACTTGTAACTCTTAACTCGTAAATCGCAGCTTATAGCTCGCTTCCCATAACCAGGAACTCGTATCTTGTGTATCGTAGCTTGTATTTCATTACTAATAACGAGGATCTCGTACCTCGCCTCTCGTAGCTCGTAAATCGTTACCGATAAGTGGGAACTCGCAACATGTATCTCGTGACGCGTAACTCAGAACTTGGAACTCGTAACGCGTTACCGATAACTCGAAGCCTGTATCTTGTATATCTTACCTTGTAACTCGTTACCTATGACTCGGAACTCGTATCTTCTATCTCGGATCTCGCAAATAATTCCCGATAACCTGGAACTCGTATCCTAGATCTTGAAGATCGTAGCTCGTTACCAATAAGTGGGAACTCGCATATTGTATCTCGTGACGTGTAACTCAGAACTCGGTACTAGTAACGCGTTACCGATAACTCGGAGCTCGTATCTTGTATATCGTAACTCGTAACTCGTTACCCATACCTCGGAACTCGTATCTTATATATCGTAGCTTGTTTATCCATTGCTGAAAACCTGGAACTCATATCTTGCATCTCGTAGCTCGTAAATTTTTACCGAATAAATGGGAACTCTCATCTTGTATCGCGTGACGCGTAACTCAGGACTCGGAACTCGGAACTCGAAAGTGTTACCGATAACTCGGAGCTCCTATCTAGTATCACTTATCTTGTAACTCGCAACTCGTAACCCGTAACTAGTTGCCCATAACTCGGAACTCGAATCTTGATCTCGGATCTTGTTAGTGAATGACGATAACCTCGAACTCGTATCCTAGATCTAGTAGTTCGTATCTCGTTACCAATAGGTGGAACTCGCATCTTGTAACTCATGACGCAAAACTCAGAACTCGTATCTTGTATCTGGTAGCTCGTAACTCTTTACTGATTACCTGGAAATCGTATCTTGTGTATCGTAGCTTGTCACCCATTACCAATAACTCGGAGCTCGTATCTTGTAAATCGTAACTCGTAACTTGTTACCCATAACTCGGAACTCGTATCTTATATATCGTAACTTGTTTATCCATTACCGAAAACCTGGAACTCATATCTTGCACCTCGTAGCTCGTAAATTGTTACCGATAAGTGGGAACTCTCATCTTGTAAATCGTGACGCGTAACTCAGGATTAGGAACTCGGAACTCGAAAGTGTTATCGATAGCTCGGAGCTCGTATCTAGTATCACTTATCTTGTAACTTGCAACTCGTAACCCGTAAATCGTTGCCCATAACTCGGAACTCGAATCTTGATCTCGGATCTTGTAAATCATTGACGATAACCTCGAACTCGTATACTAGATCTAGTAGTTCGTAACTCGTTACCCATAGGTGGAAACTCGCATCTTGTAACTCATGACGCAAAACTCAGAATTCGGAACTAGTAACAGGTAACCGATAGCTCGGAGCTTGTATCTTGTAACTCGTAACTCGTTACCCATAACTTGGAACTCGTATCTTGTGTCTCGTAGCTCGTAACTCGTTACGATGAGTGGGTACTCGCATCTTGTATCTTGTAACTCGTAACTAGTACCTCGTAGATGGTAAATCGTAATTCGTAACTTGTAACTCGTATATCGTAACTCGCAACTCGAAACTCGTAAATCGCAGCTTATAACTCGCCACTCATATCCCGTAACTCGCATCTTGTGTATCGTAGCTTGTAACCCATTATCAATAACAAGGAGCTCGTATCTTGCCCCTCGTAGCTCGTAAATCGTTACCGATAAGTGGGAACTCGCAAATTGTATCTCGTGACGCGTAACTCAGACCTTGGAACTCGTAACGCGTTACCGATAACTCGGAACTTGTAACTTGTATCTCTTATCTTGTAACTCGTAACTTGTAACTCGTTACCTATGACTCGAAACTCGTATCTTCTATCTCGGATCTCGCAAGCCATTGCCGGTAACCTGGAACTCATATCCTAGATCTTGAAGATCGTAGCTCATTACCAATAAGTGGGAACTCGCATCTTGCATCTCGTGACGTATAACTCAGAACTAGGAACTAGTAACGCGTTACCGATAACTCGGAGCTTTCATCTTGTAACTAGTAACTCGTAACTCGTTACTCATAACTCAGAACTCGTATCTTATATATCGTAACTTGCAATCCATTACCGATAACCTGGAACTCGTATCTTGCATCTCGTAGCTCGTAAATCGTTACCGATAAGTGGGAACTCGCAACTTGTATCTCGTGACGTGTAACTCAGGACATGGAACTCGTAACACGTAACTAGTACCTCTAAGATCGTAAGTCGTAATTCGTAACTCGTATATCGTAACTTGAAACTCGTAACTCGTAAATCGCAGCTTATAACTCGCTTCTCATGACCCAGAACTCGTGTCTTATGTATCGAAGCTTGTAACCTATTACCAATAACAAGGAACTCGTATCTTGCCTCTAGTAGTTCGTAACTCGTTACCGATAGTTGGAAACTCGCATCTTGTATCTCATGACGCGAAACTCAGAACTCGGAACTCGTAACGTGTAACCGATAACTCGGAGCTCGTATCTTGTAACTCGTAACTCGTTACCCATAACTCGGAACTCGTATCTTGTATCTAGTAGCTCGTAACTCATTACTGATTACCTGGAACTCGTATCCTGTGTCTCGTAGCTCGTATCTCGTAACTAGTACCTCTTCGATCGTAGGTCGTAATGCGTAACTCGTATATCGTAACTAGCAACTCGAAACTCGTAAATCGCAGCTTATAACCCGCTACTCATAACCCGGAACTCGTACCTTGTGTATCATAGCTTGTAACCCATTACCAATAACAAGGAACTCGTATCTTGCCTCTCGCAGCTCGTAAATCGTTACCGATAAGTGGGAACTCGCATCTTGTATCTCGTGACGCGTAACTCAGGACTCGGAAATCGAAAGCGTTACCGATAACGCGGAGCTCGCATCTTGTATCACTTACCTTGTAACTCGTAAGCCGTAACTCGTTGCCCATAACTCGGAACTCGAACCTCGATCTTGGATCTTGTAAATGAATGACGATAACCTCTAACTCGTATCCTAGATCTCTTAGTGCGTATCTCGTTACCGATAGCTGGAAACTCGCATCTTGTATCTCATGACGCGAAACTCAGAACTCGGAACTCGTAACGCGTAACTGATAACTCGGAGCTCGTAACTTGTAACTCGTAACTCGTTGCCCATAACTCGGAACTCGTATCCCGTATCTAGTAGCTCGTAACTAATTACTGATTACCTGGAACTCGTATGTTGTGTCTCGCAGCTCGTAACTCGTTACGATAAGTGGGAACTCGCATCTTGTATCTCGTAACTCCTTACTAGTACCTCGTAGATCGTAAGTCGTAATTCTTAACTCGTAACTCGTATATCGTTACTCGCAACTCGAAACTCGTAACTGGAAACCCGTAACTCGTAACTCGTAAATCGCAGCTTATAACACGCTACTCATAACCCGGAACTCGTATCTTGTGTATCGTAGCTTGTAACCCATTACCAATAACAAGGAAGTCGTATCTCGCCTCACGTAGCTCGTAAATCGTTACTGATAAGTGGGAACTCGCAACTTGTATCTCGTGACGCGTAACTCAGAACTCGGAACTAGTAACGCGTTACCGATGACTCTGAGCTCGTATCTTGTATCACTTACCTTGTATCTTGCAACTGGTAACCCGTAACTCGTTGCCCATAACTCGGAACTCGAATCTTGATCTCGGATCTTGTAAATCGAGGACGATAAGCTTGAACTCGTATCTTAGATCTAGCAGTTGGTAACTCGTTACCGATAGGTGGAAACTTGCATCTTGTATCTCTTGACGCGAAACTCAGAACTCGGAACTCGTAACGCGTAACCGATAACTCGGTGCGCGTATCTTATAACTCGTAACTCGTTACAGATAACTCGGAACTCGTATCTTGTATCTAGTAGCTCGTAACTCATTACTGATCACCTGGAACTCGCATCTTGTGTCTCGCAGCTCGTAACTGGTTACGATAAGTGGGAACTCGCATCTTTTATCTCGTAACTCATAACCCGGAACTCGTATCTTGTGTATTGTAGCTTGTTACCCATTACCATTAACAAGGAAATCGTATCTTGCATCTCGTAGCTCGTAAATCGTTACCAATAAAAGGGAACTCGCATATTGTATCTCGTAACTCGTAACTAGTACCTCGTAGATCGTAAGTCGTAATTCGTAACTCGTAACTCGAAACTTGTAGCTCGTAAATCGCAGCTTATAACTCGCTACCCATAATCCGGAACTCGAACCTTGTGTATCGTAGCTTGTAACCCATTATTAATAACAAGGAATTCGTATCATAGATCTAGTAGTTTGTAACTCGTTACCGATAGGTGGAAACTCGCATCTTGTATCTCATGACACTAAACTCAGAACTCGGAACTCGTAACGCGTAACCGACAACTCGGTGCGCATATCTTGTAACTCGTAACTCGTTACCCATAACTCGGAACTCCTATCTTGTATCTAGTAGCTCGTAACTCATTACTGATCACCTGGAACTCGCATATTGTGTCTCGCAGCTCGTAACTGGTTACGATAAGTGGGAACTCGCATCTTTTATCTCGTAAGTCATAACCCGGAAGCCGTATCTTGTGTATCGTACCTTGTAACCCATTACCAATAACAAAGAACTCGTATCTTACCTCTCGTAGTTCGTAAATCGTTACCAATAAATGGGAACTCGCATCTTGTATCTCGTGAGGCCTAACTCAGGACTCCGAGCTCGAAAGTCTTACCGATAATTCGGAGCTCGTATCTTGTATCACTTACCTTCTAACTCGTACCCCGTATCTCGTTGCCCATAACTCGGAACTTGAATCTTGATCTCGGATGTTGTGAATCAATGACGATAACCTCGAACTCGTGTCCTAGAACTAGCAGTTCGTAACTCGTTACCGATAGGTGGAAGCCCGCATCTTGTATCTCATGACGCGAAACTTAGAACTTGGAATTCTTAAAGCGTAACCGATACCTCGGAGCTCGTATCTTGTAACTCGAAACTCGTAACTAGTTACCCATAACTCGGAACTCGTATCTTGTATCTAGTAGCTCGTAAGTCATTACTGATTACCTGGAACTCGTATCTTGTGTATCGTAGCTTGTTACCCATTACGAATAACAAGGAACTCGTATCTTGCCTCTATAGCTCGTAAATCGTTACCGATAAGTTGGAACTCGCAACTTGCATCTCGTGACGCGTAACTCATTACTGATTACCTGGAATTCGTATCTTGTGTCTCGTAGCTCGTAACTCGTTACTATAAGTGGAAACTCGCATCGTATATCTCGTAACTCGTAACTAGTGCCTCGTAGATCGTAAGTCGTAATTCGTTACTCGTAACTCGTATATCGTAACTCGTAACTCGCAACTCGAAACTCGTAACTCGTAAATCGCAGCTTATAACTCGCTACTCATAACCCGGAACTCGTATCTTGTGTATCGTAGGTTGTAGCCCATTACCAATAACAAGGAACTCGTATATTGCCTCTGGTAGCTCGTAAATCGTTACCGATAAGTGGGAACTCGCAACTTGCATCTCGTGACGCGTAACTCAGACCTTGTAACTCATAACGCGTTACCGATAACTCGGAGCTTGTATCTTGTATCTCTTACCTTGTAACTCGTAAGTCGTAACACTTAACCCGTAACCCATTACTCGGAACTCGTATCTTTTATCTCGGATCTCGCAAATCATTGCCGATAACCTGGAACTCGTATCCTAGATCATGAAGATCGTAACTCGTTAACAATAAGTGGGAACTCGCATCTCGTATCTCGTGACGTGTAACTCAGAACTCGGAGCTCGTAACACGTTACCGATAACTCGGAGCTCGTATCTTATATACCGTAACTTGTAATCCATCACCGATAACCTGGAACTTGTATCTCGCATCTCGTTGCTCGTAAATCGTTACCGATAAATGGGAACACGCATCTTGTATCTCGTGACGCGTAACTCAGTACTCGGAACTCGAAAGTGTTACCGATAACTCTGAGCTCGTATATTGTATCACTTACCTTGTATCTCGCAACTCGTAACCCGTAACTCGTTGCCCATAACTCGGAACTCGAATCTTGATCTCGGATCTTGTAAATCGATGACGATAAGCTTGAACTCGTATCTTAGATCTAGTAGTTGGTAACTCGTTACCGATAGGTGGAAACTCGCATCTTGTATCTCTTGACACGAAACTCAGAACTCGGAACTCGTAACGTGTAACCGACAACTCGGTGCGCGTATCTTATAACTCGTAACTCGTTACAGATAAGTCGGAACTCGTATCTTGTATCTAGTAGCTCGTAACTCATAACTGATTACCTGGAACTCGTATTTTGCATCTCGTAGCTCGTAAATCGTTACCGATAAATGGGAACTCGCATCTTGTATCTCGTGACGTGTAACTCAGGACTCGGAACTAGAAAGTGCTACCAATAGCTCGGAGCTCGTGTCTTGTATCACTTACCTTCTAACTCGTAACTCGTAACCCGTAACTCGTTGCCCATAACTCGGAACTCGAATCTTGACCTCGGATATTGCAAATCAATGACGACAACCTCGAACTCGTATCCTAGATCTGGTTTTTCGTAACTCGTTACCGATAGGTGGAAACTCGAGTCTTGTATCTCAAGACGCGAAACTCGGAACCCGTAACAGGTAACCGATAACTCGGAGCTCGTATGTTGTAGCTAGTAGCTCGTAACTCATAACTGATTAACTGAAGCTCGTATCTTGTGTCTCATAGCTCGCAACTGGTTACGATAAGTGGGAACTCGCATCTTGTATCTCGAACTCGTAACTAGTACCTCGTAGATCGTAATCGTAATTCGTAACTCGTAACTCGTATATCGTAACTCGCAACTCGAAATTCTTAACTCGAAACTTGTAACTCTTAACTCGTAAATCGCAGCTTATAACTCGCTACCCATAACCAGGAACTCGTATCTTGTGTATTGTAGCTTGTATTTCTTTACTAATAACGAGGATCTCGTACCTCGCCTCTCGTAGCTCGTAAATCGTTACCTATAAGTGGGAACTCGCATATTGTATCTCGTAACTCGTAACTAGTACCTCGTAGATCGTAAGTCGTAATTCGTAAATCGTAACTCGAAACTCGTAGCTCGTAAATCGCAGCTTATAACTCGCTACCCATAATCCGGAACTCGTACCTTTTGTATCGTAGCTTGTAACCCATTACCAATAACAAGGAACTCGTATCTTGCCTCTCGTATCTGGTAAATCGCGTAACTCAGAACTTGGATCTCGTAACACGTAACCGATAGCTCGGAGCTCGTATCTTGTAACTCGTAACTCGTTACCCATAACTCGGAACTCGTATCTTGTATCTAGTAGCTCGCAACTCATTACTGATTACCTGGAACTCGTATCCTGTGTCTCGTAGGTCGTAACTCGTTACGATAAATGAGAACTCGCAATTTGAAACTCGTTACCCGTAAATCGCAGCTTATAACTCTCTACCCATAATCCGGAACTCGTACCTTGTGTATCGTAGCTTGTAACCCATTACCAATAACAAGGAACTCGTATCCTAGATCTAGTAGTTCGTAACTCGTTACCGATAGGTGGAAACTCGCATTTTGTATCTCATGACGCGGAACTCAGAATTCGGAACTTGTATCAGGTAACCGATAACTCGGAGCTCGTATCTTGTAACTCGTAACTCGGAACTCATATCTTGTATCTAGTAGCTCGTAACTCATTACTGATTACCTGGAACTCGTATGTTGTGTCTCGTAGCTCGTAACTCCTTACGATACGTGGAAACTCGCATCTTGTATCTCGTAACTCGTAACTAGTGCCTCGTAGATCGTAAGTCGTAATTCGTAACTCGTAACACGTAACCGATGACTCGGAGCTCGTATCTTGTAACTCCTAACTCGTTACCCATAACTCGGAACTCGTATATTGTATCTAGTAGCTCGCAACTCATTACTGTTTACCTGGAACTCGTATCCTGTGTCTCGTAGGTCGTAACTCGTTACGATAAATGAGAACTCGCAACTTTAAACTCGTTACTCGTAAATCGCAGCTTATAACTCGCTACTCATAACCCGGAACTCGTATCTTGTGTATTGTAGCTTGTTACCCATTACCAATAACAAGGAAATCGTATCTTGCATCTCGTAGCTCGTAAATCGTTACCAATAAAAGGGAACTCGCATATTGTATCTCGTAACTCGTGACTAGTACCTCATAGATCATAAGTCGTAATTCGTAACTCGTAACTCGAAACTTGTAGCTCGTAAATCGCAGCTTATAACGCGCTACCCATAATCCGGAACTCGTACCTTGTGTA
This sequence comes from Bruchidius siliquastri, assembly GCA_949316355.1. NCBI lineage: Eukaryota > Metazoa > Arthropoda > Insecta > Coleoptera > Chrysomelidae > Bruchidius > Bruchidius siliquastri. The sequence continues at coordinate 24,639,396 of OX438529.1, forward strand.
TCGTAGCTTGTAACCCATTATTAATAACAAGGAATTCGTATCATAGATCTAGTAGTTTGTAACTCGTTACCGATAGGTGGAAACTCGCTTCTTGTATCTCATGACGCGGAACTCAGAATTCGGAACTTGTATCAGGTAACCGATAACTCGGAGCTCGTATCTTGTAACTCGTAACTCGTTACCCATAACTCGGAACTCATATCTTGTATCTAGTAGCTCGTACTTCATTACTGATTACCTGGAACTCGTATCTTGTGTCTCGTAGCTCGTAACTCGTTACGATAAGTGGAAATTCGCATCTTGTATCTCGTAACTCGTAACCAGTGCCTCGTAGATCGTAAGTCCTAATTCGTAACTCGTATATCGTAACTCGAAACTCGTAAATCGCAGCTTATAACTCGCTACTCATAACCCGGAACTGATATTTTGTGTATCGTAGCTTGTAGCCTATTACCAATAACAAGGTCCTCGTATATTGCCTCTCGTAGCTCGTAAATCGTTACCGATAAGTGGGAACTCGCAACTTGCATCTCGTGACGCGTAACTCAGAACTTGGAACTCATAACGCGTTACCGATAACTCGTAGCTTGTATCTTGTATCTCTTACCTTGTAACTCGTAACTCGTAACACTTAGCCCGTTACCCATTACTCGGAACTCGTACCTTCTATCTCGGATCTCGCAAATCATTGCCGATAACCTGGAACTCATATCCTAGATCTTGAAGATCGTAACTCGTTACCAATAAGTGGGAACTCGCATCTTGTATCTCGTGACGTGTAACCCAGAACTCGGAACTAGCAACGCGTTACCGATAACTCGAAGTTCGTATCTTGTATCACTTACCTTGTAAGTCGTAACTCGTAACTCGTAACTCGTTACCCGTAACTCGGAACTCGAATCTTATATATCGTAACTTGTAATCCATTACCGATAACCTGGAACACGTATCTTGCATCTCGTTGCTTGTAAATCGTTACCGATGAGTGGAATATCGCATCTTGTATCTCGTGACGTGTAACCCAGAACTCGGAACTAGCAACGCGTTACCGATAACTCGAAGCTCGTATCTCGTATCACTTACCTTGTAAGTCGTAACTCGTAACTCGTAGCTCGTTACCCATAACTCGGAACTCGTATCTTATATATCGTAACTTGTAATCCATTACCGATAACCTGGAACACGTATCTTGCATCTCGTTGCTTGTAAATCGTTACCGATGAGTGGAATATCGCAACTTGTATCTCGTGACGTGTAACTCAGAACTTGGAACTCGTAACGCGTTACCGATAGCTCGGAGCTCGTATCTATATACCGTAACTTGTATTCCATCACCGATAACCTGGAACTCGTATCTTGCATCTCGTTGCTCGTAAATCGTTACCGATAAATGGGAACTCGCATCTAGTATCTCGTGACGTGTAACCCAGAACTTGGAACTCGTAACGCGTTACCGATAGCTCGGAGCTCGTATCTATATACCGTAACTTGTATTCCATCACCGATAACCTGGAACTCGTATCTTGCATCTCGTTGCTCGTAAATCGTTACCGATAAATGGGAACTCGCATCTAGTATCTCGTGACGCGTAACTCAGAACTTGGAACTCGTAACGCGTTACCGATAGCTCGGAGCTCGTATCTATATACCGCAACTTGTATTCCATCACCGATAACCTGGAACTCGTATCTTGCATCTCGTTGCTCGTAAATCGTTACCGATAAATGGGAACTCGCATCTAGTATCTCGTGACGCGTAACTCAGAACTCGGAACTCGAAAGTGTTACCATAACTCGGGGCTCGTATCTTGTATCACTTACCTTGTAACTCATAACCCGTAACCCGTAACTCATTGCCCATAACTCCGAACTCGAATCTTGATCTCGTATCTTGTAAATCAATGACGATAACCTCGAACTGGTATCCTAGATCTAGTAGTTCGTAACTTGTTACCGATAGGTGTAAACTCGCATCTTGTAACTCATGACGCATAACTCAGAACTCGGAACTCGTAACCAATAACTCGGAGCTCGTAGCTTGTAACTCGTAACTTGTAGCTAGTTACCCATAACTCAGAACTCGTATCTTGTATCTAGTAGCTCGTAACTCATTACTGATTACCTGGAGCTCGTACCTTGTGTATCGTAGCTTGTTACCCATTACCAATAGCAAGGAACTCGTAGCTCGTAAATCGTTATCGATAAGTGGGAACTCGCAACTTGCATCTCGTGACGCGTAACTGATTACTGATTACCTGGAATTCGTATCTTGTGTTTCGTAGCTCGTAACTTGTTACGATAAGTGGAAACTCGCATCGTGTATCTCGTAACTCGTAACTAGTGCCTCGTAGATCGTAAGTCTTAATTCGTAACTCGTTACTCGTATATCGTAATTCGCAACTCGAAACTCGTAACTTGAAACTAGTAACTCGAAACTCGCAACTCGTAAATCGCAGCTTATAAATCGCTACTCAGAACCCAGAACTCGTATCTTGTGTATCGTAGCTTGTTACCCATTACGAATAACAAGGAACTCGTATCTTGCCGCTATAGCTCGTAAATCGTTACCGATAAGTGGGAACTCGCAACTTGCATCTCGTGACGCGTAACTGATTACTGATTACCTGGAATTCGTATCTTGTGTTTCGTAGCTCGTAACTTGTTACGATAAGTGGAAACTCGCATCGTGTATCTCGTAACTCGTAACTAGTGCCTCGTAGATCGTAAGTCTTAATTCGTAACTCGTTACTCGTATATCGTAATTCGCAACTCGAAACTCGTAACTCGAAACTCGTAACTCGTAACTCGTAACTCGTAAATCGCAGCTTATAACTCGCTACTCATAACCCGGAACTCGTATCTTGTGTATCGTAGCTTGTAGCCCATTTCCAATAACAAGGAACTCGTATATTGCCTCTGGTAGCTCGTAAATCGTTACCGATAAGTGGGAACTCGCAACTTGCATCTCGTGACGCGTAACTCAGAACTTGTAACTCATAACGCGTTACCAATAACTCGGAGCTTGTATCTTGTATCTCTTACCTTGTAACTCGTAACTCGTAACACTTAACCCGTAACCCATTACTCGGAACTCGTATCTTCTATCTCGGATCTCGCAAATCATTGCCGATAACTTGGAACTCGTATCCTAGATCTGGTAGTTCGTAACTCGTTACCGATAGGTGGAAGCTCGCATCTTGTATCTCATGACGCGAAACTCAGAACTTGGAACTCGTAAAGCGTAACCGATAACTCGGAGCTCGTATCTTGTAACTCGTAACTCGTTACCCATAACTCGGAACACGTATCTTGTTTCTAGTAGCTCGTAACTCATTACTGATTACCTGGAACTCGTATCTTGTGTCTCGTAGCTCGTAACTCGTTACGATAAGTGGGAACTCGTATCTTGTATCACTTACCTTGTAAGTCGTAACTCGTAACTCGTTACCCATAACTCGAAACTCGTATCTTATATATCGTAACTTCTAATCCATTACCGATAACCTGGAACACGTATCTTGCATCTCGTTACTTGTAAATCGTTACCGATGAGTGGGATATCGCAACTTGTATCTCGTGACGCGTAACTCAGGACTCGGAACTCGAAAGTGTTACCGATAACTTGTAGCTCGTATCTTGTATCACTTACCTTGTAACTCGTAACCTGTAACTCGTTGCCCATTACTCCAAACTCGAATCTTGATCTCGTATCTTGTAAATCAGTGACGATAACCTCGAACTGGAATCCTAGATCTAGTAGTTCGTAACTTGTTACCGATAGGTGTAAACTCGCATCTTGTAACTCATGACGCAAAACTCAGAACTCAGAACTCGGAACTCGTAACGCGTAACCAATAACTCGGAGCTCGTATCTTGTAACTCGTAACTCCTAACTAGATACCCATAACTCGGAACTCGTATCTTGTATCTCGTAACGTGTAACTCAGAACCCGGAACTAGTAACGCGTTCCGATAACTCGGAGCTTGTATCTTATATATTGTAAGTTGTAATCCACTACCACTAACCTGGAACTCGTATCTTGCATCTCGTAGATTGTAAATCGTTATCGATAAATGGGAACACGCATCTTGTATCTCGTGACGATTAACTCAGGACTCGGAACTCGAACGCGTTACCGACAACTCGGAGCTCGTATCTTGTATCACTTACCTTGTAACTCGTAACCCGTAACCCGTAACTCGTTACCCATAACTCGGAACTCGAATCTTGATCTCGGATCTTGTAAATCAGTGACGATAACCTCGAACTCGTATCCTAGATCTAGTTGTTCGTAAATCGTTACCGATAAATGGGAACACGCATCTTGTATCTCGTGACGAGTAACTCAGTACTCGGAACTCGAAAGTGTTACCGATAACTCTGAGCTCGTATATTGTATCACTTACCTTGTATCTCGCAACTCGTAACCCGTAACTCGTTGCCCATAACTCGGAACTCGAATCTTGATCTCGGATCTTGTAAATCGATGACGATAAGCTTGAACTCGTATCCTAGATCTAGTAGTTGGTAACTCGTTACCGATAGGTGGAAACTCGCATCTTGTAACTCTTGACACGAAACTCAGAACTCGGAACTCGTAACGTGTAACCGACAACTCGGTGCGCGTATCTTATAACTCGTAACTCGTTACAGATAAGTCGGAACTCGTATCTTGTATCTAGTAGCTCGTAACTCATAACTGATTACCTGGAACTCGTATTTTGCATCTCGTAGCTCGTAAATCGTTACCGATAAATGGGAACTCGCTTCTTGTATCTCGTGACGTGTAACTCAGGACTCGGAACTAGAAAGTGCTACCAATAGCTCGGAGCTCGTGTCTTGTATCACTTACCTTGTAACTCGTAACTCGTAACCCGTAACTCGTTGCCCATAACTCGGAACTCGAATCTTGACCTCGGATATTGCAAATCAATGACGACAACCTCGAACTCGTATCCTAGATCTGGTAGTTCGTGACTCGTTACCGATAGGTGGAAACTCGAGTCTTGTATCTCAAGACGCGAAACTCGGAACCCGTAACAGGTAACCGATAACTCGGAGCTCGTATGTTGTAGCTAGTTGCTCGTAACTCATTACTGATTACCTGAAGCTCGTATCTTGTGTCTCATAGCTCGCAACTGGTTACGATAAGTGGGAACTCGCATCTTGTATCTCGAACTCGTAACTAGTACCTCGTAGATCGTAATCGTAATTCGTAACTCGTAACTCGTAACTCGTAACTCGTAACTCGTAACTCGTAACTCGTAACTCGTAACTCGTAACCCGTAACTCGTAACTCGTAACTCGTAACTCGTAACTCGTAACTCGTAACTCGTAACTCGTAACTCGTAACTCGTAACTCGTAACTCGTAACTCGTAACTCGTAACTCGTAACTCGTAACTCGTAACTCGTAACTCGTAACTCGTAACTCGTAACTCGTAACTCGTAACTCGTAACTCGTAACTCGTAACTCGTAACTCGTAACTCGTAACTCGTAACTCGTAACTCGTAACTCGTAACTCGTAACTCGTAACTCGTAACTCGTAACTCGTAACTCGTAACTCGTAACTCGTAACTCGTAACTCGTAACTCGTAACTCGTAACTCGTAACTCGTAACTCGTAACTCGTAACTCGTAACTCGTAACTCGTAACTCGTAACTCGTAACTCGTAACTCGTAACTCGTAACTCGTAACTCGTAACTCGTAACTCGTAACTCGTAACTCGTAACTCGTAACTCGTAACTCGTAACTCGTAACTCGTAACTCGTAACTCGTAACTCGTAACTCGTAACTCGTAACTCGTAACTCGTAACTCGTAACTCGTAACTCGTAACTCGTAACTCGTAACTCGTAACTCGTAACTCGTAACTCGTAACTCGTAACTCGTAACTCGTAACTCGTAACTCGTAACTCGTAACTCGTAACTCGTAACTCGTAACTCGTAACTCGTAACTCGTAACTCGTAACTCGTAACTCGGAACTCGTAACTCGTAACTCGTAACTCGTAACTCGTAACTCGTAACTCGTAACTCGTAACTCGTAACTCGTAACTCGTAACTCGTAACTCGTAACTCGTAACTCGTAACTCGTAACACGAAACTCGTAACTCGTTACACATTACTCGGAACTCGTATCTTGTATCTACAAGCTTGTAACTCATTACTGACTACCTGGAACTCGTATCTTGTGTATCGTAGCTCGTAACTCGTTACGATAAGTGGGAACTTGCTTCTTGTACCTCGTAACTCAAAACCCGGAACTCGTATCTTGTGTATCGTAGCTTTTAACCCATTACCAATAACAAGGAACTCGTGTCTTGCCTCTCGTAACTCGTAAATCGTTACCGATAAGTAACTCGTAACTCGTAACTCGTAACTCGTAACTCGTAACTCGTAACTCGTAACTCGTAACTCGTAACTCGTAACTCGTAACTCGTAACTCGTAACTCGTAACTCGTAACTCGTAACTCGTAACTCGTAACTCGTAACTCGTAACTCGTAACTCGTAACTCGTAACTCGTAACTCGTAACTCGTAACTCGTAACTCGTAACTCGTAACTCGTAACTCGTAACTCGTAACTCGTAACTCGTAACTCGTAACTCGTAACTCGTAACTCGTAACTCGTAACTCGTAACTCGTAACTCGTAACTCGTAACTCGTAACTCGTAACTCGTAACTCGTAACTCGTAACTCGTAACTCGTAACTCGTAACTCGTAACTCGTAACTCGTAACTCGTAACTCGTAACTCGTAACTCGTAACTCGTAACTCGTAACTCGTAACTCGTAACTCGTAACTCGTAACTCGTAACTCGTAACCCGTAACTCGTTGCCCACAACTCGGAACTCGAATCTTGATCTCGGATCTTGTGAATGAATGACGATAACCTCGAACTTGTATCCTAGATCTAGTAGTTCGTAACTCGTTACCGATAGGTGGAAACTCGCATCTTATAACTCATGACGCAAAACTCAGAACTCGGAACTCGTAACACGAAACCAATAACTCGGAGCTCGTGTCTTGTAACTCGTAACTCGTAACTCGTTACCCATAACTCGAAATTCGTATCTTGTATCTAGTAGCTCGTAACTCATTACTGATTACCTGGAACTCGTATCTTGTGTATCGTAGCTTGTTACCCATTACCAGTAACAAGGAACTTGTATCTTACCTCTCGTAGCTCGTAAATCGTTACCGATAAGTGGGAACTCGCAACTTGCATCTCGTGACGCGTAACTCATTACTAATTACCTGGAACTCGTATCTTGTGTCTCGTAGCTCGTAACTTGTTACGATAAGTGGAAACTTGCATCGTATATCTCGTAACTCGTAACTAGTGCCTCGTAGATCGTAAGTCGTAATTCGTAACCCGTAACTCGTATATCGTAACTCGTAACTCGTATATCGTAACTCGCAACTCCAAACTCGTAACTTGAAACTCGTAACTCGCAACTCGTAACACTTAACCCGTTATCCTATACTCGGAACTCGTATCTTCTATCTTGGATCTCGCAAATCATTGCCAATAACCTGGAACTCGTATCCTAGATCATGAAGATCGTAACTTGTTACCAATAAGTGGGAACTCGCATCTCGTATCTCGTGACGTGTAACTCAGAACTCGGAACTCGTAACACGTTACCGATAACTCGGAGCTCGTATCTTATATACCGTAACCTGTGATCCATCACCGATAACCTGGAACTCGTATCTTGCATCTCGTTGCTCGTAAATCGTTACCGATAAATGGGAACTCGCATCTACTAGATACTATCTCGTGACGCGTAACTCAGGACTCGGAACTCGAAAGTGTTACCGATCACTCGTTGCCCATATCTCCGAACTCGAATCTTGATCTCGTATCTTGTAAATCAATGACGATAACCTCGAACTGGTATCCTAGATCTAGTAGTTCGTAACTCGTTACCAATAGGTGTAAACTCGCATCTTGTAACTCATGACGCAAAACTCAGAACTCGGAACTCGTAACGCGTAACCAATAATTTGGAGCTCGTATCTTGTAACTCGAAACTCGTAACTAGTTACCCATAACTCGGAACTCGTATCTTGTATCTAGTAGCTCGTAACTCATTACTGATTACCTGGAACTCGTATCTTGTGTATCGTAGCTTGTTACCCATTACGAATAACAAGGAACTCGTATCTTGCCTCTATAGCTCGTAAATCGTTACCGATAAGTGGGAACTCGCAACTTGCATCTCGTGACGCGTAACACATTACTGATTACCTGGAATTCGTATCTTGTGTCTCGTAGCTCGTAACTCGTTACTATAAGTGGAAACTCGCATCTTATATCTCGTAACTCGTAACTAGTGCCTCGTAGATCGTAAGTCGTAATTCGTTACTCATAACTCGTATATCGTAACTCGTAACTCGCAACTCGAAACTCGTAACTTGTAAATCGCAGCTTATAACTCGCTACTCATAACCCGGAACTCGTATCTTGTGTATCGTAGCTTGTAGCCCATTACCAATAACAAGGAACTCGTATATTGCCTCTCGTAGCTCGTAAATCGTTACCGATAGGTGGGAACTCGCAACTTGTATCTCGTGAAGCGTAGCTCAGAACTTGGAAACAAGTAACGCGTTACCGATAACTCGGAGCTCGTATCTTGTAACTCGTAACTCGTAACTCGTACTCGTAACTCGTAACTCGTAACTCGTAACTCGTAACTCGTAACTCGTAACTCGTAACTCGTAACTCGTAACTCGTAACTCGTAACTCGTAACTCGTAACTCGTAACTCGTAACTCGTAACTCGTAACTCGTAACTCGTAACTCGTAACTCGTAACTCGTAACTCGTAACTCGTAACTCGTAACTCGTAACTCGTAACTCGTAACTCGTAACTCGTAACTCGTAACTCGTAACTCGTAACTCGTAACTCGTAACTCGTAACTCGTAACTCGTAACTCGTAACTCGTAACTCGTAACTCGTAACTCGTAACTCGTAACTCGTAACTCGTAACTCGTAACTCGTAACTCGTAACTCGTAACTCGTAACTCGTAACTCGTAACTCGTAACTCGTAACTCGTAACTCGTAACTCGTAACTCGTAACTCGTAACTCGTAACTCGTAACTCGTAACTCGTAACTCGTAACTCGTAACTCGTAACTCGTAACTCGTAACTCGTAACTCGTAACTCGTAACTCGTAACTCGTAACTCGTAACTCGTAACTCGTAACTCGTAACTCGTAACTCGTAACTCGTAACTCGTAACTCGTAACTCGTAACTCGTAACTCGTAACTCGTAACTCGTAACTCGTAACTCGTAACTCGTAACTCGTAACTCGTAACTCGTAACTCGTAACTCGTAACTCGTAACTCGTAACTCGTAACTCGTAACTCGTAACTCGTAACTCGTAACTCGTAACTCGTAACTCGTAACTCGTAACTCGTAACTCGTAACTCGTAACTCGTAACTCGTACCTCGTAACTCGTAACTCGTAACTCGTAACTCGTAACTCGTAACTCGTAACTCGTAACTCGTAACTCGTAACTCGTAACTCGTAACTCGTAACTCGTAACTCGTAACTCGTAACTCGTAACTCGTAACTCGTAACTCGTAACTCGTAACTCGTAACTCGTAACTCGTAACTCGTAACTCGTAACTCGTAACTCGTAACTCGTAACTCGTAACTCGTAACTCGTAACTCGTAACTCGTAACTCGTAACTCGTAACTCGTAACTCGTAACTCGTAACTCGTAACTCGTAACTCGTAACTCGTAACTCGTAACTCGTAACTCGTAACTCGTAACTCGTAACTCGTAACTCGTAACTCGTAACTCGTAACTCGTAACTCGTAACTCGTAACTCGTAACTCGTAACTCGTAACTCGTAACTCGTAACTCGTAACTCGTAACTCGTAACTCGTAACTCGTAACTCGTAACTCGTAACTCGTAACTCGTAACTCGTAACTCGTAACTCGTAACTCGTAACTCGTAACTCGTAACTCGTAACTCGTAACTCGTAACTCGTAACTCGTAACTCGTAACTCGTAACTCGTAACTCGTAACTCGTAACTCGTAACTCGTAACTCGTAACTCGTAACTCGTAACTCGTAAACTCGTAACTCGTAACTCGTAACTCGTAACTCGTAACTCGTAACTCGTAACTCGTAACTCGTAACTCGTAACTCGTAACTCGTAACTCGTAACTCGTAACTCGTAACTCGTAACTCGTAACTCGTAACTCGTAACTCGTAACTCGTAACTCGTAACTCGTAACTCGTAACTCGTAACTCGTAACTCGTAACTCGTAACTCGTAACTCGTAACTCGTAACTCGTAACTCGTAACTCGTAACTCGTAACTCGTAACTCGTAACTCGTAACTCGTAACTCGTAACTCGTAACTCGTAACTCGTAACTCGTAACTCGTAACTCGTAACTCGTAACTCGTAACTCGTAACTCGTAACTCGTAACTCGTAACTCGTAACTCGTAACTCGTAACTCGTAACTCGTAACTCGTAACTCGTAACTCGTAACTCGTAACTCGTAACTCGTAACTCGTAACTCGTAACTCGTAACTCGTAACTCGTAACTCGTAACTCGTAACTCGTAACTCGTAACTCGTAACTCGTAACTCGTAACTCGTAACTCGTAACTCGTAACTCGTAACTCGTAACTCGTAACTCGTAACTCGTAACTCGTAACTCGTAACTCGTAACTCGTAACTCGTAACTCGTAACTCGTAACTCGTAACTCGTAACTCGTAACTCGTAACTCGTAACTCGTAACTCGTAACTCGTAACTCGTAACTCGTAACTCGTAACTCGTAACTCGTAACTCGTAACTCGTAACTCGTAACTCGTAACTCGTAACTCGTAACTCGTAACTCGTAACTCGTAACTCGTAACTCGTAACTCGTAACTCGTAACTCGTAACTCGTAACTCGTAACTCGTAACTCGTAACTCGTAACTCGTAACTCGTAACTCGTAACTCGTAACTCGTAACTCGTAACTCGTAACTCGTAACTCGTAACTCGTAACTCGTAACTCGTAACTCGTAACTCGTAACTCGTAACTCGTAACTCGTAACTCGTAACTCGTAACTCGTAACTCGTAACTCGTAACTCGTAACTCGTAACTCGTAACTCGTAACTCGTAACTCGTAACTCGTAACTCGTAACTCGTAACTCGTAACTCGTAACTCGTAACTCGTAACTCGTAACTCGTAACTCGTAACTCGTAACTCGTAACTCGTAACTCGTAACTCGTAACTCGTAACTCGTAACTCGTAACTCGTAACTCGTAACTCGTAACTCGTAACTCGTAACTCGTAACTCGTAACTCGTAACTCGTAACTCGTAACTCGTAACTCGTAACTCGTAACTCGTAACTCGTAACTCGTAACTCGTAACTCGTAACTCGTAACTCGTAACTCGTAACTCGTAACTCGTAACTCGTAACTCGTAACTCGTAACTCGTAACTCGTAACTCGTAACTCGTAACTCGTAACTCGTAACTCGTAACTCGTAACTCGTAACTCGTAACCCGTAACTCGTAACTCGTAACTCGTAACTCGTAACTCGTAACTCGTAACTCGTAACTCGTAACTCGTAACTCGTAACTCGTAACTCGTAACTCGTAACTCGTAACTCGTAACTCGTAACTCGTAACTCGTAACTCGTAACTCGTAACTCGTAACTCGTAACTCGTAACTCTTAACTCGTAACTCGTAACTCGTAACTCGTAACTCGTAACTCGTAACTCGTAACTCGTAACTCGTAACTCGTAACTCGTAACTCGTAACTCGTAACTCGTAACTCGTAACTCGTAACTCGTAACTCGTAACTCGTAACTCGTAACTCGTAACTCGTAACTCGTAACTCGTAACTCGTAACTCGTAACTCGTAACTCGTAAATCGTAACTCGTTACCTATTACTCGGAAATCGTATCTTCTATCTCGGACCTCGCAAATCATTGCCGATAACCTGGAACTCGTATCCTAGATCTTGAAGATCGTAAGTCGTTACCAATAAGTGGGAACTCGTAACTCGTAACTCGTAACTCGTAACTCGTAACTCGTAACTCGTAACTCGTAACTCGTAACTCGTAACTCGTAACTCGTAACTCGTAACTCGTAACTCGTAACTCGTAACTCGTAACTCGTAACTCGTAACTCGTAACTCGTAACTCGTAACTCGTAACTCGTAACTCGTAAATCGTAACTCGTTACCTATTACTCGGAAATCGTATCTTCTATCTCGGACCTCGCAAATCATTGCCGATAACCTGGAACTCGTATCCTAGATCTTGAAGATCGTAAGTCGTTACCAATAAGTGGGAACTCGTAACTCGTAACTCGTAACTCGTAACTCGTAACTCGTAACTCGTAACTCGTAACTCGTAACTCGTAACTCGTAACTCGTAACTCGTAACTCGTAACTCGTAACTCGTAACTCGTAACTCGTAACTCGTAACTCGTAACTCGTAACTCGTAACTCGTAAATCGTAACTCGTAACTCGTAACTCGTAACTCGATACCCATAACTCGGAACTCGTATCTTATATACCGTAACTTGTAATTCATCACCGATAACATGGAACTCGTATCCTGCATCTCGTTGCTCGTAAATCGTTACCGATAAATGGGAACTCGCATCTAATATCTCGTGACCCGTAACTCAGGAGTCGGAACTCGAAACTGTTGATCTCGGATCTTGTAAATCAATGACGTTAACCTCGAACTCGTATCCTAGATCTAGTAGTCCGCATCTTGTACTCGGAACTCGAAAGTGTTACCGATAACTTTGAGCTTGTATATTGTATCACTTACCTTGTATCTCGCAACTCGTAAACCGTAACTCGTTGCCCATAACTCGGAACTCGAATCTTGATCTCGGATCTTGTAAATCGATGACGATAAGCTTGAACTCGTATCTTAGATCTAGTAGTTGGTAACTCGTTACCGATAGGTGGAAACTCGCATCTTGTATCTCTTGACGCGAAACTCAGAACTCGGAACTCGTAACGTGTAACCGACAACTCGGTGCGCGTATCTTATAACTCGTAACTCGTTACAGATAAGTCGGAACTCGTATCTTGTATCTAGTAGCTCGTAACTCATAACTGATTACCTGGAACTCGTATTTTGCATCTCGTAGCTCGTTAATCGTTACCGATAAATGGGAACTCGCATCTTGTATCTCGTGACGTGTAACTCAGGACTCGGAACTCGAAAGTGCTACCAATAGCTCGGAGCTCGTGTCTTGTATCACTTACCTTGTAACTCGTGACTCGTAACCCGTAACTCGTTGCCCATAACTCGGAACTCGAATCTTGACCTCGGATATTGCAAATCAATGACGATAACCTCGATCTCGTATCCTAGATCTGGTAGTTCGTAACTCGTTACCGATAGGTGGAAACTCGAGTCTTGTATCTCAAGACGCGAAACTCGGAGCCCGTAACAGGTAACCGATAACTCGGAGCTCGTATGTTGTAGCTAGTAGCTCGTAACTCATTACTGATTACCTGAAGCTCGTATCTTGTGTCTCATAGCTCGCAACTCGTTACGATAAGTGGGAACTCGCATCTTGTATCTCGAACGCGTAACTAGTACCTCGTAGATCATAATCGTAATTCGTAACTCGTAACTCGTATATCGTAACTCGCAACTCGAAATTCTTAACTAAAAACTTGTAACTCTTAACTCGTAAATCGCAGCTTATAGCTCGCTTCCCATAACCAGGAACTCGTATCTTGTGTATCGTAGCTTGTATTTCATTACTAATAACGAGGATCTCGTACCTCGCCTCTCGTAGCTCGTAAATCGTTACCGATAAGTGGGAACTCGCAACATGTATCTCGTGACGCGTAACTCGTAACTCGTAACTCGTAACTCGTAACTCGTAACTCGTAACTCGTAACACGTAACTCGTAACTCGTAACTCGTAACTCGTAACTCGTAACTCGTAACTCGTAACTCGTAACTCGTAACTCGTAACTCGTAACTCGTAACTCGTAACTCGTAACTCGTAACTCGTAACTCGTAACTCGTAACTCGTAACTCGTAACTCGTAACTCGTAACTCGTAACTCGTAACTCGTAACTCGTAACTCGTAACTCTTAACTCGTAACTCGTAACTCGTAACTCGTAACTCGTAACTCGTAACTCGTAACTCGTAACTCGTAACTCGTAACTCGTAACTCGTAACTCGTAACTCGTAACTCGTAACTCGTAACTCGTAACTCGTAACTCGTAACTCGTAACTCGTAACTCGTAACTCGTAACTCGTAACTCGTAACTCGTAACTCGTAACTCGTAACTCGTAACTCGTAACTCGTAACTCGTAACTCGTAACTCGTAACTCGTAACTCGTAACTCGTAACTCGTAACTCGTAACTCGTAACTCGTAACTCGTAACTCGTAACTCGTAACTCGTAACTCGTAACTCGTAACTCGTAACTCGTAACTCGTAACTCGTAACTCGTAACTCGTAACTCGTAACTCGTAACTCGTAACTCGTAACTCGTAACTCGTAACTCGTAACTCGTAACTCGTAACTCGTAACTCGTAACTCGTAACTCGTAACTCGTAACTCGTAACTCGTAACTCGTAACTCGTAACTCGTAACTCGTAACTCGTAACTCGTAACTCGTAACTCGTAACTCGTAACTCGTAACTCGTAACTCGTAACTCGTAACTCGTAACTCGTAACTCGTAACTCGTAACTCGTAACTCGTAACTCGTAACTCGTAACTCGTAACTCGTAACTCGTAACTCGTAACTCGTAACTCGTAACTCGTAACTCGTAACTCGTAACCCGTAACTCGTAACTCGTAACTCGTAACTCGTAACTCGTAACTCGTAACTCGTAACTCGTAACTCGTAACTCGTAACTCGTAACTCGTAACTCGTAACTCGTAACTCGTAACTCGTAACTCGTAACTCGTAACTCGTAACTCTTAACTCGTAACTCGTAACTCGTAACTCGTAACTCGTAACTCGTAACTCGTAACTCGTAACTCGTAACTCGTAACTCGTAACTCGTAACTCGTAACTCGTAACTCGTAACTCGTAACTCGTAACTCGTAACTCGTAACTCGTAACTCGTAACTCGTAACTCGTAACTCGTAACTCGTAACTCGTAACTCGTAACTCGTAACTCGTAAATCGTAACTCGTTACCTATTACTCGGAAATCGTATCTTCTATCTCGGACCTCGCAAATCATTGCCGATAACCTGGAACTCGTATCCTAGATCTTGAAGATCGTAAGTCGTTACCAATAAGTGGGAACTCGTAACTCGTAACTCGTAACTCGTAACTCGTAACTCGTAACTCGTAACTCGTAACTCGTAACTCGTAACTCGTAACTCGTAACTCGTAACTCGTAACTCGTAACTCGTAACTCGTAACTCGTAACTCGTAACTCGTAACTCGTAAATCGTAACTCGTAACTCGTAACTCGTAACTCGATACCCATAACTCGGAACTCGTATCTTATATACCGTAACTTGTAATTCATCACCGATAACATGGAACTCGTATCCTGCATCTCGTTGCTCGTAAATCGTTACCGATAAATGGGAACTCGCATCTAATATCTCGTGACCCGTAACTCAGGAGTCGGAACTCGAAACTGTTGATCTCGGATCTTGTAAATCAATGACGTTAACCTCGAACTCGTATCCTAGATCTAGTAGTCCGCATCTTGTACTCGGAACTCGAAAGTGTTACCGATAACTTTGAGCTTGTATATTGTATCACTTACCTTGTATCTCGCAACTCGTAAACCGTAACTCGTTGCCCATAACTCGGAACTCGAATCTTGATCTCGGATCTTGTAAATCGATGACGATAAGCTTGAACTCGTATCTTAGATCTAGTAGTTGGTAACTCGTTACCGATAGGTGGAAACTCGCATCTTGTATCTCTTGACGCGAAACTCAGAACTCGGAACTCGTAACGTGTAACCGACAACTCGGTGCGCGTATCTTATAACTCGTAACTCGTTACAGATAAGTCGGAACTCGTATCTTGTATCTAGTAGCTCGTAACTCATAACTGATTACCTGGAACTCGTATTTTGCATCTCGTAGCTCGTTAATCGTTACCGATAAATGGGAACTCGCATCTTGTATCTCGTGACGTGTAACTCAGGACTCGGAACTCGAAAGTGCTACCAATAGCTCGGAGCTCGTGTCTTGTATCACTTACCTTGTAACTCGTGACTCGTAACCCGTAACTCGTTGCCCATAACTCGGAACTCGAATCTTGACCTCGGATATTGCAAATCAATGACGATAACCTCGATCTCGTATCCTAGATCTGGTAGTTCGTAACTCGTTACCGATAGGTGGAAACTCGAGTCTTGTATCTCAAGACGCGAAACTCGGAGCCCGTAACAGGTAACCGATAACTCGGAGCTCGTATGTTGTAGCTAGTAGCTCGTAACTCATTACTGATTACCTGAAGCTCGTATCTTGTGTCTCATAGCTCGCAACTCGTTACGATAAGTGGGAACTCGCATCTTGTATCTCGAACGCGTAACTAGTACCTCGTAGATCATAATCGTAATTCGTAACTCGTAACTCGTATATCGTAACTCGCAACTCGAAATTCTTAACTAAAAACTTGTAACTCTTAACTCGTAAATCGCAGCTTATAGCTCGCTTCCCATAACCAGGAACTCGTATCTTGTGTATCGTAGCTTGTATTTCATTACTAATAACGAGGATCTCGTACCTCGCCTCTCGTAGCTCGTAAATCGTTACCGATAAGTGGGAACTCGCAACATGTATCTCGTGACGCGTAACTCAGAACTTGGAACTCGTAACGCGTTACCGATAACTCGAAGCCTGTATCTTGTATATCTTACCTTGTAACTCGTTACCTATGACTCGGAACTCGTATCTTCTATCTCGGATCTCGCAAATCATTCCCGATGACCTGGAACTCGTATCCTAGATCTTGAAGATCGTAGCTCGTTACCAATAAGTGGGAACTCGCATATTGTA
The DNA here is from genome assembly GCA_949316355.1 of Bruchidius siliquastri. Taxonomy (NCBI): domain Eukaryota; kingdom Metazoa; phylum Arthropoda; class Insecta; order Coleoptera; family Chrysomelidae; genus Bruchidius; species Bruchidius siliquastri. The sequence goes on from OX438529.1 coordinate 24,656,386, forward strand.
TCTCGTGACGTGTAACTCAGAACTCGGTACTAGTAACGCGTTACCGATAACTCGGAGCTCGTATCTTGTATATCGTAACTCGTAACTCGTTACCCATACCTCGGAACTCGTATCTTATATATCGTAGCTTGTTTATCCATTGCTGAAAACCTGGAACTCATATCTTGCATCTCGTAGCTCGTAAATTTTTGCCGAATAAATGGGAACTCTCATCTTGTATCGCGTGACGCGTAACTCAGGACTCGGAACTCGGAACTCGAAAGTGTTACCGATAACTCGGAGCTCCTATCTAGTATCACTTATCTTGTAACTCGCAACTCGTAACCCGTAACTAGTTGCCCATAATTCGGAACTCGAATCTTGATCTCGGATCTTGTTAGTGAATGACGATAACCTCGAACTCGTATCCTAGATCTAGTAGTTCGTATCTCGTTACCAATAGGTGGAACTCGCATCTTGTAACTCATGACGCAAAACTCAGAACTCGTATCTTGTATCTGGTAGCTCGTAACTCTTTACTGATTACCTGGAAATCGTATCTTGTGTATCGTAGCTTGTCACCCATTACCAATAACTCGGAGCTCGTATCTTGTAAATCGTAACTCGTAACTTGTTACCCATAACTCGGAACTCGTATCTTATATATCGTAACTTGTTTATCCATTACCGAAAACCTGGAACTCATATCTTGCACCTCGTAGCTCGTAAATTGTTACCGATAAGTGGGAACTCTCATCTTGTAAATCGTGACGCGTAACTCAGGATTAGGAACTCGGAACTCGAAAGTGTTATCGATAGCTCGGAGCTCGTATCTAGTATCACTTATCTTGTAACTTGCAACTCGTAACCCGTAAATCGTTGCCCATAACTCGGAACTCGAATCTTGATCTCGGATCTTGTGAATGAATGACGATAACCTCGAACTCGTATACTAGATCTAGTAGTTCGTAACTCGTTACCCATAGGTGGAAACTCGCATCTTGTAACTCATGACGCAAAACTCAGAATTCGGAACTAGTAACAGGTAACCGATAGCTCGGAGCTTGTATCTTGTAACTCGTAACTCGTTACCCATAACTTGGAACTCGTATCTTGTGTCTCGTAGCTCGTAACTCGTTACGATGAGTGGGTACTCGCATCTTGTATCTTGTAACTCGTAACTAGTACCTCGTAGATCGTAAATCGTAATTCGTAACTTGTAACTCGTATATCGTAACTCGCAACTCGAAACTCGTAAATCGCAGCTTATAACTCGCTACTCATATCCCGTAACTCGCATCTTGTGTATCGTAGCTTGTAACCCATTATCAATAACAAGGAGCTCGTATCTTGCCCCTCGTAGCTCGTAAATCGTTACCGATAAGTGGGAACTCGCAAATTGTATCTCGTGACGCGTAACTCAGACCTTGGAACTCGTAACGCGTTACCGATAACTCGGAACTTGTATCTTGTATCTCTTATCTTGTAACTCATAACTTGTAACTCGTTACCTATGACTCGATACTCGTATCTTCTATCTCGGATCTCGCAAATCATTGCCGGTAACCTGGAACTGGTATCCTAGATCTTGAAGATCGTAGCTCGTTACCAATAAGTGGGAACTCGCATCTTGTATCTCGTGACGTATAACTCAGAACTCGGAACTAGTAACGCGTTACCGATAACTCGGAGCTTGTATCTTGTAACTAGTAACTCGTAACTCGTTACTCAGAACTCGTATCTTATATATCGTAACTTGCAACCCATTACCGATAACCTGGAACTCGTATCTTGCATCTCGCAGCTCGTAAATCGTTACCGATAAGTGGGAACTCGCAACTTGTATCTCGTGACGCGTAACTCACGACTCGGAACTCGAAAGCGTTACCGATAACGCGGAGCTCGCATCTTGTATCACTTACCTTGTAACTCGTAAGCCGTAACTCGTTGCCCATAACTCGGAACTCGAACCTCGATCTTGGATCTTGTAAATCAATGACGATAACCTCTAACTCGTATCCTAGATCTCTTAGTGCGTATCTCGTTACCGATAGCTGGAAACTCGCATCTTGTATCTCATGACGCGAAACTCAGAACTCGGAACTCGTAACGCGTAACTGATAACTCGGAGCTCGTAACTTGTAACTCGTAACTCGTTACCCATAACTCGGAACTCGTATCCCGTATCTAGTAGCTCGTACTAATTACTGATTACCTGGAACTCGTATGTTGTGTCTCGCAGCTCGTAACTCGTTACGATAAGTGGGAACTCGCATCTTGTATCTCGTAACTCCTTACTAGTACCTCGTAGATCGTAAGTCGTAATTCTTAACTCGTAACTCGTATATCGTTACTCGCAACTCGAAACTCGTAACTGGAAACCCGTAACTCGTAACTCGTAAATCGCAGCTTATAACACGCTACTCATAACCCGGAACTCGTATCTTGTGTATCGTAGCTTGTAACCCATTACCAATAACAAGGAGGTCGTATCTCGCCTCACGTAGCTCGTAAATCGTTACTGATAAGTGGGAACTCGCAACTTGTATCTCGTGACGCGTAACTCAGAACTCGGAACTAGTAACGCGTTACCGATGACTCTGAGCTCGTATCTTGTATCACTTACCTTGTATCTTGCAACTGGTAACCCGTAACTCGTTGCCCATAACTCGGAACTCGAATCTTGATCTCGGATCTTGTAAATCGAGGACGATAAGCTTGAACTCGTATCTTAGATCTAGTAGTTGGTAACTCGTTACCGATAGGTGGAAACTTGCATCTTGTATCTCTTGACGCGAAACTCAGAACTCGGAACTCGTATCGCGTAACCGATAACTCGGTGCGCGTATCTTGTAACTCGTAACTCGTTACAGATAACTCGGAACTCGTATCTTGTATCTAGTAGCTCGTAACTCATTACTGATCACCTGGAACTCGCATCTTGTGTCTCGCAGCTCGTAACTGGTTACGATAAGTGGGAACTCGCATCTTTTATCTCGTAACTCATAACCCGGAACTCGTATCTTGTGTATTGTAGCTTGTTACCCATTACCATTAACAAGGAAATCGTATCTTGCATCTCGTAGCTCGTAAATCGTTACCAATAAAAGGGAACTCGCATATTGTATCTCGTAACTCGTAACTAGTACCTCGTAGATCGTAAGTCGTAATTCGTAACTCGTAACTCGAAACTTGTAGCTCGTAAATCGCAGCTTATAACTCGCTACCCATAATCCGGAACTCGTACCTTGTGTATCGTAGCTTGTAACCCATTATTAATAACAAGGAATTCGTATCATAGATCTAGTAGTTTGTAACTCGTTACCGATAGGTGGAAACTCGCATCTTGTATCTCATGACACTAAACTCAGAACTCGGAACTCGTAACGCGTAACCGACAACTCGGTGCGCATATCTTGTAACTCGTAACTCGTTACCCATAACTCGGAACTCCTATCTTGTATCTAGTAGCTCGTAACTCATTACTGATCACCTGGAACTCGCATCTTGTGTCTCGCAGCTCGTAACTGGTTACGATAAGTGGGAACTCGCATCTTTTATCTCGTAACTCATAACCCGGAAGCCGTATCTTGTGTATCGTACCTTGTAACCCATTACCAATAACAAAGAACTCGTATCTTACCTCTCGTAGTTCGTAAATCGTTACCAATAAATGGGAACTCGCATCTTCTATCTCGTGACGCGTAACTCAGGCCTTGTAACTCATAACGCGTTACCGATAACTCGGAGCTTGTATCTTGTATCTCTTACCTTGTAACTCGTAAGTCGTAACACTTAACCCGTAACCCATTACTCGGACCTCGTATCTTTTATCTCGGATCTCGCAAATCATTGCCGATAACCTGGAACTCGTATCCTAGATCATGAAGATCGTAACTCGTTAACAATAAGTGGGAACTCGCATCTCGTATCTTGTGACGTGTAACTCAGAACTCGGAGCTCGTAACACGTTACCGATAACTCGGAGCTCGTATCTTATATACCGTAACTTGTAATCCATCACCGATAACCTGGAACTTGTATCTCGCATCTCGTTGCTCGTAAATCGTTACCGATAAATGGGAACACGCATCTTGTATCTCGTGACGCGTAACTCAGTACTCGGAACTCGAAAGTGTTACCGATAACTCTGAGCTCGTATATTGTATCACTTACCTTGTATCTCGCAACTCGTAACCCGTAACTCGTTGCCCATAACTCGGAACTCGAATCTTGATCTCGGATCTTGTAAATCGATGACGATAAGCTTGAACTCGTATCTTAGATCTAGTAGTTGGTAACTCGTTACCGATAGGTGGAAACTCGCATCTTGTATCTCTTGACACGAAACTCAGAACTCGGAACTCGTAACGTGTAACCGACAACTCGGTGCGCGTATCTTATAACTCGTAACTCGTTACAGATAAGTCGGAACTCGTATCTTGTATCTAGTAGCTCGTAACTCATAACTGATTACCTGGAACTCGTATTTTGCATCTCGTAGCTCGTAAATCGTTACCGATAAATGGGAACTCGCATCTTGTATCTCGTGACGTGTAACTCAGGACTCGGAACTAGAAAGTGCTACCAATAGCTCGGAGCTCGTGTCTTGTATCACTTACCTTGTAACTCGTAACTCGTAACCCGTAACTCGTTGCCCATAACTCGGAACTCGAATCTTGACCTCGGATATTGCAAATCAATGACGACAACCTCGAACTCGTATCCTAGATCTGGTAGTTCGTAACTCGTTACCGATAGGTGGAAACTCGAGTCTTGTATCTCAAGACGCGAAACTCGGAACCCGTAACAGGTAACCGATAACTCGGAGCTCGTATGTTGCAGCTAGTAGCTCGTAACTCATTACTGATTACCTGAAGCTCGTATCTTGTGTCTCATAGCTCGCAACTGGTTACGATAAGTGGGAACTCGCATCTTGTATCTCGAACTCGTAACTAGTACCTCGTAGATCGTAATCGTAATTCGTAACTCGTAACTCGTATATCGTAACTCGCAACTCTAAATCCTTAACTCGAAACTTGTAACTCTTAACTCGTAAATCGCAGCTTATAACTCGCTACCCATAACCAGGAACTCGTATCTTGTGTATTGTAGCTTGTATTTCTTTACTAATAACGAGGATCTCGTACCTCGCCTCTCGTAGCTCGTAAATCGTTACCTATAAGTGGGAACTCGCATATTGTATCTCGTAACTCGTAACTAGTACCTCGTAGATCGTAAGTCGTAATTCGTAAATCGTAACTCGAAACTCGTAGCTCGTAAATCGCAGCTTATAACTCGCTACCCATAATCCGGAACTCGTACCTTTTGTATCGTAGCTTGTAACCCATTACCAATAACAAGGAACTCGTATCTTGCCTCTCGTATCTGGTAAATCGCTACCGATAAGTGGGAACTCGCAACTTGTGTCTCGTGACGCGTAACTCAGAACTTGGATCTCGTAACACGTAACCGATAGCTCGGAGCTCGTATCTTGTAACTCGTAACTCGTTACCCATAACTCGGAACTCGTATCTTGTATCTAGTAGCTCGCAACTCATTACTGATTACCTGGAACTCGTATCCTGTGTCTCGTAGGTCGTAACTCGTTACGATAAATGAGAACTCGCAATTTGAAACTCGTTACTCGTAAATCGTTACCGATAAATGGGAACACGCATCTTGTATCTCGTGACGCGTAACTCAGTACTCGGAACTCGAAAGTGTTACCGATAACTCTGAGCTCGTATATTGTATCACTTACCTTGTATCTCGCAACTCGTAACCCGTAACTCGTTGCCCATAACTCGGAACTCGAATCTTGATCTCGGATCTTGTAAATCGATGACGATAAGCTTGAACTCGTATCTTAGATCTAGTAGTTGGTAACTCGTTACCGATAGGTGGAAACTCGAGTCTTGTATCTCAAGACGCGAAACTCGGAACCCGTAACAGGTAACCGATAACTCGGAGCTCGTATGTTGTAGCTAGTAGCTCGTAACTCATTACCTGAAGCTCGTATCTTGTGTCTCATAGCTCGCAACTGGTTACGATAAGTGGGAACTCGCATCTTGTATCTCGAACTCGTAACTAGTACCTCGTAGATCGTAATCGTAATTCGTAACTCGTAACTCGTATATCGTAACTCGCAACTCGAAATTCTTAACTCGAAACTTGTAACTCTTAACTCGTAAATCGCAGCTTATAACTCACTACCCATAATCCGGAACTCGTACCTTGTGTATCGTAGCTTGTAACCCATTACCAATAATAAGGAACTCGTATCCTAGATCTAGTAGTTCGTAACTCGTTACCGATAGGTGGAAACTCGCATTTTGTATCTCATGACGCGGAACTCAGAATTCGGAACTTGTATCAGGTAACCGATAACTCGGAGCTCGTATCTTGTAACTCGTAACTCGGAACTCATATCTTGTATCTAGTAGCTCGTAACTCATTACTGATTACCTGGAACTCGTATATTGTGTCTCGTAGCTCGTAACTAGTGCCTCGTAGATCGTAAGTCGTAATTCGTAACTCGTAACACGTAACCGATGACTCGGAGCTCGTATCTTGTAACTCCTAACTCGTTACCCATAACTCGGAACTCGTATATTTTATCTAGTAGCTCGCAACTCATTACTGTTTACCTGGAACTCGTATCCTGTGTCTCGTAGGTCGTAACTCGTTACGATAAATGAGAACTCGCAACTTTAAACTCGTTACTCGTAAATCGCAGCTTATAACTCGCTACTCATAACCCGGAACTCGTATCTTGTGTATTGTAGCTTGTTACCCATTACCAATAACAAGGAAATCGTATCTTGCATCTCGTAGCTCGTAAATCGTTACCAATAAAAGGGAACTCGCATATTGTATCTCGTAACTCGTAACTAGTACCTCATAGATCGTAACTCGTAATTCGTAACTCGTAACTCGAAACTTGTAGCTCGTAAATCGCAGCTTATAACTCGCTACCCATAATCCGGAACTCGTACCTTGTGTATCGTAGCTTGTAACCCATTATTAATAACAAGGAATTCGTATCATAGATCTAGTAGTTTGTAACTCGTTACCGATAGGTGGAAACTCGCTTCTTGTATCTCATGACGCGGAACCCAGAATTCGGAACTTGTATCAGGTAACCGATAACTCGGAGCTCGTATCTTGTAACTCGTAACTCGTTACCCATAACTCGGAACTCATATCTTGTATCTAGTAGCTCGTAATTCATTACTGATTACCTCGAACTCGTATCTTGTGTCTCGTAGCTCGTAACTCGTTACGATAAGTGGAGATTCGCATCTTGTATCTCGTAACTCGTAACCAGTGCCTCGTAGATCGTAAGTCGTAATTCGTAACTCGTAACTCGTAACTCGTATATCGTAACTCGCAACTCAAAAACTCGTAACTCGTAAATCGCAGCTTATAACTCGCTACTCATAACCCGGAACTTATATTTTGTGTATCGTAGCTTGTAGCCTATTACCAATAACAAGGACCTCGTATATTGCCTCTCGTAGCTCGTAAATCGTTACCGATAGGTGGGAACCCGCAACTTGCATCTCGTGACGCGTAACTCAGAACTTGGAACTCATAACGCGTTACCGATAACTCGTAGCTTGTATCTTGTATCTCTTACCTTATAACTCGTAACTCGTAACACTTAGCCCGTTACCCATTACTCGCAACTCGTATCTTCTATCTCGGATCTCGCAAATCATTGCCGATAACCTGGAACTCATATCCTAGATCTTGAAGATCGTAACTCGTTACCAATAAGTGGGAACTCGCATCTTGTATCTCGTGACGTGTAACCCAGAACTCGGAACTAGCAACGCGTTACCGATAACTCTAAGTTCGTATCTTGTATCACTTACCTTGTAAGTCGTAACTCGTATCTCGTAACTCGTTACCCATAACTCGGAACTCGAATCTTATATATCGTAACTTGTAATCCATTACCGATAACCTGGAACACGTATCTTGCATCTCGTTGCTTGTAAATCGTTACCGATGAGTGGAATATCGCATCTTGTATCTCGTGACGTGTAACCCAGAACTCGGAACTAGCAACGCGTTACCGATAACTCGAAGCTCGTATCTCGTATCACATACCTTGTAAGTCGTAACTCGTAACTCGTAACTCGTTACCCATAACTCGGAACTCGTATCTTATATATCGTAACTTGTAATCCATTACCGATAACCTGGAACACGTATCTTGCATCTCGTTGCTTGTAAATCGTTACCGATGAGTGGGATATCGCAACTTGTATCTCGTGACGTGTAACTCAGAACTTGGAACTCGTAATGCGTTACCGATAGCTCGGAGCTCGTATCTATATACCGTAACTTGTATTCCATCACCGATAACCTGGAACTCGTATCTTGCATCTCGTTGCTCGTAAATCGTTACCGATAAATGGGAACTCGCATCTAGTATCTCGTGACGCGTAACTCAGAACTCGGAACTCGAAAGTGTTACCATAACTCGGGGCTCGTATCTTGTGTCACTTACCTTGTAACTCATAACCCGTAACCCGTAACTCATTGCCCATAACTCCGAACTCGAATCTTGATATCGTATCTTGTAAATCAATGACGATAACCTCGAACTGGTATCCTAGATCTAGTAGTTCGTAACTTGTTACCGATAGGTGTAAACTCGCATCTTGTAACTCATGACGCAAAACTCAGAACTCGGAACTCGTAACCAATAACTCGGAGCTCGTACCTTGTGTATCGTAGCTTGTTACCCATTACCAATAGCAAGGAACTCGTATCTTGCCTCTCGTAGCTCGTAAATCGTTATCGATAAGTGGGAACTCGCAACTTGCATCTCGTGACGCGTAACTCATTACTGATTACCTGGAATTCGTATCTTGTGTTTCGTAGCTCGTAACTCGTTACGATAAGTGGAAACTCGCATCGTGTATCTCGTAACTCGTAACTAGTGCCTCGTAGATCGTAAGTCTTAATTCGTAACTCGTTACTCGTATATCGTAATTCGCAACTCGAAACTCGTAACTTGAAACTAGTAACTCGAAACTCGCAACTCGTAAATCGCAGCTTATAACTGGCTACTCAGAACCCAGAACTCGTATCTTGTGTATCGTAGCTTGTTACCCATTACGAATAACAAGGAACTCGTATCTTGCCTCTATAGATCGTAAATCGTTACCGATAAGTAGGAACTCGCAACTTGCATCTCGTGACACGTAACTCATTACTGATTACCTGGAATTCGTATCTTATGTCTCGTAGCTCGTAACTCGTTACTATAAGTGGAAACTCGCATCGTGTATCTCGTAACTCGTAACTAGTGCCTCGTAGATCGTAAGTCGTAATTCGTAGCTCGTAACTCGTATATCGTAACTTGCAACTCGAAACTCGTAACTCGTAACTCGTAACTCGTAACTCGTAAATCGCAGCTTATAACTCGCTACTCATAACCCGGTATCTTGTGTATCGTAGCTTGTAGCCCATTTCCAATAACAAGGAACTCGTATATTGCCTCTGGTAGCTCGTAAATCGTTACCGATAAGTGGGAACTCGCAACTTGCATCTCGTGACGCGTAACTCAGAACTTGTAACTCATAACGCGTTACCAATAACTCGGAGCTTGTATCTTGTATCTCTTACCTTGTAACTCGTAACTCGTAACACTTAACCCGTAACCCATTACTCGGAACTCGTATCTTCTATCTCGGATCTCGCAAATCATTGCCGATAACTTGGAACTCGTATCCTAGATCTAGTAGTTCGTAACTCGTTACCGATAGGTGGAAGCTCGCATCTTGTATCTCATGACGCGAAACTCAGAACTTGGAACTCGTAAAGCGTAACCGATAACTCGGAGCTCGTATCTTGTAACTCGTAACTCGTTACCCATAACTCGGAACACGTATCTTGTTTCTAGTAGCTCGTAACTCATTACTGATTACCTGGAACTCGAATCTTGTGTCTCGTAGCTCGTAACTCGTTACGATAAGTGGGAACTCGTATCTTGTATCACTTACCTTGTAAGTCGTAACTCGTAACTCGTTACCCATAACTCGAAACTCGTATCTTATATATCGTAACTTCTAATCCATTACCGATAACCTGGAACACGTATCTTGCATCTCGTTACTTGTAAATCGTTACCGATGAGTGGGATATCGCAACTTGTATCTCGTGACGCGTAACTCAGGACTCGGAACTCGAAAGTGTTACCGATAACTTGTAGCTCGTATCTTGTATCACTTACCTTGTAACTCGTAACCTGTAACTCGTTGCCCATAACTCCGAACTCGAATCTTGATCTCGTATCTTGTAAATCAATGACGATAACCTCGAACTGGAATCCTAGATCTAGTAGTTCGTAACTTGTTACCGATAGGTGTAAACTCGCATCTTGTAACTCATGACGCGAAACTCAGAACTCGGAACTCGTAACGCGTAACCGATAACTCGGAGCTCGTATCTTGTAACTCGTAACTCCTAACTAGTTACCCATAACTCGGAACTCGTATCTTGTATCTCGTAACGTGTAACTCAGAACCCGGAACTAGTAACGCGTTCCGATAACTCGGAGCTTGTATCTTATATATTGTAAGTTGTAATCCACTACCACTAACCTGGAACTCGTATCTTGCATCTCGTAGATTGTAAATCGTTATCGATAAATGGGAACACGCATCTTGTATCTCGTGACGATTAACTCAGGACTCGGAACTCGAATGCGTTACCGACAACTCGGAGCTCGTATATTGTCACTTACCTTGTAACTCGTAACCCGTAACCCGTAACTCGTTACCCATAACTCGGAACTCGAATCTTGATCTCGGATCTTGTAAATCGATGACGATAAGCTTGAACTTGTATCTTAGATCTAGTAGTTGGTAACTCGTTACCGATAGGTGGAAACTCGCATCTTGTATCTCTTGACACAAAACTCAGAACTCGGAACTCGTAACGTGTAACCGACAACTCGGTGCGCGTATCTTATAACTCGTAACTCGTTACAGATAAGTCGGAACTCGTATCTTGTATCTAGTAGCTCGTAACTCATAACTGATTACCTGGAACTCGTATTTTGCATCTCGTAGCTCGTAAATCGTTACCGATAAATGGGAACTCGCATCTTGTATCTCGTGACGTGTAACTCAGGACTCCGAACTAGAAAGTGCTACCAATAGCTCGGAGCTCGTGTCTTGTATCACTTACCTTGTAACTCGTAATTCGTAACCCGTAACTCGTTGCCCATAACTCGGAACTCGAATCTTGACCTCGGATATTGCAAATCAATGACGACAACCTCGAACTCGTATCCTAGATCTGGTAGTTCGTAACTCGTTACCGATAGGTGGAAACTCGAGTCTTGTATCTCAAGACGCGAAACTCGGAACCCGTAACAGGTAACCGATAACTCGGAGCTCGTATGTTGTAGCTAGTAGCTCGTGACTCATTACTGATTACCTGAAGCTCGTATCTTGTGTCTCATAGCTCGCAAATGGTTACGATAAGTGGGAACTCGCATCTTGTATCTCGAACTCGTAACTAGTACCTCGTAGATCGTAATCGTAATTCGTAACTCGTAACTCGTATATCGTAACTCGCAACTCGAAATTCTTAACTCGAAACTTGTAACTCTTAACTCGTAAATCGCAGCTTATAACTCGCTACCCATAACCAGGAACTCGTATCTTGTGTATTGTAGCTTGTATTTCTTTACTAATAACGAGGATCTCGTACCTCGCCTCTCGTAGCTCGTAAATCGTTACCTATAAGTGGAAACTCGCATATTGTATCTCTTAACTCGTAACTAGTACCTCGTAGATCGTAAGTCGTAATTCGTAACTCGTAACTCGTAACTCGTATATCGTTACTCGAAACTCGTCACTCGTAACTCGTAACTCGTAACTCGTAAATCGCAGCTTATAACTCGTTACTCATATCCCGGAAATCGCATCTTGTGTATCGTAGCTTGTAACCCATTATTAATAACAAGGAACTCGTATCTTGCCTCTCGTAGCTCGTAAATCGTTACCGATAAGTGGGAACTCGCAACATGTATCTCGTGACGCGTAACTCAGAACTTGGAACTGATAACGCGTTACCGATAACTCGAAGCCTGTATCTTGTATATCTTACCTTGTAACTCGTTACCTATGACTCGGAACTCGTATCTTCTATCTCGGATCTCGCAAACCATTGCCGATAACCTGGAACTCGTATCCTAGATCTTGAAGATCGTAGCTCGTTACCAATAAGTGGGAACTCGCATATTGTATCTCGTGACGTGTAACTCAGAACTCGGTACTAGTAACGCGTAACTGATAACTCGGAGCTCGTAACTTGTAACTCGTAACTCGTTACCCATAACTCGGAACTCGTATCCCGTATCTAGTAGCTCGTAACTAATTACTGATTACCTGGAACTCGAATGTTGTGTCTCGCAGCTTGTAACTCGTTAGGATAAGTGGGAACTCGAATCTTGTATCTCGTAACACGTAACTAGTACCTCGTAGATCGTAAGTCGTAATTCGTAACTCGTAACTGGTATATCGTAACTCGCAACTCGAAACTCGTAACTCGAAACTCGTAACTCGAAACTCGTAACTCGAAACTCGTAACTCGAAACTCGTAACTCGTCTTGAGAAATCGCAGCTTATAACTCGCTACTCGAATCCCGGAACTCGCATCTTGTGTATCGTAGCTTGTAACCCATTATCAATAACAAGGAACTCGTATCTTGTCTCATAGCTCGTAAATCGTTACCGATAAGTGGGAACTCGCAACTTGTATCTCGTGACACGTAACTCAGAACTTGGAACTCGTAACGCGTTACAGACATCTCGAAGCATGTATCTTGCATATCTTACCTTGTAACTCGTTACCTATGACTCGGAACTCATAGCTTCTATCTCGGATCTCGCAAATCATTGCCGGTAACCTGGAACTCGTATCCTAGATCTTGAAGATCGTAGCTCGTTACCAATAAGTGGGAACTCGCTTCTTGTATCTCGAGACGTGTAACTTAGAACTCGGAACTAATAACGCGTTACCGATAACTCGGAGCTTGTATCTCGTAACTCGTAACTCGTAACTCGTTACTCATAACTCAGAACTCGTACCTTATATATCGTAACTTGCAATCCATTACCGATAACCTGAAACTCGTATCTTATGCATCGTAGCTTGTAACCCATTACCAATAATAAGAAACTCGTATCTTGCCTCTCGTAGTTCGTAAATCGTTACCAATAAGTGGGAAATCGCTACTTGTATCTCGTGACGCATAACTCAGAACTTGGAACTCATAACGCGCTACCGATAACTCGGAGCCTGTATCTTGTATCTCTTAACTTGTAACTCGTAACTCGTAACTCGCTACTCATAACTCGGTGCGCATATCTTGTGTATCGTAGCTTGTAACACATTATCGATAACCTGGAACTCGTATCTTGCATCTCGTAGCTCGTAAATCGTTACCGATAAATGGGAACTCGCATTTTGTATCTCGTGACGCGTAACTCAGGACTCGGAACTCGAAAGTGTTACCGATAAGTCGAAGCTCGTATCTTGTATCACTTACCTTGTAACTCGTAACTCGTAACCCGTAACTCGTTGCCCATAACTCGGAACTCGAATCTTGATCTTGGATCTTGTAAATCAATGACGTTAACCTCGAACTCGTATCCTAGATCTAGTAGTCCGTAACTCATTACTGATAGGTGGAAACTCGCATCTTGTATCTCATGACGAGAAACTCACAACTCGGAACTCGTAGCGCGTGACCGATAACTCGGTGCGCGTATCTTGTAACTCGTAACTCGCTACCAATAACTCGGAACTCGTATCTTGTTTCTAGTAGCTCGTAACTCATTACTGATTACCTGGAACTCGTGTCATGTGTCTCGTAGCTCGTAACTCGTTACGATAAGTGGGAAATCGCAAATTGTATCTCGTGACGCGTAACTCGGAACTTGGATCTCGTATCGTGTTACCGATAACTCAGAGCCTGTATCTTGTATCTCTTACCTTGTAACTCGTAACTCGTTACCCATTGTTCGGAACAGGTATCTTCAATCTCGGATCTCGCAAATCATTGCCGATAACCTGGAACTCGTATCCTAGATCTTGAAGGTCGTAACTCGTTACCAATAAGTGGGAACTCGCATCTTGTATCTCGTGACGTGTAACTCAGAACTCGGAACTAGTAACGCGTTACCGATAACTCGTGACTCGTAACTCGTTACCCATAACTCGGAACTTGTATCTTATATATCGTAACCTGTAATCCATTACCGATTACCTTGTATATCGTTGCTAGTAAATCGTTACCGATAAATGGGAACTCGCATCTTGTATCTCGTGACGTTTAACTCAGGACTCGGAACTCGAAAGTGTTACCGATAACTCGGAGCTCGTATCTTGTATCACTTACCTTGTAACTCGTAACTCGTAACCCGTAACTCGTTGCATATTACTCGGAACTCGATTCTTGATCTCGGATCTTGTAAATCAATGACGATAACCTCGAACGCGTATCCTAGATCTACTAGTTCGTAACTCGATACCGATAGGTGGAAACTCGCATCTTGTATCTCGTAACTCGTAACTAGTGCCTCGCAGATCGTAAGTCTTAATTCGAAACTCGTAACTCGTATATCGTAGCTCGCAACTCGAAACTCGTAACTCGTAACTCGAAACTCGTAACTCGAAACTCGTAACTCGAAACTCGTAGCTCCTAACTCGTAACTCGTAAATCGCAGCTTATATATCGCTACTCATAACCCGGAACTCGTATCTTGTGTATCGTACCTTGTAAGCCACCACCGATAACAAGGAAGACGTATATTGCCTCTCATTTCTGGTAAATCGTTACCGATATGTGGGAACTCGTAACTTGTAACTCGTAACGCATAACTCCGAACTTGAACTCGTAACGCGTTACCGATAACTCGGAGCTTGTATCTTGTATCTCTTACCTTGTAACTCGTAACTCGCAACTCGTAACTCGTAACTCGTATCTCGTAACTCGTACCTCGTAACTCGTAACTCGTTACCCATTACTCGGAACGCGTATCTTGTATCTAGAAGCTCGTAACTCATTACTGATTACCTGGAACTCGTATCTTGTGTATCGTAGCTCGTAACTCGTTACGATAAGTGGGAACTTCCATCTTGTATCTCGTAACTCAAAACTCGGAACTCGTATCTTATGTATCGTAGCTTGTAACAAATTACCAATAACAAGGAACTCGTATCTTGCCTCTCGTAACTCGTAAATCGTTACCGATAAGTGGGAACTCGCAACTTGTATCTCGTGACGCGTAACTCAGAACTTGGAACTCGTAACGCGTTACCGATAACTCGGAGCTTGTATCTAGTATCACTTACCCTGTAACTCGCAACTCGTAACACGTAACTCGTAACTCGTAACTCGTAACTCGTAACTCGTAACTCGTAACTCGTAACTCGTAACTCGTAACTCGTAACTCGTAACTCGTAACTCGTAACTCGTAACTCGTAACTCGTAACTCGTAACTCGTAACTCGTAACTCGTAACTCGTAACTCGTAACTCGTAACTCGTAACTCGTAACTCGTAACTCGTAACTCGTAACTCGTAACTCGTAACTCGTAACTCGTAACTCGTAACTCGTAACTCGTAACTCGTAACTCGTAACTCGTAACTCGTAACTCGTAACTCGTAACTCGTAACTCGTAACTCGTAACTCGTAACTCGTAACTCGTAACTCGTAACTCGTAACTCGTAACTCGTAACTCGTAACTCGTAACTCGTAACTCGTAACTCGTAACTCGTAACTCGTAACTCGTAACTCGTAACTCGTAACTCGTAACTCGTAACTCGTAACTCGTAACTCGTAACTCGTAACTCGTAACTCGTAACTCGTAACTCGTAACTCGTAACTCGTAACTCGTAACTCGTAACTCGTAACTCGTAACTCGTAACTCGTAACTCGTAACTCGTAACTCGTAACTCGTAACTCGTAACTCGTAACTCGTAACTCGTAACTCGTAACTCGTAACTCGTAACTCGTAACTCGTAACTCGTAACTCGTAACTCGTAACTCGTAACTCGTAACTCGTAACTCGTAGCTCGTAACTCGTAACTCGTAACTCGTAACTCGTAACTCGTAACTCGTAACTCGTACCTCGTAACTCGTAACTCGTAACTCGTAACTCGTAACTCGTAACTCGTAACTCGTAACTCGTAACTCGTAACTCGTAACTCGTAACTCGTAACTCGTAACTCGTAACTCGTAACTCGTAACTCGTAACTCGTAACTCGTAACTCGTAACTCGTAACTCGTAACTCGTAACTCGTAACTCGTAACTCGTAACTCGTAACTCGTAACTCGTAACTCGTAACTCGTAACTCGTAACTCGTAACTCGTAACTCGTAACTCGTAACTCGTAACTCGTAACTCGTAACTCGTAACTCGTAACTCGTAACTCGTAACCCGTAACTCGTAACTCGTAACTCGTAACTCGTTACCCATAACTCGGAACTCGTATCTTATTGAACGTTGAAGCGGCAACGCGGCATGTTGTTTGTTTTGTTTCGGCAAACATAATTTAAGATTTATCGAAATTTTTACAAACTTTAATTAGTAAAAGTGTTGTGAAATCATTGTTTAGTGCGTTTTATTCGTGTGTAAAATAAAGGAGACCCTGAAATCATCCAATTTTCAGCTGAGTTGAATAGTTGTTTTCCGACCAAAAACGTGATTAGCTGGGCGTCGTTGCCAAACCTTCTCATTAGAAAATCCTAATTTACAATGTCCTGTGCAAAATGTGAAAAATCTATAAGTGATGAAGATAAAAAGTACAAAATAATATGTGATTTTTGCAAGGGTGCTTATTGTGTCGGCTGTTCTGGCTTGACAACATCTGAGGCGCATGTAACAAGATTGTCCAAAAGAATCTTGTTATTTGCCTGTGAAAACTGCAATCCCATCGCTGTTAACTCAGTTAAAACTTTTAATGCTTCAATAGACTCGAGACTACAGACTTTGAAGACAGGGTTAAGGAACTTAATACAAGTTTGAGTGGTCAGTTACTGGATATCAAAGGCTCTCTGAATGAATGTCGTTTGACTCCAAATACCAATTCAGCAAATAATAAGATCCAAAAGAAGCAAGTTGAAGTAAAAATTGATAAACCATACACTTCTGGTGCACACACCGCTGGGCTGAAGAGGTTTACCGCAGCAATCACATCACCTTTGCCACCTGGAGCTTCTACATCTTATGTAACAAAACCGAATGTTCAAGAAGCAGTAGATCGAGCTAAACTAAATACCATAATTAACCTAAATGTACAAGGCGACAACCCAGTTTTCAAATCGCCTGGCACAAAATTTTCTCATCAGCAACAGGGAAAAAAACACGCTGACTCAGTTCGTAACTCCAGAAATCTTGATGTAACTAGACCAGCGCCCCAGCAAGGCACGAACCAGAACATAACCAGTCTTCGGGCTGCTGCACACTCTAGTACCCTTCTGTCAGACTATGCTTGGTTGTTTTTGTCTGGTTTCACCACTGACACTACACCAGAATCAATTGCTAACTATGTCAAAGACTGCACTGGCCTAAAGGATTGCAGGTGTGAAAAGCTACTTACAAGAAAGGACAAATGGAAAAGTTCATTTAAAATTGGTGTTCCTCAGGACCATGCTAAGGAGCTGCTGAATCCTGACATATGGCCATCTGGTATACTTTTTAACCATTTTATCAATCTCAGACGCTCTCCAAAGAACAACAAAAACAACAAGAACCAGGGAGAAGTGATCAACACAGAAACTTAACTGGATGCAAACAGGTGAGTGGTTCTCTAAATGTTCTGCATCTTAACATACAATCTCTTAAAAATAAAGTAAATTTAATAGATGCTTTTTTAATTGATAAAAACTATAATGTTCTTTGTTTCAATGAACATTGGCTAAACAAGGAAGAACTACCATTGGTTAACATTGATGGATTCGTGCCTGTAACTGGCTTTTGTAGAACTGTTCGGAAACATGGCGGTGTAGCTATTTTTGTTAAAAATGATTTAAAAACGGTTCATTTGCCATTTGATGCTTCCTATCTATCGAGAGAGTTGGATTTTGAGCTAGCAGGCTTGATTATAAATAACATCCAAATTTGCTCAGTATATCACTCTCCTGATGGAGACTTTACATCTTATGTGCAGGGACTGACCAAACTGTTGGATGCTCTGGACATTAACAAGGGTATCGTCCTGACAGGAGATTTCAATGTGCATTTTCAGACAAGATCGTTGGAGGCCCAGATTCTGGTGGATACTTTTGAATCATATGGTATGATTCAACTTGTCTCGGAGAGCACTAGAAATAGTGCTTGCCTAGACAATGTTTTCACTAATTTAATTAACAACAACCACAGTGCACAGGTGATCGACCCTGGTTTATCAGATCATAGGGCTATATCCATAAGTTTTCCTTGTTTTGAACCAAGAAACACTGGGGATGGTCTTAGGATTGTATATAGACCAATTACTGATATGGGATTGTTGCAACTGGTGAACCAAGTTAGAGACATAAACTGGTCTTAACTTGACGAGCAGACGCTCTCACCAAGTGAGAAGTTTGATTCATTTATTAATTTAATCTTAAACGTTTGCAACTCGTCATTTCCAGAAAAGACTAGGGTTGCTAAACAGAGTAGCTCCTATGGGCATAGGCAAATACTCTGGTTTAGTGATGATCTTAGGCGAGAGAGAGAATTCTTGAAGTTTCTAACGTCCTTGCGCGCTACTAATCCTAATTTTGTGCCTAATGATGTAATTAAATCTCTAAGATATAATTATAAGAAAAAAATAGAAGCTAGTAAAAAACTTGCAAATGATCGACATATTACAAATGCTAGAAACAAGGGTAAAGCAATATGGGAGGTCATAAAGAATAATAACCCTCTCACCACTACCTCAGTGGCTCACAATATTGATGCTGAGTGTTTTAATACATATTTTTCTCAGATTGCGCAAAACATCATTAAAGTTTTGCCCAAGTCCAATAATGATCCCCTTAGCTATCTTGATAATTTATCAGTTAACCCCAACTTAATATTCCATTTTAAAACAATCACTTTTATTGAGATGCGAGAAATCATTGACGAAGTTAAAAACAGCACCAGCAGGGATCATTTTGGAATAACGACTAAGATTTTAAAAAGTATCAAAGAAACAATTCTTTATCCCTTGACCAAATTAATAAATTTTTGTATTGCATCAGGTACTTTCCCAAACTTGCTGAAGATCGCACGGGTAGTACCAATTCATAAGCAGGGAGATGTTGAAGAGACTTCCAATTATAGACCCATATCTATTTTGCCATTATTTGGCAGAATCTTTGAGGCAGTTCTGAAGAAGCAAATATGTGCTTATTTGGAAACACATGTATTATTTAATCCCAGGCAGTTTGGTTTTCGCACCAACAAATCAACCACAGCCGCAATTAATCACTTAATAGCATTTGTTCAGGACTGCTTTGAGGGTAAAAGATATGCTCAGGCTCTGTTTTTTGACCTCACAAAGGCCTTCGATTGTGTGTCTCATGATCTTTTGGTTAGGAAGCTCCAGTCTTATGGCTTTGCTGATTGCAGCTTAAATTTATTAAAGTCGTATCTTACTGACAGGCAGCAGTATGTGTCGTACAACATGAAAACCTCTGGTAGGCTCCCGGTTTGTCACGGAGTGCCTCAGGGGTCTGTCTTGGGTCCGGTTCTGTTCCTGTTGTTTATAAATGACATAGGTTTCTGCATGTCTTCTCCATCTACAGACGTCATACTATTTGCTGATGATACAACTGCTGTCGGTTCGGCTGATGACCTGGTGGGACTGGACGGATTGGTCGTGGATATGCAGTCACGTCTCCTCAATTGGTTCCTGGCTAACAAATTGAGCGTAAATGATGCTAAGACGCAGACTCTCACGTTCTGTCTCAGACCTAATAGCACCGAGGTGCAGCCAGTAAAGTTTCTGGGAGTCATCCTTGATTCCAAATCAACATGGGAAGTACACTGCGAAAGTGTTATAAAAAAGATCAACAAGGGCATATATGCTCTTAGGAACTTGAAAAATTGCGTGTCGGTCGGTGTCTTATTGAGCGCATACTATGCATATGTCCATTGCCATCTGGCATATGCTCTTCTGTGCTGGGGACACTCTGCACATGCCACAAGAGTGTTCGCAGTGCAGAGGAGAGGTGTGAGAGTTATTGCTGGCCTGAAATATGGGGAATGTTGTAGACAGGCTTTTGTATCATTGGGTGTACTCACTTTACCATCCTTATATATATTTACATGTCTAGTACATGTAAAGAGACATCTGGAGAGGTATACACGAAATCGCGATTTTCACTCCTACAACACCAGAGGCAAGGACGACCTGTCAATTAATCATAGTAGAACTACGCGAGCCAGGGATGGGACAAAACACTATGGAATAAAATTCTACAATGCTCTTCCATTTGAAATCAAACAGCTACAGCAGAAGGCTTTTGAAACAAGAATTAAGAGATTTTTTAAAACAAATGCATTTTTCAGTGAGGAGGAGTTCCTCACCAGTAACATGATTATGTAGAACATTTTGAGAAACACTATCTATTTATGTATGTATTTATAAGTATCAGAGTATATATAATAAAAATAAATTAACACTAATACTTGAAATGTATAAAATGTAATCTTATTCACTAAGGGCTAAATGTAGTGTCTTTGCTTTCCAACAATTGTAAATTGTAACATTTATTTGTTGATGTAATGTGTCTTCTGAATCCATACATGTTTTTAGTGTCTTAATACTTTTAATTTCTAAACAACACTTTTTCGTGGTTTTAAATATTTTATTGTATTGTGACGTATGAAAATACTTTCTATGTATGTACTGTCATGAATAAATATTGTATTGTATTGTATTGTATTGTATTATATATTGTAACTTATAATCCACTACCAATAACCTGGAACTCGTATCTTGCATCTCGTAGCTCGTAAATCGTTACCGATAAATGGGAACACGCATCTTGTATCTCATGACGTTTAACTCAGGACTCGGAACTCGAAGGTGTTACCGACAACTCGGAGCTCGTATCTTGTATCACTTACCTTGTAACTCGTAACTCGTAACCCGTAACTCGTTGCCTATAATTTGGAACTCGAATCTTGATCTCGGATCTTGTAAATCAGTGACGATAACCTCGAACTCGTATCCTAGATCTAGTTGTTCGAAACTCGTTACCGATAGGTGGAAACTCGCATCTTGTATCTCATGACGCGTAACTCAGAACTTGGAACTCGTAACGTGTTAACGATAACTCGGAGCTTGTATCTTGTATCTCTTATCTTGTAACATGTAACTCGTAACTCGTTACCCATTACTCGGAACTCGTATCTTCTATCTCGGATCTCACAAATCATTGCCGATAACCTGGAACTCGTATCTTGCATCTCGTTGCTCGTAATTCGTTACCGATAAATGGGAACTCGCATCTTGTATCTCGTGACGCGTAACTCAGGACTCGGAACTCGAAGGTGTTACCGATAACTCGGAGCTCGTATCTTGTATCACTTACCTTGTAACCCGTATCTCGTAACCCGTAACTCGTTACCCATAACTCGGAAACTCATATCTTGTATCTAGTAGCTCGTAACTCATTACTGATTACCTGGAACTCATATCTTGTGTCTCGTAGCTCGTAACTCGTTACGATAAGTGGGACCTCGCATCTTGTATCTCGTAACTCGCAATAGTACCTTGTAGCTCGTAACTCGTAACCCGTAACTTGTTGCTCATAGCTCGGAATTCGAATCTTAATCTCGGATCTTGCAAATCAATGACGATAACCTCGAACTCGTATCCTAGATCTAGTAGTTCGTAACTCGTCACCGATAGGTGGAAACTCGCATCTTGTATCTCAAGACTAGGAACTCAGAACTCGGAACTCGTATCAGGTAACCGATAACTCGGAGCTCGTATCTTGTAACTTGTAACTCGTTACCCATAACTCGGAACTCATATCTTGTATCTTGTAGCTCGTAACTCATTACCGATTACCTGGAACTCGTATCTTGTGTCTCGTAGCTCGTAACTCGTTACGATAAGTGGGAATTCGCATCTTGTATCTCGTAACTCGTAACTAATACCTCCTAATTCGTAAGTCGTAATTCGTAACTCGTAACTCGTATATCGTAACTCGCAACTCGAAACCCGTAACTCGAAACTGGTAACTCGTAACTCGTAAATCGCAGCTTATAACTCGCTTCTCATAACCCAGAACTCGTGTTTTGTGTATCGTGGCTTGTAACCCATTACCAATAACAAGGAACTCGTATCTTGCCTCTCGTAGCTCGTAAATCGTTACCGATAAGTGGGAACTCGCAAATTGTATCTCGTGACGCGTAACTCAGAACTTGGAACTCGTAACGCGTTACCGATAACTCGGAGCTTGTATCTTGTGTCTCTTACCTTGTAATTCGTAACTCGTTCCTCGTCACTCGTTACCCATTACTCGGAACTCGTATCTTCCTTCCCGGATCTCACAAATCATTACCTATAACCTGGAACTCGGATCCTAGATCTGAAGATCGTAACTAGTTACCAATAAGCGGGAACTCACATCTTGTATTTCTTGACGTGTAACTCAGAAATCTGAACTAGAAACGCGTTACCGATAACTCGGAGCTCGTATCTTGTAACTCGTAACTCGTAACTCGTTACCCATAACTCGAAACTCGAATCTTGATCTCGGATCTTGTAAATCAATGACGATAGCCTCGAACTCGTATCCTAGATCTAGTAGTACTTAACCATTTACCGATATGCGGAAACTCGCATCTTGTATCTCATGACGCGTAAACTCAGAATTCGGAACTCGTAACGCGTAACCGATAACTCGGAGCTTGTATCTTGTATCTTATATCTCTTACCTTGTAACTCGTAACTTGTAACTCGTAACTCGGTACCTATGACTCGGAACTCGTATCTTCTATCTCGGATCTCGCAAATTATTGCCGGTAACCTGGAAATCGTATCCTAGATCTTGAAGATCGTAGCTCGTTACCAATAAACGGGAACTCACATCTTGTATCTCTTGACGTGTAACTCAGAAATCTGAACCAGAAACGCGTTACCGATAACTCGGAGCTCATATCTTGTAACTCGTAGCTCGTAACTCGTTACCCATAACTCGGAACTCGTATCATATATATCGTAACTTGTAATCCATTACCGATAACCTGGAACTCGTATGTTGCATCTCGTAGCTCGTAAATCGTTACCGATAAATGGGAACTCGCATCTTGTATCCCGTGAAGCATTACTCAGGACTCGGAACTCGAAAGTGTTACCGATAACTCGGAGCTCGTATCTTGTATCACTTACCTTGTAACTCGTAACTCGTAACCCGTAACCCGTTGCCCATAACTCGGAACTCGAATCTTGCTCTCGGATCTTGTAAATCAATGACGATAGCCTCGAACTCGTATCCTAGATCTAGTAGTACTTAACCATTTGCCGATATGCGGAAACTCGCATCGTGTATCTCATGACGCGTAAACTCAGAAATCGGAACTCGTAACGCGTAACCAATAACTCGGAGCTCGTATCTTGTAACTCGTAACTCGTTACCCTTACCTCGGAAGTCATATCTTGTATCTAGTAGCTCGCAACTCATTCCTGATTACCTGGAACTCGTATCTTGTGTCTCGTAGCTCGTAACTCGTTACGATGAGTGGAAACTCGCATCTTGTATCTCGTAACTCGTAACTAGTACCTCGTAGTAACTTGCAACTCGAAACTCGAAACTCGAAACTCGAAACTCGAAACTCGAAACTCGAAACTCGAAACTCGAAACTCGAAACTCGAAACTCGTAACTCGTAACTCATAACTCATAACTCGTAAATCGCAGCTTATAACTCGTACTACCTACCTCGTAGATCGTAAGTCGTAATTCTTAACTCGTAACTCGTATATCGTTACTCGCAACTCGAAACTCGTAACTGGAAACCCGTAACTCGTAACTCGTAAATCGCAGCTTATAACACGCTACTCATATCCCGGAACTCGCATCTTGTGTATCGTGGCTTGTAACCCATTACCAATAACAAGGAACTCGTATCTTGCCTCTCGTAGCTCGTAACTCGTTACGATAAGTGGGAACTCGCATCTTGTATCTCGTAACTCGTAACTAATACCTCCTAGTTCGTAAGTCGTAATTCGTAACTCGTAACTCGTAACTCGTAACTCGTAACTCGTAACTCGTAACTCGTAACTCGTAACTCGTAACTCGTAACTCGTAACTCGTAACTCGTAACTCGTAACTCGTAACTCGTAGCTCGTAACTCGTAACTCGTAAATCGCAGCTTATAACTCGCTACTCATATCCCGGAACTCGCATCTTGTGTATCGTAGCTTGTAACCCATTATCAATAACAAGGAACTCGTATCTTGCCTCTCGTAGCTCGTAAATCATTACCGATAAGTGGGAACTCGCAACTTGCATCTCGTGACGCGTAACTCAGGACTTGGTACTCATAACGCGTTACCGATAACTCGGAGCTTGTATCTTGGATCTCTTACCTTGTAACTCGTAACTCGTAACTCGTAACACTTAACCCGTTACCCATTACTCAGAGCTCGTATCTTCTCTCTCGGATCTCGCAAATCATTGCCGATAACCTGAAACTCGTATCCTAGATCATGAAGATCGTAACTCGTTACCAATAAGTTGGAACTCGCATCTCGTATCTCGTGAGGTGTAACTCAGAACTCGGAACTCGTAACACGTTACCGATAATTCGGAGCTCGTATCTTATATACCGTAACTTGTAATCCATCACCGATAACCTAGAACACGTATCTTGCATCTCATTGCTTGTAAATCGTTACCGATAAGTGGGATATCGCAACTTGTATCTCGTGACGCGTAACTCAGAACTTGGAACTCGTAACACGTTACCGATAACTCGGAGCTCGTATCTTATATACCGTAACTTGTAATCCATCACCGATAACCTGGAACTCGTATCTTGCATCTCGTTGCTCGTAAATCGTTACCGATAAATGGGAACTCGCATCTAGTATCTCGTGACGCGTAACTCAGGGCTCGGAACTCGAAGGTGTTACCGATAACTCGTTGCCCATAACTCCGAACTCGAATCTTGATCTGGTATCTTGTAAATCAATGACGATAACCTCGAACTGGTATCCTAGATCTAGTAGTTCGTAACTCGTTACCGATAGGTGTAAACTCGCATCTTGTGACTCATGACGCAAAACTCAGAACTCGGAACTCGTAACGCGTAACCAATAACTCGGAACTCGTATCTTCTATTTCGGATCTCGCAAATCATTGCCGATAACGTGGAACTCGTATCCTAGATCTTGAAGATCGTAGCTCGTTACCAACAAGTGGGAACTCGCATCTTGTATCTCGTGACGTGTAACTCAGAACTCGGAACTAGTAACGCGTAACCGATAACTCGGAGCTCGTATCTTGTAAATCTTAACTCGTAACTCGTTACCTATAACTTGGAACTCGTATCTTATATATCGTAACTTGTTTATCCATTACCGAAAACCTGGAACTCATATCTTGCATCTCGTAGCTCGTAAATTGTTACCGATAAATGGGAACTCGCACTTGTATCTCGTGACGCGTAACTCAGGACTCGGAACTCGAAAGTGCTACCGATAACTCGGAGCTCGTATCTTGTAACTCGTAACTCGTAACTCGTAACTCGTAACTCGTAACTCGTAACTCGTAACTCGTAACTCGTAACTCGTAACTCGTAACTCGTAACTCGTAACTCGTAACTCGTAACTCGTAACTCGTAACTCGTAACTCGTAACTCGTAACTCGTAACTCGTAACTCGTAACTCGTAACTCGTAACTCGTAACTCGTTACCCATAACTCGGAACTCGTATCTTATATATTGTAACTTGTAATCCACTACCAATGACCTGGAACTCGTATCTTGCATCTCATAGCTCGTAAAACGTTTCCGATAAATGGGAACTCGCATCTTGTATCTCGTGACGTTTAACTCAGGACTCGGAACTCGAAGGTGTTACCGACAAACGACTCGTATCTTGTGTCTCGTAGCCTGTAACTCGTTACGATAAGTGGGTACTCGCATCTTGTATCTCGTAACTCGTTACTAGTACCTCGTAGATCGTAAGTCATAATTCGTAACTCGTAACTCGTATATCGTAACTCGCAACTCGAAACTCGTAACTCGTAATCGCAGCTTATAACTCGCTACTCATATCCCGGAACTCGCATCTTGTGTATCGTAGCTTGTAACCCATTATCAATAAACTCGTATCTTGCCTCTCGTAGCTCGTAAATCGTTACCGATAAGTGGGGACTGGCAACTTGTATCTCGTGACGCGTAACTCAGAACTTGGAACTCGTAACGCGTTACCGATAACTCGGAGCTTGTATCTTGTATCTCTTATCTTGTAACTCGTAACTCGTAACCTATGACTCGAAACTCGTACCTTCTATCTCGGATCTCGCAAATCATTGCCGGTAACCTGGAACTCGTATCCTAGATCTTGAAGATCGTAGCTCGTTACCAATAAGTGGGAACTCGCATCTTGTATCTCGTGACGTGTAACTCAGAACTAGGAACTAGAAACGCGTTACCGATAACTCGGAGCTCGTATTTTGTAACTCGTAACTCGTAACTCGTTACCCATAACTCGGAACTCGTATCTTATATATTTTAACTTGTAATCCACTACCAATAACCTGGAACTCGTATCTTGCACCTCGTAAATCGTTTCCCAAAAATGGGAACTCGCAACTTGTATCTCGTAACTCGTATCTAGTACGTCGTAGATCGTAGGTCATAACTCGTAACTCGTATATCGTAACTCGCAACTCGAAACTCGTAACTCGTAATCGCTGCTTATAACTCGCTACTCATATCCCGGAACTCGCATCTTGTGTATCGTAGCTTGTAACCCATTATCAATAAACTCGTATCTTGCCTCTCGTTGCTCGTAAATCGTTACCGATAAATGGGAACTCGCATCTTGTGTCTCGTAACGCGTAACTCAGGACTCGGAACTCGAAAGTTTTACCGATATCTCGGAGCTCGTATCTTGCATCACTTACCTTGTAGCTCGTAACTCGTAACCCGTAACTTGTTGCCCATAACTCCGAACTCGAATCTTGATCTCGTATCTTGTAAATCAGTGACGATAACCTCGAACTGGTATCCTAGATCTAGTAGTTCGTAACTCGATACCGATAGGTGGAAACCCGCATCTTGTATCTCATGACGCGAAACTCAGAACTCGGAACTCGTAACGCGTAACCGACAACTCGGTGCGCGTATCTTGTAACTCGTAACTCGTTTCCCATAACTCGGAACTCCTATCTTGTATCTAGTAGCTCGTAACTCATTACCGATTACCTGGAACTCGCATCTTGTGTCTCGCAGCTCGTAACTCATTACGATAAGTGGGAACTTCTTGTATCTCATGATGCGAAACTCATAACCCGGAACCCGTATCTTGTGCATCGTAGCTTGTAACCCATTACCAATAACAAGGAACTCGTATCTTGCCTCTCGTATTTCGTAAATCGTTACCGATCAGTGGGAAATCGCTAATTGTATCTCGTGACGCATAGCTCAGAACTTGGAACTCGTAACGCGTTACCGATAACTCGGAGCCTGTATCTTGTATCTCTTACCTTGTACCTCGTAACTCGTAACTCGTAACTCGTAACTCGTAACTCGTAACTCGTAACTCGTAACTCGTAACTCGTAACTCGTTACTCGTAACTCGTAACTCGTAACTCGTAACTCGTAACTCGTAACTCGTAACTCGTAACTCGTAACTCGTAACTCGTAACTAGTAACTCGTTACTCGTAACTAGTAACTCGTAACTCGTAACTCGTAACTCGTAACTCGTAACTCGTAACTCGTAACTCGTAACTCGTAACTCGTAACTCGTAACTCGTAACTCGTAACTCGTAACTCGTAACTCGTAACTCGTAACTCGTAACTCGTAACTCGTTACCCATAACTCGGAACTCGTATCTTGTATCTAGTAGCTCGTAACTCATTACTGATTACCTGGAACTCGTATCATGTGTTTCGTAGCTTGTTACCCATTACCAATACCAAGAAACTCGTATCTTGCCTCTCGTGACGCGTAACTCATTACTGATTACGTGGAATTCGTAACTTGTGTCTCGTAGCTCGTAACTCGTTACGATAAGTGGAAACTCGCATCGTGTATCTCGTAACTCGTAACTAGTGCCTCGTAGATCGTAAGTCGTAATTCGTAACTCGTAACTCGTATATCGTAACTCGCAATTCGAAAGTCGTAACTTGAAACTCGTAACTCGAAACTCGTAACTCGTAAATCGCAGCTTATAATTCGCTACTCAGAACCCGGAACTCGTATCTTGTGTATCGTAGCTTGTAGCCCATTACCAATAACAAGTAACTCGTATATAGCCTCTCGTAGCTCGTAAATCGTTACCGATAAGTGGGAACTCGCAACTTGCATCTCGCGATGCGTAAATGAGAACTTGGATCTCATAAAGCGTTACCGATAACTCGGAGCTTGTATCTGGTATCTCTTACCTTCTAACTCGTAACTAGTAACTCGTAACTCGTTACCCATTACCCGGAGCTCATTTCTTCTATCTCGGATCTCGCGAATAACTGCCGATAACCTGGAACTCGGTTCCTAGATCATGAAGATCGTAACTCATTACTAAGAAGTGGGAACCCGCATCTTGTATCTCGTAACGTGTAACTCAGAACTCGGAACTAGTGACGCGTTACCGATAACTCGGAGCTCGTATCTTGTATCACTTACCTTGTAACCCGTAACCCGTTGCCCATAACTCGGAACTCGAATCTTGATCTCGGATCTTGTAAATCATTGACGATAACCTCGAACTCGTATCTAGATCTAGTAGTTCGTAACTCGTTACCGATAGGTGGAAACTCGCATGTTGTATCTCATGACGCGAAACTCAGAACTCGGAACTCGTAACGCGTAACCGATAACTCGGAGCTCGTATCTTGTAACTCGTAACTCGTTACCCATAACTCGGAACTCGTATCTTGTATCTAGTAGCTCGTAACTCATTACTGATTACCTGGAACTCGTATCTTGTGTCTCGTAGCTCGTAACTCGTTACGATAAATAGGAACTCGCATATTGTATCTTGTAACTTGTAACTAGTACCTCTTAGATCGTAAGTCGTAGTTCGTAACTCGTATATCGTAACTCGCAACTCGAAACTCGTTACTCGTAAATCTCAGCTTATAACTCGCTACTCATAACCCGGAACTCGTATCTTGTGTATTGTAGCTTGTAGCCCATTACCAATAACAAGGAACTCATATATTGCCCCTCGTAGCTCGTAAATTGTTACCGTTAAATGGGAACTCGCATCTTGTATCTCGTGACGCGTAACTCAGGACTCGGAACTCGAAAGTGTTACCGATAACTCGGAGCTCGCATCTAGTATCACTTACCCTGTAACTCGCAACTCGTAACCCGTAACTCGTTGCCCATAACTCGGAACTCGAATCCTGATCTAGAATCTTGTAAATGAATGACGATAACCTCGAACTCGTATCCTAGATCTAGTAGTTCGTAACTCGTTACCGATAGGTAGAAACTCGCATCTTATAACTCATGGCGCAAAACTCAGAACTCGGAACTCGTAACACGAAACCAATAACTCGGAGCTCGTATCTTGTAACTCGTAACTCGTAACTCGTTACCCATAACTCGAAATTCGTATCTTGTATCTAGTAGCTCGTAACTCATTACTGATTACCTGGAACTCGTATCTTGTGTATCGTAGCTTGTTACCAATAACAACGAACTCGTATCTTGCCTCTCGTAGCTCATAAATCGTTACCGATAGGTGGGAACTCGCAACTTCTATCTTGTGACGCGTAACTCAGAACTTGGAACTCGTAACGCGTTACCGATAACTCGGAGATTGTATTTTGTATCTCTTACCTCGTAACTCGTAAGTCGTAAATCGTAACTCGTTACCCATTACTCGGAACTCGTACCTTCTATCTCGGATCTCGCAAATCATTGCCGATAACCTGGAACTCGTACCCTAGATCTTGAAGATCGTAGCTCGTTACCAATAAGTGGGAACTCGCATCTTGTATCTCGTGACGTTTAACTCAGAACTCGGAACTAGTAACGCGTTACCGATAACTCGGAGCTCGTATCTTGTAAATCGTAACTCGTAACTCGTTACCTATAACTTGGAACTCGTATCTTATATATCGTAACTTGCTTAACCATTACCGAAAACCTGGAACTCATATCTTGCATCTCGTAGCTCGTAAATTGTTACCGATAAATGGGAACCCGCACTTGTATCTCCTGACGCGTAACTCAGGACTCGGGACTCGAAAGTGCTACCGATAACTCGGAGCTCGTATCTAGTATCACTTACCTTGTAACTCGCAACTCGTAACCCGTAACTCGTTGCCCATAACTCGGAACTCGAATCTTGATCTCGGATCTTGTGAATGAATGACGATAACCTCGAACTCGTATCCTAGTTTTAGTAGATCGTAACTCGTTACCCATAGGTGGAAACTCGCATCTTGAAACTCATGACGGGAAACTCTGAACTCGGAATTCGTAACGCGAAACCAATAACTCGGAGCTCGTATCTTGTAACTCGTAACTCGTAACTCGTTACCCATAACTCGGAACTCGTATCTTATATATTGTAACTTGTAATCCACTACCAATGACCTGGAACTCGTATCTTGCATCTCGTAGCTCGTAAATCATTTCCGATAAATGGGAGCTCGCATCTTGTATCTCGTGACGTTTAACTCAGGACTCGGAACTCGAAGGTGTTACCGACAAACGACTCGTATCTTGTGTCTCGTAGCTCGTAACTCGTTACGATAAGTGGGTACTCGCATCTTGTATCTCGTAACTCGTAACTAGTACCTCGTAGATCGTAAGTCGTAATTCGTAACTCGTATATCGTAACTCGCAACTGCGACTCGTAACTCGTAATCGCAGCTTATACCTCGCTAATTATATCCCGGAACTCGCATCTTGTGTATCGTAGCTTGTAACCCATTATCAATAAACTCGTATCTTGCCTCTCTAGCTCGTAAATCATTACCGATAAGTGGGAACTGGCAACTTGTATCTCGTGACCCGTAACTCAGAACATGGAACTCGTAATGCGTTATCAATAACTCGAAGCTTGTATCTTGTATCTCTTACCTTGTAACTCGTAACTCGTAGCTCGTTACCCATTACTCGTTTCTTCTTTCTCGGATCTCGCGAATCACTGCCGATAACCTGGAACTCGGTTCCTAGATCATGAAGATCGTAACTCGTTACTAATGGGTGGGAACCCGCATCTTGTATCTCGTAACGTGTAACTCAGAACTAGGAACTAGTAACGCGTTACCGATTACTCGGAGCGCGTATTTTGTAACTCGTCACTTCTAACTCGTTACCCATAACTCGGAACTCGTATCTAATATATTGTAACTTGTAATCCACTACCAATAACCTATACCTCGTATCTTGCACCTCGTAAATCGTTTCCAAAAAATGGGAACTCGCAACTTGTATCTCGTAACTCCTAACTAGTACGTCGTAGATCGTAGGTCGTAATTCGTAACTCGTATATCGTAACTCGCAACTCGCAACTCGAAACTCGTAACTCGTCATTCGTAAATCGCAGCTTATAACTCGCTACTCATATCGCGGAACTCAAATCTTGTGTATCGTAGCTTGTAACCCATTATCAATAACAAGGAACTCGTATCTTGCCTCTCGTAGCTCGTAAATTGTTACCGATAAGTGGGAACTCGCAACTTGTATCTCGTGACGCGTAACTCAAAACTTGGAACTCGTAACGCGTAACCGATAACTCGGAGCTTGTATCTTGTATCTCTTATCTTGTAACTCGTAACTTGTAACTCGTAACTCGTTACCTATTTTTCGAAACTCGTATCTTCTATCTCGTATCTCGCAAATCATTGCCGGTAACCTGGAACTCGTATCCTAGATCTTGAAGATCGTAACTCGTTACCAATAAGTGGGAACTCGCATCTTGTATCTCGTGACGTGTAACTCATAACTCGGAACTAGTAACGCGTAACCGATAACTCGAAGCTCGTATCTTATATCACTTACCTTGTAAGTCGTAACTCATAACTGGTAACTCGTTACCCATAACACTTAACTCGTATCTTATATATCGTAACTTGTAATCCATTACCGATAACCTGGAACACGTATCTTGCATCTCGTTGCTCGTAAATCGTTACCGATAAATGGGAACTCGCATCTTGTATCTCATGACGCGAAACTCGGAACTCGGAACTCGTAACGCGTAACCGACAACTCGGTGCGCGTATCTTGTAACTCGTAACTCGTTTCCCATAACTCGGAACTCCTATCTTGTATCTAGTAGCTCGTTACTCATTACTGATTACCTGGAACTCGCATCTTGTGTCTCGCAGCTGGTAACTCATTACGATAAGTGGGAACTCGCATCTTGTATATCATGACGCGAAACTCATAACCCGGAACCCGTATCTTGTGCATCGTAGCTTGTAACCCATTACCAATAACAAGGAACTCGTATCTTGCCTCTCGTATTTCGTAAATCGTTACCGATAAGTGTGAAATCGCTAATTGTATCTCGTGACGCATAGCTCAGAACTTGGAACTCGTAACGCGTTACCGATAACTCGGAGCCAGTATCTTGTATCTCTTACCTTGTAACTCGTAACTCGTAACTCGTAACTCGTAACTCGTAACTCGTAACTCGTAACTCGTAACTCGTAACTCGTAACTCGTAACTCGTAACTCGTAACTCGTAACTCGTAACTCGTAACTCGTAACTCGTAACTCGTAACTCGTAACTCGTAACTCGTAACTCGTAACTCGTAACTCGTAACTCGTAACTCGTAACTCGTAACTCGTAACTCGTAACTCGTAACTCGTAACTCGTAACTCGTAACTCGTAACTCGTAACTCGTAACTCGTAACTCGTAACTCGTAACTCGTAACTCGTAACTCGTAACTCGTAACTCGTAACTCGTAACTCGTAACTCGTAACTCGTAACTCGTAACTCGTAACTCGTAACTCGTAACTCGTAACTCGTAACTCGTAACTCGTAACTCGTAACTCGTAACTCGTAACTCGTAACTCGTTACCCATTACTCGGAACTCGTATTCTTATACATGGTAACTTGTAATCCATTATCGATAACCTGAAACTCATATCTTGCATCTCGTAGCTCGTAAATCGTTACAGATAAATGGGAACTCTCATCTTGTATCTCGTGATGCCTAACTCAGGACTCGGAGCTCAAAAGTGTTACCGACAATTCGGAGCTCGTATCTTGTATCACTTACCTTGTAACTAGTATCTCGTAACCCGCAACTCCTTGCCCATAATTTGGAACTCGAATCTTGATCTCGGATCTTGTAAATCAATGACAATAACCTCGAACTCGTGTCTTTGAACTAGTAGTTCGTATCTCGTTACCGATAGGTGGAAGCTCGCATCTTGTATCTCATGACGCGAAACTCAGAACTCGGAACTCGTAACGCGTAACCGATAACTCGGAGCTCGTATCCTGTAACACGTAACTCGTTACCCATAACTCGGAACACGTATCTTGTGTCTGGTAGCTCGTAACTTGTACCTCCTAGATCGTAAGTCGTAATTGGTTACTCGTAACTGGTATATCGTAACCCGCAAATCAAAACTCGCATCTCGAAACTCGTAACTCGTAACCCGTAAATCGCAGCTTATAACTCGCTACTAATAACCCGGCACTCGTAACTTGTGTATCGAACCTCGTAAATCGTAACCGGTAAGTGGGAACTCGCATCTTGTATCTCGTGACGCGTAACTCAGAACTCGGAACTCGTAACGCGTTACTGATAACTCGGAGCTTGTATCCTGTATCTCTTACCTTGTAACTCGTTACTCGTTACTCGTTACCCATTACTCGGTACTCGTATCTTCTATCTCGGATCTCGCAAATCATTGCCGATAACCTGAAACTCGTATCCAAGATCTTGAAGATCGTAACTCGTTATCAATAAGTGGGAACTCGCATCTTGTATCTCGTGACGTGTAACTCAGAACTCGGAACTAGTAACGCGTTACCGATAACTCGGAGCTTGTATCTTGTAACTCGTAACTCGTAACTCGTAACTCGTAACTCGTAACTCGTAACTCGTAACTCGTAACTCGTAACTCGTAACTCGTAACTCGTAACTCGTAACTCGTAACTCGTAACTCGTAACTCGTAACTCGTAACTCGTAACTCGTTACCCATAACTTGGAACTCGTATCTTATATATCGTAGCTTGTAATCCAATACCGATGACCTGGAACTCGTATCTTGCATGTCGTAGCTCGCAAATCGTTACCGATAAATGGGAACTCGCATCTTGTATCTCGCGACGTGTAACTCAGAACTCGGAGCTAGTAACGCGTTACCGATGACTCGGAGGTCGTATCTTGTAACTCGTAACTCGTTACCCATAACTCGGAACTCGTATCTTATATATGGTAACTTGTAATCCATTACCGATACCCTGGAACTCGTATCTTGCATCTCGTTGCACGTAAATCGTTACCGATAAATGGGAACTCGCATCTAGTATCTCGTGACGCGTAACTCAGGACTCGGAACTCGAAAGTGTTACCGATAACTCGGAGCTCGTATCTTGTATCACTTACCTTGTAACCCGTAACCCGTTGCCCATAACTCGGAACTCGAATCTTGATCTCGGATCTTGTAAATCATTGACGATAACCTGGAACTCGTATCTAGATCTAGTAGTTCGTAACTTGTTACCGATAGGTGGAACCTCGCATCTTGTATCTCATGACGCGATACTCAGAACTCGGAACTCGTAACGCGTAACCGATAACTCGGAGCTCGTATCTTGTAACTCGTAACTCGTTACCCATAACTCGGAACTCGTATCTTGTATCTAGTAGCTCGTAACTCATTACTGATTACCTGGAACTCGTATCTTGTGTCTCGTAGCTCGTAACTCGTTACGATAAATGGGAACTCGCATCTTGTATCTTGTAACTTGTAACTAGTACCTCTTAGATCGTAAGTCGTAATTCGTAACTCGTATATCGTAACTCGCAACTCGAAACTCGTTACTCGTAAATCGCAACTTATAACTCGCTACTCATAACCCGGAACTCGTATCTTGTGTATTGTAGCTTGTAGCCCATTACCAATAACAAGGAACTCATATATTGCCCCTCGTAGCTCGTAAATTTTTACCGAGAAATGGGAACTCGCATCTTGTATCTCGTGACGCGTAACTCAAGACTCGGAACTCGAAAGTGTTACCGATAACTCGGAGCTCGTATCTAGTATCACTTACCCTGTAACTCGCAACTCGTAACCCGTAACTCGTTGCCCATAACTCGGAACTCGAATCCTGATCTAGAATCTTGTGAATGAATGACGATCACCTCGAACTCGTATCCTACATCTAGTGGTTCGTAACTCGTTACCGATAGGTAGAAACTCGCATCTTATAACTCATGGCGCAAAACTCAGAACTCGGAACTCGTAACACGAAACCAATAACTCGGAGCTCGTATCTTGTAACTCGTAACTCGTTACCCATAACTCGAAATTCGTATCTTGTGTCTAGTAGCTCGTAACTCATTACTGATTACCTGGAACTCGTATCTTGTGTATCGTAGCTTGTTACCAATAACAAGGAACTCGTATCTTGCCTCTCGTAGCTCGTAAATCGTTACCGATAGGCGGGAACTCGCAACTTCTATCTCGTGACGCGTAACTTAGAACTTGGAACTCGTAAAGCGTTACCGATAACTCGGAGCTTGTATTTTGTATCTCTTACCTTGTAACTCGTAAGTCGTAACTCGTTACCCGTTACTCGGAACTCGTATCTTCTATCTCGGATCTCGCAAATCATTGCCGATAACCTGGAACTCGTATCAAAGATCTAGTAGATCGTAACTCGTTACCCATAGGTGGAAACTCGCATCTTGTAACTCATGACGCAAAACTCAGAATTCGGAATTCGTAACGCGAAACCAATAACTCGGAGCTCGTATCTTGTAACTCGTAACTCGTAAGTAGCACCTCGTAGATCGTAAGTCGTAATTCGTAACTCGTAACTCGTATATCATAACTCGCCAACTCTAAACTCTTAACTCGAAGCTCGTAACTCATTACTCATTACTCGGAACTCGTATCTTCTATCTCGGGTCTCGCAAATCATTGACGTAAACCTGGAACTCATATCATAGATTTTGAAGATCGTAACTTGTTAACAATAAGTGGGAACTCGCATCTTGTATCTCGTGACGTGTAACTCAGAACTTGGAACTAGTAACGCGTTACCGATAACTCGGAGCTCGTATCTTGTAACTTGTAATTCGTTACCCATAACTCGGAAATCGTATCTTATATATCGTAACTTGTAATCCATTACCGACAACCTGAAACACGTATCTTGCATCTCGTTGCTCGTAAATCGTTACCGATAAATGGGAAATCGCAACTTGTATCTCGTGACGCGTAACTCAGAACTTGGAACTCGTAACGCGTAACCGATAACTCGGAGCTCGTATCTTGTAACTCGTAACTCGTTACCCATAACTTGGAACACGTATCTTGTTTCTAGTTGCTCGTAACTCATTACTGATTACCTGGAACTCGTATCTTGTGTCTCGTATTTCGTAACTCGTTACGATAAGTGGAAACTCGCAACTTGTATGCCGTAACTCGTAACTAGTATCTCGTAGATCGTAAATCGTAATTCGTAAATCGTATACCATAACTCGCAACTCGAAACTCGTAACTCGAAGCTCGTAACTCGTTACTTATTACTCGGAACTTGTATCTTCTATCTCGTGACGTGTAACTCAGAACTCGGAACTAGTAACGCGTTACCGATAACTCGGAACTCGTATCTTATATATCGTAACTTGTAATCCATTACCGATAACCTGGAACACGTATCTTGCATCTCGTTGCTCGTAAATCGTTACCGATAGGTGGGAAATCGCAACTTGTATCTCGTGACGCGTAACTCAGAACTTGGAACTCGTAATACGTTACCGATAACTTGGAGCTCATATCTTGTATACCGTATACTTGTAATCCATCACTGATAACCTGGAACTCGTATCTTGCATGTCGTTGCTTGTAAACCGTTACCGACAAATGGGAACCCGCATCTAGTATCTCGTGAATCGTAACTCAGGACTCGGAACTCGAAGGTGTTACCGACAAACGACTCGTATCTTGTGTCTCGTAAATCGTTACCGATAAGTGGGAACTGGCAACTTGTATCTCGTGACGCTTAACCCAGAACTTGGAACTCGTAACGCGTTACCGATAACTCTGAGCTTGTATCTTGTATCTCTTATCTTGTAACTCGTAACTCGTTACCTATGACTCGAAACTCATATCTTCTATCTCGGATCTCGCAAATCATTGCCGGTAACCTGGAACTAGTATCCTAGATCTTGAAGATCGTAGCTCGTTACCAATAAGTGGGAACTCGCATCTTGTATCTCGTGACGTGTAACTAAGAACTCGGAACTAGTAACGCGTTACCGATAACTCGGAACTTGTATCTTGTAACTCTTAACTCGTAACACGTTACCCATACCTCAGAACTCGTATCTTATATGTCGTAACTTGCAATCCATTACCGATAACCTAGAACTCGTATCTTGCATCTCGTAAATCGTTTCCCAAAAATGGGAACACGCAACTTGTATCTCGTAACTCGTAACTAGTACGTCGTAGACCGTAGGTCGTAATTCGTAACTCGTATATCGTAAATCGCAACTCGCAACTCGAAACTCGTAACTCGTAACTCGTAAATCGCAGCTTATAACTGGCTACTCATATCGCGGAACTCAAATCTTGTGTATCGTAGCTTGTAACCTATTATCAATATCAAGGAAGGCGTATCTTGCCTCTCGTAGCTCGTAAATCGTTACCTATAAGTGGGAGCTCGCAACTTGTATCTCGTGACGCGTAACTCAGAACTTGGAACTCGTAACGCGTTACCGATAACTCGGAGCATGTATCTTGTATCTTTTATCTTGTAACTCTTAACTTATAACTCGTAACTCGTAACCTATGACTCAAAACTCGTATCA
Organism: Bruchidius siliquastri; assembly: GCA_949316355.1. Lineage (NCBI taxonomy): Eukaryota > Metazoa > Arthropoda > Insecta > Coleoptera > Chrysomelidae > Bruchidius > Bruchidius siliquastri. Next base: position 24,694,597 of record OX438529.1, read on the forward strand.
TCTATCTCGGGTCTCGCAAATCATTGACGATAACCTGAGACTCATATCCTAGATCTTGAAGATCGTAGCTAGTTACCAATAAGTGGGAACTCGCATCTTGTATCTCGTGACGTGTAACTCAGAACTCGGAACTAGTAACGCGTTACCGAAAACTCGGAGCTTGTATCTTGTAACTCGTAACTCGTAACTCGTAACTCGTTACTCATAACTCAGAACTCCCATCTTATATATCGTAACTTGCAATCCATTGCCGATAACCTGGAAATCGTATCTTGCATCTCGTATCTCGTAAGTCGTTACCGATAAGTGGGAACTCGCAACTTGTATCTCGTGACGCGTAACTCAGAACATGGAACTCGTATTGCGTTATCAATAACTCGAAGCTTGTATCTTGTATCTCTTACCTTGTAACTCGTAACTCGTAACTCGTTACCCTTTACTCGGAACTCGTTTCTTCTATCTCGGATCTCGTGAATCACTGCCGATAACCTGGAACTCGTATCCTATATCTTGAAGATCGTAACTCGTTACCAATAAGTGGGAACTCGCATCTTGTATCTCGTGACGTGTAATTCAGAACTCGGAACTAGTAACGCGTAACCGATAACTCGAAGCTCGTATCTTGTATCACTTACCTTGTAAGTCGTAAATCATAACTGGTAACTTGTAACCCATAACTCTTAACTCGTATCTTATATATCGTAACTTGTAATCCATTACCGATAACCTGGAACACGTATCTTGCATCTCGTTGCTCGTAAATCGTTACCGATAAATGGGAACTCGCATCTTGTATCTCGTGACGCGTAACTCAGGGCTCGGAACTCGTAACGCGTAACCGACAACTCGGTGCGCGTATCTTGTAACTCGTAACTCGTTTCCCATAACTCGGAACTCCTATCTTGTATCTAGTAGCTCGTAACTCATTACTGATTAGTTGGAACTCGCATCTTGTCTTGTATCTCATGACGCGAAACTCATAACCCGGAACCCGTATCTTGTGCATCGTAGCTTGTAACCCATTACCAATAACAAGGAACTCGTATCTTGCCTCTCGTATTTCGTAAATCGTTACCGATAAATGGGAAATCGCTAATTGTATCTCGTGACGCATAGCTCAGAACTTAGAACTCGTAACGCGTTACCGATAACTCGGAGCCTGTATCTTGTATCTCTTACCTTGTAACTCGTAACTCGTAACACGTAACTCGTAACTCGTAACTCGTATCTCGTAACTCGTAACTCGTAACTCGTAACTCGTAACTCGTAACTCGTAACTCGTAACTCGTAACTCGTTACCTATTACTCGGAACTCGTATTCTTATACATGGTAACTTGTAATCCATTACCGATAACCTGGAACTCATATCTTGCATCTCGTAGCTCGTAAATCATTACAGATAAATGGGAACTCGCATCTTGTATCTCGTGACGCCTAACTCAGGACTCGGAGCTCGAAAGTGTTACCAATAATTCGGAGCTCGTATCTTGTAACTCCTAACTCGTTACCCATAACTCGGAACACGTATCTTGTTCCTAGTAGCTCGTAACTCATTACTGATTACCTGGAACTCGTATCTTGTGTCTCGTATTTCGTAACTCGTTACGATAAGTGGAAACTCGCAACTTGTATGTCGTAACTCGTAACTAGTACCTGGTAGATCGTAAATCGTAATTCGTAACTCGTAACTCGTATATCATAACTTGCAACTCGAAACTCGTAACTCGAAGCTCGTAACTCGTTTCTTATTACTCGGAAACGTATCTTCTATCTCGGGTCTCGCAAATCATTGACGATAACCTGTAACTCATATCATAGATTTTGAAGATCGTAACTTGTTAACAATAAGTGGGAACTCGCATCTTGTATCTCGTGACGTGTAACTCAGAACTCGGAACTAGTAACGCGTTACCGATAACTCGGAGCTCGTATCTTGTAACTCGTAACTCGTAACTCGTTACCCATAACTCGGAACTCGTATCTTGTGTATCGTAGCTTGTAACCCATTACCAATAACAAGGAACTCGTATCTTGCTTCTCGTAGCTCGTAAATCTCTACCGATAAGTGGGAACTCGCAACTTGTATCTCGTGACGCGCAACTCAGAACTTGGAACTCGTAACGCGTTACCGATAACTCGGAGCTCGTATCTTGTATACCGTAACTTGTAATCCATCACCGATAACCTGGAACTCGTATCTTGCATGTCGTTGCTCGTAAACCGTTACCGACAAATGGAAACTCGCATCTAGTATCTCGTGACGCGTAACTCAGAACTAGGAACTTGAAAGTGTTACCGATAACTCGGAGCTCGTATCTTGTAACTCGTAACTCGTTTCCCATAACTCGGAACTCCTATCTTGTATCTAGTAGCTCGTAACTCATTACTGATTAGTTGGAACTCGCATCTTGTGTCTCGCAGCTCGTAACTCGTTACGATAAGTGGGAACTCGCATCTTGTATCTCATGACGCGAAACTCATAACCCGGAACCCGTATCTTGTGCATCGTAGCTTGTAACCCATTACCAATAACAAGGAACTCGTATCTTGCCTTTCGTATTTCGTAAATCGTTACCGATAAGTGGGAAATCGCTAATTGACTTTTTAACAAGAAGGACGGGTGAACAATAGCTTGAGTCAGACTCTCTAAAGATGTTATTTGAAAGCAACACTGCTATAATATCTTCAACTGCATCTGGTTCGGATCGTGCCATTTCATAGGGTTTATAGGTAAATGGTTTCTCACCTGTTAATTGAATTTGCATCTCTGTAGGTTTAGCACAACCCAGTTCTTCCAACGATTCAATTTGAAGGAATTATGTATAATAAGAATAGCAAAACCGGAAAACTCCAAAATGGTCTACCTAAGCTCCCTCCCGGATCAGAGCCCGGATCGAACTGAATACGCAACATTGCAAGTGCGGCGTCCCACGTCAGACCATATCACACATTGTGTCCGCTTGTCCCCTCCAATCTCACAAAGGAGATTCCAAGGATAAACTGAGCGAAACAGTCTCTAAATTCATTAAGAATTTCTATCAACGCCGTTTTGTCTCCGCTACTTATTGGTCCTACAATGTCTGGTCTTCTGGAAGCGGTGATACTTCCCCTATTTTCAATGTGAGTAAAGATGATTTTGGCTGTTGAATAAATTCTATACACGGCCATGCCCTCGCAAACACGTTGTTATTGTGGAAAATGAGTCTTGGTCAGAAAGATTAATACAGGGTAAAACATTTAGCTTTCCAGTCAAAACCCTGATGATGCTGTTGGGTATTATATACTCTCTGTTTTCTTGTGTGCATACTACTATTTCAATAAAAAGGTCACCTTTAAAATTTTCACAATAAACATGGATATTAGCGACATGATTTGCAGGAATATTTGTGTTTTTATGTACATGCAATTTAACTTTCTTTAATTGAAAATTTGGTTCGATATTTTGAAGTTCTGTATTTACCACTGTATTTAGAAATTCGTATAGTGATTCGGGACTTTGATGTTTGTCTGCTCTTGCTCCAGTCAATACAACGTTGTCGCTTATTCCACATATTATACAGGAGACAGCGTCAGTACCCTGAATCTTACAGCCGGATAGTAAGACACAATTTTCGTGGTAATATTTGGAATACGATTCGTCAGGACATTTTTGACGCTGAAGCATGTTTATCAAGGACTCGCAATAATCTTTCTTATAGGGAAAAGCTGCTTTAAGCTTCGTTTTCCACTCATATTGTTGGTCGTAGGTTTATGATATGTATAGGTATATCTTTAAATATGTAACAAAAGGAGGAAAATAGAAACTAAATATGTGTGACACACAAAAAAAAATGTCACGACCATCAAGAACCTAAGATCTGCCTTTTATAATCCCACTTCTGAAAAATTTGCAGGATACCAAAAGCCTGAGCGTACTAAATTTGAATCCATTTTAATTAACGTAAGAAAATGTATATAACACAAACTTTACCTTGAGTGGCTATGGGCAAGGCAGGCTCTTGTTCAGGATGGTGTATGACATGGGGATATCTGAAAAGAATAAATCCTTCTGAGTACGCTTCTACAACATTCCAGACATTCACCATTGGATTAATGTATTAAAGTTCAAATGTTACAATGGGCATTAAACGCAAAATATCCTTTACAAATGTCTAAAATATGCTACGTACTGCGTACTGCGCTCTGGACGTAAAGTGTCCTCTCTTAATAACTGGTGAACCCTTGCCACCAGACTAGTGAACCCTTGCCACTAGCTTTCTCTTAACTGATGAACCCTTGCCATCAGCCTAGTGAACACTTGCCACTAGCTTTCTCTTAACTGGTGAACCCTTGCCACCAGCCTAGTGAACCATTGCCACTAGCTTTCTCTTAACTGGTAAACCCTTGCCACCAGCCTAGTGAACCCTTGCCACTAGCTTTCTCTTAACTGATGAACCCTTGCCATCAGACTAGTGAACCCTTGCCACTAGCTTTCTCTTAACTAGTGAACCCTTGCCACCAGCCTAGTGAACCCTTGCCACTAGCTTTCTCTTAACTGATGAACCCTTGCCATCAGCCTAGTGAACCCTTGCCACTAGCTTTCTCTTAACTGGTGAACCCTTGCCACCAGCCTAGTGAACCCTTGCCACTAGCTTTCTCTCAATAACCACTGTACTGAGACGTGTGATGACACCAAACGTTCAGTTACAGAGGCTGCTCACAAATCATTATAGGTAAAATATCTCTTTATAAATCGATTATGAAAATATGCAATGTGGAGAACGCATACTCTGTGAAACAACTCACCCTTCAATGTAGCTCCGACACCTTCACAATTTCTACAACTATTCAAATAAACTATTTAGACTCGTATTTGATTAACGTTTATCGACACTCCACTTCTGTTGAAAGATTCAAAGTGTCAGTGTCAGTGTCAACCCAAATATTCAACTGGGTCTCTACGATATTGCGTGTGATTTTGTTACGGCTGTTAAAATATATCTAGAATACTATGAGGTAAAATATACAGGGTCTTACACTCGTAACTCGTAACTCGCAACTCGTAACTCGTAACTCGTAACTCGCAACTCGTAACTCGTAACTCGTAACTCGTAACTCGTAACTCGTAACTCGTAACTCGTAACTCGTAACTCGTAACTCGTAACTCGTAACTCGTAACTCGTAACTCGTAACTCGTAACTCGTAACTCGTAACTCGTAACTCGTAACTCGTAACTCGTAACTCGTAACTCGTAACTCGTAACTCGTAACTCGTAACACGTAACTCGTAACTCGTAACTCGTAACTCGTAACTCGGAACTCGTAACTCGTAACTCGTAACTCGTAACTCGTAACTCGTAACTCGTAACTCGTAACTCGTAACTCGTAACTCGTAACTCGTAACTCGTAACTCGTAACTCGTAACTCGTAACTCGTAACTCGTAACTCGTAACTCGTAACTCGTAACTCGTAACTCGTAACTCGTAACTCGTAACTCGTAACTCGTAACTCGTAACTCGTAACTCGTAACTCGTAACTCGTAACTCGTAACTCGTAACTCGTAACTCGTAACTCGTAACTCGTAACTCGTAACTCGTAACTCGTAACTCGTAACTCGTAACTCGTAACTCGTAACTCGTAACTCGTAACTCGTAACTCGTAACTCGTAACTCGTAACTCGTAACTCGTAACTCGTAACTCGTAACTCGTAACTCGTAACTCGTAACTCGTAACTCGTAACTCGTAACTCGTAACTCGTAACTCGTAACTCGTAACTCGTAACTCGTAACTCGTAACTCGTAACTCGTAACTCGTAACTCGTAACTCGTAACTCGTAACTCGTAACTCGTAACTCGTAACTCGTAACTCGTAACTCGTAACTCGTAACTCGTAACTCGTAACTCGTAACTCGTAACTCGTAACTCGTAACTCGTAACTCGTAACTCGTAACTCGTAACTCGTAACTCGTAACTCGTAACTCGTAACTCGTAACTCGTAACTCGTAACTCGTAACTCGTAACTCGTAACTCGTAACTCGTAACTCGTAACTCGTAACTCGTAACTCGTAACTCGTAACTCGTAACTCGTAACTCGTAACTCGTAACTCGTAACTCGTAACTCGTAACTCGTAACTCGTAACTCGTAACTCGTAACTCGTAACTCGTAACTCGTAACTCGTAACTCGTAACTCGTAACTCGTAACTCGTAACTCGTAACTCGTAACTCGTAACTCGTAACTCGTAACTCGTAACTCGTAACTCGTAACTCGTAACTCGTAACTCGTAACTCGTAACTCGTAACTCGTAACTCGTAACTCGTAACTCGTAACTCGTAACTCGTAACTCGTAACTCGTAACTCGTAACTCGTAACTCGTAACTAGTAACTCGTAACTCGTAACTAGTAACTCGTTACCTATTACTCGGAAATCGTATCTTCAATCTCGGACCTCGCAAATCATTGCCGATAACCTGGAACTCGTATCCTAGATCTTGAAGATCGTAAGTCGTTACCAATAAGTGGGAACTCGCATCTTGTATCTCGTGACTCGTAACTCGTAACTCGTAACTCGTAACTCGTAACTCGTAACTCGTAACTCGTAACTCGTAACTCGTAACTCGTAACTCGTAACTCGTAACTCGTAACTCGTAACTCGTAACTCGTAACTCGTAACTCGTAACTCGTAACTCGTAACTCGTAACTCGTAACTCGTAACTCGTAACTCGTAACTCGTAACTCGTAACTCGTAACTCGTAACTCGTAACTCGTAACTCGTAACTCGTAACTCGTAACTCGTAACTCGTAACTCGTAACTCGTAATTCGTATATCGACTTGTAACCCATTACCAATAACAAGGAACTCGTATCATGCTTATCGTAGCTCGTAAATCGTAACGCGTTACCGATAAGTCGGATCTGTGTCTCTTACCTTGTAACTCGTAAGTCGTAACTCGTAAATCGTACCTCGTTACCTATTACTCGGAACTCGTATCTTCTATCTCGGAACTCGCAAATTATTGCCGATAACCTGGAACTCGTATCGATCTTGAAGATCGTAGCTCGTTACCAATAAGTGGGAACTCGCAGCTTGTATCTCGTGACGTGTAACTCAGAACTCGGTACTAGTAACGCGTTACCGATAACTCGGAGCTCGTATCTTGTAATTCGTAACTCGTAACTCGTTACCCATAACTCGGAACTCAGCAGTCGGAAATCCAAAGCGTTGATCTCGGATCTTGTAAATCAATGACGTTAACCTCGAACTCGTATCCTAGATCTGGTAGTCCGTAACTGGTTACCAAACAGTGGGAACTCGCAACTTGTATCTCGTGACCTGTAACTCAGAGCTCAGAACTAGTAACGCGTTACCGATGACTCGGAGCTCGTATCTTGTAACTCGTAACTCGTAACTCGTTACCCATAACTCGGAACTCGAATCTTGATCTCGGATCTTGTAAATCGATGACGATAAGCTTGAACTCGTATCTTAGATCTCGTTGCTCGTAAATCGTTTCCGATAAATTGGAATTCGCATCTTGTATCTCGTGACGCGTAACTCAGTACTCGGAACTCGAAAGTGTTACCGATAACTCTGAGCTCGTATCTTGTATCACTTACCTTGTATCTCGCAACTCGTAACCCCTAACTCGTTGCCCATAACTTGGAACTCGAATCTTGATCTCGGATCTTGTAAATCGATGACGATAAGCTTGAACTCGTATCCTAGATCTGGTAGTTGGTAACTCGTTACCGATAGGTGGAAACTCGCATCTTGTATCTCTTGACGCGAAACTCAGAACTCGGAACTCGTAACGCGTAACCGAAAACTCGGTACGCGTATCTTATAACTCGTAACTCGTTACAGATAACTCGGAACTCGTATCATGTATCTAGTAGCTCGTAACTCATAACTGATTACCTAAAACTCGTATCTTGCATCTCGTAGCTCGTAAATCGTTACCGATAAATGGGAACACGCATCTTGTATCTCGTGACACGTAACTCAGGACTCGGAACTTGAAAGTGCTACCGATAGCTCGGAGCTCGTGTCTTGTATCACTTACCTTGTAACTCGTAACTCGTAACCCGTAACTCGTTGCCCATAACTCGGAACTCAAATCTTGACGTCGGATATTGCGAATCAATGACGATAACCTCGAACTCATATCCTAGATCTGGTAGTTCGTAACTCGTTACCGATAGGTGGAAACTCAAGTCTTGTATCTCGTGACCCGAAACTCGTAACCCGTAACAGGTAACCGATAACTCGGAGCTCGTATGTTGTAGCTAGTAGCTCGTAACTCATTACTGATTACCTGAAGCTCGTATCTTGTGTCTCGTAGGTCGCAACTCGTTACGATAAGTGGAAACTCGCATCTTGTATCTCGAACTCGTAACTAGTACCTCGTAGATCGTGAGCGTGATCGTAATTCGTAACTCGTAACTCGTATATCGTAACTCGCAACTCGAAATTCTTAACTCGAAACTTGTAACTCTTAGCTCGTAAATCGCAGCTTATAACTCGCTACCCATAACAAGGAACTCGTATCTCGCATCTCGTAGCTCGTAAATCGTTACCGATAAGAGGGAACTCGCATATTGTATCTCGTAACTCGTAACTAGTACCTCGTAGATCGTAATTCATGATTCGTAACTCGTAACTCGAAACTTGTAGCTCGTAAATCGCAGCTTATAACTCGCTACACATAGTCCGGAACTCGTACCTTGTGTATCGTAGCTTGTAACCCATTACCAATAACAAGGAACTCGTATCCTAGATCTAGTAGTTGTATGAGGTAACCGATAACTCGGAGCTCGTATCTTGTAACTCGTAACTCGTTACCCATAACTCGGAACTCATATCTTGTATCTAGTAGCTCGTAACTCATTACTGATTACCTGGAACTCGTATCTTGTGTCTCGTAGCTCGTAACTCGTTACGATGAGTGGAAACTCGCATCTTGTATCTCGTAACTCGTAACTAGTGCCTCGTATATCGTAACTCGCAACTCGAAACTCGTAACTTGGAACTCGTAACTCGAAACTCGTAACTTGAAACTCGTAACTCGAAACTCGTAACTCGTAACTCGTAACTCGTAACTCGTAACTCGTAACTCGTAAATCGCAGCTTATAACTCGCTACTCATAACCCGGAACTGGTATCTTGTATATCGTAGCTTGTAGCCCATTACCAATAACAAGGAACTCGTATCTTGCCTCTCGTAGTTCGTAAATCGTTACCGATAAATGGGAACTTGCATCTAGTATCTCGTGACGCGTAACTCAGGACTCGGAACTCGAAAGTGTTACCGATAACTCGGAGCTCATATCTTGTATCACTTACCTTGTAACTTGTAACTCGTAACCCGTATCTCGTTGCCCATAACTCGGAACTCGAATCTTGATCTCGGATCTTGTAAATCAATGACGATAACCTCGATCTCGTGTCCTAGAACTAGCAGTTCGTAACTCGTTACCGATAGGTGGAAGCTCGCATCTTGTATCTCATGACGCGAAACTCATAACTTGGAACTCGTAAAGCGTAACCGATAACTCGGAGCTCGTATCTTGTAACTCGTAACTCGTTACCCATAACTCGGAACACGTATCTTGTTTCTAGTAGCTCGTAACTCATTACTGATTACCTGGAACTCGTATCTTGTATCTCGTAGCTCGTAACTCGTTACGATAAGTGGGAACTCGTATCTTGTATCACTTACCTTGTAAGTCGTAAATCGTAACTCGTAACGCGTTACCGATGACTCGGAGCTCGTATCTTATATACCGTAACTTGTATTCCATCACCGATAACCTGGAACTCGTATCTTGCATTTCGTTGCTCGTAAATCATTACCGATAAATGGGAACTCGCATCTAGTATCTCGTGACGCGTAACTCAGTACTCGGAACTCGAAAGGGTTACCGATAACTCGGAGCTCGTATCTTGTATCACTTACCTTGTAACTCGTAATCCGTAACTCGTTGCCCATAACTCCGAACTCGAATCTTGATCTCGTATCTTGTAAATCAATGACGATAACCTCGAACTGGTATCCTAGATCCAGTAGTTCGTAACTCGTTACCGATAGGTGTAAAGTCGCATCTTGTAACTCATGACGCAAAACTCAGAACTCGGAACTGGTAACGCGTAACCAATAACTCGGAGCTCGTATCTTGTAACTCGTAACAAGTAACTAGTTACCCATAACTCGGAACTCGTATCTTGTATCTAGTAGCTCGTAACTCATTGCTGATTACCTGGAACTCGTATCTTGTGTATCGTAGCTTGTAACTCGTAACAAGTAACTAGTTACCCATAACTCGGAACTCGTATCTTGTATCTAGTAGCTCGTAACTCATTGCTGATTACCTGGAACTCGTATCTTGTGTATCGTAGCTTTTTACCCATTACCAATAACAAGGAACTCGTATCTTGCCTCTCATAGCTCGTAAATCGTTACCGATAAGTGGGAACTCGCAACTTGCATCTCGTGACGCGCAACTCGTTACTGATTACCTGGAATTCGTATCTTGTGTCTCGTAGCTTGCAACTCGTTACGATAAGTGGAAACTCGCATCGTGTATCTCGTAACTCGTAACTAGTGCCTGGTAGATCGTAAGTCGTAATTCGTAACTCGTAACTCGTGTATCGTAACTCGCAACTCGAAACTCGAAACTCATAACTTGAAACTCGTAACTCGAAACTCGTAACTCGTAACTCGTAAATCGCAGCTTATAACTCGCTACTCATAACCCGGAACTCGTATCTTGTGTATCGTAGCTTGTAGCCCATTACAAATAACAAGGAGCTCGTATATTGCCTCTCGTAGCTCGTAAATCGTTACCGATAAGTGGGAACTCGCAACTTGCATCTCGTGACGCGTAACTCAGAACTTGTAACTCATAACGCGTTACCGATAACTCGGAGCTTGTATCTTGTATCTCTTACCTTCTAACTCGTAACTAGTAACTAGTAACTCGTTACCCATTGCTCTGAACTCGTTTCTTCTATCTCGGATCTCGCGAATCACTGCCGATAACCAGGAACTCGGTTCCTGGATCATGACGATCGTAACTCATTACCAATAAGTGGGAACTCGCATCTCGTATCTCGTGACGTGTAACTCAGAGCTCGGAACTCGTAACACGTTACCGATAACTCGGAGGTGGTATCTTATATACCGTAACTTGTAATCCATCACCGATAACCTGGAACACGTATCTTGCATCTCGTTGCTTGTAAATCGTTACCGATAAGTGGGATATCGCAACTTGTATCTCGTGACGCGTAACTCAGAACTTGGAACTCGTAACACGTTACCGATAACTCGGAGCTCGTATCTTGTATCACTTACCTTGTAACTCGTAACCCGTAACCCGTGACTCGTTGCCCATAACTCGGAACTCGAATCTTGATCTCGGATCTTGTAAATCAGTGACGTAACCTCGAACTCGTATCCTAGATCTAGTTGTTCGTAACTCGTTACCGATAGGTGGAAGCTCGCATCTTGTATCTCATGACGCGTAACTCAGAACTTGGAACTCGTAACGTGTTACCGATAACTCGGAGCATGTATCTTGTAACTCGTAACTCGTTACCATTTACTCGGAACTCGTATCTTCTATCTCGGATCTCGCAAATCATTGCCGATAACCTGGAACTCGTATCCTAGATCTTAATGATCGTAACTCATTACCAATAAGTGGGAACTCACATCTTGTATCTCGTGACGTATATCTCAGAACTCGGAACTAGTAACGCGTTACCGATAACTCGGAGCTCGTATCTTGTAACTCGTAACTCGTTACTCGCAACTCGTAACTCGTAACTCGTTACCCATAACTCGGAACTCGAATCCTGATCTCGGATCTTGTAAATTAATGACGATAACCTCGAACTCGTATCCTATATCTACTAGTTCGTAAACCGTTACCGATATGTGGGAACTCGTAACTTGTAACTCGTGACGCATAACTCCGAACTTGGACTTGTAACGCGTTACCGATAGCTCGGAGCTTGTATCTTGTATCTCTTACCTTGTAACTCGTAACTCGTAACTCGTAACTCGTAACTCGTAACTCGTAACTCGTAACTCGTAACTCGTAACTCGTTACCCAATACTCGGAACTCGTATCTTGTATCTAGAAGCTCGTAAGTCATTACTGATTACCTGGAAGTCGTATCTTGTGTATCGTAGCTCGTAACTCGTTACGATAAGTGGGAACTTGCATCTTGTATCTCGTAGCTCAAAACCCGGAACTCGTTTCTTGTGTATCGTAGCTTTTAACCCATTACCAATAACAAGGAACTCGTGTCTTGCCTCTCGTAACTCGTAAATCGTTATCGATAAGTGGGAACTCGCAACTTGTTACTCGTGACGCGTAACTCAGAACTTGGAACTCGTAACGCGTTACCGATAACTCGGAGCTTGTATCTTGTATCTCTTACCTTGTAACTCGTAACTCGTAACTCATAACTCGTAACTCGTAACTCGTAACTCGTAACTCGTAACTCGTAACTCGTAACTCGTAACTCGTAACTCGTAACTCGTAAATCGTAACTCGTTACCTATTACTCGGAAATCGTATCTTCTATCTCAATCCTCGCAAATCATTGCCGATAATCTGGAACTCGTATCCTAGATCTCGACTCGTAACTCGAAACTCGTATATCGCAGCTTATATCTCGCTACACATAACCCGGAACTCGTATCTTGTGTATCGTAGCTTGTTACCCATTACCAATTACAAGGAACTCGTATCTTGCATCTCGTAGCTCGTAAATCATTACCAATAACAAGGAACTCGTATCCTAGATCTAGTAGTTAGTAACTCGTTACCGATAGGTGGAAACTTGCATCTTGTATCTCATGACGCGGAACTCAGAATTCGGAACTTGTATCAGGTAACCGATAACTCGGAGCTCGTATCTTGTAACTCGTAACTCGTTACCCATAACTCGGAACTCATATCTTGTATCTAGTAGCTCGTAACTCATTACTGATTACCTGGAACTCGTACCTTGTGTATCGTAGCTTGTAACCCATTACCAATAACAAGGAACTCGTATCTTGCCTCTCGTATCTCGTAAATCGCTACCGACAAGTGGGAACTCGCAACTTGTATCTCGTGACGCGTAACTCAGAACTTGGATCTCGTAACACGTAACCGATAACTCGGAGCTCGTATGTTGTAACTCGTAACTCGTTACCCATAACTCGGAACTCGTATCTTGTATCTAGTAGCTCGCAAATCATTAATGTTTACCTGGAACTCATATCATGTGTCTCGTAGGTCATAACTCGTTACGATAAAGGAGAACTCGCAACTTGAAACTCGTTACTCGTAAATCGCAGCTTATAACTCGCTACCCATAATCCGGGACTCGTACCTTGGGTATCGCAGCTTGTAACCCATTACCAATAACAAGGAACTCGTATCTTGCCTCTCGTATCTCGTAAATCGCTACCGATAAGTGGGAACTCGCAACTTGTATCTCGTGACGCGTAACTCAGAACTTGGAACTCGTAACACGTTACCGATAACTCGGGGCTCGTATCTTATATACCGTAACTTGTAATCCATCACCAATAACCTGGAACTTGTATCTTGCATCTCGTTGCTCGTAAATCGTTACCCATAAATGGGAACTCGCATCTAGTATCTCGTGACGCGTAACTCAGGACTCGGAACTCGAAAGTGTTACCGATAACTCGGAGCTCATATCTTGTATCACTTACCTTGTAACTGGTAACCAGTAACCCGTAACTCGTTGACCATAACTCCGAACACGAATCTTGATCTCGTATCTTGTAAATCAATGACGATAACCTCGAACTGGCATCCTAGATCTAGTAATTCGTAACTCGTTACCGATAGGTGGAAACTCGCATCTTGTATCTCATGACGCGAAACTCAGAACTCGGATCTCGTAACGCGTAACCGACAACTCGGTGTGCATATCGTGTAACTCGTAACTCGTTACCCATTACTCGGAACTCCTGTCTTGTATCTAGTAGCTCGTAACTCATTACTGATCACCTGGAACTCGCATCTTGTGTCTCGCAGCTCGTAACTCGGTACGATAAGTGGGAACTCGCATCTTTTATCTCGTAACTCATAACCCGGAACCCGTATCTTGTGTATCGTAGCTTGTAACCCATTACCAATAACAAGGAACTCGTATCTTGCCTCTCGTAGTTCGTAAATCGTTACCGATAAATGGGAACTCGCATCTTGTGTCTCGTGTGGCCTAACTCAGGACTCCGAGCTCGAAAGTGTTACCGATAATTCGGAGCTCGTATCTTGTATCACTTACCTTGTAACTTGTAACTCGTAACCCGTATCTCGTTGCCCATAACTCGGAACTCGAATCTTGATCTCGGATCTTGTAAATCAATGACGATAACCTCGATCTCGTGTCCTAGAACTAGCAGTTCGTAACTCGTTACCGATAGGTGGAAGCTCGCATCTTGTATCTCATGACGCGAAACTCAGAACTTGGAACTCGCAAAGCGTAACCGATAACTCGGAGCTCGTATCTTGTAACTCGTAACTCGTTACCCATAACTCGGAACACGTATCTTGTTTCTAGTAGCTCGTTACTCATTACTGATTACCTGGAACTCGTATCTTGTATCTCGTAGCTCGTAACTCGTTACGATAAGTGGGAACTCGTATCTTGTATCACTTACCTTGTAAGTCGTAACTCGTAACTCGTAACGCGTTACCGATGACTCGGAGCTCGTATCTTATATACCGTAACTTGTAATCCATCACTGATAACCTGGAACTCGTATCTTGCATTCCGTTGCTCGTAAATCATTACCGATAAATGGGAACTCGCATCTAGTATCTCGTGACGCGTAACTCAGGACTCGGAACTCGAAAAGGTTACCGATAACTCGGAGCTCGTATCTTGTATCACTTACCTTGTAACTCGTAACCCGTAACTCGTTGCCCATAACTCCGAACTTGAATCTTGATCGCGTATCTTGTAAATCAATGACGATAACCTCGAACTGGTATCCTAGATCCAGTAGTTCGTAACTCGTTACCGATAGGTGTAAACTCGCATCTTGTAACTCATGACGCAAAACTCAGAACTCGGAACTGGTAACGCGTAACCAATAACTCGGACCTCGTATCTTGTAACTCGTAACAAGTAACTAGTTACCCATAACTCGGAACTCGTATCTTGTATCTAGTAGTTCGTAACTCATTGCTGATTACCTGGAACTCGTATCTTGTGTATCGTAGCTTTTTACCCATTACCAATAACAAAGAACTCGTATCTTGCCTCTCATAGCTCGTAAATCGTTACCGATAAGTGGGAACTCGCAACTTGCATCTCGTGACGCGTAACTCATTACTGATTACCTGGAATTCGTATCTTGTGTCTCGTAGCTTGCAACTCGTTACGATAAGTGGAAACTCGCATCGTGTATCTCGTAACTCGTAACTAGTGCCTGGTAGATCGTAAGTCGTAATTCGTAACTCGTAACTCGTGTATCGTAACTCGCAACTCGAAACTCGTAACTTGAAACTCGTAACTCGAAACTCGTAACTCGTAACTCGTAACTCGTAACTCGTAAATCGCAGCTTATAACTCGCTACTCATAACCCGGAACTCGTATCTTGTGTAACGTAGCTTGTAACCCATTACCAATAACAAGGAACTCGTATCTTGCATCTCGTTGCTCGTGAATCGTTTCCGATAAATTGGAATTCGCATCTTGTATCTCGTGACGCGTAACTCAGTACTTGGAACTCGAAAGTGTTACCGATAACTCTGAGCTCGTACCTTGTATCACTTACCTTGTATCTCGCAACTCGTAACCCGTAACTCGTTGCCCATAACTCGGAACTCGAATCTTGACCTCGGATATTGCAAATCAATGACGATAACCTCAAACTCGTATCCTAGATCTGGTAGTTCGTAACTCGTTACCGATAGGTGGAAACTCGAGTCTTGTATCTCATGACGCGAAACTAGGAACCCGTAACAGGTAACCGATAACTCGGAGCTCGTATGTTGTAGCTAGTAGCTTGTAACGCATTACTGATTACCTGAAGCTCGTATCTTGTGTCTCGTAGCTCGCAACTCGTTACGATAAGTGGGAACTCGCATCTTTTATCTCGTAACGTGTAACTCAGAACTCGGAACTCGAAAGTGATACCGACAACTCGGAGCTCGTATCTTGTATCACTTACCTTGTAAGTCGTAACTCGTAACTCGTTACCCATAACTCGGAACTCGTATCTTATATATTGTAACTTGTAATCCACTACAAATAACCTAGAACTCGTATCTAGCATCTCGTAGATCGTAAATCGTTACCGATAAATGGGAACTCGCATCTTGTATCTCGTGACGAGTAACTCAGGTCTCGGAACTCGAAAGTGATACCGATAATTCGGAGCTAGTATCTTGTATCGCTTATCTTGTAACTCGTAACTCGTAACCTGTAACTCGTTGCTCATAACTCGGAACTGGAATCTTGGTCTCCGATCCTGCAAATCAATGACGATAACCTTGAACTCGTATCCTAGATCTAGTAGATCGTAACTCGTTACCGATAGGTGGAAACTCGCATCTTGTACCTCATGACGCGGAACTCAGAACTCGGAACTCGTAACAGGTAACTGATAACTCCGAGCTGGTATCTTGTAACTCGTAACTCGTTACCCATAACTCGGAACTCGTATCTTGTATCTAGTAGCCCGTAACTCATAACTGATTACCTGGAGCTCGTATCTTGCATCTGGTAGCTCGTATATCGTTACCGATAAATGGGAACTCGCATCTTGTATCTCGTGACGCGTAACTCAGGATTTGGAACTCGAAAGTGTTACCGATAACTCGGAGCTCGTGTCTTGTATCACTTACCTTGTAACTCGTATCTCGTAACCCGTATCTCGTTGCCCATAACTCGGAACTCGAATCTTCGTCTCGGATCTCGCAAATCATTGCCGATAACCTGGAACTCGTATCCTAGATCTTGAAGATCGTAACTGGTTACCAATAAGTGGGAACTCGCATCTTGTATCTCATGACGTGAAACTCAGAACTCGGAACTCGTATCTTGTTACTCGTAGCTCGTAACTCATTACCCATAATTCGGAACTCGTATCCTATATATCGTAACTTGTAATCCATTGCCGATAACCTGGAACTCGTGTCTTGCATCTCGCTGCTCGTAAATCGTTACCGATAAATGGGAACTCGCATCTTGTATCTCGTGACGCGTAACTCAGGATTTGGAACTCGAAAGTGTTACCGATAACTCGCAGCTCGTGTCTTGCATCACTTACCTTGTAACTGGTAACCCGTAACCCGTAACTAGTTGCCCATAACTTCGAACTCGAATCTTGATCTCGTATCTTGTAAATCAATGACGATAACCTCGAACTGGCATCCTAGATCTAGTAGTTCGTAACTCGTTACCGATAGGTGGAAACTCGTATCTTGTATCTCATGACGCGAAACTCAGAACTCGGAACTCGTAACGCGTAACCGACAACTCGGTGCGCATATCTTGTAACTCGTAACTGGTTACCAATATCTCGGAACACGTATCTTGTTTCTAGTAGCTCGTAACTCATTACTGATTACCTGGAACTCGTATCTTGTGTCTCGTAGCTCGTAACTCGTTACGATGAGTGGGAACTCGTATCTTGTATCACTTACCTTGTAAGTCGTAACTCGTAACTCGTTACCCATAACTTGAAACTCGTATCTTATATATCGTAGCTTCTAATCCATTACCGATAACGTGGAACACGTATCTTGCATCTCGTTACTTGTAAATCGTTACCGATGAGTGGGATATCGCAACTTGTATCTCGTGACGCGTAACTCAGGACTCGGAACTCGAAAGTGTTACCGATAACTCGGAGCTCGTATCTTGTATCACTTACCTTGCAACTCGTAACCCGTAACTGGTTGCCCATAACTCGGAACTCGAATCTTGATCTCGGATCTTGTAAATCAATGACGTTAACCTCGAACTCGTATCCTAGATCTGGTAGTCCGTAACTGGTTACCAAAAAGTGGGAACTCGCATCTTTTATCTCGTGACGTGTAACTCAGAGCTCGGAACTTGTAACGCGTTACCGATGACTCGGAGCTCGTATCTTGTAACTCGTTACCCATAACGCAGAACTCGTATCTTATATATGGAAACTTGTAATCCATTACCGATAACCTGGAACTCGAATCTTGCATCTCGTTGCTCGTAAATCGTTTCCGATAAATTGGAATTCGCATCTTGTATCTCGTGACACGTAACTCAGTACTCGGAACTCGAAAGTGTTACCGATAACTCTGAGCTCGTATCTTGTATCACTTACCTTGTATCTCGCAACTGGTAACCCGTAACTCGTTGCCCATAACTCGGAAATCGAATCTTGATCTCGGATCTTGTAAATCGAGGACGATAAGCTTGAACTCATATCTTAGATCTAGCAGTTGGTAACTCGTTACCGATAGGTGGAAACTCGCATCTTGTATCTCTTGACGCGAAACTCAGAACTCGTAACGCGTAACCAATAACTCGGTGCGCGTATCTTATAACTCGTGACTCGTTACAGATAACTCGGAACTCGTATCTTGTATCTAGTAGCTCGTAACTCATAACTGATTACCTGGAGCTCGTATCTTGCATCTCGTAGCTCGTATATCGTTACCGATAAATGGGAACTCGCATCTTGTATTTCGCGACGCGTAACTCAGGACTTGGAACTCGAAAGTGCTACCGATAGCTCGGAGCTCGTGTCTTGTATCACTTACTTTGTAACTCGTAACTCGTTACCCATAACTCGGAACTCGTATCTTATATATGGTAACTTGTAATCCATAACCGATAACCTGGAACTCGTATCTTGCATCTCGTTGCTCGTAAATCGTTTCCGATAAATTGGAATTCGCATCTTGTATCTCGTGACGCGTAACTCAGTACTCGGAATTCGAAAGTATTACCGATAGCTCTGAGCTCGTATCTTGTATCACTTACCTTGTATGTCGCAACAAGAACCCGTAACTCGTTGCCCATAACTCGGAACTCGAATATTGACCTCGGATCTTGCAAATCAATGACGATAACCTCGAACTCGTATCCTAGATCCGGTAGTTCGTAACTCGTTACCGATAGGTGGAAACTCCTGTCTTGTATCTCATGACGCGAAACTTGGAACCCGTAACAGGTAACCGATAACTCGGAGCTCGTATGATGTAGCTAGTAGCTCGTAACTCATTACTGATTACCTGAAGCTCGTATCTTGTGTCTCGTAGCTCGCAACTCGTTACGTTAAGTGGGAACTCGCATCTTGTATCTCGAACTCGTAACTAGTGTCTCGTAGATCGTAATCGTAATTCGTAACTCGTAGCTCGTATATCGTAACTCGCAACTCGAAATTCTTAACTCGAAACTTGTAACTCTTAGCTCGTAAATCGCAGCTTATAACTCGCTACCCATAACCAGGAAATCGTATCTTGTATTTCATTACCAATAACGAGGAACTCGTACCTCGCCTCTCGCAGCTCGTAAATCGTTACCGATACGTGGGCACTAGCATATTGTATCTCGTAACTAGTACCTCGTAGATCGTAAGTCGTAATTCGTAACTCGTAACTCGTAACTCGAAACTCGAAACTCGTAGCTCGTAAATCGCAGCTTATAACTCGCTACCCATAATCCGGAACTCGTACCTTGGGTATCGTAGCTTGTAACCCATTACCAATAACAAGGAACTCGTATCTTGCCTCTTGTAACTCGTAAATCGCTACCGATAAGTGGGAACTCGCAACTTGTATCTCGTGACGCGTAACTCTGAACTTGGATCTCGTAACACGTAACCGATAACTCGGAGCTCGTATCTTGTAACTCGTACTGATTACCTGGAACTCGTATCCTGTGTCTTGTAGGTCATAACTCGTTACGATAAATGGGAACTCGCAACTTGAAACTCGTTACTCGTAAATCGCAGCTTATAGCTCGCTACTCATAACCCGGAACTCGTATCTTGTGTATCGTAGCTTGTAACCCATTACCAATAACAAGGAACTCGTATCCTAGATCTAGTAGTTCGTAACTCGTTACCGATAGGTGGAAACTCGCATCTTGTATCTCATGACGCGGAACTCAGAATTCGGAACTTGTATCAGGTAATCGATAGCTCGGAGCTCGTATCTTGTAACTCGTAACTCGTTACCCATAACTCGGAACTCATATCTTGTATCTAGTAGCTCGTATCTCATTACTGATTACCTGTAACTCGTATCTTGTGTCTCGTAGCTCGTAACCCGTTACGATAAGTGGAAACTGGCATCTTGTATCTCGTAACTCGTAACTAGTGCCTCGTAGATCGTAAGTCGAAATTCGTATCTCGTAACTCGTATATCGTTACTAGCAACTCGAAACTCGTAACTTGAAACTCGTAACTCGGATCTCGTAACTCGTAACTCGTAAATCGCAGCTTATAACTCGCTACTCATAACCCGGAATTGATATCTTGTGTATCGTAGCTCGTAGCCCATTACCAATAACAAGGAACTCGTATATTGCCTCTCGTAGCTCGTAAATCGTTACCGATAAGTGGGAACCCGCAACTTGCATCTCGTGACGCGTAACTCAGAACTTGGAACTCGTAATGCGTTACCGACAACTGGGAGCTCGTATCTTGTATCACTTACCATGTAACTCGTACCCCGTAACTCCTTACCCATAACTCGGAACTCGGATCTTGATCTCGGATCTTGTAAATCAGTGACGATAACTTCGAACTCGTATCCTAGATCTAGTTGTTCGTAACTCGTTACCGATAGGTGGAAGCTCGCATCTTGTATCTTATGACGCGTTACTTAGAACTTGGAACTCGTAACGTGTTACCGATAACTCGGAGCTTGTATCTCGTATCTCTTACCTTGTAACTTGTAACTCGTAACTTGTTACCAATTACTCGGGACTCGTATCTTCTATCTCGGATCTCGCAAATCATTGCCGATAACCTGGAGCTCGTATCCTAGATCTTGAAGATCGTAGCACATTACCAATAAATGGGAACTCACATCCTGTATCTCGTGACGTATATCTCAGAACTCGGAACTAGTAACGCGTTACCGATAACTCGGAGAACGTATCGAGTAACTCGTGACTCGCAACTCGTGACTCGCAACTCGTAACTCGTTACCCATAACTCGGAACTCGTATCTTATATATTGTAACTTGTAATCCACTACCAATAACCCGGAACTCGTATCTTGCATCTCATAGCTCGTAAATCGTTACCGATAAATGGGAACACGCATCTTGTATCTCGTGACGTTTAACTCAGGACTCGGAACTCGAACGTGTTACCGATAACTCGGAGCTTGTATCTTGTAACTCGTAACTCGTTACCCATAACTCGGAACTCGTATCTTACATATTATAACTTGTAATCCACTACCAATAACCTGGAACTCGTATCTTGCATCTCGTAGATCGTAAATCGTTACCGATAAATGGGAACTCGCATTATGTATCTCGTGACGAGTAACTCAGGTCTCGGAACTCGAAAGTGTTACCGATAACTTGGAGCTCGTATCTTGTATCACTTATCGTGTAACTCGTAACTCGTAACCCGTAACTCGTTGCTCATAACTCGGAAATCGAATCTTGATCTCGGATCTTGCAAATCAATGACGACAACATCGAACTCGTATCCTAGATCTGGTAGTTCGTAACTCGTTACCGATAGGTGGAAACTCGCATCTTGTATCTCATGACGCCGAACTTAGAACTCGGAACTCGTAACAGGTAACCGATAACTCGGAGCTCGTATCTTGTAACTCGTAACTCGTTACCCATAACTCGGAACCAGTATCTTGTATCTAGTAGCTCGTAACTCATTACTGATTACCTGGAACTCGTATCTTGCATCTCGTAGCTCGTAAATCTTTACCGATTAATGGGAACTCGCATCTTGTATCTCGTGACGCGTAGCTCAGGACTCGGAACTCGAAAGCGTTACCGACAACTCAGAGCCAGTATCTTGTATCACTTACCTTGTAACTCGTAACTCGTTACCCATTACTCGGAACTCGTATCTTCTGTCTCGGATCTCGCCAATCATTGCAGATAACCTGGAACTCGTATCCTAGATCTTAAAGATCGTAAGTGGTTACCAATAAGTGGGAACTCGCATCCTGTATCTCGTGACGTGAAACTCAGAACTCGGAACTAGTAACGCGTTACCGATAACTCGGAACTCGTATCTTGTAACTCGTAACTCGTAACTCGTAACTCGTTACCCATAAATCGGACCTCGTATCTTATATATCGTAACTTGTAATCCATCGTCGATAACCTGGAACTCGTATCTTGCATCTCGTTGCTCGTAAATCGTTATCGATAAATGGGAACTCGCATCTTGTATCTCGTGACGCGTAACTCAGGACTCGGAACTCTGAAGTATTACCATAACTCGGAGCTCGTATCTTGTATCAGTTACCTTGTAACTCGTAACCCGTGACCCGTAACTCATTGCCCATAACTCCGAACTCGAATCTTGATCTCGTATCTTATAAATCGATGACGATAGCCTCGAACTGGTATCCTAGATCTAGTAGTTCGTAACTCGTTACCGATAGGTGTAAACTCGCATCTTGTAACTCATGACGCAAAACTCAGAACTCGTAACGCGTAACCAATAACTCGGAGCTCGTATCTTGTAACTCGTAACTCGTAAGTAGTTACCCATAACTCGGAACTCGTATCTTGTATCTAGTAGTGCGTAACTCATTACTGATTACCTGCAACTCGTATCTTATGTATCGTAGCCTGTTACCCATTACCAATAAGAAGGAACTGGTATCTCGCCTCTCATACTTCGTAAATCGTTACCGATAATTGGGAACTCGCAACTTGCATCTCGTGACGCGTGACTCATTACTGATTACCTGGAATTCGTATCTTGTGTCTCGTAGCTCTCAACTCGTTACGATAAGTGGAAACTCGCATCGTGTATCTCGTAACTCGTAACTAGTGCCTCGTAGATCGTAAGTCGTAATTCGTAACTCGCAACTCGTATATCGTAACTCGCACCTTGAAACTCGTAACTCGAAAATCGTAACTCGTAACTCGTAAATCGCAGCTTATAACTCGCTACTCATAACCCGGAACTCGTATCTTGTATATCGTAGCTTGTAGCCCATTACCAATAACAAGGAACTCGTATATTGCCTCTCGTAGCTCGTAAATCGTTACCGATAAGTGGGAACTCGCAACTTACATCTCGTGACGCGTAACTCAGAACTTGTAACTCATAACGCGTTACCGATAACTCGGAGCTTGTATCTTGTATCTCTTACCTTCTAACTCGTAACCCGTAACCCGTAACTCGTTACCCATAACTCGGAACTCGAATCTTGATCTCGAATCTTGTAAATCAGTGACGATAACCTCGAACTCGTATCCTAGATCTAGTTGTTCGTAACTCGTTAACGATAGGTGGAAGCTAGCATCTTGTATTTCATGACGCCGAACTCAGAACTCGGAACTCGTAACGCGTAACCGATAACTCGGTGCGCATATCTTGTAACTCGTAACTCGTTACATATTACTCGGAACTCGTTTCTCCTATCTCGGATCTCGCGAATCACTGCCGATAACCAAGGAACTCGGTTCCTAGATCATGAAGATCGTACCTCGTTACTAATAAGTGTGAACCCGCATCTTGTATCTCGTAACGTCTAACTCAGAACCCGGAACTAGTAACGCGTTACCGATAACTCGGAGTTCGTATCTTATATATTGTAACTTGTAATCCACTACCAATAACCTGGAACTCGTATCTTGCATCTCGTAGCTCGTAAATCGTTACCGATAAATTGGAACTCGTATCTTGTATCTCGTGACGTTTAACTCAGGACTCGGAACTCGAAGGTGTTACCGACAACTCGGAGCTCGTATCTTGTATCACTTACCTTGTAACTCGTAACCCGTATCTCGTCGCCCATAACTCGGAACTCGAAATTTGATCTCGGATCTTGTAAATCAATGACGATAACCTCGAACTCGTGTCCTAGAACTAGCAGTTCATAACTCGTTACCGATAGGTGGAAGCTCGCATCTTGTATCTCATGACGCGAAACTCAGAACTTGGAACTCGTAACTCGTTACCCATAACTCGGAACACGTATCTTGTTTCTAGTAGCTCGTAACTCATTACTGATTACCTGGAACTCGTATCTTGTGCCTCGTAGCTCGTAACTCGTTACGATAAGTGGGAACTCGTATCTTGTATCACTTACCTTGTAAGTCGTAACTCGTAACTCGTTACCCATAACTCGGAACTCGCATCTTATATATCGTAACTTCTAAACCATTACCGTAAACCTGGAACACGTATCTTACTTCTCGTTGCTTGTAAATCGTTACCGATGAGTGGGATATCGCAACTTGTATCTCGTGACGCGTAACTCAGTACTTGGAACTCGTAACGCGTTACCGATAACTCGTAGCTCGTAAGTCGTTACCGATAAATTGGAACACGTATCTTGTATCTCGTGACGTTTAACTCAGGACTCGGAACTCGAAGGTGTTACCGACAACTCGGAGCTCGTATCTTGTATCACTTACCTTGTAACTCGTAACCCGTAACCCGTAACTCGTTAGCCATAACTCGGAACTCGAATCTTGATCTCGGATCTTGTAAATCAGTGACGATAACCTCGAACTCGTATCCTAGATCTAGTTGTTCGTAACTCGTTACCGATAGGTGGAAGCTCGCATCTTGTATCTCATGACGCCGAACTCAGAACTCGGAACTCGTAACGCGTAACCGACAACTCTGTGCGCATATCTTGTAACTCGTAACTTGTTACCCATTACTCGGAACTCCTATCTTGTATCTAGTAGCTCGTAACTCATTACTGATCACCTGGAACTCGCATCTTGTGTCTCGCAGCTCGTAACTCGTTACGATAAGTGGGAAGTCGCATCTTTTATCTAGAAACTCATAACCCGGAACCCGTATCTTGTGTATCGTAGCTTGTAACCCATTACCAATAACAAGGAACTCGTATCTTCCCTCTCGTAATTCGTAAATCGTTACCGATAAATGGGAACTCGCATCTTGTATCTCGTGAGGCCTAACTCAGGACTCCGAGCTCGAAAGTGTTACCAATAATTCGGAGCTCGTATCTTGTAACTCGTAACTCGTTACCCATAACTCGGAACTCATATCTTATATATTATAACTTGTAATTCACTACCAATAACCTGGAGCTCGTATCTTGCATCTCGTAGATCGTAAATCGTTACCGATAAATGGGAACTCGCATCTTGTATCTCGTGACGAGTAACTCAGGTCTCGGAACTCGAAAGTGTTACCTATAACTCGGAGCTCGTATCTTGTAACTCGTAACTCGTTACCCATAACTCGGAACTCGTATCTTATATATTATAACTTGTGATCCACTACCAATAACCTGGAACTCGTATCTTGCATCTCGTAGATCGTAAATCGTTACCGATAAATGGGAACTCGCATCTTGTATCTCGTGACGAGTAACTCGGGTCTCGGAACTCGAAAGTGTTACCGATAACTCGGAGCTCGTATCTTGTATCACTTATCTTTTCTCGTAACTCTTAACCCGTAACTCGTTGCTCATAACTCGGAACTCGAATCTTGATCTCGGATCTTGCAAATCAATGACGATAACCTCGAACTCGTATCCTAGATCTAGTAGTTCGTAACTCGTTACCGATAGGTGGAAACTCGCATCTTGTACCTCATGACGCCGAACTCAGAACTCGGAACTCGTAACGCGTAACCGACACCTCAGTGCGCATATCTTGTAACTCGTAACTCGTTACCCATTACTCGGAAGTCCTATCTTGTATCTAGTAGCTCGTAACTCATCACTGATCACCTGGAACTCGCATCTTGTGTCTCGCAGCTCGTAACTCGTTAAAATAAGTGGGAAGTCGCATCTTTTATCTCGTAACTCATAACCCGGAACCCGTATCTTGTGTATCGTAGCTTGTAACCCACTACCAATAACAAGGAACTCGTATCTTGCCTCTCGTAGTTTGTAAATCGTTACCGATAAATGGGAACTCGCATCTTGTATCTCGTGAGGCCTAACTTAGGACTCCGAGCTCGAAAGTGTTACCGATAATTCGGAGCTCGTATCTTGTATCACTTACCTTGTAACTCGTAACCCGTATCTCGTTGCCCATAACTCGGAACTCAAATCTTGATCTCGGATCTTGTAAATCAATGACGATAACCTCGAACTCGTGTCCTAGAACTAGCAGTTCATAACTCGTTACCGATAGGTGGACGCTCGCATCTTGTATCTCATGACGCGAAACTCAGAACTTGGAACTCGTAAAGCGTAACCGATAACTCGGAGTTCGTATCTTGTAACTCGTAACTCGTTACTCATAACTCGGAACACGTATCTTGTTTCTAGTAGCTCGTAACTCATTACTGATTACCTGGAACTCGTATCTTGTGCCTCGTAGCTCGTAACTCGTTACGATAAGTGGGAACTCGTATCTTGTATCACTTACCTTGTAAGTCGTAACTCGTAACTCGTTACCCATAACTCGGAACTCGCATCTTATATATCGTAACTTCTAATCCATTGCCGGAAAACTGGAACCCGTATCTTACATCTCGTTGCTTGTAAATCGTTACCGATGAGTGGGATATCGCAACTTGTATCTCGTGACGCGTAACTCAGAACTTGGAACTCGTAACGCGTTACCGATAACTCGGAGCTCGTATCTTATATACCGTAACTTGTAATCCATCACCGATAACCTGGAACTTGTATCTTGCATCTCGCTGCTCGTAAATCGTTACCGATAAATGGGAACTCGCGTCTAGTATCTCGTGACGCGTAACTCAGGACTCGGAACTTGAAAGTGTTACCGATAACTCGGAGCTTGTATCTTGTATCTCTTACCTTGTAACTCGTAACTCGTAACTCGTAACACTTAACCCGTTATCCATTACTCGGAACTCGTATCTTCTATCTCGGATCTCGCAAATCATTGCCAATAACCTGGAACTCGTATCCTAGATCATGAAGATCGTAACTCGTTACCAATAAGTGGGAACTCGCATCTCGTATGTCATGACGTGTAACTCAGAACTCGGAACTCGTAACTCGTTACCGATAACTCGGAGCTCGTATCTTATATACCGTAACTTGTAATCCATCACCGATAACCTGGAACACGTATCTTGCATCTCGTTGCTTGTAAATCGTTACCGATAAGTGGGATATCGCAACTTGTATCTCGTGACGCGTAACTCAGAACTTGGAACACGTTACCGAAAACTCGGAGCTCGTATCTTATATACCGTAACTTGTAATCCATCACCGATAACCTGGAACTCGTATCATACATCTCGTTGCTCGTAAATCGTTACCGATAAATGGGAACTCGCATCTAGTATCTCGTGACGCGTAACTCAGGACTCGGAACTCGAAAGTGTCACCGATAACTCGTTGCCCATAACTCCGAACTCGAATCTTGATCTCGTATCTTGTAAATCAATGACGATAACCTCGAACTGGTATCCTAGATCTAGTAGTTCGAAACTCGCTACCGATAGGTGTAAACTCGCATCTCATGACGCAAAACTCAGAACTCGGAACTCGTAACGCGTAACCAATAACTCGGAGCTCGTATCTTGTAACTCGTAACTCGTAACTAGTTACCCATAACACGGAACTCGTATCTTGTATCTAGTAGCTCGTAACTCATTACTGAATACCTGGAACTCGTTTCTTGTGTATCGTAGCTTGTTACCCATTACCAATAACAAGGAACTCGTATCTTGCCTCTCATAGCTTGTAAATCGTTACCGATAAGTGGGAACTCGCAACTTGCATCTCGTGACGCGTAACTCATTACTGTTTACCTGGAACTCGTATCTTGTGCCTCGTAGCTGGTAACTCGTTACGATAAGTGAAAACTCGCATCGTGTATCTCGTAACTCGTAACTAGTGCCTCGTAGATCGTAAGTCGTAATTCGTAACTCGTAACTCGTATATCGTAATTCGCAACTCGCAACTCGAAACTCGTAACTTGAAACTCGTAACTCGAAACTCGTAACTCGTAACTCGTATCTTGTGTATCGTAGCTTGTAGCCCATTACCAATAACAAGGAACTCGTATCTTGCCTCTCATAGCTCGTAAAAAGTTACCGATAAGTGGGAACACGCAACTTGCATCTCGAGACGCGTAACTCAGAACTTGTAACTCATAACGCGTTACCGATAACTCGGAGCTTGTATCTTGTATCTGTTACCTTCTAACTCGTAACTAGTAACTCGTAACTCGTTACCCATTACTCGGAACTCGTTTCTTCTATCTCGGATCTCGCGAATGACTGCCGATAACCAGGAGCTCGGTTCCTAGATCATGAAGATCGTAACTCGTTACTAATAAGTGGGAACCCGCATCTTGTATCTCGTAACGTGTAACTCAGAACCCGGACTAGTAACGCGTTACCGATGACTCGGAGCTCGTATCTTGTAACTCGTAACTCGTCACTCGTAACTCGTAACTCGTAACTCGTAACTCGTAACTCGTAACTCGTAACTCGTAACTCGTAACTCGTAACTCGTAACTCGTAACTCGTAACTCGTAACTCGTAACTCGTAACTCGTAACTCGTAACTCGTAACTCGTAACTCGTAACTCGTAACTCGTAACTCGTAACTCGTAACTCGTTACCGATAACTCGGAACTCCTATCTTATATATTGTAACTTGTAATACACTACCAATAACCTGGAACTCGTATCTTGCATCTCGTAGCTCGTAAATCGTTACCGATAAATGGGAACACGCATCTTGTATCTCGTGACGTGTAACTCAGAACTCGAAACTAGTAACGCGTTACCGATAACTCGGAGCTCGTATCTTGTAACTCGTAACTCGTTACCCATAACTCGGAACTCGTGTCTTATATATTATAACTTGTAATCCACTACCAATAACCTGGAACTCGTGTCTTCCATATCGTAGATCGTAAATCGTTACCGATAAATGGGAACTCGCATCTTGTATCTCCTGACGAGTAACTCGGGTCTCGGAACTCGTAACGCGCAACCGACACCTCGGTGCGCATATCTTGTAACTCGAACTCATTACCCATTACTCGGAACTCCTATCTTGTATCTAGTAGCTCGTAACTCATTACTGATCACCTGGAACTCGCATCTTGTGTCTCGCAGCTCGTAACTCGTTGCAATAAGTGGGAAGTCGCATCTTTCATCTCGTAACTCATAACCCGGAACCAGAATCTTGTGTATCGTAGCTTGTAACCCATTACTAATAACAAGGAACTCGTATCTTATATATTGTAACTTGTAATACACTACCAATAACCTGGAACTCGAATCTTGCATCTCGTAGCTCGTAAATCGTTACCGATAAATGGGAACACGCGTCTTGTATCTCGTGACGTTTAACTCAGGACTCGGAATTCGAAGGTGTTACCAACAAATCGGAGCTCGTATCTTGTATCACTTACCTTGTAACTCGTAACCCGTAACCCGTAGCTCGTTGCCCATAACTCGGAACTCGAAAGTGTTGATCTCGGATCTTGTAAATCAATGACGTTAACCTCGAACTCGTATCCTAGAACTAGTAGCCCGTAACTGGTTACCAAAAAGTGGGAACTCGCATCTTGTATCTCGTGACGTGTAACTCAGAGCTCGGAACTAGTAAAGCGTTACCGATGACTCGAAGCTCGTATCTTGTAACTCGTAACTCGTAACTCGTTACCCATAACTCGGAACTCGTATCTTATATATCGTAACTTGCAAGCCATTACCGATAACCTGGAACTCGTATCTTGTGTATCGTAGCCTGTAACCCATTATTAATAACAAGGAACTCGTATCTTGCCTCTCGTAGCTCGTAAATCGTTACCGATAAGTGGGAACTCGCAACTTGTATCTCGTGACGCGAAACTCAGAACTTGGAACTCGTAATGCGTTATCGATAACTCGGAGCTTGTACCTTGTACCTCTTACCTTGTAACTCGTAACTCGTAACACTTAACCCGTTACCCATTACTCGGAACTCGTATCTTCTATCTCGGATCTCGCAAACCATTGCCGATAACCTGGAACTCGTATCCTAGATCTTGAAGATCGTAACTCGTTACCAATAAGTGGGAACTCGCATCTTGTATCTCGTGACGTGTAACTCAGAACTCGGAACTAGCAACGCGTTACCGATAACTCGAAGCTCGTATCTTGTATCACTTACCTTGTAAGTCGTAACTCGTAACTCGTAACTCGTTACTCATAACTTGGAACTCGTATCTTATATATCGTAACTTGTAATCCATTACCGATAACCTGGAACTCGTATCTTGCATCTCGTTGCTCGTAAATCGTTTCTGATTAATTGGAATTCGCATCTTGTATCTCGTGACGCGTAACTCAGTACTCGGAACTCGAAAGTGTTACCGATAACTCTGAGCTCGTATCTTGTATCACTTACCTTGTATCTCGCAACTGGTAACCCGTAACTCGTTGCCCATAACTCGGAACTCGAATCTTGACCTCGGATCTTGCAAATCAATGACGATAACCTCGAACTCGTATACTAGATCCGGTAGTTCGTAACACGTTACCGATAGGTGGAAACTCGCGTCTTGTATCTCATGACGCGGAACTTGGAACCCGTAACAGGCAACCGATAGATCGGAGCTCGTATGTTGTAGCCAGTAGCTCGTAACTCATTACTGATTACCTGAAGCTCGTATCTTGTGTCTCGTAGCTCGCAACTCGTTACGTTAAGAGGGAACTCGCATCTTGTATCTCGAGCTCGTAACTAGTACCTCGTAGATCGTAATCGTAATTCGTAACTCGTAACTCATAACTGGTACATCGTAACTTGCATCTCGAAATTCTTAACTCGAAACTTGTAACTCGTAAATCGCAGCTTATATCTCGCTACCCATAACCAGGAAGTCGTATTTTGTGTATCGTAGCTTGTAGTTCATTACCAATAACGAGGAACTCGTACCTCGCCTCTCGCAGCTCGTAAATCGTTACCGATAAGTGGGAACTCGCATATTGTATCTCGTAACTCGTAACTAGTACCTCGTAGATCGTAAGTCGTAATTCGTAACTCGTAACTCGAAACTCGTAGCTCGTAAATCGCGGCTTATAACTCGCTACCCATAATCCGGAACTCTTACCTTGGGTATCGTAGCTTGTGACCCATTACCAATAACAAGGAACTCGTATCTTGCCTCTCGTATCTCGTAAATCGCTACCGATAAGTGGGAACCCGCAACTTGCATCTCGTGACGCGTAACTCAGAACTTGGAACTCATAACGCGTTACCGATAACTCGGATCTCGTTTCTTCTATCTCGGATCTCGCGAATCACTGCCGATAACCTGGAACTCGGTTCCTAGATCATGAAGATCGTAACTCGTTACTAATAAGTGGAACCCGCATCTTGTATCTCGTAACGTGTAACTCAGAACTCGGAACTCGAAGGTGATACCGACAACTCGGAGCTCGTATCTTGTATCACTTACCTTGAAAGTCGTAACTCGTAACTCGTAACTCGTAACTCGTTACCCATAGCTCGGAACTCGTATCTTATATATCGTAACTTGTAATCCATTACCGATAACCTGGAACACGTATCTCGCATCTCGTTTTTCGTAAATCGTTACCGATAAATGGTAACTCGCATCTAGTATCCCGTGACGCGTAACTCAGAACTCGGAACTCGAAAGTGTTACCGATAACTCGTTGCTCATAACTCGGAACTCGAATCTTGATCTCGGATCTTGCAAATCAATGACGATAACCTCGAACTCGTATCCTAGATCTAGTAGTTCGTAACTCGTTACCGATAGGTGGAATCTCGCATCTTGTACCTCATGACGCGGAAATCAGAACTCGGAACTCGTTACAGGTAACCGATAACTCCGAGCTCGTATCTTGTAACTCGTAACTCGTTACCCATAACTCGGAACTCGTATCTTGTATCTAGTAGCTCGTAACTCATTACTGATTACCTGGAACTCGTATCTTGTGTCTCGTAGCTCGTATCTCGTTACGATAAATGGGAACTCGCATCTTGTATCTCGTAACACGTAACTAGTACCTCGTAGATCGTAAGTCGTAATTCGTAACTCGTATATCATAACTCGCAACTCGCAACTCGAAACTCGAAACTCGTAACTCGTAATCCATTGCCGATAACCTGGAACTCGTGTCTGGCATCTCGTTGCTCGTAAATCGTTATCGATAAATGGGAACTCGCATCTTGTATCTCATGACGCCGAACTCAGAACTCGGAACTCGTAACGCGTAACCGACAACTCTGTACGCATATCTTGTAACTCGTAACTCGTTACCCATTACTCGGAACTCCTATCTTGTATCTAGTAGCTCGTAACTCATAACTGATCACATGGAACTCGCATCTTGTATCTCGCAGCTCGTAACTCGTTACGATAAGTGGGAAGTCGCATCTTTTAACTAGAAACTCATAACCCGGAACCCGTATCTTGTGTATCGTAGCTTGTAACCCATTACCAATCACAAGGAACTCGTATCTTGCCTCTCGTAGTTCGTAAATCGTTACTGATAAATGGGAACTCGCATCTTGTATCTCGTGAGGCCTAACTTAGGACTCCGAGCTCGAAAGTGTTACCGATAATTCGGAGCTCGTATCTTGTATCACTTACCTTGTAACTCGTAACCCGTATCTCGTTGCCCATAACTCGGAACTCGAATCTTGATCTCGGATCTTGTAAATCAATGACGATAACCTCGAACTCGTGTCCTAGAACTAGCAGTTCATAACTCGTTACCGATAGGTGGAAGCTCGCATCTTGTATCTCATGACGCGAAACTCAGAACTTGGAACTCGTAAAGCGTAACCGATAACTCGGAGTTCGTATCTTGTAACTCGTAACTCGTTACCCATAACTCGGAACTCGCATCTTATATATCATAACTTCTAAACCATTACCGAAAACCTGGAACTTGTATCTTGCATCTCGCTGCTCGTAAATCGTTACCGATAAATGGGAACTCGCGTCTAGTATCTCGTGACGCGTAACTCAGAACTTGGAACTCATAACGCGTTACCGATAACTCGGAGCTTGTATCTTGTATCTGTTACCTTCTAACTCGTAACTAGTAACTCGTAACTCGTTACCCATTACTCGGAACTCGTTTCTTCTATCTCGGATCTCGCGAATGACTGCCGATAACCAGGAGCTTGGCTCCTAGATCATGAAGATCGTAACTCGTTACTAATAAGTGGGAACCCGCATCTTGTATCTCGTAACGTGTAACTCAGAACCCGAACTAGTAACGCGTTACCGATGACTCGGAGCTCGTATCTTGTAACTCGTAACTCGTAACTCGTTACCAATAACTCGGAACTCCTATCTTATATATTGTAACTTGTAATACACTACCAATAACCTGGAACTCGTATCTTGCATCTCGTAGCTCGTAAATCATTACCGATAAATGGGAACACGCATCTTGTATCTCGTGACGTGTAACTCAGAACTCGAAACTAGTAACGCGTTACCGATAACTCGGAGCTCGTATCTTGTAACTCGTAACTCGTAACTAGTTACCCATAACACGGAACTCGTACCTTGTATCTAGTAGCTCGTAACTCATTACTGATTACCTGGAACTCGTATCTTGTGTATCGTAGCTTGTTACCCATTACAAATAACAAGGAACTCGTATCTTGCCTCTCATAGCTCGTAAATCGTTACCGATAAGTGGGAACTCGCAACTTGCATGTCGTGACGCGTAACTCATTACTGATTACCTGGAATTCGTATCTTGTGTCTCGTAGCTCGTAACTCGTTACGATAAGTGGAAACTCGCATCGTGTATCTTGTATCTCGTAACTAGTGCCTCGTAGATCGTAAGTCGTAATTCGTAACTCGTAACTCGTAACTCGTATATCGTAACTCGCAACTCGCAACTCGCAACTCGAAACTCGTAACTTGAAAC
Source organism: Bruchidius siliquastri (assembly GCA_949316355.1). Lineage (NCBI taxonomy): Eukaryota > Metazoa > Arthropoda > Insecta > Coleoptera > Chrysomelidae > Bruchidius > Bruchidius siliquastri. The sequence goes on from OX438529.1 coordinate 24,728,611, forward strand.
TCGTAACTCGAAACTCGTAACTCGTAACTCGTATCTTGTATATCGCAGCGTGTAGCCCATTACCAATAACAAGGAACTCGTATCTTGCCTCTCATAGCTCGTAAATCGTTACCGATAAGTGGGAACACGCAACTTGCATTTTGAGACGCGTAACTCAGAACTTGGAACTCATAACGCGTTACCGATAACCCGGAGCTTGTATCTTGTATCTGTTACCTTCTAACTCGTAACTAGTAACTCGTAACTCGTTACCCATTACTCGGAACTCGTTTCTTCTATCTCGGATCTCGCGAATGACTGCCGATAACCAGGAGCTTGGCTCCTAGATCATGAAGATCGTAACTCGTTACTAATAAGTGGGAACCCGCATCTTGTATCTCGTAACGTGTAACTCAGAACCCGGACTAGTAACGCGTTACCGATGACTCGGGGCTCGTATCTTGTAACTCGTAACTCGTAACTCGTTACCAATAACTCGAAACTCCTATCTTATATATTGTAACTTGTAATACACTACCAATAACCTGGAACTCGTATCTTGCATCTCGTAGCTCGTAAATCATTACCGATAAATGGGAACACGCATCTTGTATCTCGTGACGTGTAACTCAGAACTCGAAACTAGTAACGCGTTACCCATAACTCGGAACTCGTATCTTACATATTATAACTTGTAATCCACTACCAATAACCTGGAACTCGTATCTTGCATATCGTAGATCGTAAATCGTTACCGATAAATGGGAACTCGCATCTTGTATCTCGTGACGAGTAACTCGGGTCTCGGAACTCGAAAGTGTTACCGATAACTCGGAGCTCGTATCTTGTATCACTTATCTTGTAACTCGTAACTCTTAACCCGTAACTCGTTGCTCATAACTCGGAACTCGAATCTTGATCTCGGATCTTGCAAATCAATGACGATAACCTCGAACTCGTATCCTAGATCTAGTAGTTCGTAACTCGTTACCGATAGGTGGAATCTCGCATCTTGTACCTCATGACGCGGAAATCAGAACTCGGAACTCGTTACAGGTAACCGATAACTCCGAGCTCGTATCTTGTAACTCGTAACTCGTTACCCATAACTCGGAACTCGTATCTTGTATCTAGTAGCTCGTAACTCATTACTGATTACCTGGAACTCGCATCTTGTGTCTCGCAGCTCGTAACTCGTTACAATAAGTGGGAAGTCGCATCTTTCATCTCGTAACTCATAACCCGGAACCCGTATCTTGTGTATCGTAGCTTGTAACCCATTACCAATAACAAGGAACTCGTATCTTATATATTGTAACTTGTAATACACTACCAATAACCTGAAACTCGTATCTTGCATCTCATAGCTCGTAAATTGTTACCGATAAATGGGAACACGCGTCTTGTATCTCGTGACGTTTAACTCAAGACTCGGAACTCGAAGGTGTCACCGACAACTCGGAGCTCGTATCTTGTATCAGTTACCTTGTAACTCGTAACCCGTAACCCGTAACTCGCTGCCCATAACTCGGAACTCGAAAGTGTTGATCTCGGATCTTGTAAATCAGTGTCGCTAACCTCGAACTCGTATCCTAGAACTAGTAGCCCGTAACTGGTTACCAAAAAGTGGGAACTCGCATCTTGTATCTCGTGACGTGTAACTCAGAGCTCGGAACTAGTAACGCGTTACCGATGACTCGATCTCGTATCTTGTAACTCGTAACTCGTTACCCATAACTCGGAACTCGTATCTTATATATCGTAACTTGCAAGCCATTACCGATAACCTGGAACTCGTATCCTGTGTATCGTAGCTTGTAACCCATTATCAATAACAAGGAACTCGTATCTTGCCTCTCGTAGCTCGTAAATCGTTACCGATAAGTGGGAACTCGCAACTTGTATCTCGTGACGCGTAACTCAGAACTTGGAACTCGTAATGCGTTATCGATAACTCGGAGCTTGTATCTTGTACCTCTTACCTTGTAACTCGTAACTCGTAACACTTAACCCGTTACCATCTTCTATCTCGGATCTCGCAAACCATTGCCGATAACCTGGAACTCGTATCCTAGATCTTGAAGATCGTAACTCGTTACCAATAAGTGGGAACTCGCATCTTGTATCTCGTGACGTGTAACTCAGAACTCGGAACTAGCAACGCGTTACCGATAACTCGAAGCTCGTATCTTGTATCACTTACCTTGTAAGTCGTAACTCGTAACTCGTAACTCGTTACTCATAACTTGGAACTCGTATCTTATATATCGTAACTTGTAATCGATTACCGATAACCTGGAACTCGTATCTTGCATCTCGTTGCTCGTAAATCGTTTCCGATAAATTGGAATTCGCATCTTGTATCTCGTGACGCGTAACTCAGTACTCGGAACTCGAAAGTGTTACCGATAACTCTGAGCTCGTATCTTGTATCTCGCAACTGGTGACCCGTAACTCGTTGCCCATAACTCAGAACTCGAATCTTGATCACGGATCTTGTAATTCGAGGACGATAAGCTTGAACTCGTATCTTAGATCTAGTAGTTGGTAACTCGTTACCGATAGGTGGAAACTCGCATCTTGTATCTCTTGACGCGAAACTCAGAACTCGTAACGCGTAACCGATAACTCGGTGCGCGTATCTTATAACTCGTAACTCGTTACAGATAACTCGGAACTCGTATCTTGTATCTAGTAGCTCGTAACTCATAACTGATTACCTGGAGCTCGTATCTTGCATCTCGTAGCTCGTATATCGTTACCGATAAATGGGAACTCGCATCTTGTATTTCGCGACGCGTAACTCAGGACTCGGAACTCGAAAGTGCTAACGATAGCTCGGAGCTCGTGTCTTGTATCACTTACTTTGTAACTCGTAACTCGTAACTCGTTACCCACAACGTGGAACTCGTATCTTATATATGGTAACTTGTAATCCATTACCGATAACCTGGTTACTCGTATCTTGCATCTCGTTGCTCGTAAATCATTTCTGATAAATTGGAATTCGCATCTTGTATCTCGTGACGCGTAACTCAGTACTCGGAACTCGAAAGTGTTACCGATAACTCTGAGCTCGTATCTTGTATCACTTACCTTGTATCTCGCAACTGGTAACCCGTAACTCGTTGCCCATAACTCGGAACTCGAATCTTGACCTCGGATCTTGCAAATCAATGACGATAACCTCGAACTCGTATACTAGATCCGGTAGTTCGTAACTCGTTACCGATAGGTGGAAATTCGCGTCTTGTATCTCATGACGCGAAACTTGGAACCCGTAACAGGTAACCGATAGATCGGAGCTCGTATGTTGTAGCTAGTAGCTCGTAACCCATTACTGATTACCTGAAGCTCGTATCTTGTGTCTCGTAGCTCGCAACTCGTTACGTTAAGTGGGAACTCGCATCTTGTATCTCGAACTCGTAACTAGTACCTCGTAGATCTTGATCGTAATTCGTAACTCGTAACTCAAAACTGGTACATCGTAACTTGCAACTCGAAATTCTTAACTCGAAACTTGTAACTCTTAACTCGTAAATCGCAGCTTATATCTCGCTACCCATAACCAGGAAGTCGTATCTTGTGTATCGTAGCTTGTAGTTCATTACCAATAACGAGGAACTCGTACCTCGCCTCTTGCAGCTCGTAAATCGTTACCGATAAGTGGGAACTCGCATATTGTATCTCGTAACTCGTAACTAGTACCTCGTAGATCGTAAGTCGTAATTCGTAACTCGTAACTCGAAACTCGTAGCTCGTAGATCGCAGCTTATAACTCGCTACCCATAATCCGGAACTCTTACCTTGGGTATCGTAGCTTGTGACCCATTACCAATAACAAGGAACTCGTATCTTGCCTCTCGTATCTCGTAAATCGCTACCGATAAGTGGGAACTCGCAACTTGTATCTCGTGACGCGTAACTCAGAACTTGGATCTCGTAACACGTAACCGATAACTCGGAGCTCGTATCTTGTAACTCGTAACTCGTTACCCATAACTCGGAACTCGTATCTTGTATCTAGTAGCTCGCAACTCATTACTGATTACCTGGAACTCGTATCCTGTGTCTCGTAGGTAATAACTCGTTACGATAAATGGGAACTCGCAACTTGAAACTCGTTACTCGTAAATCGCAGCTTATAACTCGCTACTCATAACCCGGAACTCGTATCTTGTGTATCGTAACTTGTTACCCATTACCAATAACAAGGAACTCGTATCTTGCATCTCGTAGCTCGTAAATCGTTACCGATAAGAGGGAACTCGCATATTGCACCTCGTAACTCGTAACTAGTACCTCGTAGATCGTAAGTCATAATTCGTAACTCGTAACTCGGAACTTGTAGCTCGTAAATCGCAGCTTATAACTCGCTACCCATAATCCGGAACTCGTACCTTGTGTGTATGGTAGGTGGAATCGCGCATCTTGTATCTCATGTCGCGGAACTCAGAATTCGGAACTTGTATCAGGTAACCGATAACTCGGAGCTCGTATCTCCTAACTCGTATATCGTAACTCGCAACTCGAAACTCGTAACTTAAAACTCGTAACTCGAATCTCGTAACTCGTAAATCGCAGCTTATAACTCGCTACTCATAACCCGGAACTGTTATCTTGTGTATCGTAGCTTGTAGCCCATTAGCAATAACAAGGAACTCGTATATTGCCTCTCGTAGCTCGTAAATCGTTACCGATAAGTGGGAACCCGCAACTTGCATCTCGTGACGCGTAACTCAGAACTTGGAACTCATAACGCGTTACCGATAACTCGGATCTCGTTTCTTCTATCTCGGATCTCGCGAATCACTGCCGATAACCTGGAACTCGGTTCCTAGATCATGAAGATCGTAACTCGTTACTAATAAGTGGGAACCCGCATCTTGTATCTCAAAACGTGTAACTCAGAACTCGGAACTCGAAGGTGATACCGACAACTCGGAGCTCGTATCTTGTATCACTTACCTTGAAAGTCGTAACTCGTAACTCGTAACTCGTTACCCATAGCTCGGAACTCGTATCTTATATATCGTAACTTGTAATCCATTACCGATAACCTGGAACTCGTATCCTGTGTATCGTAGCTTGTAACCCATTATCAATAACAAGGAACTCGTAACTCGTTGCTCGTAAATCGTTACCGATAAATGGGAACTAGCATCTAGTATCTCGTGACGCGTAACTCAGGACACGGGACTGGAAACTGTTACCATAACTCGGAGCTCGTATCTTGTATCACTTACCTTGTAACTCGTAACTAGTAACTCATAACTCGTTACCCATTACTCGGATCTCGCGAATCACTGCCGATAACTTGGAACTCGGTTCCTAGATCATTAAGATCGTAACTCGTTACTAATAAGTGAGAACCCGCATCTTGTATCTCGTAACGTGTAACTCAGAACTAAGAACTCGAAGGTGTTACCGACAACTCGGAGCTCGTATCTTGTATCACTTACCTTGTAACCCGTAACTCGTTGCCCATAACTCGGAACCCGAATCTTGATCTAGGATCTTGTAAATCAATGACGATTACCTCGAACTCGTGTCCTAGAACTAGTAGTTCGTAGCTCGTTACCGATAGGTGGAAGCTATCGTATCCTAGATCTAGTAGTTCGTAACTCGTTACCGATAGGTGGAAACTCGCATCTTGTACCTCATGACGCGGAACTCAGAACTCGGAACTCGTAACAGGTAACCGATAACTCGGAGCTCGTATCTTGTAACTTGAAACTCGTTACCCATAACTCGGAACTCGTATCTTGTATCTAGTAGCTCGTAACTCATTACTGATTACCTGGAACTCGTATCGAAGTCGTAATTCGTAACTCGTATATCGTAACTCGCAACTCGAAACTCGTAACTCGTAAATCGCAGCATTATCAATAACAAGGAACTCGTATCTTGCCTCTCGTAGCTCGTAAATCGTTACCGATAAGTGGGAACTCGCATCTTGTATCTCGTGACGTGTAACTCAGAACTCGGAACTAGTAACGCGTTACCGATAACTCGGAGCTTGTATCTTGTAACTCGTAACTCGTAACTCGTAACTCGTTACTCATAACTCAGAACTCGTATCTTATATATCGTAACTTGCAAACCATTACCGATAACCTGGAACTCGTATCTTGCATCTCGTAGCTCGTAAATATTTACCGATAAGTGCGAACTCGCAACTTGTATCTCGTGACGCGTAACTCAGAACATGGAACACGTAATGCGTTATCGATAGCTCGAAGCTTGTATCTTGTATCTCTTACCTTGTAACTCGTAACTCGTAACTCGTTACCCATTACTCGGAACTCGTTTCTTCTATCTCGGATCTCGAGAATTACTGCCGATAACCTGGAACTCGGTTCGTGGATCATGAAGATCGTAACTCGTTACTAATAAGTGGGAACCTGCATCATGTAACTCGTAACGTGTAACTCAGAACTCGGAACTAGTAACGCGTTACTGATAACTCGGAGCTCGTATCCTGTAACTCGTAACTCGTTACCCATAACTCGGAACTCGTATCTTATATATTGTAACTTGTAATCAACTACCAATAACCTGGAACCCGTATCTTGCATCTCGTAGCTCGTAAACCGTTGCCGATAAATGGGAACTCGCATATTGTATCTCGTGACGTTTAACTCAGGACTCGGAACTCGTTGCCCATAACTCGGAACTCGAATCTTGTATCTAGTAGTTCGTAACTCATTACTGATTGCCTGGAACTCGTATCTTGTGTCTCGTAGCTCGTAACTCGTAACTCGTTACGATAAGTGGGAACTCGCATCTTGTATCTCGTAACTCGCAATAGTACCTCATATAATATATAGTACTACAGCGCCATCAAGTGTTCCCTACTTTCTTGTATACATATGCGAAACGCAAAGATAGTCCCGATAACATGATTTTCATGTTCTTGCAAGTAAGTCGGGTTCCCTTCCGAATGAATAAATTTAGGCGCCTCATGAGGGAAAAACGTTGCCTGATAGTGAGTTAAGTGAGCTCAATACATGCTTCGGAATCGGATAATCTACAATATTAAGTCCAATTAAGGACAGTTCACTGATCAGTCCATTGATTGTTCGAGATATAAAATCAAATGTTGTCATGTGCTATAACGAATAGTAATAGCAGAAAATGTGTGTAGTCATATGTGGTCTTATTAAAAACTTTATGAGTGCCTTACAGATTATCCAATATTCGTTCTACTTCCAACGCCAATACGCGGGGAAGGATACCAACTGCGAAGAATTTGAAAATATAGGTATTGTCTTTTTTTTTTGATGGTGTATAGTTACGAAAAGCTATGTCTGTCTGTCTGTCGTGTGGCATTCTCGGTAATTCTTGGCTCCTTGATGAAATTTTTATACTAGGTGGCTAGTATGACAGGGACGAAAAAGACTATTTTTTTACCTATATATTATATCGTTGTTTTCTTATTTGACGAGAACTCTTTCGCCACTGCAATTTTAAAATTAAGCTTTTTCGTCCCTGCTATTCACTCTGTGTTAAAATTGCATCAAAATCCAAATAATACGATTTATTTAAAAAGTGCAATCCTTGTTTCTGGAGATTTTCGAGTAAACTAATCATTTTCCATGAATTTCAAAGATTGCTCGGGCTAGGAGGAAGAAGGAATCTCAAATTCTTTGTCGCATTGATAAAATCAGTAAATCTCTGACCTCGGTTATACACCCAACTTGTTAGACTGATGTATGATCACACATTTGCCTCCAGAACAGACAATACTTACTTTTAATAGCTCTGGACTTTACAATAATTTTCAATGTTTAAAACAGATTACAGCAATCAATTTTTTTTTATACTGTTCATTTTTTTGATGAGCTAATTTATTCTACTTCTGTTATAGCAAGTACTACTACAGATTACTGAGATCCAACTGAATTATTATCATAAATTATAAAGAAAGGGCCTTTCAGACTCTTGAAAAAGCGGTTTGAAGTTTGTTGACTATATTTTATGTGCGGTGGTATCAGTTTTTTGAAAATTTTGATGGAATAATGGAATTGTTGATTGATTGGAAGTTTTGTAAATACTAGGAATTATGGGATATAGGATAGCTATTAAGTTTTTATAATTTTTGAAATATAAGTTCTTTAATTCAATATATATCCTAATATATATTCGACAGTTCCAAAATTCGATCCAAATATCTGTCTCGAAACCGATTTCATAATGTGGAGAGTGTAACGTCAACTTAGCACAATTTTTTAATATCTTTGAAGTGCATTGAACCCCACAAGAAACATGCGAACCACCAGCTTTCGAGCACTTGGGCTCTAGTGGTGCGATTTCGTGGTATTGTTTTCACTAAAGATGCTGGCGCTCTGTTTATTATTAACCATCAGACGCTCTTGAAGCTTTTAAAGCAATGCAAGAGGTCTGCTAAAAGGAGATCGACGACCAACACGTGTTGAATTACGGACCACATGCGCCCGTCGACGTTGTTGATTTTTTTAATTGATCTTCGGGCCGTATGGACGCCTCGCCTCTTAATGAACACTGTAAAATTTGATTAAAGGAATCATAATAGAAGGTCGTTTTGATTGGCTTACTTCGTTATGGTCAAAATATATTTTTATTGTTTTTGGTATGCTTTGTCCGTTATATGCATAGTTATGTGATGTGAATATTACTAAGACTATGCTCGAAAACTTTTTCCTCTGTATTCTGTGCAAGTTTTTTTAGTGTTTGCACAATTTGTTTCCATATATGTAATTTTCCCTTATATGTGCGATTCCCAGATAGCTGTGATTTTCTATGTCTAGTATTTTATTTATTATTCGACATTATTTTTTTGATCGGAAAATTATTAAATATGATAAATTTGTTAGTATTTTACCGTCAACATTGTATATTACAGCATAAGTATTCATGGATCATGAATAACTTACAGAAATATAACCAAAATGTCAGTACCGTGGCATGTCTGATTTCCGTTTTTCAAGCTAAATGTATAAATTTCGATAAAGAGTCGTCTTATAATCTGAAGTTTAGCTTTTATTACTGAAATCTATTGTATATTTCTTAAAATTCCAATATTTTACTTTGTTTTATTCTAAGACTATTATAAAAATTGTTATTTTAATTCTAATGTTGATAAATTTTTAAGATTGTAAAAATCAAGACAGAAAATACCATAAATGTCTCTGTATGATTATCAAAGTCTTATAATTTATTATTTGTTTTATTATTTTAAGTACTTCAAGAGATTTAGGCAAATATTTCGAATATTTCATTTTGATGTCAGTATGGGGCAGTGAAATTTCTAATTTTTAGTTTCTTTTCTATTGAAGTTATAGTAGAACTACAGTACAGGCTTAATTTTGGGCATCATAAAAAACCAATAGCATCCAGCACACGAGTTTTAACGCATTTTTCATTTAAAAAAATGTTGAGTTGTAAAAATCACAGTTATACAAGGATCACCCATATGTACCTCACCTTTTAATTGACATGTAAGCTCTAGAGAGTAGTAAAATAAATGAATAAACTGTAGTCTCTCAGATCTCTAGAACAGTAATAGTGTAGATTAACGGTTAAACCTCCACAAAAGTTAACATCTACAAACTTCATATTTTTAGGGTTCTTGATTTTCCATGGAGTCAAAGAATTTTTTTGGAGAGATAAAACATTTTGTATTGTTTTTGTATTATATGCGTTTATTTGCATCATTTTTCGGAGGAACCTCATAAAATTCTGACTAACTTTATCATATGAGAGACTGATTTTTTCAACGGCACACGAGATGGTTTTAGTTTCAACGTAAGACCATCCTCAATAGCAGTACGGAATATAGAAATAACAAAAAAATATATTTTACATGCCTTAAATATATTAGGCGTAGAGGATGAATATGTATGTTGCTGACTTTAATCATTCTGCTATATAAATTATTTGTCGATATGTATTTATATCTTTAATTTCTAACGTATCAACTGCAAATAGTCACTGGCAAAGAAGTGATCAAAATATTTGAATAAGAATTACATACGCGCTTAGCATACTTATAGGGCATTACGAAACTCACAAGTCTGCCAGGAAAATCATGTGCAAAAGTTCTATAATTAATTATTGAAAAATCCCGGATCTTGTAAGTCAGTGACGATAACCTCGAACTCGTATCCTAGATCTAGTAGTTCGTAACTCGTTACCGATAGGTGGAAGCTCGCATCTTGTATCTCCTGACGCGTAACTCAGAACTTGGAACTCGTAACAGGTAACCGATAACTCGGAGCTTGTATCTTGTAACTCGTAACTCGTTACCCATAACTTGGAACTCGTATCTTGTATCTAGTAGCTCGTAACTCATTACTGATTACCTGGAACACGTATCTTGTGTCTCGTAGCTCGTAACTCATTACGATTAGTGGGAACTCGCATCTTGTATCTCGTAACTCGCAATAGTACCTCGGAGATAGTAAGTCGTAATTCGTAACTCGTAACTCGTAACCCGTAACTCGTTGCTCATGACTCGGAGCTCGAATCTTAATCTCGGATCTTGCAAATCAATGACGATAACCTCGAACTCGTATACTAGATCTAGTAGTCCGTAACTCATTACCGATAGGTGGAAACTCGCATCTTGTATCTTATGACGTGGGACTCAGAATTCGGAATTCGTATCAGGTAAGCGATGACTCGGAGCTCGTATCTTGTAACTCGTAACTCGTTACCCATAACTCGGAACACGTATCTTGTTTCTAGTAGCTCGTAACTCATTACTGATTACCTGGAACTCGTATCCTGTGTCTCGTAGTTCGTAACTCGTTACGATAAGTGGAAACTCGCAACTTGTATCTCGTAACTCGTAACTAGTAACTCGTAGATCGTAAGTCGTAATTCGTAACTCGTAACTCGTATATCATAACTCGCAACTCGAAACTCGTAACTCGAAGCTCGTAACTCGTTACTCGTTACTCATTACTCGGAACTCGTATCTTCTATCTCTGGTCTCGCAAATCATTGACGATAACCTGGAACTCATATCATAGATTTTGCAGATCGTAACTCGTTAACAATAAGTGGGAACTCGCATCTTGTGTCTCGTGACCTGTAACTCAGAACTCGGAACTAGTAACGCGTTACCGATAACTCGGAGCTCGTATCTTGTAACTCGTAAGTCGTAACTCGTTACCCATAACTCGGAACTCATATCTTATATATCGTAACTTGTAATCCATTACCGATAACCTGGAACTCGTATCTTGCATCTCGTAGCTCGTGAATCGTTACCGATAAATGGGAACACGCATCTTGTATCTCGTGACGCATTACTCAGGACTCGGAACTCGAAAGTGTTAGCGATAACTCGGAGCTCGTATCTTTAATCACTTACCTTGTAACTCGTAACTCGTAGCCCATTGCCCATAACTCGGAACTCGAATATTGATCTCGGATCTTGTAAATCGATGACGATAACCTCGAACCCGTATCCTAGATCTAGTAGTTCGTAACTCGTTACCGATAGGTGGAAACTTGCAACTTGTATCTCATGACGCGAAACTCAGAACTCGGAACTCGTAACGCGTAACCGATAACTCGGTGCGCGTATCTTATAACTCTTAACTCGTTACAGACAACTCGGAACTCGTATCTTGTATCTAGTAGCTCGCAACTCATAACTGATTACCTGGAACTCGTATCTTGCATCTCGTAGCTCTTAAATCGTTACCGATAAATGGGAACTCGCATCTTGTATCTTGTGACGCGTATCTCAGGGCTCGAAACTCGAAAGTGTTACCGATAGCTCGGAGCTCGTATCTTGTATCACATACCTTGTAACTCGTAACTCGTAACCGGTAACTCGTTGCCCATAACTCGGAACTTGAATCTTGATCTCGGATCTTGCAAATCAATGACGATAACCTCGAACTCGTATCCTAGATCTGGTAGTTCGTAACTCGTTACCGATAGGTAGAAACTTGCAACTTGTACCTCATGACGCGAAACTCAGAACTCGGAACTCGTAACGCGTAACCGATAACTCGTTGCGCGTATCTTATAAACCGTAACTCGTTACAGATAACTCGGAACTCGTATCTTGTATCTAGTAGCTCGCAACTCATAACTGATTACCTGGAACTCGTATCTTGCATCTCGTAGCTCTTAAATCGTTACCGATAAATGGGAACTCGCATCTTGTATCTTGTGACGCGTAACTCAGGACTCGAAACACGAAAGTGATACCGATAGCTCGGTGCTCGTATCTTGTATCACATACCTTGTATCTCGTAACTCGTAACCCGTAACTCGTTACCCATAACTCGGAACTCGTATCTTGTATCTAGTAGCTCGTAACTCATTACTGATTACCTGGAACTCGTATCTTGTGTCTCGTAGCTCGTAACTCGTTACGATAAGTGGGTACTCGCATCTTGTATCTCGTAACTCGTAACTAGTGCCTCGTAGATCGTAAGTCGTAATTCGTAACTTGTAACTCGTATATCGTAACTCGCAACTCGAAACTCGTAACCCGTAACTCGTAAATCGCAGCTTATAACTCGCTACTCTTATCCCGGAGCTCGCATCTTGTGTATCGTAGCTTGTAACCCATTATCAATAACAAGGAACTCGTATCTTGCCTCTCGTAGCTCGTAAATCGTTACCAATAAGTGGAAACTCGCAACTTGTATCTCGTGACGTGTAACTCAGAATTCGGAACCAGTAACGCGTTACCGTAACTCGAAGCTCGTATCTTGTATCACTTACCTTGTAAGTCGTAACTCGTAACTCGTAACTCGTTACCCATAACTCTTAACTCGTATCTTATATATCGTAACTTGTAATCAATTACCGATAACCTGGAACTCATATCTTGCATCTCGTAGCTCGTAAATCGTTACCGATAAATGGGAACTCGCATCTTGTGTCTCGTGACGCGTAACTCAGGACTCGGAACTCGAAAGTTTTACCGATATCTCGGAGCTCGTATGTTGCATCACTTACGTTGTAACTCGTAACTCGTAACCCGTAACTCGTTGCCCATAATTCCGATATCGAATCTTGATCTCGTATCTTGTAAATCAATGACGATAACCTCGAACTGGTGTCCTAGATCTAGTAGTTCGTAACTCGTTACCGATAGGTGGAAGCTCGCATCTTGTATCTCATGACGCGAAACTCAGAACTCGGAACTCGTAACGCGTAACCGACAACTCGGTGCGCGTATCTTGTAACTCGTAACTCGTTTCCCATAACTCGGAACTCCTATATTGTATCTAGTAGCTCGTAACTCATTACTGATTACCTGGAACTCGCATCTTGTGTCTCGCAGCTCGTAACTCATTACGATAAGTGGGAACTCGCATCTTGTATCTCGTAACTCATAACCCGGAACCCGTATCTTGTGTATCGTAGCTTGTAACCCATTACCAATAACAAGGAACTCGTATCTTGCCTATCGTATTTCGTAAATCGTTACCGATAAGTGGGAAATCGCTAATTGTATCTCGTGACGCATAACTCAGAACTTGGAACTCGTAACGCGTTATCGATAACTCGGATTCTGGATCTTGTATCTCTTACCTTGTAACTCGTAACTCGTAACTCGTTACCCGTTACTCGGAACTCGTATTCTTATACATGGTAACTTGTAATCCATTACCGATAACCTGGAACTCATATCGTGCATCTCGTATATCGTAAATCGTTACCGATAAATGGGAACTCGCATCTTGTATCTCGTGACGCCTAACTCAGATCTCGGAGCTCGAAGGTGTTACCGATAATTCGAAGCTCGTATCTTGTAACTCGTAACTCGTTACTCAAAACTCGGAACACGTATCTTGTTTCTGGTAGCTCGTATCTCATTACTGATTACCTGGAACTCGTATCTTGTGTATCGTAGTTCGTAACTAGTACCTCGTAGATCGTAAGTCGTAACTCGTAACTCGTATATTGTAACTCGCAAATCGAAACTCATAACTCGTAAATCGCAGCTTATAACTCGCTACTCATATCCCGGAACTCGCATCTTGTGTATCGTAGCTTGTAACCCACTATCAATAACAAGGAGCTCGTATCTTGTCTCGTAGCTCGTAAATCGTTACCGATAAGTGGGACCTCGCAATTTGTATCTCGTGACGCGTAACTCAGAACTTGGAACTCGTTACTCGTTACCTATAACTCGGAACTCGTATCTTATATATCGTAACTTGTAATCCACTGCCGATGACCTGGAACTCGTATCTTGCATCTCGTTGCTCGTAAATCGTTACCGATAAATGGGAACTCGCATCTTGTATCTCGTGACGCGTAACTCAGGACTCGGAACTCTAAAGTGTTACCGATAACTCGGAGCTTGTATCTTGAATCACTTACCTTGTAACTCGTATCTCGTAACCCGTAACTCGTTGCCCATAACTCGGAATTCGAATCTTGATCTCCGATCTTGTAAATCAATGACGATAACCTCGAACTCGTATCCTAGATCTAGTAGTTCGTAACTCGTTACCGATAGGTGAACACTCGCATCTTGTATCTCATGACGCGAAACTCAGAACTCGGAACTCGAACGCGTAACCGATAATCCGAGTAATGGGTAACGAGTTACGAGTTACGAGTTACAAGGTAAGAGATACAAGATACAAGCTCCGAGTTATCGATAACGCGTTACGAGTTCCAAGTTCTGAGTTACGCGTCACGAGATACAAGTTGCGAGTTCCCACTTATCGGTAACGATTTACGAGCTATGAGAGGCAAGATACGAGTTCCTTGTTATTGGTAATGGGTTACAAGCTACGATACACAAGGTACCAGTTCCGGGTTATGAGTAGCGATATATAAGCTGCGATATACGAGTTACGAGTTATGAGATACGAGCTCCAAGTTATCGGTAACGCGTTACTATTTCCAAGTTCTAAGTTACGCGTCACGAGATACAAGTTGCGAGTTCTCACTTATCGGTAACGATTTACGAGCTACGAGAGGCAATATACTAGTTCCTTGTTATTGGTAATGGGTTACAAGCTACGATACACAACATACGAGTTCCTGGTTATGAGTATCGAGTTATAAGCTATGATTTACGAATTACGAGTTACGAGTTTTGAGTTACGAGTTTCGAGTTGCGAGTTACGATATACGAGTTACGAGTTACGAATTGCGACTTACGATCTACGTGGTACTAGTAACGGGTTACGAGATACAAGATGCGAGTTCCCACTTATCGCAACGAGTTACGAGCTACGAGACACAAGATACGAGTTCCAGGTAATCAGTAATGAGTTACGAGCTACTAGATACAAGATACGAATTCCAAATTATGGGTAACGAGTTAAGAGTTACAAGATACGAGCTCCGAATTATCGGTTACGCGATACGAGTTCCGAGTTCTGAGTTTCGCGTCATGAGATACAAGATGCGAGATTCCACCTATCGGTAACGAGTTACGAACTACTAGATCTAGGATACGAGTTCGAGGTTATCGTCATTGATTTACAAGATCCGAGATCAAGATTCGAGTTCCGAGTTATGGGCAACGTGTTACGGGTTACGAGTTACGAGTTACAAGGTAAGTGATACGAAAAACAAGCTCTGAGTTATCGGTAACACTTTCGAGTTCCGAGTCCTGAGTTACGCGTCACGAGATACAAGATGCGGGTTCCCACTTATCGGTAACGATTTAAGAGCTACGAGAGGCAAGATACGAGTTCCTTGTTATTGGTAATGGGTTACAAGCTACGATACACAAGGTACGAGTTCCGGGTTATGAGTAGCAGTATATAAGCTGTAATTTACGAGTTACGAGTTACGAGTTACGAGTTACGAGTTACGAATTATGAGTTACGAGTTACGAGTTACGAGTTACAAGTTACGAGTTACGAGTTACGAGTTACGAGTTACGAGTTACGAACTACGAGTTACGAGTTACGAATTACGAGTTACGAGTTACGAGTTACGATATACGAGTTACGAGTTACGAATTGCGACTTACGATCTACGAGGCACTAGTTGCGATTTACGAGATACAAGATGCGAGTTCCCACCTATCGTAACGAGTTACAAGCTACGAGACACAAGATACGAGTTCCAGGTAATCAGTAATGAGTTACGAGCTACTAGATACAAGATACGAGTTCCGAGTTATGGGTAACGAGTTACGAGTTACAAGATACAAACTCCGAGTTATCGGTTACGCGATACGAGTTCCGAGTTCTGAGTTTCGCGTCATGAGATACAAGATGCGAGATTCCACCTATCGGTAACGAGTTACGAACTAATAGATCTAGGATACGAGTTCGAGGTTATCGTCATTGATTTACAAGATCCGAGATCAAGATTCGAGTTCCGAGTTATGGGCAACGTGTTACGGGTTACGAGTTACGAGTTACAAGGTAAGTCATACGAAAAACAAGCTCTGAGTTATCGGTAACACTTTCGAGTTCCGAGTCCTGAGTTACGCGTCACGAGATACAAGATGCGGGTTCCCACTTATCGGTAACGATTTAAGAGCTACGAGAGGCAAGATACGAGTTCCTTGTTATTGGTAATGGGTTACAAGCTACGATACACAAGGTACGAGTTCCGGGTTATGAGTAGCAGTATATAAGCTGTAATTTACGAGTTACGAGTTACGAGTTACGAGTTACGAGTTACGAATTACGAGTTACGAGTTACGAGTTACGAGTTACGAGTTACGAGTTACGAGTCACGAGTTACGAGTTACGAGTTACGAGTTACGAGTTACGAGTTACGAGTTACGAGTTACGAGTTACGAGTTACGAGTTACGAGTTACGAGTTACGAGTTACGAGTTACGAGTTACGAGTTACGAGTTACGAGTTACGAGTTTCAAGTTACGAGTTTTGTGTTGCGAGTTACGATATACGAGTTACGAGTTACGAATTACGACTTACGATCTACGAGGTACCAGTTACGAGTTTCGAGATACAAGATGCGAGTTCCGAGTCCTGAGTTACGCGTCACGAGATACAAGTTGCGATTTCCCACTTATCGGTAGCGATTTATGAGCTACGAGAGGCAAGATACGAGTTCCTTGTTATTGGTAATGGGTTACAAGCTACGATCCACAAGATACGAGTTCCGGGTTATGAGTAGCGATATATAAGCTGCAATTTACGAGTTACAAGTGCCGAGTAACGAGTTTCGAGTTGCGAGTTACGATATACGAATTACGACTTATGAGTTACGGGTTACGAATTACGACTTACGATCTACGAGGTACTAGTTACGAGTTACGAGATACAAGATGCGAGTTCCCACTTATCGTAACGAGTTACGAGCTACGAGACACAAGATACAAATTCCAGGTAATCAGTAATGAGTTACGAGCTTCTAGATACAAGATACGAGTTCCGAGTTATGGGTAACGAGTTACGAATTACAAGATACGAGCTCCGGGTTATCGGTTACGCGTTACGAGTTCCGAGTTCTGAGTTTCGCGTCATGAGATACAAGATGCGAGTTTCCACCTATCGGTAACGGGTTACGAACTACTAGATCTAGGATACGAGTTCGAGGTTATCGTCATTGATCTACAAGATCCGAGATCCAGATTCGAGTTTCGAGTTATGTGCAACGAGTTACGCGTTACGCGTTCCGAGTTCTGAGTTACACGTCACGAGATACAAGATGCGAGTTCCCACTTGTTGGTAACGAGTTACTATCTTCAAGATCTAGGATACAAGTTACAGGTTATCGGCAATAATATGCGAGATCCGAGATAGAAGATACGAGTTCCGAGTAATAGGTAACGAGTTACGAGTTACGAGTTACTAATTACAAGGTAAGAAATACGAGATACAAGCTCCGAGTTATCGGTAACGCGTTACGAGTTCCAAGTTCTGAGTTACGCGTCACAAGATACCAGTTGCGAGTTCCCACTTATCGGTAACGATTTACGAGCTACGAGAGGCAAGATACGAGTTCCTTGTTATTGGTAATGGGTTACAAGCTACGATACACAAGATACGAGTTCCGGGTTTTGAGTAGCGAGTTATAAGCTGCGATATACGAGTTACGAGTTACGAGCTTCGAGTTACGAGTTTCGAGTTGCGAGTTACGATATATGAGGTACTAGTTACGAGTAACGAGATACAAGATGCGAGTTCCGAGTTATGGGTAACGAGTTACGAGTTACAAGATACGAGCTCCGAGTTATCGGTAACGCATTAATAGTTCCGAGTTCTGAGTTACACGTCACGAGATACAAGATGCGAGTTCCCACTTATTGGTAACGAGTTACGATCTTCAAGATCTAGGATACGAGTTCCAGGTTATCGGCAATGATTTGCGAGATCCGAGATCAAGATTCGAGTTCCGAGTTATGGGCAACGAGTTACGGGTTACGAGTTACGAGTTACAAGGTAAGTGATGCTAGATACGAGCTCCGAGTTATCGGTAACGCTTTTGAGCTCCGAGTCCTGAGTTACGCGTCACGAGATACAAGTTGCGAGTTTCCACTTATCGGTAGAGATTTACGAGCTACAAGAAGCAAGATACGAGTTCCTTGTTATTGGTAATGGGTTACAAGCTACGATACACAAGATACGAGTTCCGGGTTATGAGTAGCGATATATAAACTGCGATTTACGAGTTACAAGTTCCGAGTAACGAGTTTCGAGTTGCGAGTTACTATATACGAATTACGACTTATGAGTTACGAGTTACGAATTACGACTTATGATCTGCGAGGTACTAGTTACGAGTTACGAGATACAAGATGCGAGTTCCCACTTATCGTAACGAGTTACGAGCTACGAGACACAAGATACGAGCTCCAGGTAATCAGTAATGACTTACGAGCTTCTAGATACAAGATACGAGCTCCGAGTTATCGGTTACGCGTTACGAGTTCTGAGTTTCGCGTCATGAGATACAAGATGCGAGATTCCACCTATCTGTAGCGAGTTACAAACAACTAGTTCTAGGATACGAGTTCGAGGTTATCGTCATTGATCTACAAGCTCCAAGATCAAGATTCGAGTTCCGAGTTATGGACAACGAGTTACGGGTTACGAGTTACGAGTTACAAGGTAAGTGATACAAGATACGAGCTCCGAGTTATTGGTAACACTTTCGAGTTCCGAGTCCTGAGTTACGCGTTACGAGATACAAGATGCGAGTTCCCACTTATCGGTAACGATTTAAGAGCTACGAGAGGCAAGATACGAGTTCCTTCTTATTGGTAATGGGTTACAAGCTACGAGACACAAGATACGAGTTCCAGGTAATCAGTAATGAGTTACGAGCTTCTAGATACAAGATACGAGCTCCGAGTTATCGGTTACGCGTTACGAGTTCTGAGTTTCGCGTCATGAGATACAAGATGCGAGATTCCACCTATCTGTAGCGAGTGACAAACAACTAGTTCTAGGATACGAGTTCGAGGTTATCGTCATTGATCTACAAGCTCCAAGATCAAGATTCGAGTTCCGAGTTATGGACAACGAGTTACGGGTTACGAGTTACGAGTTACAAGGTAAGTGATACAAGATACGAGCTCCGAGTTATTGGTAACACTTTCGAGTTCCGAGTCCTGAGTTACGCGTCACGAGATACAAGATGCGAGTTCCCACTTATCGGTAACGATTTAAGAGCTACGAGAGGCAAGATACGAGTTCCTCCTTATTGGTAATGGGTTACAAGCTACGATACACAAGATACGAGTTTCGGGTTATGAGTTACGAGATACAAGATGCGAGTTCCCTCTTATTGGTAACGAGTTACGATCTTTAAGATCTAGGATACGAGTTCCAGGTTATCGGTAATAATATGCGATATCCGAGATAGAAGATACGAGTTCCGAGTAATGGGTAACGAGTTACGAGTTACGAGTTACTAATTACAAGGTAAGAAATACAAGATACAAGCTCCGAGTTATCGGTAACGCGTTACGAGTTCCAAGCTCTGAGTTTCGTGTCATGAGATACAAGATGCGAGTTTCCACCTATCGGTAAAGATTAACGAGCTACGAGATGCAAGATACGAGTTCCAGGTTTTCGGTAATGGATTACAAGTTACGATATATAAGATACGAGTTCCGAGTTATGGGTAACGAGTTACGAGTTACAAGATACGAGCTCCGAGTTATCGGTTACGCGTTACGAGTTCTGAGTTACACGTCACGAGGTACAAGATGCAAGTTCCCACTTATTGGTAACGAGTTACGATCTTCAAGATCTAGGATACGAGTTCCAGGTTATCGGCAATGATTTGCGAGATCCGAGATAGATGATACCAGTTCCGAGTAATGGGTAACGAGTTACGAGTTACGAGTTACAAGGTAAGAGATACAAGATACAAGCTCCGAGTTATCGATAACGCGTTACGAGTTCCAAGTTCTGAGTTACGCGTCACGAGATACAAGTTGCGAGTTCCCACTTATCGGTAACGATTTACGAGCTACGAGAGGCAATATACTAGTTCCTTGTTATTGGTAATGGGTTACCAGCTACGATACACAACATACGAGTTCCGGGTTATGAGTAGCGAGTTATAAGCTATGATTTACGAATTACGAGTTACGAGCTACGAGTTTCGAGTTGCGAGTTACGATATACGAGTTACGAGTTACGAATTGCGACTTACGATCTACGTGGTACTAGTAACGGGTTACGAGATACAAGATGCGAGTTCCCACTTATCACAACGAGTTACGAGCTACGAGACACAAGATACGAGTTCCAGGTAATCAGTAATGAGTTACGAGCTACTAGATACAAGATACGAATTCCAAATTATGGGTAACGATTTAAGAGTTACAAGATACGAGCTCCGAGTTATCGGTTACGCATTACAAATTCCAAATTCTGAGTTTGCGTCATGAGATACAAGATGTGAGTTTCCACCTATCGGTAACGAGTTACGAACTACTAGATCATGGATACGTGTTCGAGGTTATCGTTATTGATTTACAAGATCCGAGATCAAGATTCGAGTTCCGAGTTATGGGCAACGAGTTACGGGTTACGAGTTACGAGTTACAAGGTAAGTGATACAAGATACGAGCTCCGAGTTATCGGTAACACCTTCGAGTTCCGGGTCCTGAGTTACGCGTCACGAGATACACGATACAAGTTCCCATTTATCGGTAACGATTTACGAGCTACGAGATCCAAGATACGAGTTCCAGGTTATCGGTAATGGATTACAAGTTACGATATATAAGATACGAGTTCCGAGTTATGGGTAAAGAGTTACAAGATACGAGCTTCGAGTTATCGGTAACGCGTTACTAGTTCCGAGTTCTGAGTTAAACGTACGAGATACAAGTTGCGAGTTCCCACTTATCGGTAACGAGTTACGATCTTCAGGATCTAGGATACGAGTTCCAGGTTATCGGCAATGATTTGTGAGATCCGGCATAGACGATATGAGTTCCGAGTAATGGATAACGATTTACGAGTTACAAGGTAAGAGATACAAAATACAAGCTCCGAGTTATCGGTAACGCGTTACGACTTCCAAGTTCTGAGTTACGCGTCACGAGATATAAGTTGCTAGTTCCCACTTATCAGTAGAGATTTACGAGCTACGAGAAGCAAGATACGAGTTCCTTGTTATTGGTAATGGGTTACAAGCTACGATACACAAGCTACGAGTTCCGGGTTATGAGTAGCGAGTTATAAGATGCGATTTACGAGTTACGAGTTACGAGTTTCGAGTTACGAGTTTCGAGTTACGAGTTTCGAGTTACGAGTTTCGAGTTGCGAGTTACGATATACGAGTTACTAGTTACGGATTACGACTTACGATCTACGAGGCACTAGTTACGAGTTACGAGATACAAGATGCGAGTTCCCACTTATCGTAACGAGTTACAAGCTACGAGACACAAGATACGAGTTCCAGGTAATCAGTAATGAGTTACGAGCTACTAGATACAAGATACGAGTTCCGAGTTATGGGTAACGAGTTACGAGTTAAAAGATACAAGCTCCGAGTTATCGGTTACGCGTTAAGAGTTCCGAGTTCTGAGTTTCGCGTCATGAGATACAAGATGCGAGATTCCACCTATCGGTAACGAGTTACGAACTACTAGATCTAGGATACGAGTTCGAGGTTATCGTCATTGATTTACAAGATCCGAGATCAAGATGCGAGTTCCGAGTTATGGGCAACGAGTTACAGGTTACGAGTTACGAGTTACAAGGTAAGTGGTACAAGATACAAGCTCCGAGTTATCGGTAACACTTTCGAGTTCCGTATCCAGAGTTACGCCTCACGAGAGACAAGATGCGAAATCTCATTTATCGGTAATGATTTACGAGCTACGAGATGCAAGATACAAGTTCCAGGTTATCGGTAATGGATTACAAGTTACGATATATAAGATACGAGTTCCGAGTTATGGGTAACGAGTTACGAGTTACAAGATACGAGCTCCGAGTTATCGGTTACGCGTTACGAGTTCTGAGTTACACGTCACGAGATACAAGATGCAAGTTCCCACTTATTGGTAACGAATTACGATCTTGAAGATCTAGGATACGAGTTCCAGGTTATCGGCAATGATTTGCGAGATCCGAGATAGATGATACCAGTTCCGAGTAATGGGTAACGAGTTACGAGTTACGAGTTTCGAGTTACAAGGTAAGAGATACAAGATACAAGCTCCGAGTTATCGATAACGCGTTACGAGTTCCAAGTTCTGAGTTACGCGTCACGAGATACAAGTTGCGAGTTCCCACTTATCGGTAACGATTTACGAGCTATGAGAGGCAAGATACGAGTTCCTTGTTATTGGTAATGGGTTACAAGCTACGATACACAAGGTACGAGTTCCGGGTTATGAGTAACGATATATAAGCTGCGATATACGAGTTACGAGTTACGAGTTTCAAGTTTCGAGTTTAGAGTTGCGAGTTACGCTATACGAGTTACGAGTTACGAATTACGACTTACCATCTACGAGGTACTAGCTACGAGTTACGAGATACAAGATGCGAGTTCCAGGTTATCAGTAATGAGTTACGAGCTACTAGATATAAGATACGAGTTCCGAGTTATGGGTAACGAGGTACGAGTTACAAGATACGCGCACCGAGTTATCGGTTACGCGTTACGAGTTCCGAGTTCTGAGTTTCGCGTCATGAGATACAAGATGCGAGATTCCACCTATCGGTAGCCAGTTACGAACAACTAATTCTAGGATACGAGTTCGAGGTTATCGTCATTGATCTACAAGCTCCAAGATCAAGATTCGAGTTCCGAGTTATGGACAACGAGTTACGGGTTACGAGTTACGAGTTACAAGGTAAGTGATACAAGATACGAGCTCCGAGTTATTGGTAACACTTTCGAGTTCCGAGTCCTGAGTTACGCGTCACGAGATACAAGATGCGAGTTCCCACTTATCGGTAACGATTTAAGAGCTACGAGAGGCAAGATACGAGTTCCTTCTTATTGGTAACGAGTTACGATCTTCAAGATCTAGGATACGAGTTCCAAGTTATCGGTAATAATATGCGATATCCGAGATAGAAGATACGAGTTCCGAGTAATGGGTAACGAGTTACGAGTTACGAGTTACTAATTACAAGGTAAGAAATACAAGATACAAGCTCCGAGTTATCGGTAACGCGTTACGAGTTCCAAGCTCTGAGTTTCGTGTCATGAGATACAAGATGCGAGTTCCCACTTATCGGTAACGATTTAAGAGCTACGATACACAAGATACGAGTTCCGGGTTATGAGTTACGAGATACAAGATGCGAGTTCCCACTTATTGGTAACGAGTTACGATCTTCAAGATCTAGGATACGAGTTCCAAGTTATCGGTAATAATATGCGATATCCGAGATAGAAGATACGAGTTCCGAGTAATGGGTAACGAGTTACGAGTTACGAGTTACTAATTACAAGGTAAGAAATACAAGATACAAGCTCCGAGTTATCGGTAACGCGTTACGAGTTCCAAGCTCTGAGTTTCGTGTCATGAGATACAAGATGCGAGTTTCCACCTATCGGTAAAGATTTACGAGCTACGAGATGCAAGATACGAGTTCCAGGTTATCGGTAATGGATTACAAGTTACGATATATAAGATACGAGTTCCGAGTTATCAATAACGAGTTACGAGTTACAAGATACGAGCTCCGAGTTATCGGTAACGCGTTACTAGTCCCGAGTTCTGAGTTACACGTCACGAGGTACAAGATGCAAGTTCCCACTTACTGGTAACGAGTTACGATCTTCAAGATCTAGGATACGAGTTCCAGGCTATCGGCAATGATTTGCGAGATTCGGCATAGACGGTACGAGTTCCGAGTAATGGTTAACGAGTTACCAGTTACGAGTTACGAGTTACGAGTTACAAGGTAAGAGATACATGATACGAGCTCCGAGTTATCGGTAACGCGTTACGAGTTCCAAGTTCTGAGTTACGCGTCACGAGATACAAGTTGCGAGTTCCCACTTATCGGTAGAGATTTACGAGCTACGAGAAGCAAGATACGAGTTCCTTGTTATTGGTAATGGGTTACAAGCTACGATACACAAGATACGAGTTCCGGGTTATGAGTAGCGAGTTATAAGCTGCGATTTACGAGTTACGAGTTTCGAGTTACGAGTTGCGAGTTACGCATTACGACTAACGATCTACGAGGCACTAGTTACGAGTTACGAGATACAAGATGCGAGTTCCCACTCATCGGTAACGATTTACGAGCTTCAAGACACAAGATACGAGTTCCAGGTAGTCAGTAATGAGTTTCGAGCTACTAGATACACGATACGAGTTCCGAATTATGGGTAACGAGTTACGAGTTACAAGATACGAGCTCCAAGTTATCGGTTAGGCGTTACGAGTTCCGAGATCTGAGTTTCGCGTCAAGAGATACAAGATGTGAGTTTCCACCTACCGGTAACGAGTTACGAACTAATAGATCTAGGATTCGAGTTCGAGGCTATCGTCATTGATTTACAAGATCCGAGATCAAGATTCGAGTTCCGAGTTATGGGCAACGAGTTACGAGTTACGAGTTACAAGGTGAGTTATACTAGATACGAGTTCCGAGTTATCGGTAACAATTTCGAGCTCCGAGTCCTGAGTTACGCGTCACGAGATACAAGATGCGAGTTCCCATTTATCGGTAACAATTTACGAGCTACGGGATGCAAGATACGAGTTCCAGGTTTTTGGTAATGGATTACAAGTCACGATATATAAGATACGAGTTCCGAGTTATGGGTAACGAGTTACGAATTACAAGATACGAGCTCCGAGTTATCGGTAACGCGTTACTAGTTCCGAGTTCTGAGTTACACGTCACGAGATACAAGATGCGAGTTCCCACTTATTGGTAACGAGTTACGACCTTCAAGATCTAGGATACGAGTTCCAGGTTATCGGCAATGATTTGCGAGATTCGGCATAGACGATACAAGTTTCGAGTAATGGGTAACGAGTTACGAGTTACGAGTTACAAGGTAAGAGATACAAAATACGAGCTCCGAGTTATCGGTAACGCGTTACGAGTTCCAAGTTCTGAGTTACGCGTCACGAGATACAAGATGCGAGTTCCCACTTATTGGTAATGAGTTACGATCTTCAAGATCTAGGATACGAGTTCCAAGTTATCGGTAATAATATGCGATATCCGAGATAGAAGATACGAGTTCCGAGTAATGGGTAACGAGTTACGAGTAACTAATTACAAGGTAAGAAATACAAGATACAAGCTCCGAGTTATCGGTAACGCGTTACGAGTTCCAAGCTCTGAGTTTCGTGTCATGAGATACAAGATGCGAGTTTCCACCTATCGGTAAAGATTTACGTGCTACGAGATGCAAGATACGAGTTCCAGGTTATCGGTAATGGATTACAAGTTACGATATATAAGATACGAGTTCCGAGTTATCAATAACGAGTTACGAGTTACAAGATACGAGCTCCGAGTTATCGGTAACGCGTTACTAGTCCCGAGTTCTGAGTTACACGTCACGAGGTACAAGATGCAAGTTCCCACTTATTGGTAACGAGTTACGATCTTCAAGATCTAGGATACGAGTTCCAGGCTATCGGCAATGATTTGCGAGATTCGGCATAGACGGTACGAGTTCCGAGTAATGGTTAACGAGTTACCAGTTACGAGTTACGAGTTACGAGTTACAAGGTAAGAGATACATAATACGAGCTCCGAGTTATCGGTAACGCGTTACGAGTTCCAAGTTCTGAGTTACGCGTCACGAGATACAAGTTGCGAGTTCCCACTTATCGGTAGAGATTTACGAGCTACGAGAAGCAAGATACGAGTTCCTTGTTATTGGTAATGGGTTACAAGCTACGATACACAAGATACGAGTTCCGGGTTATGAGTAGCGAGTTATAAGCTGCGATTTACGAGTTACGAGTTTCGAGTTACGAGTTGCGAGTTACGCATTACGACTAACGATCTACGAGGCACTAGTTACGAGTTACGAGATACAAGATGCGAGTTCCCACTCATCGGTAACGATTTACGAGCTTCAAGACACAAGATACGAGTTCCAGGTAGTCAGTAATGAGTTTCGAGCTACTAGATACACGATACGAGTTCCGAATTATGGGTAACGAGTTACGAGTTACAAGATACGAGCTCCAAGTTATCGGTTACGCGTTACGAGTTCCGAGATCTGAGTTTCGCGTCAAGAGATACAAGATGTGAGTTTCCACCTACCGGTAACGAGTTACGAACTAATAGATCTAGGATTCGAGTTCGAGGCTATCGTCATTGATTTACAAGATCCGAACTCAAGATTCGAGTTCCGAGTTATGGGCAACGAGTTACGAGTTACAAGGTGAGTTATACTAGATACGAGTTCCGAGTTATCGGTAACAATTTCGAGCTCCGAGACCTGAGTTACGCGTCACGAGATACAAGATGCGAGTTCCCATTTATCGGTAACAATTTACGAGCTACGGGATGCAAGATACGAGTTCCAGGTTTTTGGTAATGGATTACAAGTCACGATATATAAGATACGAGTTCCGAGTTATGGGTAACGAGTTACGAATTACAAGATACGAGCTCCGAGTTATCGGTAACGCGTTACTAGTTCCGAGTTCTGAGTTACACGTCACGAGATACAAGATGCGAGTTCCCACTTATTGGTAACGAGTTACGACCTTCAAGATCTAGGATACGAGTTCCAGGTTATCGGCAATGATTTGCGAGATTCGGCATAGACGATACAAGTTCCGAGTAATGGGTAACGAGTTACGAGTTACGAGTTACAAGGTAAGAGATACAAAATACGAGCTCCGAGTTATCGGTAACGCGTTACGAGTTCCAAGTTCTGAGTTACGCGTCACGAGATACAAGATGCGAGTTCCCACTTATTGGTAACGAGTTACGATCTTCAAGATCTAGGATACGAGTTCCAGGTTATCGGTAATAATATGCGATATCCGAGATAGAAGATACGAGTTCCGAGTAATGGGTAACGAGTTACGAGTTACGAGTTACTAATTACAAGGTAAGAAATACAAGATACAAGCTCCGAGTTATCGGTAACGCGTTACGAGTTCCAAGCTCTGAGTTTCGTGTCATGAGATACAAGATGCGAGTTTCCACCTATCGGTAAAGATTTACGAGCTACGAGACACGAGATACGAGTTCCAGGTAATCAGTAATGAGTTTCGAGCTACTAGATACACGATACGAGTTCCGAATTATGGGTAACGAGTTACGAGTTACAAGATACGAGCTCCAAGTTATCGGTTACGCGTTACGAGTTCCGAGATCTGAGTTTCGCGTCAAGAGATACAAGATGTGAGTTTCCACCTACCGGTAACGAGTTACGAACTGATAGATCTAGGATTCGAGTTCGAGGCTATCGTCATTGATTTACAAGATCCGAGATCAAGATTCGAGTTCCGAGTTATGGGCAACGAGTTACGAGTTACGAGTTACAAGGTGAGTTATACTAGATACGAGTTCCGAGTTATCGGTAACAATTTCGAGCTCCGAGTCCTGAGTTACGCGTCACGAGATACAAGATGCGAGTTCCCATTTATCGGTAACAATTTACGAGCTACGGGATGCAAGATACGAGTTCCAGGTTTTTGGTAATGGATTACAAGTCACGATATATAAGATACGAGTTCCGAGTTATGGGTAACGAGTTACGAATTACAAGATACGAGCTCCGAGTTATCGGTAACGCGTTACTAGTTCCGAGTTCTGAGTTACACGTCACGAGATACAAGATGCGAGTTCCCACTTATTGGTAACGAGTTACGATCTTCAAGATCTAGGATACGAGTTCCAGGCTATCGGCAAAGATTTGCGAGATTCGGCATAGACGGTACGAATTCCGAGTAATGGTTAACGAGTTACGAGTTACGAGTTACGAGTTACAAGGTTAGAGATACAAAATACGAGCTCCGAGTTATCGGTAACGCGTTACGAGTTCCAAGTTCTGAGTTACGCGTCACGAGATACAAGTTGCGAGTTCCCACTCATCGGTAACGATTTACGAGCTTCAAGACACGAGATACGAGTTCCAGGTAATCAGTAATGAGTTTCGAGCTACTAGATACACGATACGAGTTCCGAATTATGGGTAACGAGTTACGAGTTACAAGATACGAGCTCCAAGTTATCGGTTACGCGTTACGAGTTCCGAGATCTGAGTTTCGCGTCAAGAGATACAAGATGTGAGTTTCCACCTACCGGTAACGAGTTACGAACTAATAGATCTAGGATTCGAGTTCGAGGCTATCGTCATTGATTTACAAGATCCGAGATCAAGATTCGAGTTCCGAGTTATGGGCAACGAGTTACGAGTTACGAGTTACAAGGTGAGTTATACTAGATACGAGTTCCGAGTTATCGGTAACAATTTCGAGCTCCGAGTCCTGAGTTACGCGTCACGAGATACAAGATGCGAGTTCCCATTTATCGGTAACAATTTACGAGCTACGGGATGCAAGATACGAGTTCCAGGTTTTTGGTAATGGATTACAAGTCACGATATATAAGATACGAGTTCCGAGTTATGGGTAACGAGTTACGAATTACAAGATACGAGCTCCGAGTTATCGGTAACGCGTTACTAGTTCCGAGTTCTGAGTTACACGTCACGAGATACAAGATGCGAGTTCCCACTTATTGGTAACGAGTTACGATCTTCAAGATCTAGGATACGAGTTCCAGGTTATCGGCAATGATTTGCGAGATTCGGCATAGACGATACGAGTTACGAGTTACGAGTTACAAGGTAAGAGATACAAAATACGAGCTCCGAGTTATCGGTAACGCGTTACGAGTTCCAAGTTCTGAGTTACGCGTCACGAGATACAAGTTGCGAGTTCCCACTTATTGGTAGAGATTTACGAGCTACGAGAAGCAAGATACGAGTTCCTTGTTATTGGTAATGGGTTACAAGCTACGATACACAAGATACGAGTTCCATGTTATGAGTAGCGATATATAAGCTGCGATTTACTAGTTACGAGTCTCAAGTTACGAGTTTCGAGTTGCGAGTTACGATATACGAGTTACGAATTACGACTTACGATCTACGAGGTACTAGTTACGAGTTACGAGATACAAGATGCGAGTTCCCACTTATCGTAACGAGTTACGAGCTACGAGACACAAGAGACGAGTTCCAGGTAATCAGTAATGTGTTACGACCTACTAGATACAAGATACGTGTTCCGAGTTATGGGTAACGAGTTACGAGTTACAAGATAAGAGCTCCGAGTTATCGCTTACGCGTTACGAGTTCCGAGTTCTAAGTTTCGCGTCACGAGATACAAGATGAGAGATTCCACTTATTGGTAACGAGTTACGATCTTCAAGACCTAGGATACGAGTTTCAGGTTATCGGCGATGATTAGCGAGATCCGAGATAGAAGGTACGAGTTCCGAGTAATGGGTAACGAGTTACAAGTTACGAGTTACGAGTTACAAGGTAAGAGATACAAGATATAAGCTCCGAGTTGTCGGTAACGCGTTACGAGTTCCAAGTTCTGAGTTACGCGTCACGAGATACAAGTTACGAGTTCCCACTTATCGGTAACGATTTACGAGCTATGGGAGGCAAGATACGAGTTCCTTGTTATTGGTAATGGGTTACAAGCTACGATACACAAGGTACGAGTTCCTCGTTATGAGTAGCGATATATAAGCTGCTATTTACGAGTTACGAGTTACGAGCTTCAAGTTACGAGTGTCGAGTTGCGAGTTACGATATGCGAGTTACGAGTTACGAATTACGATCTACGAGGTACTAGTTACGAGTTAGGAGATACAAGATGCGAGTTTCCACTTATCGTAACCAGTTACGAGCTATGAGACACAAGATACGTATTCCAGGTAATCAGTAATGAGTTACAAGCTACTATATACAAGATACGTGTTCCGAGTTATGGGTAACGAGTTACGAGTTACAAG
Source organism: Bruchidius siliquastri (assembly GCA_949316355.1). Lineage (NCBI taxonomy): Eukaryota > Metazoa > Arthropoda > Insecta > Coleoptera > Chrysomelidae > Bruchidius > Bruchidius siliquastri. The sequence goes on from OX438529.1 coordinate 24,758,960, forward strand.
ATACGAGCTCCGAGTTTGCGGTTACGCGTTACGAGTTCCGAGTTCTGAGTTTCGCGTCATGAGATACAAGATGCGAGTTTCCACCTATCGGTAGCGAGTTACGAACTACTAGTTCTAGGATACGAGTTCGAGGTTATCGTCATTGATCTACAAGATCCGAGATCAATATTCGAGTTCCGAGTTATGGGCAACGAGTCACGGGTTACGAGTTATGAGTTACAAGGTAAGTGATACAAGATACGAGCTCCGAGTTATCGTTGACACTTTCGAGTTCCGAGTCTTGAGTTACGCGTCACGAGATACAAGATGTGAGATCCCATTTATCGGTAACGATTTACGAGCTACGAGATGCAAGATATGAGTTCCAGGTTATCGGTAATGGATTACAAGTTAGGTTAGATACGAGGGACACACGATGAGAGTTCCAGATTATCAGTAATGGGTTACGAGGTACTAGATACAAGATACGATAACCTGGAACTCGTATCTTGTGTCTGGTAGCTCGTACCTCGTTACCCATAACTCGGAGCTCGGATCCTGTATATCGTAGCTCGTAAATCGATACCGATAAGTAGGAACTCGCTTATTGTATCTCGTAATGCGTAACTCGGAACTCGTAACTCGTAACTCGTAACTCGTAACTCGTAACTCGTAACTCGTAACTCGTAACTCGTAACTCGTAACTCGTAACTCGTAACTCGTAACTCGTAACTCGTAACTCGTAACTCGTAACTCGTAACTCGTAACTCGTAACTCGTAACTCGTAACTCGTAACTCGTAAGTCGTAAGTCGTAACTCGTAACTCGTAACTCGTAACTCGTAACTCGTAACTCGTAACTCGTAACTCGTAACTCGTAACTCGTAACTCGTAACTCGTAACTCGTAACTCGTAACTCGTAACTCGTAACTCGTAACTCGTAACTCGTAACTCGTAACTCGTAACTCGTAACTCGTAACTCGTAACTCGTAACTCGTAACTCGTAACTCGTAACTCGTAACTCGTAACTCGTAACTCGTAACTCGTAACTCGTAACTCGTAACTCGTAACTCGTAACTCGTTACCCATAACTCGGAACTCGTATCTTGCATTTAGTAACTCGTAACTCATTACTGATAACCTGGAACTCGTATCTTGTGTCGAGTAGCTCGTAACTCGTTACGATAAGTGGGAACTCTCATCTTGTATCTCGTGACGCGTAACTCGTAACTCGTAACGCGGAACCGATAACTCGGAGGTCGTAACTCGTAACTCATTGCCCATTCATCCAAAAAATGTGTAAACAGATAATGGATCAGTTTTAAAACAAACAAAAAATAGGATTTGATGCAATGTTACGGAATAAGCCATTACTTCACATATAGCACAAGAAAGGCAGCAATTTTTAAAAGGGCCAGTCGATGACTGAAACACCTTTTATATAAATGATTTTCCGCCAGAGGCAGCTACAGATGAATCCATATCTTGGAAAGTGTCACTGATTTCCACAATCATAAGAAACATCGACCAACAGGATTAAGCCTTGTTGACGTCAATTTCCATGCTGTAATGCAATCCGAAGGTAGCTGGCAAAAGCAAACTACAGCTCCATGACGTTGTAAGAATAAGCAAATACAAAGGTATATTTCATAGAGGTTACACACCAAATATCAATTGGTTTTAATATGGACTCAAAATCTCCATACACCACAAATAGAAGTGGCATTTGCTCCTCAAAATCTTCGAATTTAAGAATATTCTCTGGAACCTCGTTACCATATTTTTTGATTCGTGACTTAATTGTAGGTGTTATTGTAAATATATGATGTTCGGTATTAGCGGCGCTAATATGCAATCAAATCATTACCTCGCCTCGTGCTTTGCGGCTGCACCGTACGCCAATACCACGAGGTTTTGCATTTATGTATATGGTGGCAGCCCTGTGCTGTTCGCCACCACGACTCGACCATAGCACAAGGTTCGGAAAAACATGGACCTGTACTTCGATGTATGACCGCCTCTACCGGTGGCGGCGCTACGAATGGTGATGTTCTACTATCAGGTCGTGTTTCAGGTCACTCCAGTATAAACCGCTGTTTTTTTTTCCGCGAGAGACCTAACCTTACCTGACGCTCACCGAAATTTTAGTTTTTTCTGTCCCGTACTAATGGACAGTAGAATACTACATAGAGCATCCCACAGACAAGACGCAGCCATATATAATATAAATAACTATAAATAATAAATATACATGGATATCTATCTTTTGTTTTAAGCACGAGCAGACCACGTCACTCAAACGTGAATATACAGGGGATTTGAGGGTGATTTTTGTGCATCCTAATTATATACAGGGTGATTATAAAATACACCATCAACGCACCGTACGACCCAGGTGTCTTGCCACGCGACACCTGTCACTTGTCATATCTCATCTGTCAACAATCATCTGTAACGCACGAGGAGATCACCCTGGTGACGCAGCATCTGTCATGATATACAGGGTGTTTGCCTTACTGGGCGCTTGCCTTCCACTTTTTTCCGTCCACCTACATATTTAGATGGACTATAGAGCGAGCATCACTGATATTAAGACGAATACTATGCATAAGGTGATGTCTGTGACATCAAGGACCATTTCAATGATATCCACATGTGTACAAATATTATTATTTGTTATGTTGCCACGTGCCTTGCGGTCCTGCCGTACGAATAGCACGAAACTAGTCGGCAGAGATGCGATGGATGGTCCCGTGCTGTTGGCCACCACCATGCGACCATAGCGAGTTTCCGAAACAGGACTTGTTTCCCCGTATAATCACCTCTGTCGATGGCAGCGCTAGTCTAGCCCTATTAGCTTATGGTGCGACCGCAAAGCACAAGGTTCTGAAATAGGATTTGTAGTTCACCATATGACAGTGATGCTCAGGTTTCAGGGCGCTCCATTATAAGCAGCTATTTTTTTTGTCGCGACCTCGCCTTAACCGACGCTCAGCTTTCACTTTTTCCTATCCACGTATTTAGATGAACTGTGCAAGCATCACTGACCTCAGAAAAAGGTGATGTCAGGGCCTTTGAATAGTATATAAACGGATACTGGGGAAATCATTCGGCTCAACAACAGCTCTGAGTACATGTTCTACTGTACTACAAACAAAATCTAACATACGCAGCGATATATCATATAATAAATAATAAATATACATGGATAACATATACCTATGTATGTTTTTTGAGCCTCGTGCTTTGTGGTACACTGCATGACGTCAATAGCACGAGGCACGAAAATAAAAAAAACAGAAACACAGTAGCTATGATAGTATCAGCTAAAGACTTGAATTATACCTAGTTATTGTAAAAGGTTAAAGACGAGAAAAATCAACCATCTGGGCGTCACCATAAACTGAGTAAGACAGGCCAAAAAATGCAAAGCCGGAGGCGCCGCTAACTTTAGAGAAGCTATAAACAAACTAGAAGTAGCAGGTATTTCGGCCAGAGAGAGTGACCGGGTTACGCTACATGTACGGGGAATTGATGGAATAGCAACCATCAAAAAAGTGGAGGACGCTCTCCGAAAGGCCGCAAGTTATACACAGCAGGAAATTACTGTGAAATCCCTGAGGCCCACAAAACTTGGAGACCAGATGGCTACAGTTGTAACCTCACAAGCACTGGCTACACAGCTAATTTCAATAGGCCGCGTAAAGATTGGGTTTGTTATGTGTGGCATCCAAGAGAGGTTAAACATCCAGAAGTGTAGTGAGTGTTGGGCAACGGGGCATTAAGAGGCGTGGATAGGAGGAACTTCTGTCTAAACTGCGGAAAGGAAGGCCACAAGATAGCTGAATGATTTAGTACTGCCCCATATGTGAAAAGGCAGGCCACAAAGCAAACTCCTATGCTTGCCAGGCGTACGGCAATACCCTGAGGGAGTTGCAGAAGAAGAGAAACAGACACAGAATTCAACTGCGGGTATAGGCAGAGGCATAGAGAATAGGCCGGGAATAGAAGCCAATAATGGTCAGGTTGCGCTTATGACCGAAAAGGACATAGATATCCTTGTTACCTCGGAACCGAACAGGAAATTTAGCACACAAACCAGATGACATACGGATGCTAACCTTGACGTTACCGTCTACATCCGTGATAAAAACGTCGTGGTCACACACACACACACACATATCCATGTTCAATCACCATCAAAGGAAGTAACAATCTATTGCTGTTACTGCTCACCTTACATACTCTTTGCAGACTACAAAAGGTATATGAAATCTCTTTGGGAGGATGTTGCATCTCTCAACAGAGAAGTGACTGTAATGGTGGACCTGAATGTGAAGGCTGCTGATTGGGGATCTCCTACCACAGATAGAAGAAGAACAGTATTATGCGAATGGCTTGCTGCGACCAATATGGTAGTGATAAACGACGGTTTGCTACCAATTTTTTGTAGACGGGACTCGCAGTCCTTTATTGATATCCGTTGGCATCCCAGGGGATGGCCAAGAGTTTAAGCAACTAGGAGGTGCTAGAGGCCGAGTCCTTCAGCTTCCATATATATATGAAGTATATAAAGACAGTGATGGCTTAGACCCAACGGTGGATCAATTCAGCAAGTTTGTAGAGGACATATTGCGCCAGGCAAGAGTAAAAAGAAAATCGAGAGTAGCCAAGGTCCCCTACTGGTGGAGAACCACAAAAATAGAAGCGGCCAGAATTAGTTGAATTCCAGCAAGAAGAAGTATAGCACGTGAGTAACGTCGTAGAGACAGAGCCAGCGCGAACATAGAGGACCTCCATGCAAGTTACACGGCCAAAAAGAAGTGCCTTCAAAAACTGATCCTGTTTACTAAAAGGAATCGGTAGGAAGAGCTGTGGGATAGCCTGGAGAACGACATCTGGGGGGAAGGCTATCGCATAGTCACCAAGAAACTGTTGGAAGTAATAGCATAGCATGCAAGCTATGTCCAACGAGAAGTGACTTATGGCAAGAAGAAGTAGTGACGACTGTGAACCCATCACGATAGACAAGTTAAGAGAGGCAGGCCACAAAATAAAAAGTGGGAAGGTGTCGGGTCCTAGACAAAATACGTCCGGAGGTGGTGAAGGAGTTAATAAATACTGCACCAGACCTACTCCTGCGGATGCTAAATCGACTGCTGAAGTCTCAAGTTTTTCCGAAGACTTGGAAGATAGCCAAGGTTGTCCTAATAGGCAAAGGTGGAAAACCTCCAGAACTTGCATCTTCTTACAGGCCCATATGTCTACTAGACACTAACGGAAAGCAGTTCGAAATCATAATCCGGAAAAGACTAGAAAATTGGGTGATTTGTCAGAAAACCAGTTCGGTTTCTGACGCGCGGCAAGTCTACGATGGATGCCATTGAAGATGTCCTGTAAACCATAAAAAGCACGGAGGAAAAATGGTGCGTGCTAGTGATCCTTGAAGTGAGAAACGCTTTTAACACTGTTTCTTGGAGTGTTATTATGCAGGAACTGAGGAGGAGAAACATCTCTACCTACCTATACAACCAAGTCAGCAACTACTTAAAGTGTAGGACCATATTAGTAGCTAAAGAGAAGCTACAAATGACTACGGGTGTTCCACAAGGGGTCCTTTGCTCTGGAATATCTTATATGACGGTATTCTACGCCTGATGCTCCCAAGCAATACCAGAACTGTGGGGTTCGCAGACGATTTGGCACTGGTAGTGACGGCTAAAAGCGAGAGCGAATTAATGAAGAAAACTAATGACGGTCTGAAAATAATTGACAAGTGCATTATCTGGAGTTGGCTTCCGAAAAGACAGAGGCTGTTATCCTCAAGGGATCACGGGCTAAGAGAAGGGAACTAACCTCCAATGTGAAAGGTTTTCAGTTGATTCCCGGGAAATCGGTGGTAGACCTGGGGGTAACCATCGACAATGAGAGGTGTTTTGGAGAGCACATCAAAAAAGTGTCTACCAAAGTGGAGAAGAAAGTAGCCTTACTTCCTAGAATAATACCTAACATTAGCGGGCCAAGCAACAAAAAGAGGGCACTGCTGAACAACATGGTCCAGTCAGTGGTGCTGTAGGCGCACCGGTCTGGTATGTAGCTTTGAGGAGGAAAATATACAGACAAAAATTGGAAAAGATGCAAAGCCGATCGTTCCTGAGGGTGACTAGTGCATATGACACTGTGTACACAAGAGCGCTACAAGTGATCACAGCTACACCGCCTATGCACTTGCTGGCGTAAGAAAGGCTGATATCTACATAAGTGTAAACGAAGTGACTGCAAGATGTCAACTCGCCTGAGAGATGACTATGTCCAAGTGGCAGCAGATTTGGTCAGAGACGTCTGATGTGGCGCAGTGGACTGAAAGGTTAATTCCATCGATTAGGGAGTGGGTCAAATGTAAACATCGAACCACCACCTACTTCCTAATACAGGCGCTGTCCAGGCACGAACCATTCCAGGCATACAGGAAAATAGTCGGACGATTAAACGATGACCTGTGCCTACACTGTAACCAGCAAGATACAGCAGAACACACGCTTTTTACGTGTGAAAGATGGATGGGCTACAGACAGAACATCGGAACTGTCTTGAACGCAGAGGTCACACCAGAAAATATGGTTCCTGAGATGCTATCCAGCGGAGTAGCATGGAAAGCAATAGCCGAGATGGTATCCAAGATCTTATCGGCAAAAGAGAAGGAAGAGCGTAGACATCAGATAGGCCACATTGACATGTAAACGAAATTGTAAATAGACATAAGGATCAATGCTACCCTTCCTACATCGCAAATAATATCATTAATCGATGATACCCGATGTAGGAGAGGAAGTGGTAGTAGTTTGGAGGGGTTTTAATCGGTAGGAGTCACGACAGACGGCATGCTACGGGGCATCCCGTTTCCAATGCAGGATTTCCCCTCCATCACATATGGGGAGTAAAATAGCACGAAACACACAACTATATCGAGCCCCTTCGTATGATTTGAAGATTCAATCCGTCGTAAGTCATATACAATCTGTCATCTGTATCTCTTCGAATGTTATCAGCAGTACTGTAAGGTCATATCGTTAGGACGCCCTCCAATACCTGTATGAGTATGTTATGACAGAAACTGCTAAATAAAAGGAACGCAATACAGTAAATTGAAAGGCTAAGGCTAGCGATTCATTATTCGATTCAAACTTTTTCTCAGTGTATCTAATTTCAGCGGTAATATCATCTTGAAAGGAATCAGCCCATACACTAATGTTTTTAACTTTCTCGAGTGATCTGTTACGGAGCTAAACCACTTGACCATCTGTTGTTCAACTTCAATTCTTTTATGAAATCTGAAGATACAGGGTCTAAGGGTGGCAGGTCGCATTCCATTATGATATGCTGTGCCTTAAACAGTGAGATTTGTTACAATTCACCACCATCATGTGGCGCTGCTGAGAGATTATGCCTAATATCTAGTAGAGAAAATACTGAAATCATCCCTAAGCTATGTTCGTGGCCCTTGATGTATTTTGAAGACATCCTGGGCATTACTGGATTGGTTGGTGGTAATACCAATATCATATCAGCTAAGTATTTGGTCATGTAGCAGTTCAATGTCGAGGATACTCAAAGGCATATTTCCATGCTTTCTGCCCTTCTGCCCTATCTGCAAGGAAGAAAGGCATCACGCGAGAAAAAGCGGATTGCAGTCTAAATCAAAATGGTTGAATTACAGATATCGCCGGTGCAGATAAACATCGATAGGCGTAATGTATAGCTGCTACTTCTCTCCAAACAAATGATAATCCGTAGTGGCAAAGAAGCCGTTAGAACTCGTGATTCTAATGCCAATGAGCCAGAATGTCTTATAGGGATAGGAGAGGTGACATACTCACATCATGGATAGCTGGATTAGGCTTAGTCATTATTAGTGAAGGTACTCAGCCAATTCTTACAAGGGGTGACTAAAAATACATAATAGATATTACAATGGCGAAGGAAATTATATCTGCATAGATTGTTAAATGGAGGTTACATAAAATTCCACATTGGCGATGCAAGCAAGACTGAAGCACAATTGAGTCAGACGACAGTTGGAACCTTAAAAAGCTGAATGTGGCTAATTTTGGAACCCAGGTATTTTTAAATGCTTTAAACAAAGCCTTGGACAGCGGCACTTTCCAGACATACATAAGTTGGTTGATCTTGTCTTACTTCGAGAAAAGGAGCTTCCATCTTACGGAAAACTAATGGAAATTCAAAAAGAGATAATGTCGAAGGGGGCGCTAAGCGACAGAATGTTTGGGTTCCGTATAGTAGAATCCACGATAGATACCATAGGTATGGTAGTGAATATCGCGAAAGAGGCATCAGTTGCATTCAAGAGAAAAACATCATTATGTGTATAATGATTCTCATTAAAAATGCTTTAATGCAGTACCAAGGGTAATGATCGTCAGAAAGCTGAACGGTATACTGTCAGACAAATATGTATTAAGACTGCTAGTCAACTATCTGCAAGAACGTAGAGTGAGGGTCGAACCAGGCGGAGATGCAATGGGAATGAACTGCGGGATACTACAGGGATTGATTCTCAGCCCAGTACTATGGGAGATTCTCTATAATGATGTTCTAAACATTAAAATGCCACAAGGTATCACCACAATTGCTTACGCTGACGATTTTGCGATTATGGTAGCAGCAAGGGACGAGAACAATCTTATTGATAAGGCGAACTAGGTACTAGAGAAAATTAGGTATTGGTTCAGAAGCCATCATCTCGCACTTGCACCAGAGAAAATGTAAGATGTACGCCTGTCAAGAGGAGGAAAATCTTCGAGGTGGATTTCAGTATGGAGGGACAAACCATATTACCCCAACGTACAGTTAATCATTTGGGTGATTGGTTAGCTCAGGGATGAGCAACACGAGGCCCGCGGGCCGCTTACGGCCCGTTAATCATGTTCAAGCATTTCTAAAATTGTACTAAACCGAAACAATTTTTTGTGTCGAGTTACTCACTTGTCGGAGACTTGTTTAGACTGGTAAGCTGTTAACTAGCAATTTTAGCAATTCTCGTATTTCTTGAAAGGCGTGAGTGCAATATTATTGTCAAAAAAGTAATATTAGTTTTTTATTCAAAATTAAGTTTTCCTACAATTTTTTTTAATTTTCAAATTTTTGATCCATAATCGCATGTCAGAAAAGCAACCGAAAAAAAACAGAAGGTTGCGGTTGAGCACAGGCATTCCCAAAAAAAGTGAACATTTGATTATTTTTTCACTTTCGTCAAAGACAAAGCTGCACGCTTAATATGCCCAGAGACTGTGTCGTCATATATGGCAGTAAAGGCTAGTTTTGTTGTTAGTCAAATACTAGCAAAAAAATGAAACCCTTTGCGGATGGCGAGATGATAAAAGAATGTCTGACTGCTGTTGAATAAATAGCATTTCCTGATATAAATATTATTTCAAAGAATAGTTTATCAAGATTCACCATTGAAGGGAGAATTGAAAACTTGACCGAGAATATAGCAACAACACTTCTCGAACGCATTGCAAAATTCGAATACTGTTCTTTGGCACTTGATGAGTTGCCATATTAGCGATACAGCACAACTGGCTATATTTTTACGTGGTATTGACACCAAATTTAGTATTACCGAAGAATTGTGTTCACTGATTCCAATGCAAGGGACTACAACCGGCAAAGACCTATACGATGAACTAAAGTCTGTGTTGGAAAATTTTTCAATTTTATTAGAAAAGATTATTGATATGTTGACAGATAGAGCACGACCAATGTCAAGCATGGAGGTAGGAGCATCGAGGAGGCTATTTCAAGACACTGAGAAGGTCACAGGAAGGGAAATATTCGTTAACCATTGCCTAATTCACCAGGAAAATTTGTATGCGAAAAGATTGAGTTTGCCACATGTCACAGTACCAATAATTAAACTAATCAATTTCATAAAGTCGCGCTCGTTAAATCACCGTGAATTTGAAGAATTCCTGAAGGAATTAGAAACTGAATATGACGACGTGATTTTTAATACCGAACTACGTTGGCTTAGTAGAGGTGCAATGTTAAAAAGAGTATACAACTTAAAAAGCGAAATACAATAATTATTGTTCTTGGATACAAAGGGATATGACTCCTCCTTTTAGTAATAAATAATGGATCTGCGATTTTGGATTTCTTATAGATATGACTCAGCATCTCAGCACAATGTGGAACATCAAGGCAAGGGATAGTTTATTCAAAATTTGTGTGATAAAATTCAGGTCTTTGAGCGCAAACTAGAATTGTGGAAACAGCAACTTTGGCAGAATAATGTGTCTCACTTTCCACATTTAGAAAAAGAAAACGTCACTACTTTTCAAAAATACGCACAATATATAGACATTTTAATCACCGAATTTCAATCACGATTCAAAATGTTCAAAGCTGAGAAGACAACGGTTTCCATTAAAATGTTTTCCTCGCCATTTAATATCGATGTGGATACAGTTCCCGAAGACTTTCAAATGGAAGTGATTGACATGCAGAATAATACCGATTTAAAAAATGTATTTTTCTCAGTAAACATGGAAAATTTTTATTAACCTTATGTGAGCCCTGAGCCCACTTTTGACGGAAAATGCAAAGCAAATGATGTCTCTGTTCGTATATTTGCGAACAATTATTTTCAACCATAAAATTAATAAAAAATGACCACCGATCAAGAACGAGTGATGCACGATTAGAAAGCTACGTACGTGTAGCTACCTCATCAATTCCGGCTGATATTGATCAGCTTGATGTATCGAAAAAACAATGCCAACTTTCTCATTAAAAATGTTCAAGTGAATTCGTTTTTCTGTTCTGGTCTTGTTTGATTTTGCTTTAAAATGTGTGTATGAAATCTTTACTTTATTTCAAACTTTATATCTTTTTATTCGAATGTTTATTATAAAGTTTTGTAAATTAGTAAAGTGTTACTTTATGTGCGGCCCGCCAAAAAAATTTAAAATTTAAATTGGCCCGTTGATTGAAATGGTTGCTCACCCCTTGGGTTAGATAGAAAAACGAACTTCAGCGTAAACTTTGACAGGATTGCAGCAAAGACCTCTAAACTAGTAGCAGCCTTCGCCCGGCTTATGTCAAACGTTGGTAGCCCTAAGGCAGGCAACATAAAAGTGCTGAGCTCGGTAGCATTTTCCACCATACTTTATGCCGTTCTTGCCTGGAAACCAGCCATGAAAGTTCAGCGGCAACGGGAGAAACTTCAAACAATAAATAGAAAAATTGCTATCAGGGTTAATATCGCATACCGTAGTATATCCAAGGACTGTCGAAGTAATCACCAGAATCTCACCAATAGAATCAATTGACCATGAGAAGGAAACTTCAGAAATGTAATAAAGCTGCTTTGGGGGTGCTACTACCAGAAATAGGAGCATGGATCAAAACAGAGCATGGGGAGGCGAACTTATACGCGACACAAATGTTTTCTGGGCATGAATATCATTACCAAAACCTATATAGGTTTGCTTTTTGCGACGAGCCTGCCTGACGCCTTGGTACTCTGACCTGTAGTGGGAACATGTTTCAGCAAAAACTGGAATCTCCGAACAAGTGGGAAGCTAGCACAAAGCTGGCAATAACCATCATCTCTTAGAAAAAAGTCTTAGCTCTCTTGCAACTAAATAAGATACTACGTCTCTATGTAATTCTTGCAACCAAAACCTTTATCTGTATTAGTAACTCAGCGCATTTCATTTTATAGTAGCTCGAATAAAAATACAACCGCTATCTGAGTTCTGCTTTATAATATCAAACCTGCTCAACAGATCTGAGTAATCACAGCATCTTGGTGGATAAATTCTATAAATATTGAAATAAAGTGATTTTTAAAATGTCTTATGTATATTTTTAAGTGATAGTATGTACTGTCTATAAATACGGTTCCATACAAGTGAGCCATACTCATAATTGGTTCTGACTAAGCTAAAGCATAAAGACGTACGTGACGATATGTTAAAATTACTCAAATTTCGAGCTATAAACCCGTATGTATGACATTTATTCTTAGCAATTTGTTCTATATGGGAATCCAACGTCAGCTGATGATCAAAGTATAGACCAAGGTCCCGAAGTTTTTGGGTGGTCTGAAGAAGCCACAATTTATTCCGGGATGTCGAAACTCAAGTGTATGGCAGAGTTGTGGTATACACGACTCGCTAGTATCAAATTCTCTTGGGAAGAATGGAAGCAAAAGTTTCCCAAATAAGCGCAATTTATATGTGGATTTACAAGAAATTATGAAAAGAACAAAACGCAACGACGAAAATTATTGCAAATATTTTTACGAAAAATCAGCTCTTCTCAGTAAATGCGACATATCGAGAGAAAAAGCAGTATCTTGCATCATTGGGGGAATTTTTGACAATGTGCTTAAAACTGGAGCTGTGGCCGCAAATCATCAAACACCGAAGTCTTTATATGGTTATCTCAGCAGTTTGGATTTAAGACCAAGCTCCTCGAAAGGAATGGAACACTCGTTGAAAAGTTTGCACCACAAAACTAAATCAAACAATTATATGGGCCATAATAAACATTTTAGGAACAATTTTACATGTTTTACTTGTCATAAGCCCGGAGAGCAGCAAGAAAAAAATCACAATAAAAATAAAATGACTGAAAAACGTTCCCTGTTTTGCAGACATGTTGGTCATGTTGAGGAACGCTGTTTCCTTAGAAAGGAATCTGAGAAAACAAAGCAAACGATCTGAAAATTAACAGATACCCAAAACACAAAGTTTTACAAAAATAATTTTATTAATGGCATATGTAGCTTCAGGAACTTCGTGCACAACGATTCAATTACAAGAAACCTTGAGACTTACTTTAAATGTAAGCACAACCAACAAAACTAATCTACACAGTTAAGGAAATGGGCGTACGGTTACACTAAGTACAAAATCATTTAAAACAAAAGTTTATGAAGTGGAAGCAAACATATCAGCCTATGTGATTCCCAATGTAGTACAGGAAGTACGAGTTTTATTAGGTAAAAATATTACAGAATTATCGAATGTACTGATTATTTATTAAAGATGACATTAATTTTTAAGTTTCTTGAAAACAATACAACATAATTAACTTGCATAGAAATCAAACCGAACAATTTTGAAATTGAACTACGAATATCAGATAAATAATCAATGTATATTTTCAATAAAGATTATTATTATTATTATTATTATTATTATTAATGTTATTATTATTATTATAATTATTATTATTATTATTATTATTATTATTATTTAATTGTCGGACTAGATGCATTCACCAAATTTGTATCTCTCTGAGCAGCAAAAAGTACACACACCAAATATAACATAAACTATTTTAAAGATATCTTCGCTACCTATGGAGTTCCAAAGATTATAATGTCTGACCAAGGTCATCTCCAAGCATTTCAAATATTTCTGCCGCTAAAACAACATACAACACGTGCTAAACGCTGTAGCTACCCCCAGAGCAAATGGTCAAGTGGGACGACTAAATAGTACGATCCTTGGCGCGTTACTACCATCTATAGCTGAAGAAGAATTATGGGATGAGAAAGTACGATCAGTGCAGTTCGCCACCAATAATTTGGCCAATAAAAGTACGGACAAAACACCCAGTCAACAACTTTTCGGTTTCATCCCCCGAAGTAATTCTTTGAATACTAATTTTAAAGATGAAATCAGTATCATTGTTACGTTATTGAATAACCTTATCAGTGAGCGGCGAGAACAAGCCGCAAATGAAATTCAAGCTGCACAAGCTGAACAAAAGAAAGACAAGAGAAAAAAACCAAAAGTTTACAAGGAAGGAGAGTATTAAAACAAGTTTCTGCTAAAGGAACCAGCCGAAAACTGAATTCTCCATATAGCGGTGCAATGGTAGTTAAAACTAGTTTTCCAAACAATCAATACATTGTCAGAGATATCGTACAAGAAAAGCATCAACCTATGAGAGGACAGTGGCCGTTGACCGCATTGAAGTGGGGAAGACGGAGTTGTTCTGTCCGATGATGACAACGACTCCATGAAGGTCTAAGTTATTTCGAAGCTAGATATTCGCAGGATGGCCGAACTGTCAGGGTGAGTAAATGTTATAATTCGAAAATAATATTATCCAAGAGTGAAGTTAAACATGCAACGTAAAAGCGATACCATAAAGGCGAATAGAAAGCTGAAATCCAATCGTGTTTAAGATAAACAAATCATCACCCGGCCGATATTATTTTCCAATCTGATGAGCGTCACAATAATTTGGAAGTTGACTTTAGTATCTTAGGCTGTTCGTCACATTGAAAATAAGGTTCAAAAGTGCGAATAATGTCTGGTTATACCAGCTCGAGCTTACGTCAGTTACCAGTACCTTTTAGTCGAAATATCAGTCTGATTATAATCAATTTGTACCACCTACAGTAAAGAGCTGTTGTGATTAGTTTTGTGATTGTGCTAAAGAGAACAATCTGCATTAGCCTAGGTGAGTTTATCTCACAGAGTACCAAAGTGTATTGTTATTTATTGATATATTGATTTATTTTATCAATTTATTTGAGGGTTTATTTACTAGACAATTGATAAGCTTTCATAAACACATTTATATCACTAGAAACATATGAATCCTTAATTCATAATCATTCAAAAAATTCCATTATTTAAAATTTTGCCCACAGGATGAAGCAGCAACTCTCATATCGCCTTTTGAGATTTCAGCTGCAAATTATGATATTGCTTGGAATCTATTGAAAGAATTATATCAAAATTAAAAAATGATTATATTCACCTATTTCAGAAATATGTTTGAACTAGCTCCAATGATCAGAGTCCGCCATACACTTAAGGAAATTTGTAGTAAAGAAAAGTCTGCGCATTCTCAGGACATTTAACCAACCTGTTGATAGTTGGGACAGTATCATTATTTATATTTTAACCACTAAACTAGATGCAACCACTAGATGCAAGTGGGAATCAGAGAATATTGGTAAAGATATGCCCAACTTGCGAAAATATTTGAAATTTTCAGATCACAGATTTCAACTTCTAGAAACGTTAAATCAAAAAATAGATCTCTTAAATCAAAAACCATTTCGTACGGCAAAAGGTGTTACTCGTTCACTGTATACATGTGATGAATCTTTCGAAAAAGAAAAATCTACTTGTTTATACTGCAAGGAAAATCATTTGATTTATTACTTTACAAACTTTTTACAGCAACCTGTGAAAAACAGAATCAAAACAATCAAAATATTGAATCGATGTCTCAATTGTCTTGGAGCAACACATGACAGAAAAACATGCTCATCAGGTGTTTCTAAATATTCTTCACAAAAACACAACTCTCTTCCACATTTAGAAAATCGAAACTCTACCCCACCGAATCAACCAAACGACGGGAATAAATGCGCAAAAATACAATAACAAATCAAATTGTAGCGGTATCTGACCTCGAAGTAAGCTAAGTACCTGCTCAATCGCAACCAAACAGCATTACGCTACATTCTACAAACTCTCAACGCAATGAGGTTTTACTATCAACTGCACTCATATACCTATATCACTGATATAAATGGTCAGTTGCATGAAGCAAGGGCACTTCATGATTCGGGGTCAAAGTCAAATTGCATTTTAAAGGAGCTTTGCGAAAAGCTTCAACTGCCTAAAGAAAAAATAAGGATCCCCATTTTAGGTATAAACCAGGGAATAACCACAATTGAACATGCTACAAAGACTAATATTCGGTCAAAATTAAATACGTTCAATATAAGTCTATCATTTTTGTTTATTGACAGTCTGACAGAAAAATTACCTTTTCATTCAATCAACTGCAAACATGACCTGCAAATATCACTTTAGCAGATCCATACTTTATTATTCCAATCAAAATAGAGATTTTGTTAGGATCGCCAATTTTCTATAACTCATTGGTCAAGTTGCAATAAGTCACAATGAGCCCACGTTCCACAAAACTAAATTAGGCTCGGTAATATCGGGTAACGTGAGTCAACAAACTAATAGATTGCAAGAAAATAATAACGTCATTTCAAGCCTATGCTCATTCTTTACAATAAATTAATATACAAGAACATCTCCAACAGTTTTGGGAACTAGATGATTGTGGAAAACAGCGGAAGTTAACAAGAGTAGAGGAAAACTACGAGCAAGAATATGTGAATCTCTTAGAAATAGACAAAGATGGAACAGTCATCGTGCCATTATTACACAAAGACAATATCCATGAGCTTGGACAATCTCTGGATACAGCTTTAAAAAGATTTCCAGCATTAGAAAGCAAATTACAGGCACATAACTATATTAAAAAACAATATGTTGCCTTTATGGAGGAATACGAGAGTTTAGGTCATATAAAAAAATTAGAAATCACTGAAACAGACAATACAGGTTATTACATATCATGGCGTCTTCAAGGAATCTAGCACTTCTATGACACTTCGAATTGTATACGACGCTTCAGCTAAAACTAGTAGGGGAGTATTCCCAAATGATAAGCTTAAAGTTGGACCAACAATCCAACAAGACTTTGTAAACATTTAATTCGTTTCCGATAACACAACATCGTCATCACCAGTGATGTGGAGAAAATGTACAGACAAGTAAACATTAAACCTCAACATCAAGACTTACATAGAATTCTTTGGCGATCTGAGCCACAAAACGCCATTGTACTCGTACACTATAATCTCACTACAGTTACTTATGGAACAGCAAGTGCCCCATTTCTTGCTATTCGATGGTTGCATGAAATAGCAATTATTTGTTCAAAAACGCACCCAATGGCAAGTCAAGTAGTCACAAGAGATTTCTACATCGACGATCTAATTACAGGCGCATCTTCAGCAGAATAAGCCAGTCAACTGAAGCAAGATCTACAATTCCTATTGGAATAACATGGATTTAACCTTAGAAATTTGTTATCGAATGATGAAAATGTTACAAACAATGGTCAAAGTCAAGACTCCAAACAAACCTTGCACACGTTGTTAGACGACATTCCAAATAAAACTTTGGATTTATATTGGAATGCCAAAGAAGATACATTGCAATATGCAGTTTCAAACAAAAACTTGACAAAAATATACACTACAAAAACAACAATTCTTTCTACAATTTCAAAATTTTGATCCATTAGGTTTAGCAGGTCCTATCATAATAACAGCCTAGGTAATCTTGCATAAATTATGGAAGTTAAATTTATATAGAGACGATTCTGTTCCAGAAGATCTACATAATCTTTGGACAAACTATCAGCACCAAATCATGGCTCTCAATCAATTGCGAATCCCAAGGCAAATAACAGCATCCTCATTTGACACTGTTCAATTACACGGATTCTGCGATGCAAGCGAGCTTATGGAGCATGCGTGTATTTGAGAACTTCCAATGACATCAACACTTCGGTCAATTTAGTGCGTGCAAAATCAAGAGTATGTCCTTTAAAGAATATTACTCTGCCCATTTTAGAATTCTACGGCGCTGTGCTTCTTGCAAAGCTGAAGCAACGGGTCACACAATCATTAACATAAAAAATCATGCGCCATTGCTACTGGAGTGATTCCACCATAGTAATTTCATGGATTCAAAGCGAATCCAGCAGGCATAATATCTAGAGGCTTGCTACCAGAGCAACTAGAATCAAATATGTTATGGTGGCACGGACCAACCTGGCTTATGAAACCAGCAAACCAATGGCCCAAATCCACATTTTCAGTGCCACCTGGTCTACCCGATGCCAAACCAAAACCTGACAATTTTGATCGTTCGCAACGAACATTACAGACTATTGCATGAAGGACCCCAAGCTTTACTAGCGCAAATGCGTACCAAATATTGGATAATTTCAGGACATCCTTGATGACAAGGATGACCTGAAATTGCAATGTCTCACAGTTGATGGCTAATTTGCCAAGGGAAATAATTACACAATCACAACCAATTTTACACGTAGGCCTTGACTACGGAGGTCCATTTACTGTCAAAGTGCACAAATCACGGATCTCAAAGCTAGTTAATGATTATTTATGTATCTTCATATGCTTCTGTACCAAGGTATTGATCTGGGGACGGTTTCCAATTTGAGTACTACTGGTTTTTTAAATTTATTTATTGGTCGTCGAGGTAAACCTGTCAAAATATATTCAGACAATGCAACCAACTTTGTTGGGGCAAATCATCAATTATCGTCAAAATCAATAAGCTGACAGTTCATACCTACCAGATCCCCTCGTATGGGCGATATATGGGAAGCCGCGATTAAACTAGCAAAATATCATTTGAAACGCGTTTATAACTCACTATTAACATCGGAATATTTCAACACGATGATTGTCCAGATTGGAGCGTGTCTCAACTCTATTTCACCACTTACTGCAGACCCAACTGACTTATCGTCTCTAGCACCTGAACACTTTTTAATTGGTACATCACTCACCGCAATTCTGGATCCAAATGTAGTGGACATCTCAAATAATCGGCTCAAGCAATTTCAAAAAATGAGCAAACTCATTCAAGACATTTGAGCGAGATGGTGTCTCCAACAGAGAAACAAATAGAAAATCCAAAAAAAAAACTTTTGATCCGGGGCAGCTAATACTATTGAAGAAAGACAATCAACCTCCATTGGAGTAGAGACTGGGACGTATCACCCATGTATACAAATTCTGGTGAGTTTAACGAAGTGCCAACAAACTATGCCCCTTACCTGTAGATTATTCATAAATTAGATTATCTTATGAATACTAACGTGAAATGTGCATATGATATATTTTGTTATGTCATTTGTATTCTCATATTGATGTAATATCCTGTTGAAACCATCGTTTCAAGGCCGGCGGAATGTTAAATCTTTTTGTTGATTTGACTATACGGTTGTTTATCTGAAGTATAATGTAACTAAGATGAATCTGGTAACAATTGACAAGCAGAACGCGCCGACGCTCAACTGTCCATCTGGAGAACATTCCGCGTGCACGTGAACAGTTACCAACGAGTTACAATCGAGCAATGATGTTAGCCGCATATACAGCGCATACAGCGTTCACATACGTATTGTCTGTAATCCATACAGCCATCAATAAACAACAAAATACAGTCCAAACAAGTGTAAGCATACGAAGTATTTTAAGCATATTTCTGATAGAATGTCACACTGTAAAGAGTCGCCCCAGGCACGAATGTTGTTTACCTGATCTGTTACGGAGCGAAGCCACTTGACGCGTTGTTTATCTTATATATGAACTGTGAAGATACAGGGTCTGAGGGCAGCTCGCATTTCGTTGTCAAACGTTGAACCTTGAACAGTGAGCTTTGTGTGTGTGTGGATGTGGAGGGTACTCAAAGACGTTTTTTCAAACGCAGGCTTGACTCCGACAGTTCGACCCTACAGCTATCGAGGGGGAGACTCAGAAATCTATCAGTCACCAAGTAAGTGAATTTCCAACACATCCTGACAGTAACGCTCAGACCGAGATATTATTGCATTGCCCCCGTAAGCAGAGTATATTATACAAGGGCGGTGCGCTGTAAAGATGATATCATTATTGTTATTGTTTCTCTTATTGCCATTTTATTGACCCACACATTTCTCAGACTTAAGATGTCTGAATGTCTCCTGACCAGGGCATCAAAAAAAATGATGTCTATAATTTACCTGACAACTTACTAATTTTTTAATGGCTTACAATTTTTCTCAGAAGTAGGATCTGACACTTATGTGCCAGGCCAAATGTTTTAAGATTCATTTTCTATCACAATCGACAAAAAAAGGGCATCATGTCTAAACTGTCCTTAATATTAACAGGTGATCTTTTGTTTTTTTCGGGTGGAAACTTTTTGGACGGACGCCACGTTCGTTTTCGGTTTTTTCGGGGTTTTCGGGTGGTTTTCGGGACGTGAGCGGGGTTTTTTCGGGGGGAAAGCAGGTTTTCGGCGAGTTCGGAACCGGGCCTTTCGCGTGGCCGGCCTTTCCAGCGGGTTTTCGGGTGGCAGGCGGTCGAAAAAGGGCCTGGAAAACCGAAAAAAGCGGCGAAAAACGCAAATCAGGAGGTGGTTATCGTTCGATCTAAGCTCGGGCTGGCCGTGGCCCCCCGAGAGTGGGGCAGTTCGATAGGTAAATGACGTGCGGGTACTTTAGGCGTAACGAGAATTCCGTCGGAACGGTCGTTTTCTAGAGACGAATTTTCCATTTTGCCCTTTCGAAAAAGACCGTTTTTTTGACGGCGAACGAAAAAGTGCGAAAAAAATCGGAAAAACGCATCGTTTTCGATCTTGGATATTTTTTTTTCGTACGTCTCGACGAGTACTATCGATCGAAAAACCAACGCTTTGTCTGCTGGGGATTTTCAAAGTTCGTCAAAGTTGGCGGATTTCGGTGCTCGAAACGTCATTTTTAGCGCATTTGCTCTATCACAGCCTACACGGTGCCCTTAAAAAATTTTTCCCGTCTCACCAGTTATATATTGAATTTATTGTATTATTTTATTATCTCGTTTTTGTAATTTCGCTTGAACAAATATGGTCCGTACTTTGTTTTCAATTGCATTGATTGATCCTATTAGTGGAGTAACAATTATGATGAATCTATTCTATTTTGAATTCCTTCTGAGAATATATGTACATTGGCCATGCATGTCTATTTTTTATACATTTACACTACTATGCTATCGTTATCTTGCTGATTGCACCTGCATTAGCAACAGATGTCCATGATTTCTCCATCTGTATGTTATCTCTGACTTGAGTTTATTTAATTGTATGTATATTTTTTTTCTTTTAATCACAAATTTGATTTTATAGCGGGATGGCGTTCAGGTGCTCGATTTCATTTTACTTTTCTATTTGCTATAATATTTGTTGTTAACATCGACTCATTTTTTTTTCTCATTGTAGTTTGTTGTAGTGCATAATATATTTATAAAATTGCTTAATTATTGCAATGGAACATCTAAAATGTGCATGTTTTAATGTACGTTCTCTTTTGGCTCATTTAAACTGTGTGAAAAATTTGATCGTTGAAAATAACTTCCATATCTTTGGCATAAGGGAAACATGGCTTGACAATAACATCTCAGACGATGTTGTTCACATAAATAACTACAACTTCGTTCGTCTAGACAGAGGCAGTCGTGGAGGTGGTGTCGGTTTTTATATTAGAAATGATATCAGATATAGCGTCTTGCAAAAAAATGACAAAATTGAATTGATTTGGGTGAAAGCTATTATTGGCGGCGCTTCTTATGCGTTTTCAGTTAGCTACAGAGCCCCAAATATCGATTTTAAGCAGTTTTTCAACGAATTCGAGACATCTCTCTCTTATATTTTCCCAATCACTGACTCAATTTTTTGTTTAGGTGATTTCAATATTGATCTGCTTGACTTTGAATCAACTAAGGCTAATTATGTGACTGATATATTTGAGTGTTTTGGAATGAAGCAACTGATTAGTCAACCCACAAGGATAACCGAAAATACTGCGACATTGATCGATTACATAGTTACCAATAATGATGAAATAGTGATGCTGGTACCAGTTATGCTGCTGGGGTAAGTGATCATGAGCTAGTCTACTGCACTATTGAAGTTAATGTCAAAAAAAACAAACCTTTGTCACAACCAGAAACTTTAAAAAATTGAACTATGAACAATTTAAAAGCGATTTGCAGTCCATACCTTGGAAAAATATATATGATCTGAATGATGTAGATAGTATAGCCGGTTTCATTGTTGAAAATATAACTAAGTTGCTTGATCATCATGTACCATTTGAAACTTACAAAATCATCAAACAGTATGCACCTTGGCTGAATGTAGCTTTAAAAGAAATGATGTTGCTCAGGGACCGTGCACTCAAAATATATAGAATTACGCAATGTACTGATGACTGGGAAATATACAAAGATCTTATAAATACAGTTAACGCTGCAGTTAGACATGAAAAACGTGCTTACTTTAGAAATAAGCTAGGTAACAGTAAGAACACTAAAGCAACATGGTGTACAATTAAGGAATTAGGTATAAATAGAGGGAAAAGCATAAATCTTCCGGATAACTTGACCGATGTAGACGGCATCAACAAGCATTTCATTAATAGCGTTCCCATTATTCACCCTGATAGTGAGCTTATTAATTTCTATAAGAACAATGTATGTTATGAACATACAAACAGTTTCAATTTCCAAACAGTTTCTGAATGCGAAGTTCTGAAAGTCATTAAGTCAATAAAGAGCAAGACTTCTGGTAATGACGGGATTAATATGCTTACAATCCAACTCTGTGTGCCATATATTTTGCCTTTTGTCACAGATCTAATGAACTTTTGTCTTGAAAATTCAGTTTTTCCTGAAATCTGGGGCAAAGGCTTAGTTATCCCGTTGCCTAAAGTGAAAAAACCTAACACATATGAGGATATAAGACCAATAACTATTCTACCAACGTTATCGAAAATCTTTGAAAAAATAATCGAAATTCAACTAAAAAGGCACTTAGAGGAAAACAATATAATCCCTCACATTCAATCAGGCTTCAAGAAAAATCACAGTTGTTCCACCGCTCAATTGAAAGTAACTGATGACATATTTCGTTCGAATGACGAAGGTAAGCTGTCAATCCTTGTATTACTAGATTATTCCAAAGCATTCGACACACTAAATCATAAATTAATGCTCAGCATCTTACACTATATAGCCCTTTCACAGTCTGCTGTCCAGCTATTTACCAATTTTTTCAGTGACAGGTGGCAAGCAGTTACCATATCAGGCAATAAACCAGGATTCTCACGATCGAACACGGGTGTACCGCAAGGTTCTATTTTAGGCCCTTTGCTGTTCTCAGTTTACACATCACGACTGACATCATCAGTACTTTCCTGTCAGCAACATTTTTATGCCGATGATACACAGATTTATATATCTTTTTATCCTGATGAAGCAGTTCAAGCATTATGTGCATTAAATTTTGATTTAAACGCATTATATGACATCTCTTTAAAACATTGCCTTAAGCTAAATCCTTTAAAATCATCTATGGTTGTTTTCGGGAAAAAAAATATCTAAAAATCATTCTCTCAAATTAACCTACCAGTTACTATCAATAATGAAATCATCGGAAACAAGTTTGCCGTAAAAAACCTGGGACTGGTATTAGATGAAGAACTGAGATTCAGTGAACATGTCAAACGTAAGTTACAGATTGCATATCTCAACTTAAAATCTATCTATCAAAGTAGACAATTCCTTTCTATTCATGTAAAAAAGATGCTATGCGAATCCTTAGTATTATCCCAGCTTGATTATTGTGATATAATCTACGATGCATGCTTGAAAGTTTCTGATGTACATCGGATTCAGAAGCTCCAAATTGGTTGCCTTAGGTTGATTTATGGTATAAGAAAATATGATCATATAAGCCACAAGTTAAATGACGCAAACTGGTTGAATATGAAAAATAGACGAAAACTCCACGCTGCTTGTCTGTATCACTCTGTTTTGCAATCAAATGAGCCACAGTATCTTATTGAAAAAGTGAAGTACCGCACGGACACTCACAACGTTAACTTACGCTCAAATCACTTGCTTACCATTCCAGTACATCATACAGAGCAGTTCAAAAGATCTTTTTCATATAACATCGTTAAATTTTACAATAACTTGCCTAGCACTTTAAGAGCAGTATTTAATAAATCAGCTTTCAAAATAAAATTCACACAATTTCTAATGAGCCAGCAAAGCAACTAGAGAAGCTATTTGCATTAATTTTATATGGTTGTATAACATCTCTTCTTTCTTTTTGTACTGGGTTAGGTGGAAGAGCAGCCTTGTCTGTTAAGGGCTCGAGCTGAACCTCGCCCCAACTATGCTCATAATGTTCATATTTTTCCATACTCTAGTAATAAACAGCAAGTTTCTGACATCATAAGAAACGCCAATAAACTTAAGAACTCGTGTTATAAGAACAAAGTCTTTGTATCATATGACCGTACCCCTAGACAACTTGCATACTTCAAAAAGATAAAGGACCAACTGAAGGATAGGCTGGATGCAGGCGAATCCGGTTTGAAGATCAGACACTTTAATGGTATTCCGAGGATCATTTCGGAAAACCACTAACGTCCAACAGTACTGAGAACTGCTTGCATTGTTATTATCAAAATGTTCGTGGTCTTCGTAGCAAGCTCGATATTTTTGTGCCATCAGTTACTGAGTGTGAGTATGACGCCATTGCTTTAACGGAAACAAATTTGCAACCTGATATACTGAGCAGTGAGCTGTTTCCATATGGGTCTTATACTGTTCATCGAAAAGACAGGAAATTTGGTTCAACTGCTGATAAATGTGGTGGTGGAGTGCTTTTAGCGCTAAAAGATGGTATCGAAAGTGAAATTATGGATGTATCATCTTTAGATGCAGATTTTCCTCAAATTGACACCTTAATTTGCAAATGCTGGATAGACCATATATATTTCTATGTTGGTGTTATCTATATACCTCCATCTGTATCATCTCAAATATTTGAGCAATTTTTTGAGGAACTTGAGCAAACTGTTTATCTACAAGCTAAACGTGTGATTTTGTTGGGGGACTTCAATTGTCCCAACTTAATTTTTGAAAATATTTATGATGTGAAGAAAACTGCAATCCACAGTTTGCTCAATATACTGAACATCCAGCAATGGAACAATGTTTTGAATGACAATGGAAAGATGTTAGATTTAGTTTTCTCAAATATGAGCTGTATCGTGATCAAAGACAATTTACCATTAGTACCTGAAGATATTCCATATCATCCAGCTCTTGACATAACCTTTGAAAGCATCTCTGCCAGAGTTACTACTTTTCCACTACTTAATGACTTAAAAATGTATAACTTTCGTAAAGCGGATTTCCCTGTACTATACGAAACGCTTTTTCTTGCTGATTGGTCCTTTTTAGATAATATTACTGACTTAAATTTAGCAATTGAAAAATTTTACACCTTCATCTATAATATTCTTGATTTATATGTACCCAAATATTTATCTCATAGTCGTATGTATCCTCCCTGGTTCACTGCTGATATAATCAGGAATATTAAGCGTAAAGCAAAACTGTATAGGAAATTCAAAAACTGTGGTAATACTTCACTTTTGAATGAATTCAGGTGGCTTAGATCGGTTATTAAAATACAATTATCGAGTGCATACAGTAATTATTTGTCTAGAGTTCAGGCATCTATTTCTAACGATCCTCGGTGCCTTTGGTCTTATATGCACTCTAAAAATAAAAGTACAAGAATACCTGGAAAACTAAAGCTGGATGATATGATATTCGACAAACCTTCCAGTGTTGTAAACGGATTTGCTGAATTCTTCGAAAGTGTCTTCATTGCTTCTCCTGGCAGTGATAATTTTAATCAAGATAATGCTACAGTAAAACCGCATAATAATCAATTTAATGTTCATTTCAATAATATAACTGAGAATGAGGTTCTGGGTGCGTCATTTCGGTTGAAAAACAAGTTTACATCTGGGCCTGACAAAATACCATCATTTTTTGTCAAAGACTGTATTCATGTGTTAGTTAAGCCTTTGGTAAAATTATTCAATCTTTCAGTAAGCACTAATACCTTCCCTGATATCTGGAAATACTCTAAAGTCAGTCCCATTCTCAAATCAGGTGACCCATCTGATATAAAGAATTATCGACCTGTATCCATTTTATCCAATTTTTCCAAGCTTCTGGAGATAGTCCTGTATAACAGAATTTACTACACTGTTCATAGATCTCTGTCGCCCTTCCAACATGGATTTCTTGCGCAGCGCTCTACAGTAACGAATTTAATGACATTTGCGCAGAAAGCTATTGACTGTGTTGACCGGCAGGGCCAAATAGATGTGATATACATGGATTTTGCCAAAGCCTTTGATAAAATAGATCACCATATATTATTGAAGAAATTATCTCTTTCTGGTTTTCACTCATCAGCCTTAGCTTTTATTGAGAGTTACCTATCTCAAAGGAAGCAGTATGTTACATTTAATGGATATAAGTCTTTTGAGTATATGGCTAGATCAGGAGTGCCGCAAGGCTCGAATCTTGGGCCATTACTTTTTATTTTGTTTATAGATGATATTACAGAGTCGATAACTGGTGACAGTCTTCTTTTTGCTGATGATTTAAAAGTTTTCGCTAATGTGTGTTCTCGTGAGGACTGTATGGCACTTCAGCGAGATATCAATTCAATCGAAAACTGGTGCAGAGTGAATAAACTATTTTTAAACCCCTCTAAGTGTAAAATTCTTAGTTTCACTAGAAAAAAGACAGTCTTATTGCATGACTATCAAATTGGTGACACCGTCTTAGCTCGATGTGAGACCATCAAAGATTTGGGAGTTGTTTATGATACTAAGCTCACTTTTTCTCATCATATCACCCAGAAGATTAATGAAGCATCTCGAGCTTATGGATATATTATTAGGAACTGTAGGAGTTTCAATCGAACTGATACACTCTTAACCTTGTACTCATCATACATCAGATCTAAATTAGAATACGCCTGTATAATATGGAACCCAATTTATAGATGCTACAAAGATTCGATTGAACGCATTCAAAGAAAGTTTCTCAAATTCCTATCATTCAAAGTTGACGGCTTCTATCCTGCGCAGGGAATTCCATATGCTCACTTGTTATCTAAATTCCATATGCAGTCTCTAGATACAAGAAGGAGTTGCGCTTCCATTACATTTTTGTATAAATTACTCCATAATAAGATAGATGCTATCGATATCTTGGCTCAATTGAATTTCTACGTTCCTCCTGCGAGAAATCGGAATTTGAAGACATTTTATTGTGATAGAGCTCGTACCAATTTATTTACTAAGTCTCCGTTTTTTTTTATATGTAGCAATTTCAATGAAATATGTAATCATTGTGATATATATAGGGATAGTTTGAGCCAAATTTTGGATGTGGCAAATCAATATTTAGGTAGTATGTAGTTCCTAGTTATATATTACGTCAGCAACTATACTTCTTTACAACTTCTTTTTTTTAATTATATAGCAAAATTTTTCTTGTTTATCATATTATACTTTATCTTTCTTATAATTAGATTGTCCTGTAAATGGTTGATGTACTGTTGGACAATAAATGCTATTATTATTATTATTATTATTAATAAAGGCATTATTATTATTATTATTATCTTATATCTGAACTGTGAAGATACAGGGTCTGAGGGCAGCTCGCATTTCGTTGTCAAACGTTGAACCTTGAACAGTGAGCTTTGTGTGTGTATGTGTGGGTGTGGTTCTACCAAGTAGTAAGTGTACTTACTGAGTGCTTTCTATTTTTCGACTGTACTGCATGGCATGTGATTAATCTAATTGTAGTTTCCATATGTCTATGGAGATAAGCTTCCTAAGCTAATGATAGTAAACTACTACATTTTAGTATTTATTGACTGAGGGTTTTCGATATTATCATTCACAAATCGATGAAGATGAAGGGTAGCCAACTTATAATTTCTGCAGGTGGGACGCCTCTAGAGGTAGAGGTTGCTGTGAGGAGCAGCAAGGCATGCATCCAGATTACTTAGATTACTACAGGAGGGCCCAGTTATACTACAAGTCCCTGAACTGTCCCCCATAATAAAAGTTGATCTTGAGTATGTATTCAGATTACTTAGATTACTGCAGGAGGATGCAGTTATTTGTACTGTTCCCCGTAGTTAAAGTCGATTTTGGGTATGCATTCAGATTACTTAGATTACTACAGGAGGACTCAGTTATGCTTAAAAGTCCCGGAACTGTTGCCCGTAGTACAAGCTGATCTTAGCTGCCTGTCCATATACCAGCCCATAGGATTAGCACATGATTCGAAGTGCAGGACCCTCCAGAAGTATGGCGAGGGACATCTGTAGCTGTGTGCACTCTTGTGAAGCCAGACCATTCTGGTGGCAAGAGACTGCTACCCCTACTGTGTGATACGGACATGGCGGGATCTTGGAAGGTAACTTACACTACCATTACGTTCGCTCCAAACACGTCGTGGGACACACATGAGTGATTCGACAATCCACGGGGACAGAATGCGGATTGGCCTGCATCGTCCATTGCTAGTGTGGATCCATATCGAGCCAGGCTACCATGCGGTAGGAGGCTACCGTTCGACTCGATATGGGAGGTAGATTGCACCCCCCTATACCTGTGTCATTATTTAGGGCAGTGTCGCCAAGGCAAAGTCTTCACAAAGGTTGTAGAGGTACGTACCCAGATAGATCTATCGACCAGTCTGTGTGGCGAGTCAACAAATGATGCTGTGTGCACTTCTGTTGGCGGGTGTATCTTCAGTGAGGCCAAGATGCACCTTTTGCAGTCCGCGTGGCACCTTAGGGTTTGCGCTCTCCTCTGGTGTGCGCAGGTGCGGATGAGCACCATGCGGCGGTGCTAAGAGATTACGCCCGATATCTTCCAGAGAAAATACTGAGATAATCCCCAGACTATGTTCGTGGCTCTTGATGTATTTCGAAGACATCCTGGGCATTACTGGATTGGTTGGTGATAATACCAGTATCATAGCAGCTAAGCTATATAATTACAGTAAAGTAGAGTTGTGCATGTCATGTAGCGGTTGAATGTGAAGGGTACTCAAAGACGTTTTTCCAAGCGCAGGCTTGACTTCGACAGTTCGACCCTACAGCTATCGAGGGGGAGACTCAGAGATCTATCAGTCACCAAGTAAGTGAATTTCCAACACATCCTGGCAGTAACGCTCAGACCGAGATAGCCCATAGGCAGCAAGCATGATCATAAGTCTACCTTGCCGCACCCTATCGAAAGCTTACGATATATCGACCAAGACAATTTGAGACTCGCCATGAAGCTCAATTTCTCCCATTTGACTATAAAAAAAATATTCTAAAATAATCTAGCTGGATTACTCATCGGATACTATGCAAGGACCGTGGAATTTAAATTTGCGTAACTAGCCCATTCACAAGGGATTTTGTTGCAACTCAGAGGAACTGACAGAATATTAAAAATAATTTATAGTACTGTTAAATAATAAATATGAAAATAGGATGCTAACCAAATTATACCAGTGCATAGATACAAGTATTTTAAGAATATACTCTGATCAACTCTCAGCCTTCAATGATGTTTCTTTATTAATACATGTAAAGTCAGGGTCAAATTGCGTCATTGCACATTCTGTAGAAGTCCGTGACATTCAGTATAAGTATGATGTTCCTGGTTATACATCTATAAAATAACGATCTTTGAACGGGGTTTTCCAATAAGCCATAATAAGTTCAGCATATAGCATATTTCAAGGCTGCATATAGGAATAGGAAACAGCTCCATTATATACAAACATTAAATCTCGACCTTGAAAAGGAAATAGCAGAACTGTCATATGTCCGCTACTAGCAAGATTCTAAGCTGCCCTAGCAGTAACTAATTAAATGAAGAAACACAGCAGTGCGAAAGTGTGTTTAATTTTCAATAAAAAACTGTGTTTCTCCCACATAATGCAGCTTGTTTATTGATATAAAACAGAATAACAAATTGTTCAAAACGACTCTGAGGTCTGAAAAGGAAGCTTGTTCAAGAATCTATCTTATCATTAAACGATGTGATTTTTTAATTGAATTTGTATTCAAAATATAACAAGTAATCTCTCAAACTCTAGTATCTTAAGGTAGAACTATACTACCGGATCTGTGTCACAAGGTTCTTCGCAAGTAAGCGGTAGCAAAGCGTTAGTATGAAAAAGTGTTACAATCGATGCTAATATGAATTTACTTTTTACCCTATAATCAAGGAAAATATGCAAGTAAATCTAATGATGTAAATGTGAGTTGAGTGACTGTATATGGAAATCTTTTTGAAAAGACTGAAAATCTATTTTCTTGAAATAGATCAAAATTATTTTGAATGGAATTTGAATTAAAAATAATCTAATTGAATGATAAAAATCATAACACTCTATAGCCTGTGCATTATCGGTATGGTATGATGGTTGGAAGGGATAATTCAACAATGAGCAAACAACGCCGAGATAAACATTATTATTTCTGGCATGTAATAGTACGGACATAAGACAACCGACTAAAAATAGCAATGAATATTTTATCCAAGAAAAATATTGATTTGAAACATTTTGTGGTAAATTATATTTAAAACTGTCACAGAGTAGTATACTATAGTAGTTTTATGCATAGTAGTTCAGGTTCGCTTTCTTCTTGGCCTGCACCTCCATGATAGCGTCCATGTAGTCTTCATGCGTCACTGCCGTTGCGTTCCGACGGAGCGCAATCATACCTACCAAATTTTTAATAGTTAATATAATTGAGATAGTATTTTAGACCTATCACAAAGAAATCTTTTGAAGCCGAGGTTTGATAAAAATGGATTATGTTTATGTTAATAATAATGAAGCTTAATGCTGATCTGTGATTTTATATGTTTACCTTCATTATTGCGTTCAATTGTCGTATTAACTTTACTAACATATCGGATGCCTCGGCTGTACAAAAAATAAAAAATATATGTTGAATGGGTGCATGAATTAGCCTCCGTAAGTATGTGAATACAGGAAAGGGGGTGAGAAAAATCCTGAAAAATGTCAGGTGCGGGCAGGAAGTGAACCCGTGTCTCCAGCATTACGCGCCGACGCGTCAGGCCGCCGGTCACCGCACTGCGGTTCAAGATGCTTCAAGCCGTCTTGTTAAGATACATTCTTGACGTATTGGAGCAAGAATATGTAACTCCGTTGTACGATATTGCGTGGCTCCATCACATGGTACGGGAGACTAGTGGTGTAAATACAGAAATGGGAGATTAAAGAGGGTGAGACAAATCCAGACAAATTTTAGGTGGGGCAAGTGGAGAGTATGTCTCCAGAATTCTGTAAGACAGATCCGATTTATTCGACTGGTGTTCCATACTATTTACCACGTGGTGGAACCACACAATATCGCGAAGCGAAAATACATAAGCTCGCTTCAATGGATTTTGGAACAAATTTATGCAAAAAGTAGTAGGTACTCACCGGCTTCTACGCAGACAGCCTTACACTGGGCCCCATTGAAGTCATCGGTTGAGCGTGCTAATTCCTCAAAGTTGACTTCTGGATTGACGGTCATTTTCCTAGAATGAATTTGCATGATGCGTGCGCGAGCCTCTTCGTTAGGGTGAGGGAATTCGATTTTACGGTCCAATCTAAAACGTAATATAGCGTTTCTGTTGCTTTGTCATACAATTTATGTGGTCATAACTACTTGGTTTAGAAATACAAACATTATAAGTCGTGGGACAGGGAAGTCTTTTTCTCGATAAAAATTTTGAATGTTTTTAGGGTGTTTCATGAAGTATGCAATCAGATAAACCATCTTGCTCGTTACTCTTGGTCCATGTTTGCCTAGTAATACTGGGATCTCTTTATAAAGCATTTCGCCCATTAGGGTGAGCGCGAGCGGCGCAGAGCCTTTTGAGGTAACCTGACGTGGTAATATCAGTTTTGTTATTTAACGTTTCCTAACTTTCTTTTTGTATAGTATTGATGACGTTCTTATTTCTTTTTACTTTTTTACTGACTTTAGAATTTATTATCTTCCATAATTGCCTACATCAATACATGTGCCTTTGTTGCAGTTATCTGATGGTCTTGTTGTACCAACGAAACCTGGATAGAATAAATTTTCTTGTCAATTATTTAAGAAATCTTCACTTATCATTGCTTGTTTTGATATATCAATGTTATAATCTCCTATTATTAAGTGATTTTTTAAGTTCTTTATATTTAAGAGAATTTTTTTTAGATTTAAGTTAAATTCTCTGCACGGTAAATCATGACTTCTGTATATACTAGTAATATATAAGTTACTATTGTTATTTAATTTTATGCAAGTATGTAACAATCTTAGTTTACCTATTTCTATAATTTCTGTAACTTCATCCAGATCGTTTGATATATATTTACAACTACACCATCAGATTTATTTATGTTACCATAGTTATAATACATTTTAAAACCTTGAAGTTCATAAATGTTTGGATTTTCAAGTTTCCAAGATTCAGCACAGACTATCACCGAAGTTTTAATCTTGAGGGTCCTAATAAAGATTTCTAAGTTTTCATAGTATGCATTTAAGCTTCTTACATTCAGATATAAAATCAGTTTTTTTTGATCTATCTTTATTAAGAGCCTCAAGATTACCATAACAGACTTCTTGTTTTATAATATCATTCTGAAGTTTTCTATAAAGTCAATGTGTTGCTCCATTATGACGTGTTACTTTCAGTTGTTGGCAACGTAGTAAGATAGTAGATTTGTTATCTTGTTTTGGTTTTTTCCTATGCTCCATGTCGGTTTTACAGGTACAAATGGATAGTCAGTAGAGTTTATGAATTTTTTTAGTTTCTTTTGTAATATTTCACAATTTTTGGTATCTGATTCATAATGATTGATATCATAATAGTATTATACTTTTCATTACTATAACAGCAGTTTGAGCATTTAGTTGATGCACTCTTGCATGCATCAGTCTTATGATTTTCAGAGCACTTGAGGCATACTTCATCATTTGTACATTTATATCCGTTATGCCCAAATATGCCACAATTATAACATGGTTTAACATTGATCATGCATTGTTTCATTATTTTTATAAAGGAGAATTCTGGATGCACTTTTGGAAGAGTAATGCATCAAAGCGGTGTTTTAGTAAAATCGATTGGGTACACGTTTGGTAGTATCAATTTTCCTGAGCACCTCTGTACTCGAACTCCAACTGGTCTTGTAAGAATTTGGCTGTGTAAAAACTGAATTAGTTTCTTCATTGAAGTTAACACTATGATTCTAGTGATTTGGTCGAGGCTCATATATTGACAGCATAGTTAAGTGATAATTGCTTTATCCTCTAAGATAAGGGTGGAATTCCAGCATCACTATTATTAGACGTTGTGGGAGCCGTCCTGAAGCAACCTATGCATAATAGTAATCCCTCATTGTGAATCCTTTCTAGAATCCTGATGGCTGCAGCAGCAAATACAACAATATCACATTCTTTCTTCAACCTCTCACAAAGGCCGAACGACTATCGTGGACCAGAAGCACTGCGAGCCCAGCTTATACTTTTTTGTCAGAGTTGTTGTCTTATCTTCTGTGCGTTAATCTGGACTCCATTTGCAGATCCCCATTCAAAAATCATTCCGATGCCCTCATTGATATGAGAAACCTGTTGTTCTCGTCGACGTGAGATCTCTCTGGATGGCGGTGGTTTGCCTAGTTCCATGTAGGAAATAATGAGGCAGGCTGTCATCAGCGAAGCTGTAAATTGTATTGCATATAATATCTAACAGCTCGTTGATGTACACCAAAAAGATCGTTGGAGAAAGAGCAGGCCCCTGTAGAACACCAGCGTTGACAGTAAATGAATCAGAAGCACATCCATCCACTACCACATATAAGGATTGGTCCCTGAGTAAACTATCCAAACACTGGCACAGACCCGGTGGCAACCCATAGGCAGAAATCTTGATCAGAAATCTCTCATGCCACTACCTATCGAAAGCTTTGGATATATCGAGCGCGACGACTCGAGACTCTCCATGAAGTTCAATGGTGCTGCTCCAGAAGTGCGCGACGTAGGCCAGAAGATCTACTGTGGATCTATGCTTACGGAAGCCATATTGGCGATCATTGATGATGTTTTTGTCCAGGAACAGAAGCTGAATATCAAAGACAGTGTCCATAACCTTGGACATAATGTAGAGCAGTCACTGATCGGTAGTTGCTGTGCACGTTTTTTTGCCCTTCTTAGGAGCGGGTTGCACGCGACCGATCTTCCATCCAGTGGGAAACACGCCTAGCTGGTAGGACAACCTGAAGAGTTTGCAGAGGACTGGTGTAAGCTCCACTGCGCAAAGCTTTAGGACGATTGCTGGTATTTGGTCTGGACCAGCAGAATTTCTAGGTTTCAACTTTTCAAGTATGCATTTTATATCTCGTTGTTGGAACTATATTTCTGGCATTTTTGAGCCCACGCTGATGGAGTGCCTCCTTGGAAGTTTATCGTTGAATTAGTAGCAAAAACCTGCCCCAAGGTATCTGCTGTTTCTTTTGGGTTGGAAGCGATACACCCATCTTTTCTCGTGGTGATATTGACGAATAATGAGTTCTGGCTAACAGCCATGGCTGCAGACCACAATGATCTGGACGAGTTAAGACATGAGAGTAGTTTTTTTAATTTTGTTGTTGTTTCAGCAGCACAAGAGTACTATTGTTGAATCTAGAACAGGTATGAAGAACATGAAAGGTTTTTCATTCAACCAGATATGTATAGGGATTTTGAAACTATGGGAAATATACTAATTTCGATATAAAATAAAGCACACAGTAAAGCCAAAAAAGGAAGATTTTTCATTTAATGGGCTTTTTGAACAACTTATGTTCAAGCAAATATATAAAGGGATTTTGAAACTATGATAAATATACTAATTTAAATTAAATAAAGTACATAGTGGGTTCAAAAACGGCAGACTTTTCATGTCATGGGCTTTTTGAACAACAACTTAACGCGTTTCAAAATGCACCCATGTTACAACGAACCATGGAGTTCTCAATATTTTAGATAAATGAATCAAAAGTTCATAACTTTGCTATCAGTCCTAGGCATATTATGGTTTTCAGCATTGGTAGTTCAAGAGGAGAAACAGCCAACCATTCAATTGCCAAGAAATGAATTTAGAATACATTTCAAGGTTGAAATACAAAACGAGATATACACACACAGTCCACTCCCTCAGACAGGCGAAGCAATTATTATATTACCAACAAATAAAGGGAATGTGGCTGTAGTATGAAGACTATCAACAGAAAAGACAAAAATACAAAAATTACAAAGAAGGACTAGCAATTACAACAGACTAAATAAGGATCCGACAACATCGATAGAAAAGAGAGCATATTAGGTACTATTTAAATACAAAAATTATCTGACTAATTAGGAATGGAAGTCTCGTACTCATGTAAAGAATATTAACCATTTTCTGGACAAAGTAACCTACAACTTAACGTGAATAGTTTTATAATGCTCAGTTCAGTATTGACGTTGAAAGCTTATTTACGAATAATGAACTAAAGCAAGGAGCATCATGCAATTTCCCACCAGAAGCACAGAAGCCTCTCCTATGCGACAAAAAGGAAATATACAGCAATATGATTCTAAGACAAAAATAAAATATCTCTCCCATTTGGGAACAAACCATGGGAAAACTTTGAGGAAAACTTATGGTTCATCTGTAGATGGGAAAAAACATTGATTAGATATTTTTTCAAATGTCCTACGCTATGTACCTTTTACTTCGTTTTCTGTTAGCCACCTTTCTTTGACCAAATGCGTAACGCGCCGGAGATACTATCGGGCACATACACTGCATCTCTCCCTTTTTTATTGAAGCATGCCATGCACGAAGAAAGTATGAGTTTCGGTTATTCCACATTTATTCAAACTTACATATTTTCTTTTTAAAATATCCACACCAACCCATAACATGTTTTATGACGCTTATAATAACAATAAACCTGGAACTGACACGAGAATACCACCTACTCAAACTAATAATTACGCTAAACGTTAGATAACGCGTTCAGGGACAATACTCTAAATAATCTTGAATCACTGAATCGGCCAGAATATGCAATCGATCCAACTGTGCGAGGCATTTCGGTCTCATCATCAACATGAAGAACTGGATTTCGTCATATCTTTCTGTTTATCAATATAATTGAAGACTTCGCATCTTTTGTTATATGATATTTGGAAAAAGCTCAATATTTTTACCCTCGAGCTGAATGCAGCAAACATAAATTAAAATTCATACATATTGGAAAAACAACTTTGTCTATACCTGCCAGATCTTAACAGCGCAGGGTCCAAGATGTCAACTCTGTTTGTTGCTGCGATCACCTTGATATCGGCAGTTGAACTGAATCCATCCAGCTGATTTAGCAACTCTAGCATCGTACGTTGCACCTCCCTATCGCCAGCTGAAAAGTTAATCAAGCTCCATAATCTATAAACATTTTTTATAACTACCAAAGTGCTTTACGTAAAAATTACAATTTAATAGCTTACAAACAAGTTCATAACAACTGTTACGTTATTCACAAAATTGTGCAATCGTTTTCCACAACAAAAAAAACACCTGTTTATTCCTTTCTTCTTGAATGTTCCATGCATGCAATTAAGTGTTATTTAATTTTTTTAAGAAAAAAACTAAGCATTATACGCTTAAAAAATTCGAAGGACAACCAGTTTTTTTATGGAATATTTCAAATATAGTATAAGCATCAAATAAATTAGTGACATACATTGTAACGGTTAAACCGTTTACAGATTTCATTTTATATGGAATGCTGTATTTATATGTAAACGTCCTGTATAATATTCTATTCTTAGTAATAATCCTCTACTCATTCATATTTCTCCGATTTCCACCTGGTTCAATTATAGCGAAATTCAGTATCCCTTCTCTATTATTCTTATTAGCAGGAAATCAATCTGTTATTTTGTCGTCTTTCCCTAACTTGTTTTGTAATTCTGAGTGTTAATCCCATCCCATCTATGGTTTCACGCTCTCATTTCGTGCATCGTGTGATCTGGACACGTAGAACGTGGTACTCAGCCCATTTTAATTCTGAATTTCTGACCATCAACACTATAACTGCTGTTAAGCAATGCGTAACGTAATGGCGTGTGGTTTCCTGATTTAAAAAACTTGCTTATAAGAAATGCACAGGAGGAACACCCCTTCTTCTTCTGTTTCTTCTCTAGCTTCTCCAGCCATCCATTTTTTATACGGAGCTCTTCTTCGGTGCAGCCTGCTTCCTGCAGCCCTGCTAATCAGCCCTTCTTCGCAGGTGCAAACAATGCTGCCCTCCAGTTGGTGAGGCTAATCATCTTGGCCATGGGAACATGGGGGAACTTGGAATATCCCCAGCCAAAGATAAGTTTTTTGTGATGCTCATATATGACTGATACAGAGGCATTTTGTTCATTTTCTTTTTTTAATAAATTGTTTACATTTAAATTTTGTACATTTTTCTGTACCTCATACCTAGTGTCTCACACCCTGATTAGTATCATCTCTCTCTGAGCTACTGGTGGCTAGTTAGCACTCTTCACCCAGTTTTTTTAGGAAAATTGGGGGAAGTAGGATTATACAATTGGCGCTGCCAACGTGGCACGATTTTTCATCCTAGGCATGATTGGTGATTGAATGGGAAGAATGCATACTTTTTTCAAAATTATAAATTCACTTTTTTTTGTCTCTGTTTAGATTTACTAGCATTAAAATCTTATTAGCTTCTGTCAGCTTATTTGTTTACAGGGTGATTATTGTCAATTTTCTTTCCTCACTATTATATTTAGCACTTACTAAAATTTTTGAATCTGGGGATGATTATATTTCCTTTATATTTTTGTTTAATTATATTCTCCAATGCTTTTTTTCATTTGGTGATTTTTTTCTTTGTATTAATGTTTGTTACATGGTTTCATTGCATTGTCTGCCTTGGAGAGACCATGTAATTGGTCATACTTGCATATTTTTCCTAATGTGCATTTTGAGTATTATTTTTTTGTAGAAGCGTTTCACATAATTATGCATAATTATGAATCTAATGTATTGAAACTAATTCTCATCATTTTTGGTGCATAGGAAATATGTGTTTTCAAATTGTTTATGATTCACCATTCGTAATGCTACAATCTTGATTAGATTCTGATATTTAGATGTTCTTATTGTATTGGCAATAATCTACCATTTGATTATCTTTAAATTGATTTGTCTCACAGCTTTAAATTCATATATCTTCTCAATTTTCTCACTGTTACTGTTTGATATTGTTGTAATAAGCTGACATTGGTTCTTTATTGTCTCAGGGCTTTATTTTTAAGAAGGGGTGTTGTATCTTAAAAAGGTGGAAAGCATAGTTCCAAACACGTATTTTAATATTTTCATTAATTAACTTGAATTTACTACTGATTACAGTATAGTACGTAGATTATTTAATAGTTGCTCTGGGGCATTCATTTTGAGGTGCTGTTACCATATTGTATTCATATCTAGCATTTATTTTTTGTTTAGAGCATTGAGGTCTCTAAAAAATTTTTTGTTGAGGACCAGAAGGTCACTTATGATTCTTATATGCCATATTTTTTTTAATTAAATTTTTGGTACTCCCAGACTCTTAATTAATAGTTGAAACGTATCTACTATTGTGTTGTTTTATGGTGACGTTGATTATTGTCATTTCATTCTTGAGTTGAAAGTTTCCAACACAATGGATGACGAGCGCAAAATGCTTCGTGGCTTGTTATCACAGGAGGCACATGGTCGAAGTTTTTCTGAGGATTCAGTGTCCATCCCATTCGAAGAAGACAGAATTGATGTTGGATTGTCTTTCACTTGTGGATATGATCACACAGTTCACAGTTGTCTCTGAATTTAGTGAACATCGTAGAATTTGCACCAGACTTCTTCATTTATCAAACAGGATTGACAGGATGACTCCTTCTTCTGATGATGATGCGAACACTAAAACCAAACTTAAAAATAAACTTGTACTTGCAGAATCTGAGCTTCCAGAAAAAAATCAATTTCCCACAGGGCAGTCATCACCCTATGCAGTTGCTCAATACTTGCAATTCAATTCACACAACCTTTGCGAACACAACTTGTTACAACTGCAGCAACTACTCCTCCTCCTTTGACAAGAATTCCTCATCCGTATTCTACTGTCAGTTTTGTTCAGCAGAAGAAAATTCCTGTTTTTGAATGGGGAATTGAAAAAATGTCTGGCAAGAGTTCCGTAATTGAGTTCCTTGAGCTTGTCGAGTCTTAATCGGCTCCCGAGGTTTTAATGGGATGGACCTCTTTTCTTCTGCAGGCGACCTTTTTAAGGTATTGCTTGGACTTGGTGACATAATGGACACGTTAGAGGCATTTTTCATTATAGGGGTGATTTAGTACGACCATTGAAAGAAGCTTTTTTGAAGGAAAATTATTATATGAATCTGATTGACGAAATTCGCAGACGTAAGCAAACTCAGCATGAGCATGTTACAATTTTCATTTCAATCATGGAGTCTCAGTTCAATAAGCTTACCAGCAATCCTTTCTCAGAAAAAGACATCATAAGGAGAAATTTACTACCCGATTTTGTCAAGGCGTTGGCTTTACATGAAGTTTCTACGTTCTCACAATTGACCTCACTTTGTCGAAAGTTGGAGGATTCGTTTCTTATTTTTCAACCTCGTAGTAGATCCTTTGATTCTAGTTTGATCACAAATGAGCATCTTGAT
Organism: Bruchidius siliquastri; assembly: GCA_949316355.1. Lineage (NCBI taxonomy): Eukaryota > Metazoa > Arthropoda > Insecta > Coleoptera > Chrysomelidae > Bruchidius > Bruchidius siliquastri. Next base: position 24,798,329 of record OX438529.1, read on the forward strand.
ATTTCCACTCCTATTACTACTAGGAAATCCCTTGTTGGAATTGTGAGAGACTTGATTATTCTATCCAACAGTGCAAAGCTCCTAGATCCCGATATTGTTATACTTGTGGTATGAGGAATGTTACTCGATCTACTTGTCCTACTTTCAAATCCACACCAGGCCTCATGATCATATCCAGAAAGTAAATTATACCAGAGAATCTCAGGACTGGCAAGCTTGGTTGAACTTTGTTGAAAAGTTCATTTGTAATAACTCCAATAAATCACAGGTTTCTTGTAACATCAAAATAAATAATGGTGAGCCAAAATTGGTAAAGAAAGTTGATCACAATCGTCCATATCTTTCAGTTTTCATTGATAACGAAAATATTTCAGATTTGATTGATACAGTGAGTAATGTTAGTATCTTGGGATCATCTGGACTTCACTTATTGCGCAAATTAAATCTTAACATCGATAACACTCCTTTACAGTTGACTACAGCTGATGGTCAAATTCAAAACACGTTAGGTTTTGTTCACCTTCCAATAACTTTTAATGCCAAACTTTGTGAAATTAAAGTTTTAATACAGATCAGTTAATCTTAGGGATGGATTTTATTTCACAGTTTAAATTAAATATCAATTTCGCCGAATTTACTTATGACTCTTGTGTAGTGAACTTCATTCAAGGAAAAGATCGGTTAACTTGTGAACAAAAAGAACAATTCTCGAAAAATTACACAGTAGCACTCCAAAATAGCAGACATCTACCAATCACAGAAAGAATCAAACGAACTGGCTTCAATACAAATCACTTTCAGATAGTCAAACAACAGAAATTTTTTCTCCGCCTTGGACTATGCCTGTTCCTGATATCAACACATCTTTAAAAATTCACGCCAAATCAGAAACAAATCACAAAGTGATACAAAATAAATACAAAGATACCATCCATTCGTACCATAATTCCAAGATGATCTTTACGGATGCATCCAAATCATCCAAGTTGGATTTGCTGCAACTAACGGAGATTCCCACCGATCCGCATCGCTACCACATTACTGCAGTGTTTACACAGGTGAAACCATGGCCATCAAAGAAGCACTTAAAATCGTTGATGCTACCACGGATATAAATTTCCTTATAATAACAGATTCCATGAGTGCATTGGAGGGCATCAAACAACTTTATCCTCGCAACACTATCTTGATTGAAATCAAAGAAAAGCTACAAAGGCTGTATGATGAGCAACAGCAGCACTCTCACCAGTGAGCGAAACAACACGAGAGGATCTAAAGCTATTAATCAAGAACCATATTAATGGTCTATGGCAGGGTAAACGGGACCAAAGCACTAGGCTGCTGCATACCATTGTCCCAAAAGTCGCTACCAATTTATCTCTACCCAAAACTAGAAGAGATCAAGTGATTATATCCCGTCTAAGGGTAGGACATACCCTCGCAACACACAAGTTTATCTTCGAGAATGCTGATATCCCTAATTGTCCCGCTTGTAACGAGCCACTGACGGTCATCCACATTCTTCAAGAATGCACACACCACCAAGATGCCAGAGACTCCAATCAACTACCAGACAACATCAGTGATGCCCTTCTCCACAACTTGGACAGAGCACTGGAATTCATTAGAGACACTAACTATCATTATAATATCTAAGTACTGTAATATATTTGTGCCGTCTTTGTCGCTAATAACCCTGCGCGGTTGATGCGATCTTTGTGTTTGAATAAAAAAAAGAACAATTGTCTAATGTCATAGAACTTCTCAAGGACATTGCTCCTTCAGATAAAATTGGTTGCACACCAATCATATTGATACTGGAGATGCAAAGCCCATCAGGCAAAGGCAATATTCTTTAAGCCATCTAATGGAAGAAGCTCTCATAAAACAAAATTATGAAATACTTGACATTGGAATCATAAAAAAATGTTCCAGCCCATGGGTTTCTCCGCTCTGGCTAGTTAATAAAAAATGGTACTTTTAGAGATTGTTTTTATGGCATAAAGCTCAATTCTGTCACAGTTCCTGATGTCTACCCACCACCATTAATTGAGTATAATATCTAGAGTCAGAGATGCCAAATATTTATCATCAATTGATTTGAACTCAGCATTTTTTCCGCTTGATGAGGAATCAAAACTAAAAACAGCTTTTACAGCTCGTGGTAAAGGAATTTACTGCTTTCCCAGACTTCCTTTTGGCTTATCAAACAGCTCAAGTGCTATGTGTCGCTTATTAGACATGGTCATTGGTTCTGATCTTGAACCTTATGTATTCTATTATCTAGACAATATCATTGTAGCAACTCGTGATTTTCAAACGCATCTCACAATTCTTGAAGAAGTTTATACTCGCTTAAAAGATGCCAATTTGACTGTTAATTTTGATGAATGTAACTTTGCACGCTCATCTCTTACATTTTTGGGCTATGTTGTTGATGAGAAAGGTCTTAGAACTAATCCTGAGAAGGTATCTGCTCTTTTAGCATACCCTACACCTACCAACACCACTCAGATACGAAGATTTTACCAAGCCCTTTTCTATCGTTTATTGCTTCGGATTCTGGAGTTGGGGGCGTACTTTTTCAGGAGGATAATGGTTTAGAATACCCTATAAGCTATTTTTGTAAGACTCTCAACAAATGACAAAGAAAATATTCCACAACAGAAAAAGAACTTCTTGCAGTTTTGCTTAAGATTGAACACTTTCGTTGTTATATTGAGCACACAAAATTTACAGTAGTATCAGATCATTCATCTTTGCAATGGCTTCAAAATCTTAAAAATCCTTCACCTAGATTGTCTAAATGGCTATATCGTTTGTCTCCCTATGATTTCAAAATTGTTCATCGGAAAGGCGAAGAAATTCCTGTTGCAGATGCGCTCTCTAGATTACATGAACATGATCTTGATATTGCAATTTTGGATTTAACTGAACTATCTCCTGATAAATGGTATTGTAAGATATATATGTATCAATAAAGTCAACAATAACCCAGATTTATTCCCGTCGTTTAAAGTAAATATCCGTTTCAAATGATATCAGCAGATCTTTTAGGCCCATATCCGCGTTCAAAAGAGGGTAACAGATTTGTTTTAGTAGTTTGTGATTGGTTTACAAAACTTGTTTTAGTACATCCAATGTCAAAAGCAACATCAGCTTCCATAGTTAAATTTTTAGAATATTAAGTTTTCCTCATTGTTGGTATCCCTCAGATTATTGTTGTTGATAATGATCCACAGTTTATCTCAAAAGAATTTAAAGCTCTAGCTAACGCATATAAGGTACAACAAATTTGGTACAATATATACTCCACAAGTCAATCCCTGTGAGCTAGTAAACAGAACCATTGTTACAGCGATTCGCTCATATATTAAAGGTTCTCAAAAGACATGGGATGAATCCATTCACCAAATAGCTCGAGCAATTCGACTTGCAAAACATGAAAGCACTGAAAACTCTCCTAGCTATCTAAATGTTTACCGAAATGTGCCAGTAGATGGATCATTCAATGGACAAATTGCTGATAATTCCAATAATGACATCAATATTGAGAAAAATGTTTTAGATCCAAGTATTGTTCAAAAACTGCCTGATATTTACTCTAAAGTTCAAGATCGTATGAGACGTTCGTATGAAGTCTGTAATATGGTACGATCACACTGTATAGAATATTGTAATTAGGAACTAGCAATTATATTTCAGTGTCCACTCCGAAGATATTTACTAGGTAGTACGCCTCTGGTGTACGGCACGTCACACATTTCAACTGGTGTACGGCACGTCACACATTTCAAAGATTCAGATGTCGCCACGCCGCCCATCCTTCCCTAAACGCGGTTTATCCTCATTCGTCTTTTTGTGTGTAGTGCGTGCACATCGTCCGTCCATTTAATACCTATCTTACGTCGCCGTTATTCAATATTTTTGCAGGTAACCCTTCCCTAAACCAGTACGACCGTAAGTATTAATCACATATACATTGTTATAGTTCTTTTTAGCTAACAATGGGTAGGAGTAAATCCAGGAGAAACGATCGAAGCACGTCGAGAGAACGCCATGTTTCACGACATGAGATGCAACGTCGGTTAGATCGTTTGGAACGAGAATTACGTCGCGAGCGGCACTACCAGCGCCATCGATACCACGATGGTCGAACCAACAGAAATGATGAAAACGATCCCTCTTCCACATCGCCTGGTCGTTCCCGTTCTCGAAGTGCCACTCGAACGCAACTGCACGTTGCCGAGACAAACCGAGGGAGACGCAGAGTTGGATCCGACGTTGCCACATCGCTCAGAGAATCCGGTCAAGAGGGAAAACGCCCTTCCGGCGAGGACCGACGCCCGAGCGGCTCGGGGCTTCCAGCTATGAACCGGCAGCACTTCAGTACCTACCGGTTCCCGTGCGATTCGGCAGATACTGCTTGCAATAATAGTGTAGACCGTTTCTCGTAGGACTCGGCACACACACACAGCGATGACCGTGTTTTGGACAACACGGCGTCAAATAACATACCAGACGATGTTTTGTCTTTACACAATGATGTTAACCTAGAAGATATCCAGGACCTTCCGAGCACTGTTCTGGCTATTTTAGGTGATGACCCAAATGCAGAAAAGCTAGCTTCTTACCAGTTGTACAAAGCAGTTTGTACTAGATGGGAATACATATTAACAAACGGCGTGGGTAAAGAAAACCTTTCAGAGCTGCACGCTCGGCATGTGATCCCCGATAATTGTTTTCTCCTCGAACCCCCCAAAATAAATCCAGAGGTTGAATCGGCGCTAACTCTAGCCTACATAAACCGGGATCAATGCCACCAAAGGTTCCAAGGCCAAGTAAGTAGAGGACTTTCAGCATTGGGTAAAGGCATTAATACTTTACTAGAACAAAGTGCCAGTGGCCTACGTCCCGATGACGTTCTACCCCACTTAGTGGATGCTGGCCGGCTTTTCGCCGATTTGTTCCATGATATTTCGATCACTCGACGGAATTTAATCACTCAAACACTGAGTAAAACGGTGAAAGACACTGCGGACCACACAAAACCTAACGAGTTTTTGTTTGGTCGGGATTTCGAGGAGAAATTCAAAGCAGCCAAAAATTTGGAGAAAACTAGTAAAGACATGCGCATTGCTAGTTCCTCGGGAAAAACATTCGCCGTGCAAAAAAGAGGAGGGGGGGCAGAAACGAGCTCCTAGCGCCAGTCTGGTATCACGCCCTGAGAACAATTTAAACAGGCAGCGCCCGTTTCATCAAAGGGGGGAGATAAAACCTTCAAAAGGGCAACAACGACTCTCCAAAAAATGGCTAATCAAGAAGTATACCCAGCGAAGCAGGGACCGCTAGAGGTAAGTATCTCTGCACAATCAGCAGGTAGATTGACTATGTTTTACACAGCTTGGTCAAGAATAACGAATAATTCCACTGTTCTCTCCTGGGTAACAGGATATCGAGTCCCTTCGGTATGTGTACCATATCAGAGCGAAATTCCCTATAACAACACATTCTCTCCAAGAGAACTACAGCTCATGCGCGAAGCGATCGCGGAGCTCGAGAATATGGGGGCAATTGTACATTGCACACCTGTTGAAGGTCAATATCTATCCAAGATATTCCTCACGGATAAATCCAATGGTACAAAACGCTTCATATTAAACTTGAAGCAATTCAATACCTACGTACAATATTTCCATTTTAAAATGGAAGACTATAGAACAGTCCTCAAGCTAATTCAACGCAATAACTATATGGCAACCATAGACCTCAAAAATGCATATTTTTTGGTGTCAATTGATCTACAAGATCAAAAATACTTGAGATTCATGTTCGAGGGAAATCTGTACCAATTTACATGCCTGCCATTCGGTATATCATCAGGCCCATATTGTTTCACAAAACTGCTGAAGCCAGTTTTGAAAAAGCTGCGCTCTCAGGGGGTGGTTTGCGTAGGGTATCTTGATGACTTACTAATAATTGGTGATTCCTTTGAGGAATGTAATCGCAATGTCAAAACCACAGTAGCATTACTTGAAGAACTTGGATTCATGATAAATTATGAGAAAAGTTCTCTAATTCCGAAAACAACAGAAACATTTTTGGGTTTTATATACGATTCCTCAACCTTGAAAATCGTTCTTCCTAAAGAAAAGAAGAACTGCATTAGAATAATGTCAGAAAACTTACGGACAAAGAGCTCGTTCAAAATAAGAGAATTGGCTAAATTCATTGGCACGTTAACATCTGCTTGCCCAGCTGTCAAGTTTGGTTGGTTGTATACCAAGAGATTTGAGAGAGCGAAACATTTAGCCTTGATGGAGAATGATGGTAACTATGAAGCTATCATGCAATCACCCAAAGATTGCACAGAGGATTTTTTATGGTGGGAGAAGAATATCTCGGAATCATGTAATGACATGAAAGTGGGAAAGTACTGTTTAGAGATATATACAGACAGTTCGCTCAGGTTGGGGTGCTTGCTCTAACGAAGAATCAACACACGGTTTCTGGTCAGAGTCAGATAAAACTAAACACATAAAGTATCTTGAACTACTGGCAATCTATAATGGGCTTAAATGTTTCGCACGCAATTTATACAACTGTAATATCCTTATCAGGTCGGATAACTCTACAGCCATATCATATATAAATCGAATGGGCAGCATACAGTTCCCCAGGCTCAGCCTCCTTGCCAGAAGTATATGGCAATGGTGCGAGACTAGAAAAATTTGGTTATTCGCGTCTTATGTGAATACCAAAGACAATTATGAAGCAGATAGGCAGTCACGTATTATAGAAGAAAATACAGAATGGGAACTATCAAACGAACCATTCTCCGTTATAGAAAAGGAATTTGGGGTGCCTGACATAGACCTTTTCGCTTCCAACATTAACAAAAAATGTGTCAATACGTGTCATGGCGTAAAGACCCAGATTCCATAGCAGTCGATGCTTTTACTATGAATTGGGAAGATATAAATTTTTATGCGTTTCCGCCATTTTGCCTGATCCTGAAAACTATTCAAAAAATTATTGAGGATAATGCAGAGGGTATAGTTTTAGTACCGGACTGGCCCACGCAGCCCTGGTACTCTTCCATATTCAAATACGCCGTGACAAAGCCTATATATTTTTCACCCAGTTCTAAGCTATTGTCATCACCTTTCAGGTCGGTCCACCCACTAGCCGAAGATCTACGCCTAATGGCAGTGAGATTATCGAACAGGCCTTTGTATCTCAAGGGATTGACACAGTAGCAGCAAAAATTATGCTTTCCTCGATTGCGGAGTCAACCGTAAAACAGTATAACCATACCTACAAACTATGGCATAAGTACTGTATGGAAAACAATATATCCTCCTACGGAGCACCAGTTTCCGAAGAAATACAATTTTTACAATTATTTTCAAATGGAAATCACCGTTACGGTACCTTCAATAGCCATAGGTCAGCTCCATCATTAATCCTCCATGAGGATCTAAGCTCTAACGCCTTATTAAAGAGATGTCTCGAAGGCATTGCCCATAAACGACCACAAACACCAAGGTATAGTTACACCTGGGATCCGGGTATAGTTCTTCGGTAGCTTGAGGGACTGGAAGGTAATTGCTCACTAAGACTACTCAGTCAAAAGGCAGCGACACTGCTTGCATTAGTGACTGGTGGACGACTTCAGACCATATCCAACATAGTGTCCGGAGCGGAAAAAATACAGATTTACATCACGGAACACATAAAAACAACAATTTCATCAAGGACAAGGAAAATAAAAGTATCTGCCCAGCTTCAACTTTGTTAAAGTATATTGATGCCACTGCGGAATTACGTCAGACTGAGGACTATCTATTTATCACATACACTGGAAGACATGGGCGAGCTTCTAAGCAAACAATAAGTAGATGGGTGAGATGTACCTTGAAGGAGGCCGGTGTACACTTACTACACTCTATTCAAACCTCATTCTACACTACATTCAGCGGCATCGGCAGCCAGGAGAGCCGGTGTCAGTATTGAGGAAATATGTAGGACAGCCGGATGGTCTGAAGGAACATCAACATTCGCAAGGTTCTACGACAGACCTTTGTAGAACACGGCGAACGAAGAATGAAGAATATTTCGCTTCGCATGAACTCTGTTTTGTTTTACATTTAACCAAATAAAGCACAATTATTTTTCATTAAGGAAATAGACATCTAGTCTTATGTTTTAAAACTTGTTAAAGAACATCAATAAATACAATTTTCAAAACTAAGATAGATGGCATCAAGCGATAGCAGGTGAGCCAACACATCCAAAGCCTTTGAACAACTACCTAGTAAATATCTTCGGAGTGGACACTGAAATATAATTAATCGATCAAACGAACTTACCTGTGAAGTTCGATCGTAATTATACGAGGTGTCCACTCCGAAGATATCAATACCCACCCAAAAATAGGATGTAAACAAAAAATTAGGATACCTAACCCCAAACCCAGATGCTTTGTTGGCCGACGACTTTGAAATGAATGAGGATGTTCGCGGGCAGGGAAGGAAGGGCGGCGTGGCGACATCTGAATCTTTGAAATGTGTGACGTGCCGTACACCAGAGGCGTACTACCTAGTAAATATCTTCGGAGTGGACACTGAAATATAATTACGATCGAACTTCACAGGTAAGTTCGTTTGATCGATTAAATATTAGATATTGCAACTAGCATAATACAGGTGACCGGAAATGCTGCGCTAAGCAGAGGATTGACCGCAACTATCGAGGTACCTAGGATCAATATAGACTTGACGATATAGCAAACATCTTGTTTTAATCACCAACCAGAAACACCCATAGTTAAAACCATTACATGGCGACCGTGACATAAGTGCCGTGAAAAAAGAAGTATATTTCCAAAATGAAGATGTAACTGAAAAGTGAAGAAGAATTATTACTTCAAAAACTGTCATCATAAAATGGGTAACGCAAGATCGAAGGAAGAAATAACGATAAACCAGGCATCCAATGGAAATGCAAGAAGCCAAGCTTCCAGCACCAGTGGACTAAGTTGGTCTGAATATCTCTTAATAGCCTTGGTAGTGACAGCCGTTGTAATTTTCATTGTGTGGGCCAATAATTATTTCCAAAGGAGGCTAATAAAAACTATTCGTTGAGAAATTTGCAAAAACGAGTTGAGTAAATCCAGGAACGAATTGGAACGAGAGGAGGCCGTTTAATTTCTCTTTTAGGTTATCTCTTAGATCAAACAGAAAATATTACATGGAAAGACAAAAATTAAGTGATTGTAAAGAATTTTGAGTACTGAAATATTTTAAAGTGTACTAATGTAAAATGCTAAGGACCAGGTACAAAAACAAGAATAGTAGAAATAAGAGTTTTGTTTGACAAGTCATATAAGTGTTATTTTTCATCCAATTAATGTTTTTATTTTTATAAAATGGTTTCGCATTTTTTTTCAATAATATGGACCCGCTAAGCCAAATTTTGTTTACATAATTCTTTTTTTATTTATTAATGGGAGATAAAATAGTTGATATTTTTAATTCTTTACGGGATATTAGGAGTTACATTATAAAATTAAATTGCGAAAGACGCAAAGGCGAGGCAGCGCAACTTAAATATAAAGAAGCTAAAAGAATTTATGCTCAACTTGGTAGTGAAATCGCTGCAGTTAATTTATCAATTGATAAACGTGAGATCGACGAATCTCATATTTTGGCTATTAAAATCATCATACGGGATACTAAAAAATTATATAGCGAAATTTCCGAAATTGAAAAGCAAAGTGCCATAGTGGAAACACCAAAAATGTCGTCTTTTGACATAAAGGTAGCCGCGAACCTATTACCGGTTATGAATGACTCAGAAGACACGACTCTTAAGTTGATAGAAGCCACGGAATTTTATGAATCGATGCTGGATGATGTTAGCAAACCTACGTTAATTAAATTTATTTTGAAGACACGCCTCTCAGATAGTGCTAAACTACTCTTAAGAACGAATTACAATACAATAGACGCCTTAATAAAAGACATTAAAACCTATCTCTAAACGAGGCAATCTGATACTGCCCTTCAGGCAAAGCTATTTTCAATCAGACAAGGAGATAAATGTATTTCTGATTTTGGAAAGGAATTGGAAGATATTTTCATAAACCTTACTATTCCACAAATGGTGATGCCAAGGCTTTTGAAGTCTTAAGACCTATTAACGACAAAGCGGCAATAAAAAGATTTTTCAGTGGTCTCAGAAATCAAAGGTTAGCACCATTATTTCATCTAGAAGTTTTGAAGATTTAAAAGATGCCATTCGAGCTGCCCAAGATGAGGAAATTTCTTTCAACAAGGACAATCATATTTGTAGTATTTCTCATAGAGGCAGGGGTAATTTCAGACCCTCTAGAACATTTAACAGAGCAAGAAATTCGGGTAGATATTTTCGGAATAATTACCCTAGCAATCCAGGTTCTTATAACAAGGATTTCCAACAAAACGATAATAATAGTCGTGGTAATTTCAATTTACGGGGTCAGCGTTTTCTGAGGAGTCATCGAGGTCGTTCATTCACACGTGGTAACGTGTGAATGAAGGACTAAGAGGTTCTCGGGCACCAGGTCGACAAATGCATTTTGCTGAACATAGGGAAAATAGTGAGCGCGAAATTCCTAACCGAAACGATCAACAAGGGTTAACATTTTTACGTATTCAGGGAAATGCTCAAATTTTGTTTCTTTTCTTGTAAATGACAAAAAGTTGGATTTCCTTGTCGATACAGGAGCATCGTTAAATGCTATAAAATCAAAATTTTTAAATTCAAGAAGACGATGCATAAAGAACATCTTGAAATAAAAGGAATAAGCGGTAGTATAGTTTCATTAGGATAAGTATAGTTGAATCTTAGAATAGGTAATGAAATACTTAGTGACAAATTTTATGTTTTTGATACTTTAGGATGTCAGACTGAGGGTATTATTGGGGAAAATTTTCTGAGAAAATATGAAGCCAACATAAATTACGAAGAAAGTACCCTAATTATTTCAAATAACAGTAAAAATATAGTTTTAGATCTTAATGCAAACAACGATTATATTTTAATTGTACCTCCTAGATGTGATGTTATTCGTTATGTTTATACAGGTTTAGAAACTGAATGCATAATTTTACCCAATGAGGTATGTCAGGGTTTATTTGTAGCAGGTATTATGGCAAAACCAATAAAGGGCAAAGTACCTGTAAAAATTCTGAATACTCGTGAGAGTGAGATTCGTTTACGAAATTTTTCTCCAAAAGCTGAAATTTTAAATGACTATAAAATCTGTAGCTTTAATTCTCAGGAAAATTCTGCTGTGAGAGTGAAAGAACTTCTCAACATGCTTAAATTAAACTATTTAAACAAAGAAGAACAAAATTCTATAGAAAAAATTTGTGCGAAAAACGTTTTTCACCTACCTGGAGATAAATTAACAGTCACTAATCTGTATAAACAATCGATTCACATTAAACCAAATACGCAAGCAACTTATAAAAAACCTTATAGAATTCCCCAAGCTCATAAAGAGGAAATAAATAGGCAGATTTCTCAAATGATTAAAGACGATATAATTGAAAGTGCGCAAAGCGAATGGTCATCTCGGGTACTGCTGGTACCAAAGAAAAATGGAGTTTTAGGCGAAAAACGAGCTAGATTAGTTTTGGATTATAGATCTTTGAACCAAAGTCTGGTAGATACTAAATTCCCTATTCCAAATGTAGTTGAAATTGTTGACTCCCTTGCAGGTGCTCTTTACTTTTCTCATCTAGATCTAAGTCAAGGGTATTATCAAGTCGATTTAAATGAGGAAAGTAGAAAGTATACTGCTTTTACCACCGATCGCGGCCAATGGCAGAAGAAGGGGCTTCCTATGGGCTTAAAAATTAGCCCAAGGGCTTTTTCAAGATTAATGACGATAGCAATGGCTTAAATTATGAGAAATGTTTTGTATATCTTGACGATCTTATTGTTTTTGGTAGAAATTTGAGAGAACACAATAAAAACCTTATGGACGTTCTTCTTCGGCTGCGTATCGTAAATTTAAAATTGAACCCTTCCAAATGTGACTTTTTAAAAAAAGAAGTTCTTTATTCAGGGCACATAATGAGTTCCGTAGGAATATCACCTGATCCTGATAAGCTAAAAGCTTTAAAGGAATATCCCATACCAAAAAACGCCGATGAAGTAAAACGTTTCGTAGCTTTTGCGAACTATTATCGAAAATTTATCTCTAATTTTTCGGAATTAGCCACACCACTTAATAAATTATGTAAAAATATGCTAGATTTAACTGGACAGACGAATGTTACAACGTCAAATTTTGCTGTCCGTGCCGTTTTATCGAATAAAAATAATAGGCCAGTGGCGTATGCCAGTAGAAGTTTGAATAAAGCCGAGCTAAATTATCCAGTTATTCATAAAGAACTTTTAGCTATTTGCTGGGCGGTAAAGTATTTTCGGGAATACTTATATGGGCGCCCTTTCAAAATATTAAGTGATCATAAGCCCCTGATTTACCTTTTTAGTCTTAACGACCCTGGCAGCAGGTTAACAAAATTTCGTTTGTGTCTAGAAGAATACGATTTTCATATTGAATACATAAAAGGAAATTATAATGTGACAACGGATGCTTTGTCTAGAGTAATCTTAACATCAGATGAGTTAAGAACAATGAGCGAAAATATAATACAAGTTATGACCAGGAAACAACGCGAGCGTATGGAAGTACAGGATAATACGTTGGTTGAGAATGACAATAAGAATGATTGGCCTGATCAACCGATTATTGTTGAAGTTCTTAAACAACCCAAAAACTGTACCGAGTTACTGCCTACGCGAATGCCGGAAATAAATCCCTTTTTAAAAAATGTTACTGAAATTTTAGGAAACTTTTACTATGATCCATTACGACTTACCTTATATTTAAATCAAAGTACTCGATCGACATTGGCGCGAGACGAAATGTTGAGAGATTTGGTTGAAATAAGTAAAAAAGCTGACTTAAAGGAATTATATATTGTAAAGAATAAGAATAATAAAGAGTTTATTAAAATAATAGGTAATGAGATTAAAAAGTGTACGAATTGGAGGGGCCCTCGGATGAATATTGTACAAGGTGTTAGCAAAGTAATGGACAATGATGAAAAAAGGGTTATATTAAATGATTTCCATTTACTTCCTACAAGTGGCCATGCCGGCATAAATAGAACGACAAATAACATCAAAAAGTATTATTTTTGGCCAGGTCTAGATAATGATGTTAGGAATTTTGTTGAATGCTGTAAAGAATGCCAAAAACAAAAGCATTCTAATCATTACACTGGAGAACCAATGACAATAACTTCCACTGCTGAGTCATCTTTTCAAAAGATATATTTAGATATAGTAGGGCCGCTTACACCTGATATTAACGAGTTTGTTTATGTTCTTACGCTGCAGTGCGAATTAACTAAATATGTGGAGACTTATCCTCTTAAAAATAAAGATGCTATGTCAGTTGCAAAAGCTCTGGTGGGAAATTTTATCTTACGATATGGTATTCCGCAGGAAATTGCCACTGACAGGGGTGCCGAATTTATTTCCTCTACCATGACTGAAACTTGTAAACTTTTGGGAATAAAACAAATACAGGCAACCGCTTATCATCACGAAAGCATCGGAGCTCTCGAAAATTCACACAAAGTATTAGGCGCGTATCTTAGAATTCAAACGCAAGGTCATGGCGCTGCGTGGAGCACTTGGATCCCTTATTGGTGCTTCACATATAACACCACAGTTCATACTGAAACAAAATATTCTCCGTTTGAGCTAGTTTTTGGAAAAAAATGTCAGATACCCAATAACTTAAGCAATGTCGTTGAACCTATTTATAATTTTGATAGTTATCCCCTAGAATTAAAGTATAGACTACAAAAAGCTCTTGAAGGCGCACGAAATAATTTGTTATTATCTAAAGCTAAAAGGAAACGCAAATTGGACGAAAGGGTAAACCCAGTCCATTATAACAGGGTGATATGATCTTAATAAGAAATGAAAGTGAGGGCAAATTTGCAAATGAATGCTTTTTGGGTCCATATGAAGTAGTAGAAGATATATCGGCAAATGTAAAAATTATTAAAGATAGGAAACATATTGTTATACATAAAAGTAGGACTAAGTTGTTCCATAGTTAGGATAGTTAAGTTTTTTTGATCAAATTTTAAATATATAGCTTTCCTATCATGTATTCTAAACTACTCTATCTCCTTTTTTTCCCTATCTCTCTCCTGCATACTTTCTTTTACTTATTTTCAATTTCAGCTGATATTGTTATAGCTGTTAAGACATAGTTTTATATAATAAGTAATTACGAATTATATTTTTCAATCAATTTTCATTTCATTAGAAAGAAAATTCTTTTGAATATCGGGGGAGGTGTAATATGGTACGATCACACTGTAAAGAATATTGTAATTAGAAACTAGGAAATATTAGATATTGCAACTAGCATAATACAGGTGACCGGAAATGCTGCGCTAAGCAGAGGATTGACCGCAACTACCGGGGTACCTAGGATCAATATAGACTTGACGATATAGCAAACATCTTGTTTTAATCACCAACCAGAAACACCCATAGTTAAAACCATTACAAGTCAACAGGAATAGATATAATTTACGGCGAAGAGAGCTTAAATTCAAAGTAGGAGATAGAGTGTTAAAACGTAACTTCACTCTTTCCAGAGCTGTAGATGACTTTTGTGCAAAGTTAAGTCCAAAGTTGATCCCTTGTGTTGTTCATAAAGTCCCCATTAGTCTATACTTTGACAGATGTTAACGGTAATGAATTAGGAGATTTTCATGTCAAAGATCTTAGACCTGATAAAACTTCGAATCGGAATGATGGCAATAACGGTTTGTGTGATGATCTAAGTGATAGTTCTGATTCAGATATTGATTAGCTATTTGTGCTAATATTTTGTTTTCCGCTGTGACAATGATTTTTTTGTTTCTTTGAGTACTTTTATAGTCGAGTTTTTATTTTTCGCCCTTCCATTGGAGGCTTCATAATTACTGTGTATGGAGGAGTGCTGCATCAACGATGTAGAGCCTTTCCCTATACGAGTAATTATTAGAATTAAGAATACCTATAGTACTGCAAAACCTAGTTGCTGTAAGATGCTAGCTAAACGGTTACGTTTTGACGCTTCTTGCTCAACCTTTAGAAATTTTAGTCATTGGTAATTTTTATCGCCCTACCATTGGGGCTGCAGAATTAAGAATACCTTTGGTACTGGAAAACCTACTTGCTGTAAGATGCTAGCTAAACGGTTACTTTTTGACATTTTAACATCGTTGCTTGGTCAACTTTTAGGAATTTTATAGTCATGTGTATTTTTTTTCTGGTAAGTCGCTAGTATCGGCTCAAACCATTTTCATTTTTCCAAATTTTTGATGTTTGAAATTTTTGCCTTCAGGGACTCAAAATTTAAATATTCATAAACAGTATCATGTAACAATGATTGCGCATAATACTCATGTCTGGTTGATTTAATAATCATGATTAAATAATTTGGAATTTTAAATTCAAGCTTTGATTTTGATAGTATCTCTGTATTCAACATACAGTGTTATTCATTATTTCTATAATCTGTATTGAACGTTAATGCATCTCTTATTACTGGATGTGTCCACTGTTTCTTTGGTATTGATTTGTTTCGGAAAATACTTAGTTATGTGAGCACTCATTGTTTTTATTTGTCATAGTACTTTGAGAATTTTGAAGTTTAATAAGGAAGTTTTTGTGCGCGTGTTTGCGTGAGTGGTATTTTATGATGTAGGTTTTTTTTTGTGTAATTTCCAAAACTCGCTGGATATATTGTTTTGGTGTGGAGAGATCCTCCACGCAGTTGTGTTAAGATGGATACTCACTCAGAACGAACAGTGAACTCCGAACAACGAAGGTTTTGAGTTTGTTCGGTCTTAATTTGGCGACGAGGGAACCCGAAGCAAATACAGTTACTTTTAAAAGTTCGACTGGCATTTGCTTGTATGTGCAAAAATGTGTGACGAAATTATCGTGGCATCGTCTTTCGTAATTATTGCGGGATTACTAAAAACAAGTAAAAAAACAAAAAATGAAACGAAGATATTGGATGTCGAAAATGTATCAAAATCGAGATCAGATAGGGTTGGGCCTATTATCTGATCTAAGGAGTGATTTAGGACAGTTCAATAATTTTTGTAGAATGATTTTGATTTTGAACATTTACTTCAAGAAATAAGTGCAAAAATTTGTAAAAAGTCTACTAATTTTCGAGAAGCCTCAATTAACTGAAGAGTAGGTTCATCTGTTCATTCAACTTTTTCAGACAGGTTTACTTATTTTAATAAAAAATTCGGAGTTTCGTCTGAAATCGGCGATGACACTGCGAATCACGTCAACACCGAACAGCAAATCCTTTTGATGTACCGCCTTCCGAGCGAACGAAAGCGAAAGCGAACCGAACGTAAAATTGCCATTCGGTTCGCCTTCGCTTTAACGTACACATTGACTGAATAGTTCGGAGTTCGCTGTTCGTTCGGAGTTCGTTCGCTCAGTTCCCCGTTCACAGTTGACTAGCCTTAGAGAATCCTGTGCCGCCTGTTGATGATTTGATTGAAAGTGTTCTCTCTGTGTGCATTCTCTTCTTGAGTCTGTCCATATATGCAGTGCATAATAAATTTTGTGTATTGGAATAGCTCTTGAAACCTCTGGCACTTGAGTAACACACTTTTCATGTTTTTAGGTCTCAATTTATGTTTGCTGGAACAAATCTCACTTTTCTTCTATTATACGTCATTTCAACTTCATTTTAATCCAATGGTGAAATTTTGCTTAGCTCTAAAAGATTACTTTTCACATATAAATTTTTGTGTCTAGTTAACTATCAACATATCAATTTTTCTTATTCATATTAAATTCATAAATGAACACGTGTATTTTTTTCAATTATCTCAGTCTAAGCTTCTAAGTGCACTGATGTTATCAGTGACCTACATGAGGTATGAGCAAAACCACTGTTTCAGGGCTCTGAACTGTTCATTCTATTGGTGACCCTAAGAAGTTGTTTTTCTTCATCCATTTTTAGATTCGAACTAATTATTAATTTTTCTCTACTGTTTCTCATCTTGATCATTAGCTCTTCATGATTTTTCACTTTGCTCTCAGGAATGCATTTTTTATGAAATTCGCAATTTGCGATAAGCGGTTTTCATATTTTTTTCTGCTTAATTTCTTCGACTTATACTTTTTCTCATATCGATAACTGTCACTTGTTGCGACAGTGCTGCGTTCCTGTACATAACGTTTTGAGATATCTAGTGAAAATTGCCTACGCAATCTTGCTTTCGTATCTTGTTGGTTAACTTGCTAATATGATCTTCATATTTATTTATTATGTGTTTTCTTGCTCACTTGAACTTTGAATTTTGAAGTTTTTATATTTGCTTGCTATTAATTGACGTTTATATATCATATGCACTTTATAAATTTTGAGACGTCACTACGCTTCTTATTCAATAGTTTTTTAGAACATCTTCATTGGTCAATTAGAACTGATTTGTTTATTTGTTAGATTAACTCTGAAAATCTTATTTGATAGTAATATTGGCACATGATATCTTTAACTATTCTTGAATACATTTTTTAATCTCATTTTTGATGTTTATGTTGTTAATGAACTTTAAAAAATTTACTTCGTACTCATTGTCACATACTTATATTAAACTCTTTCTTACATTTTCGTAGTCTTTTGGACTGCTGACGCCCAAAATTTGATTTTGTAGAATCAGTACGTCACTTTAGATTGAATAGTAATTCATTCTTTTTTGGTATAATTTTTTTTAATGGAAAACTTGTAATTTATCAATTCACCTGATTTTTGGGATATACATATACATGCTCATTATGTGAGCTTATATATTATCATTTTTTCTTTTATCTGGTCTTTGATACTACGTGCTATTGTAGTGATATTTATTATTTATTATTTTTTTATTTTTGTTAAATCAATTTAATAATTGAACTCTTTTTGAGTTGTGAGTATCATAATGTAATAATGATATTGCTTGAGAACTTTCCTTCATAGTCCCTCTTGATTACTTTGTTTTTTTTGTTCACTCAATGATAACTTTCACTATTCTTCTTTATTATAACAAAAATTCTCGAACGCTTTTTAGAATTTTTTTCCGCTAAGTAGGGGCGAGTGTAACGGTTTACAAATTTCATTTTATAGGGAATGCTGCATTTATAATCAAACGTCCTGTATAATATTCTATTCTTAGTAATAATCCTCTACTCATTCATATTTCTCCGATTTTCAACTGGTTCAATTATAACGCAATTCAATATCCCATCTCGATTATTCTTATTAGCACGAAATCAATCTGTTATTTTGTCGTCTCTCCCTAACTTGTTTTGTAATTCTGATTTTTAATCCCATCTATGGTTTCGCACTTGCGCTCTCATTTCGTGCATCGTGTGATATGGACACGTAGCCCATTTTAATTCTGAATGTCTGACCATCAACACGATAACTGACTTAAGTAACTTGCTTATAAGAAATTTACATTTGAGGCATTGTTAGGGTTCGGAACATGCTGAATACTTAGAGGAACACCCCTTCTTCTTCTGTTCCTTCTCCTGCTTCTCCAGCCATACATTTTTTATATGGAGCTCTTCTTCGATGCAGCCTGCTTCCTGCAGCCCTGCTAATTAGCCCTTCTTCGCAGGTGCAAACAATGCTGCCCCTCCAGTTGGTGGGGCTGACCATCTTGGCCATGGGAACATGGGGGAACTTGGAATATCCCCAGCCGAAGATAAGTTTTTTTGTGATGCTCATATATGGCTGATGCAGAGGCATTTTGTTCTTTTCCTTTTATTAGTAAATTGTTTACATTTAAATTTTGTATCTTTTTTTCCCATTCATTCCACCTCATACCTAGTGACTCACACCCTGATCAGTCCCATCTCTCTCTGAGCTACTGGTTGCTAGTTAGCACTCTTCAACCAGGTTTCTTACGAAAATTGGGGGAAGTAGGGTTATAACATTTTTTTGTGAAAAATATTTGTTAAGGATCTAAGTCCGACGCCCTGTATCTAAGGAAACATTTGCGGACCAATGTTTATTTTAACATTTTGTCTTCACTCAAAGAATTGTTTGTTAAACTTATTTTACACACTCAGTTAGAACTATAGCAGTATATATTAGACCTTTTAACTAATTTTGACAAAAAAATTATATGAAATTCCACATCCAAAACTGAGTTTATCTTGTACAAATTGTTATAAAAAATAAAGGGTTTTTCAATAAGGACGGGTCGACGTTGGCAGCCTGTGGCGGCCATGTTGTTTTGGCGACAACTGTCTAATTTGTTGTTTATTATTTAGTCACTAATGCCAAATCACCATGACACGTTACACGATTGAGCAGCACGTACAAATGATAAAACTTTATTATCAAAATGAGTGTTCACTAGTGCAAATGCTGCGCGCGTTGCGCCCATTTTACGGAAGACGCAATGGCCTTTCAAAGTCGACTCTGCAACGTTTGGTGACCAATTTCGAGACGACCGGTGCAGTAAACAATCAGCCAACACCCGTACGTCAAAGGAACTCCAGATCAGCCGACAACATCGCCGCTGTCCGTGAAAGTGTCCAGGAAAACCCGAGACAGTCAATTCCTCGCCGTGCACAAGAACTCGGCCTTTCGCAGATTTCAACCTGGCGAATTTTCCGTCGGGACTTGGGCCTACATCCATACAAGATCCAACTTACCCAAGAGCTTAAAGATGATGACCACAGACAACGCCGTTTGTTTGCTGACTGGGCTTCGGAGCGTTTGGAAGAGGACCCCAATTTCGGCCGGAAAATAATCTTCAGTGACGAGGCGCATTTTTGGATGAATGGATATGTTAACAAACAGAATTGCCGTATATGGGACAACGCCAACCCACACGAGATTCACCAGGTAACAATGCATCCACAGAAAGTTACTGTTTGGTGCGGATTGGGCAGGTGGCGTTATTGGTCCATACTTTTTCGAAAACGACCGTCATCGTCACCGGCGAGCGCTATAGAACGATGATAAAGGATTTCTTTTGGCCCAAGTTGAACGACATGGAGATGGACGACATGTGGTTTCAGCAGGATGGCGCTACCTGCCACACAGCGGATGCCACGTTGGACATTCTGCATGAACGATTTGAGGGTATGGTAATCTCTCGCAGAGGTGACGTGAATTGGCCACCAAGATCGTGCGATTTGACCCCACTGAACTTTTTCTTGTGGGGGTTTTTTAAGTCACAGGTCTATACCAATAAGCCGAAATCTACCGATGCCCTTAAAGCCAACATAATCCAGGTCATCGCTCAAATTCAGCCGGATTTATGCGGCTGAGTCATTGAAAATTGGACCACTCCGATCCGTGCCACCGTCAGAAGCTGCGGCGGACATTTGAACGATGTAATATTCCACAGCTAATGGCATACATGGGCCTTTCAAATAAAAACAAAAATTCTTTGATACCTCACACACAGCTTGTTTTATTCCATTTCAACATCGACCCATCCTTATTGAAAAACCCTTTACAATAACTTTTGCACTCTATGCAGGTGAGTGCAATTCGGTTAAGTTTGTAGGAATGTACGTTGAAGACACTTTGTGATTGTTTTAAAGATTTTACTAATCATTATCAAGTTCATCTCAACGACTTGTGCGGGCCTGATGTTTGAAATTGGAAGGAACGTTTATCCAAAAAAGCCGGTGGACACAGTAATACCCAAGCCCTTACTTATCCAATCATACGTTTAAGGAACATCAGATGCAATTCGGAAATTCGGACAGCAGTAAAAAAGTCAAACAATATCTTCCTGGTTACTCCGAAGTATCTTAACAAAAATCAAACCCTAGAATGTACATCAAGAAGTTAAGAACTGCATCTACCAAGTACCGTACGAATGCGGCAGAATATAGGTTGGAGAAACGAAGATCACTCTTGTGGTTTTTCCTAGAGTACATTGTTTTCGTAAACATAAAAATAAAAATTGAAACGCAAAGCTTTATTCCAATAAATGTTCAAAAAGACCACCATTCTGACGGATTCAAGTGCGGCATCATTTTAATGAAGAAAAACGTATTTCCGCAAAATGTGTTGTGGCTTGAATTTGATGAAACGCATTATTTATTATTTCTTGTAACTGATCAACAGTATTAACTTGTTCAGCATACACTAGTTGTTTAAAAGCGCCCCACAAGAAGAAATCAATGAGGTTTATATCGGGAGACCTCGCACGCCAACGTACGGGTCAGTTTCTGCCAATCCATCATTGTCTAAGATGATTATTTAACCATGCGGTTAAGTCACGATGAACATGCGGTGGGGCACCGTCGTGCTGATACCACATTCGTACTCTCGTTGCTAACGGAACATAATCTAACACATTTTCTAAGTAATTCTCTAGAAAAGCTAAGTATGAGTTTGCATTTAAACGTTGTGGCAATAAGTGCATAAACAGTGGGCCATTGAAAATGCCGCACCAGATATTTCTAGGAAATCTGTGTTGAAACGAGTGGATTCTTACAGAACGGAGATTTTCTAACGACCAAATATGTTCATTATGAGAATGAAAGGTTCCACTCCTAGTGAAAAGCAATTCATCGGACCACAAAACCAAATCAATAAAATCTGCATTTTGATTATGCATCTGCAGTAACCACTCACAAAAATTTCGCCGTTGCACTTCGTCGCCGGGTTGCAGATATTGCACATTTTGCCCATGTTAAGGATGTAAAACTTCCCGATTCCAAATTATATATATTGCCGAAGTCTTAGATATGAACGCATAAAAACCTTTGGGATAGGTTGGCGTCTGTTAGGAAATCTACGTTAATACTCCCGAGAAGCCGTTGAAGCATTTCCATACACAACCCGTACCCAAAATAATATCGGCGTACTCATCATTGCTAGATATCGAAAACAATAAAATCTATCGAACCGAATTTATACTTAACAAAGCGGCACATGTACAGAGCATTGAAAAAATGCATACAGTTTGTACATACAGTGACAAGTCAGGAGATGTGTGCAGAGCATGAAAATGCACGTTTTGAGCTTCAAGAATCATCAACATTTTGCCATTTGGACGTTTGTTTCGGCAAAACTGGCAAATTATTTAGAAAAGATCGTTCATTACGATTCGCAGTACTCGCCGAAATGTATAAATTGCAATAATTCCGATTAAAAAATAAACCGTTTATACATTATTTCCCAGCTTTTTAAAAAGAAACTGGCTCTTCGAAAAACATTTTTTTATCTCTGAAACGAAGACGAATGCAAAATATCATCAAGTCTAAAGTATTATTCACCTATCCAACGGTGCTATTTTAAACGGGATATTTGAAGTAGCAGCGCCTCTAGTTCAGTTTGACCTTACAAGACTTTTACCCCATTTTCGCGCAACTCCCGCTAAAAAAAACAACACGAAAATCGCTAGACTTACATACCTACCTTGCTCGGTAGGGAAGGTAATTCTTGGAAGTGACAGCCGTTTCGCCGAAAAAACAATTGGTGAAACTTTAATATTATCGATGTGTAAATTAATCATCAAATTAATCAATTCGAGTCGATTCTCAGCAGAAAATGATTTTCGCTATACATATTTGATCAGTCTCCAGAATAAGCTCACGCGACTGGTCGAAATTAATCTGACTAAAATGAAATAGGCACCTTGGTAAGTATACCGTAATTTAAGAAATTCTTACACTTGAACTTATTCTCTTTGCTTCTGAAGGGTTATAAGTAGTAGTAGTAGTAGTACTAATGAGGAGGCAAAGCCTCCAAGTAGGCCACTTTGGGGCCTTTTTGCCGACCGCGAGGACCATCACTAAAATTAGGGCAGACATGGTAGTTCCTTACTATGGACCCTTCCAGACCTTTTAATAAAGATAATGATATCCGACCATTCCACTGAGTAGGTATCTTCCCTGTCAAACTCTGCTTTGCCGAACACCTTACCCCTAAGGCCGCTGTATACGGCACACTCTCCCAGGAAATAGAACGAGTTCCCGTCCTCCTCCTAATGCTTTAGAGAGATCGGGTCTTTGACGACTCCTATGAGTGACAGGTGCCTGTTCAATCTGTAGTGTAAGGATCCCTACCAACAAGTGGAGTGATTCCCTCCTCTTGTTTAATAGCCATAGCTCCCTACGCATGCTATGAACTCTCCAACCATGCTTTCGCCAGTTTGTTATATTCCCAATCATATAGGGTATTACTGAGCTGGCCTCTGTTATTACCCGGCAAGGGTTCGAGGCCAATGCATGTACCCCTTGCTCCCATCCACCGCCAAGCAATCTACTTTCTCGTTACCTGGCACCCCACTGTGACAAGGGACCCACATGAGGTTCACGTTCTTGGAATGGGCTAAGCGTTGGAGGGCGGCGCTCCATTCCTTGACCAGTGATGATCTGATCCTTGTAGATGCTCTCAAAGCTGCTTGACTATCGATGGATGTCATGCTCCGTGCACTGTTTTACTTCTGCTGAGTATGCCATCATACGGATGGAAAACATCTCCGCCTGAAATACTGAAGGGCTCTAAAATCTTTCCTCCATATTGAATGTTGAACTATTTTATTCATTGTGCTTTGTTAAATTGATAAGGTCTCAGTAAAGGGAATAAAAAGTAAGTGTCATATATCGTTGTGTTCTCTTAATGATAATAATTGTGAATTTAAGGTCCATGACTAAAAAAATAAAGAAGCTAAAATTTCATATAGGCGAACTGATTACACCAGATGAAAAATTGGAAGAGCTAAGTATTTTTGTCCAGACGATTAAGCAGCAACAAGTAAAATCGAGAATTTTGAGCAGTTTTTATTCAATTCTTGTATATTATCTTTAAAAAATTAATCATACTAGAACAACTTATCTTTGACACAGGGTATAGGTACATATCAGTTGAGTACTCACCTTTCTCTGAATCGAACCTTTTGGTTCCGATAGCGTCCAGCTCGTCGATGAATATGATGGCGGGAGCCTTCTCTTTGGCTAATGCGAAAGCGTCTCTGACTAATTTGGCACCGTCACCAATGAACATCTGCACCAGTTGGGGTCCGGCCAACTTCAGGAATGTGGACTTCGTCTGTGCGGCGCAAGCTCGCGCCAACAGCGTCTTACCCGTGCCAGGCGGACCGTAGAGCAGTACACCTGCCACACAACAAAAATTTTATATAAAACTGAGCCATTAATGAAGAACGGGCAACCAACCAGCCAGTCAAGAAGAACTGTCGGACAAAAATATTTAAACACACGAAATTGTGTGGTATTTGTGAAATTATTTTCAAGTTCGTGGGATGAACACCACCTCAATACTGAAAATGTAGTTGGTGAAGAACACTCCAAGGTCACGCCATCGAATCAATAATTATAACATATGGGCATAAATGAAACACGTGCCTTCAATTGGCTAGCGGACGAGATAGAAGGTCATCGAGAAGGCAGCGTTTCCACTTGGTTTCACCAGCAATCATTTTATCGCATTTACTGACTCAACTGAAGAGCTACAGGTCCGTTTAGAGAAGATTGATAAAACCATCAATGATTTCGATCAGTTGTCAACAGAGTCAGAGCTCACTGATAATAGAAGCTCAACAAAAATAAAAAATCACAGGGAAGAGACAACCTTGAAGCTGAATTATATGTGAGTATGAGTATGAGAATATGTGAACACACGCAAGTACGATTACACTCAGGGTTCTATTTTGTCCGTTTCGGTTCAACCTGTGAACCTTGGGCTTTCCATGGGGGGATATGCAAATTTAATAGTTGATCCTTTTCTTGACAACCCAGGCTCCATCTCGAGGTCATTGTAGCTTGGGCGAGAATCCTTGTTCTCTCTGCGGATTGAAGAGCTACATGAAATCACCTTCCGTGTATACATCTTCGCTGATATTGATTTCATGTCGTTCCTTCATTTTGTAGCTGGCTAACGACACGAGAACGTGCTAATTCGTGCATGTCGTCCATCTTCTGCCTCATCTTACTGACGTAATCATAGAGGCCTGATTTCTCGACCAAAGAAAAGCTTCGCTGGGATTTGCTTAGTACTCATTCGCTGCCGATCGGTATGCCATCAAAACGAACAGAAGATCCATTCCCTCCCGTAGTTAGCAACAACCTTCGAGAGGTACCTGCCAATGGTTCTCTTCATGCTCTCCACCATTCCATCCGACTGTGAATGTAGAGCTGTTGTCTTTGTCTTCCGGATCCCCAACTTCTTGCATTATTTCCGGAACAGCTCACTTCCGAAATTTTGCTTTTGATCAGAGTGAAGCTTTAGCGGTACGATAAAGCGACAGATTTTTTTATAGATCTCACCAAGGTAGGAAGCCTATCGCGCTGCAGAAGTATTGCCAGAGGATGACATTGACCTTGACCTTGAAACGCTGTATACTGTAACCATCGGGAAACAAACTCCTCGGCAGCTCATTTCACAACGCCGAGGTTCTCCAATAGAAGTTGGAAGAGGCTCGTTCGAGGTGTTGGAAATTCGACCTGGTGAGGCTACGTTCGCTGCGCCCCTCTATTCTTTGCTGTACTGGCAACTCTTGGTGTTATTATGCGAGACAGCTCGGTCGAAAATTTACTATGATAGTATCCGTAGAATAGAGATATATCGACCACCTATCTCTGAAATTCCGGATTGTGAAGGTCCCTTGTGAGATACGGTTCAACCACTAGAAATATTCCTCGATTATTGTTTCTAGCCAAAAGCTTTAGGGACACACACACACATGCGCGCAGTACTCCAGCGATGGTTTGATCTGAGTTTTGTAGAGTAACAGTGGATGTTTCGGTGAATACAACCTTTTGGAAAGGAAGAGAACGCCCAGCTTCTGAGACACCGACTTAATTCCCAGAATCTTGATGGAAGATATCTTAAGTACTGGGCGTCCCTGCAACTCTACGGCATGAGCATGAGACTACATTGTCAGATTTGTAGTAGTAGTCTTCTGTGCGTTAAACTGGACTCCAGTTGCACATCCCTATTCAACAATCCATCGATCTCTTCATTGATTTGAGAAACATGTTCTCGTCGACGTAAGATCTCTTTGGATGGCAGTGGTTTGCCTGGATCCATGGAGGAAACAAGGGTGCTGTCATCTGCGAAGCTGTAAATTGGATTGGTTGTCAACAGTCCCTTGATGTATAGCAAGAAGAGCATTGAAGTAAAGGACAGACTTCTGTGTAACACCAGCGTTGATGGTAAATGAATCGGAAGCAGATCTACCACATATAAGGATAGGTCCTTGAGGAAACTATGCAACTACTGAACCACTGGCACAGACCCATAGGCAGAAAGCTCCGGTGGATGGGGCTGAGTTCATTTACTTTCTGGTTCTGAATGGCATACGTCTCTACCCACTTAGTAAAGTAGTCCATTGCTATCAAAATTTACTTGGTCCTGCTGAATTTATGGCGATCTGTATAAATGCACTTGTTACGCCACTCTTTACATCATAATAATAGTTCACTCAGTAAAACCGTTTACGCACTTTTTGCAGCCTTTTTTCTAACTGTAACCCCCCCCCCCCCCCCCCCATACATCGCTTCATGCAGACATGCAGATGACGCAAAACATCTGAGTATCATTTTGGGATTTTGGATGGCAAAAGTAGTAGGTAGTCCCATTCTCGAAATCTCGCGAGATCTACATTACCTTCTTGATCTTGATGAAGCCCAGACTCGTCGCTAACTACTGCAGTTCGATACACGTTAATTTCTTTCTACTCGATCTTACTACAATGCGAGCACTCTGGTAAGCAGGGTCTTCTTGACAGTGCGACTGCTTTGCGATGATTGATTCCTGCTTACTGCTCAATAACAAAATCATACTCCTTAGTAGTCTTTCGATCCACCTAGCCACTTGTCCTTCAGGATTCTTGAATTGCAGGAGCCCCTTCAGTGCTGCATGATCCGTTCTGATTAGGAACTTTCTACCATGAAGTTTCGTGTCAAAGTGATCCACGACTTTCACAACTAAAAGCTCAGAGTAGTTCTTATCTGGCTTGGAGAGCACTTTGCTCAAATATCCTAGGACTCGTTTTTGTCCGCCTTATTCTTGCGACAACCCTGCACCAAAGCTAACTATTCATCCGGATGCGGATATCCGAAAACCAGAATCGTGGTTAGTTTATCTTTCAGGACTTCGAAAGCGGATTGGCTTTCTTTGTCCCAATAAAATGGACGTCCTTCTTCTGTCAGACGAGTAACTGGTTTCGCTATGTTTTCGACCATTTTCACGTACCTGCGGTAATACATGCACAGTCCTAGGGAGCTTCTTAGTTGATGATTTAGGGACATGGCAATACTCAATTGCCTGAACTAGATGTCTCAAGTAGTTGACTTTTGGCTGGAATAGGTGACATTTCTTGGGTTGAGCATCAGGTTTGCCTGCTGAAGTCTTCCAAAAACATCTTCCAAGTTTTTGAGGTGCTCGTTAAGGGTTCTACTAACTACAATCACGAAATCCAGGTACATTAAACAAGTGTTCCAGGAGAAGTCTTCAACACGATCTTCACGAGCCTCTCAAATGTTGCAGGAGCGATACATTACCCAAAAGGCATCACTCTAAACTGTCACCGTTCAGTCCTGATGGTGAATGCTGTCTTCTCCTTATCGGTGGGATCCATTTTCACATGCCAGTAGCAGCTTTTCAAATCCAACGTCGAAAATAACTTTGCTCCAGCCAGTGTCCAATATAAGTCAAGTTCATTATCTTTCTGTTGCTTACTATATTTGACTGTAGTATGGTTCTCGTGGCACCGGTATCAACTAAAAATGGATGCAGTAGTAGTAGTAATGGGGAGGCAAAGCCTGGCCAGTAGGACACCTTTGGCCCTTTCTGTCGAGGACCCCGAAGACCATCACTAGAGCTATGGCAGACATGGTTACTCTTCAGTGTCGAACTTGCCATACCTTTTAATGGAGGTCATGATGTCCAACCATTCCGCTAAGTGGCACTCTTCCCTGTAAAACTCTGCTGTGCCGAACACCTCAGCCCTCAGGCCGCTGTATCCAGCTCACCCAGGAAGTGGGACGAGGTCCGGTCCTCCTCCCAGCACTTCTGACAGATTGGGTCTTTGACGACTCCTGCCAGGTGCCTGTTCAATCTGCAGTGACCTGTGAGGATTCCTATTAACAAGTGGAGTGAATCCCTCCTCCGGTTCAATAGCCATAGCTTCCTAAGTTTGTTAGGGCCTGCTATGAACTTCTTGGACTGCCTGCAGTCGTCTCTCTCCAACCATGCTTTCGCAAGTTCATTATACGCCCAAGCATCTAGGGCATTACTAATCAGGCCTCTGCTAATGCCCAACAAGGGTTCGGCGCCAATGCATGTACCCCTTGCTCCTATCCTCGCCAGGCAATCTGCTTTCTCGTTACCTGGCACCCCGCTGTGATAGGAAACTTGGATTGGACTAAGCGCGTTGGATGGCGGCGCTGCATTCCTGGACCAGTGGTGATCTGATCCTAGGAGATGCTACCGCTCTCAAAGCTGCCTGATCTTCGGAGCATATATAGATGTCCTGCTCCGTGCACTGTTGTACTTCTGCTGAATATGCCACCATTAGGATGGTAAATATATCCGCCTTGAAAAACTAACGTGTGGATTCCCAGCGCTACGCTTCCCTCCACGCCTCTGCCTTGCAGGCACATTCCCGCGCCACTGGATCCCATCTCTTTTGAGCGAGATCCGTCGGTATAGCATACCATGCTGTGGGACGGAAACCTTATCTTCCCTTCCGTCCACTCCTCCATACAGGGAACAGCGAATGAGAATATCCTATCGAACTTTATCTTATCATGAGTGAGTAAATGAGGAGGTTGCTCCGCCACCTCCTCGATCCTGGTGTGGCCATGCTTAGTTTCAAGCATCATCATTATCAAAAAGATTAATAAAATTTTTTGAGTAAGTGCGATCTTAATTAACTATTACCGTAAGGTAGCAGCACGTAACAATAGACAAAATTCTGGTGGAAGTCAATTCGCATAAGTTTCGTGTCTTAATAACCAACGCTTCATTCCTCAATATATTTAAATGAAATTTTTACATCGTACTTAGGAGAAAATCACCTAGGAGACTATAAAATCAATTTTATATTTTTCCCTAAAAATTGAGTTTACAAAAAAATTGGTAATTATATGCAAAACTGGAACCTAAAAAGCACCCTAGACAAACTTTTAGAATGAAACCTTTTCAGTGACTAATTTTTCAATTATGAGTGAAGACGATTTACAATACGGAACTGTATATCTTTTTAAAACTATCTACTGAAGAAATAAATCCAAGATTTCTGTCAAGTATAAAAGATGCAATTTAACAATTCATGACAGGTCTTCAATCCTTGATCCCAGATTTAAAAGCACTTTGCCTGGAAATATAAAAAATATCACAATCATATCCCCGGAACAGACATTAGAAAGATTAGACAATGCGCGACAAGTAGGATATACAGAAAGCGCAACTGCAAATATAGCACCCTGGGCAAACTAAGAATTTTGTTAAAAAATAATGAGAAATGAAGCATCACTCATTAATACATTGCATCACTTGTGATGCACTCCGTCGGACCAACCTAATAAAATGATACTGACACTTTTTGTATAAAGTAGCAAACATTTTAATTGTGTGATCCTATCAAATATGTAGAGATGCAGAAACCAGAATTTGTACTTTGTTGGAACATTTAATACTTTGCGGATTTTTATATACAAATTCAAGTATCATTGATCTTAAGGCCTACCTTTGGGAGGGTGAATGCCGAGATTAACAAACTTATCCTTATGCGTCATTGGAAGCACAACAGCCTCGATTAATTCCTGAATCTGTTTATCCAGGCCACCAATGTCGGAATACTGCTCTGTCGGCCGTTCATCTACCTATCAAATGCAACATATTTGTAATGTATTAATTTATTATTTAAAATTAAAGTCCCTAATTAACTTGATCAAATTTGGATCATTTACCATTATTACTTGCATTAGTAAGCTCACCCCAACATCATTATCATTTGTCACGCACATATACGTTATTCGCAATAGGCATAATCGCCCAGTGACCGATTTTTTTATTCACAACGGGTTATGGGTATGGTAGTTAACCCATGACGCGTTGGAAAATATTTACAGACTGATCTTTTAAATTGAATTTTCATCGATAAACTACTATAAGTTTCCATCATTCGTATTCTATGTTAACTCACCCTTGAAATAGCTTGAGGAATAAAATATCTTGAAACGTGAAATATCCTAATAAATAAAATAGTTTATCACATGATGAATAGTTTATCTTGAGGACATTTCGACGGTGATGCTTAAGGTTCTGTAGGGATTGCCCTCAACACTAGTGTAAATAATCCAGTCGCCAAAAAATATTTCGTCGTCAGACAAAAAAAGGAATAATAATTTAAAAGGAAAATAGCTAGACAGAAACATTGTCTTTCGCTTCCCCCATTTTTATACGCAATCTCGAAGAGTCAAGGCTACAAAACAAATAAAATAGTGTCGTTCCGCGACCCGCAAGCACTGTAAGCGACTAGCTTGTGGAATACCAGGTTGCCGCGTTGCCGGAAGCAACGTTGCCAATAGTTGGAGAATGGCGGTAAATCTCTTGAGTCCGAAATATTCCTAAGAGAGGTAATCTTTTAGAAATTATTTATCTAGTGTGATGTCTATACTGCATGAAATTATACGAAATTTATATAACCATTTGCTTTTAACCTCTTAACACGTATTTTGAACATGTTTTCCAATATTTCTGAGACACCTTGAGGAATTTTCAATATTTCCGTTTCCATGGAAATATTTCCATTCACAACACTAATCTTTTTAAAACTAGTTACTGATGAAATAAATCCAAGATTCCTGTCAAGTATAGAAGATGCAATTTGACAATTCATGACATATCTCCAATATTTGATCCTATATTTAAAGCACTTTGTTTGGAAATATAAAAAATATTGCATTCATATCCCCAGAACAGATATTAGAAAGATTAGATAATACGCAACAAGCAGGATATACAGAAAGCGCAACTGTATTGGATTTTATCTTACTTCAGGTACTTAAGAAGTTGATTTAAGTTGAAGATATATTCATGAGCAAGATCTCGACAAAAATAGATGTTCACTAAAATGGTGGACAGTAACTGCAAAAAAACAACAACGATTATCAAACCTAGCGGGAAAAGCCCTCTGTATTCCTGCGACATCCACACCTTCTGAAAGAATGTTTTCAACGACAAGAAATATTATTAATGCATAAGTTGCCATTCATGGAAAATGTAGGCATACCAGTATTTTTCGACAACTGGCTGGATGTCAAAACGTTTATCTATTTACTTCTACCTGATACAATATGTGCGTATAATAAACATACAACTAACCTCCATGGCTTTGACCCTGGCATCGTACTCTGCAGGCAGAGTCTCCAAGATAAGGTACGAGTCTTTGTTAACGCCCACGAGGTCGCCAGGCTTCAGCTTTTCTTCATCCACCAATCCAATGACAGGTAGGAAATATGTTTGTCTGGTAGAAGTCTTCACCACTGCACATTTGCCTTTGCGTTGGGAATCTAGATCCACAACCGCACCATCTTCTTCCTCTTCCTGAGGATCCACATCCAGCAGCTCAATAACATTCGACACCAGGTATGGCAGAGTTTTATTTACCTGTAGACATAAGGGTTATCAGATTATGTCATTATACGATAGACGGCAACGTATATATAAGTATAAGTGAGAAAAAAATGTTAATCACAGTTCAGTGATTCAAACTGACTGACTGACTTATTATCACTTGTAATCAGAGCCAGTATTCGCTGATGTCATCAAGGTCTTATAATTATTTTGATTAGTGAATGTGCCACGATTTTAAATGCCTTTCTCTGTATTGGTGTATTTTTTATATAGTAGGCTTTATCTTATTTTTATTATATCGTTAAATTTG
Source organism: Bruchidius siliquastri (assembly GCA_949316355.1). Lineage (NCBI taxonomy): Eukaryota > Metazoa > Arthropoda > Insecta > Coleoptera > Chrysomelidae > Bruchidius > Bruchidius siliquastri. Next base: position 24,830,377 of record OX438529.1, read on the forward strand.
GTAAATGACTTACCACAACAGCACATTTAAATTGGCAAGTTCAAAAGAATACAAGCTTTGTGACGTCTTTGGTAATATACAGCATTCATATGTACATACAGACACACACACAGTACTGTTACAAATTGTAATATATGTTAATATGTGACATTTTTCCCCTATTTACCCATAAAACTTTACTTGAAATATCGATTTTTGCTGTTGTTTCATTGATTAATTTTTTAGGCAACCGTAACTTGGAGTGTTGGATTCCAAAAGTAGGATAATAGCTCGATATATTTCCTTCTATTGATGATTTTTCCATATAAACACAGCGATACTCAACAGCCGTACTTATAGCGTTCCAAACGTATACCTCTCATATGATTCGCTTTTTCCTCAGAAAATCTATGATATTTCTTATCAATAATGATAAAAATAAAGCAAAAACTATTGTAAGATACATCTTGTTATGATACTTTGCGGAAAAAGGCTCCTATTAATATGTTTTCGTGGAAAGAATGTGAACTTTCAAAGGAGTCAGCTCGCGATATCCAAGGTGCAAATCTGGCAACAGCATAAGACAGCGCACCTTCAACTACAACTAACATTCACAGGATAGAATCGACTTTGGACCTCTTATTAGTAACGAAACCCTAGATTTTTGTTATGTCAAAGAAAAAATCTGTTATGTAGTATCGTCGGTTTTCGGAACCTCGTATAGATTTGAAAGTGACCTGAAGTTTTTTACATAGCGATTGCTCCAAAAAATGTTGTGGATTCTGGAAAGTATGTATTTATATCGTGAGTTTAATTCAAAAATTAACTTATTAAGTAGTATTTGTTTTCTGTATATATAGCAATTAATTCATCGAAAAATATAAACCGAGACTTTTGCGGCCTTTTTTCGCATTGCCAAGTTTTTTTTAAATATCTTCGAAACGGATAGAGCAATCCTTGAAAACTGTTCGAATCTATCCAATTTCAAATCTCGTGTTTACCCGTATATCAGAAAGTTGGTCGAATGTCTGTGCAGCTCTGCTGGAATATTACTTAGTTTTCTTAGCTAATTTTTTGGAACTTTTACAATATATTTTCTGGTTTTTCGAAAAATCAAAAAGTATGGAAGAATCGGTCTTGGTGTGTCGAACATTTCGATAGGAAAATATGATGCTATAAAATTTTCTCGCCAAGCAATAAATAATATCATAAAATATCGCGAGTTGAAATGTGTGGATATTTTTCCGATAAAATCATAAATCGAATACCGTACAATTTATCGACCCAAATGTATGCTTGAGAATGGGCCGCACTTCTACACAGCATCGAAAAAAATTCATAAAGTTTGTAAATGCAGTGATAAGTGAGGAGATACGTGCAGAGCATGAAAAGGCACGTTTTGAGCTCTAAGAATCATCACCATTTCGCCATTTTAAACGTTAATTTCGGCAAAACTGGCTGATTATTTAAATAAAGTCATTCTTTACGATTCGTAGTTCTCGCCGAGATGCATAAATTGCAATACTACCGATTAAAAAAAGAAACCGTTTATACAATTTTTTGCAGATATCACCTATCCAGCTAGATATTTGAAGTAGAAGTCATGCTCCCGCACAGTTTGCTCCTACACGATTTTCACCCATTCGGCTTCTCGCCCATTTGTCGCCAACTACCCTTGCCGAGAACGTCCTTTTTTCCAAAAAAACAACCCTTCTCAAAACCCGAAAAATGGAAAAAGCCCTGACGAAATTCAGCCTCGGTTGGAGAAGTCACAGCCATTTCGCCGGAAAAACAATTGCTCAAACTTTAACATTATCGATCTACCGAATAAATATGTACTGTAATGTACCAAATATTTGCTACAGATGAAATACCTGTATATATTTTAAAGTGACACTAAAGCTTAGTGGACCCTTTTCATACATTATTGATGAGTGTTTTATTTCAGGACAATTTCCTGACAAGCTAAAAACTGCTGAAATTGTCCCATATTCAATAGTGTAAAGTTTAAAAAAAAAAAAATTAAAAAACTTTTAGAACTGAAACGTAGAAGATAGTAATAATATAAAAATAAAATGTTTAACAAGACAATTAACGTCGTTGTGATAAAAGCATAGGGTGCTTTGTACTACATTTTTACACAAACTCTGGATTTTGGAATAGAACTTGTAAGAAATTATAACAATTGATATGAAGCAAAAAATTAAAATTGCGTTCAAAGATTTCGTTACAAAAATACACACATACATAGATATACGTGAAGCTAGAAAATAGTGATAAACAAGTCAGTTGCAATTGCCCAACTCTCTCTCTGCAGTCTCGTTTCGACTACTATAGTGTTCGGACGTGTGAGCTGTGTGCGCGCTTGGGTGTTTAATTTTTTCGCTACTTAGTATTTTATTTAATTAGGTAGTTAACTGCGGCCTTACTGTAAGTATAATTACTATTTTTCTTCTTGAGTTCGGGCCTCTTAGAATAATTTCTGTGTCACCGGCTCTGGTAACAGATGTCCGGTGACGATAGCCGCAGCTGCGGCATGGATTCACCATCGAATTCTGGACAAAATCTGCCCAATATGTATGTGGAGGACGTTATCTGTATTGATAGCGAACATAGCGGTTCCGAAGGTAATATATCTGCATCACAAAGCAACTATAACTCTGCAAGTAATTCCTCTAACATAAACAACAAAAATAATGTCAACAAAAACAGTCCCGCTGATAGCCAGGTAGAAAACACGGCGCTCCGTGCGATAAATACGGAAAACCGATTTAGAACAACAGACACAGGACCGTTCTTTATATTTGTAGAACACATTAATTTGAATATTGGCCGTTTGCACCCAATGAAACTGGGAGAAAAATTACAAACCTTAAACGAATACGATAAAAACATTAGGGAAATCAGTAGCGTCGGACGTAACCGGATTAAAATTGAATTGGACTCAGGCGCTAGCGCAAATAATTTGATCCAAAACTCTTTCTTTAAGTCAAACGATTTAGTTGCATATATACCTAACTATCTTACCGAAAAACGTGGCCTAGTGCGTGGGGTTGACACCAGTATTAGCGATGCAACTCTAGAAGCCATCATACAGTCAAATATACCAGTCAAAAATGTTCGTCGCATGACTAGAGTTGTCAAAAATGAAAATTCTACTGTTAGAGTTCCCAAACAAATGATCATCGTTACATTTGCAGGAAAGATTGTACCTCAATTCATTTTCATCAATAAGGTCAGATGTCCAGTTGAAGCCTACGTTCCCCCTGTCCTTCAGTGCTTCCAGTGCCTTCGATATGGACATAATGCAGCACAGTGCAAGAGCAAAAAAAGGTGCAGAAAGTGTGGCTCTGAGGTTACAAATGAATGTTCCAATTGCAACACATATTGTATTTACTGCAAAAATAGTAGTCATGAGTCAACATTTAGGGAATGTCCAATTTATAAAAAACAATATAGGATCAAAGAAGCTATGGTAAATTTAAATCTGGCTTTCAAAGAAGCCGAAAAAGTTGTGGATAATCCTGCGTATTCAAGTATAGTTCATAAGAATAGGTTTGCCCCACTCCTAAACTCAGATGTAGATTTTCCCATATTAAGACCACCCACATCCCAGCCTGCAGCATCGTCAAGTCAACCAACCAGACCCCATGAAATACAGAATCTTGTCCCTTCTCCCCAAAGCAATCCTCCTAAAAAAAGAAAAGCAGTCACATCCCCCAACTTTCCACCAATACGAAGAGAATATAACACAACATTTTGTGCTGGCCCTGTCTATCAGAGAGATAATCAGAAATCGGATAATCAATCTGATGGTTTTGCTAACCAAGTTGCTTCCGCTTTTAAAGACTTATTCAGACAATACATTCAAGAACTCAATAAAGATACTTTGGATGTCGAAAGCGCTATCTCTATTTTCAGTGATATAGAATTTGAAAAGAAAATTAAAAACATAGTTGACAGCTATTTCACCTAATCCATGGACCCTAGAGCACTAAAAATCCTACAGTGGAATGCTAGATCTTTACTTTCAAACAGGCACTCACTTATACAACTTCTATCAGAAGAAAAAATCGATATTGCCCTAGTATCCGAAACTTGGTACAAACCTTCTCATACTGTAACACTAAAAAATTTTCATGTAATCAGAAAAGACAGAACGAATGGCTATGGTGGAGTAGCTATTTTTGTTTCAGAATTTGTTCAATATGAATCCATAAAATTCAGAGATAACTTTAACAAAGATATTGAAGTTTGTGGCATAAACATTTTCATGAATGGTCAAAATCTATCTGTGGTTAGTTTGTATAGACCTCCTAACGTTAGAACTTCTACCCAAGATTATATAAATATCTTCGAACAAATAAAATACGATTGTATAATTGGTGGGGATTTCAATGCTCATCATGGCATGTGGGGCTCCCCTATGAACTCAAACGAAGGTAACTCCTTAGTAGAAGCACTAGACTCCTTTCAGTACTTTGTAGTAGTTAACGACGGCTCTGAAACTCGGCTGAGTCCCCCTGGACAACCAAAATCTTCTATAGATGTAACTATTGTTTCATCTAAATTCTGTACTTTCCTTGATTGGTCTACTCTGGCGGATACATTCGGCTCTGATCACTTTCCTATTTTAATCACCATCAAGAGCATAGTGCCCGAAGACCATATTGTGAATCCTATTTCGAAGTGGTCTATGAAAAATGCTAATTGGGAAACATATCGATCGGAAATTGAAAAATCATTTTCTGATTCTCGTTCCTTCACGGACTCCAATGATATGACGGTTTTCCTAACAGACGTTATCACTAATGCAGCTAACAAGTCATGTAGAATTTTGAAACCCTTTCCTGTCCACACCAAGTCTCCTCCTTGGTGGGATGATGAGTGTCTTTCAATGATTAATTCTAGAAAAGATGCATTCAAAAAATATAAATCGAATCTTACATTTGCAAACTTTCTGGAATACAAAAGGTTGGATGCTCTCTGCAAACGTGTTTTAAGAAGAAAGGCGAAACAAGGATGGGCTCAGTTTTGTACTAATTTAAGCAGAGAATCCTCTCTCTCAAACATTTGGAAACGAGTCAACAAAATCCATAGTGCGAAGAGCTTCTGTATACATGACGAATCAAAGGTAGACATACTCTTTCAAAAGATAGCCCCTCCATATGTCACTCCTCCCTTACTCTATTATTCAGAAGATTGTGAACAACATTTCTTGCTAACTCCAATCATCGTACAGGAGATTAAAGCTAATATCAAGGCTACCAAGTCCACGGCTCCAGGAATGGATGGCATCACTTACTTGATGCTAGCTAATCTACCTCAGGTCGCCATAGTATTTCTATGTGATATATATAACCGCATTTTACTTCTAGGAGAAAACTGCGATGCTCTGAAAAATTCTTTAATCATACCAATTCCTAAGTCTAATGATCCCAACTCTTTAAGACCCATATCGTTGATGTCCTGCATGTTGAAAACATTAGAAAGAATTCTGAAGACTAGACTTGAATGGTGGCTAGAAAAGAACAAGGCATTTCCAGCATCACAATTTGGCTTTAGAAGAGGATTGGGTACTACTGATTGTTTGGCTCATTTGGTAAGCGATATCCAGCTCACATTTTCTGAAAACCACTATCTCGCATCGCTTTTCATCGACATATCTAGCGCCTATGATAACGTTGTCCCTGGCCTATTGTATGACAAATTGCTGAAACTGGATATACCCAATAGATACGCTGGTGTTCTGGTGAATCTATTTATCAACAGAAGAGTTTACATGCGCTGCAATAACAGAGTTCTAGGTCCAAGGATAGTACATAGGGGACTACCTCAAGGCTCAGTCCTCAGCCCTTTACTCTTTAATATGTACACTCTAGATCTACATACAATGGGAATAGAATGTAGTATTCTACAGTATGCTGATGACTTTTGCTTCTACGTAACAGATAAAATATACGATCGATGCATCCACCTTCTCAAGGTAGTCATGTACTACTGCAAGCGCTACTTCTCTGAACAAGGCCTGGACATATCCCCAACCAAATCTGCTGTGACTTTCTTTTCTCGTCATCGATTACCTCCATGCAGTAGCCTAGCACTGGGTGACGTGGACATCCCTGTTAGAAATAGTCATACATATCTAGGCATTACCCTGGACTCCAAATTAACTTGGAACGAACATATAAACAAATGCCTTGTCAAATGCGAAAAAAGCCTGAATGTCTTGAAGGCTGTAAATAGACGTAGATGGGGAGCTGACCCTAAAATAAATCTATTATTCTATAGGGCATACACAAGATCTATCCTAGATTACGGCTGTTTCTTCTATGGCTCAGCTACAAAATCACGCCTGGTTAAACTCGACAGATTACAATTCAAAGCACTAAGGATGACGTTGGGTGCTTTAAGGTCTACGCCAACTGCCACTCTCTTAGCAGAATGTCAGGAAGCTCCATTAAATTTAAGAAGATTATTATTAGCAGAAAAATTCATCGTTAAATGCAAATTCAATGGACAAACTGAAATTCTTAAGAAATTATCCCATCTAACCAGATACAACCTTACTCTGCCTTGGTGGAATAACAGAAACTCGCCTACACTAGCCGACGCTTTTCCGAATATCTCGTCTTATCGCATCATGGAAGAGGGAGTTCCATTCTTCATGTCCGAGTACAGCATCTTGTTCCCAAATCTTGACATTCGCTTTCCCAATATTGATACCGTATCCTCAGCTCGGGGTTCGATAGACCAGCTTCTGGAAAAATTTGACAACCCCTGCAAAATATTCACAGATGGATCTAAGACCGAACAAGGAGTGGGTTGCGCTGTATTCGTCCAGAACAACCAACAAGCTCTAAAGTTTAAACTAAACGAAATATGCTCCGTTTTTAGTGCCGAATTGAAAGCTGTAGAACGTTCCCTCGACTGGATAATTTCTAATCACGCTATGTACCAACACTACATCATCATGTCAGATTCACAGTCTTCCCTCCTCGCACTGCAATACTCATCCATCCATATATATGCTAATAGTATCATCACCTCCATTTTAGAGAAGACACTAAAACTAAAGGAAATGGGCAAATCAGTTACATTTATTTGGGTGAAAGCCCACGCACATATAGACGGTAATGAAGAAGCAGACAGATTGGCCAAGAAAGCGGCATTGACAGGACAGGAACTGGAATCTATCTTCCGATGGGATGTTATTTCCTGTAGAAAAAACAAAATGAGATCAAATTGGGAGTCAGAATGGGAAAATTCTTGCAGAAAAAGTAATAATCAGTATTATAAAATACACCCAAATCTCCCCAAGAATGATATGAGTCAAAGAAGCCACTCTAATAGATGTATATACTCTATGTACTTCAGATGCCTTGTTGGACACGCTACAGTGAAAGCGTATCTACATCGATTTGGTCTTGAGCAATCTGACATATGCAGTTGTGATGGAAACCGTGACGATTTAAACCATTGGCTATTCCAGTGTCAGTCCAATGCACGTGCCTCGGAATACCTGTTAAAGTCTTTAAGTGCTTTACGAGTCCCATTGCCCCAAAGCCAAGTTTCTCTTTTCTACCTAGGTACCAGAAATATATTAGTTCGTTCTACCCTATGGGAGTTTTTAAAGAGATGTAGACGAAAAATTTAATCTCTAATTCTGGATGGAGGCTGTAAGAGTGATGCGTGAATGAAATTATAAAGATGTTTCCTCTGTCTATCCCTATGTGTTATAAACCTCCTATCCGTTGCCTGTGTTGTTTGTCTCCTTATAGTCGCTATGACGGGCACCTTAGCGTGAAGCGTGTGTCCCTGTTATTCCTCATAGTCGAGTCTTCAGCATTTTCCGTGTTGTTAGGGCACTGCATGTATGAGTGTGAGTATTAGCTGGATGCGTTTGTTATTGTTTTGTTTATAATGAGGTCTATGACTAATTACAGATAGTGAAACATATTGCTGTTCATGTGACCATGAACTGCTTGTAACATCACATTCGTGGCTGAATGGGTTCATCGACCCAAAGCCAATATTTATATAAAAAAAAAAAAAAAAAACTCTCTCTCTGTTGCCTTCAGTATCGGCGATCATTAAGAGGGCAGTTTACAACCGGCCTGATTGATTTTTTAATTATCATCATGTACTTAATGATATTCAATTTGGATTTAGACCATCAAAATCAACTGAATTGGCAATTTTCCACGCATTTAGATATATATTGATAAGAATTACAGGGTCGTAGGATTGTATTTTGACCTCTCAAAAGCAATTTGACATCCTTAATAACAAATGTGTACTTTCCAAGTTACAGAACTATGGTATGTGCAGATTTGCTGGCATCATACTTAAAACATCGAACCCGGATTGTTTGCATAATAAGGGATGGTCAACATTTTTCTGATGCCGTGAAGTTGCAGCAGGGTGTTCGCCTGGGGATATTGGGACATCTATTCATACATTATGTGAATGACCTTTTTGCTGATTTTTAGGAGGGCATACTTTGTCAATATACTGATGATATATCGGTGCTCTTGGCAGATCTTTCTTTAAATAACCTGTCAAGGAGATGCTGATTGGCAGCTTCAGATATGTCAATAGTCTGTTGATAACAGGTCTTCTTGAGTCTTCAAAAAGAAGTAATACTCAGGATTCATTACGAATACAACTTGATAATAAATCCATTCCAATTCCAAAATCGGTTTGTTTTATGGGGATTATTATTCATCCCTGTTTGACCTGAATAGTTAACATAGAATCCCTTATTCTTGATTAAGCAGTACCTGTGCTATGGTACATAGACTAAGGAATGTTGTATCACTTCAATGCATTTGTATCTACTACTTTGCCCATATTCAATCAGCTTGAGCTATGGGATTTGCTTTTGCGGCTCCTCAAGATATGCAAACAAAGAGTTCATTGAATAAAAGAGAATAATCAGATCCACTGTAGGTTGGACGCCTCGCACTTCATGTAGAGAACATTCCACACAGTTAGATATTGAAAAGTACCATCTTTGTATTTTTTATCCTCAATTATGTTAGTTAATAAGAATCCACACCTTTTCACATAGAATCAAAATCAATATACCAGTGATATGGTGATGATGGCAAGAGGTGATCAGCAACTCAGGGCGCCTACACATAGCTCATTGTTTTATAAGAATCATCCATACTTAATGGCTACTCAAACATATACTTTGCTTGCCGGCTAATTTAAGCCATTAATTGTGTTAACAAATTTCTAAAGGTCAAAATTGAGTATGAAGAGCAAAGCTTTTACTGTTTCAATTATTAGCGATTGTTTTTTTATTTATTTTCTTGTTTTAAATTATTTTAGATATTTCAATATTTACTTATGTTATTACATTTGTGATCTTTTTAATAATATAGTATTTGTCATATTACTGAGTCTGTGTACATATGTATCTTACAAGACTATGTCTTACCAATTCAATATCTACATAATGCAGATTTTTGTTGTGACAGTGCTTTTTGATCATTAACTTTGCTGGAAATTAAGGATGTTTATCATTATTATTAGTATAACTTTTTGTGGTTAGGTTATAAAAATAATGACTGTCTCAAGCGTTCTACGGGTGAAATCAATTGGACGGGGCCGAAGAAGATGACCCTTTACATGCTAGCAACTTACCATCATAGAAAGAATTTCCATCAATTTCCAGCTCGTATTTTTTTTTAACTATCAAAAAAAGAAAAACTACCATCTTGGGCATTCTAAAGATGAAAACAACCCTCTGACAGGGTCGGAGCGGATGACCTTTTGCATACTAACAACCCCACTAACTACCTATCACAGGAATGATTTCCCCCAATTTCCAAGCTGTAACTATTTTTCTAGCTAAGCCAAAAAACAATAACTGCCGATTTTGTCATTCTAAGGGTGAAAACAACCCCTTCGACGAGATCGAAAATAATCCTTCTCATAGGTACAAATTCCAGCTTACTATTTTTCTGGTTAGATCGGCACGAAAAACAAAAACTATGGTCCTCAGCATATTAAGACTGAAAATAACCCCTCCAATGGGGCCTAAGAAAATGAACCATGCCTGCTGACAACTACTTATCATCAGAATCATTTACACTGATTTTTTGCCTGTAACTATTTTTCTGGCTAGGTCAAAACAATGAAATACTAAATTCTTGGGTGTTCTAAGAATAAAAGCTACCCCTTCCATGGAGCTGAAGAAGATAACCTTTAATGTGCTAACAACTACTCCTGATAAGAATTATTTCAACTGATTTTCCTCCTGTAACTTTTTCTCATTAGATCTAAAAAGTTAAAAAGTAATGTCTAGTTAGTATTAAGGGTTAAAGCTATCCCTAATAACTAACAATGAAAAAAAAGTTTCTGCCAATCCCCAGTAGTGGATGCAAAAATTGCTGCTGAAAGATGAAAGGTGGAAATTGGCTGCCAACTTCACACAGGTATCACTGCTTAACCATGCTCGTGTTGAATACAGCGCCTGCCAAAGCAGGAATTACCTATAACTGGTCTATGAACTAGACATCTACTGTCGCTATTTTCATTGCATTTAATGTACCAAAAGATCTAAGAACTATACGAAAATATAAATTTGAGAAAAATATTAATATGTACTTAAATTTTGTGTAATTTACATCCATCACTGTTTAGCTATGAGATAAACAATGTTCTCAGGACCAGAGCTGACAAGCATGGTTCAGAGAAATTGAATTGTTATACTATTCTATTGTACCATTATAAGTTGCAAATAAATGTTTTTCAAAAACAAAACGAAGGTTAGATATGTAAAATATTAATGAATTTTTTTTATCTAATTTATTTTGGCGTCATTATTTCTTCTGAATTGCTCTGAAGTAGATCCAAAAAAAACGTCATTACGACTAAGTTTTTGATGAAGCCTCCATACGTAAGTTCATCCTAATATTTTAAAAAACAAATATAAATGTAAGTAATTAAAATGTAAGTGGAGTGAGTCCCATTTCTACTTCCTTGTAGTCTTTTAGAAAATAAGTTACGTCTGAGGGGCCCAGGGATCTTGGAACTAATAAGCCAATCAAAGCGTACCTTAATTTTTTCCGTGTTCTCTTTGATCTTCTCGTTTTGCGCCTGCAGTTCGTGATTGATTCTCATTACTTCACTCTTCATGATCTTGATCTCGTTGTCCAGGAGACGAGTGCGGCTGATTATTTCATCAGTGGACATCCGGAGCACCTCCTCATCCAAACATTCTTCTCCATCATCCCATATAGATTTATCTTCTAGGGTTGACATCCTTATAAACCTTTCTAAAACAAAGTATTTTTAGAGTAATCACAACCTAACAATTTTTGTCTTATCATGAATTTTAAACGAAAATGAAAACTCACAAACACCACAGATCAGAATTTTAATCGACAAACCACAAAACACACACTTGTCACTTGTACGCTGACATTGAAAATCACATCACAGAAGATACAATTCCCTGTTATCTAAGGGAAACATATTGACGTATGTCATTGTTTTCAAACCATTTTCATCTATTTTAACATGTTTGGGAATAATGAAATCAAAATACGAAATATTAAACACAAATATAAACAAACATTACATTACATTACATCTATATATCCGTGATAGAACAATTCAGTGAATCGCAAAAATGCAGTTGCACTAATTACAGCTAATTTTTTTCACATAAACATGGCTGACATGTCACCAGGTTCTTCCACAGGTCTCACAGTTTATACGCCTCTGCGACCGGTTTCTCATGCCGTGCCCCATGTCAATGTTTCAGTCGTGTACTCGTGTTTTGTGTTAGTCGATAAGACGATATTCTTATTTTGTCCCTATATAAATATGTTCTGTGGTGAGTTTACCCAATTTCTGTTTTTGTAGAAGTATTGTAAAGTTAATTGTTTATTCAAGTGCAATATGATGATCATATTATGTACAAACTTACTTTGGTTTTTATAAATAAAGATTTCCTCACAATCATGATTGCTCTGCATACTCCATAGCTAACCCTATATGTTCTGTTTGTGTGTGTGTGGAGGGACATAATAGCACAGCGTTGTATGAACTATTTATTTTGCCGACATGAAATTTTGATGTTGTGCCACTACTAAATTCATTAATACTCCATCTATCGAAAAATTTAGAACGACTCTACTGAAAACAATCCGATGGCATCTGACAACACTGGATTGGTTCAGCCAAACCTGTGAGCCAAACTCGACCCGCTTATTGCATGACATACCAAATAGTGATGGGCAATTGCGAGAGATTTGTATAATCGAGATATTATTCGATGGCTAATTTCCATAATCGATCATGAAATTAGTATTCGAATGATTTTCATAATCGAATGATTCACTACTGATTTGTAGTAGTAGTAGTGACGATTGACTGCCGACCGAGAGATGTCTCGAATGATTAGTAATTAGGTTATCCCACTCAACTCATGCTGCCAGTAGACGTTAGTGTTAGTATTAGACATTAGTTATTCTGTGCGGTCAGCTGTGTATTTTCAGGTGGGCGGATCATCAGTGCAGTGCGAGTAACGGTGGGTTTATAAACTCAACTAAACTAAAAATTAACAAATTACAGTTAACAATTAAGGATGAAGGGTGTGTATAAACTTTAACTAACAATTAAGAATTATGTTTGGTATTGATTGCTTTAAAAAATAATATCAAAAATGTCTGGAGTCATTATATCATAGCAGTGAAACGATATATCATCGCAACAAAACTACTGCCGAGAAAGCATGATCCATTGATATATTGGAAGGACCATGAACGCCTTTTACCTGAATTAGCAAAAAAAATATCTGTCAATGCCAGCCACGTCAGTTCCGTCGGAGAGATTATTTTCGAAATCTGGATATGTTCTTCAAGAGAGAAGAAGCAGATTAGCATCCAAAAAATTGAATGAAATTTTGTCACTCAACGCCAACATTCAGATTTAGCATTGGTTATAAAATACAGACTTCATTTACTGCATGATCTCCTTATGTTGACCAAATACTAGTGGATAAGTAAGATTGTTGAGATATATGCTATATAAGATTGTTGAGATATATGCTATATTTTTCATATGTACTTATATTTTTCCTGCTTGTTATTTTTAGAAGACACTTTTTAATTTTAGCACAATTTCTGATCATAATTGTTCCAGTATTTTGTTTTAACAGTATTCAACAAAATATGTTTATTACATATATATCTATTATTGATAAATTTTACGAAAATATTATTTATTTTATACGAAGTATATATTTTATTTCGGAAACTGTTATAATTTAAGTTAATAAACAATATGTTATCAACCTTTGATTATTATTTAGCATCACCGTCGATTATTTAACATCAACAGAACGCAAGCGTCACCACAGGGTCTCAGCATAATTCGTCTTTTACCGAGGAACGAATGAAATCCATTTACTAATTAGTAGTCAACCGGATATCTCGAGACATTTTCTCGAATGATTCACTACTAATTTAGTATTACTAGTTGCCGTTGTGTGGTGTCGATTGATTACCGACCGAGAGATGTCTCGAATGATGAAATATGAACAATTCAGTTTTCCATAACTCGCTGGAGGGATATGATTAGTAGTTAGGTTATCTCACTCAACTCATGCTGCCAGTAGACGTTAGTTTTGTGTATTTTCGGGTGTGTGCTTTACATAAGGTTTGTTCTGGTTCTCAGTCCCAGAACGGTTCTATGACAGTTCGCGTACTGCGCAGAACTAGATGCGCAATAACTCAGTTCAAGAATGGTTCAATTATCCGTCCTAGAACGGTTCGATGTATGAATGAACCAGAACAGCTTTTTTTAGTTGGAACCGTTAGAACCAGAGAATCGATCGTTCTACGCCTGGTCGACTCGGACTCAATAATATGGTTTATGGACTTTTGATTGAACTTGATACTAAAAGATCCATATCAATATAATATGTAAACTATATTCACCACACAATCAGCAAAATCAAATAAAACCCACAGAATATATATAAACAGCCAAGTTAGTGACAAATAACTGACATCTAACCATCACAAAACAAATTTTGCCGATTCAAATACGATACATTATATATATTATAAATACATTACAGGCCCATTACTAGGGTTAGCAAAACAATTAGACAGAAAAAATACACAAAGTGTGCAGTCGTATTATAATCCTAAAACGGTCCAAAACTGGTTCTTGCTCCCGAGAAGGTACTGATTTCGGACGGTTCTCGGACAATCCTAGAACCGTCCGAGAAAAACCAGAACGCAGGATTCACAGTTAGCAAACAGTTCGAACAGAACCAGAACACCCGATTCTTAATACGCATCCTCAGTACACTTCTAGGACGGTTCGCGGCGGAACCAGAACAGAGCCATAATGTTTTAATGGTTCTCCAAGATTTTATTGAAATCATCGTCGGACTGTCAGATTTGACTGCTAAAAAGGCCACCCAGATTACTTGCCAAATAACCACCTTGTCCTATCATGGATACAAAAGTAGAGCTCTCAAAACTACCATACTATCTAATCCTACCTACTTATTTTTCTATTAAATTATGTTTTCATTTGTTGTGTCTTAAGAAATAAAATTGTTTATCACATGAAATATCTTAAGGACATTTTGACGGCGATGGTTAAGGTTTTGTAGGGGTTTCCCTTAACACGAGTGTAAATGCAGTCACCAAAAAAATATGTCCCCTCTAAGACGGGCACAACAAACATAATTTGAGAGTAAAATAACTAGATAGGATAGATAGTATGCTAGTTTTCAGAGCTCTAGTTTTGTATCCATGATGCTTTTCGGGAGAGCCACAAATGGCCCAAAAGGGATGGCTGTTTTTGGCCCAAAGTTCATTTGCTCCAATCGACAAAAGCTCCAGCCCGACGTCACCCGAAGCGAACTGTTTGTTTACTCCAATGTTTACTCCCTATCTGGGAAAGCCACAAATGGCCCAAAGTGCATTTGCTCCAATCAGCCGATGCGCCATCGGACGTCTTCGGTCGGGTTTTGTCGCAAGAGAGATGGCGAGAGAAAGCACAGGAAGCGAAACTTTGGCATGTACTAGTGATGGGTGTTGCTTAGTTTGCGACCGATTCGATCGATTAATAATTTTTCTGGTACCGATATCGTTAAACGACGGTACTCTACAGTGATGCCAATTTGGCTATTTTATAGCTAGATCTAGCTATTTCGCGCCATGGTTTAGCTAGTAAAATATCGTCTAGCTATCTAGCTATTTTGTCTAGCTATTTCCATTTTCCGTTTTATTTCCGTTTTATGGTTGCTTCCTCCATCTATGCTTTGACTGTTTTGCGAAGCTATGGGAGCAATCGTTTGTGTTTGTTCGTGCTCTACGAGTGTAGTTGGGGTGTTTTGTGGTGTATCATAAAAATGTAGTGTCAACTGTTAATTGTCATGTCGCATATCGTCAATTTGTCATTTGTCAGGTATCGTTCCCCCGCTTTAGCGGATCCGTTATAAATACAATTTAAAAAAATTTTCAATTTGAAAAAAGAAAATCAACGATAGGTATACGATTGTACCAATTTTGGATACTGGATTAACTCTAATCTGTAAGTTTAAAACATATAGTATTGTCAGGTGAAAGGCAAAAGGTGAATTGTGTAAAATTTTTATATCTTTAATTTATTTTATATGTATAACGTTTGTGAGAATACATTTGTTTTGTTTTTTGTTCATATTTTAAATCTTATTCCCAATCCACACTCATCATTTTTATTTAAATTTCAAATTTCAGTGCAGTTATCAATGACAAATTTGACAATTCACTCATGACATAAAACATAGAATTGTCAAGATAACCGTCATAATTTTATATTGTCATTTGTCTGTGTTATTCTGTTGGAATTTGTCAATTAAATTTTTGATCGAGCTTCCCTTACGTTCGAAAAAAGTAAATATATTCTGTAATAGGAATGAAATAGACACCGAAAAAAATTCTAGCTATTTTCTAGCTATTTTTAGACAGTACTCTAGCTATTTAAATTCCAAGGAGTTGGCATCACTGGTACTCTACGCGAAAGTGCCAATGTCCTTTACGCCTTAATAAATACATATGGAATGCTAGTCGTTCAGATCCTCCTCCAAAGAAATTTCATCTATTCCCTAGAAATCCAGAACAAAGGCAACTGTGGCGTAATTCTTGTGGAATGGTATCTGTGAATAGTGATAATTTTTATGTTTATGAAGACCACTTCTGACCATCAGATTACATTAACCCTCAATTACTTCGTTTAGCTTCTCGTGCAGTTCCAAGGGACATTGGTCTAGTTACAGGGGAATTTCTTATTAGTTCAAAACTTTCTCATTTATCAAAGCAATGCTCTGTTGGTTTCTCTTGATCAGCAGAAAAAAACATACAAACAGCTATGTAAGTTGACTCCCAGCCATTTTTATTTCAAAGATTCATATATAAAGATGAAAGTTAAAATGGCAGCTCAAATACTTAGCCAAACAGTTGCAGCATCATAATTCATTAGAAACATTTGTTGTGTCTGTCGATTTACTTGGTGAAGCACTGCAAACAACAGAGATTGCAAGACAAATAGATCAACTGTTTGATTGGTTGAATGGTCAACTTTGAGAGCAGTGCATGGTAAGAAATGTTTGTGTGTCAAGTAATGTAGGATTTCTAATACATATCCAACCTGACACCAATTCATTGTAGCTTTAAAAATTGTAATTGTTAATAACTCCTTCCCCATTGACTAAAACAAAAAAATGCAGGGATGATTCATCTGTAGCCCTTGGTCACTTTGCATTGTTTTTAAAACAGAATTGCTTAGATAAACTGCAGTTACCTAGTGGTCCCACAGCCAGCTGTAATTGTGAAGCTGAGTCTTCCATACCTGAAAACAATGTGAACCCTGCTAGTTCCTATGTTACTAGCTTCTGGAGCAAATTGATGAATCTAAATGTGAATCAATTAGGGTAGCACTTTTTTCAGAAGATAATGACTGAAGCGCAGTTGAATGTGTTTATTTCAAGGAATATGATAATAAACAAAGGCTGACCTATGCGAATGACCAACTAGCCCATCTACTTGATGAAGTCCACACAAAGCTTACAGTATTTTGGACCAGTTTGGTCATTTGTCCAATGTTGAAGCCATTTTCAGAGACTAGCTAAACAAACAGCTAGAAAATTTTCAGTTATGTAAGGATCATGGGCGCCGCCACATAAGGGCAAGGGGGGGCCCCTGGATTTTACACAGAACACAAATTCTGATCGAATGCCACACATAAGTATTATAAAATTGAACTTAAAATGGCAAAAAGGAGCCCCAGATATTATTGTTTCGCTTATGCGCAGGTAAATGATATCTTGGTTTGTACCTAATGGTAAATTTGGCATCGTCGCGTGCGTCGCATAAAAGCGTAACGGATAAAATTAAAAACGAAGCGCAGGCCTGACTGAACCATTCAAAATTCGGAAGATTTACCGTCACCGTCGCTCGTCAGCAGTATTCAGCTTGTCGAGTACGTGGGAAAGGATCTCGCGTGGCACTGCGTGTCTATTATAATATTATTATAGTTACGTAGTGCAAGGTAATGTAATAATACGAGTTCACGAATATACATTTATTTAACTAATCGCTCGAGGGATTTATTGTTTATCGTGCGCTGGATGCCAAAGTTATTATAGATACCACCATAAAATATAGGAAGGTAACTTTGATATATTCAACTCAATTATTGTTATATTAATTATATTTTGTCATTTGCATTACAGTCTATAATTTACAGAATAAATATAATTAAAGCATGGATATTCGGGAATTTTTCAAAGCGAAATCCTCAACTTTAAGCAAATCCAA
Source organism: Bruchidius siliquastri (assembly GCA_949316355.1). NCBI lineage: Eukaryota > Metazoa > Arthropoda > Insecta > Coleoptera > Chrysomelidae > Bruchidius > Bruchidius siliquastri. The sequence goes on from OX438529.1 coordinate 24,848,196, forward strand.
GGATGAAGCAAATAATGAAAGTCCACCAAAGAAAAAGAACAAGTCCAAGTCAACTAATGAGCAGTCCGTTATTGAACAGGAGTCTACTGTTGTGCAGAATGGCTCGTCCTCGTCGAACACAACTAGGGAAGTGCAAGAGAAGGACAGTAATGACTTAGGTAACTACATTTAGGTTTGCATCAACGAGTAAGCGATTTACAAAAATATAATTTTGTTTATGTTTCCTTATGATTTGCCAAAGAAACAAATTATATTTGCTTTTTATTTTTGTGATTTTTATTTATTTTTTCTTTTGAGTTTTATATAAAAATAAGTAATATTAGGATTTCTTTTTAGAAAATAAATGTATTTTTTCAAGTTTGCTGTTTTAATCATGTTCAACTAAATATATTACTATACGCGTATATCTTTTTTGTAAATTTATTTATTTATTTATTTCTACACCATCTAACAGATATATCCATTCACAAGATGGGACAAAGTATGTGAAATTATACAATATAGAAAGAACAATAATAATACGATAGAAAAATTGAGGTAATACACATGAAGTTGAAATAGCACCAAATAAATTAAACAGCAAACTTTTGTACAAAAACATCTACAGTTCGGTTAAGATTACTCATATTGCACATAACATGTGGAGGAGAATATTTCAGGCAGTCTGTACGAGGTGAATCAAGGTAAAAAGTTACATTCTGGCGAGAGTTTACTCTTGGCACGTGGAAATTTAGTTTGTGTAAAAGCTCCCTACAATCTATTAGATTATTGATCGGTTTATAAAGGAAGCGTAGTCCGTGCATTTCTCGTCCATGTTTGATAGACGCAACAGAAAACATTTCAAGTAATCTATCTTGTGGAAAACCAATTGGCGGATAGGTTCCGTAAGATTTGAAATGTAAAATTTTTAGAAAATGCCTCTGCACAGACTCTATTTGATGAATGTACTTATTGTGGTAAGGATGCCAGACACACGACGCATATTCAAGCTTAGATCTGACCAAAGAGAAATATAATAGCTTGATAGTGTAAACATATGTCATGTCTCTTCCGTTTCGCATAACAAAACCTAACATTTTGTTGGCAGCAGCAGTTATATTATTTATGTGAGCTATAAAAGCCAGCTTTTACAGCTTTAAATTTAATGTTGTTGAAAGGAAACTGGTGGCAGGTAGTGGGTACTGACAGTATACTGACCATTGCTCGTAAGGCTCTTCCCTGTAATATAATGCACGGCCTTTAATTTTAAAATAAATGCCCCCCCCCTAAAGTTTTTCCTGGCGGCGCCCATGGTAAGGATCATGATATTGTAAAAGATATAATTGATAAATGCATTAAACTGACAATATTCAAGTATGTTTGGGAAAGAAACACCCTAAAAAACTCTGTGATGGCCATTCAAGGAAAATGAAAACTTCAAGGCTATGTAAATCCTCATTTTTGAGATTATTCAATGATTTTTTTTCTTTTTTTCTATAAACGTAAAATTTTTGTTTAGTTATTGACATTGTTCTAATTACTTATTTAATAGTTTCAATATACATACATCTATCATTGTTATTTGGAATAACTTTTATGGTCTATTTTATTGTGATATAATAATTATTGTGTATGTAAATATGTATCAACAAGAAATCTATACTTTTTACATTACAGATTTCAAAAATCTTTATTTTAGTTTACACAGAAATTGTTTTTGTTGATTGTTATCCTTTTCATGGTATAAGTTTTTGAAAGTTTTACTTATGATGATATTTTGGAATTATCTCTAAGGAACCATCATAGTTTGATAGTCGCTTGTGAAGGCTCTTGTTTTTTCATTCCCTAATATTGCAAATGCGGCCCCAATTTTCTAGAATAAATGCTCTAAAAAAAAATTTATTCGTGTTATTTTCCTCTCTTAGAAAATCGTTTCGTATACGTCCATTGAGTGGTCCAGGGTTTTCTTAATAGCAAAGTTCCTTTTGCTGTTTGGAAATAGATTTCAAACCACTTTTCAATTAAAAATAAAGAAATAACCTCCCAAAAGTACGGGTTTTGACAGTTGACATTTGAAGGAAAATCAGGCAACCGTGTCGACACTGTACACCGTCTGTCGTTGATTCTTCTATTTTTTTTATTAAAAAATGATATATTACGAACTACGTTGGCCGACATGCTAGTGTTGCCAGCCAAAATGTATTGAGTTAACGTTCTTTTACCTTATATATTCTGTGGTTTGTGATACTTTTGACTGCTCTGAGCTCTCATAGTTGAATCTGTGGTTAAATCCCTCTAACCTGTGCACCTAACTGCTATTTATTCATAGTTCAAATATATACCTACCTAAAAATGGTACTAACAGAAAACGTAAATCTCCCTAGTGAAGGAGACTTGACTGTGCAAGAAATAAACCTCTCAGGCCCAGCTTTGAAGGCAGGCGCATTTCACTTGGGCAAAGTCTGCGAGTTTGAGAATAATGTGAGGTTATAGATTACCTAATCATTTTCCTTTTTTGATAGTTTTTTTTCCAGGAGTTTGTGTTGTGTAGAGATGAGTGGAGAGACCCCAGAAAATGTTTAGCTGAAGGCAGGGCCGTCACGAATTGTTCGTTGAACTTTTTCAGACAGGTCAAGATCATATGTGCTGATGAATTCATGCAGTATACACATTGTCTAGATAAATCTAGCCCAGATCAGAAATTCACACCGTAAGTACTATAATAAAGAAATTTTATAGCAATACATCATACTCTGAGAGCCTTTATACACCTTTGGTACTCTCAAGGTTACCTTAATGTAGTAGTAGTTTTTTTTTTGGAGGGGGATAGCCGAAGTGTGGGGGTCTCCACCGGCTACCGTCATGATTACACAGTAGTAGATAGTACACCCGTTGGCATACGCACTAAAACCCAAACCTCCGAACGCCAACCGCCACCGCGGAACTGTTTAACACAATACTTCACGATGGCGGCCTTGTGGCTGGCGCCTACAATCAGGTTTGCCCAACCCATAAGAACCAGAATGCGGGCACTATTGCCAGCGCCCACAATCAGGCTCGCACGTTTCGGGCCACCTGCTGTAGTTCCCTTTCCTCTGATTTTTTCTCCCGTAGAATCATCTCTACAAATCCCGCCACAGCATTCCAATTCTGAGGGGATCGAACCATGCAGTTCACTATGGTACCTGGCGCAACAACTTCGCCCAGGGTCATCATCATTGATGCCCTCCACACGTTCCATCTTTCGCCGGTAAAGAACGTGTGTTCTGGTCCATCCACTGCACCTGGACAATAAGTGCAGTTAGGCGAGTCGAGTAGAGTCCTTTTGTGTAGATAGCTGTTGAAGTGACTGTGTCCCGACAGAAACTGGGTGAGATAAAAGTTGATCTCACCCCATTTCCTGTCATGCACCGGTGCCACTTGTCTAATTAGGGTGTGAGTGCATTTGGCTACCTGTGTATCTTGCTCCCACCGTTGTTGCCAGCTGTCCATCGTCTTTTGATGTTCTTCATTCCGCACTGCAGCGGCTGGTGTTGACTCCTCTTTTCTCCGATACTGGCGCTCTTTTGCCAGCAAGTCTATCGGTGAATGTAGTAGTAGTAGTAGTAGCAGTGGGGAGACAAAGCCCGGAAAGTCGGCCACTTTTGGCCCTTTTTGCCGACCCCGAATCCCAAAGACCGTCACTAAAAAAAAAATGTAAGTAATAGGGTAGTTGCTTTGTTCAGTGTGTGACAGATCAGTTTTAACTTTCGGCTGAAGACATGGTTTGATTAACAAAAAATATAGTTTTTTGATTATTATGAGGTACTTGCGCCTAATAAGGCCCACCTTAGTTTTATTGCCCTGAAAAAATACAAATCATATATTTAAGGAACTCTTTATTTTCACCTACATAATAGTTCAGGGTCTAACCTCTATCTAACCACAGCAAAATGTTACATAGTACTATCAAAGCCAAAAAATTCAACTATTAGGAATTATCCAGCAAAGGTCCTTATTTAGAACACATTGTCTAATAAGGCTGCTCAGCTATACCTAATAAGGCCACCATTAGAAAAATAGAATATAGATAGACTTTGGACTGAAATCAATCACTTAAACATATACCAGAACTTCAATAAACTGATTGATACATAAATAAAATAAAGTGATCCTGTGAATTTCATATTAACCATAAAAACAAAGAATTTGTTGACCAATTGTTTCTGAAAATGAATACTCAACTAAACCAATGGCACATCAGAAACTAGTTAGTACAAACATATACATAAAGACATCTCAATTATCTCTAGTAACAAAGAGATAAACATACTTAAAATCAATAGTGAAGAGGCATTATGCAATGTAAATGACAAGTTTGTGATGAACCCACTCTTACTCAACAGAGATAAAACTGATAGCATTGTATTCTCTATGAATAACAACTAAATCAATGGTAAATCAACAAAATACTTAGGATTATTACTTGATGATAGACAGTCTTGGAGCAATAATATTGACTACCTTCAAAACAGATTACCTAAATATATTTTCTTCATACATAATTTCAAAAAAGTGCTGAGCTTTGATATACTCTGTTCAAGCTATTTTTTTTTTAAATTTTTCTAAGAGAAAATAAGTCAGTGAGAAATCCTTTAATAATTGATTTGTATAACTATCTCTCTTTTAATGTAAGAAAGCTTAGTTACAGTCCCTCCAAGACCACAAAAGAGAATTTCTTTTAAAACATTGCTTTTATAGTGACAATGAGTTTAAATGTACCACTTGTAATTTATGAAATATTTTGTATCTTTGTGACAATTCACCTGTATTCTGTACTTCAGTGAAAATAAAACAACAACTACTACTACTAGTCATAACAAAACCAAAGACAGCATTGTATTGAAAAATAATTCTATTCTATGGGCTATAATGTTCTGTTGTTTGAAACTTGTAGACAAGGTGGATTTATCAAAAGTTTGATTTCGGACTTCCATTGTCTATAAAATTTTGAGTATCACGACGTTTCGATTGATGTGCTATCTTCAATCGTCTTCAGGTGAACAGTTCACCTGAAGACGATTGAAGATAGCACATCAATCGAAACGTCGTGATACTCAAAATTTTATAGACAATGGAAGTCCGAAATCAAACTTTCTATAATGTTCTCATTCACTACCAAAATGAAGAATTCATTGATACCATTGAAGCGTTTCGAAGATATTTCGAAAAAACTCGGCAATACAAAAAAAAAGGCGGCTTATATTTTTCGATAAATTAATTGCATATACAGAAAACAAATACTACTCACTTGATAAGTTAATTTTTGAGTTGAACTCTCGATATAAATTCATACTTTCCATAATCCACAGCAATTTTTGGAGCAAGCACTATGTAAAATACGTCAGGTCACTTTCAAATCTATACGAAATTTCGCAAATTGACGTAGATCCTCTTTACGACATTACTTAACCGACTCCATATTGTAAATGTCAGTTAAGGTGGAGGTTCCGCTGTCTGACGCTGTTGCCAAGATGTGCACCTTGGATATCTCCTTTGAAAGTTGAAAATAATTCATTTATATAAAATTAGGATTCAAAATTATATCATGCAATTAATTCAAATATCTCGTAGCACTGGGTCCATAACACTCAGAATACGCTTTTGCATATGTTGTAAGCCGGGCAGCCCAAATTGGCAATAAAAATCTGGGATGACGTTTTGATTTCATTTTAAATTACATTCATACAATAATATGACAAGCTCCAGTCTTACATTGTTGCCATTCTTAGACTCTAATCCGACCATTCATCAGTATCGTTTGTACGGTAGACCGGATATATCGTGCATTGTTATAAGGATATTTAGCTTCAGTATTAGTATGCTGACACTGAATCTCAAAAAGTATGTATAGTCGTGGGATAAAAATATTATTTATATATGATAGAACACCTATTATTTTAAGATTTTCGCTCCTCGCCTGATTTTTTTGTTTTTTTTGTAGATAACTCCGCCATGATTGAACCGATTTCCAAAACCTGCAAAGCTTTTTCGTCATTATCATATTGGTAAACTCATATCAGTTTCATCAAAACCAAAAAAGTATTTTCTGAGTTGTGGAAGGTCCACGGATTACCAGACGGAGTACAAAAGACAGACCGACGGAGATAAGTGACAAGTTTTTCGTAATTTATATGTCATGGAACATAAAAAACACAAAATATCTCGATTTCGACAATTTTCGTGATTGCAATAGTTCTCTGCCAATTGGCGTGGAAAGCAAAAGAGGTCACTTGGCAACAAATAACTTACAAGTGGCAGTAACTTGTATTACGCTTTCTCCTCGACCATATAGGTATCTTTTAAAATTTCATGCTCTCAAGTATTCTGGTAAATTTTTATATTTTCTCAAATCGGCCATCTATTTGGGGTTACAGCAAACCAACCCTACATGTTCGAATAAGAGCGCTTATTTCAAAATATTTTTTGATAACGGCAAGTGAAGAAGATAATGTCCCTAATGACTCTTTGGCTTCTAAGGTAGATGGAATTATAAATCTTAGTAATAATCGCTTTTTTTACTTCTAGGTGTAGAAAGACACAAGCAGTATTTGATAAGTGCATGAAAGACAATTTGGGAATAGAACGTCCTCCTTATGACCACTTTGCTCGTGTGCATGTCCACAAAACTGCAAGACCTCGTCCTTCGTTGGAGGGCTCCGCTGTCTATGATGTCACTCCTGGGCTGCCTCCAAATGCACCAAAACCAGAAGCAAAGTATGGATCAAGATATTTATTTATGTGGTAGTTGAGAAATATTTAGTTACCATGTATTAGCTGAGAATAAACTATGTTATTATTTTATTTGGATACATTTTTTGATAAGATTCTTCCAGTTAATAATCAAATGCTTCAGACAGATGCAGCTACGAGGTGAAATATGACGGGTAGATAAATCGAGTATCGTAGCTATTGGCAAGGCAACCGACACCCGCGCCATGGGCGCAATCGAGAGCTGAGAAAAAATGGTAGGAAGTTTTCTTTTTGTTTGTCCCCAGCGACGAAATTGGACAAAACTCCCATCTAAATCCAAAATATATTTTTTCAAATATCTAGATTTAAATACAACAAAATAATGAATGATTTATTATAATCATGAATTATCATTCAGACATAAGTTATTATGGCTTTATATTTCGATTTTGGTTATTTTTGTACTGTATTAAAATCTAATCGGTGCTTCAAGGTATGCATACACACTTTTCACGGAGACATCTTTTAGTTATCCTCTAGATTAATATATTTCAACGCTTTTATGTACTGCGGTTGCTGTTGATTCTTTGTAGATTTTTTGTCATTTTATTTTATTCTTCTGTTGATATCTTCGTATTTGTGTCTAATACTTTTGTGCAATCATATATCTTTTTGAGGATTTTAATGTGATTTCTTTGTATTCGTTGTTCATCCTAATTTCTTGTGCATTATTTGATTCCATGATTACTGTATCAGAAACTTCATACAGTTTTCGTACCTTTTTTGTTTCCATCCTAAGTGTGTATTGTATATTCGGCATATTCCTTTGAAGCTGTAAAAAAGTGTGATTTTTTGTTACTTTTCACGTAAATAGGCGGATAAGTATTGTAATCGGAAAAATTGTAAATCATACTTTTTTGATGTTTCATGACATACATCACGAAAAACCATATTACTCATTTCCGTCGGTCAGTCTCTCCGCCTGCCTACCTGTTTGTCCGGCAATACTTGTCACTTCTATAACTATGAAAGAACCTTTCGGGTTTAGAAAAAACTTTGACAGTAGGTTATCACTGTGACAAGGGCGGTACAGCTTTGTATTTTTCTTAAAATCCGTTCAGTTGCTGCAGTTCTACTGAAAAGCCCAAAATATAAAACTGTTAAACTTCATTTCCATTTTTTTGAGGGGGGCTAAAAATTAGGGATAAGGGAAGGGGGGAGGTGGAAATATCAAAAAGTATTGACATGATAAGTTCTATTATTTACAAAATGTTTACTACGGTAAAATTCCGTACTTGTTAGACACATATTATTGTTCATACATTTACATTCCAATCACAATGACAGATTCCTTATGTTATATCTGTTAAATTATATGAAGGCCTCGTCTGATGAATAAAGCCGTGTGATATCCCGGATTCTGCCCGGACGACCACAAGATTTAAGGTAAACAAACGTATCTGCGCGAGACAATCTTCTGTTTCGCGTTGTTTGAGTAGGTCACGGGTCAGATACATCGACTTATGCAAATAATATGTGTGATGTGTATGTATGATAAATTTCCTTTACCAGCTTTACGGTATTTTAGGGCGTGGTCAACTTCTGTTTTTTGGTAAATACGTACCTACTTCCAACATGAATAGGAAAAATGGCGTTTGATACTTGCTGCTATTGTCATTGTAAGCCGTTGATTGAATCACGGTGGCGCTGACTATAATGATGTCAAAATAACAAAGTTAAAAGTCGCCACTGCTTTTTTTTAAATATTGGGCCCAGAAAACTGTCAATACTACATGTTATTGTGGAAAAATGCAAAATATATTTTATTCGGTGCCCAAGGAAAAAAATGAGGTGTTCCGTCTGATTATGTACATTTAAACGTATGTTTCCAACCCTTTTTCGTCACTTAGCAAGAAGAAAGCTAGGCCAGCTCGGGAATCAGCGAAAAACTGCAATTACAACAAGCCTACCGAGTATTTCAAAATGATGCTTAATCCAATGGTTTCTGTGAATACAATATCACCTATCGACGATGACACCCTTATTCTTAATTGGCAGTATGAAGAAGACATTTTTTGTGGTTCAAAATGAGATTTTTTTAGACTGAACATAAGTAATTCTTGACATTGTATCCACGATCCATCAATCCATTTTTTTTGGCGCTATAACTTAGGATGTACTCTGGTTGATTGACTTTAACGTTTACGTTGTATACGTGTTTAATAATTTTTTGAATATTTATATTATCCATCTGACATTTTTTACCGGTGAACCTTTTCGGCATTGGTAATATATAGTATCCATAGCAATTTACCAAATTCTTTTGTCCTCTTATTGTTTGATACAGGTGTATGTTATATCGTTCACCTCCATCGTGGGGGTGAAACCTGCCTTACTCTTGTGAGCCAAATAACGGTGGCTTAAATGACAGTTATGACGGTTGAAGTTTTATTCGGTAAAATAAAAATTTCCTTCCAAATGTTCAGACATCTAAAACGAATCTCATCATTATGAGTTTCTGGTTTATGTGTTTATGTTGGAGGAAGGGTACGTTGGAAAATGGTGTAAAAAATAAAATATTTCTAATGTAAATTTATTGTACACAAATTCAAAAATAAATAAAATCTATTTCAGGTAAGTAACCTTCTTATCACTTTATCAGGTAGGTACAATGTTAGCCTTTTTATTATTGTGCCTAGTTTTACAGACATTTTTCACCATGAAACCTTATCAACGCTCTTAAAACAAATTTAATTGTAAATTCACAACTTGTACCAGCACACATTATTATTAAGTCCAGGGCTAGCCCTCAAAAAAAAAATAACAGTTTTCCCAAGGACTAACCATGTAATCCAGTTGGCGGCTGTGGGTAAGCATACGTGACAGCGCGGTAAGATCATCATTTGTGGTATAATTTTTAATTAGCAAGTTTTCTTAGCGTTTTTCCGTGTTTTTTATGTTTTCCGGACTATTATCGTATTTTTTGTGAAATGGAGAGTGAATATCTAAAGAGCTTATTGGCTGAACACCCAGATGTTGGTGCAAGGTATGCTAAAAAGGTGTAAAGTTGTTTTGTTTACATATGTTATATTGTTCATTCTTTGCAGATACCAGAATAAGATACAGTTGATCAATGGCTTAGATCCCTTTACTCCGAAATATGAAGATCTTAATCAAATAGCAGAAAACTTTCCTCCATTATTGAACATGGATATTGTTAGCTACCTAGTGCTCACTCACAGCTTTCACACTAAAGAGTTAATGAAAGCCTTCAAGAGCCTGCAAGCCTATAAGTACCTTGAAAGTGGTCTTGTTAGGTATTTGGGGTGTCGAGTTGTACGTGATTTTTTCGTGATAGTTGGAAAGGTAAGATTTTTTTCAATATTAAGATTGACCAACTGATAAATACTGACTATTGTAGGTTAAGCATTCTTTGAAGGCTATATGAAAGCTATATAAGAAGTGAAGGTCACCAGTCATTTCATGTGAATGAGGTGGGCCTTGTAAGCAGCAAATGGCCACAATTAGCTGCAACTCCTGACAGATTAGTTTTTTGCGAGTGTTGTTTAGGTGGGTGTTTGGAAGTAAAATGCCCTTATGTATTATTTGCCAATAATGTACAAAATATTGAAACATATTGTGGAATGAAAATTTCATGCTTAATTAAAAGTGGAAATGAATATTTATTGAATAAAAAACATAGATATTTTATACAGAGCTATTGTACTGTGATTTTGTTATTTGGAGTCCTATTGTATATTTCAAACATAGAATATTGCCAGACCATGAATTTTGGAATCCAGAAAGACCACTCGCACTCTGCTTCTATGCTGAAGTAATAATGCCCGAACTTTTGGAGAAATTTTTCGCATCTAAGAATGGGAGTTCATCACTGGTTTTTAATACTCATATAGACCAATTAGCAAACAAACTGTGTAGTGCCATTTTCTTATTGAAAAATCTAAGAAAAGCTGTTGATCAAGAGGTAGTACTAATGGCATTTCAAGCCCTTTTTCAGTCACATTTTAATTATGCAATACTTGTATGGGGACATGCTGCCCAAGCAAAACGAATTTTCAAACGTCAGAGAAGGGCTGTTTGGGTGATTGCTGGTTCAGGTTATCGGGATGATGTCAAACATACATTTGTACAACTCAAAATATTAACTTTGCCTTCCATGTTTATACTGGCATGCCTAAATTATACAAAAAAACATATAAATAACTATAACGTCTGTAGTGAACATTATGACCATAATACTGGGAACAATTTTAATATTAATATTGATTATCTAAGGTTATATAAATCATACATTAGTTCTACATATTACGGACCTAAGTTTTTCAATAAACTCCCTCCTCACATTAGGAATCTAAATGATAAATCATATTCTGAAAAATTAAAAACTATCTGTTAACTCAAGCTTTTTACAGCATCAATGCATTTTTAAACTCTGATATAAATGAAATGTGACCCTGTTTTGTTGGTGAATGGTTGTTTCTTCCTTTAAATGGAGATTGACATTTAATAAATCGTGATTATCGTCTTGTCAATTGTTGATTTTTAATATGTTTCAGTGTATTTTAAATTCAGTTTTATTGACGTAGATGGTAGGTTGTAATGTAAAAATTTCTACCACTGAATTTTTGTAAAAATTTTGCTCATTTAGTAATAAGTAGTACCATTTGACGTATGTAAAACTTATTGTAGTTGTTAACATGAATAAACAGATTTGGATTTGGATTTGTATGCTTAACATACTAATATGTATAGTAGAAATAAAGATATCAAATTTATTTTTCATCATGCCAATGATTCTTTCTACATGAATTCGAACATGGGCAATTTGTCTGGTTTCCACTATTTCCATGGAATGCAACTGATTTTTCCCTTTTCTAAAAGCAGGTATAACTAGTTTTGCCTGAAGGACACCCAAAAAATCTTTGATAGTAAAGCCCCTATCTGCTTCTGCTGTTCAAAAAACCACTCAGCTCTACAATTTGCTTGTCAGAGGTTTGTCCACCCCAAGCTTCACTTATATAACAAACTGAACCCTGTGGTGTTATTCCAATTAAAAATTTAACCATTTGGTGGTGCTTATAGACCCAGCATTGTTGCTGGATTAAAAGAGTAGGGGGTTTTTCTATAAATATTTCAAAACAATCTATTATGACTGTTGTTTTGTCATAGAATACCTCCTTAGGACGTTTTGGTATATTCATTTGTGCAACTGAACTAGTTGGCCATACTATATATGACTTCATTTGCTTATACAAAACATGGAAAATATTTATAAAATATGTAGATGCTGTAGTGGCAGAAATTTTGAAATGGTATGCTGTCCTTAAACTGCAAGTCTAATCTTAATTTGATAGGTGTTAATAATAACTGATTAAATTTGCTCAAAACAGTTGTACTTGTTGATGGGATATATTTTTCCACAAGTTCAAAAATTACCACTTTAATAATCTTGTGTTCAAAACCTGTATAAAATTTTGCAGTTTTCACAATTTTCCAACAGTCCAAACAGTGAATTCTCAATCTTTCTTTCAATCTCAGCTATGGTTTGGCAGCAAAACTCAACTGGGAAAATTTCAAGCACAGCTCTTCCATCGTCAAGTCAGTCTGTGTTGAAACAACTGTTTCTGGCTCTGTACTCATTGCACTACTGCTCATCATATCCTCTTCATTACTCTACAACAGAAAAATATATGTAAGAAATATATACATGTAATACAGGACTGATTATTCATTACAATGAAACATTCATTTGACATCAAAAATATATTTCAAATCCCAAAGCTAAACACTAAACAAACATATAGTTTCTATAGAACATGTCTTATCTAATGTAGAACTTAATTGTCCTGTATTGAAAGATTTCTACTTCTTCAGAAACTCAAAAATAACCAAGTACTACCTAGTATATTTAGTGATTTTCTATTATGTATATAAGCTTTCTACATCACAGCTATATCATCTTAACTTTTTAATAGCTTACCTTTGCCACAATAGCTTTGAACTTCTTCCTCTTTTCTAGCATCTCCTTCCGTTCAACACTCTTCTTGCCTTTTAAAACCATATGAGCTGCATGACCTATGTTTTGAGAGGGAACCCAATCAGGGTGAGACCGATCTTCAAGAGAAGCTGGTTTACCTGAAATTACGTCACATTACATGATTTTGCTCCATTTTATTGTGAGGTTTGGCATTAGAAGAATGTAAAATACAAGATAGTTACCTGTTAGAAAATGTCTACTGCAGACTTTCTCATTTTTGATTTTGGTCTGTGAGGTCGTCCCTCTTTATAGCAGCCAGCCATAGCTCCCTGCGTTTCTTGCTTCTCATTTTTACGAGTTAAAAATCGATGATTTGTAACAGCAGGTACTGAATAGAAAGACACCTGGTCTCTGTTGGAACGGCTAGAGTCTTATACACATAAACAAACCACAAACAAACTATTTTCAACTGTTCAATTACCACTAATTGCACGAAAACGTCGAAAACATGGCAGATTCAGACAATTAACCTCGGTTCTAAGTTCTAACATATGATTTATGACAACTGTCAAATATTTGCCCACAAACGCCGTATTGAATTTTATTTGACAGGTTGTTGAATTGCTTAATACAACCTACCGGTCGGCTGCCTAGCTTGGTTACTAGAGAGTCGAAAGGTCGGTTGCTTAGCTCTATATTACTAAATAGCCTACCGGTCCGTTTTTAAAAGGCGACAACGAAACGACCTACCGATTATTGTTGCTCTAACCTCATCACTTCTTTGATAATAATCGTTGCTAAGTAGTATTTTAGAAAATAAGCATCTCGTCAATGTATTTTACTAAAAATGTTTTTGTCAAATTCAATGAATTACTTGATTTGAGGATGAGTAGTTTGCAATAATATGTAACAGAACCATTACAAGTGCATATTTACAAATTTATATCTAACAATAACAAGAAAACCTGTAACATGTAAAATATGGTTAAGCAAAGTGTTATACCCCTCAATCATTTCCAAATGAATTTGTATCCACATTTTTTAAATTTGATATAAACCTTTTGTGGAATTTTGTATGAATTTCGATAATTTGATGTAGATTTGAGTACCTAACTATAGAGTCTATTTGAGATCCTTGTTTGCTTTGCCTGTTTCGTGAAACCACATCTGCACATCAGTTCTTTTAAAAAGAACAGCTTACTGAACAGACAATCCGGAGTCGCCCCCAACAACTAGTTTGTTCTTTCCTTGACTACGGTACGGTAACCATAACCATATATATGTTCTGTGTCTATGGACTATGGTAGTGTTTTGTGGTGTGGTGTAGACTACTAGACTGTAGAGCATCCGGATAAAAATGATGAAATTGAAGAAGGCTGTGGCGTTTTTCGGTTCGCTAACATTGATGGTCGTCTTCTTGACAATCTATTCGTCCAATGATTTAGGCAAATTTCAAAGCAGATCGATCAATCAAGATTTTGAAGATGTGAGTAAATATGAGAACATGTTAGTTGAATTAACGCTGCAATTGAATACTGATGGCAAAGGTAACAAACCAGCAGTCTGTGCACCTGGGACACCGCAATAAACAACTGGGATGCCTTCAGAATGGCAAATCAAACATAAAATTGCTTACACGGATACGGATACTACCTTAACCTAAGCTAAGTTAAGGTAGTATCCGACAGCTACTTTTGCTGTGCCGAGTATTAATTATTTCGCAGTATAATATCCTGCATGTTTGAGCACACATGCAATTTGTCATGTTGCAATGGCAACCGTTTGCTTTCAGTAAATTGTTTGCTGCCTGCAGTTTAAGCCTTAACTGGTAACGTGCCATAAGTCTATAAGTACTCATTAGCCGGACATATATTTCTCCGCTCTCTTGAAAAGTGTTTTGTTAGTGAAGTTAAAAAGTGAGTTAAATGGTGAAACTGAGTCTACTTGATCATTGGATTGTGCTGATTATTATAAGTCTAAATTGATTCTACGATCTTCCCTGATATTTTGGTAATTTGATAAATTCCAATATACGCAGTTATTCTGAATATCGAGCAACACATAAAAAATTACCACAAAAACTCTCCTGGTCTGCCTGGCTTGTGATTGTTCATAGCAAAATTCTGCTGTCACAGTGGCGTAGAGAATAGATTTTATTGAACATATGTTGATGGATAGCTGCAACTATTTGCAAGAAACAGAAACAAACGCAGAAATGTCCAACAAGTGTTTTAAATGTGCCAAAGTCTGCGTATTTAAAGAGGATAAAACCGGCTCTAGTACTTTTGGCTACCCCTGTGATATTTGTAGCAGGGTCGTGTGTCAAGAATGCAACAGAACGCAAGCACAAGAAATACGGGTTATACCGAGCCAATCCCGCACACTGGTTCATGTGTGTCCTGAATGCCTGAGCGACGTCAAGGGCTTTCCAAAGATGATTAAGCTGGTGGAGGCACTAAAGGACGAAGTTTCCATGCTTAAGGGAAAGGTTGCTATGTTTGAGTCAAAAACAGACACTTTATTCAAGCAACAGGATGATGTTTCGGCTAAAGTGGTGATCCTGGAAAGTGAAATAGAGAGCATCAAACCCAAAATTACTAATTTCCAAAAAGTTTTGCAGTTTACCAAGGAATCCTCAGAGACTCAAGAACGTGAGCAGCTAGTATCAATCATTAAACAACAGCTGAATGAACAATCTGAGCACATTGCAAGCAAACTCGATATGGTTGTTGGCGCAATTAAAACAACCAATGTAGAGTTGGTGAAAATGATGACAGGAACAAATATTACCAATGCACAAACCAGTAAAACAAAAGAACACACATTACAATCTAAAGAACAGTTGTCACAACCCACTCAAGGCCAAGTGGCACTGACAAGGGCAGCCCAAGCTATAGCAGATACTGGAAGAAGACCATACCCATCAGGTTCTTCAGGTGTGATCTGCACTGGACCTGAACATCCGCTGCTAAAAGTGGCTAACAAGTACATAGGGGAGATAATAGCTAAATTGAAGTGGATTTACATTTCCAATTTAGAAGTCAACACAAAGCCTGAAGAAATAATAGCAGTGCTTGATCCAAAATACGCTCACATATACCAGTGCCAGAGGCTTCCCTCAAAGTTTCAAAACCCTACGAGTGCTGCTTTCAAATTGGGGATTCCAGCGGAACTTGAAAACAGGTACTTATCAGATGGATTCTGGCCAGATGGATGCTATGTAGATCACTACAAGTCTCGAACATCAAACATTGCTGTAGGAGGTGAACCTGACCAGGGGCGCAGACCGCACAATCCAATAAATTTTCTGCAATCAAGTCACCGATACCGCAAGAAGTAAGTAACAAACACTTTTGTCAATTGCAGCCATTACAGACAAGTAGTGCCATAACAGACTCTATAAAAATTATTCACATAAACCCTTGGTCCGTCTGTAATAAGTTTTCAGATGTTAATGACTTTATTAATATATCTGGCTACGATATTGTGGCCATCTCAGAAACATGGTTCATTCCTGATATTCCCTCAGATCAGTTCACAGTACAAGGCTTTAAACTTTTTAGGCAAGACAGAGATGGTAGAGGGGGCGGTGTAGCAATTTTTGTAACCAATAAGATAAAAGCTGTAGCGATTCAGACAACCAACTTTAATAATAGAATAGATCAATTGTGGTTAAAGTTAAAATTTAATAAGCAAACTGTGATAGTGGGAGTTGTCTATCGCCCACCATCAGTTCCCTATACTGAGTTGAAGTGCTTGTATGATGTCTTACCAGAGCTTGTATGTGCGTGTGATTTGTTTGTCTGTACTGGTGATTTTAATATAAATTTTTTATGTCCAAATTCAGTAGAATGTGGGTTTCTCTGTGATATTATTAATTCCTTTAACTTGTACCAAATTATCAAAGATCCTACTAGAATTACGCCCAATAATGAGTCTCTTATAGATATTGTTATTGTAAATAATTTAGATTTAATAGAAAGTAGTGGTGTATTACCATGTGATCCCATTAAGACTGATCATGAGGCTGTTTTTTGTAGGATAGAATGTAAGAAACTAGAAAAATATAATACTGTGATAAAGAGTAGGAATTTGAGAATGGCCCAGAGTGATGAGTTTAAGAATGAGTTAAGAAACATAGATTGTCATGATCTCTACATCTCTACTGATATTAATTTTAAAGTTAGCCTATTTAATCATACTTTAATATCTTTGTTTGATTTTTACTGCCCTATCAAATGGATAGAACCAAGAAAACAAAACCACCCTGGCTAACTCATAACCTAAAAAAATGATTCAACTTAAAAATAAAGCTTACAGAAAATATACAATACTAAAAACTGCAGCAAGCAGAAATTATTATAATGATTTAAAAAACTATGTCGCAACTGCTATAAAATCTGAAAATAATCATATTTCATTACAGAAATAAATAACTGTACTGCAGAAAACAAAAGTAAGCATTTTTGGAAGAAAATCTCTGATTGGAAAATTAATCGTGAAGAACAGCGGGAAATTCCCAATGATATGAAAGAGCCTGATGCAATAAATAATGGGCTTTTGGATAGCATACCCCAAATAAACGTTGCCCTAGGGCTTATTACTGATTTTCTTGGTTCACCACATAACTGGGAGCCCTTTAAATTAAAACATATAACAGGAAATGAACTATTAGCCCATATTCAGGGTATTAAAAGTAATGCGGTTGGAGTTGGTGAGATTAATATTAAAATGTTGAAAGCATGTATTCCTTATTGTCTGAAACCATTAGTAAATATCATGAACAATTCTCTTGAAACAGGGCATGTACCAGATATTTGGAAAATGGCACTTATAACCCCTGTGCCTAAAGTCACTAATCCCTCAAAAATAAATGAACTAAGACCCATCAGTATTTTGCCAGCAGCCTCAAAAGTTCTTGAAAGGGCCGTCAAGAGCCAAATGTTAGAGTTCATTTACAATAAAAATATACCAAAATTTCAGTCAGGTTTTGGGCCAAACTATGGGTGTGCAGCTGCACTATTAAAGCTAACAAGTGATATAACTGTTTCATTTGATCAGGGTTATTGCTGCCCCTCAGTTTTAATCGACATGACAAAGGCTTTTGACAGCCTCGACATTGATTTGCTGCTGGCAAAACTGCACCACTATAGGATGGGGGCAGATGGTTTTTTTCATAACTATCTCTGCGGTAGGCAACAGGCGGTTAGATTAATGCGAAGTGGCGAGATGATGTCTGGATGGAGGACCGTACTGAGGAGTGTGCCACAGGGCTCTATACTGGGCCCACTACTTTTTACGGTCTTCACATCTGATCTTGTTAATCATATAGTCCACTGCAAGTATCACATGTATGCAGATGACCTACAAATATATCTCCCAACTCCCGCTGCAAATCTCTCTGGGACTATAAATCTAATTAATGATGACTTAAAATCTATATCATTCTGGGCCTCAAGGAATTCCCTTGTTATCAACCCTACCAAGACCCAGGCAATTCTGTATTCACGTCATGAACTAGATCTCTCAAACATTACTATAAAATTAAATAATATTGAAATAACATGGGCAGACGAGGTAAAAAACCTGGGATTATACATTGATAGGAAACTAACATTTAATAAACACATAAAAGTTTGTCAAAGGTCATATTTTAAACTTAAGCATATATATGAGTTTAGAACGTTGCTTCCTAGTAATGCAAAAAAAATTCTAACTGATAGCCTAGTACTATTCATACCTGGATACCTTGATCTTGTCTATGGTCCATTTCTAACCAACTTCAATAAATGTAAGATACAAAAAATACAGAATTCCTGTGTTCAGTATGTTAAAAACTTATCACGAAGAGATCATGTAAGCCAACATGTTGAGGAGGTCTTTCAGCAGAATATGTCTCAAAGACGCTTTGTCCATATGAGTTGTTTCATTCGCAAACTTTTAAACACGCATGAACCATTGTACTTCAGAAATGTTAACTCAAAGAGGGGACCTGCATCAGGTGAATGTTCGTTTTAGAGATGCCTTGGCAATAACTCAACATCGAACTGAGTTTTTCAAGTCTTACTTTCTTTATACATCAGCTCACTTGTACAACTCTTTGCCTCAGAACTTGAGGTCATTGGCCTTTTTTACTTTTAAGGATAGGGTTAAGGATTATGTGATGTCAGAGAGACTTTTGTTATAGCTACTAAGGCACTTATTATATTATTTGATTATTGTCTGTTGTTTCTTACTTAGTAGTGTTATGTAATAATTAAGTTTAGGTTAAGGATAGGAAGGGTTATGAAAATACGCATGGCGGTACTCTCCACCTTTGTATGTAACAGATATTTTGCTGTATATGTACAATAAATATTATTTATTTATTTATTTATTTATTTATTTATTAAGTGCACCAAACGGTTTGTATTTGTTGATCCATTTTATAACTGACACTTAATTAATAAATTTAATCTGAATAAAATGATACTCAGAACCCTGGGTAGTTGTTTTAAACTAATCTCTTAAAACAGTGATTAAAACATGTTTAAAACAGAGCCTTTTGATGAAAACATTTTTTGCATCATGTTTAAAATGTGTATTTAACATTTATTTTGAAACATTACCTTTTCATTAGTAAAAAAACTTATAGCAGTAGGTTTTCCTAAATAATTCATAAGAGTTCTTTCCAATGGAAGGCTACTTGAACAGCAGAGTTAAGAAGTGCCTTATAAACATTAGCTACACAAAAATAAAGCTTTGTTTCTATACATTTGATATTTACAGCTATAACTAGTGCCTATTAACTATAGTGAGGTTATTTCTCTTTCTCAGCAATATTAACTGAACAAATTTGCCACTTCAACACTGAAGATAGGTTATGTTAATTATTCATGTTTGTTGTCTGGTCCAGTCTTAGTCTATTCATCTTCTTTATTAGTGGCTGCCATATTGGTTTAATGTCTACGCTAGGCTTGCTGTACACGTTGCTGTTGTTGGTGATGAATGCCACCTCCTCGAATTTCCTTCGAAACCAGTGCGGTTCTTTGGCAATAACCTTAGCGTCATCCCAAGCTATTTTATGGTGCTCCGTCCATGTGTGGTCAGCTATTCCAGATTTTCCTGTCTCTGCTCGCTGGGTGTTGAGACGATGTTCTTTGATTCTTACTTCCAGTGGCTTTTTTGTTTCTCCAACATAGATTTTACCACATATGACATGGTATCTCGTAGATGCAGTCCTTTGTCTCTTGACATTCATTCCTGGGCTTAGTTTTTGTTAGAATACTTCTGAGGGTGGCATTCCTAGAGAATCTTGTTTGAACCTTGTATTGCTGACCTATTCTTCTGATTCCATCTGATATTCCTTAGACATAAGGCAGAATGAGTAAGTGCTGAGATCTGCATGGTTAATTCTTCTACTGATGGTATAATAATAATAATAATAATAATAATAATAATAATAATAATGATAATGATAATGATAATGATAATGATAATGATAATGATAATGATAATGATAATGATAATGATAATGATAATGATAATGATAATGATAATGATAATGATAATGATAATGATAATGATAATGATAATGATGATAATAATAATAATAATAATAATAAACGCCTTTCATTAAAATAATGAAAATTGCTTGCTCTGAAGGCGAGATTTAGATAAAATCTATTCTTCCACCTAACCTCCCGAGCAGCAGATATACAAATCATGTGTTAATCAAGTTAACAAAAAAAATAAAAATATATATATTCATATACATACATATAAAATATTGTAACGTTCTTGAACACTAGTTTATTTCCACTGTAACAACAACAACAACTTATTCACTAATTTATATCAACGATTTCAAGTTCTTCACAATTAGACGTCTGATCACTGACTGCCTGACTGTCACTGCTCGATGCTGTATATATACAGAAAACACCCATCTCGAATGTTCCATAACCAAATCTAGAACAATCTGACACATTCGAGATGTCTGTTGACAGCTGCCCATATGTTCTGGAGGATTTGCATACAGGGCGATCTTTTCTTGACTGCTGGCCGCTGATCTCGTTGCACTGCCCCCCTCCTTAGCGGCGTTCCTCCTGGAACGCAATCGGCTCACCATGGCTGTACCGGCAGCTAGCCTCTTTCTGGCAGCGAGACACCTTGTTGAAGTAGCACACGACTGCCTTTTCTACCGGAGCTTGGTTGGCCCTGGGGTTGAAACTACACACCAGGATCTCTATGTTTGCGTCCTTGAAAATCGCCTCCAGCATGTTTCTGACCATTCTCCAATCTGAACCAGTGCGACTGCAATTCAACTTGGGCATGGCCACCTTTTTGACGCCGTGTTTCAGGACTTGGAGCTTAAAATGACATAGCGCCTTCCATAGGTCGTAGTAGGATGCTTTTTGGTACGGCCTATTCTTTGTCACCAGGTAGAAGAGATGACGGTTGAAGTGCTTGATGACCAATGTCTTTCCCATTGTCGGTGCTTGTGCCTTCAATCGCTGGCGTTGACCAAACTTTTTCTGGAAGACTCTGGCAACGCCTCTTTGTTCATTAAGACTTGCTGAGACGCTGTGTGCCAAGGAATATTCTATTGGAAGGCTGAACAGGTCCTGCTGCACTTCTCTGGTAACGCCAAATGTCGCTTGTGCGCTGCCTCCGTAGATTGCCATGAACTTTTGGAAAGAGGCCTTGCTGTCCGTGACTTGTGCTTGTCTCACGTACTGGTCATCATTGTCATGGTCTCCTTGATAGGGCGCCAGTCTATTGAAATGGACTACCTTGGGCTTTCCGTGGGGAGACTTACAAATGCGATAGATAACGTCGTTGATCTTTTTCTTGACAATGTAGGGTCCTTCCCAAGATCGTTGTAGCTCAGGCGAGAATCCTCGTTTTCTCTGCGGATTGTGCAGCCACACGAAATCGCCTTCCTTGTATCCTGCTTCGCTGGCGTTGATGTCGTATCGTTCCTTCATTTTGTCGCTAGCTAATTGGAGATGGGAACGCGCCAATTCGTGGATGTCGTCCATCTTTTGCCTCAGCTTACTGACGTAATCATCTCCAGCTACATCTTCTCCAGGTCTACAGTCAAATATTAAATCACAGGGCAGCCTGATTTCTCGACCAAACAAAAGTTTCGCCGGAATTTGCCCTGTAGACTCGTTCACTGCTGATCTGTATGCCATCAGAAAGAACGGTAGATGGTGATCCCAGTCCCTTTGATGGCTGGAAACAACCTTCGACAGGTACTTGCCAATGGTTCTGTTCATCCGCTCCACCATTCCATCTGACTGTGGATGTGACGCTGTTGTCCTTGTCTTCCGGATCCCCAATTTCTCGCATACTTGCCGAAACAGCTCGCTCTCGAAATTTCGCCCTTGATCGGAGTGGAGTTCTAGTGGTACCCCAAATCGGCAGATGAGTTTATTTGCTAAAACGTCGGCGACAGTTCCAGCTTCCTGGTTCTTTATGGCATATGCCTCTATCCACTTAGTAAAGTAGTCCATTGCCACCAAGATGTACTTGTTTCCTTGGTCTGTTTCTGGAAAAGGTCCTGCTATATCTATGGCGATCCGTTCGAAGGGGCTTCCGACGTTATACTGTCTCATCGGGGCTTTCTTTTTCCGGTGAGGTCCATTACTCGATGAACAAACTGTGCACTTGCGACACCATTCCTTCACATCGTCAGAGCAGTTCACCCAGTAAAAACGCTCACGTACCCTTTGCAGCGTCTTCTTTACTTCCAAGTGACCTCCCGATGTTCCATCATGCAGGTGATGCAAAATCTCCGAAACTCTGCTTCTTGGAATGACAAGCTGTTTCCGCTTCTCTGTTCCATCGTCGTTCTCCAGAATTCTGTGCAGCAGTCCATTTTCCAACGTCAGTGAGTCCCACTGAGCCCAATAAGACTCCAGCCTCTGCGAAAGTGCTGCAACATCTTGCCAAACTGGTCGCCGGCCAATCATTTTCCATTGCCAAACTTTTCTGAGATCTGGATCACCTTCTTGATCTTGACGAAGCCCAGATGGCGACCACTCGTCGCTAACTACTGTAGTTCGACACACGTTGATTTCTTTCTCTTCCATCTTGCTACAATGCGAGCACTCTGGTGGGCATGGTCTTCTTGATAGCGCGTCTGCATTCCTATGGCTGGTTCCTGGCCGGTGCTCAATAATAAAATCATACTCTTGAAGTCTTTCAATCCACCTAGCCACTTGTCCCTCAGGATTCTTGAATTGCAGGAGCCACTTCAATGCTGCATGATCTGTTCTCAGCAGGAACTTTCTACCATATAGATACTTGTGAAAGTGCTCCACAGCTTTCACAACCGCAAGAAGCTCCCTTCTGGTGACAGTAGTTTTTCTCCGGCTTGAAGAGAACTTTGCTAAATATCCAAGTACTCGTTCTTGTCCGCCTTGCTCTTGAGACAACACCGCTCCAATGCCAACGTTGCTCGCATCTGTGTCGAGAACAAACTGTCCATCCAGAAGCGGATATCCTAAAACAGGAGTCGTGGATAGTTTCCTTTTCAGGGCTTCGAAAGCGGATTGGCAGTCTTTGTCCCAACAAAATGGACGTGCTTCTACGGTAAGACGAGTAAGTGGTTTCGCTATGTCTCAGAACATCTTCACGTACCTGCGGTAATACGTGCACAGTCCTAGGAAACTTCTTAGTTGATGCTTGTCTTCTGGGACCGGCCACTGCTGAACTGCCTGAACCTTCTCAGGATCAACCGCAACGCCGTCGCTACTGACTACGTGTCCCAAGTAGTTCACTTTTGTCTGGAACAAGTGACATTTCTTGGGGTTGAGCATCAAGCTTGCCTGATGAATTCTTCCAAAAACAGCTCCCAAATTCTTTAGGTGCTCCTCGAAGGTTCTACTAACTACAATTATGTCATCCAGGTACACTAAACATGTTTTCCAGGACAAGCCCCTCAGCACATTCTCCATGAGCCTCTCAAATGTAGCAGGAAAGTTACATAGCCCAAAAGGCATCACTGTAAACTGCCACAGTCCAGTCCCAATAGTAAATGCAGTTTTCTCCTTATCCGCGGGATCCATTTCCACCTGCCAGTAGCCACTCTTCAAATCCAAAGTGGAAAATAACCTCGCTCCAGCCAAAGTGTCCAAGGTGTCATCGATACGGGGCAAGGGATAGCTATCTTTTTTCGTAACATTATTCAACTCTTGATAGTCCACACAGAATCTCGTAGATCCATCTTTCTTCTTCACCAGTACCACTGGAGACGCCCATGGACTACACGACGGCTCTATCACTCAATCCTTTTCCAACTCTTGGACCATATCTTCAGCTAATTCTCTTTTAGCTAGTGGTAACCTCCTTGGTGGCTGTCGGATTGGCTTGACATTTCCAGTGTCGATCTTATGCTTCACGACACTTGATCTTCCAGTCTTCCCACCTTTCGACATGAATATGGAGCTATATCGTTGGATCGACTCCTTAGCCTTTTTCTTTTGTGACGCAGTGAGCGATTGACATGACGAAGACAGCAGCTGCTCCAGCTTGTCATTTTCTTCCTTTCCAGACATCTGTCGAACTATCGATATAGCAGAACAGCACTTTCCCACCATTGTGCCCTTGCTGATAGTGACGGGGTATTCATTCATGTTGAGCAGACGAAGAGGTACCTCTTGTTTGAAGACCTCTTCATCGTGGTTCCAGGGATCCACGATCACGGGAGCCCCGTTTTCAATGTCACCTTGCAGCCGAGCCTTCACGATGACTTCTCTCCTCGCTGGCAATACAGTCTCTTCTGCCAACAGCACTTGGGTCGCTGTTTCTTCCCGAGGATGCAGAAATAGTTCTTCAGGTCCAACCTAAAGAGTACGGTTCTTGACGTCAATCTGGACAACCTGCTTGTTCATGATATCCATACCCAGTATCACCTCTTCTTCTATATCTGCTACAATGGCCACATGCTGAAACTCCACACTACCAATCTTGATTTTTACTGAAGCCTCACCATGGACTATGGCAGCCTCTCCAGTAGCAGTACGCAGACGCCATCTTGAATTCATGATCTTTCCTTTGCCTACTGTCTTCGGCCGTATGATGCTTCTCGTAGCACCGGTATCCACCAAAAATGGATGCATCTTACCATTTACCATTCCGTCCACATAAGCGCTTCCACTGAAATGTCTCATGGCGGCTATGACTACGAAGGGGTCCTGGCAACAGTCACGGGTCGATAATGCCCCCTCCTTATCGACCCGGTCTAGTTTTCCTGTTCCTCTGTGGTTGTTTTCTTGGGTCGTTTACAAGCACTCTTCACATGACCCAGCTCTCCACAGTTCCAACATCTAATGACCCTCTTCTTGTTTATCAAGAAGCTGGCCAATGAGGCCATGAGGTTCACCAATTCATCCAAGGCATGTCGAGATGGCTCCTCCGTTTTGCCTTCCTGACTCAAAACCCGAACTCTTGCATGTCCCCGAGACGCTTCAGTTGCAGCCTCATACTCTAAGGCAATTGAAAGCACATTGGTAAGTGTCTTTGGGTGAGCTAAACGTAGTGTGCGCTGCCTTTCGATATCCTTCAATCCATCGATGAATGTTTGTACCGCTAAACACTCCATAAGTTGTTCGGTGGCAGAGGGATAAGCAAATCTTACTAACCTAGCTACGTCTGCCTCGAATTCTTGTAAACTCTCACCAGCTTACTGTCGGCGATTTTTCAGGTGCGATTGATACACCTGTTCTAAATGTGCTTGGCCATACCTCATATCTAATCGGCTGACCAGCTGCTCGTAGCTTTTCGAGTCTTCTGCGGGTAGGGTTTGGAGAATGTCCATTGCGTCTCCACGGAGAGCAACTGTCAATGCCACTGCTTTCTCTTTGGAAGACCAGCCATTCGCTTCAGCAGCCGCTTCAAATTGCTTCAGATAATTGGTCCACGATGTTTTGCCATCAAATGTCGGCGGTTTCACGTGCGAAGCGAGCTTAGCTGGATGCGGTTCCTCCAAACTGACTCCAGTAATGGCGTTGTCCCCTTCCGCCTGAAGCATATCTCTGCTTGGTGCGGCAAATTTACATTCTAGTTGTCTTATCTTCGCTTGGATCTCATCTATAGAGTCTTTTACTTTTATCTCTACCTTGTCTAACTTTTCTTTCAAGGCAGCTTGCTCATTGTTCAAAGCATTTGTTATTTCTTCAAAGCGTTCCGTTAGTTGCCCTGTACATACCTTTAGTTCATCTTTTAACTGGCTCTGTTGTACCTCTAATTGTGCGGCTAGTTCATCTTTTAACTGGCTCTGTTGAACCTCCAATTGTGCGGCTAGTTTGCTTCCCAGCTGGTCCTGTTGTGCCTTCAGTTCATCTTTTATGTTTGCGGCTATCTTTCCTTCCAACTGGTCCAAAGGCGTTTCAAAGGAATAGCTCTCTGGGTCCTCGCCATTATCGAGAAGGTACTCACGCAGCCGACTCACTAGCACTGCCTTTACACCACTGGTTTCCAAGTCTCGTTCCTCCAACTCCCGTTTCAGGTCCGCCACTTTCAATTCGCACAGTCTTTTCGCCATTATCAGAACTTCTGACACCACTTGTAACGTTCTTGAACACTAGTTTATTTCCACTGTAACAACAACAACTTATTCACTAATTTATATCAACGATTTCAAGTTCTTCACAATTAGACGTCTGATCACTGACTGACTGACTGTCACTGCTCGATGCTGTATATATACAGAAAACACCCATCTCGAATCTAGAACAATCTGACACATTCGAGATATCTGTTGACAGCTGCACACATGTTCTGGAGGATTTGCATACAGGGCGATCTTTTCTTGACTGCTGGCCGCTGATCTCGTTGCAATATAATATGTATATGCACCACAGATAGGCGTATTTATGAGAACAAAAATGAAAATACATAAGTAAGAAAAATAATAATAAAAATAAGTGACATGTTTTTATATTTCTTTCACAAATGTATCTCTTTGAGTTTCTTCTTGAAGGTTTTCGTGGACTGTATGGTTTTTATCTTGTTACTAAGGTTGTTATAATTTTTTATAGCATTGTATATGAAACTCTTTTGGAATAGGGATGTGTTGTGTCGTGGAATACTAAGTGTTGAGGTGTGTCGTATACTGATTTTGTGGACGGAGTCCCTAGGTATACATTTAGATGAAAGATGGGGAGGGTTACTTGTAGATAACATTCTGTGGACAAATACTAATAGGTGGAATATATAGAGCTCATTCAACTTCAACCATCCAAGATCAAGCATTGATCTGGAGATGTGATCATACTGGAGATTGTATACAAATCGGCAACAACTATTTAATATCTTTTGTATGCGATATTTGCTGTGACAGTCCAAAAATGGATAGTAAACAATGAGACAATATGTTATTTTAGATATAACTAAAGATTGACAAATTCCTTTTTTGGTAGCTCTACACAATACATCTTTATTACAAAACAATATTCTAAGTAAGTATAGCATAACATTGCATAACCAGTGCATTAATATGGAAAGTAAATTTGATATTTTCATCAATAATTAAGCCAAGATTTTTTGCACTATCGACTGGCAATATTCTCTCTCCACCAATATTTATAGAAATATCACGTTTCACGATATCCCTGTGCACCCTATCACAATAAATAATGAGTTTTAATTTAGATGGATTTATAGCTAAATTATGTTGGATACTATAATTATTCATTCTTTCGAAATCATTATTTATGATTTGGTTTGAAGATTCGACATTATCAGCTTTGAAGGAATAATACACCTGTGTGTCGTAAGCAAAAAATAGTATGTTCGATGATATCACAGTTTTACCCAGATCAGAAATCATAATAATACTAATAACGTCTTTATTCACGAGTACATATGAGAGACAAAAGCAGCGAAGTTAAGCCTAGGCTACTCTTACACTTCAGTACCGCGAAGTAAGTGCTCGATGTTCTGCACTATACATAAAAAAGAAATATATTTATATAGGTAATCCCAAATAGAAAATAAAAAAAACTAAGTATTTAAATTACACTATATAGAGTATATACACGTATGCTTAAAAAAAACACAGAAAAAAACACACAATTCATGTAACACATCAGTCTATAGCAAGTAGAAATGTCTTAACCTGCCTACGGAAACTGTCTAGAGACATGATCTTGTAGCTACCTTGTAAAGTATTGTAAAGTACGGCAGCATTATACGAAAAACAGCGATTAAATAGTGTCATAGAGTGCGGTGGTATTCTGAACACAAGGCGCTCCCTAGTATTTCTGTCGTGGACTTGGTGGCTGAACATTATTTTTTCTCGCAGATAAACGGGTTTTGACGAAGCCATCGACTTGTGTAAAAACACTAAGTATTTATACTCTACCAATTTATCAATTTTCAACCACTTCATTGTCTTGTATTTATCCCTAACGTGATCAAACTTTCTGAGCCCATGAATAAAGCGAATGCAATTATTCTGAATAATTTGTAACCTATTTTTCATGAGCTGATCTAGACAAGGATAATACAAGATATCACAGTAGCTCAAAACTGGTAACACTAAAGACTCGCACATTTTTTTCGCAATTTAAAATTAAGTAAGTGGCGATTTGCATATAATATCCTCGTTCTAGCATATGTCTTTTTTGTCAGATCCATGACGTGGCTCCTGAATCTCATTTTGCTGTCAAGTTCAACTCCTAAAATTTTTGCTGACTCTGTATGCTGCAGTGGTGAGCCATCTAGATGCACTTTAAATGCGTTTTCCACATTTTTTCGCTTTGCTTCTGAACAGAATAGCAATATTTGAGTTTTCCCGGATTTATATTCAAATTGTGATCCCTTGAGTAATTTTGTACTCTGCCAAAATCTAGTTCTAATAGGGCAGCAGCATCCCTTGCACAAGAGGCGGCGTCAAAATAGTTGATAAGTTGTGTATCGTCAGCAAAAGTCTGCAAATCGGAATTTATAACAGATTTGTGCAGGTCAAAGGTGTATATCAGAAATAACACTGGACCGAGGATAGAACCCTGGGGGACTCCTGACGGTATCAAACTGGCCCCTGACAACCTGTTATCCACAGAAACACACTGCGTGCGATTTGAAAGATAGTTTTTGAAAAACGAAATGGCCACATTATCAAACCCAATGTATTGCATCTTAGAAAGCAAAAGTTTGTGATTTATCTTATCAAACGCTTTTGAGTAATCTATAGAAACCACTGAGACTGCTATTTTTTTTATCCATAGCCCTGATGACGTTATCACATAAATTCAGTAACGCTGAGGTAGTACTGTGATGCTTTCTGAATCCTGATTGGTTTGGAGAAATTATTTTCGAATTTTCAATATATGTTTCTACTTGTAGCTGAACAGCTTTTTCTAAAAATTTTGAAAAAACGGGTAGTAAGCTTATCGGTCGAAGATCAGTCAGATCGGTTGGTTTAGATTTTTTTGGCGTTGGTAAATTTAATGCTTGTTTCCAGGCTTTGGGGAATGCTCCTTTCTCAATACAAATGTTTATAATGTGCATGACATGATAGAATATCACTGGTAAACTAATTTTAATCATGGTTAGTGACAGTGTGTCAAAACCTTTCGCATCCGATTTTTTATTTTTTATGATGTCTGAAATTTTTTGAGGATTCAAAATTCTCAAAGAAAATGAATTGGTGGAATTAAACTCATTGCTTCTATAAAATTGGCATATATTTTTTGATACGCTGTCAACACTGTAAACAGACATAAAATAGTTATTTATCATATTTGCATAATTTATATTGTCAGGTAAAGTGGGCTTACTACGAGAATTTATATTAATTTTTTTAATTCCTGACCATAATTGTGAATCATTTTGTTCACATAGTGCACCCAAAAATGTCTTTTTTGCTTATCTGATTTCTAAAAGAGCCTTATTTCTAAGACGCCGGTCGTTTTCAAAATTATTTGCTGATTTATTTGACTTATATTTCGACAATGCATTATTAGTATTTTCAAAACACTTTTCAATTCATCATTTCACCAGGGAGCTGGGGTTTGGTTGACACGAACTGTCCTGAGTGGAGCATGCTTATTGAACGACTCAACTAAGATATTTGTTCAACCTTACTATCTATATTTTCAATAAAAAACAAATCATCAACAGATGAAGATGAAAGATCATTGAGGAATGTTTCATCATCAAATTTTCTAAAATCTCTAAAAGTTATGATTCTTTGTTTTCTTTTGCAACTACTCAAATTGACACTACACATGATCAGTTTATGATCAGATACTTGATCTGCGTCCAGTACTGTACAGTCACAAAAAAGATCAGGTTTACTAGTGAACACGGGGTCGAGCAATGTTGCTGAATGTTGCGTTACACGAGTTGGAGCTGTAACTAATTGAGTAAAGCCGGCTGAATCAAAGCAAGGTGATAGTATGTTATTTTGGTTGAGAAAATTCATGTTCAGGTCACCCAGAATAATTACATTATCAAATTCAAATGTATATTAAAAATAGCAAGGGCCCTAAAACTGATCCCTGAGGTATACCTGAATGAATATATCTGTATGTTGACGACTGGTTATTGATACACACTTTCTGATGACGGCCTCTTAAGTACATTTTTAGAAACTGAACAGCTTTCTCACTAAATCCATAATAACAACATTTTGATAGTAGTAAGAGGTGATTTATGGTATCAAAAGCTTTAGTATAATCTAAGAGCAGAAGTGCTATAGATTTTTTATCATCCAAGGCATTTACTATATCATCAATCAAATTATAAAGGGCTGATGTAGTGTTAAACCTTTCCTAAAACCAGATTGTTTAGGTGGTAGTATACTATTGAGATCTAGAAAATTTAGAATTTGATCATACACCACCCTTTCTGAGATCTTTGATAATACAGGGAGCAGACTCACTGGTATTAGGTATTAATTGATCATAACTGGTAGGATTTGTTTTTTTCGCTAAAGGAATAACTACCGCCTTCTTCCATTGCTGAGGAAAGTACCCTGATTCTAAGCAGCAGTTTACAATATGTGTTAGGTAGATGCTGATAACAGGTAAACATAACTTGACCATTTGCAACGTAATCCCATCAACTCCACAGGCATTTGATTTGATTTTATTAACTGTTTTTACAACTGTACTTTCAGGGACAAGAGTAAATTTGAATAAGAAATCGGACTTGAATTTGTGTGTACGATAAAAAGCAATTTTTACAGCACATTCTATGTTACTATCCCGAAAGACATTGCAAAAAGCATCGTTTATTTCATAAGGATCAAGAAATTCTTGAGGAATGTTACAATCTTCTTTACTTTGAACATTCAAAGACCCCAGAGCCTTATAAAACTTTTCTAAGCTCTCTTTTCTTGTGCTGTCCAAATAACAGAAGCGTAGCGTGCCTTGGCGGGGCCCCGTATAAAAATTTGTTTGGAGGCCCTTAGGAAGGGTAAAGATTTCTCACAAAAAAAATTGCATAAAATTAAAAGAAATATTCATTCCTCATAATTATCTATCAGTCAATTTTTACAATTACACACATACAATTGTTTGTATTGTATTACAATGTAATGTACAACTAAATAAAACGCGTCAATAAACACTTCTCTCCGTTCGTGGTTTATCATCGTATCGTATGTATATGGATTATTGTGGGATTCCCCCGTTGTAGTAAATGACTTAAACGGGGAAATCCCGCAGCCCGCGATAACCGATGTAGGGTGTTACCCACTTTTGAACGTACGCTTTACGAGGGAAATAAAGACTTTTGTCATTTGTGAAATAAAAAAAAATTCGGAAGTTTTTATTAATTTTTGCTTACGCACGTTGGGGCCCCCGTGACCCGGGGGGCCCCGTATAACTGATACGGCGGTAGCTACGCCCCTGCCAAGTAACCAGATTTTTTCTTCCTGACTAATGTAAGTGTATCATTTCTCAGCTTTTTGTATTTTTTCCAAGCATCAGATGTTTGTTTCTGTTTGAATTCAAGTAATGCTTCATCTCTTTTCTTGAACGCAAGTTTGACGTCACATGAGAGCCACGGAGCACGTTTTGTAGTAATGGGGCAGTGCTTATTGAATGAACATGAAATATTTCCTGTTAAAAATTGTATCTTACTATCAATGCCATGTATGTATATCATTTCATGCCAGGGAATATTTACCAGATCATTTTCAAAAAGGTTTGAGTTGAAATTTTTGAAATTCCTGAAAGTAACATACTTTTATGAAAAGTTTGATTTCGGACTTCCATTGTCTATAAAATTTTGAGTACCACGACGTTTTAATTGATGTGCTATCTTCAATCGTCTTCAGGTGAACTGTTTCAAACAACAGTAACATACTTTTGCTTATTAACAGTGAAATTAATGTGTAGCTCACAGAATACAAAGTGATGATCAAAGAACAGGTCTACATTTATAACTCCAGTTTTTCGGCACATGTTAGGTCTACTGAGATATATGGGATCAATCAGGGTAGCTGAAGTTTCGGTTACCCTGGTGGGTTCAGATATAATCTGAGTGAGCCCATATGCTTCGAGACATTGTTCAATGTTGATATTAGAGTTTAATAAATTGCTATTGATATCACCAGCTAGAATAATATTAGCATATTTTCGCGAAATCAGAGATAACATATCATCAAATTCTTTAATACCCTCTTTGACAGAGCTTTGAGGGGGACGATAAAACAAGCCCATAGCAAAAGTTTCTTTGGATACCTTCAACTTTATCCACAGGTGTTCCAGGTGAGGACTCTGCCCAGACGAGTTGAGAGCAGTATTATAGTTATTTTTAGTAAAAATTGCGACTCCTCCTCCCCTACCATTTCTGTCACTGCGAAAACAATTATATCCATTCAAGCCTACCTGATCACATGATATGTCAGGTGTTAGCCATGTCTCAGATACTGCAACTACATCAAAATTGGTTTTAGGTTTATATTTCCAATCATGAATTTCTTGCTGTTAGTTGATCTAACCATAAGAATTGTTTTATTTTAAACTATAAATATCTGTTATTGGGTTTGCCTAAGTTATTTACTGAGTTACTTTTAAATAGTTTCAGGAGAGAAAATAATTGGTCTTATTTTTTAGAACATTGACATGATACATAAAGGTAGGACACTATGTACTATTGCAGCAATGTTCAATGTTATGCTTAGACTTGAACTTACTATTAGCTACTTAATAATTATTACACCGATTCACAGACTCACCACAGTCCTTCTCCTCATGTTCCATCGAGCACTTAGGACAAACTAGTCTGTTGGTACACTGTTCCTTTTTATGATAGAACCTCTGGCACTTGAAGCATTTAGGTACAGTGAGGTCTTCATATACAAAGTATCTCTCTCATCCTATGCACAGTTCCTTCAAATCCATGATCTGCTTGAATGTATTTGGTGAACATTCGCAGAAAATGGTCTTCAAATTATTCCTATTTCTTCTCACATAAGTGACTTCCAACTCACCATCAGAATCTTGTTTGAAGCTTGTATTGCTGACCTATTCTTCTGATTCCATCTGATATTCCTTTGACGTAAGGCAGAGTCAGTAAGTGCTGAGATTCTTCGTGGTTAATTCTTCTACTGATGGTATTTTCTTGTATCGTTACTTCCACTAGCATCTTTGGGTATCCATTTTCTAATAGATCTTGTTTAATGACATAGAGCTCTCTTTTTAGTCCCTCTTGTGTATTACAATCAGGTGGAAAAATTTAAGTGGAAAGTACGAAGAATTTTGGAGATGAACAAACCAACTGTGACCAATACATCAAGGCAAGAAGAACGTGCTCTGAAGATACTGAAACAAGAAACATTCATCAAAATTCTACCTGCAGATAAGGGAAACGCCACAGTTATCGTGGACACAACCACATATAACCAGAAGCGGAGGAAGTCATGAAAAAAGGAAAATATAAATGCCTACCCAGTGATCCAACAAGTAAAATCAAAAGACAACTATACCATACATTGAATAAGTACAAGTAATACCTAACAGATCACGAAAGGACAAGTATAACACCGCACTACATCAAACCACCACACCTCTACGGTCTACCGAAAATACACAAGGACATCATGCCACTACGACCGATAACCAGCTCGAGAGGCTCTCCGACGTACAACCTTGCCAAGCATCTTCTGCACATCATACAACTATTGGAAGGAAGAACACCATCTTATGTGAAGGACTCCAAACACTTTGTAGAAATACTCCAAAAAAACACAACTAAACGCTGAAGATCGTCTGCTAAGTTTCGACTTCGACAGCCTATATACTAACGTTCCAGTTGAAGAAGCATTGCAGGTAATTCAGAAGAAGTTACCGAAAGAAGAACAACTGAAGAAAAGGACATATCTTCCACTGGATGGAATAATGGAGTTGATTACATTCTGTCTGAAGAATAACGATTTCCAAGAGAAGGAAGACTTCTACAAACAAGAAGGAGGCCTGCCTATGGGATCACCGTTGTCTCCGGTTGTAGCCAACTTGTATATAGAATGGTTTAAGTCAACTGCCATCGAAAGTTCACATATTAAACCAAAATTATGGCTTTGCCATGTAGATGACACATTCATAATCTGGAACCATGGAGAGAGCCAACTGAAAACGTTTTTCAGTCATCTGAACAGCATGAGACCTTCGATAAAATTTACGAAAGAAGAAGAGAGCAACAATAGCCTCCCATTTTTAGATGTTTAAGTAACGAGAAGAAACACCAAAATAGAAACGACAGTACACAGGAAGCCAACTCACACAGGTCAATACTTACACTACAGTTCAAGCCACCCAACAGCCACGAAGAAGGGAGTCATCCGGACTTTAGTTAGATCTAGGGGTATAAGAGGGACTAAAAAGAGAGCTCAATGTCATTAAACAAGATCTATTAAAAAACGGATACTCAAAGAAGCTAGTGGGAGTAACGATACAGGAGAATTAACCACAAAGAATCTCAGTACTTACTCATTTTGCCTTACGTCAAAGGAATATCAGATGGAATCAGAAGAATAGGTCAGCAAAACAAGGTTCAAACAAGATTCTCTAGGAATGCCACCCTAACCAAAAACTAAGCACAGGAATTAATGTCAAGAGACAAAGGACCAGATACCATGTCAATGTGGTAAAGTCTATGTTGGAGAAACAAAAAGGCCACTGGAAGTAAGAAGCAAAGAACATCGTCTCAACACCCAGCGAGCAGAGACAGGAAAATCTGGAATGACCGACGAACAGCCACATCAGCAGACCGGAACTCCTCTGGAACCAATCAGAACAGACCACACACAACGACACGTCACCGGACGGAGTATAAGTAGCCGTGAAAGAAAGATGTTGGCCAATTCACCTGAAGACGATTGAAGATAGTATATCAATAGAAACGTTGTGATACTCAAACAATTTTATAGACAATGGAAGTCCGAAATCAAACTTTTGAATAAGTCTTCATCTTTGAAGAGAATTTGGGAGCTTACTAAACCTTTCATTTGTATTTGTTGCCTTTGTTAATAGTATTGAGAAGTATAGATGTATCTTGGTGCATCTATAAATAATAAAATGCTTGTCTAGCACAGTCTACCGCCGGCTCGCGCTTATAAGATCGAAAAATAAATACATGTCTTTAGATCTACTAGTACACATTTAAAGTAGGCATCGCTGTGGTAGCGCCGGTAGCTGGCGTTCTTGCTTTAATAGGGATGAACATTTAGTTTCTTGCCTACTTTCATACGCGCCGGTGTTATGATAGAAAAGAAGTTACTTATAGCTGCAGTTTTAAAAAAACTTTGCGACAAAAGGCATAAGTTGCATAGCAATCGAAATTTGATCGTATTGTTTTCATTCCCTTCGTTGGACACAGCATTCTTCGATTTTAATAGGGTTATAAAAATACCTAGTACGGACTTTATCTAGGACAAACTAACATCATAAACTGTTTCCAGAAGATGCAAAACCTGTTGAATTGGAACATTATATTTTCTGCTGCTATGCTTTGAGAAAATAGGAAATTGCAGTATTTGTTATGCACCACAGATGATCAGTTATGTGCTTTTCTGTCATTTCGAACCACAAAATAGGGATGGGTCGCTATTTCGTAAGCCGTTCAATTTATAGTGATAGGCTTATTAAGGGTATACTAGAATACATATAGAGGTTCAACTTTAGTAAGCGTCGTCACACCAAATATGTGTTTATATATACTCTTCGCTAGACAACAGTATACTCGTACATAGTGACTTTAGATCCAAAATCATTGTACCTACAAAAAGCATTAGAAAATAACGCACCGGGCGGACCGAAGACAGGTGTGCTGTTTTGAACAAACTTCAACAGTTCTGTGAGACTGTCGCTAACAGTGTTGCCAAATAACCCGAAATACTTGGGTTCTTGATTTATCAAAAGCATGTATTGTTTGGAATGTGATACAGTTGAAAGCCAGGAAAGACTGATTTCAACAAATATTGGTGGAACAAATTTTTTTGCTATATTACAATAGATTCAGAATTCTTTTGATTTTTCGTCTGTCAGATAATATTCAGATTGTAAGCATCCCAAAAATAAAAAAATAAATATCCATTTTACTACTATTCTGTCTGTTGCATAGGTACGTGAGGTCACCAGGTAAATATCTCTGTAGAAAATAAGGACTTGTTTTGTTATAACTTTATTTTGACTTTGGAGCGATTCTCATTATTTTCAGTGTGCATTATAAATTTGCAACATGTCAAGGCTACTAAATAATATATGGGGATTTTATAAGTGTTCAAATGATAAATCACGTTGTGGACTCTTCCTCAGCATCAGTTGCCATTCATTTTTTTGGTGAGTCTATTTTCTAGTCTCACGTAGAAGAAAATGATATTATTTTGTGGTCGTAGTCGATCAATTCCAAAGTATAAAGATCACAAGGACTGCTCTAACAAGACATCACGAAAAATAGCAGTGTCGTATTCGTTCATTGAAACCAAAAAAAGGGAGTGTAAAATGAAAAGAGTATTGTCACTAATATCTGTGTAGTATCTTAATATATTATAAAGTTTTTCGAGATAATCCAAAATTCGATAGTGTCTGATTTAATAATAATAATAATAATTTGACTGTATTATAAATACGCTCCTCCCGTCACCGCGCACGCGACCTACGTGTGTTGTTGGTCCGTGAGTTAGTCTTGTCCGACACACTGTTGTCACATACTTCCTAGGTGTTTGAGCGGAAATTTATCGCAGTAAACGCCTCACATCACGACGTTTGTTGAAGCAATCAAGCCGATTGATAATCACCGTAGATAAAATCAATACTTCATATGAAGTTTTGCGGTGACAGTACTTGATTCACTAATAAGCGAAAGATGAAGATCAAATAGTTCAAGAAACAATTTTTTTAGGATTTAACGCTATTGTTTATTTTTGTGAAAAATATCTATCCAGGAATTAATATTTTTTCCAGTGGGTAGGTACTGAACGATACATACGTTGCGGCAGTCACGTCGGTAGAATAAAATTTATAATAGCACAAACACTCCATTTTGAAATTAGGAAAATTCATTTTTACACGGAGCGCGTATTTTCTAAATAAAGCATCAACGTTTGAAAGTAGGATTCACTCCCACGGTCCTGTATCGCGGTTTTGTAACTGCGAAGCACGGCATTCACTTATTACGCCATGCATGTGTTATACTTCTGTTGATTAGACGAATTATTGATCCAATTTACGACTGTCCAAAAATGAGCCGAAATAGTTAAAAAACTGTAACGGCTAACTTATTACAATATTCATGTTTTGTACCTTTGGGAGAGAGCAATAATCTTATAATTGATCGGATTCATTATTTCTGGAACATTCTATTTTTTTTCACTGTTACATGAATATTATTAATACAAAAAGAAATACTTCACTCTCTTCATAGCGTGCGAAAGTACCTACTTTATGCGCGGTAGTAGAAAAAATATAATTTCAAGAAATACCTCAACACGTGGCAACCTTCGCTCCATTTCTTATGTCTTTGGATTTCCGATCGCGCCGTCTTCAACGGAATCATGCCAAAAAGAGATAAAACATGTTCCACTTCCACTACTACTCATGAATAGGGCAGCGTTGCCACGCGTTGCAACATTCGCGCACTCACTCTTACATTTATGTTTCACCTTCTGACTTTTTCTTATATATATATATATATATATATATATATATATATATATATATATATATAGATCACACCATAAAACATGAACATCTTATTTCAACTGTCAGTTACCAAGAGCGTTACGCTTAGTCCGCGTTCACACGTTCCATTTTAGTGTACGCTCATACACTACATCTCTATGTTTTTATCGAAAAATTACAAAATTCAGATACAGATGTAACTCCCGCATATCCAAGTTTCCTAAGGTCTGTTAATAATTACAATCTTTTAAATGTAAATAACAACCTTTATAACACACAAAGGCATGTTCAGGTACAAACGACTTATGTTTGGGGTAAATCCAGCACCAGAGATTTCTCAATGGGTATTTGAACAAATGTTAGCGCCCTGCAAAAATTGTTTGAATTACTTGGATGACATCATTGTGTTTGGTAGTACAGAAGAAGAACATGATAAATCTCTAGCACAAGTTCTAAATATATTTCAAACCAATAATGTCCTGCTAAATAAGGAGAAATGTCTGATGAAAGTTAAGGGACTAGAATATTTGGGACATAAACTATCAGATAAGGGTATAGATGCTGATCAGTCTGAAGTACAATCAGTCCTAGAATTCGGACCACCAAAAACAAAAGAAGAAATGCCAAGTTTTCTAGGCCTGGTTACAGACTTGGGAAAGTTCATCAAGGACATAGGAACTATAACAGAACTACTCCGTCAACTAATAAAGCAAGATGCGAAGTTTGAATGGGCGGAAAAGCATCAAGCTAGTTTTGATAAACTAAAAAGATCTGTAACAGCCATACAAACTCTATCATATTTTGATCCCGAACGAAGAACAAGATTAGTAGCCGATGCCAGTCCAGTGGCTCTAGGAGCAGTACTCCTACAATTTATTGACGAAAATTTACCTCAAGTTATTTCTTATGCAAGTAAATGTTTATCAGATACAGAACGCCGATATTCCCAAACCGAAAAAGGAAGTCTTGCACTAGTTTGGAGCGTGGAACGTTTCTATTTTTACCTTTGTGGAAACGAATTTGAACTAGTAACGGATCATAAACCCCTATAGGCTATATTCAGACCAACCTCCAAACCACCAGCCAGAATTGAAAGATGGGTTTTACGACTACAGTCCTTCAAATTCAAAATAATTTATCAATCCGGGAAATCCAACATAGCCGACCCACTCTCTAGATTATGCCGAGAAAATGAAAGTAAACCATTTGACAGAGAAACCGAAAACCACGTGAACTCGATTATCGAACAGGTCGTACCAAAGGCAATGAGCATCTCACAAATTGTGACCGCAAGCAGAGAAGACAAACATATTAGAACGGCTGTCGAAAAATTAAACCATAACACTTGGGAGCCTAAAGACGAAAACATTTTATACCCATTCCGGATGGAACTATCAACAATGAGACCTGTTGTTCTCCGAGGGAATAAAATCGTTGTTCCAGAATCATTGCAGCAACACGTCTTGAAGTTAGCTCATGAAGGACACCCGGGGGCAACAGTGATGAAGCGCCGGCTAAGACCAAGGTTTGGTGGCCTCTAATCGATCGGCAAGTCGACAAGTATGTAAAAAGTTGCAGAGAATGCTTACTAGTCACACAGCTGGACAAACCTCCTGCGATGGTACGTCACAAATTTCCGGAAGGTCCTTGGCAGTGTCTAGCAATAGACTTATTAGGACCCCTCCCAAACAACGAATACGTTTTGGCAGTAATAGACTACTATTCCCGCTATCAAGAATGTGAATTCCTGAGGAGAATCACGTCTAGCGTAATAATTAAACATTTATCTAAAATGTTTGCGAGACTAGGACTTCCAACGTCAATAAGGACTGACAACGGCAGCCAGTTTACTAGCGATGAATTTAAAAGTTTTTGTGAGATCCACAACATAAAAATTATCAACACTCCACCATACTGGCCACAAGCCAATGGAGAAGTAGAAAATCTAAACAAGTCACTAATTAAACGCTTAAAGATCGCTCACACCAGTAAAACAGTTTATCACGTAGATCTACTCAAGTATACAATGATGTACAATACAACACCTCACGGTACAACCGGGAAATCGCCAACCGAATTACTCTTCCACAGAAACATTAGAGATAAAATACCTTCAATCGCAGATTTCAATCAATTATGTAGACGGAGAAGCTCATGATAACGGCATACTGAACAAACAAAAAGGGAAGGAGAAAGAAGACAAAGCAAGACAGGACTAAGGAAAATGATACCAAAGTTGGCGGCCTTGTCGTAACTAAAAAGATGATACAGCTCCACAAATTGACAACCTACTTTAATAATGCAGAATATGTAGTTCTTAGACGAAATGGTAACGAGGTGACAATTACTAGAGATGACGGACAAATATTAAGACGCCATATAAGTTATGTAAAAAAAAATCCCACAATGAGTACTCCCACTTGAAGACAGCCATCTACTGTAACACCAGCCCTGTAAGAGCGACAGTCCAGCGATGTCTTCGAGGGGCAATCATCTGACTCTACGCCATGATCAGAACCAAACAGCGTCAGCCAAAGAGATAAGAGAGGAGGACTAATCCAACCATTCAAATTGAAAAAAACGGAGGGAGTGTGGAGACCGATCCTGGAGCAGTGATAGCGGTTCGACAGAGGACG
Organism: Bruchidius siliquastri; assembly: GCA_949316355.1. Lineage (NCBI taxonomy): Eukaryota > Metazoa > Arthropoda > Insecta > Coleoptera > Chrysomelidae > Bruchidius > Bruchidius siliquastri. The sequence goes on from OX438529.1 coordinate 24,888,665, forward strand.
GCTGACGGGAGGCAGTCGGATTTACCGAACGGTAGCGGTAGGCAATAATGGTGGTGTAATATATTGGAATTGCGTTCTAAACTACTAAAAATTGGACGTCAATTTTTTACCGAATTCTGATTTTTTTAAAATATAAACATTAATAACTTGGGCGGTTACGATCGGCGACTTCCCGACCACCGAGGCCAAAATGCTTTGGTGGCATGATATAAAACAATAATAGCATTTTAAACCATCACAACTTTAGGGGTCACGATCGGGGGGTTCCGGACTACCGAGGCAAAAATGGCTCTGTGGTATAATAGAACATAATAATGGCATTTTAAAATGTAACAAATTGGGCGTCACAATGTCTATTTTACCGAAATATGAATTTTTTAAATATAGAAATTATCCACATGGGAGCTTACGATATTTTTTCTTTTTTTATAGATAACTTCACGCAAAGGCAGATAGCGTATCACGCCTTATATGCACTGCGCAAGGATAAAAGTCTATTCACATTGGCCTTAGAACACTGTATATTGTGACCATTGGAGAACAATGTCTCCGGTAGCTCATTTCCAGAACGCCGAGGTTCTTCGGAAGAATGACTTTTGGAACAGGCTTTTCGAAGCATTGTAAGCTCAGATCAGCCACCCTTGTTCGATGTTCAAGACTGTAGGTACGTTTGTAGGTCAGGCGCTACCACAAGACGTATTGCTCGCTTCTGGATTGTGTCCAAAAGCTTCAAAGAGTGCTTTAGGGCGTATTCTCACACATGCGAGCAGTACTTCAGTGATGGTCTGATCTGGGCCTTGTATAGTAGCAGTAGCTATTTCGCAAAACATAATAATAATAATAATTCCCCCCTCCCGACCAAAGGCATTAAAAATGAACAAGTTCGTCCCTAACGCAAGAAAGGGAACATCACACACATCACATATATTATATAACTACGAAAGCGGAGATTGAGGATGTGTACGTCCGTTCGAAACTTTATTTTGTGATAAAGATACGGTGGCGTTCTATGAAAAATGGTTTTATGCCAGCAGTGGAGATGGAGGGACAGCCAATACTCGAATCCTGTTCCATCAAGCTTCTCCGAATTAGCATCAACAAAACGTCATAGCACGATCATGTTGCTGGCCCCGCTAGGTCGCGTCCTAGAAGCTGAGGGTTCTTTTCCGCTTCAGGCAATTATTTTTTTTCCATGTCTTCCGTTGAGTGAACACGTATTGCTGGCGGCTGCTCGTTTTTTATAGTTTTTTTCCAGTGTCAAGTGGTTTGTTTGGAGTGGTTTTCGTACACCACCTGCTGATCATTGTGACAAATATTCCTGTGATAATTGGGATTGATACGTTTGCCAATTACCGAGCAATTACGAGGTATTTATATTATATATCATTTTTATATCCTAATTGGAAAGGCAAGCAGGTATACAATCATGGTTTTCACCGAAAAATAAAAAACGGAACTAAAAAGTATCACGACAGAAGTGGCTAAAGAAATAGTAAAGGAGCTCATACACGATAAAAACTTCGTCGATGCCTTAGTGGATAGACTCGCCGACAAAGTTTACAATAAATTTCAAGAAAGATATGATCGTCTCAGTACTAAGATTGTTGATGTGGAAACCAAATTTACTAAGCTCAAAACAGAGTATGACGAAATACGTCAAAACTTGATGATTTTGATCAATTCACTAAGGAAAATAAATTAAGGATATATGGTGTACCTGAATGTCCCAACGATAAGCTGTTGTAAAATGTCCCAGGAGTACTCAAAAATAATTTGAATCTTGCTGACCATATTGAAATCAGTTATTGCCACCGCATTCTAAATCACAGTCACAACAGAAACAGGGCAGTACTTGTGTCTTTCGGAAATACTGCTCACCGTAATTTAGTGTACAGCTGCAAAAGAAGACTGAAAGGCACAAAGATGGTGATTCTAAGTATGGACTCGAAACTTCGCCAAAGAAAAATTGGGAACCACTATGGTATGGACTACTGGAGGCCAAATCTTCACAAAAATCAGTGGAAAACGATCAAATTAATAAGCGTTGAAGATGTCGAAAAGATTAGCATTTAAATGAGCCTGCTGGCATGGTTGTGCTTGTGCACTAATTTCCATTTTTCTCTTTCCTGTTTTTATACCGGGTTATTCACGTTATTCGACACGAAGCATTATGGCTAAAATATCTTACCGCGCACAACGACACGTCACCGGACGAGGTATAAATAGGCATGAAAGGAACGTGTTCGCCAGTTCACCTGAAGACGATTGAAGATAGCACGTCAATCGAAACGTCGTGATACTCAAAATTTTATAGACAATGGAAGTCCGAAATCGAACTTTTGATAAATCCACCTTGTCTACAAGTTTCAAACCACGTTTTGATCTTTGAGAATCGTCATCATTTTGGCATTTCGAACATTAATTCCGAAATGGCGGATTATTTAAGAAAAGTCATTCTTTACGATGCGTAGTAAAAGATGTATAAATTCCAATAATTCCGAATGAAAAAAGAAATCGTTCATACATATTTTTTGAATTTTCTGCTTTTTAACTGGATTTCCGAACCACGTATTATTTCATCATCGAGTATCCAAACAGTACACACGTGTTTTTGTCGGTCTCCGTATATTTGATGATAAATATCTAAGTTAGAACGTATAATAATCGAATTATCTTGTATATAAATACAGAATACCTGTATGAGTATTACAAGTGTGCAGTAGTTTTTTGTCCCTTCATAAGAAAAATGTGACGAGAACTTTTTCTTTCTGTCTGGTATCACCAGTATTTTTTTTATCAAAACCGAGGATGGAAGAATGCTGTAAGTGCAAGTCAAAAATAAAATGGAATGAGCTATTCGTAGAATGTTTTGGCCAGTGCAGCGGAAACTTCCATATCAAGTGTGTGGATGTAAAAGAAGAAGAATACAATATGTTGAAAGGTAATACTAATATCAGATGGCACTGTAATAGTTGCATCAACTCAGAAACTGATTTATCTATGGAATCCAAAAAAATCCGGGAAACTGTAAAAAATGAAATTACTGTCTGAAGAAATTAATAAGTGAAGACTATAAGTTTCCAGCAATGGTAGAGCCACCGAAAAGAAGTGCAGCCAAGGAAGTGGTTATTGGTGTCCAAATACCTCACAAACTAATAAGAACTCTACCTCAAGATACTGAGAACAAACCCATAATAAATAAAAATACACACACAATGTTTCTTGGCTCAGCTGATGAGGAAATGGTATACAGGGTGATTAAGGTTATGAAAAGTTCAAATTCTATCGATACGCTCCATGAAGCTCATTGCTCTGTTCTACATATATGTGACGTAGGCCAGAAGATCTCCTGTGGATCTATGCTTGCGAAAACCATATTGGCGATCATTAATGATATTATTTTTGTCCAGATTTTGTCCACTTCAGAAGAAGCATGTTAATAACAGTCTCCATAACCTTGGACATAATGCACGGGTAAATCACGGGTCCATAGTTGCTCGGTATATTTTTCTTTCCTTTCTTAGGTATAGGTTGTACTCGACCGATCTTCCACGCATTAGGGAACACTCCTCGCTAGTGGGAGAGTTCGAATAGTCTGCAAAGGACATCATGTGTAAACTCTGCGGCGCAACGATTTAGGAGAATTGCTGTTATTTGTTCTGGGCCACAAGCTTTCCTGCAGTTCAGATTTTCTAGTATGCGTTTTATATCTCGGTGTTAAAATGTAATTTCTGGCATTTTTGAGTCCACACTGGTGGAAGTTATCTGACCTAAGGTGTCTGCTGTTTCTTTCAGGGTTATTATATATTTTAACATGATAGCAGTTTATTCTCAACTTTTTGCTTGTACTCCTCTTTGCTGGTATCGATTACCGGTTACAGTGGCTTCTGGTATCGATCGGACTGCGGTGACTTTCAGTAGTAGGATTTGTCCCACATTCCCTGTACAGTCGGTTTTTTTGCCGTAGCTGCGTTTCTGCAGCTCCAGTTAAACCAAGGTACCTGATGTTAACACTTCTATTTTTTTGCCACAAGCTGACGGATCTCTGGACATGAAATAGACATCATTTCATGGAAAGGACTGGTAATAGTTCCTGAGATCATCTCATTTTGCTGATTTGTAGTGCCAGACTGTGCGTGCGTTAGTATGTTGTTGATCTAGTGATGTGATTATACAGTGATGAAATGGTATTCATTACAAAAAAAATAATTCTATATCTATATAAATAACTCGTTAATGTATAAGGCGTATTTATCCAACCATACTGCAATACCTTCACCACAGAGTGGCTTAGAATTTTATTTTTTTTATTTGTCGAAAATAATACACATTTTACAGAACATAATTTTCCTATAACCAAATGCTATAAAATTTGTTTTTGAGGTAAAAATTACAATACCTTTGCAATTAGATTTAACTATACAAAATTAATTTTAAGGCGTATATTTTTATTAGAATAACTCTGTTGTACGGGTGTACGGGATATTTATAGAATCATTGTACAAAAAATACCACGCAACGGCTTCAAAATTCTTTAACATGATTGTGTGAATAGGTATTTACAAGTGTTAATTCTTTTAGAATAATCTGCTCCATTTCGAGGATCGATTAAATAAGTTGGAAGTAGAGCTCCATAGGCACCACAATGCAGTCAATGAAATCAAGAAGGCTATTAGGTCCATCATACATTCTTCTTCTACCACTAGATCCATATATAATCTCACAGAAAAGTCAAACATAGCAAGAGAAGCATCTATAGTATCAGAAAATATATACGATACCAGTTGTTCTATACAGGTAAGCAGCTGTTTTAAAGTTTAATTGAATCTATAATATAATGTGAATATGGAGGTTAATATATTTGGATTCTATCCCTTTAAATACTTATTGCACTAGAAACTGGCAAAGATTCCTCTCTTGTAGTGTGTGCATGGAGTTACGAGAAAAGGAAAGTGTGTTGCCCGGGCTCCGATACACTGGATCGCTATTGTTACTATTATACAAAGAAAGTAAAATGTGTGCAACCTGGGCTCCGACACACTGGGCTGTTGTCCCGCTTCCCAGCGACTGATCCCCACATCGTGAGGTAATTTATCGCTGGCGCACATCGTGCGCCCTAAGTAGACGAACGGACTCAAGATTGACTTCATCCTGCATCCTAATAACCATAACCAGCTGAATAACAATGTGGTCTGGTCAAAGCCTGAAAGGGTGTCTGACTCTCCTCCTTCAAGAGGATGATCATCTCGGCAAAGCCACGAATTCAATAACGAACATGTTTTATTGTCGGTGAAGGAGGACTATCTCGGGCTTATAAGCTTGCAAGATCAAGTATGGGGAACGAATAGTTCCAGTAAATTCAGTATCTCTGGTACTCCATCAAAAACTCAATATCCCCTGGAGCATATGACAGCACAGGTTCTCATCTATGCTGTAGGAGTGTTTCAAATGATAATATGGCACGCTTAGAACTACGTTGTACTGATAGAATGCCGATTCTCCCGTTTGAGGTCAAGTGTGAGGTTTTGCATGCTGCCTTCAAAATGAATGCTCCTCTATTCACTTTCTTGGGCTCACGCATAAAGCAGATGAGAGGATCGATACTCCTCAGCACTTCACAGGCTGTGTCCAGTACCACTTGATATGCAGACGCTCCAAACTTAAATAGTCCACGCCCTCACAGGTGTCTTGGAAGGTATATACGCAGGACTTAGGACTTAGGATGCAAACTTCTCTTCATGTTCAACCATTTTCGGGTCTTAGTGTTGTGTTGTCGCAGCTCATGCACAGTCCAGTGGATGCCACTATAGGTATATAACAACAGTGGGACCGGCAAGCATATTTGTGGCAGCGACTTTGTTCCTACCGGACAGTTCTGATGACCAGATCTGCCGAAGTCGAAACAAATACTTGCGGTGGAGAGACTCTTCGACCTTACTCGCCTTGTGGATACGCATGTAGAATATTCTGGTGAGGAACTTGTAACATGCGTTCAGATATGCTATTGGCCTATAGTTATTGGGATCAGACCAATCTCCGGTGAAGCACGATTCGGCCCTCGACAAACCAAGACTGTTCCTGATTTAGCCATGTCTTAAAATCTCTGGCTAAATGTTTGTGGTAACTGGGAAATTTCTTCAACCAGAAAGTGTTGTGTCCGGGCTAGAAGAAGCGAAATTCTTAGCACCTTTTAGGGCACTAAGAATTTCTTCAGTGTTTATCGAATAACGCAGGGTGAGGAGTCCTTCTACAGGCGGAGTCAAACTGCGCCAAGGCCGGAGTGTCTGCTTGGAGAGGCTTTGGCTTTTCGTAGATGTCTCTCCAGAAGGCCTCCATGCGATCAGCTGTAAAGTTGCTACCTGTTCTCCTCTAAACCTCTCGCCCGCGTCACCAACTATCGTTCAGCTGAAATCAGTATTCGTATAGACAATGCCGCTTGACGACGGCAAGTATTGTCACATTAATAAGTGTGTGATGCTCGCGTCTTAATTCAGAAGCTGATTGACGCACTCGAGACGTGAAAGGCCTTCCGCTTCTTCTGTATTCCATCACTCACTGAATACGGGATGCTTCGTTCCGAGCAAACTGGATTTTTGCCTCCATTTGGTGCACCCGTCTCTGTGCTCTCTCGACAGGAGAGTCTGCTACCCTTACCTGTCCAGACAGCTTCAGAGCCGCAGCGTGAGTGTCACAATTAATGCTCCAAATGTCAGCGTCCTCCGAGAGAATTTCACCAACTGCGTCCTCTCTCTTTACGATGCTGTCGTAAATGGTAAATATCTCCGACTGAAAAACTGACTTGTCAATCTTCACAAATACACTGATTCTTTTTCTAATTCATCACATAGCGCTGAGGCTACACGATGCCAAGAAAAGTGACAGTCTGACAGATGGGAATAATTGACGGATTTTTGTCACACATAACTGTTATAAAGATGTCAAAATATAATCTTGAGTTTGCATGTTCTTGCCTAGTACGTGAAACACACGAAGCAAAGTAATCAACTTTGATCCCTGGAAAACATAATCATGTAAATACAGATCATTTTTAATTGTTTAGACATAACGACTTCCAAAAGTCCCGTGTGCTTGACTTATTGAACAATTTCAATGCGTGAGTGGCAATATACTACGTAAATTCTGCTCTAGTTGAACGAACTAATGTAAAATTCGCAAGTTGGACATATTAATGAGCAACGTATACTTTTCAGGTGCATTTTTCACCAAGAACAGATATACAAATGCTAGATTTGTACAAAAGTATACCATTTGATAACGTTGATGGAGGAGTGTGGAAGCAGGGATGGAAGATAGAGATAAATGAAAGAAGCTGGAATCGACAAAACAAACTAAAGGTTATTCCAAATGCTTTATACGAGTTCTGATGATTTAGAATTTGATATTACTTGATTCAAGTTTTATTTTTGTCTATTATATAATGCTATTTCTGTTCTTGCTGAATATTTATAAAACTACTCTATTTCTACTGCTTTCAAAATAAGAGGATATTGACTAACTAATGATAGTAATTTCGCCTGTGATTTTATAAATATATTTTTAAGCTTAATATAGTTTAATAATTTTATAGGTACGTAGAAAGTTTCTAGTTATTATTCCATACGTCAGAGTACATTACAGAATAGTCGCACAATGATAATTTATTTTCTGAAAACAATGTGTATACTTCAATCCAAAAGTATCTTCCTAGTCACGGGAATCATCATGTCGTTCTGCAGACAGTTACTTAATTTTTGCTATAATACTATTATATTTGAGCAGGTATTTGTGGTACCTCATTCCCACAACGACCCTGGCTGGTTGAAAACTGTAGAAGATTATTACACAAGTCAGACAAAGCACATTTTAGATAATATGCTCAAAAAATTACAAGAAGATCCTAGAAGAAAATTCATATGGGCGGAAATCTCATATTTTTCAATGTGGTGGGCGGACCTTAGTGAAGATAATAAAGAAACAGTCAAAAAGTAAGAATTACTATAAACTCAAGTGAGTATATTTGTAATCCTCAGAAGTGTTATTAGGCAAACACATGTTTGGAATAGTGCAGCAATTTGTCAAAAATATTTGTAAATGATAAAATCGATGCTGATATGAGTAACCATCATAGTAATAAATGGACATCGAAAGAGACTTCATATTTCATATATAGGAATTATACCTTGGGTCCAGTCCGAAGACATCAGTTTATATTTTTACTATGTAGTCCGCCTCTGGAGTACTAGTCGCGCACCAAGTTAAAAAATCGCCCCTTCACCGCCCGGCCTTCCAGTACCTCGGCCCTCGAAGTCATTAGCTTATTGGTGCTAGAATCATGCGGTCGCCCGGCCTATTTACTTTTACGATAGTGCTTGTGCGTTAAGCAGAAATTATTAGGTAAGTAAATATAAGGGGATCCCTTATTTCGTTAGTAGCAGAACATTTTTCTTAGTCAATTATGGAAAAATCCGAGGGCGAGATTCTACACCAGGAACTAAAGGATATTCAAAGTGTATCTCGTTCACGATCTCACTCTAGAAAACGTTCTCAGCGAGGGGGTCGTTCTCATAGCAAATCGGACTCTCGCTGCACCGTTTCATCTTATGATGGCTTTTCAAAGTAACCTTCTCATCTCAGTCGCAATCGATCACCGCGCGTGACGAGGCGACATAGAGAGACCAAAACATTCGGTGCGAAATAGACGTTCTAAGTCGAGGGCACCATCTCGGCTTTGCCGCAGTTGTTCACCCAAGGTGTCGAGGCGGCACTTAGAGAAACAAACACATGCAGAGATAAATAACATTCTGTTGTTTGAACTGCAGCGTTTGGATCGCCTAGATGGTTGTTCCCCGCGCGGGGCGGAATCTCAGGTTTAGACAGGGCCGTACGAAGAACCTTTGATAGCAAATAATTTGGAGGATGTATTAGTACTTGACGAGGGAGACTCTGTGCCATTATCTGAGGATACTTTACATATTCTCGGTTCTGACCCACGAAAGGCTGCTCCCTCAGGGTTTAAACTGCATAGTGCCATAGCCTCCAGGTGGTCCTACATTTTGACAAATCGAACACCACGCGAGGAATCTTCCAGTCTCAGAGAAAAGCATGCGGTGCCCTCGAATTGCGGATTATTATCTCCCCCAAAAATAAACACAGAGGTGAAAGCTATACTTCCAACAACTCACCTGACCAGAGATTCTACTCACTCAGAGTACCAACTACTCATCGGTAACGGCTTAACTGCCATGGGAAAAGCGCTCATGCTATTTTAGAGGAAGAAAATAATATTCCAAAAGATTTCAGAGAGAAACTTTTAACTAATCTGACCGATTGCGCACGCACTTTTACCACGCTTTTCTATGACATTTCCAAGATGAGGAAATATCTGATAAGTCCAGTACTTAACAAATCTGTGAAGGAATTAACCGAAAACACTACGCTGGTTGAATTTCTTTTCGGTCCAGATTTAGGCGAGCGTGCAAAAAGTTTTAAAATCCTTGGAGAGGGCAGGCCTAGAGTTACGTTCACCTTCTAGTTCCTCACGCAATACTCCCCCAATCAATAGTATCTTTTGGTCCTTTGGGAAATTGGGGGGAGGGGCAGCTCATCAAGAACTACAGGGGCTTTAAACAGATATCCCCCGTCTTACCAAAGGAAGGAGGTGAGACATTACAGGGGCAAATCTTCCAGCCAACCTACGCAGAACAGACACCATCAGACCAAGAGGCGTTAAAGGTAAAGTTTGTTCCATTTGCTGGCCGTCTAAAATTGCATTTTAAAGCCTGGTCCAGAATTACTTCGAATCCAACCGTCCTGTCTTGGATTCAAGGCTACAAGATTCCATTTAAAGACAAACCCCCATTATGCCGCAATATAATTAGCAACTGTTTTTCCCGGTCTGAGATTCTGTTAAAATCAGGAGCTATCATAAAATCTAAGACAAGCCCTGAACAGGTCATTTCTCCAACCTTTCTAGCGGATAAACCTAACGGGGGAAAAAAGGTTCATTCTAAATTTAAAAAATGTCAACGACTGAATAGAATGCCCACATTTTAAAATGGACGATCTTCGACCAGCCATAAAACTGGCCTATAAAAATGTACACATGTCTAAAATTGACCTAAAGGACGCATACTTCGTGGTTCCCGTTCATAACGATCACCAACAGTTCCTCAAGTTTCAGTATGAAGGTCAATTATACCAATTTACGTGCCTACCTTTTGGTCTATGTACAGCTCCGCTATCTCTGACCTTCGCACTATTGGCATTCCGATAGTGAATTATCCAGAGATTTTGAATTTTTGGGGACTCCTATGAATCCTGTCACAGTCATACAAATACCACAGTTGATTTGTTAAGCTCACTAGGTTTTGTACTAAACAAAGACAAAAGCATACTAATTCCTTCCAGATGTATATCATACCGCGGATTCTTAATAGACAGCGTAAATTTACAGATAAAACTTCCTATCGAGAAAGAACATAACATGATCAGGCTCGCCTCTCATTACTTAAATCAAAACAGATCGTGAGCTAGCAAAGTTTATCGGCATCTCAGTAGCGGCCTGTCCCGGTGTAAAGTATGGTTTTCTCTATTGTAAAGCTCTGGAAAGAGAAAAATTCTTAGCGCTGTGCGAAAATGATGGATATTTCAATGCAATTATGTCCATTCCCAAAAGAGTTAAATCGGACATCCTCTGGAGGAAAAATAATATTTCCAAACCATTCCAGGATATTAGATATGAAACATTTCATATGACTATATTTACTGACGGATCACTCACAGGGTGGGGCGCGTGCTGTGGTGACGATCGAACCCATGGGTTTTGGCAGAGTCTCAGAGACGACTACATATAAATAATCTGGAATTATCAGCTATTTTCGACGGCATTCAATGCTATGCACAAAATTTGAAAAATGTCAACATTTTAATTAGGTGTGACAATACGACAGCAGTTTCGTACATTAATAGGATGGGGAGTATCCAATTCCCGGATCTTTGTTATCTGTCAAAGCAGATTTGGCAATGGTGCGAAAAAAGGAATATATGGCACTTTGCATCTTACATCCCTTCAAAGGACAACACCATAGCAGACGCCGAATCGCGACGCTCGAATATGGAAACAGAATGGTCATTGTCTCGTGACGCATTCAATCATTTAACTGCCATTTTCGGAGAGCCAGAGATCGACCTCTTTGCCTCACATATAAACAACAAATGCAAGATATTCGCATCTTGGCACAAAGATCCAGAATCTTCATAAATCGACGCTTTCACGATCCCCTGGAACCAATACTATTTCTACGCATTTCCTTCTTTTTTTTTAATCCTCCGAGCCCTACAAAAAATCATACAAGGCGATAGGAATTGTAGTCGTACCTCGGTGGCCTTCACAACCATGATACGCACTTTTTTGCAAGCTAATTGTGGAACAGGAGATATATTTTAATATCTCTTTAATATATTTCTAGAGTACGCCCGTTGCCCAAGAAGCTTACCCTGGTTAGTGCGAAGTTATCAGGCTGGCTTTTTTGAGTAGGTTCCAGAGCCTGCAATACACACCATTACTTCATCAGTCTCCAAATCCACATTACAGCAATATAACAGTACCTATAACTTATGGTACATATCCCCATTTTCCAGCAAAACCCCTTTCTTTGCGGGGTTTTGCTGATGTTGAGGAGAAAACTATCCCAAATCTGAAAACTAAATTCAGTGAATGCCCTAAAATAACTTTTAAGTGACTCTAACGGCCCTGTTTCGCGTTACTTGGTTGTCCGCCGTATACATTATAATTGGTGGTGGAATTTATAATTTCCCTTGCGGTCAAACTTCCAATTCGTTGGTGACCTAACAGAATTTTAAACGGTTCGCGCCTACAATTTTTTTTAACCCTTATGCATGATTTCTTATTACCTTCTTGATATCAATGATCAAATTGTTGATTTTGATTTAGTCTAACTTCGAGACTATTCGATAAAGTAGATTATAACTGGTTGATTTATTTTATATATTCCTTGTTTCACTACGGTAGTTGCTTTTAGAGGTTACTTTTCCGGCAATTGTTTATTTATATATGTATTAATTTTTTTTTAGTTTTTTTTTACTAGAAGCTCCTGGCTTTGGCAACCATTTCCTCCTCCTTTAGGTATCTATAGAGCTCTGCGAAATATCTCGTCTTTATTCCTTGCTCTCTTGTGGTAATTCCGCAATTTAAACCCTATGATGTCTCCGCCCTTTACTCTATTCTGTATGAATTACCACCTATTGCTCAAATTTCACTTCTGCAGTTACTTGTATTGACTTGCGATGGAAGAAGATTTTTGTTGATTTCCTCCGTACTAGTGCTCACTTGAATCGATATTGCACGACTGTTCAACGGTATGCTGTATAATGTTCAGATCCTTGGTGCGATCTGTAGTGGTTAGAAACCATAGTATCCGGTGGGTGTCGACGGTCCATGAGAATACTAAGATTATTTCCCTGGAAGTTGGTTCTGAGTTTCTATTGTAGGTTGTGGTTGTTGGTGAGAGCTAGTATCGGCGGTGGCATCGGACTTTGAATAGGTCGATACCGATGTCTGCTGGACCAAGACGTCAAAAGAAGTTATGCTTAACTCCTGGTGACCTAATGGAAGATGAGTACTCATACCCCTCAGTGCAACTGGCTCACTCTTTTCGCGGCGGCGGCGGCCGCACCTTGTGCCAAGGGAATCCTTCCTATTTCTCTGGACGGCAGTTGTCGGCTCTGGCTGGGTAGTCCTGATGAGGTAACCCTGGGCCATGCAATGGATCCAACGTAATCCTTATATACTATGGGCACAATTTGGAAAGGTATTTCCATAGCTGACCGTGTCAGCCTCGCTCCAGAGACTCCTCTTCTCAATTCCTTTGCGTCCGCGGAAATCTAACCAGATTCTTCTTATAACCCGTGACAGCTAGGAGCCTCAGAAGCAGGCCTTTCTTCCTAAGGAGGTGCTTATCCCTGAGAGTGCATTCGTTTCATGACGCTTTATCAGCTAATATTAATTGAAAGGAGGTCGGTGATACTATACTTGTTCATGATCGTTAGTATAATTTAAACGCCCAAAGATTCTTTATTTGAGTAAACTAACAATAAATTGTGATTATAATTTACCCAGTGTTAAAATTGAGTCTAAGTAATTTATTGCAATTAAGTCCCATAGATATTTTCCAAGATTCCTAATATAGTGTTTAAATTTCCTCACACTAGCTGGTCAAACACCGCGTTAGTTTTTATCACGACTTTTTTTTCTGAAAATTCTACTATCACCGACGCTTCTATTTATTTATTCATTTTTTTTTCTTTCCATTTATTTACTTAAACATTCCTTATTTATTTTTGCCTCCGCTTTCTTTACTTGGCAACTCCTTATTCACTTCTCGATCCCACAATGGATCACTAATTTATAACGAATATCGTTTAGTTTACAAAAAAAATGACGCTACGATAAACCACCAATTACGATTTTTATTTAACCAAGCGAATAATAAAAATATTGCAATTAATAAAAATCTACCTAAACAAAAGTTATACGGATTGTGTCCTTGCTATTCGCTTCATATTTTACAATAGTCATGTGATCTACTTCAATCTAACTCTAACTGCCTTAACTAATTTAGAACATATTCATATTTTCCTTTGAAATTTGCACTAAATTTGCTTATGTTTTTGCTCAATTTATTTCGGCTAAGACAATAGGTTAATTAATTAATTTAATTATACCGGGTTATTCACGTCATTCGACACGAAGCATTATGGCTAAAGTATATTATTAAAAAAAAAATTCTAATGGATAGGGCCCCATTAAGGCTACATTTTAAAAATATTTTCATATTATACAGGGTGTCCTCAAAACACGAAACGTATCATAGTTGTATTTTTTCAAATAGAACACCCTGTATATTATTTCATTTTTGGTTTGTACGATCAAAATTAAGGTAAGTTTAATTATAGTTTAATGGACCTAATCCTTATGGTTTTTGAAATATCGTTAATTTTGCGAAAATCTAGTATCCATTTCAATGCTTAATTTCTCAGCTGGTGTTTTATTTTTTTTTAACAAATTAATGCTCAATTCTACCAATTGATTGAGTTTCATTTCGCACTTGTGAAATTTTTCCTTCCGACATTTTTTTTAATCAGATACCTTAGCCATAATGCTTCGTGTCGAATAACGTGAATAACCCGGTATAAAGTTGTCCTGAGATGTAATGTAACCCAATATAAATTCGAAAAACAATGCGTTTATCAAAAAAAAAATACGTATTTGAAAGCCAGCATATGAGAGTAACCATTATATTATTTATACTCAACACTACCTCATCATTAAGATTATCATCAAGAAATTATCACTGAATACATTCAAATTTCATAAAACATTTGGAACGACTGCCTGGTGTCTTTGGCGAGCTTTCCCCCATATATGGAAGAGACTATTTATTTGGAAATTCATTCATCTCCTTAGTCACAGTTTCAGACATATGCTGCAACACTCTTTTAGGTAACCAACTCTAAACTCATCAGCATTATGATCCAATACAGTTACCAATAGACATTCGCCAAATCTTGATTGGATAGTTGACATGTTTTTAATTGCTTGAGCTTTGTTCACAATTGAGGATAAGGCTCTAAAGGGTACTTTATCACTGGATTCACAATTGACCTTGTTGTTAATTTTATGCAACTAAGAGGTAGTAACAGAGAAAACGTTAGTGGTACTGCTGGATAAATAATATGAAGGGATTCTCACCAATTTCTATCTGTACACAGTAGCTAGTACGTCACCCAACAGAACAAAAAAAAGTAATAACAACCTTAACCTTGGATAGGACGGTGCAGAGTTTTCTAATATATACGAATACACATACCATTCAAAATGACCTTGAACTCGAGGGTTCAGAGTTTTTGATCGTAATTGAAAACCATACCCTACTAAAAACTACCTTGACCTTGTACAGCATATCCCATTTAACCGGAGGGTTCAGAATCGGCTCTATAGATAAACGCAGGAGAAACGGATATATACTATTGAAATTGAAAATGACTTTAGTATTGAACGAGAGGGTTCACAATCGATCCCTATAGATAAACACAGGACAAACGGTATATCACCTTGAAAATGACATTGACCTTGAATGGTAGGGTTCAGAGTCGCTTTTCTCCCCTACTTACTTGATATGAATTGAAATGAGTTCGCAAAGATTATTCAGTTTCCTAGAATATTCCTACTGTACGTGAAGTTCCAAGTTTGGATCTTAAAGCAGTTCCATTCATTCTTATTTCTTGCATTGGCACAATTCAATTTTGCATTTTCACTGATCTTAAGCGAATTTATTATCAATCAGCATCATATATCAAGCAATTGCTTCATCATAGATATAAATAATGATGATGCTTCTGAGGATGCAGCTATTTTTTATATTTTATTACACATTTTATATTTTTTCTGTTTTTTTATTGATTGTTATGACAGTATTTTGATATAATTAAATGGAATATACTATATGGAATCAATGTTATCCAGAAGGTAGTGTCAAAATGTTGACGTAGTGAAACTGATAATTTCAGGTAAAACCCCATTTGTCTGTATAAAAAACTTTACGAACGTTTCGGCTGATTCTGAAATCCATGTCAAAACGTGTATACAAATGAACTTGTGATATAAAATTTACAGTGGCATTGGCACAATTCAGTTTTGCATTTAGGCCGATCTGAGATGGTTTAGTGAATTTTCAACAAGTTAAGTGGATTTATCATTGATTTATTTTCAAATTGCATTCCACAATAATTTCAGATTACTGCTATCGAATCAGCTTGAAATAGTTACGGGAGGTTGGGTGATGAACGACGAAGCGAACTCCCATTGGTTGTCTATCTTGTACCAGTTGACGGTGGGCCACCAGTGGCTATCGCGCCATCTCAATTACACCCCCATCGCTCATTGGTCGATCGATCCGTTTGGACTGAGCCCTACTCAGGCATTGTTGCTGAAAGAGGCGGGTTTTAGAGACGGATTGATTCAGAGAACGCATTACTCCGTTAAGAAGAGGCTAGCGCAAGAGAGGTGTTTGGAGTTCAGATGGAGGCAGGCTTGGGGTTAGTATGAACAGTCAGATAAATCATTGCTGTTGATATTGATAAAGTGATCCACATTGTTTTTTCTCTTACGTGAAGCTTACGAATGAAGTGTGCTAATATATCATATGAGTTGAACTGATAAAAACGCATTAAATCATTGATGCGTTCATATATATTTTAAACATATTCACAAGAGTATATGTAAACTATCGTTCTTCTGGTATGAATATGTGTGTGTGTGTATTCAAGTTCCCTATGTAGCTAATATTGTATTAGTGTCATATGGTATGTGCTAGAAAGATTATTTGACCATCTCTTTTATGGCTGGTGTTGAGAAGGACCTCTAAATAACCCCATTACCGTTAAAATGTCCTTAATATATTTCTTGCCTAACTTTATTATATTCTCTAAGATGGTGAAATATCAAGCTACGGAAGCTCTATCGGCAGATTGGCAGCACACTGTATGTTCAAAGTCCCTCCTTCCTAAAATGGAAACGGTTGTCCAAAGAAACTCTACTGGGGACAAGTGGCGGTGACTTTCAACTGTAGACTTTCGAAAAGTGTGCCGGCTAGCACTTTACTTGACTCTATTTATTAGAATCAGTACATTGGCGGCTGCTTAATAAGAATAAAACTCAAACTTGTCAGAACTGACCGAATTCGTTGACTTCAAAAAAAAAAAATATTAGAAGAAATTTCAGCTTCGTAAACATTTTGAAAATGAGAGTGGAGAGAACTGAGACATCATTACTTAACTGAATTTCATTTAAAAAACTAGTCAAAAGACGAAGGGCTGCGCGTGCCTTAGATTTTCTTAAACAATTATTGTATCACACGCCTGTAATACCGTATGGTCTAGTGCACGGAAAAACAGCTCGTATACAGTAATAAATTCAAATAGGGTTTACAGTCATAGAGTGTAGATTGTTCAAGCCTGCTGAACATCCTTTTATGGCTACATGGATTTTCTGGGCAAAATGATAATATTCCTGAATTAAGCTTATCCATAGTGAGATACAAAACGTTTCCAAAATCTTCAGATAAAAAAGGGTGTTTAACAAAAAGTTTCACAAAAATACTCGCTTCCAGTCATGCGTTTCGATTTATATTTGAATCATCGTCGGCTGACGAATCTCAATATGAATAAGCTTAATTCAGGGATTTTATTATTTTGTCCAGAAAATCTCATAACAAATAGTAATTGAGTTATTTTCCAGATGTGTACTTGGATTCGTCCAAGCTATGAACATGGTATATTTTCGAAGCATTCGAAATGTTTCAAATAAATTTAAAGCATATATTTTCACTAAGTTCTACTACATTTTAGGGCGTAGTTGACGTTTTTGTTTCCCTTTCAATAGGCGGAGAAGTATTGTAATCGCAGAAAAATTCGTCATTGACATACGTTTTTCTATGTTTCATGACACACATATCACGAAAAATCATGGTACTCATTCTTCTATATATCTCGGAAAATACTATTCAAGAAAAGCTTTATAGTTATAGAAAATTAGTGCATGGCAGGCGGCGGAAATATCATCAAAAAGTTCGAAAAATAAAAAACCTAGTTTTTGAATGTTCTCAATGACCATGATCATTTTCCAGTTTCTTCAAATGTGGTCAAAAAGGAAGGAGGAAGATTAAGTGTTTTAACGTTGATAGAAGACGTTCTAGTTATATCATTTTTCTCAAAATTTGCAGTTTCCCAGTTGTAGTACTCTTAGGGCCGATTTCATCTAATAACCAGTTGTTATATTGAGCCAATGGGATGAGGTCGTATGGAGCTCTACCGATAGGCTTCCAGAGTCTTTCGTTATAATAATTTAGATATCCAATAGTGTTTGATTATATAAAACAAAATTTTCAAACTTCTGAGATGACAGATTGGCATGGAAATGTCATTTGCTTATGGAATATTCCAAAATGTACAAATATTTCGATCAAAATGGTGAAAAATTTATATTTTTTTTTGCTTGGACACAGCATTCCTCGATTTTAATATTATTAATTATTATATTTCATTTCATTTCAAAATTATTTCTGAAAAGCAGGGTCAAGCTGATAGAAATATCCAAATTGTAGCTGAACTTTTTTATTATTTTTTTCCAGTTATTTGTGCTATATACCTATTTTAAATGCAGGTCAACCTTATATTGTTATACTTTCAACCATAAGGATTTTTGTAATGCTGGATACCTGTACTGGACACCAAGCAGGCTTGAGATGGCATTCATTTTTGTAGAATAAGAATAGACCTAATAAGTAATAGAAATAATAAGGAAGTTTGTGAAATACCTTCTATATATCCTTTTTTACTAAACTATCAGGTATTTATATTAATACAGTATCATGTAGCTTTATAAAAATCACTGCAATACCTACTCTCCATTAGATTATTATAAATTTGATACACCCAAAACCCTTCCAACAAATGTCTCTCATTCCTCAAATCCTATTGGCGGTGAATAGCGATTCATTATAGCTCGTGGAATGAGGGAAATAGCAATTTTCACTTATATATGGTGGATTGCCAGGCTCAGAAACATCTTGTGAGGTTCAGAAAGTACCCTTTTTCATTAATCAAATCTTTCCCCACCATTTTGTGTTGAAATTCAAGGGAAATTAATTATTTTCAGAGACTTTTGGCAGTATAATGTTGTTAAGGCCAATATCAAAGCTTGTATATGAATACCAGAATATAGGATATGTAAATGGCAACACTGGCGACAGGGCGACGGTTGCTGTGCGCGCCTAATTTGTTTTTCAGTTGTAAACAAAGCATTGATGATAAACGTATGATCAGTGGTCCCCTCCCCGAGCTATCTCGCCCTTGTATTAAATTAAATGTACCGTGCCTGAAAGAACGAGTTAGCAGTAATATATATCACATATTGTACAGACAATCTGGTGGTCCTTCATCAATCACTCAATAACCGCGATAAAACCCGTGCAGGAAGGTCAAGGGGCAAGAAAAACCAACCCACTAACAAATGTTTAATGGCATTTCACAAAGGTCTTATGTGATTGGTCAATCCATTCGTTATATCTCTCATGTTGATGAAATCGGCTCTTAGATCCTGATTGCTGAGAAGTAGCAGTGCATTGAGAAAAAGTGTAAATATAATGATCTCTCATACGTATAAATTAATGGCGTCCCACTTTTAGAATTAGTAAACAATGGAACCACATACGAGTATGTCAGTTTTGTAATTTGACTCTGGATTCTTTCATTGATATCGTTACCTTTCTTTTTAACAACAACTATTTCACGTTCGACACCAAGTTCTATAAGTAAATTTTTGGCACCCCAATGGGAAAAAAGATTACTCCCATTTTGGCTGATTACGTCATGTGGGTGACTAATTGGACATTGTGATCCAAACGTTAGCATTCCATCTATTTTTATCAAAAATGTTGATGACCTGATCCTCTGCTTCCCTTTGAATGGTTTGGATGAAATATTCGATATCTTCAATAAGTATGACGCTTACATACAATTGAACATAGAAAAAGAAGATGTCAACCAATCTGTTCCATTCCTGGATACCAGGTTAATCCGTACTACTGATAACCTTCTTTTTATAGGCTGATATAGAAAACCTACTGGTAGCTTTCTTAATTTCAAGTCTTACCAAAAAATGAATGTTAAGATAAATTTTGTAAAACAAATGAAAAACAAGGTGTTGAACATAGCAGATAACTCTTTCCACACATTTAACCTTCAAACGCTTTCTAAATTATTCATTAACATTATCATTACCCTAAATGCTTGGTTAACAAGATCCTTTTCAACACTGAAGTGAATTTTCTACCAAATATTTTCAACTTAAATAATAAGCGAAACGCTAATAATGCCCACAATGGTGACAAAGGTTTAATAGCTATTGCAAATAATAGAGCAACTGAACCAGACAACGATATCTCCAGCCCAAACACCAGGGTTAGATATGTAGTATTGCCATATTTAAATGACCTCCCGACTATTTAGGCAACTGAACTTCAAAATTGCGTGCAAATCGGTTACACAGTGAATAAAGTTTTCTCTAACATGAAGGACAAATTACCACTGCTTAGTTCAACCAATATCTTCTATAGTATCTTTTGTTTCAATTGTAATTTGTAATACATAGGACAGACCTCTCGGTCATTGAAAGGACGAATTTGTTCACATAAAACTGATGTCAGACTATATCCTGAGAGATGTGTTCTTGCTACAAATATTCATGTCACAGGGCATAAGATAAATTTCAACTAAGTCAAAATTCTTGGAAAAAAGACCTACCTCTCAAAACGCACTTTTTAGAAATGCCCCACATTTATCTCTCGGACCATTCCATGAATCAAAGAACAGATATCAAGCAGCTTAGTGTAACATACACATATCTTTTGCGTTGTGAAAAAATACCAAACTTGAGCAATACCTTGGCTATCCCTAACTCCAGCCCCACATAATAAGCTTAGAATAAAGTCACCAACCCCTCAATAGGTCACTCTTCTCCCAAATCAGTATTCGGGGACTTTTCTATCTAATTCCTTTAATTCACTTTGTCTACTCTACTCCTACATACAATTTTTGATTTTACATTGTAGCAATTTCTACATATTTTAATATTGGCCATATTACTTCATCACAATTTTTTCATACATCTTTCAGTAATTCTTGGAGGAGAGTCCCATCTCTACTTTTCCATGATTTATCATCGAATGTCATTCTTCGTGTCTGACAGATGACACATAAGACACATAATCTCCCTTTACTTCCATTTCGTTTCCGGCTGAGCAAGTATACCGTCGTTCAAATTCAGACGCAAATAATTTCTTATAACTTCTGGTTTTCAATCCCCTGCTTACTCAGATACCGCAATTTTCCGTTATTTGGTGAAATTATTCGTGCAGCCCGACTGAAATGCGTAATTGGGAGTGGTGGTCAAAAATAAATTTTCTCCATTTTCGTTTTAATTTTTATCTTTTTTCGAAAAACCAAAAATGACGCAAGCATCGGTCCCGGTGTGTCGTTATTTAAATCAAACCATATTTTTGCTGTTAGCTTCCTATCATTATTTCCCATATTCTAGTAATAAATGTACCTACATTTTTTCTAGTTAGCTATGTAGCCAAATATTCATATCTATCTCATTCATCTCTCTTGAGTAATAACTGTGGGAAAGAAGAAACATGTTGTTTGACATCATCAGAAGTTTTGTTGTGTTGCGTATGCCAAATTCTTTGAGCTTTCAACACATTAAAAATAAAATTTTCTTTCAAAATCTTTATTCCAAGCTTTTGAATCCATCTTCAGGACTAAAATAATGAATAATAAGCACCACTCTGTTGCAAAGTTATTGAAAATAGAATAGTCGGCGACATTGATGTCATTAAGATGTTATGTTGAGATACATTCGAATATCACAATTTATATGAATACTGGACAATTATTTATTTTATTTATTTATTTATTTATTGGCAATTTACAAGTATCCATTCTCCATAGGAGATACAAGTAAACCTGAAGAGAGAGAATACCCTCTGTGCTCAGGAGCCATTACAAAGAAAATAAAAAGAAAATATCTGATACATAATCATAACATAATTATAACAATTAGTATAAAAATGTATACAAAAATAAAATAAAAACAAAATATACAAGATCTAAATGTAAATGTTCACATGTTCAGATTAAGGCAAGCAATAATAGAATATACAAACTTATTATACAGCTCATCATTATTTCATTACTCAATTCATATTAAGGCAAGTATGTTAGAATATACAATATACAATCTCACATCATTATTTCAATACTCTAATTAGACATATTTTTATTCACCGGTTTACATAGTGATGTTAAAATGTTATTTGGAGGTTGGTATTACGGAATATGTCGAATGTCTAACTGAGATCTTCATCATCACCCTCTATGCAGTGGAAGGAAAATGAAAAACCATCGATAATATTGGTAATATACTTTACATAGTTGTGGGAAAGGAGTGATGAATAGAAAAATTCAACTTTAAAAATAACAAAATGTTAGAAGTTAAATAAATCATAATACTAGTGTTAAGTACAGACTTATTTTACTTTGACGTGTCATATACATAATCTCTATTGGCCCTACATCAAATACAAAATATTTGTATTCTAGTAGGAAATAATTCTAATTTGGATTTTTTGTCTTCGGATCTGATGATATTTTTATTTTGGACCTGATAATACCGGGTAACCACCAGACTACCAAACATATTGTTATTTACGTTGTTCTGTTAGATTTCCATACATATCCAAGCACATTTTATTTAGCAATGTGTCTATTTTGCCTGTAGATGGCGGTGGCAAGACGGATCTGTTCACACACATGATGCCTTTTTACTCTTACGACATACCTCACACTTGCGGTCCAGACCCCACAGTGTGCTGCCAGTTCGACTTCAAAAGATTGCCGGGACATGGTGTGACCTGTCCTTGGAAGATATCTCCACAGCCCATCAACAAAAATAATGTTGCGCAAAGGTAAATATCTATTTTATTATCTTATCTTTCATATATGACTAGTCATCATTTAGCAATGATCTAAAGACTAGAAAGGATCATGTAATTTAAATTAGGTACAAATGAGGGCAGCCATCAGACAAAGCATGGCTATATGAGATTTCAACCATCTCATACCTATCCTACGATTTATTCATAGCCGTCTACGTTAACTACCATGTCTGGGTAGGAAATCTCAATTTTATTCTTTGTCCTTGGTGAGAAACAGTCTATCGATTATACAAACGTTCACCTTTAGGTGGAACTTTTTGGACAGACGCCATAGTTTTTTTCGGTTTTTTCGGGGTTTTCGGGTGGTTTTCGGGGGTTTTCGGGGGGTCGGGAGGCGGTTTTTCGGGGGGAAAGCGGTTTTTCGACAAGTTCGGAACGGGGCCTTTCGAGCGGGTTTTCGGGTGGCAGGCGGTCGAAAAAGCGCCTGGAAAGCCGAAAAAAGCGGCGAAAAACGCAAATCAGGAGGTGGTTATCGTTCGATCTGAGCTCGGGCTGGCGGTGGCCCCCCGAGAGTGGGGCCGTTCGATAGGTAAATGACGTGCGGGTACTTTAGGCGTAACGAGAATTCCGTCGGAACGGTCGTTTTCGAGAAACGAATTTTCCATTTTGCCCTTTCGAAAAAGACCGTTTTTTTGACGGCGATCGAAAAAGTGCGAAAAAATTCGGAAAAACGCATCTTTTTCGATCTTGGATTTTCTTTTCGTACGTTTTGACGAGTACTATCGATCGTAAAAAGAGCACGTTGTTAAATATAAATTCGGGTCGGTAGGTCGCACCGTATTCGATTTATGACCGTTTGAAAATTTCGCCAAAAAATGACACTTTCTGTGACGTCGCGCACTTTCGAGTCCGATACTTCGTATCTCGGAATTTTTATCGAGCAAATTTTTTATAGTCTTTTTTTTTTCTCGAAACGGTCTTTACGACACACAGGGGCCGATTCATCCATCCTTTTCGGTTTTCCAGATAATTGGAGAAACGTATAGTGAGATTTTTCAAATCGGACGGATAAACCGGTGTCAAGCACGTATTTCGACAGAGCTGCACGGATGATTCGACAGACTAACGGAAAACCGCATATATCCGGGTGAAGAGGAGATTCCATAATAGTAAAATTCGAAAAGTTTTCAAAAATCGCTCAAACCGTTCCGGAGATATTTCGGAAAAACTGGGCTACACGAAAACGGGCCGCGAACCTGTCGGTTTCCTTTTATAAGAAAATTCGTTCATATATTTATACAGAAAACGAATACTATTCACGGGACAAGTCAAGTTTTGAGCTGAGCTTTTCATACCGACACACACTTTCTACAAAATACAGCTGTTTTTCCAGCAATCACTACTTAAAATCCATGAGGTCCCTTTCAACTCTATACAAAATTGGGAAAATCGACGTACATCTTATTTATCACACTATATATTCGACTTTTTCTTTTACGAAATGAAAATTTGGGGTTTCCTTATTAGTTCGACGTTTTATCTCTGCCCGATTCCACCAAATTTGATCAGGATATTGAAAATTATCCAAAAATGTATCGAATTTCATCCAAAAATCCAACATGACACCCAAAACGGACACCCCTCGGGTGGTCGAGTCCATCTTGCCCGTTGCGAGTGCAGCACGGCTGTTGCCAGAATGTGCGGCTCGCAGATTGGAAGGTGGTTGAACGGTAAAGCTGTCCATTGCTTATGCAATAACAGCATCGATAACTTCGATCTACGATTGCCGAAATAAATTTTCCTGGACGGAAATGGCGAAGGAAAATTATTTCGAGTATAGTTTCGTAAATTGTTCGTATTTTTTGCACATAATATCACAGTGATTTTGCTGCTACATATCATTTTGCGTTCTTTTTTCACATTCCGGCAACCGGGCAACTCAGTAATAATGTAGGGTTGTGTACCTTGACAGTGACATGTTGAAAATTCTTCATTCTAGAAGAAAATTTTTCGGGAATAACTTTTTCTATTAAAAAAAAACTACTGTGATTGAATATATATCTTCAAGATTTCAGTTGCAAGCAAGGTACCCACAAATTCACAAATATGTTTACCAGCGTAAATGACTTATTACCATTCACCAGTCATGGTTCATGGTGCACAGGAGAAATGTTTATTTGTACTTCTTTAACGTAAAAAATCTCGATAATATGAATAAATGGTGAGTACAGTCTTGAAAACTCTTCGGTACGGTATATATTGCTCCCCAGTTATGCCGATTAAAATCTAACTACAATAGTTGTCAAATTGCACTTGAGGTTATGTTTTGCAATATTTTCATTTACCAGAACAACTTTGTATGAAATCTTATGAAAAGCCGGAATGCAGTTGGATTTTGTTGCTGTGAAACAGCATATAAACATTTGTTAAGAAGTTATTTGAAAATAGACTAGGCACAGATAGTCATAAGATAAGTATCAGACTTACACATCACAGCTATTTTTTATTTCGCACAACAGTCAATTCATATCAGGATAATGATACACTTCTGGAAATCTCAGACACAATATATTGTTGTGCAAGCAGCAAACACTAACAAATATAATTGGCCAAGGTGCAAAGAATTACTTTCATATCAATTAGACGAATCAACTAATTATCACTTTTTCAATTGCATTGTATAATTACATCTTTGCAATTCTTCCTAACATATACTGAGGTGAATGTAGATGCTTTATAATATTGATATATCTCTGAAATATTCTCAAATCATTATTTATGAGATAGACAAAAATATTGCTAATCACCTTTATTTTTTGCTGTCTAAAATCATGGATGGTATGCTTATACATATAGATTCCATTGGTTCAGGATCTATGATGAAAATGTAAAGATGATCTCATAGCAACCATTGATTTACAACTGGTGTGCATACCTTTCAATCTCACAAAGTATAACACTTCATTAAAATGTATAAGCAAGTGAAAAGTAATGTTCGCCTTGATTTTTATCATTTCTTCCATAGCTGGGGTAGCTTGCAGGCAGCTTCACTGAAAGATATATTACAAATTTTATAGCTATCAAGATATATTTTCAATCTTATTTCAATTATTTTGCTGACTCTTATATAAATATAGCTGCAAAAGTTACAATTTCTATGATTTATTGGTCATTTCGAACTATAACAAGAGTTTCAGAAACATTACGCTATCTGACCATAATGTCCCTTTGGCAACAAACTTCAACCAGCATCTACCATTGTCAACTAGATCATACAGAAAAGCAAGACAACTTCAAAAATAGAACAATTAATATTGCAATCAATATAAACATTTTGAGTTTGAATGTTTCAAAATAGTGATTAATGAAAACAGTTGTATGGACATCACCTTGTTGGTAGTAGTAAGTCAATAGAAAGACATATGTAATTACTTTCTGATACTTAAATTTTAAACTATACACATTAAATAATATCAAGTTTAAAATAATAATATGTTTTAATGAGGAAACTGTTTGATAGATAATCTTAAAAGTGTATATGCAGTGGATGCATTTGAAATCAGGTGGTTCTTTGGGAGGACATTGAGGTTCAAATTTTATCTTTCTACTTGATATTGCAAGACAATCACAATGTACAAGAGTCCTGGAAACGCAGAAGATAGAAAGAAGTTTTAAGCATAACTACTTGAAAATGGATAGTAATATGGGGATTGCAGTTTCACTGTTTCAGTATAGTATTCAATTGAAATCCATCAACTTTGAAGAAATCTACAGGGTGCATCAGAAATGTTGGCTCTCTTATTGTAACAGCTACCAACATAACACAGTAATTATCTTATACAGGGTGTGTCTAAATTTATGTGCTATATAGAAAATATTACTTAACGTGAGGATTGTCAGGAAATTTTTTTTATAGTATCTATCATGTGGAACAGTTTGTTGGGCAAGTATTTCTTTTCTACCCAAAGTCTAACTCTCTCTGAAAATTCCTTACATTCTGACCTGAAAATCACTCGAGTATCCATCTGATATCCAGCAAGGAAATGTTTATTACAAACTATTTTCATAAGCATACTTCAAGCTTGAAACATTGAAATGAGATGATAGAATATTGGAATGTATTCTTTGGATTGACATTCCTATACAATTAACATATGCACGCACAGGAAGACTTGAAATGTAACAGATACAGATATAAAGAAGTCTTGAGGGTACTGCCTAGAAATTAATCTTGATATCTATGTTGCTTATTCGATGTAGTGTTCAATTGATATTCGTCAACTTTGATGAATTATACAGGGTAATAGACATTTCTGCTCATTTCACTCTCTAACGGTTATCTACCTGGTTACTAAAGACGGATTGAAGTGATTGATATATACAGGGTAAGACTTAATACTCCAAATTTGAACTCATGAAATTATATAGGGGATTGTATGGTATGTTTGTAATTGACACTTGAAAATGGCAGAAACTGAGACAACCCAGATAAAAAAACCATAGACACGCCAGCCAGAGACAGACCAAATAGAGATAATCCATGCAGAGATTTTTTATACCAACGTCATTTTCATCAATCTTGAAATCAAACTTAATAAAAATAATAAAAAAATAATTTTCCATATACGACGGTTTGCCAAAACAAAATGCATTTTCGAACTGGAATCCCTGGAATGGCATGGACAATTGAATTCTATATTTACGATTGACAATTCAAAATACATGCAGGCAGACTCAAAATATATCTCGATAACTCTATGAAATGCACAAAGGGCAAACGTGTGTCGAAGTGAACATCATATACAGGGTGTGCCCAAAAATTATATTTCAACGTTTTTATAGATATCTCGAAAACTACATGATATACAGGGACGGCATAAGTGTTGAAGTGATTAGCATATACAGGGGGTACCCAAAAGTCAAATATATCCGAAAATATACATTTGAACGTTTTAATATATATCTCAAAAACTACGTGATATACAGGAACGACAAAAGTTTTAAAGTGATTAGGATATACAGGGTGTACCCAAAATTGAAATCCATTCGATATTTCACATTTAAACGTTTTAATAGATATCTCGAAAACTATATGACATACAAAAACGATTAACCTATGATTTGAAAGATAATTTTATGTGGTACTCAACTACCCTTAAGAGCACAGCGTTACGCGTGCACAACCTGCGCTAGTCAGTGATATTAAAGTTTGCCAATGACAGTTCCGAGAATCACCTCCCCTACCGAGGCTGAGTATAGGCCGGGGTTTTTTGCGTTTTTCGGCGTTCTAGAAGGTTTTTTTTTTGGGGGAAAAGGGAGTTTTCGGCAAGAGGGAAGTCTAGCGTTTTTCGGGTTGTGCGGTACGTCGGGGTTTTTCCAACGGGGGTTGTCGAAAACGTGCGGAGAACGACGAAAACGGGGCGAAAATCGCGTATAGGCCAAACTGTGCAGGAACTACGGGCGAGGTTTTTTCGAAAATACCTTTCAAAATAGCATCGTCGGATAGGTAAATGGTGCGATCACCGAATCCACCCCCCGTGAAGCGTTCGTCGTTCGTTTTCGAGAAAAAAAATGGTCTCCAAATGGGGCAGTTTTTTTGGAAAAAAATAAAAATTGAAAAAAAAACCCCGTGAAAACGCTTAATTTTTTTAATGGAAAGTTCCATTCTGTGCGCGTATCACCGCACTTATCACTGCATTTACAAGCTTTATGCATTTTTTTCGAGGCTCTGCATGAGTGCGGGCAGTGATTAAATATAAATCCAGGTCGGTAAATTGCACCGTTCTCGATTTATGACCGTTTAAAATTTTCTCTAAAAAATGACACTTTCTGCGACGTCACGCATTCTACGTCCGTTTTTTCATATTTCGAGCTTCTTATCCAGGAAATTTTTAAGCGTCTTTTTTTCCTCTCGAAACGCTCTTTACGACACACAGGGACCGATTCTTCCCTCCTTTTCGGTTTTCCAGAAAACTGGAGAAACGTATAGTGAAATTTTTCGAATCAGACCCATAAAACCGGTGTCAACCATGCATTTCGACAGAGCTGCACGAATAATTCGAAAGACTAACGGAAAACCGCCTATCTTCGGGTAAAGAGCAGATTCCACAATAGATAAAATCGAAAAGTTTTCAATGATCGCTCTAACCGTTTCCGAGATATTTCGAAAAAACTTGGCTACACGAAGACGGGCCGCGGACATGTCGGTTTCCTTCTTTCGGAAAAATCACTCATATATTTATACAGAAAACGAATACTACTCACCGGACAAGTCAAGTTTTGAGCTGAGCTTTTCATACCGACACACACTTTCCACAAAATACAGCTATTTTTCCAACAATCACTACGTAAAATCCATGAGGTCCCTTTCAAATCCATACGAAACCCGGAAAACCGGCGTTCATCTCATTTGTCACACTATATAATCGACTTTTTCTTTCGCGCGATGAAAATTCAGGGTTTCCTTAATAGTTAGACGTTTTTTCTCTGCCCGATTCCATCAATTTTGGTCAGGATATTGAAAATTATCGAAAATGTATCAAATTTCATCCAACTTCCCCTCCAAAGTCGTCTGCATCTGATAAACGTCATCCGTTGTGGTCGTTCATACAGAAATTTTCATTACCGACTATACCGTCTACTAGAGGGTAATGGGATACTGTATAGCAAACATTTCTGTGAACCACTGCCATGTAAAGATGGGCAAAACTGCTTAATCGAAAAAGCATTTGAAGCAGCATATGCAAGACATACCGAGCCGGCATATCTACGGTTCAAAAGCTGATTTTATGAACCTAATACTTGAAAACGGAAATCATGTTGCAGTGATTACCATATACAGGGGTGGATTTGAAATAAAAAATTCACCTAAAATTAAAATTTCATCATTTTAATAGATATCTCGGAAAGTACACCATATAGAAAGAGGGCAAACATGTCGAAACGATTGATATATACCGTGTGTCTAAAATTTATTTATCACCGAAAAATCGCCTTTTCAGGTTTGAATAGATATGTTGAAAACTATATGATATCCAGAAACGGAAATTGTGCTAAAGTGGTTAGTATATAGTATCTGAAATGATACAAAACTGTTTGATTGATTAGCATGTCCCAAATTTAAATATCGCCTAAAATTGAGACTTAAACATTTTAATAGATATTTCGAAAACTCTATGATATACAGGAATGCCAAACATATTACAGTAATTGTGATATACAGGGTGTGCCAAATTAAAATTTCCCCTAAAATTCATTTTCAACGTTTTGCTGGATATCGCGAAAACCACATGAAATACAAAAACGAAAACGTGTCAAGTGATTAGCATATACAGGAGGTGTCTAAAATTGAAATTTCAACAAAAAATACAATTTAACGTTTTAATCGATATCCCGAAAACTACATGATATACAGGGACGGCATAAGTGTGGAATTTATTAGCATATACAGGATGTGTCCAAAATTTAAATTTCGCCGAAAATTCAGATTTAAACCTTTAAATAGATATTTCGAAAACGACATGATGTACAGGGTGTGCCAAATTAAAATTTCCCCTGAAATTCATTTTCAACGTTCAGCTGGATATCGCGAAAACCACATGAAATACAAAAACGAAATGTGTTGAAGCGATTAGCATATACAGGGGGTGTCTAAAATTAACATTTTACAAAAAAACAACATTTCACGATAATAGATATCTCGAAAACTACATGATATACAGGGACGGCAATAGTTATGAAGTGATTAGCATATACAGATTGTGTCCTAGATTGAAATCTAGCCGAAAATATACATTTAGATGTTTTAATAGATATCTCGAAAACTACATGACATACAGGGACGGCAAAACTTTTGAAGAGATTAGCATAGTGTCCAAAATTGAAATGTAGCCGAAAATTACATTTCAACGTTTCAATAGATATGTCGGAAAATACCTGACATACAGAAACGTTACACCTATCGTTCGAAAGCTTATTTTATGTGGTACTCAACTACCCTAAACAGCACAGCGTTACGCGTGCCGAGACTGAGCTAGTATTCGGTATATGAAATCTTGAGGATTCTTCGATATGATCAGAGCTCAAACGTAAGTTTTTTTGTACTGGCTTTAGTCAACGTCCATAATTTTACACCACACAGAAGCACGAAAAAAACATCTGAGATACCTGATTTTTGTAAGTAATGTAATCGCTGTGCTTTTAAAATTTGATGATATTTCAAGAAATACCGCTATGGCTTTTTCGATACGACATCGAATCTCTTGTGAATGATCCCACTGTTCATTTATGATAGAACTTAAATGAAATGTTATTTATGGTTATAATTGTAGCTGGAGTAGGGGACTTGCTTATTACCATATTTTTTTGTTATAAGATGTTGAACACCTTCTAAGCTATCTGACAGAATTGTCGTATCGTCCGCATAACGGATATTATTTATTCGCCGAACATTAAGACCACTAAGGATGATCAAAAATACAACTTTATAATTGAAACAAATATCTCCATATTATTATGGTAATAAATAAGTAAGTAAAAATAAATTTGATATAGTTAACATCAAAATATCTTATGAATAACCATATAAATTGATGAATATATGTATAAATATTTACAACAAAATTGTCACTGAATCTGAAAAGAGCTCATCGATAAGGATTTCCACTAATTTTTAAATATAATAAAAATCTATTATTTAAATACCATAGAAAGGTTTAGCAAATACGCGTCCAGTGAGTCG
Organism: Bruchidius siliquastri; assembly: GCA_949316355.1. Lineage (NCBI taxonomy): Eukaryota > Metazoa > Arthropoda > Insecta > Coleoptera > Chrysomelidae > Bruchidius > Bruchidius siliquastri. Next base: position 24,919,982 of record OX438529.1, read on the forward strand.
GATACTTAATTATAAAAAGAGCTAGCTAAGTAGATATCTACCAATAACAAATATCATAAAATACTCATTATCAACATATTAGTGATTAGGATCAAAGATGGAGATACATATGTCTCACGATAATTTTTCGCAATAAGAAATACTAGTCAATAAGGAAAAATTTAAGTGATCAATTTTTATTATACGTCTATATTTAGTCTTATTGATTATTCAATAGTCTCATTACTTGATGTTTGCATTTCATTAAGTTATCTATGTTTTACATTAACTTATATTTATAATATTCAAATCCACTTGAAAGGCAGACACTGTAGCTCAAAAGAAATGTAAAAATACGTAGTATATTATCTATGTGTGTATATGTATATTGAAAGTTTTACACGTTTTTTAGAAAGTCCAAAACTATTTTAACGACCAGAACGTATGACAAGTTATGGGAATCTGCTTTTTGAAGTCCTTCAAATAAAATGACCGCCACGAATGGTATGATGTTAATTTAAGTTACATATTCGTATAAACAGACAAGCTTATAAAAGCTCTCTAGGGCCACTACAGCCACAGTTATTATCACTCAACACTTAAAATCATATGAACAAGGCCATTTTAGCGGCATTGGTGCACCATGGCTTATCCGCGCGGTGACGTCAAGCCAATCGGAAGGCGTTTTGATCGTTTTAATGTATATTGATTGATTTTGTCATTTTGCGGAATGGTTTATCAATGTAAAACTTTACAGACGTATTTTATAATTTTAGTATGCCAAAGCACACATATTTTTTTTGTGAACATCCCTATTGAAACCCAAGGTGAAGTTTTTCCATATGAAATAACTTACAAAATTCAAAAATTACACAGCATTAATATGCTAAGAATGTACAGGCTAAACCGAAATGATAGATTATCAACAGATTATATGACCCTAAAGTTCTACTCTATGAGAATATACAGGATATCCGTTTAATTGTATTCAATACTATTTTAAATTAATTGGACTTACCCAGGGTGCTCAAAAAAGCATGGTGCATTAAATTCATGAATTTTTTGAATAAAATACATGTCATCAAATTTTTGCTAATTTTATGTATCTATCACTAGGTAAATTCCCAGTCCTCCAGTCATTTTTTTGTATTTTTATTTAAATTTTCAAACTGTAATCACTTCATCTTACAATTATTTTATTAAACGGAATGCCATGTATCCAGTGGTATATCAATAGAGTATTTATTTAATTTCAAAATTACACTAACATGTCTAGCTTTATCTCGTTTTTTTTTTAATTTCAATTGAACAAATAATAAAATAACATATTTTTGTCTATACGATTTAACTTTCACCAGAAAACAAAGAAATTTTTGTTTTGTTGGAAGAAGTATGAGTAGAAGCTTTTGATAACGGACTCCTATTGCCATGACAATTTTTGCTTTCAGCAACGTTTTGATTGATATAGTATCTTTAATGGTCAAATGTTTTGATAGATTCGATCATGCTGGGTGCGAAGCCTACGAAAATAAAATCAAAACAATAGATTTTTTAACCCTAGAAAGCTAACCTTGTTTCATGACCCATGAAGATTAACCTTTCATAAAATTTACGATTCGAAATTCAAAGTATCTCCATGTGCTTAATTCTCCGAACTCATCCAAGAAAAACTACAATAGTAGCAAAATAAACTTTATTCGAAGGCTTCTATAACAAAAATAGAGAGAAGAAAATATTTCAAGCACACTGAGAACATCATCATCTACAACTTTCTCTGGGATTATATTATCAATTAGGGATCGGAGCGAACATTGCAAGGTGGGCATATTCAGACGAGATTTCAACCAAGGAAATACTAATTGTCGGTTTAGTTCAATCATGAATAGTTTTCATGGGTTTCTGGTTTGATTTATGCATATAATTCACATATGCGTTTATAGATGCAATATTGAGCATTCCATAAAACATGCACAGAGGCCACCTTTTTGTTTTTCGTGATGTGCTCATGTTCCCACACATCTAGTCAAAAGTATCGACTCCACCTTTTGTGCTATTGTAGAATTCGATCATATCTGGTTTCCCAGTAGTTTCAGACGTGAGTGTACTTCCTGAATGCATTGTACTTAGAAGTATAACATTTTTATTCTTTTTTGACACATACGATAGTAGAGTCTTTTTTTATCAAAGCAGTATCTAGCATCGCCAGGTTGTCGATTCTGCGTTATAAGCATTTGTTAAGGTATTTCACGTTTATTTTTCCTAAGTGTCCCTACCATAGTGAATTATAGGGATCTTGTGAGAGATCATCAGCAAGCTTGACAGATGAAAACCAATTATCTATTGTGATATTTTTATTCGCGCCTCGCAGTGTAGTTGTTAGAGTTTTAACATAGTACTCTGCTAGTGGCATGTTATCTGTTCTGGTTTTCTTACCGAGATGAGGAGATGCTTCAACCAGATATTTTGTTCCAGAATCATACACCGTGACAATATTCAACCCATATTTAGAAGGCTTATTTGGTATGTACATACGGAATGGACAGCGCCCACGGAAAGCCAACGACTGCTCATCAATTGTGATATATGAACCTGCTTTGTTATACTTCAGACAATTATCAATCAGTTGGTCCCATATGGTTCTTCCTGCAGCTAAGGGATCTGTTCCTTTTCTAGTCTCCCGAGTAGTTTTGTCATCAAAACGGAGACAGTTCATAAGAAATTTGAATCTTTCTCGGCTCATTGTAGCCTTGTATGTACTTCCACATAAATTAACATCAAACATCTCTTGACGCGCCTTTATTTCCATGGTCAAAGAAGTTGTTGCTTTTTCTTGAGTATATTTCTGCGATTTAACTTGTATTTCTTTATTATTATGAATAATATTTCTGCGATTTAACTTGTATTTCTTTATTAGTATGAATAACAATTTCATCAATCATCGTATCGGATATGAATAATGAAAAACATATATCTTTAGCACCTTGAATGATATGTGTCTTGTTCTTCATTGGCATTCTTCATGTTTTTCCGGCTACTGCTGACCAGCGGTGTCCATTTTTTCCTTTGAGGGATACTTGGGAAGGTCGTGGTTGTTGGATTTGTGAAGATCCTACATCGTCGTCCACTTGCTGTGTATTTCTGGCTTTGTTTCGCATTTCCGCCACGTTTATCTATCTTGTTTTCTTACTTGGGCCAGGTTGGGGGTTATCTCTATCATCAGTGGAGGATACGTATTCGCAATCAGAATCTTCCGCCGACTCATTTTCTTCACGATCATCGACTTCAGATCCGCTGCAATCACTTGGTGAATCATAAAAATCAGGAGCATTTATTATCTCATCAAGCTCATGATCAGTCAGGGGTCGATTCCGGTTAGTTTTATTCATTTCGTGAATGAATTGGAATAATATAACCTACAAAATTTAATAATTCTGTAATATTCTCTATGACATAAATGTTACGTGAAGACTAACCTTTCGTAAGAATTACGATAGGTTCGCAAGTATTGTCGAAACTGGACGTCTGTAACGACTAACACTAAGCAACACTACTAGTCGAATACTGACCTTAAAATAAGGAACTACTGCGAGACCCAGCCATGTGAGGCGTGCGCGCTAAGAATGCGCCGATGATTCATAATATTCCTCGTAAAATGTACGAATGGTTATCTTTCTAGGATTAAATGAAGAACATCGATCAATAATTAGCTTGGAAACAGATAAACTATCCATTATAACATTTCAAGTTATAATAAATTCTATGAATTTTTCCCTTCAATGATGCCCACATGGACTCTCTCTTAGATCGCCGCCATGTTCTTCTACTTCGTCCCCCCCCCCCAGTACCAATGTTGTCGTGTAATCAATGTTTATTTTGATCTATCTATAGTTTTTCATGTCTTCGAGCAGCACCATAGAATAACCTACTACGGAGAAAAGATCACGCCGTGCTAAAAAATAAAAAATCTGTACCCGCAATGGGAACGTCACTTTGAGAGCGAGGTTGCCACGTTAGCACTGTTGCCGTTGCAATGACGAGTCGCGCCGACATTGCCATGATCTTTTGCCGCGCAGCGAAACGGCGGCAGCGCGGCAATGGGTATTATAGAATATATACATTTTCGACCTTATGATCATCGTCTGATTCTGATGTCTCGTTTGGCTGCTAGCAAGCTAGCTACGGAAGCAGAAGAGTGCAAGGACATTTTCTCTAGCCTCTAGACAATGGCTCAAAAAGCAGGAAATGTATGTCAGTACTCCAACTGTAGGAATAGTCGGAGGCTAATGATCATTTATCAGGTTTGAAAAAAAAACAAAAGCCGTGTATATGAGTACAGGTGACACAAGAGAAGGAAACGTGTTCATCAGTACAAAAGAAAAAATATTTTTTCTACAACTATATTTTAAAACTTTCCAATTCGAGAGATACTTTTTTGGGCATCCTATGATGCTTATGATTTTCATCACGAAACGAAATGTCTATTATTTCAGTTTATCTGTCCGCGTTATCAATTTATTTATATGCGGTAGGTATGGAATGACGTATTGACATTGGAAAAGAACAAAATAATTATATAAAGATACGTCCATTTTATTTTTTGTCATTCGAATTCTCTATTTTTAAAAGGTAAATAGTTTTCCACGTTTATATATTCATGGAGCTTGCCATTATTTTATGGTATAATCAAAAACATTTTTGAAGTAGGTCAAAAATTTTAAAATATGGCGTATTTTATATAAAGATGTTTCTCAAATTTAGGTGTGCATAATTTTAGCTCGATTTGGAAGTCTGTGTGATCAGATCTACGTCACTTTGTAATGTCAGTAATCACATTTTGGAGAATCTATATTCAGTTCTAAGACAATCTTCAAAAGCATTCCGCCAATCATTCAGAACTCAAACCATAACAGGCCGTCTAAAACCCTTTAAGTAATCTAATTTCATGATAGATAACGAAAAAAAACAATTATCTTATCAGATTCACAGTATTCCCGTAATCAAAAGAATGAGTAAGTGCTGAGATTCTTCGTTTTTAATTATTCTACTGTTGGTATTCTCCTGTATTGTTACTTGCACTAGCTTCTTTGGGTATTCGTTTTTTAAAAGATCTTGTTTAATGATATTGAGCTCTCTTTGTAGCCCCTCTTGTGTGTTACAAATACTGAAGAATGTTTTTAGTTAGCCTTAACTTCGGTTTAATATTTGAACTTTCGATGGCAGTTGACTCAAACCATTCCATGTACAAGTTGGCTACGACCGGAGACAACGGTGATCCCATAGGCAGGCCTTCTTCTTGTTTATAGAAGTCTTCCTTCTCTTGGAAATAGTTGTTCTTCAGACAGAATGTGAGCAACTCCATTATTCCATCCAGTGGAAGATCTGTCCTTTTCTTCAGTTGTTCGTCTTTCTGTAACTTCTTCTGAATTACCTGCAATGCTTCTTCAACTGTAATGTTAGTATATAGGCTGTCGATGTCGAAACTTAGCAGACGATCTTCAGCGTTGAGTTGTGTTTTTTGGAGTATTTTTACAAAGTGTTCGGAGTCCTTCACATACGATAGTGTTCTTCCTTCCAATGGTTGTATGATGTGCAGAAGATGCTTGGCAAGGTTGTACGTCGGAGAGCCTCTCGAGCTGGTTATCAGTCGTAGTGGCATGTCGTCCTTGTGTATTTTCAGTAGACCGTAGAGGTGTGGTGGTTTGCTGTAGTGTGGTGTTCGACTTGTCCTTTCGCAATCGGTCAGTTATTCCTTGTACTTTTTCAATGTATGATATAGTTGTCTTTCGATGTTACTTGTTGGATCACTTGGTAGGTGTTTGTATTTTGCTTTTTTCATGACTTCCTCTAGCTTCTGGTTATATGTTGTTGTGTTCATGATATCTGTGGCGTTTCCCTTATCTGCAGGTAGAATTTTGATGGTTGTTTCTTGTTTTAGTGCCTTCAGAGCCCGTTCTTCTTGCCTTGATGTATTTTTCGTACCTTCCACTTGAATTCTTCTGCCTGATCCTGATTCATTCTTGTACAGGTTGCTTTGACGGCGCTGATGATGTTAAGCTTCGGAGTTTCTCTTGGTGTTTTGGCGAAGTTCAAACCTTTCCCCAACAGTGTAGTTTCCATGTCGGTAAGTGGTCTTCGAGATATGTTGACTATGACACGTTGGTTTGGCTGTTGTTGGTTTTGATTCGTTCCCTTTGTTTGTTTTTGTTTCCTCACTAGGTTGTCCCACTCCTTTTTGTGTTTTAGTCGTAGTTTCATCATCGTTACCTCGCACGTTCTGTTGATTTCGGCAAAAATTGGTTCGTAGTCCTCTTCTAAAGTGTTTCGTTTAATTGGTTTAATTTAACGATGGTGTTCAATTTGAGATCGTATAAGTGCAGAACTCGCTCTTTTCAGGATCTTCATTGAGCGCTCACCAGGCATTGGAGACTTCAACTGGAATCCTTGCGGAATGATGTTGTTGTCCCTAGCCCTGCGGAGGATTCAATGTGGTTTTCCTCTTTCTTCAACTTTCGTATGGTTTTCTCGTATCCTCGGAATATGTCGCTGATACCGGGTCCGTACCGGTTCTCTAACTGTTGTTTGAAACTTGTAGACAAGGTGGATTTTTCAAAAGTTTGATTTCGGACTTCCATTGTCTATAAAAATTTTGAGTATCACGACGTTTCGATTGATATGCTATCTTCAATCTTCTTCAGGTGAACTGGCGAACACGTTCCTTTTATGCCTATTTATACTCCGTCCGGTGACGTGTCGTTGTGCGCGGTCTGTTCTGATTGGTTCCCGATGAGTGGTATTCCGGTCTGCTGACGTGGTTCATAGACAATGGAAACCCTTTATAAAACTTTTGAAAAATCCACCTTGTCTACAAGTTTCAAACAACATATTAATATTACGTTTCACTCCTAAATAAATAAATGGACAAAACCTCGGGCGGCCATGAGCCGCCTGATAACACAGTTTTTTCCGCACAAGTTCACCTTGCATCAAAGATATTAATTATTTCGAATTCGAAAACAGATGCAATAGTAAAGACGAGGACCGTTTTGTGTGTTTGTTGAACACATTCATAAAAATATTAGACTTTTCCCGATAAAAATAGGTTTTTTCTTATTGCGTGATGACAAATCCAAAGAAAACATAATTGATATTACATCTGTAGGGGTAAGTAGAGTAAAGGTCATATTCAAAAACTATGAAATAGCGAACTCTCTCATTGGACATGACGTAATTAGAAAAATCAATTAATAGCCTATATTCCAACATTTTATAAACACCGAAAAGGTCTTATTAGATATGTAGATCCTTTCTTTTCCACAGAATATCTCAAAGATAATATCTTCTGTGAAAATGCCAAAGCATTTAATGTCAAAAGAATGAAAAGGAAAGTTGCCGGCGACAAGGAGGATGAATACAAACTTATTGATCGACATGTGGTAATAGTCACTTTTGAAGGTAACGTTCTTTCTGACAAGGTGAAAATCAACCTTACCTCATTTTCCGTCGAACCATACATCCATCCCGTAGTACAATGCTACAAATGTTTGCATTACGGACACATCAAAATTATGTAAGTCGAAATCTCAACGCTGCCAAAACTGCACTGACATGCACACTAGTGACATGAGATACTCACCCAACGATAAATTCTGTATCTATTGTCAAAGCAATGAGCATTCCACCATTTCTCAACAATGTCCTATGTTTTTGAAACAAAAATCTATTAAAAGAGAAATGACCACCCGAAACATATCCTTCAAAGAAACTGAAAGGCTAATTAACAATCCATCGTAACTTCATAGTTTCCCATTTCAGCCCTAAATCAATGGTAGATTCACAATCTAATACAACCATAGATTCTAGAATAAGAAGCACTTTAGCTTCAATACTAGATTTTGATCCGTCTAACAGAGTTAGTATCAGTGATAAATCCACCAACTAGAAGCTTAAACATTATTCAGTGGAACGCAAGATCTTTCTTAGCACGTAGACAAGATTTGTTGAACCTTCTATCCAAAGAACAATTTGATATGATCGTCATTTGCGAAATTTGGTTAAAAAACAACACTAAGATAAACATAAAAGGCTACAAAGGCATACAAAAAAATAGAAAAGATGGTAAGGGTGGAGTCGCCATCCTCGTATCGAGTAATATAAATTTCAAACAAATTAAAATAACTCAAAACTTTAGTGAGCATATTGAAGCATGTGCTGTCAACTTACAAAATTTTCATTTGTCTATAGTCTCTGTTTATAAACCGCCAAGAATCAATGTAGTGTTAAAGATTGGGAAAGCCTATTTAATCAATTTGATAACAATGCCATCATCTGTTGTTACTTCAACTGTATCACACACTATGGAGATCAACTAGTGACCAAATTTGTGGAACGCGACTCGTTGAAGCTTTGAATAACACGTTTTTCACAGTCCTTAACGATGGAACCCCCACCAGAGTAACTGGACCCTCGGAAAATACATCCGCAGTTGACTTATCTCTAGCATCTCCTAATTTAGTTTGTGACCTCAAATGGTCAGCACTACTTCATGATGCAATGGGATCTGACCACTATCTAATAGTCATTGAATACAAAACCAATTACACACCTTTAAACCTTATGCCAACAACCAAATGGAATGATACTTCCGCAGATTGGTCACTATTCGCAGAGCTCATTGAACATCGCCTTTTAAATCAAAATAATGATACACCTCTATGTCAAATAATGAGTATAATAGACGACGCAGCTTCACATTCAATGAATGTGAATAACCCCATTACTATTAAAATCTCGCACCCCGTTTGGTGGGACGCTAAGTGCTCCGAGGCTGTATTGAAAAGAAAAGAGTCATTTAAAAAATACAAAGATCTATCCAGCTGGAACAATTATCTAAATTACAAAAACGTTGAGTCCCAAACCAAATTCCTCTTCAAAACTAAAGCCAAGTCCAGCTGGAGAAAATTCCTCAGCACCATGAATAAAAACACTCCAGTAAAGGATATCTGGTTTTTTATTAGGCAAATGAAAAATAAAAGACACAATGGTAAAACAAATGTAGCTCCTCATACTGCAGAATCATTATTAGACTACCTAGTCCCTTGTTCGGTTAGTCAGAAGCCCTGTCAACATCAAACAATGTCAAACAAAAATGACTTCCCCAAACATCCCTTTACAATAACAGAGCTGGAGTCTGCTCTTGCTGGCCACAGAGATTCCTCTTCAGGTATCAACAGAATTACCTATAGTATTATTGAAAACCTCCCTCCAACTGCAAAAAAAGCTTTATTAGCGATCTTTAACAAATGGTGGAAGGGTGATAACATACTGGATGATCTCAAAGAAATAATCACGGTCATGATATTAAAGCAAGGTGAAGATCCGGAGTTACCACCCTCCTACCGCCCCATCTCACTAACGTCATGTACCACCAAAACTTTTGAACGAATGTTCAAAGCTAGACTGAAGTGGTTTCTAGAAAGTAAGTCTCACCTGGTTACTGACATACAATGTGCTTTCTCCAATAATGCATACGCTGCTTGTCTTTTCTTCGACCTCAAAGGGGCTTATGATACAGTTGATCTGAACATCCTCGCTGAAAACCTAATTTCTTTAGATATCGATTCGCAAACTTCTTCCAAAATAGCAAATCTATTCAAAGAAAAATCTATGCTCGCGATCAAAATAATATGTTACATGGGCCTAGGGTGGTCAATAACGGCCTGACACAAGGGGCGGTGCTCAGTCCTCTCCTATTCAACACTTATACTTATAGCATACATCACATATTTGACCCAGAAGTGATATATATATATATATATATATATATATATATATATATATATATATATATACAATATTTGGATGATTTCTGCTTCTACACAATACAGAATAGCCATGATCAATGCATAAAAACCTTGAAATATATTATGTACTGCATTAAAACATGGTTTGCTGAACACGCTTTTATTATATCGCCTGAAAAAGGTATGTAAAAAGTAGTAGCTGCAAATTTTCATGTATGTGTTTATTTTCTATTTGACGTTCAGCACGGCGTCGTTTATGTAAGAATTTTCTATCTAAATTTTTTCGGTTCCAGTTTTGTTGTTTTTGTATATTGGACACAGAATCAGGACTTGTAGGTAACTAAATAGAATCACAATACCGCAAAACTCTAAAACTAATGCCATAATTTCTTAAGAATGCTTCATGTCTGTGACATTAAATCAAACCATAAGGTAATTGATAACCAATATGGCAAAACTTTTGATTAACGTAACATCTTTGAACAAATGAGAGGTATTAAATAAAATTAAGAGATCATTATTAGCAACAATGAACAATCATAATGTAATACACAATTTGCTCTAATCAACTAAGATTTTTCTGACAGAAAATAGGCGGCACCTTGTAACATACGCATAAGTGAGCCCGTACAATGACACTGAGAATTAGTGTCGATTTCTACTCTACTATTCGATATGTCGGTAAGCGATAAAATAGATAGTGCGAGAGTTGAATCAATTCAAGGGACGAGTCACCGAGGTATTTAATGAATGAATGGGTTATGAATATGTCCGAATAAACAACCATTTAGGCGCATCAACTATTTTTCACCATTTTTGAATGTTAACGATTGTTTTACATTTTCAGAGCACAACTGCTGTTAGATCAGTACAGGAAAAAATCCATGTTGTTCAAAACAAATGTCGTATTGGCACCTTTAGGGGACGACTTTAGGTACGATACTTCTACTGAATGGGATGTGCAGTACGAAAATTATCAGAAACTCTTCGATTATATGAACTCGCACCTGCATCTAAATGTACAGGTATGTTATTTTATTGTTTCCGAATATTCCATCTATAATACCGGGTGCTGGTCCAGTGTATTAGGCATTTTAGTGTACGAAGTTTTCAATGATGGAATTTGTTTTTTCTTAGAATATTACTTTCTATAAGATGTTTAAAATGGCATGATCGGGTTGAGGAGGGGGCTTCAGCTACCGTTTTGATATACGTGTCATTCATCACGTGAACTCTTATTCTTACGTGAAAAATAGTAAGACCGTTTGGTAGAGATTGAAATTCGCTTTCAGTATGGCTATGTAATATTTTACTGTTTATCAGTTAGTAAGCGTTACACGAGATTTTTGCTGGATAACAGCTAGTCATTAGAAAATAGAGGCGTTACTATTTGTGGAGAGTACATTTCCTACAAAAATGATCTGTTGAGGTTCAAGAATAGAAAGATTAAAATTGTGTATGAACAGCACAATACTGTCAACAATTACTTTTAACGAAAATAAACTATTGGGTTGTTCGGAAAGTAATTTCGTTCGTTCGGGAAGGCCGGTTGAAGCTGATAAAGACGCGATAAAGGCACTACTTGATGCGAACCGGCGAATAACAACACGTGAGATCGGATTGAGGTTAAATTTATCAAATTCAACAGTTTATGACCACTTGAAAGGGCTGGAATTATCCTCGAAGCTCGAAGTATGGGTTCCCTATGTTCTCACAGATAGAAATTTGTGTCGCCGCATCGACTTCTGCGATTCACTTCTCAAACCTCACGAAAATGATCCGTTTATGAAGCGCATCATCACTGGGGACGAAAATTGGGTTGTATACAAACAACGTCAAACGCAAGAGGTCATGGAGCAAAAAAGATTAACCGGCTCAAACCATTTCAAAGCCGATATTCACCAAAAAAGGTGATGTCTGTTTGGTGGGATTTTAAAGGAATCGTTTTTTTGAGCTTTTACCGGATAACACAACGATTATTTTGGAAGTCTAGTGTCATCAGCTGGATAAACTGAATGATGCACTTCAACAGAAAAGGTCAGAAAGGTCAGAACTAATTAACAGGAAAGGTGTAGTGTTTCACCAAGACAAGGCGAGACCTCACACAAGTTTGGTCACTCGCCAAAACCTTTTACAGCTTGAATGGGATACAATGCCACACCAACCATATTCTCCAGACCTGGCACCATCGGATTATTATTTGTTCTGGTCACTCCAAAATTTTTTAGACGGTAAAACCTTCACCTCAAATGAGGAGGTCAAAAACCACCTCGATCAGTTTTTTGCCAGCAAAGACCAAACATTTTATGAGCGTGGAATTATGCTACTACCAGAAAGATGGCAAAAGGTGTTGGACCAGAACTACCAATATATAATTCAATAAAGTATTTGTTCATTATACAAAAACTGTTTTTCATTTCCATAAAAAAGCGAAATTACTTTCCGAAGAACCTTATAATTGCAACTTATATAACCAGTAATTTCAGAAACCATTTTGCTATACGAGTGTGATTTTGCATGTTGAGCATTAGCCAATTCTACAATACTGCACGAGTTGAAAAAATGACATTTCGTAACATGTTTCGTATAAATAATTTTTTATTTTTGATTATTTTATTAGATTTTATATTTTACTAGAAAAAGTAAGTCTAAGCCCTACATGTTCAACAACAGTTCAGTAGGCTGTATCTGACATAGGGCTTGTTACTTTCATTGTGACTTGATAATGAAAGCGCATACATCTCTGATGCGTATAACTTCATTGAAAAAACATATGCTATGAAATAACTCAAGCGCTACAGACTTTATGCGGAAACTTATTCAAAGGCAATATAAAAAAGCAGTGTGTTGATCACCAGATAGGAAGATATCATTCTGCTAGTTTTGATGTTTATATCTATATTGAAAAAAAAATCATATATTTATTAGTTGTAATGCAGCACTGAACGTAAATACCGATGTAGAAATTAATAAATAGCTGTGAATGGTTGGAGCTAATACTCGATATATTCAATAGCTTCTTGCAAACAAGTTTTTCGTTTGATCAGTTATTGAATTTCATTAGTCGTTATGGGAGCTGATAAATTACGATTAAAAATGCATTGGTGGTTATTTTTGCATATTTGACATTTTAGTGTTGTCAGTAAATATGAGTATGTGTAAAAGCTCCATACGTGAGTAAACGTACAGGTGTAGGAATACGAAAATATTTGAATTTATCGAGAAACCTGAAGTACTATCGTTTTGTAGATTGTAGATGCTCTTACTTGGTGAAACGCTTCCATCATGCAGATAAAAAGTTTCTCAAATAAATTTTTTTCTTTTAGTGACCCGTTGTCGTTATTTAAATCATCTTCGACAGTCCGACAGTTGAAAATCAAACATTCACTTAAAAACTGTGTTGTGTTTGTGGTTGCTGCGCCAAAGGATACAGTAGCACATAGGTATATGTTTCACAGGTGATGAAGTGGCGACGATCGATAGCTGTCATTCTGGTACTTAGGGCCGATTTCATCAAATAACCAGTTGTTATATTGAGCCAATGGGATGAGATATTATCGAGCTCTACCAATAGGCTTTCAGAGTCTTTCGTTATAATTTATATATCCAATGATCTTTGACTATATAAAACAAAATTTTCAAACTTCTTGCTTATAGTATATTCAAAAATGTAGAGATATATGGATCAAAATGGTGAAAAATTTACAATTTTTTTGTTGAATTGGAACATAATACTTTTCTGCTGCTATACTTTGAGAAAATAGGAAATTGCATTATTTGTTATGAGCACACATCATCAGTTATGCGCTTTTCTGACATTTCAAACCACAAAATAGGGATGGGTCGCTATTTCGTAAGCTGTTAATTCATAGTACCTAATGGGCTTATTATCTAAATGCATATGGAGGTCCAAATTTAGGAAGTGTGGCTACACCAAACATGTACATGTATATACACTGTAACGTTCTTGAACACTAATTTATTTCCACTGTAACAACAACAACTTGTTCACTAATTTATATCAACAATTTCAAGTTCTTCACAATTAGACGTCTGATCACCGACTGACTGACTGTCACTGCTCGATGCTGTATATATACAGAAAACACCCATCTCGAATGTTCCATAACCAAATCTAGAACAATCTGACACATTCGAGATGTATGTTGACAGCTGCACACATGTTCTGGAGGATTTGTATACAGGGCGATCTTTTCTTGGCTGCTGGCCGCTGATCTCGTTGCAATACTATTCGCTAGACAACAGTATACATTACTTGACTTTAGATCCAAAATTATTGCACAAATACCTACAAAAGGCATTAGAAAATAGCGCACCGGGTAAGTGAGGTCACTAGATTGATATCTTTGTAGAAAATAACCTGACTTGTTTTGTTTTGTTATAAGTTGATTTGGATTTTGGAGTGATTTTCATAATTTTCAGTGTGCATTATGAATTTGCAAAAATTCCCCGGCATCAGCTGCCATTCAGTTTTTTGATGAGTCCATTTACTAGTCTCACTTAGGAAAAAATGATACTATTGTTTTGTGCCCGTAGTCGATCAACTCTAGAGTGTAAAGATCACAAGGACTGCTCTAACAAGTCATCACGAAAAATAGCAGTGTTGTAGTCGTTTGCTGATATCCAATAAGGAGTGTAAAATGAAAACAGTATAGTCACTAATATCTATGTAGTCTCTCAATATATTATAAAGCTTTTCGAGATTACCCAAAATTCGAAAGTGTCTCCGATTTGTTGCAACATTTCAAACTATACCGACATCGACATTTTGAATTACATATAAGTCTGCCACAGTACAATTTATAGTATCTTGTGAACAACACTCTTTAAATGATAATTGCAAATGAACCTTAATGTAATTTCTGTATCTTGTCCTGGAGTTGTCTCTCTGGCTCATTTCCCATACGTGATCATCAGGTACTGAATTGGACGTTTCTTCTCCAGGTATATAATTTTTTGTGTTCTTTGTTTCGGCACTTTATAGGTTTCGAAGGAACAACAGTATAACATTTGTCACACACAGAATTTGGTATATTTAATATTGTGTATCTACGTTTTAATTTTTTGATTTTGTGTGGCAAAAAAGTATCTTGGTGGATTCGTTCTCTTGAAATCTGTTCTGATTTCAAATTTTGTTATATATGGTACCCACTAAGTGCAATCCGTTTCGTACACTCCGAGTGAACAGTCGTGGGTTTCAGAGCCTCGCGAAGTGAAAGAAAAAAAAATATATTTCTGAAACTGTGTGTTAATCACACAATCTTTTTATCTGCATAATAGAAGAGTTTCACCAAGTAAGAGCATCTACAATCTACATGCCATTTGTCTGTACATTTCTAATCGCTCATATGACCAATGTGTAGGAATATATGGTAGCGCGTGTAAAAAGTTGTCTGCTCGATTTGGGATTACAACTTGCTCCAGAAAAATCAGCAGTCATCTGTTTCCCAAGACACAGGATTACACTGCCTGATTACTTCAACATAGGTGGCTACGAGATCCCCTCGGCCATATATTACAAATACTTTGGTATAGTGCTGGATCAGAAAATGTTCCGGAACCGGCATATCAATTATATAAGAAATAAATGCCAGAAGGGGATCAATGTGCTGAAATGTGTTAGCAAAAAAAAAGATGGGGAGCGGATCCACAGATAGCGTTAACTTTTTACCGCGCGTTTATACGATCAGTTTTGGATTATGGCTGTATGTTCTATGGTTCGGCTGTTAATTTGCATTTACTGAGACTAGATCGCATACAAAGTCAAACCCTCAGGGTTATTCATAGGAGCGATGAAAATATCACCAAATCAACCAGTGCAAGCTGAGTCAAAAAACCACCCTTAAACCCTTAGACGCCAGGACCTCGCTGAGACGACCGTTGTGAAATTTAGGACATGTAACCCATTTTTGTTAAGAAAGATCAACATTTTAAATATCGAAAATGTCACAAATACTGACTGGTGTAAGAAAACCTCTCCACTATTGTCGGACGCATTTACTGAGACGAGCATCTTGGCTCTGCACATCGAGTGTAAAACCACGTTTCCTCTTTTTAACACTCAATATGAAGTACTTCTAACTGAACCGACAATCGTTGTATTCAATTACTCACACGTGCCAGAACTGAACACGACCATTCTGAGAGCTGTCCTTGACAAACTATAAGGTTGTTCGGAAAGTAATTTCGCTTTTTTTGTGGAAAAGAAAAACAGTTTTCGGATAATAAACAAATACTTTATTAAATTATATATTGGTAGTTCTGGTCCAACACCTTTTGCCATCTTTCTCGTAGTAGCATAATTCCACGCTCATAAAATGTTTGGTCTTTGCTGGCAAAAAACTGATCGAGGGGGTTTTTGACCTCCTCATTTGAGGTGAAGGATTTACAGTCTAAAAATTTTTGGAGTGACCGGAACAAATAATAATCCGATGGTGCCAGGTCTGGAGAATATGGTTGGTGTGGCATTGTATCCCATTCAAGCTGTAAAAGCTTTTGGCGAGTGACCAAACTTGTGTGAGGTCTCGCGTTGTCTTGGTAAAACACTACACCTTTCCTGTTGATTAGTTCTGACCTTTTCTGTGGGAGTGCATCATTCAGTTTGTCCAGCTGATGACAGAAGACTTCCGAAATAATCTTTGTGTTATCCGGTAAAAGCTCAAAAAAACGATTCCTTTAAAATCCCACCAAACAGACATCACCTTTTTTGATGAATATCGGCTTTGAAAATGGTTTGAGCCGGTTAATTTTTTTTGCTCTATGACCTCTTGCGTTTGACGTTGTTGTATACAACCCAGTTTTCGTCCCCAGTGATGATGCGCTTCATAAACGGATCATTTTCGTGAGGTTTGAGAAGTGAATCGCAGACGTCGATGCGGCGACACAAATTTCTTTCTGTGAGAACATAGGGAACCCATACATCGAGCTTCGAGGATCATCCCAGGCCTTTAAAGTGGTCATAAACTTTTGAATTTGATAAATTTAACCTCAATCCGATCTCACGTGTTGTTATTCGCCGGTTCGCATCAAGTAATGCCTTTATCGCGTTTTTATCAGCTTCAACCGGCCTTCCCGAACGAACGAAATTACTTTCCGAACAACCCAATAGATAGTGATTTTATCATTTATACAGATGGATCTAAGAGCGACATTGGAGCGGGATGTGCCTTCTATCCTTCTCCTATCAATTATGTTGGCAAATTTCGTATTTCTGATACCTGCTCTGTCTTTACCACAGAGGCTTTTGCTATTTATAACGCGCTTTTTGGTGCAAGGAACAACCAAATTAATAATGTCACGATTGTCTCAGATTCTAGATCTGCCTTGAATGCCATTAAACGGAATCCTATGATTTCCTTTAATAACAGCCTAATCGACAACATAAAAAATTTACTAACTCATTTGTATAGCAAGCAGTTTAATATAAATTTTGTATGGGCTAAAGGCAAGTATCCAAGGTAATGAGATAGCTGATAAAGCAGCTAAAAGCGCTACAAAGCTGAGTGTGACATCACATATTCCATGGTATTCCGACCTTTTCATCATTATTAAAGATAAACTACTAAAAAGATGTGAGATGTGTTGAAGGAGCTATGTATCAGCTTCTACTAATCATTATACGTTAATACATCCAACTCTTGCAAAGAGCATTCCACACATTGACTTTTCCTTCGTCAACCGAGAAATTTCAACAATCATCACTCGTCTAAAATTGAATCATTGCTGCTTCCCGGCCCACCTGCATAGAATAGGTATAATAAGTTCTGATATTTGTTCCTGTGATAGCACCTCGATTGCAGATCTCAATCATATATTCTTCTCATGTGAATTGTACGCACAACACTCCAGAGTCCTGACGTAGGTATACAGATGTCTATTAACATTACAAGCATTATCCACTTTTAATAAAAGAATATATGAGTTACTTTTTAGGTTTGTAAAAAGAGCCAAAAATGACGATTTAATACGCATATCACAAAACACGTCATGTTAACATCCTTTTGTGGCAAATGGTTTTACGATCCAATGCCATTCTCTAGACACACACATGCACTAAGTGCCGGTAGATATTTTTATTTGTCTTTGAGTCATAGGTGGAGAGTCAAGACTTCGTAATTGTGTTTTGACAAATGCTTGAAAATAACCATTACTTCAAAGAAAGTTTACTAGTAATTTCTTCCCCTCTCAAAAATTTGTTGGTAGCCGAGGTTTGATTAGTCCTCATGAAGAGACTCTATTACGCCTTTCTTCATATTACTTAGAGGAATAGATTCGAAAGGTAAATATCTATCGGTGTGCGTCGGTTTTCTATGATATGATGTTATACAAGTATTACTAATTCTTTCTATAGATATTTCTAAAAAGGAATTCATCCATAGTGTGTGATCATATAGCAAAAACATCATCAACATAATGTGACCTCACCATTAGCTTGATTATGCTATTATATATGCAATCTTTTTCGAAATATTCAATTGATTAAAACAGTGCTGAGTGATGATCCCATTGCCATACCAGTACTTTGTTCATAAAGTTCATTTAATTAGGAATATCTTGACTTTAGGCAGACTTTGAGTCTCTCAGATCTTTTGCTTTCAAATTTTTTGCGTTCTGACAAACGATTATTTTTCTTTAAGTGATCCTTAATAATTGTTAATGTTTTGTCCACTTGAACATTCGTTAATAACTTTTTGACATAAAAACTCACCATTATAAAATTATTCGTATTGAGTTGGACGTTCGATAGTTTTTCTAGAAAATGTTAACTGTGCATATATTGTTATATAAGCTCAGGGTTTAAAATAGATCTTCTCGAACCAATCCATATTTGCTAGGGAGAAATAATTCCCAGAAAACTTTTTTTGCAGTAATTGTTATTCTCAAGCATTTGTAGTAAACACAATTACAGACTTTGTTCTCCACCTATGACTACCAACATCTACTGTTACTCTGTATACCGTATTTTAGAGGATTATCTGATAGACTGAGGAATGTTGCTAAAAGATTTAATATCATAACAGGTTTTAAGACAACAAATACACTGATCTCTCCTTCGCCACACAAAACCAAAAAAAGAAAAACGTACATACAAGTCTCCTAGACCTATCAAGTGTCGAATCGCAAAAACCAAAGGAGATGTTTCCAAATCAGTACTCAATGAACACGTTTGAGAAACGGACATATACTAAAATGGGAGCAAGTTTCTATACTGTACAAACAGGATAATAATTTCAAACGCAACTTCTAGGATTCTGCCCTTATAGAACAGAAAATTAAAAACAAACTACTCTCATAGCCTAACTCGTCGAAACCATCCTGGTCTGCATCCAAGGCTGTTGGCCAGAACTTCTGTTATTCGTCAAAACCACCACTGACCAGAGAAAATGGGTCCATCACTTCCCCCCAAAGGAAAAGCAGATATCTTGGCGCAGGTTTTTGCTGCTAGTTCAACAATAAACTTCCAATGAGGCACTTCATCACCTACCATCAGCGTGGGCTCAATAATGCCAGGAATAAGGTTACAGCACAGGGATATAAAATTCATTCATGAAAAGTTGAACACTATAAAATCTACTGGTCCAGAACACTGTGGAAACACTAGCTATCGTCCTAACGAATTACGCGCGAAGCTTACACTAGTCCTCTGCAAACTCTTTAGGTTGTTCTACCAGCGATGCATGTTTCTATTGGATGGAGGATCAGTGCGTGCAACCCGTTCCTAAGAAGGGCAAAAAAACGTTCCCAGCAAGTATAGACCAGCGACTCCGCTCTGCATCATGTCTTAGGTTATGGAGACTGTCGTTAACGTGCAGCTTCTGAAGTACCTGGATAAAAACAAAATCATCAATGATAGCCAATATGGCTTCTATAAGCACAGATCCACTAGATATCTTCTGAACTACTCCACGCACATGTGGAGCAGATTGATTGAACTTCATGGAGAGTCTTGAGTCGTCGCGATCGATATATTGAAGGCTTCCGTTATGGTGTGGCATGAGATACTTCTGAAAAGCTTTCTGCGTATGGGTTGCTGCGGGTCTATAAGGGTGGTTGGATAGTTTCCGCAGGGACCTATCCTTATATGTGGTAGTAGATGTATGTTCTTCTGATTCATCTACTATCATCGCTGGTGTCCATTCTCCAACGCTCTTCTTGCTTTACACCAACGGGCTATTGGATGTGACATCCAATCTATTTTACAGCTTTGCAGATGACAGTATCCTTGTTTCCTGCAAAGAACTAGGCAAAGCACTGCCATCCAAAGAGATCGTACGTCGACGAGTATAACATGTTTTTTAGATTAATGAGGGACATCGAATGGATTTTCAAATGGGGATCTGCAAATGGAGTCCAGTTTAACTGTGGACTTAGGCAACAATTCTGACCAAAAAGTCTCATGCTGGTCCGCCAGCTGTAAAGATAGAGGGACGTCCAGGGACTTGAGTCACCTTTCATCAAGATTTTGGGAATTAATATCAATCAATCAATAATAGCATGTTATAGCATAAGCATTTTGCCGGCTTTGCTAAGCCGGTATGCCAGAAGCTGGGCATTCTCTTCCGTTACAGAAGGTTGTATTCATCGAAAAAGCTGCTATTGCTCTACAAGGCTCAGATCAGACCATCTCAGCACTTCCTAAAGCTTCTGGATGTATTCCAGAAGCGAGTAATACGTTTAGTCGATGCGCTGTACCTTACAAGGGACCTCGACAGTCTGGAACATCGGAGAAAGGTGGCCGATCTGTCTCTATTCTACAGGTACTATCATAGGAAATGTTCGACCGAACTGTCTCGTATAATAACACCTATAGCTGCCAGTACAGCAAATACTAGAGGGGCGCCTCCGACGGGGCTCTACCAAAGGTTGTTCTTTCGGAAAACCTCGGCGTTATGGAATGAGTTTCCGGGAAGGTTGTTCCCCGATAGTTACGATCTATAGCGTTTCAAGGTCAATTTAAATAGACATTTATCGTCTTGCAGTGTGGAGCGCGATAGGCTTTCTACCTTTGCGAGAGGTTATCTCTAAAAAAAATAAAGGCTGCCGAATTCTTTGTAAAAATATGCATTCATTCGTATGTGGCTTTAATTAGTGGCCAAATATGAGGAATCAGAGAGGCAACCACAGAATAAGTTTCAGAAATTACGTAATAAAGAATAAAATGTAACTTTTTTCAAGACATTCACTGAAATATTCTTAAAACAGTAGTGCATTGTATTTCGTTATTATGCATTCTTTTGTGATAAAATATACATTTTCATCTGCTTTATATTAATCAGGATCTTAATTTCTGTCATCACATGGCGCTTTGCTACCTTTTGTAACTTTTATCAATCGACATATAGGCAAGTTCTAGTTACATTACCTAATATGGACAAAACAGAACTGTATTCGATTGATTTTAAGGCTAAACGTAAACTTTGCGTATATTTTCAGATGATTTCGTAGTTCAGATAAGAAATTATGTGTGTTTAACATAAAGTCTCACAAGTAGAACTCTCTTTCTCACAGTGAAGCGTTAAGATTTGTATTTAAATCATCGTCGGACTGTCAGACGATTTTTTAAATATAAATCGAAATGCGTCACTGGAAGAAGAAGTTTTTTTGTGAGTCTTTGTCTTAAACACAGAATTTCTCTTCTGAAGAGTTTCACCTATTGTTTCGTAGTTTTCAACCTGAAGTGTTTTTAAATTTTGCACATACTACGGTTATTTTACGGGTTGTTAACTTCAATTGTTTGAAAAACAGCTCATTCAGCTGATATCCTACATGACACAACGACCTCTACCGAATGGGAATATAGATTGCATTATTTAATTTTATGGTGTTGAGGAAAAAAATGACTCTCATGTAAAGCCCTGTAAACTCCTTTTCACGTTAATAATTTATATATATATATATATGTTTCGGTTTAGGCTCAATTTGGGACATTATCAGATTACTTCACGGCTGTACATAAGGAAAAGAAAACCTCAGAGTTTCCCATTCTTACGGGGGATTTCTTCACTTACGCTGATAGAGACGATCATTATTGGAGCGGTTACTATACTTCTAGACCTTTCTATAAGCGTATGGACAGGATACTGCTCTCCTATATTCGGTATGTAGAAAGCTAAATAGAATATATCTATCAACATTGATTTGAAGCTCTAGTCACTGCATTTGAATTGTATTAGATATGTCAATGCTTGATCTGTGATATTATTTTTATATCTCATATTGTAGAGAATATGATCACATTGCGCTTCTGAATAGGTCCAGCATAAAGCCAATATGATTTATATATGTATCTTAGTTTCTGTACCACTTCAATGTTCAATGGAAATGTTGAATCTCCATATCACCACAGTGTGTGTGTGTTTTCATGTGCCAGTAGTAGGTCTACAATGCAACTTGGTCTTCCGAAAACTGTAATTTGCTTTAGCTGACTGCTGGTTTGTTCATAATGAATAGAGGAATTAATTCATTAACTGACGATATTCACTATTCACGGCGCTTGTGTGTTATGCCATCTGAAATAAAAAAGTCTTGTAGATTATTTCGAGGACAGGATGGTCTAGAATGAAATTTTCAAACAGATCCATGTTTTTCACCAAAGAAAATTTTTGAAAATTCGCATTGTTACTCATGACACAAAACAACAAACAAGGGTACTCTGTATAGCACAAAATATATCTGACAGGTATCGGTCTCTCTGTCATGTCATACGCAAAGAATGTACCTAGGGAATATCCACTGGAATATCATACTGAGCGCTGTTGCCGGATGTTTGCGGAATTACGATATGTATCGAATATGATCAAAGGTATTATAATTAAAAGAATGAATGGAACTCAACTGTCGTAGAACATCTAACCAAACCCATTGTAACCTAAGGTATTTCACAAAAACAGTTCTAACCTAACGAACGATATCTTAAAAGACAAATAGACACAGTTAAACGCATGAAACCTAGTACAAACCGATAGAACCTTATCAAACGCAACAAAAGGAAATTACATCTTTTGCGCTTAAAAACCAAAACTTTAATGTTATTATTGAAAATTTGCATAATATTGTGTAAAAAGTAACAATAGAACAAAGGCTTTCAAACAATTGTACCGCATTCTTCTTCTCGTTCTTCAATAAAATACGTCTGCAAAGCTGACCAACTAGAGAGCAAACGCTCTATCGCTGGTAATAAAGACCTAGTCGAAACATGGCGTAAAATCTCACGATACTCAATATTTAAAAATACTTGGAAATTCTTCAATGTGTTTGTGCGTTTAGCAGTATAATAATACCAGAGCTTCAACACCAAATTGTATTCCTTTTGAAGCATATTTTGTGCAGTTATGCAATATGTGTCGCTTACAGTTTGTTCTTATAATATTTTCATTGTCAACCTTGAGTTTTTGATATACGGAATTATGTATGCCATAATTGACGAAGGCATTATTAGCAGCAAACGAAGTCACATTTTTATATCTAAATTGCTCTCGACGAGAACTCGATAAATCTGTTCTTTAATATCACAACTTTTATGTTGAGAGTTACGGTAAAAATCAAGTAGTCCGTAGATTGTAGATAAGTACTCTTACTTGGTGAAACTTTTCCATCATTCAATAAAAATAGTGTGTAGTTAACACACAGTTTCAACAATAAAACTGTTTTTTTCTTCTTCTTCTTTCTCCGGTGCAAATTGTCTTCCTCCACAAGCCAATTAAATTAACCATTTGTCTTGGAATGAAGTTGAATATTTGCTGTATTTTGTCTTTTTTTGTAGCACTCTTAGTACTATAATCGTTATCTTCAGAAGACATCACCGTAAAACGATTTCAATATAAATAATTAATCAAAATACACAAGTGCAGTACACGGACAGCTAGCAAATGACAGACCAAAATTGCGTGCTTTACTTGTGTGATATGTACGCGAACGAGCGAGACAGGCTGGTTGGGTCGGCGGCGGAAGCGGTGAGTTGAGCGAGGGAGATTGAAAACGCGACACGAGCAACTGAGAACTGCCTGCTCGCAGCCAGACGCACTGACCAGGGAATTTGGAATTCCGGGAGTAATTTGTTTATTTGAATATAATTTTAAAAAAATATGAATAGTTATCACATGAAAGTAATTTATCTAAATTACAATATGCTCATTATTATTTACATGCCATTGGTAGGGCGCGGGTGGTTGAGGAGGCAAGTACTCCGAAGTCTTTGCGACGATTCAAGAGAATCCATAATAGATCATTGAAGGTGTCATTATATATATATATATATATATATATATATATATATATATATATATATATATATATAATGACACAATATATTTTATAATTATCAATTGCAAAAAATGGCACTTTCATTCCTCATTTAAAAAATGTATAGCAGGTCTGATGCATAGTGCAGAGCATACACTTAGAAAAATTGTGTGTAAAATTACGTTTGCAATTGTATATGAAGATAATCTAAATGATTAATGGATTAACTTAAAAAAATAAACGTGCATAATTGATATACTTTTTAAATAGGAAGATAATTAAAAATGTATACAACTATTTGCGGCAATCAACTTTATTAAAATTACATGTAATAATAATGTGCGGACCATATTATATCTTGATATGTATATTATAATTAACGGAGTCTAGCATAAGGCTATTCAACATTGACCAGCTCATATACCTATAAAGAAACTCATTCTTACCTAAGGACTACTATAATACTTAGAATTAGAAGCATATTCTCCAACTTAAAGCCATTTTTTGAGCAGTCTTTCGAAAATGAATTTCTCGAGTCAGAACTTAAGGAATTATACATTATATGGACATTGTATGAGAATAATCTACGAGATAAAGTTCTATATAAAGATATTATAAGACCATTTGTGTTTCTAACAAAGGCATATAAAAAGCTATAGACGGAACCAGTCAATCACAAATAGCGCATTGCTTACACGCGGGGTGGGACGAAGTAGGAGAACCTGGCGGCGATCTAAGAGAGAATCCATGTTCGCATCATTGAACGGGACAATACATTAACTTTATTATAACATGATATGTTATAATTGACAAAGTTTAGCCTAAACTAACTAAATCTAACGTTATGACTACTATACATTAATATAAACTTATCACAGAAAAAGTAGTTGGAAGAAAATCTCGTAATAATACTACCAACAAGGAAATGGAAAAGGTCTATGTTTTCCATGTTTTCAAATGAAGCTTTAGGCATTTATAAATAAAGAATATATCAATAAAGTAACATGAATACTAACGTATAATACAGAAAAATTTAGAACAAAATAAAACAGTTATGAGTAAATCCCTATACAGTGACCATTATGGCTACATATGAATGGTCGAAAGACAAACAAGTCCAAAAATTTCAATTACTTACCTAACAAAATGAAGTTTGATCAAAAATTCTGCTATAAGATGGTTATTACACACTCGATCGTGTCCGGTACCGTAAGCACTAGATCGAGAGCGCTCCGCAAATTTCGGTTGTTTTCTGATAAAAAGACGATTAAATTACATCTATTCCGTGAGACGTGTACATCAAATAATTGAGTGACTTAGTGACAAAGGTTACCATGGCCACCCCACCGCCGGGTGGGAGCGGTGAGCAAATGCAGAATACGCGTAAAAACGTTAACAACGTCGTTGTTTACGATTTAACTTATGAGTGCGATAAAAACATTTCACATCCAGAGGAACAACGTATTTCAACACAAGACTCAGTGGCGGCGTCAGAAATGGATTTAACCGGCAAAGGAATTCAACCTAGCCTGCTTTTCAACACCAACAAACGGGAATATTACAAACCAGATGCTGTGTACGTGTTTATAGAAAAACCGATGGCGGTAACATAGGACGATTACATCCGATGGCAGTAGGCCACATCCTGCATAAACAATTGAAAATAGGAAATATTGTCCAAATTAGCAAGGTTGGTAACAACAGGGTGAAAGTGCAGTTAAAAACAATAGAAGATGCCAACAATCTCGTAAGTAATAAATCTCTTGCTAACGAAAAACTTAGGGCTTTCATACCAAATCATCTCCTGGTCAAGAAAGGCATAATCGTCGGAGTAGACACTACGTTTGAGAATAATTACTTATTAGAAAACATTTGTTCCGAAGTCAGGGTACTAGCGATTAACAGATTTATGAGGAAAGTAACCGATCAAGACGGTAATAGAAAATTAGTCCCAAGACAATTAGTTACATTAACTTTTGAAGGAAATACTTTACCAAATCGTGTAACTATTAATAGTGTTGTGTTCAAAGTTGAAGACTACGTGCCTAGGGTAACGCAGTGCTTTAAGTGTTTACGTTATGGACACATTGCAGCTCAATGTCGCAGCTCTAAGAACTTTTGTCAGAACTGTGCTAAAATTATAATAGAGGGTGTAGTTCATGTATGTAGCGAAAATGATAAACGGTGTATGTATTGTAACGCCAATCACCATAGTTCAGTTTCTAACAAGTGCCCCGAGCTACAAAAGCAAAAATCAATAAAAAATATATGGTTTCTAACAATGTCACGTTCACTGAGGCTAAACAAGCAGTTGAAAACTCATATGCGGGAGTGACCACCACAAATAGGTTTTCCCTTTTACATAATATCAACACTTATGATAATGAATTCCCAAACACATTAAATTCAAGTAGAAGAAATCACTTCAGCAATAGTCAACCTAGGTCACAGCCAATAACAAGCACCAGAGTTGATGAAAATAACATGGGTCCAAGCAAAAAGAGAAAAGCCCAGACACCCCCGGTGCATACACCTCAAAATTCTCCAATGTTCCCATCCCAGTTCGGACCGTCACAACCTCTTGCCCCCAAACCTCGTAGTGAATCAGATACAGATATACATACAGATTTAATCCAACAATTAGCATCTAAAATTTCGAGCTGGATCGGTGAAACGATATCCAATATGAAAAGCTTGGAAGATGTACAAAATTTGGATAGTTCTGCTATTAAAAAGGAGCTTAGTCAGATTCTTACAATGCTGCAACATTTGATCGCTCAGAAAAGTTAAAGATAATGCAGTGGAACGCACGTTCCGTTGTAGCAAATAAACAAAGCTTAAAGCATTTTTTAGGTGAGAAAGTCATTGATGTAGCATTAATCTGCGAGACATGGTTCAAACCACAAAATAATTATACTTTCAGTGGATATAGTCATAAGAAATGACAGATATGATGGAATTACTGGTACAGCGATTCTTATTGAACAGAAGTTTCAGTTTGAAGAAATAAATCTTATTCGTGATTCAGCCGAATCAGATATTTCAGTATGCGGTGTTAAACTAATTGTATCTCCAAATAAACATATTTCATTTGCCTGCGTATACCGAGCTCCTCATGTCACAACAAATGTTCAAGAATAGAATAGGTTGTTCGAAACGATCGATGAACCGTGTATTATTGGAGGAGATTTTAATGGACACAACCAATGCTGGGAATCTACTCGACATGACGACGTTGGTAAGCAAATTGTACAGGCAGTTGAAGACAACAATTTTGTCATTTTGAATACAGGCGAACTACACGTGTGACAGCCCCTGACATAAGAAAGTCGGTAGTCGACATCACTTTTTGCTCCACTGATATAGCTCTTAAAACCTCATGGGAAGTAATGGACGAAACGTTAGGTTCAGACCATAAGCCCATTGTTATTACTGTGGACGAAGAATATTCCAATATTTTTTACCCTAAAACGAAGTGGAATGTCAGACTAGCTAGTTGGGAGACATACCAAGCACAAGCTGAAATCATCTTTTCTGCAGCCTCCTTATCATTATCAGATACTGAGGAGAAGTACAACTGGTTTATAGATAATATCAACAAAGCTGCTGAGATAGCAATTCCCACTAAAAAACCTTTCAAGATGGCCACAAAAGCACCTCCACCTTGGTGGGACTTAGAGTGTGAAAACGCCAAAAATGAAAGGAGAGATGCTCTGAAGAGATATCAATCAAATAGCTCCTTTGAAAATTATCTTCACTGCCAACAAATTGTGGCTAAAACCAAGAAGCTTTTCAATCACAAAACTAGGAACAAATGGAAGGGATGGATATCTGGACTGACCAAAGATGTATCGTCGAAAAATCTGTGGAAACAAGCCAAAATATTGCAACGAATACAAATAAACGAAAATAACCTGAAATGCTCAAGCTACAACTGGGAAAACTTGGACCAACTTGCACCAGCTTATTGCTCACAGTGTGAGGACTCTGCCGAAGATGTGCAAACAAATTGGCACTCGGGAAATATATTCGAAGCGCCTTTCACTCCAGTAGAGTTGGAATGGGCTATTAAGAGGGCTCCATCGACAGCACCAGGATATGACCATATCACCGACTCTATGCTGAATAATCTACCTATGACCGCCAAAACATTCCTCCTTGATATTTTCAACGATACTTGGATCCATCAAAGACAAATATCTTCCTGGAAAAAAATTGTTATTGTACCTATCTTAAAACCTGGCAAGAATCCGAACGTAGTATCATCGTACAGGCCTATATCTCTTTTGTCGTGTGTCTTCAAAACGTTTGAGCGTTTAGTCAAACAGAGATTGGACTGGCATCTGAGAGAGTTTCATATTCTGCCAGAAAATCAATATGCCAACAAGCAAGGTTTTGGCAAACCAGAATATTTCTCTATTATTCTATCGAGCATATGTACTTTCAATCCTTGACTATGGCAGTAGTCTATATGGGGCTGCCAGTAAAAACCTACTCAAGCAACTAGATGTTATTCAGCATAAAGCCTTGAGGATATGTCTAGGAGCTATGCCATCAACACCGATAATACCATTACACGTAGAAGCCGGCATTCCTCCACTCCAATTCAGGCGTCAGCTTTTAGCAAGAAAATGTATCTTGAAATCCCAGGCAAAACACTCTCCACTATTGAATAAAGTAAGTGCACTTGCAACATTAGATTTAGTGGGCAGCTATTGGATTCACAAAACAAGCCCTCCCCTCTGCGAGGCAATTAGGGAAACATCGAGCATGCTAGGGAGGTTACCGCGTCTGTATGACAAAAACTGTACACATTCATTCTGCGACTTTACAGCTCATGACTCAGTCATAATTCCAAGTTACAGTGACAATAATGTTCTCAATACAGATATTCTGCGAACAGTTTTAAGTAACTTCAGTGAATATGCCGCAGTTTACACCGATGGATCCAAATCTGATACAGGAACGGGATGCGCGATATTGATACCACATCAAAAGGTATCAATCACCTACAGATTGCCTGATATCTTCTCTATATTTTCAGCAGAGGCATACGCAATCTGGAAAGCCTTAGAAACTGTCAGTAAAGGGAACAACAAAATAGCGGTACTATCTGATTCCTTATTAGTAATTAAAGTCCTGCAACAAAGCTTCCCGTCTAATGCAACTCTAAATCCATTTATTCGTATAATTAAGACCAAGTTCTACGAGTTAAAACAAGCAAGTAAGGAAGTCGTGGTGATATGGACTAAAGCGCATACTGGTATACAGTATAATGAAGCAGTGGATGCCTTGGCCAAATCTTCAACTCTGCAACAAAATTTTGCAACGGATGCGGTAGTCCTAGAAGACTGCATTAGCTACACAAAGCAGCATTTTCGTAAGTTATGGTCTGAACACTACCAGGAATATCGCAGGAATAATAATACACAATATACATGGATTCAGACAGATATAACAATATCTCCATGATACTTAAATGTAAAAATACCAAGAAAGTACATTTCAATGTATAGTCGGTTAAGATTTGGTCATGGCTGTTATTCATCATTATTGGCAAGACTGGGAATGGTGAATGATCCCTTATGTGATGAATGTCAGGTGGAATGTAACTTAAACCATATTTTCTTCGAATGTCGGAAATTCTACAGGCAGCAGAATGAAATGCAGTTGAAGCTGATCCAGAATGGATATCGCCCTCCACATAACATAGAAAGTCTACTTTCGCTGAATAACTTCAGAATAGTGAATATCATCATGCTCTACTGGAAGACAACAAATCTTCATATTTAGACTTTATATATTGTGCCTTTGTGTCTATACGTGTATTGTATATATGTATATACTTTAATTTTAAGTGTGAGACAATCCTCAGATGAAATATTGATTCTGGCTGCATGAACAGGAATGTTCCAATGCCAAAAAAAAAGATGGTTATTAGTGCGGTGTGGTGTTTACTGTGCACGTTCTGGTCCTGGGGAGCACCCTATCGTATAACTGCAACGACACTCTCTTTATACAGACATCGGAAATGATCACCTAAGGGATTATATCAAACACACATTATAGCCAAGCGGAATCGTACTGCAACTCTCTTGCGTGAGTCAGTAGACTACACAGTTGAGCAAGTTTGCAAACACATAAGACCGCGGCCGGCACTGCAAACAAAGGTAAATCTATGAATTTAAAAACCGAATAAAATTACACTTTTTCTCAAACATCGACCCCAAAACCTCTCAGCGTTGAAACAAGCACAGCATTTATTAAACCTATTTTCCTCCAGCCCTCTTTTCTTTTACTCAGTTTTCAATACCGATTTATTAGCTTAAACTGTATGTATTTATCCATGAATGTAACGGAACTTTTCGACTTAATTTTCATTATGATTATTTAAATTTACTGATATGTAATTTGATTTTTGTTTTTAAACAGTTCAATGTGTCACTACCAATGAGAGTTTTCATAAATCGAGTTGCGTTCACCGAATCCTCTAGCCATGATGTGTTTTAGTGCAATATATAGCCTATATTTCAGATAATTTAGATCAGCCATGAAGCTGAATAGCACGTCATAGAGCTGATAGGAATCACCTTTTCGGTGAGCCTAGGTGAGGTCGAGAGTAGACTGATGGAGCGAAATCCTGAGGAAATATTGAACCCACCTTTTTTAAAATTCACCAGATGAATCATTCCAATCGTCAAAAACCTCCACCTCTATCTTATATATGATATTTGGAAGCTGTTCCCATTTCCTTTTTTTGAGCGATTACGCTACTTTCCAGAGAAGAATACTAGAGTCGAGCATTTATTCTTGTAAGCCGTTTAATTGAGTGTCGCGTAAATCATGGAGTGCGTTTCGCAGTTCATGGACACGATTCATCACTACCGATGTCATTAGGATAAACCGGTCGGTCGGTTATTTCACTCGAAAAAGGTCAGCGCCAGAGGCACTGCAAGACGAACTGTTTCGTTTTCAGGTATTTTCCAATCGTTGCTGATCTATATCGCCAAATATCTCTGGAAAAATAAGTCTTATGGCAAAAATATCATACCTTTGTATAAAGTCTATACTATATACTCTCAGCTTCTATTACCGCATATTCTATAAAAAATGTTTTGCAGAAGTATTTTTTTTTATTTCATATGGACTTCTTAAAGTTCATCATGCATCATATTTTTCGCTGGCTAAAGATCTAGAATATATAACTAAAGGAGAAACTTCTGAATCAGCTCTCAATGAACACGTCTAGGAAACGGGCATTGAAGTGAAATAGGAGCAAGTGTCTATATTACACAAAGAGTATAATAATTAAAATAGAAAGCCGAAGAATCTGCCTATATAAAGTTGAACAATGATTGTATTTCTAATTCCTCAATAGATTGTTGCCCAGTCTGGTTGAGTATGCTTCGAGGAAGGATCTAGCCCATGTTCTCCAAATCTACAGATGCACCATAGGTTTTATTGAGGTTCCTTTATGGTTTTTGCTTGGATCCCAAATAGGGGGTGTTGCATGGCTAATATATAGCCTTATAGGACATGTAGTTTTATGGTTCTTGTGTGACGGTGGATTACTTCCTTTTGTGGATTTATCAACAATGCAAATACATCATCTGTATTCTAGCCTTTCATAACAGTTCATACTGAGATTTAGTTGAAAATAGAACTGTAACCCTGGAAACAGTAAAAAAATTAAATATTAATGTCATTATATTTTCAAAAACAATTTTTTTATTTTGTTTTGAACTTTGATAAAGGCTGCTGATGCAGCCGAACTGTCGGTAATCATTCATACTTACGTATGTGGTTTCAATTAGCGATCAGGCGCAAATTTTAATTAAAACGTTCAAACTAATTTTAATTAATATTAATTATGGCGATTTTCGTTGATGGTAGTATTCAAACCGATAGCGAATATGATTGGAGACTTTTCCAAGAAGTTGTCCCACAAAAAAAGATTAGGTGGGGTTAAGTCTGGGCTTCGAGTAGTAACGTCGGAAATAATAGCTCATGTAATGTTGTTGAGGAGTTGTTTGTGGTGTGCGATATGGCACTGTCTTGCTAGAACCATTTTAACTGATTATAATGCTCACATTGTGTCAGTTGAGCGACCAGATAATTTTGTATCATATCAATATACTGTTCAGAAGCAACCGTCACCGTCTGGCCTCTTTTCGTTAGGCACTTTGCTGACATTGCGATCCACTCAGTAACTTTGTGGCTGTGCAACGGGCATTGGTGTATTTCCTGTGGGTTACTTTCTCCTCAAAACCTGCAATTTTTACGTTGGGCGTATGGGTCTTTCTAAATGAAAATGTTCTTCGTCATTGGAGAAAATGTTTCCGAAATTAAGTGTAGGCTCTCCACTATGCATCAGAGCTGCAATTAGTATAGTGTTAGGACCTTGACTTCATAAGCTGCCAATGAGCGGCTTCGAGGTGAATGTTTTGAAATTTTTTAATCTCTCGAACGTTAAATTTACATTAATCAGCCTTGTAACGCAATCATTTTCGTTATGAGCTTGAGCAATCTGAATTTTATAAGCGTTGAGATGCAGATCAGATCGCATTATGCGATGAATCTTCGCTGTACCCAATCCCAACTGAGACTCACGCTTTCTGACGAGTCGAGACTGCCGGCTTACGGAATTTGCAACTAGCTCAATGATTCCAGGGGTTCTTGCAGTACTTGGACGGTCGTTATAGATATCGTCAAAAATGTTTCCAGTAGTGTTGAATGTCTGGATTAAAGGCAGAATCGTTGAACTGCTTCAAGCTGCCCTGCAATCGATAATGTAATCGTCAACGAACTGCTGTAAATAACATCTAATGCTATCTACAGCTTCTCAGATGACAGCACCTTTATTTCTTGCATGGAACCGGGAAAACCACTACCACCTTGGGAAAAGTTACTTCGACAATGGCAGCATGTTGTTCATACTAATTAGGACGTTGATAACATTGTGGAATCGGGATATACAAATGGATTCAGTTTAATGGGCAGAAGATTCATACAACAAACCTGACAAATACGTCGTATACTGCTATGCCAGCCATGGATATGGTGAGATGCTTAATATTTTGATCATGTTACATCAAGCTTCTGGGAATTAACATAGATAATAACATGTCATGACACGATGATATTGCTGACCTCGCTAGATCGGCATCCCAGAAGCTGAGAGTTCTGTTCCGCTCCTGGAAATTGTATTCTCCGTCACAGCTACTGCTAGTCTACAAGACCCAGATCAGACCATCGCTGGAGTACTGCTTGCATGTGCTCTCCTCTCAAGCTTCTGGACACAATCCAGAAACAAACAATACTTCTAGTGGATGTACCTGATCTTACGAAGGAACTCCGCAGTCTCTTATCGGAGGATGGCGGCTGAACTGCCTCTATTCTACAGATATTATCATGGCAGATGTTCGACCGAGCTGTCTCGCATAATAACCTCAAGAGTCGCTAGCACAGCAAACACTTGAGGAGCCTAACAAGGCGCATCCTCATCAGGTCGACCTTAAAAAGAGCCTCTTCCAGAAGTCGTTCGTTAGAAGAACCTTGGCGTTGTGGAATGGGACATTGTTCCGCGATGGTTACAATCTTTAGCTTTAAGGTCAGTGTGAATAGACATTTATCCTCTCGCACAAAGAATAAAGTTTTGTGGAGGAGCATTGTCAGATGGTTTGTTAAACGTATGCTACGGGAGTGCATATCCCCACGGAGCACCAACCTCTCTTTAAAAAATGACGGTATTGATGTGACATCGCAATTCAATGTAATGCTCATATAATGCAACGAGATCCGCGGCCAGCAGCCAAGAAAAGATCACCCTGTATGCAAATCATCGAGAACATATGTGCAGCTGTCAACAGACATCTCGAATGTGTCAGATTGTTCTAGATTTGGTTATGGAACATTCGAGATGGGTGTTTTCTGCATATATACAAGGATCGAACAGTGACAGCAGTCAGTCAGTGATCGGACGTCAAATAGTAAAGAACTTGAAATTGTTGATATAAATTAGTGAATAAGTTGTTGTTCTAACCAGTGAAAATTAATTAGTTTTTAAGAACGTTACAATAATTTTCAGTGTGACTTCGAAATGTTTTAGAAGTGCGTTAGGCGGCGCTAGAATTTATTTCGTGTTCATCGGATGATGCAGTATCTCAGGATGAGGAGTCCTTTTACAGGCGAACTCATCCTGCGCCAAGGCTGGAGCTGGTCTGGTTGGGAAAGCTTTGGCTTTCTGTAGACATCTCTTCAGATGGCCTCTACGGATCAGCAGCTGGGGGCTGATCTATGGTGGGTGGTTGCCTTTAAAAACGACAAGTTTTCCTTCGAACCTCTTGCCCGCACCGCCAACGATCGTTTAGCAGAAATTATCATTCGATTCATGTTAAGAGAATGCTGTTTGGCAACGGCAGGCATCGCCTTATTGAGCGTGTGGTGCTTGCGTCTTAGTTCAGATGCTTTATGACGCATTCGAGACGTGAGGCCTTCCGCCTGCTCTGTTTGGTGTACCAGTCTTTGTACTTTGTTGACAGGCGAGACTGTTCAGACAGCCTCAAAGCACTAGTGTAAATCTCACGATTAGGTAATGCATCAAATGTCCTGCGAAAGACGTTCACTAACTACCGCATTCTCACTCTTCAAGTCTGCCAAATTTAAGTGCCTCTTGTTGTTGTGTAAGGCCTTTCGGTCACGGAAACCCCTGGTGGAACGACGCTGTCGCTTTCTTCCTTAGCGGGCCTTACCGATGACCTTTCAGCCAGTGTGGTAGACCGTCTAGTCCCTGAAGAGGCAGACTGGACTGAAGCACGAACATATTCCTGTCTAGGAGGCTAGAGGATCTTAGGCACATTGTGCCACCAGATGGGGTAAGACCCACAAAGCCTCTCACTAAATGTTTGAAAAAGGGTGCTGTTATAGATCATACTGCAGAGTTAATTGATTGTTTTGAAAATGAAAAACGCAAGATCCGTATGAATGAGCCGATATTAAAATATCCTGATTTTTCATAACCATTTTATCTTACTGCGAATGGCAGTAACGTGACTATCGGTGCGGTACTTTCGCAATAGGTTGATAGCTTTCAATTGATTACGCTTCGTGCACCTGCAACGATTCGGAAAAACATATAATACTACTTGGAAGAAACTATTGACTATAGTGTGGTCAACTAAGTACTTCCGCCCCTATATCTTTAGGCAAAATTCAACCTAATTATGGACTATATGCGTTTAAGATGGATTTTTTTATATTTCCGACCCTTAATCAAAATTACTAAGATAGAAAATCAGACTACAGGAATACGAAATGAACATTGTGTACAAATAAGGTAAATCAAATACGCTGACACATTGTCACGAGTCGAAATCCATACAAAGGAAACTTATTCATTTTGGA
The DNA here is from genome assembly GCA_949316355.1 of Bruchidius siliquastri. NCBI lineage: Eukaryota > Metazoa > Arthropoda > Insecta > Coleoptera > Chrysomelidae > Bruchidius > Bruchidius siliquastri. The sequence goes on from OX438529.1 coordinate 24,955,426, forward strand.
ATAACCTGGATCAACTTATATGGTAATACGTACACCAAAGTTGTGAAAGTTGTCCGAGAAGCTCAAAAGGATTCACCATAATTGACCACGTTTACATTTGACTTTTCAACAACCAAGGAACCTGATACAGAATCAGTTTTTGTAAACATGGGCGACGACCAAGATAGCTTTTTCGTACAATCACCAAAAAAAATTTCTGATATCACTCAGAGAGCACAAGAGAACCTGAAAAAAGAAGATAAACAACAACAACAACAATGACTTGAAATCTTTCAAATATTGTATATCCATCTAAATCATGTTGAATGGCTTTGATCTGCAACAAAGCCCAGTCAGCTGCTGCTGCCAATCTCATTGTGTCATTATTAAAATATTTATTTTTATTCTCTCTCTATAAGAGAATGATCGCTATCAACCTCGACATATGTGTGTCTTCGTAGCAAAAACGTATAACTAATAATTTCTATGTGTGAATATTCCTTAATTATCAAGAAATAAGCCATGTCCATCACTATATTTCGATTTTGTGAGGGGCAGTTAACAGACCAGGTAGTGAATTCACGCACATTTTCATTCATTGTTGTAGCCCATTGCAACAGCCCAGAAGCCATTTCATTTGACCTCTTCCTGATATGGATTTGTCCCACATAATGCAAGTAGTGGTATTTTCCAAATTGTAGGTTAACTGAGAAATAGCAAATTTTCGGTTTCTTGTAATCCGTATTCACTAGCCTGAAGGTTTTGTTCAACTAAACCAATTAAGTGGCCATATGTAATATTTTTTGTGCCCTGGAAGACATTTTGTATACAGCACAGAAAATCAGCAAACGGTCTTTAAGCAAGCAGTACACTTTTTATGAAGAATTTGCGCGAAATAAATGCTTGAGATTGTGCAGGGAAAAACAGGGACTGAATATTAGCTCTAAATTGTCGGAAAGCAATATAAGTATTATATACCAAATACTGTTTAGCTCTGAGTAGTTAGGACATAATACAGTTGTACTTTGGTTATGTTTGGTTGATTGGGTCTTAATATCAATTCACATTTGAAAAAACATATATTACATAATATTGTGAGGAAATACGATTTCTTGAAAATTTGGCATCAATACAGCTTAGCTCTATGGTACTGATTTATAGAAAATTTTCATTTTGGCTTGGCGTTAAACCAAACTCCATATCAATTATTTAGCAGATTGTATGTTGATTTATTTAGCGCTGTCTAAATTAGATGAAACTGTTTAACTATTTTTAACTATTTGAAATGTCTATGAGGGGTGAGGTGCTGCTACCTATCAGAACAGTATTCAATTTGTCAAGGAGCAATGCAAAATTTTGAATCGGAATTAAAACTGTGATGGTTGATTAAAGGGATGGCGCCGAAAGATTTCACTCACGGGGGTTAAAGTCTCTTGTCGTCAGCAATAATGTTAGCCTGGCTAACAATCTCATCAAGTGGGTTTATTCTCCAGTCATAGTTGGGCTTTGTTCTTCGAAAAAATGGTGTCCCTTATATAAAAGGGGCACCATATATTATTGCATCTTGGCAAACCGGCGGTTAAGAGACTTGAGCGAGAATGTTCAAGATCTAATAGAGGCTCACTCGTTACAGATGGAGTGAGCAATAGTAGCAATGCATCTATTAATCTCAATAACAGTTTGAACCATAATATGAGTAACGTGGATTCGGAAAATACTCTTGAAAATCAGTTCCGTTCGAGTCTTTTAACGAAAAAGACGTGTTTCGATCGGGTGGTAGCAAAAAGTGTAAAAACTCATAGTTATCATGCGAAATTTGCAGTGAAAGTTACATAAATGGGAAGTTACGACGATTATCAGTTTTTCTTGGACTAGCCGGTAAATCAGTCAAATTATTGATATTATATTGCATCGGCATGAGTGTTATAAGGATCAGAACAAAAAATACATTCCTGTGTACATTCTTTCTTACGAGATGCCTGCACGTTTTTACGAGGTAATCTATCAATACAAATAGTCTGGGAAAATTAGATTCAGGTGAAATAATATAAATATTAATTGCCAAGATGCCTCGCGAAGTGGAAACATGTGATATTTGTGACAAAATTGTGCTCAGCAGCCAAGCAGGATTGTTATGTGAAAAATGTTTTGTTTCGAAACATAGAGAATGCCTTCAAATGACTCAAAAGGCATATGATCGATTAAGTAAGTCAGATAAAGCATGGTTTTGCGATGACTGCAATAAACAAGATGGTAGCAAAGTGTAAAGAACAATGCAGTGCGAGAATTACACATTGGAATACGTCATGAAAAAGTTGAACGACATGGATCAGAAGTATGATGCTCTATTTACAAAATTTATCAGGAAAAAACTAAATAAAAGAGAACAGGCAGATCTTAGTGATAATTTGATTATCCAAGGTATTCCATTCAGGAAAAATGAAAAACTAGATGAAATTATCTGTAAAATAGGCGAACGATTCGAAATTCCAGTGCAAGAAAAATCTTTCACAGTTTACAGACTGGGAAGGAATAATGAGGAAAATAATAAAAAAAGCCATCCAGTCAAGGTAATTTTTCAGGATAATAACACAAAAGTAGGTTGGTCAAAAACAAAAAAAAAGGCTATAACTAAACAGCAATAACCTCGGCTTTACTATCAACAACAAAATATTTTTGAATTCAGATCTCACCAGAACATACCTTGAACTATATAAGGCAGCCAAAATATATAGAAATGAAAAAAATTATCGGTATTGCTGGTTCTCTGAAGGAAACGTTTTTCTGAGAAAGGATGCAGAATCGAAGGTCATTTTGGTAGAGACCAAGGAGCAGCTAAAAAACTAGACCAGCCTCGAAGAAGACTAAAACTAGTGTATATGAATATTCGGAGTCTCCAGAACAAGCTAAAAGATGTACAATGCTTTGTGATGAACAATGATTGTGATTTACTTCTGTTAACGGAAACTTGGTTAAAGGTAAATGAAACGTTTTTATACAAACTTAGCAATTACAATGCCTGCCGTGACGGAAGAGGGGGTGGAGCCTTAATTTATGTTAAAGATACAATTCAGTTTTGTGAAATAGGTAGACCTGATTCTGATAGTAAAATACACTGGGTGTGTGTGAACTTGGGTGAGCAAAGACTAAAAATAAGTGTAGTTTATAAGCCCCCAACTTTGTCAAACGCAGAGTTTCAAACATCACTTGAGGAAATTCTGTTAAAATATCCAAAAGAACACCTAGTCGTCGGAGATTTCAATGTTAATCTGTTGCACAACAATAATGAGGTGGCTAGTTATAAGAATTTAATCACATTAAATAACTTTAAGATTCATAACACCTTAACTGAAGATGCAGCGACTAGGGCTACAGATTGTTCACGGAGCATTATTGATCATGTTTTATCTGATAGGTACAATAACTTAAATTGTAGAATCAAAATAGAAAGTAACAGTTTATCCGATCACAATTTATTATCAATAACTATAGAAACTTACATAAAAGTACTTGCAAATAATAATAATGATAATAATAATAATAATAATAATAATAATAATAATAATAATAATAATAATAATAATAATAATAATAATAATAATAATAATAATAATAATAATAATAATAATAATAATAATATCAAGTTGAAGTGTGAGCACATACTATATAAAGGATACTATATAAAACGGACTTGATGAGTAAATTAATTTTTGCAGTATTTATAATGAAAGTAAAGCTTTGTCTTGAAGGTCTCGTCGGAATACGAAAATTCAGTTTGTACAATAAGTTTGGCGAGTCTATCACATTAGTTACTAGCTTATATAGAAAGGTCAGGGCTATTGATTCTCCTTAATTCTAATGATTCTACTTCAAATCTAGCTAATAAAGGCTAAGTGATCACAACCTCGCATCGAATAAACTTCATCAGCCTTGAAGGACAGATACTTCAGAAATCTACGTTGAACATTTTCAATCTGATGGACATGCGTTTGATAGTAAGGGTTCCATATTACTGAAGCATATTCAAGCTTTGAGCGAACTACGGAAAAATATAGTGATTTCAATGTGGATATATTCGAGAAATATTTGCAATTTCTAACCATGAAGCCAAAACTTTTGCAGGCAGAAAGTGCTGCATTCTGGATATGACAGTTGAAATTGAGTTTAGAATCAAATAATACCCCTAGGTCCTTCACTTCAGTAACCCTCTCTAGGGCGGTAAGTTGTAAATTCTATGGAAAATATATAAATGTACTCCTACGCGTGAATGTACAAACTTTGCAATTAGATATATTCATAAACAGTTTATTGACTCTACACCATTCATTGATTTTCTTGAGATCATTTTGCAAGGTCTTACAATCCTGTAAACTCTTAACATCTGCATAGATTTTCAAGTCGTCCGCAAAAAGAAGATGTGAGGAAGTTAAGTTTTCTGATAGGTCGTTGATAAAAAGCAGAAAGAGTAATGGACCTAGGTTCGCTCCTTGAGGTACACCTGGCTTAGCAATAAAATGTGATGAATTAAAACCATTGAAAGAAACATACTGAACTGTACTATTAAGATATAAAATGAACATATTTACCAAATTCTCATTAAAGCCGTACGACTGCAGTTTAGCGATGATTATTGAGTGATCAATTTTATCAAATGCTTTGGAAAAGTCGGTATATATGACATCTAGCTGTCCTCTGTCATCCAAAGCTTCCGATATGGTTTGAGATATTTCTATCAAATTCGTAACGGTATAACGGCCTCTCATAAATCCATGTTGTGAATCTGCTGTAAGGTGACTAACCTGGAAGTAAATAATATCATACAATGTGATTTCGAAAACTTTAGACGAATTGTTAAAAATTGATATACCCCTATAGTTTTGAATATCAGAAGGATCTCCAGATTTAAGAATTGGGTATATTTTTGCTACTTTCCATTTGTTCGGAAACACACCAGACCTTAAAGCACAGTTAAATATCATTACTAAGGGCTTAACGAACACAAACGCTCCATCTCTAACCAGAAAGCTGCGGATCATATCACTTCCTGTGGTTAGTTTATTTGGGAGTTTACTCAGTGATTTTATAATTACTTTCTCAGTGAGCGTTCCTACTGTTACATTAGAACTTGGGTTTAATGTGAAGATAGTATTATTATTCTCATTATATGACCTGTCAACATGAACACTTTTGAAATAGTTTGCAAAACCATTGACAATTAAATCTGCATTATCATGAACCTCATCACCAAGAGTCATGCGACCGGGAATCCTTGTATTATTCTTTTTAGCTTGAACAAATGACCAAAAGTGACTTGGATTTGAGCTCAAATCATCTTCCATGGTCTGCACATAATGCTTAAATGCCGAAGATATTTGTTGTTTAACCAGTTGGCGTACCCTAGAGTATTCTGTATAAATATGTGGCCGTCTACAAGACTTATATTTTGTATGCAACCTATGTTTTTCCTTGATATTTTCAATCAGCTCTGAAGTATACCACTTAGGATAACCCCTTTTCCTCGAGGTGAATTTCGGAACATACAAATCAAGAACGTAGTACAGTTTCTCATAGAACAGATCACACATTACATTTCACATTAGATATACCCTCAAGTACTGACCAATCTATATAAGTAAGAGCATTATACAATCCAATATAATTTGCTTTTCTAAAATTATAGTAAGAGATAGAAGGGTTAGAATGAAAGTTAATTGTAGTGCTACTATTAATATTGCACATAATGGATAAAGAGGGATGATAAAGATCCTCACGAATTAATGGTGAGGTATCCTTCACCGTATATGCATCTGAATCACTGATCACGAGATCCAATATTCTTCCCATAGAGTTCAATATGTCATTGCATTGGTGTAAATCAGTAAATTGGGTGAAGTTGTTGAAAATGCCATAGTGCCTATCGGAGTTGTTTCTGTAAACATAGTTAGTGATATTGAAATCTCCCATGATAAAAACATTGGATTGGTTCACTAAGATCTGACCAAAAAGATCAAAAAATAATTCAAAATCAGCGAAAGTATACATAAAAATTTGAGAAGTTTAGTTTGAATTTAGCTCCGACAATATCTATCAAAGGTAGATTAATACATTTTAAATCTATAGTTACAAGAGAAAAGTTTTCAGTACGGTAGGCTAACAGTACTCCCCCTCCAGATTTGGTATTAGTTTTGACAAAGTCACGATCACAGCGAACAACATTGAATTCGGGCGGAAACAATTCGGAGCTAAGTACGTCACTGCACAACCACGTTTCCACTCCACGTCTCCACTCCACTGCCTTCGCCCCATGGGCGTCTCATGAATTACTGAGCTACATTGATAATTTTCCCGTAACATTGTTGGCACCCCTTGTCGTGTTCTCTTAAATAGTTACAAATAAAAATACTACATTGAAGTATTACATAGTCCTCCTAATGATAGTTTCACATCTGCATCGGACAGCGCAGGCGCTGAACGGTGGTAGAATCAGTTCCACTGCCATTAACTACACTAGGAAAATTATACTAAAAACCTAGTTGATGAGCCTCCTCTCATTTTCATTTTTTTTTCTCAAAACAAGGTAGTCAAAATATTTCGCACTGTCGTCCGAATCCTTTATTCCTTCCATGACACGCCACTGGTTCACTGAACTGACCGGTATTTCATTCACTATTCTGCAATGACAGGCCTTTCGAAAAGATGTTTATGATTTGAATCTGGAGTAACCTTCATAGAACTATTTGCAGTTTTTTCGTCCTTTGTTATTTATGACCTATGGTAAACGGATAAATAAGCAAAGCTATGAGATAATCTGGTTGCCAAATGTTTTGCGTGCTATTGTCATTTCTAAAAAGATTTCCTCGAACCCTTGGATGCGTTGACAGGGGTGGACTAAGAACAAATTGGTAATCAAATTCGGAATAAGATTAAGAACTGGTTACTCGTTCTGTTACAAGATTATAAATAATGTATTGCTAAATTTGATCAAAAAATTAAAAACAACGAAGTTCAATCGTTTCAGGATCTAATTAAGCTAATTACTGAATGTAAAAAAGATTCAGAATTTATAAAAACATAAAATACGTGAAAATAATGACTGGATGAATCAAGAAATTCTTTAAATGATTGAACAGCGAGATAAAATATATAAACGAAAAGTTAATGACCCTAGTAACCCGAATTGGGAAGTTGAATTTGAAAAACTCAAAAACCAAGTCAATAACAAAATTAAAGCACTAAAAAACAGGTACTTCAAAATTCAATGGGAGAATGCAGGTACAAACGTCAAAAAACAATGGGGATTCGTGAATAACTTTGTGAATAATAAAATAAGCAAAACCCAAACCGATTGCATTATTAATGGCAACCAGGGAATAAAGAATAAAGCTGAAATTGCAAACCACCTATTCAAGTCGATCATTCGATCATTTTGCTAATATTGGTGCCAATATTGTTAGTGGCTTGGAAAAAGAGATCGTTATGACTAGACCCCATGGTATAGTAAATTGTGAAGAAATTGTTAGTCAGAGTATTATGAACATTCAGCAGACAAATGAAAATGAGGTCAAAGAAATCATACTCGATCTAAAGAAAAGCTCATCACCAGGCTATGACGAGATTACGGTTAGAGATGTTTTTAATTTAAATGAAAATTTGATAAAAATCTTAACAAAGTTGACAAATAATGTTATTTCTACAGGAGTCTTTCCAGAAGAGTTGAAAACAAGTAAAATAAGTCCAATTTTTAATTCAGGTAGTAAAAAAACATGGATAATTACAGACCAATATCGGTATTGAGTACATTTTCCAAGATCATAGAAAAACTAAATAAAAAACGTATGTTAGAATATATTGCAAACATTTGCCAAGTAGATGAATTCCAGTATGGTTTCCTTAAGAACAGTAGCACGCTAAGTACTACTATGGATTTTATCAATCATGTTTCGAAAGCATTAGATAATAAAATGTTAGCTGTTGTAGTATATGCAGATCTAAAAAAAGCATTTGATGTAGTTAGTTTCGAAATTTTAATAAACAAACTGGAGAATTTGGGATTTACAGGGAAAATGCCTAACTTAATTAAAACATTTATTAAAGGTAGAAGTCAAATTGTGAAGCTATACAATATTAGATGTGAAATAAAATCAAACACTCATGGAGTTCCGCACGGCTCAGACCTGGGGCCGCTGTTGTACTCCCTGTATGTCTTAAGCTTAAAAACAGTTAATCTTGAAGCACGCTATTTCACATTTGCAGATGATAGTGCTCTAGTTTATACAGGTACAAATGAGAATGAGTTGTGTATGGAGATCAACAGTGAACTCCAGAATTATGTTTATTGGGTATACTGCAATAAATTAAAAATAAATATAAACAAAACAAAATATATGATGTTTAAGCAGAAGAACAAACAATTGCAAAATGTAAATATATGTATAAACAATACACCTTTAGAACAAGTATGCAAAATTAAATATCTTGGACTAATTGTAGATGATAAATTAATTGAGCTGGACTGAACATATAACCAAAGTAAATGATAAAATCGTACCTATGATCTCTATAGTATCTAAATGCAGAACGTACTCAACCAAAAAAACTAAAGACTTGATCTACAATGCTTTTTTCTTATCCCACTTCAGATATTCACTCCCTATATGGGGAACTTGTAGTCAAACCAATTTACAGAAGATTCAGGTATTGCAAAATAAAGTACTCAAGGTACTATATAATTATGATAGTTTAACTAACTCAAGTAAATTATACAAAGAACTTAATATTTTCAATCTTAACTCTCGGAATGCACTTAATTGCCTGTGTATTGGTAGCAAATAAAAAATCGGCGGTCTTCACTTCTCTGCTTGTATTTATTTTGTTTTGTATGCGAGGATGTCAAATATTCTCTAAATTACAAATTTCACAGACACACTTCCTCAGGCACAAATTATAACTCAATCACTTAATGATAAAATTTCAAAATTCTAAGAGGACTGTTTCCTGCTCAAATAGATATTTTTCTAAGGGAGCACAGAAATTAACGTGTCGCAGGTACCAGTAATAACACTTAACACATAATATCGATGATGTATCGGCAAATTAAATATTCTAGCCAAAGATTACTTTGGACTTTCGAATCCAAGAATGAAATAGAAGATTACAGGGTAGAATCTACGCATTATTTGGCCTTTGGCGGTGGGCGTAATTGCGCGAGATCTATATATCTGAAAAGGATACCAAAATTTCAGGTATGCAATGGGATCCAAAGGGCGACATTTTAGATTTTAAACTGGCTGTTGTGAATTCGAGGTACACAAAGAGGAATATTTTGTCCCTGTAGCTAGGTGTTATGAACCTTTAGGATTGATTGCATCATTCATCCTCTACCCTCACCAATAAATTATTGGTACAGAAATTGTGGAGGTTGAACTATAATTACTTTGGTATCTTGCGAAGCGGCGGAAGGTACATTTCCAATAAATTGGTTAGCCTTTGTCATCGTTACGCCGCGGTAGATTATTTGCGTAATATGTTTCAAGAAAACGTAGTTATGAATTTAATTTGCGCGAAATCAAAGTTATCTCCTTTTAAAGTTGCCACAATATTAAGATTGGAGCTTTGTGCAGTTCTGCTGTTCTCAAAATTGGTTAAGCATGTCTTAGAAACATATGGCAAAGATATATTTTTCAATAACCGGGTACATCAAATTCGGGAAAATTACGTAGTGTACGTTGGTGACACGTACAAGGTGAGAAAAAGTCAGCACTGTTTATCTGGGAGGTTTACCCCTTCGCAAATGGTATGTCATCAATTTCAGTTATTGGGCCTATCTTGGGCTACGAAAAATGAAAATGATTGGCCGGTGCAAAGTAAACTTTGTAAAATCTGAGTAAGTTAGTGTGGTTAATATCACAGAAACGGTGGATCGTTTATTATATGATTTGATTTTGACATGTTTGTCGTGGATCAGAATATCGACGGTCACAGCTTGGGTTTAACAGTTTTTGATAACATTTGAAACTAATTAGATTTCGGCAAGACATTTAGAGACGGTGAATTTTACTTAAGTGGAAATTATATAGCTCAGGCATTACAACGCTAACCGGAATTGCGCAAATTACGGCAATTTCTTCAAGATGATCTCAAACAGGTGGGGGTTCGTTCAGATAACGCAAGATTGAGTTTTGATCGATCAACACGTTTATTACTCCTTCCGGCTACGTATATGTTTACTTGTCGTTGCATGGATTTTTATTATATAACCAATCTGCAGGAAGCCTTGCTATGAAAAAATATTGTATATTGGGAGGCAGGAATTTAATTCGTAATCGGGTACATGCGTGCAATCATGTCCGACTTGCCTTGCCTTTTGAGTGTAGCAAGCGAAAACCTTATAATAGCGTAGATTATTTTGGTTCTATTAATATAACTACTCTTAGGAAAAGGAGAGCACCGGTTTACAAAGCCTATATATTTTTATTTGTATTGTAACGTTCTTGAACACTAGTTTATTTCTATTGTAACAACAACAACTTATTCACTAATTTATATCAACGATTTCAAGTTCTTCACAATTAGACGTCTGATCACTGACTGACTGACTGTCACTGCTCGATGCTGTATATATACAGAAAACACCCATCTCGAATGTTCCATAACCAAATCTAGAACAATCTGACACATTCGAGATGTCTGTTGACAGCTGCACACATGTTCTGGAGGGCGATCTTTTCTTGACTGCTGGCCGCTGATCTCGTTGCACTGCCCCCCTCTTTAGCGGCGTTCCTCCTGGAACGCAATCGGCTCACCATGGCTGTACCGGCAGCTAGCCCCTTTCTGGCAGGGAGACACCTTGTTGAAGTAGCACACGACTGTCTTTTCTACCGGAGCTTGGTTGGCCCTGGGGTTGAAACTACACACCAGGATCTCTATGTTTGCGTCCTTGAAAATCACCTCCAGCATGTTTCTGACCATTCTCCAATCTAAACCAGTGCGACTGCAATTCAACTTGGGCATGGCCACCTTCTTGACGCCGTGTTTCAGGACTTGGAGCTTCAAATGACATAGCGCCTTCCATAGGTCGTAGTAGGATGCTTTTTGGTACGGCCTATTCTTTGTCACCAGGTAGAAGAGATGACGGTTGAAGTGCTTGATGACCAATGTCTTTCCCATTGTCGGTGCTTGTGCCTTCAATCGCTGGCGTTGACCAAACTTTTTCTGGAAGACTCTGGCAACGCCTCTTTGTTCATCAAGACTTGCTGAGACGCTGTGTGCCAAGGAATATTCTATTGGAAGGCCGAACAGGTCCTGCTGCACTTCTCTGGTAACGCCAAATGTCGCTTTTGCGCTGCCTCCGTAGATTGCCATGAACTCTTGGAAAGAGGCCTTGCTTTCCGTGACTTGTGCTTGTCTCACGTACAGGTCATCACTGTCGTGATCTCCTTGATAGGGCGCCAGTCTATTGAAATGGACTACCTTGGGCTTTCCGTGGGGACACTTGCAGATGCGATAGATAACGTCGTTGATCTTTTTCTTGACAATGTAGGGTCCTTCCCAAGATCGTTGTAGCTTAGGCGAGAATCCTCGTTTTCTCTGCGGATTGTGCAGCCACACGAAATCGCCTTCCTTGTATCCTGCTTCGCTGGCGTTGATGTCGTATCGTTCCTTCAGTTTGTCGCTAGCTAATTGGAGATGGGAACGCGCCAATTCGTGGATGTCGTCCATCTTTTGCCTCAGCTTACTGACGTAATCTTCTCCAGCTACATCTTCTCCAGGTCTAATATATTAAATCACAGCGCAGCCTGATTTCTCGACCAAACAATAGTTTCGCCGGAGTTTGCCCAGTAGACTCGTTCACTGCTGATCTGTATGCCATCAGAAAGAACGGTAGATGGTGATCCCAGTCCTTTTGATGGCTGGTAAAAACCTTCGACAGGTACTTGCCAATGATTCTGTTCATCCGCTCCACCATTCCATCCGACTGTGGATGTGACGCCGTTGTCCTTGTCTTCCGGATCCCTAATTTCGCGCATACTTGTCGAAACAGCTCGCTCTCGAAATTTCGCCCTTGATCGGAGTGGAGTTCTAGTGGTACCCCAAATGGGTAGATGAGTTCATTTGCTAAAACGTCGGCGACAGTTCCAGCTTCCTGGTTCTTTATGGCATATGCCTCTACCCACTTAGTAAATTAGTCCATTGCCACCAAGATGTACTTGTTTCCTTGGCCTGTTTCTGGAAAAGGTCCTGCTATATCTGTGGCGATCCGTTCGAAGGGGCTTCCGACGTTATACTGTCTCATCGGGGCTTTCTTTTTCCGGTGAGGTCCATTACTCGATGAACAAACTGTGCACTTGCGACACCATTCCTTCACATCGTCAGATCAGTTCACCCAGTAAAAACGCTCACGCACCTTTTGCAGCGTCTTCTTTACTCCCAAGTGACCTCCCGATGTTCCATCATGCAGGTGATGCAAAATCTCCGAAACTCTGCTTCTTGGAATGACAAGCTGTTTCCGCTTCTCTGTTCCATCGTCGTTCTCCAGAATTCTGTGCAGCAGTCCATTTTCCAACGTCAGTGAGTCCCACTGAGCCCAATAAGACTTCAGCCTCTGCGAAAGTGCTGCAACATCTTACCAAACTGGTCGCCGGCCAATCATTTTCCATTGCCGAACCTTTCTGAGATCTGGATCACCTTCTTGATCTTGACGAAGCCCAGATGGCGACCACTCGTCGCTAACTACAGTAGTTCGACACACGTTGATTTCTTTCTCTTCCATCTTGCTACAATGCGAGCACTCTGGTGGGCATGGTCTTGATAGCGCGTCTGCATTCCTATGGCTGGTTCCTGGCCGGTGCTCAATAATAAAATCATACTCTTGAAGTCTTTCAATCCACCTAGCCACTTGTCCCTCAGGATTCTTGAATTGCAGGAGCCACTTCAATGCTGCATGATCTGTTCTCAGCAGGAACTTTCTACCATATAGATACTTGTGAAAGTGCTCCACAGCTTTCACGGTTGCAAGAAGCTCCCTTCTGGTGACACAGTATTTTTTCTCCGGCTTGGAGAGCACTTTGCTAAAATATCCAAGTACTAGTTCTTGTCCGCCTTGCTCTTGAGACAACACCGCTCCAATGCCAACGTTGCTCGCATCTGTGTCGAGAACAAACTGTCCATCCGGAAGCGGATATCCCAAAACAGGAGTCGTGGTTAGTTTCCTTTTCAGGGCTTCGAAAGCGGATTGGCAGTCTTTGTCCCAACAAAATGGACGTGCTTCTTCGGTAAGACGAGTAAGTGGTTTCGCTATGTCTCCGAACATATTCACGTACCTGCGGTAATACGTGCACAGTCCTAGGAAACTTCTTAGTTGATGCTTGTCTTCTGGGACCGGCCACTGCTGAACTGCCTGAACCTTCTCAGGATCAACCGCAACGCCTTCGCTACTGACTACGTGTCCCAAGTAGTTCACTTTTGTCTGGAACAAGTGAAATTGGGGTTGAGCATCAGGTTTACCTGATGAAGTCTTCCAAAAACATCTCCCAAATTCTTTAGGTGCTCCTCGAAGGTTCTACTAACTACAATTATGTCATCCAGGTACACTAACCATGTTTTCCAGGACAAGCCCCTCAGCACATTCTCCATGAGCCTCTCAAATGTAGCAGGAGAGTTACATAGCCCAAGAGGCATCACTGTAAACTGCCACAGTCCAGTCCCAATAGTAATTGCAGTTTTCTCCTTATCCGCGGGGTCCATTTCCACCTGCCAGTAGCGACTCTTCAAATCCAAAGTGGAAAATAACTTCGCTCCAGCCAAAGTGTCCAAGGTGTCATCGATACGGGCAAGGGATAGCTATCTTTTTTCGTAACATTATTCAACTCTCGATAGTCCACACAGAATCTCGACATTCGAGATGTCTGTTGACAACTGCTCACATGTTCTGGAGGATTTGCATACAGGGCGATCTTTTCTTGACTGCTGGCCGCTGATCTCGTTGCAGTATGTATGTCACTAAAGGCGGTCCACCTAGAATTAGTCTGCCCACTATCGACTGACCATTTTTTACAGGCGTTCCAAAGATTTTTATCGCAATGAGAATCCTCTAAGTGCATAATATGTTCTGATACGGGTACTAATTTTATTGGGCAATAAGAAAGTTGTCAGAGCTACACGAGCTTTTCAGTTCATGGGAATTTAACACGTTGATGGATTTAGTAATGAAAGGGATTGAATGGAAATTTAACCCACCTTTCACACCTCTTCCATTCGTACTGTGACTTTTGATACTTCTAGTATAGATATGTATATAATTCCATTAATATTACTATACATAACCCGATATTCATGCATTTTTGAAGATACGCGGTTTAAATACAAAATACCATATTTCATCAAAAAATAAGTATATAATTTGAGGAGCAAGTTATGTTCACGATTGATTAAATATTTATTGTGGTAGGTCCATGTACCACAGCTGTTTGTCAATATCCTGAAAAAGCGGTTCTATTCATTTATGACTCATTAACGTTCTAGAAAAATACATTTTTAAGACATGTAGCAAGCTCTATATAGAATAGAATACCCTAAAATTCCTGTAAAATTACACAAACGTGCATGCGAAAATAGAAATTAGGTAGGAGATAGGAAAGTCACTATAAGTATAAACATTTTGGAATAAAACAATGACTAGATATTAGTTGTGGTATGTCAGTTGACACAACAGTTGTACAACATCTTGAAATACCAGTTCATCTCGATCTTACATATACCTGTAACAATCAGATATATGTTTCGGTTGATACAAATACACCCAGAAATACTTATTATCCTCGTACAGAGGTATCTCATTTGCATGACAACAGATTATTTAGGGTTTATTTATTTGTACAATCCGTTTAAGGTTGACTCCTGGAGTCAGATCCCTAAGTAAGATCCATCTTGAACATACAATAACACATTATTTAGAAACTTGAATAGACCTACCATTTCTTGCTAATCTAGACAAATTATATATTATTGAATTGAATTACGTTTTATAATATTTTTGTTATAGTGCCGCTGAGACTATACATACTTTGGCATATCTCAGTAAATACCCTGGACATTCATGGATAGTAGACAAGAGTACAGGCTTAGAGAAGATGATGGATAGTGCAAGAGAAGCATTAGCGTTATTCCAGCATCATGATGGTATTACAGGAACTGCAAAGGACCATGTTGTCAGTGATTATGGAAAAAGGTAAGTTGTTTAGCAGAACTATGACCCTGTCCAGGGGATATTGACTTGGACGTCTAATTTTACGTTTCGCGATTTTTTTTTTTTTGGAGATGTAAGATAGTAATCCTCATGGGGACTGACTCATAAAGGCCTGATAATGACGCCATCACAGCGCCAAATATAAAAAAGAAATAAATGAGGAACTGAATAAAATGGAACAAAACCATGACGGTTGATGACGGTTTCTAAAATGGATCAGACAATTAACTCTCATCATTGAATGTCAAGCACAGCAGATTAAAGACCTGGTACAATTAAGGGCCAAAAATATAAAATAGACAGGCTGACAACCCAATCAACACATTTAATAATCAAAATTCAATCATTTCAAAATCTGACAGATTTCAATCTGAAAAGATCCCTTAAAAATTAGACTGATTACCACTTAACCTCAGTTTTGTTCGTGCATCGATAGGAATGGGATAGTTTCTTGTCAGTGCGGGTGAGACGCCGAAAAGAGTTATTCTTATCTGTGTTGATATTTAGTTTTGGTATAAAAATACATTACAATCTGTCTAAGGAAATTATTGACAAAAGATTTGACGAACTTGCACCACCATCTGTTTTTAGACCTATACTTGAAAAAAGAAATAACAGCAACTTTAGTTTTCATCAGCAATCAGACTACCTTACAAAACCATTCACAGTTACAGAAATAGAACTGGTTCTCAAAAACTCTAGGAGTACTGCGCCTGGATTAGGCAGTTTCACCTACACCAAATGCTGTATAACTTGCCATTGATTGCAAAAATAAGTATTATACCACGATTGGTGGTTGAATCAACACTACGTAGAAGAACTCGAAGAAGTTGTGTTATGACTCTTATTAAAATCACAAAAAGATCCCGCGTTACTCATGTCATATCATCTCATTTCATTAATTTCTTGCATCACTGTGACGTTTGAAAGGATGATCGAGCTTAGGTTAGAGCATTTTCTTGAAAGCAGATCTCTTTTGCCAAGATCTTAGTTTTGATTTCGCACAGGACAGGGACCCATAGATGTAATATCACAACTAGTGTTGGATGTTCTGATATATTTCTCAAATAATGAATACTTGATGTGCATTTTTATTAACTTAAAAGGGCCATACGATACCGTCGATATGAAAATCTTATTTGAAAAGGTGGTTAGTGTCAGAATCCATAAAATGGTTTCAGCTAGTATATAAAACATATTGTTTAATAGAGAAATATATATTCGTGATTATAATAATATGGTCCAAGTATTGTCGCCAACGGACTACCTCAGGGCTCTATCCTTAGCCCTCTATTTTTTAATGTTGATACTGCTAGTCTTCATACAATGTTTGACGATACTATCAATATCATTCAATACGATAATGACATTTGCTTATATGTGTCCCGTAAGTCCTTTGAAGTAATATGTCTGAGAAATATCAAATACGTTATGTACTGCCTGAAAGGATGGCTATCTGACCATGGTTTTAGAATGCCACGAGGAAAGTCAGCACTTATTTGCTTTACTAGACATAGATTGCAACTTGATAACTCCATGAATATTGGTGGTTATGCTATTCCAGTAGTCGTACATTATAAATACCTAGGAATAATCATAGATAAAAAGTTATTATGGACCAGGCATATCAAATATGTACAATCACAATGTGAAAAGAGAATGAATTTGCTGACAGTAATGACTAAACGAAAGTTTGGCGCAGATGTGAATATTTCCCTGATGTTTTACTAGTCCTGTATTTGTTCAGTGATAGATTATCGGTGCACCATATATGGCTCGTCATCAAACACAAATTTGAGTATACTGGTCCGCATACAGTGCAAAACATTGAAAATATGCCTAGGTGCGATGTTATCGTCTCCAACATATGCAGTACTGGCAGAAACCCGAGAACCACCCTTGTATTTGCGAAGGCAGCTTTAAGCCGATAAATATTTAATATAATACAAATAATACAACATAGACATGGTTAAGGAAATATCAGTAATCAGTACCAAAAACTTCGTAAACTCATACTGGGTCTGAAAAAACTCGCCCCATGAGCTTTATCCTTTATCGGAGCAACGATTACAAATCTATACTTGAAAATTATGAAAAGTATCCAACATTTGCCAGTAATTTTGATACGATAACATATAAACCGCAAGTCGTATCTCCCAAATATTACAGTATTCCAATTTTGAACACTCATATTCTGCGATCTGTTTTAAATAATCGTGACAACAGCGATATAAATATCTATACGGATGGCTCGAAGAACAAGGATAGCACGGGCTTTGCTTTTTACATTCCATCAGTGGGCTATACTGAGAGCTACCAAATTCTTGAGTTGTTCGATCTATACAGCAGAGGCGCTAGCAATTGATAAAGCGATCGAATGGTGCATCAAAAATTAAATCAATAAGGCAGTGATATTGTCCGACTCCAGATCGGTACTCCAGATTCGTGTTGGCCATCCTTCTAAGCATTTTAGAATGAAATAATCGTTAGTATAAAAAAACTGGTGCACCTTGGAAGGCAGAATAAAATAATAGTATTTATCTGGATAAAAGGTCACGCTGGCATAAGTGGGAATGAGTATCAATAATTTAGCAGCCAAGATGGCTTGCTCATCCGGCCTAGAATTAGAAGTTTCATGCTACCATGAAACCATTTAGTTTTTGGAACAAAAAGCTATCACCTAATGAAAAGCAAAATATAACAAAGTTGCAATAGTCACTATTACAAGCTAAATCCAGTTTGCCTCGAACTATCCCTCATTTATCTTTTTCTTTTTATAGAGAATACGTCTCAACGATCACTCGACTCAAAATTAATCATGCTAGGTTTTCATTTAAATGGAATTGGTCCTTGTAATATAAATCACATTTTCTTTGAATGTCCTAAGAATAGTGTACTTTCATCTCAATTTATTTCAGAGATTGATAAACTAGTAATTCCCCTTCCCACCAATATGTATTGTCTTCTTCACTATAATAATGTATCGGTGTTCGATTTGATAATAGATTTTTTACATAAAAGTGAAACCCTGCTATATTGAATATATGCGTTTCAAACTGTATGTGGCAAATGGGCAACACACACACACACACACACACACACACACACACACACACACACACACACACACACACACACACACACACACACACACACACACACACACACACACACACACACACACACACACACACACACACACACACACACACACACACACACACACACACACACACACACACACACACACACACACACACACACACACACACACACACACACACACACACACACACACACACACACACACACACACACACACACACACACACACACACACACACACACACACACACACACACACACACACACACACACACACACACACACACACACACACACACACACACACACACACACACACACACACACACACACACACACACACACACACACACACACACACACACACACACACACACACACACACACACACACACACACACACACACACACACACACACACACACACACACACACACACACACACACACACACACACACACACACACACACACACACACACACACACACACACACACACACACACACACACACACACACACACACACACACACACACACACACACACACACACACACACACACACACACACACACACACACACACACACACACACACACACACACACACACACACACACACACACACACACACACACACACACACACACACACACACACACACACACACACACACACACACACACACACACACACACACACACACACACACACACACACACACACACACACACACACACACACACACACACACACACACACACACACACACACACACACACACACACACACACACACACACACACACACACACACACACACACACACACACACACACACACACACACACACACACACACACACACACACACACACACACACACACACACACACACACACACACACACACACACACACACACACACACACACACACACACACACACACACACACACACACACACACACACACACACACACACACACACACACACACACACACACACACACACACACACACACACACACACACACACACACACACACACACACACACACACACACACACACACACACACACACACACACACACACACACACACACACACACACACACACACACACACACACACACACACACACACACACACACACACACACACACACACACACACACACACACACACACACACACACACACACACACACACACACACACACACACACACACACACACACACACACACACACACACACACACACACACACACACACACACACACACACACACACACACACACACACACACACACACACACACACACACACACACACACACACACACACACACACACACACACACACACACACACACACACACACACACACACACACACACACACACACACACACACACACACACACACACACACACACACACACACACACACACACACACACACACACACACACACACACACACACACACACACACACACACACACACACACACACACACACACACACACACACACACACACACACACACACACACACACACACACACACACACACACACACACACACACACACACACACACACACACACACACACACACACACACACACACACACACACACACACACACACACACACACACACACACACACACACACACACACACACACACACACACACACACACACACACACACACACACACACACACACACACACACACACACACACACACACACACACACACACACACACACACACACACACACACACACACACACACACACACACACACACACACACACACACACACACACACACACACACACACACACACACACACACACACACACACACACACACACACACACACACACACACACACACACACACACACACACACACACACACACACACACACACACACACACACACACACACACACACACACACACACACACACACACACACACACACACACACACACACACACACACACACACACACACACACACACACACACACACACACACACACACACACACACACACACACACACACACACACACACACACACACACACACACACACACACACACACACACACACACACACACACACACACACACACACACACACACACACACACACACACACACACACACACACACACACACACACACACACACACACACACACACACACACACACACACACACACACACACACACACACACACACACACACACACACACACACACACACACACACACACACACACACACACACACACACACACACACACACACACACACACACACACACACACACACACACACACACACACACACACACACACACACACACACACACACACACACACACACACACACACACACACACACACACACACACACACACACACACACACACACACACACACACACACACACACACACACACACACACACACACACACACACACACACACACACACACACACACACACACACACACACACACACACACACACACACACACACACACACACACACACACACACACACACACACACACACACACACACACACACACACACACACACACACACACACACACACACACACACACACACACACACACACACACACACACACACACACACACACACACACACACACACACACACACACACACACACACACACACACACACACACACACACACACACACACACACACACACACACACACACACACACACACACACACACACACACACACACACACACACACACACACACACACACACACACACACACACACACACACACACACACACACACACACACACACACACACACACACACACACACACACACACACACACACACACACACACACACACACACACACACACACACACACACACACACACACACACACACACACACACACACACACACACACACACACACACACACACACACACACACACACACACACACACACACACACACACACACACACACACACACACACACACACACACACACACACACACACACACACACACACACACACACACACACACACACACACACACACACACACACACACACACACACACACACACACACACACACACACACACACACACACACACACACACACACACACACACACACACACACACACACACACACACACACACACACACACACACACACACACACACACACACACACACACACACACACACACACACACACACACACACACACACACACACACACACACACACACACACACACACACACACACACACACACACACACACACACACACACACACACACACACACACACACACACACACACACACACACACACACACACACACACACACACACACACACACACACACACACACACACACACACACACACACACACACACACACACACACACACACACACACACACACACACACACACACACACACACACACACACACACACACACACACACACACACACACACACACACACACACACACACACACACACACACACACACACACACACACACACACACACACACACACACACACACACACACACACACACACACACACACACACACACACACACACACACACACACACACACACACACACACACACACACACACACACACACACACACACACACACACACACACACACACACACACACACACACACACACACACACACACACACACACACACACACACACACACACACACACACACACACACACACACACACACACACACACACACACACACACACACACACACACACACACACACACACACACACACACACACACACACACACACACACACACACACACACACACACACACACACACACACACACACACACACACACACACACACACACACACACACACACAGAGCTAAAAGAAACTAACTGAAACTAAAGGTTGAAAAGTCCCAGTCCCCCGTGAGCTGCTGGATCGGGGTATCAGTGGAAGTTCAAAAAATATTCCAAACTCATTGGGCAGTGTCACCGCTGCCAAAACTATGGCCATGCGCTTTCTGACTACACTACGTATTTATGCCCTCTCACAGGACAAGATTATACATGGACTGTGAATGGGGGCCGCTAATAGCCCATCTGGCAGGTCTGCTTATAGGATTATTGAAGTCATAGTGCAAAGACGTTTTAAGTCATACGCGGAAGCAGCCAAAGCAACGTTCTCGGATGCCCTCGCTGTGTATTCCTCTTTGAATACACAAAATGTTGATCTGGTAACTGTGATCACTTCATCAACTAATAAAACCCCTGTTCAGCGCCACTATATGGCTATATATAATGAAAGATAGTCTGCGTGTAAAACAATTCCAGTAAGAGTGGACCTGAATACCGTTTTGGACTGCTCGGGTCACTTATTCTAAGAAATGCAAACATCGAGACTTGTTAATCAAGTAAAAAACATACGAGGTCGAGGTTTTCAATAATAATAGAACAGTGGTCTCGACGAGGAACGACAAATTTTAAGATCCCTTAGGAGATATTTCAGGGCCAGTGGCAGCACCGCTACAGTTGAATCTTCTTCAGAAGATTATTTTAAATACTGTTCGACCGTAATTTCACATAACACGTTAGTGGAATCTTCTGACATTCAGAGTTGTGCATCAGAGGAGCTCTCAAGTTACATTCAAAGTGCGTAAAGCATCAAGAGATTAATTAAATCACCAACAGGAATCCATATTTATCACTTCAACAAGTGGTACACGTATCAGTTCCGTGGTGGTAATTGTCCACAGTAATGCCGCCGCCGCCGCCGAATGAGGCTGGCGGCAGCGCCGAAAAAACTGTAAACAGTGCTACGAGTAAAAACGTTGGTGTTTACGATCTTACTTTCGACGAAGAGCCATCTGAGATGCATCAGGTGGAAAATACAGCATGCCTGGTTTTGGACACTACTGACTCTACCTCAGTTCCCTCTCAACAGGATAATACTTCTCCTCAGCTGTTCAACACTCACTGCAATAAGTATCAACATAATAACATATATGTTTATATAGAGAAAACGAATACTGAAATTTTTGGGAGATTACATCCCCTATATGTCGGCCATGTGCTCCATAAGAAATTAAACTTGAGTAGCGCGATCACAACCATTAGCCGGGTTGGGATTAACAGGGTAAAGGTTGGTGTAAAATCAACCCTTGATGCAAATGAGCTGGTTTCTAACCTAAACTTAAAGAAAGAGAACCTGAAGGCCTTCATACCTAATAACCTTCTACATCGAAAGGGACTTATTAAGGGTGTTGATACCTATTTCAATGACGACTATTTGAACGAAAATTTACTTTCAAATTATAACATCTCAGACATTAAGCGACTGAATCGAAGAATAAATGAAAACGGTGAACATAAATTAATCCCTAGACAGATGGTTGTCATTACTTTTGAGGGTAATCTTTTACCTGCTGAAGTTAACATAAACAGTGTAATTTTTCCGGTGGAGCCATTCGTTCAGAGGGTGATTCAATACTATAAGTGTCTCCGTTTTGGTCATGTTTCAAATCAGTGCCGTAGCAGTCAGACTCGTTGTATTTTATGCGGACAGAATTATGTGGATGGCCACAACTGTGACGAAACAAATGCTTTTTGCATCTACTGTCAAAACAGTAGCCATAAATCTACGTCTACTAATTGCCCCCACTTCCAAAAGCAACAAAAAATTAAAAAGCTTATGGCTACTACTAATATGTCATTTATAGAGGCTAAAAATAGTGTTGAGAACTCTTATGCTGGTGTGACCACCAGCAATAGATTTAGTGTTTTGGAGACTGCTCCAATTGAGAGCTTTCCTGCGTTACCTCGTCGAGCTCAAAACATAAGAAGCTTTTCTCAGCCCACCAGTAGACAAAGGCAATCTACTCCTCCTTTAACCCCCGATTTCAATGAAAAACGAAAAGCTCAATCGCCTCCTGTTACTTCCCTAACCCCTATGTTTTCTTTCAATCCAGGACCGTCTTCGTCAATCCTATCCAATCAACGCTACCAGTCGAATATTTTAAGCAAGGATCTTCTATTTTTACCTCATTACTCATAGATCTATTTAGCAGTGTACAAAATCTCGAAGAACTAAAGAATTTGAACAGTGATACCATTAAAAGTCAAGTATATTCTTATCTGAATAATACAGACCCTAACAATGGGCAGCCAAAGTAACCCCTCCATAGACACTCTGAGAATTCTGCAGTGGAACGCTCGTTCTGCTGTATGTAATAAGTACAGTCTTAGTAATTATCTTGTACACAATAAAATAGACCTAGCGCTCATCAGCGAAACCTGGTTCAAACCAGGCCATATAGTTAAATTTTCAAGTTACAATATAATTAGGAAGGATCGCGAAGACGGCAGAGCAGGTGTGGCGATTCTTATCAAACAGGGGATCCAGTATCAAGAAATCGAATTTCATGTTGACAATTCAGACATTCTTGTATGCGGCCTAAACATCGTTAGTTATAACCCCAACTTGTCAATTATCTCTATATATAAACCTCCGAACGTCAATTCCACTACCACTGATTGGGAAAATATTTTCTCACATGCTCATTCGTCTGTTATTCTAGGTGGCGACTTTAACGCCCATTCTCAAGTTTGAGGCTCCGCATATGACAATAGTACTGGCAGACAAATCTTAGATCTATGCGATGATTCGAATCTGGTTATCATGAACGATGGTACCCCCACTAGACTTACCGCTCCGCACATTTAAACATCTGCTCCTGATCTCACTATCTGTAGCCCTGATATCGCACAGATTATTTCATGGAAGGTTGGTGGAGATAGCCTTGGCTCGGATCACTTTCCTATTGAAATGAACCTATCCATTTCAAATAATATACGAGAAACAATTTATCCTAAGTACAAATGGAATTTAAAAAAAGGCAACTGGGCTCCGTATCAGGCTCTATTGGAGGATGCTTTTTCTGATGTTCCTAGCATTACGTCGGTGGAGGACAAGTATACATTTTTCATTGATAATGTCAATAGGGTGAGCGAAATGTGCCTACCTATCCACAAACCCTTCAAGGTTGGACATCGTGCCCCTCCAGTGTGGTGGGACCATGATTGCTCTGAAGCATTAAAAAAATGAATGGTTCGCTTCAAAACTATATAGAATGTAAAAAAATATTTGCTTCAACCAAAAGGCTGTTCAAAACCAGATCAAAAAATAGTTGGATTCAGTGGTGCTCTAACCTAAATAAAAACACCCCGTCTTGCGAACTGTGGAAACAAGCACGTATTGCTAAGCGCATTCCTTTACCTCAGGTTAAATGTGAAAATTATGATTGGCTGAACGATCTAGCAGCTAAGTGTTCTCCTCTAACTGCAAGTCCCAACTTTGGGTATTGCCCTCCTTCTACCAATGATGGTTTTTTCAATCGGCCTATAACATTGGTAGAAATGGAATTTGCCCTAAAGAGATCATCAAATACAGCGCCTGGGTATGATGAAATCAGATATCCGATGCTTCTCTATTTGCCAAATAGTGCAAAGAATTATCTGATTTGACATATTTAACGATGTTTGGCTAGAGGGCAAAAGCATTGAGGAATGGAAAAAGGTTATCGTGATTCCCATCCTCAAACCAAATAAGAATCCTAACTCTGCTGACTCGTACCGACCAATTTCCCTGATGTCATGTGTCCTCAAGTCCTTTGAGCGTATAATCAAGAAACGCATTGAATGGTGGCTTATTAGACACGAACTCCCTATTGGACAGTATGCATTTAGGCAGGGTATAGGCTCACTTGATGCTGTCACCAAGATAGTGACCGACATACAGTGCTTTTTCTCCAGAAACAACTACTTAGCAGCAACCTTTTTGGACATAACAGGAGCCTACGATAACATCGACCTACATAGACTAAGGCATAAATTAGAAAGTTATGGAATTCCTCCTCGGTTATGTCATAGCTAATTTGTATTATAAGAGATCTGTATATCTGAGAAGTCATAATAATCAAAGAGTTGGCCCCCGACTGTCTTTTGTAGGGATACCGCAGGGTGCAGTCCTCAGCCCTATTATTTTTAATATCTACACAGCTGACTTCCACACCATTGATACAAATATTCAACTTATACAGTATGCAGATGATTTCTGTCTCTACACTGAAGGGAAAACCATCGAACGATGCATAAATACTCTGAATGCAGGAATGACAGAATACACAAGATGGTTACGGATAATGGTTTTGTAATCTCAGATTCAAAATCGTCAGTCTGCCTCTTTTCACGGCATCGCTTCAGTATGGATGATGATATAGACTTGGGGGGTATACATTTCAAAGTAGTATCCGAAGTCAAATATTATTCTCGACAAAAATCTGTGCTGGAAAAAATTCGTCTCGTATATTATTACACGTTGTACTGTTGGTTTTAACTTCTTCCGTATGATTGCCAAGACCTGGTGGGGTGCCGATCAAAAAATTGCTCTGTTGTTCTACCGATCTTACATTCGCTCCATTCTGGATTACGGTTCTGTCTTGTATGGTTCGGCAAGCAATACGCTTCTTCGCAAGTTAGATCTAATACAGAACAAGTTTTTGAGAATATGTTTTGGTGCTATGTGTTCCTCTCCCGTCGACGCACTCAGAGTTGAAGCTTTAGAGCCCCCTCTGCACTTACGTAGTGATGTTAGCAGGTAAAATGTTAGTCAAACATATATCCCAGGATACTCCCCTGCTATCCGTTATATCAGACTTGAATACTTTCGACCTTACAAACCCATTCTGGAGAAAAAAAAATCTCCACCATTATGCATAGCTTTCCAGCAATTAGATATAAATTTTCCAGCGCTTAGAAGTCTCTATGTCAAAGAACACAGTAATTTCTTCCACTTTATCTCAAATAATGATATATATTTTCCCAGTTATAGCAATAATCAACATATCAATAAAAATATTTTCCTTATCCTGCATAACAATCTCTCTGAATATGTGCACATCTATACAGATGCTTCGGAATCAGATTCAGGCACAGGATGTGCTTTCTATCTCGCTAATGACGATACTTCATCTGTGTTCAAGCTGCCAGATATTTTTTCTATATATATTCTCCGCTGAAGCTATGGCTATATATTAGGCCCTCCAATATATAAGTTGCTGTAACATACGCAGAGCTGCTATTTTCTCAGACTCCCACTCAGTTTTGAGAGCCCTAGATCTCATTAATTCCTGTAAATCGTCTCCACATATCTATGTTTTACAAATCAAGAAACTCCTGGTTAAACTGACTATGGAAAACATAGAAATTAAGATATTCTGGATCAAGGGACACAGCGGCCTTACCCCTAATGAAAAGGCGGACGAATTGGCTAGATTAAGTATTGCTGCCGGAACTGATCTTCAAGCCACTCCATCGATTGAAGATTATAACCGTCTTATAAAAAATAACTTACTCAAATCATGGTCACGAGAATGGCAACAGCATTGTCTTAGTAATCCTTCAAGATACTCTTTACTTCAGCCTAACATACCCAGATTACAGTGGCATAATAATTTCCAAATCCCAAGGAAATACATAACCTGTATTGTTCGTATGAAATTGGGTCATGGATCTTTCCCTTCGCATCTTGCTAGATTGAATTTGATTCCCTCCAACCTGTGTGATCACTGCAACGTGGAAGGTAATCTTGATCATGTTTTCTTTGGATGCCACAAACATTTGGTCTACTGCAATAACTTATATTTAGATTTACTCAAGTGTGGAATCGCTGCTCCATTTAATATACTCTCTCTACTTTCACTACAACGCTCTGATGTAATTTCCTGCTTTATAAATTTTTTGAAAAATTCAGGTGTTAGAATTTAGTTCTTTTAGGGTTGATTAGTAGGTGTAGATTTTCCTTTGTTTCTATCCCTATGTGTTTTTCTATCCTCCTTACCGTGGCCCTCTTGTGTGTGAAAAACTATAATGCCTTGATAGGCCCCTAGGCAAAAAGACTTTGTGACCTTGTTCAGATCCCAAATATCCCACTACCCTTCCTTATTTTAGATTAGATTGTCTAGAATCAGTCCTCTGATAGTCTATGATACTCCATAGCTGTGTTCATAGATATTTAGATATTTTGTTTCTGGCTTATGGGAAATCGTCCTAGTGCCAAAAAAAAAAGTGGTACACATATCTTAAAACTGTTTGAAGGTTTTATCAATTGCCGCGTTGCAGAAAACAAACGTGATAAGTTTGTATTGTCTACTTTGAACAAAGTGATCAGGTTCGCGTTGTCTCTGGTTACCCTTTTAGTTATCCAACTGTAACTTTGCATACAATGAACGCAGTCCATGCCTATATGTCGGCCCATGTTAATTTATTCTCGTATAGAATTTTGATTCTCACATATCGCATCATCAAAAATTAAAATTGAATTCGGCTTGGCTTCGGATGGTGGTAATATATCAGAGTTATTCTCAAATAGGTTATATACTCGACCATCTACGCCCGCTATGAATGTATACTTGGGTTGGTTGAGCCATTTTGAGATTATATAGATATTTTCAAAGAAAACTCCATTTGAGTGAGACAGTAAAGGTAATAATATAAACTTTTTTCCATTGTTTGAGGGTCCAACTGGTGCTGGATTTGTCCAGAATTTGATAGACAAGTGCGATTCAAATTACACTTATTATGAAGGTCAAACGTCGTGCAGTCGCAATATACGGGTAGAAAAACAAGAAGCGTATTGAAGAAAAGACTGCATTTTAGTTCAGGGATACTGAAGAAGATATGCAAACATTTGAAAAGAGTCTCGAATAATTAAGAAGAAAAAAATATATTGACAAAAGCAACTATTCAATTATAGTTTCAGCGTCATTTGTGGTGTCGTGTACTAGCAATAGTCGTCGACAAATTCATCTTCCACGGGTAATCTCAATTCGCAAGGTTGGAGGTGTTCTTCCTCTGATACCAATTTTCACCGGTGTATCGCAAATTGCAGAGCCTCTAAAGTACTAAGTCTGCTCGTGAACAAATTCTGAATTAAACTAATTATGGTGTGAATAAAATAGCAAATAGTCTCTTTATAAAACGATGAAGCAAAGGTTTATTTTTTAAAGCCTGGTTTCAAAGAACTTGACGCTAGGAAGCTAGAGATTACATATTTCAGAGGAGTATCTATGCGTGATGATATGCCTAAACAAAGTCTTCCATGGAATTAATCATCCATTATTCATTCAGTAGGAGTTGTGATAGGTCGCACTGAGTTTCATATGTAAAACAGGGAATGATAGCATTGTACTTTGACAATTTCGGATATTTGTGTCTTCGATTGGCTGGAAACGCTATGTAGCACATCAGAACAGCAGTAGCGATGAAGTTGAAGTTTATGTTATTGTAACTTCCAAGGTATACATGTGAAATGTGAAAAACAGTAGTGAAACAAATAAGTGCTATAATCAATAAATATACCGTTTTTTTCAGGTATAAGTCCCATTTTTTCGCTACCACCTTAGTCATATTCTACACATTTACCCTTACGGGTTATGACAGTGTGGTGTCTGCTAATTTCTGTTTACAAATTGAGTTGGATACGGATGCGAAGTATGGCTTGGAGCTAATATTTTGCTACTCATATAACTAAATATTCAACATTCACGAAGGAAATAACCAAATTGTTTTGACACACTCGACAGACCAGGTTCAAACATTTGATATAAGGGATGCTAAATCCCATTATTAAATACAATCATACTCTAACAACTCTAAAGTCCAACAACAGTTCTTCAAAATGCGAATAACATTCACATTATGGCATTAATCTATCTTCTACCTCACCTATAAGTTTGCTTGGATTTGAATCGAAGCTATTCGAACACAGTTAAATACATGTATCAGTTTTACCAGTGAATATAACGACAGTCAGAATAATAAAAATCGACTGTGGACTGATATCAAGCGCCTACCACAATGGCAATGAGATACATTCTATATGAATTTGAAATAGACGTCGAGACAGGATTCAAAGTAACAAAGTGTACCTAAGCATACGAATTATTTTTCCAACGTATTCCTACAAGAATATCTCCCTGTGAGGAATTACCCTAAACACGAATGATTCTGACTTCCTGGAATGATCTGTTACGGAGCCAAACCACTTGACGATCTTTTGTTTCATCTTTTATGAATTCTGAAGTTACTCGTACAGTGTCTAAGGGTGGCAGATCGCATTGCGTTATTATACATTGAGGAAGTGTGATTATGTCAAGTAGTAAGTGTACTTACTGAGTGCTCCCTATTATTCGACTGTACTGCATAGCGAACAAATTGTAGTTCCCATATATCTATGGAGATAAGCTGCATTAGCCAGTTATAGAAAACTACTCCATTTTCGATGAAGATAAAGGGAAGCCAACTTATAATCTCTGCAGGTGGGACGCCTCTAGCTGTAGAGGTTGCTATGACGTGTAGCAAGGTATGCATTCAGATTACTAACATTAGTACAGGAGGGCGTAGTTATACTACGATCACTGAACTGTCCCCCATAGTAAAAGTTGATCTTGAGTATGCATTCAGATTACTTTGATTACTACAGGAGGACGCAGTCAGACCGCGGTCCCTGAACTGTTGCCCATAGTAAAAGCTGATCTTAGCGTGTTTGTCAATACATCAGCCCATAGGATTGGTACTTGAAGCCAAACTATTGCACTTTGGAGACAACTGACCACTGCCCCTACTGCGTGATAAGGACAGGGGTATCTTGGGAGGTAACTTGCACTACCATCACCTCCGCTCCAAAATAGGTCATGGAATACACAAATTATTCGACAATCCACAGGAACAGAATGTAGATTGGTCTACATGATCTATTGCACACGTGGATCGATATCGAGCCTAACTTCCATGCGGTAGGGGGCTACCGTTCGACTCGGTATGGGAGGTAGATTGCACCCCTTCTACCTGTGTCATTATTTAGGGCAGTCTCGCCACGACAAAGTATTTACAAAATCTGTGTGACGGTACGCATCAAGATAGATCTATCGACCATTCTATGTGGCGAGTAAACAGATGTAGCCAGTGTGCACTTTTGTTGGTGGGTGTATTCTTTAGTGAAGCCAAGATACACCTTTTGCAGTTCGAGTGGCACCTTTGGGTTTGCACTTTCCTCTGGTGTGCACCGATGCGAATGAGTATCATGTGGCGGTGCTAAGAGATTGCGACTGACATCTTTTTGAGAAAATACTGAGATCATCTCCAAGCTATGTTCGTGGTCTTAGATATATTTCGAAGACATCCTGGGCGTTCTTCCATTGAGTGGTGATAATATCAGCTAAGCTTTTCAATAACAGCATTGTAGAGTTTTGCATTTCATGTACCGGTTGAATGTAGAGGGTACTTAAAGACGTTTTTACAAAGGCACGCTTGACTCCTACAGTTCTACCCTACAGCTATCAAGAGGAAGACTCAAATATATATATATATATATCTATATATATATATATATATATATATATATATATATATATATATATATCAGTAAGTGAATTTACAACACATCCTGACAGTGCTCAGACCGAGATATTGCATTGCCCTCGTAATCAAAGTAGATTATCTAACGGCGGTGCGTTACATAAATTATATTATTATTGTTATTGTTTCTCTTAGTTCTTTTATTGCATTTTTATTGGCCCACACATTTCCCAGTCCATCAAAAATAAATATCTATATTCCATAGAATGTGGTGTTATGTCTAGCGGACGTCAGTATGTCGACGAGATTACACTGAAAATTTTGGATGACGAAGGAAATTCAATCAACTTTCGTGGTGAAAAAATCATCGTTAAATTAGAACTGTATCGTTTGTTTTAGGTGAGTCCTGCAATTCAACAAGATGAGGTCAAAATATAGGCGTATATCAATTGAAAAATATTGATAATGCGCGCAGCACAATTAAGCATAAAATGCAGAGAAGTTGTAGAACTGGTATTATTCGTCGTTCGTTTGCTGTTCGTTTTCATAGGATTCTAGTGCTGTAGAGAATCGTTTGAAGGACCTCACTAAGTATATTCATGAGAAAATCCAAGAAAAAAGATACATACTGTAGCAGCTCATAATGAATTTCCATATTTATTTATTGCCAATCCAGGGTATAACAGAATATACATTCCAAAAACTACCCACTAATTTCAAAATGTGTTCAGATCTGTACATATACATAAAAGTAAGTGAGACAAAAAGAAACGCTAATGACTATAGTATTATGTGTAATATTATTGTTGGGAGAAATTACTAGGTATATTAGCAGGTGAGGTCAATAATGTGTATAAATATCAAAAAACAAAAAAAAATTGTTTTCGCAGAGTTTCCTTGAATGTGTTTATGGTAACTAAGATGTAAGCTTTAACATAATAAAAAGCGTAATACGTTTTTTGAGCTCTCACTAAAGGAGCATTAACTCCCAAATTTGTTCCTCGAAACTGAATTTTGAAAAAAGGGCTTTACCTAAACCGTCCTTCTGAGAGATTAAAATAATTCTAGATACGGAAAGTACGGACTATAAAATATATTGATTACTTTATATATGATGCAGAGTTTTTACAATATTCTTCTTTGTTCCAATGTTAGTATGTTACATTGATTCCTTAAATTCTCGTAGTTATCAGTTTGCACTGGTTGACCAATTTTAAATCCCACTCTTTTTAATAAATTTGTTTTGGGTTCGTTCAATACGATTAATATATGTCTTATAAAGAGGATTCCATATAACGGAGGCAGATAAAACCAATTGTTCTGTTACATTCGGTTACTAGGTTTTCTATATGTGGCTGGAAAGTCATCATTTTCACCTATAAGCACCCCTAGCTCCTTTACAACATGGGATTGTTTCAGCTCAATATTTTTCATGCTATAGGTGTATTTAATAATTTATTTATTTCGTGTAAATCTTATATAACGGCATTTATATATGTTTAGGTACAAATCTTTTTTGTCGCAAAATAATGAAGAGGTATTATTTCATTTTGAATTTCTACACAATCACCTAGACCTTCTACTGTATGAAACATGTTCAGATCATCGGCATATATAAAAAATACACAAATTTAAATGATTTTATATTACTGTTGATAGAGATTATAAATAAAGAAGGAGCTAGGTGGATGCACTGTGGAACACCAGATCTAACTGTAACCAGGAGTGACTTGTATCGATTAATAGTTATTATTTGCACTCGATTATTGATGTAAGACTAAACCCACTGGCGCAGAGAGTCGCCAAAGCCGATTTCAGCTAGTTTATCGCCAAGCAGTTCTTGATTGATCTTTTCGAAGGCTGAAACTCGAGATTTGCTGTCAATCGCCTCAAACATATTCGGTTACGATTATTCGATCGCTTTCTACAGATCTATTAGGAAAAAACCATGCTGTCCATTTATAACTGAAGTTTTGAGAGATGAAAGGATCACATTATAGACAATCCTTTCAAGGAGCTTTGAAAAAATACAAAGACTGCTGATGGGCCTATACCTATCAACGTGGCCCTTATCCTCACCTTTAAATATAGGAATCACGTGCGCAATTTTCAATTCACTTGGAAACTTCTTTTCAATAAAATTCTTATTAAATATGAATTATAGTCAATAAGCTGAGCATGATTTCACAAATATAGTAGGAATATTGTCAGCTTCAGCACTTTTCACAATATCTGAACCAGAGGTCAACTTTTCGACTGCCTCTAAGGATAGAAAGGTGATAAAGCTATTGTCTAATTTATCCAAATTTAAAAGCTTATCCTTTTTACGGTCAACGAATACACTAGAAAAGTAATATGAAAACAAATTACAGATTTCTACGCCATCATTTGCCTTCACATTATTATATTGTATAGTGCTAGGAATACCATTATTGCACTTTCTTTTATTGGCAACGAACTTCCGGAACCTTTTGTTGTCTATGATAACCTCATTTTTAGTACTTTATTACGTAGTTTTGATGATCCCCGAGTCATTTGCTTTGACTGCTTCCTCAAGCTATTGAATTTTCCATAGTCATGTATATTTCCGTACTCTTCGTACTTTCTGTTGTACTTATTCATTTCTTTAATCAGTTTAATGGTGTCAAATTTAAGTAAACAGGATAACTGAATCGTCATCTATAAGTAGGAACATATCTATGGATCGCTGAGTATAGTTTATTATAAAAGACGTTGACCATCTTATCTACAGTTTTGCTTCTAAACAAGTTGGACTAAAAAGGAGTGTATTGAATCATAGTCTGCTTTTCTGAAGTTAAACATTGAGCGATCGTGCTGACACAAGGCATCAGTCACGTATTTAGGGGTGGGGTCCAGGGGGTCCGGATCCCCCCCGAAACAATTCATAGTTATATAATGCCGCTCACTTCAGAGTCGCTATTTTTCACAATACACCGACCAGCTGATAGTTAATTTGCAAGACCGCTTCGAGACTCCAACGACAGTATTGTCAGCATTTCAAGCCCTATTACTAGGGTTTGCATCACCTGATAAAGCTATTGACTACAAGCCTTATCTATATTTTTAAATGAGGAATATTCAGTGTCTGCTCTCCAAGGTGACTATATGTGGTGCAATGAAGTTTCTTAACAAACAAACCTCGCAGAGCCGGATATATGGGAGGGGGGCAAAGTGTGCACCCCACATAGCCCCGCAGTTAGGCTAGCCCCGCGCTGGCGTGATTTTTTCACGATAAGGAAATAATTATCTCACACAAGCGTGCCGACGCAGAAACCAAAATATGTTCAATTTAATTATCGCTAAATAAAAATTAGCTACGCTCGACTATATCGCAACAGAGACTAGTTGGGCTATCGATAATTTCAATTGAAAAAAGCATTTGTAATGGGAAAGATTTTTCACGATTTATAGACGATTTTGCTGAGAAAAATGCACGCAACCTTGAATTATATTAAAATATGGAGGTTTGTTTTTTGGTTTCTCTTAACATAGTTTCGTTAATTTTAAATTTTCTGTGATTTTATTTTTCTAGTTATTTTTTATTGAATGGTACATCTGTATATTTATAATGAGTAAATAAGAGAGTCTATTTTTTTTGGCACTAGCTCTGAAACCTCGGAACACTCAGGTTCCTTGAAATATGTAACAACCACTTTTTTCTAATCATCCATCATCTACTGAACATTTTATTCACCCAAAATGTAACTCGAAAGATTAAACTCCTTAGCTGCACTTGCGATTTACTGGGACATAGATTTGCCTTAGTTTAATGCAATGTTTCTTGTCGTTTTTTTTTCACACACACACACAGATATACATCCTGGATATGTGCCTGCAAGGCATTATATTTTACACCTTGTATGAAATTTAATTTCATATGGTGTACATCCTCACTGACCAGGCTACCATTAGCATGAGATACGTTACAATACTGGATTTCGATTACAGAGAATTAGATCTAGCAATTGCCATTATCGTTTACTACTGTATTATGTTGTAATAATTCTAAATAAGAAAAAGAATCAGTGAGCGAGGAGTATCTATCATCAACACTTTGAGGTTCCAAATGGACAGCATTCTGCACTGGAGACCAAGTTACGTTACTTAAATTGAAGTCACCCGTGATCAGAATAGCATGCTTTCGGAAAACATTTTCATTATGTTGTAACTTATTCTGAAAACATGATAATGCAAGGACGTCACTTGCTGGTAGATACGCACAACAAATATACTTTCTCACCACTATCTAGATTAACGGAAACCCACAGATCCTCGACTCCAAATTCTAGCGGCTGGCATCTGACTGTAATGTATTCTTCACTGCAACCAGGGCACCGTCACCATCTTTTTTATTTTATGCTGCTGTCTTGCGATCTCTCCTATGAAGGTTGTGATTGTGATTGTTACGGCACCTGTAGCAGATCTACTAATACATGCTGCAGTTGCACTGCTGCATTGAGATACTTGAGGAGAGGTAACGGCGTTGAACCTATTGAGCGTCGAAACGCTATTTCGCCTCTTTCCTCCGTACGGTTTTGGCACACCCTGGAAATTTCGTCTGTTCGTAGGCTGTCGAGCTGTTTAGTAGATGGATCCAGGCACCTATCATGATAAAAATCGCTGATAAAGCCATTACAATGAAGACCCGCGTTTTTGCGGTTCACTGAATTGTGACAAAATTTACACGGAATATCAGGAATTTTTCATCAAACACTTGCGAATTGATTGACTTTTGCAAACTGATTTTTGGGTGAAACACCAAACAGGGTTGAGTAAGATGTATAATATCGCAATATTGATGTTGTAGCGGCAGTGTTGCCGCCAGAATTCGTGAACTTCCAAAGAACATTCTACAAAAAAGGTAATCCCAGAACCAATACTCAATATAAAGGAATTCAGTGACAATCCGATAGTTGTAATTGGCAACAGTCATCAACCCGATAACCTTCAACTCTCAACTGTGGAAATATCGTTGGAAATAGAAACAGGAAAATCTTCTTTCTCAGCCAACACTAAGGTGTTTATTCATGATTCAAGTATTAGCTACAATGCTTTTGATAGCTCTTTTTTATTTTAATTGTAGTGGTGAAAAAAACATATGTACTTTTTATACAGTTGCTTTTTATTCATATTCAATAACAGCAAAGTTATACAATATATTATCAGTCCTTGTCTACTAAGCTGTATTTGAAAGTAATTTGCTGAGTAATATATTGCACTAATTCATACATCTATATTCATATCTTGGGATCGTTATTGACAATTCCACCACAAAATTGATCAGTGTTCCAATCTTCGTGTAAATAACGTGTGCATAGCTTCTTCCCTTTCTCGTATTCTCTAATCAGCGCTCTAATCCGTTTGTGCTCTGCCTCTTCCCAACAAATACTCAGGTCATATTTTGATTTTACACAACTTTTACATACAACTTTTTCGATGGGAAATTGCTTAAAAAATCAGTTTTCACAGTTTTTCATTCGAATCGCAGTATTTGTACCACCTTTTCCACCCACAGGAATAGACCGGCATTCCCTCGATTTTCCTTTTTTCGTTTATTATTCTCACTAACTTATCCAGCCATCCAAATACTGATTGTTTTTTTAAATATTAGCTTTGCACTGAATGACGTAAACATTAAAAGCACACACATATTTTTTTCCTGGGCACGAATAGTGACATATAATCTTGGAGCGATTAAAATCAAGGGACTGAAAAAACTAGAAAAAATTTTTATTTCCACTTCAGAAAGATTAGAATGATATTGCATACTTATTTGAATTATTGTAATATATTTGTAGAATGCTGACAGCGCTCAACTCGTGCCACCGCGTGATCCAGTTGTGCACACACGTATTGCTGCGAGGTCCCGGAGCCTTGGAGGCAAACGCTAACTCGGCCTATTATAGCATCGACGACGTCAGACATTCACAAGGTGACTTGCCCGAGAGGCATCAGATTACTATCGGAGTACCCGAGGTGCCGAGCAAGAAGGTAGTGCTCTACAATTCCATGACGTTCCACAGAAAAGAGGCTGTCACATTTCATGTTTCGACTCCCTACGTTGAGGTTTGTATGCTATATTATATATTAAACATAATATATAAAACAGAACAGCAGTTCTCCTAATTTTTCCACTAACTATTCTGTAATTCATTATTCAACCACCTGGAAGAAAATATTTGTTTAACTTATTTGTAAAGTAATTATGGGTATTCAATCCTTTGTTGTGCTAGGGTCTATACATATTCAAATTTGGTCCTGCATATCAGGATTACACGAAGTGACAGTTAACCCCGCATACTACAATACTGAGGACGCACTTAAAAGGTGACTTTCTCGAAAAGCATTGTATCATGTTTGTGTTATCCGAAGAGCCCAGTAGAATGATAGCGCTACGCAATTCAGTGACAATTCATAGAAAAAATATTTTCACATTTCATATGACCACTCCTGACTTAAGCGTTTGTCCATTAAGCATTCCAAAGATGACCTGCGTCAAATTCATTATATTACCGTTAGGTTACCTGAAATGTCTAGCAAGAACATAGAACTCTGCTCTAGAGAGAAAAGGCCAAGAAAACATGCTGCTGTAATTTAATGCAAAATAAACCAAGTCAGCTCAAACATTCTTAACAGATAGTATCATTCCTGCATGGATTCTAAAAAATATAAAAAATAATTGTATACAGTGTTAATATTTGTACAATAAATCTTTTTTTAATAAAATACGAAAACATGCAGTTTTTTTTACTAATTTTGGATAATTTCATCTACGAATATGTTTGATGTGGTATTAATAGACATAAAAAGGTTTTCATCACGGAGTTTCCTTCAACATCTCATGAGAAATCAATTTCCGCAGGCTTCGGAAATTTAGCAATTGGAAAAAAGCTAATAATTTGACTTGAATCAAAGTGAAACATCGTGACAAGTGGCGTTACCCATTGGTGTCTTCAAATGATGCTAGCAGCTTGAACCCTGCTCAAGAGCGACAATGGAAGACCCCAACAAGGGTGAGCTGGTTTACAGAGACATCCATTGTGTTCCGTAATCTACTCCATGATGCACATTTATTGATATCATTACGCCAGAAGGTGACGACTGATACTATGTATACTCACCATTATACAAATGGCCTGCATATTTCGTCTTTTACTTAGACTCAAGAGTAGGAAACAATCAAGTGGTATATATAATGTGTCCATATATAGCGTAAAAAGACGATATCTTCCTAGAGGGTGATGCTAGACATTTCTAATATCAAGATGTTTGATACTCAAAGGCGCATGACACAAAAATATTTTTGTATATACAGAGTGCTCTATAAATCAGGTACGTTTTATTATTTTAATCACACCCTATATTTTATTTTGTTTTTGGATTTCCCTACAAATTAACATACTTTTTCTTAAGCAATACCTATACTAAAATTCGTTGTTTCCACGTATAAATAAAACAACACATTCAACTCATCTTAAATCATGCAAGACACATTTTTTGAAAGTTATTAGTGCATACTTACCCTTATTTTTTGAAAATTTTCAAGCAATATTCTATTTTTTTTTCAAATGGAATGCTCCATAGTTTTTAACTCAAAATTTTCACAAACCAGTTAGATTTATTTTATATCTAGCACGTCCTATCCTAACTGTGATAGTTATCTAGTGTTTTTCACTTTTTCCAAATTCTCCTTTAAGATCCACGATATTCGTGTTTCTATATGAAAAATATTTGCTTGATTGGGCAATAATTGCACAAAAATCAACTGGATTAACATCAACAATAAACGATAACCAGCTAGATTTGAAACGACTTTGACGTTTGAGAATACGTTATTTGACAATGGTAATATAAATTGGTTAACATCATATCAAATTTAACAAATAATAAACTACTAAACCTAATCAAATAATAGACTTATGAAATATAAAAGGTAAGAAGTACTATTAATGTTGATCCATTTGTCCACCTGGGCGTGGATCACACAAGTAGATTCTCCGGTGGAATGAATTGCCCACTTTCTGTAGCATTTGCACAAGTCTCTACAACAAACAATCTAGTTTTGTTTAATCTACGGATCGGCCGGTCAAGAAACTGGTCCTCTTCGATCAATAGGAGCAGACACCAGGATTTTGAAAAGGTTAATTTGAATAGGCCCTTACCACACAACTAAAATGTGGTGCTCCATCTAATTGTAGTTTAGCCTGTCTGGAGTGGCAAATCACCGAACTCATCTTATAATTCGTTGTGTAAAAAATCTAAAAGAGACCACTAGTTCAAGTGCCTGGGATTAGCATTATTGTGAGAATCATTATTCAGTTTCACAAATCCATTTTTATCAAAAGGTGATTCGTATGTAAACATTACATATTCAAAAAATCGTGTTATAGTAGAATTTTATTGAATGCGCAACGGCAAAAATTACGTCGATTTATAATCTTCATCATTATAATTTATAGAACACCCTGTATATACAAAAATATTTTTGTGTGATGTGCCTTTGAGCATCACAAATCTTAATATTTGAAATGTGTGTCAAGCATCACCCTGTAGGGAGATATCGTATGTTTACGCTCTAAATGGATACGTTATCTATATCACTTAATTGTCATCTACTCTCTAGTCTAAGTAAAAGACGAAATATGCATGTAGGCCATTTGTATAATCAGTCGGTCTGTCAGCGTTTCGGTATCTTTGTCGGTCTGTCAGTCGCTCAGTGTGTCTGTTTGTGTATGCTTGTAATGTCAGTTACTACTGCACCGATTTTGATGACATTTGGGGAGGGACATGATGGACATGGGACATAAGATTGCGGTAGGTTCTGACGTTTTTTGGTACAGACCGACAGGAGGTTTGATTTATCCTGAAAAGTATACAAGTGCAAGGCGCACGCAGTTTTAAACAATAACTTTTTAATTTGTTTTTTTAATTTAATTAATTCTCACATCTGTTCATATAATAAGTTAGTAGTAGTAATAATAGAGAGGCAAAGCCTGGCAAGTAGGCCACTTTTGGCCATTTTTGTCGACTCCTAGGACCATCACTAAAACTAGGGCCGACATGGTAGTTTCTTAGTGTCGAAGCTTCCAGACCTTTAAATAAAGGTCATTATGTCCGACCATTCCGCTAAGTAGCTCTCTTCCCTGTCAAACTCTGCTGTACCGAACACCTCGACCCAGCGCTGTATACGGCACACTCTCCCAAGAAGTGGAACAAGGTCTTGAACTCTTCCCAGCACTTCCCACAGATTGGGTCTTTGACTACTCCTATGAGTGACAGCCGCCTGTTCAATCTGCAGTAGCCTGTGAGCATTCCTACCAAGAAGTGGAGTGAATTCCTCCTGCTGTTTAATAGCCACAGCTCCTT
The DNA here is from genome assembly GCA_949316355.1 of Bruchidius siliquastri. NCBI lineage: Eukaryota > Metazoa > Arthropoda > Insecta > Coleoptera > Chrysomelidae > Bruchidius > Bruchidius siliquastri. Next base: position 24,996,653 of record OX438529.1, read on the forward strand.
AGGTTTGTTGGGATCTGCTATGAACCTTTTTGACTGTCTGCAGTCATCTCTCTCCAACCATGCTTTCATCAGTTCGTTATATGCTCAATCATCTAGTGCATTACTGACCTAGTCTCTGCTAATACCCAGCAAGGGTTCCGGGTCAATATATGTGCCTCTTGCTCCCATCCTCGCCAAGCAGTTTGCTTTCTCGTTACCTGGTACCCTACTGTCACCAAGGGACCACATGAAGGTCACGTTCTTGGATTGGGCTAAGCGTTGGAGAGCAATACTGCATTGCGCAGTGAGAAAAGGCTACAGACAGACCAAACACCGACCAACAAACCAACAGACAGATAGGCAGATAGACCGACAGAAAGACGGACAGATAGACAGCGACCGGCGGCGCTGCGGATAGACTGATAGACAGGCCGAGAAAACACAAATTGAGGGACAGACTGACAGATAGACAAATAAGCAGACAGGCTGACAGACAGATAGACAGATAGGCGGAAAGAGAGATAGACGGATATACGGATACACAGATAGACAGAAATAACAACAGACAGTTATACTGAAAAACCGACATATAAACGGAATGAGTGATATGGGATTTCCGTGATGTAGAAAACAAGATTTTTGTGATTGCAATACCTCCCTCGCTCTTGCCTGTAAAGTAAAAATTAAACCAGAATGCGAAGTATAGAGTTATTATACTTGATTTATACATTGCATAATAAATAGTTATCTTGAATTCTTTCCTGACAAAATCCTTTGATGTTTACCGATCAACGTCCGATCGCTTTCCAACGCTGGAGATTACCCTTGGCTAGCGTTCGGAATGCGTGAACCAACGTTATCAATTTTCTCCACATCTGCCTGTATTTTGCGTTCGGTGCCCAGTCCGGACGAGACGGAACGTTTGATGCCGTTGACTTGTGCTGGAATTATCCACACCGCATTCGGATAATCTAAACTCTCATTTCACATGTGCCTTTGGTAGGGTTGGAAGCCCGATCTGGATGGACCATTACAGATCTTTTCAGTTTTGTTTACCTTACAGAAAACGATGCAGATTTTTATTATCAGCAATATAGACAAATTTATAGGGAAGTGATTGTAGCTGCCAAAAAAATGTATATAATAATGTGTATAAAAAAAAGAGCAAGATCAGATTTGTAGCAAGGTTTTAATAGCAGCAGTGAATTATATTGTACGACCGCTGACGTATTTGATCAATACGTCAATATCACTTGCTGTATTTTCAATTACATGTAATAGTGGGAATCGTCCCGTTGTATAAGAAAGGTGATGAGGACGAGATGGGAAATGATCGACCAATAACACTATTTAGTTCCATTTCAAAAATTGTTGAAGCATTTTTCTTGAGTCTTGTCACCAGAGCAACTATACGCACATAATTTTTTTGCTTAGTACTTTGTTTTTACTGATACTGATACTGATTTAATCATGCTTGTGTCATAAACTATTTTCAGCCTCTTTTGCATTATCTAGTATGCCCAAATTAAATATGGAATAATTTTTAGGGGATCTTCAAGTTTTGAGATAAGGGTATTTACTTGATACAAACAAGCAGTCAGTAAAATTTTTGGTTTTGCTTCCAGGAAATCTTGCAGATACTGATATTCAAGACTCAAAAAATATTGACCATCGATGTATATGATCGAAGCTATGTTATATGCTAAAAGTAAAATATAGCAATTCAGTAAAAATTCCGAGCAAAATACCTTGGAGACTAGCCTTGCGTTCGTAGGCATATAAATACCACCATTATTTATTTGTACAATATAGAAAGTTAGTCATTAATTGATTGATTAATTGAGATAACCATGAGCTCTGCCAACGCGCCGAGATCAAAATGATAAAAAATTATGTGTGTTCGGCATGGTTGCAGGGACACATTGGGATATAATGGATTTTTTACATTTTACATGCCTCATCCATAACCAGCAATAGTTATACCACTTGTTAAATAATATGCCTCACAGCATTTGACCACCAATTTTTAACTTAGATTTTTAACATAGTTATTTGGGTTCAGTGTAGTTTGCCATTATTCCATAACTCATACACAAATCTAGTTTCAATATAAAGATAATTTTGAATAATTAGCTGAATCATATTGTCCTTTGGTCTGTTCATTGACACACCCGCAAAATGTAATTTGCAACGCCCAACGTATTTCATAATTAATTTTTTAAGAAGTCTTACAGGCTAACTTTTTCCACTTTCTTTGGTGAAACTTTCTGTGGAACTATTATTTTGCTTCTGGCTGCTAGTTTTCGAAAGAGGAGTTACTAAATATAAAATAGGTACTGGAGTCGTTTGATAATTTTTTTTAAATGTATGACCGTAAACTGATTGATTTGCAAAGCACATCTAATTATCTTTATATTTTTGATGATTTGTATGCAGATCTTCAAGATTTAAAAGCTTCCAAATTATGTCAATTGTGATCTTGGGCCACAGATACATATTCTTCGAAGGTAAACAATACCTTACTCTGCATGTCCAAGCTTATGGAGATTGTTATTAACGTAGTACGAAAATAATATCATCAACGATCGCCAATACGGCTTCCGCAAGCATAAATTCACGGGAGATCTTCTGGCTACGTCACACATATGTGAATAAGAGTAATATGTTTAGATACAGAATCAAAACTCTTGATGCATTTCGTAAAATGTGTATTCGCTTAGTGTATACCTCTCCAAGTGACGCCACAAGTGGTGTTGCCCATTGATGTTGCTCACGAAATTTCGTGACTATGATGGCCTACAAAAAAATACTCAAATATCTACATATAGATCAGATATTGCTATTAAAATAGAAGAAAATGCGTATTTGCATTTGAAACTAAATGTAATCTACCCAACTTTTATGGGTACAAAAGCTTGTAGAAAATTACACATATTGAATTTTGAAGCTACAGCATATGCATCAATTCACCAAGATAAACGTGATGCGTGGTCTCCTAGTGAAAGTGAAGGGTTCGTAATATCTTATTTTGTGCACCCCGAGTGTATCCAGAATTCAATCCTTAGAAGCGGCAAAAAATACTTTCGTGTAGTAATTGAATGTTGGAATGATTTTATTGATTTAATACCTTTTATAAATTTGTGATAACTTTATACTCGTATTCTTCAGTGTCTAATGTCAATATTTCATTCAAATAATTACCATGGCACTTTTATAAGACTTAGCCCAACATAGAAAAATAAGGATGTTGACCCTGTACTTCACACACAACGGTATCAGCTCAGAAGTAAGGCTTAGGAACAGATTCTGGAAAGGGGTCAGTTACCCAAATTTCAATACACAAATTTTCTAACTTATTAGCAAAGTGATGACAGTACTGAAAGTTTAAGGTCAATCCGTAGTTTCCGAGATATATGAGTAAAAAACATAATAAGCGCGGTCGACACAGTGACGTCACGTATTTCTAGTACTAACGTCCGGTAGCGGCAGTGACAGTCTTTGTTCGAAATAATCAGTAGTGTCTTAGGGCCTTCTTACAAGTATTTTTTCAGAAAGTAATGCTTTTCCTATATGCGAACCATGATTTCTAAATCCCAATATATCTAATTTGTCAGAAGTAGCTTTGATTATAGTCATGGATTATGAACTTTTCAATAGGAATCAAGAATATATTAGTGTTGAAATTAGAGGAATAAAAATGCAATGGTTACTTTAAATCAATTAGTTTCCTAGTAACGAATGGACTGAGTGATGTCTGAATTTCATAGTTGTAGTGTTGACTATTTTTAATTTTAAGTAGCAATAGTTACCCAGAGATAGTAAAAGAAAAAACGAAATCTCATGTTTAAAAAATGTTTATGATTTTTTTAATTTGTGTCCATTCCGTATTGAAAAAAACAAATTGATTACTTTGTATCGAATATTCTACAAACAAGGTTTCAAATATCAAGTAATTGTGATATTAGCGTAAAATTGATAAAATCCGTTAAGAACTTTATATTGTATATCATAAATTTAAATCATTTAGTTCAATAGAATCAGTTTTCAGGTATGCAAGGCAAAGTAATGGCATTGATTTAGGATACTTATAGATAGCCAATCGTGAACAAATAGAGGAAGTTTGCTATATTTCGAGCCACAATACCCACAATTTTGCCAAGTGACTTTTGAATAATTGCTATAGATGCAGTCGGAATGAACAATACTTCCCTATTTTTATCCCCTAGAGATCTTCAAAAACGTCCTACCTTCTTCTATTTTCTTTAGCTTTCCAATATTTTTTCCTGGAAGTGTATACCACATCACTAATCACTACAAAAATTTGAACAAATATTAACCTGAACATCAAATTTATAAAAAGTCGTAGTAAAATGTCCATGGCAAAAATGTTTCCCTTGAATCTTGAAATCCCGCTTTAGTTTTATTCTTACTCAATTCCTATGATTCTCCCGTTTAGAATCTAGTGTGAGTATAAGTTTTTTGGCTGCTCTGCTTGCTGCTCTAAAAAGAAGGCTCCTCTACCCGCATTTTCGTGCTCACGCATGAAGTGGATGAGGAAATCGGTGTTACTACTAGCTGTTGGGCTTATTAGCATGCACATGTGCGAGCGTGGGGAACGAATAGTTTCAGTTATTCCGGCATCTTTCGTTTTTCACCTCGGACTCAATATCTCCTGGAGCGTAGGACAGTATAGATGTCTCATCTGTACTGCATAGCAGTCGTAGAGCTGCTTGGTGCCTATAGACGTAAGCATTATCACCATATTTGTGAAGCCTTAGAATGAAATTGGCTTCAGCAGTTTTGATGTTGGTTTTAAATTAAGCGGGAGCCAGCTCTGTGATGGACTGCTGATTCTCCTGTTTGAAGTCTAGTGTGATCCTGAATTCTTTGGCTGCTCTAATTGACCTAAAAAGAAAGGCTCCTTTACCCGCATTTTTCTGCTCACGCACAAAGCGGTTGAGGGGATCGGCGTTTCTTATAATTTCACAGGCACAGTACCACTCTGCAGACGCTCCAAACTCAATAGTCCACGCCCTCCCATGTGCCTTGGAAGGTACATGCACAGGACTGATGACTTAGCATGTAAACTTCTCTTCATGTTCATCCTTTTTCGGGTCTTAGTGTCAAGTTATCACAGCTCATCAGTCCAGTGGATGGCACCAAACGTGTTTAACAACAGTGGTACCGCAAGCAGATTTTTGGCAGCGACTTTTTTCTCATCGGACAGTTCTGATGACCATATCTGCCAAAGTCAATGCAAATACTTGGGGCTGAGAGACTCTTTAATAGTATTTCGCCCCCTGGATATGGCAGTGCGCCACCCCGAGGTAGGTATAGGACTCTCTGCCATGTAGGTTATGCAAAATGCTTCCATCCACGAGCTGTTCTTTCTCTTCATGATCACCGAATCGTCCTTCTTTGAGATGAACCATTGCACATTTGTCTATTCTGAACTCCATGCCAATAGCATGACTGTACTCCTGCACATCCCTTAGCAATTGCTGTAATTCTGCGTTGTCCGGAGGCACAAAGATGAAGGTCATCCATATAGAACAGATGAGTGACCTTTTACCTCCTCTAATTGAGTGTGCCACAGCTGTATCCTCTCATATTTCTTAGCGTTATGGAGTAATTATGAGATGCAGAAGATAAGGGGACTCAAGGAATATCCCTGGAAAACTTCTCTCCTAAATGATACCAGCTCTATCCGAACACTGGTTCTACCTGATATAATCGAGAACCAGGTCTTCCGGATTGTCATCACTTATTTTATGCTAGCACTATTTGATCGTCTACCCTAAGACACTCCAACACATGCACAATGAGTTCATGACTCGTTGTGTAGAATATCTTATGATAGCCAATCCAATAATGTACGAAGTCCTCTCTGACGCAGCCATCGATCAATAGGTTTTCATTACAGCTAACTACGTCTCCCTTTGACCCTCGCTGTTCATATACGCTGAGAAATACGGCATTTACAGCTTGGAGTATACGGTATGTACAAGATGCTGGTGAAGAGCTTGTAACTCACGTTCAAACATGTCATTGACCTGTAGTTCTTGGGATCAGATAAATCTCCGGTCTCCGGGATAAGCACGGTTCGGCCTTCTACAAACCAAGACAGAATTAGCTACTCCTGATTAAGCCGTAAGTTAAAAACTGGCTAAATGCGGGTGGCACCTCGGGAACTCCTTCAACCTGTAGGTGTTTGTGGAGATAAAGTAATTGTGTTTTTAACATACAGGTCTTTTAATTGCAGTGGCGCGTATAGATTTATATTTAAAGGATCGTCTGACAGTCTGATGGTGATTTAAATATAAATCGAAACGCGTCACTGCAAGAAAAATAGTGTTATTTGTGGAACTGTGTGTTAGGTACAGAATTATTTTATCTTCCAAATGGAAGACTTTCACCAAGTAAGACTATCACAAACTACATGAGTAGGTGTTTATCCCATCCGGGCTAGAAGCTGCAAAATTCTTAGCGCCTTCTAAGGCATTAGAAATTTCTTCCGTATTTATCGGGTGACGCAGTATCTCAGTGTGAGGAGTTCTTTTTCAGGCGAACCCAAACTGCGACAAGGCCGGAGTGTCTGCTTGGAGACACTTTGTCTTTTCGTAAACATCTCTCTCCAAAAGGCCTCCACGCGATGAGCAGTTGGCGGCGGGTTAGTAGTCACTGTTGAAAAAGACGAGAAGGTATTTCAGAAAAAACCTGTTCTTCCCCAAACCTCTCGCCCGCTTCCCCAACGGTCGTTTAGCAAAAATGAGCATTCGTATCCTATCAAGACAATGCTGCTTGACAACGGCAAATATTGCCTCAATGAGTGTGTGGTGCTTCCGTCTTAATTCAGAAGCTGTATGACGCACTAGAGACGTGAAAGGCCTTCTGCTTTATCTGTATTTCATCAAAAACTGGATATGTGATTCTTCCTTGCGATGTTTATTATATTACTATGAAAAAATCTATTCAATTTCCCAGCAACTGCTCCCTACACTGTGAGGTACGCAATCACTAGGTCCACAAATCGTGCACCCTAAGCAGATGGAGAGAACCGAGGATGACTGATTTCTGCACCCTTGCGGTCAAGATGTTTGCCGATGCACGGCATGTCGGTATAAGTCTGACGCTTGTCGGTAAGCTTTACAGCTGGTATCGGCTACTTCCATGTCCGTGACCTTACTACGATATACCAAGGTGTTAAAGACACCATCCTGGCAACCCACTAGACGATAGGAAAGGAAAGGTCTGCTTATACAAGCCATGCTCTTCTAGATGTTTGTAGAAGATTCCATAAATGGGCTTGTCTTTGTAAAGCGAAGGAAATTGGCTTCTGCAGTTTTAATGTGGGTTTTAAGTCTGGCGGGGACCAACTCTGTAATGGATTGCTGATTCTCCCGCTTGAGGTCTAGCGTGATCCTGAGTTCTTCGGCTGCTCTGCTTGCTGACCTAAAAAAAAGTTTGTCTCTCAGCATTCTCGTACTCACGCACAAAACGGATGAGCGGACCGGTGCTCCTCATAACTTATTATTATTATGTATAAAAAGAAAAGTCCGGGCTTCGACATACCGGACCTCTGTTCACCTTCCCAGCGGCTGCTACCCACGCCATCGGGTAAGTCATCACTGGGACCGTAAATCGTGCGCCCTAGGTAGACGGTGAGAACCAAGGATGCCTGCAATCTGCATTCTTCCAGGCAAGATGTTCTCTGATGCATGGCATGCCGGCAAAGATTTTAAAGTAAACAGCAGTGTATTTCTCATTTCCACCTACCAGAACACCGGTGGGAGTTCGCGCACGTCCAGGCTGAAAGCCATGGTTATCTGAAACACAACTCGACACCGATTACCCAGATTGCTATTCTTGTCGGTCAGTGATCCCAAGGATTAGAAATCTGCTGCTCACTTCACACGACGGGGACGTTTGGGTTTGCGTTGGAGAGCTCACACCCCGAGATAGTGGTTCTCTGCTAAATTAGCTGTAATGTTCAATCATCTTCGCCGCTATCTTGGGTATATAACATTCAGTGAGGTTGTTGCACGATTAATCGCATCTCTGAAACTTAAAATTAGTGGGAATCTGAGAGAAGTTAGAAAAATTATGACCACCAGCTTGGAGGTTCGACTCCCCGTTTTTTATGCTTTTACAGGAAATGCTGGCTTCATAAGCTGGAAGAGTATTTTCTAAAATATAGTCTGGACTAGTATACGCGGCGATCGAAATCTGCGCTCTGCGTAGTACGCTCCGCACATATTGCGATTGTTGTCGGAATTGCCCATTAATTTGTCCTATAGTCTCAACAAAAAAATGTATAGCTAACCCTTGAGCTTAATCCGGATATGTTAATGAGGTGATAACATTGTTGAACACAAGCGAGTTGTTTAGAGAGATCAAAAATTCCATAATAGTAATGGTTGAGAGGTCTCATTTTAAGCACTACTTTTGATCAAAAACGTGGAATATTATAAAAATCTATTATCCCATATTTACTGTTGCGCGGATTCCTCAATAATTGTATATTTATGTTCTAGGTTTTAGATTTTCGTGGCAAAAGGATAGTATGTCAGGTTTCACCATTCTTTGAACACGGCTCTTCAATGTCACAAACAAAATATTTATTGACATTCATCGCAACCGTTTCTGCATTCGGCTTAGTAGAATACACTATAACTGCTGTATATGAGTACGAATTACCTAAGTGAGTATTATTACTATATTCCGTATTTTTGTTACCAGCGTAGATACTTTGGGATGTATCATCGATTTATTATACGGAGGAGACTAAATATTTCATTCAAAATATTTGCTCTAACTTTGTACACTAAACGATATTGATGTTAGGAAAGATGAACTGTTAGAACTTTTTCTGTTTGAATGCTGCTACCTGAAATGATATAGTGACCAAAATCTGTGTGCTGACATATTTTTTTAGGGAAACTGTTTTCTCGAAAGTGAACATCTTCAACCACTTTATGGATGTTAGAGCTCCGAGAGGTTTCAAACCGGAAGTTTCAGTCAGCGCAAGGGAGTTCTACATACAAAACAACAGAATTAAAGCATCGTTCAATAAATTGGGATTACTCAAAGCGATCAAAGTTGATAGAACTGCTTATTCTGTACACCTAGATTTTGCAAAGTAAGGGAGCAAGATTATTAAAATGTGTATTTCTATATAGACGGCTTGCAGATATGGCGCAAGAATGACGCATTCTGAAAGGAGTGGCGCATATTTATTCTTACCGGACGGAGATGCTGTTACCTTGCAGGTAGAAAATACAATAGTTAATGTCATAGAGGGACCAGTAATGTCATCAGTATTAGTACAGCTGCCTTATGTAGAACATTCGGTTACTCTTTACAATAGTCCAGGTATGAAATATTTCCTTACAATTAGGAACAAACCATTTCGATTACTCATAATGGCTTTTTGCAACTGATATAAAATCCTTGAGTCTTCTACGACAGAGACTACACCACCCTAATCATAAGCTAAAGAGTGGAGTCAAACATTTATATACATTCGAAGGTATCCTATGAATATACAAGATTTATAAACTGTTGCATCTTATATCACCACCAGTGAGTCTAAATATTTGTTACAAATTAATTTAAATTTGATAAAAAAAGCAGCAATTTGGTGATTGCGACTGGAAACAACTTGTGGATACGAACCACTTATTCAAGAAATAATATGGAAATCCACGTTTCCGAAATCCAGTATGTACTTCTGATTTGGGAACAGTTATCTTATTTTATTCAGAATTTTGTAAAAGTACCTTCATTGGACATTTTATAATTTCATTACGCGCCCAACCATTAGACGGAAGTATGTTTATTGAATCTGGATGTATGGATGGATCTATCCATATTTGCAATCATTAAATTGTTGATTTCATGATTGGGTTATATAAAAATACGCCATTCTTTGTCTCTTAGAGAAGGTAGTAAAAATTTTTTCATAAAATCAGTTCAGTATTCATTATGTGTTTGATTTTTAGGCGCTGACGGCTTGGGTATAGAAATCCATAATACGGTCGACATAACAAAGACGCATAACTTTGAGCTGGTGATGAGATTGCTCACAAAAATCAGTAGTGGCGATGAATTTTTCACTGACCTGAATGGTTATGGGGTATGTATAGAATATGAGTTCTTAATCATTATTAATTCAAATGGCTGCTGGAAATGTTGTTTTAGTTATTTATTCAGTAAAATTAACGTGAATTTAAGTGAGCCTGCTTTTAGCTCTTTGCATCAAAATAAATATATTCAGTACGATATGACAAGTACGCAATTATATTATAAGAGGATGTCGGCGTACCCTGTAACAACTTATATAGAATAGAGGTTTGTATTTTTTACTCCCTTCCAGATACTACGTCGCAAGCGTTTCTCTAAACTTCCATTACAAGCTAACTATTACCCGATGCCTACGATGGCATTCATAGAAGACTCTGAGACCAGGCTCACTGTTTTGACGGGCAGTCCTCTGGGGTGCAGCTCTCTCTCTTCCGGGCAGCTAGAGTTCATGATGGATCGAAGACTCAACCAAGACGATAATTTAGGCTTGGGCCAAGGGGTGCTCGACAATAGGCCTACTCGACATGTACTGAGAATACTGGTCGAAAAGAAACAGCAGCTGCAGTGTCGGGTAATTGATATGTGATGCTGAAGTGATACTGAATAAAAGTCGATCAAGTTTCATATAATTTATTAGGCTAATGCAAAATCGAACCACCTAAATGTCCTAGATGCTATGACACAGCTTTTATTATGAATTGTACCGACTTTTTTTGCTATAGTTTGCTGAACACCTACCACTTACGTAGTCGCCTATGGCTTGTCTCCTCTATCTGTATTAACTCTATGATCGGATCGCGGCATTTTTGCATCGTGAAAGTCTTAGGGCATGTTCGTCAGATAAGTTAAAAAACAGTCCAACACAGTAGTCAAAGTATGGAAAAACAAGTGACTTAACGAGCATTAGTTTGGTAGTACGCGGACTACTAACATCACTACTTCTTCGCAGACGAGAAAGTGCCGCGAAACATTTACTAGACACGGCTAAGCTTTGGTTACGCCAGCTTAAAGTGCTGTCAAGATGCACGCCAACATATTGACCGAGTCGCAGACCTTGATTTCGACGTCTTCGATAATAGGCGGTGGGGGGGTTGTATGCCTGAATTTTGCTCATGTATCCGACAGAAATGAAAAAACAATATCCGTACTAATCAAAATGTAGATTGAACACTTACCAGGAATGAACAAGTCGTAATAGCTAGGTCATACGAAAGTGATACATAGTCAGATCTTACATGGCTTAAGAGCACCGAGGTGTCATTCATGTGGATGCCAACTCATGGTAGGGCATATTCTGTTCGAGTGTGCTGCCTTTGCACCTGCCAGGCAGGTTTCCAATTTCCCATCAACCTAAACCAATGCAATTGAGAACCTCATATTAGAAACTTACTCAGCTACTTGAAAACTACAGGGTTATTTTGAAGATTACAGAAAAAACGCATTTTTTAGTATACAAAAAAGGGACATGGCAATGACCATAGCAGTTACGCTGCATTATGAAAATAATATTAATAATAATGTTAGTCTGCTAGTAATGGTAATTGGATCGGTAGGTGAGATGCATAGCGCCTGGATTGCAGGGATTCGACATGACCAGCTTCAGTACCTCCTAGGACCCCTAGCTGGTCCAGCAATTCTTGCGGCACCTCTTGGTGGCTTCTGGAGATGTTAAGCGTCCTGGGTGGTCCGATTCCTTCGGGAGGGTTCGTCAGGTTTCTTCTCATAGTTGTTGGGTGTTGCAGATTGGTGGGCTCTGGGAGACGACTTGGGCCTATGTTCTCGTTCTTGGCGGGCTCCTGGGCTGGTCAATGTTTCGGGCATCGTCGCCTAGATACCGGGGTCCTCAACTTGGGCTAACCTGATTAATCGTCTTCTCCCTGTCCACTTGTTGTGACGCATAGACTAGCTGTGAATATAGTGTTTCATTCTTTTTTATACTTTGCTTTTGATGGACTACGCCTCTTTTCAAGATATAGCGAAGTGTCTTGGCCCAATCCAAAACCAACAAAATAAGTATGGAGCGTTGCACAAGTGCGACTTATAATCTTCCGGTCGACTTGCCAAGGTTGAAAGTCGAAATTTTTTGTTTTTCAATTTCGACCCTTGAAGATAATAACTGGCAAGCTATGCAAGGATCACAATTCAAGATCAATAGAGGCTTTGAATCTTGAAGAATTCAGAATGCTACAATCTGCTTTGTTGCATCAAGTTTATGAGTTATTTGCGTCTTTGGCAGTCGAGATTGCAATTAGAATCGTTCACGTCCGCGAGAACGCGGCTTATATACACGATGACGCGGCTTCGCGGATGATGCCTTCTCGCAGGCGCGGTGCTCGCTGACTTCTTGGTCGGCGGACTCCATTGAATTCGTGATGGCGCACATAACTGGTACCCTCCCGTACAGATTGCATCCGTTCGATAGATCAGATTGAGTTGCAATCTGCACAGTTATGGGCAGAATGCTATGCTTTTTCCAGGCGCATACCGAAGGAAGGGGGAGTTATTGGGTTAACTCCCCGTAATGAATAATAATGTTAATTATGATAATCACGTTTTCATAGCTCTACTAAGTATCAGCAAATTTCATCAAAATATCAAGTCTAAGAACATTGCTAAAGCATTGGCATGAACTTTCAGTAGGCGTACGCAGACAGCGGACCGCGGATGATTAGGTAACTTGAAAAATAATTTCTGTATTTGATTCCACAGTTGCTTTCTTAGTGAGGAACTTTTAGATACTTTATACATTATTGACTGTGCATAGTGTGAATTAGTGGTGATACAGTGAAGATGTCTGGAAATCTGCTGAATTTTGTAACAAGGAACAAGAAGATGTCGAAGACATCAATACCGTGGTGGTGGAGCTTTTCTTCAATGAGCATTGCATCTCTCTGTTTTCATTTCCATTTTCTGATTGTTCTTTATCCTTGCCTGTTTACAATAATTTCACATGATGCATTCACAGCGATTCATGTGATAGGGTTATTTTGGGTTTTCAGTGTTCAATGAAAGAACTGGAACTTTTGGCTGTTTGCTGAGTTTTGTTTTTTTTTCACAGGAAACGTCAAACGCGGCACCCCAAACAATTAAAATTGAACAACTTACTGATATTGAAGACGGCGTCTTACAGGACATAGGGTTTCGTATTGGTAAAGTAAATATAAGGGACCACATTATCTACCAAATGCTGAAGAATCCATGGATTCCGGATGCAAGTGTAAAGTTTCCAGCAATGGGGAAGAGAAAATTGAAATTTCGATTGAAATGGATCTAAGATACTCGTGGATACAGTATTCTGAACCAAAATGTGCAATTTACTATCGATTTTGGTCACTATTGGCCAATAAAAAAGAGTTTGGAAAAGGAAATCATATAGAGCTTGGAAAGTTTGTGGCAAACCCGTTTAATAATTACCAGCATGGCAAAGAACGATTTCGCATACATGAAAAAATGTGTATCACCAAAAAGCTATGTTAGCCCAAAATGTTGCTATAGCCATTGAAAACGCAGTGAATATAGCCAACCAACTACACACGTAACAAACAGAAAATTAATAATTGTATGCGACTTGTTCCAATAATGCGCACTATATTATTTTGTGACAGGGAACTGCTTTAGGAGACACAGATTGAGGTCTCCTTTTCCTAGAGAGTCTAGCTTAGAACGATGGAAACTTTCGCGAATTATTACGTTTAAGAATTGAAAGTATATTAGTCCTTATATATAGAACGGAATAATAATAGAAGCAGGCATAGTGAACTAGATTCTAGAATAAATAAAAATGGATCATTTGGTGTTTTAGCAGATGAAACAATCGCCATTAGTGGTATCGAACAATTAACATTGTACCTCAGTTTTGCTGACTATGTTTAGGGTTAATACAGCTTATCTGTTGAGGATTTGACTGGTTCTGGTTTAGCTAATACTTTAATTGATGGATTGAATGCTCTGGGTATTGATACAAAGTTGATGAGAGGCCAAGGATACGATGGTTCTTCACCCATGAGAGGCAGTATAAAGTATGTGTTGCAAAAGTGCAGGAAATATAAACATATGCTATTTATGTGCACTGTACCAACCATTCATCAAATTTATGTCTTAGTCATGTAGTAGTAGTTTAGTTATTCCAATCAGAAACTGTAAAGGAACTGTTAAGCAGGTTATAGTTTTTTTAGATTGTCAGGAAAAGCAGAAAGGATTTTAACAAACATAATTACGATGATATAGATGAAAATAGTAGACGCACCAGACTTTTGACGTTGTGTGAGACATGCTGGGTAGAAAATTTGGTTTCACTCATTCTTTTTGTCCTATCAAGCAATTTACATGGCTTTGCAAGACTTAGCTGTTTCTCCAAATATAAACATTGAAATTTCCTCAAAAGCAAATATTCTTTTGGGTGTACTCAAAAATAGTTCATATATAGCTTGATGACAATTGAAAAAATATTATATATAAAGTCTCACACACACACACACTTAGTACCTACTTGCAACAAATAACCTTTCATCGGTTGGTTATGCTTATGCTTTAAAAAATGAACTTATAGATATGACAGCAAAATTTCCACTCGATATATGCAAATGTATCCACTTTAGCTAAAGAAGCTGATGTTGATATGTCTTTTCTTCGCAAAAATCAGCGACAAATACAGAGAGATAGCTGTGATACAAATAACATAGAAGATTTTTCGATTGTTGTTAGAATGCCTGAGAACATCTTGCCGTGCTTTGCTGTTGCCCTGACAAATGAATCAATCAAATCTACAGTCCGAGCATTTATCAATAAATGGCCAAATGACCTGCGTGTATCTGAATCAGTGTTTGAAGGGGAACTTATTAAGTATTGGAAAGGTACTGGACTGAAAAGTCATGTGAGAATCTTGACAAGACATTCATAGATGCTTTAAACTATTGAACTTCTTCTATATATACTAATATCCAAATATATCTCAAAATGTCCGCTACTCTCCCTCTAACGGTAGCAACTCCGGGACGCTCCTTCTCAAGCCTTGGGAGACTTAAGACTTATTTATGCAATTTTACCTCAAAAGATCGACTGACAGGGGTAGCATTGATAAATTTACACCGTTCATTTATTTCGAGCCAGACGATATCATTAACCGCCTAGGTCGTTCATCTATACTTCTTGATTTTTTTATTTGGGTTAAGTGTTTTATTGAGTTTAATATTGAGTTTAATATTTTGTGTAGTGTTTTTTGTTTATTTATTAATTTTAAAAAATGCTCTATTATGTTTTTTCAAACCCCCCTCGAATGAAAATTCTGCTTACGCCCCTGGCTCTTTCTAAATGTGCAAACCTCATTTCAGTACAATAATGATTGTCGACCTATGTCTAAAAATTTTGAATATTTGTCCACTTTGTGCAATTTTTGTGTACGTCTACGAGAATTACGAGAATACAGGTATGATTCATTCATATATATATATATATATATATATATATATATATATATATATATATATATGTTAAGTTAGATTAAGGTTAAAAGTACTAAGTGTAGGCCACATATGTATAGTTTGCTGATAACTAAACTTACATTCCAGGCGACTACAGATAATCACCCTTCGGGATTCCCAACCGTCAACGCGCACGTCTCGTTGCAGTCGCTTCTCAACCCCTTCATTCGCCTATTGCGTGTGGACGACGAGGACGACACCTCGAGTGCTTTTTATGCAGCTGCAGCTAACCCACTAGGTGTGGACATTTCCATAACTTCCCTCAGGACAGGTGTGTACGTCAAAGGGATGGAGTACGTGGGGTTTACCGTACACCGGCAGCTTTTGGACCTCTGCTTTGCACAAAGGGATGTGTTAAAGGAACTTCCGTTAAGTATAGGGATGGTACGTAGTCAGCGTCTGTAGCAGCAACTGCTCAGTTCACTATCCAGTAATACTAAATCAACATCTATACAGTTACTTGAACTAAAGATGTCGAAGCTACATTTATAATTTCCATTAGTCTCGTTTGTTCAGTTCTGACAGTTCTTGCAGTTTTCAGAACGACAAATTGACAATGAATGAAACCAGAGTTTCAATTAAAGCGTAAAAGTGCATCTTTTACTTATTTAAAGACATGATACCAATGGTACAGCGCGATTTTCAGAGGCAACTGCGCAGTTCATTATTGCAAACAACACAAGAATTTGTGACCAATCGTAAGTAACGTGAATAGGACAGCTCCTGCGAAAATTACATTTATTTATATATTCATTATGTATGGAATCAGCTTAATACCTGAAATGTGAGATCAACAAATCGACTTCAAGTAACGACTATTGATGGGAAAATTCCAAATGACACATCAAATGGAGGACAAATCTAAACACTGAAAATTGCCGCAGTTTCATTGCTGCCTGAATACACTGTTAGTAGGTCGTAGATAACAGCAAAGAAGAGCATAACCAAAGAATTGAGTACAAATTCCTCTCAAGTCCTCAAACTTCCACATAATTTTGGTCTGTAGCCAAAGCTATCAGCCAGAATTACATTACTGTTACCATAATTCACGAGAGACTATCCATTGCCGAAGAAAAACTAAACATCCTAGGACAGGTTTGAGCTGTCGATTCTATTAAAAATTTCCAACGAAGAACTTCTATTAGTGTGAGCTCTAAAATTTCAGAAGTTAAGTTCCATCCCGTAATGTGAAATACATATTTGGAAAATTCTCTGGAATATTAATTTTTTTCTGAAATATGACATGTCGGGTATTTTTACACAAGTTAGACTGAATTTAGTTTCATGAGAGTTCAAATAGCTATCAAATGTACATCATAACATATAACATATAAATGTTTTCTAGGTAATTGCGAATTTTTTGAGCCATACTTTTGTGGTAATATTTGTATTATTTAATTCAATGGGTCAAAAAACATGAATACATAAAATTTTAAAACAAATAAATCGAATTTATATGATAATTTAAGTGGACTATAGTCATCCATCCCGTAAATTTTTTTGAATTACCTGGACAAGCGACGATTTTAATATCGGGCATTGCATATTTATAGCAAACTAACTGATTGAGAGCCTGACATGACGTAATAATCGTTATCATTACCACAATTCCAACGAATGAAAAGAATCATTACAAGTGAAACACTTGGAAGTTGTAGAACCCCACTAAATGTAAAAAGTTGTAAAATTATTTTTCTAAACAAATTGATAAACCTTCCAGTTCATTAATGGTTCCTTTATTCTCGGAAAACAAACAAAGTCACTTTTCTGAAATAGTTTTACTGTAGACTGATATACATAATTACTGAAGTATCGTACATGTGCTAATTCATAATTTTTTCCTGAAAACAATAAAAATCCTTAATTACAATTAAGTTTTACATTCCAATCACGAAATAGCATTGTTCAGTAATAAAATCGGGAACTTCTTGAAACTTTAAGTTAAGTTGATGGTGTTTCGATGAGCACGTGATAATTTCAACACTCATCTCCAAGCGTGGCGCTGCCATTGGGATCAAGGAAGTCATGGTCCTAATACTTAGGCTGTCTTCAAGCGGTGACTGATAGCCCTTACGACATCTGTAAACAAGGGTGAACTGATTTATAACAACATCCTTTGTTCTTCGTGAAAATTTTTACGGCATCATTCATATCAGAAGCTGACAACCGAGATCAAATGTATGCTCTCCAATATACTGTATAGTGGAGAATATACACTTCACATAATGATTACCAATGATAATTTTATTATTAAAATTGGCTTTTAACTTCAAAGTAGGAGTTAAAAATTCATTTTTTAGAACATATATCGATATCATTATTAGCTACAATAAATCACATTATAATATGATAAGTAATCAGATAAGGTGCCTCAGTTTCCAGTTTTATACAGCTGTCTCAAAAGTATATTTTCTTTAGTATGCTGTTTGACGGTGTATATGCCACGAATATTCAATTGAGTTGATTGGGATCCAATCTCAAATGTTACTTAGGCATTTTTGATGAATTACCTTCGCAAATCTCTAGGCTATCTTACATGTAATATGGTATTTAAAAAAATATGAGCATAGGTTATCTAATGGCTTTGCCTTCGAAAATTATTATGGCTGGAAAAGTAAATTCACATAATCGAGTTAGACATTTTCGTATGCACTTTTTCTATAATACAGGATCATATTTAAAGTTACTATTGTCTGAATATATTGTATATCATTTGAAAGTACATAATTATTTGCATAGAACAAACAATCTATAGCCACCACACGCATGAGTCCAATCATCTACGACACACCGTCATGTTTTCATGCAGACGCTGTCAAAGTTATAGGTTTCGACTCAGCTGTGCCATTAATCCTTTCTACAGCGCAAGAAAATATGATGTGCGTAATAGATGAATTGAAATCAAATTTAGGATTTTATAGCTTTATAGAAGCCTGATGCTATCTCTAATTACAAATTCTTAACAGTTTATGAAAAAGATCATTGACTGAGAACCCTCGTGCCTTGGTGAACAAACTGGTATCATTTTAGAACTGTTTTTTCAAACTGATCATTGATATCTCATATATTTTCCATAGGTGAATATTAGTTCTGTCATTCCGATAGAACCAGGAAAAAAACTTCGTAGAACTTCTCTATCATTTTTGCAGATGAAAAATGAAGTGGATACTGGAAACCTAACATTGTGCCCAATGGATATGCAGACCTACATTTTCTAAACCGACCAGCAGCTTCAAAAAAGTTATAAAACTGTAAATACTTAGATTGGCATATTATACAATGTGATTGCTTAGCTAAATGCACATCACATTGTGCACTTTATACAATTACTACTGTGGAACGCGTACTTATTATTAAGTCAATTTTTAACTAATATTCCTGCATTTGGAGGACCGTTTCGATCATGAAATTTGCAAATTTCTGACATTCTTCGTCCCACAAACAAATGTGAAAGGAGAAATGTCTGAATCGCATAATCACTCCATTAAATCATTTTAATGTCCCTTTTCAGCTAAATTGGTAGTAGTACACGCCGTACTTTGCTAGCCACGATAACATTTTGGCTTTGTTATTCAAACACTCTATTTACAACTCATAGTGGCAACATTATGTTAAAAAATCAGCTGAGTAGATCATAAGCAACACGACCACGTATGATGTAGTTGTTGACTGATTACTTTAGGTACATAAAAAATGTACACTTACCTAATATATGGTAACATTAAACGTCGACAGGTAGGTACTTTCTCCGAAGCTGGTTAACTAAAAGACGACGCATTGCTAATACACAACACCGATACATTTAACAGGACTTCGGTTAATTACCCTTGATTGAATACATTGTTGGACCATGAATATTATTCAAATAAAATAGGCGACGTGCAAATTTAGCTCTACCTAACAGATAATATGTGAGCTTAGAATCCGTGAATGTGAAGCTTAATCATATTGTTCAAGGAGAAGGATTATTATCATGTACAATCGTCCCAAATTTTTGTAATTGAATAGTACAAACGTTGTAATAAAAAACAAATGAAACGTTCGGGAAATAGCTTTCATCGGAATGCAAATTATTCAACATATATTTAGTAACGTTACATGTCACGATTTTTTTAGATTATAGTACATGCATTTTGTTGTATTTACATCAGATTATAATAATAATATATATGTCATCATAATATATATATATATATATATATATATATATATATATATATATATATATATATATATATATAGTTAAATAGGTATACTATATTTATACTATATTGTTAAGTTCAATATGATTGATGGTGTAAAACTCATTCTGTGATTATATTCAAGATGCATTTGGCTGATTATATTATATATATATATATATATATATATATATATATATATTAGAAGCAGTCTTTTAGTCTGCTTTAGTTATATATATAATTTACTAATTGTGGTGCAGGCTTATCTTGTCTATAACCACATTTATTCAAATATCTTGTTTGAATGTATACTGCTGATATTGTTATACTTTACTTTTTGAGCTATATCTTGCAAATATGTTGTTTTTTTTGGTTTACTCATTGACTTTAGTATCATATTACTACTGCCGATTGATAATATCTCATGAAAACTAGTATTTGAAAAAACTTCAAGCAATTATTAACTACAAGAAATATCTCCATAAAAAACTTGCTGGAGCTCTAGATTCAGTAAAATAGTCATTGTATCTTGCTTCACATAAACTGTTTCATCGAATTTAGGTAGTATGATTAACGGCTATGGCGTAATCATAAGGAATAGTGTGAGAAAAGAAATGTTCCGAATGTTTGTTCCCTTTGATAGGCTCCACGGATAGAAAAAGTTTTGGTTCAGCCAACAAATACACATACTTTTTTACAATTTTACTATTTTTTCGTTATCTTTTTGTTAATTTTTCGATTAGATATCCGACGTGTAATGGATAGAGATCCTCTTGTATCTGATAATCGATATTTGCAATCAATGGCCAAAGAGGAACAGATTTTTTATATAGAACCAAATAAAGGTCTTAATGGTTTTTACTTTTTGTTCTGGCCGCGCATCTTCGTCACCGTGAGAGG
This sequence comes from Bruchidius siliquastri, assembly GCA_949316355.1. Classification (NCBI taxonomy): domain Eukaryota; kingdom Metazoa; phylum Arthropoda; class Insecta; order Coleoptera; family Chrysomelidae; genus Bruchidius; species Bruchidius siliquastri. The sequence goes on from OX438529.1 coordinate 25,017,276, forward strand.
CGTAAAGGCAGCGGAACCAGGTGCATTAAGCAAGGTAGGATATGCACAATTGAATACTCGTTGAGCGTGTAGTCTACATAGTCAGATGATCTCCCAATCTCACTTGAACTTGTGGCTTATTGGACGGTGCATTAGGCAGGGCAGGATATGCACAATTGAATACTCGTTGAGCGTGTAGTCCACATAGTCAGATGATCTCCCAGTTTCGCTTGAACTTGTGGCTTATTGGGCGACTTTGATAAAGCGGGCGATTTAATTTCTTTATTTTTTTTTTGTATTCGTACTGGGACGTAGTTCCATCAGCCAGACACTACAAGCGCTTGGTCGCACATACCATATAGGTATGACACACACGCACATATTTAAAATACGTGAATTCATATTCCAAACTAACAAATTGAGTCTCTAACAAAAGAAGATTCAGCAAACAACTTTATTGGAACGATAGAGGGATTGGCTCAGGATTAACGGGAACACAAGTCCTCCTCGCCCGGGGGCCCGTCAGGGCATTGCTTCATCTAGGGTCGATTTAATCAAATAATGTGTTGTTATATTGAGCCAATTGGGATTTAAGATGATCAAGCTCTACCAATAGGTTTTCAGTGTCTTTCGTTATAATTCAGATATGATGTTTGACTATGATACACAACTTGCTTTTCTCCGCAAGATGGAGTTTTTGATACATAAATTCGCATTAAGAATTTCGAAAAGAAGACCCAGTGCAGGACTCGAACCCGCATCTCCCGATGTCATGTCGCTCTGGGTCTTCTTTTCAGATTTCTAAATGCGAATTTATGTATCAAAAACTCCATCTTGCGGAGAAAAGCAAGTTGTGTATCACGATTACCTCTGCATAGTGAGAGACTGTGGCTGTTCGATACAAAGAGGTCTGCTGTCAGTAATCGCGGTAGGAGATGTTACCAACCCAAACACTGGCGCTGCGGCACCTCGAGATACGAACGACGCGCGCAGTTTGCAATTCGGAAGGATGGCTTTGTGGGGGATTCTGCCTAACATATCATCCGCGCTCTGTAACGACTGACCAGCTACCAAGTTGGTTCAGTTGGTCAGAGCGCCCGACATGAAAAATTTATAATTTCCAGACAAAAACGATTATTTTCCATTGTAGTGAACGTTTCTACAATTTAATTTTTTAAATACACAATCAATTTTCATTTAACTATTTGTGAAAGAGTTCTATTGAGTTACAATTTATATACGAGTATAGGTACCTAACTTATATAAATACACAATCATTCTACAATTTGACCATCCTACACAAATATTTCAATTGGTGAGTAAAGTTGTCATAGAAACTTAGTAATTGCCTAGTAATTTTATTCAATATCTAGTAGAGAAATCGAATTATTTTCAATCCCTTGGTTGGACACAGTATTTCTTGATTTTAATAGTTATAAAAATACCTAGTATGAACTTTATCAAGGACAAACTAACATCATAAACTATTTCCAGAAGACGCAAAACCTGTTGAATTGGAACATAATACTTTTCTACTACTATACTATGAGAAAATAGGAAATTGCACTATTTTTAAAGATAAACATTTGTTATGCGCCATAGATCATCAATTTTGCTTTTCAGTCATTTCAAACCACAAAACATGTTCAATCACGGGACACCGATACAATAATGACAATTGGTATCAGTGATAGAGTGATTAAGGGGATACCTAAATGCGTGTCGAGGTCCAACTTTAGTAAACCTGGTCACAACATTCATGTGCTTATATATACGCTACTCCGCTAGGTAATAGTATAATATGTAAATAGTGACGTTAGATCCAAAATCGTTTCTCAATTACCTACAAAAAGCTTTAGAAAATACCGCACTGAGCGGACCGCAGACGGGTACCATGCTTTTCGGTAGAGCGCTTTCTTGAACAAACTTCAACAGTTCTGTGAAACTGTCACTAACGGTGTTGCCAAATAACCCGAAATTGCAAGCTAGGAAAGATTGATTTTACCGAATATCGATGAAACAAATTTTTTTTGCCATATTACAATAGATTCAGAATTCTTTTGGTGTTTTGTCTGTCACATAAAATTTAGGATTGTAACCATCCAAAATAATAAAACAAAGAAATATCCATTTTACGCCTATTCTGTCGGTGGCATACGTACGTGAGGTCACTAAGTTAATATCCATGTAGAAAATAACTTGTTATACGTTGATTTGGAGTTTTGAGTGATTTTAATTATTTTCATATTCATTACTTGAGGATACGTATTCATATATCTAAATGTTTTCATTTACGAGTGAGTTTCAACATTTTCAGATTTTACACTTTATAACTGTCACATATAAAAACACATATACGTATAATGCAGAGCCAGCATTACCTCGATTTTTTTCACATTACTATTTGTTGTGATAGATTTCGCATTTGAACATTTGATTTGTTGGCGACACTGTATTTTATGTCTGCTAATGGTGACCTTCCACCCTTCCAGTCCGACAGCATGCAGACTAACAACGCATATATACAATATATATATATATATATATATATATATATATATATATATATATGTTAAGGAATTCGTAGAATGGCACCCAAACATATGAACTTGATATAACAGAGGGCCAAGTGACGAGAAATGCATGCATTTGCGGTAACTCAGATCAAAGAAGCACCTTGAAAATTTTCATTGTAGTTGGATCAGTGTGAATGCAATTTTACCAAGATAAAGTTTTTCATATATGAAATCTCATATCTTCACAAATCCTGACAAAGGTGAGGATAAAAAATGTATCCTTCACATATTGGATTCTTCTCTTTATTCATGAGATGATTGTAAACATCCCAAAGAACATCTGTACGAATTATGTATTGACATTGGAGTTAAAATATTGTTGTAGCGGTCTATCAATTAAAGTAGAGGCACGCCTAGTTATAGCTTGTCTGATATCGGTTATATCTTCACTGATATTCTATTCTATAATATTTTTATAAAACTGTGTGGCATTCAGGTTTGGCAGTTCTTAATACAGGTCTGTTCGACGATGATTTAAATATAAATCGAAAGGCGTCACTGGAAGAAAAATACTTTCATTTGTAAAACTTTGTGTTAAGAACACAATTATTTCATCTACATGGTGGATGAGTTACACCAAGTATGCATCTACAATCTACATGAAATAATCTACCACATTTTTTTTCAAAAATTTGAAATAAGGTTGAAAATGTTTAGACGGGTTCCATTGCAGTACAATATATATGTTAGTGGTTTTTCGATAAATTTACCGTTAGGTTAAGGGAGCATTTTTTATTAAAATTTGTGTTCAGCGAAAAAATGTAGTATTTTATGAAATAATAGAGATACTGTATTATTCGTAGGATAATTTTATGGAAAAACAGTCTCGGTTCAGGCCACGTTTATCAACGTAAACCTTCAAGAATGATAACTAGTAGTGTAGTTCGTGCAATGTCACTTCATGCCGTCTCAATTTGAGCTGCGCAAAAATATACCTGGTTTAGTTCCACTTGATTCCATTTTCCTCAAAATAACAAGACATATTTCGTACCATCATCTCTACAATACTTGTTTTCCGTTGGGAATGTTTTAATATAGGTCATTGAATTCGAATTAAATTCATTATTGTTGTTTCAATGTTTGTGTTTGGATCCGGTCCTGCTCCTTTACGTGCAAAGCAGCAGAATTACATAGCTCTTCAATATATTCTATTTTATCAGTGTTATCATAAACATATTTAGTACAGTGACACGACAGTTCCATTAGCAAATGATACCAAGTAGTAAATATTAGACAGTTACATTCGTAGAGTTTAATAACATTCATTCCGTAAAATTTCGATTACGTTACCACTTCAAAAACAGTTGAGAAGTTCCATCGTCGTCCGTGCAGCAACAGGACCGTACTCGACTACGGCTATGCTGTCCAGGAAAGTGAAACGGAAATAAATCAATTCAAAATGTCGGCATCAAATAACCATATTGAATCACCTAATAAAGTAGCTCGCGGATCATATTCCAATGCAGTGAACAAACAACACACCTTCAAACACCCTACTAAAAATCAAGCAATAGTATTCAATGCAATAGATGGCGCGAAGCTGCAAGATTATTTACGAACTCTAGGACCCATCGTTAATCCAAGCAACATACTATTTTGTTCAAGAATCTCAAACAACAGAATATGTATATATCTTACAAGTACTCAAACTGTGGACAAATTCTTAGACAATCCGGGAGAAATTGAAGTCAACGGTGAAATATTAAAAGCCCGCCGACTAGTATCACCTGCAGACCGACTAGTACTATCTAACGTGTGTCCAACAATTCCTCACACGGTGCTTAAGGACGCGTTGCAGCCATTGGGATTCAAAATAATATCGCCCATAACATTTCTGGAAATTGGGGCTCCACTTCCTGAGTATAAACATATTCTAAGTTTCCGACGCCAGGTGTATATTTCTCCACATGAATCAACTGAAATTCCAGATTCCATAGAATTAACATACGAAGAACTAACCTACAGAGTATTCCTCTCCTTGGAGAGTGAAAAATGTTATAAATGCAAGCTACCAGACCACATTGCTTCCCGCAGTCCATCTCAACCTTCACCCAACGAATCAATCAATCAAAACGCCGCAGTGAAAAACCCAGACACCCAATCTACTTCAAATAAAAATATCAAGAAATCTAACACTATGCCCGCCACGTCTAATCAACAAACTATTAACATAGCACCAGAAACACCATACATACTGACTAATGAAACAATTAGCAACAAACGAAGTTTCTCAGAAATAAAAACGCCAACACCTGAAGCAGCACCTACAAGTGAAAACCAGTCAGAACCATTATTTGTGACACCCAAAGTAACGCTTCCAAAAAAACGAAAATCTGATATGCCATCATCATATATACTGGACACTTCTATGGAACCAATCAGAGTATTCGTGGAAAGTACCACATCTCGCTTTATTTTAAGTTGCGATCAGCTAAAGAGCCTACTTGAAAACACCCATGGAACCAAGGACGTTATAAACACCATTCAGGATTACACTCCAGACATGAAAGGATTAATTGAAATGCTCTTTATAATATACCCTCATATAACGGATAGGACACTCAAAAATCGATGCACAAGATTAAGAAAAAAGCTTGAGAGACATCTGGAGAGTAATCCAATCGACTCTTCTGATGCTGCCTCTTCAGTAGACTCGCCATCCTTTTAAATATAAAAGAAAACCTACAGGATCTAACAACACAAGGAAAATCTATCGCTTTCCTTTGGGTTCCATCACACACCAATATACCAGGCAACGAAGAGGCTCAAGAAAATGCAAGAAGTGCAGCACGTCTGAAAAATCATTCCAACTTAAGAATACCATTTTTTTATATAAAAACTTACCTCAACAGCAAGAGCATGGATTCGTGGAACAGTATTTGGCGACACGAACCATCCAAGCTGCTCGAACTGAAACCATCAATGGGACCCTGGAAACCTGTTACCAGTAGTAGAGGGCAGCAGGTGATAATAACACGTCTAAGATCATGACATGCCATACTCACCCACGAATATCTCATCCGAGGTGAACCAGTACCTAAGTGAGACATATATGAAGTGACGCTTTCGGTATAGCATTTACTGAGGAAGTGCCCATTATTTGAAGTGCAAAGACTAGAAAACGATATTTTAAGAAGTTTCAAATATGTCCTTGGACCACAATGTCATATACACAATTTACTTAAATATCTTAAAACCATAAATGTACTACACAAATTGTAATTATAACCGCCGCTAATAACCAATAGATGGATGCGGCTTTACATTCAAATAAAAAAAAATGTTTGTGCTTACCTCAAAGCTTTTTGATTTAGTCTGGTTAAACATTTACGCGGTAGCAAAACATTTCTAAAAAGATAAGGATAATTCCTTAAGTGATTCTAAGACCAAAAATAAATAATATAAGTATATAAGCATAGCTCTAATCAGGGGTTTATTATTGCCTAAGAAGCCTGGAGTTTAGGCGCAAAACTTTTGGTGGGTGCAACATTCTTAGTATAGAACGTGGGGAATATAATGAAAAATAAACTCTAGCGAACAAATTGGGCAAAAGCATTAGAAAGAATTAAAGAGCTTTTTTGGGTCTATAGATTTTTCGGAGTGGGTTAACGTCCAAAGCAAGGTGAAATATTATTAGTAGAAAAGTGTTTTTGATCTTCTGGTTTTTCGGTGGGCGGTATAGATCTACAAAGGAGCACAGATTTTATGGAACTTGGGCCCTGGGCGGCACAGTCTCTAGCTACGACACTGAGGGGCGTAAAGATGGTAATCTGGATTAATAAGCCACCAGATCTGCTAACGCCTCCTTCTCAAGGTACAGGGTATCGAACTTTTGTGAAAAAATCGTTTTTCGTAAAAATCGTAATAGCATTTGAGACGATTTTGTTGAAAGTCGGCATTGTCATTTATATTGAAGAAGAGCTAGTTTAGTCCTAACTAAATTAAAAAAACAAGTCCAGTGGTATCACGGGGTCACGTTAACTATCATTTTTTCAGTCTATTAACTCTAGTCTTAGAAATAATAAAAAATATGCTAGAGAAAAAATTACCCAACTCAATGAAATTTGTCCTTTTTTGTTATCCATGGACATTCAATAGTGATTTGATTTATCACATCAGTTTTCTTTTGAATTTTTAGATCAGATTAGCTCTTTCCGATAAAAGAAATATACACAAAATGTATAACATTGATAAATATCTAATTTTTAGAAAAAGTCAGTCTGTCAATTTACTGTTAAAGTGACCACTAAACGCCAAATTAGCCACTTTCTACCATGAATATAGCCGCTGTATTTCTTCAAAATCGGTATTCCGAAAAAGTTTTTTTTTTAAATTCTCACCTTATAACTCGGAAACGAATCATCACCGAACCTATATTCATATGAACTTTCCCTATACGAGTAATGATGTACCGTTTTCTCTGCTCATAACACTATATCGTAAAAAGTGTTTAGAAGAACAAGGATTGTCGCTATAAATCAGTTCACTCTTGTGAACAGATGTCGTAATAGACATCTGTCGCCGCTTCAAGGCAGCCCAAGAGTTAGGACCTTTGAGTTCGCCAGTTGCCAATGGCAGCGCCATTTTGCTCGACGCTTGGAGATGATTGTTGACGTTGCTATCACACCCTTGACTGGGTTACGTATATACCACCCAATTGCTCTGTACATTTCCACCGCCAGGCAATACTGATGACTCTAGGCTAAAGTTCTTATGCATAGTGGAGAGCATACACTTCATGTATTTTGTTGTTTTTGTTTTATGTAGAGCTTTTCTGTTTGAATTTGCTCAGCTTCTGTTTTAAGATATATATTGATTCACCATCTTTTCATTGTGCTTGGAATCGCCTGGGTTGATCTTATGTATGTCTAAAAGTTTGATTAGCCATTATTATTATTATATTGTATTGCAAAAAAGAAGTGCTGCACGGGCTCCAATACACCCGCCGCTATTCTATTTCCCAGCAACTGCTCCTCACCTCGTGAGGTAAGCAATCACTGGGTCCATAAATCGTGCGTCCTAAGCTGGTGGAGCAACCGAGGGTGACTGCTTTCTGAATCCTTCCGGGCAAGATGCTTGCAAATGCATTGCATGTCGGTTTAAAGCAGAGAGCACCTAAGGATTCAATGACAATTACTAGCAGACTAACAGTATGGTCTTTCAAAAGTCTGCGAAGTTGGCTGAAGAACTCCTGATACTTGGCCCGTTTCTCCTCCTCCTTCAAGACGATGTTCATCTTGGCAGGAGCCAAGAATTCAATATCGAACATCTTATTTCGTTGGTGGTCGAGGAGGATCATGCCGGGCTTATTAGCTTGCACAGTATATCCGCCATTTCTCGTTCTCGGCCACGGACTCAATATCCTCAGTAGCTTAGCTATACCGTAGGAGTGTCTCAAATGATAGCATTCGCAGTGCTGCGTTATGCTGATAGACGTGAAGAGTGCCAGCGCACACCCTACACGCGAATAGCCGATGAATAAGCGTCTCTGGCGCCTGTCGGCACGCTATGCAGCTGGTATCGTGTACTGTTATCCCCATAACTCTGCTGCGATATACTAAGATGTTGAAGACACCATCCTAGTAAGCCATTATATAGCCTCCAGTTCCTGACTTCAACCCACTCGACCTTAGGAAAGAAAAGGTCAACTGCTAGGACAATCCAAGCTCTTCTAGATGATTCCATGCATGGGCTTGTCTTTGTGAACCCTTAGAAGGAAATTGTCTTCAGCAGTTTTGATGAGGGTTTTAAGTTGGGCGGGAGCCAGCTTTGTGATGTACTGCTGATTCTACCGCTTGAAGTGTATTGTGATCCTAAGTTATTCGGTTGCTCTGCTTTCTGCCCTAAAAAAGGCTACTCCACTTTGCAGGCTGTGGCCAGTACCACTCTGCTATGCAGATGTCTTGGAAAGTGCTATCATTGCCAAATAACGTACAGTCTAATTATGTAAGCAGTGCAATTTTTTTAACCATCCTAGCGCACTTAGTAACTTATCTTTTTCTTCCAATATTTCTACAAATAGGTCATCACGTAATATTTTATTCATTCCATTTCATATTTAACATACATATAGTTAAATATGTAGAGTTTATGTTTAGTCTTTTAATATATCTATTCTAGTTATTGATCCTAGCAAACAGACGTCGGAAGAAACGCCACGGTTCCCGCTGGTAAAGAACAAGGATAAGGACTTCAAATTTGTATATCCTTTCCTAATTTCGAAGACAATGTATGGATTGATAGGTGAAACAAAAAACATAGCAAGGTCAATGACGGAATTCTTGTAGAAACCCGAACCGCAGCTCCATCAAAACGTCTTCTGAAGGTTACAAAGTTTTCAGAGTTTAATGTGGAAGTAGTACCTCATGGAACTACATCTACTAGATGCAAGTCGGAAAAAGTATGTGTGTGTGGGAGGAAGCCACCTGAAGTTACACCATGTGAGGTACCACCAATTGCAATTCGGCTACTTATCCAACTCTGAACAATGCCCAAGTTCAAATAGGAGTATGCCATTCAAAAAATCAAAGTTACAGGAAAAAATTCGTATTTTGAAGCGAAGAACAAAGTTTTTGTCCAAACGCCTATTTTAAACACATCATATGTTGATGCTGCTCGCTCCACAAGGTTGTTGGTCAATACTTACCTGAACATTTTCTCGATGAGGATGCAGCGCGAAAAGTCCTTTAACTATGATTTCCATTGAAGAGGGGTCGCGAGGCTCTAGGGGAGCCTGCTTACCTCGTCGTTTCATTACTATTTTGAAACCGAGGCCCCATGTGTATTGATGTGTATGTAGATTATATCTTCACAGAGCTTTTTCCAGCAGAGAGTTTTGCTAGTTGTTATAGCTCTGCGAAGTGCTCTTTTTGCCTCTATATAATGTTTTTGTGCAGTTTCATCCAACGATCTCCTTCTACTTCTCTGCATAAGACGACGGAGCTGCAACGCATATCTGCTGAGCTCAGCAATTTCATCCGTCCATCAGTAAGCAGGCTGTCTTCCTGCAACATACGCCCTTCGTGGCATTGGAGCATTACATCCTTCACAATGAGTTCCATGACTTGACGGACTGAATCTTGTGTATGTTCTACATTTTCAATGGTAGGCACCTCTCTTGCCTCGTCGAGAGTCCGTAACAGCAGAGCTCCGTTCAGTTTAGTTACATTCCAGCCTAGCTGCGTCGAAACATTTCTTCTAAATGCAACGTTCACGTTGTTGGTAATTTCGAATTACATATACTGATGGTCACTACCAGTGTACTCTTCGAGAACTTGCTATCTGTCTACACGCCTTGCGATTCAGGGCAGTTCTAAATAGATATCAATGATCGTGCCATTGTACCCCCGTCGATGAAAGGTCGGACTCGTACCAGAGTTTAGAACAGTCAAGTCGAGACTTTAGAACAGCTGCGCCTCTCTGAGACGTGTTTTCCATCCCCCACTCTAACGCATTTGCGTTGAAATCAGCTGCTACATTTTCTCCCAGCTTCGTCTCCCAAAGTGTTTAATTTGTGCTGGAGCACTTCCAAATGTTCATTAGGAGACAAGTAACAACTAACAATTTATTGTAACATCCTCGATCTTGATGCAAACAAAACCGTCACCGCGGCCGAACTCTTGAACAGCCACTGTGCGGCCTCGTGTCCAGGCGGCTGCCGTATTTGTATTGTATGTGTACCTCGGCCAAGAGCAGTGTGCTGGTACTGCTCGCTAACGATGACTATGTCAGCTTCGTGCTCGTAAGCTATATGAGACAGCAGCTCTTGGGCCATCCTGCAGCGTCCTAAATTAATTTGAAGTAGAACGACCATCACTTCATGTTTTCTAAGGCTTCCCTATTAGGTCCTTTACAGTCTCGGACAACATGTCCATAACCGTGACAACGGAAGCATCTCGGTGGTTACAGTTTTTGTTCTATGTGGCACTTAAGCCAACCTACCTTTACATGGCCTACTTGTATAGCTTTTTTAGCAGCCGTCAGGTTTACCTTCGCAAAAGTTATGTAGCTACCGCGGAAATCTCTTTTCGAGATGGAAATGTTTATTTCATCTGTATCTCTAAGTAGGTTCTGTAGCACTCTCCTAATGTCTTCGATCTCAGTGGCAGCGTCAATCCCTTTATTCATTATTACAGATCTCGGGACAAGCTGTCGTACTGCGCCTTTGTCTGAAACAGCTGCTCTGATTGAAGCCTAGAAACTGTCTCAGTCATTAGGGTTGGCTACTAGCTCGACCAAAACTTCGCGAGCTTTAGTCTCACGAATAGCCTTTATTCTGACGCGAAATGTGTCAAGGTTAACGCTGCTTCGAATGCATCTAAGGATTTCCTTTTTCTTTCTTACCTGTGGAAGTGAAGCTCTCATTGGAATGGAAGGAATGGGGTAACAAAGGTGAACTGTTCACCTGAAGACGATTGAAGATAGCACATCAATCGAAACGTCGTGATACTCAAAATTTTATAGACAATGGAAGTCCGAAATCAAACTTTCGATATATCCACCCTGTCTACAAGTTTCAAACAACACTCAGCAAGTATTGGGGGCCAATGCATGTGCCCCTTGCTCCCATCCTCGCGAGGCAGTCTGCTTTCTCGTTACCTAGTACCCCGCTGTGACCAGGGATCCACATGAGGGTCACGTTATTGGATTGGGCTGAGCGTTGGAGCGCTGCGCTGCATTCCTGGACCAGTGGTGATCCGAACCTAGGAGATGCTACCGCTCTCAAAGCTGCCTACTATCGGAGCATTTATAGATGTCCTGTTCCTTGCACTGTTGTACTTCTACAGAATATGTCACCATTAGGATGGCAAATATCTTCGCCAGAAAAACTGACGTGCGGGTTCCCAGCGCTACGCTTGCCCTCATGCCTCTACCTTCCAGGCACATTCCCGCAGCACTGAATCCCATGTCTTTTGAACGAGATCCGTCGGTATACCATACCATGCTGGGGGCGGAAATCTTCTGTCCCATCCACTCTTCCCTAGAGGGAAGAGCGATTGAGAATCTCCTATCGAACCTTATCCTATCATTGGCCCTTGCTACCCTCAGTGAGGAAATGGGAAGGTAGCTTTCCGCCACCTCCTCAATCCTGGTGTGCCCAAGAATTTACTCGAGATTAGCACCGGGCCGTCGTCTACGTAGGCTTGTGAGTATAGCCCAGCAGCGCTGATCTTTTCCAGGAGGCCATCAACCTCTCCTAGAGAAAAGGCAAAGGCTCCTTGCACTCCCAAGGCTACTTCATTGCGGTGTAGAGCTTTTTCGACATTCTCCAGTAGAGCGTGTAAGGCGGACTCGGTGGAGCGGCCTTGTCTGTAAGCATGATAGTTATGGTATATAGGGTGTTCCACAAAAAGGGCACCTTGCACCAGATATCTGTCGATGTTCTTGTCCAGTGCCTTCATAAGGAAAGGGGTAAGACTAATAGGTCGAAATGATTTCGCTAGCGAGTAGTCTGTTTTCCCTTCACTGTCAGATGTAATATCACGAATCTGCTGCACTTGAATCCTTTTTGTTCCATAAAATGCACCTGGTCTTATTTCGGAGAATTCCATTGCCAGTTCGATCTGTATTATTTTTTATGTTATAAATGCATGATGTTCTCGGATGGGAATAGTAATGTTTGGTTAGGTTATGAAAAAATAGTAATAATAAACGATAATGTTTTGATAGCTTCTGATTAAAAAGTTAACATTAAATCATATAAAAAAATATTAAACCTACTTTCAAGCAGCAAAAAATACTATTTTATACAATAAATGCACGCCTAAAAACAACACAAAGGTGATATCTGTATCTGAAACTGGAATCTTACTTGTGAAATAGAAGTCACACGTTAGATGGCGTCACTTAAATCAAGATAGGAATGTTATGTTCCGATTTGGGAACCGCATGCAATAGAGGGTTTAGCTAAATTGTACACCTAATTGCAAAAGTGATCACTGTGAGCGGCTGTAAATTTCATGTTACTATCAAAATGTGCCAAGTCTCAACCCCAAGGTAATAATTCGGTATGTGACTGTGAGCTTGATATAATTTGTTTGAGTGAATATTGGCTTTCCGAAAGGGTCTCAAAATATGAATTATTTCCATCAATAATAAGAGTGTATTTAGATCAGATATCAATTTTTGTGTCACTCATCTATCCACGGCTGGTGGAACTCTAATTGCTATGTAGGAACTCTCGAAGGACCTTGCACTGCATTCTGTTTCCCACATAAATTAAACTGCTTGATTTCTTTGTTAACACTTTATATTACCACAAACACTCCTCTTAATACAATTATATACAAAGATTGAATTTATATTTTCGGACAAATTAATGTGCATTGCACATCCGATGATCCGTTCTTCTTCAAACATTGACGCCGACTTCGACTATGATAGGTTTGCGTCTGCGCAAATGAAAATGGAAACATGGCTGAATTCAGGACCGTACTCTGCTGGAACTCTTAATTTCTAACAGCTATAAAATATACTTTCAATTTTTGTTCCGTATATGTATCTAAATTTTATTCAGTTTTTCCTTTTATTGACATAATTTCGTTAACCAATTAACGGCCAAGCAAATAAAAAGGCAGGAATTTAAAGAAACGTTTATTGAATCTTATTTATAGTACACAAATCAAGAAGATTTTTAAGTAAAAAAAATATATTACTGATAGTTTTGACAAAAAATCAGGGTGCGTAAACGCATCTTTGGCCGAAACCAAAAAAAAATCAATTTCCAACAAAAGTTTGTAATTAGCGTGATTCTGTCATTCCAAAGTCATGACGATTGTTCTGAGATGCATAAGAATGGGAAAAATTTAAAATACTCTCGATCACTTCATAATCGAAAAACAATGAAAATATTCCATAAGGGACATGTTCTGCTTTGATATTCTCTAAATATCGTTCCGAATCGTAAAAGGGGGCCGTGGTATACGTGACCTCTCCTGTCATTTTCCCATTTGGACAAATACTAGAGTTGGCTGATGTTGTCTCTCGACAATCGGCTTCAGCACGCTTGGCTAATTCGCTCAAAGGCATATCTTCCGAATCGCAACTGTCAATATTTTCTAGCACCATATTAGGAGTTTCATCATCATTTTCTCCGTCCATCTTGCTACTGCGTTCTGAATTTATTGGTTCTACCTCATAAGATCCCGCTATGTCTGTCTCCAAAATTTCTTCACCGATAATATTTTCGTCAAGATCCTCCTCGTCCGTAACCTCATCTGCTGGCGGCACATAAATGACGTCGATAGAATCAGCTTCTTGGCAGTCCATGTCTTCGTATATCAAAGCAAGAAGCTCTTTAGTAGTCACTGGTCTTCTCATTTCCCAGTCTAAAAACTTGCTAAAACAATGAAATATAAAATGATGAAGCCAATCTACACAATCAAGAAAAGTATCTCTTACCTCATTCTGATCAAATATCATCAGAAATTCAAACAACAAATATCGCTGCACAATCTAAACTTGCACATCAAACACCACCTTATCCTGTCAAGGCGAAACGTAACACTAAACAACGTTCAAATAAGATTCAGACGATATCCAGGATAGGACTTTTACCTGTCTCAACTTGTAAATAGACTATAAACGAATACTCTTTATCGGCCAAAGGTAAACGCATCCTCTACATAAACACGATAATTTTAGCAATTTAAAAAATGAATATTGAACCAAATAGCTAAGGTTTTAAGTGTATATACGTCTTAGCTATGTTTTAGACAAAAATATATTATTAGTGCATGTTGAGTAAGAAAAATGAATGTTCGTAATATCTTTTTTTAACAAAAAAGCGATATTTTCAACTATGCAAAATTCGCCGATAATTCTTGGATTTTAAAGAACCCCTATCATAGCATAACTAAAAAAAAATAATAAGGTTCATTTATTTGCAAAAAAAATACATAACAGAAGGTTGCGTTCACGCGCCTTTGGCTATTAATGGGTTAAGTTGAATTTATATAAGTCAACTTTCATCATTTTTACAAGCTATACACTATCATCTGGGAGTGCAGATGATTTCTAAACTTTATATAGATGCTTTGGATACTTTCCATCAAAGCTTCACATTGTTTGATATTATCATATGTGGAGACTTTGATGTACCTGGACTTAACAATGCTATAAATTCATGCAAAACCCAGTATCTGATTGATTTATGTCCATTTACAAATTTACATAATTTCAATGATGTTGTTAATCCTCAGGGAAAACTACTCAATTTGATGTTATCTCTTTTAGATTTGACGATTACCAGAGATGATTTGCCCTAGGCTAGAGAATATATCTATCATCCACCTCTTCATTTTACATTTTTAGGTCAGAATGTTACATGTGAGTTCCCATTCAATAAATACCAAAATACCCTCGTATAACTTTCGTCGAGCTGACTTTCCTAAAATGTAGAATGCAATTGCAATCATTAATTGGTCTGATTTGAACAATTTCAATGATGCTAATTATGCTTGTGAATTTTATAATATAACATTCTCCAGATATTGCATAAAACTACTAAAAAATCTTGTTACAAGTCTCAAAAGTACCCCATGAAAAGAAATATACGGCTAAGGATTTCAAACATACAGGTATATACTACTATACTACTATAACGATAAAATTATCGCACTTCAGACTATTATCAAAACCCAAACTAACACTGCTTGCTCGGCTTATTTGCAAGATACTCGATTAAATATAGTGCAAGATCCAGGGAAATGTTTGACATTCGTCAATGCAAAGAAGGGTAGGAGGTCAAGAATTTCAGATATCATGTCATTTACGATTCGCCTAAAAAATAGCCAATAGTTTTGCTTAACTCTTTTTTCCCCCGTTTTTCGATCGAAATCATCAATGGTCTTAATTTGGAGGAAATCAGTGACTGCTTACAGCTTAAAAAAATAACTGAAAATGATGTTATACTCGCAGCTAGAGAACTAAGATATGAAATGATGCTCTCCTATACTTTTCTACAGATTTGAAAAATATCTAGAGTATGTCTTGTTTTAGTGGTGATTCGTCTGACATTGATAATTATTTATCCACAGATTGTCATTTTGTGTAACTCCAGAAAATTGTTTGATATCATTGTCTATGAATATATGTATAGCTTCTTCAAGCCATAATGGAAGTTAGAAGCAAGCTGAAATACGCTTCGCTTATTTGGGTGCTCTTATAACATAATACGACTAGCAAATTGGAATCTGTTCAACGCAGAGCACTGAACTATTTTTTCTTTAAATGTAATGGATTCTACCCAAAAAGAGGATTCAATCAAAACATTTTCCTATTCCATTTATTTTTAATTCACTAGAAGTGCGCCGAAATATTTCTGCCTTATTCAATTTGCTCAATAATAAATCTGACTGTCTGTATATTTAAGGTAGCTTGAGTTTTAATGGCCGCTGCTGTAAAAAAATTAGTACGAGATTTTCCGTACCAGCGTTCTATTCAAATTCCCCGTTCACATAAGGGGTATTCAACACTTATTGCAATAACTGTGATATATTTGATAACAGCAAACCTCACCGTATTTCACATTTTTTAAAGGGTAAACCTTGGGGCTTTCAGTGAGGTGCCTACTTTTGCTAATGTAGGTTATCTCCAATAGCATTCGATACTTGTTACTTCAGATTCAGTTGTTTACAGCCAATCAGAAAATCCAATTGACTTTGGAAAAATGAAAGTATAATAAATGTAATGCCCTCGCTGGATGGGCAATTGTGGTATTTGTTTCCTTTGAGTTCTCCATCTGCATCAATAGCGGTGGTAACAAGATCTCCTTTCTCATGGATCTTGTGATCTGGCATTATTCTACACTTAAACAGTGCAAACAGAGCCTTGTCTGTTGAGCTTGCCGTAGCCAATAGCTTCATCTCCATAAGATTGTTTGTCACCTCTAAATAAATGGAAAAAAAATTAATGATATCTAATTTTTTTATGATAGAAGACGGCTACTAACCTTTGAGTTTTTACATTTCTCACATTGGCTTGGATAAAGTCTATACTATGACAGTAATATTGGTCGATCATTTCCTGACCCGCTTTCGGTAAATTAGAAGAATCAGCTTTTACAAAATTGTTTTCATTACCAACAAACGTTCGGATAAGACACAAACACAGCATACAAAATGTAAATAAGCATTGTTTTTGGAAGTTGGTCAAAAAACTTCGATTTATGGCTTGAAATACTCCCAAACGGTCACACTTTTTTTGTTAATCCTCACAAAATCTTCACATAATATTTAGTGAATTTTAACCTCACTACTGATGGTTCTAAATATTTTTTTCACGAAATACCAAAGAATTTGAGGAATAACCTAGAAGTAACTAGTAACCTGTGAATAGCAAGAATTCTCATTTTAAATGGCAAAAATACAAATATTCTGCAGATGAAAGGATTGCGTATTTAACACACAGTTTCACAAATAAAACTCTTTTTCTTGGTATCAATAACGTTATTGTCTGTAAATGCAGCAATTAAGGTACATTGTTGAAAGATCCTTTGAGTCAAAGTCAAGGAGTTGTGATTGAACATATACGCATACGCCAAGTCTTCGTCTGAATCAGGTGTAATAAGGCATATCCAGGTTATATAAAGCAATGTTCGTTGGTGACGAACCGACCTGTGTCTCTGATTTCTCATTTCTGCCTACAGATGCTGATGGAATAAGTTTATGCTGAGACCCCGCACCTTCGTGAAATCGACTCTGAACATATTTCTTGGCCCTTGGGCCTGTCGCCAGAGCGAAGTTGCTGCAGAGACTCGCTGTTGTTTGTAGCCATTTGTGAAGTAGCAGCACATTTAAATGCCCAAGCCTCGCTCCAAGGGTTTTCTGGGTCACCTGGCTCCCGAAGATTTAAATGGCCAGGTATTTTACCTCCGAAAGTTATTGATCTTGGAAGCGTCATTGAACATTTAATTTTAAGGTGTCCCTGACAACTATCCCCCTAATATCTTTAATCGCCAGGCAAGATCTACAGCAGCAGGATTCTCTATGGCCGCTACTGCCCGGAACAGCTTGATAACATCAAGAAAAATGAATGTAGATAGTTACATTCTATTTATATTCAGAATGAAAATCCGGGGCAGGCAATTTATGTGGATTAACTAAGGTCTTTTTTAGGGTTGGATTTTCACTTACACTATTTGTGGAAAAAATGAAAGCTAAAAGTGATGTCGCTAAAAATGTACTGCTTATGTCATTAATAATGTTTCAGCTATTATGAAGGGAATACATATGCATGTGTATCAAACAACACTACTCGCGGGTTGTTCCGTCGTGTGGATGATTTTTTATGTGCTAGTGTTAGTGGTGCAGACTATTAATTGAATGGTTGAAATATGTAGTCAAACTAAGAAAGTCAAGTATAACTTATTTTAACTTTACTTAATCAATCATAGCAGTAATTTAGATTTAACTGTCTGTGCATTGTAGAAATGAATAAAAAATGCCAACTCGTGTGATATTGGCTAATTTTTATACATGAGATGTGTAATTTAAATTATTTCACCCAACCTGATCACGGTTGCTTCAGAAAACTGTTGTGGAAGGAGTGAGCAAGAGACATCGTTATATAAAAATTAATTTTAATAGAGATTATCATTGAAATTGAAGATAATGCAGCAACTTAGATGGGCCAGTTAGTCACTTGCTACCTTATATATCAAAAACGTGCCGGAAATCAGTGAAATTAGAACTGGTAAACGTTTCAACAGAGCGGTTTTTAAAGACAAAGTATTAGATAAAGTATTATTACACGCCGTTAAAAATGACTGCATCATTTTGGATTGAAAATGACGATTCACTGCCGTTATTTCATCGGAAATAGGAGATGCTAAAATCATATATGGCATCCCATTAAATCATTTCAAAATTATTGTTATAACCATTCTATAGCACATTAATAAACATAAACTCGGACCCCATAAAATGCACCTATCATCAAAAAGGGAAATTTATGTATTCGCTGTAGTTAAAAAATTAATGCATTCAGATAGCACGCTAAACAAGTTCATCAGATCGCTTGCTATATGGAATATATCTTGTACTATGGAGCATCAAAAAACTATTGTCATTGCAATAAATTTCTTTTAACTAAAATATTTCACAAAATTTCAAAATTATATCCTAGATAGGATTGATAGTAGGCTAGATTTCAGAACTCTAGTATTGTACATATGATAGGACTAGTTAGTTATTTGGCAAGTAATCTGGGTAGCCTTGTTAGCAGTCAAATCTGACAGTCCGACGATGATTTAAATAGTTTTATTTGTGAAACTGTGTATTAATCACACAACTTTTTATCTGCTTGATGGAAGAGTTTCACTAAGTAAGAGCATCTACAATCTACATAATTATTATTATATATTATATATCATACTAATTATTATATGGGAAAAAATTTACAAAACTGAACAACAAATAATACATTTATATTGGAACTTAGACACTTCGAACAATAAAACAGCGTTAATTTAATTATAATACCTACCTATTTGTTGCTACATTCTAATCTTTAACATGAACCATGTTAAATACTAGTTAAACATTAATAACATGGGAAATTAAAAACGTTGATGCTTATCCAAATACTTCAATATGTGCATACCGCTTCTATTACTCTGAAAGCGGAAAGCTCAATTTTGTTTTATTCCAGACTTTGGTGTTGTTCAACTTCCATTAATCATGATTACTAAAATATTTATGATTAACACTTTATCAATACTTGGCAGTCTCACTAAATTGTGTAGCATGAAACTATTACCAATCTCAGAGAGAAGTACACCGTTCATCTCCAAGATTATCGAGCAATTCGGCGATTATGAAACTTACGTAATGTTCGACAAACTTACCATAAATTTGATGAAAGCTAATTATCAGGGAGGATCGAGGAAAGTGTCTGTTTTCATTAACACTGATATCCACTCCAGCACCAGATGTCACTATGGCAGCTCACGGAAGCTACACACATTTTTTTCAGGTACTTATATCATATAGTGACAAGCAAATGCCAAAATACCTAGTTTTAAATTGTCTAATTCGTAGGAACATTCGATAGATCATGATAGATTAGAGATACATATAAATCATGCGTTGATAGGCCAGTGTACTTCATTTTAGCGCTACATTTTCAAACAAAGAACATCTGATTTCACTCTAAGCCAATTTACTTGATGAAAAAGTTATGGTTTATTTAAAAAAAAAACATATTTTCGATTCCAATACTAATACTAAAAATACTATAAAGGGAAATATAATTTTCTTCACAATCAATATTTAAATGCTTTTCTAACAAGTATTCCATATTTTTTAGTAATGTTATAATCTTATCTTGGGATTCCCCCCCAAGTAACTCATTTATTTCGCATCGCCATCTTAGTCGTATGTCTGTTTCCGCGCCTCTTTTTCCTTGGATTTTATTTGTATCAATGATCTGTTAAAAAGTTGGGGTTGGGACTATTGTGAGAATCTCATACAGGTGTACAGGTATTGATGTGTGATACTTAAGTTGTGACTAGGCTCCATTACCGTTGCTGGACGTATACCTTCTGGCCTAAGTACAGGTACATTTTTTATACTTTGTTTATCTGTACAATACCTTTCAAACTTGAACTAGGTAAAAAACATATGACGCCGAGAAAGGTAAGAAAGATGTTACATTGGTACAGTTTCGATTTTTTTGTTTTTGTTTTCAGCGTGAAGAAACAGTGATGAAGTTGAACTATTCGCGCCAAGAATAAGATATGCTTCAGTAAACATTATAGTGTTCTTATGTGTCCGATGTTCTCTGTTTTGTGTCAACATTATCATATGCTCAATTTAAGATTTTGGTATCCTCACTTCCAAGAACTTCTCAGAATTGAATTGAGAATATTCACTTAAGTTAATTCTATAAGAATAGAAATACAGTATTTTTTTATTATTATAGCTTTGCGCATGTATGAAAATATGAAATCAATATACTTCGTCTGAGAAATTATTTTTATGTGTGTATGCGTATTAAAATAGTCTAGTTCACTAAGCTGAGAATCCATCAACCTTAGATCTAACTAGAATAAGGTATTCACATGGAATATTGAAAATCGTAAAGTCGAGAATACCCCAATATTTTTGCTCAGCTGACAGAACTGGATTGAATTTTACCGAATGACAGCCGCCTTCTAATTCTACAGTATGCAAATATTTCTCAAGACAACAGATACCCGTTTGCAGCCCGCCAGTAGGGTAGATATACAGGATCTAAAACCTCCTCATTTTCAAGCCGTTTCTGCAACATCATTTTCAAGGTTGACTTCGAAAGCGTGTATAGATAGTGTCAAGCTGTGTTATATGTTATCTAATATGTGCCGTTAGTGGAGCCTCATTTGAAGGTCGATTTTAAATGTAATTTTCAGCATGTGGGTGCTGTTGCTGGATCATCCTTTTCAAGGTTTAATTTGAATGTGTATATAGCATCGAGCTGTGGTATATATTATTTTAGCATGGAACATTTTTTCTATGCTTATTCTATAGGTGACAGACTCGCCACTGCAAACTCGCTGCAAGGTCACGTCATCGTGAGAGAAGCTCACCGCCTTGCTGTCCGCTATATTGGAAGCAGTTCCCAATTACCTTAGATATCTGACTATAAAGGAGGAGACTGACGGGCTTACGGCACATTAGGTTGATACCTACTGAACAACACTCATATCTTTTTAAAATTTATACGTGGAGTGAATGTGGTAAATGTTTCACGCGGTTAGACAACTTACGTCGCCATGAGAGAAATGTTTGTAAAATAGATTCCGCAAGAGAACCAAGAGCTAAAAAAATCAAACTGGACAATATCTACATCTCTCCGAACAGGATATGTCCATGCTGCAACGTCTCATTTCCGACAAATCGAATGACGGCTCATGCAAGGACATTACAACACAAAACAAATTTATCAATCCCGATCAGTCATGGTGTGAGACTTATCAAGAGTGCATTTAGATGTAGAATATTGAATAGAATGTACTTGATGTCTTAGAGGAGAAACTTCGAGTGCATAGAGTACTAAAAGTTAACATGGAGGTTTTTGGAAAGTATGTGCTACAGACCAGTGATGTGGCAGATATCAAATCATTCAATTCAGCCAACAGAGTAATCGATGAGAGCATGGAATTATCTGATGTTTATGACCAATTTACTGATGAAATTATCTCATAGTCATCTGCATTCGAAGAAAAAGTTTATGGTAAGTTAGCTAGAAAGGAAAATTGAGAAATTGAAAAGATCTGCAATTTATCACTTTTCAGGTTGGACTATGGAAACTATCCTATATTCAAAAGTGAATATAAACAAGTTTTCACCATTAGGAGGATCATCTTATATGAAGTTACCATATTTTATTGAAAAAAAGAAGACAGTTGCGAATATACGTAATCAAGATTTGTGCTGCTTCGCTTGGGCTGTAACATCGGCACTACTACCAGTGAGCTGTCGAGCATCAAAGGAATCATCCTACCCGAAATTTTCCAGCATGTTGAATACTGACAGTATAAACTTTCCGCTAACACTTAAAGATATTCCGGTATTTGAAAAGAACATTAATATATCCAT
Source organism: Bruchidius siliquastri (assembly GCA_949316355.1). NCBI lineage: Eukaryota > Metazoa > Arthropoda > Insecta > Coleoptera > Chrysomelidae > Bruchidius > Bruchidius siliquastri. Next base: position 25,039,408 of record OX438529.1, read on the forward strand.
AGATATATATGTGATAAAAAAAAATCATTAAGAATGGGTTATATTACTTATGAAATAGTTGGTCCATTGAAATTTCTGGTGTTAAAGAATTGTTATTTCAAGTAATATAATATATTCATCTTAGGAAATAGAGATGGATTATTCGAATAAATCGAAGCTGTATCAAAAAGGCGGTATTAGCCACGTATAATCGATTCATCCATATTGGATTTGATGAAAAATCCTGTGTCACAAAAAATTAATTGTTCCAATCATTAGCTCAAAAAATACACATCGACATAGAATGAAATACTAGATAGAACGTTTAAAGAGCCTAATACGTGATGTATTAGGCTCTTTGAACAGGTTTTGATGACAATGTACTCATAATGGGCATGGTCTTAGTCAAGTTAAATAAACCCAAAACTGGGTGTGTGATACGGAATACGGTATATCTATAATTTGACTAATCTAAAGGCAAATTTCCCGATATGCCTGTAGCTTATTGAGTAGGTATTTATATTTAATTTACTGTAAACTGAGGATTTGCCGAAATCAAAGATCCGCCTGAGAAATAACGGAGTTTAATGAATTAACTGGAAAGTAGTAATGACAGAGAACAGTGTCAATACGAGTCTAGCGGAGAACTGATTACTTGTTATCGTCTACCGGCATGCCTCCTCAAAAAAACGCACGAGGGATCTCCAACCAAAACAATGCTGGGGAGACAGCGCCTGGTCGTACCAGGGACGTATCCAAGTGGTAACAGTCGGCTAACCTGACGGCCCTTCAAGTCCTCGTGAAGAATAATCTGTAATATACAAGAAAAAATATTTAGTACATATTCTGCAAAAATGAAATTATTCGTCTTCTGAACTACTATCGCCTGACGATACTTTCGTAACGAATAATTTCATTCTGTCAGAGGGACAAATCCCTGGTTATTAAGTTTTCTCGAACGTTTCGAGCCAGGCAACTCCGCAACCACGTAACGGTCCTTATCGAGTACCTTCGTAACAACAAAGGGTCCCTTGTATTTCGGTTCAAGCTTTCTGCTTTGACCATCATTAGAGCCCTTTGCTTTCCGGACAAGCACATGTTGTCCAACACCAAACATTATTGGAGAAGCATGCTTTCTATCGTAACACGTTTTCTGGTACCTTTGTTTCTCTTTTATCTCCTCTGAGGCCTCACTTCTGAGCGCATTTAAATCTGGACGTTCGTTATCATCACAGACCTCAGCCATCAAAAAGGCATCATCAACGCCTCTAGGACGGTAACCTAAAAATAATTCATAGGGACTCTTTCCCGTGGTGGAATTAACCGTCAAATTAATTCCCCATTTTACAGCTGATACAGTCTCATCCCAACGATTTTCGTCGTTTTTTGAAGCCAACACAGCCGATAGAATAGAACGATTTATGCGTTCCACTTGCCCATTTGCTCGAGGGGTCGCAGTAGCGCATGATACTTGTTTAATGAATAAAGTTAAACAGTCATCCTTAAATTCTTTGCTCGTGAAAGCCGTACCACGATCGCAAATGAATCTGCGTGGAACCCCGAACATTTCTATTACCTCATCTAGAAATTTGAGTACAGGTCCAGTCTTTGTGTTAGGAACTGCCTTTAGAAATACAAATTTCGTGAAGCCGTCAACTGCTACTATGAGATAAGAGTTTTTCTTTACACTTTTAACAAATGGACCGACATGATCCAAATGCAATGTGTCCATAGGTTTGGGCGGTTTTTCTATGGGATTTAAACTACCAGAGACTCTCCGGAAGGGATCTTATTATAAAGACAGCCCAAACAGGAATTGATATAATTTTTGACATATTTGCGCATCGATAGAAACCATATCTGGAGCTTATCGATTCTACAGTTTTATCCACAGCAAAATGGCCAGCATCGTCATGGTAATACATGAGTATCCTTCGTCGTGCTGTTTTTGGAACAACCCACCTTTTTCCTTTCTCTGTTTTGCGATAGAGGCGTTGATCTTTTAAACAATAATCTTTATGCATCTGTCGTTCCTCATTATCTCTAGGATCTCGTGATAACACATCGATAATATTTTTGCATGTGTTGTATTGCAGTTGGGCAGAGAGTACTCAGTCATCTTCCCCAATATTAACAATCATTACGTCAAGTCTTTGTTCCGTGGGTATGGTTGTACTTCGGCTTAATGCATCTACATGACTCATTCTAGTTCCGGCACGGTATTCGATGTCAAAGTCGAATTCTTGAATTGACAACCACCATCTTGCAATACGGGGAATCAAGTCTCGTTTCATGAGAGTGTAACGAAGGGAGTTACAATCGGTAACAATTTTAAACTTTATGCCAATTAAATATATTCGATACTTCTTTAATGCACATACAGCTGCCAGAGTTTCAAGTTCATAAGAGTGGTATTTCTGTTCTTCCTTGGTTGTGGATCTACTAAAATACTGCACAGTCTTAAGATTGCCGTCTTTTTGTCGTTATAGGAGAATTCCTCCTAGGCCCACTTTGCTAGCGTCGCAGTGTACTTCTGTTTCCGCTTTACGATTATAAATTGCCAGAACGGGGCGTTCTATTAGCTTCTTCTCCAAACTGTCATAAGCCCGCTGCTGTTTTTTCTCCCACACAAAGGGGGTGTTCTTGCAAGTCAAATTAGTTACAGGTTTGGCAATGGCAGCAAATCCCTTAATAAATTTTCTGGAATAACTGGCGAGACCTAAAAATCGCCTGATTTCGTGGACATCCGAGGGTGCTGGAAAATCTGCTACAGCTTTAATTTTGTCCTGACCAGGTCTAATACCTTCTCCAGTAATCTCATGCCCTAAATATTCGATTTTAGTTTGAAGAAAATGATACTTAGTAAATCTTAGTGTCATTCCCGCAGTTCTGAAAAGATGCAAAACATTTTCGAGCCGTTCCATGCCTTGTTCCAGTGATACAGATGGTATTAGCACATCATCAAGATATGCCATTGCGCTGTCAAATCGTAAAGGGCCTAATATACAGCCGGAGCATTCACCAACCCAAAAGGCATCCTTAAGTATTCGTAATGGCCGTCCGGTGTCACGAAAGCAGTTTTTGGCACGGAATCTTCTGCCATTGGAATCTGATGGTACCCAGATGCCAGATCTAGTGTCGTGTAATAACAGTTTCCTTCCAAATTATCTAGCAAGTCATCGATTCGTGGAAGTGGGTATTTATTTTTGACAGTATTGCGATTTATGGCCCTATAATCGACGCACATTCTTTCTTCACCGTTCTTTTTCTTGACCAGGAGAATTGGGCTGGCATAAGGAGACACGGACTCTTGTACTATCCCGTGATCAATAAGGTCTTGAACTATAGTGCGAACTTTCTCACGACTGGCAAAATGCAAGGACGATACATTACGGGTTCATCATCGGTTAGCATGATCGACATTTCCGTAACAGTCGTCTCACCAACCTCCCTTAAATTAGACGCAAAACAATCCCTGTATTTGTTAAGTAATTTTAGGAGTTTACATAGTTCCGCTCCGTTTAATTCTGCATTAGTTTGTTTTTCCAGATCTTGCAATGTAAAAGATGGTAAATTGGTAATGTTTAGCTAAACAAGTTTTAGTTGGTATTTCCGAATATTCGGTGCACGTATAGCCTCTAGCCACTACCCTGCCTTTTTCGTAACAGACAGATTTATTAGACATATTGGCAACAGGAATACAACAATTATTATTTGTGTTTACAACACATGGTAGGACAACATGAAAATTATTATTCCAATTTCTATAACTCAGATCAATGAAAACATCCCTAACATTATCATGCCCAGTCAAAAAAATGTGACCAACAAAGTCCGGTGGAATAATAGTAGTTTCTTCGACACATAACTTAACTTTTTCAGACAAGAAATCATTAATATTTGTGATATGGACGTTATTTTGATTAAAAAGTCTGATTTGGTGTCCCCTAACTGTGACGTTATCATTATTTAGAAATGGTTGACCTACAATCACAGGTACATCTTGTACATTATCAGGTACTATTAGGGCCTCAACGGTAGCGGAAGCTGAATCAAGTTTTGAATTTATCGTAGTCTTTAAGTGTACTATCACAGAACCTCCAACATAACCACACAGTCGTATCAGTGTAGGTTCACCCTGTAGATGTAACTTAGATGCATCTGATTCGCGAATTGTGACTGCGGCACAACCCGAATCTACGAAGCCTCGTATAGGTTCATCGTTAATGACAATCAATAAAATAACAAGTAGAAGACAACTGGTTATTAGTTGAGGTTAAAATTGATCTAGACTCACCCTTACTTTGATGATCAGCAGCAGCAGTTAGGGTACGGTTTGTTGTTTCGTCTATTTGAAGTTGATTGATGTAAATCCATTTTCACTGATCGTCTTGTTAGAACCTCTTTTTGTGGTGTCACGTCCTCCATAATACTTTCCTCTCGTAACATTGACAAATATCCCTCAAATAGCGACTCGGGTTTTTCGTAACGACCCGCACGAGCTGCATTTTGGATGGTGACATTCGGAATTCCATCAATTATGCACGCAACTGCATTCTTTCCTACGATTTGACATGTTCTTAACAATTCCATTTTACTGAAATAGTATGATGTCATTGTCTCGGTTAGTAGTTTTTCTCTGTTGAGCATCTTTCTAAGCGCTTTAGCGTAATCGACATGATCAGAGAAGGTTTTAGCAACTAATGCTTTCCACTCAGGCTAGGTATAACGCACCGAATTTGAACTATGATACCAGGATCTGGCCATGCCGGAAAATCGAGACTGCATGTGGTAAATTGTCGTTACGTCGTCCCAATCATTTATTTGTTTGAGCTCTTCTATTTTCTCAAGCCACTTAACGGCAGACATATTTTCATTTTCGGGGCAAAATTCTGGAATACAGTCACTCCGTACTGCTAACCTACGTGTTTTAATGTTGGGATTTTGTCTTGCCATTCTTTCTATGACGGATTTCAATTGTCTTAATCTAGCTTCATAGGCATTATTTGAAATTGGTTGGTTAGAACTAGTACTTGCCTCATCCGTTCCTCTGCTTGAATTCAGACAGCGAGATGTACTTGGTATTGCATTGTCTTGCACCGGCGACGTACGTAACTGTCGCCTCCTTGCGCGGCCCTCTTTATCAGCCGATGATCTATTGTCTCGTCTTCGTGGAGTTGCACTACGCTCCGATCGCGTACGTCTATACCTGGTATCGATACCACTTGACGAAGAATCGCTGCTCGACTCGGTACTCGAAGAGCTAGAGCTACGAGTGCGACGACGACGGCGTCTTTTGCCAATTGTTTACCACTAATTCACAACATTGATAACTAAATAACTCACTAAGACACGGGTTTTAATATGTAGCGGAAATTTCAGCCTGCCGTAGTGGTGGGATACGCTGAAAGGTTGGCAACACTGTGATAGAGCGTTAGTGTGAGCTGTGACCACTGTGAGCTCGTGTGCGGCGGGGGTTCGTATTAATAATAAAAAAATACATATTTAAATAACAAAAATAAAAAATGCCGAACGGAAATAGTGTGAGGGGCGGATGGGTAGGAGGAGCAGCAGAACAAGTAAGTAAACAATTATATTCTAAAATGAAATATCTAAGATATCCAAAAAGATTCCATAAGTATACTGTGTGTCAGTCCTTAAAAATTAATTTTCCCAATATATTAGATATTATGATTGTAATAAAATTGTTCTAGTAAAATTATGTAGATATTTTCAAAAATAATCGTGTACACTGAAGTAGTCAGCAAGTACTTAACCGGTTTGCTTTTGTTATATTTAACGTATCTAATGCTGGGTTCAGGCAGACCTTAACTTTAACTTAGCCGTAATTTATGTCTGAGAAGTTGAAATGCATGTATTAATATGGGAGCGTTCAACATCAACAAGACCCTAAAGTTAATGCCATATACCACGGTTGCGGATGCGTAGGGTAAGGTACTAATCGACCAGTGCGGCATACATTAAGAGAAATTACTCTAAACGAACATAGTTTTATACTCGGACAGAGAACAGAAAAGGACAAAAATAGAAAGTTGACAGACATCTTGCTTTTGCGAGCCCATCGTCCTGTGTTCCTGTTGTGTGCTGATTTTCCGTGTGGACGTGCCGTATGCGCATGAGTAATAAACGGTAGAGTTAACTACTAGCACCGTAAATAGTTTATAACACAGAATATATAAGGTAAAAGAACGTAAACTCTATACATTTTCGCTGGCAACAATAATAACATTAGCTTGTAGGGGACGTACGTCGTATTATATATGTTTTTAATGAACAACAGCAAGTTCAACGACAAACGGCAGTGTCGACACGGTTGCCTAAATTTACATCAATTGTCAAAACGCGGAGTTTTTAGAGGTTATTTGTTTAAAAGTAGTTTGGAATATATCGCCAAACAGCAAAAGTAACTTTGTTATTAAGAAAAAACTCGACCACTCAATGAAGGTATACAAAACGCTTTTGTAAAAGATGAAAATGAAACGATTTACCATGTTCTTATAGCATTTATTCTATGAAAATGATGGCACATTTGCAATATTAGGGAATGAAAAAACAAATACCTCCAAAGGTTCCTGAAAGATAATTCCAAAATATCATCATAAAGCAAACTATGGTGAAATTATGATACCACCATGAAAAACATAACAATGAAAAAAACAACTTTTTGGTAAAAAACCGGTATGTAAAGGGTACAGATATATATATATATATATATATATATATATATATATATATATATATATATATATATATATATATATATATACAATAAAAAAAACATGTAAGATATCGTGGTTGGATCACGGTGCTCCAATATCCACCATTGTAAATTTATAGTTTGCATCACACGTGGCCATCAACAGTAAAGTAAATCGTTTTGTATAATGAAAATACTCACTACCACTATGTGGTGGGGCCTGTATATTTATTTATTTATTTATTATTTATTCATCACAAAACATACATGTAGTATAGGTGACAAGTCGTAGGTGCTAGAAATTTTACATAAAGAACTTAAAAATGGATAATAATAAGTAATATATTTGGCACCATCTGAAATTAGTTTATTAAAAACCTGGTTTGATGCCTGTTATCTAACAACTATTTACACTATAAAAACTTTGCACTAAATATTTCTTAGTCCTAGATTTAAATAATTCATATGAAGAAATTTCACATATGCTTGCCATCTAAAGCCCCCACACAATTTGGCATGTTCCATGTGCTCCAAATCTCTTGTTTAATCTGCTTCCACTGGTCAGTGGAGGGCTCTGGCAGTACCAGGGGTTGCAGACGTTGCCACAGCACACTGCAGGTTTCCTTTATTATGTAATACACTGTTGATATGCCCACATAATAATACCAGGCAATTTGCTGCATGGAGCATCCTTCTGCCAAATAGCTGCAAATAAAATAGGATATTAGTTTGGTTTGTTTTTGCTGTTGCTGGTTTATGTCGGAGAAGGATAATATGAAATATATGTTTCATCCAATCAAAGCCATGCCACACACATATGAACGCCTTTACACACTTATGACAAAAGTCTTATGTTGAATAAGCTATATAATATGGGTTCAGGGGCAAGACATATTGGATACAGTCGTATTTACAAGATCAGAAACGGTTTGTAGAATTTAAAGATTCTATGTCAAATATGCCGCCCCATACAAAAGGAGTCCCACAACAATCACTCATGGGACCTCTGTTCTTTTTATTTGTATCAATGAGGCTCCCTCAGTGAGTACAGATTCTACATTGGTTTAAGCTGATGACATTTCCCTGCATGCACTTCTTCAAATAAATACAATCACTACATCAAAGCTAATAAACTGTCTTTGAATACAATAACAACAGTTGTAGATGTTAAGGCCACCTTGTGTCTATATAGTGCAATTGCCTTATGTCCAATCTAATCTTTACATGTTTCAACAAACCAATTTTAATGACTCCTCGCAAACAAGGAGCAAACATGTGTTGAGTACTCCTATTCACAGTCTAGCTAATTATTAGTACAGTATACGTTATATAAGAATTCAATCATTCAATGATCTACTTACCAGATTCACAAAAATTCTGTGTTTGAAGACATTTAAAATAGAATTAACAAGATGCTTCATAAAACAAAGCATTTTACACTGTAAATGGATAATTGTTCTCATATTGGTGTCAATGAGTGTAATTGTTTCTTTTAACTGCGTATACTATTATTATTTCGTATAAATATGTTCTGCATGTGTGTAGTGTATATGCATATGTATCTATTTGTCATACTTGCTGATTAATTTGGCATGTTGACCTCTCCTATACCACTGTATGGTCAAATGGATAATAACGTATTCTATTATCTCAAACTAATAATTGCTCTACTGGCACGAATCGTATAATGTGAGCTTTTGGAGTGTAATACAAAACCATATTGCTAGTGGGCTTCTTGTGTTTTGTAGCCCACGGGCTACTCCAGCTGTATCTATACACCCCTATTTGCAGGCCCTGTATCTGTAGCATGATGGATATTCCACCACTTCATTGATCATTCTGCTCTCGCCCTGTTGCACAGATCACCCAAATTTATACAATGTTTGTTTACAACCATTTATGCACATGCTGTTACTTTACTACCACCCATGTGCACTGCATTACTTTTGTATTGGCATCCATTCATCCATTCAATTCCATCACACTCCGCAAACTGGCCTTTCACATACCGGCAATCGATCAGCTGATGAGACGCATATGTTACCGAAAAAAATGTAAACACCATAGACCATACGCGCTATAGCTGATTGATGAACGAGTACCTCAACTATTTCAAACCGCCAATCATACGGTTGCCAATTGGATGCGCACGCGCCATACCGTCAATTCTTAAGGTAAAGTTCAATTTTCCGAACTTATCCCTAAGCGTTGACCTTGGCCGTAGAATTGTAGTACGTTGGATTCCCCGTCTTGGCGTTCTCACTCATATCATATATCAATATTAATTAAGAAAGATACTTACTGCAGCGTCATCATGAGGCGTTACTCTGGCGATATGGGATTTCTTTCTGGCGTCCTCTGCAAATTTCCTCGCACTAATTGAAGCAGGTGATCGAATAATGCAGGGGTCATCCGCGTACTCGTATAGTGAATAAACTGCTCCTTGTCCTGGTCTCTCATACACTGCATCAACGTGAAGTACTGCGACGGTACTCGCCTCCTATTCCGGTTTAACGGTCGTACGGCGTATCGACGCGGTTGAGGGGCTGTCAACGACGCGAACCACGACAATCAGACTCCGATCAATGCGACGGCGGCCTTTTGCCTTCGATTTCTACAGATCGGCATCTCGTCCACCATAATACAAACAACTACGGCTAATTACTATATTAAACTGAAATAAAACAGTACTAGAATACACAAACCGCAAACAACTAAACAAACCAAATTAACTATTAACATAAAAACGTATCAAGGCAAACAGGATCGTACAAAGGGTCAAAGGCACAAGCACAGAGGTAAACAAAACAAAATTTTGACAGTTGACCGGCGACGCATCCCTCATGGTGCATAATTATAGCAAAGCAGTTTTGACAGCTGAAGCTTCCTTCTTCCGGCATCTAACGTTCCGCCACTCATAAAACCCGTTCTGGGATGGCCGAACCAAGTCGCACCACCACAGCACACCACCAACGCCCGCATGGACCAGAACATTTTTACTACCGCCATAAATAACTAACTAGTAACTTTCCCAAACCATGACATTTGTTTGACCACTGTTTCAGGTATCCATTGCGCACGCGTAAATTTCCTACGTCCCCGACATGATGAAATCAGCTGTTTCTTAAAGCAAAATTAAGGCTACGTTAAAGTTAAGTTAAAGTCTGCATGAACCCAGCATAAGACGTTTACAATCACCACCTAATTAAATTTTTTTATATAATAAGATTTAATAATAATCCGAAATAGTGAAGTATTGCAATTTCTCAGCTGAAAACTTCATCAATTGTACTGTAAATGTTTTCAGATGTGAGCATACGGATTATTTTAAGCGTATTTCTGATAGAATATCACCCTGTAAAGAGTCGCCCCACACACGAATGTTGTTTACCTGATCCCTTACGGAGCGAAGCCACTTGACCCGTTGTTTATCTTATACACGAACTGTGAAGATACAGGGTCTGAGGGCAGCTCGCATTTCGTTGTCAAACCTTGAACCTTGAGCAGTGAGCTTTGTGTGTGTGTGGGTGTGGTCTTTGGGTGTGGTTCTACCAAGTAGTAAGTGTACTTATTGAGCGCTTTCTATTATTCCAAATATCATCATAAAGCAAACTATGGTGAAGTTATGTAGTAAGTGTACTTACTGAGCGCTTTCTATTATTCGACTGTACTGCATGGTATGTGATTAATCTAATTGTAGTTCCCATATGTCTATGGAGATAAGCTTCCTAAGCTAATGATAGTAAACTACTACATTTTAGTATTTATTGACTGATAGTTTTCGATATTATCATTCATAAATCGATGATGATGAAGGGTAGCCAACTTATAATCTCTGCAGGTGGGACGCCTCTAGAGGTAGAGGTTGCTGTGAGGAGCAGCAAGGCATGCATTCAGATTACTTAGATTACTACAGGAGGGCGCAGTTATACTACAAGTCTCTGAACTGTCTCCCATCATAAAAGTTGATCTTGAGTATGTTCAGATTACTTAGATTACTGCAGGTGGACGCAGTTATTTGTACTGTTTCCCGTAGTAAAAGTATATCTTGGGTATGCATTCAGATTACTTAGATTACTACAGGAGGGCTCAGTTATACTTAAAAGTCCCTGAACTGTTGCCCGTAGTAAAAGCTGATCTTAGCTGCCTGTCCGTACACCAGCCCATAGGATTAGCACTTGATTCGAAGTGCAGGACCCTCCAGAAGTACGGCGAGTAGCAGGTAGCTGTGTGCGCTCTTGAGAAGCCTAAACTATTGCACTCTGGAGGCAAGAAACCGCTCCCCCTACTGTGTGATAACGTACATACACAAATATGATTGTGTAATGTATTTTTTGTTAAAGTAATAATGGTGATATAAATAAATTTTCGAATTACCTAGTTAATTTTTTTTAAAGGTCATACAGTCTCATTACTATCATGCTGTTTTAAGAAACGGATAGTTTCTAAACCTTCATGTCCCATTTAATGTGCCTGATTAGTTGAATTATTTGATCAGTAATATATATTTTTATTGAATTATGTTAAAATAGAAAAATTGCTAAAATTGTCGTTTCTTAAGAATGTTATAGATGTTCTTCCTAGTCTAGTGTGAAATAGTTCTTGTTACCTTCTAATGAATTGCTTTGGTGAAAGTCTGTAATGACAGTTTGATTTATGTATACAATTATATTTGATAATAGGGTATATTATAATGTTGCAAGTGGAAAAATAGTTCGATAACCATGTAAAACAGTTCTTCAAGAAAACAACTATAAAAAGATATATTAGAAATTTTCGAAGAAATAGATATCAAAAGTACATGTTTGATATATTTAAAATTTATGGAAAATTATTCAATGGATCTCTTTGAATAGAGTGTATCATAAAGCTTTAAGCTCATTGATATTAAAATTGAAGATGTCATTTATCTCTGAAAAATTCCAAATCATTATTGAGGACAGAAATTTTTTATAGATATTAGGAAAGATCATCTATACCAATTTGTTTTTAATTGTGTCTTTTTCACCAATGAGGGTTATTCCATAATTTTTACTGTTGTTAAATGTGCATAGGAAATGAATCAATGGAGCATTGAAATATGAAGATTAACTTCTAAGTTCTACTAATAGTAATAGATATTAATGCAAAGTTAATTAATTTTTTCAGTGGATATTCATAGGGCCACAGCGATAACACTGAGGCTATTGCAAGTAAGTGTAATAAAATGTACATATTGAAGGTAGATGTTTTATAGTAAAAAAAATGGTGTGGAGGCCAATAAAATAACTATAGATAATCCAATTGAGCTATATTTTTACAAAAAAAGTTCAACAGGTTTAAATAAATACATGTTTGTAACTATGAGTACACATATAGTCAGATTTGAGTGTAATATAAGGAGTTAAGAATCGAACGAAACAATGCTCTTCTACCTACCATTTATATCATTATTATTCCCTAAACAGAAATTAAAATGATTTAATATATATATATGATTTAATATATATATATATATATATATATATATATATATATATATATATATATATATATTCTCGAACGAATTCTTTGTAATAGAATGTAATATTTAGATCATTCTATTGATTCTAAAGAGTTATTGTATATATCCATAAAATTTTTGTTGATACAGACCGTTATAGTTAGATGAACAAAAGTGACATGTTTCAGTGGTCAATGAATTTGCGTAATATAACTATTGATATTTTAGCATTTTAATTTTTATATATGAAATATATTTAGAAATATTATATTAACAGTTTATTTAGAAATTTGTTTAAAGAAAAAATCTTATCTCTATGGTTTGTTGAACTTCATGTAATATCATCATTCAAATGTTATTGTATTAAAAAAATGTAGAGTTGATATGCTTTTGAAACTATTATTGGATCCTTATTATTCTAAATGGATTAGTATTAGCATATTGTATATCAAATGTATACCATAATATAAGAAAACCCTGCTGGAAATGTCCAACCTATGGAGGCTTCTTTGAGGTCAGGTTATGTCACCTCTTTATAAAAAACTGGATCAGGATATATCTTTACAATACACATACTACTATTTCAGGTGCCACAAGTAACCTTTATCTTGTGGAAACCAAACGCTTATGATTATTATATTTTAAGAATCAGTAAATGTCTAACCATAGCGGTACAGCAATTGTTTTTAAATAAAACTGGCACCATGATTCTCCATTTTGCAAGTTCAGCCCATATGGGTCATATGACCCATATGGTGATTGTTGGTGATTAACGTGGCATCAGGTGTTTAAAACGAAGACTCTCTTAGTTTCAACATTAACAGTTAAATTGACTAAATAATCGTTTATTTGAAAAGGCTTTATTGAAGAAGTAATATAATGCACCTATTTAACGAAGAAGTTAGCGTTTTTAATTACGAATTCTAATGAATTGTAATTCAAAGTGTGGTACATTCAATTTTTGAAATACTTAAAAATGTATTTATAGATCTTGATGCAAAATTTATAGTAATTTTGATATAGATCATAGGTCCTTAACTTTGCCCATTGCTCGCTGTGTTTTTTTACAGTTCCTTAAGTTTTTTAATTGCAGTCTGTAGTAAATCTGGAACAAGTATTTCCACGATAATATTGAAAATTATAATTTTTCAGAGTTTTCTAGACATAACATTATTGGAAGGGCAAACAGAACCACGCAATTGAAAACATTTCTCAATATTTCTTAAATCAATCTTTTCCCAATAATCTGCATATGAAAATATCAATGAAAAATTCCATTTGTTTAATTTATCTTTCATTTTCATTATGTTCTATATGTTTTATCATCAGAATGAGATACCCCCTGAAACTGTAGACCTGCAGCGAGTCCTCGTTATGTTTCTCCGCCTTTAAGGTTTTAGGAGTCAAAGTCAGGTATGTAAGAGTGTGCGATTTGAACATTTTTAATTCACTGCACAAACGAATTATATTACTTGGACACTCAATGATTGGTATGTTCAGGAAATGTTATTCATTTCACATATCTGACTTGAAGTTCTTTATGTATGCAGACATCTGTTCGTTTTCTCATTGCAATCTTTCCCTTTGCTGGCTTTTATAGTTTGATAAAATAATATGAAAAATTGATTTATCTCATTACATATGTAATATGCATCCATAAATTGCACTATGTGCGTAGAAGTGTTAGTACTGAGATAACTGAAAGAATAAGCTATTCGTGCAGGTCACTCATAGGATTCTAACTACAAAAAATTAGGTGCTATTAGTAATAACATTTCATTGTACACTATAAATGTAATTGTGTGTAATAATTATTATATGTATTGATAATCAACAAAGCACTGTAAGGGTTTTTGTTCCAGAGAAATGTGTACTACGGTGGACCAGGTCGAGGAAGGGACCCAAATACGAGAAATTCACCGCCCCACCCATCAGAACCCCGTTTTCCAGAGTCTCGTTCTCCATCCCCCCTTCTGCAGAGTAAAAGAAATTTAATTAAATAAAAAATATAATTACAGTGTCTGATTTAACGGAAATCACAATGAAAGTCTTATAAGAAAAAGTATACAGCAATTTGCAGCAGGAGGTACATAAATGTAAAAGTATGATAAGTACTGTAGCAAATGAGGTCAAGTCTTTTGAATAAGTCATTTGTCTTAAATTGATATACTAGTTGCAGCACTTATAAAGTGCAATTGACTTTCTGTTTGCAAGGGGGTATCTCTTAAAAAAATTATCTCAAAAGTGATCGAAACTTAATGATCCAGTAAAATGCTATAGTGAAATGTCTTGTGACTAATATCTACAAAGTACTATTTGAACCAGTACATGACACTGTCATAGAGCACGTAGATTGTAGATGCTCTTGCTTTGTGAAATTTTTCTATCATATAGATAAAATAATGGAATGCTCACATCATCTCAAATGAAACTGTATTGTCTGACAATAATAATGAAAACGTGTTACTATAAGAGTGTAAAAGAATAATTACAGAACTGGAAGTTGCAATATGAATAAAAAGTCTGTGGACAGTTCCAGTCATATTATCATTAATATATAGAGACAAATACATTTTTGTGATATTTTATTAGATAAAGATGTGAGATATATGTATGTGGAAAGAAAGTACATAATAAATTGAATTGAATATTTCCTTTACAATTAACGCTGCTATTATGAAACACACTTGGTGGTATCATATAATATTGTTTGTGGCAAACAGGTAGATTGAAGAATAGGTTAGCAAAGATATTTTTATAAAAAAATGTTTATTGTTTTGTAATTTAACTGGGTCCTAAAATCCTGCGCAATCTGATAATTCTTTGCCTGGTATGTCATTCATCACGTTCCAGACTATTCCGATATATTATAGTTATATGTATGTCAGCAGAACTGACAAATTTTTTTTTGCAGATGCAAACATTTTGTAATTAAGACACAGTTTAACTAATAATATTTTATTTGTGCAAATATGTGTGATAATTACACAATCTCTTTATCTGCATGATGGAAGAGTTTCACCAAGTATGAGCATCTATAGTCTACACGATTAAAGATCTTTATAATTTTTTGTATATAAAAATAAACCTGTAGGAAGGTACAGTAGTATTCTGCATTTTCCAATTATTTGTATGATATATTTAAGTAGCTTCATCAACATAACAGTGAAGGTGTAAATGTTTCTTCAGAAATAGTTGGGATTCTCCTTAGTTTTTCCTCTAGATTATTTGGTTTTTACAGCTCCTGAAATATAAAACGGAACTAATTAAAGTAATAATGGCAGTCACTGTGTCTTTCACAAATGATTTATCTATTCCGAATTTATATTAAGTTTGTATCCTGTTTTGAACTATTTTTGCTCTTCCAAAGCAAAAATGTTGGCAAAAATGAAAGTCTTCAAAATGCAGTAAAATCTTTGTAATTTTTCCACAAATGTCTGTATTACAATACATCATATAATATGCAGTATCCAGATATGGTAACTGAAAGCCCTACCAAATAATAATTAACTTGACAATATCCTGAATTTTGTAAAAATTAACTACCACATGATTATATACCGAGCTTGTAGTGAGAAATAAAAAGTATCAAAGAGACCTATTGAAAGCCGATGCTATAATATAGCGTGGATATCAGTTTTAAAGCCACTAAAAACAAATATACTTTTTTTATAGTCATTCTCGGATCGACAGTTATTCTCTGATTTTTCGTATAAAAGGCTTTATCTAAATTGTGATAAAAGCGCCAAAACTGACTAGGGGTAGGTCAAAAAATGTCGTTGTTCTTAAAAAAGATGCAGATGCACACACACAACGTGCAGCCGCCGCTCCTTGACTATTGAGGCTCGAAAATGGCTAAACGTAACATCTATTCGTATTTCTAAGTGGCTCAGTAACTTGGAACTGTTATCTTCTGTGCACGTGTACGCTAGATATCCATCAGCGCTTTTTCTTACTCGAAATTGACAGCAATAGTTACTTGTATGTATCACTAGCGATTACACGCGAGATGCAAACATAATAAGCTACGAGTATTAGAAAAAGTAAAAGTGTAAAGAAGAGAGTTGAAGCACAAAAAAAACAAATGTTTTCATCTTCTATTTGAGAGTAGTTCTGTGATGCCTTATATTCCGCCATAGCTATAGCGAACGTCCAGTCAACCAACACTAAGAGATCTAAGAGATATTTGAGGTGAAGTGATATATATATATATATATATATATATATATATATATATATATATATATATATATATATATATATATAATATATAAGACTTTAAACGGCAGAGGGGGATGAATTGATCTACATTTCTTAAACATGTGGTAGTGCAAACTTAGAAAACCTTATAAAACTGAGTGTATGCAGAAAAGAGGCAACGATTTTCTTGATTTCATTTTTATTTTAAGACTAATATTTCTCGACTGTGGATATGTCTTTGGAATTTGAGAACAGAAAATCCATATTTCCATCTAAAACTAAGGTGTATGCACTGATCGTTCGTGATTCATGGAATCGCTTACAACGCTTCCGATAGCTCTATTCAAAATGGCCTTATACATTCCTATTAAATGTAGTTGATATTTTGTCGCGAGACAATAATATATTGAGGTAAATATTTAATATTTCATTATTCCACATAAGAATGGCCTGCGATCATTACTGATCATCGCATCACAAAACTGATCTATAGTATAATCCTCTTGTATATTGTGTGCATAACTTCTTCCCTTCATTATATTTCCGAATTAGCGCCCTAATTTTTTTGACTTCTTCATCATCCCAGCAAATACTCATGCCATAATTCGTGCAATGTTCTGCATTGGTAATCATATCATTCTGTAAATTTGCATACCAGTCTCAGGATTGCAGTAGGTAGATCTTTTGTTTCTGGCCACGAAACTGATGCATCCACATTGCTGTACAGGTATAAACAGCTTCTGAAAACAAGAAATTTGCAATATTATCTTAAATTAACAGTTGCTCAAAATTTTCCTGTCACATATTCGATATTCAGTATAATGCAGTACTCATTATATTATTAATACCGAACACATACTGTATACTACCGCATATTTAGAATGCAATGTAACATTTTTAAACATTAATTTATTTCTACTGGTAACAACGACATACACTAATTTATATCAACGATTTCAAGTTCTATTTGACGTCTGATCACTGACTGACTGCTGTCACTGCTCGATACTTGTATAATGTATATATACAGAAAATGACTATCTCGAATGTTCCATAACGATATCTAGAACAATCTGACACATTAGAGATGTCTGTTGACAGCTGAACACATGTTCTGGATGATTTGCATACAGGGTGATGTTTTCTTGGCTGCTGGCCGCTGATCTCGTTGCACTGCCCCCTCGTTAGCGGCGTACCTCCTGGAACACAATCGTGATGGAATCGACCGTGGAGGATTATTCGGACTAAATTTGATACATTTCTAAAAATGTTCAGTATCCTGGAATGGAAGTGAATTAGGCGAAGTAGAAACGTCTTATTAGTAACTAAATACTATATTTTCATTCTGTCGAAGGAAAAGTACGTGATATACCCTCCCAAAGGAGATCCATATTCCCGTGATGTTATATAGACTTCCAAAGACATAACGTCATCAACAATATATTTATATGCCATTTTACAGCTGTATATTTTGAATTAATTCTATATCAAGCAGTTACATCGACAACGACAATAAGTCTAAATAAAAAGTTGTTCGTTTAGTAAGGTTTCAAATTTTGTTCGTTAGTTATAATAAAAATGTTGATTTCAATCAAATTAACTGGAGGTAGTATACAAGGTACATTTGTATGCCACCCCTTCATTATACTTTTTACCAGGCAGTTGCCAGAAAACAAACTTACAAAATACTAACTTCACTTGCTATTTGAAATCTATTCTTGTTAAATTTACGTTGATAAGAACACCGCGTAATTTACAAGGTATTAATCATTTTTCCACTACTTACCAGTTCTTTCATAATTACATACTATTCTGTTCCTTTATCTGTATATAGTTCGACCATTCTCCGAAAAGTATGCGCTTTTTTTTGACCTCAAAGAACAAAAGTGAACGAAAATCATTTCGGCAGGAAATCATTTTTGTTGTCAGCTTACTCCCAACTGATAGTTCTAAGATATATGCGACCAAAAAAAGCTTCATCTTTCCAAGTTGAAATGTGAATCACAATCACACCTTATGCGTAATTATTGCCCTAATAATGAATTACAATTTGATGGCCTTTCTCTTCATTCTATTTCGTACGGCCAAATGGAAAGCAGTATTTCAGTTATTGATTTGTAGTGCAGCACGGTGTATAATGTAGCCAATTGGAAAGCAGTATTTCAATTATTGATTACTAATTTTGTGCACCAAGTTGCACTGATTAAAGGTCGGAAAGACATGAACCAGAATGTGAAAAAACATGAAAAATCTGCTTTAAAGTATGTAGAAAAAAATGATAATGATATTATGTACAGAAAAAGGTATAATTTCGAATTTCTTCTGTACTGGTTTTGTACCAGCGATGGAATGTGAGTGTGACAAGGGTCACATAATAGTTAAAACCGCAAATCTTTTTAACGGCGCTATAATATGATCACTATTTGCTGACGACAACAACGTCCGATATTCAGATTGATGAATTGTGCCCCATGGAAACAAAATGGCGGCGATAGATAGTGCCTTCATTTAGATTGCTCTCATCTATAAAATATCAATAATCCCATCGTTACCAGATTTTTTCTGATCTTATTATCAAGCATCTATTACTATGTAGCATCTTAGAATATCTTTCAGCTAGTTGCATTTTTTTATTCATTTGCAGTTCCTCATTCGATTCAAGAGCGATGCTTCTCCAACAGAGATGTAATTATTCTAATAAGCACAAAAAATAGATTACTGAGTTGTGGTAATATACTGCCAATTAGATGTGATGTCTCCCTTGTACTTCTGGTCAGAAAAGAAAACGTGAACCATTGTTCTTGTTTTCATGTTAACAAGTTGGTTCAAAGCTATCCATTGAGCAATCATTCCTTATTGCACCTAGAACAAATGAAAAATTATTTCAATGACCTACAAGGATATTCAATGGAAGTTGGCTTTACAGGGGTAGAACCCTACTTCTATCAAAGGTAAGTAGTTCTATAAATCTAGCATGGAAAAAGTATTCACTTTTTACATCTCCATTGTCCATAACGCTGAGAAATATGAGAGGCTACAGCTGTGACATGCTCAAGAACCGGATACAAGGTCACCGATCTGGTTTATATATGGATCACCTAACGCTATATATCTCCGGACAACGCGAATTGCAGCAATCGCTAAGGGTGTAGGAGTACAGTTCCACATATATACCTTTCAAGACATCCGGGATGGCGTGGACTATTGTTTGGAGCTTCTGCATAGCAGTGTGGTACTGGGCACAGCCTGCGAAGTGATGAGGAGCAACGATACCCTCATCCGCTTTGTGCGTGAGCACAAAAATGCGGGTAGAGGAGCCTTTCTAGACTTAAAGCAGGAGAATCCATCACAGAGCAGGTTTCCGCCAAACTTAAAACCCACATCGAAACTGCTGAAGCCAATTTACTTCTTAGACTACACAAAGACAAGCCCATCCATAAAATTATCTTCAAACACCTAGAAGAGCATGGCTTGTCTAAGCAGTTGACATTTTCTTTCCTAAGGTCTAATAGGTTGAAGTCAGAGACTGGGGGCTTCATATTGGCTTGCCATATGGTGTCTCCAACACCTTGGTGAATCGTAGTAGAATTATGGGTGTGGAAGTATCCGATACCAGCTAAAGAGCTTGCCGACAGGCGCCAGATATGCTTATGCATCTCCTGTCAGCGTGTAGGGAGTGCGCTAGCTTTGCTTACGTCTATCGGCACAAAGCAGCTCCAAGAGTGCTATTATATATTATCATTTGAGGGACTCTCACGGTATAGATGAGAAACCTGTGCTATCCTACGCTCCAGGTTATTTTGAGTTTGAGGTGAAGGACGGGAGATGCCAAATATACGGGAACTATTAGTTTTCCACGCTCGCGTTTATGCAAGCTAACAAGCCATGATTGAATAAAATATCAGAAGCTCATCAGCGAACGTCGCAGAATTTGGCCAGACCACACCGTCAGTCTGTTAGGAGATGGAACAGCGGCCCGGTGCATAATAGCCCGGGCTGCACATCTTTCACTGTTTTAATAATAATAATAATAATAATAATAATAATAATAATAATAATAATAATAATAATAATAATAATAACAATAACAATAATAATAATAATAATAATAATAATAATAATAATAATAATAATAATAATAATAATAATAATAATAATAATAATAATAATAATAATAATAATAATAATAATAATAGGCCGTCTGGCCACTGGGAGCACCATCTTCTGCAGCATTCCTTGCATTAGATGGTGTCCTTGTGCTACGGCAATGTCGCAGACCGTACTGCCAGCGCCCGACCAGCTGACCGCTGTCCTCATACCTGATCCCATCTTTCCTATTTCAACAGGGACATCTTTTGCTTTATCACCTTCTACGGAAGGGGATAAAGTAAAATGTCTCTCGTAAATCTGCTCGAGACGGCGTGGATCTGGGATGGTGGTGGTAGAGTGAGGGTGTACCTCACATGCTCCTCTATCACTCCCCCTGACCTGCGTCGGGTTGAGTAGATGTATCTATTCCCATCCTAGTCACTTTCCTTACCCATCCTTATATTTTTCCTTGAGCACCCTTCCTTCCGGTAATCCTAAGGTGTTGGCCGTGCTGAGGGGATGGATGGCACTACATAAGTGTGTCGCTAACGGCATGCATCCTCTGCGATACAGAGGCGTGTGTCCTCTACGATACAGGGGAAGAATGAAGATGTCAAGTCGAAACAAGGAAGTGGTACCCCAGGCGGGTAGAGCAGGTTGCTCGAAATCCCGCACTGCCTCGGCAGAGGTAGTCCGCCCCTCGGATTCTGGGGGGGGCACCTTGGCATCAGCTGCAACAAGCAGTGGAATAACTAAGGAGACGGTTGGGCCTATCCCCCGGTTCCTGGTTATTAAGAAGGTGGATGGAGAAGATTTTACCCACGTTAGTCCATTTGTAATCGCTAAAAATCTGTATAGTGCTATTGGGAAAAATCCGAAAACGACGAAAATTAAAGGAGGTATATTGGTAGAGACCATTCGAGACGATCAATCGAGACGACAGATGCAAATAACCAGATTTGCTGGATTTCCAGTAGTAGTAGAACCGCATTCATCCTTGAACAGTAGTAAGGGAGTAATATACTGCAGAGACTTACTCAATTGTTCAGAGGAAGAAATAACAGAGGAATTGAAAGATCTTGGCGTTATTAAAGTTCAGCGAATTAAGACAAGAAGAAACAACAATTTAGAAGATACAGCAAATCATATACTCACCTTCAATCTTCCCAAACTTCCCGACAGAATTCAAGTAGCCATGTATAGCCTACAGGTGCGACCTTATATACCTACACCAGTTAGATGCTTCAAATGCCAACGCTTTGGGCATGCGGCCATATCATGTTCAAGTGAACAGTTGTGTGTATGTGGTAAGCAAATGCATGTGAGCAGGCCTTGTGAACTACCCATAACTTGTATAAACTGTGAAGGTTCACACTCCGCCAAATCCAAATCATGTCCAAAATATCAGACTGAGCTTGCCATTCAGAGATGTAAAACATTGGAAAAAATTAGTTACTGGGAAGCCAAGAATAAAATTGCTATGCAGACGCCAAGGCCTAATGTTTCTTATTCTCAGGCAACACAAATGCCAAGCCATACAGAACAAGAGTTCATAAAGAAAATATCTCCGATACTCGAAACAATTGTTAAAAAGTCTATATCTGATATTCTGACGAACAACCCTTTAACACAGCAAGCATCGCATCCATCGACTTCCAATCTACCACTACCTAAGAGACCTGAAGGAGCAATTACTCGATCAAGAACTGGATCAGAAGCATCAAATATATCAAAGAGGAAGGCCGGTGCACCTGCAGAAGCAACTGATTTCTCAGATGATAGCCAAGCTTCGTCACAAACAGAAAATTGCAAAAAGAAAGGCTGGCCAAAAGGAAAGCCAAGGATAAAATATAAAAAAAGCAAAAGTGCTACGCCTACGAACCACGAAGATAGCAACATCAATAAGTTGACTCCCTCTCAGTGCCACGATCCAACTCTCCCGAGTTCTGGAGATCCTCCAGATCCACTGAAAACATGCAGACCTCAGACGCCTGCAGAACAGACATAATTTAAGAAGACTCATGTTTAATAAACCTGTGATATTAGTTATATATTATTATGTATCGTATATTTATTGACACAATTTTTACATATTTGTATTTGTCCCCTTTTATTACATATTTTATACATACCCCCACATATATATGTATATATGTGTATGTGTATATAGTCTTATCATTTAAATTCTAGTTCTGCGTCATGTGATAACTAAACTTACCATACCACCATGGAAAGTATGATCCAATGGAATATCAATGGTATCAAATCCCACTATCCAGAACTTAAAGCTCTGTTGACTGATAAGACACCTTTTTGTGTTTGCATTCAGGAGACACATCTAAAACCCAACGAAAGCTTCAACTTACGTAACTTCAGTTGTATCAGGAAAGACGTTATACCCGCCCATCGAGCAAGAGGAGGAGTCGCCATATATCTAAAGGATGACCTCTCCTACACAGAAGTTAATCTGACAACATCTTTGCAAGCAGTAGCCGTAGAAATCTTGTATCCCATTAAGGCCACAATTTGCAATATTTACTTACCAGATGCAAATTGGAGCAAGGATCAGATTCTTAACCTTCTTCAACAGCTTCCACCTCCATTCATCATTCTAGGTGACTTCAACTGTCACAACCCTTTATGGGGTTCGGTTAGATTAGACGCTCGCGGAAGAATTATTGAGGAAATTATCGATGAACAAAATCTAGTCCTGTTGAACACTGGATCAGGTACTTACCTGAATCTCAGATCAGGAACAGTCAATCCCATCGACTTATCTTTATGCAGTCCCAGATTAGCACATCTCCTCCGATGGTGCGTGCTGGATGTTTCCACAAGTGACCACCTACCGATTTCTATAGATCTGGCATCCAGAAAGCCAACTGCGTACTGTATAGAGAGGTGGTCCCTAAAAAGGGCGGATTGGACTAAATATAAGGAAGAGTTCGAACCTTTCGAAATCAAAGATTCGATAGACTCCTCAGTAAAAGAAGCGACGGAGCACATCTATACTGCCGCTGTTCGTAGCATACCTAAAACCAATGGTCAGCATAAAATAACCGCGGTTCCTTGGTGGGACCAAAAAATTGCTGCTGCTGTGATGAAAAAGAAGCATTCCTTTAACGTCTTTAAAAGACATCCCACTTTGGTAAACCTGATAAATTTCAAGAAGGATAGAGCAAAAGCTCGAGTACTTTTAGTTTCGGGGAAAAAGTCCTCTTGGGAAAATTATGTAGAAACAATGACCCCAGAAACCACTGCATCCGAGGTATGGAGAAAGATAAGGAGTGTATCGGGGAAAAAACATTCAAAGACGTCTCGAATTTTGGTTGTTGATAATTCGATTACTTCAGATCCCACAGAGAAAGCTGAAGCACTTGCATCACAATTTGAGTGCTCAAGCTCGTCGGAAAATTACAACCAGGATTTTGTCCAACTTAAAAATGAGGTAGAAACACTAGGCATTTCATTTGATGAAGAAACTGATCTGCAATATAATCTGCCTTTTTCTATGACAGAATTGGAACATGCATTGAGTGAGTCTAGTTCCTCTGCACCGGGTCAGGATCAAATTCCCAATGAGATGCTTCGCAATTTACCCGAAATTGGAAAACTGAATTTACTAAACGTCTACAATCAAATATGGGGAGAAGCAGAGTATCCCACAGATTGGCGAAATGCCATCATTATACCCATTCCGAAAGAAGGGAAGGATCTGCTGAACACATCTAGCTACAGACCCATCTCTCTTACTTGTTGCTTAAGTAAAATCCTTGAAAGGATGGTGAATAAGCGATTGGTCTGGCTACTTGAGAAAAATAATTTCTTATCAAACTACCAAATGGGCTACCGCAAGAACAGATCAACCGTGGATCAACTTGTACTGCTTGAGTCATCTATTCAAACATGCTTTGCCTCCAGAAAGCATATGGTAGCTATATCTCTTGATCTAGAGAAGGCTTACGACACCACTTGGAGATTCGGTATACTAGAGCAGCTGAAGCAATGGGGGATATGTGGAAACCTACCTAAATTTATCTCTAGTTTTCTAGAAAAAAAAACGTTTCAAGTCAGAGTAGACAATAAGTTATCGGAAATCCACACCCAAGAAAATGGCATCCTCAAGGTTCTACTCTTAGTGTGACACTTTTCATAATTGCAGTTAATAGCTTACTAGAAACTCTTTATAATGACATTGGTAAGACCATGTACGTAGACGATCTTGTAGTTTTCCAATCAGGTGAAAACATGCAAGATATAGAGCATACCCTACAACCAGTTCTTGATCGATTGGTAGAGGCCGCTGAAAACAGGGGTTTCAGATTCTCTCCCAATAAGTCTTGCTGTATCCATTTTTGCAGACTTCGAACCCCTCACGATCATCCCACTATCACTATCAAGGGATCAAATATTCCAGTTAAAGATAACTTGAGAATTCTTGGAATAACATTTGACTCCAAACTCTACTGGAAAGTCCATATAGACAACCTTGTTCTCCATTGTAAAAAGAACCTTAACATCATCAGATGCTTGTCTAGTGTATCTTGGGGTGCGAATAAGGAAATCCTGATTCGTGTATATAGAGCCTTAGTCATGTCTAAAATGGAATATGGTATGGTTGTATACTCTGCAGCCAGGAAATCCCATTTGCTTCGCCTCGAAAGAGTACACCGTGAAGCACTTAGGCTGTGCATAGGAGCGTTTCGAACAAGCCCATCTCTATCGGTAAATATAGAAGCTGGTGTCCCTCCTTTAGAGTACCGTATACAACAACTCTCAATGAACTACGCTGTAAAAATGTGGGCTCAACCATCACACCCAAATTACAATGTCATTTTCAACAATGACATAAATGAGACATTCATGGTAAGACCTACAATAACAAGGCCTGTTGGCGTGCGCGTCCAAGAGTATCTGGACAACCTAGAAGCAGAATTGCCTACGTTGTACCCACTACGTTACGGTGATGTTCCTCCTTGGACTCTCCCTGTCCCAATAACGCGACTGGATTGTGCAAAATATACAAAGATTGATACAAATCTTACAATATATAAACAAACCCTCAACATGATAATAGATCATTATCAGCCAAAATGTGTCATGTATACTGATGGTTCGAAAACTGACACAGCTGTAGGAGCTGCATTCGTAACACCAAACGAATCCTTCTATTTTTCACTCGATTCAAGATGCTCCATATATACAGCGGAACTATTTGCCATTCATAAAGCAATGGAATTTCTTATGAGCGCTGAACCTGGTACATACACCATCTGTAGCGACTCTCAAAGTGCTATCATCGCTATAAAAAATATATTTAGTAAGGATCCAGTTATTCAGATGATACTCAAACTTCATTCCACTCTTCATAGGGAGTCCAAACGTGTCATATTTATATGGTGTCCAGGCCATATAGGAATATCCGGAAACGAGAATGCCGATGCTGCTGCTCGTGCTGCCCTGCAAAATCTTCCCATCGAAAACCACCCTCTAAAAATGGAGGATTTCAAGGTCCATCTGAAAACAAAAATAAGTCATCTATGGCAGCAACAATGGGAGCTAAGTGATACGAATCTGCGCCTTTTACATCCTACCATAGCCAGGTTTCCACACCCATCAGGACTGAGCAGACGAGAACAAGTCTGCTTAACACGGATAAGAATAGGACATACCCGCCTAACCTCATCCCATTTCTTGCTCGGACAGAGGCCAGCCCTATGTGAGGAGTGTCAATGCATACTAACAATAGAGCACATTATTCTGACGTGTCCCCAATATGATCCTAAGCGCTTACAATTCCTGATACCAAGAACCATTCAAGGGTGCTTTGCAAATAGAGACACCACTAAAAACCTATTAAGCTTCCTAAAAAGTATAAACATGTTTTATAAAATATAGTATAACATACACTACTTACTCACTGCAAAGTTTCCTCTAGATCTGGTAAAACACTGGTTTGTTCCAAGACCAACGGCTAATAACCTTAGTAGTTGATGCCGTAAGTTAAAAAAAAAAAAAAAAAAAAAAAAATAATAATAATAATAATAATAATAATAATGATAATAATAATAATAATAATAATAATAATAATAATAATAATAATAATAATAATAATAATAATAATAATAATAATAATAATAATAATAATAATAATAATAATAATAATAATAATAATAATAATAATAATAATAATAATAATAATAATAATAATAATAATAATAATAATAATAATAATAATCTACCACAGAACAACATACTTACCGAAGAACAAAAAGGATGTAGAAAACAAAGCTAAGTATGTAAAGAACAACTTATAATTGATAGCGTGATCATGGAACAGACCAGAAAAGCACACACAAATCTTCACACCTGTCTATAACTATAAGAAAGGATTTGACAAAGTTCTAGAAATCTATAAGATTGACCCAGGCATCAGGCTGTTTCTAAAGCAAACCATGAAAACATGGCGAACCAGTATTCATCTTAAAACAGAGACTGAGCACATCCAAACATAAGAGCTCCACATACAGAGCGGTATCTTCCAAGGAGATTCTCTTATCTCCCTTTGGTTTTGCCTTTGTCTGAACCCACTCTCCAACGCACTCAGCAATACAAGTTATGGTTTCAACATCAAGTATCAGAATACAATCCAACACAAAATCAATCATCTCCTCTACATGGATGATATAAAACCATACGCAGTCACTGAGATGCAACTAAAAGGGCTACTCAGAGTAACAGAGGCTTGTACGTCGGGCATCTGATGGAGTACAGGATGAGCAAATGTAAAGTGCTCCACATCGATAAAGGTGAATGGAAGAACCATCCCGAAGAGAAAACTGTAAATGGAGCAACGTTTGCCGACATGGACCAGGACGAAACGTACAAGTATCTGGGCTTTTATCAAAACACAAATATCAACTATACTTAAATCAAAGAACGACTGAAAAACGAATTCAACAACCATCTTATAAAAATTCTGAAAACAAAACTTAACTCTAGAAATCCTCACGTACTCCTTTGGCATCATCAAGTGCTCCCACACTGACATAGACAGCATCCATACCCTCATCCGAACAGAACTCACAAAACATAGAATGTTACACCTAAACTCATGCAAACAAACACTTACTGTAGACAGAAATCAAGGGGGCAGGGGAATTACAGACATACAAATACTTCACGCAAAACAAATAAAAACATTCAGACATTTCTTTCAAAGCAAGCATCTAACTTATATAGAGCGATAGTGAAAGCAGACCAGCACTACACACCTCTTGCTCTCAGGAGGGGAAGAATGTATGTTCTGGGGAAGCAACCTTGACCTCTCGACCGATTGACCTATTAACCTTTGACCTATTAACGTATGACCTATTGACCTCTTAACCTTTGACCTTTGACCTCTTAACCTTTGACCTATTGACCTTTGACGTCTTAACCTATTGAGTGACTTTCTCCCTTGACATACTTAATCATAAGTTAATGAGTGGATTGGTGGGCGAAACCGGAAAAACCTGTTTGTAATGTAGTGGTGGGGAAGCCGCAAAAACTAGTGTTGTAATGTATAGAGGCGTATAAAGTGAGAAGTAATATAAGGTATCAGGCTGTATCAGTTTCCAGTGAATCGAAAACAATCTACTAGACATGGGATTAACCAACTTAGAGAAAAGTACGTTGCAGCCAGTGAAACAACAAATTGAAACGGAGTTTTCCGACTGGATTCTGAAAATAGATTTACCGGAAAGATATGCGATAGCGGGAAAGCTCCGGCGGTTGCATAGAGCAATAGTAGACTATGAAGATGGAAAGTTATGTGTAAAGGAATTATTGAACAACATCGAGTATGGGTATGGGTATGACTTTTTTTATCCAATAATGAACCAATTACAACCACCGCTTCATGACGCGATAAAGGACCAACAAGCAAAGGCAGATCAGCAGGGACAATCAACGGTGCAACGCGTGAAAAATATGAGAATAATGAAATCGGATGGGAAACGATTAGTGTTCTTCTGTGATTTATAAATGAGATACTTCAACGCAAGCCTAAAGATTCGGTAGCAGTTAACACTTGTTACCAGCGAATTGAAAATAAATAGTGTATCACAAATGAGATTGATCGAGTTAGAGATAAATACGTTGGAGCCTGTGAAACAAAATTGTAAGTAAGTTTGCTGAGTGGTATCTGAGAATAGCAATCAAAAAGGTAAAAGTGAACTGGAAATGATTAACGTTATTTTGTGATTTATAAATAATGAGTGGGGAGCGAGTTCATTTCTATGCAAGTATAAGTCAACAACAATTAGTGGTGTAGCAGTTTGCAGCAAGAGCAGCTAGGCGGGGTGAGTGGCAAAAGGAAGTTGCAGATAGATTTAGATTCCAAAGGCGAATATGAAAATGTGAACAAGAGTTGGAAAAAGTTCTGAGTGAGCAACATAGGGATAAGGTGTGGAGGGAGCGATTTGAGAATGTGAAAAATGAGCCAAATGGAAGCTGTGTAGGAAGCGATGGTAGAAATTGTTAACAAGTATAAAATGTATTAATGAAGTGTGTTAAACATTGTATTATGGTCGCAAGACATCTCAGTAGCAACAAAATGTTTTTGTTGTAAGTTATTGATTCGTTGTAAATAAATGTTAACTGAGCACTGAATAAAAAAAACATATACCCATAATTCGGACTCCTTATATGTGTAGAAGAAAACAACAAATTGAATTAATAGTCAAGTGTATTAACAAAAAAAAATTAAAATAATAATTATGACATGACAAATGTATCATACAAAAAATGAACATTCGAAAGTGCGCATATACATATATCCTTAGTGTGAGCAAAACAGCTAGCAGGCCGTGCTATTAAACGCGGCTGCTCATCCAATTCAATTATAGATGATGTGGAATACTGTCGTAAGTAGTCCGCCTTTTATCTCCCTTTCACAAAAACTCGATCCGCTTGTGAGGTTAGCTCGTGAATGATCTTGGAGACGTGGTGTAGTGGTGTAAATCCGGAAGTCCATGGAATACAGTGGTGATGTTCCGTTAACCAAAAAGCTTGCTTTTGTAGATCAGTAGGTAGAAGATCCCAAGAAAAAGGTGATTTAAAGATTTAATGAAATATCCTCGACCCATCAAAAGCAGCAGGCTCTTCCACAATAAATTTATTGTTTTCGAGTTTGAAGCCTCGTACATCCAGTACAAGGGTCATATTTGCAGACGAGTAAAACGTTTAAGAATACATATCCTGTTACAGTAGCTGTCTAGGACTTGGCGTAGAGCTTTGAGTTTTTGGCGATACTCCAAAAGAGCTCGTTTGTAGGCCGCAGTCATGGTGAAAATGATGAAGGTTGGGTATAGATCGAGATTATATTGACTCATCAGTTAACGCTGTTTAACGATTTTTGTCAAAGGATTGTAAGAAAATACTCGATCGTGAAGAATCAAACAGTATGCAGTAGTATTTTTACGAACATTTTAACTAGTTTCAAATTCGATTCTCATGACGACAGAAGCGGATTGAATGCTTTCTTTTTGCTTAGAGCAATCAATATGTGTTATGGGTGTTATCGACTTAAACTCCTTGGGGTAAATAGGGGCTCATTTTCCATGTGATAGTAGGTAGCACGAAATTTGGAAAACATAGCGTGGCAAATTTGTTGTTCTCGAAATCTAGATATAAATCGTTGTACGGAAAGCGATCAGAATTGAGAAAGACTCGAATGTTAGTTAAGTGACAGTGATCAAAGGTTGACATATTGGAAGTTACTTTATTTTTCTTATTTGTTTGGAAGGCGATCACTCCGCTGTTTCTAGAAATCGTCATGCGTTGCCCCTTAATGAGCAGTCGCAATGAGTACGGTCAAGAAAGAAATAGTCTATGAACTCCATACGCAGAGTAATTATTCGAGATCTCAAAGATCTGTTGCAGGCCGATCTGGTGGAAATGTTGCCATATGCAAAAATTAATAAAGGATACCGTTATATTCTAGTTGTGATTAATGCATTTAGCAAACTTGCATGGGCTCAACCGGTAAAAGAAAAAACGGGTAAAACAGTAGCGGCGGCAATAAACATTATGCTATCCCAGATGAAACACAAACCCAAACATGTACAAACCGATCTGGGAAAAGAGTTTTATAACAAGGACTTCCAATCACTAATGAAGCAAAACAACATTAATCATTACAGCACATATTCCAATTTAAAAGCAATTATTGTCGAAAGACTAAATCGTACACTCAAAAATCGTATAAGGCGACAATTTAGCATACAAGGGTCGTATAAATGGCTTCCTCTACTACAACAAGTGGTTCACGATTATAACAACACAAAACATCGGACAACTGGAATGAAACCAAAAGATGTGAATCTGCGGAATGAGAAGCAAGTGTTACTACACAGCTACAGTCATTTGAAAACCGTTGACCCTACGACGACAAAGTATAAGATTGGTCATAGCGTTAGAATAAGCAAGTACCGCCATGCTTTCTCCAAAGGTTATACACCAAATTGGTCCAATGAAATTTCAAAATTCGCAAAGTACAGCATACGAATCCGAGAACCTATCTGTGGGAAGATCAAAATGGTGAAGAGATGTTTGGGAGCTTTTACAGCAAAGAGCTACAAAAAGTGAAATATCCTGATATATATCTTGTGTGTGTGTTTGAGTAAGACACATAATGCTTGGATTAACAAGACTAACTTATATGTATAATCTACAAGTGTCGTGCAATTTTTATTATGGACATAAAACAAACTACAGTTTATTGCTTATATCATTTATTATCAATCCACATTAATACCTCAGAATTGCGGTGTGGTATGGTAGGATGGTGATGATATGATAACTTAGTTGGCTTCTGAAACTCTGGGAGATCTGGATGCCGATACGCCAGCTCCATCAAAGTTCGCACGTTCTCGGACCTTGCTATGTCGGACACATGATTAGCGACAAGGTCCCGTACATCTAGCGGTGTAGCTTGCATTTCACTCAATAAGCTATTGAAGTATGTTGAGAAGTCTTGACTTTTGAGGGTGTTGATTGTATAGGCAATCAATCGAGTCATTTCAATCATGTTCAGCACACTTTCTAAACCCAGATAAACAGTGTTCCTAAGACGATCTTGTAATTTGATTGTGCGCATATCTTGAAACTTCTCGAACATGATTGTGAACGTGCCATGTACAATGGGTTGAAACTCCTCTACATAATGAAAGTAGTTGGTTAACATCCTTTCATATTCGATTAATTCATACCATTCGGATTCAGTGAACGTTGCACAATCATTTCTACACCCTCTGATGATAATCCGGGGAAAGCTCCACTCATTCGCTAATCCAACACTGATGAATTTCGATTTGGATTTATTCAGGGGATAACACCATTCATTGATTGTGATAAACGAGCTTTGGACCTGAAGCACTCTTCGCACTATGATCACTGATAACACTGGACCGCTTGGAAAACATAGCGCGTTGTTCAAATATCTGTTGTTTACATTTGAATGCACTTGGGCGTGTGTTACTTTATACCCGTTTAACGCTCCCCTCCACTCTGGGTTGTGTGCATGCGTACGGGAACAGAAATTAAACACGGAGTCTTTTTTTACAGCTTTTAATATTCATGTGTTGTGGAGATAATACTAAAATAGCATCTTTTTTTTCCACGTTTTCAATCGTTTTCCCAAAAATACAATTTACCATCAACTTGTCCATCCCGTTTTCAAATTTGTTCTTAGCCACATTTCTCAACCTTGTATTCAAAGCGATATATGGTTCAAGCCATGCGGCTTGCGCAAATCGTAGTCCCTTATGAATTTTTTTCAATACAATTTTATACTGCAGACACTGTTGCAAGGCTCGATAGTGGAGTATATATCGTGTTTTGTTATGAAGATTCGGAATTAACTTTTTACCCTTCCCACCAGGAGGTGTAATCATCTATGGACAAAATCATCTAGTTCCCGTGGCACCTCAAGGTCTACTTCTAGTACATAACCAATATTTGAGGTTTCACTTAGTTCAGTTAGGGTTTGTGAAAAGTTCTCAATCTCATCAGATGTCATCCATTCAAATTGTCCCAGCGGTAAATATTGGGACATACTGTACCCGTATAAATTTGTGGCATCCAGGTACATGATATAAGATGTTAGTTGAGTTGGATCAAAGGTTGGGAGGTGTGGATTATTAGCCTGCGCTTTACGCGTAATACACGTACTCACAACACCTCGTATCCCTTTTTTGAAAAAGTGGATCATATCAATATCAGCAAGTAGCTGAAGTTCAACCTTTGTAAGTCAAAGCATGGCATCCCAGCTCAGACCAGAAGCGGTGAAGTAATGGGCGGGATCTAACCGATATGTCTTGAGACATAGCTGTCTATAGTTTTCGAACACGTCTGCCAGTAACAATACATCAGAGGTTAAATACATGTCTGAATAGTCACCCAACGTTTTACAACCCAACGCTGACCATGCGGTACATGCACGGTTGTAATCTTCTTCCGATATATGAGCATCGCGCAACTCATCGTAAAAACACTCTTTACTTGGCAAAGAGGTTTCATTGAATTTCACCATATCCGTGATATACGGATAGGGAAACACACAGAAGGGTTTCTGTCGTATATATTGAAACTGTATATCGTCGGGAAAGGCTCGACGTACTTCACGACATTGTGAGGGATCCAAAAACGAAGCAAGGGTTTCGAGTTTGGTCGATAGAAACTGGTAGGAATCAACAAAACGCATTTGCAGTACTACCGATTTGGTTGTATCATCCTCGGCTGTATAGTGATCTACGTGGAGCAGCTTGGTAAATGAAATATATTTCTCGAACGTTTGTGGAAGTACTGTGATATCTTCCTTATCTGCTCCAAGCTCCTTGATGAAAATATGTGCGTCATAATTTCTAAGATTATGGAAAAATATAGGGATATATTTGGGAAGTTTATGATTAAGATTACAGATTAAATGGGACGCTCCTCGGTATTTCCCTGTGATGTGGCAGTGGTCTCTCACTTTTCGATTGAATGGTTCAAAGGGTTTGTCACATATGTGAAACTCTGTCGCAGCATCAAATTGACTAACATCTTGTTGAGTCATATGCATCGGAGTTATATTTTTCAAATATGAGTCATATAACTGATGCATCTCAGCTTGCAAACGTTTGATAAATTCCTTTGCAGCGTTTTCCCCTCGATATAATTGAAGCTTTGACACAGCATCATTATGGGTAGATTTGATATAATACACGAAAGAACAAGGGATGTGCTTATACTTTTTTACGGTAAACGATTCACGATTGGAAGAATCCGTAGAGTCATGTGGGATGGGTGAAAGTATGCATTCAAAGTCTGCATATACGCAAAATGGAACTTTCAACTCTTTATGATAATTTTAAAATTTCAACACATTATCAGGAACTAGGTTTCCCAATCGATCAACTCTGAGTTCACGTTTTGGTAATTTCGCAGCAATGAACTTACAGTTCTGTTGTAAATGCCAGTCCCGTCCACTTTCAGATGGGAAGTACTGCAAACACCCGTCGCAAAAATATTTTGCCCTCGTGTTGGCAGAGATTCGACTCGATAGCAAACGAGAGAAGCTTTTGATCCAACAGTAGTGTTGCTTTCCATTCGAATCATCAATCAGCATCAAATTTAAATGTACTGATTGTTTTTTCGAGGTGTAATGTAAAGGGCCCACCACATGATATTTCCATTTACCATCAACCAGGACTGGTTCCAAACCATACACATTTATTGATATATTATTCACATGCTCCCACTGCGGGACATCTTTAAGTGATACTGGAAATCCTATGGTAGAAAAATAAAAAAATGGAATTTTGGCATAATGAGAATATGACGTGGTATCACTCACCCGTCCCTTCGGTGTATATAAGCCAGCTACAATTGACCAAGCAAAGCAGCATTTATCCTGATTGTGAATATTTACGACTGCTTTTTTCTTTGCTATTTCTTTTGGAAGTGGAACGTAGGAAGACGCTCTCAGTGGATTATATTCACTAATATTAATTTCAAGATATGAAATTTTTTCCAAAACCCAACCACTTTCGCGTTTGGCAAACTCTTTTGACTTTTCATTGACTACTGTGCCAAATGCATCATACTATTCACCAAAATCCGAAGATACCGTGAGCACCTTATTTGCCGTGTTGTGAGACTTTACATCTTTAGTTTCTTTAGTAGGTAGGATATATACAGCGGAAAGTTCTACATTTGCTTTAACGCAAGTACGTTTCATTACTTCTTGTTCCATTAAATTAATACTTTTTCTGATTTAATTGATTTTAAATATTCTTCAACGTTCAATGTCTCCAAATCTGGCACTACCTGATAGCTGACTATTTTTCCACCAAATGCACTTTGAATGATTCTTACCGCTTCATCCATTGGCTTCCACGTGTGGGCTTTATGTTTCAAGCTCCGCAGGTGTGCGGAAAACATCTTGTCATGTCTCGCGAACAGATGGGACAATACTTTGCGCTATTATCACCTGTCCTATGCTGCATACCGCTTGGGCCTGGTTGGACCGGGTTTGACATTCCAGCAGGGGTACTAGGCTGCATCCCGCTTGGGCCTGGTTGAACCGGGTATGACATTCCTGCAGGGGTATTAGATTGCAACCCGCTTGGATCTGGTTCTACAGAACTTGCTAATGGTGTACCTGGAATAATAAAATGCGTATGAGAATATCATTGATGTAATGATTTTTGAAAAGCTTGTCGATGTGGTCATGCTGAGATGTAGAAGTTGTTTAACTGTATTGAAACTTAGAGGTAGAGCCACTCATATATTACCTTTTGTTGCCTTCACACGAGTCCTCTTGGATGGCGGCTCCTCTGCTACGTCGCAGATAGTCGCCTTGTGTCGCTTCAGATTCCACTTCGTTGTAAAGATGTTGTTGCATCAACTACAGGTATATGGTTCCATGTTTCTTCGCTCACTGCTGAAACGCCTCTTGGCATACACTTTATATCTCTGCAAAGAGAAATCGTATATGTGGGAGGGATCGAAAATAATCGAAAACTTGTTTATATTACCTTATAATTATCTCCCCAACAAATCTGGTTGGATAGCTCTCGGCGTTACCCAGCAAGAACCGCGAGGAGATGGCAGTCCACTCTTGCCACAATGGTGAGGGGGGCTCCATCTGAAACAAATGAAACCTGTATGATTTTTCAACATTCATTTCTTATTCACTACACTTACCTCACGGAGTTCCACCCAGAACCCCGTCTTCAAGTCTGCTGTCAACTGCAGAAGAAAGTGACGCTGTAACAAAAGAAAACATTGTTAGTTTCTCAGTTTATGGTTACTTGTTGTAGACGTCTCTCTCACCATTGTTGTTTTCTGTAGCTGCTTGGTGTTGGAGACCTGGAGCGAGTGCATCCCTCTAGCGATCGCCTCCCAAAAAGCAGAGGTGTTAGTCGAAACGGTCAGCTACTTCCGCTAGTACAGTGTCCATGCCATCCGGCTCTTGGAACATGTTCTCATGTGTTGATGTCTCTACTCTCAGAGGTGTAACAGATTCGATAAGCATCTGTGTCCATGAAACCTTTTCGGAAAGTTCATCTTTAGGCCATTCCACTATATGATGTTGATCTGTCAACACTGGTGGACACAGATCTGTTGAGGCTGGTCGTTCATGACACGATACTCCCAGAGGTGTATCGCATTCGACAAGCAGCTGTATCCATGAAACCTTTTCGAAAAGTTCATCGTTAGACCATTCCACTATATGGCTTTGATCTATCAACACCGGTGCACACAGATCTGGTGAGGCTGCTCGTGCATGACATATCAATGGTGGTGAACATATCAGAAAATAGGTTTCCTCGTAAGTGGGAAAGCTAGACATGGCGGCTGAACGCACAACGTCTGATATGAACCTCGGTGGAGCATTATGCTCATTTAAAGTTTCCATCTCGGAACTTAATGACTCCACCGTTTGGAATAGCAATGATAAGACTACCTCCGGTGATGGACATCTTACCATACGTGCCTCCACTACGTCCGCAACACCTGTTGCTCGTTTGCACGTGTCTTCCACAGCCACGTTCTTCATTTTTGGGTGCGGGCGTATGTGATTCGGGAGATGATGCACGTTCATTGCGTCCATCCAATAGATCCAAATCAAAAGATCGTTGTAGATCTTCCCAAGAGGATTGGATGACATTCGAGACATCATTTGCCTCCAACATCGCCCCAACTGATTCCTGTGAATCGGGGATTTCGATTAATCTCCTGCGAATCGGGGATTTCAATTATTGCCGTTGGTTGAATAGGAGGCGCGTTCGGCTTCATACTTTGCCCAGATCGAATTTCAATATTTTGAAGTACAACTATCCGATTCGCACTAACACTAAGACTTTTTGGCAACTGGTTCGGTACTGCACTAACTTTGTGTCCCACACAACACTTCTGTGAACACTGATATAGATTCTGCAGGAGCGGACGCGACTTTAATGAAGTGCTCGGTCCCGGACGATTTTTCGTCTCACAATTCCGGCACTGGAATCCGAATATACAAAAGCACTTGTTTGTCATACTGATGCGATGTGAGGTACTCTCGGTTCACGCTTAGGACCTTGATTCTGATGCTGCTATGGAGCGCAATCATATTTATCACCCTTCCCCCATCACCTCGATCATAAGGGTTCTTGTGAAAGCAGGTCTGAATGTTATTTGAAAAGCAGGTCAACTCGGTCATAACGGTTCTTGTGAAAGCAGGTCAGTATGGGAATTTGGAAAGCAGGTCACCTCGATCATAACGCTACTTGTGAAAGCAGGTCAGAATGGGAATTTGGAAAGCAGGTTACCTTGATCATAACGGTACTTGTGAAAGCAGTCAGAATGCAATTTGGAAAGCAGGTCGCCTAGGTCATAACGGTAATTGTGAAAGCAGGTCAGAATGGGAATTTGGAAAGCAGGTCACCTCGATCATACCGGCACTTTTCAATTAGGATACACCGTCTATCTGGTTTGGTAAATGCGGTGTAGCTTTCACAACCGGACCATTATTCCTCTTTGGTGGGGGATAGTAAAGTTTCTCCAACCTTATGCATTTCTTCATTCGCATTTGCTGGATATGGATCCCTTGTAAGTCATCATCGACGATGGACGTCTGTCTCCGCTCTCCTTCGACTCTACGCAGTCAACATTAATATTCCCAGCTCAACCGGTTGGTAATGCTCTACTCCACGAGGTAGAGGAGGATTTGGCAGCCTTGGACAGGATAGGCGATGAGGATCCTGAGATAGGCGATGAGGATCCTGAGATAAGCGATGAGGAGATTGAAGAGAATGCTTGGGTCGCTGCGGAAGCAGATGACGGTGAAGAAACAAATGATTCAGCATATTTTAGTGATTAAGGCTTTTAATTGTAAATAAACTATGGTAAATATATTTCAATAAATACAAATAGAGAATCAGACACACCAACACATTACACTCACATGAAAGAATTACAAACATCACACATAACACTAAAATGTTACTATCCACTACTTTTTTTATTTTTATTTGTTTTGAGGGTGGTTCACCTTTGTTACGCCGTTCATGTTGCTCTGATGAAAAATCGTATTTGGCTAAAAAATCCTGTAACACCTTATGCTATTCGAAAACGTCACTTTTGTTTCTCTTGCAGCTTTTTTGTTAGAGTGAACTCAAGAAGGGTGTTCACCCTCGTAGCACTCTTCATGTTGGTGTGAGTGTAGGATTTCATTTGGATAAAACAAAGCTTTTATGATCTACTTCCCAATTACATTATTTTGGTTTCGCTTTTCTCGTTTGTATTACAGCAATATTCACGAATTATCTTAAGGGTGTTCACCCCCACAGCTCCCTCCCTTTCCATTCTACAACAAACTTATATAGGGAAAAACCTATCACCTACTCCTCCACAATAGTCTGGCGGTCTTAGTGTGTTCCATTACTCATATTTTTTGCGTGACCTATATTTCGGTCTTTTTTTCTCGCCGAAACGGCCTTAACTGAAACGGCCGTAACTTCGTTCGGCTCTGCTGTCATTACCCTTCCATACCGTCCCTCCTACCATACTCCTCACCACCACCACCCTCCCCCCTTCCCCCCTCTATAGTTATTACCCCCGATTTGCTCACGATTCTGTTGTTTTCAGCGAGGGGGATGATTGGGGTGACTTTAGTTCAAATTCGATATCTTTCGCATTTGTCTTTATAGAAGCATAGTTTTTCCGCTAAAAAATTCTTCACATAACCTCCTTTGAACAGCATTAATTCGCTTTTCTTCAATTTTCCACATAAACCTTTATGACTCTTTGTCACAAATGGGGTGAGTTTATGGATGTTGTTAAACTTCACAAATTTCATATGTTCTATACTTCTAATGAAAAATAACCATGTCCCATAGCCATCTACCCTATTTTTTACCATCCCTTAACGATCCCTATCCCCTTAACTTTTTTATCTGTATCATTAGGATGCGTTGTTATTCTCACCTATTTTCTACCTGGTGTCTCCCATTTCATTTGCCCGCTTTCCTTATTTATTAGCTCCACCCCTTCAGAAGTAGGTCATACCACGCCGTACTTTCAAAGCGCCATATCTCCCTTATTGATTGAGCGATTTGTTTCATTCATTTACCAAACTTGCTGAATGACCACGCCTTTTCTTTTAATACCACCCCTGCCTAGGGGTTGCCACCCGTTTTCCAAATTTCCTTGTCTTCAAACCTTTTCTTCGGGTTTTTCCACTTTTATGAATACACAAGTTCAACTTTTATTATTTTATTTTATTTTATTTTTTTTTGAATTCAGTTTCAGATATTATTTACATAACATCTTCAACTCTGATCTACTATACATTTTACTACGTTACTCTTACACATACACAGCTGGCGTTTTGCGCCATACTTTTACACACTTTGCCTTTATTCGTTTTTCACAATATAAGCACATTGCTAAGCGCTTATCATGCGCATGTATTTGTTTTATATACGCACTGTCCCAAACACAAAATACGGCATACCTTGCCCCTGCTATACACTGATCGCATACTATAGATCCTATCTCCACGGTACCAATGAAACTGTATTCCTGACACATTTCTTTCATCCATTTGATTCCTCTTGAGTAAGCTTCTACGATCGCCACACTTTCTACGTATATATTATTCACGTTCGGTGTACCATTCCTGAGCTCCAGCATCCCATATGGTTGTCGCTGTATCTCTCCTATCTGCAGCTCTTCCCACTTAACCAACTGTTTTCTTTCCCAGTGCCCCTCGCCAACTGTTTGCGTCAATGCTGTCTTCCTACTCAACATTTCAACCGCGTCTGTGTGACCCCTGCTTGTTGCTACTATACCACCATATACACTGCAATAACACAACTTCTACTACCAAGTTGCACATTGTACTTGTGGTTTCATTATCCCCACCACTTCACTCATTAACTTATGATTAAGTATGTCAATGGAGAAAGTCACTCAATAAGGTTAAGAGGTCAAAGGTCAATAGGTCAAAGGTTAAGAGGTCAATAGGTCAAAGGCTAAGAGGTCAAAGGTTAACAGGTGAAAGGTTAATAGGTCAAAGGTCAAAGGTTAAGAGGTCAATAGGTTAAGAGGTCAAGGTTGCTCCCCCAGAACATACATTCTTCCTCTACTCCTCTCACATCTACACGATTCAGCAGACACACAGAATCATGCACAATTTCACCAAAAAAAGTTGGACACCTGGTCACAGAAAACACTCCATGGAAAACATCGATATCAAGTGACCCAATACTACATTAATAACAGTCATACATTTGGCTGCAGGATGGCCAACCGTTTTCAGAAACAGAGGGCTCCGTGCTTGCTATCCAAGATCAAGTAATTGCGACCCGAAACTATAAGAAATATATAATAAAAGACCACTCCATAACAGATGAAAACTGCAGAAAATGCCACCAAACAAAGGAAACAATAGAACTTCTACCTGATACATGGACCGTTTCTTCTCCTCCTCCGACGATGTTCACCTCGACAGGAGCCGAGAATTCAATAACGAACATCCTCTTTGTTGGTGGTGGAGGAGGACAATGTCGAGCTTATTAGCTTGCAGAAGCTTGAACGTGGGGAACGAATAGTTCCAATATATTCGGCATCTCTCGTCCTCCACTACAGACTCAATATCCCCTGGAATGTAAGTTAGTGCAGGTGTCTCACCTATATACCGTAGGAGTGCCTCAAATGATAATATAGCACTCGTAGATCTGCGTCGTGCAAATAGATACCCATAACCCTACTACGATATACCAAGGTGTTGAAGACACCATCCTGGCAAGCCATAATGAAGCTCTCAGCCTCTGACTTCAACTCACTAGACCTTACGAAATGGAAGGTTAACTGCTTAGACAAACCATGCTCTTTTAGATGATTGTAGAAGATTCCATGCATGGGCTTGTCCTTGTGAAGCTTTAGAATAAAATTGGGTTCAGCAGTTTTGAGGTGGATTTCAAGTTGGCCGGGGGTCAGCTCTGTGATGGACTGCTAGTTCTCTGGTAAAAAAGGCTCCTTGACCCGCATTCACAAGCATATTTGTGGCAGCGACTTTGTTCTTACCGGACAGTTATGATGACCAGATCTGCCGAAAACGATGCAAATACTTGCGACGGAGAGACTCTTAAGCAACCTCGAGGTATGTATATGTCTCTCCATCATGTAGCTACGCAAAATGCTTCCATCCACAAGCTGTTCCTCCTCTCCACTATCACTGAATCGTTCTTTATTGAGATAAAACATTGCGCATTTGTCTATCCCGAACTCCATGCCAATAGCATGCCTGTACCACAGCCAACGTAAGATACGTAGGATGTGACTGTACTTTCTGCACAGCCCGGAGGCACAAAGTTTAAATTTCGCATATGGAACAAATGGGTGAGCTCGTGCCTTCAGTAATTGGGTGTGCCACAGCTGCATCCTCTTATATTTCTTAGCATCATGGACAGCAGTAAAAGACAGATGCAAAAGAACAGGGAGCGTTCTAAGTTCGACCTGGTGAGGTCGCGCCCGATGAGCTAGCTCCTCTGGTATTTGCTGTACTAGCGACTCTTGAAGTTATTGTGCGAGAAAACTTGATCGAACATCTGCCATGGTAATATCTATAGAATAGGGACAGTTCAGCCACAATTATTTGATATTCTGGGTTGTGGAAGTCTTTTGTGAGGTTACACGCATTTACTGGACATATTGCTCGCTTCTAGATTGTGTCCATAAGTTTCAGGGAGTGCTTAGGGATGCATCTCAACACATGCAAGCAGTACTCCAGCGATGGTCTGAGAATATATGTTTTTTCCGAGACTCCCCATGATGCTCTGCTCCAAATATATGTGACGTAGGCCGTACGTTAGTATCAGTCTTCATAACCTTGGACATGTAGCAGAGCAGACTCAGTGGTGTATAGTTGCTGGGTATATTTTTTTCTGCCCTTCTTAGGTATAGGTTGTACTCGACCAATCTTCCACCCAGTTGGGAACACTCCTCGCTGGTAGGAGTTTAAATATTTTACAAAGGATAAGTGTAAGCTCTGCGGCGCAATGTTTTAGGAGAATTGCTGGTATTTGGCCTGAACAACTAGCTTTCCTGGAGTTCAGTTTTTCTGGAATGCCTTTAATATATCGGTGTTGAAATCTAATTTCTGCCATTTTTGATTTCATACTGATCGTGGAGTGCCTCGTTTGCAAAAATCTACCCAAACGTGTCTGCTTTTTCTTAGGGCGTGGATCTATCCACTCTTGCGAGTGGTGGTATGGCCGAGTAGCAGAAGTTCTGGCTAACATACTTTGCTACAGACCAAAATGATTTGGACAAGTTGCGACATGACAGGAGTTTGTTCTCAACTTTCGAGTTGTGCTCCTCTTTGCTGTTATGGATTACCCGCTTACAGTGGCTTCTGGCATCGATGAAACTGCGGTAGTAAGATTTGTCCTGCATTCCCTGTATCGTTGGTTCTATGCCGTAACTGCCTCTCTGCAGTTCTGGCTAAATCAAGGTTTGATGTTTGGACGGGTGTTTCTCAACGTAAGGTATGTAGGCTTCTATACCTTATGTTAATACCTCTGTTATTTTTTGGTTACAAGCGGACGGATCTCTGGACGTGAAACAGACATCATTCCATGGAAAGGACTGGTGATAGTTCCTGGGATCATCCCACTTTGCAGATTTGTAGTGTCAAACTCAAGGAATCTACCTCTTCTGAATGAAACCAGCTCTGTCCGAACACTGGTTCCATCAGATATAATGGAGAACCGAGTCTTCCAGAGTAGCATCAGTTTACCGCAAGACACTACAACACATGCATAAGTCCATGAGAGTCCACAGCAGCTCAGTGGAGAAATGAGACTCTCAAGGGTGTGAGTACCTAGGCATGATGAACTGGGAAGAAAATATACAAAACATTAAATGTAAAGAATTTATTAAAAAAAAACAAGATGTCGCTGACCACATAATGGCATCACAAAATAAAACTTATCTTGAGGCTGGGGACATGTTGAGTTCCCCAGGTTCCCATGGCGTCAATGGTCTTCCCCTACAGGTGCAAAGCAGGTTAGCGCCGATGAACTCTGCGTAAAGGTCCGGTTAAAAGCTGAATGAGAAGGGCTCCTCTAAGGATCCTCCAGAAGAAAAAGGGGTCATCCCAAAAGGAAAGGGTCCTCAAAAACGGTCCTCCCAAAAAAAAAGAAGAGGTCCTCCCAAAAAAAGAAAGGGGTGTTCTTTCTGGAGAGAAGGAAGACCATCGTTATTATGTGTTCTGTCCAAAATGCATCTGATGTCTTGCGGCGATTACAAATAGCTTATTGCTCACTTATGGCATCAGAAACATTCTGTCTATACAATAATCATTGAAAGAAATAAAATATATATGGCAAAAGATGCAATTAATTTAGACATAAGAAAAAAAAGGGTTAAGACCTTACATATCTATAAGTACAGGAAAATAATATGTGGGCGCTCATGTTTTAAATTGATAATGTAATCCCTCAATAACAATATCCCTGTAAAGCATGAATTTTCAAATAATAGAAATAAAAATTGTGGGCTGGGTACAGCTCATTTATGGAATTTTGTAGCACGTGGCAATGTAATTTGTGCAGTAAGGATACATGGTGTTAAGTCTAGAAAAATAATGATTTTGTACACCTTTGGTGAAAATACATATAATATTTAATTCCTAAAATCGTTCGTATGATTTTTATAACATAAGATGGAAATAAGACACGAGGATCATCGAAATATAAAGTGATCTCGACAATGGACATCTTTGATTAAGACAGTGTAAAATGCAAATTAATAGTACGATTACATGTCTAGGAAACCTAATTAATTATCTAATACTCACGAAGGAATCAGCATATTCCGCACACTAGAAAAAATGCTTTATATTTGCATTTTGCATGAAGTTATTACAATGAAGAGAAGAGACGACATTGCGTCACTGATTAATTAACAGCTGAACGTCTCGGCGATCAGAATTCGAGTGGGATGATTCTCAGGTGCTGCGTATCCAAATCGCACAATGCACGAAATAAGAGCGCAAGCGCAAAGCCACACATGGGATTAAAAATCGGAATCACAAAACAGTTGGGGAAGGAGAGCAAAATAACAGATTGATTGACTTCCTGTTAATAAGAGTAATAGACATTGAATATAGCTATGATTGAACCAGATTAAAATCGGGGAAATATGAATGATTAGAAAATCATTACCTAGAATAGATACCGGAGATTTACATATAAATTCAGGATTCTCTATAAAATGAAATTTGTAAACGGCTGAACCGTTACAACGTTGTGTCGGATGGCTTACGATAGTCAATCCAGGCCATAGAAAGGTTTCGTTTATACTTCGTGTAGTGAATAGAACTATGTCCAGCGGAAATGGAAATATTGAAAATTTTTTAAAGTGTCCAGATATAGTGGAAAATGTTCAAAACGCGTTTTAAGAGGTCAAAAGCAACAGTTTATATAACCCTCATATAATTTCATACAGTAGAAATGTTACACTATAATGACTATTATCAATATTTCGGACTCTGAGATTGAGCGCCAACAATATAAATAATTCTGACGATAATGATAACAGCGATGGAGATAAGTTATTTCCTCGATGTATTTCATATTAAGTGGACTCAAACTGGGTCAAGGC
This sequence comes from Bruchidius siliquastri, assembly GCA_949316355.1. Lineage (NCBI taxonomy): Eukaryota > Metazoa > Arthropoda > Insecta > Coleoptera > Chrysomelidae > Bruchidius > Bruchidius siliquastri. The sequence goes on from OX438529.1 coordinate 25,084,059, forward strand.
CGGAGTGTCTGCTTGGAGAGGTTCTGGCAGACCTAGTTATAGCTCACTTCACGGTGTGGGGAGCGGTCGCTGGGAAACGGGCAGTCATCTATTGGAGCGGAATCCGAGGTCTTACACCTTCTACCTTATCTGACGTGTCAACACGGCCCCAGTGGCTTACCCTGAAGTAGGTTGCAATTCATACAAGATCATGCATTCATAACTGATTCAACTCGGAACCAGATGCCAGGGGAAGTGGTCGAGCTATCGGAGCCATAACACAGACCGTTTTAGTTAGATGTTGGAGCTCAGGAATGACTTGTTACGAAAACTGCAACCTGATCCTTAGGTAATACACGTGGTGCATGCATTAAGGGTGGAGTGAAATACATCTAGCACATAGCATGTTTATTTCAGAATTTGCGTGTTTGTACTCAACTCAGCCTACACTGGAAGGCCTGCTGCATACGCGGCAGCGTCGTTCTACTTGCGAATTTATGTGCCTAAAGGGCCTTACACAACAAATAAAGACATTTAAAGCTGGCAGACCTGAATAGAGGATATGCAGGGATTGTTGGATGTCTCTCGGGGGACTCAAATTCCGATAATCAATCAGTGAAATTTTGACAACCACGTTTGTTCAAATTCTAATGAAGTAATAGTATAAATAAAAAAAATGGCTCGAATTAATAAAAATGAAACAGTTAGCGTTATTTCGAATTGATACAGGCTGAGGAGGGAGAATAGTAAGTTCGGAATGAATTACCAGCAACCTTACCAAATAAATCAACGGCTTGTTCTTTTGGCAATGTTTTGTTTATAGTTCTTGTGTCTCCTATAATAAATGTGTGATGCGAGTTATGTTAAGGCCGATTCCGCTAATATTCCGGAAATAGATGTCATCAGGCTAATAGATTTCTTTAATACAATTTGGGACTTCCTCAGTGCATAAATGAGTTGAAATACAGCCCATTATTCAATTTTATAATATATTGGGCGCCGATTTACTCAAATAACGAGCTGTTATATTGAGCCAACGGAATGAGACCTTATCGAGCTCTACCAATAGGCTTTCAGAGTCTTTTTTTATAAGCTAGATATCCAATGCTGTTTCACGATATAAAAAAAGTTTTAAATGTCTAAGATGACAGTCGGGCATTGAAACGTCATTTAGTCATGGAATATTCAAAAATCTATTTTATAAATTTGAATCAAAATGGTGAAAAATGTATAATTCACAGACAAAATCAATTATTTCCTATTGGTCTGAACAATTTTATTTTTCAAATACACAATTAATTTCCATATAACTATTTGTGGAAGAGTTCTATTGAGTTAACATATATAGGTACCTACCTTTAGAGAAATATACAAACAGTTTATAATTTGACCATCCTGCACCAATATTTCAGTTGGTGAGAAACGTTGTTATAGAAACTTAGTAATTGCCAAGTAATTTCATTCAAAATGCAGTATTCTATCTGTAAATATTGATAGACAGAGCAATACCCTGAGCAATTGTGAAATTAACCCTGAATATGCTCCTTTGGCTTCGTGATCTGTCATTCGAACGAAAAAGGCGACTGCTGTTGTTAGCCTGTTAAGAAGCTATATCACATTTAGATGAACGAGCTTCAGTCAAAGTGCCCCCAGGACCACCTAGCATCCGGAGATTCGGATGGCCAGGTGTTTTAACTCCTTTGTTTGGTTTTTGGAGCACCATTGATCGTTATTTATGTTTCATGCGTCACTTTGGCGAAATACGGTACATCGGTCTAGCGACAGAACGTAAACTGTGAGGCCATTTGGCGTCGCCAATATTCCGATGTCGGAGAGATTGCATCATATGATGCATAAGTGACTGCGTGTCTACTCTTGATGTACTCCTTAATTGGATGCAGAAGGGCTCCCCAAATCATTCTCAGGGTTAGCTGGGAGACGTTGATTGCTGTACCCACTACGTCCTTTTGGGTAGCTGGGGTACCGCATGCTTGAGATAAATGTCCAGGATACGCCCATCCAGACCAGATTAACTAAACCCCCGGTGGAAGTTGTATGAACCTGAAGAAAATCAATCTGTCGCCCATTCCATACGATGGAGACGTTTGGTTGTATTCACGTGGGCGCGCTGTCGGATGATATGATGTTAAATTTAATTCATTTGCTATGAGAATATTGTATATACATAATATCTACAATAGATCACATCACATATTTACAGTATATACATGGTTTTAATTTTTTTTAAATACACGTGATATGAGAAAGGGAGGGTATGAGGTGACTTCACCTTACGACGTGTAACCATGCAGGAGGGAGTGTAATGTAATACTTATTTGTAATTTCCATTTAGAATATTCACTGATTACTTTCCAAGAAATAATATAGCAGCTATCTTCTTTATGCTTAAAGGAACCGTTTCTGGGTATGCATTTTCCATAGGCAATTCCAAATTGCTATTGGATTTGATCAGCTTAAAGATTTTCGACAGAAAACCACTTATGAAGTCACTAGTCACATGTCTTGTTATCTCACTAGCGTATGTAAAGAGGATGTGTGCGAAATGGTAGGATTAGCATTTTACTTCACCATTTCTTCATATTCTCAAAGAAGATATATGCGGTTAGTTCTTTTTATCACCTGTTATCACTTTTGAAATCCTATCAAGGTATACGAAACAATATGGCAGTTAAGTGAAAGAACGATACATGTGCCGCACGCATACTGTTCGTTAAATCAACCATAAATTAACCAGAATGCCGTCGAACGTATGACGTTCGTTAATGTACTATTATTTTACCAAGTGATAATCCTATGAATATTGCAAAATTAGTTATCTCAGTTAAAATTGCCATTTTTGGCACTTGTATTGTTCTTTCAATCATGAATTCAATTGCAGACATGATAGCAAGAATGTAACAGGCACTGAATTCAAACTGCTGGAGGTCTTGAGCAAGAAGTTTAATTTTTCTTATAACTTAAGAAAATTCTCACATGCAGGTTCATGGTCTTCGAAGGTGCAAATAATAAGTGCTGTAAGTATTTCAACTATAACCAGCCAACTTCCTACAACACCCATTCCTTTGTTACCTTATTTTGAAAAATATGAAAATTAACAAGTAACATATCTTTGTGACAACATCATGTTTTTTCCAATCTTAAATCGGCAACAGAGATTTATAGCTGGAGATAACTTCAAACCGATCTTTTAAAACGAAACCTGTTGATAGGATTCAAGGTGTTAAGAGGAATGTTCAAACCAAAATAGGTTGTAAAGATGTGTAAGGCAGATACGTTTACTATATCAGATCCGTATATGTTGCATCAGGATTTCCTGTCATCAAGAGAAAAATCTTGAGGAATTCAACATCTTCTAGCTCCAAATATCTTTCAATAATTCATCCACATTCATTTGATGCACCTACCACCGAGTAGCAAAAATTACAGCAAGCCCAATGAAACACTTTCAGCTACTGTCAATGATATACAAAACAATATTTCCAACTCAGAAATAATATTTGTAGGTCACTCCAACGTTCACTATAGTGGCTGGAATATTTTAACAAAAAGTACAAACAATGCGAAGGTGTGAATTGTGGCTTGAAACAGATGTCAATGAACCGAAAATAAAAACTATGCTAGTTTGCTATGCCTATATCTCACAATCAATTGCGCGATCTATCTAGTGACGATATTCACTCCACTAGAATTATCGAACCACAATACAAGTTGAACGCTTTGTAAAATGTCACCAGAAGACCAATTACCTAAGAATGCAATGCATGTTTAGCAACAGCCAGCAAAGTAGGATGAGCTTAGGGATTATGACCGGTCCTTTCCCGGGTCAAGCTCGGACGTGTAGTCAAAAAGTAAAAGTGTAAAAATTTAGTATGTAAGCCTACATTCCTTACGGTAACAAAATCATTTCCGAAACCGGTTACAGAGGCACAGTTACATCAAAAACAAACTCAGGGAGTGGACAACAAATCCAGCTATCCAAATTCACCACAGCTTCATCGTTGCGAGATAACAAAAAAATAAGAACACTTCCCTCATTTCACTCCTTTCATCTCCTATGTAAATCAGCCAGATCATTATGGTATGTATCCAGAACATTTCATTCATCTATACTATCAGCGTGAGCTCGAAAATGCTAGAGGTTATAGGTTCCAACATCGCCATTTAAAATGCATTATTAAAAAATGAACTTCAAAAGAGCCTCTGATTGCAACGAAATACTAGCTATCCTTATTTTCCAAATCTCATACTAGTGATACACGTTTCCTACGGACAGAAGATTGATCATGTTCAATCCAGTCCTAAAAAGAGCCAAAAGGCTACAGACCCGTATGTGACTTTTCTCTGCATCATGTGCATTGTTATGGAGATTGTCATTTATGTGCAGCTTCTAGGGTACATTGACAGAAACAACTTCAGGTATTGATAGTACGGCTTTTGGAAGCATAAGTCAAAAAAAAATTCTAGCCAGCGTCGTGGAGCTGAATTGTCGCAGTCAATCTATTGAAAGCTATTGATTTCTGATAAAATTTGACATTAGTGACTTCTTGTTAAGCTTGCTGCCTGTGAGCTTCACCGGGTCAATGTCAATAGTAGATAGTTTTCTCAGAGGCCCATACATGTATGTCATCAGCGCCGACGTTCTCCAAAACTCTTGTTTCAGAACGTCAACTTTTAAATAAATCTACTGCTCATCAGATAACAGCTGTAGTCATTTATCCTGCATGGAATGAAAAAAATCTTGGAAGAATTGCAACAGCATAGTCAACCAATTTAAATCTTCAAAATACATTTTATAAAATTGAGCCACTTATTTGTGATTACATTTTCAAGTGCCTTGTAGCTCTAGTTTAGGTTGTGTGATTTGAGATATTAACAACGTTTTCCTTTATTCAGATTGCAAAACTGTTGTGCAAAGCTATTTTCACCGATTTTGTGTTCAAAATTATGTGATGGTTAATCATACCAAAAGTTATTCTTTGGATATGTGTGAAAGTCCTACCACCTATTATCTAAGTGCGGGAAAAAATTCTATAGAAGACTTTCACAAATTTTCCATACCTTTGACTATTATTGCAACATAAAAGATGTTCTTTAGATTTTCAACCAGGTAGATTTGTTTAAAATTGAATGCGAAACTTTTTAGCCATTGAATTTTCATTTGTAAAATGAATAGCCTGTTAGATATACCGTCTGAAAGAAAAATAACACTTATGCATTTTTTTAATGATTTTTACACCTACTCTTAGTGAAATTATAATTTCTCGTAATATTTTGGATTCGTTAAAGCAAATATTTCCGATTATCACCACACATCACCTTTGGAGCGCGATAGGTAAGAGGTTATCTATAAAAATCTAGAGTTTCATCTACTACTATAGGTGAAGAAGTAAGGGAACCGTATACATGAATAATGTTAAGAAATACTTTATAGTCTCAAATGGCACTGGTATGGTATATCGATGTTGTTGATGATCAAAGTGGTTTTTTCAATTTTTTATAATTAGTCAATCCATTATGCGCTGTCAAACAGTGACGGGTGAGATACTTTTTTGATAAAGGCAAAAAAAAGTGAATCTCGATACACCCGCGTGTGTGTGTTCTGAGATTAAATTTATAATTGTTGTCACTTTCAGATCCGAAATGGCAATATCGACTTTGGTGCTGGTGGAGCTACAATAACTTACGATCGGTACCGTTATGTAGCCACATCTTTCATCACACACTATGATTTCTACCTTGCAATATTCTCTAAGAAACATTATTTCATCCGAGATCGAATAAGGTATTTATTGAATAGCAATTCTATCAGCACATCTCAATGCAATGAAGCAGGAAACCCAATTAAAATATTCTCACAAATTTTATCATCCATCAGGAATTAATCGTTTTGACCAATTGGGTACTTTTCACCCACAATCACAAAGAGTTGCAACAGATGCAATTCCATTTTGTTGAGACTTGTCGGCACGAACTAGGTATTTGACGAACAAATGAAAGCGACAAACCCTGGCAGTGGATAAGTGGATCATCAATAACAGCAGTTTTTTTATAAATTGCGTATTTAAGATGTGTCCAAAGAAAAAAGTCCGGTGATGGAATTGCTCACATACTGGCAATTCATCTATCTGGAAGCCTTTCGTTGAGCCAATTTCGAACGAAAGGAAAATAATGAATTTGCTGCAAATCTAAAAGGTCTTTTTGTGAACCTAAATCATAGGCTGTGTTAGTGTGAGTCTCTTGCTCGTGAGTAATCATAGAGTTGATAGTACCTTCAAGCATATTGAGGTTCAGATCGCCTGTCAAGTGTTCTTCAAAAAATAAAGGACCAATAATAGCATCTGCAAGTACATAAACACAAACATGAACATTCTATGGGCGTGGTGTATGCCCTCCATGAAGTATATATGGATTTTCAACACTTAAAAACGATATTTTTGTTCGCCTACCTTGCCGTTTAGGAAAAATGTGTAAAAATCAACGAAACAGGTATTGGCAGAAAATTAGGGATGGCGTTGAACAGATTGGACATGGTTTCACAAATCTCAAGTCTTCCATCAAAATTGACCTCATCAGGTTCTGGGTGTATTAGCATATTGTATATCGGTCTGTTTTATTGTTCGTACGAAGCTGGTGCGTTCTTCAAAGGTTGTCCCAAAAACCGCAATTAAAGTTTCTTGATTAAATACCCGCCGGTAATTTCTTTTTTTCTATTTTTCACCGAACCAGTTTCTCAAAACTTTCCCACCATATCACGAATATACGTATGTACTTACATAATCCTTTGGATTTGCACACTTTCCAACCTTTCCATAAATGAAAATTATATCTTTGCTTTCTTGATGAGAGTAAACTATGTTCACAGTCAATTCACGTTTGATTGGCATTTTACAGTGATGCCTTTTGTGCTACGTAATGCTTCTGCTACATTTGAGAGGCTCATGGGGAATGTGCTGAGGGGCTTGTCCTGGAAAACATGTTTAGTGTACCTGAATGGCATAATTGTAGTTAGTAGAAACTTCGAGGAGCACCTAAAGAACTTGGAAGATGTTTTTGGGAGACTTCAAACTTGATGCTCAACCCCAAGAAATGTCACTTGTTCCAAACGAAAGTCAATAACTTGGGACATGTAGTCAGTAGCGAAGGCGCTGCGGTTGATTCTGAGAAGGTTCAGGCAGTTCAGCAGTGGCCGGTCCCAGAAGACAAGCATCAACTAAGAGTTTCCTAGGACTATGCACGTATTACCGCAGGTACGTGAAGATGTTCGGAGACATAGCGGAACCACTTACTCGTCTGACTGAAGAAGGACGTCCATTTTGTTGGGACAAAGACTGCCAATCCGCTTTCGAAGCCCTGAAAGGTAAACAAATCACGATTCCTGTTTTTAGTATATACGCTTCCGGATGGACAGTTTGATCTTGACACAGATGCGAGCAACGTTGGCATTGGAGCGGTGTTGTCTCAAGAGCAGGCAAGTATGCGAGAAATTGGGAATCCGGAAGATAAAGACAATTGCATGACATCCACAGTCGAACGGAATGGTGGAGCGGATGAACAGAACCATTGCCGAGTAGCTGTCGGAGGTTGTTTCCAGCCGTCAAAGGGACTGGGATCGTCATCTATCGTTCTTTCTGATGGCATACAGATCGGCAGTGAACGAGTCTACTGAGCTTTTGTTTGGTCGAGAAGTCAGGCTGCCCTGTGACCTAGTATTTGGCTGTAGCCCTGGGGAAGATGTAGCTGGACAAGATTACCTCAGTAAGCTTATGCAGAAGATGGACGACATCCACGAATTGGCGCGTTTCCATCTCGAATTAGCTAGTGACAAAATGAAGGAACATTACATCAACACCAGCGAAGCATGATAAAAGGAAGGTGAGTTCGTGTGGCCCTACAATCCGCAGAGAAAATGAGGATTCTCGGCCAAGCTACCTTGCGAAGGGCCCTATGTTTTCAAGAAGAGGATCAACTCTCGCATCTGAAAGTCTCTCCACGGAAAGCCCAAAATTGTCCATTTTAACAGACTGGCGCTCTATCAAGGAGACCACGACAATGTGGGCCAGTACGTGAAACAAGCACGAGTCACGGACAGCGAAGTTTCCTTCCTAGAATTCTTGGAAATCTACGGAGGCAGCGCAAAAGACAGATTTGGGTTTACTAAAGAAGTGCAGCAGGACCTGTCTAGCCTTCTAGTAGAATATTCATTGCCACATAGCGTCTCGGCAAGTTTTGATGATCGAAGGGGCATTACTAGAGTCTTCCAGATAACGTTTGGTCAACGCTAGCGGTTGATGGCTGAAGCACCGACAAAGGGAAAGACATTGGTCATTAAGCACGCTCCGTCATATCTTCTACCTGGTGACGCAGAACAGGCCGTATGAAAAAGCATCCTACTATGACCTATGAAAGGCGGTAGGTCATTTGAAGCTCCAAGCCCTGGAACAAGGCGTCAAGAAGGTGGCCATGCCCAAGTTAGGTTGCGGTCGCACTGGTTCAGATTGGATAATTGTCAGAGATATGTTGGAGGTGATTGTAAAGGACGAAATTATAAAGATCCTGGTGTGCAGCTTCCAGAGCCGACCAAGCTCCACTAGAAAAAACAGTCGCATAGTCGCTACTTCAACACGGTGTCTCATTGCCAAAATTGGGCTAGCTGCTGGTACAGCCATGGTGAGCGGATTGCGTTCCATGAGGAATGCCCTAAGGTGGGGGCAGTGCAACGAGATTAGCGGCGAGCAGCGAAGAAAAGATCACCCTGTATGCAAATCATCAATAATTTATATATATTTCAGCATCGAGTAGTGACAGAAGGCATTCAGTGGTCCGACGTCAAATAGTAAAGAACTAGAAATCGTTAATATAAATTAGTGTATAAGTTGTTGTGTTACTAGTGAAAATAAATTAGTGTTTAAGAACGTTACAATATCACTTGCAGAAGCAAAAAGCTCCATGTCATTACAAAATCAAGGACAAAAATAGATATTCATGTGTCTAGTATCAATCAAGACTTTCAAACCGTTCAACCGTTACACTTAAGGAAGAAATATTTCAAGGCCTTACGCTGAACAGCTTCAATTAATACAATCGAATTTTGATATATAGGAGACGAAATCAGAGTTGCATATTCTAGCTTACTTTTAACAAAAGCAAAATATAAAATCTTCAAGCTATTTATATTAGCGAACCCTTTCCAATTCCTAATGCAAAAGCCAAGCAACCTGGATGCAGGTGATGATATGTCATTTATATTGTCATTAAACGCTAATTTGCAATCAAAAATGACTCCAAGATCCTTGAAATGGGAAAATCTCTCTATAACCTGTCCTCTAATGCTATAATTATCATATGTCAAACTGTAAGCTTTTCTTGTGAACGATAAAACTTGAAATTTGGAAATATTTATGGTTAGGTGAGCATGATCATCTCAGTGCGTCTTTTCTAAACTTAGGAACTTAGGATAGTTTATTATGAAGACGATATATAAGGTTCACGTACTGGGGTATGTTCATAAGCTTTTACTTTGCTGTATTCCCTCGATAACTTTCATGGTTCAATGCCTTTTAATAAAACATTTTTTTTCTTCTAATTTTCACTTACAACCTCTGAAAAGTATGCTTTACTTTTTACACCAAAGCTTTTAGGTTGTTATAAATCCAAGAAGCAGATTAAAAAAGGTACTGACAAATCAATTTCAAAGCTGATTCTATTTCTCACTTGCAAAATATTTTGTAATCAAACCATAATTAGTATTCATTTTTCTTTTTGGATATGTTTATTTATAATTTATAATCATACACGATTCACGTACCTTCATACTGCTTCATGTAATATCATGTTATATTTTTTATACATATATTCGAAGGTTTATATTGTTGTAGCCACAAGTTGTTTGTATTCTTTCTGAAGCACATGCTTTGTTAGGTACGCTAATACTTTACACATACAGAATGCGGATACTCCAGACTCCAAAAATGATGGTGACAGATGGATCATATTCATAGCTTATATGTTAGATTACTCCGATCATTACTATGAAATAGACGGTCTTTCGTATGATAAGTCAATGTACCTTCATAGATATCTGTCTATTAAATTTACTGTATGAATACTTTTATCTACAGTAGCAAAACTTGTATTGACATGGAGTGCTATATCATAATACTTTTGATGTTATTATCATTAATCATCTGCCATAATTATATAAATAAACCCATCTTATTTTTTCAGCTTGGTTCATCAAATACTGATACAAAATCATTTCCTTTTGTTTGTTATCCTATCTAATATAGCCGTCATACTCTTCTATAAGGTCGCCACAAAGATTCAGGAACAGAAAGGAGATATAGAAAGCTTTATCTGGGTAAGTACCTGTGCACAGAATACAATATTTTAATTGGAATAGTAATTTGCTATACTTGGATAATGATATCATGAGGTCAGTCAGGAAAATCCCGAATGGGAGTTCACACCACGAATCAAACAAACAGAAAACATATCATGAAAGAAATAGTTATGCCTAGGGTCAACTGTAATTCTAGTCACATATTCAAATATTATTTTCCGGAAACCATTAAATGTTTTATATGTTTCTTGAAGGTATTAGGACTGAGCGATTTATATTCCTCTGGTATAGAGTTGTAAAGTTTTTAGGTATATATATTAAATTTGAGAGTTCTTTCAAATAACACTGTTCTATGTACGGGTGCTCAGATTAGATATTTGTTCCTAATGTTAACATGGTAATTACGTCTACAAGAAATTTTGTCATACAGAAATGCTGGCATTTTAGAAACAATAATCTATGGCATAACCAAATACCTCAAACCAATCTTTCATACAGAGCCACTGTAGCTCTTTCAGCTTATATGAAACATGTTCAAATTTTCTGATGCCATGAATAAACCAAATACATGAATTTTGTACCCATTGTATACTATTCATACATTCCTGATCTAAGCAGGAGAGCAATTATTTAACTGTGATAGATTAAAAGTCAAACACAATCTTTTTTTAGTGTCGATTGCCAGGTTTTGTTCGTCAGGGTATAATAATTAGAGAGCTGCATATTCCTTTTTAATGTTTTTTTGAAACATGTCACGGAATCGCAAATCTTATTTAGTTATCAATCCCAAGTCCCTAGATTTGCTGTTATTTTTATAACTTCATTACCCATATTTTTGCTGATATTAGGACTTTTTGTAACGTCTAACAGATTTTTTCGCAAAGGTAAGTGCTACAGATTTTTTAGAATTAACAATAAGTGAATGCTTATCAGCGGTATCAGCTAATTGTTGCAAATCATGATTTATCTTATTGTTAGCATGTCAGATATGCGAAATGAGTGATAAATCTATGTGTCATCAGAGTAAATATATATATATATATATATATATATATATATATATATATATATATATATATATATATATATATATATATATATATTATAGTATTTCATAGATTTTGTAAGCTGACTTGTATATATATATATATATATATATATATATATATATATATATATATATATATTGAAGAGTATAGGTCCTAGTACCGACCCCTGAGGAACAGCTGACTTTAGTATTCTTGGTTCAGACCTGTTGAAAGGGTGTTTAGAGTCATCGTTTCTATGAGGGACGATTGCGTTAATTTTTGCTCTCTAGTTAAAGATTGACGGTTAATAGTAGGGGAGATAAACCAACTCTGTACCCTCCCTCTCGAGTTTCTTTTACTGGGATATTGTATTTAAATATGGCTGAAAATTCGGGACTGTTCTGTCCAAGGTCAAGATCATTTTAGTGGTATTTAATTGTATCCAAATATAGTACGTTCTCTCGCTGAAGGTCAAATTCATATTTAGTGGAATGTGATATTGGCATACGCTCGAAAAGTCTAGACTTTCTCGCCGTTTCAGAAATACCTGTCAACGTGTTTGTCGAGTGTGAGAAGAAAACCTTGAAGAAAGGTCTTTCTTCTCTTTCGCAGATATAGCCCTGATATTACATCCTTATTTCAGAGCGAGTAAGATCAAGTTTCTCGGCGTGGGATATTAGATCCAATAACAGACGACCTTGAATATCTGACTATAACGCGAGGAGGCTAAACTAAGACCACAGTCGATCGAAGTAAACTGAGCAAAACACATAATGTATGAGTGCATTGGATGTGGTACAAGTTTCACACTGTTGGACAATTTTCGGCGCCATGAGAAAAGTAATTGCTAAACAGATTCTACAATAGGGCCGCAGCCAGACAAGATTAAATGGATAGCATACATCCGAACATGATATGTCCATGCTGCAATGTCTCACTTCCAAATAATCGAATGGCTGCTCACGTGAGTACATTACAACATAGACCGAATTCATCGGTCCCGATAAGTGGTGGTGTGAGACTTATCAAAAGTGGATTCAGATCTAGAATTGCAAGATTCAGTACATCAAAAATGTACACCAACTTAAAGAAGTTGTACAAATGGGTGGTGAAAAAGTTGTCGTTGTGCGGAATCCTGAAATAACTCCAACGATAAAAACAATGTATCACATGGCAAAAGTGATACACATACACTGTTATGCACAGATTCGGGTTGAATGCCGAGAAAATGGGCATATGGGATGGAACAAGTAAAGTTTTTACAAAAAAAGAATTCTGAACATCAAACAAGAGGTTATATTATTTCTTGCAAGGTCTTTTAAAACTGTTATGTTGGTGAATGCGATGCAGAACTAGTAATATCGAAGGTTGAATGGAAAGTTCAACAGATTGTTCTAGGGGACCGATACAATGTCAAGCTTCTGCAGCGCTTGAACAAAAACTGTGTCAATTCAAGGATTAAGGTGGCATTCCGTTCCTGGGACTTATATGAATTACCATCACTGCGTTCAGCATCATCAGACGTCTGGGTAATTTGAACAACCAACAAACTCGAAAGGCCTCTGTTCGTAGTCATTGGATTACTCCAGTGCTGTAGAGAATCGTTCGATGGACATAACTAAGTTATTAATGCTAACATAAACTCAATTGGATTGAAATTGAACAATAAGGTATATCCACATGAAATATGAAACTAGGAGTTCGGAAAAAGCTAAATACTGCAGCTTATTATGCATTCGAAATCTTTCAAAGGATATTCTACAACAAAGAAATACCAGAACCAATAATCAATATAATTCAAAGACAATCCACTATTTGTAATTGACTGCAGCCATCAACCCGATAACCTTTTACACTCAATTGTGAATATATCAATGGAATTCGAAACAAGAAAATCTTCTTTTCCAGCCAACACTAAGATGTATGCATTGATTATGCATGATTCATGCATTATCTACAATGCGTTTGATGGATCTATTCAAAATGGTCTTATTCATTGGTACTGAATGTATCGTTTGACTTTTTTACTTTTAATTGTAATGGTGAAATAAAACATATTTTAATACAGTTAGTTTTTATTTATATCCTACAACACCAACCAAAAGTTATACAATATATGATTAATCCTTGTCTGCTAAGCCATATTTGACAGAATATGCCACTACTTCATAGAGGACTTGAGATCTTTATTGATCATTTCAGCACAGTTAATCTTATTGTTAATTTCATGCAGCTCAGAGGTAGTGACATACATTTTTTTTAGAGAACGTTAGTGATACTGCTTGATAAATAATATAAAAGTAGTCTCACCAATTTCTGTCTGTACTCAGTTGCTAGTACTTCAGAAATATGGTCTGATCACCTCTCAGCTTTAAATGATTACCCGCAAGGATGTTCCCCATTTATACATACACTGCCAAGGTTTAACTAGATCACTGTGAGTTCAACCCAAGAGCGCAAAAAACGTGATAACAACCTTAACCTTGAATGAGATGGTGATGAGTTTTCTAACACATGCGAATACACATACAATTCAAACTGACCTTGAACTGGAGGGTCCAAAAATTTCAGTCATATTTGAATACGATACCTCACTAAAAACCACCTTGACCTTGAGCAGCATATCCGATTTAACCGGAGGATTTAGAATCGGCCCCTATAGATAAACATAGGACAAACGGCATATTCCATCGAAAACGACTTTAGCCTTCAACAAGAGGGTTCGGAATCGGTCCCTATAGATAAACACAGCAATAAGAGTATATCACCTTGAAAATGACCTTGACCAGAGTCGGTTTATCTCCCCTACTGATGTTGTTTTTCTTCAGTATGGTGTTGGTCCATTTCGTCTGATGTTAAAATCTGATTTAAGCTTCTTCTGCATGGTGGTGTTGTTTCAACCACTCTCTAAAGATTCTTGATTGTTATCCTATCTTCATCGTAGCTTGATTCTTCCTCTTCTGATTGATTAATGTCTATAAGGATATTTTTCCGTGTTGGCTTTTTTTCTCTTCTTTACTGTCTGTGATACTTTTTTCCAATCCTTTCATAGGCTGAAGGTTCCTCAGTGTGTCTATTCCAGCTTGTCTATGTTCTTTGTACCTGTTGTTCGATATATCCATTATTACAATAACTGCTTTTTGTGTGTAATATTGTATAGAATATATATATATATATATATATATATATATATATATATATATATATATATATATATATATATATATATATATATATATATATTGTTATACATTGTTTTAAATAATTTAGTTCACCTTTTAATGCATTACGTCAAAATTTAAAGTATATAAAGTCGATGAATATTTCATGCGGCTTAAATTCTAAGAAATGAAGACGACTAAAATAAATTAATTACTACAAAGGCCGTTTAAATATGGATGACCATACTATAACAAAAACCAGACCAGCAGAAAAGTGTATAAGCTTACTGGACCGGACAGTTCCAGCTCGCTGTGAATACGACAAGCCCTTGGTCGTAGCTGCCTCTGGAAGTGCCCTTGAGTTATTACGAAAAACCTCCTGATTGTCGTCTCCTTAGGAATTGCAGTTGCGTTGCTTCGATGAACCGCCGGCAGATCTGGTAATCTGACCCGTTCTGTAATTAAAAAGTCACTGCTATGAATATGCTTGCTGTCCCACTTTTATTATACACCATTGGTGCCATTCACTGGACTGTGGATAAGCTGCGACAAATTGACACTAAGACCCCAAAAATGATGAACTTAGAGAGAAGTTTGCATCCTAAGTCCTCTATCTACCTTCGAAGACACCAGGGAGGGCATGAACTATTGAGTTTGAAGCGTCTGCATAGCAGAGTGGTACTGGACATAGCCTGCGAAGTGATGAGGAGCAACGATCCCCTCATGCGGTTTGTGTTGGGCACAAAATGCGGGTAGAGAAGCCTTTCCAGCTAGGGCAGTAAGCAGAGCAGCTGAAGAAATCAGGATCACACTAGACTTCAAGCGGGAGAATCAGCAGTCCATCATAGAGCTCTCTCCCGCCCAACTTGAAACCCACATCCAAACTGCCTCCAAGGCTTCACAAAGACCCAGGAATGGAATCTTCTACAAACATCTTAAAGAGCATGGCTTGTCTAAGCAGTAGACCTTTTCTTTCCTGAGGTCTAGTGGGCTGAAGTCAGAGACTGCAAGCTTCATAATGGCTTGCCAGGATGGTGTCTTATAACCCTACTTCCCCCAATTTTCCTAAGAAAACTGAGTGAAGAGTGATAACTAGCCATCAGCAACTCAGAGAGAGAAACGAGACTTGTCAGAGAAGGAGTCACTAGGCATGAGGTGGAGTGATTGGGAAAGAAAACATACAAAATCTAAATGTTAAGAATTTATTAACAAAAAAAAAAAAAAACAAAATGTCTCTGTTTGTGCCATATATAGGCATTACACAAGAAAACTTATCTTGAGGCTGAGGACATGTTGAATTCCCCAGGTTCCCATGGCGTTGATGGTCACCCCCTGCAGAGCAGCATTGCTCGCTCCCATGAAGAAGGACTGCAAAGCAGGCCAGCGTCGAAGAAAAGTTCTCTTAAGAACTTCGGAGGCTGGAGAGTAAGAAGAACGGTGCAGAAGAAAAAAACTGGTGCAAAAGAAAAAAGTAGTCCTCTAGAAGAAGAAGGGTTCCTCTAGAAGGAGTGTTCTTCCTGGAGAGAAGGAAGACCATCGTTATTACGTGTTCTTTGTCCACAATGCTTCTGATGTCTTGCGGCGATTATAAAGAATAGTTTATTGCACATTTATGGCATCAGAAACATTTTGTCTGTACAATAATCATAAAAAAATAAAATATATGTAGCCAAAGATGCAGTGAATTCAAACATAAGAAAAAAAAATAATGTTAAGATCTTACGTAGCTATTAGTACAGGAAAATAATATGTGGGTGCTCATGTTCAAAATGATAATATAATCTCCCAATTACAATATCCATGTAAAGCATAAATTTTCGAATAATAGAAATAATGATTGTGGACTGGGTACATCTCATTTATGGAATTTTACAGCACATGGCAACGTAATTTGTGCACTCAGGACACATGGTGTTAAGTCAAGAAAAATAATGATTTTGTACGCCATGGGTAATAATACATATAATATTCAATTCCTGAAATCGTTCATATGTTTTTTATTACACAAGATGAAAATAAGACACGAGGATCATCGAGATATAGAATGATCTCGAGAATGGACATCTTTGATTAATACAGTGTCTCAGCGAAAAATGCAAATTTATAGCAAAACTAAATGTCTAGTAAACCTAATTAATTATCTAAAACTCACTAAGGAATCAGCATGTTCCGAACACTAGAAATGCTTTATATATGCATTTTGTTCACACAAGTTATTTCAATGAAGAAAAGAAACGCCATTGCGTCACGCATTGATTAATAAGACTTAACGTCTCGGTGGTCAGAGTTCGAGTGGGATGATTGCCAGTTGCTACGCATCCAGATCACACGATGCACGAAATAAGAGTGCAAGTGCGAAACTTCACATGGGATTGAACATCGGAAACATAAAACAAGTTAGGAAAAAACAGCAAAATAACAGATTGAATGATTTCCTGCTAATAAGAATAATAGAGATGGGACATTGAATTTCGCTATGATTGAACCAGATTAAAATCGGAGGAATGTGGATGAGTAGAGGATTATTACTAAAAATAGAATATTATACGGGACGTTTACAGATAAATGAAACATTCCATATAAAACAAAATTTGTTAACGGTTGAACCATTACAGTCTTTAACACCTTGGTATATCGTAGTAGAGTTATAGGTATGGAAATATCATAACTTCACTGGTTGACTGTGTTATAATTGTTTACCCATAAAATAATTAAAGTGCTTGTGAGGCAGAGAGGTGGTTTGAAGGCCAGCCTGATTAATTTTTCGTAAATATTTAACACAAGTTCAGATAATAGACGAACTATCTGGGGATCAAGTCATAGAACTTGGGTCCAGGTTAAAACCTTTGAAAGATACGCTTGTACAAAGATTTTATAACATACAAGACATGATAGAGACTTCATGTGATGAGAAGGAGTTTGATTTTTTTTGTTAATGACACTGGTCGTAGACCAATTGGCCAGTCGTTTTAATGAATTGATTCCAATATATGTCTAAAGGCTATAAAGGAAGAAAATAATATAAAAATTAAATATAAAACAAGGAATGTAAGCGCTGCTCAACTAGTCTTATCTTGTAAGAATGAGTGTGTTAGTGCGTATTCATTTAATTCTCATTTTTAATTTGTTTTTTTTGTTTTTTTTATTTCGATTTTCATGTTTTTACTTTTATTTATTGTTATATATTTTGTATTCTTTTTTTTCTTCATATACTTTTTTGCATTTGCATTTTTTTCATTTCCATTTCCTTTTTTCTTTTTTTAAAATAATGGTTTACAAGTACGAATAAATATTTGTTTACAAAAGAGGAAGTTATTATAATGTTTTTACATAATTTCATATACAGTCTTTTGTTCGTCGCTTAAAAGGAGGTATAGGTGAATAGGCAATCTAACGTATTTAGATTCATGGTATATTTCTGTTATAGCCCTCTCTTCACTACTGCATTCCAGTAGGCAATGTTGTAGTGTTCCAACTTCGCCACACCAACAAAGAGAACTTTCTCCAATACCTATTATATTAAATTTGTGTTCTGGGTGGATGCAGTGTCCGCTCCTCAATCGGCACAACATTCTAATATAGTATCGGTTTGTTTCATCTCTAAACCAGACTTTATTTCTTACTTCTTTCTGTATCTGTTTATAGTGTCCTCCCGATGGGTAGTTAGTGTAGTGTTCATTCCACTTCTCTCTCTGTTTCTTATTAATCAGGATTCTCATATCTGAGGTAGGGACTTGGAAATCATGTAATGTTACACCAACCCTCAGTGCTTGTTTGACGAGATAATCTACGACTTCATTTTCCGTTATTCTAGCGTGGCCTGTAATCCAACCAAGTATATATCTTTATTTTGTTGTCTAAGTTCCCTATGTAGTTTTATATTATCCACTACTAAGTAGTTCATTTTGCAAGATGGTTTAAGGTGCTCTATCGCTGAAACTGCACGTTTACTGTCCGTAAATATGGCAAACTTTTTGTAAACCGTCGGTGAAGAGCAGCTCCCAATCTTTCCATTTTGTTTCCAGATTCTGTTTAAACCTAAGTGTCATCATCAGTTAAATAATTTGTGTATATTACTTTTGGTGGGAAATTATAGGCAGATTAGTCTGGGGTGTAATATGCGCTGACAGAACTTGTATACAGGCCTAGAATGAATAATTGGTGTATATGTGTGATGCTGTTTTTAGTGAACAATTTTAATATCATGCGATCACTTAATGTTTGTCGTCTTAGTTTTAGAGGGGCTTCCATACACTCCACTTCCATTACGTTTATTGGTGTGCTGTGTGTAATGAACTTATTCTTTATATGTTCGATCTTCTGTAGATGACACTCAGCTGCATTTCCATATAAAACTGAACCATAGCCTAATATCGATCGAATAAGTGATCTATAGAATATTATACTAATTTTAGGATCAGCCCCCCATTTCTGGTGGCTGAAAGTTCTCATAATGTTCAGTGCGTTTTCGCATTTTCGTATCGTATATGAAATATGTTCTTAGTAGTTCAATTTTTTGTCTATCAGCATCCTTAGGTATTTTGCCGTTGTTTGGCTTGTGAAAGCGTATCCTGCAAGGTTTACTGTGTTCGTAGGTTGATATCTGCTTCTTGTGAAGGTGCATACCGAAGACTTACTGAATGTTATTGATGAGCCGCTTTCTTCAAACCAGGTTTTAGCGGAAGACACTGCTTGGTTCAGATTTTCTAAAGCATTCGTAATACTTCTGTCAGTACTACTGATTGCGTAATCATCCGCAAATTGATATACATTTGTCTCTTCTTTTCTGAATAAGAGCTCGAAATCGTGAGAATGAATAATATACAGAATTGGACTGAGGATGCTTCCTTGAGGTAGACCTAACGACGTTGTCCTTGGGCCTATAATCTCGTTGTCAGTTCTAATGAAGACTCTTCTGTTGCTGAATAGGTTAGTTAAATGGTAGCTTAATGCATCTATAAGACCTATTTTAACCATTTTTGATTTGAGTATATTCAAATCCACATAATCGTATGCTTCCTTAATATTCAAGAAGGCAATTGAGATATGCTCGTCTAATGAGAAGCCTATCTGGTTACAAGTCTGATCAGGAGTTCATGTGTGGAAGAACCTTTACGGAAACCATACTGGGAGTTTGGAATAACTTTATTTTTCTCTAGATAGTACTCCGACCGGTTTCTAATTAGCCTTCCGTATGTTTTTAGGACACATGACGATCATGCTATAGGGTGATACGAATCTGGATCATTTTCAGGTTTTCCAAGTTTCGAAACAGGAACCACTACATAGTCGTACCAATCTTGTGAAATGTCTACCTTTCCTGTGTATATCATTAAATATTCTTAAAAGAGCCACTTTACTTTGTGCTGGTAAATTGGATAGCAGCGAATAGTGTATTTGGTCTCTACCAGGACTTGTATTATTATTCTGTTTAAGAGAAGTATTCAGTTCTTGAATTGAGAAAGGCTGCAGTGAGTTCATTGTCAGAAAGTTTCTTTGACAAACCATGAAAATGAGGGGCTACGTAACATGGAGTTAGTTTACAATGAAATGTTTCAACCCAGTCAGCTGAAGCATCTATCACCGTACTGTTTTTTTGGCTTCTGTGTAGAGATTTAGATGCTGCCACACCTGCTTAAGAGGAACATTGCTATTAAGGGAGGTACAGTATCTTTTCCAGCTCATTCTCTTTGCCTTGTTTATAATATTTTTTGCGACAGTATCAAGTTTTTTGAAATTTGTCAGATTTGGATTACATTAAATGCATTTTTACCGTTTGGAACTGCTTTATCGCAACTAATGTTCCACGAAGGTTTACCCCTTCCTTTATTGACCTGTCTATTTTTTGGTATAGATGCTTCAGCTGCTTAGTTAACATAATCTACATATGTTTCAGGTTGTTGTCCAAATATTTATTTAAATTTTCTGTGTAATATTTATTCCACTCAGCTTTGTGTATATCCCACTTTCTATGCATACTTCGTGAAATATTTTCTATTTGGAAGTGACTGGAAACAATAATTGAGATGTGGTCTGATCCATGGGAATCCGATAATGTGTGCCATTCTAAAATATGTTGGAGTTGTGGGGAACATATTGTTAAATCTATTGCTGATTTTTTATTGTAGCTAACATATGTTGGTGCCCCATTATTGAGGAAAATTAAGTTTTCTCGATGGATCGCCTCTATGCTTGTTTTACCGTAAATATCGTCATGTGATGATCCCTATGCGGTATGATGGGCGTTAAAATCCCCACCCAGGATAAACGGCCTTGGTAGAGCGTTGAGGAATCTAACCCATTCGTCCACGGTAATTTTAGTTTGAGGTTTTATGTATATTGAGATAAGATACGTTCATAGCGTTTTGTAGAAAAATGGTTATACCTGTGCTCATTATCTTATTAGTTGCGGTAGTATTGAGTGAAGACAGTTAATGTTTGTTTTGTAGTGTATTCCTACTCCACCTTTGCCATCTGAGCGAACGTTTCGTATAGTGTTATATCCATGGAAATTATAATACACATTCTCTTTAAACCAAGTTTCCGAAAGAAGCGCGATATCAATGTTTTCTTTATATAGGAGTGGTTCTAAGTTACCTTTATTAGAAACCGCTGATCTACAATTCCGTTGACATATTCTTAGATCTTGCATGTCTTTTTTAAATTTATGTTTATAAATATTTACTATTTTTTAAACCTGGTCAGGTAACTTATAACCAGATGCAATTAGTAAAAATCTTTTTTATATTAATGCGTTCTAGAATTTCTGTGTTCTGTAAATTTTGATTACTTGTTTCTTTGAGGTTTGATACTACAAACAGATCCAATTCTAACACATTTTTTATGTAATTTTCATCAATTTGATTTAGTTGGGTCTGGGGTGGGGTATCAGTTAGTTCATAACTGGGGCTATTCAATATTTCTCCTCGTGTAGCAGGGAGGCTGGTTTGTCTGATTGTTTCTCTTCTTTGTTGTTCAGTATTGTCTAATGTAGGAGGAATATTTCTTTAACCTGTTCGTCTTGACGTAATCTAGGAGAATCGTGATCCCCTATTTGTATCTCTATTGTTTGGTTGGTTGATGGAAGGTTGGGGAAATGGAAGTTACTCAAATCAATTGTAGAAGATTGTGTGTTTGATTGAATGGTATTCCGAGTGTTATTTTTGGTGATTTGAGCATACGTAATTTTTGGAATAGCCTTTTCTGCATCTTTATAGGTAAGATTAATGGTTGAAATATGTTTTTCAATATATTTTTGCCTCTGGAATTCGGCACATTTTGCCATTTCGTAAGTATATTGGTTACCTTCACAATTGAAGCATTTCGGGTCATTTTCTGAATTTTGACACGCATTAGAGGGATGTTCTCCCTTGCATTTGGCACAGTGCCTTTGCACTGCTCACCTAAGTTGCCGTAACGCATACAATTATGACACAATATTACTTTCTGTATATAGTTAGTTACCTCAAAAATGACTTGATTGATAGATACATATTTTGGTAACTCTTGAGCCTCAAAACTAACGATAACCTTATTTATGGGAACAAATTTGGATGGTGTTATTCTCTGTCACCCTCCTTTGCATTCGTTTAACCGATTCCACTGAGAACTTACAGTGAAAATCATAAGGTTTCAATTTGCTAAATATATATTCCTCTGAGAACTCTTTATCAATTGAAATTATACCCTGACGAAAAACCATGAATTTGGGAATGTAAAAATCTAAGTTGTAAATATTCAAAAATATTTTAGCTTTCAACAGCGTGTTGGCAGCTGTTGTGTTTCTGAATATTATTCTCACCCTATTATTGCCTACTGATTCGATCTTTTAAATCTGATTATCCATATCTGGTAATGCTTTCAATATTGTTTCACCTACCTTAATGGGATTTAATTTGCTCGCAAAATCATTATTGTCTCAGATGGCAAAGCTAGGAAATTTGTTGCCTACAATAAATTTGCATAGCTATGACATCTACGAATCGCTAATACATAAAAATGAGTCTATTAATGATGTACAGCGTTTTCATTATTTGAGAGCATCTCTTAGCGGTGAACCAGCTCAGCTCATAAAAGGAGTTGAATTTTCAAATGACAACTATGGTATAGGTTGAGTTATGCTTGTACAGCGCTATAATAATGATGATATGTTAGTTCATAATTACGTAGAAGATATATTTCATATGGAACCCACTGTTAAGGAATCTTCAAAGAGTATACGTTATATGCTAGACTGTCAGAACAAAAACATTAAATCAGCCGAGCTCGGACGGAGGATTGGGAAATGGCTTACTTTTAAACCAAAATGCGAAGGTTTCATTCTATACATTTTTTGAATTCTCGGCTCAGTATCTTAGAAACTATAGAACAAAGTTCATGTGAGAAGGCTATTGAGAGTCGTGGGTTTAAAAAACGCCATGAGGAACGAAGTTTAGCAGTCACTGATGGTGGTGAGAAAATGCTTAAATGCGCTTTACAAGATGGGCAACATTATATACAGACTTGTGCAGAATGCCTCAAAACTCTAGCTAGCAAGCAGTTTGAAAAAATTATTTTCCTCAAATTATGTCTCAATTGTCTGCGTAGTGGTCACATAAGTAGGACTTATCATCGTGCTGTTTGTAGAATGTGTCGATCAAAACATCATTTGTTACACGTTGAAAAGGAGAAAAGGTTCCAAGATAGTGATGTCAGTGGAAACATTAACAATGCTGAAAAAAGTGAAGTAGTATCTGAGCCGGTGGTATCTACCATTCATTCTGCTTTTAATGACATAAGCAGTGTTTTTATTGCTACAGCGCATGTTGAAGTCTACGATAGGGACAAAAATAAGCACACTCTTTTAGTTTTGTTAACTGATGTTACAGAATCGAGTCGATTTAGTCGATTTTGGGAAATGAGGAATTAGCGTACGGGCAACCAAAAAGGTCGGATGAAGGAATCGGTTGCGAAAATCACTTTAAACAAAACACATGCCGCCCTGAGAATGGTGCTTCCATCGTTAAACAATCGTTAAAACGTATATCGAAAGTAGTGGAAACATATGATCAGGCAAAACCGCGGTTGCTAAATATTGAAAAAAGGTTGGATACTATACGGTATTGTGGCTTCATGCAAGAATATATTGACATAGGACATATTACCAAAGTAGATAAGGAAATTAACGCGAATAAAACTCATTATATGAGACATCATGGAGTTTATCGTGAGGATTCCTTAATCACAGCGCTTCGAGTAATTAATGATGCACATATGCCCAGCTCGACTATTCCCTCAATCATTTACAAATGCTAGGGCCAAATATTAAAGAAGATTTGGTTCCGTATTAATTAGATTAAGACGGCATTTTGTAGTTTCCGCAGATATCGCCAAATTGTATGGGCTATGTTCTAATTCCTTGAACGAGTTAGAAATTGATAGACACGCGTTTAGCAGGTTCATGACCGAGTTGTTTGAGCTTCACATGTCTCGTGATGCATCTGAAAAAACGTACGGCGCGTGTGTATATGTGTAATCGTTTGATGAAAATGGCAAAAATTGTATTCATTTATTAACATCGAAAGGAACGGTTGCTCCGTTAAAAACAGTTACGTTCCCGAGCTTGGAATTATGTGGAGCTCTTCTTGAGATCAGCACACAAGGTTTCCATGACACTGGGTTGTGAAACCGTTAAGAAAATTTTATAGACAGATTCCACAATAGTATTATGGTGGATAAAGAATCCGCCGTGGAAGCCAAAGATGTTTGCTGGAAATCGCGTGTTGGAAATACAAGATTTAGTCGGTACTGATGAATGGAGACTTGTGCCAACCAATTCAAATCCAGTCGACTTTCTATTCCGCGGGTTAAAGACATCAGAAATTCGTAAAGCCGATATTTGGTAGCATGAACCCAAATGACTAAATAATGATGAAGTCTACTGACCCAAAAGGTCTTTAGATGAACACCATATACGGAACAAGAATGTATTTCACGTGACACGAAATGAAAGATGAGAGTTGTTTGAAAGGTTTTCCGACCTGAACAAATTAATTAGGATAGTCGCTCTCTTATGTAGGTTTGTTGCTAACTTTAGGGCCAATAAGAATGACCGAGCGTGAAATGCTACTATGCAGGAAATAGACTCGGCATAAAAAAAGTTAGTAAAAATTGCGCAAAGTCAATCATATGGTCCCAAATTAATCTATGCAAATCCATTCCTTAATTAATATGGGTATCTGCTTGTAGGTTAGCAAAGGAACATTCGCCGAGCAAATAGTCAGGCATTATCACCTAAAGCTGTTGCCTCAGCATCTTTTGGCTTCGTTAAGGGAGACATTTTGGACACTCTCTGGGCAATCTTTAGTCAAGCAAACTTTCCGTGAATGCGTAAAATGTTTTGGATTCAGCCCTTGGATTAAAACAACCATAAGGGGGAATCTTCCCGAAGAAAGATTAAAACCAACATATCTATTTAGCGTAGTTGGGATAGATTATGCTAGACCTTGTTCAATGAAATGCCAAGCTGGGCGCGGAGCTAGGATTTCTAAATGTTATGTTGCGTTGTTTGCTTTTTATCTAAAACCATGCATTTACAGACCTTCCAAAGGATCTTAGTGCTACGTAGATTTATCTCAAATGCGAATATCCAAGCTGTATTTCTTCTGATAACGGTACAAGCTTTGTAGCTGCTGGCTGTGAACTTGAAGATCTCGGACATTTTATAAGATAGAATAGTAAATAATTAGTATCCTCATCCCCTCGACAGGGTATAGACTTTATACCACCGCACTAATCCAACTTTAGAGGCTTGTGAGAAGCTGGTGTAGAATCCATGAGGCATCTTTTTAAAAGGGTTGTAGGTGGAGTTAACTTGAAATTTGAATACTTTTAATGATTTTAATGAATTTACATCCTTCTCTTCTCTATTCCTTAGCCATCATGACCTTAACCCTTTAACCCCTTCTCAACTTTTGGAAAAATCGTCGGACCCCATACCTGGCCTGGACTTGAGGCCAATATCAGTCAATAGATTGCCTGTATACCAACACTTGCAACAGTTGAAGCAACACATTTGGATCTGATGCAGCTAGGAGTACGTAACAGAGTTGCAGCAGATATGCAAATGAGGGTCCACGCAAGGAAAGCTGAAAGAAGGGGAGATGGTGATAATCCTCCAGTGAAAGCTGAAAGAAAAGGTGTGTTGCAACCATTAAAACACAGAACGGTCTCGTCAGCATTTGTTCTAGTTTGTTTGATATTATGTTATTCATTTTCAAAGTGTGAAGGATTTGTACTTGTAGAGTGCGGAGCCCTAACGGCTCTTTATGTAGTGTGCGAGCTGTGCTGGTTCATTAATAAATTTGAAGGACCATTGTTTTATCGTATATTGAGCTTTGATACATATATTTTCCATACGCACCAAATTGAGCCCAAACGATATGGTGAAAAGATCCGACGCGACCACCACGTGCACCAGAGTTCAAAGTTTTTTTATTGTTTTTTATTTTTAGTTGTTTTTTCGTCTTTTGTCGTTTTATTCAGAGAAAATGGCAGTAGACAGCTGTCAATTCTGTCATAATAGTGATGAGCGATCTGTTATGTTTTGGGCTACAGACCACAATTCTCAACATTCTCCCACTCCTGTTGAATTTTTTGTTTTTACTTCACATAACCTTACTTTTCCATCTGCTCCAGGAATTACTTCCAATATCCTAGCTAAAGGCCAACATAATGACGGCATATTGTCCTCGTTTAAAATAACTATCATATTCGGTTTTAAATTTAAATTAGGTTTAATCCACTTGGGTCTATGTTGTAATCTGTGCAGGTATTCTACCGACCATCTATTCCAAAAGTTATGCCGAATTTTTTCACAAAGATTCCAAAATTTTAGTCTATTGTCAGGTATGTCAGATACGTCCTGCTCTGGGAGAGAAGTGAGCGGTTGACCTATTGAAAATGCCCTGGTGTCAAGCATATAAAATCATTAGGATCAGAAGAAACCTGGCTGAGTGGTCTAGTTTATTATGGCCCCAATCTGAGACAGAAGAAAGTGGCAAGTTCTTCAAAACCCAACGTATAATTGCCTATAATCATGTTCAAATGATATTTAGCGGATTTAATGTTTGATTCCCAAAGACCACCCCAGTGTGGGCTATTTGGTGGAATGAATCGCCACTGAACATGATTTGTAGATAGAAAATCAATAATTATATTCGAGTTGCGTTAGTTACTCATACATTGATAAACCTCTTTAATTTTGCGGCTGGCACCCTGGAAGTTAGTGGCGTTATCACTGTAAATGGTGTTAGGTAAACCTCTACGAGCGATAAATCGTTTCAGCGTCAAAAGAAACGCTTCCATTGTTAAACTGGACACTAATTCAATATGTACAATTGTACAGCTTTGGTAGCCATACAAATAAACAAATAACCCTTTATTATTACTGACTTTCTAGTGCAAGATTGTTTTACTGATAGAGGCCCAGCGTAATCTATACCGACGTTTAAGAATTGTCTACTCATAGTAACGCGATCGGCAGGTAATGCCCCCATAATTTGAGTCGCTGCTGTCGCCTTTAAACGATAACAAATGATGCAATTTTTGATAGAAGATTTAACTTCTCGTATACCCCGTATGGGACAATATTATAACCGTAAATATGCTTATACTTGGTTCGGACCTCCATGTCCTAATCTAATATGCTCGTGATAATTAGAAGTTTCACTACCTTATTGTTAGATGGTAGAATCAGAGGAAATTTCTGCTCAAATGAAGCGTCAGCATTCACAAGACGACCATTTACTCTCATTAAATTATCATTGTCTAATATAGGATTTAGATTAACAAGTTTGCTTTTGACAAGTGGTTTGCCCGGTTTTAAATTTTCCATTTCGTGAGTGAAATTTTCATGTTGTATTAATTTTATAATACTTAGAGTTGCATTATTTAATTCTATTACTGACAAGGGACCACGGATTTTTTGTTGGTTTCTTTTGAGATTTTCAATGAATCTACAACATAAATCAAAAGTGCGAAGTAGTTTGACAAATTTTGAAAATCTATCCCAAGGAAATGACTCTGTTAATTGTTGAAAATGACATACCGTTTTTCCTTGAGGGATAGAATCGAGTTTAAATTTTTGATCTGCAGAACATTGTAACTCCGGATTATATACATATCTTGGACCAAAGAACCAAATTTCACTTTTCTGTAGTTCAAATGACGACAGCCCTCTTGATAGGCAATCGGCGGTATTCTGTTTAGTATTAACATATTCCCAAATACACAGTGAGGTTAATTTATTTCTGTATTGTTGCAACTCTATGTGCCACAAATGTTGTCCACCTAGATGGCTGTGCATTGAGCCAACAAAGCACGATTGGGAGTCTGTCCATAATACAACTTGACTCTATTAGCTAATTTTGCTAGTAATGTTGCTCCACACAATTCCAGTCGTGGGAGAGAGGCGGTTTTAAGTGGGGCGACCCGCGATTTGGAGCAAAGAAGTTGGCATGTAACTGAGTTGTCTTCATATAGACACCTAATATAAATGCAAGCTCCAAAAGCTTTTGGAGTAGCATCTGAGAATCCATGAATTTGTATATCTTTTATTTTCCTGCAAGAACTAAATAGATACCTCGGAATTTTTAGCTGTGAAAGATATGATAATCCCTGTGTAAATTCTGTCTACTTCTTAAATATATCATCTTTCACTGGTTCACGCCAACCAAGCTTTTCGGACATAATTTCTTGAATTATCAACTTTGCAATTATGACTATAGGACCAATAAATCCTAAGGGATCAAACATTTGGGAAATTCAAAAAAGAATTTTTCGTTTCATCTTAGCAAATGAAAATTCTGTGACAGGCTGAGTGATTTTAAAACAGTCAGCATTATTATCCTATGATAGTCCTAAAATCTTTTCAGAACATTCTGAATGTTTTATGACTACATCTTTCTTACAAAGGAAAGCCATAAGTCTACTGTCATTTGATTTCCATTTATAAAGTTCAAATCCTGAGGAGCTTAACATTTTAATCAATTCATCACGTAATTGGATCGTTTGTTCTAAAGATTCAGCACCATCAAGTATATCATCAAGATATTGTAACGTTCTTTAACACTAATTTATTTGCACTGTAACAACAACAACTTATTCACTAATTTATATCAACGATTTCAAGCTCCTCACAATTAGACGTCTGATCACTGACTGACTGCTGTCACTGCTCGATCCTTGTATATATACAGAAAACACCCATCTCGAATGTTCCATAACCAAATCTAGAACAATCTGACACATTCGAGATGTCTGTTGACAGCTGCACACATGTTCTGGATGATTTACATACAGGGCGATCTTTTCTTGGCTGCTGTCCGCTGATCTCGTTGCACTGCCCCCTCCTTAACGGCGTTCCTCCTGGAACGCAATCGGCTCACCATGGCTGTACTGGCAGGTAGCCCCATTCTGGCAACGAGACACCTTGTTGAAGTAGCACGCGACTGTCTTTTCTACCGGAGCTTGGTTGGCCCTTGGGTTGAAACTACACACCAGGATCTCTATGTTTGCATCCTTGAAAATCACCTCCAGCATATTTCTGACCATTCTCCAATCTAAACCAGTGCGACTGCAATCCAACTTGGGCATGGCCACCTTCTTGACGCCGTGTTTCAGGGCTTGGAGCTTCAAATGACATAGCGCCTTCCATAGGTCGTAGTAGGATGCTTTTTCGTACGGCCTATTTTTCGTCACCAGGTAGAAGAGATGACGGTTGAAGTGCTTGATGACCAATGTCTTTCCCTTTGTCGGTGCTTCGGTCTTCAAACGCTGATCTTGACCAAACTTTTTCTGGAAGACTCTGGCAACGCCCCCTTGTTCATCAAGACTTGCTGAGCTGCTGTGTGCCAAGGAATATTCTATTGGAAGGCTGAACAGGTCCTTCTGCACTTCTCTAGTAACGCCAAATATCGCTTTTGCGCTGCCTCCGTAGATAGCCATGAATTCTTGGAAGGAGGCCTCGCTGTCCGTGACTTGTGCTCGTCTCACGTACTGGCCACCATTGTCATGGTCTCCTTGATAGGGCGCCAGTCGATTGAAATGAACAACCTTGGGCTTTCCGTGGGGAGACTTGCAGATACGATAGATAACGTCGTTGATCTTTTTCTTGACAATGTAGGGTCCTTCCCAAGGTCGTTGTAGCTTAGGCGACAATCCTCGTTTTCTCTGCGGATTGTGAAGCCACAAGAAATCGCCTTTCTTGTACCCTGCTTCGCTAGCGTTGATGTTGTATCATTCCTTCATTTTCTCGCTAGCTAATTGGAGATGGGAATGCACCAATTCGTGGATATCTTCCATCTGTTGCCTCAGCTTACTGACGTAATCTTCTCCAACTAAATATTCTCCAGGTCTACAGCCAAATATTAAATCACAGGGCAGCCTGATTTCTCGACCAAACAAAGCTTCGCTGGAGTTTGCCCAGTAGACTCGTTCACTGCTGATCTGTATGCCATCAGAAAGAACGGTAGATGGTGATCCCAGTCCCTTTGATGGCTGGAAACAACCTTCGACAGGTACTTGCCAATAGTTCTGTTCATCCGCTCCACCATTCCATCCGACTGTGGATGTAACGCCGTTGTCCTTGTCTTCCGGATCCCCAATTTCTCGCATACTTGCCGAAACAGCTCGCTCTCAAAATTTCGCCCTAGATCGGAGTGAAGTTCTAGCGGTACCCCAAATCGGCAGATGAGTTCATTTGCTAAAACGTCGGCGACAGTTCCGGCTTCCTGGTTCTTTATAGCATATGCCTCTACCCACTTAGTATAGTAGTCCATTGCCACCAAGATGTACTTGTTTCCTTGGTCTGTTTCTGGAAAAGGTCCTGCTATATCTATGGCGATTCGTGCGAAGGGGCTTCCAACGTTATACTGTCTCATCGGGGCTTTCTTTTTCTGGTGAGGTCCATTACTCGATGAACAGACAGTATACTTGCGACATCATTCCTTCACATTGTCAGAGCAGTTCACCCAGTAAAAACGCTCACGCACCTTTTGCAGCGTCTTCTTTACTCCTAAGTGCCCTCCCGATATGCCATCATGCAGGTGACGCAAAATCTCCGAAACTCTGCTTCTTGGAATGACAAGCTGTTTCCGCTTCTCTGTTCCATCGTCGTTCTCCAGAATTCTGTGCAGCAGTCCATTTTCCAACGTCAGTGAGTCCCACTGAGCCCAATAAGACTACAGCCTCTGCGAAAATGCTGCAACATCTTGCCAAACTGGTCGCCGGCCAATCATTTTCCATTGCCGAACTTTTCTGAGATCTGGATCACCTTCTTGATCTTGACGAAGCCCAGATGGCGACCACTTGTCGCTAACTACTGTAGTTCGACACACGTTGATTTCTTTCTCTTCCATCTCGCTACAATGCGAGCACTCTGGTGGGCATGGTCTTCTTGATAGCGCGTCTGCATTCCTATGGCTGGTTCCTGGCCTGTGCTCAATAATAAAATCATACTCTTGAAGTCTTTCAATCGACCTGGCCACTTGTCCCTCAGGATTCTTGAATTGCAGGAGCCACTTCAGTGATATAGATACTTGTGAAAGTGCTCCACAGCTGTCACAACCGCATGAAGCTCCCTTCTGGTGACACAGTAGTTTTTCCCTGGCTTGGAGAGAACTTTGCTAAAATATCCAAGTACTCGTTCTTGTCCGCCTTGCTCTTGAGACAGCACCACTCCAATGCCAACGTTGCTCGCATCTGTATCGAGAACAACCTGTCCATCCGGAAGCGGATATCCCAAAACAGGAGTCGTGGTTAATTTACTTTTCAGGGCTTCGAAAGCGGATTGGCAGTCTTTGTTTCAACAAAATGGACGTGCTTCTTCGGTAAGACGAGTAAGTGGTTTCGCTATGTCTCCGAACATCTTCACGTACCTGCGGTTATACGTGCACAGTCCTAGGAAACTTCTTAGTTGATGCTTGTCTTCTGGGACCGGCCATTGCTGAACTGTCTGAACCTTCTCAGGATCAACCGCAACGCCTTCGCTACTGACTACGTGTCCCAAGTAGTTCACTTTTGTCTGGAACAAGTGACATTTCTTGGGGTTGAGCATCAGGTTTGCCCGATGAAGTCTTCCAAAACTATCTCCCAAGTTCTTTAGGTGCTCCTCGAAGGTTCTACTAACTACAATTATGTCATCCAGGTACATTAAACATGTTTTCCAGGACAAGCCCCTCAGCACATTCTCCATGAGCCTCTCAAATGTAGCAGGAGCGTTACATAGCCCAAAAGGCATCACTGTAAACTGCCACAGTCCAGTCCCAATAGTAAATGCAGTTTTCTCCTTATCGGCGGGATCCATTTCTACCTGCCAGTAGCCACTCTTCAAATCCAAAGTGGAAAATAACTTCGCTCCAGCCAAAGTGTCATCGATACGGGGCAAGGGATAGCTATCTTTTTTCGTAACATTATTCAACTGCCGATAGTCCACACAGAATCTCGTAGATCCATCTTTCTTCTTCACCAGTACCACTGGAGACTCCCATGGACTACTCGACGGTTCTATCACTCCATCCCTTTCCAACTCTTGGACCATATCTTCAGCTAATTCTCTTTTAGCCAGTGGTAACCTCCTTAGTGGCTGTCGGATCGGTTTGACATTTCCAGTGTCGATCTTATGCCTCACACTTGTTTTTGCAGTTTTCCCACCTTTCGACATGAATATGGAGCTATATCGTTGGATCAACTCCTTAGCCTTTTTCTTTTGTGACGCAGTGAGCGATTGGCATGACGAAGACAGCAGCTGCTCCAGCTTGTCATTTTCTTCCTTTCCAGACATCCGTCGAACTATCGATATAGCAGAACAGCACTTTCCCACCATTGTGTCCTTGCTGATAGTGATGGGGTATTCATTCATGTTGAGCAGACGAACAGGTACCTCTTGTTTGGAAGTTACCAGCACCTTTCCTACCAGGATGCCACGGGCGACGTCTTCATCGTGGTTCCAGGGTTCCACGATCACTGGAGCCCCGTTTCCGATGTCCCCTTGCAGCCGAGCCTTCACGATGACTTCTCTCCTTGCTGGCAACACAGTATCTTCTGCCAACAGCACTTGGGTCGCTGTTTCTTCCCGAGGATGCAGAAATAGTTCTTCAGGTCTAACCTTAAGAGTACGGTTCTTGAAATCAATCTGGACACCCCGCTTGTTCATGATATCCATACCCAGTATCACCTCTTCTTCTATATCTGCTACAATGACCACATGCTGAAACTCCACGCTACCAATCTTGATTTTTACTGAAGCCTCACCATGGACTGTGGCAGCCTCTCCAGTAGCAGTACGCAGACGCCATCTTGAATTCATTATCTTTCCTTTGCCTCCTGTCTCCGGCCGTATGATGGTTCTCGTAGCACCGGTATCCACCAAAAATGGATGCATCTGACCATTTACCATGCCGTCCACATAGGCGCTTCCACTGAAATGGCTCATGGAGGCTATGACTACGAAGGGGTCCTGGCAACAGTCACGGGTCGATAATGCCCCCTCCTTATCGACCCGGTCTAGTTTTCCTGTTCCTCTGTGGTTATTTTCTTGGGTCATTTACAAGCACAGTTCCAACATCTAATGATCCTCTTCTTGTTTGTCAAGAAGCTCTTCATGAGGTTCACCAATTCATCCTAGGCATGTCGAGATGGCTCCTCTCTTTTGCCTCCCTCAGTCAAAATCCGAACTTTTGCATCTCCACGAGAAGCTTCAGTTGCAGCCTCATATTCCAAGGCTGCTGAAAGAACATTTGTAAGTGTCTTTGAGCGAGCTAAACGTAGTGTGCGCTGCATTTCGGTATCCTTCAATCCGTCGATGAATGTTTGTACCGCTAAACACTCCATAAGTTGTTCGGTGGCAGAGGGATAAGCAAATCTTACTAACCTAGCTACATCTGCCTCGAATTCTTGTAAACTCTCACCAGCTTTCTGTCGGCGATTTTTCAATTGCGATTGATACACCTGTTCTAAATGTGGTTGGCCATACCTCATATCTAATCGCCTGACTAGCTGCTCGTAGCTTTTGGAGTCTTCTGCGGGTAGGGTTTGGAGAATGTCCATTGCGTCTCAACGGAGAGCAACTTTCAATGCCACTGCTTTCCCTTTGGAAGACCAGCCACTCGCTTCAGCAGCCGCTTCAAATTGCTTCAGATAATTGGTCCACGATGTCTTGCCATCAAATGTCGGCGGTTTCACGTGCGAAGAGAGCTTAGTTGGATGCGTTTCCTCCAAGCTGACCCCCGTAATGGTGTTAACCCCTTCCACCTGAAGGATATCTCTGCTTGGTGTGGCAATTTTACCTTCTAGTTCTCTTATCTTCGCTTGCATCTCATATATAGTGTCTTTTTAAGCACCTTGCTCATTGTTCAACTGGTCTACATTTTTACTCAAAGCATCTGTTATCTCCTCAAAGCGTTCTGTTAGTTGCCCTGTACATACCTTCAGTTCATCTTTTAACTGGCTCTGTTGTGCCTCTAATTTTGCGACTAGTTTGCTTTCCAGCTGGTCCTGTTGTACGTTCAATTGTACCTCCAATTGTGTGGCTAGTTTGCTTTCCAGCTGGTCCTGTTGTACCTTTAATTGTGACTCCAATTGTGTGGCTAGTTTGCCTTCCAGCTGGTCCTGTTGTGCATTCAGTTCATCTTTTAACTGGTCCAAAGGCGTTTCAAATGAATAGCTCTCTGGGTCCTCGCCATTATCGAGAAGGTACTCACGTAGCCGACCTACTAGCACTGCCTTTACACCACTGGTTTCCAAGTCTCTTTCCTCCAACTCGCGTTTCAGGTCCGCCACTTTCAATTCAGACAGTCTTTTCGCCATTATCGAACTTCTGACACCACTTGTAACGTTCTTTAACACTAATTTATTTCCACTGTAACAACAACAACTTATTCACTAATTTATATCAACGATTTAAAGCTCCTCACAATTAGACGTCTGATCACTGACTGACTGCTGTCACTGCTCGATACTTGTATAAATACAGAAAACACCCATCTCGAATGTTCCATAACCAAATCTAGAACAATCTGACACATTTGAGATGTCTGTTGACAGCTGCACACGTTCTGGATGATTTACATACAGGGCGATCTTTTCTTGGCTGCTGGCCGCTGATCTCGTTGCAATATGTTTGCTCTAGTATCGCTTTTGAAGCTAGGGGATATTTGTCTATGTTATTTTCAGCTACGGTTACTAAGAATGGAGCATTATTTGTATCATAAGTTAACGTTTGAAGTTCTATGCATTTTAGTTTTTCCTGGGGAGAGTCACGCCAAATAATATTTTGTAAATACCTTTGATGCTCATTATCTTTAATGGCTCTATAAATTTTGACTATGTCACTCAATATTACAAACTCAAATGATCGAAATCTGCAGAATATGTCGAAAAGGTCTGGCTGAACTGTAAAACCCTTATACATCATATCATTAAATGATAATCCTGACTCTAACTTACAACTTGCATCGAACACAACTCGCAATTTAGTTGTTTCACTAGCTTCTCTTATTACACACTGGTGGGGCAAATAATTCCTGTTTATTAGATGATCCGGGTTATTAATGTTAAGGTCTATGTATTTTCCATGACCTAAATTAACATATTCTTCTATAAACTGTTTGTACTGGCTTTGAAGCTCTTTGTTTCTTTCTAACTGTCTTTCTAAGGAATAGAAGCTACTACTACTAATGGCAAAATAATCTCCTAATTGAGAAAGTACATCTTCAGTTTTCAAAGGTAAGTCCACTTGTAGTGCACCATCCTCTAGTTT
Organism: Bruchidius siliquastri; assembly: GCA_949316355.1. Classification (NCBI taxonomy): domain Eukaryota; kingdom Metazoa; phylum Arthropoda; class Insecta; order Coleoptera; family Chrysomelidae; genus Bruchidius; species Bruchidius siliquastri. The sequence continues at coordinate 25,119,384 of OX438529.1, forward strand.
TCCAATTGAGCGCAAGAATACATTTTCACAGTGTTCTTCTGCTGATAACATTTTCGTTTCTGGTACTTGTTCAAGTTCCCAAAAATTTGGCAAAAAAGCTTTATTTGCTGGAGAGTGACACAACAAAGAAGTGCTAAAATGAGTACTAGAGCTTTTACTAAAGTTTATGAATAATGTGTTAACAGGGATTTTTCCTGCTACAACCCAACCTAATTTTGTGTTTTGCAACATAGGAAGATTTTTCCCTAATTTTATTAAACCTGGTAATATAATGTCATAATAAGTATCTGCACCTATTAACAAGTCAACTTCTGCTGGGTTGAAATAACAGGGATCAGCTAATGTCACATGAAGCGGAAGTTTCATCTTTGAAACATTTACTTAGTATGTGGTAGACAACAAGTGATTCTTTCAAGAATTGCACATGAAACTTTTATTTTATAACCAGTATCTATTTTTGACTGTAATGTGAGATTCACTATATTTGTGGTTTTTGTAGTAGTTTCATCTATACCACTAATATGTACGTTCTGAGTATAAATTGGAGCTGATAAGCATTCCACTAACTTATTAGTGATATATGTTGTTTGACTTGCACAATCTAACAGAGCTCTAGCTTGTACAGTAAGTCCATTATCTGCTCTTATGTCTACTAGTGCAGTAGCTAAGAGAACCTGGGAATAGGTTTTATTAGCTACAAGTGATGTTCTATTTATAGAAGGACCTGGGTTTTCAGTGTGTGTTACCTCCTGTGAATCTCTGTGGGAATGTTTTCCCTTTTTATTTGTATTACCTGTATATTTGCATCATCTACCGCATTGTTTTGTGAGTTTGAGTTACTACAACTTAAAACCTGTGCTTCATTTGGATGTAATAGTGAATTATGTTTTCCATTACATGTCCTACAACCTCTTGATTGACATTTGTCTGCAGTGACCCTAAACAGTTGTAGCATATTTTTTTTTTCTAAGACAAACTTTCATTTTTCAATACCTGAGAGAGCTTTGAACCTGTTGCATTTATATATGTTGTGGTTATTATAATCACAATATACACATTTCAGTTTAGTGTTTGATGTATACAAAGATGAACTCATAAATTTTGGCTTTTCCTTGAAGGGTTCAGGGCGAGAAATATTTTCAAAAGCTACACATCGCTTTTCTACAAATTCAAGAAAATCATCCAGTTTTGGTAAGTCAGAATTTTCTTCGTCTAATTCATATGCTGCCTGAGTCTGACAATCTATTTTTTTTTGGTTGATTTAATGGCTCTGATCTGAGATCAACTGGCCAGAAGATTGTATATATTCGACTTTAATATGACTGAATTAAGGAAGGGGGATGTGTGCTTGTCCGTTATTTATATACTATGTTAGTATCCTATTCTAGTTGTAATATCTAAAAAACACATTCATTTTTTGATTACTTCATTTCCAATTTATCTTTTAATATTTTCCTTCCTTATTTCCTTTTTCTTTCCTTTATTTTTACTTTTTATTTTCTGTCTTAATTTTTTTTATTAATTCAATTTTTATTTTTCTTATATAAATATTTTTTAAAATTTTTTTTATATATTTTTTTGTCTTCTTTCCTTGTTTTATTGTTTGGGTTCATTTCTTTTTTCAAAACATTAAATTATATACATTAATTACATTATAGATAACTGCCGTTACAGTAGTGTTAATATTGTTAGTCCTTGAACTTAGTTACAGATTAAATTTTAGTATTTGTACACAATGCTTGTATACTATTTTGTAAACACAAGGATTTGAACTTCTAAAGATAGTAGCTAGATCAGTAGGTAAACTGATATATTGTGATAATTCGCGATACATTTCAGTTAATTCCTTTTCAAATATTTTACATTCTAATATGCAATGCTGTATGGTGCCAATCTCTCCACATTCACAGAATGGGTTGTTATTAAGTCCTATTGTGGTTTTATGTTGGGGGGTTAAACAGTGGCCACTTCTCAAACGGCACAATGTTCTAATGTAATTCCTGTTTGTTACTCCTTGGAACCAAGGTACTGATCTAACGTTGTTTTGGATTTGTCTAAACGAGGAGCCTGTCGGACCATCTCTATAATGATTTTGCCATTTTTGATGCAGTTTTTCATTTATTATGGAGTTGAAATCTGAGCAAGGCACCTCAAAATCTTGCAAAGGATGTCCTGCTTCAGTTGCTTTCTTAGCCAATTTATCGACTAATTCGTTTTGAGGAATGCCCGCATGTCCTTTGATCCAAACTAGATTCACTGTTTTATTGGAATTCTCCAGTTGTTCAATCAGTTCAACGATTTCCATTATCAAGTAGTTGGAGTTATGGCCTGTGTTGAATTGTTTGAGTTTTAGTGTTAAGCTTTTATTGTCGGCAAAAATTACTAATTTGCTAAATTCTCTTCCAAAGCAATATTCCAGAGCTTTCCAGATGGCTACCAGTTCAGCTGAATAAACAGATGTTCCAGGGGGAAGTCGATATAATTCAGAGTAGTTTTTATTTTCATGATAAAATGCGCACCCTGCCAGTTCGTTTTTCTTGGATTCATCGGTGAAAATTAACGCCCACTGATTCCACTCTTCATGCAGTTTTTGCTTAAACATGTGAACTATCCTATGATCATTAACCTCAAGATTAACATTTTTAATTGTCGGTGAACTGTTTAGCGTAATATAATCCAAAACATAGTTGATATGGATTTTGCTATTGTAAATTTTGTCTCTGATTGGTAGCATTGCATGGTAACTTTCAACTAGCAAGGGTAGCTTTTTGTGTTACCAATATCTTGAAGTTAATCCTAGGATGAATAGGGTATGGATGCGATCTACATTTTCTCGACTAATCATCCTAATCACAAATCTGTTGCTCAATTTCTGCTTCCTCAGGTACAACGGTGGCTCGACACACTCGATCTCCATAGTCTTTATTGGTGTACTATGTAAATATCCAATTGATTTTCTTAGACACTTATTTTTGATAACCTCTATTTTTCTTGAGTGGCATTCGGCAGCATTCCCATAATGTATCGATCCGTAGTCGAGTGTGGCTCGTACTAGCGATCTGTAAAATTTGAAACATATATTCGGGTCCGCTCCCCATCTATAGTGGCTGAACGTTTTCAGTATATTCATGGCATTCTCAGCCCTTTTCACCACATACATAATATGTTCCTTCCAATTCAACTTCTTGTCCAAGATGACTCCCAGATATTTGGCTGATGTCTGATACTTGAAGGTGAGGTCGCTGATTGTGATGGAGCTTGGTGGGTTGTATCTGGATCGGGTGTATGTGCATATAGTTGATTTTTCAGGTGCTATGGATGAACCGTTATCTTCAAAATATTTGACAGCGGTAGAGATAGCCTCGTCAAGTTTTCCTATTGACTGTGAGATTGTCTTGCTACTTGTGCTGATGGCGTAATCGTCCGCAAACTGGTATATGTTGCTATCTTCTTTTCTTAATATGGACTGAAAATCATGGGAATATATTATGTACAAGATTGGGCTGAGTATGCTTCCTTGAGGTAATCCAATTGATGTCGTGCGAGGTCCTACTAACTGGTCACTTGTTCTTATGTAGATGTTTCTATTCCTATATAGCGATATTATGTGGGAAGATAGTTGGTCCGGAATCTGGATTTTCTTCATTTTTTCAGCTAGGATTTGTAATTGTACATTATCGTATGCTCCCTTGATGTCTAGGAATGCAACTGAGGTGTGTTTCTTGTCTGAAAATCCTATTTGGATATCTGTAATCAATTTGCCTGAGGCCTCTCGAGTACAGTGACCTCTTCGAAATCCATGCTGTGTGTCTGAAATGAGTTGATTTCTTTCTAGGTAATGTTCAAGTCGGTTTTTGATTAATCTTTCATAGGTATTGAACAAGCACGAAGCTAGAGCGATTGGTCGATAAGAATCTGGTTGGAATTCGGGTTTTCCAGGTTTCAATATGGGAATTATTATGTAATCATACCACTGCTCAGGGATATCTATTTTACCTTTGAACATATCGTTGAAGATTCCAAGTAAAGTTCTTTTCCCGTCTACCGATAGATTGAATACCATGGAATAATGAATTTGATCTCTACCTGGAGAAGTATTGTTGTTTTGTTTCAATGCCCTGTTTAGCTCTGACATTGTGAAGTATCTCAGTAACTCGTGGTCGCTAAAATCGAATATTGGAAGAATTACTTAGAATCTACGTAACAGGGAGCTAATTTATTATGAAAGTTTCCAATCTAATCTGTTGAAGCGTCTGCATAATGTATGTTTGTTTGCCTTCTATTTTTAAATAGATTAACCTGCTGCCATACTTTTTTTAACGGAGTATTACTATTCAGGGAAGAACAATAGTTCATCCAGCTCTCTCTTTTGGATTTTTTTATGATATTTTTGGCTATAGCATCTAACCGCCTAAAATTGAGTAGATTCATTAAATTTGGGTTGTTTTGATATGTCGTAAAACTCTCTCTGCGATGTTGAACTGCTTCGTCGCATTGAGTCGTTAACCATGGTTTTCCATTTTTAGTGTGTTCTATTTTTTATTAAATTTAGGTATTGAAACCTCAGCAAATTGGTTAACACTTTCAACAAAACAATCATAATTTACATTATTTTCACTTATATTGAAGTTCGATTTGAATTTATCCCAATCGGCTGTTTTCACATCCCATTTCCTATGTTCGTTATTTTAATTTTTTCGGGTGTGATGTCACACTCTATGATAATCGGAATATGATCTGAGCCAGCAGGATCAGACAATGTACGCCACTTAAATAGATGTTAGACTTGGGACTACATATGGTTAGATCTATGGAAGATTTTCTACCATGTCCGACGTATGTCGCTTCGCCATTATTCAGAAATATTAAGTTGCTTTTATCCAGTGAATCAATTAGCGAGTTTCCATATATGTCATTTGTATCACAACCCCATGCTCTGTGATGTGCATTGAAGTCTCCTCCAATTATGAATGGTGCAGGTAAGCCTTCAAAAAATTTACTCCATTCCTGGTCAGTTATTTTCGTTTGCGGTTTGATATAGGTGGATATAAATGACATATTAGTTTTGTTTTGAAGCTTAACACTAATGCATATATGCATAATTTTTTCGTTCTCGGGAACTTGTTTTTCAATAAATAATATGTTACTTTTAATGAGTATAGCTACACCGCCTCTGCCGTCTGGACGGTCTTGTCTAATGATATTCTATCCTTTAAAATTAATATAAATGTTGGGTTTAAACCATGTTTCTTGGAGTAGTGCTATGTCTACATTTTCTTGTTCCAATAGGTGTTCAAGGTTTTTCTTATTAGCTATTGCATATCTACAGTTCCACTGGTAAATTTTTAAACTAGACGTTTATATTAGAAAAAAGTTAATATTTTTTGTATATTTTTTTAATGTAGTGTATGAACACCTATATTTTCCAAACCACTATTTGCTATTCAATAAAATTCTTTGTCTAAATCTAATCGTTCTTTGATTAAGTTAATAATTTTAGGTATTTCAAGATTATCGATGCTAATGTCCTTGATATTTGATATTACAAATATTACTAATTCTAAAACGCTATTAATTAGGGGCTCTTCTGATCTATTTTCGATATTTGCTGTGTATTTGGGGTTGTTTGTGATGTCTCCTTCAATGGATTTTACGAATGGTAGACCAATAATTCGTTTCCTTTCGGCTTCAGTAGGGTCTGGGGAAAGGGGCATGTTTCTTTTTGGGCGTTTTGTTACTAACTGTGTGAAGTGAGAGCTAATGTTTGTTTTGCTTGTTGATGGGTTTTTGTTCAAAGTTGTGTTTGTATTTGTTTGAGTATTTGTATGAATGAATGTGTCTGGGTTAGATTTAGCTACTTTAGGTATTTGCTTCTCAGCGTCCTTGTAGGATCAATTTGTGTTTGACATAATATTTTTAATACTTTGTTGTCTTTTAAGTTCTCCACATTTTTTCAATTCATATGTGTAGTGAGATTCCGAATAATGATAACATTTAGGTGTATCGGTGTCATTATGACAAGAGTTAGTTGTATGAGCATCGTAACACTTTGCATATCTTGGTTTACTTTTGCAGTATTTTACTAGATGCCCATAGCGCATACAATTGTGGCAAAGAATCACTCTTTGAATGTAATTCAAGACCTCAAATTTTACATGATTAATTGAAATATACTTTGGCAGTTCTTGACTTTCAAATGTTATGATTGCTTTATTCATTGGAGTATAGTTTGTTTCACCGTTCTCCACTATTTTCTTTTGCATACGTTTTACTGAATCTACCTTAAAATCGCAATGGAAGTCGAATGGTTTGATTTTGGAAAGAATATATTCTTCTGAAAATTCTTTATCTATAGAGATAACACCTTGTCTGTAGAGCATAGATCTTGGTATAAAAAAAACTAGACTATGTACTTGTAATTTCTGATTTGCTTTTAGTATTTCTGGTAAAGACTTTAAAATGATTTCCCCTACTTTAATTGGGTTTAATTTACCTGTGAACTGAGGTGTGCTATTTTCAACGTAAACACAATAGGGACCTTTATCAGACGTTTTGTATAAAAGACATCGTTTTTCTGCGTTTTTTTGATTGACGTTAATCTCCTTGCTTTGGTTATATGAATCGTTATCAGTTACATTCTGCTGCTCCATAATATTTGATTCAGTGTTACCAGACATTTGCTTTGGTAGAAAGTCATCATCTTCCAGGGTTATCGTTTCATTGTCTGATATTATTTCTTTTCTTTTTTCCCGCTGGAGTACTCATCACTCTATTATCACCTTATCTTTTTGTATTTATTTACACTTATCACTAATTTTTATACTAGTTTTTTTTCTAACACACAACGATATATTATTTGCGCGCACTCTTCAGACGATCCTATTCATACGGAGGTCGGGTACGAACTGTCTGAAAATCTAATTCTTTAGATAAAATGTATATCAGTAAGAAATCCCATTGATTTTCTGATATGTCCAGTACTTTTAATGACTCTAAATGTTTTCTCACATCTGTTAAAAAAGTACGTAGTTGTGAAGCAACACTTCTTGTAACCTGAGCAGTATTTAACATACCTTTAAAATGTGCGTTTATAGCGGTCAAGTTTCTATCATAGCGTTTCCTCAAGATACCTAAAGCATTATCATAGTTGCACTCATATATTTTCATATTAGCTATAAGTGCTAGCGGTTCCTTATCCATTGCAGATTTTAGGTAATATAGTTTTGTAGCTTTAGAGATTCGTGGATTTTGATCAATAAGTGCTGTAAACAGATCTATGAAACTGAACCAGTCTTCATATTTACCAGAGAATTTAGGTATAGGCAATTTAGGTAGATTAACATGATTAGTGAATTCATTTGGGTGGGAATATTGTGTAACCTTTGACCTGTCTACATTATTTAGCCCTGAGTTCAAAGCTATTATAGATTTTAATTTTGCTAAAAGCGAGAAATACTTTTCTTCAATACCTTCACGATCACTTTCTTGTGTATCGTCAAGGTCCTCAATTTGGTCTTGTATATTACAATATTCTTCAAATTTATTACACATATGCTGTTCTCTATTAATGAATTCATTAACATCAACTTCAAAGTCATGTTCATTTTGTACAAAAAACTTTACTATTCTAGTGATACTTCCTTTCATAATTTTACGCTTTTTGAGCTATTGTTCCATTGTAGTAAACGAATGAACAGAGAAATATTTGATATTCTGCGATATGGAACAGACTAACCTTGCACTATGCTACCACTTAAGTCCTGAGTGTGTGGGCTTCTTCCCGAATGTGAGTTATGCCACCTACCTATGTGTTTCTACCCATGTGTTACTGCTTTTTCCAGAGTCCTGAGTGTGTGGGCTTCTTCCAGATTGCGAGTTCTTACTATTTGTGACTGCGTCTTCCTGGGTATATAAGCTTCCTCCCGAGTGTGAGTTTTTACTTTGTGTGAATTGCGTCTTCCTGAGTATGTGGGCTTCTTCTCGAGTGTGAATTCTTACTGTGTGACTGCGTCTTCCTGGGCTCCTTCCCGAGTGTGAGCGTCTTCCTGAGTATGTGGGTATTCCCGTGCATTATCAATCCGGCTCGAAGGACCAAATGTGCAGAGCCCTAACGGCTCTTTATCTAGTGTGCGAGCTGTGCTGGTTCATTGATAAATTCGAAGGACCTTTGTTTTATCGTATATTTGCTAAACGCACCAAATTGAGCCCAAACGATATGGTGATACTTGTTAAATTGGTGAAAAGATGTGACGCGACCACCACGTGCAAAACCGAGTTCAAAGTTTTTTTTATTGTTTGTTATTTTCAGTTGTTTTTCGTCTTTTTTCGTTTTATTCAGAGAAAATGGCAGTAGACAGCTGTCAATTCTGTCATAATAGTGATGGGCAATCTGTTATGTTTTGGGCTACAGACCACAGTTCTCAACAGTACTCATTGTATATCATCTTTTGTTTTTTATCATTCTCACCTTATTGTATCATTGAAAGTATGTCCTTTCAAGGTCGGGAGCATGTTAGAGACTCAGCAGATGTTGTGATGCCGCAACGGTGTCAGAATTTTCATAGAATCGTCGTTATCGTAAGAGGCAGTCGATGCAGACGCACGTATTATTGTTATATTGTCGATTACCGTGAGAATAGTCTGTTTTTGAAACTTATTCGCGATGCAGATTTAATCAATGCGTGTGAGCAGCCGACAAAAACTCCAAACAAGTTATTTTCTTCATTTTATTTAGCAGGTCGTTGAAACTTTTCAGATCTAGTATATCTGGCGATTTACTGTCCAGATGATACTTTGCAAAGGATACGTAAAAATCAGCCTGTGGTCGTATGTCAAACTTATGTATATATTTATTTAGTTTAAATTTTTCTTTATTGTGGTTTACCACATTTATGTTATTGGCCATTTCAGATATAAGTAGCAATGGTAATTTCAAGATCTTCAATCTCATGAACATCTCTCAGCAGCTATGTGTACTATCAACACTTCCTATACATCGAAATCAAAAATACCAAATGTGCTAGGCCATACCTCATATCCAGTCGGCTAACCAGCTACTCGTAATTTTGAAGTCCTCTGAGGGTAGTGTCTAAAGAATATTAAGCGCATCTCCACTGAGAGCAACTGCTAATGTCACAATTTTTTATTTGAAGCTCAAAATTGCTTCAGATAATTTGTCCATGATGATTTGTACACCACTTTTAACATTATTAAAATATTGATGCATTTCAACTGGTAACACAATGACTAGTAGGCTAGTTTATATCTACGATTTCTGGTTCTTAATTGTTTGACGTCTGAAGACTGACTGACTGCTGTCACAGCTCGACCTTCCAATATATAAAAGAAGGCCAATCTCAAATGTTAACCTTTGGTTAAAACCATACCAATTATGAAAGATCTCTTTTGACTCTCACTGCTGGCATTCTTTTGATGATTTAGATAGAGAGCCATCTTTTCCTAACCACTACCGCTGATCTCGTTGCAAACAAAAAGGTATGCGGCCCGCACAGAGAAACTTCGCATCGCATATTTATTTATCATGAACTCCATCCCAATAGTGCGATGGATGCACTACCTTAGCAACTGCTGTAAATCGCGTTATCCGGTGGCACACAGTTTGAAGTCATCAATATTAAACTGATGGGTGACCTTGTGCCTCCGGTAATTGGGCGTATCGTACTTCTAACCGTTATGGACGACGGTAATAGTGAGGTACGGAAAAACATGGGTCATCAGGACTTTATCTAGAAAACTCCTCTTTTGGAAGATACCTCTGTTCCAACATCATATTCCCGAGTGGCGTGTAACTTTTAATGAATTGCACAATTTGATCGTTCACCACAAGGCATACAAACACACGCACAATGCTAATCAATCCAAGCCATGAGCGGTCAACAGATTCTCTTTATAGTCAACTATTCCTCCTTTGACACACTTGCTGTTTATATATTTTGAGAAATGGAGATGGTTAAAATTAATGACCTAGGGCCTTGCCGAAGATGTAGGATGGCCATGGAAAGATCTGGAGGCTTCACCGAAAAAGTAACGACTGATTAGGAAGTTAGCGGCCAATGACCTGAACAGAACCTACCTGAAGATATGTTAGAAGACTGATTTTCAGTCATGTTTCCAGATTCTCCTGAGAAAATTGTGAGCTAGAGTTGTTAGATCCCACGTTATATCATGACCAGGTCCGGAGCTTGAGATTTACCGACTTTTGCACGAAAAAAGGACCAAAAACTCCACCAAAAGGCTGGAGATATGTCTATAACCTTACCTCAGACCGTAGCATGGTACTTAACCAATTAATAGCCAAAGGTGCGTGAACGCAACCTTCTGTTATGTATTTTTTAGCAAATAAGGTTCATATTTTTTTTATTTATGCTATAATATCGGTTCTTAAATGTCCAAGAATTATCGGCGTATTTTTGGTAGTTGAAAATATCGCTTTTTTGTTAAAAAAAATATTCCACGAATATGCTCTAATTTAGAGATTTCTGTTTAGGCTCGAAGAAACATACATTTTTCTTAATCAACATGGACTAAAAAAAAATAGTTTTGTCTAAAACATAACCAAGACAGATATACACTTAAGGTTTTAGCTATTTGCTTCAATATTAATTTATTAAATTGCTAAAATTATCGTCTTTATGTAGAGGATGCGTATACGCACCTTTGGTCGGTAAAGGGTGTTCGTTTATAGTCTATTTAGACCCCACTTGAGACACGTAAAAGTCCTATCTTGGATATCGACTGAATCTTATTTAAACGTTGTTTACGATTCGCCTCGACAGGATAAGTTTATATTGTGCAGCGATATTTGTTGTTTAAATTTTTGTAACTATTTGATCAGAATGAGGTAAGAGATACGTTTCTTGTGTAGATTCGCTTCATCAGATTCTATTTTTTTTTAGCAAGTTTTCAGACTGGGAAATGAGAGGACCATAGACTACCAAAGAGCTTCTTGCTTTGATTGACGAAGACATGGACTGCCAAGAAGCTGATTCCTTCGATATCATTTATCTGCAGCCCTGCAGATGAGGTTACGGACGAGGAGGATCTTGACGATAATATTATCGTTGAAGAAATTTTGGAGAAAGACATAGCGGGAACTTATGAGGTAGAACCAATAATTTCAGAACGCAATACAAAAATGGACGGAGAAAATGTTGATGAAAAACTCCTAATATGGTGCTAGAAAATATTGACAGTTGCGATTCGGAAGACATGCCTTTGAGCGAATTAGCCAAGCGTGCTAAAGTCGATTGTCGAGAGACATCAGCTAACTCTAGTGTTCGTCCAAATTCGAAAATGACAGAAAAGGTCACATATAGCATGCCCCCCTCTTTACGATTCGGATCGATATTTAGAGAATATGAAAGCAGAGCATGGTAGCAAGTCACCTTATGCAATATTTTCTTTGTTTTTTCTTAATGAAGTGATCGAGAGTGTTTCAAATTTTTCCCATTTTTATACTTCTCAGAACAATCGTCATGACTTTGGAATTACAAAAAAAGATTTTGAAAGATTTATTGGTATTCTTTTTTTATCTGGCTATCATAGTTAGCTGGAGTTTAGATCGCATCTAGTGCGTAATCTGCTAAAGTTTAGTGGACAAGCAGAACTTAATTATGTTACACCACCATATTCTAATATGGCATATGGGCGGCTTTCTAGAACCTTATTGATAGACGACATACGATTTGACAATATCGGCCATATTATAATTAGGAGTGTGATTAGTACAACAATAAAATGTAGGTTGTGTAAAAGCAACACTATCTACCTATGTAAAAAATGTAATGTCCATCTGAACCCAGATTGTTTTGAACATTTTAATACAAAATATTTTTTTTTATTCTTATAATAATTGTAATATTGAATATGTATTACGTTAATCACAAGCTTTTGTTGGAAATTAGATTTTTTTTTGTTTCGGCCAAAGATGCGTATGCGCACCCTGATCTTTTGTCAAAACTAACAGTAATATATTGTTTTTACCTGAAAATCTTCTTGATTTGTGTATTATAAACAAGATTCAATGAACGTTTCTTCAAATTCCTGGCTTTATTTGCTTGGCCGTGATTGGGTTAATGCCATCTAAATCAATGTCTCTTACCCTTGAAGCAATGCTCGTTTACTTCATAACTACTACTTAGTATCATCAGCTTATACTTGGTTGTTGTCTGCAGGCCATTTTTTATTACTTGGTATTTTCCCGCTGGCGACGTATGAGACTCGTACATGGTGGCAGACCGCTACGCATAGAACCACACTGGACTTAGGAATAGAACTACATACCCAACATGCAATTATCGTTCTCAGGTTAAAGTGTCGAGAATCTAAGACAGCTGGTTCCGCTTTCTTTCTATATTCGTAGCATGATATAGGTTTTTTACATGTAGATACTATTATTCTCCTAAATATGGATTCCACATTGCTCTGTAAATGTAACTTGATTACCCACTTTCATTTCCACTTTCATTACGTAATCCTGTTGATTCTCATAAAACAAAATTCTTTCGTCAAAATAGTCCAAGCTTATACAACCCCAAAGAACGCTCTCGTATTCCACAACACACAACATAAAGTTGTTTCAGATTTATAGACAATATGGATGTTTTAGTAATACTGTTTCTTACTTCCACCTGAGATTTTTGCGTTTTACAACAGTTCGATTGATGTGTGATGTGAAATGCAAAAATCTCGAAACACTAATACTGAATAAAACATTCTGTTACCCTCAGCTCATAATATTGAACCGTCACGGAGAAGCTCGACAGCAGAGAGGTAGCTCGAGCTACCTGATTTGTCGTTCCAAGCTTTGTCGTGTAAAAATGCTAGTTGCTGTTAAAAGCTACTGTATTAGTTTCGTATGATTTCTTTTAAACCGTCTTACATGTTCGCTGATTGGTAACTTATTTTGATTATCACTCTGTTTGTTTTTTTAATCAATATAAATATTTTACCATTTGCAGCTGATAATTACATCCTCACTCGAGCAAGGGGTATCAAATCTCCAATATGCCACGCTTCCATTGATTATGAAGCTTATGTTGGCTAAATGGTGGCTAGTAACAAATATTTTAGTCAACGTATTCTTTAAAGTTCTACTAAGCGCATACCTTATAATGCCATTTTTTGAAAACTGGACTGGAATAGATGACCTTCTGGATCACAACTTCAATTTTGCGGTAAGTAATTTTTTTAAGCTTGATTTTCATCCATCAAGTACATTATAGAACTATAATTTGACGACATACTAGCTAAGGATCATGTATACACTAATTATCGCAATCAAAATAGTAATTTAGTAGTACTGGTAGGTTTAATAGGATACTTTTTTAGTTTTCGGCAAAGAGAAACGTAATGGTCTTCTTGTATGTTTGTTGCGGATATTCGTTGCACGCATCGCTCTTTGCGGTGACTGGTGAGTTCTACCCCAGTAAAAAACGTCCGCTCTGCAACATTGATACCCTTTGGCACTCCGTTAGCATAACCACCGAGGGTAAGTTGTCTTAGTGGCTCAGCGGTGTTGTTTATCACTCTTCTTACATCAACTTTCAATATAGGAGGCATCCAAATTCCTATTATTTTCGTTTTAGGTCATCATATCGCTCCCATTCGGAGTTAGAGCGTATTTCTATCCTCCTACCGTCTGATGCATTAAAAAAAGGTGTGTCAGGCTGCGTCAACTTTCGCTGGGCAGTATCGGCAATTGGGACTATACTTAATGACCCTCAGATGCAAATTTCTGTTCAAGTTCCTATTGCCTGTGAAAAACCAACATAATAACTGATCTCGCCATGATTCCCAGAATACCATGGTTTCATTTATATGTATGCATGGGTCCAGACCGCCTTTTGCTCGTTATTCCATTTTGCCTGAGTAGATTATGTGGTTGACCCTTTAGTTCATTGCATCGGAAACCCTCTTAAGCTAAAAGGATGATTGGCGGTGTCCCAGCCACTAACAAAATAGTGCTCTCGGCTGCAGTTCGGTAATCTTAGCGGTTCTTTGGACAGATGCAAAATTTCACCTATATTTTTCGATTTTCATTGAACCGACCCAAATTTCAGCTGGATAGGGCATTATATAACTTACGATGCTCATGAAGATGCGCCGTATCTGTGCTTTGAAACCAGCTACATTTGGCATAATCTTAGATAACGCCGATATAAGTTAAATGGCTTTGTACGTATCGCTGACATATGGTGGTATATGATTTTTTTGTCTAAGGTGATTCCTAAGTATTTCACATCGTCTTTAGAATTAATGATAGAGTCTTGGATATCTAGAACCATCGGAAATGGGACCAATCAGTATCTGGTGGAAACCACTATAGCAGTTCGAAGTCTCAGACGTATTTTTCTCTCATTTTCTCAGCGTCATCCAGCATAGACATAGGCTTAAATGATGAAGGCGTCAACGAAGGACCCTTGCCCTTGTCAAGAAGCACCTACCGCCGTACTTTTCATATTTGTGGAAAGATACCGTGTGGAGGAAAGCATTGTATATATTTAGCAGAATTCCAGAATGTTCGATGGCTATAAGCTTTATCTCCGGAACCGCGCTAGCACTACTTCAGATGGTTAGGTCGGTTCATTTGATACTATCTGTCTTGCGAAGTATTTCATTTTTCAGTCATAGTTTTCGCTAGACTTTGAATAGCACGCCAGTTTTCTGGTGAGGCTATTATTACCTCAATCATGTTCTCGGGAGTTATTGTTACTCCTAGTATAGAAACGAACACTACATAGTTAGCAAAACGTGTAAAAAAAGTTTTTTGGCGAGTGTAAAACTGTGTAGTTTTTGTAGTTGCGGCGCCAAAGGATCTAGTATCACATATTCTAGTTATACGCTAGTCCCTGGCTTGTCCAGCTGGTACACTCGTACGGCCTTGTTTGTGTTTCAAATACTATAGTTAGAATCCTCCGATCTTCTATGCTTCTGTAGATATAAGTTGAAGCAGCAATAACCAGACATAATCTGGATAAGTTCATTGCCCTATGACTCCTGTACTCCAGCGTTGCTGCCAGTTTGATAGAATTACTTCTTTTGCTGTCCGTTTATATACACCCGCTCTCTTAGTCGCTAACAGGTCTACAGGAGGCAGGCAGGAAATTACGGTCTGTAGAGATTGTTCGGTATGCACTTCACATCCTAATAGCGGTGTTACTGAATACAGGTAACAACTTATGTCTGATTTAAGTCTTGTTCGAGGCGTGCGTCCAAAACCGGTGCTCCACAAAGGGTGATGGAGCCAGGGAGCTCAGCTTTCTCGTACTCGATTCTGGTCCTCGAGCATTGGGCATCAATCTACTCAGCATTGCTCCCATCTTATTGTTTTTCTCGCTGGTCTTACCGATATGGTCGAAGTAGATTAGTTTGATGTCCAACCATACTTCAAAATATTTCACAGATGTTTCTGGAAGGATAATGCTATTATGGGCTATAAATGATATTCCGATAATTTTCCTTCGACGAGTCAATAACGCTGCTTCAGGTTTATCGGTGGCCAGAAATGTATTAATTTTATGGCCCAGTTGGTCTTCCACATGAGGCTTTCTTTATCCCTCCCTACGTCTACCACTGTTAAAGAATCAGCATAAGCCGATATCGTGACACCGTCCAAATGTTCTAGTTCCAGGATCCCGTTGTATAGGATGTCCACAAAGTGGTTCCCACTATTGAGCCATGAGAAACGCCACAGGTGACCATTCCTTCAACTATCGCTTCTAAGCCTTTCAGTCTGATCGTTCGGCCTTTTAGAACTCAGCATAAGTCTGAGAATGTCCTTGCTAATGTTCAACTGTGCCAACGAGTTAATTATAGCTTCTCGTGATGCTTCATTGAAGGCATTACGGATATTCAAGTTAAGGATATACATATTTGCATCTTCTGCAATCCCAATATCTACAAGGTTCTTGATGGTAGATCTGCCCTTTCTAAATCCATACTGACAGTCCACTGATTGCTTAGACATCGGCGGTCAGCTTATTCTGGACTAGATGCTCAAGCATCTTTCCTGCTGCATCTCATAAACTAATTGGTCTATAAGCTGATGCTGTATATGGAAGTTTACCATTTTTTTGTAAAAGTACCAGTTCCGCTCTTTTCCAAATTTCGGGGAAGTGCTCCTTAAGTAGTGCAGTATAAGCTGCCTCCAGGAAGATGTATGGTGCTTAATTACCTACCAGCTTTATCATTTCTGGCGGGATGCTGTCAGGGCCCGGTGCTTTATGTAAGTAATGCTGCTGCTGTAAGCTCTGTAATAGTGAACATAGTGTTGGTCACTAGGTGCTCATCTACCCATTATATACTATTTTGTACTGGAAAAAGTGCCTCGAATATTTCTACCTTACGATACATGGTTAGGGTGAGGTCATATGGACTGACAGCTAGAGTGGAAACAACTATGCGATAGCCCTTGCCACATACGTCTCTGTTGATCGATGTCTTCTGTTAAATTGTTCCAACACTTTTTCTTAGACATATTGATCATCTTCCTAAGGGCTTTCCTAGCCTTCCTGTAGAGAATACAGAACTCTTCTTGATGCTCCGGGTATATCTCCGCTTTTCACTGCGGAGTGTAGGCATACGTCTTGTCCATCAATACACTGGTTTTTTTCTCCTGCTGCCAGCTCTAATGGAGATCCGGGCATGTCTCAGTAATTGCGTTAACTAGATCTTCTGCTGTATCTATCCTACGTTGACTCATAATTCTATCCAGGGCAGTGTAACGATTCCGTTGCATCCGTTCCGTTCCGTTTGTCTGTTTCATTTGCATTCGGTTAACTCTCTGACGTTTCCTGATATCACATTATATATGTAACCTGCACCACCGTAAACTGTGAGCGTGTGGTTGTAAATGTTATTCTTTTTGCACATTTTCATGAGCGGTCGTTTTCGGACATCGCGTAGCAACAAATGAATCAAGTTTATGAAATGCAGGAATTTTAATTTTCTGATGGTGCATTAAAATCTGGAAGTGTCTTGGCAATGTGTTTTTTCTGTTTTGGATCTGGTTTTTTCCTGCATTCTATGTTGGTACCCTTGGCATCTATATCTTTAATGTCAAGCTTGTAGCTGGTGCAAGGGGTCTGTTACAGCCTGTCTCCATGATAGAGAATGCTGTACTCTCCTAGAATTCAGTTACAAAATGCCTGCCACCATTTGTTCGATTGTTGCTGCCCTGGAGTACTAAAGTATTATCCATCCTTAGTCTATGGGGTGAAATTAGAAATTACTATTGCTATCATTACCAGATATCATACAGTCAGCACGTTTTACCTGTAGATTTTACCGTTATGTAACATGTATCTTTATCTAACCATTCTAGTGCACATGGTAATTTAGTATTCCTTGTTCTATGTTCACATGTTTCATCTGTCTGATATGTTTGTCAGTTCGTCCCATATTTGACATATTTATGATTAAATATTTAAACTTGATGTCTGCCTTAATCTGAATACTGCATACTTTCATCCAGTATATAGTTCTGCAGTTATTAGACTTGATGGTCAGCTGCATTTGACATGTTAACTTAATCACCCTGAGTAAGTCAACTACACGTTATACCAGTGCTGAAATTTTCATGATCTAGCAGTTTTAGAAACCAGCATAGTGTGTCTCGAGGCGCTGGTATCTGTTAGTTGTTCTCCATAGTGTTTACGGTGAATGAAATATATCGGTGGCAGCTGACGCTCTCCTCCTGTGACGAATTACGCCTGATAGATTGTACGATGCAATTATTGATGTAGATGCTTTTCTAACAAATATTATGTTGGAGCACTACCAGTATTTATAACTCATCAGGTCGAGCATTGCAATCCATTTATGTGATAATAGTACCTCTACCGTCAAAGTAAGTAAAGTTGCCACATATCACCAGTTCACTTTATGTCTTCCAACGTCGCGGAATAAGGATATGTGGTAAAGTTTCGCTAGCTGCTGAATATGCTGTTGTTGTTTGTGTCGTCTGTGTAAATAGTCAGTTTAGTTAAGAAATACAGTTCCTTAATTTATTAATTTCACACCAGTGAAAGTAAGTATTAAGTGGTTGACCAATGTGTAAAAAGTATGCAGGGTACAAGCAAATGTATGGTTTGAATGCGAATAATAGATAGCAACCGATTTAATTTGCTGTTTTTTGTGAGGTACAATCTTACCTGCAGAAAGCTATTAGTATTCTAAACAGTTTGCAAGTGGGGGTTAGTCTCGGAAATGGAGCCTTCACATGTAGTACTTTTTGTCTAATCAGATAAAGCTATCTAGTGATAAAAATGAAAATCCATGTTTTCCATGCGATGGCTGCAGAAATAACATTTGCCTTAAATCAGAACTGAAATGTATCCCATCAAAAAGCAGAACGTTGAAATTTTTATACAAAAAAATGTAGAATTCGTGAAACCATCAATAATTTGCAAAACACCTACTGATAAAATAAAAAGTTGAGATCTTGAAAAAAACACAAACATATGCAAATAAGGTGAACTTTGTTAGTTCTGAACCTATGTCACGAAACAATTTTCCAGAAATATGAATTAAACCAAAAGTCCACCAATCATATTCAATTCCTCAAAATAAGCATAAATCTATTCAATTATAGGCATCACAAGATGACTACAATTATGTGCAACGCTCTTGTACAACACCGACAAGGTTTTGTACAGAATTTCCAAAGAGAACAACTACCGTGTCTGATATTTGTGAAACATTCAAGCAGTTTAGAGATCAAAAAGTATCTATGGTTGTAGAGAGAACTTCATTCATGCACCTTGTGGTAAGTGCTGTTCGTCAATACTATCAATCATACGAATTCCAGTTGCTAGTACTAAACCATTTCTGTATTAAGAGTTAAATGACGTAGCCGACAATGTTATTGTTTTCTATATTAAAATGAGGGCACGCTGTTATTATTTCAGGTGAACTGAAGACGATTGAAGACAGCATATCAATCGAAACATCGTGATACTCAAAATTTTATAGACAATGGAAGTCCGATATCAAACTTTTGGAAAACCTACCTTGTCGACAAGTTTCAAAAAACAAACATTGGAAATTTGACACTACCCCTTAGAAAACAAGTATTTTATTTAGGAATCATAGTTGATAAGAAACTAACATGGAAACCATCTGTTAAAAAAATTAAGGCGCGATGTCAAAAAGGTTTCAACTTTCTGAAAACCGTAGCTAACGTTCGTTGGAGAGCAAACCAATCTATAAGCCTACTTTTTTACAAATCGTACATTTTGTCGATTTTGGATCATGCTTCTGCATTCTATAGTTCAGGCAGTGCAAACTGCTCAAGCAACTGGGTGTGATTCAAAATAAATCCTTAAGATATGCATAGGAGCCATGCCCGCAACTCCGATTGTAGCTCTACATGATGAAGTGGCAAGGCTTCCACTTAATTTAAAACGATAGCTATTAGCGAGGAAATTCATTGTTAAGGGAAAGAATGTTGCCAATATTTTATTTGCAATACTAGATTCAATCAGTTCCTACTGTATCCATGAAAACAGGTCTTTTGTGTGCGGAGCATTTTGGGAAACATACGGCATGCACAGTTGGGAGCTGAGGGTTATCGAGTTGATGACTGCAGTCAATTAGGAATAGCGAATTTTTATTAAATTCCTTTATATTGAGGATTGATTCGGGAACTACTTTGTTGTAGAATCTCCATTGGAAGTTCTTAAACGCGTAACAAGCTGCAGTATTGAGCTTTTTCTCCAAGTTCCACCGTTCGTATGGAAATTCTTGGTTGTTTAAGTTCAATAGAATCTTGGAATGAATTAATTCAGTGATTTCCTTCGAATAACTTTCTACAGCTATTTAGTCTTAAAACCAGACGAGAACAAATCGATGCGTATCCAATTTGCTGATTGTTCGGATGACCCACACGTCTGATGATGTTGAACTCAGTAATGGTAATTCATATAGATCCCAAGAACTAACATTCACCAACAAAACAGTGTTTAAAGATCTTGTAATAACGAACAGCATATTGCAAGAGATATTAATTCACAGTCGATTCTTATTATTCTAATTTTCGTTATATTTACTGGTAACGCTGATATGGCATTTTCTGCTTTCGAAAAGCGTGGACTCGTATCCAGCCAGAATTGCGAGTGAAATAGGATGGAATAAATCAACGTCATATATTAAATATAGTGCGCACTTTAAATCGTTGTTGTAGGTCTTGAGGGAAAATTACTTTAGTTGTCAGATTATGTATATCTGCATGAATAGGCTTGATAGTATCGTTTTTATCTTGATTATTTATTCAGTCAATTTCATATATTTATGTCTGTTTCAATATGTATAACAAGAGAAACAATTTATCTACATCAACGTTGAATATTGAGCTATAGCAATAAAAACCAATAAGCCCCAAACCATATTGTGCATCGGCATCCAGCTCATTTGGTGGATAGAAAATAGCGAGCACTGTCATAACTCGTCAAATTAAATTTATAGCCCATGAGTGAGATGATTCAAAACAAAAACATGCATTTATATATATCCAAAAAGTATATTACATGATAACAACACCTCTTCGATTCAGCATCGGCACTGCCATTGATATCATATAAATTGAAATAAAAACAAAATATTCTAACATTTTTAAACACTAATTTATTTCAACTGGTGACACAACAACTTATAGGTTAATTTATATCCAGGATTTCTATCTCTTAACCGTATGACGTCTAAAAAATCTGTCACTGTTCGATGCTCCACTATATACACAAATGCCCATCTCCAATGTTCCATAATCAATAATGACCAATTTCGACTTTTGAGATGTCTGTTTTGAAATTGCTCACATGTTTTGGATAATTTACATACAGGGTGATATTTTCTAAGCTGCTACCGCAGATCTTGTTACACTGTCCCCTCCTTAGCAGCGTTCCTCCTGGGATGCAACCTGCTCACCATAGCTGTACCGGCAGCTAGCCCCATTCTGGCAACGAAACACCTTGTTGCAGTAGCATGAGACTGTTTTCTCCACCGGAGCTTGGTTCGCCCTTGGGTTGAAACTGCACACCAGAATCTCTATGTTTGGATCCTTGAAGATCACATCCAGCATGTCACTGATCATTAGAAAATCTTGCTACAATGCGAGAACTTTTAACAACAAAATCATACTCTTAAAGCCTTTCTATCCACCTAGCCACTTGTTATACAGAATTCAGGAACCACTTAAATAATATTTATTATTATAATAATACAGCGCTCGACTAGCAGACCGCTGCCCTAATACCCAGTTCTGTATTTCCCAGCTTCTGCCCCCTACTTACCATCCTTTTCCGGTAGCTCCTGCCACAAAAAGGAGAGCGGCGAGGTCCGCTAAACATCTTCCCCCAATCTCAAAGTGTGATACATAGGCTGAGGGGATGAATGGCAACATGTGCCAAAACCTCACAAACCAGCTACGGATGCTTTGCCGGTACAAAGTCACTCCAAACATAGCTACAACACTTAACATCAACACACAACAAGAAATAATATTTCTACAGGCTCAAGATTTGAACTTCACAGGCTCTATATATCAATACCCTCACCTCCTACTATTCATAACAGAACAAAGGCAAGTTGACTAAAAAAGAGTAATTGTAAGGAAGTAACCATCTCACACCGCTGGAACTACAAGCCATTAAAAATCTGGTAACTACTGAAATAAATACAATTCAACTCAATAACTCATCTGCTAATGAACTGATCACGGACACACAAATAACTGACATGCAAAACAACACAGCCCCAAAAATCGGGCCCAAAAATAGTCACGACACTTAAGTCCAACACACAAGGAACAAACACAGAACATAAAGACACATACAAAGACACACTGGACTAAACGCCCAACAACCCTCATTCCTCAACCGCACCGTCGAAAAACAATATTTAACCTTCTGCCATGACACAGAGGATCGAGGAAGTAATGAATACACAATTCATTAAATAGTTGGGCACTAATTCTACACTAAGAGATCGACTAACCAAATTAATCTTTACAATACGCAACACATATTAGACAATAAACACAATGGTCATACCCCGATACATAACAAGAGATAGCAGCATAGAAGACATACATCCGTGATATATGCTGATGCAACTACTACACTCATAATGAAATTACCAAGAGAAACAAAGAGGAACTAGAAATCGCATAAATGAAATACCAACGCCTAGATGGCAAAATAGAATTGAGAATAAGATCAATACCATCAGAAAAGGTCTTGGACATGCAATATACCAAGAATAATAACACCTCAAAGCACATTGCAAGAACGATACATAAACTCAAATCCAGATCATTTCAAGCATCATTACCAGAAATATACGACTTACTGAAACAGAAACTATCAGTCTATGTAGACAGACTCTGTAGATTCAATGGATCCGGAAAGAAGCTTTTTTATTACTTTGTCGTTTTTGCTATACTTTCTAAATGCAGTGCCTTCAAACATAAGGATTCTTGTAATGCTGGATACCTGTGCTGGGCACTTTGCATGGCATTTATTTTTGTAGAATAGGAATGGACATAATAAGTAATAGAAATAATAAGGAAATTTGTGAAATACCTCCTATATATTCTTCAGGTATTTATATTGATACAGTATTATGTAGCTTTATAAATACGCTCAATTAAAACATTATGCATTTCATAGACCAGAAAACCGTTCCTCAAATCCTATTAGTGGAGGACAGCGACTCGTTATATCTTCCGAAATGAGGAAAATAGCAATTTTCACTTATATATGATAGATTTCCAGTCCCAGAAACATACTGTGAGGTTCAGAAAGTGTCCTTTTTTATTAATCAAATCATTTCTCACCATTTTTTGTTAAAATTCAAGGGAAATCAATAATTTTCAGAGTCCTTTCCCAGTACAATGTTTGATGGTATTTTACAAAGAGCTTATGTGATTGGTCAATCCATTCATTATATCTCTGATATTGATGAAATCCACCATAAAAGTTGTAAAAATTATCTGTTGTTGGTTGTAGATTTTCCTTCCCTCGGTCAGTGCCAGCCTTCCTGACCATTATCGTGCGATTTTTACGTATGGATGCTAAGGTTCTATATCTTACATTACTTTAAGACTCTAAACGTCGACCAATGGTCATCAAAGTTGTTTAATCCCCTCAAAATAGTGATTGTTCTAATTGGTCAAATATGTTCCCTTGTCCCACTCCGAGACATGCCTCAATGTACCACAATTTTTTCCAACACGCTTTCGCTGCATTGGTGTCTCATTAATTTATTTTCATTTGGGTTGAACCTTGTTTCCTCATTTCTTAACTGAAATTCGTACTTTCCTGTAACAATATCGGTACTACTTATCGTGTCCCCTTAAATAAATAAAAACTGTTACCTATGTTCTGGCAGAACGAACGGTGACTCTAACATCGCGTTTACGAGTTACTATGAGCTTTCTATTGCTCATATATGAATAAAACAGTTAACTGTTCATTCTGTCAACTCCTTCCTAATGATAGTTTCACACCTGCACCGGTCAGTTCAAGCGCTAAGCGGTGGTAGATTCGGCTTCACTACCATTCACTATACTGGGGGAAAATTCTACTAAAAACCTAGGTGCTGAGTCTCCTCACATTTTCATAATTTTTTTCTCAAAACAACGTATACAAAATCTTTCGCGCTTCCATCCGAATAGTCACGAATTCCATGTTACGCGACTCCTCAGCAGGACGATGCAGTCTTCTACCCTACGATATTCCACATCTGTAATCTTCCAGGAAAGGAGTTTGTTTATATTTTTTGTATGATTCTCTTATTGTTTTCGAATAATTGGTATATCTCAATTTTTATGGTGAGAGCGTCTTGTGGGCCTTTTGTTGCTTGTTATAGCTAATTAACTTTATCAATTTTGTACTGACATGAAAGAGACTGTTTGGTCACCAAATGCTACCCTTTGATAACTCCATGGAATTATATCGGTAAAATATTCAGGTCTATAGACAGGGTTGGATTAAATTTGAGATCAAATTGAGAACATTTAAAAGTGTTAACTTGTTCTGCCATGTAGTGAATTGTATCAATGTCTGGACAATAAGCTAAAATGCTTTGAGGTATTTATAGAGTTGAGGAAAGCATTTGATTTTGTAAATCATGGGTTACTCATAATCGCAATGGAGTAGACTGGAGAATGGTCGGAAACATATTGGACGTGATCTTCAAAGACGCAAACATAGAGATCCTGGTG
Source organism: Bruchidius siliquastri (assembly GCA_949316355.1). Lineage (NCBI taxonomy): Eukaryota > Metazoa > Arthropoda > Insecta > Coleoptera > Chrysomelidae > Bruchidius > Bruchidius siliquastri. The sequence goes on from OX438529.1 coordinate 25,143,625, forward strand.
TGCACCTTCAATCCAAGGGCCAACCATGCATGCTACTTCAACAAAGTGTCTCGTTGCCAGAATGGGGCTAGCTACCGGTATAGTCACGGTGAGCAGGTTGCATGTCAGGAGAAACGCCGCTAAAGAGTGTTTAATGCAACGAGATCAGCGGTAGCATCTAGGGAAATATTACCCGGTATGTAAATCATCCAGAAAATGTAAACAGTGATATCTGAAACGTCGAGATGATTCGAAATAGTTTACGGTACATTCGAGATGAGCAATTTTGTATATACTGGAACATCGAGTTGTGATTACAGTCAAATAGTCAAGAACCAGGAGTCGTGTATATGAATTAAAATGTTGATGTATCAGTTGCGTCCCAGGAGGAACGCCGATAAGGAGGGCGCAGTGTAGCGAAAGCTTCGGAAGCAGCTAGGAAAGATACACACTGTATGTAAATCATCCAACACATGTAAACAGTTTTCAGAAGATATATCTGGAAAATCTAGATGTTTCGAAATAGATTATTGGAACGTTGAGTTGTAATAGCACTCAGGTCTTCAGATGTCAAGCAGTCAAGAACGAGAAGTGGTTTATATTAATTAGTTATGTTATCTGTTGAATAAAATTAGTGTCTTAAAAACGTTATAATATCCTTGAATAACTACAATACTTATGACCATTTTGAATATCCTAGTGAATGTATAACCATCGGTAGTGATTATATTGTGACGTTACACAATTGAATAAGAATACCATGTAACTGTTCCAAGCATTTATTTCATAATACTATTTACAATATTACAGTTACCTAAAACGATATCACAAAACGCAGTAGCGCGTTTTGTGATATCACTAATGGAATTCCTAGTAAATTTCACATTGAATCTCGGGTTAGTTTGACAAAATTTATGATTGGTAACATGGTTGGTTCAGGATTTTGCGATATAACCAGAACTCAAATGCCTCAAGTTTTTTGGTAGTGCCTTTAGTCAAAATTCACAACTCTATAGTATACATAAGTACAAAGAAAAAATCTGAGGAACCTTATTTTTGTAAGTAGTGTAATTGCAGCGTTTTTAAAAATTATGGCGTTGGAAACTATAAAGTCTACTTTTGAAGGTATACATCTTTTTTAATATAATTCATCCTCGATAACTTTCATATCATTTTTGACTGACTGATCTTCTGGAAATTAACCTTTCATTTAATCAAGGTCAAAATAATTTACTGGAACATTGAACTTAATGCTCTGGCAGTAATTTGATGTATCATATTCACTTATATGATTTCCCATAAAGTCATAGGAATCATCTGAAAATAACAATCTCCGAATGGATGACTAACTTTATATCTCTTATTCCTTCTATTATATACATTTCCTAATCTATTTCAAAAGTCTCTCTCGAATTAATTATTTGTTTTATTCCTCGTTGTGGTATTGTATATTTCCTCAACCAATAGGGTCGCTTAATTTTTAACTTTAGTTACCTGCAAACCGGACTTATAACCTGTTCAATTACCTGATAATGGATAATATACTCTTACATCATACAAATTTGGTGATAGTTTCAGGATGTTCCTCTTCGCATTTGGTCGGATCATACTTTCCACTAATAAGGGCCGACCGCTATGTGGGCTATGTAAGCCTTGAGGATATTGCACATCAAATTTCAAAGCATAACCGTTCTCACAATTTTTTTCTACATTTTTGAAATTGAATATTGATATAGTTATTCATCTACCTACTCAGAATTTTCTGTAGGTATAGGTGATGACGTAGCATGCCTATTAAGATTGGTGGCATGGGATATGATATGAATGTAGGCTCTTTAAATAGTTCATGGTTTGGTAAAAAAAATATTATTGGCTTCATGCTTCCTCTCGTTGCATTAACTTATATAACCGAGGATCCGTTTCTTGAAAAAGTTTATCATATTTGCGAGTATATCATACAATAGTTCGAGTTCAATTTTTGTGAACTTTTGCCCGTAAATACCACTGTTTTGAAAATATTTCGTTTACACGGACATGCTCATATGAAAATGGAGTAGTTGGCGAAAATACAGGTAATGAAAATATCTTTTGAATGAGCTAATGATTGAAACTCTATGTCATTTTATGTTCGCAGTTTGAGCGCTTTTCATTTGTTGACGTTGACGGCTCCGGCGACGACAGCACCTCTCTGTTTCCGATGCAACTTTAATATGACTCATGTGAACAAGAGACGGAAATAATATCATGCAATGAAGATCAGGGCACTAGACCAGAACTATGAAAAACAATATGAATGACTCTTCAATGTGTCCGAAACAAAAGACTTCAGAGAAAAATATTTCCATGTAATACAATATACCATTAATTTACTAATAAACAAGTAACAAATTCGGTGTTTGAATAAAAAAGTGAATCGTTAGACTGTCGAAAATGTTGATTCCTAGCAACCATTTCTCATTTGCGGTTCAGCTTTGACCCGCTGTGTCGCAGACATAAAAGTTTCGATCCATAGCATATTTTAAAGATATTTTCATTACCTGCATTATCTAGACTTATTGCACTTCCATATGAGCAACGGTTAATGAAATAGTTCAAAGTAACTGCATCAATTATTGGACTGCTGACAGAATATTAGAGCGATAATGACGATCAAGCCCTTATTTTGAATGTAATTACTAGCATCAAAATTTTGTTAATAGCCATTGTCCCAAAAAAAAATTAACGAGCAGACAGCAAAAAACTGCTTCCAACCCCCACGACACAGGTTATGGAACTTTGACCGGCAATAATCTTGAGTCAAATCAAGTTACAGATCTCGATAAATACTCATTTTGCAGATAAACTCTCACACTGACAATTTCCACCTATCATTGCATGCAAATGAATTATTTGACATAAACATGGCTAAAAGAAATTTCATTGTTATTCTGACTAATTTGATTGGGATTTGGTCTTGGGTTTCCCTCACACAATTTAGCAATATATTATATTGTGGATCCTATATTCAACATTAGATTTTTGTTTATTCCAGAAAACAAACCGATGTCAACTTCCTTTCAATATCTACATGTTCGTGACATATTTTCCGCTGAATGTTGGAGCTGGATATCAATCGCCGATGTTAAGGAAACATTCTCCTTATATTGATCAGTTTTCATCAGTAGTACAACGAATGGTTGAAAGCGGCATATCTCAGTACTGGTAAGATCGAAGTTTTGGTTATTTTGTGGGATAAAATAATATACTAGCTTTGTATGCAGCATGATTATGCATATCGTAGACGTCATTGGTGGAAAATTGACACGAAACAAAATTAGCAACTTGTAGAGTTTGAATGCCCTGCCCTGTAGGAGAGCAGTTGAGGTAGATTCTAGTTAAGAAGGCGAGTGGTACTCTTCAAAAAAGATTACAGTTTGCGAATGAGCTTTAAAAATGTATCCTCTTTAAATTAACTCTTTTCTTGTTTCCCTCATATTAATAAGCCCTCTGCAGCGTATGTGTAGAAAAATAGCTCTTTATCAGGCGCGTGTTTTATCAAATGACGAGCGAGATTTGAAAAGTTGAGATACCTACGGTCAAAAAACATGAATAAAGGAACAAAACAAAAAAAATTAATATTTTTTTTTTAATTTATGAAGTTTTGTTAATGTTGAAAACATGATAAATAGAAAAAATGCGAGAAAAACAGAAGAAAAGGTGATTATCCTGAATACAAATGTAACATGGCTTAATGAGACCTACCGATCTGTGGCCAAGCAGGGATGAAAAGCCATGTCAGGACAACGACTTTTGAAAGTGAAAACAACCAAAATGGTATATTTTATCGAGATTACTGTGCTGAGGGAAAGAGAAGTTAGCTGAAAAGTTAAGAAAATAGGATAAAACCAAAAATAGGTAAAAAAAAGAATTTTTGGAGAGTTCTTATCCTGTAGGAAGTACCCAAAGCATTTTGAATCGGCTACTGGCTAATGAGACCCCAGTTGATCTAAAAAAAACTTAGCTAATGAGAACAAGGTGCAAGGAAAGACCACACAGGGGGATAAGGAACATCATTCCAAATGAACAGATTTGGGCGATTTGGTTAATTAAGAAAAGGACGGTGGGAGACCTATATTTGTTTAAATACCAAAAAAGGGGAAATATTAAAGAAAAAAAGGAAAAAACCTCTCGTTTGGGAAAAAACTGGCTAATGAGACCTGATTTATTCAAAAACTTGGCTAATGAGACCAAGCCGAGAGAGATATTCTATGAAAGGCTGGGAAATGAAAAAAACTACTGGTGCAAGGGGAAATGAAATGTAACAGGGAAAAGAAGAACAAAAAACACAGATAAACTGAAAATTGATGGTAAGTTCCTATCTTGGGAGAAAGACCTAAACAATCACAGTCAACTTATAGCTAATGGGACCTCAGGTGATCTGAAAAAGCTTGGCTGATGAGATCAAGTTGCAAGGATAACTACACAAATCAGGAAATACTATTACGAAATCAACAGTGCAAGAGGTGAATTGTCTTGGAGACAAGCAACCTAACTCAGTTAGACTTGGAAATGTAACTGCCAGGTTAGGTTGATTGGTTCCATCAAAAAACAAAAAGCCTTTTGGGGTTTTCAGTTAAATGTGTTGCCAAACGGGGGTTAACAATTTTGCGAAAAAGGAAATGGCAAAATTTACAAATCTCTCACGATCAAGTCTCAAAATGTAGGTATAAATGCTACTCATATTATTGTAGATTTGTACAGAAATAATGTGGTGGCATCCACAGGAGACGCCTGAGGAGCTGGCGGATTAATATTGTTAACTAGCGCAGTTGTAGCATCGCGTAATGCTATGCTCTTTAGAGTAGTTGGGTACCACATAAAATAACCTGTCAAACGATAGATTTAGCGTTTCTGTATGTCATGTAGTTTTCGATATATCTATTAAAACGTTTAAATGTGATTTTTTGGTGAATTTTAATTTTTCACACCCTGTATATGCTTCTCACTAACACGTTTTTTCATAACCATGTACAATAGCAAAACTATTGTAGGACAAGTGAGTAGGAATTTCTGATGCGCCCTGTATATTTCATAAAATTCGGCGAATATTAACTGAATACGACGAAATTGAGTCCGACTGTATCTGCTGAAAATATACAATTCAATCCTCAATGCCATTTCAAGAATTTAATTTGGTTCAGTACTATTTAAATTTAGCTTTCGAACGATAGACTTGCTGCTTCTGTATCTCATGTTGTTTTCGACATCTATTAAAACGTTTGAATGTGAATCTGGACTGTCTGTCTGTCTCTGTCTGGTTTGTCCGTCTCTGTCTGGTCTGTCTGTCTCTGTCTGATCTGTCTGTCTCTGTCTGATCTGTCTGTCTCCGTCTGGTCTGTCTGTCTCTGTCTGTAGTATCTGTCTCTGTCTGATCTGACTGTCTCTATCTGGTCTGTCTGTCTCTGCTTGGTCTGTTTGTCCCTGTCTGGGCTGTCTGTCTCTGTATGGTCTGTTTCTGTATGGTCTGTTTCTGTATGGTCTGTTTCTGTATGGTCTGTATCTGTATGGTATGTCTCTGTCTGGTCTGTCTTTCTCTGGTCTGTCTATTTGGTCTGTCTCTGTTTGATCTATCTCTGCCTGACCGGTGTCTGTCTGATGTCTTTGTCTGGTCTGTTTCTGTCTGGTCTGTCTGTCTCTTGCTAGTCTGCCTGTCTGCACTACTGAAATTGCAGCAATTATTATGTAACTTCACTACAATACATGTTAATCTGTATTTTGCAATGAATTCAGTAAAGTGAAGGCTGTGATATCATGTTTAGTGCAGTGTCAGATGCGTACGATGACCCCTATAGAATTATAAAATCAATATTTGAAGAAGTCTGTCAATCCATTTCATCTGTATTTGTTATATGCTGAGTCTCCCTGTACACGTTGGTTGTCTTGAAATGTTAATCGAAAAGACACAATCCAATCCTTCATGCCATTCCAAAGGTAATTCTATTTTTTTCGATTATGGAGTACTACATATATAGGCTTGCCGTTTCCGTATATCATGTAGGTCTTGGAAGTATCTATAAAAATGTATAAAATGTGAATTTTCGGTGATACCTATGTTAATTGTATTACATCAAATTTGACGAATATTGATTGAATACATCGAAAATGCAATGCTGTTACATTTTGAATCACCCAGTATATGCTGATTGTCATGAAAAATCAATCGGGAATAATTGGTAACGAAACTCCAGATTTCGGTTATGTAGTGTCGTAAAAAAGATCTACGTCGGTCTTTGAAACTTTCTATAGATTTGGAGGTGAACTGATGTTCTTAATATAGAGTTTATATCGCGAGCTCAACTCAAAAAATGACTTATCAAGAGAGTAGTATTTGTTTTCTGTATACATATATCAATTAATTTATCGGATAATATAAATCGAGACGTCCGTGACCTGTTTCCGTATTGTCAAGTTTTTGCGAAATATCTTCGAAATTGAAAGAGTAATCTCTGAAAACTTTTCGAATTTATCTAATTTCAAATCTCCTGTATAACCGAATACTGGCAGTTTTCCGTGATTTGGTCCAATTTTTCTTGCAGCTGTGCCGAAATATGTGGTTGATACTAGTTTTTTTGGCTAATTCTTGGGAACTATATGTTTTCTGCTTTTCCCAGAAACCAAAAAGTAGGGAAGAATTGGTCTCGGTGTGTCGTAAAGACCGTTTCAAGAGAAAAAAAGACGCTATAAAATTTTTTGGGCAAGAAACCGAAAATGCAAAATTTCGCCTGTTGAAGTATACGGCATGACGGATAGTGCAATTTTTCAGAGAAATTTTTAAACATTCATAAATCGAAAACGGTGCAATTTATATTTATATGTTATACTTAACAACTGCCTGCACTCATGCAGAGCCTCGAAAAAAAATGCATAAAGCTTGAAAATGCAGTGATAAGTGAGGAGATACGTGCAAAGTATGAAAAAGCGCGATTCAAGCTTGAAGAATCATCACCATTTTGCCACTCTGAACATTATTTTCGGCATATTATTTGAAAAAATTCATTCTTTACGATTATAAACTGCGGTAGTTCCGATTGAAAAAGAAAGCGTTTAACATTTTTATACCAATTTTCATGTTTTTTTAAAGAAAAGTGACTTTTCTTGAGATTTTTTTTTCTCGAAAGCGAACAAAGAACGCGGGGTGGATTCGGACCGCGCAACATTCACCTATATAATGATGCTATTCTGAACGGGGTATTCGAAAAAAGATCGCCTGTAGCTCCTGCACAATTTAACCTATATGCTATTTTCACTCCTTTTTCGCTGTTCCCCGCCCATTTTCGAAAACTTGCGCTAAAAAAAGCCGAAAAGCATACCATGAAAAACGCCAGACTTTCGCCTTGCCGAAAATATCGTTTCTCTCCCAGAAAACCCTCTCCCGAAACTGGAAAGACGGGAAAAACCCCGACGAGTTGCTCACACTTCAATATTATCGATGTACTTTGCATAGTGATCGTTACAAAAATTGCTGTGAATTCTGGAAAGTATGTGTTTATATCGCGAACTCAACTCAAAAAATAAAATTTGTTTTCTGTATACATATATAAATTAATTTATCGAATAATATAAATTGAGACGTCCGCGACCTGTTTCCGTATCGCCGAGTTTTTTCAAAATATCTTTGAAGTTGATAGAGTAATCTCAGGAAATTTTAGAATTTATCTAATTTCAAATCTCCTGTATACCCAGATACCGACAGTTTTCAGTTACTTGGTCTAATTTTCCTTGCAGCTCTCGTACAGAGCCTCTAAAAAATGCATAAAGTTTGTAAATCCAGTGATAAGTGAGGAGATACGTGCACAAGATGGAAAAGCACGTTTTGAGTTTGAGAATCCATTTTGCCATTTTGAGCTTTAGTTTCGGCAAAACTGGCAGATTATTGAGAAAAAGTCATTCTTTACGATTCGTAATACCCATGGCTTCTTTGCGATGCAAAGGGTGAGGAACACGTAAGACTCTATTTTTTTAAGCTAAAACCAGGTTTCTTTTCATACGAGGATGATGGTAAGAATGGTAGTTTATGTAACGACCGCTGCTCATAGGTTTCCTGTACCATTTAGTACACAAAACATTTCCAGTGGGATCTCTTATCACTACCATGTCGAGAAAAGGGATGCTGTAGGTGGATTCCTGTTCGACCATGAATTGTATGTGTTCATTGAAGTTATTGAAGATTGACAAAACCTGTTCAATTTTGTCTTCTGGTATAGCTAGTAATAGGTCATCCACATATGTCTTTACGAAAGGGATGTTGGAAGGTATGGTAGATAGACATTCCATGACCAAGTCATCGAGAACAAAATTAACTAAGATTGGAGAGATTTTTTAACCCATTGGGGGCCAAAAATCTGTTTATAGTAATGTCGAAAAGACAAAAATTGGAGTCGAAAATAAACTTTAAGATTGGAATAAAAGAGTCCAGGTCCAAATTGCAACAAACGGAGATCTCATCCCAATGATTCTGCAAACTTGGTACTATGACCTTTAAAGGTAAATTCGTGAACAGGGAGACCACATCAAAACTGACAATGACATAATTATCAGGAAGTTGGAAATCATTGATGAACAAGCTGAATGTGAAAGAATCTTGGACAGAAATAATTGTTTCCTGTATCATAAGCTGAAGTTAAAATGTTGGCTAGAAAGGCCGCTAATGGACCAATGGGGGCAATTAATAGAGGAAACAATCGGTCGCATAGATAGGGTGTGTTTGTGAATCTTCGGAAGTGTGTAAAGTCGTGGGGCAATAGAGTTGTAACAAGACAAGATCTTGGTCTGAGCAATATAAATCAAACCACTATTTTTGAGACCAGATATCAATTTGTTTGATCTCTGCTGATAAGTTAAAGTGGGATCAGAATTTAATTTTTTGTAGTAGTTTTGGTCATCGATCAACAACTGTGATTTTTCAAGGTAATCATCTTTATACATCACAACCGTGACGTTCCCTTTGTCACTCTGCAATATAATGATTTCAGGATAGTCTTTGAGGAAATTTTTACATTTAGCAAAAATAATCCCGAAGGAAATGTTTGGTGTAGATATTTTGATGCATGTAATTGGTGATAAAATGTGTGTACTGTGACCTGAAAACATTTTTTATTATTCAGGACTAGATGATATAATGCTTTCTAAGTCTGAGAGTAATTTAGGAAAGTTAATATCTTTCAAGTCTGGAGGGCCTTGGCGGAGTTTGAGTCCGCCTGTAGAAGGACACCTCATCCTGAGGTACTGCGTCATCTGATAAGCATGGAGGAAATCCTTACTGCCTTAGAAGGCGCTTAGAATTTCGCTGCGATGGCACAAACACCTACTAGTTGAAGAAGTTTCCCAGTTGCCATCGGCATTTAGCCAGAGTTTTTAATTCTTGGCTAATTCAGGAGCAGCCAAATCCATCTTGGTTTGAGGGCCAAACCGTGCTTCTTCCGAAAACCAGGGATTTGTCTCATCCCAAGAACTACAGGCTAATAACATGTCTGAAGGCATGATACAAGGTCTTCGACAGAATCTTGTACATGCGTATTCTCCAAGGTGGATTTCTCGGTGTATATGAACAGCCAAGGTCAAAGAAAGGCGTAGCTGACTGTATCGTGAGGCATTCGACACAAAGTATCATGGACTCATTGTGCGTGTGTTACAGTGTGCCTTACGGTAGACGATCAAATAGTAAGATGCATCAAACAACTGATGCCACTCTGGAAGAGTCGCTTCAGAATTACATGTGGTGAAACCAGTGTTCGTAAAGAGCTGGTATCATTCAGGAGAGGAGTTTTTCAGGGAGAGTCCTATACTGAAAAATATGAGAGGATACAGCTGTGGCACACCCAATTACCGAGGACACACAGTCACCCATCTGTTCTATTTGGATGACCTTAAACTTTATGCCTCCGGACAACTCGAGTTAGAGAGCTTTTCTTCTTAGGGCAACAAGCATAGCAGCTGAAGCACTCAGGAACACACTAGACTTCAAGCGGGAGAATCAGCAGTCCATTACAGAGCTGGCTCCCGCCCAACTCAAATCCCACAACTAAACTGCTCATGCCAATTTCCCTCTAAGGCTTCACAACAACAAGCCCATGCATGGAATCCTCTACAAACATATAAGAGAAGCATGGCTTGTCTAAGCAATTGACTTTTTCTTTCCTAAGGTCTAGTGGGTTATGGTCAGAGTCTGAGGGCTTCATAATGGCTTGCCACGAAATTATTATTATTAATACCTTGGTATGTCGTATCAGCGTTACGGGTATGGAAGTAGCCGATACCAGCTGTAGACTGCGTGTAGGGCATACGCTGGTACTGCTTACGTCTATCGGCACAACAAAGCTCTACGAGTGCTATATTATCATTTGACGGACTCCTACAGTATAGACGTGACACCTGTGCTACCCTAAGCTAGATGATAGAGAGTCCGTGGTGGATAATGAGAGAAGCCGAATATACTGGAACTATTCTTCCCCCACGCTCGAGCTCGTGCAAGCTAATAGGCCCGACTTGCTCGTTCTCAACCACCAACAAAAGAAGATGTTTGTTATGGAATTATCGCCTCCTGCCGAGATTAACATCGTCTTGGAGGAGGATAAGAAACAGGTAAGTATCAGCAGCTCTTCAGCTAGCTTCGCAGACATTGGGCATCGTGTAAATCTGCTAGTAATGATCATTGGATCCTTAGTTTTTTTAACTCCCAATCTATTTACTATCTGTAAATACTAGTTACAATAAGTAAATTTTGTGTCAATAGTAATATGACATGTAGAAAATAGTTCAGTAACTATTTCCTGTTACAGATTTGCACTTTAGTACAAATAACTTAGCACTGGGAAACTACTCACTCATTCACTCAAAATCTTGTCGGTAGATCACTTGGGATGTGACGCTTCAGTCTACGCCTTTCCTGTTGCTGCATAAGGTGTCGGCCCAATTGGTTAGGATGTTGTTGTAAACGAACTTTGTACCTCCCGGAGATGTTGGATACTTCCTCTTTCACTGACAGGATCTGCAGGTCGCGCCTGATGAACTCGTTTGGAACATACCATGGAGCCCTTGTTAATATCCGAAGTGTTTTCGATTGGAATCTCTCTAGTATTTTGATGTTAGAAGTTGAGGCAGATCCCCACAATTGTATTCCATAGCACCAGATTGGTTTTATCATTGTCTTGTATATCAAAGTTTTATTATTCAACGCGAGTGATGATGTGTGGCCTATTAGCCAATAAGGGTTTTGAAGTTTTATCCCTAGTTGTTTCCTTTTCATGAAGATGTGTTTTTTCCAGGTCAGTCTTCGATCGAGGTAAATTCCTGAGTATTTGACATATTCTTTTGGTTGTAAAATATGGTTATTTAGAGAGACTGTTGGACAGTTATCCCTCCTATTGGTAAAAGTTTCATGGACAGATTTTGTTTCGTTTGCCTTAATACGCCATTTTTTGAGCCAAACCTTGATGTCATTAAGGTTTTCTTGTAGCCAATGGGATGCCTCTATATGATTATGTTGCACTGATAGTACGGCGGTATCATCTGCATATGTGGCTGTAGTAACGTTACCATTTGTAGGTAGATCAGCTGTGAATAGGGTATACAATAATGGTCCTAGGACACTGCCCTGCGGTACTCCGGAATTAACTGAGAAAAGTGAAGATTGCTCTTCTCGATGTTGTACGAAGAAATGTCGATCTTGCAAATATGATTTGAGGATAAGGAAGTATTGGTAAGGAAGGTTCTTTCTGAGTTTATATAGAAGGCCAGTATGCCAGACCTTGTCAAATGCCTGAGATATGTCTATAAAAGCAGTTGAACAATAGATTTTGTCTTCTAAAGCTTGATGTATGGTTTTACAGATCCGATGCACTTGTTCTGTGGTTGCATGTTGTGGTCTGGAACCAAACTGATGAGTTGGTATCAGTTGACGTTCCATTAGCAGTGGCTAAATTCTTGACGATTTTCTAGGATTTCTGACATTACTGGTAGTAGACTTATAGATCTGTAGGACTCCACCTCTGTCGTAGGTTTTCCTGGTTTAGGGATTTGGATAATTCTAGCAGTCTTCCATAGGACAGGAAAATATCCTGTTCTCAACACAGCGTTATATAGTTGTGTCAGATAAACCACGCCTTTATAAGGCAACCGTACGATCTGCTCTTCGTCACCAGGTAGAAGAGATGACGGTTCTACGGGAAGGCTGAACAGGTCCTACTGCACTTCTTTAGTAACTCCAAATGTGTCTTTGCGCTGCCTCCGTAGATTGCCATGAATTCTCGAAAAGAAACTTCAGTGTCCGTGACCCTGCTTGTCTCACGTACTGGCCGCCATTGTCATGGTCTCCTTGATAGGGCACCAGTCTGTTGGAATGGACAACCTTGACCTTTCAGTGCTTAGACTTGCAGATATGATAGATAACGTCGTTGATCCTTTTCTTGACAACCTAGGGTCCTTCTCGTGGTCGTTGTAGCTTGGGAGAGAATCCTCGTTTTCTCTGCGGATTATAGAGCCACACAAAATCGCCTTCCTTGTATCCAGCTCCGCTGGCATTGATGTCGTACCGTCCCTTCATTTTGTCGCTAGCTAACTGCAGATGGGAATGCGCCAATTCGTGGATGTCATCCATGTTCTGCCTCAGCTTACTGACGTAATCTTCTCCAGCTCTACAGCCAAATACTAGGTCACAGGGCAGCCTGATTTCTCGACCAAACAAAAGCTTCCCCGGAGTTTGCCTAGTAGACACGTTCACTGCCGATATGTATGCCATCAGAAAGAACTGTAGATGGCAATCCCAGTCCCTTTGATGGTTGGAAACAACCTTCGACGGTTTGTTCTGTTGATCTACGTCACCATTCCGTCCGACTGTGGATATAAAGCAGTTGTCCTTGTCTTCCGGATCCTCAATTTCTAGCATACTTACCGGAACATCTCGCTTTCAAAATTTCACCATTAATCGGAGTGAAGCTTTAGCGGTACCCCTAATCAGCAGATGAGTCCATTTACTAAAAGGTCGGCGACAGTTCCAGCTTCCTGGTTCTTTATGGTGAATGCCTCTACCCACTTAGTAAAATAGTCCATTGCCTCCAAGATGTACTTGTTTACTTGGTCTGTTTCTGGAAAAGGTCCTGCTGTATCTATGGCGATCTGTTCGAAGGGGCTTCCGACATTATACTGTCTCATCGGCGTTTTTGTTTTTCAGTGAGGTCTAGTACTCGAGGAACAGACTGTACACTTGCGACCTCATTACTGCACATCGGCAGAGCAGTTTATCAAGTAAAAACGCTCACGCACCTTTTGCAGCGTCTTCTTTACTCCTAAGTGACCTGCCATGTCCCGTCACGTAGGTGACGAAAAATCTCAGAAACCATCATCGTTCTCCAGAATTCTGTGCAAGCAGTACATTTTCCAACGTCAGCGAATCCTACTGAGCCCAGTAAGACATCAACCTCTGCGAAAGTGCTGCAACATCTTGCCAAACTGATTACCGAACTTTGGTTAGATCTGGATCACCTTCTTGATGTTGACGAAGTCCCGATGGCGACCACTCGTCACTAGTAACTGCAATTCGAAACGCGTTGATGTCTTTCCCCTCCATCTTGCTACAATGCGAGCACTCTGGTGGGCATGGCCTTCTTGATAGCGCGTCTGTATTCTTATGACTGGTTCCTGCCCGGTGCTCAATAGCAAAATCATACTCTTGAAGTATTTCAATCCACCTAGCCACTTGTACCTTAGGATTCTTGAATTGCAGGAGCCACTTATGTGCTACATGATTTGTTCCCAGCAGGAACTTTCTACAATATAGATACCTGTGAAAGAGCTCAACAGCTTTCACAACCGCAAGAAACTATCTTGTGGTGACGCAGTAGTCTTTTTTCGGCTTGGACAGAACTTTGTTGAAATATCCAAGTACTCGCTCCGCTTTGCTCTTGAGACAATAACGCTGCAATGCCAACGTTCCTCGCATCTGTGTCGGGAACAAGCTTTCCATCCGGTAGCCGATATCCCAAAGCAGGAGTCGTGGTTGGTTTACCTTTCAGGGCTTTGAAAGCGGATTGGCACTCTTTGTCCTAACAAAATAGACGTCCTTCTTCTGTCAGACGAGGAAATAGTTTCGCTATGTCTCCGAACATCTTCACGTATCTGCAGTAATACGTGCACAGTCCTAGGAAACTTCTTAGTTGATGCTTGTTTTCAGGGAGCGGCTTCTTCTGAACTGCTTGGACCTTCTCAGGATGAACCGCAGCGCCTTCGCTACTGACTACATCTCCAAAATAGTTGACTTATTTCTGGAACAAGTGAAATTTCTTGAGGTTGAGCATCAGGTTTACCTACTGTAGTCTTTCAAAAAACAAAAAGTTTTTTTAGCTAATCGTCAAAGGTTCTACTAACTACAAGTATGTCATCCAGGCCTCAAAGCTAGTTTTTCAGGACAAGCCCCTCAGCACATTCTCCATGAGCCTATCAAATGTAGCAGGAGCGTTACATAGCCCAAAAGGCTTCACTGTAAACTGGTACAGTCAAGTCCTAATAGTGAATGCAGTTTTCTCCTTATCCGCCGGATCCATTCCTACCTGCCAGTAGCCACTCTTCAAATCCAAACTTGAAAATAACTTCGCTCCAGCCAAAGTGTCCAAAGTATCATCGATATGGGGCAAGGGAACATTATTCAACTGCCGATGGTCCACACAGAGTAGATCATTCTTTCCTTTTCACCTGTACCACTTGAGACACCCATGGACTACATGACCGTCGGCTCCATTGCTCCATTCCGTTCCAACCTTTGGACCATATCTTCAGATAACTCTCTCTTAGCCAACGATAGCCTCCTTGATGGCTGTCGGATCGGCATTTCCAGTGTCGATCTTTACCTCACGACACTTGTTCTTCCAGCCGTCCCATCTTCGGACATGAATATGGAGCTGTACTTTTGAATCAAATCCTTAGCCTTTCTCTTTTGTGACGCAGTGAGCGACTGGCATGTCGAAGACAGCAGCTGTGCCAGCTTGTCATTTCAAACACCTGACGAACTATCGATATAGCAGAACTGCATTTTCATACCATTGTGCCCTTGCTGATAGTGACGGGAGTATTTATTCATGTTGAGCAGACAAACAGATACCTTTTGTTGACAAGACACCAGTATCTTTCCCACCAGGATGCCACGAGCAACCTATTCATCACGGTTCAACGATCACGGGAGCTCCGTATTCGATGTTACCTTGCAGCCGAGCCTTCAAGACGACTACTTTCCTCACTCGCAATACAGTTACTTCTGCCAACAGCACTTAGACAACTGTTTCTTCTCGAGGATGCAGAAATAATTCTTCCGGTCCAACCTTGGAAGTACGGTTCTTGAAGTCAATCTGGACACCCTGCACTTCTTCTATATCAGCTACAATGGTCACATGCTGAAATTCTACGCTACCAATTTTGATTTTCACTGAAGCCTCCCCATGGACTGTGGCAGCCTCTCCAGTATCAGTACGCAGACGCCATCTTGAATTCATGATCTTTCCATTGCCTAATATTTTTGGATCTTACCATTCACCATATCATTTACATAAGCTTATCCAATGACATGGTGACCACGGGGTCTTGGCAACAGTCAAGGGTCTATAATGCCCCCTCCTTATCGACCTGTTCTGGTTTCCTTGTTTCTCTCTGGCTATTTTCCTTTGGTCATTCATAGGCACTCTTCTGGTTCGCCAAGAAGCTCTTCAGTAGGCTCACCAATTCATCCAATCGATATGGCTCCTCCTTTCTGTCTTCCTCACTGAAAATTCGAACTCGAGTATGTCCACGAAAAGCTTCCGTTGCAGCCTCATACTCCAAGGCAATTGAAAGCACATCTGTCAATCTTACTAACCTAGCTACATCTGCCTCGAATTATTGTAGACTCTCACCAGCTTTCTGTCGGCAATTCTTCACTTGTTCCAAATGTGCATGGCCATACCTCATATCTAGTTGCCTGACGAGCTGCTTGTAGCTTTTGGAGTCCTTTGCGGGAAGGGTTGAGAGAATGCCCATCGCGTCTCCACGGAAAGCAACTGTCAATGGCAAAGCTTTCTCTTTGGAAGATCAGCCATTCGCTTCAGCAGCCGCTTCAAATTGCTTCAGATAATTTTTCCATGATGTCTTGTCATCAATTGTTAGCGGTTTTACGTACTCTTTTGTGTCTTCAATTGTACCTTCAATTTTCAACTCAGTGCTGCTAAACGTGAAAAAGAAATTTTAGATGAACTACTAAGTGAATTATAAAATTCATCATAGTTGCAAAAATTTTATATCAAGACACTCGAGAAGGAGCTGTACACATACAAAAAGTCCACGTCGGAGAAGAAAAACAACGGTTAAAATACGTACAGCAATGTGGCCAGAAAAATTCAAACAAGGATTTCCAAGTATTAATAATTGAACCTTCTGATAAAAACTCCAACAAATATATTATTTAGAATTCCTCGCAGTCAATTAATCCTGCTCATTTAAATATTTCCATCAACGGGACGCATAAAATCAGAGATGGTGCTGCAGTGTTTTGTGATGGTGATAATAGTCTAGAAAAATTGAAAGATGGAGTTAACTCTCAATTTTCTGATAAGTACATTCTGAATGAGGGTAAAAAACTGAATCCGTAGTTAATAATTAAAAATATTGCTTCTAGTGTTGGTAGGATTAGTCAAGATCAGTCAATTGACAGTCTACGCAGATTAAATGATCTGGGGGATATTAGTCATTCTGATATCAGGGTAGTAACAAAGTGTATAGTATTAGAAGTGTCAGCTGCTGTTAGGAGGCTACTTATCCACTAAGGCCACGTGTCCTTGGGTGTATAGTTGCAGATTATGTAAGGGTAGTGCAATGTTTTATATGTTTTGGTTTCGTTCACATGGACACCAAATGTAAAAGTGAGTTCTCGCCCTGTCCCGAATGCTCCGGAGACCATACGCTAAAAAAGTAAGTCAAACAACCGCAAATGTGTAAATTGTGCTAATTTTAACACAACCTTTCGGTAGATCATCCTGCAATATCTCAAGATGACTACGACCTATTTGCGGTTACCGAAACTTGGCTTTCTGGTGACTTTTCCAACAATGCTGCCATAATTAATAATTATAAATTTTATCGTAAAGATCGTTGTGGGCGAGGAGGGGGTGTTGGAATAATCGTTGAATCTTGTTATGATGTAGATGTTCTTAGTATCGATTATTATTAAGTTGCTATTGAGAGTTTGTGGTTAAATATTTCTATAAGGAAAACAGTGTTCTATGTGGTAGTGATCTACCGTCCCCGATCGCATAATATTCGTGATCTTATTTTGACATTGGATAACACCCTACCTTACTGTTACTCGCAGCAATTCATTATCGTCTTCTCGATGTGATGCAGCTTCCTCCAACCCTACAGTCACTACTGACCCTTTATCTCTTATTATGAGTCAGCTTGCTACTATAGCTAAATATATATAGGACATTAAAAATTCACAGTCACGCTTATCCGTGGAAGTCGCACACTGCACAACTCTATTGCAGCAACACTCAGATACCTTATCTCGTCATGATTTATCATGTGAATCTAATATTCAGCAGATTCAAAATTCACAGACAACTATAACTTCAAACCTCGTATCTATTGAAAATAGAAACTTAGAGCTTGAACAAGATGGTCAATCTGCATCGGATAGTCCATCTAGTGCTGAAATACTGGAGAGATTCAGAAGATCCCACAATGTCGTAGTCAAGGGCGTTGCCGAAAGTAATGATAAAGATGATGCAAATACAGTGTCTACTATCATAGATCTTGTGGATACCACAGCAAATACACATAGGTTGAGCATATTAAGACGTGGTTCCGTTGCATTAACCAACCAACCTCGGCTAATTAAAGTATGTTTCACCAATCCGCTATCCGCTACGAACATCCTTCGCAAAAAAAAATCAATGTTACGGAACTCATATTATCGTAATATCACAATTACCGACGACAAAACCCCAGCACAAGTATCTCACTTGAATTTCCTTCGTGAAGAGTTACGTCGTAGGCAAGGTGCCGGTGAAAGAGATATCACCATAAAATACATACGTGGTTCGCCGAAAATTGTCACCACTGCCAAAGGTAATACTGGATCATCAAAAAACGATCAGAGTGCTCACTAGTGTAGGATACCAAAAGCCTGAGCATACTAAATTTGAATCCATTTCAATTAACGTAAGAAAATATATATAACACAAACTTTAACTTGAGTGGCTATGGGCAAGGCAGGCTGGTGTATGACATGGGAATATCTGAAAAGAACAAATCCTTCTGAGTACGCTTCTACAACATTCCAGACATTGACCATTAAAGTAATGTATTAAAGTTCAAATGTTACAATGGGCATTAAACGCAAAATATCCTTTACAAATGTCTAAAATATACTACGTACTGCGCACTGAACGTAAAGTGTCCTCTCTTTATAACTGGTGAACCCTTGCCACCAGCCTAGTGAACCCTTGCCACTAGCTTTCTCTTAACTGGTGAACCCTTGCCACCAGCCTAGTGAACCCTTGCCGCTAGCTTTCTCTTAACTGGTGAACTCTTGCCACCAGCCTAGTGAACCCTTGAACTAGCTTTCTCTTAACTGGTGAACCCTTGCCACCAGCCTAATGAACCCTTGCCACTAGCTTTCTCTTAACTGGTGAACCCTTGCCACCAGCCTAGTGAACCCTTGCCACTAGCTTTTTCTTAACTGGTGAACCCTTGCCACCAGCCTAGTGAACCCTTGCCACCAGCCTAGTGAACCCTTGCCACTAGCTTTCTCTTAACTGGTGAACCCTTGCCACCAGCCTAGTAAACCCTTGCCACTAGCTTTCTCTCAATAACCACTGTACTGAGACGTGTAATGACACCAAACGTTCAGTTACAGAGGCTGCTCACAAATCATTAAAGGTAAAATGACTCTTTTTAAATCGATTATGAAAATATGCAATGTGGAGAACGCATACTCTGTGAAACAAGTCACCCTTCAATGTAGC
Organism: Bruchidius siliquastri; assembly: GCA_949316355.1. NCBI lineage: Eukaryota > Metazoa > Arthropoda > Insecta > Coleoptera > Chrysomelidae > Bruchidius > Bruchidius siliquastri. The sequence continues at coordinate 25,162,626 of OX438529.1, forward strand.
TCGAACACCTTCACAATTTCTACAACTATTTGAATAAACTATTTAGACTCGTATTTGATTAACGTTTATCGACACTCCACTTCTGTTAAAAGATTCAAAGTGTCAGTGTCAGTGTCAACCCAAATATTCAACTAAATATATCTAGAATGCTATGAGGTAAAATATACAGGGTCTTACACTAGAATGGTCTGTCTGTTACACAAACATCCAGTCCATCCGTTCAAAGTTCCTAGAATTAGTTGCATTTGTCGAAGAAACCTCTCCAACCTTCATTTGCCTAACTAAAGCGTGGCTCCATCAAGACCTTAGCGATTCATCTATAAACATTCCTGGCTATACTGTCTTCAGAATGGATTCCAATCTTTCTCCTGGACACTGCGGTGTATGCATCTATGTGAAATATGAAGCCCTTTCTAGTTTCTGCATTACTAATTTTTCTAGACACTTTCAAGGAATCGATAACTTATTTCTGAAAGTTTCTAATAACAGTTTTAATCTAATTTTTGGCTGCATTTATAGACCTCGCCCATCGGTAGCTGATTCGGATCTATGTGAATATATTGCAGAACTAACCACTCAAACAAATAATTTGTATGTAACCGGCGATTTCAATCTGCGTGACATTAGCTGGCCTTTGCTGAGTATACCTACCACAAACTCTCCATCTGCTCCGTTTCTAGACCTCTTACGAAATTTCAGTATCTCTCGGCTCGTGAATCGTCCTACACGTTACAGAAATATGCAAATGCCAAGAACTCTAGATCTCATACTCGTCAATGATACTGATTTTGTATCGGATATAGAATATTTGCCCCCATTTGGTAAATCAGATCACCTCACTATATTCTCCAAGCTTCAGTTTAATTATTATAAACCAACTTCCAGTACCTGCCAAACAATCAGAAGTATCAATTATGCATTACTGAATGCAACCCTCTCGATGATAGATTGGACTGCCTTATTATGTGGTCTTTCTACACAAGCTATGTGGGACGTATTCATGATAGACTCCAGACACTGCTTGCAGACTTTACATCCTATCGAAACATTCGTCACAATACTCTTAAACCTTGGATTAATCAGGACATTTTTCGCATGATTCGACATAAAAAAGCACTATGGCAAAAATACCTGCGACACAAAACACAAGCCGACTACGACAATCATCGAAGTTTCTCCAATGTCCTTTCTGAGACACTAAAAAGTGAAAAAGATCGCTTTGAAAGGAAGGTTGTATCGTCATAAACAAGAATATTTATAGGTATCTACGATCTTCATTGAATTCTAAAGTTTCTACACCTAAGATTCGGGATCAAGACGGTCACATCTGCTGTGATACCGCTACATCAGCGGAGGCATTAGCCAACGCATTTGCTGAAGATTTTTTACCGCAAAGTAATGGAACTACTTTACCTCTTATTACAATTCCTAGAACATCTGCAACTCTTAGTGAAATTGAATTTTCTTCTGATCTGGTTAAGGCTCACCTCATCAATCTGAATACTTCTGTTGCTTCAGGTGGGGACAATATCTCAGCATTTGACTCTAAAAAGCTGTGCCCCTTCAATTGCCTTACCTCTTAGCATCATATTCTCCTCATCATTTAACTCACATTCACTTCATCGATGCTGGCTAAATGCAATAGTTAACACCTATATTCAAGAAGGGGGACAAATATTCTGCAAAAAACTACCGTCCCATAAGTCTCGCTCTCATAATCGCCAAGATAGCTGAAAAGATAATTTTTTCTGGAATACTCGTCTTCACAGTTCTAGGTACTGCTGCACTTCTGTATGAGATGTACGTGAGACCAATTATTGAATTTGCTGGACCTGTTTGGAACCCAACCCTACAGTGTGACAGAGATTTATTAGAAAACATACAAAGACGGGCACACGCATTCCCTACGGCATTCAACGTCCTAGCTATGAAGAGAGGTTGAACATATTTGGCTTGACTAAGTTCTTTGATGGACGTCTACGAGGGGACCTGATTATTACGTACCGAGCATTACATGGTTCCTTCGGTACCGATCTATCATTTCCTTTTCACCTAAATGCCAACCGATTACGTGGACATAACATTAAATTGAAGAAGGAAAAGTTCAAGACCAAATCTCGTCAGTTCTTCTTGCCCAATAGAGTGTTCGATACCTGGAATGGGCTGCCTGCCGAAGTTGTCAACGCGTCTTTTATCAATGGATTCAAGAACGGATATGATAGCTGGGTGCGCGACATTTAGTGACTAAACTGTATTCAAATATCATTTACGCCGCGCCACAACAAAAGTCGAACATTCGGCAACAGGGAACGGCCAAATCGCGATGCTCTCATTGGCCTACCGGCTATTAATTTCTGGACATGCAGCGACGGGAATTGAACAGGTCTGTATCGGCATCGGCCGTATAGGCGTAGACACTGTGTGTATGTATAGTCTTTGGATAGATTGCACATTGATAATGCTCTGGTTGGTCTGCACCGTTGTTTAATTTGTTCGGCGATATAATTATATTGTTTTAATAGTGACAGATCGCAATTATGTCTTCCACTGATACAACCGATGAATTTGAAAATGGTATTTCTGTGTCTGAAGTTTCTCCTCCTAGAAAACGCCAAAAAAGGACATCTCAACGTTCAAGTAGAAGAGATTGTGCTGAATGTCTATAAAAGGGAAATTTTAGAAAATCCTGGCATGTTGATACATTATCCAGAAAGAAGAGTTTCGAATAAAACAGGCATATGCTCCAAAACTGTATTTAATATTGTATAAGAATATAGTAAATTTGATAAACTGTCTGAACCCCGCAAAAAGATGCATTCTAGAACAATCTGTGACAGCGTGGATGAATTCGACAAAAATGCTATCAGACGTAAGGTTCACAAATTTTTCTTTAAAAATGAGCTCTCAACAATCGACAAGATACTGAAGGAAGTGAACGATGATCCTGATTTGCCAATTTTCCGGAGAACTACATCTTACAAATTATTAAACAAACTTCATTTTGAATTTAAAACACGAGGAAGAAATAGTCTACTGTTAGATAAAGAAGAAATTATTTTGTGGAGAAGAAATTATCTGAAATCGATAAAAAAGTACAGAAACGAAGGCCGGAAAATTTACTACCTGGATGAAACATGGATCAACGCCGGACATACCAAATCTAAAGTATGGGTCGATACGTCAGTTGTTTCATCGAGGCAAGCCTTCTTAGGTGGACTGTCCACTGGATTGAAGAACCCGTCAGGTATATATAAAATTTTTCGTCAAAAAGAAAAATACGTCAAAGTAGAAAATGAAAGTGAGAAAAATACACGACTAGCTTTTCCAATCATGTATTTAGTAAGCCATTGATCGTTACTTCTATCATTTTTCGTACAATTCGTCTTTTATATTTATATTATGTAGGAAAAGGTAAAAGGCTTATTATATGCCATATTGGGAGTGAATATGGGTTTATACCAGATGCACTATGGACTTTCGAATCCAAGATCATGAGGAGATGACGGGAGAATCGTTTGAAAACTGGTTTTTCAAAATATTACCAAAGTGCGAAGATAACTGTGTCATTGTAATTGATAATGCGCCATACCATTCTAGGAAGTTAGAAAAAATTCAACAACTGGATTCAGAAAGTCTGATATTCAGAAATGGTTAAGCTCTAAAAATATACAGTTCGACGACACAATGCTCAAATTAGAACTCCTGGCACTAGTTAAAGGTCACAAAAAGCAATATGATAAATCTATAATAGATTAACTGGCTAAACAGCAAAACAAGATAGTGCTGCGTCTTCCACCATATCATTGCGAACTCAACCCAATCGAGTTAATTTGGGCAGACATTAAGCAATATGTAGCAGCCAAAAATTCAACTTTTAAATTTGCTGACATCAGAATACTCTTCCACGAAGGAATATCAGCAGTATCTCCTGAAAAGTGGCAACGATGCATCGAACATATCAGCCAAAAAATTGAATTGAAAATGTGGGAGCTGGACAATATAGTAGACCAGCAAATGGAACCGTTCATAATAAACATCGGCGAGGACAGTTCCTCAAGTTTGTCCGATCAATCGGAATCGGAATAATGTTTCTTGAAAAACTTCTTTCATATTTTATACTTTATATTTTTTTGCACTACAAGTGTCATTTCAATTTGCAAATATTGCAATTTTTAAATTTTCCGGAAATTCTCCGGCAAAGTGCCGAAAATGACTTAAATACTCGTATAGCTCGTGTGTTCCCTGTCGGATTGGTGCCATGAATTTCCTGCTCAAGATACTACCGTGTAAGTTTGAAATTTGTTTATAACAAATTATCGCAACATATTTTTGAATCTCTTCCACCGGATTGTTATTATATTGGACCTATATTATAACCAAAAAAATCGTTTTTTAAATCTCTTAAAATAGCCGACAATCCTATATGGAAGTTTTACCATTCTCAAGAAATCAACGATTATCTGTTTTCAACAATTCAAGATCATAAAGAGAAATACCACCCTGGACAAATTTCAGTGACGTAGTGTTTTGACCAGGCCTAAATGATAGTTGAATAAATTATAGATACTATCATTTTCTACATACTTATTTTTTTTTCTTTTCCACTTGTGTTAGTGATTATAGCTACTTAGCTCAACTCTATTATTTGTTATAATATTAATAATAATAATAATAATAATAATAATAATAATAATAATAATAATAATAATAATAATAATAATAATAATAATAATAATAATAATAATAATAATAATAATAATAATAATAATAATAATAATAATAATAATAATAATAATAATAATAATAATAATAATAATAATAATAATAATAATAATAATAATAATAATAATAATAATAATAATAATAATAGGCCGTCTGGCCACTGGGAGCACCATCTTCTGCAGCATTACTTGCATTAGATGGTGTCCTTGTGCTACGGCAATGTCGCAGACCGTACTGCCAGCGCCCGACCAGCTGACCGCTGTCCTCATACCTGATCCCGTCTTTCCTATTTCAACAGGGACATCTTTCGCTTCATCACCTTCTACGGAAGGGGATAAAGTAAAATGTCTCTCGTAAATCTGCTCGAGACGGCGTGGGTCTGGGATGGTGCTGGTAGAGTGAGGGTGTACCTCACATGCTCCTCTATCACTCCCCCTGACCTGCGTCGGGTTGAGTAGATGTATCTATTCCCATCCTAGTCACTTTCCTTACCCATCCTTACCTTTTTCCTTGAGCACCCTTCCTTCCGGTAATCCTAAGGTGTTGGCCGTGCTGAGGGGATGGATGGCACTACATAAGTGTGTCGCTAACGGCATGCATCCTCTGCGATACAGAGGCGTGTGTCCTCTACGATACAGGGGAAGAATGAAGATGTCAAGTCGAAACAAGGAAGTGGTACCCCAGGCGGGTAGAGCAGGTTGCTCGGAATCCCGCACTGCCTCGGCAGAGGTAGTCCGCCCCTCGGATTCTGGGGGGGCACCTTGGCATCAGCTGCAACAAGCAGTGGAATAACTAAGGAGACGGTTGGGCCTATCCCCCGGTTCCTGGTTATTAAGAAAGTGGATGGAGAAGATTTTACTCACGTTGGTCCATTTGTAATCGCTAAAAATCTGTATAGTGCTATTGGGAAAAATCCGAAAACGACGAAAATTAAAGGAGGTATATTGGTAGAGACCATTCGAGACGATCAATCGAGACGACTGATGCAAATAACCAGATTTGCTGGATTTCCAGTAGTAGTAGAACCGCATTCATCCTTGAACAGTAGTAAGGGAGTAATCTACTGTAGAGACTTACTCAATTGTTCAGAGGAAGAAATAACAGAGGAGTTAAAAGGTCTTGGCGTTATTAAAGTTCAGCGAATTAAGACAAGGAGAAACAACACTTTAGAAGATACAGCAAATCATATACTCACCTTCAATCTTCCCAAGCTCCCCGACAAAATTCAAGTAGCCATGTATAACCTACAGGTGCGACCTTATATACCTACACCAGTTAGATGCTTCAAATGCCAACGCTTTGGGCATGCGGCCATATCATGTTCAAGTGAACAGTTGTGTGTATGTGGTAAGCAAATGCATGTGAGCAGGCCTTGTGAACTACCCATAACTTGTATAAACTGTGAAGGTTCACACTCCGCCAAATCCAAATCATGCCCAAAATATCAGACTGAGCTTGCCATTCAGAGATGTAAAACATTGGAAAAAATTAGTTACTGGGAAGCCAAGAATAAAATTGCTATGCAGACGCCAAGGCCTAATGTTTCTTATTCTCAGGTAACACAAATGCCAAGCCATACAGAACAAGAGTTCATAAAGAAAATATCTCCGATACTCGAAACAATTGTTAAAAAGTCTATATCTGATATTCTGACAAACAACCCTTTGACACAGCAAGCATCGCATCCATCGACTTCCAATCTACCACCACCCAAGAGACCTGAAGGAGCAATTACTCGATCAAGAACTGGATCAGAAGCATCAAATATATTAAAGAGGAAGGCCGGTCCACCTGCAGAAGCAACTAATTTCTCAGATGATAGCCAAGCTTCGTCACAAACAGAAAACTGCAAAAAGAAAGGCTGGCCAAAAGGAAAGCCAAGGATAAAATATAAAAAAAGCAAAAGTGCTACGCCTACGAACCACGAAGATAGCAATATCAATCAGTTGACTCCCTCTCAGTGCCACGATCCAACTCTCCCGAGTTCTGGAGGTCCTCCGGATCCACTGAAAACATGCAGACCTCAGACGTCTGCAGAACAGACATAATTTAAGAAGACTCATGTTTAATAAACCTGTGATATTAGTTATATATTATTATGTATCGTATATTTATCAACACAATTTTTACATATTTGTATTTGTCCCCTTTTATTACATATTTTATACATACCCCCTCATATATATGTATATATGTGTATATATGTGTATGTATATATACGTGTATATAGTCTTATCATTTAAATTCTAGTTCTGCGTCATGTGATAACTAAACTTACCATACCACCATGGAAAGTATGATCCAATGGAATATCAATGGTATCAAATCCCACTATCCAGAACTTAAAGCTCTGTTGACTGATAACACACCTTTTTGTGTTTGCATTCAGGAGACACATCTAAAACCTAACGAAAGCTTCAACTTACGTAACTTCAGTTGTATCAGGAAAGACGTCATACCTACCCATCGAGCAAGAGGAGGAGTCGCCATATATCTAAAGGATGACCTCTCCTACACAGAAGTTAATCTGACAACATCTTTGCAGTAGCCGTAGAAATCTTGTATCCCATTAAGGCCACAATTTGCAATATTTACTTACCAGATGCAAATTGGAGCAAGGATCAGATTCTTAACCTTCTTCAACAGCTTCCACCTCCATTCATCATTCTAGGTGACTTCAACTGTCACAAGCCTTTATGGGGTTCGGTTAGATTAGACGCTCGCGGAAGAATTATTGAGGAAATTATCGATGAACAAAATCTAGTCCTGTTGAACACTGGATCAGGTACTTACCTGAATCTCAGATCAGGAACAGTCAATTCCATCGACTTATCTTTATGCAGTCCCAGATTAGCACATCTCCTCCGATGGTGCGTGCTGGATGTTTCCACAAGTGACCACCTACCGATTTCTATAGATGTAGCATCCAGAAAGCCAACTGCGTACTGTATAGAGAGGTGGTCCCTAAAAAGGGCGGATTGGACTAAATATAAGGAAGAGTTCGAACCTTTCGAAATCAAAGATTCGATAGACTCCTCAGTAAAAGAAGCGATGGAGCATATCTATACTGCCGCTGTTCGTAGCATACCTAAAACCAATGGTCAGCATAAAATAACCGCGGTTCCTTGGTGGGACCAAAAAATTGCTGCTGCTGTTATGAAAAAGAAGCATTCCTTCAACGTCTTTAAGAGACATCCCACTTTGGTAAACCTGATAAATTTCAAGAAGGATAGAGCAAAAGCTCGAGTACTTTTAGTTTCGGGGAAAAAGTCCTCTTGGGAAAATTATGTAGAAACAATGACCCCAGAAACCACTGCATCCGAAGTATGGAGAAAGATAAGGAGTGTATCGGGGAAAAAACATCCAAAGACGTCTCGAATTTTGGTTGTTGATAATTCGATTACTTCAGATCCCACAGAGAAAGCTGAAGCACTTGCATCACAATTTGAATGCTCAAGCTCGTCGGAAAATTACAACCAGGATTTTGTCCAACTTAAAAATGAGGTAGAAACACTAGGCATTTCATTTGATGAAGAAACTGATCTGCAATATAATCTGCCTTTTTCTATGACATAATTGGAACATGCATTGAGTGAGTCTAGTTCCTCTGCACCGGGTCAAGATCAAATTCCTAATGAGATGCTTCGCAATTTACCCGAAATTGGAAAACTGAGTTTACTAAACGTCCACAATCAAATATGGAGAGAAGCAGAGTATTCCACAGATTGGCGAAATGCCATCATTATACCCATACCGAAAGAAGGGAAGGATCTGCTGAACACATCTAGCTACAGACCCATCTCTCTTACTTGTTGCTTAAGTAAAATCCTTGAAAGGATGGTGAATAAGCGATTGGTCTGGCTACTTGAGAAAAATAATTTCTTATCAAACTACCAAATGGGCTACCGCAAGAACAGATCAACCGTGGATCAACTTGTACTGCTTGAGTCATCTATTCAAACATGCTTTGCCTCCAGAAAGCATATGGTAGCTATATCTCTTGATCTAGAGAAGGCTTACGACACCACTTGGAGATTCGGTATACTAGAGCAGCTGAAGCAATGGGGAATATGTGGAAACCTACCTAAATTTATCTCTAGTTTTCTAGAAAAAAGAACGTTTCAAGTCAGAGTAGACAATAAGTTATCGGAAATCCACACCCAAGAAAATGGCATCCTCAAGGTTCTACTCTTAGTGTGACACTTTTCATAATTGCAGTTAATAGCTTACTAGAAACTCTTTATAATGACATTGGTAAGACCATGTACGTAGACGATCTTGTAGTTTTCCAATCAGGTGAAAACATGCAAGATATAGAGCATACCCTACAACCAGTCCTTGATCGATTGGTAGAGGCCGCTGAAAACAGGGGTTTCAGATTCTCTCCCAATAAGTCTTGCTGTATCCATTTTTGCAGACTTCGAACCCCTCACGATCATCCCACTATCACTATCAAGGGATCAAATATTCCAGTTAAAGATAACTTGAGAATTCTTGGAATAACATTTGACTCCAAACTCTACTGGAAAGTCCATATAGATAACCTTGTTCTCCATTGTAAAAAGACCCTTAACATCATCAGATGCTTGTCTAGTGTATCTTGGGGTGCGAATAAGGAAATCCTGATTCGTGTATATAGAGCCTCAGTCATGTCTAAAATGGAATATGGCATGGTTGTATACTCTGCAGCCAGGAAATCCCATTTGCTTCGCCTCGAAAGAGTACACCGTGAAGCACTTAGGCTGTGCATAGGAGCGTTTCGAACAAGCCCATCTCTATCGGTAAATATAGAAGCTGGTGTCCCTCCTTTAGAGTACCGTATACAACAACTCTCAATGAACTACGCTGTAAAAATATGGGCTCAACCATCACACCCAAATTACAATGTCATTTTCAACAATGACATAAATGAGACATTCATGGCAAGACCTACAATAACAAGGCCTGTTGGCGTGCGCGTCCAAGAGTATCTGGACAACTTAGAAACAGAATTGCCTCCGATGTACCCACTACGTTACGGTGATGTTCCTCCTTGGACTCTCCCTGCCCCAATAACGCGACTAGATTGTGCAAAATATACAAAGATTGATACAAATCCTACAATATATAAACAAACCCTCAACATGATAATAGATCATTATCAGCCAAAATGTGTCATGTATACTGATGGTTCGAAAACTGACATAGCTGTAGGAGCTGCATTCGTAACACCAAACGAGTCCTTCTATTTTTCACTCAATTCAAGATGCTCCATATATACAGCGGAACTATTTGCCATTCATAAAGCAATGGAATTTCTTATGAGCGCCGAACCTGGTACATACATCATCTGTAGCGACTCTCAAAGTGCTATCATCGCTATAAAAAATATATTTAGTAAGGATCCAGTTATTCAGATGATACTCAAACTTCATTCCACTCTTCATAGTCCAAACGTGTCATATTTATATGGTGTCCAGGCCATATAGGAATATCCGGAAACGAGAATTCCGATGCTGCTGCTCGTGTTGCCCTGCAAAATCTTCCCATCGAAAACCACCCTTTAAAAATGGAGGATTTCAAGGTCTATCTGAAAACAAAAATTAGGCATCTATGGCAGCAACAATGGGAGCTAAGTGATACGAATCTGCGCCTTTTACATCCTACCATAGCCAGGTTTCCACACCCATCAGGACTGAGCAGACGAGAACAAGTCTGCTTAACACGGATGAGAATAGGACATACCCGCTTAACCTCATCCCATCTTTTGCTCGGACAGAGGCCAGCCCTATGTCAGGAGTGTCAGTGCATACTGACAATAGAGCACATTATCCTGACGTGTCCCCAATATGATCCTAAGCGCTTACAATTCCTGATACCAAGAACCCTTCAAGGGTGCTTTGCAAATAGAGACACCACTAAAAACCTATTAAGCTTCCTAAAAAGTATAAACATGTTTTATAAAATATAGTATAACATACACTACTTACTCACTGGAATGTTTCCTCTAGATCTTGTAAAACACTGGTTTGTTCCAAGACCGACGGCTAATAACCTTAGTAGTTGATGCCGTAAGTTAAAAAATAATAATAATAATAATAATAATAATAATAATAATAATAATAATAATAATAATAATAATAATAATAATAATAATAATAATAATAATAATAATAATAATAATGATAATAATAACTTTGATAATGTGATCATTTTAGGCGATATGAATGTTGATGTCCTTACCGCTGATAATACTTTATCCAACTGTTTTGAAGGCTATGGTTTTACTCAAATGGTTAGTGCACCCACGCGTATCACGGATAATTCTTTAACTTTGATTGATGTTGTCTTTACTAATGTTCAGTCATCGAATCTAATGGCATCTTCGATCATAAGCTTGTCTGTTGTCATTTAAAAATGTATGCAGTGAAAAAGCTCCACAAACTTGTCATTTTTATAGATTTTCGCTCTTTTCATGGAGATATTTTTATACGAAGACTTACGTGCGATTGACTGGACTGAAATGTTAGCTACAAACAATATTGACATGAAGGTTGAATTTCTTAATGGTAGAATTATTGATATTTTGACCGGATGCACCTGTAAAAACAGTGACGGTCACGAAGCCGTGGTTGACTACTACGTTAAGATTGATCTTCAAGATAAATTATTCAAGGCCAATAGAACCCAATATTATTGGGATGTCTATAAGGTACAATAAACTTTGCTTTAGCTTCTTGACGAAGAGAAAAGGACGCATATATCAATTTTCTGCAACACCATATGTTTGAAAAGAATTGAACCACTGATCTGGTTTACATAATTACTTTGCATCTGTTTTTAAGGTACTAATCTTGATAGTACCTTTGATTCTAATAATAATGAATTCAATGATGAATCTTTTTCTTTTGTTCATTTTGTTCCATCTGTGGTTACATCTGTGATTGCAGGGTTAAAGTCGAATGCCAAGGGAGTTGATAATATCTATTTAGTTATGCTAAAATTGAGCCTACCTGCAACGCTTCCCTTTCTGACTCATGTATTGAATTTTTGCTTAGAAATAGGTTATTTTCCTAAGCTATGGCATAATGCTATAATTAATCCCATACCTAAGGTTATTTGCCCAAAAGATTTTTCCGATTTAAGGCCTATAAGTGTACTTTGTGTTCTATCTAAGATATTGGAAAAAATAGTTTATTTTCAAATTTCACGGTTTTTGGACTATAATAGAATTTTGCTTGTTAATCAATCAGGTTTTGGAAAATTACACAGCACTGCTTCTGCTCTTTTAAATTTGGTCGATGATATTGTCAGAGCCTGGGACAGAAAAATATCTGTTGTGATGGTCTCATTGGATTTTTCCAAAGCCTTTGACAAAATATCCTATAGATTTGATAAATACTTACTTCCTGGAAAGCAAGTAACTATTTATCACGTTTACCTACATAGTGAGAGACTAGGACTGTTCGATACAGATGTCTGCTGTCAGTAATCGCGGTAGGAGATATTTACCAACCCAAACACTGGCGCATACATAACATAACATCCGCGCTCTGTATCGACACAACCGCTACCCAGTTGGTTCAGTTGGTTAAATCATCCGTCCGGCAATTGGAAGATGCGTGGTTCGAATCCCGCACTGGGTCTTCTTTTTCGGATATCCCATAGATTATTGATTGCTAAACTCAAGCATTGTGGTTTTGACAAGATATCACTCAATTTCTTTGTAGCGTATCTCAACGAAAGGTATCAGTATGCTTCTCTAAACGGTGTTGTATCTGACAGTTGTTTTATTTCATCGGGCGTTCCTCAAGGATCCGTTTTGGGTCTTCTATTATTCTTGTTGTATACAGTAGACATTTCTAACTCATTGTCAGTCAAATACTCACGTATTCAGTCGTATGCCGACGATACTCAATTTTTATACCTTTTTAACCATCGTAGTTTCGATATAGCAGGTTTAGAGGTTAATGTTGATAGTAGCTCCCTCTGCCAGCAATCACGGCCTAAGTTTCAGTAGTTCTAAGGCATCTGTTGTAATCTTTTGTTCTGATAGTAAGATATGTAACATAAAATCATATCTTATAGTGAGGGTGAATAACTACAATTTTTGGATCATTAAAATCCTTAGGTTTGTTCATAGATAGAACCTGTCGTTTCACAAATATACAAATAAACTCCTACAAAAATCGTATCTACGTTTGAGAATGTTATATGCTAATGACTCTTTGTTAAACTTCAAGACGAAGAAAAAATTATGTGAGGCATTAGTCCTCTCCATTTTTATGTGTTGCTTCGTTGTATATTATCCCTATTTGGATCAAGCTACTTATAGGAGACTCTGTGGTACAAAACATTTCTTTGAGATTTACTTTTAGTTTTAGGAAATACGAAGAGAAGATTATTTTTAAACCATTGGTTGGTTGAAGTTACCCGTTCTGTTCAATTTTTATTATTTAATGTTTGGTTATAAGCTATACTATCCACTGGAATTCCTGTATACCTTCAAGAGAAATTAATTTTGGCATACACGACAGGAGTATACGTAATACTTGCAAATTGACGATGCCTCTCCAATCTAGTACCTTGTTTACTAGATGTTATACTTACAAATCTGTTACTCTTAATATTACCTTCGCCTGTAATTCAACTAATATGACATTGCATAGATTTAATAAATCTATTGGTTCACAATGATCTCTAGATTAGTTGTTCTTTACTTTACTCACCACCCATGCTGTTCGATTTCACATTGGTAATCTTTTTCCTATCCTTTGTATTATGAATTTGTATTTGATTCTGTTTATGTATCCCATATGGCATATACCATCATATTTTAAGTAGCTCTTGGTTAACTGTAAGAATAGCTTGTTAGCTAAACTTCTCCATGCAGCTACTCACTCAATCAGATGTTAATCTGCTTATTAATAATAAAGACTTTTATTATTATTATTATTATTATTATTATTATTATTATTATTATTATTTTTATTATTATTATTATTATTATTATTATTATTATTATTATTATTATTATTATTATTATTATTATTATTATTATTATTATTATTATTATTATTATTATTATTATTATTATTATTATTATTATTATTACTCATATCACTATTAATTGCGAACAAAAATTAAATATAGATTGCTAGTGAAGCGAATGGTTAAGCGAAATAAGTTCGACATCTGTTGCGGAATTACCAGAAACATTATTCAAATTATATCTATTGTACCAAAAGTAGAATCATCATACATGTTACGGCACACATAAATTACAATATATGCTCAGTATATGAGACGCTTCGTATGACGCATCGGTCTTATTGATGTGTACTTAGGAATGCTTTGGTGCTTATAACTGACAATTCCTCATCATATCAAATTTTTAAACAATTTATCATTTCAGGATGAAATCTGTTGAACCTGGAAAAGATATCTTCGATGTGGATCTTATATGGTTTATCTCCCATCCGCGATCCATTGGAAACTTCAAGTCGACCTTCTATTTACTCATAATTGGATACGTAGTCTCCACATTAATATTTGTATGTGAAATTATCTCAATGAAATTTAATACATATATGCCCTAAATTTTCGAATGGTTGTAACAACAAATGAATAAAATATTGAATAATTTCCCGGAATGTTACCTAGTGGTACCATTCCGTGTTTGAGGCTTTGAATGCGATTTATATTTTCGATTATATTGAACGTTACACAAAATAAAGGTACACACACACCTACAGCTATATTACTATGTAACAAGCAGATGATCCATCTCATCATCTATATGAAGATAAGAAGAAAAGGTGTATGAATATAACAAATTCAGATAAAAATGAGGTTAAACTTAAAAATATGTACATAATTTCTACCGGTTAAGCTGGATAAGTTAGACCAGCTAATTACAGATACAGGATGGGTGTAAGAACAAAAAATGATATAATTTGTAATATGACTCCAAAATAATGCAATTGTGGGCGCCTATCGACATTAATATTAATTTCCTGTTATTTGCACAATAAATATTTATACTGTCACGTCTGTGATTCGGGGGTAGGTTGCTCTAGGCTGAGCAACTTGCTTGAAGTTGTAAGTAGTTTTGAAAGCAAAAAAACTCCAGAAGTATAATAGACATTCTATTTTCTAAGTATAAGCGCATATATCTAAACAGAAGAACCATAATGCGAATTAAAAGTTGTATCTTCGTCACTTATTTTATTAAATAATAGAAATTCGCAATCCTTGACCCGGCGGCAAGGGAAGTCTGGACGACGACACAATAATATTACGTTGCAAGTTCTAGAAAATGCCAAGTTCATTAACACAGGATATGGCGAAGGTTATGTGAATATATTCATAAGTCGAATTATTATATGTACAAAATGGGCCAAAATACATAACTTGCAATATTATTATTTTCAAACGTATGTATATAGTGAACAGCAAGCCCCAATTGGCACATGAGTTACATCGTGTAGTTCTGTAAGCCTCATCAACAAAAGTGCTGACTCCTGAAGATTCGCCACCGAGGTTTCCTGGATGTCTCATCTTCAGCAGGGAGCCAGTCAGTATCCAACGCTCAAACCGCGAACATTGTACTCGCTATTTTATATTATTACAATTACCATTGTAAACCCCTGTATGGAATAAAAGAATTGTTTTTAAAAAGACTTTCGCGAGTGTCCATCTCATAATTCATGTCTCAGAGGGTGATCGTTAGTCGCACGATATTCTTATCCTCCACGTGGAGGGCATCCCTCTGGTGACTAGAAGTATCTAATACCTGTATATTGCTGCTACGGTTCCTGAGTTCTTCCTGGCGTTGGACTGTTTTCCTGCGATAACTATTCATCATGTATAGAACAAGCTCATGATTTCCTGAAGTATTTGTCTGATCAAAATGACATTTGGAATGTAAGGTTAACTGCAAGTAACGATTGTTGATGATAAAGTGATTTCAGTATCAACTGACTAAGCATCTCGGAAAGTTTGTTAGATAGAAATTTGAAACATTATCATCAAAAACGCTTACTAACAGTCAATCAATATTCAAATTGCATCGTGGTCAGGCAAATATCATTCGGAAATATTGAGCCGGTTCCATAGAATGCTGTGTATAGCTAGTTTGGTGTTTGGCAAATAAAATAGTCTGCTTTTGCTTTTTCCTGTTTTGATGTATTGTCTGCCATTTTGCGGCTGCAACGATATTCGGAGTGCACTTTATTTAATTCCTTATTCCAATTAATTCGCTAAAACGCCGATGCGATTACAAAAAACGTAACCTGTCAGTAGAGGGTCAAACATATTATTTCATGTTCCCACTTATACATCATGTTTTACAATTGGATTGGCATGTAATTCTTTTAGCATAATATGTATTTACCTACTATTGATCCAAAACTTGCATAATTACATTAGATTGCTTTTCAATAAACATTTCTTTATTCGGTATACATACCGATTTAAAAAATGACGGTTCTATATGAAAACTCCATGTTTACCTTACATTTGAACAAAACTGAGAATTTAAATATTTCAGGTCTGATACACTTAACCATATTCATATTGGGATTAACTAGTCAACATGTTCAACTTGAGTAATATTATAATAATTAGTTGGAATATTCATAATAATATCTATAATAATAATAAGCTCGACCAGCCGACCGCTGTCCTAATACCTAGTCCTGTCCTTCCCAGCTTCTGCCCCCTACTCACCATTCTTTTACGGTAGCTCCTGCCGCTGAAAGGAGAACGGTGAGATCCGCTAAACAACTTCCCCCAATCCCAATGTGTGACACACAGGCTGAGGGGCTGAATGGCACAGGGATAACATGTGTCTCAACTGTGGAACTCAGGACACCGGGCGACATCCTGTTTAATTGTAGCCTCACCAGTGGAAAACGAGGCTCTACACTGGCTGACCTACTCTTGCCCCAGGTACTCGTGGGAATGCGATGAATGATGAAACTTTTAAAACCAACCAACGACGGCTTTGGGTACTTTAAAGTCACCCGAACCTTCACCAGATATAATAGTGCCACCAAAATCCGCTGCACACAACCCAGCTAACGAGCTTTCGCCGGTAAAATCGACAACCAGACAACCAGTGAGGCTGGTGAACAAATGCAGCCAACATCACAAAAACCAGCTGCGGATGTTTTGCAGATGCAGCCGACAGCCATTAAAGCTGGTAAACAAAGACAACGCTTGCAATAGGCAGTTGATATGAACACAGCTGTAATGCGCTGTTATTAAACCGCCACAAAACTGGAAACCATCACTACAGGCTACATACAAGTTACGATGAAGAAGTAGCTGATGTGTTATGAAATATGATATGCTTACTAACGAAGTTATGAATTTCATTTCATGTAAAAATGAATTATTCTTGTCTTGTCGTTGCTACTGTACGTATCAATAAAAGACCTTTTTGAAAAGGCTTTTCCGTATTCGTTAATCGTAACTGACGCAGCCGGAGTAGGATCAGTACAGTTCACCCCAAAATTCGCGGCATCGTGACCAGTTTCGGGCGCCGAACGTTGGTGTCATCCCTTTGTTACTGGAGCCACTTCCAAGGAGGACAGAGCAGCAGCGAGGCAGAATCACCGGAGAGGACCAAGAGGAAGAAAAAGGTTAGAGTCAAGTTTCTCCTTTTGCACTTTTTCCGATCAAATATTTTTTCCCCGTACAGGAAATCTATTCTAGAGTTAGTCCAATTTATTTCTCTGTTTAAGAAGTAAATGGTAGTTTTAGAAAAAAAATTTGCTAAAGAAAAATCGAAAGCATAATAATTAGCTTATGTCAGAGGTTGACGAATTAGTGAGTAGTTTAAGAAATATTAGTTTAGAGAGTTCAGAATTAAATCAAGAAAATATGGCTACTAGTGAAATTCAACCAGTTACACTTCAGACGTTAAAAATGTTTGTAGATACCATACCAAGTTTTAATGGTAACTCAGACACATTGCCTAGCTTCGTTTCCTCTTGTGATTATTTAGTCAATACATTCACAACATCCGATCAAACCATTCAAAAATATTTGATCAGAGTGATTCAAACAACGCTTATTGGAGGAGCTCAATAATTTGTAGGGTGTCGAACTGAATTAACGAGCTGGAGTTTGATAAAAAGTGCATTAAAACAATGTTTTGGTGATAATAGACGCCTTGAGTGTTTAGAACAAGATTTATTTTTGGCGTCTCCTTTCAAAAATGAATGTCCTATGGAATTCGGGAAAAGACTTCAAGTTTTAAGGAGTGCTCTGGCCCAAAAATTGACTTTATCTGAACAATCTCCAGTAATTAGAACGGCAATGCTCAAACAATACGATGGTGTCTGTTTAAGAACTTTTATCAGAGGTTTACCCAGTCCTCTGGAAACAATTATAAGGTTAAAAAATCCAGACAGTTTAGAAATGGCTTTGACACATTTAGTAGAAGAGCAGAACTTTCAGTATACGCAAAATATATTTAAGGCTACTAATAAAAGATCTTTTCAGCCCAATTTTTACTCAGCAAGACCTCCATTTCATCAACCTCAATCTTTTAATAATGGTATTCGTTACGAAACACCAATGCCACAGTCTTCACCAAATTTTCAAGCATCCCATGGCTCAAACACAAATTTTCCGAGTCAACCTATGAATATTCAAAGTATCCCAGTTCACAGACATTTTCCCACAAACAGAGAAGTTTTTGGAACTCCTAAAAATGTAAATGTTTTCAAACCAACTGGCAATCCACCCTCACATCCATCACAGCCTATGTCTGTGTCCAGCCGAAATACTTTTAGACCAAGAGCCCCACAAAGGCAAAACTATTTTCGACCATCAGGTCCTAGAAATTTTTCATCCGAAGAACTTTTTCAAATTGAACAATCAATATCGTAGCGTAATGACAAAACTCAAATTCCAGAAAATTTTGAATCCGATGTTGATTCTGTAGAATATTCAGATCAGTCCTTTTCAAACAATCAAGTAACTGATTCAGATGAAAATTTTTATCAGGAAAGCCTCCGAGACCAAGAAATATGATAGAGTTGCATTCTGATTTAGATAACTGTCTTCCCTATATAAAAATGAAACATCCTCCCATAAAACTCCTAGTAGACACAGGTTACTCCTATCCAATTATCAGACCTCAGATTGTTGAAAAATATTTTCCTGATCGAATTTACTACTCCGTTTCAAAATTAAAAATAGGTATTGGAGAAAAAGAAGTACAATTTAAAGCTGATATTCCCTCTTTTCCGAAATTTCAGAGTGTTGATGACATCACTTTTATTTCGTTCGATTTACATTCATTTTTTGATGGTATTTCAGGATTGAAACAGTTATTAAAATTAGGCTTGAATATAGACTTAAAAAATAAATTTCTAACTAGCTATTCGTTGAAAATTCCTATTATGTTTCGCGAACCCGACATAGAGCCATATCAAAATAGCGAATTGTCACTGACTTCAGAAAATTAAATTGTGAAACATTAGACGACCGCTATCCGCTACCAAATATCACTGATATTTTGGACAAGTTGGGTAGATGTCAATATTTTTCTACTATGGACCTGGTCTCAGGTTTCCAGCAAATAGAACCATAATTCTATCGAGAAAACTGCGTTCACGGTAGAATATGGCCATTATGAGTACCACCACCACCACCAGATTACCATACGGACTAAAAGACTCCCCGGCGACATTCCAAAGAGTTATGGATAATGTCCTTCAAGAACTCCAAGGAAAAGTTTGCCTGATCTATATGGATGACGTGATTGTGTTCTCTTCGAGTCTGACAGATCATATATCTAATTTAAGATTAGTTTTTCGAAAACTTCGAGAATCAAAATTAAAAATCCAACCCGACAAATGTGAATTTCTTCGCAAAGAGGTTGAATTTTTGGGACATATTGTTACAACAGATGGAATAAAACCAAATCCAAAGAAGATTGAAGCAATACAGAAATTTCCGTTACCTAAGACAGCCAGGGAAATTAAATCTTTCTTGGGATTGCTTCATTATTATAGACGATTTATTGACAATTTTGCTAAACTAACAAAACCCTTTACAGGATGCTTGAAAAAAGGCGCTAAAATTGAGCAAACTACTGAATTCATTCAGAAATTCGAACTATGTAAATACATCCTTATCAACGACCCTATTCTACAATATCCAGGTATTGAAAAAACTTTTTTACTGACAACTGACGCATCTAATTATGCAGTCGGCGCAGTATTAAGCCAGGGCAAAATTGGCAGTGATTTGCCCATTGCATATGCCTCCCGTACGTTGATTTCAGCTGAGTGTAATTATAGCACCATTAAAAAAGAGCTGGCAGCCATAGTAAATGCAGTGAAATATTCCAGGCCCTATATTTGGGGTAGAAAATTCATTATACTTTTCTGATCATAAACCTTTACAATTTTTGTTCAATATGAAAGATCAAAACCCTCGTATTCTGCGCTGGAGACTCCATTTGGAACAATATGACTATACTATACAGTATAAGCCAAGTAAATTGAACAGCAATGTGGACGCTCTTTCTAGAATCGAAATGCATCCAATCGATAATGAACCGACTGAGTCAATCATCGTCAGTCTTGGAGACGTGGATGAAGACATCAGTCAATATCTACAGTCTAATGATGAAAATGTAAACATAACTCTTGACGACTTACTAGACATTGAACAAATGCTTGATTCTGGAACAGAAGTAAATCCTAATAAAATAACCATAACTTCAGATATCCAAATTGTACTCTCTTCTGAAAATGACGATATCACAGTTCATACGGCAGCTGAAAATCCTATCTTTGAAATTCCATTCACAGAAAACGTCATTAATAGATATTTAAATCAAATTATTATAGTTCAAAAATCTTCCAACAATTATTATATAGTTAGAAGTAAGCCTTGAGAGCACAATAATAGAATAACGCTTTATCTTAGTGACAATATAGAAGAAGAAACTGTAAGATTTTTCAAAGATTACGTTGACCCAAAGAAACATTATTGTATATTTATTAGAGAGTCTGAAGTTAAAGAGCTTTCTATTCAGATAAGCCGAATTCTTCCAAAATATTTCAAAATTCATTCTTACAAAATTTGTTTCTCAAATCAGATGGTAAAATACATTTCAGATTTAGAAAGACAAAAAGAACTCATTATGCACCACCATGAGACAAAAACAAGTTATCGTGGTATAAATGAAACACTTATTGCGCTAAAAAGACTGTACTATTGGAATAACATGCAAGAAATGGTTACAGAATATATCAACAATTGCGATTTATGTCAAACGACAAAATATGACAGACAACCTCCGAAAATAAAGTTTTCCTTAAAACCTACGCCTAAACAACCTTTAGAATTACTACATTTAGACACGTTCCGTTTTTCAAATTCAAAGTTTCTGACGGTTATTGATGTTTTTTCTAAGTATGCTCAAGCGTACATTCTAGAACCAATTTGTACAACAAGTACAATTTATGAAGGACTTTTAACATTTATCAATCACCATGGTATACCTCAATCTATAACCTGTGACAGTGGCACAGAGTATAAAAATTCCATTATAACTGATATTTGAAAATCACATAGAATACAGCTACATTTTGCTACACCAAACAATTCAAATAATAGCAGTCCGATGAATCGTTTTCATAGTACTATTTTGGAGATGCTCAGAATATTAAGATTAAAATATCCTAAGTTAAGTCCTAAAGAGTTAATGCAACAGGCCATATTAGCGTACAATTCAACAGTTCATAGTGTAACAAAACAAAGACCCTTCGATCTAATCAATGGTCGTTTAGATGCATTGGATCCTTTTGATTTATCAGACGAAGTTATTTTGAATCAGTATGTTACAGACCATAGAGAAAGATTGTAATTTTTGTTCAGAAAAATATACGAATCCTCAGTAAACCAAAAAGAAAGAATTACAGAAAAACGAAATGAAAATCGAGACAACCCTTCCACGTTCCAACCAGGAACAAATGCATTTGTCAAAGATAAAACAGTTGCAAGGGAAAAAACCAAACCACGTTTCATTAAAACAACAGTAAAATCAGATTTAGGTACTAAGATACGTAGTGTTCATAGGAAACGTAGCAAAATTGCGCATAAGTCACAAGTCCGGAGGCCTAAAGCATATTGTTCTGTTTCACAGGAACATGCAGCAGGTGAAACTGCTAGTACAAGTAGCAGCCGCCCTTTTTGTAGTAGGGAGAACAACGGCACAAGATGAAATTTTAGTCACACCCTTAAAAGCACCTATTTTTCCTTATTTCATAGAAAATACAAAGATACCTCAAAGCTTTCATACATTCATCCATTACATTGATACACTTCCGTTAGTGCAGCAGCTCAGTAATATTCGAAAATACTACAAACAGCTGAAAAATATAGTTACTCTTGCAGAAACAAATTCTTCTGATACACATATAAGTTTTGTTAGTTCATTGACAGACACAAAATTTTTGATAGCAGAAGCATCACGTAAGTTGAATGACGTGATTCCACATCCTCGTCAAAAACGTGGGTTATTGAATATAATTGGGACATCTTCAAAATTTCTCTTTGGCACAATGAATGCTGAAGATGAGCAAATTATTAATAGCGCCATTTACGAACTCCAAACCACCCAAGATTTAGTTCAAAGGTAGTTAAAGTTGCAGATATCATTAAGGAGAGAACTGATTGATAATTATAATTCAACAATTGCTTTGTTGGCCTCTAATCAATTATTGATTAAGTCAAAATTATACTCTCTCAAAAATTATATCAATAAGATGTTAGGCAGTGTTACTAAGTACCTACAAGCACAGCATATTTTGCAAGAAATTATCTTAAATTGCCAAAATTTCATTACATTTATAGATATTTTGGAAAACGCTATCATGTTCACTAAATTGAATACCCTACATAGTACAGTGATATCAGCATCTGAATTGGAAAATAACATTAATCTTTTGGTGAAATTGTATGGTAATAATAAGGTACAAAAATTTGAAAACCTGAATTCGTTCTATTTGATTACGGATACAAAAGTCACTTTCTCGTATCACAAAATTATATTTTCAAATAGATTTCCTATTTTCTACGATGATAACTTCAAATTATTCAGACTTCATCATATTCCCATTAAACACCATTTTACCAAGTCACCCTTACTTGAGTCTGGGACCAAGTCGCCAACAGTTTGAAGACGAAGAATTTCCAATGATTGAAAATATCTATCTCTGCAAAGACCACCTAGAGCCACTACAGGGTTGCTTCCACAAGTTATTGAAAGAAGCCGAATTTTCGACATGCCAGTTCACCCAAATAACGATTTCCAGCCCTATCATCGAAACAGTATCAGAAAGTCATATTTTGATCATCCCTGCCGAAAAGCCATTAAAAGTGGTCAAAATATGCCATCATAGAAACTCATAGAAACGCCAAGCCTAGTCCAGTTACCAGAAAACTGTGGAATACAGATAAACACTTCGAAATTTTGGAACAAGAAGAAAACTGAAAAAGGAAATCCGCTGTTTCTACCTGAGGTGATGTTTTGGGAGTCAAAAGTCTACTACACTCCCAATGTTGCCTTAACACTAGAAACTATAAACCTAAAGAAAATAGAAAATATCCAGGTAAAGGCGAACCTTCTACAAGTACGAGAACAAGTCCATCCCCTAGTTTGGAGTTCAGGAAGCTCAATATTCAGCCTCTTATTGCTGGCTTTGGTAGCTGTAATACTCTGGATTATCCGGAAAAAGAATCGACAAGAAAATCAGAAGAAAGAAAATTTGCAAACAGAAAAGAAGAGAGAAGAGAATAAAGAAGACAGGAAAGTTTCTACCCAAAACAAAGACGTCCCCTTTTTGTTTTCGACTTAGAAGGGAGGAGTTACGATGAAGAAGTAGCTGATGTGCTATGAAATATGATATGCTTGCTAACGAAGTTATAAATGTTCATTTCATGTGAAAATGAATTATTCTTGTCTTGTCGTTGCTACTGTACCTATCAATAAAAGTTCTTTTTAAAAAGGCTTTTCCGTATTCGTTAATCGTAACTTACATAAACTATACAGACTTCTTATTCCTCAACACCAACACCTTCTACCACCCGTAACAGAACAGAGGCTAGTAGACCAGAAACGAAGCATTGTAAAGAACAATCATCTCACACCTCTGGAACTACAAGCCATAAAAAGTCTGGTAGCAACTCAACTCCATACATAGCCACAACACTTAACATAAACACACAACAAGTAATATACTCAAAACACAAAGAAATATTCAAAGACACACTGGACGGAGTGCCGACCCATCCACATTCCTCAACCGCACAGGAGCAGAATAATGTTCAACTTCCCTTCAGCACATACAAAATCGAGGAAATAACGAATGAACAAATTACTAAATGGTTGGGCACCAATCCTACACTAAAAGGCCCACTATCCAAATTAAATTTCAAGTCCAACACTCAACGCATATTAAACAACAAAAATTTAATACCGCAATTCATAACAAGCGACAGCAGCATCCAAGACAGACGTACCGTAATATATGCTGCAGCAGCTGCCACGCTCATATGAACGAGCAAAGGTTGCCAGGAAGAACTGGAAGACGCATGGGTAACAGACCAAAACCTCGATGGTAAATAAGAATTAAAAATAAGATCAACACCATCAGAAAAGGTCTGGCATATCTCATACAATGTACCAACAATAATAACACCTCAAAACACATGGCAACAACAGTAAATAGACTCAACTCTAGATAATCACAAACACCATTACCAGAGAAATATGATTCACTAAAATACACATTATCGGTATGTGCAGCGAGACTACGTAGATACAAAGAATCTAACAAAAGAAATGATGTTAACAATCTTTTTCTTAGGAATGAGAAACAGCTCTACCAAAGAGCAACATCAATTGACCAGATAACAACAATAGAACCCACAAGCAATCAAGAACTAACTGAATTCTGGAGTTTATGGTCGGAACCAAAAACACACAACGGAAATGCCGCATGGATCAGAGAAGAAGAAAAAACATCAACTTCTAACAGAACGGGGAGAAATCATACTGACACCTCAGGAAATAGCAGACACAATTGGACACCCACGATTGGAAATTTCCAGGCGTGGCCAACTTACAAAATTTGTGGTACAAGCAATTCACCTCAACATATTAAGCACTCGCAAACCAAATCAACAAAGCTATACTCCAACCTAATAGACTCCCCAAATTCCTCAGACATGGTATAATGTACATAAATGTGCGACTGTCACACTTTTCGGGCAAACGGGGCAAAATTGGGTGCGGGGGGTTGGAGGGTGGATTGTGCGGCGCCGCGAACGGAGAGAGTGAAGGCGCAGTAGCCTAGACCAGCCTGCGCCACCGGAGTCACTAAGGGTGGTGGTGGGACCGCCGAGGAACTCTTCATTCCGGTTCGTATAGAAAACCAAACAGGCCGTTGAAAATGAGCAACATTAATTTTAACACAGACGCTCCCCAGTGTCGGTATAGATACCATATACCTACTCGTATCTGAGAAAATACGGTGAATCTTAAAGAACATAGATTAGATCGAGTTAAATGAGTAAGATTCTTCAGTAATTTTTTATTTAACACGCACACCAATCGTGAATGTATTCGTACCGCCTTGAGCTGTGTTTGATGCTTCTCTTATACATTTCGATGTTTCTGTGTAGGTCACTCTTGGTAACACGGTATAGAGGAATCTATAGCATAGATTTAAATCGCTTAATATAACTGAATGACAACCAGCTATCTATAATTGACTGCATACATCAAAACGATAACCTTCAATCTGGGATGTATCTTTAGAATTTGAGAAAATTAATAAATCTCAGCTAACACTGTTTATACATTAATCATGCATGATTCATGCATTAGGTCGACAAAACGAACGTTAAGAGCATTCAAGAACGTTTATATATATATATATATATATATATATATATATATATATATATTTCTAACGGACAGACATCCGATACACCAGGAAGTCTCCACTTAAAAAGGCAGCAGCTAGATATCCTCACTGACTGAATGTAATGACGGGAATATTAATCAACATCACACATCCAAAAAAACATTAATAAAAAGTATCAAACATGGCTCAAGAATATACGTACATTAACGATTGTCCTTGATAAGAGTATGAGAATCGACATATACACGAAAATTACCGAACACAGCTCAAGGCTATAGTTTGACCTTGGAAGTAATCTTCAATTTCAGCTAACACTAAAGTGTTACCATTGATAATTCATGATTAATGTATTAGTTACAAGGCTACTGACTACTATGTTCAAAGTAGTCTTGTGCATTCATGCTTGGCGTATTTATTTTTGTTTCAATCTACTGTAACTGAAATTATGAAATAAAACAGGTTCTTACTACAATCAATTTTTAAATATATTTCAATTACAATTAAAAAAAATGTATTGTCTCCTATATAATAATTATCTGGTACATAGACAGCAAACTGCTTCCTTGTAAAAAGGTGGCTCAAGAACATCTAAGCTTCCTGCTCAGTCTAAAACACTCATTTTAGCGCAACAGCGGAACAGTAAAGGTCATCCCGGCGGGCCTGAATCTATTTCGACAAAACGAATGGCAAGAGCATTCAGGGTCGTTTATAGATTTCTAACGGACTGAGAACGGATAGACCACAGAATGTTCACAAAAGCAAGCAGCCAGATATCCTTTCTGAATGCATGTAGGGACGGTCTCACAGCTAACTTCTGTCACCACAAAGAAATACAGCGTTGGAAAACACAGTAAAGGGCAAAGTCATAACGAGAATATTCATCAACTTCACACATCAAAAAAAATGAATAGCTCACAGCAGAGGCAGCCTGATAAAAACAATAATACTTATAACTCATCAGACACATAATCACAACAAGGAAAGTTAGACACTTGGTCACAGAAGACCCATTGCAAACATCGATACCATGTAAGAAAATGACAACATTTATGAATAAACAATCATACCCTTGGCTACAGGATTGCCAAATTTTGCCAGAAAAAGGGGGTTTTATGTTTGCTATCCAAGACCAAGTGATTGCTACCCGAAACTACAAGAATTGTATAATGAAAAACCATTCCATAACAAATAACATCTCTCATTTATACCACACATACAACAATAGGGATGTAAAGTTAGACGGGACCTTCCAAAAGTCTGTAATCCTCAAAACCTGGGGTATTAGATCTTTCCCCAAAGCAGAGCAATAGGTCGAATATTGACTTGGCACAGCCCGTCAGCACTTAATCATACCGCAGTCTTGCGAGAAGAGGTGAAATAATATGATATATTAATATAGCTAGTGGAATGTAACAGTGGCAGCAACACGGTTTTATAGGCTGATGAAATTCTACAATTATTATTTCCACAAAATACCTCAAAAAAAAGGATTGAAGTTAAATCCTACACTTTGATCATGAGAACTCATGACTTTGAACTCTCTCTTGACTGTTGGAGAAAGATAAGGTACTTCCCCAAATGAAATTTAAAACGCTCATGATTCAACATAGTTTTTTTCATATCACTGACCTAAGCATTGAACTGCTTAGGTCCTTAGTATGGAAAAGTGCGTTGAAAAATGACTCTCCGATGTCATGGAATGGTTAAGACATTTGTATCTCTTACAGGCCTAGTATGAACGTTCAACCCAAAAAAACAGCTTGCCTCTCAAATGAGTAGTGTAGTAATGAAGACGTGTTAAGAATTTTCACTAGAAACTTTGGGAAATAGTAGGTATTTTAAATGTTCAGCTTTTAGCCATTCCAGCCTATTAATCGATGCTATACATTTATAAATAGTTTCAAACATACCTCAAGGTTAAACATACATTCACGATTCTCCTTGATAAGAATATAAGAATCTACAAGAAAAGTACCGAACACAGCTTAAGGCTTTTGGTTGACCTTGTAAATGATCTTCAATCTCATAACTATTCATTGATCACTCATGATTCATGTATTACAAGACTATTGATAGCAATGTTCAAAATAGTGTTAGACATTCATGTTAGGCATATTTGATTTTTTTTTCAATCTACTATAACTGTTAACTGAAGTTAGGTGTTCTAAATTAGGTTAGATTATGTTCACAAGTCAAATTTTCTCTGATTGTGAATTTGCTGTATTATTCTACACCTTTCCTAGTATGTGAGCATATTGTGATCATTTTTATGGTGGAATTGGGTGCATATATATGGGTATGCATGCTCAATACAGCACTATGTATGTTATGATTATCATATCTTAATGACATTATTATCATGTTCGTTTCTTTTGGGATCATGTTATTGTAGAATCTGAATTGTAAATTTCGAATTGAAATAAATAGATATTGAATAGGAATGTTTTATTTTATACTGGAAGATTCAACGAATGCACCCAAATGTATGATGCTTGGCTTCTCGTCTTCAAATAGACTTCCTTATGTGAGTTATTCACTGTTCTGATTGTTTTGATTGTATACTCCCCTCCCCTGCCCACTTCTCAAGAGAAACCTCATATCCCTCTAATATAAAATAATAGAATAGTACTATTCAAATTTCAACATCACTTCTATCCATTTTCGCTAAGTATTGAATAAAACAGAGAGACAACTACATGAAAAGTAGAGGCTACAATAATCTCACGTATATGCAGCAAATCGATTAAAAAGTAACATATATATGATCAAACGACGAAGAGTATTCATAATTGAGTTCCACAGTATTAGCTACGCTTATATTGCCAGGAGGGCACCTGTCGACACCTGTACTTTTGGGGTAGGTGCACACGTGACTGACGGGCCGTCTGACGAAAACCCTGAAAATGAGGTTGCAGAACCGGCACCCATAAAAAACCATTACATTTAAGGACGACCTTGGAAATATTTCCCAACTGACATGTAAAAACTACTATGCTTAGAAGCAGGGGATGAAAAGTATCACGTTTTTTTGCAATATTCAAGCCGAATCAATGAACAAGCAAATGAGAATTATATCAGAACTCTCAACAACTTATCAATAAACCGAATGAAAGTATATATATATACCTACGTAAGCTTTAAATATTTGTCTATAACTTAGATAAATATGAATCGGAATGAATTACATATCATATAAGAAAGAACTATTTTCAAAATATTGGAACAAAGGAAACCAGCTGAGTGCGCTATGAAAAATTACATCAGTTACCAAAAGACAAAAAACACTGCCTGCAAAACGATAGACAGATTTTAGTTAACGATACTCAACACTTTTCAGAGCGATAATTCGTACAGCTCTATTGAATAATATTTGTAACAGCGTGTTGTTCACCACGACGACACATGTAATCATTGAAAATGATTCTAAATACTGAACCATTCACAAAAAAATAAGAAACTACTCAAAAATTTCAAAAACAGATTTGGTATAGTGTGGACACCCAAATGAAAGTGATTAAATAAGGAGATTCAAACACACCTCTATTATTTTTCTACAAATAATCCCATAAATATTCGACCGTAAAGGAACAATGGCTGCCAAACTATAGAAGGACTAGTAATCATACTCGATGATGGTATATAAGAGATTTTATTGAACCATTTCCAAATTAAAGCTCCACTCTGATAAGTAACACTCGTTGCTAGACGAAGTCACATCACACAGTCGCCCACGAAAGAAAAATGCATAACGAAGAATATTATGAACGTATGTTTTGCAGTTGGTCTTCGGTGATACAGATTGCGGTGATACAAGTTGCCTATCGAACAATCTTCGAAATAGATAACAGGAGATCTTATAGAGTTGGCCGAATGCAAATTGAACTCATAGTAACTTTTTTATTTGTTTTGATCTTTGTGGTGTTTGCATTTTAGTATAGATTTATCTTCCACATGAAACCCCTAGGATATTAGATTCCAAGCCATTTAACTAAAATACAAAGATTCCTGGCTGAAGCAATAGTAAAATTGGAGCATCCAAAGTTTATAGAAACTAATACTGATGGAGGACATGCTCAGACGGATTGCAAAAAAAATTGTCAAGGATAAATAGGAAATTCTGAAAATTGTTCATCCTTTATTAACACTGGCCGCGAATCAGATACGCAATTTTCATTGCGAAAAGAAAAAATGATGACAAATAGCCTTTAATATAAAACAAGCTTCGTCCAAAAGTATGTTTTCCCCAAGACATATAATATGACCAGGTTGTGTCTAAAGTATTTGTGGGTGGTAGATATTTCTGACAGATCGGACAGGTACTTTTGAAAGCCTTAATGCCTCCGATCAACAAGACTATTTTCATTTGCGCGTCGCATTTCTCAGAACGTAAGCCATGTGATCCTCTCCACATGATCAATTAATAAAATTTAGTCTGATGCTTAAACATGGCAACAGAAAACCTCTCTTATACAAATGGCGTCTGCAGATCTGATTGTTTTTAGGGAATATAAATCTTACCGTGTATAAAGATCTAAGCCTTACATTCGATGGATAAGCTGTGCAGTTCATCATCTCTGTTGACTTGAAACAATCTCTGCATTATTAGATCTATTGATACATATAATTGTGATATTGTTTGTTTCTGGAGAAGACCTAATAAATTTATTACATATTTGAAGAATTATAATTTTCATTATTTTATGAAGGATGCAACGGCAGCAGGATATTTACTCATATTATATTCAAGGCATTTAGTCAATCACATTCATGGTTTCAATGGTGGCCCGTATAAATGTAAGGTGAATAAGAGAGACAGCTAGAACATTATTTGGAGACATTACATTGTTTTCAAATGTCTATATGTCTTGATTATGCTCAACATATTTATACAAGTTTACAAAAATGCACAATGTAATAATACTACAAGTGTATATTCATTTTTCGTGAGTGTTTTGACAAATCTTCTGGAACTTTTTCTGGGGCAGCCGGAATATCACGATGGATATTCAGGAGCACCAAATCTTAAGCCTGTCTTTCCCAGTCGTGTCCCTAAGATACGTTTAGATGCTGCGAAGCGTTTAAAGTAATCTTTCATTTGTTGCTATTTTCACAGGTGTTCAAAATATTTTAGTCAGTTTGCTCACTGAAGGAAATATATTTTTGTTACATTGACATACAAAGTCTATACACATTTTGGATAAGCGCTTTCATCGGCACCATTTAGAACTCGACATCACCACATGCTATAATTTAGAATTGACTGATATGTTGTTAGCAATACCTTTGTATGTTTTTCATGACTATTCTTAAATTTTGAACCTCGAGAAAAAGGCACCTAATGCTCTCTCACAAGAATATTTTTTGTTTTAAGAGACGTTCTTGAATTTTTATTGAAATATTTTCCCAGAAAGGAATGAAAATAGCTACCTCTGCATAAAATTACATCCATTTTGTAGATAAAAAGTTGTGTAGTTATCACACAGTTTACAGATAAAACTCTTTCTCTTGGTGACGCGTTTCGGTTTTTATAAATATCATCGTCGGACTGTCAGATTTGACTTCTAACAAGGCTACCCAGATTACTTGCCAAATAACTAACTAGTCCTATCATGAATACAAAACTAGAGCTCTCAAAACTATCTATCCTGTCTAGTTATTTTTCTATTAAATTAGGTTTTCATTTGTTGTGTATTTCTTAGGGGGCATATTTTTTTGGCGACTGCATTTACACTAGTGTTAAGGGAAACCCCTACAAAACCTTAACCATCGCAGTTAAAATGTCCTTAAGATATTTCATATGATGAACAATTTTGTTTCTTAAGCTATTTCATTCTTCCTATTACATTCCAGAAATTAATATATTTCAGTAGTAAGTTAACCTAGAATACAAATAGATCGAAACTTATAGCAGTGTATCTATAAAAATTGAGTTTAAAAGATCAGTCCGTTCATTTACTACAATGAAGTCAGGGTTTCGCAGATATTTCTGAATCTCTAATGTTTCCATGAAGTTTAAATCACACTTTAAAATCGCCGTCTCATCAATTACAACAGAAAAACTTCTAGATGCGTTAACTTTATTAACAAGAGTGTTTACTGTTATTGATTTGCATGCATTTATAAGTTCATTTTACATTCAAGGCTGAGGCTTGGGCTAAATACTTTCGAAATATTTCAACTCCACTTTTCACCCTTAGACGGAAAAAGGCTCGAAAATTTCCGTAATTTTTCACAGGTTCGCCATCGTCAAAATATAACAGACCAGAATCTCTATGACCTCCGAGTGAAATGTCTTGTCGACCACAAAACATTATGGTTTCAATAATAGAGAGTCATTTTCTTCTGTTAGATTTTACTTGTTCCGTAAGTGTTGAATAAATAATTTCATTAGATTCGGTTTTATTTTCGACAACGCACAAGCGACAATCAGCACAGGACCATAAATCTATGGTATTCTGAATTACTATGCCCGTTGAATTCTTCAACAGCATCTTTCCAGATATAAAACAGCTTTTTGACAAGTTTACCTAGAGGTTGCTTTCCTACGATGCCATAATAACTGGAAAAGAAAAGGCAATACTGACAGAAATCTCCGTCACGTCGGCACAGTATTTAGCCGAATAAGCAAGCTAGGTCCACTTCTGAAGCCATCGTATCTGGAATTTTAAGTTTCTAGCTCCACTGGCAGGAAATTTATGAAATTCGTCAGGAATCATATTTTTTAATTAATAAAATCTATTTTCTTTGGTAATAGTATATTTTTTTCATATACACATAAAAACCCGTATCATTAACAGTGATATCTGAATCTGTGTTAGAACTGGAGTTATAACTATAGCTAGGAACAGGAATAAAACTTACCTCATCATGTTGAACAGAAACAATAATGGGAGTTCTTGTACCTACAAAATCTCCCTTAAATCTACCTGAATATCTTCATAAATATCCCACAATATTAGTGTTCCAAAAATTGTACACTGTATTGATATGGTATTCAATCGATTGAACATTTTAATCGCTTTATAGAACTGCTTATGTCGGGTCAGTAGCAGATTGCAGTTTTGGAAATGTTGTGAATAATGTGAATCTTAAAACATTTTAAGATATTTTTTTCAAAATATTTGTCATGCACTGAAGGGTGTTTAGCATACCTCATAAAAATGTTCTTCTAAAAATCTCCAAACTAGAAGCCTCAAAATATTTCATCTCATGCTTATGCCATTATATAGAATATGCAACAACATAATTATATTCTTCAATGCTATATAAATACACATTTAATTCACTGTAAACACTCTAAAAACTTCGACTATTTCAACAAGCAATGTTTGTATCAATTAATGGCTATAGAATCAGATCATCAGGTCAAATATTTTAATTCAATCTTTACCTTAGCAGCCGATCGGAATTCCTTTTTGTCATCGCGCTGCAGAGACACCTGGGCTCCAAAACAATCCGATCTTTGTGGATAGGGCCGTACCAAGGAATGTTGCCGGATCCAGATAACCGAATCACTTGAGCTGATAAATTCGCTATGGGCAACCCAACTACGTCACAAGTCCAGAACCCAAATAAATCATACTCTGAAATACTGAACCAAAATTCTGTCAAATATCCAAACAAGGAGCAAGCCATCATCTTCAACGCTATCGATGGACTGAATTTCAAGACTACCTACTGAAACTCGGTCCTTTGGTTAATCCGAAAAATATTTCGTTCTGCTCCAGGATTTCACACAATAGAATTTGCATCTACCTCTCTAGTAAACAACTGGTGGATAGCTTCCTTGAAAATCCTGGTGAAATCATTATAAACGGAGAGCCAATAAAAGCCCGCAGACTTATAACTCCCTCAGACAGACTAGTGATATCCAATGTATGCCCGACTATTCCCCATAATATTCTCAAAGACCGATTGGATCAAATTGGAGTCAAACTTGTGTCACCCATCTCCTTTCTGAGAATTGGAGCACCGCTGCCGGAATATAGCCATGTATTGAGCTTCAGGCGACAGGCATATATAACACCTGCTGAGCACATCGTCATCGCAGAATCCATGGAAGTAACCCACGAAGACCTAACTTATCGGATATTCCTGTCATCAGATAGTCAAAAATGTTTCAAATGCAAACTCATAGGACATATCGCATCGAATTGCCCAACCACACAGTTAGAAATACCCACACTACAGATAGCACAGCAACCCACTTCTAACAACAATCAGCACCCATCAAATACAATTATACCAAACCCGCAATCCATACCACAGCCGAACCCACTACCGGAACCAACAACCTCACCCCCACAAACAACAGCAACCTCAAA
This sequence comes from Bruchidius siliquastri, assembly GCA_949316355.1. NCBI lineage: Eukaryota > Metazoa > Arthropoda > Insecta > Coleoptera > Chrysomelidae > Bruchidius > Bruchidius siliquastri. The sequence goes on from OX438529.1 coordinate 25,196,614, forward strand.
TTCCGAAAATCCGAGCCAAACCCTAACGAGTCATTCGAATGATATGAGTCCCAATACAAACACAAGCAACAAACGTGGCTTCTCAGAGATACAATCCCCCACAACTGAACTTGTACCTGCAACTGAAACCGTTGGAGATCCTGTCTTTGCTACTCCAAACGATAAAAACACAAAGAAGCCTAAAACAGATAACCAACCATCACATATATCGGAAAGTGCATTCGAATTTGTCAAAATATTCATCGACAATCACTCATCTCCACTTCTAATGAATTCTGAGCAACTGAAGAGCCTATTAGAAAACTCACATGGCACAAAAGATATACTTAGCATCGTGAAGGACCACTCATCTGAATTCAAAGGCATAATAGAATTACTTTTACAAATATATCCATATATCACAGACAACACGCTAAAAAATCGTTGCACACGGCTTAGGAAAAAATTGCAGAAACACCTCGAAACCTGTTCTAGCGACCGCTTCAGCGACATCTCATCTATCGACTCCGCTTATTAAACACAAAATTCAAGTCAATATTACAATGGAACTTAAATGGATACTATATCCATTTAAATATGCTACGTAAAATTATTGGCGGCTATACTCCAGATATCATCTGCCTTCAGGAGACCCACTTTCACGATGCCAAAACACATACACTGAAAGAGTACACCGGATTTTTCAAAAATCTTGATAGAACTACAGCCAGCGGTGGAGTTGCAATATATATAAAAAACTGGAATTATAGTCAAACCTATAGCCTTAACTACAAACCTGGAGGCTATAGCTGTTACTGTCGAATCAAGCGAAAGAGTTAACATATGTTGCCTTTATATACCTCCCAATTATCATTTAGAAGATAAGGAACTCGACACACCGTTAGAACAAATTCCATCGCCACGATTGGTATTAGGCGATGTTTTGAACTCATTCAAAAATGACACCCGGGGAAATATGATAAGGAACACCATAGATCACGCCAACATGACACTCCTGAATGATGGAAGCAGCACTAGATTTGATTCTGCCTCAGGACGGTTCTCTGTAATAGACCTCAGCATCTGCTCGCCCAGCTTACTAACGCATTTACAGTGGAATACTGCTGACAACTTATATGGAAGCAACCGTTTTCCGATACTAATTAGGGACACAAACAAACAAATCACCAATACCAACCGAAAAATGGAATTTGAAAAAAGCCAAATGGGATGACTTTGCACACCACATCGCTAATAATATAGAAAGGATTAAAACAGCCACCGACATTAACTCAACTATAGAATCTTTTATGGAATTTATCAAAGAAGCTGCAAACCAAAATAATACATAGTCGGAATCCAGTTCCTTGGTGGAACGAAAATTGTGAAAATGCTGTGCGAGAAAGCAAACAAGCACTGAACACAATTAGGAGACTTAAAACAACCGAAAACTTATCAGATTTTAAACATAAGCGTTCCAAGGCGAGAGATAAAAAAGAACAGAAACTATCATGGAAGAAAATAAAAAGTTTATCTGGATCAAAAACACACATTACAATAGATTATCTGACGGAAGGACCCATAACTTACACACAAAACAAAGATATAGCCAACGCACTATCTAAAACGTACTTCAAAAACTCCAGTGATGGTAACTTCACACAACAATTCCTTGACCACAAAAGAGATACAGAAATAGCAATCATCGCAGACAAAGACACATCTATTCCAATAAACAACCCAATCACGGAACAAGAAATGACAGAAGCACTTCTTGGACTAAAAGACACATCTCCAGGACCTGATGATATACCAACCATATTTTTAAAACACCTTCCACCTGAAGCAAAAAGCCTCCTTCTCAATATCTATAATACTATATGGACAGAGCAAGTATTTCCAGACATGTGGAGACAAGCCATAATAATACCTATTCTAAAGACAAACAAATCACCCCAAGCAGCAGAATCCTATAGGCCTATCTCTTTAACTTGTGCATGGTGTAAGCTATTAGAAAAAATCATAAATCGAAGGTTGTTATGGAACCTGGACAGCAAACACCATTTAGCATATCAACAAGCCGGATTCAGAGCCAATAGATAATATTTTAGATCTAGAGTCACACATACATGAAGCATTTGCTAGCCTGCAGCATTGCGCAGCCATATATTTTCACATTAACAAAGCTTTTGACTCTGCATGGAAATTCAACATATTATTCAAATTGAAAAATTGGGGGTATGACTGACACATCTTGGCTTTTGTCAAAAATTTCTTGGAGGACAGAAAATTTCAAGTGCGTGCCAACGGCACACTATCTGAAACTAAAGAACAGATCAACTCAACGGCTTACCACAAGGATCTATCATCAGCCCAACAATCTTTTTCATAGCTATCAATGATATCATAGGAGACATAGGTAAACCTTTATACACGCGTCTGTATGCCGATGACATGATTATTTACCTCAAGGGTAAAAATATTGCAACTAGCACATCATTACTTCAATCAAAACTCAATGAACTAGAACGTTGGTCTAATAGAAGCGGATTTACATTTTCAGCAGATAAAACGCAGTGCATCATATTTTCTAAAAAACCAATGCAGAGTAAACTAAACTTATACCTCTCATATGTCGTCTTAAAAAATTACCAAGAAATAAAATTCCTTGGAATTATATTTGATCGTTTGACGTGGAGAAGTCACATTATCCATCTAATTCAATCCTGCCAGAAAATACTAAATATACTGCGATATCTATCCAATAGACATTGGGGTGCGAATGGAAAGACGCTTCTGAGTATCTACCGTTCCCTAGTAAGATCTAAGCTAGACTATGGTTGCATAGCATACAACTCATCAGTTCTGAAACCGTTGGAGAGCCTACATAACTCCGTCGGATACTAGGAGCACTCAGAACCACACCCGTAGACAGCTTATGCTGCGAAGCCGGGGAAGTCCCTCTACATGTGCGAAGAGAAATTCTAAGCCTGCAGTACTTCACCAAACTTGCCTCAAACCCATCGACACCAGGACACAGGAATACAGCAGTAAATAACCAAACGAATCACCGAAATACCTTACACAGCATACCTTTCTACCGCAGAATACAACTATACCTTAGTCAGTTACGTATGCCAATATTACCTCCTACACTGCCCATCACTGTCACAGAAATTCCACCTTGGACCATAAAATCACCCACTATCAACACCAAATTACTAGAATTCATCAAAGAAGATACACCGAGGGATGTTACCATGCATAAATTCCTAGACATCCGGAATCAATACACTAACTACAGTGACATATACACTGATGCATCTAAGTCAGATTCATATATAGGTGTAGCTATAGTAACTCCAACAACAACTGTGGAACGTAAGTTACCACAGTCAGCTACAGTGCTCACAGGTGAACTGCATGCTATACTTGAAGCCATTCAATATATTAAAGATAAATCATCCAACAATTGGATTATCTGTTCAGACTCGCTAAACTTCCTCACACTGATAGACACAATGTTCAGTAAAAACTCCTTGGCGCTCGGAATCAGAAACGAACTTCATACACTGTCATACAAAAATATTGTAGTATGAGTATGGGTGCCATGTTCTTTGACTAAGCCTTTGATAGTCTCAATGAATTTTGCCCTAAATACTAAGGAAGTGAAAATGATGCAAGCCGCCATTAAAGTCTAATGTCTCCCAATAGCAATTTCTGGAACTGCGGTTGCTTGATAAATGTACAATTGCTAATATCAAGTTTACTTCAATATGTAATATAATGAATCTCGTCACTCCAGGAATGTATTTACCTGTTCCACGCATAATTTGCTAAGGTTATTTTTACACTTGTGCGTGTGGTGTGCGTTATTATATTGACGGTGCAAACATGCAAACGAAATTTTGAAAGGCAAAGATGTTCTTTGAGCATAAGAAGATCCTATGAAGAGATTGGCTAGAGCTAAATACTTAATAATCAAAGCTAGATCCCAATGAATACAGCGAATGGAACAACTCTAGTAATAGTAATATTTTATTATCATCTACAATGCATGTAGAGGACTCCAAAGGTTTGACTTGGGCAGATAGCATTGCATCGGCATGCTTATTTTTGATAATATAATGCGAAATGCATTTTGTCCCTCAGAAGGGTTGACATGTGTAGGTACCATTGCGCTCACACACTATGCTGACATAATGAAAGCAGCAGTTGCTACACGCTTCAACTGAATCCAAATTGTACTGTTAGAGTATGGTATCATTTTTGGCAACATCTACAAGCACTGCAATATAACTGAGTAATTTATTTCTTATAAATTGATAAAAAAAAGTGCATTTATTTGCAGAAAGTTGCAATATAACTCGCGCCTTACAGCACGTTTGTGAGAAATCATATATTTGAAATTATCCTTTTGGATCATTATCGTCTTGGACTCAGACTTTTTCTTGTTATTGTACCAATCATATTAATCCTTACATTATCGATCAATATTGTTTTGTTTGTACTAGTGTTTGAAATAAATTAATTGATTATGACACTCTATGTCGTAATAATTCTATTCATATTATTAAAGTGTTAGTATTGTTTATATATGTACATTCAAATCGAACAATGCTACGTTAAATTGTCGGTAAGATTCCAACATCGTCCAAGTCTTTTGCGAATAGTCAGGACAGGAGAAACTACAAAATTGCTAAGGAGGCAGTGACTTTGAATTTCATTTTGTTTTTACTTGCCCTAACAATCGATTTAAACTACTTGTCTGCTGTCCTAACAATTCGCAAATTTTAACTTGGACGATGTTAAAACTTTACCGAAGTTACAAAGTAGGTACTCACAATATATTCCCATGATGCCTCGTATAGGTCGTATTTACCGTAAGCCCTCGTATAATTGTTCTATTTTTATCGTTCATTATGAAACAGCCATAGCGACATATAACGCGTAAATTTTGGTAACGATATTGAGAGGATAACCGGACCGACAGACAGGCATGAAACATCAAGAATTCACGGTACTTTAGATTTGAAATTGTTCGCAGGTCCAATACTTCCCCGCCAATTGACGCAGAAGGTAATTACTATATGAATGAGTAGGATGAAAACCAAACGTTCGCAACATTCGAGAAAAACGCGCTTATGTGTTGAGAAGGTAAACGTGTGAACAATCATTGTCTAAATAGTAAGGGAGGGATCCGGGTCAAAACGTTATAGGTGATATAATACCTTTTACGGACACTAAAATAAATTACGATCTCTCTCCCTCCAATCTCCCACAGCCAATTTTGGAGACCTATAAATATGTTTCAATAATGATCAGATTGTCCGAAAACGAAGCTTGAGGCTTTTGCTGAAATTGACGGGAATTCCGCCACCACTTATTTTCATATCAAAATTCAGTATGACCCTTTTATGAAGGATTTCTTATCGAATTACAAATACGATCTACTTGAAAAAGATTCTGCCAAAAACGGTAAACTTTCACTGTAGTTATGTGGGTCAATGAAGTTATTATATTGTTCTTGTAATTAGCTTTCTAAAAAACCATATGGGTTTTTCTAAAGTCATTATGATATTCACTTTATGAGTGGTTAGACACCATATAACTATGGAACCATTAGTTTTTTAGTTTTCTGCTTATAAAGTACTGGTCGGACTATAACACAGAAATCTTAGCAAATTTGACCAATAACAATTTTTCATAGTTTGAATAAGTGCGGGGTGCTTTTGAAAACTGTCAAATTCAGTTACTGTTCGAAGGGAGCTATGAAAGCTATAGCTTCACACATATGAGAAAGTTGTTGCTATAAGAACAAAAGTCAAAGGTAGTTGTGCTTTTTCCTCAGGCTGTTAGTGTGATGTTTGCAAAAAGTCGATCACTTTTCAGATATAAATTCACAAAATTATTGGTTTCATCTATGCTTCAACCCCTACCCGTTTTATATATATATATATATATATATATATATATATATATATATATATATATATATATATATATGTATATATATATATATATATATATATATATATATAGTAGGGGTTGAAGCATAGATGAAACCAATAATTTTGTGAATTTATATCTGAAAAGTGATCGACTTTTTGCAAACATCACACTAACAGCCTGGGGAAAAAGCACAACTACCTTTGACTTTTGTTCTTATAGCAACAACTTTCTCATATGTGTGAAGCTATAGCTCCCATAGCTCCCTTCGAACAGTAACTGAATTTGACAGTTTTCAAAAGCACCCCGCACTTATTTAAACTATGAAAAATTGTTATTGGTCAAATTTGCTAAGATTTCTGTGTTATAGTCCGACCAGTACTTTATAAGCAGAAAACTAAAAAACTAATGGTTCCATAGTTATATGGTGTCTAACCACTCATAAAGTGAATATCATAATGACTTTAGAAAAACCCATATGGTTTTTTAGAAAGCTAATTACAAGAACAATATAATAACTTCATTGACCCACATAACTACAGTGAAAGTTTACCGTTTTTGGCAGAATCTTTTTCAAGTAGATCGTATTTGTAATTCGATAAGAAATCCTTCATAAAAGGGTCATACTGAATTTTGATATGAAAATAAGTGGTGGCGGAATTCCCGTCAATTTCAGCAAAAGCCTCAAGCTTCGTTTTCGGACAATCTGATCATTATTGAAACATATTTATAGGTCTCCAAAATTGGCTGTGGGGGATTGGAGGGAGAGAGATCGTAATTTATTTTAGTGTCCGTAAAAGGTATTATATCACCTATAACGTTTTGACCCGGATCCCTCCCTTACTATTGAGACAATGATTGTTCACACGTTTACCTTCTCAACACATAAGCGCGTTTTTCTCGAATGTTGCGAACGTTTGGTTTTCATCCTACTCATTCATATAGTAATTACCTTCTGCGTCAATTGGCGGGGAAGTATTGGACCTGCGAACAATTTCAAATCTAAAGTACCGTGAATTCTTGATGTTTCATGCCTGTCTGTCGGTCCGGTTATCCTCTCAATATCGTTACCAAAATTTACGCGTTATATGTCGCTATGGCTGTTTCATAATGAACGATAAAAATAGAACAATTATACGAGGGCTTACGGTAAATACGACCTATACGAGGCATCATGGGAATATATTGTGAGTACCTACTTTGTAACTTCGGTAAAGTTTTAACATCGTCCAAGTTAAAATTTGCGAATTGTTAGGACAGCAGACAAGTAGTTTAAATCGATTGTTAGGGCAAGTAAAAACAAAATGAAATTCAAAGTCACTGCCACCTTAGCAATTTTGTAGTTTCTCCTGTCCTGACTATTCGCAAAAGACTTGGACGATGTTGGAATCTTACCGACAATTTAACGTAGCATTGTTCGATTTGAATGTACATATATAAACAATACTAACACTTTAATAATATGAATAGAATTATTACGACATAGAGTGTCATAATCAATTAATTTATTTCAAACACTAGTACAAACAAAACAATATTTATCGATAATGTAAGGATTAATATGATTGGTACAATAACAAGAAAAAGTCTGAGTCCAAGACGATAATGATCCAAAAGGATAATTTCAAATATATGATTTCTCACAAACGTGCTGTAAGGCGCGAGTTATATTGCAACTTTCTGCAAATAAATGCACTTTTTTTTATCAATTTATAAGAAATAAATTACTCAGTTATATTGCAGTGCTTGTAGATGTTGCCAAAAATGATACCATACTCTAACAGTACAATTTGGATTCAGTTGAAGCGTGTAGCAACTGCTGCTTTCATTATGTCAGCATAGTGTGTGAGCGCAATGGTACCTACACATGTCAACCCTTCTGAGGGACAAAATGCATTTCGCATTATATTATCAAAAATAAGCATGCCGATGCAATGCTATCTGCCCAAGTCAAACCTTTGGAGTCCTCTACATGCATTGTGGATGATAATAAAATATTACTATTACTAGAGTTGTTCCATTCGCTGTATTCATTGGGATCTAGCTTTGATTATTAAGTATTTAGCTCTAGCCAATCTCTTCATAGGATCTTCTTATGCTCAAAGAACATCTTTGCCTTTCAAAATTTCGTTTGCATGTTTGCACCGTCAATATAATAACGCACACCACACGCACAAGTGTAAAAATAACCTTAGCAAATTATGCGTGGAACAGGTAAATACATTCCTGGAGTGACGAGATTCATTATATTACATATTGAAGTAAACTTGATATTAGCAATTGTACATTTATCAAGCAACCGCAGTTCCAGAAATTGCTATTGGGAGACATTAGACTTTAATGGCGGCTTGCATCATTTTCACTTCCTTAGTATTTAGGGCAAAATTCATTGAGACTATCAAAGGCTTAGTCAAAGAACATGGCACCCATACTCATACTACAATATTTTTGTATGACAGTGTATGAAGTTCGTTTCTGATTCCGAGCGCCAAGGAGTTTTTACTGAACATTGTGTCTATCAGTGTGAGGAAGTTTAGCGAGTCTGAACAGATAATCCAATTGTTGGATGATTTATCTTTAATATATTGAATGGCTTCAAGTATAGCATGCAGTTCACCTGTGAGCACTGTAGCTGACTGTGGTAACTTACGTTCCACAGTTGTTGTTGGAGTTACTATAGCTACACCTATATATGAATCTGACTTAGATGCATCAGTGTATATGTCACTGTAGTTAGTGTATTGATTCCGGATGTCTAGGAATTTATGCATGGTAACATCCCTCGGTGTATCTTCTTTGATGAATTCTAGTAATTTGGTGTTGATAGTGGGTGATTTTATGGTCCAAGGTGGAATTTCTGTGACAGTGATGGGCAGTGTAGGAGGTAATATTGGCATACGTAACTGACTAAGGTATAGTTGTATTCTGCGGTAGAAAGGTATGCTGTGTAAGGTATTTCGGTGATTCGTTTGGTTATTTACTGCTGTATTCCTGTGTCCTGGTGTCGATGGGTTTGAGGCAAGTTTGGTGAAGTACTGCAGGCTTAGAATTTCTCTTCGCACATGTAGAGGGACTTCCCCGGCTTCGCAGCATAAGCTGTCACGGGTGTGGTTCTGAGTGCTCCTAGTATCCGACGGAGTTATGTAGGCTCTCCAACGGTTTCAGAACTGATGAGTTGTATGCTATGCAACCATAGTCTAGCTTAGATCTTACTAGGGAACGGTAGATACTCAGAAGCGTCTTTCCATTCGCACCCCAATGTCTATTGGATAGATATCGCAGTATATTTAGTATTTTCTGGCAGGATTGAATTAGATGGATAATGTGACTTCTCCACGTCAAACGATCAAATATAATTCCAAGGAATTTTATTTCTTGGTAATTTTTTAAGACGACATATGAGAGGTATAAGTTTAGTTTACTCTGCATTGGTTTTTTAGAAAATATGATGCACTGCGTTTTATCTGCTGAAAATGTAAATCCGCTTCTATTAGACCAACGTTCTAGTTCATTGAGTTTTGATTGAAGTAATGATGTGCTAGTTGCAATATTTTCACCCTTGAGGTAAATAATCATGTCATCGGCATACAGACGCGTGTATAAAGGTTTACCTATGTCTCCTATGATATCCTTGATAGCTATGAAAAAGATTGTTGGGCTGATGATAGATCCTTGTGGTAAGCCGTTGAGTTGATCTGTTCTTTAGTTTCAGATAGTGTGCCGTTGGCACGCACTTGAAATTTTCTGTCCTCCAAGAAATTTTTGACAAAAGCCAAGATGTGTCAGTCATACCCCCAATTTTTCAATTTGAATAATATGTTAAATTTCCATGCAGAGTCAAAAGCTTTGTTAATGTGAAAATATATGGCTGCGCAATGCTGCAGGCTAGCAAATGCTTCATGTATGTGTGACTCTAGATCTAAAATATTATCTATTGGCTCTGAATCCGGCTTGTTCATATGCTAAATGGTGTTTGCTGTCCAGGTTCCATAACAACCTTCGATTTATGATTTTTTCTAATAGCTTACACCATGCACAAGTTAAAGAGATAGGCCTATAGGATTCTGCTGCTTGGGGTGATTTGTTTGTCTTTAGAATAGGTATTATTATGGCTTGTCTCCACATGTCTGGAAATACATGCTCTGTCCATATAGTATTATAGATATTGAGAAGGAGGCTTTTTGCTTCAACCCCTACCCGTTTTATATATATATATATATATATATATATAATTATTGGTTTCATCTATGCTTCAACCCCTACCCGTTTTATATATATATATATATATATATATATATATATATATATATATATATATATATATATATATATGTTACGGTTAAAGCGTTTACTTGGATAGTTTATACACTAGCTGGATAGTATACAAACTATCCAAATACCTGGTTATTTTGATGGAAAATCATATTTCAACTAAAATAGCTATGATTATTGGTTGGTTTCTGTACTATCCAGCTAGTTTACAAACTATACAAGATATGCCGCTAAAGTATAGACTACAAAAATATCACACAAATTAACCAGTGTTTCTGGTTAGTTTACAAACTATCCACAGCATTCGAATGAAGTATGCACCTAATATCTCTAGTAATACATAATAACCAACTCGTTGGTTAGTATGTAAACTAACCAATCCTCTTTGGTTAATTTAGTTTAGAACAATAATGTTTAGTCAAAAGTAAAGTTTATTCATATCCAAATCTTTCCTTATCCAAATGCTGTGGATGGTTTGTAAACTAACCAGAAACATCGGTTAATTTGTGTGATATTTTTATGGTCTATACTTCAGCGGCATATCTTGTATAGTTTGTAAACTAGCTGGATAGTATACAAACCAACCAATATTCATAGCTATTTTAGTTGAAATATGATTTTCCATCAAAATAACCAGGCATTTGGATAGTTTGTATACTATCCAGCTAGTGTATAAACTATCCAAGTAAACACTTTAACCGTAACATATATATATATATATATATATATATATATATATATATATATATATATATATATATATATATATATATAATAATTATCTTTATTTCAAAGTATGCTTACAAATAGATTTTCACTACTATTCAGCACATAATGAAATAGTGTCACTAAAAAAAAAGAATGAGACAAATGAAGTTACATTTCTACGAAGTAATGGTTATGTTTACTCTGTTATTATAAGTGTTTTTGATAGAAAGTCTTCAATACTATAAGGCTCGAGGTTTATAATAAGCGATTCGATTCGATTTTCAAAGTGTTTGATAGACGGAACATTTTTTATATTACCAGGTAACTTATCAAAAAAATTTATAGCCATATAATAAGGAGACTTTTCTGTTATAGTTAAGCGGTGCTTTGGAAAGAACAAAACATCATTTCGCGTATTATAACTATGGCTGGGTTTACTAGTATCGTCAAAATAACTGCGATTTCTGAAAAAATACATAAGACATTCATACACATAAAGACCATATATTGTCATAATATTGTTTGTGTTGAAAATTCTTCTACAGGTTTGATTATATTTAAGACCATACATAACTCTTAGAGTTCTTTTTTGTATTACGAATAACTTGTCAACGGTACGATTGCTCCCCCAAAATATTATGTCATATCTTGCAACTGACTCAAAATTTGCATGATACAATATATTAACTGTCTCTCCGTCTAAGTATTTACTCAATATTTTAATACCATATGAAACCTTACTTAATTTCAAGGCAACGTAATCTATATGGTGGTTCCAGTTCAAATGTTCATCCAACTGAACTCCTAAAAATTTGGTTTGGCGACTTAACTCTAAATTGTTTAGTTTTAAATGTGCTCTATCAATTTGAGAATGACTCGTATGAAACATCACCACTTTCGTTTTCTCCTCATTGAGTAAAATTTGGTTAGCTATGAACCAGTCATTACACGTATTAAATAAGAACTCAGCTTTTCTTAAAGCATCAGAAGGATTGCAACCATCCGTTAAAATGGTTGTGTCATCCGCATAATTTGTAATTTGATGTTCAACATGGTTCGTAGCAACATACAGGTCATTCACGAGTATGATGAAGAGTAAAGGTCCGATAACGCTTCCTTGTGGTACACCAGTTTAGTCGTAGCTGTGTTCGACTTAAATACTTGATTATTCAACTGTATTTCTACCTTCTGTTGTCTGCCGTCTAGAAACGATGCAATCCATTTTAATGCATTTCCTCTTATACCATATAATTCCAGTTTACAAAGTAACAGTCATGCGATAGACAGTCGTATGCCCTAGTGAGGTCCAAAAACATACATAGAGCTACATTCCTTGATTCCATAGACTGAATTACTGAATTATTTTTTGTATAAACTCAAATATAGCTGTTGTTGTTGATCGCCCATGCATATAGCCGTGCTGATTCGAACTGATTATACTGCACTTTAGCATGAATTCCGTTAATCTGATGGACATAGTTGTCTCGAATAATTTGGAGAAACAAGAAGGTATATTAATAGGCCTCAATGACTCTAAGGAAGCGCTACTTCCCTTTTTAGGTATTGGCTTAATTAGCGACAATTTTAAGTTAGAAGGATAAACACCGAATTTAAGAGAATTATTTATAACATATGATACAACATCGCTTATATATCGAACACATTTTTTCATAATACAGGTTGAAATACCATCCTCACCACTCGACCATTTTTCAACCCATCTGAAATTCCTATGATTTCTTCAGATGTAAACGGTTTCACAAACATAGATTGTAAATTATATGGAATAGAGCATGTAAATGGAGCATCAGCCATCTGAAGTAACAATTCAGGTACAATATTTACAAGGAAATGATTGTACTCATCAACAAATAAGTCTGGACAACCCTCAATTGGAAGTGTTTTACTGTGTGATTTACCCTGAATTTCTTTGGCTATTTGCCACATACTTTTATTCTTATTATCAGAATTTCTAATCCTTGACGAGTAATGATCTTTTTTCGCGTTTCTTAATAGATTATCATATTCTTTTTTAGTATTGTCATACAGCTCTTTAAACTGGTTATCATTTTTCGCAAGTACAAGGAGTATATCCAGTTGGCTTTTGCAGTCACGCACATCCTTATCAGAAAAAAAGTTCTGCCTTTTGGATCTTTGTCTAATATGCTTAATCGGAAAGCTTTCGTTGAATATACTAATGAAAATATTTATAAACATTTCCCATTGTTCGTCAACATGCGTTTTATTGCAAGACTAAACAGTATCCCAATCTTGCTCCTGAAGAGAGATAATAAAGTTATCAATATTTTCTTGCGTGAAAAACCTTCGAGATGTATACGATAATTCTGAATGATCTTTAATGCTAAATAACAGAAGCTGAGCCGTGTGGTCAGATGTATGTAGGTCAATAATATCGGTGATACAATTATGTTCACAATTCGTTAATATATTATCTATGCAGCTTCTTTTACCTACCGTTACGCGTGTGTAATCATTGATGAATATACGCATGCCATATGACTGAAGCAGAATTTCTAAGTCTGTCTTAGTGCTGTTTTCGTCTTTAAGTTCAATATTAAAATCCCCAGCTATGAACACAAAATTACCGTTTTTTGTAACTATATCAAGTAATAACTCAAATTGCTGGAAGAATGTAATCAAAGACCCGTTACACGGCCTGTAAAGAGAAACTAGCATGAACTTATTTGAATTTAACGTAACCTGCACAGCTGAGCTTTCAAATTCACCTACAATTGATAAGCTAATGACATTAGTTAAAGATTTGTACTTGATATTTGACTTACAATAGATGGCTGATCCTCCATGTTTTCCATATTCGCGGCAAAAATATGAAGCTAGGTTAAAGTTCGAAATGCCTATTTGCGTCAATTCCTCTTCTGACTTCCAATGTTCGGTGGCACAGATGAAGTGGCATTCAGGATGTTCATATAGAAACTTTTCAATTTTTTCTATGCTGTTTCCTAATGACTGAAAATTCTGGTGTATTAGCCTGATATTTTGTTTCTGCTTGTCTTTGTTGATAATTTTTACATGTGGGTTGACTTGTGGCTGAATCTTTGAATCCACTAGTTTTTTGGCAGCTTGAAAAACTCTTGTTGAGATCCTACATTGTCATTAGTATTATTTTGTCTACGGGGATTATCTAGGAAATGATCACCTCTCTTAAAATTAAAACGATCATAATAGACTCCTCTTGACCAAAAGCCCTGCTCAAACACTTCTTGTTTGTAACGTGGGTTTAAGCCCACCAAGAAGCATCCATTATCTGGTTTTTGATGGTACGTATTTACTTTTTTTATATGGATATCCTTGGAATCAGCCTGCAGCTTATTGACAAGATAGTTTAGTATATTGTCTGCTGCTACAGCATCCTTAACTCTTTTCAAAAATATCCAAGTCTTTCGGTCTTTCCCTATAAAACCAAAATTTTCATCTGCTTTCACCTCTCCTATACCTATGCGGCCAGTTTTGCGTCTGTTTCTTCTGGCATACGTCACCTCCATGAATTCCTCATTGCTCTCCTTTGTGTGATTTCTATCGGATGTTACTGACTGAGTAAGTGATACCTACTTTTTGAGTGTAGGATTCGGTACTACAGGCATAAGACTAGACGGGCTGGTGTGTGGTTTGTGTGGGAAACCTGCATTTCCAATATAAATGTACTTTTCAGCTAGCTTTTGTTGTTCATGAATGATGCTTGATTGACTTCCTTTATGGTTAAACACTTCCGAGAAGCATATAAAAGTATATAAAAAATGTATATATATATATACATTTTTTATATGGAATGGACCTACTTCACGAAAGTATCAACTCACAAGATATAAGATAAATACACTAACTGATTTAATCATATTTTATCATCAATTATGGTATTTACGCAAGCGTTTCTTATGTCCAATATGTCTCGGAAGTAAGTCTGTAATGGGCACATCATGTCTTCAATTTCCATTAATAATAGTATGAGTAGCTTTGTCCTCGGTATCAAAACTGCCAGGCGGAGTGTAGAGTCCCGAAGAAAAATTTTGTTTCATTGAAAAAATGCAACTAATAACCGTCCGTGTTATTATTTGTGCCTTTTGCGGAGCTAGCAATGACGTGTGGCACTGGTTTGCTTCTTTCAGGCAGTTGATACGCCTCAGGCCAATTAAAATTTCCCTGCTGCATATCAGCGTATGGAGTAGTATTTTTGAAGATACCACCATAAAGAAATTTTACCTTTACACTTGATATCTACATATTTAAACATGTAATTTGCATCGACCAGAGCAAAAATACAAAACTAAAATTACCTTTGTAATTGAAAAAATGCTGTATTAGTTGGAGCTTGAATAATTACATGTTTGCCGTCCATGGTAACCATACAGTAAGGAGAATTCCATATACTATTGATTTGCCTTTCCACCATAATCCATTTTTCGGAAGTATTAGGTGACTGAAACAAGAGATTTATTTTAGTTATTGGAAGATAATAAAAACCTTGAAACTCAAGAAGACATTCCAATTCAAGTCCTTAAGTCTCCAAAGCACGCATCGAAGCGCCGTGTTGTTGAGGACCCAAGAATTGCCCATGCCTTGTCGGTTATGGATAACGTTGAAAAGCTGAGAAGAATTAAATACGAGCGAACCAAGATTTCAGTCTATAGGGACATCGATAATTGTAATGTATGATGCCATTATTGGTACTGAGATATATTACAAAACTACAACACAGTCACCGTCTTCTGGAACTTCCATAGACTTGCTGCAAATGCAAACTCAATAGCCATCCCCACAGCGATAGCAAACACTCAGAGATTCTCAGTTACTTACTTACTTAACTGTACCTTTCAACACGGATATCAGCGCCTTACACACCTCAGGTACAATCCGAGCAATTAGTTCTTTTGGAACTTTGCATAAATATATCAGACTTTCGAAGAAATCCCCAGTTGCGAGATGTCTTAATGTATTTTCAAGCTATATTGTAGCAACGCCTTATTTTCTGTAGGTTGTGTCTTATCTAGCAATAACAGGACCAATTGCATTGATCAGCACAAAATTTTCGCGTGAAGTTTTTGAATCCACCCAAAGGGATCTAGTTTCAAATAATTATCTGTTTGTTACTTCATTACGGCGTTGCAGGAAGAGTCTCATCCAACAACGTGGTTTTGCTCTTTGTTTCCTTATAAGCAACCTACAAACTATGACATACGATACAGCACAAATCAACACGTCTTCCTGCTCGTCCATGTTCACAACTAAAGACTGGGTGCTCTCGAGGTGCTCATGTCCGTGTACCAAATGTGATCTACTGTATGCTTACAAAAGATACGCACAGTTTGTCGATGGACACAGAGATTCAGTGCATTTGAAGCCCAATAGGCACACTATTGTTCCTGCACAAAGTGTTTGAGAACAAATGTACCTCACACTATTTTGGTGGCATATGTACTTTATACTCATATTTCAACAAGTCTCATCAAAATCGAAGCTTATGATTAACGGTTTCAAATATAACGACCGATAAACTGACAAAAATCAATAGTTATACCCACAGATAAACGCGTATGAGTCAAATCGCCATTTATGTTGTGTACCTTAAAAAGGTACAAAACACTTTTATTTTAATTTCTAACACTATTCCTAGGAACATGTCTAACTTTATAAGCAAAGTGATAGTATTATAAATAAAATAATAAAAAATATGTACGAATCCCACATTAACGGATCAGATCGGAATGCCAAATTGTAAATAAAGTACATACAACAGACGCTCTTTGCTTGAATGAACACAGCAAGTGAAGGGAGATATATAAAGCAACCGCGATCGATGATATACTGTTCAGTAAGTAGTGTAACAAGTGCATTTCTACTTTGCGATTATGGAACTGGTATGATTTTTTTCGTTGGTCAATGCTTCGCGCTTGCCTTTGCGACTTTGGGATTATTGCTTGGTGCCCCAGTTTTTGCATAGTGGAACACTGCATCCTTTAGACTTATTGTGGAATCTTTTGTTAGTTTTTGTGCTGACAATGTTGTAGTGACGGATTATATTCTCCATGAAGGAAGCGCTATGTTTGAGTATTTATTACTGAATGTAATCTTAAGTGACGTTTTAGCCATGTAAGAAGCTTTTCAAAGCCACATATTTCATAAACAAACTTACTGATCAATTTTCAAATATTGTTGGAACAATTATAGCTTACATACATATATTTTCAACAAATTATCAAATAACAATGTTCGGGTAACACATAGATAGATAATTTGTATTAAAAAATATAAATTACATTGCAACATTGAAAAAATGAATTAAATAATTAGTTCTCTAGAATATATATATATATATATATATATATATATATTATATATATATATATATATATATATATTATATCCACTAACTGTGAAATGGCAAAAGTAGTGACTGAATATAGTCCAGTTGACAGCAATATGATGTTCTCAGAGATTGCAGTCGAACATTTAAACATACCACTTTGGAACTAATCACAACGTAACCACAACAAACAAAAAAATTACGTCACTAGTTAAAATATACAACTAAAACTTACTAATTTAAACATTTTTTCCTGTTTATACTAAGATAATTTTTTCTGGAACATGTGCAGCAACACCGTAAACGAAATATAGAAAGATCAGTGGGTATACAGGTTAATGTGAAATGGCAATGAACGGATACAGAAAGCCTAAATTATTATAAAGATGGTGGAGTTTTGGCTAAGAGAAATTAGACATTCAATGTTTGGAATAGCTTAGGAGAAAGAGGAGCTAGATGGAACTCGGAATACATAAATTACTTGACTATTAGATACTATTTTTTATCAACATATCATGAATGTATCAAATATTAGGGATTTTTTTATTATCATTTCAATTGCACGAGATAAAGATTGACAATTAATAGAGTTCAGTCAATAAAATGGCTAGAGAGAATCTTTTTTTTCTTAAAACATGGATGAACAACCGAAAAGAGAGTAACACGATAGAATGATCATTCTGGGCAAAGAAACGATTGATAATTATTTATGAGTAATTCTCAGTTATTTAATTACTGGACACACTATGCGACCTCACTGATTATGTATTACCATTAAAAGTGAGAGGAGGGGTGGTTCGCCTCAGAAAATCTCAGTTAAGTATGGTAAGGATTATTATTTAATTATAATTTTTTTGTTTTTGTAGTTAGTCATGAGCATCCATCTTCTGGGATATATATATATATATATATATATATATATATATATATATATATATATATAGCCCAGAAGATGGATGCATAGTCATCCGAAAGCTTGGATTAGAAAGATTAAAGAATACACACTGCAATTATTGCCGCTTCCTAGTGACACATCATTTTGTTTCCTAACTAGTCGGCAAAAGACTAAAAGACTGCTTCAAAAAAAAAAATGTGCTGAATTATTATTTTTCGTTGTCGTTCTCGAATTACAATTACTTGTAGTAGCAATTTTTTTCCAGCTTGTTATGCACGAATTCTAAAGCAAAGTCCCTGAATACGGTCCTTTACTCCCATCCCATCTTCTGGCGCAGTCGACCTCAGCAATTCAACTGATGCAATATGATGGTGCACAAAATATTTTATCATTGCTAAGCGACCAATCCTCGATTATTACTGGCCTTGAGATTCACTCGGATGTAGCTGCTCTTCTCTCTGGTTTTCTCCTTAACGGAGTTAAAGTTAAAGAGTCCCTATATTGCCCCTATAGATTCTTGGTTTCAAAACCTGATGGTTTATTCAGATTTGTTTTAACCCTCGAGGTTTTCTACATTATAGCATTTGCTGAATTATTATTTTATGTTCATTATTATGTAGATGGAATAATTATAGTCACGGGAAGTTAGACATTTAATGTTGGAAAAAACTTACGATAAAGAAGAGTCGAAATACATGAATTAATTGAGTTTTATTGTTTTCTATCAAGATACTATGAATGTATCAAATAGTAGGAATTTATTTCATTTTTTATTACTATTGAAATTGCAGTAAGTAAAGGATAAGTATAGTTCATTTGTTCTCTTTTATTCTTTAGAGTTTGTTTGTTTTTTATTTTATTTTTCATATTGCTTATATAGTTGATTTGTAAAACTTTGTAAACATTTCCTGTAATTGGGTCCATTTGTACCTGTTGGAAATGACTAAATATCGATCTATCTATAACAATTAATTGAGTTAGGTTGATAGAATGGGAGGAGAAACATTTTATTTTCCTAAACCATGGATTAACCGAATATAGATGGACATGCGGATGATCATTCTGGGCAAAAAAGGGATAAGAAACTATTGATAAGGACGAATGATTATTCATTATTTCGTTATTGGACATACAATGTGACCTTATTGATTATGGATGACCATTGAAAGTAAAATTGGGAGAGGAGGATAACCTCAGAAAATTAGTTGGTAGAGTTCAGTACGGTATAGGTTATTATTTATTATTTTCTGTTTTTGTAGTTATTCATGAGAATTGTGACTAAAAGTTGTTAGTTCATCATTCCTACTATTTGACAATATTTTTCGCTGTTTAGTAGATAGGAGTAAATTGAGTCATTAAATTTCTGTTTTTGCATTCTGTCAGATAAATCCTATATCTCTATTGCATGTTTAAAAAAATAGACATCAAACAACTCAGTGTAATTTACTCCTGGTTGAATTCGTACAACAACAGGTGTTATCAATAAAGGAGGTGACTCAAGTTGTAGACATAGACCCAATTGTTCTCCACAGCTAGACCGTCAGGCTATACACAAAACGCATTAAAATTAATGGTTAAATTATTGAAATATGTATTCGACTTGCCATTACTTTATGAGAAGCAGAACATTAACACTCTTCAGATAGATCTCTCTCGCTTACAAACTGTTGGCAGCATGCTAAGCGCCAGCTTCATGTTACTAAAGTTCTCACAGTATATACATCTCTACAATAATACTGTAATAAGATACTACACTGAAAAGTTCCATCTATCGGGAGGATTTAGGTTTACAGCAAATATAAGAATTATTGTTAGGAAAACGCTTCTAATATTTACATAAATTTTATATACGCCGCTGTTTGTTTCTTGTATTGAAAGAGTGTTTTAACAGGGAAAAGGCAGTCGTGTATGAAAATAAAGTTTAAGGATATATTAAATGGGTATTTTCATAACATTGAATTAATCTCTATTTTCTATGCTAAAAATGGAACACAATAAGGAAATGTGATACTTCATTGAATTAGTGTAGTGTAGTGAGTAATTTAACTTTGATTTGCAAGGTTGTGATTGACTTCTTTGACTTTCTTCTTTTTGACTTCTTTAACTTGCTTTATACCTAATTTTCTCTATTTCTCCATCTTCCATACTCAATGTATAACTTTTTTTCCCTCCTAGTGGCTGTTGCTGTTGCTGTTGTTTTTTCTGTCTTTTATATTTGTAATGAGTGATTTGTAGTTTAGTTTTTACTTTAGTTTAAGTATGAGGCTGCAATGTAAATCAGCAATGTGTTGTTAGCAGTCTCTTTTGCGGTAAAAAATGCAAAACTAATAAATGAATAAATAAATAAATATGAATATGGTAGGTCAGGATAAAGTGAAATAATGTTTTTCATTTATTTATTGTTTTTCTCAGTTTGTGATTCTATACACAAATAAACTATTATTATTATTTAATATTAATTCAATACAATAACTTTATGAAGAAAATGAATCAAGTAAAGGTTGCGTATGATTGTCGTTCTCCAAAATGGACAAAATGTCTCCTAGAGTTGGTGTATCATCTATATACCTAATTATTACTCAAACCAGCCATCATTATTATGATGATTGATATCACCATTATATGAAGATGTACGTGCCGGGCTACGATACACCGGGGGCAGAGTTGCACCTAACTATCAGTAAGTCCGCACATCCTGCGGAGTGAACCAATAATGACTACTTTTTGCATCCTTCCAGCTAAGATGTTTTTTGATGCACTGGCATGCCGGTATAGACTTTAGAGCAGAGATCACCGTATTCGTTATCCCACTTAGGGACCTTATAACCATAACTGGCAGACTCAAAGTATGATCAGGCCGAAGCTATCTCAGAAGGTCTTGGTTATTGGTCCATTTCTCCTCCTCCTTCAGATAGATGATCTCTTTGGCAGTTGCGGAGAATTTAATCACGAACGTCTTCTCTTGTTGGTAGTCGAATATTATCATAATTAAAAAGGAAAAGAAAAAGATTTGTGGCACGGGCTCCGATAAACCGGAGCTCTAGTCGCACCGTGAAGCTATCACTGGCCCCGCAAATCGTGGGCCCTAAACAGATGAGGGGAGCCGAGGATGACCGCTTTCTAGATCTTTCCGGTCAAGATGTTTGCCGATTCACTGGCATGCTCGTATAGATTTTAAAGCAGAGAGCAGCATATTTCGCATTAAACCAAAGGATCCAATTACTATAATTATCAGACTAACAGTTTGGTCTGGCCCAAAGCTGTGAAGCCAGCTATATATATACCTTCAGTTAAGTTCTGTACGTCTATTATCAGACTAACAGTTTGGTCTGGCCCAAGGCTGTGAAGCCAGCTGCATACCTCCTGGTGCTTGGGCAGTTTCTCCTCCTCCTCCAGAATGATGTTTATCGCGGAAGAGGCCAAGAACTCAATAACGAATGCCATTTTTTGTTAATAGTCGAATACTATTATTATTTAAAAGTGAAAGAAAAAGGTGTGAAGCCTAAGCTGCGATACACAGGCCCACTGCTCATTCTTCAATTGATCTACGTTTCTGCTCAAAGCATCTGTTAATTCTTCAAAGTGTTCTGATAATTTACCTATATATATATATATATATATATATATATATATATATATATATATATACCTTCAGTTCAGTTCTGTACGTCTACTGATACCGAACGGACGTGTTTACCTGAGTGGTTATAAAAAGTGCCCGTTAGCTCAGTGACAATATAAAAAGTGAGAGTGGAAACACAAACTGTGTTTGTGCTAAGGGATAGTGCAGAATGACTAACGATAATGACCCCCCCCCCTCCGATGAGGGGGGTTCAAATAGCACCCACGATGCGGATATGTCAGATGCCAATTCGCCCAGCAGCGATGCAGTGACAGTGTCAGGGAATAGCGCTCCAAAAAAGAGTGAGGTTTTTAATCTACAAAAACCGCGACAATACTCCGACATTGTTTATGTTTTTATTGAAAAAAACTGATGGTCATAATATTGGTACATTACATCCGATGGCGCTAGGACATATCCTGCACAAAAAACCTAATATTCCGAATATAACGAGAATAGATAAAGTAGTGAAAAATAGAATAAGAGTTTATCTTAAAACTATAAAAGATACTAATCGTTTGGTTGATAATCAACAGTTGCATGTAAAAGCCCAGGGCATTCATACCGAATCATTTACTGATGAGAAAAGGGGTTGTAAAGTACGTTGATACCTATTTTGATGAAGGATATCTTCTTAGTAATTTTTTATCATCGGTAACGATATCCGGGATTCGAAAAATCAAACGTAGTACGGAAAGGGAAGGCAAACTCACACTCATTCTGAGACAGACAGTAATTGTATTATTGGAAGGCAATATACTACCGGATTACATCTATTTAAACAGTGTAGCTTGCAAGGTAGAACCTTATATACACAGAGTAACGCAATGCTAACAGCGTTTGAAGTATGTGCTTGTAGGCAAACAGTGCCGTAGTACCACCACCCTATGCAGTAACTGTGGTAGAAATAAGGATTCAGATCATCATTGTCGGGATCCCCAAGACAGTTGTTGTAATTTCTGCAAGAGCAACAACCACAAATCCATATCTAAAAATTGCCCAATATATGCCAAACAATAAAAAATTAAAATAATATGGCAGAAGAAAATCTCACTTTTTTCTAGCAATACCTCAACAAAACATTTCTTTTACTGGTGTAACCAGCACCAGTAATAAGTTCCAGGTATTAGGACAATTATCTAAAGAAAATTTCCCTCCCTTGAAAACTCGTGCACATACAAGAAACCGAAACTTAACCACCAGTATAACTTCAAGCAGCTAAGCTAGACCCAATCCAGTCAATACAGGAAATAATTCGCAGCAGGAAAGAGCCACCAAAAAAAAGGAAAGCCGGCTCACCAATAAATACAGCTACAACGCCCCCATTATTCCCATTTTCTTTCGGACCTAGTCAACCATTGCCTCCTAACAAAAAACTAACGACGACTTCCTCAACATGTTTTTCAATGTATTTCAGCAAGTCTTAAATAATGCAACATCGTTTGATGAACTAGCTACTATTAACCTAGAGTATGTACGAGATATATTCAAAGAATATCAGACAATTAACACCCATATTCGAGAAAATGAATCGTACAATAAATATTATGCAGTGGAACGCACGTTCAGCGGTTTCTAACAAGCACAGTTTGTTAAGATTTCTACAAGAATTAGATATAGATATAGCTTTAATTTCAGACTTGTTCGACCAAACAGAAACATACGTTTCTCAGGATACTCAAGCATCAGAAGAGGTAGAGAAGATGGAACGCGATGGGTGTCGCGGTTTTAATAAAAAATAATTTAAAATTTAAAGAAATAACAATCTCCAACTTACATTCTGATCTACAAATCTGTGGAACAAACATATCATTGGCAAACAAAGAGCTGTCTTTCTTTGTAGTTTGCATACCACCAAATTTAAGATTATCTCATAATGAAATTAAAAAAGTATTTGAAATAAAAAACCAAGGTATTATTATAGGAGGAGACTTCAACGCACATCATGATTTATCGGGATCTTATAAAATAAACGCATGGGGAAGAGATGTTGTGGAGGCATTGGATGCAACTGACATTGTACTACTAAATGATGATGATCTTGTTGCAGTTGAATATAGAGGATACAGAAAGGAATATTATCTCCAACCCAAGCAGAAAGTGGAATACGCAAAGAGCGGAATGGAACAAGTATATAGAAGTTGCGAGCAGATACTTCGCAGAACACCCACAGTTAGAAACAGTGTCTCAAAAATATGCTTTCCTTATAAACGGCATCAACGAATCTACCCATACTGCGATACCTCAATATAAACCCCAACAAAGAAAGAAAAAACCTCCACCACCATGGTAGGATTCGGGATGCGAAGCTACCATCTTGAAAAGAAAACAAGCAATTAAAGCATACAAACAAGAAAGTACACTGGAAAATTTTCCAGTGTCCTTGTAATAAAGAAAACGCCCGAACAAAAATTTTTTTAAAACAATAGGCACAATTACAGTGGAAACATTTTTGTAATAACTTGAATAAAAGTACACCCAGTTGTGAAATATGGTCACAAGCAAAAAAAATGCAACGCATTTTCATAGAGCATCAAAGGAGCTGCAACACTGACTGGTAATATAATTTTTTGGAAAATATCACCACATCTGCTGCTTACCAGGAT
The DNA here is from genome assembly GCA_949316355.1 of Bruchidius siliquastri. Lineage (NCBI taxonomy): Eukaryota > Metazoa > Arthropoda > Insecta > Coleoptera > Chrysomelidae > Bruchidius > Bruchidius siliquastri. The sequence continues at coordinate 25,220,985 of OX438529.1, forward strand.
CACTCGGAATATTTCTGGGAACAATATCACGAAAATGATGATATTTTCGGTCATCACATTACTGCAACTGAATTGGAATATGTTCTGAAAAATAACTCGGCCCCAGCAAAATACAATGTTACATATTCTATGCTTTGGTATCTACCACATATCGCAAATAAATTCTTGTTAGGTATTTTCAACGAAGTGTGGATAAGAAATGAGGATATTCATGACTCGAGACAAATCGCTATTCCAATACTAAAAGCGGGCAAAAACCCTGAAATTGCAGATTCATAGAGGCCTATATCACTTCTTCCCTGTATATATAAAACTCTAGAAAGAATCATCAAACACAGACTGGAATGGTATCTTTATTCTAGAGACCTACTACAACCATCGCAGTTCGGATTTAAAGAAGTATATTGATGCGGTTTCGTACCTAGTAACAGATATACAAATTTGACTTTCTGAAAACGGATATTTGGGAGCCGCTCTCTTGGACGTTAAAGGTGCTTATGATTGTGTGGACTTACTATTACTGAGAGATAAATTAAACAGTATTGGCATCCTAGCTAATACTGACAATACACTTATTAAATTTTTCCTTGATAGAATTGTATTTGTAAGGTCCAAAGGTGGATTATTAATTGGACCCCGAAAAATCTCTGTAGACTACTGCAAGACTCAGTGTTATCGCCTATACTGTTCAACATTTATACAAGGGACATTCATGTGAGTGTGAATTGTCACATTGTACAGTATACCGATGATTTTGCAGTATATGCGAAAGGCAAAAAACAAAAGGAGTGTATAGAAACGTTGTCAGCTGGTGTGTCAAACATTACCCATCAAATGAACTCCCTAGGATTCACATTGTCGACACAAAAATCCACAGTGGTTGTTTTTACAAGGCATAACCTTCAGCCAAATAATAACGTGAATATCAATGGAACCTTCCCTGTCACCAGATCCATAACCTACCTCGGTATTACCTTGGATAAAAAGTTATCGTGGCAGCCGTATATCGAAAATATCATTCAAAAGTGTACAGAAGGACTCAACTTTCTGAAAATGATTCGGCGTACATGGTGGGGAGCAGATCCTGGGACAGCTTTAATGTTTTATCATATATCCGATCCATCATCGATTATGAGTGCACGTTGTACGGATCCGCCAGTAATAATCTACTGTGACGATTGGATACGCTACAAAAGACCGCGTTATGACTATGCTTAGGAGCAATGAGGTCCACCCCAATTCAGCTCTTGAGAGTAGAAGGTTTGGAACCACCTATACAACTAAGGAGACAAATATTGGCGAAAAAACAAATTTTCAAGTCAGAAACAAAGCAAGACCATATAATAAAAAACAAATTCTTTAAACACCTATGACCTTACTGATAAATATTGGCAAAAAAGACAATCCCCTCCCCTTTGTGATGAATTTAGGAAAACCAGGGCAGATATCGAAAACTACATAAATCTGAAACCTCACAAGATTTTTTCATGTCAATGGATAAACACAACCTTATCATCCCTGACTATGATATAAATGTACCTGCTGTCGGAGAAAAACGCCTCAAGGAAATATTGGCTCATTATTCAGGATACACAAATATATTCACTGATGCATCCAAGAGTAGAGAAGGGACAGGTTGTGCATTTTACGTTCATCCTATCGGACACGCCTCAAAATTCAAATTGAACAAGCATACCTCGATATTCGCAGCTGAAGCTTTAGGCATCCTCAAGGCATTGGAGCACATAGAATGCAAGATGATTGCCAGAGTAATTATTTTATCAGACAGCTTGTCAGTCCTTCAGAGTATTTCTAATCCCATAGACATAAATAGCCTGTATAGTAATCCATATACTCGTATTATAAAAATCAAACAGTACTTAAATAAGCTGGATGAGCAAAACTATAAGATAAAATTGATATGGGTGAAAGCTCGTGTCGGCATTAAATATAATGAAATAGTTGATGAATTAACCAAATACAGTATATTATTCGGAGAAAACCTTAATCATAACCTTCCTATTGATGAATTCATAAATATGCAGAAAAAACAATTAAAATTTGATTGGGCAGATATATGGGAAAATATAAAATAACTCATTTGAATAGATATGTACTAGTACAACCAGAAATCCCTAGGACCTTCTGGTTCAGTGACTACAAGTATAGTAGGAAAAGTGACGACACTTATAAGGTTAAAATTTGGACATGCTTGCTACCCGGTACACTTACATCGGTTCGGCGTCGTGGACACGGAATTATGCACATGTTGCAATGAAGTCGGAAATCTAGAACACATATTTTTTCGATGCCAAAGAATACAGAATCAGTAAAGCTAATTAAAAAAAATCATCGACTTGAAGGTACAGGCACCCTTCAACATAATGCACTTAATATCATTGCGTAGAAAAGACATCTACGACAGCTTATTAGAATTCATACACTCTACTAGGCTCAATCTATGAGCAGCTTCTAGTCCGTTGTTCTATCCTTACTTGTTATTACACCTACCTATCCGTGGTCTATCTGTTTGTGTAAACTAAGTCGCCCTGAACGACCCCTGTGGCGTGAAGAATGTAACCCTGTCAAATACCTTTATATCCTGTTCCTATCTTTGTGCGATAGCAAAAAACAAATCCATAGTTGACTGATGTGTCAGCACCAATCATAAACATTTAGTGGCTGGCTGCATGAACGGTGTGTTCTAATACCAAAAAAATACCATTAGTCCATCTCTCAACTTATCCTGTTGTACCTGCAATTGTGTAGCTAGTTTGACTTCTACTTGGTCCTGTTGTACGCCAATTATGCGACTAATTTTCCTACACTTATTTCTTTATACTAATAACACAACAACTTCTACGCTAAATTACGACGAGAGCAATAATTAGCAACAATTAAATTTATTTTGAAAATTGTCTACAGCTTCATGTACTTCAGTTATATGTATAATACGTGAGTTAGGTCTAGAAGCTAACAAATATTCTTTGTGGAACCGGTCCCACAGTGCCCACACTCGATTTGACCCGCAGAGTTGTTTGGTGTTCGATACATATATATAGTTAAAACTCTACTATTGCAAATATTATGTCATCTAAAAAATGACACTTTTCTCTGCCCCTGGGATATATAATCTAAAAAGTTCACTTTTCACACATTTTGTCCGGGATTTGAATGTTCAGTGCATTTATAGGACTGTTATTTTAAGCCTGAGCTGAATAATTTACATGATTTGGAATTGTTTACATATGTACATATTTATAATTATATTATTTACATTTGAATTTACATCAAAACAATTCTAGTAGAATATATCTATGAATAATGTTTCCTATTTTTCCATTTGAATTTTATTGCGGAATATTAGTGGTCAGTTGACTTTTCTTCACTGAAAAGCTAGAAAATTTATTGGCTTGTTCTTTTGATCTGCAGGATATTTCCAAATTTGCTGTCGTTATCGTCAGTTTTTGTATTATTTGCTCATTTGTTTCTCTACTGGCCGCATTCATAATTATCTTCAAGAACTTGTTTTCTAATTACTGGATCCATAAAGTAGTAATCACATGTTTGTATATTAATAACTTGACACACATGTGCAATTTACTAGTTAGGCGTCTAAGCAGATACAGGGTCCTCAATATTCCGGTTGCTTTGATTCGGAGTTGCGTAATGTGGTTCTGAAACGTCAGTCTATTATTTATTGTAATTCCCAAATATCCAACAGTTTTGCTTGAAGTTTCTTGTTACTCACGCACAATGACCTGAAAATCTTGATTTTACATCTAGCAAAGTTGATGGTGCCGTACATAACTTCAGTTTTTTCTGGATTAATTGACATTTCATTTTGTTCGAAATGCATGCGACCTGTGTCATCCGCGTACACTGTATTGGTTCTCTTCGAATTTTGGCAAGTCGGCTAATGTACATAGTAAAACCACCGGAGATAGTGATGATCCCTGATAGACTCCAGCTTGCATTATGAAGTTTACATAGTTATTCTTGTTAATCCCCACAGAAAATCTTGTTGAGGATAAATATGAGTCGCTCAAGTTTACTAAAAATTAGGGAGACCCAATTTTTCTAATAGCTCGTCAATCCAAACCTTCTCAAATGCGTTTACTAGTCAAACAAGCCATAACCGTGCTCTTGCCATCACTAAATCCTTCTTTGATGTGGTGCATAATTCTTGCTATTCGACCCATTGTCCCATGACTAGATCGAAATTCTAATAGTTCGTCTGGAAACATTTTAAGTTTCCTCATTAAGAAGGATGTTTAAAATGACATGGTCAATTGCTTTTGCGAAGCTGCTTGATAAGATCATAACGTTTATGATGTAAACTGCGTCATATAGGACAGATATTTTAAATTTTAAAGTTACCTTATCTGTGCCGCCTTCTCCCGGAGATTTATTGTTGGCAAGCCAAATAATTTCATCATTATTATTTTTAATATGCTGATTTGCTCGAGATTGGCAGACATTTTGGGTGGTTCTATAATATTTCAGAGATTTATCGGATTACGCTACAATCCGTATGTGGATAATAAAATAAATGATTAATAATAATTTGAAAAATTAGAAAGAAATATTTTACGCCAATGGGGTTCGAACCTACAACGTGTCCTGCATTCTAGGCAGGCGCTTAACGTGGGGCCATGACAAACTGGTCAGACAGATGGCAAATACGCTATGAAAGGTACATCTCCCCGGGAAAATCTTCTTCCTAATTTTCTAACCTGTACAGCTCGATATTTGATTAGACATTTAGTTCCAGAGGCTGATACTATCTTCGGCATAACCGGCATGATTCCATCAAGTTGAGACGAGTGCGGAAGTCTGCCGCCTCCAGAAAATACTATTACGGAGTTTTATCGGATTCCTCTGCAATCCGTAAGTGGACAACTAATAATAATTACAAAAAACTGAAATTAAAATTTATGGCCAGTGGAGTCGAACCCCCAACCTTCTACATTCTGGCGGCAGATTTCCGCACTCGGAACGAAAATCCTAAGTTTCATCATGAGTTTCATCTATCAATTTTATAGTAACAGTACGGTTTCGATTTATATTTAAATTATAGTCGGACTGTCAGATTAGGCTGTTTACAAAGGCTACTGGTCAACTAGCTGACTAGGTCCTATCACAAATACAATACTAGAATTCTCAAAGCTAGTATTCTACTTATAAAATCTGGTCATTCCTCTATTAAATTATTCTTTTTAAGGAAAATAATCTTTGCCCACTGCATTTGCACTAAGGTTAAGCGAAAAAACCATAAATGCCACCGTCCAAATGACCTTAAGATATTTAATATCATGAACATTTTATTGTTAAGCCATTTTAAGCCCTAAGATTTTCTATTCCTTAACATTCTAATAATATATTTTAAAATATAAAGATATTTCAAGAGTAAGTTAACGTATATAAGTATACTCAAGAATATTTTTGAAATCATAGTACTGTATTGATAAAAGTTCAGTTTGAAAGTAGTCACCAAATATGTGCCCTAAAATGCAAGAAAAAAAGAAACACACACACAAAAAACGTCTTTTATTTGTGAATCATTGAATTTTAATTACACAGATTCATTATAATGAACATTTCATAGTTCAAAATAAATCACAAAGGAAAAACACAATCACATCATTACAGCAGGACACGAGAAGGAAGACGTGAAATTTATACCTATTTCGAATCAAATTCACATATTTTTATTCACTATCGCATACAAATGTTTGGTCACTTTAGCAGCGTAAAGTCCATTTTATAATTTTCTATGTATTTCTATTATAACAGCATCATAGTGAGATGACATTAATGTATCACAGTGATTAGTTATTCCATGCAACAGGGATGCTCATTTGATCTTCTTATATTATAGCTCAATGGTAGAGAGAGAATGTCGCGGCGTGCTCATCGTAGAAGCAACTTTTATGACTATATTTGATGGGATTCCGGATTACGATTGACCCCTTTCGGGGGAGGGGAAGGGCAGTTTCACAAGTGATAATCTTGATAGTTGTTAATACGTATTATTCAAAAGTTTGATTTCGGACTTCCATTGTCTATAAAATTTTTATACTCAAAAATTTTATAAACAATGAAAGTCCGAAATCAAACTTTCGAAAAATACACCTTGTCTACAAGAGTCTGCCAGCATGCCAACTTACAATTAATAGCCATTTTTTTCAACAATTCAATTTAGCTGAATTCTCCTTCTGTCTCTAGTTCACATGCCTGCAAATCAAGAACCTCTTGAGATATCTTAACATTTCTTCACATTGTGAAAATTCAATTTTCAAGTAATCACATTTGTTGGTCCGTTTGTTTGTTGTATCTGGCAGGCAGCAGTCTCAAATTTTCTGTTTAGTGTATCTTCATCCACGACATGTACCTCACGCAGTCGACTGAACCTGTTGTTCAACAGGTGTTACCGGCTCTCCATAGTCTAAATATAAATCACGTGTAGGAATGGAATCAATCATTATCGTTAGTTAAACCTTGAAACAAGGTAAACCTACTTTTTACTATATCCAATTATAGTCGGTGCCTTTTACCTAATATAAAACATGTTCACTTGTTCCACATACTTCGATACTAGCATGATTCATAAAATATCAGTGTAGTAAAAGTATATTAAAAAAGTTTAATTGCTACCGTTCCATTTAACTTACGACGAGTAATTAAATTGCTGCACAGAATTATCGTTACAAGCTAATTTTTCAGCCAACTTTGATAGTTTGTTATTCCTATATGAAATAGTGAACAGAATTAATAAAGCGCGTCAGATCTCGAAAGATATTTACATCGTCTTTCGAGTCAAAATCTTCTTATGTTTTGAGAAGGAGCTTTATTACAGGGTATAACACAAAGTCATGCATTTTGAAAGAACGTCACTGGCTCCGCACTTTGTAAAAAGACAACGGTAATATTTTTTGGACATAAAGTTTAACAGATATTGACCATACCTCTGGACGTTGTTGGGATTTTGGGATTATCTACTATGGTTTCCAAAAAAAAATCTAAATTTTTTATTTTCCCGCTATAAATCAATTTTCTCTGCTTAATTAAGAGCACTAATTTATTTAATGTTCGCTAACTTGATAGCTTCTATCCTTCTGCTCCTGAAATAAAAAACCCTAAAAACATGTACAATGGTTCATTTATGAACTTAAACCAACTGTAAAATCAGTTCTCTGTTCACCATAATAATTCATAATCAAATAAAACACCAGATGTTTTAAGAAAATTTATAGTTAGCATCAGGGTGCATTACCTATATGTCATCAAAATATGTAATGCTTAGCTAAAAAAAATACTCTGTGTTGATATGACCTGTGATTTTTTGCTCATATTCGAGTATTCCCTCAATGTAGATCAATTAAATGTTACCAAACCTAAGAGGGCTTTCAGGTACCTACATTCCTAATATATCTGGTATGACATTTCAGATCTATTGTCCTGAATTACTGCATTTCTGATAACTATTGTCAGGTGATTAGCATTGACATTCAGGGAATAAAATTAAAAAACACGATATCTTAGGCATTTCTCTGAGGAGAATATGGATAATTTTCGCCTAAACGTATCTAATCGTGGATAGATTTATACAAAGGAATTTCTACAGAACAGGCTTTTGAAAATTTCCGTAACATTCTTATTTATTATTTTAACTAAAGTAAATTTGTTTTTACACCTAAACTGGTTAACTTGAGACATTGTGTTCATTGTATCACACTTTGACTAAGAAGGATGATAAGAATAGTGGAATCAGTAGAAATTCAACTGAATCATACAACAGAGAACAACTGAAAAAAACCAGGAGGGAGAATATCGATCGGAAAATCTGTGAAGTTAATAATAGATCTAAATGCATGTGGAAAATAATAAACAATATCCAAAAGAAAAAGTCTTATAAAACCATTATATTATCTCCGACAATGGTGAGGAAGCTCATGTTCATATTGTAGCAACCAAATTCAATGAATAATTTGCCATTAAGAAAATATAACCTAAACCATGGCATTTACACATAATACAGATGTATGTCCTGATTCGCAGTATTCGTCATCAGTCTCAGAAATTACGTATTACCAAATTTCTGCATAAAAAAATCCAAATTGGAATTGTTATTTAATTAACATGTGAGAACGAGGATTTTTTCCAGGCTGTTTGAAACTTTAAAACTATCATTAGTAACACCAATTCCTAAAAGAAATGATCTTAGCGGTTATGCTAATTATAGAGGTAAAAACCTCTTATCAAGTATTTCTGAGAATTTTGAGCTAAATATGAAAGAACTTTGCCTTTGCTTGGAGTATAGGGCCATTTTTTGTTTTTAATATATGCAAATGATATAGCTTTATTTTTGAACAATATGTTTCCGGAATGGAAAATAATATGGTATCCAAATGATCAATATTTTGATGAACAGTTCTGTCTCTCAAGACTCAATTAATTTATAATGAAGCAATAAAATGGTCTGTAAAAAACGGTCTCATACCAAACTACATACAGAAAAAAATATGTGATGAAGTTTTTACTTAGAGATGAGCAACATACTTTTAGTATTCAGCATAATAAAGATCTGATAATTCAGGCATCTCGCTCTGTTGAAGTGCTGGTATAACCATTGATCGCAAACTGATTTGGAAGCCTCTTGTGGAATCGTTGTTATGGTAATCCATTTTTAACAAGTCATTGCAGCAAGCACATTTTAACAACTCTGTACAACTCAAGCTCTAGTTGTCATGTGGAGCTGGAGATGTAGCTCGTCTATTGATAGAGTGTTCATACTTAAATATGCTCTTAGGATCATAGAAAATGTGCACTGGTATCACTATTGCAGACATCCTTTTAAAGCGTTAATGATGCTAGGTCCACGTTTAGTACTTTTAACCCATAATTGCCATTATCAAATATGATATGCTGATAACTTATAATAGGTTTTATTCTTTTTCTTTTCAGATGTTGACATATTTTACAGTTATTTTCATCTTTAGTAAGTCAGGATGCATAGCCCAGTTTACATTAAACTCGAAAGGTCTACAGATTGGAGGTGTTGATGTAGACACATATGGTAAGTATCTTTACTGACTTGATATTTTCATAATATGTGTGTTCTCAAATAGGCAACAGATATCAAACATGCTTTGCAGAGGGGAAATACCTACCTAAAAATTTCATGATTACACTTTCGCTATACTGCTCCGTTTGACCTTGCTCAAAAAAACAAATCGAATACATCATCTACTGAGTAATCATGACACTACTATCGGTGGGAATAAACACACAGTGGGGGAGGGGATCGAGGAGATTCTTTATCTCAACATTCATTTCCAAACCAGTAGGCAACCATTTTCTCAGCTTAGGTTAAATTTCATCAACACACCGCTATTCTAAGCCAATGAGCTTTAGCAACAGACAATTCATTATTTTAAGCCAATCGGCTTACAACAAATACTATGACCAGTGACACGGAAGGAAGTTAGAAACCAATGATCAATTACTATGCACAACAAAACATTCTAGATAATTGATGTCAGTATTGAAACGTTCGAGACTTGTAGACATTCGGAAATTTGCTCAAAATGGTGAAAAATCAGTGCGGCAATCTATTTTATCATTCTCAAAATACAGTTCTCATTTCATATGTTGGTGCCAATATTTTTATACGGTAAAAATGTATCTCAGTTATTTTCTTCCTACAATACACGACTCATTTTCACACACACACACAGATATATACATATATATATACCGACCAGTTAGGAAACAAGATTGTATTATCACTGGGAAACGGCAATAATTGTAAGGTGTACTCTTTAAACTTTTAAATCCAAGCTTTCGGATGGCTATGCATCAATCTTCAGGGCTTCAATGAGTAAATACATATGCGACAGTTGTGAGAACAGAAAAACAACATATATGACTTACATAAGTTATTGAGGTTGTTGCTAATGATGTTATGTAATGGACAACATGGAACATGTCATGTAAGATGTAAGGATTAACACATTATTAGTCATTGTATAACAAAAACACAGATTAAAATTGATTAATTGTTGAAAACTATTACGGACTGAAACATGATGAGTTCTTCTTGCCTGTTTGCCGGAAGAACATATCTGTCACATACGTGAATTGTCAATTAGCAGCGAAACAGGATGGAATATGGAAATTGAGAGATGTTCAAAGAGAAACGAGTTATAGCCCAGAAAACGTGGTCATGATTTGTTGAGTTTAACTTAACCTAGATGTCATATTTGACGTGATATGCAGCATTCCCTATCATAATTGTAATTTTTTATATTGGACACACATCTAGGTCCCTAAAAGGCAGTATAGCTTCACACAAAAGTGATACCAGACTTCACCTTGAAAGGTGTGCTTTGGCATCACACGCAGGAAACACAGGTCACAAAATCAACTATGAGTCGATCAAAGTATTGGATAAAGAACCGAAATTGCAAAAGCGTCTGTTCTTAGAAATTGCACATATTTTCTAATGTGAACACACCATGAATGAAAGAACAGACCTCAATAATCAGTATTATTTATTCTTTCCTCCCCAGTTGTGACAAATTCAGAATCACCAATAACATAGATACTGACGCATCTTTGTTATCCTATTGAGAAAAAAATAAATAATTTCTCAGTTGAGTTGTTACATAATTCAGTAACAATGTTAACAGAAGAAGAATGGAAATTACTGCGCGAAATTTGTAAAATTTTAGAGCCGTTTGAGCCAATAACACCTGAAATCAGCTTAAAAAAATGTAACTACTTCAAAGATAGTTCACATACATGGTGGATTGGTATACGCCCTGAGAAAGTTTTAAAAGGATATAAGTGTTCTAGCAGCTCAATAATTAATACTTAATTTGTTAGATTTGATCTTTAAGCATTTTGAAAATATACAATTCAACCCATTACTAGCTAGATTAACGACTTTAGACCCGCGTTTCAAAGCGAAAGCTTTTTCATCTACCGTTGCCTTAAAATTTGTCTAAAATGCCATACAAGGAGACATTGTAGGATTGGTAGAGCAGATCATCTAGCAGTGTCACAATTTATTAGCACAGTAAATTTCCAAAAGAATCCTGTTTGGTTGATAATAATAATCAATATAATTTAACATGGCAAAGCTTTGATGCATGGGTGAACAACGTTTCTAAAGCAAGTTCAAGAGCTTCAGTCATTAAGGAAATTGGACAATGCCTAGAAGAGGGATTGATATACTTTGTTGTTTGTGGAGATTAATTAGAAGATCAGAAGATCCTTTGATGTGCTGGAAAAGTAAGGAGCTAATTTACCCCAATATAACAAACCTAGTGGAAATACATTTATGTATGCCTTAAATGTCTGTTTCAAGTGAACGAGATTTATCTAAAGTGGGACAACATATTTTTTTATAACTCGCATTTTGAGATCCGGAAAAAATGGACCGATTTGCGGGTCGCTCTAACCAACTGAACTAACTGGGAGGCTGCCAGTTGTTACACAGCGCGGATGATACGTTAAGCTGAATCCCCCGAAAGCCATACCTTCGAATTTCAAACTCCACACGTCGTTCGTATCTCAAGGTACAGCAACGTCGGTGTTTGGGTTGAAACATCTCCCACAGCGGCAGCAGACCTTTGTATCGAACAATCATAGTCTCACTAAGTAGGCAAACGTGACAATTACTTACTTGGATTCTCCGCAAGGTGGAAACTATACATAATTTTCCAACACACACTTTTTCCGGATTTCAAAATGTGAAATATTGGTACACATTACAAATTATACACATTCGTATGGAGTATATACTTAATTAAACATAATAACACACTCAAATCACTGAGTGTGGTCTGTAAATATTTGTCAATGACACTGTTCGGAAAGTATAAAAGAATGATTCAGGTCATCGTGAGAGGTCCCATAGCATTCACAGTAAGTAAATGTATTTTAATTATAATAGATATAATAATAATAATAATAAAAATGATAATAATAAGGAGTGATAAACAATTCTATCAAACCAGTTCTACCAAGATATTGCATTATACAACCAAATAGTACTAATAGAGCCCACAAGCAAACAAGAACTGTCCGAATTGTGGAGTAACCTATGGTCAGAATGAAAAACACACAATGAAAACGCCGCATGGATCAGAGAACAAAAGAAAAAACACCAACATACAACAAGGAGAAATCACACCGACACCACAAGAAATAGCAGATACAATCAAACACACCTATAGTTGGAAAGTCCTAGGCGCGGACAACATACAAAATTTCCGATACAAGCAATCCACCTCAAATTATGAAGTACTTACTAACTAAATGAACATAGCTATACTCCAACCCCATAGCCTCCCCAAAACTCTCACATAAGGCATATCGTACCTAAAACCCTAAAACAAAGTCACCAAAATCCTAGCAAGCTATCGCTTAATCACCTGCCCTCCAACTTTATAAAACATCATAACCGCATCAATATGCAAAAGAACCGAACCAAATCTTACAAACAGCAACATACATACCGAATAACAAAAAGGTTGTAAGAAACAATTTATAATTATTGATAGCGCGACCATGAAACAGACCAAAAAAACAGAAACCTGTTACATTGACTACAAACAAAAAACATTTCAGTCGATACCCCATAGCTGGCTAATCCAAGTTCTAAAAATATATAAGATTCACCCAGGCCCGGTTCTTTACACAAACCATGCAAACATGGTGAATCAACATACACCTAAAAACAGAAACTGAGCACATCCAAACAGCAGAACTTCACATACAACGCGGTATCTTCTTTTATTTTGACTTTGCCTGAACCCACTCTCGAGCGCACTCAACAACTCAAGCTTCGATTTCAATATCAGGTATAAAAAGCAGACCAGCACAAAACCAATCATATACTCTACTTGGGTGATATAACGCGGCCTCTGAGATGTAAAATGAAGGACTAATCAGAATAGCAGAAACTTGCACGTCGAACATCGAAATGGAGTTCGAATTAATCAAATGCAAAGTACTCCACATCAATAAAGATCGCTGGAGAACCACCCCGAATAGGAAAGCGTGAATCGTGGAACGTTCGCTAACATGGACAGAGAAAAAACGTACAAGTATGTGGGCTTTTATTAGAACAACAAAAAACAGTCATACTCTGGCAGGATGCAGGATGGCCAACTTTTCCCAGAAACAGAGGGCTTCATGCTTGCTATCCAAGATCAAGTATTTGCGTCCCGAAACTACAAGTAAAAAAAATAAAAGACCCCTCCATAACAGAAAAAAACTGCAGAAAATGCCACCAAACAAAGGAAACAATAGAACATATTACCAGCGCATGCAAAACTCTAGTTGAAGCTGAATACACCGTGAGGCACAACTCTGCAGCAAAATTCATACACCAAGCACTAGCCACAACATACAGACTAATACAAAACACAGATCCATATTACAGATATACACCAAGATCAGTGCTCGAAAACAATCAATATAAACTATACTGGGACATTCAAATACATACCGACAAGACAATTCCAGCCAATAGGCTTGACATCGTTTTTCAGTCGAAGGCAGAAAAAGTTACCTATTTAATTGATATTGTCATACCCAATGATAACAACCTTCAAAGCACCTATTCTGGCAAAATATCTAAATACACAGATCTTGCGATAGGAATTAAACGACTCTGGAAACAAGAAAGAGTCATTATCATTCCCCTCATTCTGCCAGTCTCAGGTCTCACACCAACCACATTCACACCACACATACAGCGACTGGGGCTAGACGAAGAGTTACACAAAACCTCCCAAAAGTCTGTGATCCTCAAGGTCTGTAGTATTGTACGAAACGTCCTCAACGCTCAGCAATACCTCGCGTACTGACTACGGGCTCGTCAGTACCTGATAACACCGCGATCTTGCGAGAAGACTGTTGATAATAATAATAATAATGACGATTTTGGTTTTTTTTCGCCGTGGCGGATGTGTTTTCATTGTGCTCCGCTATGTATTTGTGAATGAATTTATAAGAGAACGGACAAATCAGTCTATCGCAATCTGTGCCATACCTGCTTTAAATGCAGGAAAAAACCAAGGTGTTTGCAGCGGGACGAGTGTTTACCTTTTTTCCTGATAAGATTTGTTATACCTGGTAATTATGGATAATAAAAGCAATTCTGGATGTATTCGCTGTTCCAGTGAGGTGAAATCCAAAGGAATCAGATGTACTAAATGTGGATATGACAGAAAACTTGTAGCTGTATTTGTTGTGCTGTGAGTTCTTCGAAAATTTGCAATCCAGCATTGAGTACTCTTCTAGAGGATAATGCAAATTCTTTTCCAATAAGCCGAGAAAGCCAGCAGCTTATCCACTTGCACAATATAATCAAATGTGAAGATATACTGATAAAACAGCAATCGACCGCTATCCAGCAGCAAAACGTATTGATTCAGCAACAGGGTAACACTACAGCCACGCTCAATAAGCAGTTAATCCTTTTAAAACACCTGATTCCACCAAATAAGTCATATGCTGCAGCAAACGCATCAGACGCATTTCCGACGCCTTCTATATCTTCGCATGGATCGAATCAGCAGGAGCGCGTTCGTTCGTCTAGTAACACCAACACCAGCAGACCAGCAGCAGCTCAACCGTACTCGTCAGCAGGAGGGGGGAGCAAGCTATGGCTGCTACGTCAATCATCGTCAAGCGGTACGATAGATACCGGGGTCAACAGAGAAGTTCGTGAGAACGATTTTGTGTTGAATCGTATCCTGATACTTGACGTTGAAACCATAACTTGTATTGCTGAGTGCGTTGGAGAGTGGGTTCAAGTAAAGGCAAAACCAAAGGGAGCTAAGAGAATCTCCTTGGAAGATACCGCTCTGTATGTGGAGCTCTTCTGTTTGGATGTGCTCAGTCTCTGTTTTAAGATAAATATTGGTTCGCCATGTTTGCATGGTTTGCATTAGGAACCGCCTGATGCCTGGGTTGATCTTATATATTTCTGGAACCTTTATCAGAAAGCTATGGGGTACAGAGTCAAATGCTTTTTTATAGTCTATATAACAGGTATGACAATTTCTGAGTCCTTTTCTGGTCTGTTCCATGATCACGCTATCAATTATAAGTTGTTCTTTACAACCTTGGTTTTGTTTTCTACATCCTTTGTTCTTCCGTAAGTATGTTGTTCTGCGTTAGATGTTGTTCTATTCTTCTGTATATTGTTGCGGTTATAATCTTGTGCAACCTTGGAAGGCAGGTGATGGGCGATAATTTTCCGGGTTTTTGGTATCTGGTTTTATGTAGGTTATACCTTGTGTTTGGAATTTTGGAAGTCTATTACGTTGGAGTATAGCTTTGATGATATGGTTTGCGAGTGCTTCATATGTTGAGGTGAATTGCTTGTACCAGAAATTTTGTATGTTGTTCACGCCTGGACATTTTCAATTGTGAGTGTGTTTAATTGTGCCTGCTATTTCATGACGTGTCGGTATGATTTCTTCCTCTTCTGCTATATGTTGATGTTTTTCCTCTTCTTCTCTGATCCATGCGGCATTTCCGTTGTGTTTTTAGTTCTGACCATAGACTTTTCCAGAATTCAGTTATTTCTTGTTTGCTTGGGGGTTCTTTTGTTGTTATCTGGTCGATTGATGTTGCTTTTTGGTAGAATTGTTTCTCATTCCTCCGAAAAAGATTTTTAACATCCTTTCTTTCGTGGGATTCTTTGTATCTACGTAGTCTCGCTGCATAAACTGATTTTCTGTTTTAGTGAATCATATATCTCTGGTAATGGTGTTTGTGGTGATCTAGATATGAGTCTATTTACTGTTGTTGCAATGTGTTTTGAGGTGTTATTATTATTGGTATATTGTATGAGATGTGCCATAACTTTTCTGATGGTGCTGATCTTATTTCCAACTCTTATTTACCATCTAGGCTTTGTTCTGTTACCCATGTGTCTTCCAGTTCTTCCTGGCAACCTTTGCTCGTTCGTTATGAGTGTGGCGGCTGCTGCAGCATATATTACGGTATAACAAAACAATAATGTTATTATTATTATTATTATTATTATTATTATTATTATTATTATTATTATTATTATTATTATTATTATTATTATTATTATTATTATTATTATTATTATTATTATTATTATTATTATTCTTATTATTACCGCCGTCCAACCGAGACGAGCGTGCTCCGCTATGTTCGTTTATATCTTCGTAATTAGTGTGTGTATATCCATAGTTTCGAGGTCCACCTTGTATCTACCAGGAAAAATATCAACGCCGGAATATTTGCGAACCCTTTTATTGGAACTTCTAACATTACATCGGCTATAAGACGACAAACTGCGAGATGCGTTATTGTTCATTGAATAAATACTCTCGGCAAGTGCTTTTCTTGCATTTCCTTTATCAGCATAGATAATGCATCTCGCATAACAATACCTTATATATTTGCGTCTTAGTAAATGAAAAATAAAAATAATTAATATACGGTGGAGTCATATAATTCCTCCCGCCGAAGACGAAGGCATAGCCGGAGTTGGGCCCTTGTGGGTGGCGATTTCAATCCTAACGGGGTTGGAGTTCTTCCACCGGTTGTAGAGGCATCTGAGAGTCAGCACCAGCAGGATTATGGCAATACAGATGCACAAAGTGATGATCCAAGGGTGACTAATCGGGTTCAGGTTAGAAGCTTGTAGATTAATATTTCTCAGATCACGGAGTTGTTGGTGAAGTTCCTTTAATTCTGTAGTTGGGACGTTGTCCAAAGAGAATGAGGTATAATTTGACTTCATAAATGGCTCTGGCAGACGGTAAGTAGTTGAAGTTGACAGGTACGTCGTGGATAAGAAGTATTCTTCAGCGTCAATCCAAAGGTTGCAATTAACTTTGGGGGTGATGAGGGAAGTTTCTTTTATAATCTCGACCTAGAGATTGGAGCATTTTTCTTTCACTTCGATTGATGATGTGGGAACAACAAGAACATGTCCATTTTATAGCGTCTGAACAAGATTTTGTGTTTGGCGTACTGGTACAGCATTACAGGCAGTATTGGGGTGTCGTTGGATCTTGTCGATGATACAATGGTTACTGGTGTCCATGAAGTTATCGGACTGATAAACGTCTTCGAAAAGTGGTAGTTCCTGGTCTATCCATGCATGCTCGTTTTCAGTACCGAGTATGAGGTAGGGTTTAGGTGGCAAAATGGTGAGGTTTTTGTAATGTGAGGGTATAATCTTAAACATAGGGTAAGGTTTTTCCTTTAAAATTGGAATTACATTTTAATATATAATTTAGAGGTTTTAATAAAAGTTTGAATCTTGAATAGACCCAAGTAATCATGAATGAATTTCATTTTTCTTATAAACACGTCCAAGATTTGCAAAAATCTCATTTGTATCATCGATAGTGATAATAGTAGAATGCGCTAAATTTAAATGAGCAAACTAGAGAGCATTTTCTATATTAGAGAGATAATATTGAAGAAAATTTACATTATTAATTAAATCTTGAATACGTTGTTGGACATTGATATTAATAAATTATTTTATGATATGATCATTGTTAGCGTTTATAACTTTAATAGTATCTTAAAGATTGTAAATTATTTTTTTCAGGATTGTTGTTTTTGTTTCCATTTGAGACACAATGCAATTTTGATTTTCGTGCAAAGTTTTATTGTTTGCATTGATTTTTTCTCTATCATCGTTATCCGTTAATTCAAAGAGAGCATTAGAAATAGAACCAACAGGGTTAATTAGACCACGCCTAGATCTTTTATTATTTGAATAAATTGTTTGGAATTTATTAAAAGTTTTATTCAGGGCTAATTCTGCTTGTAACCATTTGACATGCGAATCGTATTTTATTGCTCCTTTTTTCAAATTTATCAAAATAGAAGAAAGATTTAAGAGATATTGTTCGATTGTATCTAAGTCAATTAAGTGAAGGAAAGAGTGGTAGTGGGATATTATTTTAACTGGTCCCAGTAGGATTGGAAGGACCGGGTTTTGGATTGGGTGAACTTCTATTGTTTCGTATCCGTGAAGCAAGAGTTGCAAGAGGAATGTCAGAGTCAGAGTCATTCTTGTCTTCATCCTGTAACAATGAGGATGGTTTTAGTCGTCTTTCCTTTTTTACTTTATTTTTATGAAAAGTTCCTGTAGAAGTATCTACAGCGGGTCTTTGTCTTTACGAACAGAAACTTCTTTAAAGATTAGTTTTATTTCAGGGTCGCGAGGAGTTTTAACTATAAGGTACTCTTTTGATGAGGCAGGTTGGGGATCATCTAATTTTTCGTTTACTTTTGAAATTACTTTTTCTTTTTGACCTTCTATAAGATTTTGAGCTGCGGAGTAAAGTTGTTTAGCAATATTTTTTGTCATATTAATATAGTCTTGGGTGATTTTGGTCTCATTTAAAGTAGGTGAGTTATCTTTGTCAAGGTGTGAAAATATTATATTGAAAGGAGTTAATTTGGTTACTGAATGAACTGAGTTATTATAGCACGAGACGGCTAAACTCATTAAATAAGTTAATGGTTTATTTGGATGATCAATTTTTAATGTTTTAGGGGAATCTAAGAGAGTAGAGTGAAAACGTTCAACAGGACTGTTACTGTTAGAATTTCTTATAGACGCAATGTGAAGTTTAATACCATACAATTAGCAATATTATTTTAAAATAAGATTATTAAATTCTTCACCAGGATCTGCAATAATTTGTGAAGGTGTTCCTAAATAGGACGTGAACTGAATTAGGGCTTGTATTACGTCAATTGCATTTTTTGAAGCTATTCTTGATGGCTTGACCATATTTAGAAAAGGAGTCAAAGATGGTTAAATATTTCTCGGATTCAATATGGAAAAGATCGATGTGTACCACATCTGAAGGTTTAGTAGCGGTTGGGGTTATTTGTAATTTGACATGTTGAGGGTTGCGGTCGTATTTTGCACGTTGACAAACATCACATAGATATATGTATCGATTGATATTATTGGACATATTAGGCCAATAGAATTTGGAAAAAATTCAATTATGCCTCGATAGGTTGTTTTTCATGCCAATATTTAATTTCAGTAATTTTTTCACAATCTAAAACACGATGTACTTTTTCTTTTATAGTTTCATTGTGAAAATAGATACAACGGTTTTCTGTTGTATTAACATAATTTTTAAGATAATGGCAAATTCCATCATCCGATATGCTTGTATGGAAAGTCAAGATATGGCGAGTTTTACCAAATGGTTTTTCGATAGAAGGTAAAAATCGTGCAACAAGGGTATTGGATTCATTGATAATAATTTGACGATTATATGAATTTACTGGTTTTTCTGTGATGGGGGGTGCACAAACAGAATTTTCTATTGCTGTGTGGCATGTGTTATCAGTAAGGTCGCTAATTAGGTCTTCAAGTAGTTCGGGGTCTGGGCTAGGTAAATTATCGAGATTTTCTAAAAAGTCGGAAAGATTTTCTTGATCTTCTAAGTCAGGATTATTAATCATGGATATTTCGTCATCTAAAGCATGAGTTTCTTCAATTTTGATTCTTGAAAGGGCATCAGCATTTAAATTAGGTTTACTTTTTCATAGCAAATTTCATAATCATACTTTTCCAGCTTCAAACGCCAGCGTACAAGCCGTGACTGAGGGTTTTTTAAATAAAACAACCACTGGAGTGGTTGATGATTCCAATAGACGATAAATTTTCGTCCAAATAAATATGGTCTGAAATATTTGACTGCGTAAATAATTGCCAAGCTTTCCTTTTCGATGGTGCTGTAATGTATTCCAGTAGGGTTCAGAGCTCTGGATGCATAAGCAATTGGTTTATTATTTTGTGAGAGAACGGCTCCGATCGCAAAATTACTTGCGTCAGTAGTAAGTTCAAAAGTTTTCGAAAAGTCGGGGTAGACGAGAAGGGATTCATTACTCAGAATTTTTTTTTACATTCTTCAAAGGCTTCAATAAATTCGGGGGTGTGGAGAATTTTTTCGTTTTTTTTGAGACATTTTGTAAGGGGTTTCGTAATTTTAGCAAAGTTGTCTATGAACTTACGATAATAGCTAACGAGACCTAAAAATGACTTGACCTCTTTAGCAGTTTTTGGAATGAGGAATCGTTTTATTGCTTTAATTTTATCTGGGTTAGGTTTGATTCCTTCCATAGTAATGATGTGACCTAAGAAAGCTGTTTCTTTCTTTAAAAATTCTGATTTATCAAGGGAGATTCTGACAGAGTATTTTCCAAAGGACGCAAAGATAAGTTTCAAATTTTGAATATGCTCTTGGAGGGATGTTGAGAAGACAATGACGTCATCCATATAGACTAAACATATTTTATGTTGGAGATCTGTGAGAACGTTATCCATAAAGCGTTGGAATGTTGCTGAGGCGTTTTTAAGGCCAAATGGCATACGAAGATACTCGTAGTGGCCATTTTCGACTGTGAAGGCGGTTTTTTCCGTGGAATTGCGGTCCATCTCGATTTGATGAAGGCCCTGGGCTAAATCAAGCGTTGTAAAGTAATTGCAACGACCTAACTTGTCTAAAATGTTCGGGTGTGGGTAACGGTCATCTATGGTTTTTTTGTTCAAGTTAAGATAGTCTATGACTAAGCGCCACTTCTGTTTCCCACTAGCGTCCATCTTTTTGGGGTCAATCCAAACAGGACTACTCCATGGACTACGGGAGGGTTTGATTATCTTTTCGTATAACATTTTCCGAATCTGATCATGAACTTCTCGTTTATGGACATAGGGAAATCTGTACGAAGGAGTGTACACGGGGGTGTCATCTGAAAGGAGGATTTTATGTTTGACTTCATTCGTAAAAGATAAGGGTTGGTCTGGAAGTAAGAAGACATCTTGAAAATCATTAAAAACAAGTTGCTGACGGTCTTCGGAATTAAGATGGTCAGAACGAATGAGTTCAGAGATATCATGTTTTGAATAAGCATCTAATGCTCTTTCAGATTGAGGGGAAGTTTGAAATGCAGGTTCAGTGTCATAATATTGGAGGGGATAAACAACAGGAGGGTCTTCAAAATAAACAGTCTCAGTTTCATCCGAAAGATTATGGATTTCTAGTAAGGCTTGATTATTTTCAGCGATTGTAACGATCGAGGAAATTTTGTTCAGGGACATCAACTTCTCCTGAGGATATATTGGTAGAAATAGTTGTTCAAACATTTTCATGGGCGTTGATTGTGATCACGAGGGTCTCGGAAATAAAGGTTGAGGTAATCGAAAAATTTCACCATAACAAATTTGGTTGGAAAAACCGGAAAAAATATGAAAGTTTTTTATGACATCTAAGCCTATTAAACCATTAAAATAGTTGTGAAAGTCAAATAGAATTATTTTAAATTGTTCGTCAGAATTAAACTCTGGGAATGCAGGATATTCTGCACAAAACTGAGTTAGCTTTTTACCGAAACAGATTTTAATTATAGAATTTTCTTTAAATATTGTATCTGGAAAATAATTTTGAACCATTTCAGGGCATATTAGTGATATCGAGGAACCAGAATCAATTAAAAATTGCATTGGTGGGTTATTAATTTGAATATACGCAAGAGGGGTGGCTGAAAGGGCATTGTGTTCTATGTCTGATTGGTTGTTGTCGAAAGATTCTAAAAATTTTGAGTTGAAGTTTCATCTTCTTGGTTTTCGTCAATTAGCGTATCTTCAGTGTTCCATTCTGCATAATAAGGTTCAAATTCTTCGATATCATAGTAGGGGAAAGGCTGTGTTTCTTCTTCTAACTGTTCTTCTTCTTCTTGATGATGCAAATCTTCGGATATTGGTCGTGGATACTGTCGAAATTGTCGACTGATACCTTGTTGGTGTGTTTAAGATTGAGGGTATTTAACTGTAGACACTCCTGACATAGGCGTCGGTTTATAAGTGGCTTGGGGTTTATAACTGGTTTGAGGTTTTCCGAATATTTGAGAGTTTGTCGGGAAATGTTGTTTAATTTGTCTTGGTTGAACTGGTATTGGTTGCAAAGGGAATGATTGTGGCTTGAATTGAGGTTGGGTTTGAAAATTTTGTCTTGGTTGGTAATTTTGAAAATTATAATTCGGTTGGAAACTTTGATAATTATAATTCTGTCTAACATTTTGATTACTTGTGGCATTTTGTTGAGGTTTGTGTCTTTTGGAGAGGACGAGATTGTATTCCTAGAGATAACCTTTTATATTCATCATATTTCATTTGCTCATCAATAAACGAAATTGCAGTTTCTAATGTATTAATTGTTGGGTTATTTCTAAGAATCGTTTCGTAATGGGGTGGCAAATTCATTTTGTATTTATTATATGTTTGTCTTTCATAAAGACTAATATGACCTTTTTTCTCTGCGCCAGGAATTTCAGAAAGTTGAATTTTAGTAATTTATTTAGATTTTATTCAATTAATCGGTTACCAAAATCAAGAAGGGTTTCTTTAGGATTTTATCTAACGTATTGAAGCTCTTGTTCAAGTGTCAGTAAATTTTTGTTATCACTAAAATTTTAAATAAACAACTGTTTAATTTGGGACCAAGAAATAACATCGGGACGGCTAGACAATAAAATATGAACCTTGCCTTTTATTTTATTCTTTACTGCACTCAATAGCACTTCAATTTGTAATGGTTCTGCAGTTGGATTAGACTCTAATAAATTTTCAACAGAATCAAAAAAAATGTGTACCTTAAATTCATATCCATCAAACAGTGGTATGAATTCACATAGATTGCTGACTTTTTGCAGGTCTAATTGAGCCATGATTACTTGTTCGGTAACTAATGATTGAGCTACTGGTTCTAATTTGTCTTCTAATTCGCTAGCATTGCTTAAATGTCTAGGTCTAGAAGTCGGATATGGTCATGAACAAAAACTAAAGCTGAGGGTTTGTGAAAAAAATTGCCTTGATGGATTTTCCTTAACCTACTGAATTCAGCTTTATCAATGTCAGCTAATAGCAAAATTCTTCCTAGTTCAGCAAAGAAATGGGCCTAATCGAAGGTCAACCTTTTCAAAACTTTTACTAGATTTGTACCTGAACTATCTTAATCTTTGTTCAAAGACAGACTAGGCACGGGCAGTGTGGGAAATACTCGGACTTACTTGTATTATTCCTGATCGATTTCTGGAGGGTTATTGGCGTTGCTTGCAGGATCTGTTGTCTTCTAAAGGATTTACAGTCCACCAGGTGTCACACAAAGTCAGTGAGCCCGTGAAGTCAATCCTACTGTGACTGCGTCAGTTTCAAGGTCCACCTTGTATCCACCAGGAAAAATATCAACGCCGGAGTATTTGCGAACACTTTTATTGAAACTTATAAAATTACATCGGCTATAAGAGGACCAACTGCGAGATGCGTTATTGTT
Source organism: Bruchidius siliquastri (assembly GCA_949316355.1). Lineage (NCBI taxonomy): Eukaryota > Metazoa > Arthropoda > Insecta > Coleoptera > Chrysomelidae > Bruchidius > Bruchidius siliquastri. The sequence goes on from OX438529.1 coordinate 25,244,372, forward strand.
CATTAAATAAATACTCTCGGCAAGTGCTTTTCTTGCATTTTCTTTATCAGCATAGATAATTCATCTCGCATAACAATACCTTATATAATTTGCGTCTTAGTAAATGAAAAATAAAAATAATTAATATACGGTGGAGTTATATAATTTCATCTTTTACAAATAATTGTATTTGTGAATGAGCATAGATAATTCATCTCGCATAACAATACCTTATATAATTTGCGTCTTAGTAAATGAAAAATAAAAATAATTAATATACGGTGGAGTCATATAATTTCATCTTTTACAAATAATTGTATTTGTGAATGAATTTATAAGTGAACGGACAAATCAGTCTATCGCAATCTGTGCCATACCTGCTCTTAAATGCAGGAAAAACCATGTGTTTGCAGCGGAACGAGTGATTACCTTTTTTCCTGATAAGATTTGTTATACCTGGTAATTATGGATGATACAACCAATTCTGGATGCATTCGCTGTTCCAATTCGGCATTGAATACTCTTCTAGAGGATAATTCAAATTCTTTTCCAATAAGCCAAGAAACCCAGCAGCTTATCCACTTGCCAAATATAATCAAATGTGAAGATATATTGATAGAACAGCAATAGACAACCATCGAGCAGCAAAACGTATTGATTCAGCAACAGGTTAACACTACAGCCACGCTCAATGAGCAGTTAATTCTTTTAAAACACCTGCTTCCACCAAATAAGTCATATGCTGCAGCAAACGCATCAGACGCATTTCCGACGCGTTCTATATCTTCGCATGGATCGAACCCGCAGGAGTGCGTTCATTCGTCTAGTAACACCAAAACCAGCAGTACCAGCAGCAGCTCAACCGTACTCGTCAGCAGGAGGGGAAAGCAAACTATGGCTGCTACGTCAACCGCCCCAGCGTCAGCGTTTGCGTCTACCAGAGAATCATCATCAAGCGGTACGATAGATACCGGGGTCAGCAGAGAAGTTCGATAGGACAATGTACCAATTATCATCAAGGCATCAGCAGATATCCTAGCGGAACCTCAATCACTACTGTATAACAAGTGCTTGGATGAGGGCAATTAGCTCGACACTTTCAAAATTTCTAAAATTATTCCAATTTACAAGAAAGGCGATAGAAATTCTGCCGATAACTATCGACCAATCGCTATTATACCATTTTTTGGTAAAATTTTTGAGATTATTGTAGAAGAAAAACTATCAAATTACTGCGAAGGCAAATCCATCCTAACCGTAGCACAATTTATATTCCGTAAAAATTCCACGACAATAATAGCCTTTGCTTGAAACTTGTAGACAAGGTGGATTTTTCAAAAGTTTGATTTCGGACTTTTTGAGTATCACAACGTTTCGATTGATATGCTATCTTCCATCGTCTTCAGTTCACCTGAGATGTTGTCATACTAAAAAAATTTATAGACAATGAAAGTCCGAAATCAAACTTTTGAATAAAAGCTTTAGTCAGTCTGCTTGACAAAGTGCTGGATAACATAGACAACAAAATCAGTAGCATGGCTACTATGTGCGACCTAACCAAAGCATTTGACTGCATCAACATGCATATACTTTGGAAAAAGTTCGAGTATTTCGGCATCAGAAATACTGAGTTACAACTATTCCGTTCGTATCTAACGAACATAAGACAGTACGTTACCTATGAGGGCATTGAGTCTAAAGTGATGTTGATTCATAATGGCGTGCGACAGGGATCAGTGCTTAGTCGACTGATCTTCCTGTTATACATAAACAACTTACCCCAGAATATTGCTAATGGATCCTGTTTTTTGTTCGCAGATGATACAACGCTGAAGTCTTGAATTGACTAAAACACAGCGGTGGGTAGTCTGGAACAGGCAACAAGCTGGTTTTTGGTCAACCGGTTATCTCTCAATGAAACTAAGATACATCATATCAAATTTTCATCTGATAGGTGGATTCTTAAGTCTGACCCAATAAAACTTTTAGGAATAGTATTAGATACTAGACTGAATTGGTCACCGCATATTGATTACCTCTGTTCCAAGCTGTCCACTCAAGTGTTTATCCTTAGACGGCTTAGTAGTATATGACCTCACATGTACACTACCGTATATAATGTGGTCTAATACATGATATGATATGATATTATAGTTATCTAATCTATCACATGCTTGTTTTCTTGTCAACATACACTACGTCTGCATTAATATGTATGTATAAATTTGATCTATTGAACTTCTTCCTCGACTAACCTCACATTGATCCTCTCCTATGATCATTCTTTCTATTAATAACTCATTTGCATATGATGAAAGTATTTGATAGACAACATTAGTTATAGCGTGCACTTACTTCATTCCTCTCCTTATATTGCGCGTAATTTTCGTCATGTCTACCCCTTTGGAACTTGTTCATATACATACTGATGTATGCCTCGCTTACTTGGCTATAAAAATGTCTCTTTGTGTCCAAGTTTTTGACTTTTGACAAACTGAAGCATCAAGGATCTGAGTAAAAAAAATTGTTTTTTAAATGGCCATTCAAATAGCCCAATATTAATAATTGAGGATGATCGGCATTCTATTTCATATCCATTAAAGTAGTACTAAATACATAAACATCAGGTTCTCGCTCAGAAAAGCGAAAAATGTAACTTTATCATTCGGCTGTGCAGAAGTAGAATGCAGAAGTCAAAACATTTATTATTCTATTATTACATGAACATCTAATTAGTGGTCTGGAGACTATCTGTGCGGCTTAAAGATGGATGTTGTTACACTCGATTGAACACAGTGACAACAAGGATGAGTGAATGGGTAAATGGACCCCCTTTTATGTTAGAAATTTAATAAACCCATGGTTTGGTAAGTACTAAATATACACAACTAAACATGCAGCTATTAGACTAAACCGAAGTTTATGTTTCTTCAGGCATTTTGAAATTATAACAAAGCGTATTCCTCTGAATACTACTGACTCACCTGAGTTCTGAGGAGCCACCGGATGTTAAATGTAACTTCGGAGTGCAACAAGACTGGTAGTGAATAAATCTAGTTAAAAAGTATTACATGCAAAAGTGGGCGGCATGTTGAGTAGCAGGTCAAATCAAAGCAGTCTTAAATTCGACAAAATGTGGTGATTTCTATCAAAATATGGACTCAACCAAATTAATATTTGAGTTTGTTCGATATTTCCACGTTACGTGTCTGAACAACCTTCTTCTCCGAACAGAAACAATTATCAAAACGAAAGATCACGCCTCGCAGGCAGAGAAATCTAGAACCGTCATTGGTACTACCAACTTGGCACGTGACAGCTGACAGGTTAACATTAACCTCACTTTTTTTCTAACTGTAATATTTCTTAAAAAATGTAAAAATTAAAATTTGCTGCAAGATAGCGAAAAGTATGAATGGATGGGATTATTTATCTTTGAAATATACTATAAACTAATCTCCCTTATGTATGTTTTTGGTTTCTCAAAATAAATGGAGTTTAAATGATATTGCCTTTCATTTTGTTGTATAAAGTGGGTGAGGCGAGCCCAACTCAGGAGAGCAATAATATTAATATCGTCGATAAGCAAGGTAACACGGTAACTTAAACCGAATATAGTCAATAACGGTAACTTAAATGATAGCATGTAGTACCGTAGATATAGTTGAATACAAAACTGTTGTTTAGTCCTTAATAAATGGAATCAAATAAGCTGTAATCTGTGTTAGAGAGTACTGAGATGAAGAGATATATAAATAACACTCCCTACCCATACTTTAAAGCCCCCCACTGTCCATGTCTCAGAACGAACAATTGCTACCAGCATTAATTGTTTCACTCACTTTTAAAGTCAGAGAATGAGAAAAGGCCCCCTACCACTGTTTTAGGAAATTGATTAACAACTTACCATTCATGTAACGGAAAAGCATTGCCTTCCACTACTGCTTCTCAAAAACCGATTCCTCGATGAAAACTTTGGATCGGTGTAAGTGGTTTGACGTGCTTCAGTATACTCTAATAGGTTTAACAAACTTGAACACAAAATACGATGGGTAACAAAAAACCAGTTTTAAAACGAAATAATAGCAAACCTGTTGGATCAGAAACCCCTTAGTTCAATGAACTCTGAAACGAATGAAAAAAACTTAGTGAAAAAGATATATGCATGATCTTTTTTCAAAAACCACTTGTATCACAAACAGTTTTGACAGTAGCTCAATAAATCAACCCATCTCATAACTGAAAAAAAAATTGGTAAAACATATGAATAAATTGAAACTTCTTCAGTAAAGCAAGTTTGTTAAACAAAAATAACAGATCCTTGCATGTTAGTTCGAAAGACTCCAAAAGCAACTATCTTTGAAAAAAGAACTATGAACGCCTATTAATATTAATAACCTTGTAGATTCTCATACTTGGTGAAACTTTTCCATCATGCAGATAAAAAGTTGTGTGATTAACATACAGTTTCACAAATAAAACTCAGTGACGCGTTTCGATTTATATTTAAATCATCGTCGGACTGTCCGCGAAATGCGTCACTGAAACAAAAAGAGTTTCATTTGTGAATCTGTATGTTAATTACACCACTTTTTATCTGGATATTAATAACCAAGCGCCAAGTGTCTGTGCTTGCATTTTTTTTTGAAAGTCATGTCGATTCGTTAAATCAGTGAGCACAAAATTGATCCACAGAGCATAATTATCGGATATGTGCAAAAAAAGTTAGACCACTAATAGCCTCGAAGTAAATATGCTGGATATATATATATATATATATATATATATATATATATATATTTCAAATTCAGATTTACCTGCAACCTGGTAACCATATAGACAGAGTATGTTATCTAGAGCTTGCGGATAACACTAATTAAATTTATAAAAATTCTCTTGCATCGTCGGTTATCTATAAAGGATTTTGGGAAAATATTGTAGATATCTGAACATTTTTAGACAACGGCGTCAGACCAATTTTTTATTTATAATTATCGGGTAGTGGAACATGTAGGTAATTACAAGTGTTGGAAATTTTGCGGATATCAAGGCATGCATCTTTTTAATGGAAAACTTATAACAGCTGAGTGAAGCTGGTTATAAGTAATAGATTCTAGATAGTAACCGAAAAATTGAGAAGACACACGGTTTATCACTGGTTTAAATTATGAAGCTAAGAAGATTGTGTACTAAATACACAGTTTCACAAATTAATTTTTTCTACTTCAGTGACGCGCAAAAGAGTTTCATTTGTAAAACAATATGTAAAGTACAAAATTCTTTGATCTACATAATGCAAGAGTTTCTCCAAGTAAGAGCGATCTACATGGTTTAAATTGGATAGAAACGAGACCAGATCATAAAAATGTTTCGTACTAGATATATTTACTCCGCCTCGCAAGGGGAACGCTGATACAAAAGCTAATATTACAAATTACAATACTAAAGAGATGGCTAGTGCCAATGTGAAAATATTAAGTAATTTGGAAAGAGCAGTATAGCCGGAATATTTTGAAGATGTACCAGTGATTAAAAGCTTTCAAATAATATCAGGAAGTACAAATTGTTTCTTTTTAAAAATAGTTAAAAATGCACCTCTTTCAAATTGAGACGTATATATAAGTTCATAGATATACTTTGTAAGAAAAATCGTCTGCTCTTTTATTCTTTATAATTCATACCAAAAAAAAATGATATATTCAGCTAAGCGGAGCACCTTTTCTACACATCTATATGCTCAATATATTCTAACGTTCATCAAACACTAATTTATTTCAACTAATAACACAACAACCTCTATGCTAATTTATATCCACGTCTTCTGGTTGTTGACTATTCGACGTTTGAAGACTGTCTGACTGCGTTCATAGCTAGATATAGGTACATATATCTATATTCGATCTCGAAAGTTCCATAAACAATTTGGGAAAATATTTTTTATACGTCTCTTTTGATAACTATGCACATGCAGTACATACTAGCTGCTACCGCTGATCTCATTGCACTGGCTCCATCATTCCAACCATACCTACTAAGATGCAACCATTCTGGCAACGAGACACCTTGTTAAAATAGTATGCAACTGTCTTCTTCACCGAAGTTTGGTTGGCCTTTGGGCTGAAGCTGCATACCAGGATCTCTATGTTTGCGTCTCTAAAGACCACTCCAGTCTAAACGATTGAGACTGCAATCTAACTTGAGGTACGACCACCTTTTTGATGCCAGTTTCAAGAATTTGGAGCTTCAAATGGCATAGCGCATTCCATAGTTCGTAGTAGTATAGCCAATAGTCCTTCAAAATTCTTGAATTACGCTCCTTAGTGCTGTATGATTTTTTTCTACCATTAAGTTTATTTGTAAAAGTGCTCCACTACAGCAGCAAGAAGCTCTCTTTGGGTGACTCAGTAGTTCTTCTTCTGTTTGGAGAGCACATTGCTGAAATACCAAAGCAGTCTTGTCCGCTTTATTCTTGAAACAACACTGCTGCAAGGCCAAAGTTGCTCGCATCTATGTCAAGGACAGACTGTCCATTGGGAATCGGATACTCCAAGACAGGAGTCATAGATAGTTTATATTTTAGGGCTTCGAAAGCGGATTGACACTCTTTGTCCCAAAAAATTGACATCCTTCTTCACTTAAACGAGTATATGATTTCACTATGTCTCCGAAAATCCTCAGCTACCTGCGGTAATACGTGCATAGGCCTAGGAAGCTTTTCAGTTGATGCTTGTCTTCAGGGACCTGCCACTGCTGAACAGCCTGAACCTTTTTAGGATCAACAACAATTCCTTCATGTTCCAAATAGTTGACCTTTGTATGGAACAAATGACATTTCTTTTCAAATCCAAAGTAAAAATAATTCGCATCAGCACAGTAGAGTCATAGAGCATCAGTCAAGGTGTCCAAAGTGTTATCGATACGGGGCAACGGATAGCTGCTTTTCGTAACGCTATTTAACTGCCGATAGTCTACACAAAACCTCGTGGATTTGTCTTTCTTATGATGCCCATAGATGACAAGACGGCTCAATTACTCCATCCCGTTCCAAATCTTGGGAATTACATTCAGCCAACTCTCTGGCTGTCGGATAGGCTTGATATGTTCATTATCGATCTCCTCACGAAACCTGTTTTTTCAACTTATCGATCTTTGGACATGAATATGAAGCTATATCGTTGGATCAACTCCTTAGTCTTTTTCCTCTATGGCGTAGTTCGCGATTGGCAGGTCGAAGACAGCAGCTGTTCCAGCTTATCACAATTGTACCATTGTTGATAGCGGCAACGTATTAATTCATTGCCCACTATGCCACGGACAACCTTTTCATCGTGATTACAAGACACAATAGCACCGTTTTTGATTGCCTATTTTTGTTGGCTGTAGGATAATTCTCGTAACACGGCTATTAACCAAAAATGGATGCATCTTATCATTCATCATACCATCCACATAATCGCCTCCACTGGAAGCGGGACCAGGGGGGCAACAAGTCACGGGTTGATAATACCCTCTCCTTCCGTTTCCTTTTTTGCTTCTCTCTGGATATGTCCTTTGGTCGTTTATAGGTCTCTCTTCTGGTTTACCAAGAAGCGCTCAGCGGCATGCGGTTCTCCCAGGCTGACGTAATTATGTTATCCCCTTCCACTTGTATATCTCTGCTGCTGCTAGTTCTCTTATCTTCATGACCTCCTCTACAGAATCTTTTATTTCAAGGCACCTTGCTCATTGCTCAATTGATCTACACTTCTACTCAAAGCATCTGTTAGTTCCTTAAATCGTTCTGGTTTCCCTGGACATACCCAAAGTACCTTCAGCTCAGCCACTTGTACTTTAAGTTCGGTTCTTAGCTAGTCCTGTTGCATTTTAAATTGTGTGGATAGTTTTCCTTCCAGCTGGATCTGATGCACCTCCAAATCGGTTCTTAGCTGGCCTAAAAGTGTTCCAAATGTGTAGCTTTCTGTGTGCTCGCCGTTATCAAGAAGGTTCTGACATATGCGATCGCTAACACTGCCTTCGCACCACTAGTTTCCAAGACACGTTCCTCCAACTCGCATTTTAAGTCCGCCACTTTCAGCTCAGACACTCTTTTTTAGAACACTAATTGATTTGATCTAATAATACGACAACTTGTATGCCAATTTATATCCACGGCGTATACCTCTTGACTATTTTTGAGTATTCCATAACCAATTCGAGAAGACCTAAACGTTCTAGACGTCTCTATTTAAATTTGTACAGCTCGATATACATGCTCTGTTAAGCAAACATAAAATAAAATAAAACACTAAAAAATATGTTCTTATTTACAGAAAAATTAGACACATTCTACAGAAGAAGATGATCAAAATGAAAGTACAACTGATGGGACAGATGCAGGCGGATCAGATGATTTGCTTTCTAAGGAAGCTGAGAATTTTCTGGAGGATTTCAATAGGATAAAAGCAAGGGCGGTGACTTTTAAGAAAAATTCAAATCATCAACAATTTTTTAATTTGGACTTACAAACACCTAAATTGCATCTTTCAAATAACAGCAAAGTTAAGTCAAAAGTGGTTATCCCCCTACAGCAATTCCTATACATGAATTCGTTAGATCCAAAACTTTGTATCTACAAAAATAATAAAAAAGTTTTGAATATGAAAAACCTTATATGTCGAATTGCCATATGTCTATACAGCCAGCAAGGTGCAAAAGTAACTATTTATTCAGAAACTGTCACCTGGAAGCGTAGCTAAGAAGCTCCAAAAAATTTTATTTCATTGTGAAGCTTGTGTTGTTAAAACACATTTTTTAACATTGATGATGGAGTAGTTTCACCAAGTGAGAACATATACAATCTATAAAATCACTAGACGCATTTTTAAGGTATTTGCATATTTTACTTGCAAAACTCGGTAAATACAACCTTCAGTAGCTTTTTCAAAAACATACAATAGACCAAAGAACATAAATGATATGATGTTACAACTGAACTAAACTGTCCTAAAATTGAACTCTTGATAAAAATATTGATTGGAATGGGAATTAACGATTCTTTGTGAATGTCTCAAATAAACTTATATTGAACATACAGCTTTTTGGATCTGGGGCAGCCACATAATGGTTACACTTTAACAAATAACGGTGTGGCATTTTTTGAACAGTAAGAGTGACTAAGCTGGTGGTTGCATTCATTGAAAGCAGGAATGGAAGTAGAATAATGTCATAAATAACTTGTTGAACGTATAAAAACATTATTTACATAGCGACAAAGCATAATACACGCGTACATTTCCACCTAACTAGCACTGTGTATATGTGGTACAGAAAATATACAAACGGCCATCTTTAAGTATCTCAATGGAACTATTTCGACATGATGGGCAAACTACTAACGCGCCATCTAACAAACACCGGTATTTTTGGCAATTACCGCGATACGGCAGCACCGACAGTACCGACACCCATACGACAGCGTGCTATGAAAAATATAAAGATGGTCCTGGGCCGATATTTTTGAACTTTAGATTCGTAAGGAATTGACAGAAACATGAATTTTTCTGTGTTCACGAATATGGAGCAATAGATAACATAACGCAATACAGATTATTTTGAATGTCTGATTAACGATGAGATTCCATTATTGAAGCAGTAGGTTTTGATGGAACTCTTTTTTTCCTTTTTCATCATCTGGTGGTGATTTAAGAAAATAAACCTGTTTGTTATGAGTTACATTACCAGTGATACATTTAAATCGATAGCTTGTTAATTATAAATCCTTTCCAAGAGATATAAGTAAAAAACATTAGTAGCTATAATAAACGGTTTTATCAAAATGACTGGTGTTTAAGAATACTGTCTCAGGTAGTCTGTTTTTTCTCCACGAAAACACGATCTGTATCTCTTAATAGGTCTACTATGAGCCTGTTGAAAGTAGAGTAAACCCAGAGTTTGATTTGATACATCGATCAGCTAACTCGCTTGAGTTTGTAGGTCAGGTGGAAGCATCAAATCCTTCAAGTTCCTTTTCGATAAATTGGTTGTGTTCGATTCTGAACCCTTGTATATCCAAAACGGATTTCATAGTTTTATAGCAGCAAAAACTTTTTGACGACACGCTGTTTTGAACAATAAACGGCAATTGTCTTTCTCGAAGCTCGAAGTTTGTGCATGTACAGCGTCAGGGCTTTTTTGTAGACGACCCTTATGATTCGACTGCATAGCTTGTTTTTGTAGTGCTCAATTTATATATAGCTACACATTGAAGTTGTTAAACAATGTTTGTTAAGGGATTGCAATGGAATAGATGATCGTGTAAAATAAGGTAAAGGCAAAAGTGTTTGGGCGCACATCTTCGGTGATTTCCAATTCCATTCTCATTACAATAGACCCGGTTTAAATACGTTACTTCTGCTTCTAACAACTTAAATGTGCTGTTAGGGCCCCAATTGCAAATTTTTCAGGGGTAAAAAGTGGCCCATTTTAGATTTAATAATACAGATTACGAAATTTTGAGAACATATCGTATAAAGCGGCAAATTTTTTATTGGGAAAGTCAGAATACAAATCAGTGTGAGGCAATCGATGTGAGTTGAGGAACACTCGAATATTTTGAAGGGCAGTGGTCAAAGGTAGACATATTGGCCTTCAATTTATCTTTCTAAAAAACTATTCCAAATCTCTGCCCTTGGACCTCAAAAGTAGCAACCATTAATCGTCTTGAAGCATTTGAAATATGGCTACATAGACGTTTGCTCCGAATCCCATGGGTAGCCATGCAGACAAATGAAGCTGTTTTACATAGAGCAAGCGCCGTCCGCGAACTACTAATAACAGTTAAACGCCGAAAGCTGTCCTATCTAGATCACATACTCAGGGGTGATCGTTACCGTATCCTTCAACTTATAATGAAAGGCAAGATAGAAGGCCGTAGAGGAGTCGGTAGAAGACAAGCCTCGTGGTTAAGAAATTTTAGAGAGTGGGCTGGAATTTGAAGCGCAGAACAACTCTTTACACTCGCCGAAGACAGAGCACAGCTCGCCATTGTGATTGCCAACATAAGAAGGACCTGATATGGCACTAATAGAAAAAGAAAAAAACTATTATCACATGTCTAGGTGTTGCGAGTTATGTCGTTGTTTTAACAGGGCAAGTGTGTCTGATTGTTTGTAAAAAAAACAGATGCTGGATAAGTTCCCAACTACAGGAGAAAAATAGCACTTCTGCATTTTTGTTCACAAGTGTTGTCAAGGCAAGCTGTTGTGAAATGTCAAGAGAAACATGAGGTACACGCCACTGAATTTTATTAATTGTAATATGTTAATCAAGTACCTTAACGGTCAAAGTGTTGATAGTTGATAGTTTTTACACTTAAAGAAGTGGGACTCCACTACTTTATATCATGCGGCCACAGTTGGAAAAAAATTATGTATTAAGTGATTTGGTTGTCCGTTTGAGATTGTGTGATGCTACAATCTATACACATTATACTCTTGAAAAGTATACTGTTACTGAATTGATAGTCGAAAACCCAAGATGCGTCTAATAGTATTATGATGTCTGAAATCGATATCAAAATTATCTCTCAAAATAACGGTTGATTTAGTCTTGTTAACAGTAAGTGACATCTCCAACCCAGCTGAAAGTCTTCGTTACAGATAAGCATGAAATTTCATAAGAATCAATAGGAGTTTTATACAATGCACTGTTATTTCTGAAGCGTAGTAGTGGAGTATACAAGCGTGTCGTTAGAGTAATCAAAATAATATGAATAACATTGAAGATTAGAAATTATATGGGCCTATTTGATACTTTGTATCATCGGAGAGATAGATTGGAGGACTATAATCAGCTTGGAGAGTTTCCGGAAGAGATAAATGTCATCAACATGTTGTAGGAAACATTAATAGTCAAGAGTCTGGTATTAGGCTGACTTTATATAGACATCTATAAAAGTGTTCTTCACATTTGTGTGGGTTGAATGATTGAATAGCTTCATAGTTGTGTACATGGGCCTATTTGATACTTTGTATCATCGGAGAGATAGATTGGAGGACTATGATCAGCTTGGAGAGTTTCGGGAAGAGATAAACGTCATCAACATGTTGTAGGAAACATTAATAGTCAAGAGTCTGGTATTAGGCTGGCTTTATATAGACATCTAGAAAAGTGTTCTTCACATTTGTGTTGGTTGAATGATTGAATAGCTTCATAGTTGTGTTCAATATCCGTGACATCATTATTGCAGTAAAAATACGGCACACCCACTTTGGGTGGACGTAACTTGCCATAAGTCGAAGTTTATGACATGGTTATGGTTTTTTAAATACGCTATCCAATGTGAACCTACACCGCATGCTGTGTCCAAACTAATTTTTTTTTAGCGGTTTATCTAGGGTTTAATTAGTAGTTTTTTCAGTTGGAGCGAGATATAAGCTTTTGCATTGCTTAGCAAGTTCCGGCTAAATAGTGACGTTTTTGTTCTGCCATCTGGGCTTAATTTGCTTTCGCGTCAATAACATTTGTCTATTGAAGCGGATTCCCTACCATGTGTCCCAATAAGAGAGACACGCATAGTAACGGATCTATTGTTTTTTGGTGTTGCATTAGATGTTTTCCATACTATGTCGTTCTCTACGCGGTACTTGATCACTTTTCAGTTTTTTCCGTAGATCAGTCAGCATGTTAGAAGGTACATTTTTCTACGCATGTCTAAACCTATTTCTTTTCATAACCATGGCAGGCGTGACACCCAATGCAGCTACTTTTTCACCTAATAATGAGTCGGACACACAACAACCCTTTTTAGAGGTTGATCTATTAATAGGTTGTCTGCTTCACGACTTGTGTCACTGTACGTACATGATCGTAAACAATATCGGGATGCTTGCAGGCGTTGTTTAGTGAATATATCCATGTGTCACCTCGTTAAAGGCGTATTTAAAGCGTCGTTCTACTGTGACTCACTCCATCAACCCAAATATTAGTATTTAAAAGCAATATTTGAACCAGTTAAGAAAATAGGTTATTTTGAATACAATGATGTTGCCTCTTGCAACCAAGACAATATTTTATGTTTGGACGGCAACGAAATACAGACTGATTCTATTTTTGTCAAACGTATACTACCGCACCGAAACATCATTTGAGGGATGATAGAAACCTGCTGATTCTGTCCCCACAAGATAATTTGAATCTGAAACATATTTATCATGATCACATCAGTCTGGACATGTCGTTTAACGAGCTTGAAAACTTATGTTCTCTAAGATGACAAGAACCGCACAACTTTGTAGTAAACGATACTGATTTTCCAAAAAGAAGGAAGATGTAGTAAGTGTTTCAGCAGCAACATCCGCTCATAGGTACCTTATATATGTAGTACCAATCTAATCGTACTCGTATTACAAATGTGATATTCCGTATGGGCAGATAGTTCCATAATCAGTAAAATAGCTGTTAATCAAAGTTACCTTGTTCTAAAATCTGCTATATCTGATACAGAAAGAGAGTTACAAAATCGATTCAAACCTATATCAGATCCAAAAGCTGAGGTACCTTCAATTAAACAGCAATCCGAGATCTTATAACCTGTAACATCAACACCTAAAGAAACTGGAATCGCTCCGCAAAGATATGCATGAGGATTTGTAAAAAAGATATCTACTATAAGTAGGTGTTAGCTTCCTTGAGTGTATATATTCAAATCTTCGCAATGCTAGCAACATTCAAGATGTTTCAACACTAGAAGAGTATGACCCGAATTCGAAAATATTTGATAGAGAAGGTAAATCAATCAAGTCTACGCAAAGCACAACAAGGCCTAGAATAACTGATCGATGCTTCAGAAGATGCATCACTAGTCTCTTTGTGGGGATTGAAGTGATTTTGATCACACTTATGGATCAACGCATGATATTCACACCGATAAATTCAGTCTGGATAAGGGTTTGGTGACTTTCGATGGATCAAATATCGTATCGCTGGAAAGATAAAATATCCAGGTGCACCTGGTCTGTATTCCTACTATTTAAAAAGAATCCAATAGGGTATACGTGAAGTGACTTAAACCAATATATGCACATGTTAACCTGCACTAATACTAATACATACTCGTAGAGATAATGGGCCAAATACGGAAATACAGGGTACCACAATACCCAAATATCGACATATCATTGAACCATATTTACAAGAACACAACATATTAAAAGGTGTAATAGAGTACCCATCAAAATAGTTTGACAAACTACCTCCACCAACAGGTCCGGAAAAGTGTACAATAAGTACAAAGGAAAAGGTTGTCAAATAATACAATCGACTACTAATCTATTTTGATGATCCGTATTACGAATGAATTGGTGCATCTTTTGCGTCCTTTAGTAGCCTCACAATATGCAGGCAACAATGGTCATGAGAATGAGCTGTCTATCATTGAGGAACTCCAGGAATTGCAAATTATAAAATGCATCTGCGGCTTTAGATCAAATTATTCAGATGTGTGCAGTTGTATAGTTAAGATGTCAATTAATAAGTTTGGAAGATATATCTTTCATTCGAAATTTCCGGATTTTCTAAAAACTAACATTCATTCCACTGAATCTGAAGAACTATTTTACATATCTGATGAAACTGGGAATACTACATTGTTTCTGGGACAGGGGCCGTAGGCAGTATCAATCTACCGAAAAAGTAAAGCTGACACGTGGTTTACCCACCATCACTTTCGACACTGTTCCAGAAAAAGGTAACATTCTACACTTTTTTCACCAATCGATCAAGACCTTACCTCATTTCACATACTGTAATTCGATGTTTGCTGGTAAAATAATTATAAACTACAAAAAACAAATTGTTGAAGAAATTCATAAATTTGCTCGCACCCATCGACATCGCCATGTTTTCGTAGAGGGATCAAACGATCTTTGACAGATTTGATGGAAATGTTCTCATAATGAAAGCCCAACAAAAGATTCCGTTACTTCAAGGTATTTAATAAATTTGTATGGGCGCAACCGGTTAAACGGGAAACACGAAAAGGCGTCATAGCAGCTATGATTACCATTCTGTCATAAATTACTAATATAACAAAGAGTTTGTAAACACACTTGGGCGAAGAGTTTCACAACACTGAATTTAATATATTAATGGAACAGTACAAAATTAACCATTATAGTACACACTCGACTACGAAAGCAAACGTAGTTGAAAGGTGACTCGTACTTTGAGAAACCGTATCGGGAAGCAGTTCGGTCTTTAAGGATCGCACAAATGGATAGACCTTACAGAAAATCGTTAAGGCATACAATGACACTAACATAACACTAATGGTATGAAGCCAATATAAATGCGAAGATATTCTTGAGTACACTGTATAGATATTTAAATACCATTGCCCTACTGGGCATCAAATATCTCGACTGTGCTCGAAGATTCGCATAAGCAGGGAACGAGTAAGGTTTATATATTTGCATGTATTAGAAATCTACAGAAAATTCTCCAATTGAACAACTAGAAAAAGAGTTAACAATCTGGAGCAAGAAAATTAACAGCTAAAAGGAATAATTCGGAAAAAAATAGTCGGAAAATACGTAGATGCAAGCTATAGAGATTTCAGTAAAGTCATACTTCAGACACTGAATACCTTGTTAAGATCAACAATCCGTGGCGGCTCTTGCTAAATCAAAGAGGTAGTGCCAGAATGAGAGTCAAAATTTTAGACTGGTATAAAATTCGAAAAAATACTAATAATTTGTTATTTGCTTTACCAAGTTTAATACTCATTTTATGGTAGGGATGAAAATTGGGCTAGTAAGTTTTCCCAAGTCTACCAAGAGGAGATTATTATTTATGCGGATAAATCTGGTGTCCAAAAATGGAACAGTTGGAATTCTCGTTTTCCATGGTAAATTGTATATACGGATGGTAGCTGTTAAAAATATGAAATATTTCATCCAAACCATCCAAAACCAAACACATTCTGAGGTCATAGATATTTTTTTTAATAAAAAATAAGTGAAAAGGTAACACTGGGAGCACAAAATCAAATAAGTTATTCATGACAAATTCTGCCAAAATCGGAGAGATGTTTGCCCCCATGAGGGTCCCAAAAGTGTGCTTATAAATGTTGGTGTCAAAAGTAAAATAGTTAATATTGAAGAGGAGAATGATTATGTCAAGAAACAAATCTAACTCAAATTACAGTGCTGACATGTGTGGCTCCAATGTTTACTAATAGATCCCAAACAGATTTCTAGGTAAACAATGCTACAAAGGGAACAAACATCTAGCCTAGCAATAAAATGATTGGGAGGGAACTGAAATATATTAAGTTGCTGTTAGGCATCAAAGAAGTCTTTAATGTAGTATTCTCCTTTACATGAACAGCGGTAGATATTATAGTGTTCATGGAGACCAAAGCCTGTGTAGGTGGACCAATTTAACCCACAATGGGTCTTACTGTCAAAACTGGTTTGTGAGTTTTTGGAAGGGCATAATCTTAGGTACGGTAGTGCTATAAAAAGTGATTTTTTTAAGAAGCTGTGATTTTACTACTATTTAAGAGTTTATTTTACTATATTGTTGCATCATTATTGATTTATATATAGAAAGAATCGTTATTAATAAGGTTAGAGGAAAGTTGCACTACCTTCATCAGAGCGAGTTTTGGATGGTCTTTGAGAAATTTTATGGTTTTATAAAACATATTATGGTAAAACAATTTTGGTTTGTGGAGTGAGTTCTGGTAATATATGGTGATTAAATTGGTGGAGCGAGTGATATAAATATTTATTCGGTAGAGATCAGTGTTATGGGAGAGGTAATACAGTTAACCTAAAATTGATTTGGTATATCTACCATCTTCATTAATAGCGGGTTCAATGCTGAATTTTAGGCTAAGAGCTACTTGAATTCTGGTTATGTCATCAGGTATTAATATATTGTTATAAGATTCTTCAACTAATTATGTTGTGTGTGAAACTTTTCTGATGATGAAAATTCCTGTTATAATGTATTTTTTGATGGGATTCAAAATCAATAAAAATAAGCTCGGTCGAATAAGAGATAACTGAATTCTTTAGAGAGATGAGGGATTATGTATTTCTGGATAAGGCATGACAAGAGGAAATCTCCAAATACAAAAGTTTGTAACCTAACATGTGCAGAGAGCTGGTACACCCGTCTGCAATATTAATAACTTAACAGGGAACATCTTCTGTTCATATATAATATTAATAATAATAATAATAATAATAATAATAATAATAATAATAATAATAATAATAATAATAATAATAATAATAATAATAATAATAATAATAATAATAATAATAATAATAATAATAAAATAATAATAATAATAATAAGACTCCAGCCTAAGACTCCCCAAATTCCTCACATAAGGTATAACCTACATAAAACCCAAAAAAATATCGCCCAATCACCTGCCACCCAACGTTGTAAAAGATTATAACCGCAACAATATAGAGAAGAAGAACAAAAAGGATGTAGAAAACAAAGCCAAGGTTGTAAAGAACAACTTATAATTGACAGCGTGATCATGGAGCAGACCAGAAAAGAACACAGAAATCTTCACACCTGTTACATAGACTATAAAAAAGCATTTGACTCTGTACCCCATAGCTGGCTAATAAAAGTTTTGCAAATCATTAAGATTAACCCAGCCCTCAGGTGGTTCTTAATGCAAACATGGAGAACCAATATCCATCCTAAAACAGAAACTGATCACATCCAAATAGAAGAACTTCACATACAGAGCGGTATATTCCAAGGAGATTCTCTTAGTTCCCTTTCAGTATCAGAATACGATCCAGCACAAAATCAATCATCTCCTCTACATGGATAATAAAAAACTATACGCAGCCACTGAGATGCAACTAAAAGGCCTACTCAGAGTAACAGAGGCTTGCACGTCGGAGATGAAAATGGAGTTCGGGATGAGCAACTGTAAAGTGTTCCACATCAATAGAGGCCAATGGAAAAACCATTTCGAAGAGGAAATCATAAATGGAGCAACGTACGCTTGCCAACATGGACCAGGACGAAACGTACAAGTATCTGGGCTTTTATCAAAACACAAATATCAACCATACATAAATAAAAAAACAAATGAAAAACGAATTAGACAACCGTCTGATAAAACTTCTGGAAACAAAACTAAACTAGAAATCTTTCCATATTTATCAACACATTTGCAATACCGGTCCTCACGTACTCCTTTGGCATCATCAAGTAGTCCCACACTGACATAGACAGCATCCATACCCTCATCCGAACAGAACTCACATAGAATGTTACACCCAAACTCATGCAAAGAAAGACTTACAGTAGACAGAAATCATGAAGGCAGGGGAATTACAGACATACAAATACTTCACGCAAGACATATACAAACACTCAGACATTTCTTTCAAAGCAAGCAAACTAACTTACATAGAGCGATAGTGAAAGCTGACAAAAACTACACACCTCTTGCCCTCTCACATCCAAACCACTCAGAAGACACACAGAACCATGCACAATCACACCAAGCAAAGTTGGACACCTGGTCACAGAAAGCACTCCATGGAAAACATCTATATCAAGTGACCCAAGACTACATTAATAGGAAGCAGTGAATATACATATTATTCACCTCATTACCAAGCTTCCCGATGCTATGCGTCCATCTTCACTAACAAGACTACAAAAGATACCAAAGTGATTGAGTTCGTACAACGACAGGTAGTATCTAAAGGAGAAGTTAGTCTGTCTGCAGAAATAATTCAAGTAGAAATATACATGGTTACACTGGTAGATGTTCATACAAAACAGTTCTAAGTTCAATATAATATTAAAATTATTAATGATGAGAATTATTAAAATACACAATATTTTTACGTCGAAACTTCTAGCAGGGCATGCGTTCGATTTGCCACTACTATATCAGAAGAAGACCATGAAACATATTTTGAGATAGAATAACGTCAAGTGTCCAATGTTAAATGACTATTTGTAATCTTTTTCTTCGGTTTGCTATAGCTCTAGAGCTCACAGTTTACTTCTAATGCTTGATATTCTGTTAAGTATTGTTTTATAACAGAAATTAATTCTTCTTAGAATTCTTGCACAATAATTCCGCAGCTCATATGAACATTTTTATTTGATGTGAAACGATATGAACAAACCCTAGACCTAAATGTACTTGATACTTTTTTGACACCAGCTGCTATAGCGGGTACTTTTTCTTCCGACCGCCTCTTCCGCCGCCTATGACTGTCTGCTTCACGATCAAGCATTGGTTTACAGATGTCAATGGCTCGTTGCTACTGTCTGTCTTTTTTTACGCTTCGACTACTTAGTGATGATCGACGAAATATCTTTGTTACACCTTGGACACAATCGTCAAAATAGTTTCATGCTTCAGTTCACCGACCAATGGGTTTTATAGGAGAACTGGTTTTTGAAAATAGTGGTGGAGGGCAACATTTTCTCTTACATGAGTGGTGGGAGGTTATTCAAATTCCGAAAACCGTTTTTCATTCTTTCACGTTGAAAGTGGGAGAAACAATATGTGGTGGAGGCAATTATTCGTGCTGAAATACGAAAAGTGGGGGGAGGGTAGCTAGAGCAGGGAGTAGGGTGTGCGATTTATTATATATCTGTATCTTACTACTTTATAGTTTATAGAAAATCTGAAAAACTGGTTTATTTTGTAAAATTTCCAATTACAGTGTCAACCCAATTAAATCAATCTTCTAAATTTTGTTTTCAAAAGGTCAGCAACAGCAGCAGCAGCAGGAGCAGCTCCGGGCGCAGCAAGTAAACTTTATCTTCTCCAAGGAAATCGAGAAACCTATAGATGAGATGCAGGAGTTCGTCTTTCCCTACATGCAAGGTCAAACTGCCATAATTCCTCTGCTGCCTCCGCCTGCAACTCCTGTGCAGATTGTCAGGCCGAATACTGCTGCAAATGAAGCTGCCGTTTTCCTTGGGTCAGGGGCCCTAGGTGTTGTTGCCCTCGGGGGAGGTAAGTTTTTACTATGTTTTTATCATTCGGAATAAAAAATGATGATGACATGTCTTGTACTGGACGATAAAATAAAGCACAGTCAAATGAGCATTAAAACATCCTGAATCTACTTTATAACAGACTTTCCTTTTGATTATGTTATTTTTTTGTGCAGTAAGGAAACAGCTCCCATTTTATTGTGTGCCCTGTTTCTCAAACGTGTGCACTTAGTGATTATTTTGCTGACAGTATGCGGATAACTTTTTTTTATGGTTAAGGTGTGTTGTTACCTGTTAACCGGCTAATCACAGCAACCGATTCCAGTGGCAATTTCACACTGACGACAGCGGCGGGCCGCAATACTAAAAGAACGTTCTCAGGACCGATTTCAGGAATGTACGAGATCTTGCTTCAAACATAAATTGCAGACTGGTAAATATAAAGCGTGCATTTTCTGGCACTTTCAGAAAGGGAAGTCGGCTCCTAGGCAGTCTTCAGGGAGCCCAGATACAACGTATACGCCCAATTTAGACGCAAATTTGGCATATACATATATGTTAAGTCAGCACGTTCTTCACCATTGAGAGGACCCTAAACCTGAAGGATTTGACATTATCTAGTTCAAAATATCATTCAACAACTCGACAAAATCAATTTGCTGTATTTATAGACAACCAAGCCACACAATAATTACAAGGAACTCTTCGAGAACATTTCAGCCACAGTTAATACCTTACAAATAGAACACTCCAGCTCAGAACTAATTCAAAACATTTTTTTTACTTCATTTTTCACTAAATATACTGGCTAAATGGCTCCAAACGAACCAATCAGTGATGTGAAGCTGAGGCCTTAGCTATCAGCTGTGGCTTGAAGAGAAACTTAATAAACCATCATGGGTCCCTAATCACAATAAACACTTTGTTAACTTGCTGGATCTGTATTCCACAAGAAATCCCGATATCAATTCAGTGGATATGTCTGCTCCACTAGGAGCATCCTTTCATGATTTTAACTTTGCAATACTAGACCAACAACAAATTAGCAGAGTGGAATGATCTCAGGAATTTTTAACAGTTCTTTCATTCGAATAGTATCTGTTGCAATTCCGGAGATCCATCAGTTTGTGGCCAAAAAATATCAGGGATATTATCATAAATGTGGAAGCCGCTCCAAAAACAAACCACGGTTTAGTGAGAGGTACAGAGAAGTCGGAAAACCAATGATAGATTTGTATGCATACACCGAAATTCATAGCATATTATGGATGCTAAAATCTACTGTAAAAGAGTCATCGATGACAGCAAAAAGGATCACTTTCAATTGCCCAGATTGCTGTGGTCTGTATCCAGAACTTTTAGCCAAAACTACTTCTATTCGTTAATATTACAACTGACGGAAGAGGATGGAACCGTCGCCTCTACCTCCCAAAAAAAGCACGTTAGGACAAATTTCTCTGTTAATACTACCATGCACTTCCAAGGTGATCCATCGACTGGTATCACCATGGGCTCAAAAATACCAGATACCAAATTCATCTTTGAAAAATATAAATTCTGAAAAGCTACTGATCTAGAACAAATACCAGCGATCGTCCTGAAACGTTGCCGGCCTTGCTGTATTGGCGACCCAGGGATTCTCTTTCGCTGCATAATATTGTTGTTCGGATCTCCGGGTGCCAGGTGGTCCTCAGAACACATTGAGCGAAACTCACTGGGTTATCTAGATGTGCTGTAGATTCTCAACAGGTCAACAACTGCAGCCGCCCTTTACAGCAACCTCGCTCGGACGACAGGCCGAAAGGGCAATGGAACATATCAAAGGTTGACTTCAAGATTGTTCGAGGTCTCGCCTCACACATAAAATATATCTATCAATATCTGCAGAGAGAAAAGCCACACAGTCTGGCATTGTCAGGGACCTAAGTCGGCTCGTCAGTAGTGGACAATTGCTTCAGATATCCTGACACCCGATTCAGACTAAAATTTGTTGTATGCATATTTGTAAAATCAGCAATCTCTTGTCAACGAGAGGAATATCTATAACCTGAAGAATTCGACATTATCTGACTCAAATTAGTTTTTAACGATTTGTCTCAATTCATTTGCTGCAGTTACAGACCATCCAATAGCAAAAATGACAGAGAACTTCCCTAGAACCTTTCAGCGTCTGTATTTATCTTACAAACAGATCACCCCAACGCAAATAAGGAGTGACGGGAAACGGAAGCCTTGGCTATCAGCTGTAGCTTTGAACAGTGAATATATCCGCTCCACAAATAGGATTGAAACACTGTATAGACTGTAATCAGTGGATCAACAACATTCTAAAGCAAGCATAGTTTGGCACTACAAATCAGCAAAGTGAAATGATCTCAGGAACTATTACCAGTCCTTCCCATGGAATGATGTTCTGTTTTAAGTACAGAGATCTGTCAGTTTGTGGCCAAACGATAACAGGAGTATAACATGTGGTATGGAAGCCTACGTACCCCACGCTGGTAAACACCCCTCCAAAAACAAACCTTGGCTCAACCGGAGCAGCAGAGATGAGGTTATGGCAAAAAATCGACGGTACAGACAGAACACAGCCACTGTAAACGGGTCATTAATGAAACCAAAGGGAAGCACAACAAGAAAATTAAGAATGAACTCCTTTTATGTCCTAACAACACCTGTTTCAACACTGAAGTGAATTTTCTTCTACATATTACCAATTTAAATAATAATCGAAACGCTAATAAATCCCACAATGATGACGAAGACTCAATAGCTATTGCAATAAAATTAATAGAGTAACTGAACCGGACAATATTATCCCCAGTCAAAACACCAGGGTTATATATGTAGCACTGCTATATTTAAATCATCTTACTCCAAAATCATATTACTTAGGCAGCTAAATAATTGAGTGCAAATCAGTTCTCACAGTGAATAAAGTTTTCTCTATAGTATCTCTTGTAATAATTGTAATTTGGAAAACAGAGGCCAGACCTCTCGTTCACTAAAAGTCAGAATTTGTTCTCATAAAAGTGATGCCAGACTACATGAACATGTGCGTTTACTACACATGTTCATGTCACAGGGCATAAAATGAATTTCGACCCAGTCAAAGTCCTTGGAAAAGAGACCAACCTCTTAAAACGCAATTTCTTAGAAATGGCCCATATTTATCTCTCGGACTATTGCATGAATAAAATAAGCAGCGAAAAAATACTAAACCTAAGCAATACTTGGCTATCCCCAACTCCAGCCTCACATTATAAACTCAAAATAATGTCACAAACCCCTCAATACGTATTTCCATCGTTGAACCTTCTCGTAACACCTCTTTTCTCCCAAATCAGTATTTGGGGACTTATTTTATCCAGTTTCTCAAATTCACTTTGAGAACTTAATTTCCACATAAAATTTTTAATTTCCCATTTTCGAAATTTGTACCTAATTGAATATTTGCTAAGCTCGCTCCCTGTTGCTACTGCATCATCATAATTTGTGTATACATCATTATCTCCCTAGTTAATTGAATAAGTTGTATCATCACACGTCCACAAAATTTACGTAATTCCCTTGAAAGTTTTAGAGGAGAGTTTCATCTCTACTTTTCTATGACTTTTGATTGAATGTCATTTTTCGTGTCACAATTTCGGACAGCTGACATATAAGACATATAACGCCTCATTACTTCCGTTTTGTTTCTGGCTGAGAAAGCATTCCGTGGTTCAAATTCAGACGCAAATAATTTTCAATAACTGCTTTAATATAATTTTTAATTGTTTTTATCCTCTTGTTTTTAACAAAAAGTGGTTCACGCATTTCGTCCAATATATCTGTGAGCCAGATCACATTTATTATTATACGTATATAATAAATTTTACTCTGAGCAACGTTTTCACAAGCCTACTTGTTCCACATTACTTGCTGTAGTAATCTTAACCACTTTCTGGTGGGTGTTATTGTATAATCCCTTTTTCGATATTACTGAGCATTGTTTATAGTAGCCCTAATGATGAATGCATATGCATACGAAAGCTTGGTTGAATAAAATGAAAAAAATGTAATTGACAACTTATTTTGAGCAATGATATCCGTTAAGCAACTTGTAGTATTTTGATTTCAGCAGTAATATATTCCACGATGTGGCAGTCATTTTCATTCCGAAAACGTTGCCAGACTCATAATTAGGAAGATTATTATAACACTCTGTATTTGAGGATGAAAGCATCACCTTGTCTCAAAGCGGAAACTGTAAATAACAAAATTCAACAACTCCGTGTATAACTCACAATAGTCTCAAAAAAAATAAGTAGAATTTCCAATTCCAACCAAGCTAACATGCGAACCAAAAGTTTTAGTTTATACAATTTATAATTTATAATATATGAAAATCAATTATACAGTTTAATACAATAATTTATTATACAATTTATAATAGAAAATCAATGAGAAACAGGTATTCTCAGTAAAATCTGATAGATCTGCTCCTTCTGGAGTATATGATATGATTTGATTATGAATCAAATATATATATATATATATATATATATATATATATATATATATATATATATATCGTTCTCCTACATTTACCTGTTTTTGTAGGTGCCTTTGTGTTAGGTTCAGGTGGTTTAGGCTACTCGACCAGAAGATCAAATCCCCGAGTGTCTTTCAGGCATCCTCTGTTACCTCCAGTCAGGGCTTCTGCCGATTTGATTCCAGCTGCCGTGAGCGCGCCTCAAATACAACAGCTTCAAGGAATTCAGTACAGCTTTCCGTCAGGTAAGACAACATCCAAAATTACTTCAAGCCAGCTATGAAAACGATAAAGAGGCTCATTCTTCAGTTCTAAGCTTTCTTTTCAAGGAATAAATTTGCACCAGAATATACAAGGTTGAATTGGCAACACTGTAGTACCGTGTTGCCATTGGTCCCGTCATTGTCACAAAACTTTTTATATATGGGTACATCTTTTTCACCTTCTTCTTATTCTTTGATCACCATGAATCAATATTTTCATGGCGACAGACGTAACTTGACAGGTTTGATAAATGCTAGACAGTAGTAGCAAATGTGCGAACGTCAAAATAATGTGCGTTCAATCCCAAACAAATGCAAACCTCCATTCGACTGCAGCGTCTAGTATTTATGCATTCGTCAAGTGAAAAACAAGTATATACTAGAGGAATAAAGAAAAATTAGGGTAACTGAGTGCGGTCAGCAAAATAAAAAAAAAGTTTATGATCAAAAGTTTTATTTCGGACTTCCATTGTTATAAAATTTTGAGTATCACGACGTTTTGATTGATGTGCTATCTTCAATCGTCTTCAGGTGAACTAGCGAACACGTTCCTTTCATGCCTATCATGCCGTCCGGTGACGTGTCGTTGTGCGCGGTCTGTTCTGAGTGGTTCCCCATGCACGGTTTTACGGTCTGCTGACGTGGCTGTTTGTCGGTCATTGTTTGTTGTCTGGTCCAGTCGTAGTCTATTGATCTTCTTTATGAGTGGCTGCCAGATTGGTTTAATGTCTACGCTGGGTTTGCTGTACACTTTGCTGTTGTTGATGATGAAGGCCGCCTCCTTGAATTTCCTTCGATACCAATGCGGTTCCTTGGCAATAACCTTAGCGTCGTCCCAAGCTATTTTATGGTGCTTCGTCCATGCGTGATCAGCTATTCCAGATTTTCCTGTCTCTGCTCGCTGGGTGTTGAGACGATGTTCTTTGATTCTTACTTCTAGTGGCCTTTTTGTTTCTCCAACACAAGTTCGAAATCAAACTTTTGATAAATCCACCTTGTCTACAAGTTTCAAACAACAGTTAAAGTTTATGATGTTCAAGTGAAATTGACAGGATCTTGTTATGACACGCTTTTTCGCAGCAGAAGCTCAAACAGGCATCAATTTGAAGTTAATTCATAAATCGAAATACTTACGGTTTTTAGTGGTTTTGTGCTGTATGTACCGTAGTCTATGTATATATAATTCTGCTTCATCTGTATTTTAATAGATTTTTTACGATTTTCTTTGTCAAACTAATCTGACAAAACATAGCTTTTGATGAAATTTATCAAAAATCGAAAAAATACTGAGAAAGAGAATTTGGATAACTGCCGCAGTACGGCTCCAATGAAAACTCATTTGTAATTATATTTTTTAGAAATATAATGAGATACTCAAAAAAAATAATAATAACCTGTAACTAGTTTATAAACTAGTCCTATACTGGTACTATCTTCAATGATATAAAGAACATGCATTAATGAAAAATTGTTAAAAGTGCTTTGGTAGTATTTCTATTCAATTTATCTAAAGTGGACCATTTCCAGTAGAAAAATAACATTATGACTAAGTTTTATTTGGAATCGTATAGTTTTACACACTTTGACCACGTCATAGACCTATTTGCCTCCCAGAAGGCAAGAAAGGTGTAATTTTAGGTCAAGGTTTTTGCAGATTAAAGATCATGTTTGTTATGAAGCAAAAGTATGTCTTGCAAGAATTCTAAAGAATAACAACTGTTTTATTGAATGCAATTGTTGTAGTCAGATTTCGAAGGGGCGAACTTGGACGCTTGTCCTGGGCGCCATTTCAGGTAGATACGCCACTGGAGCGACCTTTTCTTAGCCGTTACCGCTGATCTCGTTGCCATATATTTTTTTCATTATGGAATACTCTTCCTCAAATTATTTCCTATAAATTCTAGTCAACTCTCTTACCCTGTAAAGATCCTTTTCCATTTTACGGATTTGCACCTTATCTATCTTATCCCAAGCTCTCTTCCTTTATTCTCCACTCCTAACATAAAAGAACAAGATTGTGTCAGAAATGCCAAACAATATCAGTTATTGTCCTTTTTCTAGAAACTAACATGCATAAGTCCCTATTCCAACAACGTAATTCAATGAATTTGCACTTGTTCGATAATTTCGTTTTCCGATACATTGATATTCAACAAATGTATGTACATTTATTTGTTTTTAAAATCTATTATTAATATTTTATCATGGATAAAAATGAAAATAAATAATCTACCAAGTGAAAAATACATAAGAACATACTTGTTGATCGCACAATTAGCTATCCAATCCCCCCAAGTGATTATTATTCTTATTCAAGATATGAATAATAAATTCCACCGTTGCGTTTGTGAAATACATTGTCGTTTTGAAAAGCCTATTAAAAGATAGGGGTTCCAGATTTTAAAAAAAAATCTATGTTGTCAAATTTCAAACGGCGATAACGACAGCGGTGCAAAAAGATGTCGAAAAAGTGAGGCATGTGCGAGCGTTTTTCTCACGCGTGTCAAACTAATATTTTATTGAGTATATTTCAAGATTTACCGTCGCAGTCTGTGTGTCGAATATTGCGGAAACAGTGAAGACCATATCAAGCATTTGCAGCAACTACTGGGAAAAGCTGATACATTGAAAGTAAATATTGAGAATGTGGAAGCGATTGATCATTAACCTCTAAAAAACCACAAGCTGTCAGTAATAAATATATTTTATCTCTTTAATACAGGTTTTCTTGATGATAGTGTTTCCCAAAGTCTCCCTACAGTCGAACCCACAGAATATCACGATCTTGTTTACTTACTTGACGCAATTTCTTATGACAAAACTTAGTTGAATTATAATTATAGTTTCATCATCAATTGTGGTGTCGTGTACTAGAAATAGTCGTATCCCAAAAACTACCTTTATTCCTAAAAAACCAATTAGACTGTTATACTTAGTCCCGATCGTCTACTTTGGCGCAACGCCGTGTCGCAATAAGAATTTTTTTGCTGTTTATTGGTTACAATTAAAAGAACAGTAAATAGTATGAAAATATTAGTAATGGTCTTCGAAAAAGTATCCCACTATTCCACAACATTGGAGTAAGGAGTACTCATACTCATTCTCATAGTTTATTGATGCAAACAGTTAAAATAAACTTTACACAAGTCATAAATGCATAAAAAACATTGTTTTGTTGATAAGTTCAGAAAGACATTAAAATTCAGTTAGTTCATACACTAAAATGTAACTAAAATGAGTAAAATGGATTAAAATTTAATGTACTTACGATTGATACGAACATGCAGGTAAAATAATCGATATATCACATATAGAAGGGTGAAATTCATTCACAAAACGGCGATTTCCACTGTTAAGTTGATAATTTTTGTTTTGTGTTACAGTGGTACAACATTCGAAAATAATTATATTACATGTTACGTAAGCCAAAGAAAGAGGGTAATGCTTCTTATCGGTACCTGCCGATAAGAAGAGATAAAAGCAGCCAACTGAGGAATTGGACCGGCGAACGTAATATGAGGGAAATATAGTTCACTCTGATTCGATATAGCTGTATGTTTGGATGTGGATATGTCTTGTTACAAATTTTGAATATAATTATTTCTGAGCATTTCGTGTGTGTGTGTGTTTCATACATACATTACTTAGTCATAAACATGTAAAAGGGCTCCTGCTATGAGTTTATTTTTTGCCACTGCAATTTCTCCGTCTTTAGTCAACAAAAATTATATTCACCATTTATCCAACAGACGAACAAGTTGAAGATACAATCCATATCTAAATAGAAAACAACTACCAGTCATCTTTGCAATGCCACACAAAAGAAGTAATGACAATGCAATGAGGAAGTATCCTTTAATTTTTTATTATTTTAGACTACAGGAAAATGTTTCGATACCTTTATCCCTAATCTCAAAAAATTATTATCTATCCCTACTTCTCCATCTCGTTAATCACGAATACAAGGTCCTTATATGTCATGTGTCCTATTCAATGTCGAATCCTGTTATCCGTTATCTGAATAGTCTGTAGTCAAGTTGTTTCAAGAAATGGCAATGTCTTTGTAAATTTCCAAATTCAACTTCTCTCATTAATTGCACTCTATAAAAAAGTGTCCAATCAGCAGTAATGTCAGCAATTTTTTTTATATATCATAAATGCAAGCTTAACTTTGGGAAACAGTTGCGTTAATCTCTGTTCCTCAGTCACCTAATCATTCATATGATGAAATACATACATACGACTCTTAGAATAATCAAAACTTAACCAGCTCGAGCATGTTTTTAGCATATATTTCCCATAATTCCGATTACAGAACTTACAAATAGATAAAAAAGAAATAATATTTCACCAAATTAAACATGATTATATTTTAATTATTTGCTTGAAGGTTTCACTCAATCATCTTAACAACATTTCAATCTCGAACTGGACCCAATCTTGTTCGTGGTGCTTGTGATCATATTAGAGATACCATGTTAAACAATCCGCAGCATAACAATGTACAATTTATTATGCACGCATCTCAATTTGAAAATGTATCATCCTCACTCCCGATAATAGTTCAACCATACGATATTCATTCCAGATCTGCTTTATTACTTATGTATTTCTTCCAGTCGCTCAGCTGCCAAATGATCAAAATGGATATGAATACTTGCACCCAGATAGAGTAGCATTTGGAGATCCACTTCCCCCGAGACCGTTGAAGACTACCAACTCGTACGCAACTCCAACGCTTGACCAAAACTATGCCGGAGGAGCGCAAGGACTTGAAAATTTAAATTCGGAACTATTAACTCGACAGTTCTATTGAACAGAAATTGAGAAATTGTATATGCAGTCTGTAATTTTCGCATTAGCTCATTAACTGTAGATATCTACTTTCTAGTAAATGTAAAAGATCAAATATTCTTATAGTGAATGTAATATCTTAAACTTATTATGTGGTTGTCTCTTTCATCCATCATATTTTCTATTGGCCATTAGTTGAAACAACATCTAGATTAGTGAATATAATAATGACGTTTCAGTATGTTATTTCAATCATCTGCCAGTAGAAAATATAATGAAA
The DNA here is from genome assembly GCA_949316355.1 of Bruchidius siliquastri. Classification (NCBI taxonomy): domain Eukaryota; kingdom Metazoa; phylum Arthropoda; class Insecta; order Coleoptera; family Chrysomelidae; genus Bruchidius; species Bruchidius siliquastri. Next base: position 25,274,211 of record OX438529.1, read on the forward strand.
TATTATTTTGTATTTGAACAACGCTTTAGCAAATATCACAAAAAGATTTTGATTCTCTACAAAGATTTGTTCAAATCCTAATATTTGTGCACTATATTCGTGTTTGAGCATTATAAATTTAATTTAATTTAAGTAATTACGGTCAACGCATTGTGGCAATCAGCTGTCTGTACATACAGAAAATCTATGATACACTAAAATGTTTTTTCATGACAATAGAAAGTAGAAGAACTCAGATTAGACACGATTTAAACTATACTTCAATTGATATCTACTCTGCTATTTACTGTAAATCATATATCTAATTAGAAGATCAGATGAACGTAATATTTGGAATTCTCAAAATCGTTGGGTTTCAAATGTCCAAAGTCTACTGAATGGAAATGCTGCTGTATTGTTACTTTTTATGCACTTTCCACTTAATTTACGACTAACTAAGACGCAGTATGAATCTATATCATTTTTTGTAATGATATTTTGCTACCATCACCTTGTTGTTCATCCAATAAGGAATAGAAACTTTTGACCGACAAAAGTTTATTTAATAAAGCTATTCCAAAAATGTGATTGACTTTCTACCCTTACAGTATCCTGGCTAGATAGATAAAACATTCTGTCAACGTACCCCGTATCAAAAGATATCTACGAGCGTCTGCAGTTACCCATTTCAGATGTGTAACGGTTCAGATCGTTCCAGGGTGATAAGAGTACTTAATGAAATAGCAAACTCTCAAGATATCTGTAAAACAATGAATTCTACAGTCCGATACAAAGGCTGTTTGGAATATACCAGAATATAAATATACTAACTGGTGAATTTCATAACAAACATATGAATGGGGTTACGCCCCGTCAAACTTTACTTATGATATTTGAGGAATGATAGAAGCCCAATGATAAACTTTCGGTATTTGGAGCAAATTATTCAAACCTAGAACATTGTCTCAAAGTAGTGAAAAAAAGTTAATTTTCCATATATTTATGCTGTTAAATTACAGGCCTGCCTAATGTACAAACTTCTCACCAAATGCAATTAAATTATATAAGCATATTTTTTATTGTATTACATTTTAAAACTATTTTAATTCAAAGAGTGTGCTTCAAAAAAGATCTTTCATCCGAAAATGTATGTCATGATTCAAGGGGAGTACCTGCTGTAGGATATTGTATTTAAAGCTTAGCAGGCATTAAGTTTATTTATAAAATAAAAACATTTTAGATAAATTATAGAGGGTGTATGAGACACTTAACATTTTTGTTAATTTTATAAGCCATAGATGTTCTTATTTTAAACGTAGTGTACCTCAAGTTCATTACCGCTGATTGTTTATAATCACCTTCAACTGTATCAGCGTTTTTTAATACTTAGCTGTTTTTATTTATTAGTAAATTCGAATACTATAGAACTATAGCTAAATAGTGCTCCTGCAAACTATCAACTATTAAACCTTCACATCGAATTGAATAAGCAATATCCCGCTACATGGATACATCATGGAGCTTCATGGAACTGACCAGCGAGGTCCCTCTCCAGTTTCATTGTTTATTCTATGGATAATTAATTTTACGGTTAAGTATTGAAAGAATTATTCACCTTCTATAAAATAGTATAGTGTCGCAATTCTTAAATAAATGTCATTGATGACGTATCTCAAGTGATGACAACGTTAACAGTGCAAAAATCTGTCAAAAAAAAAATCTATTGAAAATTGTGTTTGGCTTGTATGAGTATTTTTCTTTTGATTGCTAAACATTTTTTTGAGTACTGTTTGGCGGATGAGTTGATTCATTGAAAGTAAAAACTAAGGATGTGTAAGCAAAATCATACACATTAATCCCAAAAAACACGAATCATCACCAATAAGAATATATTTAGTCTCTATTTCCAACAGCTACAGGTTTTCTCGAGGATATTCTTCCCAAAATTTCCAAACAGTCAAACCCACAGAAAATCTCTACGATGGAAGAAGAGGTGCACGATGCTGTCTATTTGAACACCCTTCACTTAGCCTCTGTTTCCATCAATACGATCCACTACCTCGCCAATACATATAAGAGAGGGTACAGGGAAACTAAGTCTATGGCGGAATACAGACCTTACTAACAAAGGAGGTGATGCAATCTTCCGGAGTTTCAGGTATCCAAGGACGTGGAAATATATGAGTTTCTATATGAGCGAAAACCTATCTTATATCCAAAACTCAACCAGATGGATATATTAAATCGGAGAAATTCATACCGCCGTGATACACATCCAAATAGATAGATTCAAGGAGTAGTCACCGCATACTATAGGAAATCACTTTATCAATACTGTCAATTTGAAGTACACAACATATTAACGAGTTCACTTTATAACTGAAGCCAAAACTCGCGACAAAGCAAAACCTCCTGGAGTTCGACCAAGAAATCATCGTAAAAATATGTTCGAGGTGATGTATTGGACTATTTCTCTGAAACTACGAGTATAATTTTGACTCCGGTGGAGTCAGCAACACAAGCTATCCAGCAACAAGTGATGACCGCCCCATTCACCAGCGTATGGCAGCAACTCCACGAACCGGGTAATGTGACAGGGAATTTTATTCCCACAATCACAGGCGAAATAATTTTAATAAGATGATAACCATTCTAGCGAAGCAATGGACTAGCTGCTTATGAATAATATTATACCTAATGGATATACAAGTTCACGTTACCATTCCTCTTATAATAAAGCTACCAGGGCGTCCCAAAATACAAAAATACCAGTGCAGAATTTTTTTTTTAAATATTAGTAATTTTTTCGAAAATCCATACTCCTATATGTCTTCCACAAAACTGCCAGAGCATATCCATAGCTCGTAAATGATAAAGCTACCAGGGCATACGAGAGTTATAATTACTACCAGTGGAGACGTACTTATTCAGTCAGTTTTTCTCGAATACTCTTCTTACTAGGGGTAAATTTTTAGTAGAAATCTATAGTTCTATATCTCGTCTACAAAAGCGCCAGAGCGTTTTTCATAGTAAATGATAAAGCTACCATGGCGTACGAAAGTTACAAAAATCACCAGTGCCGACGTATCTATTCAGACAATTTTTTTTAAAATGTTCTTCAAGCTAGTCGTACATTTTTAGTTGAAATCGATACTTCTGTATGCATTATAAAAAACTTCAAAGCGCTTCCATAGCCCATAAATAATAACGCTTCCAGTAAGTACAACTTATCTCGAATCTACTACAAACTAAAAGTACATTTTTAACGGGAATCGATACTTTTACAGGTCTTCTCTAAAGTTACCAGTGCGTTTCTATAATCCGTAGATAAGAAAGCTACAAAAAATTCCAGTGCAGTCATATCGATTCGTTCGATTTTTCCGAATGTTCTACAAAGTGCAAGTACACTTTTCATGAAATCGATACTATTATAGATCTTCTACAAAAGTACAGGAGAGTATCTACAGCTTGTAAATAATAAAGCTACCAGGGCGTACCGAACTTACAAAATATACCAATGCAGAATTACCTATTCATCCACTTTTTACAAATTTTCTTCAGAATATTAGAAAATTATTCACAAAAATCGATACTTCTATATGTTTTCTACAAAACAGCTAGAGCGTTTCCATAGCCCGTGAATAATAAAGTGTCTAGGACGTACGAAATTCACAAAAAAAAAACTAGCACAGACGTATCAATTCATTCAATTTTTCCAAACCAAAAGTACGTTTTCCATGGAAATCGATACTTCCTTATGTCTCCTTTAGAACAGCCCCTAAATAATGAAGCTTCCCAAGGCATCCCAAAGTTAAAATAAATACCAGTGCAGGCGTACTTATTCATTCAATTCTTTCCCATTTTTCGCAAAAAGCGATACTTCTATATGTCTTCTATAACAATGCCAGAGCGTTTCTGTAGCCAGTAAATAATAAAGCAACCAAGGTGTATAATATTGATAAACAATACCAGTGGAGACGTACCTATTCAGTAAGTTTTTCTGGGAGGTCCTTCAAACTATTAGCACATTTTAACGATACTTCTATGTTTTCTACAAAACCGCCAGAGCTTTTCTATATCCCGTAAATAATAAAGCTTCCAGGAGGTAAGAAATTCAAAAAGAAATACCACTGCAGACGTGTCCATTCAGTCAACTTTTCTCGAATGTTCTACAAACTAAAAATAAAGTTTGACTTCCATTGTCTATAAAATTTTTGAGTATGACGACGTTTAGATTGATATGCTATCTCCAATCGTCTTCAGGTGAACTGGCGAACACGTTCCTTTCATGCCTATTTATACTCCGTCCGGTGACGTGTCGTTGTGCGCGGTCTGTTTTGATTGGTTCCCGAAGAGTGGTATTCCGGTCTGCTGACGTGGCTGTATGTCGGTCATTGTTTGTTGTCTGGTCCAGTCGTAGTCTATTGATCATCTTTATGAGTGGCTGCCATATTGGTTTAATGTCTACGCTGGGTTGGCTATACACGTTGCTGTTGTTGGTGATGAATGCCGCCTTCTTGAATTTTCTTCGATACCAATGCGGTTCCTTGACCTTAGCGTCGTCCCAAGCTATTTTATGGTGCTCCGTCCATGCGTGGTCAGCTATTCCAGATTTTCCTGTCTCTGCTCGCTGGGTTTTGAGACGATGTTCTTTGATTCTCACTTGCCAGTGGCCTTTTTGTTTATCCAACATAGATTTTACCGCATTGACATGGTATCTGGTAGATGCAGTCCTTTGTCTCTTGAGATTCATTCCTGGGCTTAGTTTTTGTTAGGACCTCGTATCGCTGACCTATTCTTCTGATTCCATCTGCTATTCCTTTGACGTAAGGCAGAACGAGTAAGTGCTGAGATTCTTCGTGTTATATCTTCTACAGTTGGTTTTCTCCTGTATTGTTACTTCCACTAGCTTCTTTGGGTATCCGTTCTTCAATAGATCTTGTTTAATGATATTGAGCTCTCTTTGTAGTCCCTCTTGTGTGTTACAAATACTCCTAGCTCGGTCGACTAAAGTCCGGATGACGCCTTTCTTCGTGGCTGTTGGGTGGTTTGAAGTGTAGTGTAAGTATTGACCTGTGTGAGTTGGTTTCCTGTGTACTGTTGTTTCTATTTCGGTGTTTCTCCTCGTTACTAAAACATATAAAAATGGAAGGAAATCAATAGAACGTGCGAGGTGCCATAAAATAGCTTGGGACGACGCTAAGGCTATTGCCAAGGAACCGCATTGGTATCGAAGAAAATTCAAGGAGGCGGCATTCATCACCAACAACAGCAACGTGTACAGCAAACCCAGCGTAGACATTAAACCAATATGGCAGCCACTCATAAAGAAGATCAATAGACTACGACCGGACCAGACAACAAACAATGACCGACAAACAGCCGCGTCAGCAGACCGGAATACCACTCATCGGGAACCTATCAAAACAGACCGCGCTTAACGACAGTTGCAAGACGGGGTATAAATAGGCAAAAAAGGAACCTGTTCGCCAGTTCACCTGAATACGATTGAAGATAGCCTCTCAATCGAAACGTCGTGATACTAAAAAATTTTATAGACAATGGAAGTCCGAAATCAAACTTGAAAAATCCACCTTGTCTAGAAGTTTCAAACAACAAACTAAAAGTACTTATTTAATTAAAATCAATGCCTCTGTAAGTCGTCTACAAAAGTACCAGAGCGTTTCCATAGCTCGTAAATAATAAAGCTACCAGGGCGTACGAAAGTTACAAAACAAAACAGTGCAGACGTATCCATTTAGTAAATTTTTCTGGAACGTTCTTTGAACTAAAAGTACATTTTTCACGGATTTCGATACTTCTATATGTCTTCTAAAAAAAATGACAGAGTGTTTCAATAACCGATAAATGAAAGAGCTACTAGGGCGTATTGAATTTTCAGAAAATACCAGTGCAGACGTACCTCCTCATCAAATTTATCGAATTTTCTTCAAAATGTTAGTAATTTTTCCACGAAAATCGATATTCCTGTATATTTTCTACAAAGCGTTTCCATAGCCCGTGAATATAAAACCTTCCAGGGCATACTAAAGTAACACAAAATACCAGTGCAGTCGTACCGATTCAGTCTATTTTTTTCGAATGTTCTACAAACGGCAAGTACACTTTTCACGTGATACTTCTATAGGTCTTCTACAAAAGTACCAGAGTATTTCTACTGCTTGTGAATAATAAAGCTATCAGGGCGTACCAAAGTTACAAAAAATACAAGAAGTACCTATTCATCCAATTTTTGTATAGAATTTTCTTCAGAATATTAGTACATTTTTCACGAAGATCAATACTTCTATATATCATCTACAAAACTATCAGAGGTTTTCATTGTCCGTAACTAATAAAGCTATCAAGGCGTAAGAAGTTACAAAAAACACCAGTACAGACGCGCATTTTCTGTAGATCTTTCTCGAATATTCCTCAAACTAAAAATACATTTTATGGAGACAATAATAATATAATAATGATAATAATATAGTGGAAAGCTTTGAAATAATACGCAAAAATAAATAAATAAAAAATAATAAAACTAAAAGTGATATAAAAGTTAAAACAATGTGAAACGTAATATCAATGGTTATACCTACAACACGTACGTATATACATATTTATATGAACACAGCCTTTTTTCCTATATCAAAATACTATAACCAGGATTTACTAGTAAGAGGTTCTTGACATGCCGGCAGACAGAGGTGGCTTGCCACCTCTGACGTATGCTGGATTTGGTTGCGGAGGCTACATCCCAGTGATATCCCTGAGGTCATGTTCTAGCAGGAGGCGAATATGAGCATGGCCTCCTCACGTGAGGGCTCCAAGGCAGGTGGGGAATCGAAGGGACGAAATAGGTATTCTATAGAAGGCAACAAAAAACAGAGTTGTTGGGGAATCGAAATGAAACAGCCCCACCAACAGCTAGCTCTATGGAAGGATAGGCTAGAAGACAACAGGGCAACTTTTCGAAAGTCCGCCCCTTGTCAACACCTGCTGAACTGTTCATTAGAGGAAATAAGAGAGAACATGAAAGATAATGGAGTGCTAGGAGTCAGCAGAATAACCGTGAAAAGAAAAGGGAATATAATAAAAACGCCATCGCTGATACTAACTTTTGATCGAGAATGCGATCCTGAGAAAGTAAATACCGGAATTCATATATAGACTATATCAGACCTTATATACGTGAATTAATGAGATGTTTCAAATGCCAAAGATTTTGGCACATGTCAGATCATTATGTAATAGAGGAAATCTGTATATGCGGCAGACCACGACATGAAGGCCAAAGTAGTGGACCTCCTGTTTGTATCAGTTGTGGAGGCGAGCACATCTGTTACCAAATTTTCCATTTCTCCCACAAGAAGAAAAAATGGTTGGCCCAAAAGCCGCTAAAGAAAACCTGTAGAAGTTCCCGCTAGCGAAACTAGATCATTTCTCTTGATAATATTCTGTGATATAATAATGACTGAATTTTAACTGTGATACAAAAGTGTTCGTACCTTTGTATAGTTTTATCTATTTAATTATTCACTCAAATTTCATCTATATACCTCAATGTTATTATCTTTGTTTACGTTTTCCCATTTATTTCAAAATATCCATATTACAATGGCTATTAACGGCTGCGTGTTACACTACCCAGAGTTGAAATCATTGTTGTCGGTAGTATCCCCATTTTTCATGTGTCTTCAAGAAACTCATTTCCTTCTAGAGACAAAATTCAACGTCAGGAGTTTTAAATGTATCTTGGAAAGTCGTACTAGTCCGGGTACGGGCCAGAGGATGTACTGCTATATTTAATACCCATAACCTAATTTGGGGATCTGATAAGCTAGATTCCCGGGGCAGCGTGATTGGAGACCTCATTACTCATCTAAATTTAGTGCCACTCAATAAAGGAGATGGCACCTTCCTGAATTTAAGATCATCTAATCCTGCGCTGTGTAATGCAAATATATTGCATCTATTCGACTGGAATGTATTGGACGATCATGCATCAGACCACTTTCCTCCATGCCTTCAAACTGCAGTCTCAAATACGGCAATGCCTGTGTTAAGAGGATGGAATCTGAAAAAGGCAAACTGGTGTAAGTTCCGGGCTTCACTCCTGCAACTAGAACTAAAAGACTCTATCGCTGAATCGGTATCAAGAATTACGCGGAATATAATAAGATCCGCAGAAGAAAGTATTCCTATGATAAATCCTTTAAATAACAAACCTGTCCTACCGTGGTAGAACAAAGGTTTCAGCAATTGCTGACAAAAAACATAAATTCAATATCTTCAGAAAACACCCTTCTCATACAAATTTGGTCAGCTTTGAACAAGCACGTGCAAATGCACGTAGACTAATGTAGAGCAGCCGAAAACAATCATGGCAAAATTACGTATCCAGCTTCAAACCTGAAATTCCCTCCTCGGAAGTTTGGGAAAAAATCACGGCTATTTCTGACAAGCGGTTTACACCTATTCCCCCTATACTGAAGTATGAGTGGAAAGAAGTAACAGATACAGAATGTGTTGAAAAAATATTTGGGCTTCAATTCAAATATGTCACTTCATCAACTCGGATAGACCCTAAATCTTTACAGACGAAAAGACAACTTGATGGTTTAAATCTTGACTCACTAAAACATCTTTGTCTCCATACAACGTACCTCTTACATTAGCCGAAATGGAAGAAACGCATCGAGACGTCAACAGTTCAGCAACGTGTCCAGATCGGGTGCATAATGATATGCTTCGCAATCTGCCCCCAGATGTCAAATATTCCCTACTACAACTTTATAATAAAATAAAGATGGGATGAAGGCACCTATCTTGACCAATGGCGTGAGGCAACTATTGTTCCTGTCTTAAAGGAGGGAAAAGACCCATCAGATCCCGTGAGCCATATCGCTGATCAGTTGCCTCAGTAAAATACTTGAAAAAAAAATCCGTAGAAGATTATCTGGGTCTTAGAGTCTCGGGAATTACTATTTAACCCTCAAGTGAGTTTTAGAAACTACCAGTGCACCAACTGGTTCATCTGGAGACTGCCATACAAGATAGCTTCGCTGTGAGAAGTCATTTAGTTGCGGTTTCTTTCGACCTTGAAAAGGCTTATGACACCACATGGTCGCATGCAATTTTAGTTACCCTGCATAAATGGGACATCCGCTGGTTACTCCCGAAGTTTATCGCAAATTTTTTAAGATCCCGATCTTTCCGAGTAAGAGTAGGCGAAAAATTTTCCGAAAATACCAAACAGAATAATGGTGTTGTCCAAGGATCGATACTCAACGTAACACGATTGCAGTTGATAATACGCTCCAAAGAATTCAGACAGTGGACAAAAAGGTGGGGCATTGTATTTAGGTTGATTTATTTTTCTCGTCGGAGGACATGACTGATATAGAACAGCCACTCCAACAATCAATTGATAAAATTGTTGATACAGCTGAAAGAAACGGTCTGCACTTTTCTCCATCTAAGACAGCTGTAATACATTTTTGTAGACAGAGACGTCCTCATAGGGAACCGCTATTAACACTTAAAGGATATCCCATACATCTAAAGGATAGTCATAAAATTATAGGAGTTACTTTTGATAGAAAACTGCACTGGCCATTACATTATTCGTTTCTTGCTATTCATCCAAAGTTTCATGTTTCTAACAGCTGTGTTCATAGGGAACAGAATTTTAGCAATTGAAATCAGTACGGTACATAAGCAACTTTCTAAATTACGTTTAACAATAAATAATTTAAAACAATTGATAATTTCCGAAACCAATAATTACACATTTATTTCTTTTGAATCGCGCCAAAGAAGACATTTCAACAGACTTTTCCACAATACCAAATCTGGAAACTTACGTAAACTCAATTCACTTATCTCTGCATCACACCATTGCCATCTTGATACTCAACCCAATTGGATAAAGAATCTTTCCAATGTCCAAATTCCTGAAGATATCCTAAAATTCCTTTCTTTAGGGCCAAAATGTAGTATTGAACCAATCCTTAATGAAGACTTCTCTTTGAAATCATTATTGGCTGATGTAGATGCCATTTCCTCTTCTATTTCAGATGACAACGAAATAAATTTATACATCACTCGTTCTACTAATGCAATCACTAACTACTTTCACTATGATAGTGATAAACATCCTTCTTTCTTTCAAAGACTGCATTCTTCAACTAAAACCTTCCTTAAAGATCATCCAGAACTTATCGTTACTCGTTCAGATAAATGCAATGTAACAGTAATTATGTTTAAACAACAGTACATTGATTTGTCATCCAATCTTATCCATAATGATTCTTCCTATATTGAAATTTCCTCTGATCCTACCCCATCGGTTGAAAGGAAAAGTAATAAAATAATTTCTAACTTATTTAACACCAATCAAATTAATGCAATTCTTAAAAAGAAGCTTACTTCATACAATCTATCTTGCCAAGGTTTTATGCACTTCCTAAAATACATAAACCTACTCTATCGGTTAGGCCTATTGTAGCTTCTATAGGGTCTGCTACTCAAGCTTTATCATCGTTGATTACTGATATTCTTACTTCAGCCCATAAAAAAGATCAATATTTTATTAAAGACTCCTTTGACGCCTTTGAGCAATTTAACAGGCTTCAGCTCCCTAATAATCATGTCATTGCCAGTTTAGATGTAGTCTCACTGTTTAGTAATGTCTACTTAGATGCTTGTCTAAGATCTATCACTAAACATTGGGAAGATATTAGCCAGTGTTGTAATATTACTTTGGAATCTTTCTTAGACATTGTTACTTTCCTCTTTAACAATAATTTTTTCACTTTTAATAATAAAATATATAAACAAACTTTTGGTACCCCCATGGGTGCTAAACTTTCACCTATTTTGGCAGAATATGTTATGGACGACTTCTGGATATGGTTATCCAAGTTTTACCCTTCAATCTAGTTTTCATAAAAAAATATCTTGACGACATTATCCTTTGTCTGCCTGCCGATGGTTCTGATGAAATTGTGGAAATTTTTAACAGTTATGACCCTTATATCCAGTTTACTATTGAGAAAGAGGACTCCAACCAATCAGTCCCTTTCCTAGATACTAGGTTCATTCGCTCTAATGGTAATATCCTTTTGGTTGACTGGTATAGGAAACCTAGTAGTTCTGGGAGATTCCTCAATTTTAGGTCATACCATAGGATAGATATGAAGCTGAACCTAATCAAACAAATGAAAAATAGGGTATTAAAAATTTCTGACCAATCTTTCCACAACTCAAACCTACGCACATTATCAAAATTATTTACCAATAATGGTTATCCAAAACACTTGGTTAACAATATTCTTTTTAGCTCTTCTAATACTTCTCTGCCAAATATTCATGCTACTAATTCCAATAATACTAGCCATGTCAATACACAGGTTGCCGTTTCCAAGCCTAGTAGTTTGGTTCCAATAAAATATGCAAAACTTCCCTTCTTCAGATAACTAACTCCCAAACTTATCAGGATTTTTAGAGAGTTGAATTGTAAAATTGCCTCCAAGTCGGTTCTTACAATTGACAACTTATTTTCAAAATTAAAAGACAAAGTCCCTTTTCTTAGTTTAACTAACATCGTTTACAGCATCCCCTGTAGTAGTTGCAATTCCATTTACATTGGCCAAACCTCTAGATCACTCAAAGATAGATTAACCTCCCACAAAAGTGACGCCAGACTTCACCCTGACAGGTGCGTTTTGGCTTCACATGTCCACCATTTGGATCATATAATGGATTATGACTCAGTTAAAATTTTAGCAAGTGAGTCAAATTTTGGTAAGAGATGTTTCTTAGAAATGTCGCACATTTTTTAGAGTGACAATTGCTTAAATAAAAGAACTGATATTAACCAGTTGAGCGTCATTTATTCTTATTTGCTTACATGTGAAAAATTTAAAATTAACTCCTCACACAATTCACCATAAATGTGTTTGGCTTCAACCTCCATACAACCTATCCCATATACCATCAATCACCCCCATTGCCAAAAAATTTTGCCCCTTTTCTCTATTTTTTCACTCATCTTAAATTCTACTCTTCTTTTGGGTTATTACCACCTTGTATAACAATCCCCCCCCCTTTATTCGTCAAAATTGACATTGGACAGCTGACTTTTGACATTTGCAACAGACAGGTGACACGTTCCGTTCATGCAACATGTGCCTGTTGCATTTTTACCAAGTAACTCGCCGGCGTATTTTAGTTAAACTTGATGCTATAAAAATTACATTTTCCTTCGCAAACTGTTTAACTGTGTTGATAATTAAGATTATTTTGATGTATTGTTTTGTAAGTACCAAAGTGTTTTATCATGTTTGTTTCCTAAATTTTCATTCACTATTTGATGAGTCTACACGCTCCTTGCCTCTTACTGTAACAACTTTCAGCAACATTCTCATGTGACTTTTTGTAAGTAACTTTCTATTTTTATATCATCATGTTGTTTGAAACGAATTTTCTTTGTCTTGTAGCCCTGAAGAAGGGGTCAAAAGAAATCGAAAGCTAGGAAATAGAGTTCTAAGAGTACACTTCGCTGTTTTTTGCCGCTTCCCAGCTACTTTGCTACAATTTTGTTCTATATATATGTTATATGATTTTCTAACAATGATTCTAGTATGAGCAACAATGTTGCAGTAGACATTCAGTCAGCTAAAGATAACAACTTCCTGAGATAGTACAGCGTACAGAGCATCTTTGTTCTCAGCCACGTGTGCCCTTGCACAGATGCTCCGTAAGCTTTAGCTATGTATAAATAGGGGCTGCTGCCTAGCTCCGTGTTCCAATACCCGGTAAGCACCGTTAAGCTTAGCTCCTATACCCGTTAGACTTTCGTTAATGTCATTAGTTGAGTAAAATTTGTAACAATAAAAGGACTGAAGCTTCAGTCCAAATAAATAAAGTTTTTAAAAAATCAAATCTACGAGTAATGATATAACAAAATTGGTGTCAGAAGTGGGATAACTCAACGCAGCTAGAACGAGACTTCCCCAGACCGTAGGCTTGGGCCAATTCAGAGGCTTCGAGAACAAGGAGACGTCCTAACTAGTGGGCCCAATGAAACCAAGTCGTTTGGACCTCGAGCACCATTAGAACAAGGCAACATCCTAACGGGTAGCTGAGAACGTCTGCAAGTCAGCGAGATCAAGGCCTGTACTCACTAGCAGCGGAGGATCCCAATCCTTAAAGTAAAGGACCCAGGCAACAAGCAACAAGAAGAAAGAATAAAGAAAATTCAGCACGGAGAGCAGAGCAACGACTCCCGATGCAACGAAATTATATGTAAGTACAATATTGATCACAACTTCTCGTAATTATCGATTATCTGGTATTTCCACATTTCACATTCCATATTCCAATGGTAGAAATATTTTACATTTACCTAATTAAAATTTTTGTAAATGGCTTCCAACGATAACACTCCATTTGATGGTAACCCAGAAGAAATTATTGAACCATATAAATTGTCTGAAATATTCTCTATCGTGCCAGAATACGATGGTAACCCGATTTTATTAAATACCTTCGTCAACTCTTGCCGTACAGCTTACAATATGGCAATAGGTGATCAAAAGGCTCTAGTCATTTTACACTTAAAAAATAAGCTGCGTGGTCGTGCCGCAGAATTAATTAATTTCAGAAATCCCTATACTTGGGAAGAAATCAAAAATTTATTAGAAACTCATTTTGGCGACCTTATCCCCTCATTGATGATTTACAAAGAATCAGACAAGACAACTCCCAGGCGAATCTGCCTTGACTTTTGCAGCGCGCTTACAAATGCATAACGCAAAAATGTATTCTGCAATTAACCGACAACCACTAACTAGAGAGCAAAAATTGGCTCAATCATCCCTCATAGAGACGATGACATTGAATACTTTATTAACAGGACTTGAACCACATATAGGCGTAGTAGTAAGGTCAGGAAACCCTCCTGACATGTTGACAGCTATGTCTCATATAAAAAGAGAATTACAACTCTCGTATTTAGAAAACCAACGATTTGGCAAATCTCAGGTACCGAATCAAAAACCTAAGATCTGTTCAAATTGTCACAAAAAGGGTCACGTAAATTCTGAATGCAGAATGCGTCCCCATATGCAACAGAACCCTAGTTCGCAATACCCCAGGTCAGATTACTTCAGACCGAACTTCACTCCTCAAACCCAGAACATGTCTAATTTCCAAAATCCGAGACCTTTTCAAAATCAACAAACACGCTCAGTGAACCCATCTTCACAACCCAATCAGAACATTCAAAATCGTCCTTCTGTTATTAGGCCTAATCCTAATTTTCAACGGAATTCTCAACCGAACTCCCATTTTCAAAGAACAATTCGACCAAGCCCTTCTCATAATCCCCAAAGAGCACACCACTTGACGCCTGAATGCGAAGCATATCATCCTTACGATTCCTATGAACAGTATTCAGACGAATCTTATAATTTTACGGATGAATATGATCACTCTTCGTATTCGAATTTCTATGATCCCGATCAGGATTTTCAAGCCGATACTTTAGAAGAGAAACCTCCTTTCAACCCTTCCGAAGTGAACCTATTAGAGACACAAATGCAAAATTTGAATCTAATCGATAATCTCGACCCAACTCTGAATTTCCCAGAACAAAAATTACACTAGACCGCATTCATTCGATCAGCTCACGTAATTTGTATTATATTAAAGATAACAACGGATTGAATTACAAATTTTTAATCGACACCGGCGCCTCGCTCACTATCTTTAAACCGCACGTATGTGAAGGTTACGGTTATCGACATCCGGAAAATATCGTCATTCAAGGCATTACAGATGAAAAGGTGGTAATTAGCGAATCAGCATTAATCAACTTTTCAAACAATCATGACCCACACAAAGTATACATTCACGATTTAGATATTGCATTCGACGGATTACTTGGTGTTGATTTACTCGAACATTTCCATGCAGTCATAGACGTACGGAATCGCGTTTTAAAAACCAGTTATGGAACTGTACCAATTTTTTGAGTAGACGACGAAGAGAAACGATTAGAATCCGAAAATGTTCATGTACCTGAACCTGAAAATTTTACTTCACATTTTCAAGAATTTTCCGAAATTATTAATCATATTTCCATTGAACCTAGAGTAGTAGTTTCCCTTCACTATCATTTGAATCTTTCGACATACATACAGTGAACAATGTGAATGTGACTGAAGTTGACAGTACTGACAGACATATGCAAAGAAGACAAACAATTTTGGATAACTTGCGTGTAGATCATTTGAACGAAGAAGAAAAACAATTAATAACTGATTTGTGCTTAGACTTTTCCGACATATTTTATTTAGATGGCGACAATCTCACTTCCACGAATGAAATTAAACATGAAATTAACCTTTATGATAACAAGCCTATTTATACAAAGTCATACAGATATCCCCACATACACAAACAGGAAGTAAAAGACCAAGTTTCGAAATTACTGAAACAGGGTATAATTCAACCCAGTGCATCCCCATTTAGCTCGCCTGTATGGGTAATTCCTAAGAAGCTTGATGCTACTGGAAAACAGAAATGGCGTATGTTCATTGACTACCGAAATCTTAACCAAAAAACTATTGATGACAAATACCCTCTTCCAATTATTTCAGATTCATTAGATCAGCTTGGCAAGTGTGAATACTTTAACACGCTTGACTTAGCATCTGGTTTCCACCAAATTGAAGTCCGACACAGTGACGTCCCTAAAACAGCATTTACAGTAGACAACGGTCATTACGAATATATCAGAATGCCGTTTGGATTGAAAAATGCTCCGTCTACGTTTCAACGCGTAATGGACAATATCCTCATGGGTATACAAAATGAAAGGTGTCTTATCTACATGGACGACCTGATAGTTTACAGCCCTACTATAATGGAGCACATTAATCGATTGACAGAAATTTTCAAAAGGCTCCGAAAATCGAATCTCAAAATTCAACCAGATAAGTGCGAATTCTTGAGAAAAGAAGTCGCTTATCTTGGACATATCATTACTCCTGAAGGTGTTAGGCCAAACCCCATGAAAATAGATTATATAGAACGGTTCCCAGAATCTAAGAATCAAAAAGAAATAAAATCATTTTTAGGCCTTGTAGGTTACTACAGACGATTCATTCCCCACTTTGCAAAAATTTTCAAACCCTTAACTTTACTGTTGAAAAAAGACGTTACTTTTGAATTCACTAGAGAATGTAAGCAAGCATTCGATACATTGAAGACAGCCCTAATTACATCCCCTATATTGATCTATCCCAATTTTGACGAACCTTTCATAGTGACATGTGACGCCAGTAGCATTGCCATTGGAGGTGTGTTGAGTCAAGGACCTATTGGTAAAGATCTCTCAATCGCTTACGCTTCGCGTACATTGAGTAAACCGGAACAGAATTACAGTGTTATTGAAAGAGAACTTCTTAGCATTATTTGGTGCGTACGCCACTGGAGAGGTTACTTATATGGTAGAAAATTCAAACTGATAAGTGATCACAGGCCATTAACCTGGATTTTCAGTGTCAAAGATCCTGGAAGTCGCTTAGCTAGGTGGAGATTGAAATTAGAGGAATATGATTACGAAATCATATACAAACCAGGCAAGATAAACTACATTTTTAGATTTGTACAAGACTACTTCTCTCATCGATTACAGTAAAATACAATATTCTTCAGACCAACTTCTCGATAAGAGCCATAAGCACATCCTTACATTTTTCAGACAATATTTTATGTCCCAACTCCATGAAGAGATTACTCTAGACATTTTCGAAGAAAACCTTGATTTTTCCGCTTATAAGATTAATACAGCTTCTAGCCGAACAGTAAAAGGTAGAAAATATTATATCATTCCAATTCCTGCAGATCCAGACTTGTGCAACTCTGTACTCTTTGCTTCCATTTATAACAGTAAAAGTGTAATAGATTTGTCCCAGACATTATTTGTCGGAAATAATCCAGATATTCCAATTTTAGAGTTGATGTCGTTTATCCGAGGAAGACTTAAGAATGGTAATTTGTCAAAATGTTTCCAAAACTCCCAATTCTGATCAAATTCCCATTATCTTGGAACAATACCATTTTGGAAAAAAGGGCATACATCGTGGTATTAATGAAACTATTCGAAGAATTCGAGCCAAGTACAATTGGCCTGGTTTAACGAAAGACGTAGAAAAATTCATTAAGAGCTGCGACAAGGCCAGAAAGTCAAAATTTGTAGAAAGAATCTTAGCACTCCTTTAGTCGTTACTGAAACTCCAAAAACCCCATTTGAAAGAATAAATATTGACATTTTGGAAGTTCCATCCAAAAATTATGCGCTAACTGTAAGAGACGAAATGACGCGTTTCACTCAAGCTTATGTCATTCCCGATAAATCGACTAAATCTGTAGTCAACGCATTGCTACTGTTTTTCCAACATTATGGAACACTGTTACGTATCCATTGCGATTGCGGACGAGAATTCGATAATGCGACATTGAGAGACCTTTGTATCTTATACGACATAAAACTATCTTTTTCGAGTGTAGGTCACCCCCAATCTAACGGATCGATTGAAAGATTCCATGCAACCCTTCTAGAAATGATCAGAACACATATGACTGACCACCCTACGGAACATCCCTTTAACATTTTACCTTACGCAATAATATGCTATAATACGACAAAAAATAAAACCCACGGATTTACACCATACATGAAAATACACTTCTTACTAAGTACATAAGAGATTTAAAGAATAAAATTAATTATTATTACAAGGTTGCAAGAGAGCGAACTGTTAGTGCAAAACAAAAGGCAAAATCTTGATGAACGTATTTCATAAAATAGATATGAATTCAAAATTGGTGATAAAGTTTGGGTAAAAGAGTCCCAAATTACTGGAAAGTTACGTAACAAATTTAACGGACCTTTTGGGATTAAAGAAATTTACGGTACATCTGCAAATATTTTGGATTTAGAAACAAACCAAATTACTAAAGTAAATTTTGATTGGCTCAAGCCATATTTTGAAACTTAGTTTCATTGCAGACTTTTATTGCTGCTGGTTGCAGTCCCAGCTTACGCACAACACTTCATTGAACCAGTAAACAACACAGTGGGTATCTTCTACCATGAAGAAGCGAATATAAAAATCTCTAACGACAAATGGACTCTGTTAGTATATAAAGATTTAATTTTAATAAAAAATTCTTTGATACACAATGACAGACTACTAGAGAGGATGAACGATCTTATTTATCAACCTACAAATCGTATGACAGCATTTAGAGCTCAAGTTAAGACTCATATTAGTCTTTTGTCACAGATATCTGATTCTTTGAATACCAAATTTCAATCAATATTTTCGGACACTCAATCAGCTAGTAGAATGAAACGAGGATCAATTAATGGCATTGGTTCATTTTGGAAAGCTATCACTGGGAACTTAGATTCTGACGACGGAGAATATTACAATAGTTGTATTAACAAGTTGTCTCAAGATGAGCATCAGATAGAGAACTTAATGAAAAACCAAATTTCAGTTACCACTTCAGTTATCAAAGGCTTTAATAATACTATTAGAAAACTGCAATTAGATGAAGAAACTTTCAATTCAGATTTGGTTGTAATAAAAACATCTATCTATAATATTTCTGGAACTTTAGCATTCCATGAGGCACATTTGGAAATGTTAGAAATGTGTGAAGCACTTATGGAGAGTTATTTATTTTTGGAAGAAACCACTGATGATATTTTGAACTCAATTACATTTGCACGTTTGCATATTATTCACACTTCAATTTTAACTTCAAAAGACTTGTTATATTTCTTACAGCAAATTTCACATAATCTAGTTAGAAATAATCTACCTTTACCAGCCTATGATTCACTAGTTGCTACGTATTTAGACATTATAGAACTTGAAGCTTTTCAGACAGACTCTAAAGTCATATTTGTGCTTAAAATACCATTAGTAGAACCAGAAAGCTATATGTAAACAAATACCATTAAAGCTTCAAACTTAGCACATAACACCAAATTTATTATAAAGTACAATAAAGTAAAATACAAATTATCCTTAAAAAGCAATGGATAACTGCCCAAAGCAACAGCCTAATCTCGAATCCGTCTCCTATTCCTGGCGGTTCATCCGCTCGCTCCGCGATACCCGCCCCATTAAATCTTATTTATGGGTTCGCTGTCATCGATGTTTGGGTCTTTTTAATTATGCAGACGATAACATTCGGCCCTTCCTGACAAAAGAGTGTCCACACTCTCTGTCCCAACTCTGGAAAGAGAACAATGTGTCTAAGAGAATTGAAACAACTGCCATATTATAGCAATCTTTTTTTTTAAAAAAAAACGTGTAATGGGCAGGTACATCATCAATGCAGCAATCCTGTTCGGTGCTAAGCTTTAAAATTTTCAACGTATAAAATCAAAAATAAATAAAATACTAATAATAAAAGAGTTAGAATCAGGGGTCGTAATAGATTAATTCAAAATCGAAGGAACCAAATAAAAGATAAATCGATAACATCATGGGTAAACATAAACAATAAAAAAATATATTTAAATAATAAGTAACTGCAGTTTACAAGAACCTTAACTATGGGCCCACACTAGAATCTTGGGACGTGTACCGCCTGTCCAGTATGGCACACAGTACCATCTGTAGCCAGTCAAATTTCCAGGTAGGACACAGTACCACCTGTAGTCATTTCCAGGTGACACAGTACCATCTGTAGTCATTTCCAGGTAGGTCACAGTATCACCTGTAGTCATTTCCAGGTGACACAGTACCATCTGTAGTCATTTCCAGGTAGGTCACAGTACCACCTGTAGTCATTTCCAGGTGACACAGTACCATCTGTCCAGACTGGCACAATGTACCTTCTGTAGTAATTTCCAGCTCGGTACACTGTACCATCTGTAGGCAGTCAATTTCCAGGTAGAACCTGTACCAGTACGGCCAATTCCATCCCTCATCTAGCCACCTGGAAATGTGAGTTTACCAGGACGCAGTATCAGTAGCTATCTGACCAGGCCGTCCACCACATGGAAATGTGAGTTTACCAGGACGCAGTATCAGTAGCTATCTGACCAAGCCGCCCCTCACAATTCCAGTACTTAACCTAAGCATACCTTAGTACCCTCTTTGTTTATTCAAATTGAATCCATGGCTTCATATTGTCAATGCCAGCCACGTTCAGATACGGGGTCCTTGACCTAGTAATTCCGGGAATATCTGTCACTTCGTACCGGTCGCAGCCCAATACGTTGGAAACCCTGAAGGGACCCCTCCACTTTGCCATCAACTTTTGGCTGGCGCCTGTTGCTGGTTTTGACGTGATTTTCAGTAAAACCAAATCGCCCTTCTGATATGTTTTCGGTGCACACCGCTTCGAATCAAACTGCTCTTTTTGGCGAGCTTGATATATAGGATAAGTATCTCGCACTCTTTGACGTAGCTCAGACACGTCTATTTCGTCCTTAATTGGCGGAGGATGAAATGTAACTCGTCCGGAAACACGATACCCGAGTAAAACTTCACTCGGTGCTGCCCCTACTGCTTTGTGAATTGTCCCATTTAAGCCTAACTGAATGTTTGGCACATTCTCGTCCCAGCTATCATCTTCTAAATTTGCACCCATTGTAGACAAGGAGTCCAGAATTGTTCGATTATAGCGCTCGACTTGCCCGTTTCCTCGGGGAAGACCCACCGCATTCAGGTAGTGAGCAATTCCACGCGTGTTGCAAAACTTTTTTAAATTTTTGTGAAGTAAATGACGTTCCTCTATCACTTATTATCCTCTTAGGAGCCCCAAAGAACTTTATCATGTCATTTAATGAGTCTATAACGTAACGTGTTTTACTGTTTTTGATCGGGTACATTATAACAAATTTTGTGAAGGCTTCTACTACAACTAATAGCTGAGTATTTCCCTGCATACTTTCAACAAAAGGCTCTAAATGATCGATGTGAACAGTGTGGAATGGCCGTGTGACTTTTGGTATGGGATTCAAATAACCTGGTTTTTTGTTGTACCCTCCTGCTGGGAACTCTGCGCACTTGTCGATGCAATTTCTAGAGGAGGAGTGTAACTGCTGGCTCGGTCATCCGTCCTACTTTGGCGTCGTTTGCTTACATGCACTACAGGTGAACTACCACTTCGCGAGCGGCAACGAGCACTAGGGGTTACCGACCGATCCCTCCGCCTATCACTGATAGCCCGATGACGATGCATTATTGTGTGCTTTTTGTGTAACACTTCGAGAGGAACAGGCACTGAGTTTCAATCCCACTTCTGATGTAAACAAATACCATTAAAGCTCCAAACTTAGCAGATAACACCAAATTTATTATAAAGTACAATAAAGTAAAATACAAATTATCCTTAAAAAGCAATGGATAACTGCCCAAAGCAACAGCCTAATCTCGAATCCGTCTCCTATTCCTGGCGGTTCATCCGCTCGCTCCGCGTTATTCGATACCCGCCCCATTAAATCTTATTTATGGGTTCGCTTTCATCGATGTTTGGGTCTTTCCAGTTATGCAGACGATAACATATATATTATACAAAACTATTCCCCTACCCGTACCAGATAATCGAACAGGCCTTTTCCATGTCATACTGACATCGCGAAGGTACATTGCAAGAAGTGATGATGCATTATTGTATCCCCTTCGTGATCCTGGGAAGTGTAAGAACCTTTCATTCTTGACAAAATTATGCTCAGATGTATAACCATATCCTGTGGATGAAAACGCAATTTGTGAGGCTCAATTATTACGTTACGCTGTAACGCTGCCAAAAAACATTTCAAACTACAATTGTAGCAGCCGAAGGTTATACAGTTCTATCATTATCTGCAAATCATTGGCTAGTAACAGTCACGAATCCTATTCCAGTAACTATAAAATGTCCAAATAAAGGAGTTGTTACTAAAACTATTGGACGAAATTCCATTTTGAAACTACAGCCAGATTGCAATGCCTTTATAGGTAGTACTAGGGTGCATTCCAGACCTATAATAGACACATACAAAAATATGACATACAAGAGTCACCCTGTTAAAATTCCATTCCACTGTTGCAAGAACTTGCCCAAAAGGGAAGACCTTCCAGAATTAAAACCCTTAAAATTGAACCGACCGAATTTAGACGACCTGGAAGTTGCTCACCATAAGTTGACTAAAAATGCAGAAGAACTAGATAGAATTATTAATGAGCCCTTCATTTCAAAACACAGATCATGGTTTACATATACCGTAGTTGCTGTAATTTCTATTATCCTGGTGTTATACGTAATATGCAAATGCAGAAAACGAAAGCCCTTTCGACTTTCTTTTTCCGGCCCAGTACATCCAGATGATGCTCCGAATCCTCAAGGAAGTTTCATGAAGAGGTATCCAAGAATATTCCCTAGAAGACGGCCCAGCTTCCACAGAGAAGATTTTCAAGAGGACATACCACTCTCGTGATGTGTAGTATTGTGAAAGCTCGCGTTTGTGTTTCCCTTTAAACCTTGTATACTTTAACTTTAAGAATTTTACAATTTTACTTTTCTTTTACATTTTTTGATTTTTACATTTTCTTTCGATTTTTACATTTTGATATTTTTACATTTTGTATTTTGAATTTTATGTTCCATTTCATTTTTGTAAAAGTTGTCGCATGGCAACAACTTTTTATAATAAGGGGGAGTTGTTATATATGATTTTCTAACAATGATTCTAGTATGAGCAACAATGCTGCAGTAGACATTCAGTCAGCTAAAGATAACAACTTCCTGAGATAGTACAGCGTACAGAGCATCTTTGTTCTCAGCCACGTGTGCCCTTGCACAGATGCTCCGTAAGCTTTAGCAATAGTATAAATAGGGGCTGCTGCCTAGCTCCGTGTTCCAATACCCGGTAAGCACCGTTAAGCTTAGTTCCTATACCCGTTAGACTTTCGTTAATGTCATTAGTTAAGTAAAATTTGTAACAATAAAAGGACTGAAGCTTCAGTCCAAATAAATAAAGTTTTTAAAAAATCAAATCTACGAGTAATGATATAACATATATATATATATATATATATATATATATATATATATATATATATATATACGAACACGTTCCTTTCATGCCTATTTATACCCCGTCCGGTGACGTGTCGTTGTGCGCGGTCTGTTCTGATTGGCTCCCGATGCGCGGCATTCCGGTCTGCTGACGTGGCATGTTCGCCAGTTCACCTGAAGACGATTGAAGATAGCACATCAATCGAAACGTCGTGATACTCAAATTTTATAGACAATGGAAGTCCGAAATCAAACTTTTCATAAATCCACCTTGTCTACAAGTTTCAAACAACATATATATATATATATATATATATATATATATATATATATATATATATATATATATATATATATATATATATATATATATATATATATATATATATATATATATATATATATATAAAACCTTAACCTTCACATACGTGCGGTTTAAAGATAGTGAGCGAGGCGCCGGTGTCGATTAAGGTTAAGGTTATATATATATATATATATATATATATATATATATATATATATATATATATATATATATATATATATAACCTTAACCTTCACATACGTGCGGTTTAAAGATAGTGAGCGAGGCGCCGGTGTCGATTAAAAATTTGTAATTCAATCCGTTGTTATCTTTAATATAATACAAATTACGTGAATTGATCGAATGAATGCGGTCTAGTGTAATTTTTGTTCTGGGAAATTCAGAGTTGGGTCGAGATTATCCATTAGATTAAAATTTTGCATTTGTGTCTCTAATAG
Organism: Bruchidius siliquastri; assembly: GCA_949316355.1. Lineage (NCBI taxonomy): Eukaryota > Metazoa > Arthropoda > Insecta > Coleoptera > Chrysomelidae > Bruchidius > Bruchidius siliquastri. Next base: position 25,298,058 of record OX438529.1, read on the forward strand.
GTTTACTTCGGAAGGGTTGAAAGGAGGTTTCTCTTCTAAAGTATCGGCTTGAAAATCCTGATTGGGATCATAGAAATTCGAATACGAAGAGTGATCATATTCATCCGTAAAATTATAAGATTCGTCTGAATACTGTTCATAGGAATCGTAAGGATGATATGCTTCGCATTAAGGCGTCAAGTGGTGTGCTCTTTGGGGATTATGAGAAGGGCTTGGTCGAATTGTTCTTTGAAAATGGGAGTTCGGTTGAGAATTCCGTTGAAAATTAGAATTGGGCCTAATAACAGAAGGACGATTTTGAATGTTCTGATTGGGTTGTGAAGATGGGTTCACTGAGCTTGTTTGTTGATTTTAAAAAGGTCTCGGATTTTGGAAATTAGACACGTTCTGGGTTTGAGGAGTGAAGTTCGGTCTGAAGTAATCTGACCTGGGGTATTGCGAACTAGGGTTCTGTTGCATATGGGGACGCATTCTGCATTCAGACTTTACGTGACCCTTTTTGTGACAATTTGAACAGATCTTAGGTTTTTGATTCGGTACCTGAGATTTGCCAAATCGTTGGTTTTCTAAATACGAGAGTTGTAATTCTCTTTTTATATGAGACATAGCTGTCAACATGTCAGGAGGGTTTCATGACCTTACTACTACGCCTATATGTGGTTCAAGTCCTGTTAGTAAAGTATTCAATGTCATCGTCTCTATGAGGGATGATTGAGCCAATTTTTGCTCTCTAGTTAGTGGTTGTCGGTTAATTGCAGAATACATTTTTGCGTTATGCGTCTGTAAGCGCGCTGCAAAAGTCAAGGCAGATTCGCTTGGGAGTTGTCTGATTCTTTGTAAATCATCAATGAGGGGATAAGGTCGCCAAAATGAGTTTCTAATAAATTTTTGATTTCTTCCCAAGTATAGGGATTTCTGGAATTAATTAATTCTGCGGCACGACCACGCAGCTTATTTTTTAAGTGTAAAATGACTAGAGCCTTTTGATCACCTATTGCCATATTGTAAGCTGTACGGCAAGAGTTGACGAAGGTATTTAATAAAATCGGGTTACCATCGTATTCTGGCACGATAGAGAATATTTCAGACAATTTATATGGTTCAATGATTTCTTCTGGGTTACCATCAAATGGAGTGTTATCGTTGGAAGCCATTTTTCAAAAATTTTAATTAAGTAAATGTAAAATATTTCTACCCTTGGAATATGGAATGTGAAATGTGGAAATACCAGATAATCGATAATTACGAGAAGTTGTGATCAATATTGCACTTTCATATAATTTCGTTGCATCGGGAGTCGTTGCTCTGCTCTCCGTGCTGAATTTTCTTTATTCTTTCTTCTTGTTGCTTGTTGCCTGGGTCCTTTACTTTAAGGATTGGGATCCTCCGCAGCTAGTGAGTACAGGCCCTGATCTCGCTGACTTGCAGACGTTCTCAGCTACCCGTTAGGATGTTGCCTTGTTCTAATGGTGCTCGAGGTCCAAACGACTTGGTTTCCTTGGGCCCACTAGTTAGGACGTCTCCTTGTTCTCGAAGCCTCTGAATTGGTCCAAGCCTACGGTCTGAGGAAGTCTCGTTCTAGCTGCGTTGAGTTATCCCACTTCTGACACCAATTTTGTTATATCATTACTCGTAGATTTGATTTTTTAAAAACTTCATTTATTTGGACTGAAACTTCAGTCCTTTTATTGTTACAAATTTTACTTAACTAATGACATTAACGAAAGTCTAACGGGTATAGGAACTAAGCTTAACGGTGCCTCCCAGGTATTGGAACACGGAGCTAGGCAGCAGCACCTATTTATACTATAGCTAAAGCTTACGGAGCATCTGTGCAAGGGCACACGTGGCTGAGAACAAAGATGCTCTGTACGCTGTACCATCTCAGGAAGTTGTTATCTTTAGCTGACTGAATGTCTACTGCAACATTGTTGCTCATACTAGAATCATTGTTAGAAAATCATATAACAACTCCCCCTTATTATAAAAAGTTGTTGCCATGCGACAACTTTTACAAAAATGAAATGGAACATAAAATTCAAAATACAAAATGTAAAAATATCAAAATGTAAAAATCAAAAGAAAATGTAAAAATCAAAAAAGGTAAAAGAAAAGTAAAATTGTAAAATTCTTAAAGTTGAAGTTTACAAGGTTTAAAGGGAAACACAAACGCGAGCTTTCACAACACTACACATCACGAGAGTGGTATTTCCTCTTGAAAATCATCTCTGTGGAAGCTGGGCCGTCTTCTAGGGAATATTCTTGGATACCTCTTCATGAAACTTCCTTGAGGATTTGGAGCATCATCTGGATGTACTGGGCCGGAAATAGAAAGTCGAAAGGGCTTTCGTTTTCTGCATTTGCATATTACGTATAACACCAGGATAATAGAAATTACAGCAACTACGGTATATGTAAACCATGATCTGTGTTTTGAAATGAAGGGCTCATTAATAATTCTATCTAGTTCTTCTGCATTTTTAGTCAACTTATGGTGAGCAACTTCCAGGTCGTCTAAATTCAGTCGGTTCAATTTCAAGGGTTTTAATTCTGGAAGGTCTTCCCTTTTGGGCAAGTTCTTGCAACAGTGGAATGGAATTTCAACAGGGTGACTCTTGTATGTCATATTTTTGTATGTGTCTATTCTAGGTCTGGAATGCACGCTAGTACTACCTATAAAGGCATTGCAATCTGGCTGTAGTTTCAAAATGGAATTTCGTCTCATAGTTTTAGTAACAACTCCTTTATTTGGACATTTTATAGTTATAGTTACTTTATAGGTACTTTTTCAAGAAGTACTAATTGGTGGTCAAACATGGTCAAACGGAGATCATGTTTTTCTTTGAAAACGGTGGATAGTCAAATAAAACTAATTGGTGGTCCAACATGTTTAAAAAGTTGAAAACGATTGATGAATCGTTGTTTTCTAACAATTTCGCTAGTGAACCACCCATTAGGAAAATAGTGAACTTATTCTCTCTATTTATGTAGTTTAGTATTGTTTAAATATTATAACACTTATGGTCCCGTGGATTGTAGATGCTCTTACTTGGTGAAACCCCTGGTTGTTGAAAGTGCGTTCAACTATTTCTCAAGTGGTGAACAATTTCAAGCATGATTTTTCAAAAGTGGATAAATGATAATGTGAACAAATCTAGTTCGGAACTATGTAAACTGCATTTTTCTTGATAGTAGACAGACACAAGAAAGATAAAATGGTCCTACTATCAGAAACGCATTTTTAATCCTAACAACACCAAAGGCTGCTTGGAATGTGGTATCCGAGATTACTGGCAAGAACATTTTAAAAAAATGTTTCAGAATAGCGGTCCTCAAACTTGTTTCTATGGCGCCACCTTTTTAAAATCATGAACTATAAGTCCCTGCATCGTTCGCTAAACTTTGACACCCCTACTTGATATACTTTTCCATGTATTTTCTTTACTTAGCGTTAGTTTTATTCATACATCTATTAAATGGTTACCAGGAATATATCGCTCGTAAATAAACAAAATTAGTCTTCCTTGCAAAAATCAATACCTATCTGTAAAAAACATTTCATGGAATGTATTAACCTTTACAAGTTATAATACTTAGACTGAATAATTCCTATTATACAGCAAAAAATAAATCAACGTTAACTATATTTTCCGCTGGTCGCTAATCGGAACCATAAACGTATCAATGAATCATTACTGACGTTTCGGCTGCCTCGGCATAATAACATTGATATTTATGATATGGAGTATTCGTATTGTTGATAAATCCAAAAAAGGAAATAATGCACCGCCATACAAGAAACATAAAGATGCCTGATCTATGAGATAAAATAAAACATAGAGCAGTGTGATTCCAAGGTTTCAACACAGCATTCGATCCAAGAACAAACCATTAGGAAATCTGGATGAAAACGTATGGTGCATCTGCAGGTTTGGAGAACATTGCATAGATCTTTTTACAAAGCATACTAAACTAAACCTGTTGACAGCCTATTTGAATTCGTTAAGTCACAGCCTATTGAGAAATTTGAAATACAATAATCGTTTAACCCTATAATGGCCAATCATTTGACATTCATTTTTAGAGTTATTATCCTCTCTGTGTAGTATAAAAACTGTTTCCAATTTTACCCTTATTATTTGGACGTTATTCTTTCAGTTATATATTATTTCCTCTCATTTGCTACATACACATTCTATTTGATATAATTTTTTGTATATAGGCTTACATTATTTGGATTTGTGTGGCTAAGGAACGATCCACGCCCGTACCCAGGTGTTTCTCTCATCTAAAACTGCTAAGAAATCTAAAGATGTATATATTTGCTATAAAATATATATCATATCACTACATAGATTATAAAATCAACTCAAAAATTAGTAAAATTATTATAAAGAGTCTTGGGGAAAGATACAGATAACTAACTTTTCTAAAATTTCGAGGGTGGTCCCCTCGCCCTTCTCCTTATGGGTACGTGCCTGGAAAGATCTTAGTGTATTCGCTTTCTTAATATTAAATCTGTTATCGAAATTTGCTCCATGGCTTTTGTGTGGCGGCACATTTCCTTTCTTTAAATTTATCAACAATGTAAATCTAATGCATCATCTGTAATCTATCGCCTTTCATAACAGCTCATACTCAGATCTTGTTGGATTGAAACTGTTAGGAGACAGTCATAAATATTAATATTATACTTTCAAAATCAATTTTTCCACTCCGTCTTGTTCTTCGATTAAGGCTGCCGCGGAAATAAACAATCAATCATGTATGTGGTTTCAATTAGCGGCCAGCGGAAAATATGACGAATCAGAGAGACAACCAAAGGATGAGTTTTAGAAGTTACATTAAATATCAGTTTATCGAGGCAAAAGTATAACGGAATCCAAATACTTAATCAAGACAAAGACATATAACATCCCTCAACTTTGATACTTTGAGAAAGGCGCTCTAGACAATCGAAACCTTAGTGAAGGTTAACTAATACTCATTCATATTCAAAACCAGTGGATAATTTTTAGATGTTATCTTACGTGCTTGAAATAGTTTATACTGTTGGTAAAAGAAAAACTTTATTAAATATATATAATATATATTTAGTTACTATACAACAAAACAATGGACTAGCATTCATTAATATTACTAAAAACAGCATTGAGGTCATATCAGTGATGGTGATGAATATCAAGATCATGAGGATGATGCTCATGGAGATGTAGAGGGTCCAAATGCGCATGTATTACTACAGGTACTGGTCTTTTGACTAAGATTGGCTTGGGTACTGCTACTGGAACTTTTTTCCATATAGGTACTGGTACAGGTTTGTGGTGAATCACCTTATATGGCACCTTGACCGGAATATTGATGTGTTGGTGAACGGGATACGGAACGGATTTTTCAATTTTTACTGGAACAGAAACTGGCACTCTGACGGGTACCCTAACTGGTACCTGCACTGGATAGGGACGATCTACCGGCACATCTACTGGGGTCGGAACTCTGACAGGAACTGGTCTATCGACTGGAACTGGGAACGGCTGAGGTATTTCCACACCTAATCTATTAATGACATGTACGTGCTGCCTCACTACTCTTCCCAGGTCAACGACCCTTCCCAATTGTACTAGTCTGCCTCCAAATTGTACTATTCTGTTAGGAGCAACGGGAACTGGAATTCCTGGATCAGCTTGGCCAGAACCAAAAAGCTCAGATTCAGCAGTGCCTGGGCCAGCAAGTCCGGGACTAACAGCGCTAGAAAAACCAGATCCAGCAAGGCCAGGTCCTCCTGTTTCATCTAATCTAGTTGCATCCAACCCAGATCCAGATAATCTGCTACTAGGAGCTAGCCCGTTAACAACGTTAAGATCACCATGAAGTCCATGTGATTCAGCACCTAGAGTAATAGTGCCGTGTCCATGGACATCTAAGGGTAGGTCTAGATTATGATGAAGGACTCCTCGTTTCGATTTTCTGTTTGTTTGTTCTTCGGCAAGTACAGCCGACAGCCCCAACAGGACCAGTAGTGCCTGAAACAGAATTTTTTACAATTTTTTGAACAGATCATTGATTAGAATAAAATATATATGTAGCACAAAAATATCTATGTGCATGCTCTCCAAAATATACGTGACATGCTATAGACATGCATGTGTTCATATAAATTTTAATTTCTGTTGATAAGATTTAATTAATTTTTTTTAGGTCTGGCTTATTTTAAATTACGTCGATAGTTTTTTGTGATTCTTATACTATTTTTGATCAGGTAATTGATGTCGCATTTTTGTGTCCTTCAGTTTTTGAGTATTAGGTCTACTTCTAAGAAAAACAAAAAATATCATTTACCTATAGACAAACTAACTCAAACTATATGAGTAAAAAGAAAATTGGGTAAATGAGTAAACTCCTGAATATCCACATTGAAGCTCAAATACTAACATATATTTTAGCTTTCGGTTTCAAGGTACAACGTTCTGAAAATATTTTTTTGCATATTCACAACAACCCCTATATTAAAAACAAAACAAAAATGGTTCCATCTTCCTGAAGCCAAATAAATGATATATAGTTATAAATCACGAAAATTTAGCAAATGAAAGTACTTGCAGCACAAACAGAAAAGTTCATATACGATACATTTCAAGTATTCTTCCCTGAAATACAGTGTGTTCAAAAATAATTTATGAAAATAATTGCCAAAACGCATTTTGAAAAGTATAACTCAAATATATCATATAAACTTTTCTGTTAATTTTGGCGTGTCCTCTAATTTGATAAAATTTATTGGGTACCTAAATACCTACACAATACTAAATCTATTTCACTACAGGCAAACGAAACGTTCATTGTTTTTCCTAAAAGTCAGACTGCTATGCAAAAACTGCAAAAGGATTACTAGAGTTAAACGTTTATACATGATGGAACGGCATTTACCAACATAACACAGATTTGGATAGTTTTTTTTTGTTTCTGAGGAGAGAGTACAGACAGACATAGACCGACGGAAATGAGTTACAAATTGATCGTAACGTGTACGGCATGAAACATCAAGAAAACAAAATATTTCGATTCCGAAATTTTTTGCTATCACCTAATATTTTACCTCATACTGCTGTATGAAGCGAATACAGAATAATACTAACAGTTCATGATGATATTATAATATAATCATAATAATAATAATGATAATAATAATAATAATGATAATAATAATAATAATCTTCTACAAATATCTAGAAGAGCATAGCTTGTCTAAGCAGTTGACCTATTTTCTCCACGCTCGAAATTGTGCAGGCTAATAAGCCCGATATGGTCCTATGCGACCACCAACAAAATAAGATGTTCGTTATTGAATTCTCGGCTCCTGCCGAGATGAACATCGTCTTGAAGGAGGAGGAGAAACGGACCAAGCATCAGGAGCTCCTCAGCTAGCTACGCAGGCTTTGGCCAGACCACACTGTTAGTCTGCTAGTAAAGGTCATTGGATCCTAAGGTGGGATGAGATATAAGCTGATCTATGCTTCAAAGTCTATCCGGTTTGCCGTGCATCGGTAAACATCTTATCGGAAGGATGCAGAAACCAGTCATCCTCGGTTCTCTCCGTCTGCTTAGGGCACACGATTTGCGGACCCAGTGATTGCTTACCCCAAAGTGTGGGGAGCAGTTGCTGGGAAATGAAACAGCGGTCCGGTGTGTCGGAGCACGGGCAGCACGTCTTTTTCTTATTTTTATTAAAATAATAATAATAATAATAATAATAGTAATAGTAATAGTAATAGTAATAGTAATAGTAATAGTAATAGTAATAGTAATAGTAATAGTAATAGTAATAGTAATAGTAATAGTAATAGTAATAGTAATAGTAATAGTAATAGTAATAGTAATAGTAATAGTAATAGTAATAGTAATAGTAATAGTAATAGTAATAGTAATAGTAATAGTAATAGTAATAGTAATAGTAATAGTAATAGTAATAGTAATAGTAATAGTAATAGTAATAGTAATAGTAATAGTAATAGTAATAGTAATAGTAATAGTAATAGTAATAGTAATAGTAATAGTAATAGTAATAGTAATAGTAATAGTAATAGTAATAGTAATAGTAATAGTAATAGTAATAGTAATAGTAATAGTAATAGTAATAGTAATAGTAATAGTAATAGTAATAGTAATAGTAATAGTAATAGTAATAGTAATAGTAATAGTGATAGTAATAGTAATAGTAATAGTAATAGTAATAGTAATAGTAATAGTTATAGTAATAGTAATAGTAATAGTAATAGTAATAGTAATAGTAATAGTAATAGTAATAGTAATAGTAATAGTAATAGTAATAGTAATAGTAATAGTAATAGTAATAGTAATAGTAATAGTAATAGTAATAGTAATAGTAATAGTAATAGTAATAGTAATAGTACAGTCAAACATTTATTTCAAAGCAAGCAAAGCCACTCACATAGCACGGTAGTGAAAGCAGACAAGAACTACACACCTATCTTTCTCTCTCGTCGAAACTGCTCAGCAGACACATAAAACCATGCACAATCAAAACAAGAAAACTTGGTCACATAACACACTCCATGGAAAATATCGATATCATATAACAGCAGATAATAGAACATACTGCAACTGCCTGAAAAGCTCTAGCAGGAACCTAATACAAAGCCAGATATAACTCTGCAGCAAAAGTTCTATACCAAGAATTAGCCACACCATACAAACTAATAAAAAACACAGGCCATTACTACGAATAACACTGAATTCAGTATTTGAAAACAATCAATGTTAACTATACTGGGATATACAAATATATACAGACAAGAAAGTCCCAACCAATGGTCCTTATAACGTTATTCAAACAAATTTAATGAATATTATTATCCCCAATGACATCAATGTTTAGAGCATCTATGCTAGAAAGATATTTAATTATACAGATCTCGCAATAGGAAATCAACAGCTGGAAACAAAGAAAAGTTAGTAGTATCCCCGTGTTGCCATTCCCTGGTCTCACGCCAACCACATTCACACCACACATACAACAATTAAGACAGCTAACCTTTCAAATGTATATGATGCACAAGACCTGTAGTATTTATTGTGCGGTTCTTCAATAACTCGGGTAGTCACTTGGCACAGCTCGACAGTACCGCAATCTTACGAGATAGTTCAAATAATAATAATACCTCGAACTAATCGGTAGCAAACATCTAAAATTTTTAAGGAATACGCTGAAATGACGTCCTTATTTATCATATTGTCACAAGTAATGAAAATATGTTTATTTTCAAATATTATTAGGAACCAGTGGAACATGAAAAATGGATACTCAAGATGTTTTAAATAATTGAAATGTTTAAAATCCAGTTTTGACTACACCAATAAAGATTGGGTACACATTAAAGAATACGATGTCATCAGAAACTGGAGATCATGTTAAATGAAGTTTGATCACTGTTGAAATCCTTGGACATACGAATGTTTTTAACTGCCCCTTGCAATGACCAGTCCATTGAAAAGCTTCTAGATATTATTATTTTTTTCTGATTACGTTCTTAAAATTATCAGAAACTAGTGCTAATATTTAGTTAGTTTTTTTTTATTTCTCAGTAATCATTCCATCGATAAAAAAACATTATACATGGACAAAATTGAAAATGGCTGGCAGTCACACCGCTATTTCTCTTTAGGCGTGGGAAGTAAAAAAGCAAATATCAACTTACACTCGTCCTCATGCTGCTCTGTGTATGTTTTCTTCGAAATGTATCAGGCGATGAACTGATAGGTTCGCAGCTTCCGACTACATTTATACATGACCCAGATGACCCGGAAAAAACTTTCTTTCGGGCATCCTAATGACTGATACCGAATCCATAGTGCTCAAATCCAGTAGCGTCGGAAACGCATATTGGCAAAAAGGGGCCGATATCACTGCTCCAGACAACTCAGCATCTTCAACAAAGTACCTCTATATAAATGAAAAAAACTTTATTTCTGCGAAAGTTGAACTACATTTAAAAAAAATATGGCACTGCCATTGACTGTTACCTAAAATGCTTGTGTAGGCAGCCTACCCTTTGGAAAGAAAAGCTCCAAACTAGAAACACGTACTGTAATTTTTTTAAATATTACACAACCAATTTAGAGCTCCACGTTCATTCTAGAAGTGTATTCGATTTTATATATCCTTAGCATTTTTTGTATATGTCATTTTACAGTATATTTTATATATTTGCAAGTTCTGGGGTGAAAATTTTCTAGCAAATAGTTCGATCCTGTCGCTAGGCCAACAGCGAGTACTTAACAAAAAAGCATCTAATATATATATATATATATATATATATATATATATATATATATATATATATATATATATATATATAATAGATGCTATCAAGAGATTTAATAAGTTCACGGTAATAAATATATTATCATTGTTTTATGTTATAAAGACGGTGAGATGTGGTTTCAATATATAAGAACTGCTCAGTTTGTAGGACTACTTACAACCACAGTAACCACATTTTCAATAGATTGTTAATTCTAATCTGATACTGAGTCAATACTGTTTTAACAATAAAGTTTTGTATAGTATGTGGCGGAAAGTAGGATGTATAATATAATGTAAGACGACATTGAAAAATAAACATGTTTGGAAGTAAATGGAAAGTTAACTTTTATGTATGCCACTGTCGTCGTCAGTCTTAATTTAAATGAATGTAAGAAGCTAGGAAATCCAGTAGACTTCTGATTTATTGCTGTTGATTTACATATTACATAACATTATATCAGTTGAAATTGAGGTGATACTTTTCCCCTGTATATTGATTGAAGTTAATTATAATATTACAAATTATACTGGATGAATTCGTGTTATGATCGCCGATTGTTCACATAGTAAGAAAACTACCGATGCTAGTTGCTTTTCAGTTTTATGGGTCATTAAAAATGAAAAATTTGATTTTAAATAGATTTAATCTGCATTTTCCATGCTGTAATGATAATGTTTTGCGCTTGGAATTAACACTTTTGTATAATTAAATGTGATTTTATAATGTTCGCTCATAGATACCGCTTCAATAGTTCGATTGGGATCTCATCAGGGCCACACGCTTCGCCTCCTTTAGTCTGACGGGTGGCGTGCATAACTTCATCTTTCAGGATTTCTGTACCGCTGTCATCTTCTGGATTTAATACTAATTCTGGTCTGCTATCTTTAAATAATTTTTTATATACCTAGTCCACTCTTTCAGCTGTTGTTTTACATCAGTTATTAATTTTTCATCGTACGTCCTTAGTACGGTAGTGTGCTTGTATCTTCTCCTACCGACCAACTCTTTGATTTTCTTTTGCCTATTGAAGCTATCATACTTCTTCTTGCACTCCTGTATTTTCCTTTGCTTCTTTCATTTTAGATTTTATGGTCGAATTTAGTTGTATATATTTGTCTCTATTATATCTGTTTTTGCGCCTCTCATCCATCAGATGCAGTATTTCGTCATATACCTACTTGGCTTCTCTTTTTGTGAATAATGTTTCTTTACCAGCCGATAATAGGGCGTCCTGTACGTGATCCCATTTTATATCTATGTCGGTGTTCTGCTGGATGTTACGTTTAAAGTTTTTCAGATCATCATTTACTTTTTCTTTTGTTTGTTGTAATACTTGAGGCTCTTTTAGAGAAAATACATTTATTACTTTTTTCCTGGTCTTCCGCTCTACCTATTTAAGTTTGAATTGAATTTTTGCCACAAGAGAATTATGAACGGAATTTACGTCTGCTCCAGGACACGTTTTAACACATTTTAAACAATTTTATAACGATCTTTAACAAGAATGAAGGCAATCTGATTTCGTATTATACCTCTAGTACCATCCGCAGGAGATTTCCAAGTATACAATCTACGGTTGGGAAGTTTAAAGAAAGTGTTTGTAACTTTTCACTTTGACAGAATTCAAATAGCCCGTCCCCTAGTTAATTGCGGTCATCAAGTCCAAATCTTCCTACACAGCTTTTGCGTTAAAGTCACCCAGAATGACTGTTAATAATTCATTGGATTTTGTTGTTTTTATAGCTAGTGTAAGATCTTTATAAAATTTCTCGATTTCTTCTCCACTCTTGTCAGCTGTTGAGGCGTATAATGTTGACTGGAGCTGGTGCTGATTTAAGCTTTAAAATCATGACTCTATCTGACAGAGGTATGAAGCCAATCACTGATCTATCCATGACATTGTCGGTTGAAATTACTACACGGTATCGATGGGTTATGTCATTGTTGCAGGTAAAGTAAATGGTGCCATTTTTAGTTGGACATTTCCCTGGCCGGTTCATTGAACATCGCTTATACCTAGAATATTGTTTTTAAGTCTCTGCATCTCCATTACTAGATTTTCCCTGGAGCAAAAAGACTTCTTACGTTCCACGTAGCAACTTTCATGACTAACCCGGAGATTCTTAGCACCCTCTGACCACATAAGGTCTGCCGGGGACTGAAGGCCGTTTGTATTGTTTTCTTAGCCATAACAACTCTACAAGGAATGATAATGAGGTGGTTTTCCGTTGCATTGCTCATCGCAGTACTAAGACTGCTACAGTCATACTCAGAATAATCCAATAATGAGCCGGTCCAGAATCATTCTCTTTGCGCTTCATCTTGGCTGGAGCGAGGCTATGTGTGCCTATGAGCACGGACGCGTCACCTAGCCTTGGTTGTCATGAGGACCAGTGCCCAGTCAATCCGGGTCAAAGGTACTACCCCTCTAACAGACTTTAACCCCATATTTTGACTAGATCCAGAAATTATCTGAAATTTACAAGTTTGCATAGTTCTTTATTCTAATTTTATTTCTACTCTACTACTCTAGACACGGGATAAGGCCTTGTTTTGTCTCGTTTTACCTCATTTATTTTGGTTTCAATCAAAATTTGAATTATCGGATAATTACTATAAAATTTAGTATTCGAGTTCGAAAAACGCCCAAACACGTCGATTTTTGATTAGTTGATAGTTACACAGTTTTAAAGGAAAAAATCTAACGTATACAAGATAGCTCAAGAAATTTGGCACCAGCAAGATGCATTGTAAAAAAAGAACATTTTTGGATATTATGTTCAATTCTAGAAACGTCTATACTTCAAGGTCTCTACCAATCTACAACTTTTTCTAAATATAATAATAACTTTGAAATACGCTCGGTCGATCGAGCTAAATATCAACATATACGGTATATATGGAACCAAGAAAAACTAGGCATACAGGGTGACCAATTTGGAAAACCATAAAAATTTTACTTATGATATAAAAACTCATAAAAATAAAATTCCTACATGTTTTTTCAGCACAAGGGCAACTACGACTAAAAAATTGCATAAGGTCTTGAAAGTTGGATAAACTCAAATGATAGTTTTTCTTCGTTCCTTTGTAGCACCCTACATTGTGAAGCCATTCTATATAATTAAAAATATTTTTAAAACTTTGACCATATTATAATGCCGAAACACACAAGTAGCAAATAAAAAGAGAAACGTAGGCAGTTATTTACCGTTGCCATGGAAACCACAAATGAATTCGCATTATTTTGATTAGTTGATGGATTTCCAGCGACATCGCTTTTCAGTTGTAGACCATGGAAGTGAAAATTATCTACACAACTTGACTAATCGTTAATTAGGAAGTCAAAAAACAATATTCAAAATTTGAATGCCGTAATTATCATTTGTTTGAATTGTTTTGTCATTAAATTATATCAAGAAGTCTCGCCTAATTTCGTCTCGTCTCGATATTCAATCATACGACTACACTCCTACATTTGTGTAATGGCCAGGTCTGGCCTATATGCGGGGGTCACCGGTTCGAATCCTGAGCACAGAGTATAATATAATACAGAGGTGATAGTAAAATCTCAAAATATTTCATACGCATTGCACTATGAGCCTTGAGTTTCAGTGCGTCTTCTGTAAAATAGCTAAATCGGAGTTACACTTCTTTCTATCCAGCGCCGATTAATATAGAATTACTGCATTGTCGAATCAAAAACCTTCATCGACACCACAGGATTTGCACACGCAAGCCACTTTTGAATGTTCAGTTTTCCGGTGGTTTTCTAAAATCTGACATGACAGTATTCTTTTTACTATTATTTCTTTAAAGATCTGTCTAACCGCTAGGGCCGCATTTAAAACGACTCGTATAGCCTACGATATATGTCAAATGTCACCGGAAAACATAACGAGATATTTTTGAACAGGGAGAAATCATACTGACACGTCATGAAATAGCAGACACAATTAAACACACCCACAATTGGAAATGCTCAGGCGTGAACTACATACAAAATTTCTGGTACAAGCAATTCACCTCAACATATGAGGCTCTCACAAACCAAATCAACAAAGCTATACTCCAACCTAATAAACTCCCCGAATTCCTCACACAAGGTATAACGTACATAAAACCCTAAAACACAGATACCAAAAACCCGGAAAATTATCGCCTGCCTCCCAACGTTGTACAAGATCTGCATAAATATGCAGATAAATAGAACAACATCTAACGCAGATCAACATACTTACGGAAGAACAAAAGTATGTAGAAAACAAATCCAAGGTTTTAAAGCACTTATAATTAATAGCCTGATCATGTAACCGACCAGAAAAGAACAATAATATCTTCACACCTGTTACATAGACTTTAAAAAATCATTTGACTCTGTACCACATAGCTGGCTGATAAAAGTTCTAGAAATCTATAAGATCAACCAAGGGCGGTTCCTAATGCGAACCATGCAAACATAGCGAACCAATATTCATCTAAAAACAGAAACTGAGCTTATCCAAATAGAAGACCTCCACATACAGAGCGGTATCTTCCAAGGAGATTCTCTTAGCTCCCTTTGATTTTGCCTTTGCCAGAACCCATTCTCCAAAACAATACATGGATGATATAAAACTATACGCAGCCACTGAGATGCAACTAAAAGGACTACTAAGAGTAGAGAGGATTGTACGTCGGACATCAAAATGGAGTTCGGGATGAGCAAATTTAAAGTACCTCACATCGATAAAGGTCAATGGAAAAACCATCCTGAATAGGAAACCGTAAAAGGAGCAACGTTTGCCAACATGGACCAGGACGAAACCTACAAGTATCTGGGATTCTATCAAAACACAAATATCAACCATACACAAATAAAAAAACAACTGAAAAATGAATTCAACAACCGTCTCATAAAACTTCTGAAAACAAAATTTAAACTCTAGAAATCTTACCAAAGCTATCAAAACATTTGCAATACCGGTCCTCACGTTCTCGTTTGGCATCATCAAGTGGTCCCACACTGATATAGACAACATCCATACCCTCATCCAAACAGAACTTACGAAACATAGAATTTTACACCCAAATTCATGCAGAGAAAGACTTACGGTAGACAGAAATCAAGGAGGCAGGGGAAATACAGACATAAAAATACATCACTCAAAACAAATCCAAACACTCAGACATTTCTGTCAAAGCAAGCAAACCAACTTACATAGAGCGATAGTGAGAGCTGTCAAGAACTACACACCTCTTGTCCTCTCACATCAAAAACCACTCAGTAGACACACACAAGCATGCACAATCACATCAAGAAAAGTTGGACACCTGGCCACAGAAAACACTCCAATGAAAACATCGATATCAAGTGACCCAAGACAATATTAATAAACAACAGTAATACACCTGGCTGTATGCTTGCTATCCAAGATGAAGTAATTGCGACCCGAAACTAAAAGAAGTATATAATAACAGACCCTTGTCCATAATAGATGACCACTGCAGAAAATGCTACCAAACAAAGTAAACGATAGGACATATTACCAGCGCATGCATAACTCTGCAGCAAAAGTCATACACCAAGCACTAGCCACAACATACAGACTGATACAAAACAAAGATCCATATTACAGATATACACCAACAGCAGTAAAACAATCAATATAAACTATACTGGGACATCCAAATACATGCCGACAAAATAATCCCGGCCCATAGGCATGATATCTTTTTTCAATCGAAGGCAGAAAAAGTTACCTATTTAATTGATGTTGGTATCCCCAATGATAACAACATCCAAAGCACCTATTCTGGGAAAATATCTAAATACACATATCTCGCAATAGATATCAAATGACTCTGAAAAGAAGAATAAGTTATTATCATTCCCCTCATTACGTCAGTCGCGGGCCTTAAACCAACCACATTCACAACACACATACAGCGACTTGACGAAAAATTACACAAAACCATTAAAAAAAAAAGTCCGTGATCCTCCTGTAGTATTGTATGAAACTTCCTCAACGCAGAGCAATAGCTCGAGTACGCACTTGGTACGGCTCGTCAGTAGCTGATTACACCGCAATCTTGCGAGAAGACTGAAAATTATAATATTATAAAAATATATAATAAAATAATAATATATCTGAACGCATGTTACAAGCTCTTCACCAGAATCTTGTACATGCATCATTCCAAGCTGTAAACCCGGCATATCTCGGCGAATATGAACAACGAGAGTCAAAGAAAGACGTAAACGACTGTAAGGAGAATCTGTTGATCGGCCGTTGCGTCACACAGTACTCCGTGCAGTATAAGCGAAACCTTTCTTTGGCCTGGATTGATTATTGTAAGGCATTTGACACAAGGTCTGATTGACTCATTGTGCGCGTATTGGAGGGCGTTGCGGTAGATGATCAAATAGTGATTACATCTGATGGAACCAGTGTTCGGACAGAGCCGGTATCATTCAGGAGAGGTGTTTTTCAGGGAGACTCGTCGAGTCCCCCTGCTCTTCTGCATCTCACTTTGGCCGCTGTCCATAACGCTGAGAAAAAAATAGTGGATACAGCTGTGGCAAACCCAATTACCGGAAGTGCAAGGTTCTATATGGATGACATTAAGCTGTATACCTCCGAATTACAGCAATCGCTAAGAGCTGCGCAATGGTTCATCTCATGAAAGTACGATTCGGTGATAGTTGAGGGGAGGAGCAGTTCGTGGATGGGAGCATTATACGTCATCTAAATGTCGAAGAGACATATACTTCCCACTGTTGTTATACACCTTTAGCGCTGGACTGTGGATGATCTGTGACAAGTTGACACTGAGTCCCGAAAAATGATGAACATGGAGAGAAGTTTGCATCCTAAGTCCCGCGTATACGAGTATACCTTCCAAGACACCTAGGAGGGCGTGGACTATTTAGTTTGGAGCGTCTGCATAGCAGAGTCGTACTGGGCAGAGCCTGCGATGTGACGAGGATCACCGATCCCCTCATTCGCTTTCTGCGTGAGCACAAAAATTCGGCTAGAGGAGCCTTTATTTTTAGGGCAGAAAGCAGAGCTGCTGAAAAACTCGGGATCACGCTAGAGTACAATCGGAAAAATCTACAGTCCATCATAGAGCTCGCTCCCACCCAACCTAAATCCCACATCAAAACTGCTAGAAGAGGATGGCTTATCTAAGCAGTTATCCTTTTCATTCCTGAGGTTTAGTGGGTAAAGTCACAGGCTGAGGGCTTCATAATGGCTTACCAGGATGGTATCCACCAGCGTATCCTTAGTATATTGTAGTAGGGTTATCGGTATGAAAGTAACCGATTTCGCCTGTAAAGCTTGCCGACAGGCACCAGACACGAATTTGCATCTCCTGCCGGCGTGTGGGGTGCACACTGGCACTGCTTACGTCTATCGGCACAACCCAGCTCTACGACTGCTATATTGTCATTTGAGGCACTCCTACAGAATAGACGAAACACCTGTGCTACCCTACGCTCGAGGGGATATTGACTCCGTGGTGGAGAACGAGAGATGCCGGATATACTGGAACTACTCATTCCCCACGCTCGAGCTTCTGCAAGCTAACAACCTAGACATGGTCCTCCTCGAACATCAACGAAAGGAGACGTTCGTTATTGAATGCTCGGCTCCTTCGGAGATTAACATCATCTTAAATGAGGAGGAAAAACGAACAAAGTATCGGGAGCTCCTCAGCCAGCTTCTCAGACTTTGGCCAGACCACACTGTTAGTCTGCTAGTAATGGGCATTGGATCCTTAGCTGGAATAAGAAATACGCTGCTCTCTGCTTCAAAATCTATACCGGCATACCATGCACCGGCCAAAATATTGGCCGGAAGGATGCAGAAAGCAGTTATCCTTGGTTCGCTCCGTCTGCTTAGGGCGCACGATTTGAGGACCCAGTGATTGCTTACCTCACGATGTGAGGAGCAGTTGCTGGGAAATGAAACAGCAGCCCTGTGTGTCGGAGCCCAGACTCCAAATTTTTTTATTATTTTGTAATAATAATAATAATCATGACAAAAATAATAATATTACCTCGCAGAAAACAGCCCAACATCAATGGGCTATTCAGTGCGTGGCGGCACCACGGGTTAATCCGAAGTCAGCGGACACTAACGGTCGGCAGCCTACAAAGGTGTGTTCCCGGGGGGTAATTTTGTCGACTTCCCTCTGAAATGTCGACCAGGGCTTGAGTGGCTAATCACCACTCTCGACCTTTTCCATTCCGAGTTTAGATGGACGGCGAAGCTGAGAGACGACTTGCTGCATTGTTACTAGAGTAGCAAACCGTTCTGCAGGGGATACGTGTGCCGCATGTATGAGAAGTGGTGTGAAATGCACGCTTACCTTTCAGAATTTGCAGGATTATTTATCGTACCTGCGAAGACAGGGATATGTTCGTGCTCCAGCCCAGCCGACCTCTCCGGGGACTAGAAGGCCTGTCACACAGGCTGAAAGGTCGCCGATAAGGCCTTCTGAGACGGAAAGCGACAGCGTCGTTCCACCTGGCGATTTCAATGACTGAATGGCCTCACACAAAGGGCCCTTAAAGCTGGCAGACTTAAAGATGAGGACGCGGTAGTTGCTGAACGTCTCTCAAACGACTTTGACATTAGGAGCATTAATTGTGAAATGTATGCAGCGGCTCTAAGGCTGTCTGGACAGGTAAGGGTGGCAGACTCTCCTATCGAGAGAACACAGAGACAGGTGTACCAAATGGAAGAGAAAGCCTAATTGGCTCGCAAGGAAACATCCCGTATCCACTGTGTGGATACGGGATGTTTCTACTAGGGCGAAAGGCATTTTAGGTCTCGAGTGCGTCATATAGCTTCTGAATTAAGACGCAAGCATCACACACTTAACGAGACGATACTTACCGTTATCAAGCAGCATTGTCTTGACAGGATACGGACGTTAACTTCTGCTAAACGATCGTTGGTGGCGCGGGCGAAAAGTTTGGACGAGAGCAGATTGTTTTCTGAATGACCTTCTCGTCTTTTTCAACAGCGAATACCTACCATAGAGCAGCCGCCAACTACTGATCGCGTAGAGGCCTTCTGGAGAGACGTCTACGAAAAGCCAAAGCCTCTCCAAGCAGACACTCCGGCCTTGGTGCAGTTTGAGTCAGCCTGTAAAAGCACTCCTCATCCTGAGGTACTGCGTCATGCGAACAAGGAAGAAATTATTAGTGCATTAAAAGGCGCTAAGAATGTTGTTGCTGGCCCGGATGACTTAAGCACTTAATGGTTGAAGAAGTTTCTCAGTTGCCACCAAAATTTAGCCAGATTTGTTAACTCTTGGCTAAATCAGATGCAGCCAATTCCGTCCCAGTTTGGCCTGAGCCGAACCGTGCTTCTCCCGAAGACCGGAGATTTGTCTGGTCCCAAGAACTACGGGCCAATAGCATGTCTGAGAAATATGAGAGGATACAGCTGTGGCATACCCAATTACCGAAGGCAGGAGGTCACCCATCTGTTCTATATGGATGACCTTAAACTTTATGGCTCCGGGCAACGCGAATTAAAGCAATCGCTAAGAGCTGTGCAGGAGTATAATGGCATGTAGTTTGGGAGTGACAAATGCGCAATGGCTCATCTCAAGAAATGACGATTCGGTGATATTTGAGAGGAAGAGCAGCTCGTGGATGGGAGTATTTACATGCCGGAGAGCCTTATACCTATCTCGAGGTGGCGCAGCGCCATGTCCAGGAGGCGAGTGCAGTCAAAGAGTCTCTCCGCCGCAAGTATTTGCATCAATTTCGGCACGTCTGGTCATCAGAACTGTCCGGTAAGAACAAAGTCGCTGCCGCAAATATACTTGCGGTCCTATTGACTCCGTTGGTGCCATCCACTGGACTGTGGATGAGCCGCGACAACCTGACATCGATTTAGATCGACCACTGATCAACTGATCTATATTGACAGAAATCATTTGCTGATAGAAAACATCTAATACAATGTCATCAGAAACGACAGAAATGGAAGAGGAGGAGGAGTAGCCTTTTATATCAAATCAAACTTGACGTACACAAAACTTCACTCCTCCACTTCTGATGATAAATTAGAGCAGCTCTGGATCACTGTACAATTTCAAGATACCAAAGTAGCTGTTGGTGTCATTTATCGACGTCCTATTTCAACGGAAATTGATGCCAGTCTTCCAGAACTCAACGATGCCATTGAAAGAGCATATCTTCAAGCCGATGCTGTCATTATCATGGGTGACATAAATATTAATCTACTTAAGCCAAATTCTCCAGGATCTAGAAAGTTCGTTTCATTATTATCAATTCTCCAACCAGAGTTACTGATACGACTGAGTCCTTTATAGATGTGATTTGTGCTAGTGAATATATAATTGTGAGTGATTGTGTGACAGTTGATGTAGGAGATCTCTCAGATCAAATGTTACCGTCCTACAATGTAAGTGTTAGATGTATTGATGAAAAACGCAATCTATACTTTTATAGAGACTTCAATAATTTTGATATGGGTCTGTTTGCTACTAATGCAAGGAATGATACTCCATAGGGTGATATAGTTTTTTCAGAAAATATTGATGATAAATTAAATTTATTGAATGGATTCATCCCAGCACTGTTTGATACGCCCCTATTCGGACTATACTCAAAAACAGCGTATATATATATATATATATATATACGTGTATATGTTGATGAAAAATTATTATTTTAAATACAGTTTTCCGAAGAAGTAGGAGACTTTAGATATCTTTGTGGCAGCTGAAATATCATCGTAAAGGGAACAGGAGAAACACCAGCACATTCCTTGATATCAAAAGATAAAATTCCATCAGTTTAAAAATGGTCTTGGCTCGAGACGCTGAAGTTTCAATTTTTATTTTTGGATGCTGTCCAAATTTCAATTTACTTCAGCTGAAGCTGGAAAAGTGGAAGTTGTAAAATGATCTGGATTAGCTGCAATCATTGTTTGTAAGGTCCTTAACTATTGTTGAGCATAGGAAAACATTCTCAATTCAGTTTACGATTGTGATGCACGTATAACTTGAAAATGCGAGGCAAGTTACAAGTTAGTCTTGTGGACACCATATTTATCAGGATGAATTGCTGTTTCGTTTTAGATGGCTGAACCCCGCCAAGTCTATTTTTTATCGGATTTTGAAAGATATTTATAATAAAAATGTATACATACACATGTTTTATTACTTCTAGGGTTCGTCTGTATATACCCAACAGTAACCTGTACCAAAGCAACAGTGAACAAATGCCTCCCGTGTTGTCTAGCAGCTAGAAAGAACAAGTTCACCTGCCGTTTTGGAACCTATATTGTATATAGAACAGCCACTTTGAATATATATATATATATATATATATATATATATATATATATATATATATATATATCAGTAAATATAGCGACTGTCAGAAGGATAAGGATCGATGGTGGATTGATATCTGGTGTCTACCATAAGTCATGAAATGCACACTTTATACGAGTTTGACATAGACGTCGAACCAGGATGGAAATCAACAAAGGAGCCACAGAACGTGGTATGTATATGAGTTAAGGCAAGTGGATGTCAGTATATTGACAACAGCACACTGAAAATTTTGGATGACGAGGAAAATTTGATCGACTTCCGTGACGAAAAGATTATCATTAAATTAGAATTGCGATGGTTAGCTTGAGCACTCTTAAGTGTACATGAATGATGAATATTCAGAAAGTCCCTACCAGGCACAATGCAAAGAAACCGCAGCGCTAGTATTATTCGCCCCTTTGAACCTTTCTCTGCAGAACCTAGAATCTATAGGACTTATAATTGTCAAGCAACATGGTTCTACACGTATCCAGTGAGCAGCTAGATGTTTTTGAAGAGCTCACTATGGATCATTCGTTAGCTAGTTTACACGAATACACATAGAAACCATATGGTTCGCCATATTGCAAGAAATCTTATATTGTTCACATACCAATAAACTTCCAGGATCTGATGCTGAATATTGCAGACCGTTATATTTTTATTGAAGGATCATCTACTCCCAGTGATGCTACAACGCTGCTACCCAGATCAGACCGTCGCTGGAGTACTGCTCGCATATATGGGGATGCTCCCCACAGCACTCCTTGCAACTTCTGGACCAAGCAATATGTCTAGTGGATGCGCCTGACCTCACATACGACCTCCACAGTCTGGAACACCGAAAAAGGGTGGCTGATCTGTCCCTATTCTATAGATATTATCATCCCAGATATTCGACCGAGCTATCCCGCACAATAACTCCAAGATTCGCCAGTACAGCAGATACTAGAGGAGCTCATCAGGCGCATCTTCACCAGGTCGAGGTTACAACGCTGCAAACAAGCCTTTGTTCCTCGATAGATACAATCGACAGCATTTTAAAGGTAATGTAAAAGACATTTTACCTCGCGCAGTGGTTATGAAGCGTGATTTCGTATTTGCCTTTGCGTGAGGTTATCTATAAGAAAATAAAAAAAACTGGAATAACAGATAAATAAATTAAATTATCAGATAACTCTTAACCCTTTGCGGCCAGATTTAATTTTCATTCTTGAATCGTTATTTTATATTTTAGGAATGTTTGTTTAATTCTAAAAACTATAGAATAACTTTTCAAATGTCATATATATGTATCACTTGTCTTAGATGGCATGGTTCCCCCAAGAAACCAGTAAGCACCTGTGGTTACCACATTACTACAAAAACAACAAATAAATAAAAATAAGTTTTTATTTTTTTGGAAAATAATTCATAATAAATGCACATAAAAGTGACATTTCATTTTCGTTTGTTATTTTCAAACCAGTAAGGACTAAAATATGCCAATATTAAAACTGAAAAGATGAAATCTTCCTTATTTTGGAGCATAACTTATATATACGGAAAGAATAAAATTCTACTGGTATTGTTATGTTCGAACTAAGAATAGAATTCCGCAAAACAGTTCTTGTCGTGCTTGATACAAAGTCCCACATCGTAAGTTGAACATTTCCATAATGTGCGTGTGACTATCCCCTTTGTCCTGCAGTTAGCACATCTCAAAAACGTTGCCCTTGCGGCATATGAGACGCTTTTGAAGTTCTTAATTCTGCTGGAACATATTTTCGGTACTTATTAGCAGTGCTTGAAGTCGAAGGACACCCCCTTTTTCCTGACACACTAGCTCCAATAAGGCCTGCAATCACCGATAAACGGAAATCTTTCAAAGATAGGCTCTTTGATTCGCTTCTCATCTTGAATAATATTCTTAGTGTCCACTGGTTATCCCATGAAAACGAACAGTTTACGGCCATATATCAAAACAACTACATCTAACTTTCAAAAAGTTTTTTACTTAGAATGTAGGTACTTCACTAAAAAAACTTACCAAACAAAATTTACATCGAATAAATAAAGTAAATTTCGTGAAAAACACGTGAATCAAAAGACGTTTGCCTCCAATTCGCCGGTATAGGAATAAGTAAACACACACTTGCCCTATATTGTCGGCTAAGCTATTTCTTTCAACTCTTGGTTCACCGCCGATAAGGGCTGTTGTATAGGCAACCAGTATTTCAGACGGCATTGCCAGGAAACCACTGAGACGCTCGTATTTGTAGTTTGAATTGATGGTCACTCCAGGAGACCAGCATGCCGCAAAGGGTTAAACGAATATTTTTTATCCTAATAGGCAGAGTATAAAATGTTCAAAATAGAACGAACAAAAAATCAAGGATTTCTTTACGATAGTACGCGGAGTTGTCATATGTTCATTCGTTCTTTGTGACAGCACCACTAAACGGGTCTATTGTATTTTCCACTGACGTTAGAACACTGAGTATTTTCAGTGTATAACTGTATATCACAAAACATATACACTGAAGAAGATGCAATTTCCTGTTATCTACTGGGAAACACGATTGACGCATGTCACTGTCATGCGGCCATTATTTTGTCGGGTCAACATGGTTGACAGTGTTTATATTAGTTTGTTACAACGTCGATTTTTGTACAGCCATTGAACCGTCACGAAACTGTTAGTATCCATAGATTGCATGTGTTAGCGTTCTTCGTTCCATGATTGTACGGAATTCAAATCTATTAGAACGGTCGCAACCTTTCGTATGTAGCTTACAGAAACCGTCCGCACCGTCACGTAGACACGTTTTCAATTAGAACAGTTTGTGCCGTTTGTGGAATGTGGATCATTCCATGAACCATCCACATCATGTTGGAACGCTTTAAGCGTACTGCGCATGTCGCGGACGGTACAGTGTGCGGCATGGGGGACAACTAGAATAGCAGAATAGGAAACAAGGCGATGTTGCAAAACACAATTTGACAAATCTAATGACCCACCAAAATAATGGCAACTCATATGACAGATATGTTGAAGTATCATTCTGTGCATAGACTATACCCAAATTGGTGAAATTCAAATTTCCAAATGTTTGCACAACTAACCTCTTTTTCCCAGTATCAGTATCAGCTGTTGGTTTATGTTGGAGGAAAGGTACATTGGAATATTTTCTTAGATAGAAATTATTTTTCATGGATATTTATTTGATACGAATTTAAAAAATCAGTATCATCTCTTAGGGTATGTAACCATTGTGGGTTGTCTTCAAATACTAATTGCATCAATTTGCGCATTTGTGAAGATCACTTTTCTCATTCTGATTACACAAATGGTCCTCAAAAATGAATTCTTTTATTATCATTTTATTCTATTTTTTTTAATTTTCACTTCGCGAACCGCCAGATTATATTTTTTCTTCGGTTTACTAACGTGTTATCTTGAAAATGGTAACACGCCAAAATTACACCTCTGGGGTTGTGTGGAGATTATGTTATACTAGAATATTCAAGTGTCAGCCTAGCTTTGAAATATGTAATCTCAAATTTCTAGTTTTCATAGTCATTCAATTATTCCTCATTTAACAAGTTTTGTATAAGTTTAATATATTCCCCACAGGTATCAACAACGATCAAAGACCAAATCTAGGCTTGTATATTTCAATGTATAGTTTGTTTTTGATGTTTTTTTTTTGTTTGTGGAATATAATAAACCGTTAATTTAATTATTTGATTGGTACTATTCGTAGCAATCAATCAAATAATTATTTTGTAATTTTAATGATTATTATTGGAATAAATAAGTATGCCATCCACAGATAAATACAACTATATGGCAACATCACATAGAATTGCTAATCTGGCAACCATTTTCAGCCAGCAAAATAATGGCCGTTGGCCGCTTGACATTGATATACGTTAATCGGGCGCTTGTACACATGACCCATAAAGAAGGCTTGTGATTGTTTTCGAGGAGCACATCCAGTGCGGTAAATCCATGTTTTTACCAAATAAAATTTTTGTACATTAGCATTTTCACTGCATTCTCACGTATGTCACAAAACAAAAATCAATGGTGCTTTGTAAGGTCTGTCATGTGTCATACAAAAACAACGTACCTAGGAAACAGTGATGCCACAGGCTGGAAACCGAATTATGATGGTGTTGTCTAAATTATCAGTTTTTCTTGAAAATTATGTTTATAACTTGGATTTCCCCGACACAGAAAAAAGTCATATAATTTCTTTTTTCTGAAATCGTCAGTATAACGACATATAACACGTAAAATACGATAAATGAGCTTGTAAAATAACACATTTCAAGACTCCAAATGTCATTGTAATATAAGCAAAAAAACATAATGTTCCAACTGAAGTAAAAAATGGCTAAGAACTACACTGATCATGTGCAAATCCATTTCTGGACCACTAAAATGAATTTGCGCAAACTCAATATAAAGTTCTGAACACTTCTGAACTCTTGCTGGAACGTACTTTATAATAGACTCAGAAATCAGAACTTAAAAAGTTTGACATCCAGCTGACATAACTTCTAATACCTCGAATAATTTATAATTAATAGCAATTTTTGATGAAAAAAAGTAAAAAACTGAAAGAATTAAAATTTACAAACATATGTGTGTAATTTAAAAATATGTTGCAATTAGCAATTATCCTACATAAGTATTATTTCGGAAACTCCAAGTGAAAATGAGTTACAATTTTTGAATTATGTTACAATTGGCATCACTGCTAGGGAATAATATCAAAGTGAGCATTGTGATCAAATGGAATTGCAATATGTAACGAACATGATTAAGTATTAAAATTATAAGAATGAATGTGCATGGAACTCAACTATCGTAGAACACCTACCTAACCAAACCATTTCAACCTAAAGGAATATTACAAAAACATGCTTACCTAACGAACTGTATTCTTGAAAAAAATCTACACACTTAAAGCAAAAATAATGAGGCTAAGCCCCCCTACAAACTGACATATGGGTACCCCTGGTTAGGTTTATTAGTTTGTTTGTTTTCCGTAACTTAGTTATGTGTTGCTAAGGTTGTATTGGTAGATCTCTTTCGTTTCGGTTTGCTCTTTTTTGGGTATATATTATTTGCTATCAAGTATCTCTTCCATTCATGCTTTTTATTACAATATTTATATTTCAAATCGTCGGACAGACATCTGGCAACAGCGCTAGTTTGATATCAAGTACGCTCATAGTACGCTCTACGCTGTTTGTGTATGACATGACGGAACTATACAAAACGTCAATGTTGTATTGTTAGTAGTTGTTGTGATGTTGACAAAAATACACAAATATTGATATAGTCAAAATGGGAATTTTCATATATTTTTTTTGATGAATAATGGATTTACCGCACTGTATGTTTCAAAATTACATATTAGATCATTTTCTATTCGGAATACTGTGAAAAACTTTATTCGTGGGGCATATTTGTATTCAAGCGCCCATTGATGTATTTGTGAGGCATTGTCGACGATTCAGTCGAAATGATAGCCGATAGTGAACACTCAACTAATAACAGCGAGCACGATAGTGTAGGCGAACCACTGACATCAACCCGAAGGGGTCGTATGATGCGCAAGTTGTCTCGCATGCTCTCGATGCCTCGTTTGGGAGAAGGGGCGGAAAGCTCGGGTACCACCAGCCTGGCGTATGAGGAGTTTGGTGCTTTCTCCGAGGAGACTTCTTCAAGGACCCTCGGAACTTTTGCAGGGGTTTTTGCACCCGTCACTCTATCTATGTTCTCGGCTCTCATCTTCCTCAGAATGGGTAAGTAACTAATTATCAAGTGAGCAGGTGAGCGACGGGCATTCACAGCTTATTTCGTTGTCAGCTATCATGCTCGTTCGCGATAGGAATTGTAGTGCTTATCAAGATAATAGTCAGAGAGATAGAAATATATTTTTCACATTAAGGACATTAGTCACTATTTTGACTTCGTAAGTTGCCAATGGGCAGCGCCGTAGTGCGCGATGCTTGGAGATTGGTTTTGATGTTGCTATCACACCGTTGACCGGGTCACATATATACCACCCAATTGGTCTTTACAGCTAGATGGCCAGGCTATACTGACGAGTCTAGGCTAAAGATGCATCATGTGTGTCTATAAAGTAAAGAGCATACATTTAATATCCATAGAGCTAGATTTTTTCAAGAAATTTTAAATAGTGTCTATGATGAGAGTGCAAGTCTACCTCTTTGTGGCACAAAAATGATTAAAAAAATAAAACAACAGCGCAGGATGCTTTAAGCCACTATTAGTGATGTACCTTATTATATCCATATCCCCATTATGAATTAACTTTTTCCCTAGTTTAGTTCTCATAAATACCTATTTATTTTGTTCAGATTTAAATAATGCATTTACCCCATTTTAATGGCAATTTATATTATCTACTGCTTCTTAGCCATACAAATTATTTATTTACATATTAAAAGTTTAAAGACAGTATATTTTGAAATTTTGCATATTTTTTTTGTTTACTATAATGTGCCAGATATTTTGAATATCTGTATGTATATTATGCATCCAATTTTATAGATATTTCACACATAATTAGTATACATTTGCTCTAAAAGTCATAATTACAACAAAATAGATACTAAACAAATTAAAACTATAACAATTATCCACTAAAGAAGTCTTTCAAACTGAGTGAAATTTGTATAAACAAATTGTACACATATTTTTTTAAACCCTATTTTACTTTGACATCTATGTATTTCCCCTGGAAGCATATTATATTTTAGGGCCAAAAGAGTTAATGTATTTTAAATTAATGTTTCTGTTTTTTTTTATCGATAACCTCATGCAAAGGCAGTTAGCCAATAGTGTTTCATAAGCACTGCACAAGAATAAATTCATGTCTATTCATATTGTCCTTAAAACAGTAGATTGTAACCATTGGGGAACAAAGTGCCTGGCAGTTCATTCCACAACGCTGATGTTCTCCAAAAGAACAACTTTTGGAACAGGCTTGTTGGAAGTGTTGTAAGCTCGACCTGGTCAGGATGCACCCAAAGTCCTCTTCCAGTATTTGCTCCACTAGCAATTTTTGGAGTTATTATGGGAGACAGCTCCGTCAAACATCTGGCATGATAATATCTTCAGAATAAGGACATATCAGCCATCCTTCTTCGATTTTCTAGACTGTGTAGGTCCTCTATGAGGTCAGGCGCATCCACAAGACCTATTGCTTGATTCTGGATTGTGCCCAGATGCTTCGGGGAGTGCTTTGGGGCTGATCCCCACACATGCGAGCAGTATTCCAGTGATGGTACGATCTGGGCCTTGTATAGTAGCAATAGCTATTCCAGAGAGTATAATTTCCTGGTGCAGAAGAGAACCCTCAGCTTCTGGGAAGCCGAACTAGCGAGGTCAGCAACATGATCTTGCCAATACATGTTATTGTTGATGTTAATTCACAGAAGCTTGATGGAAGGTGATTCAAGTATTGGGCATACCTCCATTTCTGCTGCTGGCAGACCAGCATTCGACTTCTTTATCAGCGTTGATGTCTGAGACTTCTGCGCATTAAACTGAACTCCATTTGTGCATCCCCATTTCACAATTTTCTCAATGTCCTCACTGATCTTAACAGCACGCTGCCCTCGCCGAAATACGGCACCTTTTGATGATAGTGGTTTGCCCTCTTCTATGCAGTAAATGAGGGTACTGTCATTTCCCGTGGATCTCTTCTTACGAAAACCATATTGGCGATCGTTGATGCTATTATTTTTGTCCAGATAATTCAGTTAGTAACCTTGGGCATAATGCAGAGCAAAGTCATAGGTCTATATTGGCTGGATATACGAGTATTTGTCCTTCCCTTCTTAGGTATGGGTGGTACTCGACCAGTCTTCCCCAGTAGGGAAC
This sequence comes from Bruchidius siliquastri, assembly GCA_949316355.1. NCBI lineage: Eukaryota > Metazoa > Arthropoda > Insecta > Coleoptera > Chrysomelidae > Bruchidius > Bruchidius siliquastri. The sequence goes on from OX438529.1 coordinate 25,327,641, forward strand.
ACTCTTCGCGTGTAGGAGAGTTTTAATAGTTTGCAAAGGACAGGTGTAAGCTCTGCGGCGCAAAAATTCAGGAGAATTACTAGTATTTGGTCTGGAGCACAAACTTCCCTGGAGTTCAGTTTTTCTAGAATGTATTTTATATCTCGGTGTTTCAATAACAATTTGTATGTTTGAAGTCAAGTTGTTATTATTCTCATTCCATTTACTGTTTCGTTTTTAACATCGTTCCAGTAATTGCCCAAGAACAGTAAGGCAGTGTCATCTGCATATGATATAGTTAATCCACTTATATTTTGTTATAATAATGAGTTAATATATTGAATGAAAGTAATTGGTCCCAGTACTGTACCTTGGAGATACCAATTTTATTTTTTAGTTTATTACTTACAATATTATCAATTTTTAATATTCAGTACCTGTGGATAAATAACTGTTTGATAGTCTTAAAACTATTCCTCTAATGCTTAGCAGCAAGCTTATCGTGAGGAACCGTATCTAAAGCCTTTGCAAGGTCTAAAAAATGGCAATGCATTTTTATCAATGCTTAGGTTATTAACAATCTCTGTTACAAGTTTGTGCATAGCTTCCGTAGTGCTGTACGTCCCGACAAAACCACACTGATTTGTAGACCAAAAATTATCTCAACAAAAATATTCAGTCTTTCTTTAAGACCCTTTTTAAAAATTTTAGCATAGTTGTTAATTATGCTTATTGATAATCTTTAATATATTTTAATATCTCCAAGTGTGTTTATTGTATGGTGTCTGATTTTATCACGTCATGGCCCGGTGAGCCGTTACTTTTTGAACTATATATTTGCATAATTAGTTCATTTTTTGTAATAGGGGCAGGAAAATCGAGTTTTGAATACCAGTTTCCATTTGGCATTCCTGTCTGGGTAGAGGTATAGATTTTTCCATTTCGATTCCAACATCAATGAAATATTCATTACAGAAATTGGCCATTTCATACATACCAATAAACTACTCACCCTGATCGTTTTCTATATTAGTAATATAGGGGCACTTATTCTGTCATAATTAGCATTTTGAATAATTTCTTTGTTTCCTCATTTTTTTTTATTATTTTCAACCTCTCTTCGATAATAGTTGTTTTTTAATTAAACATTAATTTTTTGAAATGACCTTGATATTCTTTATATTCTATTGCAAGTTGAGGATTATAATCATTTAATTTCTTTTTAATTCAATCTCTTTTCTTAATAGATGTTATAATACCATTAGTAATACAAATTTTATTTTTTTATATTAATCAATTTTTATATTTGAAGTTTCTGTTGCTTTGGATATCAAATCTTTATATATATATTCAAAAATAATTTTATAGCAATTTGAGGATTTTGTTTTCTTGTAACTGTGGTCCAATCAATCTCCTGTAGATATTGTTTCAAATTGTTTATATCAAGTTTACTTTTTGTGATGAACTGTACTTCGGAGGCTGAGTTTGGATTCTCTACAAAAAGCAATATTGGACTGTTATGTCTAGGACCCTTTCAATAACAACTGAGTTAAAGCTCAAGTTGTTTGAATTCCATTTTTTAAGATAATTTATGATAATTCACAAATATATGGTCTATAAGATAGATAATTGGCCACATTATTATCGTTTTTATCTAAAATATCGATATTGATATCACATAAAAAATTGTAATATTTGCATTTATTGAGGTTTTTAAGAAAGTATTAATGTCGTTAAAAAAATTGTTCTTGGGTATAGGTAGGAATGTATAAATTACCATTACACTAAAAGTAATATTACTTATTTCAAATAAAACTCTACTAAGAGTTGCTCTTGAATGTCATAACTGAGTATATAAACGTAAGCCCATCATTTTTATTATATGTTGCCTAATTGTAAAATAATTGATAGCCAGGAATATTAAATATTTTTGTTGACTCAATATGAAAGGTTGTACTCAAAACAATCATATGCACATGATCTAAGTTATGGGCCTTTAGAGGTTATCAAATTATCTATATTTTTCTCAATACTTCTAATATTGATATGCATTATACATACTTAACTTATTATTTTTATCAAACTCTATATGTTCTACGTTTATTGCATTACCTGTTGCATCCTAACACCCATTATCAGCTCTATGTATTTCATTCAGAATACCATCTTGTAAATTAATTACCATTTATTAAAAATTAGTCAGTTTTGCTTATAAGGAGTCCCACACGATAGCTTAGTGATGGACAGATCGGGTCTAATACAGCATGATGAACATCATATTGCATCTTATATTGCGTGTTGACGACAATACAGTTAATACACTTTTTATTTTGATTATCACAATGGGCTCGTTGTGCAAATTTCAATTCTTGGTCATTGGATAGTATCCTATGAGTAATACACACTGCATTTTTGTCATTTATTTTTGGTACACTTAAATGGGAGAAAAACCACTATGAATTTCGAAACAAGTACTGAGTAGACGCCACCTCACTATACCTCGCCCACCCAATCAAATGTCTCATTTTGTGCGGTGTTGCTTCAGGTCGCCCGCTATTCATCACAATTTACTAATTTTCCAAGAAAATTGTGGTGACATTTGTCATAAAGCTCATTACGTGCGTATTGAATGTTATATGGAACAAATTTTCTGGTATCTAAAAGCCTCCTCCACACGTCGACAGATGCATCAGCGGGCGTCATCTGCCGATGCGTCTGCTGACGTGTAGAAGGGGTAATTTGCTCGTCTGTGGTAGGCATTCAACGTCTGCCAATGCGTCTGCCAGCAATCCGTATGTTGTCGGTTTTTGTGACACGCAACAAAGAGATTTTTTTGGCGCGAGCGCACGACGCGACGATCGTCCACACGTCTGCTATTGCATCAGTGTTGGCGCTGTTGCGATTGAGAGTGTTTTTTGTTTTTGGTGTTAAAAATGGTTAATATGACCAATAAAACTACTACATAAATAAATAGCAGCGGCAGCTACAATCTCAATTTCTATTTTTTCGATGTTGCATCTGTCAAGGTTTGACTCAGACTGATTTACCTACAGACGTGTGGACGGATCGTGATAATATATCTGCCGATGCGTCTGCTGACGTCCGCGATACATCTGTCGACGTGTAGAGGAAGCATAAGGCATCAAGAAGTCCTAGCAAACATAACCGAAAATTTTGACATTTTTCAGTAGCTATAATATGCATATTCTTATCTTTGTTATTGAATTTATAAAAATATCGTCTATGAAATGCCCTTTGGACACATCACGGTTTTATATACCGCCTATTACTAGTGCCACAACGGTAAGTAGTACCAATTAATGTAGATACACAGTTGTGAATTAACTTCCCCTCTGGAAACTTATTTTGTGGGTTACTCTACTTTTCCTGGCCGTACATGTATGTACTATGAGAAATACTGCCGACGCTGTCAAAACTTTAGTAAAGATCGTTCAGTTGTCATATGGCTTCAGTGGATGGTCAGGACAAGTAAGATGAACTTCCAGTTGTATCAAGACATTTGTTCAGTGGTATATTTTATTCACTCTGCTCAGATATATTCCACTAACAAATTGGTTGGTTATTGCATACCTATGACTTCTTATAGGTAGCAGCATGAATGCAGCTTCATCAATAAAAGCATACAATATATATATATATATATATATATATATATATATATATATATATATATATATATATATATATACAAAATAGTTATTTAATGAAACTCTTCCATAATTGAGGTGGGGCATATACACAATTTTCATGTCAATATTTAATGGTTACTAAACAAAAACAGGAGTTTCCCACTAATGGTGACTCAAATTAGAACGAGCTCGAGAATCTTCAGTCAGATTAGCACCACTGTCAGAATGTGTAGACTTGCACATTATTCATAGGTACTATTTGATTATAGAAATGATTTCATGAAAGCTATTGCTATCTTATCAACTATAAGAGCTATGGGGAATATTTATGTGTATAATATAAGATTGGAAACCCGCTGTATTTTGTATATACGTAATCCGATGCAGAGTCTGGGTTACGTATATACCATCCAATTGCTCTCTAGTATGACCGCCGGGCTATAAAGCAGGTCTTTTACATAGTGGAGAGCATCCACTTAACCCAATGTTTGTCATTCATTTGTATCATCCTGTATATAATTGTTTCCAGGATATATTATAGGAAATGCCGGACTATTTACGACTGTAGTGCAGTTTATGATAGCATACACAATCTTGGTGTTTACTGTGATGTCGGTGTGTGCGATTTCAACAAATGGAGCTATCGAGGGAGGTGGAGCATATTGTATCCTTTCACATTGTGCATAATGGGCTGGCTCATTTACCATTTTTTTATTACATTTGATGACTGATGATGTCATTTCAGATATAAATGCTGCTGAAGTACTGTAAATTTTAAATGCCCCTGTCTGCGTTAAATGCATTCGACAACTTCGCTGCCTGGCAAGAATTCATAAGCGGCGGATGTCAATAATTATTCTCATTAAGCTGCCGCTCTTCTCCGTAGTCAGTTGCGCTGAATCTTTTAGATTGTTGTGACTAGTCATTTAACTTTCCAAAGGATAACGTTAGAAGGAGAATACTACAAAATTAGATGGGACGCGATATTTTTCTTGGAAAACAGTATTTAACTCCGAATGTACCTATTAATCACAATAATGTCATTATATAACTGATACTAATGGTATATCATAAATATCTGTGCGTTCGATAAATGTAGCTCATATAATTTAAGTTTATACAGGATTGGAAACTAAAATAAAGTTAACATGATACCAATATGGTCAAAGGTCATCTAATGAAACTTCAAAAATACCAAACACAAACATTCATCTAATATCTTATGACAACAACAGTTCAGCAAAGTTATTCGACGAGTCCACATATGTTTTTAAATCAAAGGATTCGTTTTATCTTGATTGGTGATCTTGGAAAGCAGTAACGAAATTCGAGGGCGTTACTTAGGCATCTGTCTGAATCCCTCTTCTTGATCAATTTAACTACTAAAAACAGTTAATTATCATTGATATATGTTTTTATTACTCTGAAAAAATAAGAGTAGTATTTTTGTTTTGTTTGTACATCGCACCCTCCCCGAAATCGTTTAAGAGACATCTCTTCAGGTGAGGGGCTGTCCTCTCCTCATCTTTTCTTCTCATTCTTCACTCACATCCCTACCTTTTTCCTCCGCTAGCCCAGTGGAGGTTGGGAGTTCGGGGTCGTAATTCTTTCTTCCAATTTCTATTTTTATATTTCTCCACCTCTAGAATACCTTAGTCCGATCATGACTTCCTCTCTTATTCTTCTTCCTTTTTCATGATGTTTTTCACGAGAGCATGTACGATGTTGCACATCTGAAAAATGTGTGTTCCACTGTATCCTTTATGCCGCAATATGCGCATTCATCGCTATTCTTCTTGCCCATATTCTTCGTATACGTGCCAAACCTTCCATGGCCAGGTACTTACCTTTATGGTGACATACTTGCCTATGTTTAAACTTCAACCAGCTCTCAATGTTAGGTATGAGCCTCTTAGTTCCACTGTGCCATCGCTTCATTCCTATCCCATTCATACTGCCATTCTGTCACCAAACTATGCCTAATGCCCGCAGCTTCTGTAGTGTCATCTCTATAATCATACATCGCTCTTTAGCGAGAAAATGTATGGGTAGTTCTCCTTCACGGCTTTGTTTGAGATGGACTTATCAGCTCTAGCACACGTAGGAGAATCTTTCTCTGTGCTTTTCCGAGCATTTTGACATAACTTTTTTTTCTTGATTGCGGTATACCAGATTGGTACCGTATGCAAAAGTATTGATTAGACTACTCCACTCAAGATTTGCCTTTTGCCGCTACTTGGTCCGTAAACGTTGGGCTGGGGGGCTGGGGGGGGGCTTGGGGTTGAGTTAGATTCTTAGTTCCTTGTCTATTATAACTCCCAACTATTTTACTAATCCTCTTGGTCTTAAAATATGGTTTTGCACCTGGAAGATAACTTGGTCTTTTTTCCTCTGCCCCTTTAACACTAGTGCTCCAGTTTTATGAGGTGCTAATTCCAGGTTGTTTTTCTCCATCCAGAAATGTATTCGTCTGAGCAACTCGTTTGAACTAAACAAGAGCTCTTCAAGGTCCTTTGCAGTGCCAACGAACTAGGTCATCTGCGTATGCGATCGTATTCACGCCATCTGTTAGATCTATCTTTAAGACGCATCACACAGGATGTTCCACGGTGTCAGGCCAAGCACCAAACCCTGTATAACCTCAGCAGTCAACTTTAGGTTCTCTCCCCTAATCACACTTACCATTCTCTCTCTAAAATAACTGCCCACTAATTTCGTCAAGTAAAGTGAGACCTTTCTTCTTCGCAGTTTATCTAAGATAACTTACCAGGAACCTGTTTGGAACGCATTACCCACGTTTATCGTTATAGGAACACACCATTCGACTTTTGTTGTCTTTTTAATTTCTATTACTTTTTCAATAACGTGAATGAGCTTATTGCGCAAATATCAATTTTATGGTCATGGGATAGTATCCTATGAGTAATGCACATTGATTTTTTTCGATTATTCTTGGTACGATAAAATGGGAATGAATTCCAAAAAAAAGTAATGCGGTGACGTTACCGCACTACACCTCGCCCATCCAATCTTATGTCTCATTTTCTGCGGTGTTGCTTGAGATCGTCCGCTGATCCTCACATTAAAATTAGAAATGATCACTTTATAAATTTGTGTACAAACCTATTTAGGCATTCAAAAAAAATGTCTGGACCCTTCTTGGCCACACCTGTAGCAAAAAAAGCTGGTATCACCACTGGTAACATATAAACAATGGAGGAGTTTCACAAATAGTATTCACAATCTAGATGAAATACCTTTATTTTATGATATGTTCTATTCCAAAATATAAATCTATTAGTAAATTCATTTATAAAACATTTTTTTAACTTTTCTGCCTATATCGGACATGTACGTACTATATAATATGATCGACTTCAGTCCTATGAGATCCACTCAACTTTGCTGTTTTTTTCTGTGAAAATCTACCTAAAAATCTAAGACTGTATATCATATCGAATATTTGAATCTCTCAACATTTCTGATATTATCTTTGAGGCAGTAGTAGTTAGTTTAGTTGTATAAATATATATATTGCATCTACTAGGTCTGTTAGACAATACATAATGACCAAGAGCTGCCTTCTAATAGATGAAAAAAGCATTGTATGCAAAATATGTTTTTCTGGCTCAGATGTTTTACAGGTATGCTAAACACCAATCTAATAACAGATTTCGATTAATGATAATCTTATTATGGATGCCTGTCCGCTTGAAACGTGAATCCCTGTAGTAGCACTATATTTCAGGATATGGATCTACCATCCCTACTTGCGAAAAAGACTATGGTTTGTTACTTATTATTATTATATATTGTAGATTCCTTTTGCGTAATTGAACTCAATTTATAAAGTGATTTTAGTTGCTTGACTCTTAATTAATGCAATTCAAATATGAAATGACAAAACAATTAACCTATATCCTTACCTCCGGTATCACACGAGCGTCAATGTCAATTTTTGTTTTGTCCCGGTAATTGGTCATAGACTAATGGAATTACTAGCCATTCAGATATTAAACTAATTCGCACAGAAGCGCATGCTTTACATGGTAAATAATCAAGATGGCTGATGACAGCGGGCAGTGACTCTTGTGCATCTTTTCAGAGATTTGTGTTCTCTTGGGAAGGAATCCCAGTCCCAGCACTTCCTATTCAACACCTCCACCTGTATAGCTTTTTGAGCATACTTCTGATTCCACCGAGCTCTTAATCGACATCTTCTGCGTCTCTACGCCTCCTGAAGCCTACTCCACCAGCATCCATATCTCCTTTATTCGAAACTTCACTTCCGACAGAGCTAATTGAACCTCTCTGATAATGGCGGAGAACGTCCAATTGAGCTCATCCCAGCAAAAGGATCAACTATACCGTCCCATCTGAAATCTTCTCTATCCAGGCTGTTGGCCGAGGCTTCTATCAAACTGTAATCAACTTAACCTTTTGTTTCATTGCGGTCGCAGTTTGCACAAGTTTGGACCGCTCTCTCCCTTCCTCGAGCGTGTACTGGGGTCTACGAGCCCCCCCCCCCCCCCTGCAACGTATCCACATTATGCTTCTGCCATATTGTGGAGCGGAAATCATGCTAGTGAGAATATTCTGTCGAAGCTTATGGTGTTATTGGGTATACCACTCCCCAATCCAGGTGTGGCTTAACACTGGAATTGGCGTAATCCACGTACTCACGATGCGTATTCTCAGGTAGGCCATGGCGTCTCGCTCAATCCAGAGGCGGCAAACGAAAAACTACATCCAGGGCCGCTGACGGCGTAGTCCTCATAGCGTAATCCCTAGCGCACCCATTCTTTGAATCTTGGCCAGCTTGCGGACTACAGTGGTTCTTTTAGTGCTGGTCCTGCAGACCAAACATCCATATTGAATCCTTGCTCTGAATGCCGACCTGTAGAGCCAATTTTGTAACAGCGGCGATAAAATACCATCAGGTCCGGATGACTGGAAAGGACTGAATTCGTTTATAGGCCAGCAGACTGCCCTTCCGGTAACCAACTCTTCGGCCAAGCCGAACTGCGCATGAGCGCAGTCCCCGACCCTGGTGCGGCGGACTCTCCCCTCTTCATTAATCTGGCGGAGTCAGAGAGGGACTCCAGCTACCCGTAGCGCGCCCTCCAACTGCTGCGTTTTTCTTTCTTGAATTTCTTCCTCGCCGCTTTGATATTCCAAGAGCATCCATCTCCTTTATTCAGCGCTCTATTAAGGGCCGGTCTGGAGTCTCTTCGCAGCCTAGAAAGTGCGCAAGACCGCCAGGGGATTTTCTCTTGCGCTGACGATGAAAGGGCATGTCGCCTCGTATGCGGTACGTATGGTATTTTCCAAATTAGAGACTCATGTCATGGGTACTACCACCGGACACTTGAGCTTAGCTGCCACTGCGGCCGTATACGCGCGTCGATAGTGGGTTCCGGCTTTGAACTTCTACGGGCTGGTCAATGTCTATCTCAGGTATGATCATCCAGTGGTCAGACAGGGATTTATCGTCGACCACTCACTGGTTCTTTACAATGCTCTCTAGTTCAGGGCTGATTACTGTTATGTCAATCACTTGCTTGCGGATGTGATTATATGAGGTAGCTTCGAAGCTTATATTGAGAATCCGTCTCGAACATATATGTCGGAGCTGCCCCATACTGTGTGGTGGGCATTGGCGTCGCCAAATAGACTGTTTTGAAAAATCTATCCATTCATTTATTCAGTCAGTCATTAACTTGGACAGAGTACTATAAGTCAAAAACTATCTAATATTTATTTACTTGTACTCCCGATGGTTTAATATCGTATGTATAAAATGGGAGACGGTAGACTGACAAAATGATAGTGGAAGGCTTTTGGAAAATGGCGCGAGCGCAATGGCAAATCGGGGATTTAAATACCTGGCTGTACTGGGTAAACGGAAATAATTTTAAAGAACAAGAGTAAAGTACCGTTGGATTTTCGTTTCTCATTACATTTCTAGTATATTCTTGATTATTATATTTTTTTAATTCATGACCATGATAAAATCTACTTCTGGCAGATTGGACGAATCTGCTTTAACAAATCCAGGTTTGCAATTAGCAACAGAATTACTGTGTGAAAAAATACATGTGAGATCACGCCAAGACATTACCGACTGATTGGATCATACGCTATTACTACGACTGTCGGCAGTTGAGAATGAGTAAAGTCACAGTGTCGAGCGCAATTATTATAATTTAACCCATATATCTCAGAAACTACTCAAATTTTCAGTAATGTCATATGATAATTAATTTGTATATGTGTAAGACAATTTGTGATATGAAATTTGAGTAAGTGACCCCATTGCTGTATGGAGGTATAGAACATATAAACTGAATGTTGATTTTAATATATTATCCTTAACTTTGTTGAAGTTATGATAAGTAGGACATTAGGTCCTGAATTTGGAGGATCAATAGGCACGTTGTTCTTTCTGGCAAATATTGTCAGTAGTGCTCTCTGTATCTCGGGATGTGTTGAAGGGTTGATGGAAAATTTTGGCCCAACAGGTGAGTTTGATTCATTTATATAATAATAATAATTTATTTATTATTTGTTGAATAGCATAAAACAGTACACCATAACAAATTGAACGTCAAAAAAGTAGCACAAAGAAATTTAATAATATATATGTTACGGTTAAAGTGTTTACTTGGATAGTTTATACACTAGCTGGATAGTATACAAACTATCCAAATGCTAACTTTAGCTTATAGACTAAATAGTGATGATGAAATTGTTGATAATATATTCTCCCTGAATGGTCTCGATGCGAAGGACAAATCTGATGTTAAAATTATCGCGAAGCTAACTGTTAAAGGAAATAAAAACATTGTCTTGGAAGTGTCTCCTGCTATTAGACGAGTCTTACTTTAAAAAGAATTTATCTGGTTTGGGTGGAAGAAATGTTTGATCACCGATCATGTGCGAGTTGTACAATGTTTTAAGTGTACTGGCTTCGGACATACTGCGAAAAACTCGGCATCTAAGGCTTGCCCTAGATGTTCAAGTAGTCACGAATTGAAAAACTGTGACTCGAATGAAGTTAAATGTATAAATTGTTTTAATTATAACAGGATACACAAAACTAACTTTCCTGTAGATCACTCAGCCTCTAGCAGCATCTATCCATGCTTCCAACACAAATTTGAATTAATGAAATCACGAATCAATTATGATTAGTAGTAGTTCGAGGAAAGCTAGAATTGGTCACTTAAATGTACGGTCCATTCTATCAGGATTTTCTGATTTTATCAACATAATATTATCTGATAACTTTGATATCTTCGCCATCAGCGAAACCTGGCTGAGTGAAAATATTGCTACAGAGAATGTTAGCATCCCAGGTTATTCGTTTTATCGTAAAGATCGTAACGGCCGAGGAGGAGGGGTTGGTTTTTATATAAAGTCCCATTATCGGGTTGAGATTCTAGAATTTGGCAAGATTTTTCTGCAATGGAATGTATTTGGGTTAAGGTTGTCTTAAATAAGCAGATATTTTGCTGTGGAGTCATTTACCGTGCACCAGCATCTAATCAAGGTGAGTTCTTCACCCACTTGGAGACATTACTTCCGGCCTGCTTAAGCAGTTACGAACACGTCATTGTACTTGGTGATATAAACATTGATTTGTTAAATAAAAATAATTCTTTATCCTCATGTTTTGATTGCTATGGCTTTAGTCAGCTGGTTTCTTCACCTACCAGAATTATCAACAATTCCTCTACTTTATTAGATGTCATTTTTACAAATGTGTCTCATTGTCTTGTCTTGTCTTGTGCGCCTATGGTACCGAGTGAAGACGTGTATCTACTCGCTCCTGAAATTTGTGCAAAATATTCGATCATTTGTGTGAAATAATTTATACAAGTTAGCCAGTTAGCAGATCAAGCCGTGAACCATCTGGGTAAGCATTACCATCTCAAATCTTCCATATTTTATGCGAATATGGTGCTGTGAATTGAATTGAAGCAGATCAAAACATAGAAAGTGCGACATTCTTCAGATCCAGTGGTGTAACACGGAGTCATGCCGTCAAACCTGATATGTTCCTGCTGTAGCAAATCGTACAAATCTAATCTGATGATTAAGTGCTCAGTGTGTTCCAAAGTTTTTAGGCATGCTTGCGTCAGCATATCAATGGATCAGATTAATATGTTTGCGGCTGTAGATAATGGTTTTGATTGGTCTTGCATGAACTGTAGGCAGATTGGAAATGAATTGAAAGACCTTAAGTCTTTGTTACTTACTCTTCAATCTGAAATCCAAGCGTTAAAAACGGAAAAAAGGAATTTAAGATCTTCTCAGAGTAGCTTCGATTTCGAGGAAGTTGTTCAAGAAATTAATGAACGCAGTAAACGCAAACGAAATATCATTATTTATGGTTTGCCAGAACAAAATCAAGAATTATCATCAGAAGTACGTGTCAATAATGACAAAAGCGAAGTCCGGAATGTTTTTTTCTGTTTTAGACCAGGTGCTTGATACAGAAAATATCAAACCGATCAGACTGGGTCGTTTTAACAAGGAAAAAGTTCGCCCAGTAAAAATAACACTAAAAGAAGAGGGTGATGTACTTTCGGTGATACGGAAAGCTAAGACGCTGAAAAATAGTAGATATAGAAACATATCAGTCTCTTTTGATCGAACCCAAAAACAGCTGAACTATTTGAAAGAATTAAAAGCTGAACTCGACACTAAAAATGCTAGTGGTCCAGAAAATTATGTAATTAGGTACATTAATGGAATGCCTAAAATAGTTCTTTTAAACCGTTAATTCCCAGCAGTTCTTCGGACCTCTCATGCTACTATCAAAATGTGCGTGGATTGAACTCTAAAGTAAATGAATTCTACACTGGTATTTGTGCGGTGGAATACGATATCATAGCTTTGAGTGAAACATGGCTTAGCTGTGATGTGTCCAGTTCAAAACTGTTTCCAGAAGAGTATGATGTCTTTCGTAAGGATCGCAACTTGGAACTGGTCGATAAAGCATGCGGAGGTGGTGTGTTGCTTGCAGTGAAAAACTTTATTAGAGGCACTGTTTTAGATCTTTCCACATTCAATATCCAATTTCCTTTAGTTGACATGTTAGCAGTGAGGTGTTTCATTGGTCATAAGGTATTTTATATTTTAGTTCTGTATATTTCGGATAAGCTTAGCGTTACGGATTTTCTTTGAATGTTTGGAACAGCTGGAGTGGCTCCAAGATAATCCTGTATTTATCTTTGGTGATTTCAATGCTGTAAGATTCGTTGATTTAGATAGAGTAGATAAAAAAACCTCCATCATAATTGACTTCCTGGAGTTGCACACGTTAGCTCAATATAATGATGTAACGAACGGTCTAGGTCGTATTTTGGATTTAATTATTTCATCCGAACAATGCCACGTTGAGCAAGATGAGCTGCCACTTGTTAAAGTAGATAACCATCATCCGGCTATTTCTATAACAGTTAAAAGTATTGATGTCAAGGAAGCGAACTTCCAGCCTCATATCTCAGCTAAGGTGTACAACTTCAGGAGAGCGAATTATCCTGCTCTATATGCTGAACTTTTGGAACAGAATTGGCAATTTTTAGAAACCTGCTATGATGTAGATACTACATTGAAGTTATTTTACGACAAATTGTATAGTATGCTAGACAAACATGTTCCTTTGTACAGGACATATAAGCGAAAATATCCCAATTGGTTTAACTCAGATATTATTAGAAATATTGAGTTGAAAGCTAACTATCGCAAAAGGTACAAAAGAACAGGATGTATGCATCACCTATTGGAATTCAATACTTTACGCGAATTAGTCAAGAGACAGATTAGATCTGCATATGCTGAGTATATGGAGAGCATTCAACTGAATATTTTTAATAACTCAGAGCAGTTCTGGTCATATATCCGCTCCAAAAACAGAAACACAAGAATTCCTGGGGAAATGTCTTCATATGGTATGAGACTTTCTGACCCTGATAGTATTATGAATGCTTTCAAATCATTTTTCGAGCAAGTGTATTCATTGGAATCAAACGATACGTTAGATGGGTGCAGCACAGATTCTGATTTCCCAGCTATCAATATTGTTGATTTAAATGAAGCTGAAATAATCAAAGCAATCAAAAGGTTGAAAAATAAGATGACATCTGGTCCAGATAACATTCCATCCTTTTTTTGTCAAAGACTGTTCTGGTGTATTAGCTGGGCCGCTATTATTAATTTTCACTTTGTCGCTTAAAACAGGTAAATTTCCGCGAGTATGGAAACAGGCAAAGCTTTGTCCTATATTAAAAAGTGGGGAGAAAACAGATATAGAAAATTATAGGCCAGTGTCTATACTGTGTAACTTCTCAAAGGTTTTTGAAATTGTCCTTTACAATAGAATCCAGCCTTCTGTCAGGAATTATATTTCAACAAATCAGCACGGATTTATAGATAAGCGCACTACTGTAACCAACTTGAGTATAATAACGCAATATATTTCAGAAGTCTTGGATGAACAACTTGTAAATCTTTTTCGATCATATTTGACAGAGAGGGTCCAATTTGTCTCATATCACGGATATAGGTCGAGCTCTATTTCAGTTACGTCCGGTGTCCCACAAGGCTCAAACCTAGGACCTCTATTGTTTCTTTTATATATGAATGATTTGCTTGGAGCAGTAGATTGTGATGTTTTATGTTTTGCTGATGATGTCAAAAATTTTTCAAGGATTGATTGGATTGATGACTGTGACTTGCTTCAAAAGAACTTGCTAACTATTGAAAACTGGTGCAATAAGAATTACCTTCGCCTCAATGCTCAAAAATGTAAGGTTGTCACATATAGCAGAAGAAAAATAAATGTAGATTATAATTACAAAATTAATAACAATAAACTGCAGAAAGTATCCACTATTAAAGATTTGGGAGTAATCTTTGATTCAAAGTTGACTTTTTCGAAACATGTAGAGCAGAAAGTGTCAGAGGCATTGAGGTTGTATGGATTCATTGTTAGAAATTGTAGAAGTTTTTCGAACATCGAGTTAATCAAGCAACTGTTCAATTCGTTAGTTCGTCCTAAGATAGAATATGGTTGTGTGATTTGGAATTCTATATATGGCTGTTATATACAAGCAACAGAAAGAGTTCAGCGTAAAGTTTTGAAATACTTGGCTTTTAAAGTTGACGGTATCTACCCGGAACGAGGCATTAATTACGAATTTGTGTGTAGTAGGTTCGATCAAGATTCATTGCAACTAAGAAGAAATATAGCATCTCTTTCATTTCTATACAAAATCATACATAATGAGATAGAATGCTCTATTATTTTGAACCAGCTTAATTTTAATGTACCTCGATTTTGTAGTAGGACAAATTTTACGTTCAGATGCAGTAGACCAAGGACAAATATTTTAGTTAAGTGTCCTGTCCATGTTATGTGCAACAATTTCAACAAGATATGCAATTATTGTGATATTTTCATGTGTACTCTGAGGGAGCTAGTGAATCAAGCTGTAATATATCTTTAGCTGTGCTGTATTGAGGTATCCATATGTATTTTGTTGATTTAGGATGTCTATTAAAATTACCCCATAAATGGAATCTGTTGGGTAATAAAGCTATTATTATTATTATTATTATTATTATTATTATTATTATTATTATTATTATTATTATTATTATTATTATTATTATTATTATTATCATCATTATTATTATTATTATTATTATTATTATTATTATTATTATTATTATTATTATTATTATTATTGTTTTGCTGATACGCTGGTACTTGATGTGAGTAGTATATCAGATCACCATCTTATCTGTTTTTACTTAAGTATTGATATTGTCTGGTCCAGTCGTAGTCTATTGATCTTCTTCTTGACCAGACAACAAACAATGACCGACAAACAGCCACGTCAGCAGACCGGAATACCGCGCATCGGGAACCAATCAGAACAGACCGCGCACAACGACACGTCACCGGACGGGGTATAAATAGGCATGAAAGGAACGTGTTCGCCAGTTCACCTGAAGACGATTGAAGATAGCACATCAATCGAAACGTCGTGATACTCAAAATTTTATAGACAATGGAAGTCCGAAATCAAAGTTTTGATAAATCCACCTTGTCTACAAGTTTCAAACAAGAGTCTTATAGCGTATTTCTGGAGTAAAAATACATTATTAATAGACGAACTACATCCCTAGCTCAAAATGCCATAGCGTACATGACAACTGAAGCTTGAGTGGTACAGAGTTATTAGGATATGCTTGCTGCAATGATTCGATAAAAATTTGATGCCATAACAACTTTTACGTAATCTGTTACACAGTGATTCCACATGCGGCAACCAAGTCAGATGGCGGTCAATGGTTATATCCAACATTTTAATGGAATGAGATGATTGAATTGTCAGATCCTTATTATTCTGAATACTAAAGTTTTGCTGCTCATCTCTAAGTGAAAATTTTATCACCTGGGTCTTTTCTGTGTTCAATATGAGGCCGTTCTGTGAAGACTGTTTAATTGTATCATAAATTACCTCTGTTTTAAAAGAAAGATCTGCGATGCTTAAACTGGTCACCAGAATATTGGTATCATCTGCATATGATATTATTTTACACTCAGAAGTGGAATTAGACACAAACTTCATCAGATCATTTGCATATATTAAAAACAGAAACAGTCCCAGGATTGATCCTTGTGGAACACCTAAGCTCAATATTGTCATTCCGCTTTTCTCTCCATTGACCATTGACCTTAACATATTGCTTTCTTTCATAAAGGTATGATTGAAAAAGTTGCAACGGCAGACCACGGATTCCATATCTGTAAAGTTTAAGCAGTAGTAGCTCATAGTCGACGTAGTCAAATGCACGTGAAAAATCTATAAATAGGCCACAAATATGTTTTTTTTGTTAAGAGCATTGAAGACATAATCTATGAAACTGTATATGCAGTTTCTGTGCTTTTACCTTTAACAAATCCATGTTGATTTTCTGAGATACAGTACCTGCAGCAAAAATCTACTAGCTGTTTTTTCATATTGAGTTCAAAGATCTTAGAGAAACTCGATAACAGACTTATGCCTCTGTAATTAGCATAATTGTTGGGATCATTTCTTTTATGAATCAGTATTACTAATGCTAGTTTCAAACAGCTTGGAAAAATTCCTTTCTCACATGACAAGTTAATAAAAAAAGACAAAGGTGCGCATATTTCCAGAACACATTTTTTAAGTAATTTATTGGAGATATTATCATATTCACTCGAATTTGAATTTTTCAATTCCGAAACTAGGTAACACACACCACTTTCTGAGTCAGGGGACAAATATAGTGAATTGGGACACATATCAATATTATTTGTAGCAAGGTCATGATCTAACTTTTCATTTATATTTCGAATGGTGAACTGTTCAAATTTAGTTGCTATAGTATGGACAGACAATTTTTTCTCCATTATCTGTGATGATAATGGTTTTATTAATAGTTTTTTTTGATGTTCTTTATTGCTTGCCACATGCACGTAGATCTGTTATTAGCTTCTTGGATTGTCATATCAATATTCTCTCTCCTAGTTTTTTTTAGTTTTTCTCTGTATGATTTAGTTACATGTCTACTGATTTCCCTATATTTATCGTCCTTCTCAGCCAATGTGTGATATAATGTGATATAGTTTCTCAAGTTTACTAGTTTAGGTGTTACAGTTTTACTTTGATTACGAGAAATCCTAACGCATCTTATCCTTATGACTGTTCATTGTACACCTCAAGCCAGGTTTCCTGAGATAACTTTTGGCGAAAGTTATTTATAATCTCGTGTCAGAGAAATATCTAACACAAGAAGAAGTTGTATTCTTTGACGTTTTCTTATGAATATCAACACTAATTATCTGACAGCAGTGATCAGAAATGTAGTAATTTTCAACAGATACACTGAAATGTTCTTCAAAATTTATCAGAAAATTGTCAAGGCAGGTGCTTGAGGTGGATGTTATTCTAGTAGGTTTACTAAGTACAGATTTCACGCCATAACATTCTATTAGATCATTAATAAAATTTAGGTTGCTGCTATTAGATGAAAAGTCAACATTAAAATCACCACCAATGTCTTTCATTGACATTAATAACGTCATGAAGACCATTTAACAAATTTAAAAACGTATAAAAGTTGCCATTAGGAGGCCGATAGACAGATGCTATAACAGTATGTAAGCTCTCCACTGAGACGCAACACCATTCAGAATCACCTTCAACAGAGAATTCAGATACATTAGTAACTTTAGAATAGATATCTAACTGATCCCTAATGAAAATTGCTACGCCGCCATGGATTAACTTCTTCCTACAAAAAGCTGTACATAATGTATAGTTCTTAAGTTTGGTAACACTTAACTGATCTACATGAAGCCAATGCTCAGAGATGAGCAAAAAATCACAGTTAAATGTCATATCAACAGATAGAACTTTATTAGCTAAGCACTGCATATTTTGATGGCATATAGTCAATTTACCCTGATGCCTACTAATTTTGTTTAAACTATCTGAGCGATAACCATTGTTGTTTTCATTTAATACGTCCCTAGGTGTTTTATTATGTAGAAAACACTTTTCAGACCCTAAGCATAAAAAGTTTCAGTCTGATCTCTATCAACAGCAGCGGCATCTTCCCGTAGAAATCTTCCCCCTCTCCTGAAGTCAAAACTCTAAAAAATTGTCTTCTTTGGCCAAAAGGTAGACGAATAAACAGTTTCTTTAAGTAGTGGCTTGACACCAATCATGTAAGACTGGTTATTCGGCCTATTGTTTGATGTGGACATCATTTTCACCTGGATATCTTCATCACCTAACTTCTTATGTATATAATTTTTGATCCCCATTTACGTTATCTGGTATTCTTGTAAGGAATAACCAAATTTTGCTTGGATTATTTTGACCATCAACAAAACCATCTTCAGCCTTTCCAGCAGCTCTTCTAGGCCTTCTTCTATTAACAAGATGAATATTATCGTTGTTTCTAGGCAAAGTATTAGCTTCGTTCGCCAAATTTATTATATTTGACATAATATTCCGCTGTTGCATATTTGCCTTATTTAAACGTCCTCCGACACGGATTAATCCGTTCGGGTCTAAGATTGGATCGAGCGGTATCAAACGGGAGTTTTGGCATATGGGTTTACTCTTGGTTATACACGCAACTTCGTCAGGAAACATTTCCTTTTGTGGCCTCTTTATAATGAAGTTCATGCAACGAGTAAGCTCTTTTGCAGTTGAAGTCCCAAAAATCCGCTGATTGTGGGGTAGTTTTCGATTTTTGAATACTCTGAAATACCAGGCAAAATCAGTACTGCTAACAACAATGATAAAGTCAACAACAGCTAGGAAAAGATCGCCCTGTATGTAAATCATCTACAGCATGTGAGCAGTTGTCAAAAGAGACGTCTGACGTTGAGATATTTTGAAATTGGCATGTTTTTGAGTAAATGAGGTGCTAAAGTCTAATAAAAATAATCATTTAGTTGGTTATGACAGTCTGCCTGTATAATTATTAGTTTTTATACAAAACTGTATTACTGAACAGTAAGGTCTACCTAATAAATGGGTCTAACAAGAAGGTTATTTTCCAGATGTTCTTAAGGCTGGCATTGTGATTCCTGTGCATAAAAAGGAGATATACATGAAATGGATTTCAGAAAAACTTGTCACCACAGCATAGTGTCTGAAATTATAGAATAAATTATATTCAATAACCTCAGTAACAAAAAATAATATTCTTACATCATGGATTTCAGGCGGAGACATCTGTCTAGACGGCATGCTGTCACAATCTCAGTTCTATATCATATACTCGTATATGAGCAACTGGATGCTGGCAAATATGTTATCTATCTCTTTGATCTATCAAGAGCATTTGATTCAGTCGATTGTCATATATTCTGGAAACTGAATTAGGATCTGTGTGAATCAGAGGTGTTTCTTTGGACGTAGAGTTGGCAGAGCCTTTTATGATGACCACTGATCTTCCTACTTTATGTAAATGATTTACCTGAGAACATCTTATGTGCTCATATGACCATGTTCGCTGATCACACTTCAATCTCCGTATCTGGCAGGGACCCTCTGAATTACTAAGATTAAGACAGTTACAGATAAGTACTTGGTGCCAGAGAAACATATTTATACTGAATGAAAGCATACTCGTATATCATATCAAATATTTGAATGGCAGAGCTTTATTCATTCACGCATCATTTCTTATATTACCTCTGAGGTAGTATTACATGTTATTTTGTGAGGCTAATATTAGTTTAGTTGCGTCCATATGTATTTTTGTCTCCACGTTATCACAGTAACAGTTGCACTTGTGACATTCTTAAAACACTAGTTTATTACAACACAACTTCTACGCTAATTAATATCAATTTCTTCTGATTCTTGACTGGCCACCTGAATACTATCTAATTCCTGTCACCAATTTCCTCCTATTGGAAGTTTTATATATACTTTATTATATATATATATATAATATAAATTATATATTGGAAGTTTTTGCGTCCTGGACGTCTATTGACAACTGCACACATGCACAATATACGGAACAATATTTTCGTGGCAGATCTCGTTGCATTACATTTGTTTGGGTTGAGTGAATGCCAAATGATGTTACACTAATATAGCATATAGAATATAGATGAGGATTCGCAATACAATAATAACAAAACAAAAGAATACGCATAATAGTTGTTCCCTTTCCAGAATATATAGTTTTGCGCATGGCTATCTAGCAGTTTAATTATATGTCTTTGACTTAATAATATTCACTATTTATATTTTTTGCAGGTTATCTGAGCCCAGATTTGATCCCAGAAGGCCGCTGGTGGGGCTTCTTCTACTGTACATGCTTAAACATTCTGAACCTACTAGTTTGTCTGATCGGTGCATCTATGTTTGCAAAAACAACAGTCTTTATTTTAATCCTTGTCTGTGGCTGCTTAGCTGTTATGTTTTTCAGCTTCTTTTATGAAGGACCAATACAGGTAAGTATTCTGTAGTTTTATTATTTTTTTCTAAAAATATCGAGAAAGCAACAAAACAAGAAATTTAAATTTGCATCTATGCGGAAATACTTAACTATTTTTTAAAAGGAATACAGCTTCATTTTAGGCTGTAATCAGTACGCATTAAACATGAGCAACCTATTTGTATATTTCTCAAGGGTATTGAATTCTTGATAAAAAGACACATTTATCTATCTATACGTTGTTGTTTTAAAATACGATTATATTGAACAACTAAATGCCTTTACCCATGAACGGTTTTTTTTTTTCAGTTAAAAGGGAAGGAGTTTATATTTCAGCTTGATATTCGATATACCGAGTTGATTACTAAACTATTTTTCGTAAGGAAATTCTCGAAAACCATGGAGTAGCCTGAGAAGTGGGCCGCCTTCGGCCCTTTTTAGCTAACCCGAGTATCTAAACTAGAACGGATAGGGAGCGGAGATAGGTCAGAGGGCAATAAATAATCATATATGCGATTTGATAAAGGAAGATGCGAGAATTTTAAAGTACATCTACTCTATATACTAAATTTAAATTGCATAAAATACAAAAGGTTATTTAATGCGGTATTTTGGCACGTTTTAAGTACTACCTATACTTTTCTAGTGAGAAGCTCTGTAAGGCCCTATATAAAAAAGCGAAGTTAAGCAATTTCCCATAGCTGTACCATCATGTTCGAAATTTTCTCTTTATCTGGAAAAATGAATAATTAATTCATGGTCACTCTACTCAACTAATAGATATTATAAACTAACTTAAGCTATATACAAAACATAATGTATAGCCTACATGGCTTTAAAACACTTATAATTTATTGCTAAGTTGGTGAATTTATTGTGTGCTAACGAACAAATGTTGTTCTAAAACTAACTTGAATCTTCAATGATTTGAGATACGCCTAATGGCGTTGCCTAACTAATTATTATATCTGACTGCATTATATAAATATGGGCACTGAAACAAGCGGTGCGATATTTTGGTATGCATAAAAAGTCTCAAATTCCGTTTATATACATTTTCCCTGAAACAGAAATTCGGTATATACAAGGGTAATATGTGATGATTCCGAATAATCTTTATTTTCGAAATTGAGATTCGTCTGTTGAATAAAACAATTTGAGTCTGGAATAGCCTATTCTGCTGAAATCTGCAACGTGAATGCGGATGTGCAGCTCTTCGTCTATAAACAAGCACAACTTTTGCATACATCACACAATATCAAACTTATACTGCTTACTTTGAGTTTTAGACTTGATTTTAGTAATTTACTATTTCACTACAGTATCTCCAAGTAAACTTCTGGAAAATTACAATAAATATTTGTATAGGAAGAGAGTGTACACTGAGTCATGTTGAGGCGAGTAATCCAAGTTTGTTAGGAATGAATAATTATCTCAAATATTATCAATACTTCATCAACATATCTATACTATAATGTAGGACAGTACTCTAAACTTTCTTTTGCATTTTTGTCAAACGATTCACAATGAAAAGCTCCGACAGATAGGTGGGTAATTTCAGATATTTGTAGCTTCACCTTGTTTGAAACATCCTCCTGAATCAATTGATAGAAGATGCGTTGACAACTTCGGCAGGCAGCCTATTCCAGGTATCGAACACTATATTAGGCAAGAAGAAATGACGCGATGTAATCCTGAACTTTTCCCTCTTCAACTTGAAGTTGCGTCCACGTAGGTGGTTGGCATTATGGGTGATAGATTGTTAGTGAAGAAACCACGTACTTGTAATGCTAGATACATTTCTGGGCTATGGATACTGAATATTGCTCATGTTCTGATGAAACTATATTTTTAGTAACAATAACTCCTAAATCACAGTAGACGGAAACCGAAAAGATCACCTGCCAATGGTACGCGACATTTCTCTGAGAAGCAGTAGCCATCTTGTTGACCATTCGTAAATGTTATTAAGGTCACTCTGCAGCATATTATCGCTGACTGGGGGTACATTGTATATCTGTGTGTCTGAAAATTAAAAATTCACCTAAAATTTAAATTTCAACATTTTAATAGATATCTCGAAAACTACACCATATATAGAAACGGCAACCATGTTGAAACGATTAATATGTAAAATTTATTGATATATAATAAAATTTAAATTTCACCGAAAATTCGCATTTAAACGTTTTAATAGATATGTTGAAAACTATATGATATACAAAAACGGATATTGTGCTTAAATGGTTAGCATATAGTATCTGAAATGAAACAAGTGTTGAATTGATTAAAATTACAATTTCGTCTGAAATTCAGATTTGAAAATTCTAATAGATATTTCGAAAACTACATGATGTACAAGAATGCCAAACATATTGCAGTGATGGGGACACCCGATATACAGGGTGTTTCAAATTAAATTATAAATATCGCGAAAACGATATGAAATACAAAAACGAAAACGTGTTGGAGCGATTAGCATATACAGGATGTGTCTAAAATTGAAATTTCACCAAAAATGAACATTTAACGTTTTACTAGATATCTCGAAAACTACATGATATACAGGGATGGCAAAACTGTTGAAGTGATTAGCATATGCAAGGTGTGCCCAAAATCGAAATCTAGCTGAGAATTTACATTTCAACGTTTTAATGGATATCTCAAAAACTACATGATATACAGGGATGGAATAAGTGTTAAAGTGATTAACATATACAGGGCGTGCCCTAAATTGAAATCTAGCTGAACATGTTCATTTAAACGTTTTAATAGATATCTCGAAAACTACATGACATACAGAGATGCTACAGCTATCATTCGAAAGCTTATTTTATGTGCTACTCAACTATCCTATGCGTTACGCGTGGTCCAACTACGCTAGTCGTTATTATGAATGTTTGAATAAAATGCAAATAGAAGTTTGGTTTTCGCTGTTTTTGATAAAACATTCGGGAACATAGAGATTTGGTAAAAAAACTGAAGAGAATTCAATACACTGGCCATTCATAGATGTCCTAGTGATGAAGAACAATGAAGGTAGCTTAGAACTGGAAGTATATAGAAAAGAAATGCGTTACACAACCAATAATTCTAATCACCAACAACATATTGCGATTTTTTATTTCATAGTACGTTGACGTCATTTTTATTTTAACTTGAAGGTCTTAAAAATAGATACTAGTTCAAGTGGCGGCTAGGGTCAATTAGTGCAATGCCAACAGTGTATAGAAACTAAATATTATATGTAACCTCAAGAATACGCTTCGTGATTCTACAACATTCCAAGTTGAAAGAGGAAGACCCAAGAATATTTCGGTAGCTTTGGACCCCAAATATCCAAATATAAAAATATTCTTGAGAAGATCTAGTTACTTGGGATTTAGAACTTTATATAACTGTGCGTAAAGCTCTCGAGACCTATTAGGCTCGAAGGGCCATGCTTACAAACTTTATAGGAGTGGGGTATTCGAAATTATCTGTAGTGACTGTGAAAATGTTCTAAAAGGTAAACTAGAAGGTCCATTGTTATTTGAAACTTGTAGACAAGGTGGATTTATCAAAAGTTTGATTTCGGACTTCCATTGTCTATAAAATTTGAGTATCACGACGTTTCGATTGATGTGCTATCTTCAATTGTCTTCAGGTGAACCGAATAGTTCACCTAAAACTTTTGATAGAAGGTCCTTTAATTTGAGATTTAAAGAGCATTTAGCAGTGTAACAAGACCTTCGTCCGAGACTCCCGGATCTCTCAACTTTACCGATTTGAAATGTAACTCCGTCCGGTACACTGGACCCTCGACTCCTTCTCTCAACTAGACCCGGAAGCATTAGGGCTGTAGTACTTTTCGCAATAATTTTACTTAAAACTCAATATTTCCTTAGTTGGGAGGTAGACCCGCGTAGAACCTGACTTAAAAATATATAAAGTTTATCAAAAATTCACTTTCCGCAGATAGTTGACAGATAGTTCCTTTCCGTTGCTTCAGTTAGACCAAAACGGGAAAAGACGATAATGCCCGACTGTCGCGTCATTTCAGTTAGTTTAGCGTTAGTAAAATAATAATTTCTCAGAACAGAACAGAAGACTGTTAATATTTAATGTTTATTTTATGACAAGTCGAATATTGGCAATAAATCGTGACAATTACAAAGAAAATTAATATAATTTGGCAATGGAACTATTAACTTAAGATTGTTTACAAAATACTCCAGTTCAAATTGAAGAATTGAACTACAATACATTAATTATCGTATCAAGCTGGAAATCAATTTTGAATAACAGCCTTTGGGGCTGCGTGGAAGTGATATCCCGCTATATTTGAAGATTATCTTACTAAACTGACGAAATACACACACAACAATTCACTTAATTCAACAAATACTAAATTACTAACGCACATTCACTAACTGAGGGAAAATACGAGCAATTTAGCGAACCGATCGAAAGGAGGATTAGAGACTTTAAAGTTGTTAAGATATTCTATGTTCAGTTGTGGATTCCCTTTCCCTGGTTCAGTGTCAGCCTTCCTGACCGTTAGCGTACGATTTTAACTTACCGACGCTAAGGTCCTATATGTTACATTGGTTGATCAATTTACGACCCTAAACGTCCACCAATAGTTATGGAGGGTGTTGCATCCCGATAAAATGGTGATTGTTCTAATAGTTCAAGTATGTTCAGATATCTCACACCGAGGCGTGCCTCAATGTACAGTTGTACCAAAATTTTATACAACACGCTTTCGCCGCACTGGCGTCTCATTAGTTTATTTTCATTGGGGTTGGAACCTTGCTTCCTCATTTCTCAACTGAAATTCATAATTTCCTGTAACACTGTCGTCTCCTCTTAAATAATTACAAAATATTACATTATGTTCTGGCAGAACGGACGCTGACTCTAACATCGCGTTTATAAGTTAGTATGAGCGTCCAGTTGCTCTTATATGAATCAAACATACACATTTGTAATCAAATTCGGAACAAAATTTAGAACTGTTACCCGTTCTGCTACAGCACATTTAAGATACGATACAATAGATAAGTATAGCGCTAGTCAATTGACTCAAGCAGCTTAATATTCGTTCGTAATATTACAAACTTCCAGAATCTGGATGCATACGAAACCTCAGAACTATCGAAACAGCTAGAAAATGTATCGGATAACGACAAGCCTCCTATTCATCACAGCAAGGTTATTGTTCCAGCTTCATAAAGACGTCTTGTACTTCCGACAAGTAACAAAGTTAACTTTGCACCTGGTCGGTGACGGATGTAGCGTTTGGTTGTACATGGCAGGTACACGGCATAATTAGGCATAAGTGGTAAGACTATAGTGTTTCAAATTGATAAAAACATATGAAAAACTTAGGAATTATTATGGCGTTGGAATTTGTGAACATTCAAAAAATTATTATTAAGAAACTATTACACTTCTTCTCGAGTTCTCGCGTAGAATTCACAGCGACCGTACAGCCACGAGAATCTTTTAAAAAATACGGTCCAATGATTCCTTCAGCGGAAATTGCAGTTACTTTAGGCGAATTAAGGGGTCATTCATGCTTTGCTTTAGGATTTTGCTGCTCCAGTATCTGCTATTTTGTTTATTAACATGTCCATTATGGTGAAAATGGGCCTCGTCAAAATAACAAAAGTGACCTAACAACGGTTTGGCATAATATATCCTTAGATTTACATTATTTGACTTATGTTCCTGCACTAGCTGGATCTTATATGGGTGTAATTTCAAGTTTAATTTCAAAATACGTTTTAAAGATGTATGGGAAATTCCTAATGCTGACGAACATTTGCGCGTTGCTAAATCTGGATCATGACAAACAGGCGCGGACACTGTCTTCACGTTGTCTTCACTTCGAGAGGTCCGTCGTCCGATTATATATATATATATATATATATATATATATATATATATATATATAATTATATATTTACGCCACATAATCAGATTCGCATACCTTATTATTAGTTTGAACTAATTTTCAAAAATGATATTTTCAAAAAATACCGCTTTTGAAAACCAAACGTACGCATTTGATGAAATTTCTTTATTGTTATATGGATTGGATGTATTTTAATATTACCACATCGTCGTTCGCAAATACTAGACCTGAGTTTCAAGTTTTACTCGATAGTATGGTATCGTATCTCGAATACCTAAGACTCCGGTTAAGGGAAGGCAGTTTCGAAATCAACTCAGATTCTGTATTACAAAGAAATATAAGCTTGTCCTCAACTACTTCAAATATTTTTGTTGTTATTGTATTTGAATAATATAAAATTCAACTTGAGGTTCTAGGAAACATTTTTGTGGTTATAATTTTAGGTCCAAATTCCGTTTTCAAACAAGAATTTGACGAATGGTACCCATATTGTATATGGCAACTACACTGGATTGAGAGGGAGCACTCTTGACAGCAACATGTGGCCGCAATACGTCAAAGATTATACTGCAAATGATGAACTGGTCACCTTTTCGACAGTGTTTGGAGTTTTGTTTTCAGGAGTTACAGGAATAATGGCTGGAGCTAATATGAGTGGTTAGTTAGCAGTGTTGATAGATAATAATTCATGCGAATAAATTAATGAGTGAACTTTTTAATCGTAAGGTTCGATTTCGTTCTACACAACTATTTCGTGTATTTGATTCTAGTGTGACTTGTAAAGTGTGAATCTAACCCCATTTATTTTCTGAGTAATCTTCAAATACTCATAAAATCTCGATATATTTCATAGTAGAAAATGGTGAAGATGTGTTAAATTAACAGTGGTAATCCAGCGATGAAATCCAGGATCATTAAATCTATCATTTTGTCAGTAAGTATCATGTTCAGGTTGTTTTTGTAAACAGGGTATTACACATTTAATGCAAGTTTTAATCACAATTGTTTATTCAACAATTTTACAATTGTATCGTCATTCTGCGTTCAAGAACATTGTTCACCCCAAAACTTCCAAATTAAGTTGCAAAAATTTAAAGAGAGGGTTTGGGGATTAAACTGACGTACAGTTCGGTCTAAAACATAATTTGCAGTAAAAGGATAGATCACCGGTTCATTGATTTTGGGTCATAATAAACGCTCGATGATTTAATACAATTTGCAGTAAAAAAAAATAATAAATGCTCAATAAAAAAATCAAAATGCAGTATAAAATAATAAAAAATGCCTTATTTTCATTATAAAATGGCAAAATTAAATATACAATTTGCACGCTAAATTCCGTTCGGTATGTTAATAATATGTGCACTAAAATCTATACAAATGCTCGATAGTTTACGTTCACTATTAAATAAAATTCTGCGATTTACACTAATATGAATGATCGGTAAGTTGTAGTCTCTATTAAACGTGGCAATACTGTAATTATTCGCTCACGCGTGTTTACCGACCAACAGTACATAACCTCGGAAAATAAAGCCCGAATCCAGAAACTGCTGGTTAAGCACGTTAAGCACGAACCGGGCTTACGACGACAACGAAAACGAGGGACAGTCGAATCGAGTCGAATGAACGAGACGGTCTGATTTATATTATATTGTGTTCAATGAATAAATATATTTTGAAAGTTGAAGCATTGCTCGCACTATTTTATTTTTAAAATAGATTGCTATCAGAAGTCCAGAATTTTTGAGTTACAGGAGATCGTCCTGTATTACATATTATCCTGAATAAATGTTTATTTTATGTTCATTGTTTTTGTTATTTTTGATGAAAATGAAAATACCTACTGTTTATTAGCTTTGAACTTGTTGTAGCGTAAGTATCATCAGTTTTCCATTAAACGTTGATTCTACATTTGTCGAGCAATAATAATCTTTTAACGAATATTTATAAATTTAACAAGTATTTGAGTTTGGTACTGAGCGATTCCTGAATTAATCAAGCTTCTATTATTTTTTAACAAATATTTTTTAATTTAGGAAACATTTGAATTTGATACTGAGCACTCGTTACATTTATTGAGCTTATATTATGTTTATCGAATATTTAATAATTTAGGATGCATATCAATTTAGAATGTAGAAATTATTTTATTTATCAAGCATCTATTGTTTTGATCGAATATTTATTATTTTCAGAAGCGGATAAATTTTATATCGGGTATCACTATATTTATCGAGCGTTTATTATTTTTATCGAATATCTATTATTTCAACAAGCAGATACATTTTATATCGGGCACTCACTATATTTATCGAGCGTTTATTATTTTTATCTAGTATCTATTATTTCAACAAGCTGATACATTTTATATTGGGCACTCACTATATTCATCGAGCATTTGTTATTTTTATCGGACATTTATTTTCTTATCATGCATATCGATAAATTAACTGGAAAATGTAATATGCATTGGTATTAAAATATCGATCATATAAAATGTATCGATTAATTTTGTTATACGAAATAAGAATCCAGATATTTATACTTCCCATCATAGCATTTCGATGATGATATACATGAGTGTGCTATAATACTGATGAACATTTCACTTGGAAGATTCCATCCATTTTTCAGTTGAACAAAATAACAGATCCTTTATACAGATAAAAAGATTGTGTAATCAACAGACAGTTTCACAAATACATTTTTTTGTCGCGTCACTGAAAGGAAAAGAGTTTTATTTGTAAAACTGTGTGTTGATTACACAACCTTTTCATCTGCATGATTGAAGATTTTCACCAAGTAAGGGCATCTACAATCTATAACAGATCCTACACTTTCAGTAAACTCATTTCCAAACCTCACATGTTTTGCTAGCTATGTTAGCATAAACAGAGGAAGATTGTCTCATCTAGCTATCCAAACATGTGTTGGGTGTAAAAAATTGCTTTGGAAAAGATAGCTTTTTGCGATCGGGGGTTATGAATGCATGTTATTATAAAGTTGTATTTTCCACTATGAAATTCAATTTCTATACAGTATAGCCAAGTACGAAAAGTTATCACATTCTTAACATATATGCTTACATTATTGGAAAAATGCTTGTATCATCAAAAAATAAAATCATTTCTTCAAGATTTTTGTATACTCATGGGGAAGAGGATTGATCCGCCCCCTGTTTACACCACTCTGACAAAATATGAACTGTCTCACTGCCATGATTTGTGTCGACAAGTATAGCCGGGGGTTTGGATCACCTATCGAAGTAGGTGTACAATCATATCAAAGTATTTACCAAAGTACTCAAAGTACCTGTCTAAGTATTTGATGTACTCATCGATGTACTTGAGTATATAAGTACCCATCAGATCGAAGTACTAAAAGTATTTTTAAAAAGGTTATCAGTTTATGGTGCAAATTAGCCTAATGATTGAGCAGCACGACCTTGAACAGGACAATCAGACAAGTTGTGTCCAATATTTTACGATAGTCCATCCAGGCCATATAGAAGTGTTTCGCTTGTACTGCACGGAGTCCTATATGACAACAACAGGTTCTCCTTATAGGGTTTTTAGCTTGGAGTATACGCATGTACAAAATAATGGTGAAGAGCCCGATCAGCAGTTGGTGACTGCTCTATAGTTGAAAAGAGGAGAAGGTCTTCCAGAAAACAGGGCTTCTCCTCTAAACCTTACACCCATGCCACCAACTATAGTTTAGCAATTTTATACTTTCAAGGCAATGCTGCTTAATAATGGCAAGTATTAACTTATCGCCATGTGATGCTTGCTTCTTAATTTAGGAGCTATATGACGTACTCAAGACGTAAAAGGCTGTACGGCCGCTTTGTATTCCTGGACACACTGGATACAGGATGCTTCTCTGCATGCCAATTTCGGCTTCCATTTGGTGCTCCCTTCTCTGTACTATCTCTATAGAATAGTCTGCAACTTGGTTAAACATTAACTGTGGTAGGATAGGCGCATCCACTAGACGTATTGCTCTTTTCTAGATTGTGTCCACCCAGGCACATGCGAGTGATATTCCAGAATTGGTATA
The DNA here is from genome assembly GCA_949316355.1 of Bruchidius siliquastri. Classification (NCBI taxonomy): domain Eukaryota; kingdom Metazoa; phylum Arthropoda; class Insecta; order Coleoptera; family Chrysomelidae; genus Bruchidius; species Bruchidius siliquastri. Next base: position 25,358,250 of record OX438529.1, read on the forward strand.
ACCTGAATCTTGTAGAGTAGCAGTAGCTGTCTTCTTTGATCTGATAAACATGTTACTCCCGTCGATGTAAGGTGTTTCGGGATTTCAGTGCTTCGCCTGATTTCACGCAGGAAATCAGGAAAATAAGGTCTTTCGGAATGGTAGTGGTTTGCGCGGTTCCATGCAGGTAATAAGGGTGTCGTCATCTGCAAAGCTGAAGATAGGATCAGATGTAATTTTCAATAGTACGTTGAAGTATAGCTAGAAGAGCGTGGGATGAAGGACATATCCTTGAGAAACATCTAGATTGATTGTAATCACATCGACAGCATATCCATCCAGTATCACAAAGAGCCATCCCTGAGAAAACTATCCAACCATTGCCACAGACCCGGTAGGCAGCAAGCTTGATCAAAAGTATCTCATGCCATCATACCCTATCGAAAACTTTTGATATATCGAGCGCGATAACTCAAGTTCGGTGAAGCTTAATTGTTCTGTTCTACTCATGTGTGATTTAGGCGAGATTTCCTGTGGATCTATGGTGCGGAAACCCTATTGGCGATCGATGGTGATATTCTTCTTATCCAAGTATAGACGAGTAGCAAAAGTTCTGGCAAACGGTCTATGCTACAGACCAAAATAATCTGGATGAATTAAGACATGTAGGTTAAACCTAACTTTGTTTTTGGAAGGGCGTTTATCAACTTTGTAGACTTCTATACCTGATGTGAATACTTTTTTGGTTACTAGCTGATGGTTCTCTGGACTTGAAACAGACATCATTCCATAGAAAGGACAGGTGATAGTTACTTAAATCATCCAACTTTGCCGATTTGTCGAGTCAGACTTGTGCAGTGCAAGTGGTGGCATTATACAGAGGGTTGAAATGGTATTATGATCGGATATTATTAGTGAATCGTATATATTCACTGTATAGATGGCGAGATTTGTTGTGAGTTAAAGTCTAGGAGGCTAGCAGACTCTTCATGGCGATCGAGAACTCTTTGCTGATTATCTGTTCTAAGCTACAACTGATAGCGAAGGCATGAGCTTTACGTCCCCTCTCGTGTGTTTTGTTGGAAAGTTTCAGATACTACCTATTGTGAACGTTGAAATCGACCAAAAAGTATATTTCTGAGTTGGCGCGATCGGTTTGTAAGGTATCTACAGTGGCTGACATATTTTCTAAAAGATATCTGTATTTTTTGTTACTCAGTGGTATGTAAATGCTAATAGATTTGACACATTAATGAGTGATACTTTGAGCCAGATAACGTCGTATACTTCAGGCTTAAGTTCTTTTACTCGATAACGGGGAAGGTCTGATTTAAAATATATGCTTTCGCGCCCAATCTTCGGGTGTAGGTATAAGTCGTATCCAGGTTCTCTACAGCAATTGTGCATTGCTGACTTGGGTCTCTGATAATGCCAGAATGTGCGGCCTTTCTGCCTACAGATGCTGATAGACAGAATTCATGTGTACAGCGAGACCCCGCACATTCGTTAAGTCAACCCTAAACATATTCACTTACATGAACACATCGAATATAACGGTTAACAGTAGGTCATTCCGTGGAGTGGGCAGATAGAATGCAAAGGTATTTTATCACTATTATGAAGTGTAATTTTTCCGTTAGCATTGTCTACTTAATGTTTGGTATCTAGAAAGTATTTGTCAAAATTTGAACTTTCTGGATATTTGTTTTCGAAGGCGCTATTACAGAAAGCGCACGAAGCCTGGTGAATACCGGACTTACACATATCTGGTTCTACGTTTGCATTGCCTATATATGAACTCAAGATAGGTGCTGATCTATTAGCTATCTTATTTTAATAATAAATTATTCTTATTTTTTGATATCTTAGGGATAATTCTTCCAAAATAACTAATCGTTTTGTATCTTTTTGTTTAAATAGATATAATCCAAAAATAGTAGACGACTTAGTGAATGACAAAGAAAAATTAGGAGCATATCTCCTGATGATACATATTCAAAAACAAAATAGGTACACACTTATTACCTATTTTGGTATTATTTATTATAAAGCAAAACAATGAAACCATTTATTAAAATCAAATAAAGATCAGTTCCTACCTTAGGGTCATATGCAGTCCATGCAAAAGAAAAAAAGCTAGATAGGTGTTAGTCAGCCCTGTATATCGTTCCAGACTCCTAGAGCATTTACGACAATATACATGGAACACATTAATGCCTCAAAAAAATTATCCAGAAAGATCAAATTCTTTAAAATACATGATAGATACCAATCATACTTGTATTGTAGGTAACGGGAATAGACTGAGTGTACTATATAATTGGTATGATTTACGTTTCGAAGAAGCATTAGAGCTTCAAAAATAATCTTTGTAAGCCTCATACTATGATAAATGAACAGACGGATCTTTTGAACAAAACTTCCATCGATACAATACTATAAATTTCTATGATTTTCTGAGTATGAAATACCTTAAAGAATTAAATATCTTAAGATATAGAATATAGCTTTCATTGACCCTATTGTAAACACAGCCGCCAAAAAACTTATTATCCTAAGAAGAAAAGAATTCAATAGAACAATATTGAGACACGACAGATTTAAGAACTTCTAGTATCTGTAACTGTTCAAATAAATGGGAGGGATATTAAAGACAATTTTGGGAAAAAAATATCTATAAAAAATAGGTGCAAATAAGAATCTAACAAGTGCCCCAGCATTCCGTGCCGCACGCGTGCGATGGCCAAGCGCTCTAAAGATTTTGTCCACTCCAAAATTGTTTCTTCAATCTCCCTTCGCTCAATGTACACAGTTTCGGATACTGATTCATACGACTAGTCTTCCAAAATATTTCTCATGTGGTCAACCACGAGACATCTCACACACCGAGATACATACGCTCGCTTCAATGGCCTGCGAATTACTTATTTGGATGGCGTGTCCTACAGATCGTGTGCGAGTGAAAGAAAAACAGAGAAGTATCTTAACACCATAGTATGGTGGTCAAGCGGTCAGCAGGGAATGCTGGCGATACGGGTTCGAGTCGTATCTGCATCTAATTTTTTTTCAGGGATTCCTGACTCCAAAATTGTATCTTTAGTCTTCCATTCATCTACTATCTACATGATGTAAATGTTCATGGTTTATGACCATTTAATAAAGAGTCCACATCAAGTATACTAAAATTTATACCGTGGTTCTTAAATTTTTTAGGTGAATTGAAAAACCCCGGCAAATCTATCCCGTGGGGTACACTTTCAGCTGTGGGATTCACGTTTTTGGTTTACTTGGGATGTTCAATATTGGTAGCGGCAACCTGCACCGCTCACTTGTTGCAGAATGACTATCTCTTTTTGGCGGGCGTGAGCATCTGTCCTGTCAGCGTTGCCATTGGTTTGTTGACAGCCACATGGTCTGCGGCACTCAGCAACGTCATCGGGGGATCTAGGGTGTTAGAAGCTTTGGCCAAGGATAACGTGTTCGGTAAGTAACTTAACAGTTACACTGTACTCGACATAATATAACAAAATGTAATAATCTATTGAAACTATGAATAATATAAGAAAATTTCTGGGATAGTATGATAGGATAAAGATGAACGGTTGTCATTGTCATATCGCTCTATACGAGCAAAGCATTGCATAATTTTCATCGATCTCTCTTGCGGATGAGAGTTAATTCGTGCAAAATTCAGTTGCTCAAATTTTGTTGCTATACTGAAATCATCTTCTAATACTGAACGTTTTTCAAACTTTATTCGTTTTTATATAGAGTAGCTTTGTGAAACATCGATAAAAGATTATTCAGTGAAAACGAACCTGCCGGTATTTTCAAAATTTACTGTTTTGCAGATTGAAATATTCTTTTCATATATTAGGAGCTTTGTACGTAATCTAAGCGATAAAACTTCATGTAGAGAGTTTAGAGTCATCCCACTTGATATATCGAAAGCATTAGAGACTTCTAGTCAAGTTTGCTGCCTATGGGCCTTACGGGCTCTATTATTTCAATGGTTAGATAGTTTTCTCAGGGACTGATCCTTATATGTGGTGGTGAATGGATATGCTTTCATCATCTTTACCATCAAAGACAGCGTTCCTCAGTGGTATGGTATTCCTTCAAAGCTCTTCTTGCTGTACAATCAATAAACCGTTGCAAATAGCAGGTAATTTAATCCACAGTTCCTAAATGATATCTCTCTTATATGCTGTATGGAACCAGTCAAACCACTACCATCCCAAGAGAATTTAACATCTATGGCAGCAATATGTCATCGAGATAAACAAAGAAATCAAAAAAATTTGGATTGTATAGCTACAAATTCAGACGCATAAAGGACTCAGACAATTACCTTGGCAAAGGAATCATATGTTGAGTTTACCATGAGCGTGGATGGAGAGTTCCTCCATCAACTTCTGGGGACTTATATCAACGATAACACGTCCTGCATGTGGCAAGCATTGCTAAGTCGACATCCTAAAACCTGGTGGTATCGCTACAGAAAATTGTATTTATCGCAACAACAACAACTTTTTTACATGGTTCAGACCATCTTTGAAATACATATCACATGTGCTATGAATCTTCTGGATGTCATAAAAAAAATTGCAATATGTAATTACAAAGGACCTCCACAGTTTCTAACTTTAAAGAAAAGTGGCTAATCTGTACGAATTCTTTAAATTTTACTATGCTCAATGTTCACCTGAGCTATTTCTATTCTAAATATTAGTGACAACACATTTATTGCAGAGATACTTCTAGTTACAATTTCCACTACGCTCTTCGGTACAAAGGCATGAGATGGGACATTTCAGATCAGCAACGTTTTCCATATACAATCCTTACATACATGCAGTTAAAATTGACAATAAATATATGACTGAAAATTCGTCCTTACATCATTTGGTTACATTAAAACCTGAATATATGAAGGGGTAATTTTTTACTGATAACATATCAATGATAATTTGATAGAAATTATAATAGGATCTTACCTATTGATATAGAATATGGAAGATTTGATAGACTGAGTGGTGTAGAAATTGATCCCAAAAAATAATAGTAACATGTCTTTCTTGCATCCCTGTTATATGCCCGATTGCATAAATCACTTTTTAGAAAAAATCTTCATTCAGTCAAACGTTAATTTTACATTGAATGGTAAGTGACAGTACCGGCTGAAGGCTCTAGCGTAATGCGCCGAATTACTGGATTACAAAGCTTCATAGACTCGCATTGCTGATACAATGCCTATTCAGCATCCGGTCAGTGTTTTCCAGAGGATACTGCAATATGCGGTTTCCAAGAAGCTTGATAAGATAAGATTGTTTTCTCGTTACTGAAAATCGTGGGAAGTGCGTGGGACAACAGCTTTCCCCTTTACAAAAAGTTTTGCTATACTACAACTTTTAGAAAAAATATCTAAAGGTAAAAATATTAAGGTGTGAAATTGTAAAATACACAGTAAAAATAAAATTTTGAGGAGAAAATAGAAATTTGCAATAATCGCAAGAAAAATGTAAAAGTTATAAAATAATGCGCAAAATAGAACGAATTTATACCGTTGGATAAAACTGCGGTGAGTATAGTATAAAACATCAATCTTGGATAGGAGTTAAAAATTTTCGAAAATATGATAATTTAGGAAAATTAATTTTCGCTCACTGAAGTTCGATGGCATCGTCTTCTTCTCCGGGTTGAACGGTTGGTCATCTTCGTGGGAATAACTTGGGCATGCATTTTTTCTTACTGAGATCCGGGGGTGGACCATCGGATGGGTAGCTAGGTGCACATGTGCGGAGCGGTCTCTTCTTTCGGCATTTGCAGAAAACATAAATCCCTACTGCAATAACTATTAGTGTGATGCAAACATAGGTAAACCAGGACATGTGTTTCCTCACAAAGGGTTCGTTTATCATCTTGTCAAGTTCTTTAGAGTATGGGTTCAACTTGTGATTTGTGTTGTGAATTCGGGTAGTTTTCATTTTTCGGGAAAGCGTCCACAACATTCAAACAGAATTTCCACGGGGTAACTTCTGTACGCTACGTTTTTGTAGGCCGTGACAGAGTGTTTAGCATGGATTCGTGTAGTTCCAATGAATCCATTGCAGGCTGGTGACATTTGCAAAAGTGAGTTTTTTCTGACTAATTTAGTAATAGTTTCCCTTTTTCACATTTCATGGATACCGGAACAGGGCTGTATATCGTGAATAGCCACAAGTTGGTATCTAATTCTTGAATTCTATAGTCTTGAAGGGCTACTACTGCAACTTGGCCGGTCGGCGGGATGTACAGCATTTCGTAGGAGTTGTGCTTCGCAAATCGCATTATTGTCAATTGGATAGGATAAGTGGTTGTAACAGATTCTGGATCGAAATCCAATGGTTTTACAGGTTTCAAAGCTTTGCAGGGAAACGTCGAATAAACAATCATCGCTTCTAGCGACATATCTGGAGTGTAGAGATTACGTGAAACAAACCAGAACGATTGTCGGGGATAGGTAAAGGTACTACTCTATACAAAGAGTAAATTTCGGGTTCTAACAAGGGTATTTTTAATGCAAAAACGACCTTTGTTTTAGTCTGGTATGCTTCTAACTCCATTATGTTCGATACAGTTGACAAACTGACTGGAAATGAGAGATTATTTCACTACTACTACTACTACTACTACTACTAGGTGTTATAAACGAGGGATGAATAATTTGGGTCTTGCAAAGCTAATGGAACTTAAGATGCCATTAATCGTTTCTTCTAGGAATAGATAACTTTCCATGAGTCGTTCGCAAGTCTCCAGAATTTCTAATTGGGCTTCGACAAATGCTATATTATCTGAAACATTATAGATCTTATTGTTAATAATTTTCAAGTCCTGATTGAACGTTTCTTCGTCGATCTGTAATTTTTGAACCGTATTATTAAAATTTTTAATAACTGATAACGTAACAGAAATTTGGTTCTTCAACAAATTTTGGAGTTCAATTTCATCTCTTGAAATTGTATTAATGCAATCATTATAATATTCGCCATCAGAAGAATCGAGATAACCCGTTATAGCCTTCCATATGGTACCTAATCCGTTAATTAGTCCACGTTTTATTCGTGTGGCGCAGAGCGTATTGTCGTAAATCTCATAATACTTAGTTTCAAGAGATCGAGAAATTTGATAGAGAAGGCTGACGTGCGTTTTAACGTCAGATCTGAATGCAGTCATTTGCGGTGTGGGTTCATCTTCCAAGCCTGAAAGGTGGTCTAGTATTCGGTTGTTATTGTCCAATGTGTTTTTGATGAGGTCGAGGTCTTTATATACTTAAAGCATCCATACCTCGTTAGTGATTTTAAGTCTGATTTCTCATGAAAGAAGATTCCAAGTGTGTTGTTTATCGGTTTGATGTCTACTTGTACGAGGCTCGATGCCACGAGAAACAGCAGACCATACCTGAAAGGAGATTAGGTCTCATAGCATAATTTCAGCCTGTCAAGTTTGACTTTCGTCAATCGGCGTGTATCTGGGTTCATAAGAACAACGGAGTGTCGAACACCTGTTTTACTTCGAATCGGCCATCAAATTTATTTTGTAGTTTATCTGAAAATTGAGATCTTTTTACGAGGACTTTATCTCCCACTTTGCAAGTCTGTCTGTTAGGAGATACACGGTTGTCGTAACGAGCTTTTCCTTTCTATTTCTGCGCGTCTGTCCTAGCGCGAGCTATCTTATAGAAGTAGTCTAGTTGATTTCGGACATCACGCACGTATTTGGATATGGTTTCTTTCTCAAAGTACATGATTTCAGGTGGACGACTAGCGGTATGTCCAAAGACACGTTTATACGGGTTGAAACCTGCGGTTTTATTTCGCGTGTTATTTTAACAAGAGATAGCATAAGGGAGTATGTTAAAAGGATGTTCATCGGGGTTTTCGGTCACATGAGCTCTAATCATTTCTAGTGATGTTGCGTCAAATCGTTTAATTGAACCGTTTGACTGGGGGTGATTGACACTGTAAAAGGTTATTTTTATGTCAAACATGTTACAAACGTCCTTTACTATGGTGTCAGAGAGTCTATTTACTGTTTTTGCAATGTGTTTGGAGGTATTATTATTGTTGATATATTGTATGAGATGTGCCAGATCTTTTCTGATGGTGCTGATCTTATTTTCAATTCTTATTTGCCATCTAGGTTTTGGTCTGTTACCCATGCGTCTTCCAGGTCTTCCTGGCAACCTTTGCTCATTCGTTATGAGTGTGACAGCTGCTGCAGCATATATTACAGTATATATGTCTTCGATGCTGCTATCGCTTGCTGAGAATTGCGGTATTAAATTTTTGTTTATTGTGTTTAATATTCGTTGAGTGTTAGACCTGAAAATTAATTTTGGTAGTGGGTCCTTTAGTGTAGGATTGGTGCTCATCCATTTAATAACTTGTTTATTCATTATTTCCTCGATTTTGTATGTGATGGAGGGGAGTTGAATATTGGTCCGTTCTTGTGCGGTTGAGGAATGTGGATTGGTGGACACTGCGTCCAGTGTGTCTGTGTGTTTTGAGTTTATTTCATGTTGCGTGTTGATGTTAAGTGTTGTGGCTGTGCTTGGAGTTGAGTTGTTTTGCGTGTTAGTTGTTGTATTGATTTCATCAGCTACCAGACTTTTTATTTTTATGGCTTGTAGTTCCAGAGTTGTGAAAAGTTGTTCTTTACAATGACTCGTTGCTGGTCAACTAGCCTCTGTTCTGTAGAATGGTAGAAGGTGGGGGTGTTGAGCAATAAAAAGTCTGTGTAGTTTATGTCTGTAGCCTGTTGTGATGGTTTCAAGTTTTGTGGCGGTGTAATAACAGTGCTTTACAGCTGTGTTCATCTCAAATGTCCATTGTAAGCGCTGTCTTGGTTCACCAGCTTTAGTGGTTGTCGGCTGCACCGGCAAAACATCCGCAGCTGGTTTATGTGGGGTTGGCTGTTCACCAGCCTCAAGGCTACAATTAAACAGGATTTAGCCCGGTGTCCTGAGTTCCACAGTTGAGACACATGTTACCCCTGTGCCATTCATCCCCTTAGCCTGTGTGTCACTCTTTGGGATTGGGGGAAGTTGCTTAGCCGACCTCACCGCTGTCCTTTTAGTGGCAGGAGCTAACGTAAAAGGATGGTAGGTAGATGGCAGAAGCTGGGAAAGACAGGACTCGGTATTAGGACAGCGGTCAGCTGGTCGGGCGCTGGCTGTACGGTCTGCGACATTACCGTAGCATAGGAACACCATCTAATGCCAGGATGCTGTACGAGATGGTGCTCCTAGTGGCCAGACGTATTTATTATTATCTGCAGTCTTTTCGCAAGATTGTCTACTTTAGCTGTTATTATTATTATTATTACTATTAAGAAAAAAGGGAAGAAAAATATGTACAGCCCGGGCTCCGATACACCGGGCCGCTGTTCCATTTCCCAGCAACTGCTCGCCACACCGTGAGGTAAGCAATCACTGTGTCCGCAAATCGTGTGCCCTAAGCAGACAGAGAAAGCCGAGGCTTATTGCTTTCTGCATCCTTCCGGCCGAGATGTTTACCGATGCACGATATGCCGGTATAGATTTTAAGGCAGAGAGCAGCGTCGTATTATTATTATTATTATCATTATTATTATTATTATTATTATTATTATTATTATTATTATTATTATTATTATTATTATTATTATTATTATTATTATTATTATTATTATTATTATTGTATTTAGTTCCAACTAGAGTTTTGCATGAGCTGATAATATATTCCCCTTGTTTGGTGGTAGTTTCTGCAGTTGTCATCTGTTATGGAAGGGCCTTTTATTATATACTTCTTGTAGTTTCGGGTCGCAATTACTTGATCTTGGATAGCAAGCATGAAGCCCTCTGTTTCTGGGAAAAGTTGGCCATCCTGCAGCCAGGTGTATGACTGTTTTTTATCAATGTGGTCTTGGGATGTTTTTCATGGAGTGATTTCTGTGACCAGGTATCCCACTTTTGTTGGTGTGATTGTGCCTGCTGAGTGATTTGGATGTAAGAAGGCAAGGGGTGTGTAGTTCTTGACTGCACTATCGCTCTATGTAAGTTGGTTTGCTTGCCTTGAAAGAAATGTCTGAGTATTTGTACTTGTTTGGCATGTAGTATTTGTATATCTGTAATTTCCACGCCTCCTTGATTTCTGTCTACGTTAAGTCTTTCTTTGCATGAGTTTGGGTGTGAAACTCTATGTTTCGTTCTGTTCGGATGGGGGATATGGATGTCTATGCCAGTGTGGGACCACTGGATGATGCCAAAGGAGTACGTGAGGACCGGCAAATGTGTTGATAGCTTCGGTAAGATTTCTAGAGTCTAGTTATGTTTTCAGAAGTTTTACAATACGTTTGTTGAATTCGTTTTCAGTTGTTCTTTGATTGTGTTTGGTTGATATTTGTGTTTTGATAAAAGCCCAGATACTTGTACGTTAACGAAATATGATCATGTCAGTGAGAAATATAGAATCCTGAGGTGGCTTATGTTAGATAGTGGCAAAAACTGGAAGTGAGCATAAATTCAATCAAAGTGAGTTTTTCATTGCAAAAATGATAATCCAAAATATTATACTAGGTGAAGCGTTTATATGAAATGTGAATTTGTCAAGTCAAAAGACACATGAATAAGTCTAAATCAACAATCGATATATAAGGTCGCCGAGTACTTTTACCTTACTCACTGCGAACACACTCGTTATAGAACTAATATCTCTATAAGTGAACGCAAAAAGCTAAGCATGAATAAATCATAGCACGAAATCATCTGCGTAGGTAGCAGCACATGAAAGACCAACTACGTGATAAACCCATTTAACATCATGAGAAGGCGAAAAAGGAATTATACAGCTGCAAAAAATGAGAAGAATGCCTTATACCAGTGCCCACGGGCTCATAGGGAAGGATTTACCTAAATCTGATGGGTTTAGACCTACTTCCGGTGAACATTCAAAATGTTACATGTAGACATTACATGGAAGGTTTGACTCAAACAAAACAAAAAATGGTTCTCGGAGGAGGAGAGGTACAATTTTGACATCGAAAACTGCTATGTATAACCACAACGGTCAGGTTCGGAATGACTGATCACGACCTAATAATCCAATGACCTTGTGACAGTGTCGTGTGGCCTCGTTTCCATAAACAGCCAATCAGATAAGCGCATTCGACAGACGTGACTTCTTTCGGGAGAACGGGATGAATTTAAAATACTCAAGGATCGAACTCAATAAGAAAATTAAATATTTATATTATTAATGTTATTAATATTATGTTATTATCATCACTCTTCTCGCAAGATAACAGTAGTATAGTCAGATACCGACGAGCTGTGCCAGGCCAATACCCGAGCTATTCATCTGCGTTGAGGAAAGACCTAAAAATACGTCAGGTCTTGGGGATCACAGCCTTTTGTGTAATTTTTCACCCAGTCCTAGTCGTTTTATGTGTAGTAGAAATGTGGTTGGCATGAGACCTGAGACTGGCATAATGAGGGGAATAATGACAACTTTTTATTGTTTCCAGAGTCGTTTCATTTCTATGGCGAGATCTGTATATTACGATATCTTGCCAGTATAGCTGCATTGAATATTGTCATTGGGGACAGCAATATCTATTAAAAAGGTGACTCTGTCTGCCTTGGATTGAAAAACTATATCTGATCTGTTTGCAGAGACTGTCGGTATGTATTTGGATGTCCCTGTACAGTTTATATTGATCGTTTTTTATTAATGCCATTGATGTGTATTTGTAATAAGTATCTGTATTTTCTATTAGTTTGTATGTTGTGGCTAGTGCTTGGTGTATGATTTTTGCTGCAGAGTTATGCCCCGCTGTGGATTCAGTTTCTGCTAAAGTTTCGCATGCGCTCGTAATGTAATGGAATATATCTATTGTATAGTTTTGTTAATGCGATTTTCTGCAATTGACATCTGTTAGGGTTGGGTCTTTCATTATATATTTTTTGCAGTTTCTGGTCGCAACAACTTGGCTTTGAATAGCAAGCATGAAAACCTCTGTTTCTCGGAAATGCTGGCCATCCTGGAGCTAGGTGTTTTTCTAATGTGCTTATTTGTTACATGTTATCGATATTTGCCATGAAATGTTTTCTGTGACCAGGTGTCCAAGTTTTCTTGGTGTGATTGTGCATGATTGTATGTGTCTGCTGAGTGGTTTAGATGTGAGAGTGCAAGAGGTGTGTAGTTCTTGTCTGTTTTCACTATCGCCCTGTGTGAGTTGGTTTTCTAGCTTTGAAAGAAATGTCTTAGTGTTTGTATTTATTTTGCGTGTAGTAATTGTGTTTTGCCTCCTTTATTTACGTCTACGGTAAGTATTTTTTTGCATGAGTTTGGTGTGGGACCACTTGATGATGCCAAAGGAGTACGTGAGGACCGGTATTGTAAATATGTTGATAGCTTTGGTAAGATTTCTAGAGTTCATTTTGTTTTCAGAAGCTTTTTAAGACTTTTTTTGAATTCGTTTTTCAGTTGTTCTTTGATTTATGTATGGTTGATATTTGTGATTTGATTAAAGCCCAGATACTTGTACGTTTCGTCCTGGTCCATGTTGGCAAACGTTGCTTCAAATACGGTTTCCTCTTCGGGATGGTTTTTCCATTAACTTTTATTGATATGGAACAGTTAACATTTGCTCATCCCGAACTCCATTTTGATGTTCGACGTACAACCCTCAGTTGCTCTGAGTAGTCCTTTCAGTTGCATCTCAGTGGCTGCTTATAGTTTTATATCATCCATGTAGAGGAGATGATTGATTTTGTGCTGGATCGTATTCTGATACTTATGTTGAAACCATAACTTGTATTGTTGAATGCATTGGAGAGTGGGTTCAGGCAAAGGCAAAACTAAAGGAAGCTAAGAGAATCTCCTTGGAAGATACCACTCGGTATGTGGAGCTCTTCTGTTTGGATGTGCTCAGTTTCTGTTTTGAGGTGTATATTGGTTAGACATGTTTGCATGGTTTGCGTCAAGAACCGCCTGAGGCCTGGGTTGATCTTTCAGACTTCTAGAACTTTTATTAGCCAGTTCTATTATTATTGGGGTACAGAGTCAAATGCTTTTTTATAGTCTATGTGACAGGTGTGAGGATTTCTGTGTTCTTTTTTGTTCTGTTCCATGATCACGTTGTCAATCATAAGTTGTTCTTTACAACCTTGGCTTTGTTTTTTTAGATGCTTTTTGTTCTTCCGTAAGTATGTTATTCTGTGTTAGATGTTGTTCTATTCTTCTGCATATTGTTGCAGTTTTAATCTTATACAACGTTGGGAGGCAGGTGATTGGGCGATAATTTTCCGGGTTTTTAGTATCTACGTTTTTGGATTTTATGAACGTTATACCTTGTGTGAGGAATTTGGGGAGTCTATTAGATTGGAGTATAGCTTTGTTGATTTGGTTTGCGATTGCTTCATATGTTGAGGTAAATTGCTTGTACCAGAAATTTTGTATGTTGTCCACTCCTGGCCATTTCCAATTGTGGGTGTGTTCAATTGTGTCTTCTATTTCATGAGGTGTCAGTATGATTTCTCCCTGTTCTGTTATATGTTGATGTTTTCCTCTTCGTCTCTGATCCATGTGGCATTTCCGTTGTGTGTTCTGACTATAGACTTCTCCAGAATTCAGTTAATTTTTGTTACTTGGTGGTTTTATTGTTGTTGTCTGGTCGATTGCTTTTTGGTAGAACTGTTTCTCATTCCTCCGAAAAAAAAAATGTTAATATCCTTTCTTTCGTTGGATTCTTTGTCTCGCTGGATAGACCGATAATTTCTTGTTTAAGTGAATTATCTCTGTTAATGGTGTTTGTGGTGATCTAGATTTGAGTCTATTTACTGTTGTTGCAATGTGTTTTGAGGTGTTATTATTGTTGGTATATCGTATGAGATGTGCCAGATCTTTCCTGATGGTGCTATTTTCAAGTCTTATTTGATCTGTTTACCCATGCGTCTTCCAGGTCTTCCTGGCAACCTTTGCTCGTTCATTATGAGTGTGGCAGCTGCTGCTGCATATATTACGGTATCTATGTCTTCGATGCTGCTATCGCTTGTTATGAATTGCGGTATTAAATTTATGTTTATTGAATTCAACATGGGTTGAGACTTGAAAATTAGTTTGTTTAATGGGTCTCTTAGTGTAGGATTGGTGCCCAACCATTCAATGACAATTTTATTCATTATTCTCTCGATTTTGTATGTGTTGGAGGGAATTAGAATATTGTTCTGCTCCTGTGTGGTTGAGGAATGTGGATTGGTGGGCACCGCGTCCAGTGTGTCTTTGTGTATGTCTTTGTATCATGAGTTTATGTTGAGTGTTGTAGCTATGTTTGGAGTTGAGTTGCTTTGCGTGTCAGTTGTTGTATTGATTCCGGCAGCTACCAGACTTTGTATGGCTTGTAGTTCTAGAGGTATGAGATGATTGTTCTTTACTATGACTCGTTTCTGGTCAACTAGCCTCTGTTCTGTCACGAGTGGTAGAAGGTGTGGGTGTTGAGCAATAAAAAGTCTGTGTAGTTCATGTCTGCAGCCTGTTGTGATGGTTTCCAATTTCGTGGCGGTGTAATAACAGCGCATTACAGCTGTGTTCATCTCAACTGTCCATTGTAAGCGCTGTCTTTGTTTGCGAGCTTTAGTGGTTGTCAGCTGCACCGGCAAAACGTCCGCAGCTGGTTTGTTTGATGTTGGCTGCACATGTTCACCAGCCACAATGGTTGTCGGTTGTACCTGCAAAACATCCTTAGCTGGTTTGTGCGTGTATTATTATTATTATCATCGTCTTCAGTTTTCTCGCAAGATTGCGGTGTAATCAGATACTGACGGGCTGTACCAAGTCAGTACCCGAGCTATTGCTCTGCGTTGACGGAGTTTTGTATAATACGACACGTCCTGAGGATCACAGACTTTTGGAAGGTTTTGTGTAATTTTTCGTCCTGACCCAGTCGCTGTATGTGTGGTGTGAGGCCCAAGACTGACATAATGAGGGGAATTATAATGAATTTTTCTTGTTTCCAGAGTCGTTTAATATCTATTGCGAGATCTGTGTATTTAGATATTTTCCCAGAATAGGTGCTTTGAATGTTGTTAGAATTAGGAACAGCATTATATATTATATCTTATATATTATTATTATTATTATTATTATTATTATTATTATTATTATTATTATTATTATTATTATTATTGTAATTATTATTATTAACTGAGAAAAAAAGAACCTGGGCCTGGGCTCCGATAAACCGGGCCGCTGTTCCATTTCCCAGCAACTGCTCCCCACACCGTGAGGTAAGCAGTCACTGGTTCCGCAAATCGTGTGCCCTAAGCCGACGGAGAGAACCGTGGATGACTGGTTTCTGCATCCTTGCGGGTGCACGTCATGTTGGTACATATTTTAAAGTAGAGAGCGGCGTATTTCTCATCCCACCTAAGGATCCAATGACCATTACTAGCCGACTAACATTATAGTCTGGCCAAAGTCTGCGAAGCTGGCTGAGGAACTCCTGATACTTGGTCCGTTTCTCCTCTTTCAAGACGATATTCACCTCGGCAGGCGCCGAGAATTCAATAACAATATCTTCTTTTGTTGGCGGTCGAGGTGCACCATGTCGGGCTTATTAGCTTGCAAAAGCTCGAGCGTGGGAAACGAATAGTTCCAGTATATCCGGCATTTCTCATTCTTCACCACGGACTCAATACAGTACTACTGTATAGTCCTTAGCGGTTGCTGTAATTCGCGTTGTCCGGAGGCATAAAGTTTAAGGTCATCCATATAGAACAAATGAGTGACTTTATGTAGCAGAGCAGGGGACTCAAGGAATCTCCCTGAAAATCTCCTCTCCTGAATGATACCAGCTCTGTCCGAACACTGGTTCCATCAGAAGTAATGGTGAACCGAGTCTTCCAGAGTGGCGTCAGTTGTTTTCTGCATCTCACTATTTGATCGTCCACCGCAAGTGACTCCAACACACGCACAATGAGTCCACGAGACGTTGTGTCGAATGCCTTACGATAGTCAATCCAGGCCATGGAACGGTTTCGCTTATACTGCATGGCGTCCTGTGTGACCCATCGGTCGTTCAACAGATTCTCCTTACAGCCAGCTACTTATTTCCTTGACCCTCGCTGTTCATATACGCCAAGAAATACCGGGTTTACAGCTTCGAGTATACGCAGGTACAAGATTCTGGTGAAGAGCTTATAACATGCGTTCAGACATGTTATTGGCCTGAAGTTCTTGGGATCAGACAGATCTCCGGCCTTCGGGAGAAGCACCCTTCGGCCCTTCGACAAACCAAGATGAAATTGTCTGCTCCTGATTTAGCCAAAAGTTAAAAACTCTGGCTTAATGCCGGTTGCAACTGGGAAACTTCTTCAACCAGTAAGTGTTTATGCCATCCGGGCCAGGAGCCAGCTGATTTCGTTAATTTGTATATGTTCATTCACATATTATCGTGCGTTGCGCTCCGCAAAAAAACACTCCTAAGCCCAGTTTAGATAACAGTATTTTTGTCGTTTTTTCTCCTGTTATATAAAATAACAAGTCAGTCTACAAAATGCCATATACCAGACAAGAAATTGGAGATATCAAGGTAATAATTAAAGAAACCATTTCTGAATTATTTGCTGATGAAAATTTTATCAATATTCTGGCTGGGAAATTGGAACAAAAACTAGAAACAAGATTGTGTATACTTATGAAGCAAAAAAAGTGGATGAGCTGCGAAAAGTGATGGTTTCACTCAAACAGCAAAATACGCAATTAGAGGGGGAAGTTGATAAATTGATTAAGCATATTGAAAGAATATCCCTTATAATACATGGAATAAAAGCAAGCAGTAATGAAGATATTCGACAAATAATAACGAAGTTGTTCAAGGATAGACTCAATACTAACATATCTAGTGAGGAGTTATAAAACTGCTTTAGAATTGACAGAAAACCTAATGGAAAGACGCCGGTGCTCACTACCTTGAGACAGCAGAGCACAAATTGGTCGTTACTAAAAAATAGAAAAGCTTTGAAAGTAACTGGAATAACAATCACAGAAAACATGACAAAGGGAAACTAAAATCTACTCAAGAAGGCAAAGGAATAATTGGGACAGGAGAATATGTGGTTCTATGGTGGCCACATCAAGGTGAAGCTGGGGAATACGAAACGAAAATGAAGACGATATTGATAGAAGGCGGAAGTAGTTAACATTCAGTCAAACCGGTATTTTCTGCGGAGTGACATGTGATATAGTTCATTCATCTATAATTTTGCAATCTTGTGTATTTCTTTTTTTTTTTGTTGTCAAGACTTCAATTTGTTTTATTTTGAATGAAAAAACTGATATCTCTGTTATAATTTTGAGCGAAACATGAATCTTAGATAATATATCACAATATACGATAAAAGGCTATTCAAGTTATTACAATGAAGCTAGTTATAACAAATGCGATTGTGTGGTAGTTTATATTAAAGATCATTTTGTATCCAAGGTCAATAAAATTTGTCTTACTGAAATTACCATGGTAGAATGTTGCCTATTGATTAATCAGATGAAAATAAACATTATTGGTGTATACAGACCGAACACTTCGAATGAACACATTTTCATAGATGATTTGGATGACTATCTGGTTAGACTAGACAAAGGAAATGTGACTGTTATTGTTCGAGATATTAACATTGACACATTTGATAAAAATACTTTAACGATTAATGCAATTGCTTATACAAATATGTTAGCAAAAAACTTTTTTATCCCTCAAGTAACGGTCCCAACACGTGTTGAAAGACATAGTTCATACATCAATGCACATAAATACAGATACCTCCCAAAAAATGAGATAAAATATAAATATATAATATATAAAACATTTGTTATAGAGAATAGTTTTTCAGATCATTATCCTCTACTATATAACATGCAATTCAAAAATAAAATCAATCCAAATGATATCACAGATAAGACGACATACTCAAAATTGAATAAAGATATTTTTGTAACTAAGATAAATAGCATTTATTGGGACTCAATATATCAAACTAATAATGCACAGTTAATTACAGACTTACTTTATAAATATTCCTCAGACGCTGTCTCTAAGTCTATAACTACCGTTGAAATAAACAACAAAAAAACTAAAATAAAGCCATGGATGACTGCTGGAATTCTCACATCGATAAGAAAAAGAGATCTTCTGAAGAAAAAGTGCATTGCTCACAGAAATAATGAAATGATCAACCAAGAATACAGAAAATATAGAAATACATTGGCAAATCTTATAAAAGTCACTAAAAGCAATTATTATATTAATAAGCTGAGCACATTTCAAAATAATTATAAGAAAACATGGAATATTATAAATGAAATATCTAATTGCAATAACACTGGAAAAAGCAAATTAATCAAATAAGTCTAGATGGTACCATGATTCTGAATCCAGAAGAAATTGCATCTTCTTTCAACAACTTCTTTATAAATATAGCGAATGAGTTAACCACCAATATACCTGATAGTTCTGAATCAAGTATAACACGAAAAAAAATATTCATTCCTTTTTTTTACAGCCCGTGGACTGTGTAGAGGTTGAAAACACTACATATATCAGACTTAGAAACATCATCATCACCTGGTAAAGATAATTTATCATCAAGGACAATCAAATTAGTAAAATATATAATAGCCAAACCGCTCACGCATATTATTAACCTTTTATTTGAAAGCTCTCTAATCCCTACACTGTTCAAGGAAAGCGTAGTAATATCTATTCATAAATCTGGTAAAACAGACGGAATGACAAACTACAGACCTATATCACTCATAAATAACTTTGCGAAGGTTTTTATTTAAACAAAAGAATTTGGCATTTCCTGGATAAATACAAAATAATATCCCAAAATCAGTTTGGTTTTAAAAAAAATATTTCCACAGAGCAGTGTATCGAGAACTTCATCTCTCAAATTGTGTGAAGCTTTGATGTGAATAAAAAAACACTTGTAACTTACTTAGACTTAAAAAAAGCATTTGACACTGTATCTCATCCAAAATTACTTTCTAAGTTAGAGGACATAGGATTCCAAGGAAATGTTTTGAATCTTTGTAATAATTATTTATCAGGTAGACAACAGCAAGTTCGTATATCTGATGTATACAGTACCGCTATTACACTTAAATGTGGAATCCCTCAAAGGACAATACTGGGTCCTATACTTTTCTCATTTTTATTAATAATATGCTAAACTATGATCAGTGTAAAATATTATCATATGCAGACGACACAGTCTTAATTTGTGAATCTGACTCTTGGCTCTCAGTACATGGTCAAGCACAAAGAGCCATAAATGACATAAAGGCCTGTCTTGATGAAAATAAACTATGTTTGAACATCCCTAAAACTAAATTTATGTATTTTACTCCTACCCGTGCGAGTGCTGCTCAAAATTTACAACCGGTTAAAATTAATAATATCCCCGAACAAATAGAACAAACACATATGATAAAATATTAAGGACTTCATGTTGATGACAACTTAAAATGGAAAGCCCACGTGGAAAATCTTGCTAAGCGATTAAAAAAATTAACTCACAGATTTAGCACTCTGCATAATATTTTGAATAAAAAATTAATCATTATTGTATACCGGAGCTTGTTGGAATCACTACGGAACTACGGAATTATTGTTTGGGGTTCTGCTTACAACACACTATTAAGAAAAATCCAAATAACCCAAAACTTTATCTTAAGGGCTATATTTAATATAAAGTAGCAGACAGAGTGTAAAACACATATATAAATCAAATGCCATTCTGGATGTAAAAGGATTGTACATTAACGCAACAGTTAAGCTTATTCATAAAAAAAAGATCTCGATAAAATTTGCCACTCATATAAAACTAGAGGCTGTGAGAAAAGTCTAGTCAAATACAACAGGTACCATAAAACCATCAGTCAAAAAAATGTGTATTATAACGGCATTAAACTGTATAACAAAATTCCTGAAGAATATAAACCACTACCACCTCACAAATTCCAAAATAAACTTAAAGAGTATATTGTTGAAAATTATAACAGTCTGGTCATCTGGCCTGGTCATTTTCTCCTTTTTCCAAATCCGTGATATATGTTTGTGTGGATAATATCAATTAGTTACTTATATACTGTTTTCATTATTATTTATTTTCGTTATCAATTGTTATTTAACATATTTGTTTTAACGCTGACAACATTATACATTCAGTAGATATGTAACAGGTATATTCGGACACAACACAAGCTTTTCTTATTTGTCCTTTTTAGTCATGTGTGTGAAAGAAATATTTGATTAATAAATTTGATTTGATTTGATTTGATTTTGATTTGATGTCTGTATACATATGGAGCACCATACATTTACGATATGTTGACCTGCAGTAACCTAACTCATAATAGCCACTAAGTTTAATGCTTATTGATGATGCCAAAAATCGATATCAGAACTAATCATTGTTGTATCAAGCGCTGGGTGGCCACTGTGACGTAGGTGACGGCAAGCCAGCGTACCGGTGCATGTATATTGCGATATTTACGTATACTATACTACCAAATAACTGCATCCACGGATTTAGCAATTTTTGTGCTATTGTCATTGCTGAAAACTAAATTTGACAGGTTTTAGACCCTCAATCTAATTGCAACATTCGATCAAAAAGATCTGAGCTACAAAATACCACTATTTCAGTGATTTTCATCAGGATCCTTTGCATCCTTGGGTCGAATGATAGCAGTTGTATAAATTTTATTTTACTTCATTTTCCGAGTACTGCGTATTAACTTTTGATATATTATCTGCCTCATTTCCATAAAAAAACATTTTTTTAAAGGTCCCATTTTGAATTTCATCCCTCGTGGAACCTGGAATGGAAATCCGGTGGCGGCAGTGTTTGTGAGCGCACTGTTGGTACAATTCGTTCTGCTGATCGGCTCCCTCAACTTGATCGCTCAGCTTAACTCTGTTCTTTTCCTGCTCAGCTATTTAGCGACCAATATGGCTTGTCTAGGGCTTGAAATAGCTGGAGCGCCCAATTTCAGGCCCACTTTCATGTTTTTCAGCTGGCACACAGCACTTATCGGTGAGTATACTTATATCATTTTACTTTTTTTCTTAGAGAGAGGCAGACTGAAACTTGAACACTATTTTCAATCGACACCTTAGGCCCAACCTTATGACATAGCTGAAAAGAAACGCAGATTTAATGCATGTCTTAAATTATTTTTATCTGTTATGTGCAATCTAACATACATTGAATTTACCGCCGGCAATAAGTCGAAGATTATGACTGGTTTCTAGTCACTTCCTCGAATGTGATTATCTTCTCTTGTAAAAGTGTACCATATTTATGATACACACCTTATGATTCTTAAATTTTCAAAAACTGATATTTTTCAAGGTCTTCTCGGAACGTTAATAATGATGATGGTGATAAGCCCAATATATGCTTCTTGTAGTATTTTACTCTGTTTGCTCCTAATAGTCTTCCTACATCTGTTTTCGCCGTCTAAAGAGGCACAATGGGGTAGTATTTCGCAGGCGCTCATTTTCCATCAGGTTAGTACTATAAAAGCATCGTCGTATTTTTTTATTATCGTGCCCTTTTAACTTTTCTAGGTCCGCAAATATCTTCTGTTGTTGGACATACGGAAAGATCACGTGAAATTCTGGCGTCCTCAAGTTCTTTTACTGGTGAATAGTCCCCGCTCTGCCTGTCCTTTAATAGATTTCATCAATGATTTAAAAAAAGGCGGAATATACGTACTGGGACATGTAGAAGTCCAGAATGATGATGAAATAGTGGAAAACTCACAAGAAAATGGAGAAGAACTAACAGAACAGCAAGAGCTAAAGGTTGACATAACTGTCACGCATACCATACACTGGCTCAATCTTGTGGATCATCTCAAGGTAAATAGATTATTAGATGATATTTAATTTAAATTAGTAGAGCGAGAACCTGATGTCGCTGTATTCAGGATTCATCTCTTACTAACCGCTTATTTATATCACAAATAATTCGTATAGTATTAGTTAGTGACGTGGGAATACCACCTGATAAATTTTAGTAGTCACGGTATTCAGTATTATTACTGCCATATGAATCTTATATACGAAATATTCAATCATCTGTAGGTATTCATGCTTTCCATATATTTTTAATGTTCATTATATATTTTTTATAACCTTTAAAACATTTTCACAGTAAAATTCAATTTAATTCCATTAATCAATTTATCAAATTCATAAAATCTCTTTTCACATAAATTACTGCAATTTTATAGATGAAAGTCAATTGTTTATCTAGGAGAATAATGATGGAATTGACTTTGATTGAATATCATTTTCCGAATTTTGTAGCACACAATGATTTTTTAAATTAAATCTGAAAATGAGAACTCAATAGTATATAACATGTTTTATTCATTATTGTTAATGTAACTTCTGAAACTTATCCTGGGATTGTCTCACCAGTTCATCTTATATTTCGTACTCGCCGCTAATTAAAGCCATATACTATTGACGGAACACATTTGCTAAAGGTTATATCAGACGGTTCACTCTTCGGTTCAAGTAGGGTATTATTGTATGTTCTGGGGGTGACCTTGAGCTTCACCTTGCAATGTGTATTTTTGTTCTGGGGTGACCTTGATCTTGACCTTGCAATATGTATTTCTGTTCTGGGATGACCTTGAGCTTGACTTTGCAATGTGTATTTATGTTCTGGGGCGACCTTGCAATGTGTATGTATATTCCGGGGTGACCTTGACCTTCCAATGTGTATGTATATTCTGGGGGTGACCTCGAAATGTGAACGACCGTGAAAAGACGATGGCAATGGGTGAGCTTGACCATGAGGATCACTCAAGCAGTTTGTAATATACCGTTATTTAAGGAGGAGGAGGAGTGACGAGCAGTGAAACGTTCGGGATCGCAGTTATATACCGAAGAGTACACAATGGCACTAACGAACTTAGAGAAAAGTGTATTGGAGCCAGTAAAACAGCAAATAGAGAGTGAACATGCCGACTGGTGTTTGAAGATTGATATACCCGAAAGGTACGGGATGGCTGAGAAACTTCGGGGGCTGTACATAGCGATAACGGACTTTGAAGAGGGAAAGTTATGTCCATGAGGCTTATACAACGACCTGGAATATACCCAAAGATGTGATCTCTTCTATCTTATAATGGACACATTACCACCAGCACTAGGCAGACGTGTGAAAGAGCATCACAAGAATGCTAAACAACAGCCAACGCAAAATTTACATCAAGTGAAATCCATACGAATCGTAAAAGCAGATGGGAAGCGATCAGTGTTCTTCTGCGACGTATAGATAATGGGTAAACAGCGGGTGCGCTTCAACGATAATATAACTATACAATATCTGATTGTGTGGCAGTATGCAGCAAGAGCAGCGCGAATGGGTAATTGGCAAAAAGAAGGTGCAGACCGAGGCAGATTTAGGAAACGCATAGGACAATGTGCGCAAGAGCTGGACCGAGTATTAAGTGTGCAACATAGGGAAAAAGTGTATAAGGAACGATTTGATGACTCAAAGTAAAAATAGTGTAGAAGTGTGTAGGAAACTAGGAATTGTATATAGCAATGTACATGTTAACGAAGTGTACCCTCTATAGAATAGTCGAAATACATGTGTGAAACAAAGATGTATAATGATTTATTTTAACCTTTAAGACGCGTACGTGACTGAACAGTAAATAATATTTTCTTAACAGCTGTTATACTAGACGAAATTAAACATCAAACTGAAAACGATATTCAAGTTTATTGACACAAAAATATAATAATTATGACATGATAAACGTATTGTACAAAAAATAAACATTAGAAAGTGCACAAATGCAGACATCCCTAGTGTGCGCAAAACAACGAGCAGGACGTGCGACTAAACGCGGCTGTTCATCCAATTCAACTATGGGCTTTGCGGCATACTGTTTCAAGAAGTTGACTTTTTCTTTACCCTTTACAAAAATACGATCCGCTTGCGATGTCAACTCCTGGAGGATCCTGGAGACGTGGTGTGATGGTGGGTGCCCAGAAGTCCAGTCAATGCAGTGGTGATGAGTCGTTAACCAAGAAGCTTGTTTTTGTAGGTCTGGAGGGAGTAGATCCCAGGAAAAAGGTTGTTTAAAAACATAATGGCATGTCCGTGATCCATCAAAGGCTGCAAGCTCCTTCACAATGAATTTATTTTTCTCAATTGAACCCTGAATGTCCAACACAAGACTCATATTCGCATGTGACGGAAACGTTTAAATACCGAAATTTTGTGACAGTAGTGGTCAAGGGCTTGTCGTAGAGCTTTGAGTTTTTGGCGATACTCCTGGAGAGCACGTTTGTATACGGCGTTCATGGTCAGAGTGGGTGTGATGGAATGAAAGGAGGAATATATAGATGTACAATTTAACGCTGTTTCACAGTTTTAGTCAAGGGATTGTAAGAAAAAAGTCGATCATGAAGAATCAAGCAGTATGCCGTGGTGTTTTCAGGAACATTTTGACTAGTTTCGAATTCGATTCGCGTGACGACGGCTGCGGATTGAATGCTATCTTTTTGCTTAGAACAATCAATGTGTGTTATGGGTGCTATCGATTTAAAGTCCTTGGGGGTGAACAGTGGCTCATTTTCCGTGTGATAATAGGTAGCGCGGAATTTGGAAAACATATCATAGAGCGTTGCGAATTGCTTATGATCAAAATCGAGATATAAATCACTGTACGGAAAACGATCAGAATTGAGAAAAACGCGAATGTTAGTTAAGAAGCAGTGATCAAAGGTCGACATATTGGAAATCACTTTATTTTTCTTATCGGTTTGGAAGGCTATCAGAACATGTCGAGGCGTTTCAAGCTTGGTGGAGGTTTTCACAGGCCACGTATGACGGGTAGTTTCTGCAAGCGCGGGATATTCTATTAATTCCCAGCTGCGAAAATAGATGGGGATATCAACGTTTTTATTAAGAAGTTTCGTTAATGCTAACTGTTGGGGGATGTCAACCGAAACATGAGGAACTCGCCATTGAATTTTATCAATCGTAACTTTAGGTTGTTCCTCAGCAGTGGAAATGACTGCATCCAAATCGGAATTGCTTCGTATGAGAACCAATTCCTGTTTCATATTTAGTATAATTTTGTTGTAATCTTCAAAAAAACCATCCACATGCTTAATGGTATACACACGTTGAACTTTCCACTTTCCACAGACATTTTCGAATCTTTAGGAAACCAACCTGCATTTTGTAGACGCAGGCTATCATTTTCGTTATATGAGAGATACCCCTTCAAAGTGGAGGTGAGCCCAACATTCCGGACGGAGTCGATAATGACACCATTCAACTCATAACGAATTTCGCTAAATAAAAAGGCAAATGCATTGTTAATCAGTTTCAGGAGGTCCGTAGCGTCACCGTTACTTTTTGTCAAACTTCCCTCAAGATATAACATGCTTTGGGATGTTAATGTGTACGCATCTAATTCATGGATGGCGATACGAATTTCGTCATTATATGCAAATTTGGAATTGATGAATGGCTGGTAGATATGAAGCTCCATGTCGGTAATTGAGGTATCTACGAGGGGTGGTTGTGTCACATTTAAAATACTCATCGTGAATACACTTGGAATCCTAGCGACTGCAAAAACGTTTTGTTCTCTGTAGTGAGCTTGTGAGGTTGACGAGGGGTGCACCCTTTATCACGGATGGGTGTCAATGTACTGACAGAGCGACGCAAGTGTTGTAACTTTTTATGCAGATGACTGGTGCGATGGTCAAAGCACTTGTGGTATCTAATGCCCATTGTTAGCAGCGCGCAAATGCAGTCGCAGGGTGATAGTTTCGTTACGAAAATTGACGAGATCCCCGTTTTGATCAATCACGCGAACGGTCAGCGTCGTGATTGTTTTCACACTAACAGGGAAATATAGAATGTTCTGAGGGGATTCCACAATTTTATACCCCGCTGGTACGGTTGGAAAAAACTGATGAATAATATGGCAAGGTTTACCATTGTGAAAGGATCCTGTTGCAATGCTGCAATCGATGCATAAGGCATTAACTTTGAGAATTTCAACTGGAAAATCAGATTCGTGAATAGTCCCAGCTTGTAATATGCGAGATTGGAATCCTAAAAGTCGTCCAAAAGTGCGAGATTGAGTAAAATCAATGGGAAAGTTTGCGTGAAGGCTAACAGTCGATGTGCTGGCATTAGGAGTAATAGAAATGGTGTAGTTGTGTGGAAGATTGGTCTGCAGATATTTTTTTAAATCCCATAATTCATAAGCACCCGTTGGGATGGTGAGGCCACCGTTACCGTAAGGAAAGTAATTATTGCTTTCATCAATATTAGGAATCATATTGAAACTCTCAAAATTACATAAACCAAATTCATAGTCTAGATCGTCACGGAGGTACAGGGGGGAGGGGGTTAAAATCAGCAGTAAGGATAGACAAATTGCCGGACAAAGTGAATCTGAATGACATGCTGCGTCAATAACGTGCAATATCAATCTAGTTATACAAAGAAATAAGAGAACTTAAATAGAAATTTCAGACACAACTGACCGCAATTGTAAGCATTGAATTTTTGGACGGAATCACGGTTGCAGAAGATACGATCGTCATCATTTTCACTTAAAAAGTAATGGACTGCTTCAGCCGGCGGTCGCAAGTTACCGTATGAGTCGAAATATGTGACACAGTAACAATTTTTTATGTAGGCCGTCCAGTGGGTGCCAGGACCGGAGGACTGATCTAAATTGATGATGCAGATTCATTTTTGTGAATACGTCTGGGTAGCTGATCGCGCATAAATACACCGCGGAAATGAGGAATCGATAGCGCTTTCGCAAAGGTTGCTAGCTCAGTATTGGTCATTGCATGACGGGGTAACATTATTGGAAGTTTTTTTTAAATGGAGCCAGGTACATTCCTTTACCATTGTCGCTTGGCGCATGGACTCTAAAGCGAGATTATGACGTTTCTGCTCAGCCAACTGAGTCTGTGTGGCTTTAGCGTCGTTAACAGCTTTTGCGATTGATGCAGCACCCCCCAAGAGCTACAATAGCGCCAAGGAGAGGGAGAATGAGGGGAAGAAACCCACCTTACTTCGGTACCGGAAGAATTCGCTTTGCGCGTCGGGTGCGCCGTTTGTTTTGTAAACCTTTTCCATGCTTTCTTCTTCCCTGATTCCGTTTACTCCTCCGACGTACACCAAATCCCAATTTTTTCTTCGCATGCATCGCCCCAACAACCACAAGTGCCGCAGCACGTTCACCTATGGATGCGTCCGAGTCTACGACTCTACTCCAAGCTTGTTTGATTAAGACACCGTCTGCGTCGCGGCGGTCACTGCTGTTCTGTGCGTTAGCGTAAGCAATATCGTGTTGTTTGCAATCGTCGTCTAAGGAATTTATACCCACCTCACCGCGAGCTAATCGCTTTTGAAGCTGGGTAAAAGGGCCGCAAAATCGATATCCAGGGAGATGAAGTTCAAAAGGAAATTTATCTAGTAGCTTAGAAAAAAGGCCAGAACCACTCACTGTGGCCCGTGAGCGATCACTGTTACGCGACGGGTAATACACAAGCATTTTATACTTATGCGAATGCACACAATGAATCGGTTTAAAAACAATGGATAGGGGTGGTATGGCACAGTAGTATATATAACGAGTCAGAATGAGGATTAAGTCCGTGGGTCCACAACTACCAGTTATTAATTATGACACTCCAGCCCAGGAAGGGACATTTAGAAAGCATGGTTCATTATTCGGTGGCGAGTCGAAGCGAGCACTGATTGTAGGTCCAAGCGGGTCCGGTAAAACGAATATTATGATCAGCCTAATAACTCATCCCAATGGGCTTCGATTCTCAAACGTGTATCTGTATTGTAAATCTCCATACCAGCCTAAATACCAATATTTGCGCACAGTGTTCGAGCCACTAAAAGTGTATTTTGAGTATACGGATGATAAAATCATTGTACCTCCGAACCTTATTCTACCCAATTCACTCATAATTTTCGATGATGTAGCATCATGCTCCCAGGATATCATACGACAATACTTTAGCTTTGGTAGACATCGTAATACAGCTTTTATTTATGTCAAACCTATACAGCAATTCCAAAGCACCTTTTGCGCGATAATGCAACCCTACTTATCCTGCTTCCACAAGATATATTAAATTTAAAACATATATACGAAGATCACTGCAGTTTGGACATGACGTTCCAGGAATTTAAGGAGTTGTGTAGTTTATGTTGGCAAAAGCCCTTCGACTTTTTGGTCATCGATAAAGATTTACCCAAGAATGAAGGAAGATATCGGAAAGGATTTGATAACTACATCGATTTCTGAGGAGATTGCTATAAAAGGCTGTACGTTTCACAGAACCCGAACAGTGGTCCAATATCACTGCGCGTATGAAGATGAACATCAAATTAGCAAAAGAATTGGTAAAAATAAGAAAAGCGGTACACCAAAAGTTCAAAACACAAAAATCTGAACTCCTTGAAACAGATCGTCAATTACGAAAACAACTGCAACCCATTTCTGAACCATTACAGAAACTTTTGCACCGGGTCAAACCCCTCAAGACGGAACCAGTGCCAAAAGTGGAAACGGCAAAGTCCGAATCTGCATCATCGACCCCTAAAAAGGGTTGGTATAACGAGGCAGATAACCCGTACCAGCAATATATACCACTCACAGGACTGAGCTTTTTGGAGGATACCTATTCAAATCTACCGCAAACGTCAAACTTAGCGGACATATCCACAATCGAAGAAGAAGCACGAACACCAACAGTAGTAGAGCGCGAGAACCAAACGTTAAACGATACTATTGCGACGAGTCGTGACAGTTTGCGTCACTTAATCCATACTCCCGCATACAATGAATATCTGGAGTCGTTTCACCCGTAGACCAGAAAATATGTTGATGAGAGTATTCGTGGAAATGAGGAAGACTTCGATAGATACTATGGATTGTCACATGATCTCGCGACTGAAGCATTCACATTAGGTAAAACACCGATACTACTTGAGGGGTCGGATCTTACTATACATAATGTTCGATACCCAGGGACCGTAGGGTTGTACGAGTTATTATTAAAAAAAATCCAATAGCTTATACTCAAGCGGATTTGGATCAATATATGGATATGTTAAAGCGAACTAATGCATATCGCAGAAACTTTGATCCAACGTTACAGATACAGGGGACGCAATCAGCCAAATATAAACAAATTATTAAACCATATTTGCTCAAACACAAAATACTTAAACATCCCACCTCCAGCGCAAGCAGCTCGATATCCTTCGAAAAACCTCCACCTCCAACCACACGCCTGCGACGTACACAATCATTCAAACAGACTGGTCGCGGAATGATGCAGTTAAACAGCAAACCTATTGAATACGTCTACTTTGATGACCCCAACGAACTTGTTAATCGACTACGATTACTGCTAGCATCACATCAGGTTGGTAACAAAAGCCACAACATTGAAATTCAGTCAATTATCGATCAGTTAAAGGAAGGACGCTTTATAAAGTGACCGAGGTGTCGAATTGTCTTATCACTCGTCATTAGTACATCTACTCATATGCCACTTGATAAATTTGGGAGACATCATAGACATCCACAACGCTGGCTCAGAAATGTCTCATGGATGGGACAGCTTGAACAGGAGCTGTCGTCTGTATGTGTACTGCAAATTCGAGGCGCGTTGCATCCTAACGTGAGCTCCGGTTTTTATCTGTTGAACAATGGAACCTCTGATTATTTCTTGGCAGTCTCTGGTATTATAGAGGAAATACGAGTATCTCACGAAATCAAAGTGTGGTATAAGGGAGCTCGGAGCCTAAAACACGGCGACAGCGTATTGAAAGGTGATAGGCTGAAGTGTACTACGCACGAGGGTTTCACTACTCCGCTGTTTCTAGAAATCGTCATGCGTTGCCCCCTAACCACCAGTCACAATGAGTACGGTCAAGGCAACAATAGTCAATGAAATTCATAAGCCTGCAAAAAGAAACTTTCAACGACGCAAAGTAATTATTCGAGGCCTCAAAGATCTATTACAGGCGGATCTGGTTGAAATGGTGCCATATGCTAAAAGTAACAGAGGTTATCGTTATATTCTAGTTGTAATCAATGCCTTCAGCAAAGCGGCATGGGCTCAACCGGTGAGACACAAAACTGGCAAAGCAGTAGCCGCAGCCATGAACATAATTCTCTCTCAGATGAAACACACACCAAAACATATTCAAACAGACTTTAAAGCAAGTATCGTCGAAAGGTTAAATCGTACTCTCAAGAATCGGATGTGGCGACTATTCAGCTTACACGGCTCATACAAATGGCTCTCGTTATTACCACAGGTAGTGCAGGAATACAACAACACTAAACATCGAACAACTGGAATGAAACCAAACGATGTGAACCCACAAAATGCGAAGCAAGTATTACTTCGCTCCTATAGTCATTTAAAAACAATCGATCCTAAGGTTACAAAGTTCAAGGTTGGTGATAAAGTTCGGATCAGCAAGTATCGACATGCGTTTTCCAAAGGTTATACACCCAACTGGTCGAATGAAATTTTTACAATCCGAAAAGTACAGCAGACGAATCCGAAGACCTACCTGTTGGATAATCTGAATGGTGAAGAGATTCTCGAGAGCTTTTACAGGGAAGAAATACAAAAAGTGAAATATCCTGATATATATCTAGTGGAAAGAGTTTTGAGGCGTAAAGGCTCGAAAGTGTTAGTGAAATTTTTGGGTTTTGATAAAAAACATAATGCTTGGATTAACAAATCTGATGTATATGCATAATCTGTATAGTGTCATGTTGATCATCGAAATTATACACAGTTACAGAAACTACCGTGTCGTTTATATATATATCTTTATTTGCACTTTGTAACATGCAACATTTACGTTATTTGCGAAGAGTCAGTGTTCGGTGATAAGTCAACGTTGTAGACTTGTTAAACTCTGGAAGATCTGGGTGTAGGTAGGCCAACTCCATCATGGATCGCACGTTTTCAGACCGGGGTATATCGGCTACATGCTTGGTGATAAAGTCTCTAATATCTAATGTCGTAGCCTGCACATCGCCCAGCAATCGTGCAAAGTACGTTGCAAACTCTTGATTTTTCAGGGTGTCGATAGTGTAAGCGATCAATCGGGATAATTCAAGCATTTTCAACACACTTTATAACCCCAAATATACTCTGTTGTTCCAACGGTCTGTGAGTTTGATTGTGCGAATATCTGGAAACTGCTCAAACGTGACCGTAAACGTATCCCGCACAATTGGTTGAAACTCCTCCACGCAATGAAAATAGTCGATTAATACTCCTTCATACTCCAATAGTGCATACCAATCAGATTCTTGTAGCGTTGCACAATCATTTCTACACCCGCTGATGATGACACCTGGCTGAAAGCTCCACTCGTGCGCTAAGCCAACAGTAATGCGTTTGGATTTGGATGCATTCAACGGATACACAAGTGTGTTGGATACTTAAATAGCTATACATAAAATTTATACATAAACAATGGACGTCATTAGTACGTGGACACCTTTTGGGATACTTCAGTAGTTATACATGCAATGGCATGGCCGTCGTCATGCTTACGCATACACGATGAGGATACTCAACTAATTATACATACAATGTATACGTATACAATGGGTGTCATTAGTTAGTATAAAAGTTGAGGATACATAACTAGTTATAACTGCTATATATTGACATAAAACATTCTTGGTATCAAAATGGTTCTCTGATGGGGTCAACAAAACTTATTACATAAACACAATGAGATAACTAACAACTGGTGAAATACACTTAACAAGGCGTAAAGTCTCACAATCATAGCATATCATTATTCAATTCTACCTGAGTCCCGTGACGAAATCGATGTAATGTCTTAAGGGTATCAAGATAGTCAGCCAGTCTAGTGGATGGCCATTTCATACCATCAGGACCTGAGGTCCATCCTAAGGGGGCAGCATCCATGACTCCTTTGGCAATATTCGTGCGTAACCACTGTAATATCGATTTATGCTTCTCATTTGTTTGCGGCTCAAACTTGAAGGTGATGCCAATTTGTGTAATCACTTCGGTAAAACTTTCCAAGTGTGGCATATCAGCCATAACGCAAGCGCGCATATGGTATCATCGATGTGTTGTATGGTTGTTCGATAATTTCTTTCAATATTTGCGACCGGAAACACGTCATTTATATCGTCACTTGTTTTTCCGCTTAATAACGTGTGTACATAATACTGCTCATATACAGTCAGAGTATCCAACTCATTAAAGATCTTACTCAGGACGGGAAAACTGATGTTAGTGTAGTGTTCCCTGTGCAACGCAGACATCGTGTCCTTGATCTAAATGGAGTTTCCTGACTAAAACTGCTTTCATTACCTCTCCATTACAGGCGTCGGATTCCACAATCCATTGAAAGGTTTCATCAGGCACCGCCATTTCATCCAACAGCGATGTAAATAGGTTCATATCAACATCTGAGGGTTGTTTTTTCACAATCTTTCGAATGTACTCATTGATCACAGACACTTGAGCACTGCACAACTGCGCAAACAGTGAGAAATACATTTGTGCACTCATGGCTGCACCTCGACATTGTCCAGTACTGAGCAGCGTTTAAATAGCTTTTACCCCAATTTCTCTAGCCTCCACAGTTAAATGCTGCGGAAGGTCTCAATCCGGTCCGCCAATCGACTTTGGCGCCGCTTCATTGAGTAGTCGCAGCAACAACTCCAATCGCTCTTCCTGAGGGGAGTCGTAGAAGGCGATATCGTTATGACCCCAGGCTAGAGTATTTGTTGATCCTGGAATCAGATATCGCTTATCATCACGATTCGTTAATGCCAATTTTTTGATATAGTTGGTGTAGATGGTATGTGATTCGGATTTAAAAGCATACATCATACAATAGACTTGATCTTGGGACTCTTCCACAATAGTTTTGTAGTGAATTAGTTCAAGTTGTTTTCCAACACCAGCGTGACTGACACCTTTAGCTTTTTTATCGATTATATCCCCCGCGTCAATGCAATAGGCTTTCGCACCCGTACCATAGAAAGCCACTAATACCTTACCCGCATACTCGTCTTTCATGTTCCCTAACACGGATGCATTTTTTGGAATGTTATCACAGTTAGGTATTGCATAATTGGATGTGTCAAAGAGTGATATATTGTTTTTCATATCCTCATAAAAGTTTGGTGTTTTTACATGAATTACTAAACTGTCAGTGTCCGTATATAAAATCGTACAATTTTCACCATACGTGGGCTTTAAAAAATCATATACAAAGTCATACATAACTGTTTTAGCAATATCTAGTTTACAACATCCGACATACGTCGGTCGACAGTAATCAATAAAAGTCTTTTCCATGTGAAGTGCTACAAGATGTTCGTTGAAAATCCGTAATTCTTTGAATGTTGGTTTGCAGATATAATTAGCGGCCCCTCGCTTGCGGCCTTTATTCTCAAAAGTTGTTGCTAGTTTAATATTCACCCTTTTTCCACATTTTCAATCGATTTTCCAAATATACAATTCACCATATTTTTGTACATGCCATTTTCAAACTTGGTTTTCGCTTGGTTTCGCAAATGTGTGTTTAGATCTATATATGGTTTAAGCCACGCTGCTTGCGCAAACCGAAGCCC
Source organism: Bruchidius siliquastri (assembly GCA_949316355.1). NCBI lineage: Eukaryota > Metazoa > Arthropoda > Insecta > Coleoptera > Chrysomelidae > Bruchidius > Bruchidius siliquastri. The sequence continues at coordinate 25,392,008 of OX438529.1, forward strand.
TTTATGAAGCTTTTTAAGGATCAAGCCGTGCTTCACACATTGTTGTAATGCTCGGTGATGGATCACATACCTGCGTTTATTATACAGATTTGGAATTAATTTTTGTCCGTTGCCACCGGGAGGTGTAATTGTCTCTGGGCAAAAAGGATACTCGTTAAAGAAATCATGTAATGCTGCAGGTACGTCTAGGTCGACCTCCAGCATATAACCCTCAGGGGAGGATGAACTTACTTCCATAAAAGTATGTGCTTCCGAATCATCAAACAACAACAAATTTAGGTGCACCGTTTGCTTTTTAGTAGTGAAGTGTAAGGGACCTACCACGTGATGCCTCCGTCCATCCACGAGGTTCTAAACCATACACGTTTATAGAAATCTGATTAACCTGTTCCCATTGAGGGATGGCTTCAAGAGCCACTGGGAATTCGACGGTGGAAACATTTGAACCTGGTATTGTGGAATAGTGTGGGTATGATGTCGTATCACATACTCGACCCTTGGGTGTATATAAACCAGCAATAATTGCCCATGCAAAGCAAAATTCATCCTCATTACGAATATTAACTATTGCCTTTTTGTTTGATATGTCTTTTGGAAGTGGGATGTATGATGGAGCTCTCAGCGGATTATATTTGTTTATATTGATATCTAAATAGAGAATCTTTTCGAGTATCCAACCACTTTCTCGCTCTGCAAATTCTTTAGACTTTTCACTTATTACTGCGACAAACGCATCAAACTATCTTCCTATATCTGACGATTTAGTGAGTATTTTATTTGCCGTGTTGTGAGACTTTACATCCCGCGTTTCTTTTGTTGGTAAAATATATAACGCAAATGATTCTACATTAGCTTTAATTGCAGTGTGCTTCAATACTTGCTGATGCAAGCACTGTATGCACCTGACTTTAATTGTTTTTAAATAATCTTCAATATTTAACGTGTCCGAATCTGAACTAACTTGGAAACTTACAATTCTTCCACCAAACCCGCTTCGACAGACTTTTACCGATTCATCCTCAGCCTCCCACTCGTGCGCTTTATGTGCTAAGCTACGCACGTGTGCTGCAAAGCTTCGAGCTGGTACGTCTCGTCTACAGCTGGAACAGTGCTTCGAGGTGTCTGTCGATGTTTCCATACCACTAGGACCTGCCTGGGCTGGTGGGTTGTTAGAGTCATACTTCCCGGCAGCTGTCAATGTTCCCATCACTAGGACCTGCCTGGTCTGGTGGAGCGAGTGGGTCGTACTTCCAGGTGACTGCCTGGGTGGATGGGGCGGGTGTCGATATTCCTATCCCACTAACACCTGCCTGGTCTAGTGGGTCTGTTGGTGTTCTGTCTGAAACAACAGAAATGTTCGTGAGCTATTCATAGATTTGCTGGCGTTTGCAAACGTAAATCGCATGTTATTTCTCTGTGTTATATCGTGGAGCAACTGCAATCATACACTACCTTTATACACCACCCGACGGCTTCTCTTGCTTGGTTCTACTTCTACAGCATCGCAGCTGGATTTTGTTGATGCGTTTCAGATGCCCCTTGGTTGAACATGTATTGTTACATCGGCTGCACGGTTCCATATTTTCTTGTTTACTGCTGTCACGTCCTTGCTATCTTACCTTATCTAAAATCAAAGAAAACAGAATATTATACATGCCTAGAAACTCACCAGTTAGCTCCCAGTACCTTGTCTATATATACCCAACACTTGGGCTGCTCTCGGCATTACCCAGCAAAACCGCGTGGAGGTGGCAACCCGCTTTGCCACGTGAGACGACAGTCAGATCTACAACAACGAAACCCATTTTACTACATATTTTCACATTTCTTGCAGGCATCATATGCATACCTCCGTCAGTCACTCCAAACGAGTATGTCTCTTGAATCCTCGTCTACTGTACTCTATCCGAGCGGCGCTTCAGACGTGTCCATGCAGCCTGGCGTCCGCGAGCGCTAACAGACTGTAACAATCAAAAAATGCATGATTACTTTTTAGACTTGTGATGGTTTTCTAGCCTCAGCTTACCGAAGCCTTTGGCTGTACCTCGTTTGTGTTGTGAACCTAAATCAAGTACCGGGTCACATCATCCGGTCTAACAAAGTCTTGGTGTTAGTCCCACATAGCTGCTATTTCCGCAAGTCGAATGTCCATCTCATCCGGCTCGTGGAAACTCTCCTCGAGCTTAGCCTGGGGTGGTGAACACTCACCCCTGTCTACTGAGATCGCTAGTGGTGTGGTGTGTATAACCGAAGCGGCGAGTATTTGTGACACTGATATGTTTTCGAAGAATTCTTCGTCAGACCACTGTACTAAATCCGGTTCATCCCTCGTAGTCGGTGACAGCAGCTGACTATCTGCTAGTGATATCTGTGCACAGTGGTTACCAGCACATTGCTCAAGAACCTGTGTAACTGATTTCCGTTCGAATAGCTCTTGATTAGGCCACTGTACAGTCGGACTCTCCTCAACCGTTACAGGTGACGTCCTTGGAGGCGTACAAATCAGTAAATATAGCGACTCTGTAATGACAGATGATGTCTGAGTTTGTCGTACCGCCTCTGCATGATGGATTGATGGATTGATCCATTGTGCAGGTGACTTAAGTAGTTTGACCTGCTCTTCTCCAGATGTCGCACGTGCAACTTCTGGAGGTGGTATATTTAACAGCAGCACCTGATGAGGTGGGTGCTCACACACTTTAGGAGCTGGACATTGGACAACCCTTGTCGCAATTACATCCTCCACGTAGGTCTTTCGCTTTTACCCCTTCATCAAAGCTTCTCTTAGAAGACTTGTTGAACACCCTTCCATTACTGAAGATTCACCTCCGTCCAGAAGATCCAAATCAAACGAACCTTCATCCCACAGCTTTCTGCCTTCCACAGTCAGCGGTTGCCGAGTCGCTTCTAAAACGCTCGACACCACATCTGCATCCAACACAGGAAGCTGTGATGACACAGTTATTGCTTGCAGCGCCTCCTGTGAATCTGGTATTTCTATAATCGCATCCGGTGCTGCTGCCGCGATCTGTTTCACACATTTTCCAGGTCTAATGCGAAGGTTTTGTAGCACCCTGATGCTCGGACTAACACCACTCCTTTGTTGCACCCGTTTGATCTCGTTACCCGACACTGTACTCATTTTTCGGCCTACACAACACTCCTGGGAACACCGAAACAGTTTCTGCAAAATGGGCCTCGAGCTGTCTAACGATTGCTGGATCGGACGTTTGTTCGAACAATCCCGACACGTGAAACCCACTATGCAAAAACAACTTTTACTCATGGTACTAACCTATAGATTCGCCACCAGTGTGATGGTTTCATGTCGCGATGATGCATTTATACTCCTCGCACTACCGGTCGACATTGCACACACCATCATTCTAAATTCAAAGGAGGGTCTACATTTCAAGGTCAATGCCATTGCATTTTTCAGGGTTGGTTAAACTTCATGGTCATGGTCATTGTGATTTTCGATGTCATTATATTTCAATGCTACGGCTATTTGATTTACAAGGTCAGTCCAACTTCAAGGTTATGATCATTTTACTTGTTCCACCCACATTTGCGCTATTTTACATTCTTTAACAAATTCTTAATAAAACACAACCATCTTACTATTTGTTTTATTTAAATACCGCTCACATATGTTTTCTAACTTACAACCCTTACACAAAAACTCATTTCTGGCGTTTTGCGACATGCTTTAACACATTTTGCTTTCATACGTTTTCCGCAATATAGACATTTTGCAAGCCGCTTATCATGCGCATGTATTTTTTTTTGTATAAGCATCATCCCGCACACTAAATATGGCATATCTTGCAGCTGACAGACATTGCTCGCACACTATCGATCCTATTTCCCGGGTCCCTACAAAGTTGTACTCTTGACACATTTCTTGACTCCCTTCGATGCCTTTTGAATACGCTTCTACTATAGCAATGCTTTCTACGTATACTTTATTTCCAGTGACTGTACCACACCTCACGTCCATCAACCCGTAGGGGTGTCGCAGCATCTCACTGTTCTGCAGGTCTTCCCATTTTATTATATGACTTCCTTCCAACTTCTCACCCGTTTCTGACTCTTTACTCCTCGGACATATTGTAGTATTTTTTCTCGACTCTACTGCCATGTCTGAGGGCTCGCAACTCATTATTGTATTATATACTATACGATTTTCAACCTTCCACTCTCCCAACTGTTTACCAAACGTCTTCTCTGGTATAGCCTTCGACTTGACTTGAGCTCTATACATAACTCATATTTGCAAGCTTTCTTCGACCCCCCCCCCCCCCTTCCCCATCCTCTTGCACACGCTTAGTCAACATATTTTGCAGTACCGCAGAATATATTTTATTCGTGACAACCACTTCCAACATCTACTAACTATATTTAATTCCTCTGTCTCCTCGACTATAACCACATCGTCGAATATCAATTATAAATTATTCCAAACAAGGTCGACCGACCAATAGTCTGTATAATAATTAGGCCGTTACGCTGGTCATCGGAATATCTTGCGTCGAGACTTGTTACTTGCATTCTGCCCGAATACCACGCGGCGCGCGGCGCGACGACCTCGCCGACGAGACGGGTTGCTTCAATTGCCGTGTCCTGTTTTTTTGCAGTTGTTACTGACCTTCCATAATCCACCTGCGATATCGACCGCTATCACTTCAACAAATGTATGTTTTTGATCGGAGGTTATATATTCACGAGTTCTTAATGGATGACGGCCACCATTTACATTTAAAGGAAAAAAACAACATTTCCAGACGTATCGATATTTAATATAGTATCATTAGTAGAGAAAGCAATTTTACACGAGCACAAACACAAGACTGATTCAATATTGATTCTATTATAAATATAAAATTAAAACTTATAAATATAACATTATATGATGGAATTTCCAATTCATAAAGGACTAGAACCGGGGTACATCGCTGTCACCCATTATGTAAACGTCGCCGAAGAACACTAATCGCTTCCCATCTGTCTTTATGATTCGTATGTTTTTCACTCGATGTACACTTTGCGTTGGCTGTTGTTTAGCATTCTTGTGATGCTCTTTCACACGTCTGCCTAGTGCTGGTGGTAATGCGTCCATTAGGGGATAGAAGAGTTCACATCTTTGGGTATATTCCAGGTGGTTGAATAAGCCTCGTGCACATAACTTTCCCTCTTCAAAGTCCGTTATCGCTATGTAGAGCCGTCGAAGTTTCTCAGCCATCGCGTACCTTTCGGGTATATCAATCTTCAAGCACCAGTCGGCATGCTCACTCGCTATTTGCTGTTCTACTGGCTCCAATAAACTTTTCTCTAAGTCCGTTAGTGACATTGTGTACTATTCGGTATACAACAGCGATCCCGAACGTTTCTCTGCTCGTCACTTTATACCTCCTTAAATAACGGTATATTACAAACTGCTTGAGTGATCCTCATGGTCAAGCTCACCCATTGCCATCGTCTTTTCACGGTCGTTTACATTTCAAGGTCACCCCCAGAATATACATACACGTTGCAAGGTCAAGGTCGCCCCAGAATATACATACACATTGCAAGGTCAAGGTCGCCTCAGAATATACATGCACATTGCAAGGTCACCCCAGAACATAAATAACATTGCAAGGTCAAGCTCAAGGTCACCCCAGAACAGAACTACACATTGGAAGGTCAAGCTCAAGGTCACCCCCAGAACATACAATAATACCCTACTGGTTCATTCGTATGAATGATCACTCAAGTAAATGTTCTCTTTCTTTCATTCCACGCTTACACGACACAAAATGTTAAACAAATGAACGGTATTCGCTCATTTCCTCGACTATGTCGTCAATCGAAGTAGTGCGCCGTGGAATTCGTTTAATTTGCGCGATCATTTGATCGAAGAATTGGAAAAAAAGAAGCAAAGAAGACGTCGACTTTGGTGGGTGCGACAATGGATTGCAAGAAGAAATGTGTTTGGAGCTTCAGACTCATTGTTAAAAGAATTAGCTGATGAAGATGCTGATTCATACCGCAACCATCTTCAAAAAGATAAAAGAAAATTTGAAGAACTTTTACAACTTGTCACTCCCTTCATAACAAAAGGAGATACTTTAATGAGAAAAGGTATATCTGCACGCATGAAACTTCAAATAATTCTGAGATACCTTCGGGCGATTCTTTTGACAGTTTGGAATATTTATACCTCATAACAGAATATCCTATTTTTGCCAAGAAGTATGTGAAGCTATTTGGACGGCGCTTCGATGATCTTTTAAGGTTAGTTAAAACCTTTCATAATAATTTTATATTAAATACACATCTAAGACATTATTCTAATATAATATTATTCAAATAATGTTTTGAAGAGTTTTGGTCATTTTCTTATCCCTCGTCTGATGTTTCGATTGCGGTATTGTTTGTCTCTTGCGAAGAGATGAGTGTATCCATTGTCTGTTGGGTCTTGTAGTTATATTGATTGTATGATATATCTTCATATTTAGTCTTAGTCTCTTGTGGAGATATCATGGGTGGAGCTACAATTTGCTGTTGGTTTCTATATTTGTAGTATTGATATGATGATGTATTCTCATATTGAGGTGACCGACCGACAAATTGTGGTGACTGAGAGCGTGATGATTCAAAGTGACTTGATACTGAAGAAATTTGTGATGGTCGTTCGTTGACCATGACCGATTGAAGTTTTTCTTGACAAAGTAATGCCCTATTCAAGGGCACATTTTTTAATCGTACTGCTACTTTTGCGAAACAAATCAAACTCGTGTTCAGGTTCACTTCTGGTTTGGTCACTCATTTTTCCTTTCACGGTTGATTGGCTTTAGAATCACATTTGGAATTTTCGGTACACTAGTCCTGACAGCATTTTCTTTCTGCTCGACACTAGCAACTTCAGAATTACCATACTCACTTGCGCTTGTACTCTCTTCTGACGGCAGCTCTGTATTTTCCGCGCTAGCTGGAAAATCCTTAAATCTCAGGAAACGATTAGTACATGAGCCCACAGGGCGGATGAGCTAATTTTCATACTGTATGTATGCAATTCACATCCCCAATACAATGTTTTATCAAACACATTCATATTGTACCGTTTTAATACAAAAAATAAATATAATTATTAAAATTTGAAGTTGTCATTGTCAGCATAACTTTTAAAAATTACAACTCTACATATTGTTACAGGTTCCTCAAAGTCAAAATGAATGGAAGAATATAATGGAAGACTATTACAGTCTATGGAACTTTCCAAACTGTATCATTGCGATGGATGAAAAATTGTTGATTATATGTTGTCCGGTGAATTCTGGATCTGACTATTTCGATTACAAAAAGAATTTCAGCATTCATCTATTTGTTGTTGTGGATGCGAACTATAATTTTATTTATATAGAGATAGGAAAAAATGAAAGGGTCAACGATACATCCGTCTTTAATAAGTCAACATTAAATGAAGCTTAGCTTAGCCTTGGATTTACTTAACATTCCATAGGATGGCGTATTCTTGGCTGATGACTCATTTCCTCTGCGAACCAATATTTTAAAACCGTACACTACTAGAGAAAAATTTGGAGAAAAACATAAAATATTCAACTATCGCCTATCAAGGGCTCGACGCGTGGTGGAAAATACTTTCGGGCTACTAGTATCAAAATTTCGAATATTTGAGAAGCCTATTCCGCTGTCAGTGAAGTTGAACAACTTGTAAAAACAACGTGTGCCCTCCACAATTGGCTTAGAAAAACAAGAACAGAATACGTTGTTTGAAACTTGTAGACAAGGTGGATTTTTCAAAAGTTTGATTTCGGACTTCCATTGTCTATAAAATTTGAGTATCACGACGTTTCGATTGATATGCTATCTTCAATTGTCTTCAGGTGAACTGGCGAACACGTTCCTTTCATGCCTATTTAAACCCCGTCCGGTGACGTGTCGTTGTTCGCGGTCTGTTCTCCTCCTGTATTGTTACTTCCACTAGCTTTTTTGGGTATCCGTTTCTTAATAGATCTTGTTCAATGAAATTGAGCTCTCTTTGCAGTCCCTCTTGTGTGTTCCAAATACTCCTATCTCGGTCGACTAAAGTCCGGATGACGCCTTTCTTCGTGGCAGTTGGGTGGTTTGAAGTGTAGTGTAAGTATTGACCTGTTTGAGTTGGTTTCCTGTGTACTGTTGTTTCTATTTCGGTGTTTCTTCTCGTTACTAAAACATCTAAAAATGGAAGGCTGTTGCTGCTCTCTTCTTCTTTCGTGAATTTCATCGAAGCTCGCATGTTGTTCAGATGACTGAGGAATGTTTTTAGTTGCCTCTTTCCATGGTTCCAGATTATGAATGTGTCATCTACATAGCGAAGCCATAACTTCGGTTTAATATTTGAACTTTCGATGGCAGTTCACTCAAACCATTCCATGTACAAAATGGCTACAACCGGAGATAACGGTGATCCCATAGGCAGGCCTTCTTCTTGTTTGTAGAAGTCTTCCTTCTCTTGGAAATAGTTTTTTTTCAGACAAAATGTGAGCAACTCCATTATTCCATCCAGTGGAAGATCTGTCCTTTTCTTCAGTTGTTCGTCTTTCTGTGACTTCTTCTGAATTACCTGCAATGCTTCTTCAAGTGGAACGTTAGTATATAGGTTCTTGATGTCGAAACTTAGGAGACGATCTTCAGCGTTTAGTTGTATTTTTTGGAGTATTCCTACAAAGTGTTTGGAGTCCTTCACATAAGATGGTGTTCTTCCTTCCAATGGTTGTATGATGTGCAGAAGATGCTTGGCAAGATTGTATGTCGGAGAGCCTCTCGAGCTGGTTGTCGGTCGTAGTGGCATGTTGTCCTTGTGTATTTTTGGTAGACCGTAGAGGTGTGGTGGTTTGCTGTAGTGTGGTGTTAGACTTGTCCTTTCGCGATCTGTCAGGTATTCCTTGTACTTCTCCAATGTATGATATAGCTGCATATCATTAAACAAGATCTATCAAGAAACGGATACCAAAGAAGGAGAATTAAACACGAAGAATCTCAGCACTCACTCATTCTGCCTTACGTCAAAGGAATATCAGATGGAATCAGAAGAATAGGTCAGCGATACAAGGTCCAAACAAGATTCTCTAGGAATGCCATCCTCAGAAGTATCCTAACAAAAACTGAGCCCAGGAATTAATGTCAAGAGACAAAGGACTGCATCTACCAGATGCCATGTCAATGTGGTAAAATCTATGTTGGAGAAACAAAAAGGCCACTGGAAGTAAGAATCAAATAACATCGTCTCAACACCCAGCGAGCCGAGACAGGAAAATCTGGAATAGCTGACCACGACCACGCATGGACGGAGCACCATAAAATAGCTTGGGACGGCGCTAAGGTTATTGCCAAGGAACCGCATTGGTATCGAAGAAAATTCAAGGAGGCGGCATTCATCACCAACAACAGCAACGTGTACAGCAAACCCAGCGTAGACATTAAACCAATATGGCAGCCACTCATAAATAAGATCAATAGATTACGACTGGACAAAACAACAAACAATGATCGACAAACAGCCACGTCAGCAGACCGGAAAACCACTCATCGGGAGCCAATCAGAACAGACCGCACACAACGACACGTCACCGGACGGGGTATAAATAGGCATAAATGGAACGTGTTCGCCAGTTCACCTGAAGACGATTGAAGATAGCATATCAATCGAAACGTCGTGATACTCAAATTTTATAGACAATGGAAGTCCGAAATCAAACTTTTGAAGAACAGAATACGTAACCCATCGGTCACTAGAAAACGAGGATTGGGATGATGCATTATTCCAGGAGAATGGCAAGATGTACCATCTTTAGGTCTAAACGACATACCTCCAACCAATGTAAGAAATCATAGTGAAAGTGCCCGGTGCGGGCGAGATGCCTACACAGACAAGTTTGTAACTACGTACACTTTGTGACACGGCAAAAGAACATCTTAAAAAAGTTCGTTAACCTTGTGAATCATATGTATCATATAGCCCCCCTTAAACGTTTTGCGGTACCATAATTAAATTTATTATGGGCCGATTGTAGGCAATGGCCGATATTAGGTGTAATATACAAAAAAAAAATAGTTTGATACTTAAGAGATTCGACGTACTTTGCCTCGGGACGCATACACTGCTTAAAAAATCTGCATATTCAAACCAGTATAGGGAAGGTATATACTCATCATCAGAAGAACAGCCGCTTTTAGTTGGTTGTTTGATTTTAGTCAGCTCTGTTGTGTAGCGGTTCCTTATTGTCTTTATTTTATGTTTTTACTAACTTCTTCAGTTACTTCCAACTTTAATCATTAATCAGCGCTTGCATAGCATTAGCCCGTATTGTTCTGTCTTTGTATTCATCGAGCTTGTGGTTCGGAAGACAAGAATAATTTTTTTATACACTCCAAAAACCGCACCGTGTTTTAATCATTCCACTTAAAAACCATGTGTAGAATAAAATATTAACTCCGCGGGTCGATATCCATTCGCTACGGAAGGCGAGACCAAAATGACCGAACTTTAGTGAATGTTCTATTCGTGTTCATACGTTTCATTTTTCGTTCATTCGGAGTGCGAGTGATTGATGCCGAATGCCAAAATCCAACATAGCTGGATTGGTTCACTAATGGATTCATTTGTCACTTTTGATTAATTTCGTTTCATTAATAATGAAAGATGGTGAATGAACGACAGAAATGAATAAAAAGTGAATCGACCCATATCACCTTAATGTTTCGGCAGCCTTTATCAGTGTGTAGGATTAGGTGTTTCCCTGAAGCATGCTCAACCAAACTGAGTCACAGTATACAGAGGAATTAGAGATCATTATACGTTATGAATATATATGTTTGTGCCTTAGGATCATACTGATATATGTTCCGTTTTATCTGATAGAACAGGCAGCGTTCTGTTTCTAATCTGTCCTTCTTTTGTTTTGTATTCATTGAAAATGCGAATGCGATATCTGTATTTATATACTATGTACATGATACTCTTGACGTGTATTATAGTTATGTATATGGTAACGGGATAAATAGTTTGAAATTAAATGATAAAAAATGTGTATAATGTATATGAGTAAAAGTGACCTTATTGTGATATAGTCCTCCGCATACGTGAAATTATATCTGTTGCATTTTTGTTACATTAATAAATTGATTTCGACACAGCAAAAATCTCATGCATTCATTTTGTGGCAAATGCATTTTCTGTAAGTCAGTTTTGTTACACATTAATAATATTGATTAACAAAAGTGAATTTCTGCTTATTTCATAAGCACAGCCAAGTTTTTTTATATCTGTTTTCATATGAGCATGTTCAGGAAAAGTGTTCATCTACGACAACTCCTAAGTACTTGACAGTGACCTGGTGCATGTTTTCACCATTAAGTTGGACAGCAATATCTGATCTTAGAGTTGCTCTATTAGATATCAACATATATTCAGACAGTTTTATGTTGACTAATCTGTTATTATAGAATCATTGACTTAGATTTTCCAAGGCCAGAATAATTTTAGTTACGAACTGATACATATCACATCCAGATAAATACATGAATATATCTCATCAGCTTAAAGATTCATCGCACACATTCTGAAATATCAGCTATAAAAAATATGATTAACAAAAAGCATAAATATCAAGGTCCTAACACGCTTAATTGTAGGACACTGTACACAACCAAAACTCTACTATCGAATAAATGATGGAAACTATTGATAAACTATTTTTGTTCTACTAAAATACTTATCTAATTCTGCAGAAACAGTTTTCTATCGACAGTCTAAAAGAAACGTTTGAGATCCCCCCGCATGTGAATACAAAGCTCAAAAAAATGTTCAACTTTAGATTAAAACATATAGTTCTTTAAGTAATTTGAAGTCAACTAAGTCAACTTTATCAGAAGAGTTTTTGCTTAAACAATAGACTGCTTATTTGGAAAACATTGATTTTATAGGATTCTGCGAAAAGGTGACCTGTTTCTGGAAAAAGTAAGGCTATTATTTTGTCAGTCGCATGTGGTTTTAATTATCGACTACTGAAAATATATATGAGTGAACTATTCAAACTAATATGACTGTTTGGAAGATTCCCAGTTTTTACTTTAGTATGTATCAGAGCTGTGATGTAATTTTGTCATGTAAGATTTGAATAATCTGAATTGTTTTAAGTTACCATAATCAAATGTGTGTATAAAGGTTAGTCATTTTGAGAGAGGTTTAAAACGAAAAGAAAAAAGTATCTAAATCAATTATCAAAATCATAGCTGCTACTACAGGTAATGAAGCTGGAAATGGTTATATTTTATGCGCATAGAAAAATAGCTATGGATTTACATTGGTCGAGTTTGGGTTTTAAAAAATAATTGCAATAATTCCAAAATACGACGAGCAAAATCCGAATGTATGGACTAATATTATTGGACGCAAATTACATGAATGAAAGTATTTTATCTTAAAATGGCATAGAATCTTGAAATCAATTTTAGGATAACCTATGGAGAGTTTGATTTGTGCAGCTGATAATTATTCTTTAGGTAAAGGCATTCGTAGAACTGACGGTTGCAAAAAGCGTGAGGGAAGGTATGCAGCATTTAGTGAGGCTGAGTGGCATGGGAGCGATGAAACCAAATACTGTAATACTTGGATTTTTGGACAATGAAGACCCAACTGATTTTTTGTCATGGTATAAAAATAATTAAAAAATGAATTCCAAAAATAAATGTAACATTGCTTATGTTGTAATAATTATGAATTGTTATTTTCAGTCCTTGGTCTGCCTATTATAATGAAGTCTTCGAAAACGATGTATTTCCGATAAGAAGTCAGAAGTCTGTGTTGCCTTTGGAATACGTTCAAATGATGAGCGATGTGCTGAAAATGAACAAGAATCTATGTTTATGTAGGAATTTCAGCAAGATGAAAAAAGATATCAGAAGGTAAAGTCTGATCAGACAAATGTGAACCATTTACTTTTTTAACATGTAAGGTAGCACATAATATTAGATAAGAACTAAGTGCACTCTCAGAAGTACAGAGAGATGTAGACTCAAGACCGAAGAAACCTTTGAATATCACTAAGCAGTAACAGAAGAAGCCTGGAAAAATAAGGTATTTCCCATACCTAATAAGAGACAGTAACGTGTAGAATGCTCAAACGGAATAAAATATAGTTATCCCTTGTGACAAACACTTTGAATACTATAAAAAGGTAATCTCATTGTCACTTAGCAACTTTGGTGTTTCGAAAGGTCTTCGGAAGCAAATGAATTCGAAGGTACAAATAGCTATGATGATGCACTTTTTAGGTCTATTTACTTAGGATCTATCAAAAAATTGCTACATTAAACTTTATTATTCGATAATTGCCTAGATCACCTTTTCTATAGTGTTCTGCCGCGGCGCCCTGGGACACCGTGAAGTGAAGAGCACTGTGATGCGCTCCTATTTTCTGTTTTATGGAATCTAAATTTACTCATTATCGCAGGATTAAAATAAAAAAAAATATTCGCATATACTGCATAAACGCGTTGCGTAGGTCGTCATTCACTCAATATTATTCCAGCGCATCAGTTTAGTTTATGTTTAGCAACGCCATATATAGTATAGACTGAGCGCCAGAGAAGGTAGAGTTTTTTTCGAAAAGTTGGCGTTCGACTTATTTGACCATCAACAAACGCGCGCGAGCGCTCATTGGCAGTACATAAGCCGCCGTAGGCCGCATTGTCAAAATAACGTATTCAAGTTTATTATAAGCGTTCGCAAATACTTGAATTGTTAACATGAATATAAGTGATAAAGTCATCTGAATAGTGGAAGTTGTGATGCAGAATAAATAAGGAAGTAGATAGTCCTAGTCGGAGTCATCAAACTTCTATTGTATTATAATTCTTATGTATCAGTTCAGTATATACCTCTAGTATAGCCTCATCTTGAGGTTGTTTTTATTTCTGTGTCAGTCATTTGTGTCAATATACACACATATTCATTGAGGTGCTGTTATTTGCTACTATGTAGTAGGCAGATTGTAGAACAGAAATATTTTACAACACTTTGTTGAACACGACTCTATACATCAGCATTTCTGCTAGGGCGCTGCTAACTGAACATGTCCGCTAACAGGCAACATAGAGCAATGAACATAAGGCGTTATTCAAATGAACATATACTTGAATATACCTAACATTAATCTGCAGACCAACATAGTACATCGAAACCCTAAACATGACAAGTCATTACAACATAATATTCAAAAGATTTATTAAGTCTATCGACGGGTGTGTAGTTTACTCTCATTATAATAATCTGTCTGGAAGCAAAGTTAGTAGTGTCCGTTTAGTTCGAACCAATTGGATAAGATCTCATCGAGCTTTGACAAGAACCGTTAAGAGTTATAAATCCAAAAGGGTTTGATTGTGATAATTGAATATTTATATCAAAAAACTATTAAACTTATCACTCAAAGTGATGAAAAAAATTATAATATTCAGGCAAAATCAATTATTTTCCATTGATAAAAGTTTCTACTGAATACGGCCCTGACCGCCAAACAGAAAGTAGGTTCATGCTACGCTGTAAGTACTTAATCAAATTTCTAAGTGATTTGCGAAATTTAATCAGTGAAAAGTGGATCCACGCAAAATACTATCGAGCTGGAAATCTTATCCTCAAGAGCTAGCTTCTGTAAGTGACCTCACTCATATTCTGATAATATAAACACACAAAAATACAAAATGAGCCAAGCAGAAACTAGCATCACCCCAACCAGTCCACCCACTTACTCAGTGCAGCCAACAATTCAAACCCCATCCAAAGAACAAGCAATACTTTTAACATCTGTTGATGGCATTAAAATCCGCGATTATATTGTTGCAGTTGGTTCAATCGTAGGCCCAAAAAATGTATTATTCGCATCTAGAATTTCTAATAACCGAATCTGTATCTATCTGAACAACACTACGACAGTTGATTCAATCATCTCAAACCACAGGATTCTGGAAGTTCAGGAACATGCAATTGAAATAAGAAGATTAGTAACCCCATCTCAAAGACTAGTAGCTTCTAATGTTTGCCCATCCATCCCTAATAATAATATCGAAAATCTATTAGAGAACATGGGTTCAAAACTAATTTCGCGCATGACGTACCTGAGGGTAGGCATGCCCGAATCAGATCGTGAGTATAGTCATGTTTTGAGCTTTCGTCGTCAGGTTTTTATTACTCCTAGCGAAAGGAAAATCCCAGAATCAACAACCCTTACCTACGAAGACACAACGTATCGAATCTTCTTATCTTCAGATGGAATTACATGTTCGCACTGCAAACAAGCGGGACATAATATTATCGGATGCCCCAACAGACAAACTGAAACACCAACCACTTCAAGAGATGATACAAATAAGTCGAACACTACCATGGAATCAACAAATGAGACGAATATACAGGAAATACCGCCACAACAAGCGACCACACAGCCACAAACCTCATCCGACACTTTAGAGCAAAGGAATGGGAATATCATCCCAACCAAAAAGACAGCTATCGCTCTCTCCTGAACATCATAGAATACGAGCACCTTTTCAGTCCAGGCACCCACCAAAAAAGTGAAAATACTAGAAACTCCCGAAGACCCCTTACAGCCAGCGAACGACTCCATAGAATCCAAGTATGCCCAGATAAAACTAAACAAAACAGAAGTTATGGACATGATTGAAAACACGTACAAATCAAAAGACATACTCGCAACTATCCAAAATTATACCAGCGACATATCAGGAATTCTCACATTCTTATCAGAGCTCTACGTTCAATCAAAAGACAGAAAAACCAAGATACGAATCACAAAAATCAAAAAGAAATTATCTAAGAAATTAGATAGCGAATCATCAGAGGACAGCGATATTTCACAGTCTTCTCTCCAGAGGAACTAATCTACCCCTGTGTACATAAAATGAGCCCAATGTTCTTAGTTCAGTGGAATCTTAACGGTTATTTTATCCATAAAGAAGTCCTCAACTTACTAACTACCAGAATCCTTTAGTAATATGCCTTCAGGAAACCCACCGTAAAACTACTAAACATAACTTCACACCCAAGAACTACAATGGCTTCTACAGAAATAGAAAGGATCAAAAAACAGCAGCTGGAGGCGTGACTATACTAACTAGAACCAACATACAAACAGAAATATTACCGTTAACCACTCCACTGGAAGCAGTAGCTGTAACCATCAATCCATTAAAATAAACATATGCAATATATACATACCCCATCCCAGAGACATAAATTTTGATCTGATAGAAAATATAATTCAACAAATCCCTACTCCTAGAATAATAGCAGGTGACTTCAACTGCCACAACGTTATTTGGGGATCGGACTCTTCAGATAAGTATGGTAGAGACTTAAAATACATAATGAACCATAACAACTTAATTCTCCTAAATAATGGAAGCAACACCAGGTTTAATGCTTTTAATGGAAGATTTTCATCCATCGATCTATCTTTCTGTGACTCTTCCTTGGCACCTTTCCTTTCATGGAACACTCTCTCAGATCTACATGACAGCGATCACTATCCGATACAAATAGCTCACAGTAAAGACAATACAACAACTACACTACCGCCACAAAAAATGGAGAATCGGGAATGCAAACTGGGACGAATATCGCCTTCCAGTTGAGGAGAAAATATCCACAGTAGAAATAGTAGACGCTAATATAACTCTCAGCAGTTTCACCCACATCATAAAAGAGGCTGCTATCACAGCTATAGGCAAAACGACGCCCCTTAAAAACAAAATCCCTGTTCCATGGTGGAACAACAATATTTCACAAGCACTGGCAGACAGCAAACACGCATTCAACAAACTTAAGAAGCATAACACATGAGAATCTTCATAACTTCAAAAAGCTCCGGGCTAAGACTAGGTATCTTATTAAAAAAAGATAAAAGGAAACATGGCAGTCATATGTATCTTCGATTGGACCCTCTACCCCAGTAAATCAAATCTGGAAGAAAATAAGGAAAATTAGTGGTACAAGAACGTATCAAGAAATAGACACAGTAATACAAGAAGGAAAAACAATTTCCGAAAAATCTGTAATCCCAGAAGTCTTCGCTGATATATATCAAGCAGCATCCAGTAATAAAAATCTGAATAGTTCATTCATCCAATACAAACTCCAAGTTAAAGCAGAAAACTTTACTATACCTGACGATAACAGCCCACTAAATCATGATATCACTGTCGAAGAGCTAGAGGAAGCACTGCAGACAATGTCAAAAAGTTTATCCTCTGGACCTGATGATATCCCTCAGATGTTTTTGGCAAACCTCCCAAATAACGCTAAACTCATGCTGAAAAATATATATAACTACATTTTAAAATCCAGACAGTTTCCAAGCATCTGAAGAGAAGCAATCGTGGTTCCGATTTTAAAACCAAATAAGCCTCAAGATATCCCTAACTCATATCGTCCCATATCATTAACTTGCTCTATGTGCAAGCTCATGGAAAAAATCCTCAACAAACGTTTGGTGTGGTTTATAGAGAGACATAAGTTACTAAGCGATATTCCTGATAGCTATCAATAGTATAACAAACCTCTTTAAATTGCCTATAAAATACTTGCTATATGCTGATGATCTGGTTATATATTTGACTACAAGTAACATACGTAACGGAGAAACAATAATACAGGACGCACTCAATAAAATAGATCAGTGGACCTCAGAATTAGGATTTCAGTTCTCAAGTGATAAAACCAAGTTTATAATCTTTAACAAATCGAAACCATTACAATGGTCGATAATATCAAATTTTTAGGAATGGTATTTGACTCCACTTTAAAATGGAATCTACATATAAATCAAATTATATCAACATGCAACAGCAGACTAAACCTCATAAAAATACTCGCTAATAAATCCTGGGGAAGTGATACCATATCCTTACTTAGACTATATCGAGCCACCATAGGAAATAAAATAGACTACGGCAGCATTTGCTATGAAACAGCAAGTAAGCATCTACTCAATAAGCTAGATGTTCTCCAAAACACAGCAATCAGACTTGCAATGGGGTTGCTAAAAACAAGCCCAGTTGAAAGTATACATGTATTGGCTAACGAAGCTCCATTAAGCCTCCGAAGACAGTACTTGACCCTATGCTATGCAGCAAAAATAGCAAGTACACCAGACAACCCAGCTTACAGTGTTATGTTTACAGGAAACTACAGACACTTACTTCAAAGCAGCTAACATATACCTATATCTGAAAGAGTCAAACGCACAAATTTCAACACAGATTACTTCCGAAAAGTTATCCCATGTTCAGCATACGCTCCACCTTGGACAGTACCTATACCACACACTGATATGACCCTCAAACACTACTCAAAAACGAAACAAACCATAGACTAATATATAACAAATACCGAACAATCATTGAATTGCATCAGAGATCCAAACTAATTTTCACGAATGCTTCAAAGTCATCAAGAGGGGTTGGCTACGCTACAATTTCTGATAACCAACAACTATCTTCTTCACTCCCACAGCATTGCAGCATTTACACTGGAGAACTAACAGCCATTAAAACAGCACTTAATTTCGCACAGACCGCATCGGATGCCAACTCTCTAATAATAACAGACTCAATGAGTGCACTGGAAGGCATAAGACAGTTTTATCCGCGGAACTGCATTCTCAAGGAAATCAAGGAAATTCTACACCAGCTGAGCAACTTGGGTGAAAATATCAAGTTTCGATGGGTGCCATCACATACTGGAATACCGGGTAACGAAAAGGCCGACAGAGCAGCATCAATGGCAGCGAGCACATCAAACAGGACAACGAACCTTTTACCATACGAAGATGTACAGAATATAATAACACATCATATTACCAACCTCTGGCAAGAACAGTGGGACAGCAATTTCAGTAAGTTACATGAAACTGTTCCTGATGTCACGACTCGGTTAACTCTCCCTCCGAACAGAAGAGAGCAAACAATTCTGTCACGACTTCGGATAGGTCACACCCTAACTACACACAAGTACATCTTTGAGAAGAACGAAACCCCAATGTGTCCATCCTGCAACGAACACCTCAAAGTAGCTCATATTCTCATAGAATACACGTCCTATCAAGATGCAAGAAAATCCAACCACCTATCCAGTAATATCAGAGATGTACTCCTACTCCAAACCGGAAAAGTCCTGAAATTCATCAAAGACATTAATTACTACTTTAAGATTTAGTTGAAATGACCACTAATATTCACATGTGTTAAATTGTGCCGTCTACGCCGCAAATAACCCTGCGTGGTTGATGCGGTCTTCTTGTCAAATAAAAAAATAAAAAAAAGTATTATTTTGTTTTGGCAACACAATTCATTTCAATACAATATTGAACAAAAACACTCCAACAATCAATTTTTCCATCCTTGAGAAATATCTTCGCATGGTGAAACATTTTCTCATTCTCTCAACTTCGTAATCGATAAGTTATTGTATACAACATCTTGTAGAGAAATCATATATCGTATTATTTTTATTCCTTTGGTGAAGGGCACCACAGCCTTGTCTGATTATATCACGGTTATACAAATACGCTTAGTACGGACATGCAAGATTCTCAAAAGAAAATCCAAACTGGTCCTATTAATATGCAATGTTATTGCCTATTGAATTTGAATGATTTTGATTTTTTTTGCTAAACTTTTGAAAACTGTATTTGTATTTTAAATTATCCTATAAGGCTATAGTTTTGACATTATGATGAAGGCACAGCAGTACAGGTCAAAAGTAAATGGTGATAACTTCATGGATACCCTGTACAAGTGGATATCTGAGTACCGACATGAAAAAAATCGGGAGTGTAACAATCGTGACCACGCCAAATATGTGATCATTCATACTTTATTAGCCCAGATAACACTATATATAGCGACTTTTGATAGTATCGCACAAGTACCTGAAAGACCAAAAGAATATACGGCGCCAACGGACCATAGACGCTTACTGCGCTGACTGAACAAATGTTAACCATTCTGCGGTTTTGCTGACATAAAATGCAGTGTTACCAGCTAATCTAAAAATGCTTGGGTATTCGCGAATTTGTCTAAAGCCATGACATCTACTGGGATGCCATACAAATACAAGCTTAAAAAAAATCATCTCAAAAAAAATAATGTTTGAAAAAATACTGTTTTTTGACATATCAGTAGATTATCCAATCTACATATTTCATAAACGAAAGTCAGCTTCCATATTTTTTGGTTTTCCTATGTTAGATGAAATGTAGCATTGTGACTACAAGAAATAAAATAGTGGAATATCCATATAATTACTTGTCCGTGTATTCTGTCACATAGACGGTACGTCAAGTCACTAGGCAACTAACTGTCTAGAACCCTAAAACCTTAGAGGGGCGCAGCAGGCGCATCCTCACCAGGTCGAACTTCCAACAATCGTCGTTGTTTTGGAGAACCTCGGCGTTGTGGAATAGATATGTATGCCCTCACAGTGCTTCTAGAGCGCGATAGGCTTTCTGCCTTTGTGTAAGGTTATCTATAAGAAAAATCCTAATGATGAGGCAGTACATAATGCGGTGGGTATGAATAATACAATGTTTACTCCCATATACTGGCTTCCAAATATGTGACAGGTAATTTTTGTAATAAATGCGTTGATTTTAAATTTATATAGGGTATTCCGTTTGGTTTAGAAGCAATTTTGAATAGAGACATCAAAATAATTGTAGCTAGTGCATGAATCATGAATAATCAATGCACAAACGTTACTGATGGCTGGGAAGATTTTAAGGTTCCGAATTCCAACGATATATCCACAGTTGAGAGTTGAAGGTTATCGGTTTGATGGCAGTTAATTACAAATAGCAGATTGTCATTGAATTCCTTTATATTGAGTATTGGTTCCGGAATTTGGTTGTCGTAAAATGTTCTTTGAAAGTTCTCGAATGCATAGAAGGCTGCATTATTTAGCTTTTTCTCGAAATCCCAGTTCCATCTCTCATATGGGTATACCTGGCCATCTTCAATCGAATTGACTTCATGTCGGCATGAATAAACTTAGTAATGTCCATCGAACGATTCTCTACAGCACCAGAGTCATAAAATCTAATAATAACCAACAGAGGCCTCTTTTTGGTTGTTAGAATCACCTAGACGTCTGATGATGTCGAACGTACTGATGGTAGTTCAAACAGGACCCAGGAACGGAATTTCACATTAATCCTTGAATTTATGGTTATTGTGCAAGCGATGCATGATCTTGTGACGGTGCTCCAGAACAGTATGGTATTTTGAACATTTTTGAACATTCAACCTTCAATATCACTAATTTGGCTTCATATTCACCTACAAAACAGTCTTTAAAACACCTTGTAATAACTAATAAAAGCCATTGTTCAATGTTCAGAATTCCTTTTTTGTAGTCCTTTGCGAATTCCATTATATGTTTCTACCACTAAAAACTTGAATGTATTGCATTCCATATGGCTGTGTTCCCTGCATTCAATCCCCAACCTGTGTATGTAAAAGTGTAGGTGTAGCACTTTTAGCATGTGTACCATGCTTTTCATCGTTGAAGTTATTCCGTACAACGACAACTTTTTCACCATCCATTTGTAGAGAAATTTCATCGAACAAGGACAGAGCGTTATTCGATAAGAGGTAGCAGGACTTCGTTTCATCACCTGGTGTAAATGTTCCTTCAATGAAAGTATAACATATGAATAATACCAAATTTCTTGAAATATGGAGAACCATATGGTTTGTATGTGTATTCATGAAGACTGGCCAAGGAATGGTCCATGGTGGGTACCTCAATAACGTCCAGCTTCGCATTTAATGTTTGCAGAGCCATGTCGTCTGATAATGCTAAGCCCTATAGACTCTGGGAATATACGATTCTGTGGGGAAGGGTTTGACGTTGTGTCTCTGGTAGCAGATGAACGACGAATAATACCATCCCTACGACTGCTTTGCATTGTATGCTTAGTTGTTGATAGCCGCCTAAATTGTATTGAAACCCCATCTTGCTGAAGTACCGGACTCTAGTTCAGCGATGATTTTTTCACTACGGAAGTTGATCGAATTTCCCTTGTCATCCAAAATTTTGGGTATGATGTCGATATACTGACGTCCGCTAGGCATTACGTGCATATGTATATATTCAATCCTGACTCGAGGTCTATGTCAAATCGATATAGAGTTTGCATTTCATTGCCATTGTGGTAGGCGCCTGATATCAGCCCACAGTTGATTCTTATTATTATATAACTATCGTTATATTCATTGGTAAAGCTGATACATGTATTTTACTGCGTTCCAAAAGCATCGATTCAAATTCATGCAAATTTACAACTGAGGCAGGAGATAAGCATGTACCCAGGGAAGGTGTCCGAGCCCCTCCGCCTAGTAATTTCTGAAAATTTATTAATTTGTATATACACGGTACAGACAAATATTAGCAGTTTTGAGACTGTGGCCGCCCTCGGGAAGAGGGTACGTGTCTGGTAGGAGACGACAGATTAATGTCATATTGTAGGCTACGCTACAATTGAAAATGAAAAAGTTTGTTTTTTCTTCAATTCTTCGTTCACCACAATTCCTGAAAGAACTGTGTAAATATTGTATGTTATTGTCGGTATAATTACTACCCGGCCCGGTCAGCAGCTTTGTTGCTGTTGGTTTAAATACGTTCTTTGATCCACCGATCGATCAACTCACATACACTTATGGTACGTTTACCATTCAGATTCTCCAAATAATAGTTATTTAAGTACGTCTGATTCTACTTCTAATGTTATCTATTTTCATAATAAGCACATAATATTCATAATTTTTGACACCTAAAGTTGACTACTACTTAATACTTCCAAAATGCAGGTGATCATGGGTTTGAACAGTAAGATAGATGTAGCAACCTTCCTTATTATTTTGCTTCATGAATATTTCTTTAATAAAATAACTTGATGGCATTGTGCTTGAATGCGTTTTTTAACTCTAGGCAGATCACCCAATGTATATATATATATATTTCTTCGTATACGAAATAAAACATATTACGGAAATTTAATAACTATATTATTATATCATCTGTACACAAGAAATCCGCAACTATTTGTCAAAGGCTACATGAATATCTGCGCGAATTATATCAAATGATTCTCTTAATTATTGATTTTGTTCATCCAAACGTTTAATGAATCCAATAATATGTGTCATATATTATTCAATAAATATCATATTTAAGATTTGTATTGATTATTGTTCGCCCTTTATTTCCTAAGATGGTGAGAATTTGAGTTAACGCAAAAGTTACATTCTCATGAAGCACAACACATATCATACATGTTACACTATATACCATTTTATTTAACTGAATTTCCTTATTTGATTCTATTAGCGTCCGCACCAAAAGATATATTGACGTGTGGCCAGTTAACTTGATGCACCCTGGAGAAAGTGATGCCTTCGATACAACGTCGCTATTTATGCTCCAGTTGGCTTGCATCGTGAATATGGTGCCAGTGTGGAACCGATTAAAGCTGAGGCTGAGATTATGCGCAGCTGATCAGTCGCAATACCCTCTTGAGGTAGAAGCTCATCCTGTGCAGACTCCAACGACTTACAGGTAAATAACTAATGATATTTTGTTGCATTTCATCATTCTATTGATATTTCCGTTAAGGAATCCAATTGAAGTGATAGATCTAGTATTTATAATGCACTCGTTGCATAAATTTTAATTTGATGATCATTAGATAGTATACTATGAGTAATGCACACTGGATTTTTCCCCATATTCTTCGGTGCATTTAAGTAGAATAAAATCCACACAGGTAGTCGAAAAAAGCATCGCGATGACGCCACGGATCTATAAAAGCCCACACCAGTCAAAGTACTTGTTTTGGGCAATGTTGCTTGAGCACGCCGGTTCATTCTCACATTTTTTTACTATCCTGGTTAATTTTTCTAACATTTATCCCAAATTATGTGTCATAGATTGCCGAAAATAAACGTAAATAGAGCAAGATAATGTAATAAATACCATCCATACATACATTTTGACATGTTTTAGAAGTACGGATAAGCAACCATATATGGTTTTTATTAGCGATCAGGACAACTAAGATAAACTTTTAGCTTATGTACCAATACACTAAATTAGATGATTTTCTAGTAGTAGCCAGCCATTTTGTTTTCTGATACTTGATGTTGAAACAATAACTGGTTTTGTTGAATGCTTTGGAGTGTCGGTTCAGGGAAAGGCAAAGTCAAAGAGAGCTAAGAGAATCTCCTTGGATGATACCGCGCGGAATGTAGAGTTCTTCTGTTTGGATGTTGTGTTTGTGAAAATCAAAAAATGTCAGTGGAAGGGACATATTCCTTTGGTATCGTCAAATGGTCATACACTGACATAGACAACATCGATACCCTCATACGAACAAAACTCACTAAACACATAATGTTACACCCGTACTCATGCAAACAAAGGCTTACCGTGAGAAAGCAAGCCGGCTTTGGAAAAAAGTCCATAGAACTAAAGTTTTTCAATATTGTTTCTAAACTAACATTCCTACAATGACCCTCAGAATATCGTGATATAATATTTTCTATTTGTAACCAACGGGAAAGTGTCAGTTATGGTGGTAATATCCAACTCAAATCATCTTATAGCAATAAATTATGTAAATAAAAAATTGTGTAGTTTTCACACAGTTTCACAAATAATACTCTTTCTTTTAGTGACGCGTTTCGATTTTTATAAAAATTTTAATAAAAACCCAAACGCGCGATCTAACAGCTCTCGACTGCCGAAAAACTAAATAGATTTATGGAACAGCGCGAGGCTTTGCCTTTCCATAATTTTAACAAGTATATTGTAACGTTCTTAAACACTAATTTATTTCCACTGTAACAACAACAACTTATTCACTAATTTATATCAACGATTTCAAGTTCTTTACAATTAGACGTCTGATCACTGACTGACTGCTGTCACTGTTCGATCCTTGTATATATGCAGAAAACACCCATCTCGAATGTTCCATAACCAAATCTAGAACAATCTGACACATTCGAGATATCTGTTGACAGCTGCACACATGTTCTGGATGATTTACATACAGGGCGATCTTTTCTTGGCTGCTGGCCGCTGATCTCGTTGCACAGCCCCCTCCTTAGCGGCGTTCCTCCTGGAACGCAATCGGCTCACCATGGCTGTACCGGCAGCTAGCCCCATTCTGGCAACGAGACACTTTGTGGAAGTAGCACGGGACTGTCTTTTCTACCGGAGCTTGGTTGGCCCATGGGTTGAAACTACACACCAGGATCTCTATGTTTGCGTCCTTGAATATCACCTCCAGCATGTTTCTGACCATTCTCCAATCTAAACCAGTGCGACTGCAATTCAACTTGGGCATGGCCACCTTCTTGACGCCGTGTTTCAGGGCTTGGAGCTTCAAATCACATAGCGCCTTCCATAGGTCGTAGTAGGATGTTTTTTCGTACGGCCTGTTCTTCGTCACCAGGTAGAAGAGATGACGGTTGAAGTGCTTGATGACTAATGTCTTTCCCATTGTCGGTGCTTCAGCCTTCAATCGCTGGCGTTGACCAAACTTTTTCTGGAAGACTCCTGTAACGCCTCTTTGATCATCAAGACTTGCTGAGACGCTGTGTGCCAAGGAATATTCTATTGGAAGGCTGAACAGGTCCTGCTGCACAACTCTAGTAACATCAATTGTCGTTTTTGCACTGAAGTGGCTCCTGCAATTCAAGAATCCTGAGGGACAAGTGGCTAGGTGGATTGAAAGACTTCAAGAGTATGATTTTATTATTGAGCACCGGCCAGAAACCAGCCATAGGAATGCAGACGCGCTATCAAGAAGACCATGCCCTTCAGAGTGCTCGCATTGTAGCAAGATGGAAGAGAAAGAAATCAACGTGTGTCGAACTAGAGTAGTTAGCGACGAGTGGTCGCCATCTGGGCTTCGTCAAGATCAAGAAGGTGATCCAGATCTCAGAAAAATTCGGAAATGGAAAATGATTGTCCGGCGACCAGTTTGGCAAGATGTTGCAGCATTTTCGCAGAGGCTGTAGTCTTATTGGGCACAGTGGGACTCACTGACGTTGGAAAATGGACTGCTGCACAGAATTCTGGAGAATGATGATGGAAAAGAGAAGCGGAAACAGCTTGTCATTCCAAGAAGCAGAGTTTAGGAGATTTTTCGTCACTGCATGATGGCACATCGGGAGGTCACTTAGGAGTAAAGAAGACGCTGCAAAAGGTGCGTGAGCGTTTTTACTGGGTGAACGGCTCTGACGATGTGAAGTAATGGTGTCGCAAGTGTACTGTCTGTTCATCGAGTAATGGACCTGACCGGAAAAAGAAAGCCCCGATGAGACAGTATAACGTCGGAAGCCCCTCCGAACGGATCGCCATAGATAAAGCAGGACCTTTTCCAGAAACAGACCAAGGAAACAAGTACATCTTGGTGGCAATGGACTACTTTACTAAGTGGGTAGAGGCATATGCTATAAAGAACCAGGAAGCTGGAACTGTCGCCGACGTTTTAGCAAATGAACTCATCTGCCGATTTGAGGTACCACTAGAACTTCACTCCGATCAAGGGCGAAATTTCGAGAGCGAGCTGTTCCGGCAAGTATGCGAGAAATTGGGGATCCGGAAGACAAGGACAACGGCGTTACATCCACCGTCGGATGGAATGGTGGAGCGGATGAACAGAACCATTGGCAAGTATCTGTCGAAGGTTGTTTCCAGTCATCAAAGGGACTGGGATCACCATCTACCGTTCTTTCTGATGGCATACAGATCAGCGGTGAACGAGTCTACTGGGCAAACTCCGGCGAAGCTTTTGTTTGGTCGAGAAATCAGGCTGCACTGTGATTTAATATTTGGCTGTAGACCTGGAGAAGATGTAGCTGGAGAAGATTACGTCAGTAAGCTGAGGCAAAAGATGGACAACATCCACGAATTTGCGTGTTCCCATCTCCAATTAGCTAGCGACAAAATGAAGGAACGATACGACATCAACGCCAGCGAAGCAGGATACAAGGAAGGCGATTTCGTGTGGCTCCACAATCCGCAGAGAAAACGAGGATTCTCGCCTAAGCTACAACGACCTTGGGAAGGACCCTACATTGTCAAGAAAAAGATCAACGACGTTATCTATCGCATCTGCAAGTCTCCCTACGGAAACCCCAAGGTTGTCCATTTCAATAGACTGGCGCCCTATCAAGGAGACCATGACAATGACGGCCAGTACGTGAGACGAGCATAAGTCACGGACAGCGAGGTCTCTTTCCACGAATTCATGGCAATCTACGTAGGCAGCGCAAAAGCGACATTTGAGAGGCTCATGGAGAATCTACTGAGGGGCTTGTCCTGGAAAATATGTTTAGTGTACCTGGATGACATAATTGTAGTTAGTAGAACCTTCGAGGAGCACCTAAAGAACTTTGGAAATGTTTTTGGAAGACTTCATCGGGCAAACCTGATGCTCAACCCCAAGAAATGTCACTTGTTTCAGACAAAAGTGAACTACTTGGAACACGTAGTCAGTAGCGAAGGCGTTGCGATTGATCCTGAGAAGGTTCAGGCAGTTCAGCAGTGGCCGGTCCCAGAAGACAAGCATCAACTAAGAAGTTTCCTAGGACTGTGCACGTATTACCGCAGGTACGTGAAGATGTTCGGAGACATAGCGAAACCACTTACTCGTCTTACCGAAGAAGCACGTCCATTTTGTTGGGACAAAGACTGCCAATCTGCTTTCGAAGCCCTGAAAAGTAAATTAACCACGACTCCTGTTTTGGTATATCCGCTTCCGGATGGACAGTTTGTTCTCGACACAGATGCGAGCAACGTTGGCATTGGAGCGGTGTTGTCTCAAGAGCAAGGCGGACAAGAACGAGTACTTGGATATTTAGCAAAGTTCTCTTCAAGCCGGAGAAAAACTACTGTGTCACCAGAAGGGAGCTTCTTGCGGTTGTGAAAGCTGTGGAGCACTTTCACAAGTATCTATATTGTAGAAAGTTCCTGCTGAGAACAGATCATGCAGCACTGAAGTGGCTCCTGCAATTCAAGAATCCTGAGGGACAAGTGGCTAGGTGGATTGAAAGACTTCAAGAGTATGATTTTATTATTGAGCACCGGCCAGGAACCAGCCATAGGAATGCAGACGCGCTATCAAGAAGACCATGCCCATCAGAGTGCTCGCATTCTAGCAAGATGGAAGAGAAAGGTAATACTGGGTATGGATATCATGAACAAGCAGGGTGTCCAGATTGACTTCGAGAACCGTACTCAAGGTTGGACCTGAAGAACTATTTCTGCATCCTTCGAAAGAAACAGCGACCCAAGTGCTGTTGGCAGAAGAGACTGTATTGCCAGCGAGGAGAGAAGTCATCGTGAAGGCTCGGCTGCAAGGTGACATCGAAAACGGGGCTCCCTTGATCGTGGAACCCTGGAACCACGATGAAGAGGTCGCCCGTGGCATCCTGGTAGGAAAAGTGCTGGTGACTTCGAAAACGGGGCTCCCTTGATCGTGGAACCCTGGAACCACGATGAAGAGGTCGCCCGTGGCATCCTGGTAGGAAAAGTGCTGGTGACTTCTAAACAAGAGGTACCTGTTCGTCTGCTCAACATCAATGAATACCCCATCACTATCAGCAAGGGCACAATGGTGCTGTGCTGTTCTGCTATATCGATAGTTCGACAGATGTCTGGAAAGGAAGAAAATGACAAGCTGGAGCAACTGCTGTCTTCGTCATGCCAATCGCTCACTGCGTCACAAAAGAAAAAGGCTAAGGAGTTGATCAAACGATATAGCTCCATATTCATGTCGAAAGGTGGGAAGACTGGAAGAACAAGTGTCGTGAAGCATAAGATCGACACTGGAAATGTCAAGCCGATTCGACAGCCACCAAGGAGGTTACCACTAGCTAAAAGAGAATTAGCTGAAGATATGGTCCAAGAGTTGGAAAGGGATGGAGTGATAGTGCCGTCGTGTAGTCCATGGGCGTCTTCAGTGGTACTGGTGAAGAAGAAAGATGGATCTGCGAGATTCTGTGTGGACTTTCGACAGTTGAATAATGTTACGAAAAAAGATAGCTATCCCTTGCCCCGTATCGATGACACTTTGGACACTTTGGCTGGAGCGAAGTTATTTTCCACTTTGGATTTGAAGAGTGGCTACTGGCAGATAGAAATGGATCCCGCGGATAAGGAGAAAACTGCATTTATTATTGGGACTGGACTGTGGCAGTTTACAGTGATACCTTTTGGACTATGTAACGCTCCTGCTACATTTGAGAGGCTCATGGAGAATGTGCTTGGCCATACCTCATATCTAATCGCCTGACCAGCTGCTCGTAGCTTTTTGAGTCTTCTGCGGGTAGGGTCTGGATAATGTCCATTGCGTCTCCACGGAGAGCAACTGTCAATGCCACTGCTTTCTCTTTGGAAGACCAGCCATTCGCTTCAGCAGCCGCTTCAAATTGCTTCAGATAATTAGTCCACGATGTCTTGCCATCAAATGTCGACGGTTTCACGTGCGAAGCGAGCTTAGCTGGATGCGGTTCCTCCAAGCTGACTCCCGTAATGGTGTTATCCCCCTCCGCCTGAAGGATATCTCTGATTGGTGCGCCAAATTTACATTCTAGTTGTCTTATCTTCGCTTGGATCTCATCTATAGAGTCTTTTACTTTTATCTCTACCTAGTCTAACTTTTCTTTCAAGGCAGCTTGCTCATTGTTCAAAGCACTTGTTATTTCTTCAAAGCGTTCTGTTAGTTGCCCTGTACATACCTTTAGTTCATCTTTTAACTGGCTCTGTTGTACCTCCAATTGTGCGGCTAGTTTGCCTTCCAGCTGGTCCTGTTGTGCCTTCAGTTCATCTTTCAACTCATCCCGTTGTACCTTCATTTCATCTTTTAACTGGTTCTGTTGTACCTCTAGTTTTGCGGCTATCTTTCCTTCCAACTGGTCCAAAGGCGTTTCAAAGGAATAGCTCTATGGGTCCTCGCCATACTCGAGAAGGTACTCACGTAGCCGACTCACTAGCACTGCCTTCACACCACTGGTTTCCAAGTCTCTTTCCTCCAACTCGCGTTTCAGGTCCGCCACTTTCAATTCACACAGTCTTTTCGCCATTATCCGAACTTCTGACACCACTTGTAACGTTCTTAAACACTAATTTATTTCCACTGTAACAACAACTTATTCACTAATTTATATCAACGATTTCAAGTTCTTCACAATTAGACGTCTGATCACTGACTGACTGCTGTCACTGTTCGATCCTTGTATATATGCAGAAAACTCCCATCTCGAATGTTCCATAACCAAATCTAGAACAATCTGATACATTCGAGATGTCTGTTGGCAGCTGCACACATGTTCTGGACGATTTACATACAAGGCGATCTTTTCTTGGCTGCTGGCCGCTTATCTCGTTGCAATATGTTTCAGTATTTTTGACCACTTTTCTCGTTTTCATTTCCCGTCAAAACAAATCTCCTTCAGTAATTCCACCGGATAAAGCAGTTCATAATATCCGAGGCGTCGCTTCCCGACCGCTTCTATGGTGTTCTTTGCCTTCACTCCTCGACCTTGTTTCCTACCCGTAATCCGGAGGGGAAGTGTGAAGAATTCCAAGAGAACAGATCGCTTCTAAATACTATCTAACCTCCTCATCGAACAATTTTTTGAAGGAAGTAATTTGGTTGATATTCTACAAAAGAACTAAAAAGGTCTTATATATTTTTCTCCTACAATCAAAGGTAACATACTTGAGGTAGAAAATGTACACAAGATTAAAAATGAATATATTCTAAATGTCGTGCTTTTTTATTGCGTAAAATTTCAAAAAAATACTCCGATCTGGGTCAGTTTTTGGTTTAATTTCGAAAATACCTGTCAGCATTTTATTCGAAAAAAATAGAGATTTCCAACTATATTGATGGTCAATAAAAGTCCACAGTTATTCAAGATAATTTTGATATTGATGGAAACTGAGCATATATTGGAGTAAGGTTTGAAAATTATTACTAGGATCAACTTTGTATCGGATAATTTGAAGGATTAACATTTCCTCAAATCTGAGCCTCTATCAAAAATTTTGGACAATGACCAGGAATCTCGAATATACCTACACTCGTGTTTGACGATTTTTATATATTTTTAAAATTACTCTCCCGCAACAGAATATATTTTCAGCTTTAGATTTTCCGTATTTGCCCCAATGAGAACGTACTATGAAAATTTCATTATGATCAAATTTTCTTCCAACTTATAGAAAAGTTTTTTTTTGTGATGAAACATCCATAAAACGTAAAACATAAATATAAATTCGAGTTTCTCTGCGATTACTATACTTCGCACTTTTCACTTATTGGCCTTGTCGTCGCGTCAGAAGTAAAAATAGTTTGTTTAGTGTTGATTTTCAAAAAATAATTTCTGTATAATATATATTTGAGTATAAATGGGAGCAGTGAGACCGATTAAAACTCAAACTTAAGATGAAGAAATGTATAGTAAGTTTAAGAGTAATAGTGTATACTTACACTTTCAAAACATAGAAAGTAGTGTATTCCTCAGGTAATAAAGTATCTATCATAATCTGCTACTATGCACAATCACTGGATTGCCCCAAAGATGAGGATGATAGCTCATCTGTATATGGCGATCTGTTGATTGGGGAGCAATGTGCATAATTGCTAACCAACTGATGGCACAAAATTGTAAAAATATAATAATATTTTAATATCAAAGTATTGATCCCTTGAGATAGCATACTCATGTCACTGTTACTGTGGCCAAGTTGTATTTAGTTTCATTTTGAATTGATTGAACAAAGAATTCTTCACACTTAATTTTGCATCGAATTTAATTTTTTCAGAGACAAACTGACGGATATGCTGACCAGACTGAGGATTGATGCGCAACTAGCTTCCGTAGAACAATGGAAAAGAGTAGTGGAACAGAGAAGACAGCATAGTGATTGGGAAATGTATGCTAATAGGTAAGTATAACTATATTTATAATTTCAACACCAAGATTGTATGTAACTTCTGGAACGTAGTTTTTTAAATCATTCCTCATGTACTGTACGATTATGGCTGATTCAACCGACAATGTTAACTTAACATTGATCAAATAGTTGCAAACATTTCTTGTATATCCAGTAGTAACATTATATGTCAGCCCAAGCAACTTCTAGATGTCACATACGTGCACACAAAACATTTTTCCATGCGGATATCTCAGCATTAATGCGGTGATTCCATGATATATTTAGCGAGATGGTATTGTTATTTATCGAGATGGTATTGTGTGACTAAGATTTGATCAATGCTTTCTCCGCAGCCTCACTGGAATGTAAATTTTCATAAAATCCATTTAGAGGATAAA
This sequence comes from Bruchidius siliquastri, assembly GCA_949316355.1. Lineage (NCBI taxonomy): Eukaryota > Metazoa > Arthropoda > Insecta > Coleoptera > Chrysomelidae > Bruchidius > Bruchidius siliquastri. Next base: position 25,424,483 of record OX438529.1, read on the forward strand.
CCTACGCAGACTACAAAAGTTTTAGAGCAGACACTACAGATAATATGTTTTTTACAGAAACCCCTTATGCTGTAGGTTATGTACTCAATAAAGTGAAAGTGCTTGAACGTTACATATAGGTTACATTTATGCCCATTCCATACGATACGATATAATTGCAGTAATATAAGCAAATGATCAATTTAGGGTCATTGATGAGGTTCACACAAGACTTCACCAAACTAATATACGTTAACGAGAAAAAATATCATACGGCGAAGTTGTTCTCAAAGTTACCGCACACAAATTCCGTACTTTCACTTGATTTATTCGAAGAATTTGCATTTCATGATTGTTGCGTGGATTAACTATTTAGCCGCCATTCGAATTATATTCATATGTAGATAGTATTTTGCGTCAATATCATGTTCATATAACTGTAGCTATTCTTTTGTTAAATAATAATCTTTTCATTTTCATTTGATTGAGTTTATATTTATATTGAGTTTGTTTGTATTAATATTCAATCAGGTGGATTGTATGGCAGGAGTTTCTTATTTCATATATTATTGAATAATTTTTTCTTACTTCACGAAGCCGCACATTCAAAAAAGGTAGGGCTACATAACGTTACCTCCTGAGTGGTGCAAATATGATGTTAAACTAGAGTATTCAGTTTTCATAGCAAAGCTCAATAATAGGGGTATTATGGAGCTCAGCTATAATGGTATCATTATACTTCGGAAAGTACCAGGTCAATGCAATTGCCTTCATTTTGCTTTTAGGTGCAATAAGCAAACTTTCAAAAGAGCAGGTATGCCAGAAGAAGCACGAGTTCAGGGGTCAGGAGTTCGTTTGAATTCAGGAACTAAACTTCCCTATTTTTTGGGAAACTCAGAAAAGAAAACTATGTTTCTTAATCTCTTGGGTAGTGATGCAGAAATGTTGATAATCGATCGTTTGAATGTGATTAGTAATATAGAGATGAGCTCTAAACCCAGGCATTACTTCCTTGTAACCACGAAGAAGCTGACAATAGGTCAGTCTTATATGAAGCTATGAAGGGGCATTTTGAAATCCTCTTTCACGCCGGTATTAACGAGAGTATTTTTTTCATCTTAATACATGAAATATGTACCTCTCTAAGGCGCTACTTATTTACAAACAGTTCAAGGTCTAAAGTTCTTTGCCCTTATCGGATTTCTTGCAGGGTGTAACACTCCGCGTTCTTAGCAATTCAGAAGAAAAAACATTAGGAAGTATTTTTAAAGTGCCTGGAGTTTCTTCTGCTCTATAAAGGAATCGTTAGCATGCAAAGTATACAAAAGTTTGTGATTGCTATGTATGGTTCATGAGTATAATCAATTTGTTTGAATAAATCATACACATTTTGAACTATGATTTAATGTTAATTTTAGAGGACATGAATTTGCATCTCTCACACAATGCAATTACTTCTTGCTAGTAAAAAGCCTCCACTCAACTTCGTCTGTCTTAGTGAAGCTGTGCTGGGTCTCCATCATTTGAAATAGTCGGTTCAAGCTCAAACCTACCGGCAGGTTACCATTCCCATGCATTTGCTTCCCTCCCCGTCATAATGGAGATTCAAGTTGTTTGATCATGTGTGGCATTTGTGTGGCATACTTATACAATAATTACAAAACAATCAATTGTTACGAATGCAGACATCCTGCAAATACGAATTGTGGATATCAACACTGCCACCACCGCTTACAAAAGGAAACGCTTCGGAGGGGGTCACAGGGGACAAGGGATGAGAGGTTAACGGTCACAGGGTATAGCACTTACCTTGAGCCTTTCGACACGAAAAGAGACAATTTATCGTTTTTACATATTATGCATACGTAGATCTGCATTGTTATCTATATAGTTCGACAATAAATCCGTTTAATCAATTAAAACAGTTTGCTATAGTGAATGAGGAGCTATAGGCAACAAATGGTCCTTCGAGCCGAATATATTACCGAAGATCAGTGAAAATGTTGGTGAAAAACTATCGTATCAAACGGTTGTGAACGGTGAGGTGCCACCACAACTACAGCTAACACTACCGGAAAATCGGGATACTCCACCACAAAAGGGCAGGGAATAATTTTCCTATTTCCATTCTTTAAACGCACATATTCGGCGTTGTTTCAACCTAAAAGCATTTGAAGGTGATTTCAGGGATTTCTTTGAACGTAGCATATAAAACTAATCGTCAAAAATGACTACGAGGGAGGGTTCAGATGTGTGCTTCTAGTTCTAGACAACTAATTCTTGAAAGGAGACAAATCAAGGCATCTCTTACAAGATTTTTATCGTACCTAGATGAACACGGAAACAGTCAAGTAGTTGTACTCAAATGGCGATTAGAACACACTGAACTATTATTCAAGGAATTGCATAGAGTGCAATGGGTTTTGGAAATTCTAGAGCTGAAACATTTTGAAGAGCGTTTTTTCGATTCTGTTGCGAGAGCTCAACAATTAATAGGGCAAGCGGGATCAGATAATGAAGTCGAAACGAAACTCGCACAAATGTCCAACACACAATGGCGGCGGTAAAGGGTTTCCGGCGATCCATCTGATGAAGTTTAGTGGTCATTTTGATAAATGGCCACAGTTTAGAGACTTGTACCTCACATTAGTGCATAATAATAACGTGAGAAAGTTTCATTATTTGATAAGTTCTCTTGAAGGACAAGCAGCTAAAATCTTAGAGTCGATACAGGTCACAAGCGAAAATTACAAAATTGCGTGGGACATCGTGCAAAAACGGTACGAAAATAAGCAGCTTATTTTCAAAAAGCACGTGCATTGCTTGTTCGAGTTACCTACAGTTTCGAAAGGCAAATACACGTTACGAAATCTAATCGTTGGGTTTAACAAGACCTATCGTTCATTACAGTTACTTGGTGAGAGCGTAGACTCTTGGGATACACTCTTAATCTATTTAGTAACAACTAAAATAGACTCAAGATCACTCTTATGGGAAGAATCACTAATTCATATAAGAATTTCGAACCCAGCTTTGCCTCAATTGCTAGAATTTTCATCTGATCGATGTAAACTCTTTGTAACCACCGAACAATCTGATTACGAAAAAACTGCTACAAATAATCCATCAAATGGCAGCCACAACGCTACATTTTTGTATCTGTGTATTGATTGGTAACAGCATATTGTTGATGAAATGTTAATAAGTTTCGAAAGCAGGATCGAGTAGCACTATTATATTCAGTCAGTCATCGTCTGGCTACGTGATTCTTCACTGGCTCTAAGCTCATCTGTCCACGGCTACAGTGTAAACGGATTTTATTCCAGATACTACTACCTCATGTTCCGAAATAATATTAATTTATTTATCAAAATATCAATATGAATATTATCAGTTATGGTGGAACATAACATCTTTTAAATTTCTTATCGTCTTTTTGGTTTTTACCATCATTCCTCTCTGCTAAAAATCATCCTTACAATTAACTTCATTGCTATTCATGATATAGCACGGTCAATAAAATCGTTACCTGAAAATGATGCCATGAATAGGTTTGTAGCAATGAAATCATATTCTAAATTAATATCTATGCCAAAACCCTAAAAGTGTCTCTGTTTCATTCCGAAGAATAAAAAAAATTGATTACCTGTATCCAATTTTACAGAAAATTTGTCGAATATCTCCTATATACTAGTTTTTTTTACAAGACTATCAGGAAAAAGTACGTAACAGGTATTTACATATATGCAGTATTATGTAACTTTATTAAATTATTTATTTATTTATTTCACAAACATGGTCGCCTAACAGACCTACATCAACTGCAGATCCAATGACAAGGCAACTCAAAATGACAAAAAATGTATACAATATAAAGCTACAAGCTAAATCTCATAACCTAAGAAAAAAATATATTAACAGATTAATTTTGACCTACAGCTGTACTGAATTAATGAAATGATATAGATAAAAGAGAAAAAATAAAAAAAGGGAATAACTAGGACCTCCAATGTCACAATCAGGGTGAATTACCCCTATCCATAAAAATTTCTGAGTATTTTCAATAAATTTCTTTTGAATACGGTCAAGTTCGAGGAAATGATATCAATATCAGAGCGACAGATGATATGTAAGCATTCATACACCTGATTAAAGGCGAGTTAGCATAATAGTTGGTAGAATAAATAGGAACGTAAAATAGCAGCCCTGATCTAGTATATGGACGACTACAATTGAGCAGAAACTGGGAAATACAGTACTCAGAGTCAACTAAGTTATTGAAGACCTTATATACAAATAGTATGTCACTAAATTCTCTTCTAATGTGTAACTCATTTAGCTTATAAAAAGATAAGTTACTGTCATAGCTGTAATTGTAACGTGATCTGAAGAAGCGATAGTTTAATGTCTTAACTAGCTTGCGTTGTACAGATTCAATTTTATTTACATATTTATCATAATATGGATTCCAAATCGTACTGCAATAATCTAATATTGGTCTCACCAGTGTCGCGTATAATCTAATGACTGACCTGTCTTGTTTGGAATCTTTAGTGTTTCTTAAAACAAATCCCAGTGACTTCAACGCCTTTCTTGTGATATGCTCTATGTGTGGTTCAAATGTCAATTGACTATCTAGAATCGCCCAAATCTTTCACTTGTTGACATACAGGAATGATACAATTATTAATGTGCAGCTGCTTAAATGGAGGCTCCTTTAGATGGGAGAAAAGAATCTGGTGACATTTTGTTACATTTATTGTCAGCTTATTCACAATGCAGTAATCATAAAATCTATTCAAATCCTGTTCAAAGCTGATGTAATCATTTATATGAGAAATTCTACAATATAGTTTTAAATCGTCAGCATACAGAAGAAAATTAGAACTGTTTTTCACAGCTTCCAACATCAGATATGAAGATACTGAACAATAGAGGACCTAAATGTGAGCCCTGAGGAACACCAGATGTTACTATTGTTGTTACAGATTTTATACCGTTTAAGGCAACAAATTGTTTTCTATCTGAAACATACGACTTAAGAAGCTTCAACAGCTTGCCTTGCACACCAAACAACTCCAGCTTTGCGATTAAAGTGGGGTAATGCACTCTATCGAAAGCCTTTGAGAAATCAGTGTACACTGCACACACGGAGATACAATCCTCCATTGAAGCTAAGATATATTGCACAAAAGGAAACAAGTTACTCAAAACTGATCGATTCTTATAAAATCCATGCTGGTGTATTGTGATATAATTTTTCGTTTGAAAGAATAGTTCCTGTGTCACAATTGATTCGAATAGTTTACCTAACTGATCCAGAAGGGAAATAGCCCTATAGTTGACAACATTAGCCTTATCACCCGATTTGAATACAGGTATAACCTGAGCAACCTTCCAAATGTCAGGATGTTGACCGGTAACTAAAATTTCGTTATATAATATAAACAAGGGTTCTATAAGACACTGTTTACATTTTTTAATAAAAATTGCAGGAATTCCATCTGAACCTGACCCTTTTTTAATATTAAGTTTGTCAATAGCATCACTGATTTGTATTCGGGAGATGTAGCTAATATCAAATGAAGGCGCTTCTAAGGCGGTAGAGGAAATTAATGAGGGCGACTGGTCGGAAATAAAAACACTACCAAAGTAGTCTGAAAAAGCATTACATACTTCTTGAGTTCCAGAGCATGTAGTATTGTTGTAATTCATTTGAGATGGAATAGTTTTATGTTATTTTTTATCACACACGTATGACCAAAAAGTGGTGGGATCATCATTGATCTTTCCTTCAATATTACTTATATAGTGTTTATAATCCAGTTCTATCATGACTTTAACCTTTTTTTCTGAAATAGGAAAACTGAATATAGTCACTCATGTTATCACTTCTCTTCCATTTCTTATGCCTTACTCTTAATTTTTAATAGCCGACACGTATCGCGGGAAAACATTTGGGAATTAACTCATATAATACAGTATATAGTTTATCAACATGTTGATTGACACCCTCTGTTGAACTGAATATATTCTGCCACTGAAAATTGATCAGGATAGTATTAATAGCATCATAGTTGGCATTATAAAATATTTTTTTAATGAACGTTTCGCGTGGAATTAGGTCCTCTATAGTAACGTTGATATCTACCTCTATGGCTCTATGATGCAGATCCTCAGTTACAAATGGCACTGAGGAAGGTATAACCTTAATTCCTGTATGATTAGACAATACTAGATCTAAAACCTTTCCGTTGCAGTTCTGAACGTCACAGTATTGGTTAATGTTAGTTAAAGACATATACTGTAAGATATTTTCACACTGAGGTTCTGAGCCACTTGTTGCTACCAAAACATTTACATCAGGTAATGCTCTTTTCCATGACAAATTTGGAATGTTAAAGTCTCCAACTATTACAAAAATATGACCCGGGTTGGCGTTAATAATATTCTCAACTTTGTCGTGATATAAACTTAAAGTATTAGAACTAACACCTGGGGGAACGTACACACAACATAGGAATACCTTTCTAGTTCCGTTGATTATAAGCAACGCCCATACGTCTTCTCAGGCTCTGAGAACTAACGGAATTACTAACACCAATTAAAACACCTCCACCATCTTTACATAAATATTTCCCATTTTATCATAATGCATTAAATAGACTAAAAACATTGATCACATGCTATTGGCAGAAGATGAAACGTGCTGCAATGTTCATAAGGTGTCAATTTTCAAGAAAAAAATCCTTTGAATGTTGGACAGATTGTTTGAAGGCATTCCACAAATAGCTCATTTGATTGGTCAATCCATTGCCATAATTTCTGCTATTATAAATCCACTCATAAATAATTCAAAATTATTTAACGTTGTAAACTTCAAAAGTCTGAACCCATACGGAAGCTTAGGAATAACGAAGGCTAGAAAAAATATTATTAATAAGTACAGGGATGGCAAACAACTGCATGGAATACTAACGTGTAAACTCTCAGCGCTATGATTTCCTCCATACCGTTATTGTTATTTACATATTGTGTGCTCCATGTAGTTTGTGGTGCCACTGAGAAAATCAACACATCATTATTATTTCGCAACTTCCAACTGGAACCGCTGGCAATGAACTTAGATGAATGATCCATACCTCCAACCTCTATTCCAAGCTATTGCAAATAAAGTTCTATGTTCTAAATTCCATAAAATGTATGTTTAAACTGTTAATCAATATCTGTCAAGGCGGTCAGTTTTCACTCTGAGCTATAATATTTTGTCTAATATCATTAATATAAACTATGTTTAAAAGTTTCTACGATTTCACTTTTATTAATTTACTGATATTTTTGAGGTTTGGGGTAACTATGTAGACAGCATACAAACTAACTTAAATTAATCTCTTGCACTCCAATTTCGATGATAATCTCTTTTGTAATGTCATTTTAACCACCTCGCGACCTTCTTATCAAATTTCTCATTTTTGCTAATTGCTAATCACTTGATTTTTAAATAACAATAATTATTCAATAGGTGATTCCTACTAAAGCTATATTCTTATAGTAATGCGACTTTCAACTATATTGTGTGCTCTGTTTCATTGCAAATATTTTTAAGACATAATATATTCTAATTCCCGATAAAGGAAACTCTGGCAAATGAGGTTTACCTATTTATTTTGTTTATGAAATGTCACTTTTTACTCTCATAATATCGTTTACCCATCCGAACCAGTTTTCTATAGAATAAGCGATCAGTTCGGGTAAAATAAAATCATACATCTCATGTTTATTAGCCAATATCATACAACTTCACATGAATTTCCAATTATTGACATGTAATACGGGGACATTTTTGTAAATATAAAATGAAACCATATTTTACAAAACATTTTTTCACATCTAATAACTCTTTGCAACAGAATTAAGAAGTCCTAGGAACTGTCAAAAATTTAAAACTACAAGATCATTGCTCTCAAGCGCAGTTCAGATATTTAAAGAATTAATAGGTCAAGTTAATTTTAATTGATACCACAAAAAACAGTACATGATTCTGAAATATTTGTTAATCTGTGTCAAATACAAAAATAATATAATGTTGAAATCCATGTCAATTTTAATTATTTCACTTAATGACAGCACACAAATAAAATTTTGTGGATAAAAAAGGGTCGTGACTGTAATAATCTGTTGCAACGACTTATTAAAAGATCAGACACATTTTGTCCAGGTCTCCAAAGTTCCCATTATGAGGTGCATCAAAGATTCCATTTCATGTTGAGAGTTATCTTACTTTTGTTATTCTCATCTGGGTTGAACATCAATTAAAAAAGCTGACAAATGTTGCGTGAATCCCCTTTATATTTTCTCTTGGAACATCACGTTATTGAAGATATGTGGGGCATTTTAAGGGGAATAATTTCTTAAGCGTAATTTCAAGTTCAATGGGAATACTTTCACCATAGACATTTCTACTAGATGTTTTATCTAAATTTTCGATTCAGTCGTTCAAATGTTTGGTAGTGGTTGTATAGTGTAGACTTTTAGCTACAATACCGGAAATCTGCGGTAAAAAAGGTAAAACATTTCTTGGACCTCAGGCAACGCCAAGCTCAGTGGAATGAAATATATGTTACAATACTACAGGTGCAGGAATAATCCTAAACCACTTGATAACACTTTTGTTTAGCACGAAATATACGAGACTTCCATTATTTGTGCCAGTAGCATGTTACTTCCCAAGGACCAACCGCAATGTACCAAAAGTCAATCGTGATTCTGTCTATATCTGCCCCTGTGTCACCAACCTCATACTCATGATAAATCTGTCCATTTGCAAAATTCCGTTGCACCCTGCTGATTCCCCATTTTTTACAAGTAATTACCAATGTTTCACTTGATATATTTATGTGTATCAAAGTGAAAACTACGTCACTTGTAAAATGCCATATGTTTTGCATGATTTCACAACACGTCCTTAATACACACACACACAACACAAATATGCTTATTCATAGGTACCTGCTCCTTATATTGAGAGCTACCTTTAACGTGCTCGTGTTATCCTAAGTTGTTTCTATTTTTTCCGTAAAATTTAGTCCGAAATTCCAATCCCAATTATCGCTCGTTCCCATAGGCTTATACCTCTGCACTTACGATGATCATTTCTAATGTGATTTTTTGTCTTTTTTGCAGCATTAATTCAATGATACTACAGCAATCTGAGGAAACAGCCGTTACCTTCATCTACCTACCAGCACCGCCATTTGAAGGAAAAGAAGCTTACTATGAGTTTTTTGAAATTATCACAAAAAATATTCCACCGACAATTCTAGTTCATGGTATCAATACAGTTATCTCTACTACCATATGATATTTTTTTAAATCGATTTTACGACCATTGACTCATTATAAAATTTTAAATAATTTCAGTTGAGGAGTATCATAGAGATGAAATGGAATTTATAAAGGTTGTGTCAATTATAATATGACAGCACCAAGGTCGTAGCTATGGATTATGGAGCTCAAGGCAAATTTTGTAATTTGCGCCCATTCACCCCTCTGAAAATAACTAAAATCTTCCTAATGAAATAATTTCCTGCCTTCACAGCCCAGGATTTTGCGCCCTATGCCACCTGCACCCCTGACGCGGGCCCGGTTGCTCTGCCCTATCCTAGCAAGACTACTTAATGGCACAAACGAAAAATTGCTTCATCGCACGTGTTTCAGTTATTCATTAAAACTACGTAAAACCACTGATCGGTTGAAGCAGGCGCGATGCAGCAGAGGCCTTATCTTCAAAATTACAAATTATATTGGAATGATATAATATTGTAAAAAATTCTATTTCTAATTTCTAAAATTGATGTCAATTTAACCTTATTAATTTCCCTGTAGATCATTAACTTCATTTCTTCATAACGGTCACATTATTTTTGACCCTGGAAATGATGGAATTAATTCTATGTCAAAATCTGCCACTCCCAAGATGGACTTTCCATAGTTATCTCAAAATAACAAAAAATAAACTTTATAAACAGCCTAATCCAAATGATCAAATATTTGAAGTATGTGATTGTTATATAATGTATCTTAATGTATCTTGTAATGCTTTGGATGTAAATAAAATATTTTATCCAGTTTTTCTATTGAGTGTGTTTTCAAGTCGCCCACCTCTTAAGCAATATATAGTTCCTTTAATTACATGCATCATATGCTTATTACGGGCTATACGACTGATATTTAAAATCATCTGCTCTTCTGTTTCCGCTTACTGGAAATATTTATTTTTATTTATTCACAAGTTTGTGGTGCTAACAGCTGAGCCAACACGCACCCTCAATTTATTACATATTATCGAGTGAATAAGTCTAATGTGCTATATAAAGTGATAGATGAATAATATACATCAAATAAAATATATCAAGTAACAAACAATGTCCAATAAGATACGATGAATATAAATAAGATACCTTAAAAATATAAATCAGATTATTCACTATGAAATAGAAAGTAGTTTTTTGTTAAGCGCTTGAAAAGTGTCATATTCGTGCAAAACATATCTGTCTCACCAAAGCGATTGCAAGATTTTTGAGACCTTATCGTCGGAGAATTTAAACCTAGATTAGTGCGACGATATGGTGGTTTAAAAATGCTGTAGTGTCTATAGAACCTATCCAGTATATTAAATTGAATCTTAGACAGTAGGAGATCACAATCATGAAGGTTATTCAGAAGCTTATATATGAAAAACATATCGGACGCTGTTCTTCTGTTGCTCAATATTATATTAAATTTTTTCATTATTGGTCCATAATTACTGTCTACAAATATGAAGTGATAGCAAACTATTTAAACTCTCATACCAGCAAGGCGTGCTCCCTACTGCATGGGAGATCGGATTGCAACCGATACCTAAGAAGGGCAGAAGAGATATACATAGCAACTATAGACTTATGAATCTGCTCTGCATCATGTCCAAGCATAGATCTACGGGAGGTCTTCTGGCCTACGTCACCCATATGTGGATCATAGCAACTGAGCTTCATCAGGAGCGTCAAGTCATCGTGTTCGATATATCAAAAGCTTTCGACATATCAAAAGCTTTCGACATATCAAAAGCTTTCGACATAACTGAAGCTTTCGACATATTTCTGATTGAGCTAGAGTTAAGTTTTGTTTTCAGAATTTTTATAAGACGGTTGTTGAATTTGTTTTTCAGTTGTTCTTTGATTTGAGTATGGTTAATATTTGTTTTTTTGATAAAAGCCTAGATATTTGTACGTTTCGTCCTGGTCCATGTCGGCAAACGTTGCCCCATTTACAGTTTCCTTTTTGAGATGGTTCTCCCATTGATCTTTATTGATGTGGATTGCACTTTAAATTTGCTCATCCTGAACTCCATTTTGATGTCCGACGTACCAGCCTCTGTTACTCTGAGTAGCCATTTTAGTTGTATCTCAGTGTCTGCACATAGTTTTATATCATCCATGTAGAGGAGATGATTGATTTTGTGTTGGATCGTATTCTGATACTTGATGTTGAAACCATAACTTGTATTGCTGAGTGCGTTGGAGAGTGGGTTCAGGCAACCGCAAATCAACAGGGAGCTAAGAGAATATCCTTGGAAGATACCGCTCCTTATGTGGAGCTCTCCTGTTCCGATGTGCTCAGTCTCTGTTTTAAGATGAATATTGGTTCGCCATGTTTGCATGATTTGCATTAGGAACCGCCTGATGCCTGGGTTGATCTTATAGATTTCTAGAACTTTTATCAACCAGCTATGGGGTACAGACCAAATGCTTTTTTATAGTCTATGTAACAGGTGTGAAGATTTCTGTGTTCTTTTCTGGAAATATCGTTTCCTTTGTTTGGTGGCATTTTCTGCAGTTTTCATTTGTTATGGAGGGGTCTTTCATTATATACTTCTTGTAGTTTCGGGTCGCAATCACTTGATCTTGGATAGCAAGCATGAAGCCCTCTATTGCGGGGAAAAGTTGGCCATCCGGCAGCCAAGTGTCTTGGGTCACCTGATAACGATGTTTTCCATGGAGTGTTTTCTGTGACCAGGTATCCAACTTTTCTTGGTGTGATTGTGCATGATTCTGTGTGTCTGCTGAGTGGTTTGGATGTGATAGGGCAAGAGGTGTGTAGTTCTTGTCTGCTTTCACCATCCCTCTATGTAAGTTGGTTTGTTTTCTTTGGAAGAAATGTCTGAGTGTTTGTATTTGTTTTGCGTGAAGTCCTTGTATGTCTGTTATTCCCCTGCTTCCTTGATTTCTGTCTACGGTAAGTCTTTCTTTGCATTAGTTTGGGTGTAACATTCTATGTTTTGTGAGTTCTGTTCGGATGATGGTATGGATGCTGTTTATGTCAGTGTGGGACCACTTGATGATGCCAAAGGAGTACGTGAGGTCCGGTATTTTTGTTTTCAGAATTTTTATAAGACGGTTGTTGAATTCATTTTTCTGTTGTTCTTTGATTTGAATATGGTTGATACTTGTGTTTTTATAAAAGCCCAGATACTTGTACTTTCCGTCCTGGTCCATGTCGGTAAACGTTGCTCCATTACAGTTTCCTCTTTGGGATGGTTCTTCCATCGTCCTTTATTGATGTGGACCACTTTACATTTGCTCATCCCAAACTCCATTTTGATGTCCGACATACAAGCCTCTGTTACTCTGAGTAGCCCTTCTAGTTGCATTTCATTGACTGCGTATAGTTTTATATTATCCATGTAAAGGAGATGATTTTGTGTTGGATCGTATTCTGATACTTTATGTTGAAACCATAACTTGTATTGCTGAGTGCGTTGGAGAGTGGGTTCAGGCAAAGGCAAAACCAAAGGGAGCTAGGAGAATATCCTTGGAAGAGACCGCTCTGTATGTGGAGCTCTTCTGTTTGGATGAGCCCAGTCTCTGTTTTAAGATGAATATTGGTTCGCCACGTTTGCATGGTTTGCATTAGGAGCCGCCTGATGCCTGGGTTGATCTTATAGATTTCTAGAACTTTTATCAGCCAGCTATGGGGTACAGAGTCAAATGCTTTTTTATAGTCTATGCAAAAGGTGTGAAGACATTTCTGTTCTTTTCTGGTCTGTTCCATGATCAGGCTATCAATTATAAATTGTTTTTTACAACCTTGGATTTGTTTTCTATGTCATTTTTATTGTTCCGTAAGTATGTTGTTTTGCGTTAGATGTTCTATTCTTCTGCATATTGTTGCGGTTAGAGACGTTCCGATACTGGCTTACAACCGATATTTGGTATGGATACAATATCGAATCAAAAGTATCCGTACCCGATATTATCGGACCCAAAGTATCGATACCATCATTATCGAATCGATTGGTATCGAAACGCAACGCACTTCAAATCATGGATTCCCCAAAGTAGAATAATTAAAAATATACTCAACTTTTGCGCTGTTCTTGGACTCTTGGATCGCTGAACAGATCATAACATGCCGCTTAGTGGACACGAGACAAATAATCATTTTTGTTGATCATTTTGTGCAAAGTTGGTCGTCAATAAAAGTGAGTATCTGCAACACCTGTTCGCATTTTTTAGCGCATAGAAATGACAGTAATGAGTGTAATGACACATAGAAGCATCAAGTTGATTCTCCTGTATACAGTCTTCATGGAACTCCGTGAGTAATGTTCTATGCACGGAACAACAATACGAATGAAGGAACATGAATGAAAGAAATAGAGATACGCCAACGCACAGGAAAAATCGCGAAAGAATGCAAATTGTACCAACAGCGATTTAAACTAGGAACTACTCTATTCGTACGTATGGATCGTACCGATACCGATACTCCAATATTTCTTTCGATACCGCGATAATATTGGGCAAGCGATATCGATACCGATACTCTGAATATCGAAAGGAACATATCGATACCTACTAGTATCGGAAATATCGTAACGTCCCTAGTTGCGGTTATAAATCTTGTACAACGTTGGAAGGCAGGTGATTGGGCGTGATTTTCCGAGTTTTTGGTATCTGCGTTTTTGGGTTTTATGTACGTTATACCTTGTGTGAGGAATTTTGGAAGTCTATTAGGCTGGAGTATAGCTTTGTTGATTTGTTTCGCGAGTGCTTCATATGTTAAGGTGAATTGCTTGTACCAGAAATTTTGTATGTTGTCCACGCCTTAACATTTTCAATTGTGGGTGTGCTTAATTGTGTCTGCTATTTCATGAGCTATCAGTATGATTGATTCCTGTTCTGCTATATGATGATGTTTTTCCTCTTCTATGATCCATGCGGCATTTCCGTTGTGTGTTTTTGGTTCTGACCATAGATTTCAGTTATTTCTTGTTTGCTTGGGGGTACTATTGTTGTTATCTGGCCGATTGATGTTGCGTTTTGGTAGAACTGCTCTCATTCCTCCGAAAAATATTGTTAACATCCTTTATTTCGTTGGATTCTTTGTATCTACGTAGTCTCGCTGCATATTATTATTATTTGGTTTATTTGATCTATAGTTAACTCTGAACGAAGTAGTAAAAATGGCCATAACATTAAGACGACATCACTTACAGCTGATGATTTTAATATATACTTTACAACAGTTGCAGATAAAATTTTTGAAACTATAACTCAGATAGAAATTAATTATACCCAGTATTTGAATAAAGCTCCGAAATCATCTGGTTCTTTCTTCTTGGCGCCTATATTGGAGCAGGATGTAAGGTGCGCAAAAATGCATTATCTAATTCAAAGTGCATGGACGCTTATGGATTGAATAGTCTTATTGTCAAGTCAGTTTTAGACCATCTAGTCATCCATTAGCCATTCTTTTCAACAAATGTGTATATGAGGGTAACTGGCCTGACTTACTGAAAGTCTCCAAGGTTTTTCCATTGTTCAAAAAAGGAGATACATCCATGCCTGATAACATAACTATCGCCCTATCGCTATAATTCCAATCATAAGCAAAACTTTTGAAATTCTCATCAAGAAACTGATTGTGAGCTACTGCGAATCTAATTCGATAATAACACCATCCCAGTTTGGTTTTAGGAAAGGTAAATCTACCATCACCGCTTTGCTTCAGCTGGTGGAGGTCGTAGTCGACTGCTATGACTCGTGCGCGGAGGCATCTGCGTCATTATGAAACCTGAGTAAATCATTCGACTGCGTTAACACGGAAATACTGTTACTAAAGTTAGAGTACTATGGCTTTAGGATGAATGTTCTCGATTTGCTAAGATCGTACCTAACAAACAGGCAGCAGTCTGTCGAATTTGGAGGTGTTTATTCAGAGCGCATGCCAATTAACACAGAGATTCTCAAAAGGTCAGTGCTTGGACCGGTCCTTTTTTGATCTATATCAATGATCTTCCCGTGGCTATAGATAACTTGACTTGCGTTAGTGTTAGAAGAGGTGAAAAATTGGTTTTTCGCAAACAGTCCCAAGTTAAACGATAGCAAGTCAACTGGACACACGTTTAAATTGGCAACCGCACATAGAACAACCTTGCTCCTTACTTTCCTCACAAATATTCGCATTAAGACATTTGAGTCCAATGCTGCCCAAGCAAGCCCTTAGGGAAGTCTATTTTGGCATTATACAGAGCCACATTAGTTATGGAATATTACTCTGGGGTGGCTCGACTAAAGCTGAGAGAGTTTTCATTCTCCAAAAATGAGCTGTTCGAATACTTGGTGATGTTCAGCCTAACATATCTTGCAAGAGGATGTTCAAGAAATACAACATATTACCTTACCATGGTAAGCCATGTATATTCATATTGGAAAACTTGATATCTACCCATAGAAAAATCAGTACCCTTTTAAGACACTCAGATATCCACAACTACAACACACGAACAGCAGGCAATCTCGTGACGAACCACTCCAGATTAGAAATAACATATAGAAATAAAATAGATTATAATATATATAATATGTTTGTGAATAAGTTTAAAGACCACAACTGCAGGAACATGTCCACGACCAACTTTAAAGTACTTGCCAAAAACTATTTGTTAGAACATTGTTTCTGTTCGGTAGATGAATATAAACTTACAATTCAATGATTCAAGTTATAAACGTAAATTTATCTAATGTCTGTAAACATGCACCATGGATGAGATAGACTTGTATATTTAAATTTATAAATTGCTCTTAATTTGTAATTTGTGTTTCTTGAATCTAATGCATGTTTAAAGATTTATATCGTGTATTTTCTTGCCCTTTATCGATTAGATAAACCTGTTCAATTATTGGATTGGTACTATGCGGCAACTAATCAAATAATCAGTTTGCAATTCAAGCAATTATTGGTAAAAATATATATACCATAATACAGATAAATGCAATGATGTGGCAACGTCGCATATAATTCCTGCTAATCTGGCAACCACCATAACCCACCAATATGACATACGTCAATGGTTTTTCCCCTTAGATGGAAATTGTGTCGTCTTTAATGTATATGTTTTGTGACAGGGACTACCTGTTTTTATTATGTAGGACTTCTAGGAGTGTACTTTTGTGTTTTGCAATGTGAAGAAAATGACTGTGGAAACTGAAGTGCAGTGAATAACTTACCTTATATATTCTGTGCCTTATATATTCTGAGGTGATAACCTGGTAACTTGTGGTGATAACATGTGGATAACATATAACGTAGGCATTGAGAGAAATTTGTTAGCTCGAATAATAAATAATGAAAAGGAATAAGAAGAGCTTCTTGAAATTCTTTCTTCTTGCAGCAGTGACAGTTCTCATTACTGTTTTGATATTCAGGATATTTAGAGATTTAAATTATGCCGAACAAGCCCATTTGATGGGGCTCATACAGAGCATGGAAGCTGAAGAGTCCCGGCATGTAAGTAATATGAATTAAATAGCAATTTTGAATAGTTTTAACTGGTTGTTAATGTAGGTTAATTATGTTGATAATGAAAAGATAGACTGGCACGATTATGAAAGGATCAAGAAAGATGCTTCTAAAAGAGGTATGTACTTCTGCTTAATTCCATTTTATATACTATTTTCTCGGATACATCATTACGTAGAACAGCTTATTAACAAGTGAAACCTTTGAGTAAATTTTATATAAGCCTATGTAACATTATGACATTACATGGACAGTTACTTGTCCAATAAATGGGTTGTACACTGCAGTTGGTAACTGTGCCATGTTACAGTTTATACTTTCTCTAGTGCTGAAAAACGCACATCAGAGTTTAAGTGTGTTACCACAAAATTCCCTACATCTTTCAATTACGTTTTATGTACTCAATGCAAATTCATGTACTGTTATAAGATTTTGGTAGGAACCTATACCACTTAAGGTATTCATAGTTGATTATTTAATAAGGGGTTATGTCATTAGATGTTGTTTTGAACTTAAAGTTTGTGAAGTTGTATAGTGGCGATACTGGACACATTGCTAATATAAAGGACAAAGCAACAGTAGCAGGTGACAGGTAATGTTACTCTGCTGCTGTGTGCTGCTTTTCTTCTTTCCTATTACCACATGGCGGCACAATTAGCGATAATGCGAAATCAATTCACATACATAAATTTACATAGTCTTGATATCTATTTGTGGAATGACAATCCGAAGGAGAGGTTATCCACATTTTCGTTAACCACTAATAGAACCACATCGAGACATAAAAGGAAACCAAAATCCCCTTCTGACATTCAATCCAAACCTGCTTGAAATAAAAATCCATACGTCTGGTAACACTGCTATGAAAGTGAATCAATGAGATAACAGCATATCCCTAATTCGCATACACTTTATCAATTCACAGTGTGTGATAGTTACATATTAGGGGGCCTGTTCTTGAAGTCACATGTAAATTGTCACCCCATGGTGCTATCATGAATTGTCGCATGTTCTATGGTATTTCCATACGACAATCTCATGAGTGGTCTACAACAGTTTTTTTTCTAGATAACTTTACACAAAGGCACCCCATAAGCGCTACGAGAGGATAAATGTCTATTCATAGTGACCATCGAGGAATGAATTCGCGGGTACATCATTCCACAACACCGATGTTCTCCCAAAGAACGAATTTTGGAAGAGGCTTGTTTGAGGCGTTGTAAGCTCGACGTAGTGACGATGCGCTCGTTGAGCTCCTATAGTCATTGCTGGACTAGCGATGGTCTGATCTGGGCCTTATATGGTAGCAAGAGCTCTTCCTGTTAATATAAGTTTCTGGAGCGGAAGAGAACCGCCAGTTTCTAGGACGCCGACCTAGCGAGGCCAGCATTATGATCGTGCCATGACATGTTATTCCAGGTCTCTTGGGACGGTAGTGGTTTGCCCGGTTCTATGCAGGAAATAAAGGTGCTGTAATCAGCGAAGCTGTAGATAGGTTATTTCCAACAAATCTTTGATGTACAGCATGAAGAGTATGTAGATTGTAGATGGTCTTACTTGGTGAAACTCTTCCATCATTCAGATAAAAACACGAATAAGGAGCGATCCCTGAGAAAACTATCCAACCTGTGTTACAGTGGCTGTAGTAACGTTACCATTTGTAAGTAGATCAGCTGTGAATAGGGTATACAATAATGGTCCTAGGACACTGCCCTGCAGTACTCCGGAATTAACTGGGAAAAGTGAAGATTGCTCTTCTCGATGTTGTACGAAGAAATGTCGATCTTGCAGATATGATTTGAGGATAAGAAAGTATTGGTAAGGAAGGTTCTTTCTGAGTTTATATAGAAGGCCAGTATGCCAGACCTTGTCAAATGCCTGAGATATGCCTATAAAAGCAGCTGAACAATACATTTTGTCTTCTAAAGCTTGATGTATGGTTTTACAGATCCCATGCACTTGTTCTGTGGTTTGCATGTTGTGGTCTGAAACCAAACTGATGAGTTGGTATCAGTTGACGTTCCATTAGCAGTGGCTGAATTCTTGATAATAACAACTTTTCTAGGATTTTTGACATTACTGGTAGTAGACTTATAGGTCTGTAGGACTCCACCTCTGTCGCAGGTTTTCCTGGTTTAGGGATTTGGATAATTCTGGCAGTCTTCCATAGGACAGGAAAATATCCTGTTCTCAAAACAGCGTTATATAGTCTTGTCAGATAAACCACGCCTTTACAAGGCAACTGCTTTATGATCTTTCCCGTAATTAGATCGTGGCCTGCTGCTTTTTTAGGATTTAAATCGGTTTGAATAACTTTGTTGACTTGACTAACTTTAAATTTTACTAATGGCAGTTGTATCTGGAACGGAGATTCTAAAAACGTAAGGATCTGTGGTTCTATATTATAGTCTTTGTCAGGAGTATGTGGTTGTAAGATGTTCTGCAAACGTTACCGCTTTTTCTCTGTCATTTTTAGCCCATTTGCCGTCATGTGTTTTTATGGGAGAGTTTACTGTTTGTGGTCGATTAATTTTTTGGGTGGCTTTCCAAAGCGAGTAATCGATTGCCTCTGTGGGCGACAGATTTCTGAGATAGTTTTGGATGTAACTATTTTTATGATTGTTTAGTAGAGCTTTTAGCTTACTTATTTCTTGGTTTAACAATTTCTTGTCTCGCGGCGAACGGGTTATTTGCCAATTTTTTCTTATTCTTCGTTTCTCCAAAAATTTTTCCCTTATAACGACTGGCAGTTCTTTGCTTGTATATGTTGGTGTTTTTATGGGTGTAGACTGCTGCTTCGTCAATCTCTAAATTTGTTTTAAGTTGTATGTGTAGAACTAATTTTTCATTTACGACTTGCCGAAAATTGTCCCAATCTGTGTACTTATTACCCAAAGTACAAGGAGGTTCCCTTTCAAGAAATTCTGTACTTATTGTTATTAGTATGGGTGAGTGATCAGAGCTTAAATCAAAACAAGATTCAGCTCTGTATGTATCCAGCGACATTCCTTTGGTAACACAAAAATCTAATAAATCTGGGATTTTATTCATATCTGATGGCCAGTAAGTCGGCTCCCCGGTTGATATATATTTATAATTTCTGTCATTCATTGCCATAAATAGTTGTCTGCCTTTCGGGTTAATAAGTCTAGATCCCCAATGAGTGTGTTTTGAATTATAGTCACCACCGGCAACAAATCGATTTCCTAAAGTCTGAAAATACTCCTCAAATCGCTCTTTTTTGACAGTGTGTCGTGGAGGACAATATACTGCAGCTACTGTGAGAGGACCAAACCAATATTCAACTACTATACTTGTAGATTGCAAAAAACCTATTCAACCGTATTCAAACGTAGTTTTTCTTATAACGTTGCGGTCATATATAATGATGAAATACCGAAAATATAAAAAGAGCATTCCTTACCATATTTCTGTCAAAAATTAAATGTTTTTTAATCAACTTATCAGCAATCTAGTCACTTAATCAAAGCTATTCCGACTTTGTTAATTATTTATTTTTTAATATTTTGCACTTTGGAAGGTATACCAGTTTTTTCTTTCTTATATCTGTTCCTAAACTTTTTGTTATGAATATGCCTTTTTTTGACATTGTTAACATCTTTTATTGTTATTACTATTATTATTATTATTATTTTCCGTCTTCTCGCAAGATTACGGTGTAATCAGGTACTGACGGGCTGTGTAAGTCAGTACCCGAGCTATTGTTCTGCATTGAATAAGTTCCGTACAATACTACAGGTCTTAAGGATCACAGACTTTTGGACGGTTTTGTGTAACTTTTCGTCCAGCCCCAGTCGCTGTATGTGTGGTATGAATGTGGTTGGTGTGAGCCCCAAGACTGACATAATGAGGGGAATGATAATGATTTTCTTGTCTCCAGAGTTGTTCAATTTCTTTTGCGAGATCTGTGTATTTAGATATTTTCCCAGAATAGGTGCTCTGAATGTTGTTATCATTTGGTATAGCAACATCAATTAAATAGGTAACTTTTTCTGCCTTCGATTGAAAAACGATATCAGGCCTATTGGCTGGGATTGTCTTGTCGGCGTATGTATTTGCATCTGCCAGTATAGTTTATTGTTTTCGAGTACTGATGTTTTATATCTGTAATATGGATCTGTGTTCTGTATTAGTCTCTATGTTGTGGCTAGTGCTTGGTGTATAACTTTTGCTGCAGAGTTGTGCCTCGTGGTGTATTCAGTTCCAACTAGTTTTGCATGCGCTGTTAATATGTTCTATCGTTTCCTTTGTTTGGTGGCATTTTCTGCAGATGAGATCTGTTATGGAGGGGTCTCTTATTATATACTTCTTCTAGTTTCGGGTCGAAATTACTTGATCTTGAATAGCAAGCATGGAGCCCTCTGTTGCTGGGAAAAGTTGGCCATCCTGCACGCAGGCGTATGACTGTTTTTTTATTAATGTGGTCTTGGGTCACTTGATATCGATGTTTTTCATGGAGTGTTTTCTGTGACCAGGTACCCAACGTTTCTTGGTATGATTGTCATGATTGTGTGTGTCTGCTGAGTCGTTTGGATGAGAGAGGGCAAGAGGTGTGTAGTTCTTGTCTGCTTTTACTATCGCTCTATGTAAGTTGGTTTGCTTGTTTTGAATGAAATGTCTGAGTGTTTGTATTTGTTTTGCGTGAAGTATTTGTATGTCTGTAATTCCCCTGCCTCCTTGATTTCTGTCTACGGTAAATATTTCTTTGCAAGAGTTTGGGTGTAACATTCTATGTTTGGTGAGTTCTGTTCGGATGAGGGTATGGGTGGTGTCTATGTCAGTGTAAGACCACTTGATGATGCCAAAGGAGTACGTAAGGATCGGTATTGCAAATGTGTTGATAGCTTTGATAAGATTTCTAGAGTTTTAGTTTTCTTTTCAGAAGTTTTATTAGACGGTTGTTGAATTCGTTTTTCAGTTATTGCGTATGGTTGATATTTGCGTTTTGATAAACGCCCAGATTTACAGTTGCTCATCCCGAACTTCATTTTGATATGCGACGTACATGCCTCTGTTACTCTGAGTATTCCTTTTAGTTGCATTTCAGTGGCTGCGTATAGTTTTATATCATCCATGTAGAGGAGATGATTGATTTTCGCAGAAAATCGGATCTCAGTGCTGCGGATGTCCTCTGGTATATTTTGATTCTTCAAATTAAGAATAAAGTTCTGCTCATTTTTGAAATCATTCTCCGAAACATTGAATGTTTTTGTTTTATTTTTTTTATGTCCGAGTTTGAGGTGTAGTTATAAAAATTAAGCCTTCAGACGTTAGTTGAATTCATTGTTTCCGCAACTCCGTGGAATTGTAATGTCCAGGTTTTTTAAATTTGAGGCAATGGAAGCAATAAGTCTACTTCAATTTATTTTTATGAATATATCTTACCGGCTTCAAATCAATAATTCGGTTCGTGAAATCGCAAAAACATGTCTTTTCTTTATATTTTTTATTGGCCGATCATTGACGCAATGAATGAGGATCTGTTTTATTGCATTTAACATTAATTAGCATAAGCTTGCTCTGGTAATAAACACACGTTGGTTTCGGTTCAACACTGCTTTAATCGATTCTCCAACAACTACACATATGGATAGATGACCCTTCTTACATTTTAGTGTAAAGCGTGTTGCATACCCTGACATCCCTCTTTTTCTAGTAGCTCAGTTTCCGAGGAGATCTACTAATTATTCCGCAATAAGTAAGTTTTTCTTCTAAAACAACAGCCTCCTCAAAGTCTGACTCAAGTTCACTCGAAAAAAAAACCCTTTTTTTCAATTACATTATAACTTGCAGTATCTCTGTTTAAATTCTCCAGCTCTATATATTTTGTATAATAGTCTATTATGATTATATATTTCTCACCCTTTAATTCCAAGGAATCGCCACCTAACTTATTCCATGGTAGCTCAAAAATATTGTGATTATACAAGGTATCAGACTGTTGAGAATTTGAGTATTTTAAATATAAATTACAATTCTAATTTTTTTGAATAATGTCATTGGTCATGCCAATCCAAAATAGTCTCCTTAGCCGATGACAAGCATTTTTTTAACCCCAAGATATTATGGTGTATTCTTGATAACATTTCACTATGCAAATACTTCCGAACAACTAATGCTTGAGCTTTAAAAATCAAATTATCAATTCCTGTTAACTCACTTTTATATTGTGCATATTTTATAACTAACTGTGATAATTTTTTATTATGTTTAGACCTAATATTACGCTTGTAGTTCTGATGTGTACACCTCATTATTAGGGCATGTTGAATAATACCACTCAATTAACATGAGATCACTGTATATTTCGATATAGTATGATTTTCTAAAATTGTTATCTTTTTGGTCTGATTTGGTTGAGAAAGTTTTGTTATTTGTTTTAAGTCTCCTAACTATCTTAAACAGATATGGATGGTGTGCGCCTTATCCAACAATAGGTGGCAGGCACAGTTTAACTTCAAATCCAAAATTGGTCATGACTAGGCCTAATAATCTGTTGTTTTTGTTACAAACCTATTCAACTTGATCCAAAAGGAAGAAATGTAAGAACTGACCGATAATAGTGGTCTTTCTGTCATTATTGTCATGTTAACATAGTATCTGATATTGAAATTTGACGATAGATTTTAACTGATATTTCTCATTCTGATCGTATAATCAATTCTTCTGTTACACACATGTATTTACAAATCTCTGCAAATTTCTTTAAATTTTACAAATTGCAACGGTAGTTTGAGTGAGAATCTGCCAACGTAGTTCAACACTTCATATTATGTTGATTGCAGCTGCATTTAACGAGAAAAAACATGCCATAAATACTACTATATATCTTTCTTGTATCATCAAAATGACAAAGATCAATAGCATGAAGACATTACTAGTTACAAGGAGGTCGTAAATTGATAAAACAATTTACAATTACAATGAATCCATTTCAGCTATGTTCTAGTACATTGATTGACAAATTTAGCGTTCTTTTTACTTTAATTAACTGATTCGATTAACCGAATCTAACTATTATCATTTTAACAGCAAATATTCGTAATTTCAGGTCCTGGAGAGCAAGGTGTCCCTGCTTACCTAACATCAACTGAATCAATTAATTACGAGGAGTTGTACAAATTAAATGGATTCAATGCTGCGCTAAGTGATAAGATAGCTTTAGATAGAGCACTACCTGATATAAGGCACATTGGGTAGGTATTGTTTTTGTCATAACTGCTTTCGAGAAGCTGTTATTTGATTGTGAACCTATCACGAAAAGCAGTGCTTCCTCATCATAAAAAGCCGATAAAGAGCGGTCGCGAATGGATTTCTGCGTCTAGCTCAGCTTTCACATCTTCAACTGAAATTGTGAAAATAGTCAATGAAGTTTATTGAACTCGTCAGAGATGCCCTGGATCTGTGCTTATCTCGCATGAAAAATAGTTTTCAGTGAGTTGTCTATTAAACACCATTGTGCTATGGTATACAGACTACGTATATCATCCTCGTATCTATAATGCACACATATGGGATTGTTTTGCGAAAATGTATCTATAAATATCTATGGTAAGCGTAAGCGTAAATGACGAATTATATAATTGATTCACTATATTGATATTTACAGTAGACTAGAAATTATTTGCTTTCACAAATACGTTGCTTTGGTCGTGAGCAATGAGCGAGGCAACAGGAAAAAGGGCGGTTAGAATTTAAGCTAATAAAAAAAGCGAGTGAAGGAAAATAATTTAACAGCTTTTTGGATGGTCCACTGAATTTAGTTTTAAATTTAAGAGGGAACTCTACTTAGAATAAAAGGCATTGGTTTCCAATATTTCGTTTCCTGTGCTCACTTTCCAAGATAATGGAACAATTTTTTCTGCAGATTATAGATAAAGGTTGGTCTCTATGCTAGTGTGATGCCTTTTTTCAATTGTTGGTACAAAATTTTAGATATTGTGATGATTTTTGTATTTTTTTGATTAATTTCGGATGTTTTTTTAACCCTTTGGTAACCAAAATATCAAGAAGAGCGCTTCGTATGAGCATAGAGCTGTCCTTCCATCATGATTTGCGCAACAAATATTTTCAATATGTTCAACGTCAAGCGCTTTAAACGAAATATTGTGGTACATGAGCATATTTTTACCGCTTATACGTATGCGCTGACGGCAATATATGAAATTTTTTATCAAAAATTTAAAAAGGGGCTTTGCACGAGTATAGAACCAAAATATCAACAAAAATAGTTCCCTTACCTCTAAGTAGGAGCGCGAGACACGAAATATTGGCAACCCATGCAAAACGCCTTTTATTGGTAGATATTCCTAAAAATGGCATGGATATTCATCAATACGATTTACCGAGCGGAAAACTTGGTCGGCGTGCAGACGAAAGGTTTTCGTGGAGTTGTACCGATTGTTTTAAGCATCTGATTTTTTTGTAGAAAATCCAAAGCAAAAATGACACTAGGCAGTAACTGGCGCTGTCATGAGGAAATATGCCTTGGTATTCTGTGCGTTTATTCAAGAAAAAATACAATCAATAATTTAATGCTTCGAGGGAAAATCTTAAGACTGTACGAATCGATGAAAAAGGAATAAATATAGAAAAAGCCATGCGGCTCCAACAAATTACTCTCTACTCTTTTTGTCTAAACTGCAAAAATGATTTACACAAACCAATCGAAGACATAATTTTACAATACTTCAGCATACTCAACGTATAATTGATCCACGGTAACGTTCGGCCACCACCAATTTTCTTCCTTTTTCCCCAACATTTTCATCATATAGGGAAATAAAGAGACTTGCTGTATTCAAAAGGTATTGCATCGGTAGCATCAATTGCCATCTATTTTATCAGTAGAGCGCAAACGACATGCACTTGAAATGTTTCAAAAGATTCTGTAACAGCTTTGAGAGCGCTGCTCTGAAGAAAGGATATTTAGAATTAGTAAGTAAATCATTAAAAATATGTAATTTTTTGAAGAATCTGAAATTTTTATTAGACTTAGTACTACCAAAGATTCATTTTAGAAATATATTTTCAGTTAAAAAACTTCTAAATCACAACCAAAGTATGAATGTTTCATAGAACTCCAAAAAAATGTTCTAGTGCAAATATCAGCTTATAATGGCAAATCAACTGCACATATAGCTTATTCTAAACCATCTG
This sequence comes from Bruchidius siliquastri, assembly GCA_949316355.1. Lineage (NCBI taxonomy): Eukaryota > Metazoa > Arthropoda > Insecta > Coleoptera > Chrysomelidae > Bruchidius > Bruchidius siliquastri. The sequence continues at coordinate 25,450,487 of OX438529.1, forward strand.
CAATGCAACTACAGCTCCAATTCAAGTTATTAATACTCGAATGAGGTCGCAACTGTATCTAATAGTTCAATTACTTCGCAGCAGAAAACCTCATCGACATGTAAATACGTATTCCAAATTGGTTTGTCTAAACAAAGAGCACACCTCTGTTTTTGAATACTTCGAACAAGCAGTGACCTTTGTGTCAGGCTTTCCACAACCATAAAAATGATCTACCGGTAGCACAAAATGTCTTGCAATAGTAGATACTAAGACCATAATTGCATCAAATAATAGGTTTCTTTGTAACTCAAATCTTGAACGAAAACTATTATTGCGATGACTTAACTACATTTACTAGTTAAGTGTTGCGAATAATAATAATAATAAAATAATAATAATCATAATCATAATAATACACAGAATCATGCACAATCACACCAAGAAAAGTTGGACACCTGGTCACAGAAATTCTCCATGGAAAACATCGATATCACGTGACCCAAGACTACATTAATAGAAAACAGTCATACACTTGACTGCAGGATGGCCAACTTTTCCCAGAAACAGAGGGCTTCATGTTTGCTATACAAGATCAAGTAATTGAAAAACTAAACTACAAGAAGTGTATAATAAAAGACCCCTCCATAACAGATGAAAACTGCAGAAAATGTCACCAAACAAAGGAAACGATAGAACATTACCAGCGCATGCAAAACTCTAGTTGGAACTGAATACACCGCGAGGCACAACTCTGCAGCAAAAGTCATACACCAAGCACTATCCACAACATACAGACTAATACAAAACACAGATCCATATTACAGATATACACCAACATCAGTACTCGAAAACAATTAATATAAACTATACTGTGACATCCAAATACCTACCGACAAGACAATTCCAGTCAATAGACCTGACATCGTTTTTCAATCTCGAAGGCAGGAAAAGTTACCTATTTAATTGATGTTTCTATAGCCAATGATAACAACATTCGAAGCACCTATTCTGGGAAAATATCTAAATACACAGATCTCACAATATAAATTAAACGACTCTGAAAACAAGAAACAGTCATTATCATTCCCCTCATTATGTCAGTCTCGGAACTCACACCAACCAAATTCACACCACACATACAGCGACAAGGGCTAGACGAAAAGTTACACAAAACCTTCCAAAAGTCTGTGATCCTGAAGACCTGTAGTATTGAACGAAACTTCCTCAACGCAGAGCAATAACTCGGGTACTGACCTGGTATAGCCCGTCGGTACATGATTACACCGCAATCTTGCGAGAAGACTGCAGATAAAAATAATGATAATAATAATAACGTCTTTATTAGGGCGAAATTTAACCCTATGTGTAATGTCTATAACCATTGTGTTAAAATATATCTTTTCCACCAAATAACTTAACTGTCCCAATACTTGAGTATTTTTTAGTTTCATAAACAAATCAAAATTATATCTCAAATAGTTATACTGGAAAGTTATTATCATTACTGACTTAACGTGTATCTGCTAACTCAATAATTTTTATCCAAAAATAGATATAAGCCCATATTTAGTGATTCATCCAAGTCGTTCATTGATTTGTACAATAATCATTTTCTAACGCTAATCTAATTCTTCTGAATCATCCCAGAATTTCTTCTTCTCTTCTAAGGACTTGTCTCACCACAGTTATTTGAGCTTAAAAATCTTCATAGTTGTAGATATTACAAAATATTGCCATTACTTCTTTCGAGCTGTATTGGGATTGATATAAAAATTAACTCCAGAATAAAATGAGCTTTTGTATTTACAACTAAACTGCATGCATATTTACTACAAAAAACAAAATAAATGATTTACCATCGGTATGGGTTCAACGCGAAGTATTAAAAATCTGCTTCTGCGCACCGAGCCACCGAGTTCCTTATATTAAGGTAGATGCTTCAAAGGTAAAAACGTGAGAATAGTCAAACAGAAAATAATCATAATTTTATAGGGGTGTTCTGGACCAAATTTCTTTATACATCCCATTTGAAAAATGTGTTTTTATATTTTCTTTTTTTTTTGTAAGAACTCAAGTAAGAATTACACAGGTTTAGTATGCGTATAGGGGATTATGGAACCCCCACGTCTGCCAGAAAAATCCTGTGCATTAATTAATTATTAGAAAATCGAAAAATCCAGAAAATTTAATAAAAAGTTACATAGGATTGTAGGGGGCGACGAGCCCTTCAAGAAAATCTATCTGTGCCTATGCAGAGTAGGCATAGGTGTACCTGTGCCTACTCTGTGTTCCACCTCAGTCTGCCGGGCGGCACGAAGGGGTTGTTTTTAACAACTGCCTCTACGTCATCGGGGATGATATATTTTTTTAATTGAAATTCACCATCAGTTTGAGGATCAGGAAGAAGAAAAAATGGTGTTCCTGGTAAAAACTAGTGCTTTTGTCAAGTCTGCCAGGGTTAAACTTCCGAATTCGGACCTTCTGTCGAGGTCGTTGTAGGTTGAATACTTATTACTTTTATTATTTATTCAAACATTTTTTCAATTTTGCATCTCATTTGTTTAATTATTTATATACTTTTTTTATTATTTTAGGGGCGGGGGCCGTCCCCATGGCCTCCCTCTGGGACATGCCTGTTTGTACCTATGTATATCCCTGTTTGTGCCCGTTTCCCACCTCAGTCTGTCGGGCGCGAAGGGGTTGTTTATAACAAATGCCCCTTTTGTCATCGAGGATTGAAGTCATTTTTAAAGAAAATGTCAGGTTTGCGTGTCGGGACAACTGGAAAATACTGGTGCGTTTGTCAAGTCTACCAGGCTTAAACTTTTGACGTCTGACTTCTGTGGGGTCGTTTCTGATAACAACTAAGAGATAGCCGATCGTCTGATCTCGGCTTGACGTCGACTTCTGGGACACCCTGTATATATATATATATATATATATATATATATATATATATATATACAACAAAATTGTAGTAGATTAGCTGGGAAGCGGCAAATAAAAACAGCGAAGTGTACTCTTAGAACTCTATTTCCTAGCTTTCGGGATCTTTTGACCCCTTCTTCAGGGAAAAAGTCACATGAAAATGTTGCTAAAAGTTGTTACAGTAAGGCCTGTTCCATTTTTACTAAGTAACTCGCCGGTGTATTTTAATGAAACTTTGCAAGTTATGTATCACAATTACCTCTGCATAGTGAGAGACTATGGGTATTCGACACAAGAGGTCTGCTGTCAGTAATCGCGGTAGGAGATGGTTACCAACCCAAACACTGGCGCTGCGGCACCTCGAGATACGAACGACGCGCACAGTTTGAAATTCGGAAGGATGGCTTTGTGGGGGATTCTGCTTATCATCCGCGCTCTGTAACGACTGACCAGCTACCCAGTTGGTTCAGTTGGTCAGAGCATCCGACATGAAATCGGGAGATGCGGGTTCGAATCCTGCACTGGGTCTTCTTTTCGAATTTCTAAATGCGAATTTATGTATTAGAAATAATTATTCATCGGTCTAACCTAATTTACAATCCGAAAAAGCAATATAGACAATAAACACGTCATAATTGTTTTCATTGTCATCATCCTCATTTTCAATATCAGACTCTTCGTCATCTTTCCTGTTCTCTGTTTCAGATGTTACAACCATAACATCTTCCACTGCGCACGTCGATGAGGTTATGTGATCAGTTCGGTTGCCAGAAATTCTGACAGAGTTGACGGAGTCTATTTGGAACACACCTGTCCTTTCTCTCAAATTAACTCTAAAACACGCTTAGTCATGTATTCCTCTACCACGGAAAAAGGATATCGGACCTATCTGTCTCTGCTTTGCACTTCTAAACTTTGCTCCTTCTTGATCTTGGATAGAACGTGATAGATTCGTATATCCTGAGGCATAAAAATGTATAAATGAATAATGGAAAATATATTTAATTCAACGTACATATCATTTACATGACGAGTAGACTTCGCAAGAAGTCTCAATAGTGGCCTGGCGATTTTCCAATCGACCTACAACGTCCTCCAAAGAAGGACCGAAGTCGAAAGTTTAAACCTGGCAGACTTGACAAAAGCACAGGTATTTTCCAAGCACGCCTTTTTTTCTTGTTGCCGATACTTAAATTTTAATCAACAAATTATTACAATCTCCGATGACTTAGGTGCGATTGTAATAATCAACCCCTTCGCGCCCGGCAGACTGGGGTGGAACACAGAGAGACAGACCTGGATTTTCTTGTCGTCCCCTACAAGCCTATGTATTTTTTTATTCAATCCGACATCATGTTAATTTTCAGGATTTTTTGCTTTCAAAATAATTAATTAATGCACTTGCGCAGGATTTTCCTGGCAGACTTGGGCGTTTCATAATCCCCTATACGCATACTAAACGCCTGTGTGTTATTTAAATCCGCGATGACGTAGGTCGAGTGTCACTGGCTCTCATACTACTGGAATGTTTTTGGATTAGCAAAAGTTGCTGCTATGAACAACCTTTTTGTATATGTTTATGCAGGCGTTGTTGAAAACTATTTTCAGTTTTCTTTGTACGGTTGATATAGTGGATATATTAATTCGAACAAATCTGATGAAAGCTCAGCCTTGACATTATTTTTTCTGTATTTATTAGGTGCAGAAGTAAGAAGTATTTAAAAAAGTTACCATCTGTAAGTGTAATAATCCCATTTCATAATGAACATTGGACGACACTGTTGAGAACAGTTGTCAGCGTAGTGAATAGGTCGCCACCTCAACTATTGAAGGAAATAATTTTGGTTAATGATGCTAGTACCAAACGTAAGTCGTAGGAATTATATAACTGTCCCACATGTGTAGTTACAAATTCTGAATTTTTGATATATATATATATATATATATATATATATATATATATATATATATATATATATATATATATATATATATATATATATATATATACAAATCCATACTTCGAGATGATATTGAGCTAGAAGCCTTTAGACTTGAAGATGTAAAATGAGTTTATTTTATTTCCTTACAATCACATGTATCTTTATGTTTACATCAACTTATTTTGCCTTGCTACGTTATAAACACATTATAATAGTGTATAAATTAGTAGTAATAGTTTCCAATTTATTTGTATCTATAGTATGTACGGAAAGATTGCGGCAATTTAATAACAAATTTCGTTTTCAGCTTTCAGTAGGAAGTCTTTAGATCATTACTTAGCCTTCAACCTGACAATGGCGAGAGTGATACATTTGCCTGAAAGGAGTGGTCTAATACGAGCCAGACTTGCGGGAGCTAGACAGGCTACGTCAGACGTTCTTCTATTTCTTGATTCTCATACAGAAGCAAACGTTAACTGGCTTCCACCTCTCTTGGGTATGTGTTTTTATGACGTCTGTTTTTACTAAATTTAGCATAGTGGCAGTATTCAGTACTGAGAATAAAATCAATCTATCTGAAACAGTTAAATTTCTCAAAATATGTCTGTATAAATGCAAAAAATAGTATTCAGCCTGTGTGACAGACTTCTAGTCCCCGAAGAGGCTGGCTGTGCTGGAGCACAAACATATCCCTGTCTTCGTAAGTACGATACATATTACCGCAAGTTCTGAGAGGTAAGTGTGCTATGCTCTGGGTGTATTTCACACCACCTCTCATAGATGCGGGACATGTATCCCCTACAGAGCGGGTTGTCGCTCTCGTACAAATCATCTATCAGCTTCGCCGTCCAACTAAAGCGGTCCATGCTCATGCGGTCGTGATCGGCGGGCAGTAGAACTCCACCAGCTTGCCCGGGAGCCCTTCCGAAATATATCGGGTGTGAGTTCAGAAACGGAGTGAGGGTTAGTCACTCAAGTCCCGGTCCACATTTTAGGGGGGTAGTGTAGGTTGTCGGCCGTTAGTGTCCGATGGGTTCGAATTAACTCGTGGTGTTGCCAAGCCTAGTAATGTTGAGCTGCTTCCTGCTGCAATTATTATGATTTTACCTTTTTCAATTTTTGAGGTGGGATCATGGTTAATTTCCATATAATGGCTATTCGTACGGTGAACTTGACTTATGAGAAACAAGAGTTTTCAATTAAATTTTATCAATGTTTCCCTGGAAAGTCAAAAATTTAAGAGAACAGTGCACAAAACAAGAAATTTGATTGGCATCTGCTTTCATAGCCAGGTGACGTCATCGCATTACTTTTCGAATTTTAAGTGAATTGTATCCTATTTAACTGTACCGAAGAGAAATCAAATGTGCATCACTCACAGGATAATATCCAATGGGCATCAAATTAAGAGAGAGTGCAAGTGAACTGTAATAGTTAGGTGGTTAAATTTTTACACCTTAGTGTTATTTATAAATGCACTAGATATGATTTCAGTTCAGTTTTTTTTATTCCAGAACCTATAGCTCAAGACCACAAGACCTGTGTCTGCCCATTCATAGACGTAATACAATATGAAACATTCCAGTACAGATCGCAAGACGAAGGGGCTAGAGGTGCTTTTGATTGGGAATTTTTCTATAAAAGGTTACCTCTTCTTGCTGAAGATCTGAACCACCCTACCGAACCATTCAGGTATATCGTGGTGAGACAGTAAATCATATAACTATCTGTATCTATGGTGGTTTGATGGTTTCGTCTCTGTGCAAATGTGAAAACCTATGATCATTCGATATTTGGAATGTAAGATAATCATTCTAGATTTGAAGCAGTCTATAGACATTTGGGTGATCCATGAAATAGTTGAGAATATTTATTTATCAATAAATCATGCGCTCAAGATGATAAGAAGTGACAAAAAACTATCGAAAATTAAGCAAATCAAAATGTACAAAAAAACTGTGGAGATGTCTCAAACTTCTGCCATTGATGTTAAAATATATGAATATTATCCCAAACACAAATTAAATCCGGAATTTATTTTTTCATTGAAAACTGTTGAGCCAGATGAAGTACTACAAGCAATGCAAAACTTAAAATTCTGATACAAAAGGAATTGATGATTTATCATTGTCAATGATAAAATTATGCCTACCAGTTATTTTCTTTCACATCGTACACATGATTAACCTTGTTTAAAATAGGCTACTTCCCAGCAGCATGTAGGCAAGCACTGGGTATACCGATTCCCAAAAAGCTTAAACCATCTGAACTTAGTGATCTCAGTTTACTACCAAAATGGTACTAACAATGATTTCTATAGATTACTTGAAAGCGTTTGATAGCATAAACCACAAACTATTCATAAGTGCTTTCATTCTTGATAAATTATATTCACAGGATGCAATGTGTATCTGTTGAGCAGAAAATATTTCCAGTATCTTCAATACCCTCAGGTGTGCCTCAAGGCTCCATATTGGGACCCTTGTTATTTTTCATATCTCTTTGACTTGGGCAAAGTGTGATAATTCCTATATCCAATCATTTGCGCACGACACCCAACTGTTATATTATTTTAATCCTGAAAGTGTTAGGGATTCTATCGGAATTTTACAAAATGATGTTAATAAATTAATACAGTACTCCTCAGACTATGACCTCCTTGTTGATCCAGAAAAATCTAAAATCTTGTTGTTTTGTACTGGGAAAAAGAAAGAAAATGTAATCTCAAATATAAAAATTCAAATTTAAAAATTCTCGGTGTAATCTTTCATACAAAGTTGAGATTTATTGAACATGTGAAAAGTCTGTCAAAAAAAAATTATTTGAGACTACGTGCTCTTATAGCAAACCGGTATTTAGTGAATTTCAAACTCCGCAAAAAAACTGTGTAAGGCTCTAGTGATATGTGTTCTAAATTATTCGAATATTATACATATACTATCCATGTTTAGACCACTTTACCAAAAATATATTAAAGTAATTCAAAACAATTTTGTACGTTTTATTTTCACACTGATAATGTATCAGCGAAGTATACAATACTAAATTGATTGAAAATAAATGACTTAGTTAAGTATCACTATTCAGCTTTCATACATACATTATTATTGACCTCAAAACCAGTTTACTTAAGAAAAAATATTCACTTAATTATGATATTCATACAAGATCACTCCGAGATAAAATTATTAGAATACGGCAACATACTACAACCCTATTCAAACGTAGTTTCTCTTATAACGTTCCGGTTATGAATTCAGTTTCTTCATTTTCTGTCACAGGTTTCCTTTTAATGGGTTTTTTCATACTGAACACTTCCAGTTTATCCAAACTGCGTTAACAGTCTCTCAAATACTGCCTTATTTGGATGGTTTCTGTTGGGAAATCTCTCAGCGTAAACTCGTGATGCCAGGAGGCAGTTTTAAAGGCATTCTTGCAGTCTAAAAGTCATGTCGATCCGTTGTTCTTTTGCATCCATCCTCGGTTCTCTCCGTCTGCTTAGGGCGCACGATTTGCGGACTCGGTGATTGCTTACCTCACGATGTGAGAAACAGTTGCTGGGAAATGGATCGGCAGCCAGTGCATTGGAATAATAATAATAATATTAATAATAAGAGATGTCGACGGGGGCTTGTGTGGCTAAGCCTCACTCTCGACCTCTTCCACTCCGGATCCTAACACCAGTAGAACATACTCCCACACCCGATCCTCTTCGGAAATGGATCCCGGACAAGGTGGTCGACTTCTACGGCCCGACGATCACGACCGCATGAACATGGACCGTTGTAGGTGGACGGCGAAGCTGATAGATGATTTGCTACATTGTTGCGAGAGCAACAACTCGCTCCGTAGGGGATACATGTCCCGCATGTATGAGAGGTAGTGTGAAATGCACCCAGAGCATAGCACGCTTACCTCTCAGAATTTGCGGGATTAGCGGGATTTTGTATCGTACCTGCGAAGACAGGGATATGCTCGTGCGCCAGCCTAGTCGGCCTCCCTGAGAGGGAAAGCGACAGTGTCTTTCCACCTGGGGGATTTCAGTATCCGAAGAGCCTTACACAACAACAAGATGCCGTTAAAGCTGGCACACTTAAAGAGAGACGACCAAATAGAATAAAAAGTCCAGTTGGCTCGCAAGGAGGCATCCCAGTGTGTGATGGAATACCGAGCGCGCGGAAGGCCTTTCAGGTCTCGAGTGCGTCATATAGCTACAGAATTAAGACGCAAGCATCACACACTTACTGAGGCGATACTTGCCGTTGTCCAGCAGCATTGTCTTGACAGAATACGGATGCTAATTTCTGCTAAACGATGCGGATGAGAGATTTGGAGGAGAACATATAGTTTTCTAAAGGACCCTATCGTCTTTTTCAACAGCGACTACCTACCATAGAGCAGCCGTCAACTGCTGATCGCGTGTAGGCCTTCTGGAGAGACGTCTACTAAAAGTCAAAGCGTCTCCAAGCAGACACTCCGGCCTTGGCGCAGTTTGAGTGCACCTGCACCTGCACCCGATGAAGACTGAAGAAATTCTTAGTGTCTTAGAAGGCGCTAAGAATTTCGCTGCTTCCGGCCCGGATGACATAAACACCTACTGGTTGAAGAAGTTTCCCAGTTGCCACCCGCATTTAGCCAGATTTTATAATTCTTGGATAAATCGGGTGCAGCCAACTCCGTCTTGTTTTGTCGAGGACCGAACCGTGCCTCTCCCGAAGACCTGAGATTTGTCTGATCCCAAGAACTACAGGCCAATAACATGTCTGAACGCAGGTTACAAGCTTTTCAACAGAATCTTGTACATGCGTATACTCCAGGCTGTAAACCCGGTCTTTCTCAGAGTATATGAACAGCGAGGGTCAAAGAAAAGTGTAGCTGGCTGTGAGGAGAATATGTTGATCGGCCGCTGCATCACACAGGAATCCGTGCAGTATAAGCGAAACCTTTCTATGGATTGACTACCGTAAGGCATTCGACACAACGTCTCATGGACCCATTGTGCGTGTGTTGGAGTGTTTTGTGGTAGACGATCCAATAGTGAGATGCAGAAAACTGTGTCTTTAATATCTTGGTATATCTTAGTGGGTATGGAAGTACTCAATACGAGCTGTAGAGCTTGCCTACAGGTGCCAGAGACGCGTATGCATCTCGGTATAGATGAGATACCTGTGCTACCCTATGCTAGCTGACAAGACCGACATGATCCTCCTCGACCACCAACAAAATAAAATGTATGACCGATGCAGCTGTGGCTAATAACCATAGCAGTTGATGCCGCTGATCTGGAGTGGCTTGTCACGAAATTGCCTGATGTTCTTGTGTTGTAGTTGTGGATAGGGGAGTGTCTTAAATGGGTACTGACTTCCATATGGGTAGATATCAAATTTTCCAAAATAAACAGATGTACATGGTAAGGGTAATATGTTGTATTTTTTGAATATCCTTTTGAGGGATATGTCAGGCTGAACACTACCAAGTATTTGAACAGCTCGTTTTTGGAGAATGGAGGCTCTGTTAGCTTTAGTCGAGCCACCCCAAAGCAATATGCCTTAACTAATGTGGCTGTGTATGATACCAAAATAGACTTCCCTAAGGGCTTGCTTGAGCTTGAGCTTGAGTTGTCTTAATGCTAATATTTTTGAGGAAAGTAAGGAGCACAGTTGTTCTATGCGCGGTTGCCAATTTAAACTCCGAGCAGCTTGGTCTCGTAAAAGGAGTTGTCGTTCCCCAAATCTTTTCAAACGGAACTGTAGTCAAATAATGCCTTGCTGAAAAGAACCTTTAAGGAAATTAAACAAGGTAGCTTTATTTGAGAAAATGGCTTCAATCGCTCAGAAAATATGCTTTTAAATGTCAACAATACGTTTTTAAAACAATGCAAAAAGATGTTAAATTGCGAGCATTACTTCAGCGATGGTCTGATGAGAACCTCCAGCTTCTGAGACGCTGACCTAGCACGGCCGACACCATGATCGTAGGACATGTTAAGGTTGGTGTTCATTCCCAGAAACTTGATGGCTTAATGACTGCTGGCAGACTAGTATGTGATTTTTTGTCAAGGTTATCGTCTGAGTTTTCTGTGTGTTAAGCTATCCTCATTAATCTGGCCAACATGTTATCCCCGTTTAAGATCTCTCGGGATGGTAGTGGGAACTTATTTTTAACAGGTTTTTGATGAACAGCAAGATCATATCAACTTATCTCCAAGCGTCGCGCTCTATAAAATTGCCCATTGGCAATTTACGAAGTCGGATGCATAGTGGAGAGCATCCACTTAGCAATAAGGTAGTTGGAGAAAGGAGTGATCCCTGAAGAACGTCCGCGTTGACCACTATACAAGAAGAGCGGTCCTGTCAGACCCTATCAAAAGGTTTCGATATATCTAGTACGATGATTCGTTTGTCTATGAAGGTCAACTTGACCTAAACCAAATTCACATGAAAATGGGTGAGGTCATTTGTGCACTACGCAGATGTTTCAGGGATTGCTTTCATCTGAAGCCGAATGATAATAAGGAACAAGGAACCTTTGGAAACATAAAGTGGGTAGACAATGAAAGTTAGAAAAAATGCTTATGAAAGGATGACACACCTCGCAAATTTCACGGATATCTAACAAGTATGTACTTTATTTTTAACCATCCTCTATATCTTCCAGGAGCCCTATTATGGCGGGAGGTTTGTTCGCCATCAATCGCAAATTTTTCTGGGAGTTAGGCGGGTACGACAAGGACCTAGATATTTGGGGCGGAGAGCAGTACGAGCTCAGCTTTAAAATCTGGCAGTGCGGTGGGCAGATAGTGGACGCACCGTGCTCCAGAGTCGGCCATATCTATAGAAAGTTCTCCCCGTTCCCCAATCCTGGGAAAGGAGATTTTGTTGGCAGAGTAAGTATTATATAATGTTAGTGAGGACGAGGTTTTGGGTGCTACAAAAACTAAAGAACAAATTGATTTCGTGTCCAGACGACCAACTTCCATCCTTTTTATCGGCTATTTTTTATGTAGTCTCCTTCTCGTTTGATGGACTTTCGAATCCGCGCCACGAGCTTTTCGATCCTGTCGTCAAACCAGTCAAATGCCGCGTCGTGTAGGCATCGTGTAACTGTTCTGCACTTCCACGTAATCGTTTATGAGGGAAGTCATCTTATAACATGTGGATGCGCGTTGCCATGGTACAAAGACACTCCCTTGGTGAGCATTCTTTTACTTTTGTTTTGGATAACACGCTGAGGTTTCTAAGAGCTTCGCAGTAGAGGTCCCAGTTTATTGTTTCCCTTTGGGCATGACATCCACCAGAATATTAGTCTTGTTTCGATGTGACGCCACTGTTTGGGCTCTCTTTCGTTTCAGGGACGTAATTATGCACCCAGCTTTCGTCTTCGGTCACTATCGAACCCAGGAGGCCTTCCCCACCCTAATTGTGTGCAGTTCGCACTTGTCGGGTGAGCAGAGCGGCAACTGCATCGCGAATGGCTGCCAAGCACCGACAGACATGTCTATCATCCAATCCGAACAAGGAATACTGTTCGTTTTGACGCGATGTCGTTTTAATAAAAGATTCTTTAGAACATATATAGAACTTCTCAAATCAGGAGAACATATTATGCATATTTTAATGAATATGCTTATTTTACTTACATAATATCAAGTTTCTCCCTTTGCAGTAAACTTATATTTATTATGTGCTATATTTATGTGTCTATTTTTGGCGTCGACGATCGTGCTGTTCGCAAATCATTCTTTAGAAAATTAATCTTTTAAAAATAAATTAGACCTTATCCGATCCATCGATTAGGAAATACCCTGATCGATAGATCGGTCAAGGTGGTACCGTTATATGGTCTGCTAGGTCACCAGATTTAACCCCGCTCGATTTCTTTTTATTGGGCTATCTAAAAGAAGTTGTTGATTCGAGAAGCTCCCACTACATTGGACAATATGATGTAAAGCATACGATATGCTTGTAGAGCAATCAATAAAGAAACTCTCCTTGGGTGTCATGAGAACTTTATAAAATATTGCTTGATAAGTATTTCCCATATGATAATTACGTTATTCATGCTTTCGTGAGGAGAAAAGCATATCTGACAAACCATGTAAGTATTGGAAAAATTATAAAAAGAATAAATGTTGTATTTTTGATCTACTCAAGCTGCAATCGGATTTCAAAATTTTGTGAACAAAAGATTTTGTTTTTTCTCGTGGAGTACGATTCTGCAGTAAGAAATATATGTTATCTTCAGAAATCATGGTTGATCTTGAAAAAACCTTGAAAATGCTGTCAATGTCGAAAGTAAAAGTCATCATGAACTCTTCCACATTGCACTCGAGAACTTCTATCTGAACGTTTTCATGCTATACAGCTGTCCCAAGTTTAATGGACCACCCAGCTTAACTACTGAAGTATCAGTACTACTGTAATCCTGCTACTTGGCATCCTTCATCATCAGGCAATCAAAAATCTTTTGTTTGCGTTCATAGTACAAGTAGCTTTCTTTTAAGGAGGTACGAGGAGGAGTATGTTCTTTCCAAGCATGGGAAGTACTGAATCAATCTCCTTAACTCTATTATTTTCCAAAGGACATCTATGCTTCCTGGTACAACGCGTTAAACTGAAAGCAGACCAATGTCGATGAGATCAGAAAACGTAGTGTGAAAAATGTTATGGAATCTGAGGAATCGATTCTCTCCCACTCCTCTCATCGGAATTGGGTATGCTGTTCTCTTTTTTCTTGAATTATCGAGCCCTTGGCACCTTATTTAACGAAAAGCAGGGCAAACGAAGGATGTTATGAGATTTGGATGACTTTATAACGTGAAAAATAGCTACTTAAAATACGAAAGTGATTTTTTAGCCTTAAGATCTTGAAATATTGCTTTTGGATGGAGCACAAGGTGTGATCTAAAAAAGTTGATGGAATATTATAAAAGGATATCTTGTCTCGTATCGCTTGGGCTGTTGTTTGATGTGTATAAGGATAAATACCAACCACTTGTCTTTCAGGATATTTTTAGGTATCGTAAAACGTATGAAGATGGATTATTTATTTTATAACTCTCGTTTTAATATATTTTGAAATTGCGGGGCAGACCTACATGCTTCCGCTTTCTTGCGAAGCGGGTTATTTATATGATGATTTCAGGACGCGTTTCAATTATTCACTGTTCAAAATTGCGACTACGAGTATCTCTATTCCTATGGAAAAATACACACAAGCTTTATTATTAGAAAAAGTCCAACTTGACAAAAAAATACGTATAGTATCAATAATACCTTCAGCAATATATTAGCACACTGTTTTCAACACCTACATAGATCTAATGGAAAATTTCGCCATTTCTGAATTTAGAAACAGATGCTGGCAACATCCATTAAAGAATCATCACCTTACCTTCTTCAGAGATTTCCCTTGTGCGCAAGATAGCACGTCTTTTCAACTGGCTAATTCCTCAGAACCACAATTTAAATTTTAATGACTTATGTATACATTGAAAACAAGTATTTCGTTGCTTTAGTTAGATATTCTTATATTTAATAAAGCACCTTATGCCGCATTCCGATGGTTCAGAGAAATAGCTGTTATTGAGAATATAATAGTGATTCACAGAGAAGTAAGAATGAATAAATGTGATTGGGAATATTCTAGCATCCGTAATTCCGGCCCTGCGGGCAATGATCCACTTTGGTTGAATATGCTACAAAGGTTGAGCTGATCTATATTCTTCAAACCAACAGTACGGAACAGTACATCTAGAAGAAGAAGTAGAATATTCCAAGATTTCAGCAATAAAAGCCATATTATAACATATCGTTATAAAACTATTATTGTATATATATATATATATATATATATATATATATATATATATAGATAAGAGATAGCCGATCGTCTGATCTCGGCTTGACGTCGACTTCTAGGACACCCTGTATATATATATATATATATATATATATATATATATATATATATATATATATCTTTGTGTGAAATGAAACATATTAGAAACTTAACAAATATATTACAAATTTATACTAAACGCATATTCATAAATCCTACAACTAAAGATACAGGCAATATAAACAAAATAAAAACAAACTAAAATCTAGTCCTAGTTTCACATCCCAAAAACAACTCATTGATGCTTTTAAATATATCTTCAAAAAAAATAACCTGATGATCATTGTGTTTGATTTTCAACTCTAGGTCGACTACTGATTGTAACTACAGTTTTCAGTTATATATTCTTCGTGTATGAAACATATTACAGAAATTTAATAAATATATTAAAAATTACTAATACTAAACATATATTCATAAATCTTACAACTTAGTATAAACAATATGACTGAAATATAAACTAATTGAAATCTAACCCTACATCCAGATCACCCCACAAAATGTTATAGATGGCTAAGAACTTCAACTCCTCCGGAAGCAAAGGAGGTCAGAGATGATCTGACTGCCATAGGTCCACATCATCCGATAAAAACTGATCTGGCTGATCAGCCTGTCTTTCCTCTACTTCCATGCTCCAAATGCTGAAGCTATCATCGTCACTGTCCGACGTGGAGCTGGAGTCCCATGGTATTTCCCCCCACATAGCATTAATTGCTTCTCCGAAAGCGGCGGCAGCATGGCAGGATTGGAGTCGCATGAGCCACTTTCTTCTATGGTGGTTTGAAGTGCACAGTGAGACTAATCTGGCTGGTTGTAGCCGTCGCCGCTGTTTATCATGGCCATGGAACTGGAGTCACAGGTCAATCTTCAATCTGAAACAACCAGAAGCAAAATATGTGAATATACTTAATTCGAACTCAGCAGAGAAGTCCATTCCGATAGATATGATAGCAGTAGCAGGTTACAAGTTCAAAGAATATGATTTTACTGGCCAGAACTCCCGAGTTTCAAGCTCTTAAGATCCATCGCTCCTAACTACCTATTCCAAGAAAGATTAAGTTAGCGTTTTGTCTAGGCCATAACCTATTGGTAGGCTGAAGAGCTGGGAGTAACCTTCTATTATTGGTCTATCCACCACTCGGTGAGAACAGCTCCTGAGTCTTCGGTGGTAGTGGCGGGAAGACATGCCCTAACCTCTAATCTGTGGAATGGATCTCCTCGCAAACACTTACTTCACATTTACCGTTGATATTTTGGGAATGCTATTTACAACCCTAACTAGTCATTGTGAATCGATTCTCTACTCAGGTTAATGCTATAGTATATCTTATCCTAGGTAGCATCAATGTTCACTATCCGTACGTTTTCTAACTTAAACACCACGGCAACATCGACTAGGTACTTATACTTCTGATGCCCTTTAGAAATATTATATCCTTGTTCTTTATGTGCTGCTTCATTATCCATAATTTGACTGGCGTATGTATTTCCTGCACTATATCTGATGCCATGATTATGTCTTTTCAAAAATGTAACATTTCTTTGGTCTTCTATGTTTAGTTGCCTACGTTGCGTTGTCACTAATGATCGTGAGTTGAGGTGCTTCAATTAAATAAAAATGCCAAGTCTATGCTGCGAGTATTCGTTCAATACTATGGTATTTTACATTTTACAATTACTTAACTAATACTTAGAAACTTCAGCTATCTCTTATTCTATAACGGTGTACCTTTTACGATATCATTTATTGCTCCCACAGCATATTTTTTATTTAATCCTGGGTCAGTTTGATAGAATTGAATATCAGAGTGCCGCCAAGGAAGAGTTTTAATTGTATTTGGAATTAGGAATCTTTTATCGTCGTGATGGGCCAAAGCTACTTTATTTTCAACTTTCGTGTATACCTCAAGCAACTTGCTTCTAAAGGTGTTCATTTTTCTCAAACCTATCCCACCATTTTCAATTATCTGTTTATAATCACTACCATATAGCTGATTCTGTATTACTGCCTTTTTAGTACCTTTTGCTTTCTTCATGTCGCTTTTAACTGACTTAATATGTACGGCTTGGCACCTGTCCCATAAAAACTTATTGTAGGATCTTCTGGGAATGCATCTTTCTTTTTACCAACAAAGAATCATTTACTGGAGTATTGAACTTGTTGTTCTGACTATAATTTGATGTATCAAATTCACTTATATGATTTTTCATAGTCATAGAAATCGTCTGTACGTATTCTTACAATTTGCGAAGCTGTGTCACAGTACAGCATAGATATTTTGTTATCGAAGTGTTTTTACAAGAAATCCAAAAAAAGTCATGCATTACTCTTAGATATTTCCAGTATACAAAATCCTATATATATATATATATATATATATATATATATATATATATATATATATATATATATATATATATATATATATGTTATATGATTTTCTAACAATGATTCTAGTATGAGCAACAATGTTGCAGTAGACATTCAGTCAGCTAAAGATAACAACTTCCTGAGATAATACAGCGTACAGAGCATCTTTGTTCTCAGCCACGTGTGCCCTTGCATAGATGCTCCGTAAGCTTTAGCAATAGTATAAATAGGGGCTGCTGCCTAGCTCCGCGTTCTAATACCCGGTAAGCACCGTTAAGCTTAGTTCTTATACCCGTTAGACTTTCGTTAATGTCATTAGTTAAGTAAAATTTGTAATAATAAAAGGACTGAAACTTCAGTCCAAATAAATAAAATTTTTAAAAAATCAAATCTTCGAGTAATGTTATAACATATATATATATATATATATATATATATATATATATATATATATATATATATATATATATATATTTTCACCGAAACGAGAATTTGAGGATCCTATGAACTTTTGTTACTTGCAAACCGTACTTCATAGCTTGCTGAAGGACGCGATAGTGTGCAATATATTTTTTCTTATACAAATTTGGTTTAATTTTGGAATCCTTGTTTTAGAATTTGGTGAGATCATGCTTTCTACCAAAAACGGGAGGTCGTTACGTGAATCATATAAGCTTTCAGGATATCGCACATCAACTTCTAAAACGTAAACGACCTCACCATCCTTTTTTATATTTCCACTTTGATAATTGATTTTGCAGATTTATCTAATCATTCAAAGTTCCAGTAGGAAGTGGTGATGACATAGCGTGCCCATATGATTTGTGGCATCGAGGTTTGGTAAATATTTATTATTTGCTTTATGCATGCTATCACTGCATTGACTTGAACCCCCTCTAATGAAGTTCAATCATATTAATATTAGTTAAGAGTTCAAGTTCTAGTTTTGTATTATAAAATTGATACTTCGATGGTAACGACTCCTATTTCAACTTTTTCACATCATTAACGTCATTTTACGGAAGCACACCTTCTGTTTAATCGAATTGAAAATCCTAGGATCTGCAAAATACATTTTGCTTTCCAGAAAACCATCATCTGACAATGCTTGCAAAGATCCTGGTAAGAAACGACAACTGTCGATACATCTCGTTTGTAGAATTGTTTTCCTTATTGTACCATTTTTATCTACATAATCATTCATATACAGGCTTTTTGAGAATGAAATATATTCTAAGCTGAAACATCAACCTTGTCTCTGTGAGAAGTTAATTGTTTGAGAAATAGATGACAATCATACCCACTTTAATTGTGCATTATGATAGGTATAAAGTTTGATAACTTAAAATTTAGGTTACACTTCGAATGTGCAGCACCTAATCTAACTTTTCCCGTTATGTGGTAATGATCGCGGAATTTAACGTCACCTCCTGAAAATAAATTCTCACAAATATTACATATCGTCGCTGTGTCAAACTCAGTCTGCTTTTCCGATGTTAAACGAATATAGGAGCTACATCTTTCATATATTCAAAATATAATTCTTTCAGCTCTGCCTCTACTTTTGTAACACGCTTTTTGGCAGTATGATAATTCTGCTTTAAATGAGGATTTAATTAAATATGAAAATAAATACGATGCATTTGCATGACTGTCGTTTGTATATGAAAGTTTCGGATTTCGTTCACAACTATCGATTTGTTTCAATATGAACTCAATAGCAGCATACACTTCAAATGGAACTGTCATTTGCTTCTCAAAGTGTTCGAATTTAAGAATAAGAACTACCCTATTTTTCGGATACATTTTTCATGTACTGAATCTATAGCTCGCAATTCTACTTCTGAATGCACTCTCAATAAGTCTCACACCATCACTGATGAATGTCCTCACGTGGGCAGCCATTCGATTGTTTGGAAGTGAGACATTGTAGCATGGACATATCATGTTCGGATGTGTATTATCCAGCTTAACCTTTTTCGACCGCGGTCCTCTTGTAGAATCTATTTTACAAACGGTTCTCACATGGCGACGCAAATTGTCCATCCGTTAGATACGTATACCACACCCACTGCACTCATACATTTCAGTAGATATAGTAGATTATGTGTATTGCTTACTTCGATCAACTGTGGTCTGAGTGTAGCCTTCGCACTTTATAGGCAGCTATTCAAGGTCGTTGGTTACTGAATCCAACATCCCAAACCGAGACACTCGATCCCACTCACTCTGAAATAAGGATGTCATATCAAGGTTGTCCTCTCACACTCTACAAATCCGTTGACAGAAGTTTCTGAAACGATGGGAGAGTGTAGACTTTTCGAGCATAGGCCAATATTACATTCCACTAAAGATGAATATGAGCTTCAGCGAGAGGGCGCACAACTTTTGGAATTGAATACCAATAAAATGATTTTGACCTTGAACAATCCTGAATTTTCAGCCATATTCGAATCCCATCTCCCAGTGAAAAGAATAACTTTTTTTTTAGAAAAGACTTCGACTGTGAGGGTTCACAGTCGGTCCCTATAGATAAACATCATATCCCATCGAATATGGCTTTGACCTTGATAAGGGGGTTTTGAACCGGTATACTTCCACTACTGTATAAACTGAAATTTCATCTGTAGTTCAAACTCTATGCTTGATTTTAGTTGTAAATGTCAATCGATCGCCTTCAAAATAAAAAATATTTGGATATTCTGTAATCAACTTGAGGATTGCTTTTATTTAGTCTAGAATTACTTTCATTCATAAAATAAGAAATACTTCGATTCTTTTGGTAAGATTGATTTTGTGCAGGCCTAAATGTGTTCCATGCAGAAACCGTCATAGGTTTATGTTTAGGAAATGATTGATTCGGGTTTGGTTTAAATTCATTGGATGTTATGAGGAACATTGTTGATAGATGAGAGTGTTTTAAGGTGGGGTTGTTACAATTTTAAATGAGTAGGTTTTGTATGCTGTTTTTTACCAAACTTGCTCTTAAGATTGATTCTGTTGTTGAAAATCATCCGTATGTATATTCAAAGTTATATTCAAATAATTTAATAGTTGTTAAACCCTATTATAAAAATCAAAGAGATATTCACTTAATCCAATCATTTCTATATTTAAAGTAAAAGCATATCGCACGTATCTGCTTAAAAATTGAGAGCATTATTTTTTAACTTTTCCATATTTTAATGTGACAGGGTGAAATACTATAAGCAGTATCTCATTTAATTTTTGCTAATTTAAAAAATCATCCACATTATTCACACTCAAAAATTTTGTAACTAACTAAATACTAAGATTTTATATACGGTGATTTGTGAAATTCACTATAGATGAATTGGTCTTGTAAGTTTAATATTAGTATTGGCTATTAGTGAATCAGAATCTGATTCTGCACTATCACTGCTTTAGGAATGAATATTTTCTTCAAGCCCTCTAAAAGACATAAGGTATTTACAGCAATACCATTTCCACCACCCACCAGTTTCATGTCGTATATGGTGCAAGCCCAAAGATCCGTCGTGGTCCAATAATCCGTTGGATGAGGTCTTCTCGCATAGCTACTAAGTTCACTAGCTGCAATTCTTACTTCTAGTTAGTAGGCCACACGAAATATCAACTTCGTTGTCGGAGTTTATCAGGTTTTTGTTATTTATTTCTATATACCAGTCCGCTGAAACAGTAGAAGGAACGTACTTACTGCAATTCAATTAATTGAAATTTTGTATTATTGCGATAAATCAGCTTTGTGATTTTTCTCATTGCATTCAATTTTTCTATACTATCGATACATGATTTCCCAGAACTACCGAAGAGTAGCGGAAGTATGGATGGACGAATACGCTCAGTATTTATATCAGCGACGGCCACACTACAAGCTCATTGATGCTGGTGATCTGAAGGGACAGAAAGCGCTCAGAGAGAGACTTAGGTGCAAACCGTTCAAGTGGTTTATGGAAAACATCGCTTTCGACCTCCCGCTTAAGTATCCGCCTGTAGAACCTGGAGATTTTGGAGTTGGCGAGGTTAGTGTTCTCTATTCATGAGGTTATACTGAATTTCTCAAGCAGTGGTAGGTATCAATTTAGAAATCAATTATGGATCGGATCATTTAACTTTTGATAGTTAGAGTTGCATGTAAAAGATAAAGAACTGGTGCGAACGTAGTTGATAGTAAAAAATCCGCACCTCTTGGCATTTTCAAAGAACTGAAGTCATTCTTTTATTTCCCATTTTTCAAAGGACCTATGAAATAATTTCTTCTATCAGAAATGGTAGCTATCGGTATGAATTGCGATCTCACAGAGAGTTATTTGGTTGATCTACATCAATTCTGAAAATACTAATCCAAAAAGAAAATTAGGAAACTGTGAATACGAAACACGAATAGCACTTCTCCCACGCACAGCGCACGTGACTGGCTGCTAGTCTAACCCTGTTCTTGTTCTAGATTGTGAGTTTCTTTGCGCAATCACTCGTTAATAATTACGTCTTTTCAAGTAATTTAACTCGTTCGGATTGTATTTGTATATTCACAATGACCAACATAAAGTTCTCAGCAATTTCTTAAATTTGAATAGTTTGTAGTTTTGATTGTTCCACTATGCATACGACCTTGACTTCGTAAATTGCCAATGAGCAGAGCTACCGTGCGCGACGCTTGAAGATGAGTGTTGATCATATGTGTTATAATCGATAATTCTTCCAACGAAAAACAATTGCTCAAAGTTTAATATTATCGATGTATTACACTGAACTTACATAATTATTGCCACAATTTTAGTAATGCATAGTCAGACAGACCAGACAGAGACAGTCAACTTTGATGAAATATACAGGCGCATCAAAATTTTCTGCTCATTTCTTCTATAAAGGTTATTGTACATGGTTGTGAAGGACATTTGGCGAGTAGCATGGATATACAGTGTGTGACTTAAATTACTAATTTAATCGAGTTTCGATGTGCGTGTTGTGCGATGTTGTGGGTTTTTTAGCGCAAGTTGTTGAAAATAGGCGGGGAACAGAGAAAACTGGGTGAAAATCGCGTATGAGTCAAATTTTGCGGGAGCTAGAGGCGATCTTTTTTCGAATATCTCACTCAGAATAGCATCGTTGGATAGGTAAATAATGCGCTGTCCGAATAGACCACGAAAAGTTAAGCGTTCGACGTTCGTTTTTCGGGAAAAGTCAGTTTTTCTGAAAAAACAAACTGGAAAAAATATGTATAAATGCATTCTTTTTTCATCGGAAGCCGTATACTTCAAACCGCGATATTTTGGATTTTCGGTTTCTTGCGCAGAAAATTTTATCACATCTTTTTTTACTCTCAAAACGGTCCTTACGACACAACGAGACCGATTCTTCTGTACTTTTTGGTTTCTCGGAAAAAAGAAAATATATAGGTAAAGTTCGAAAATTGTAGCCAAAAATTACGGGTTTCATTCACATATTTCAGCAGAGCTGGACAGAAATTTGGACCAAATAACGAAAAACTGGTAAACAGGAGATTTTAAATCAGATAAGTTCGGAAAGTATTCAAAGATTGCTCAATCACTTTCAAAGATATTTCGAAAAAACTTGCCGATACGGAAACAGGTCGCTGACTTCTCGGTTTATTTTTTTTTCGATAAATTAATTGCTATGTGTATAATACAGGAAACAAGTTTGTGTAGATTATTGATTTTATTAACTTTTATGCACATAAATGTTTTATTTTCTGGAAAGGCGCAAACATAAAAAGTTACCATAACAAAATACATATTACGAGATCATGATAAATTATATTAATAAAGGTTTCTGATGATTCTTCCGCGACGAGCAAAATACTTTTATTTTACTTTGAGCGCGGGGTATATAACTGCGTTTTTCAGCGTGGCGGGTAACAGTATAGACCACCTTTTTTTAAATTATGACCCAAAAACGGAGAAGTCAGCAATATATTTTCAGCCATCACTCTGTCGTTCTTTCAGCTAAGTTTTTCGGAATTCCTTGTACTCTTCAAGGATGCAAATTATTTTTTCGAAAATATTTCAAGTACACAGCAACTGTGTCAAATGGGGTGAAGCCGCTTTTTTTGAGTTTGAAGCCACCATGCAGAATTCATCCGGTTATGAATCTGAACTAGAAATTCGTGGTTACTGGACTATAAAAAACGTTTCTATTTATAACATTATGCACCATCAAGAGATTACAATCCAAATGTGAATAATTTTATTTCACGTTAAGTATGTGTTTATCTCTACTGTTGTAATTTGTTCATGTGTGAGCAAATCTCATTTTTTTACGTTTTTTGTGTCTAGAGTTTTTCAGTGTATGAGGATTTCTCCTTTTTACCTACATTTATTTATGTCCCTTCTCAAGCTTCAGTTCATTCTAATTCGTTATCAGATTTTTTTTGTTGGCTCAAAACAGTAAAAAAGCTAAATCTTTTTACATTATTCCCAATTTAGTCTTCTCGCTTAAGAGTTGTGTACTTACATTTTCTTTTTTAATATCCTATTCTTGACATCGCTATAACGTCATAACTTCTATTCTGAAATGTGATGAAATTTTGGTTGTAATATAGGTACTACTCGGACAAACTACAAAGCGCTTAATAGTTTTAGGAATATGTTGACCTAATATCATCAGAAAATATGATTCTGTTCGTATCTTACGCTTAGTTTTAGACTAATACATGGCTTATACTAATCATCATGACTCCATAATTTTATTTACAAAATCATATGTTTTTACTATTCAGATCAGGAACTTGGGTGCGCCCGAGCTATGTGTGGACGCATTGCACAAAGGCAAGGATCAGATAGTGGTAATAGCTGAGTGCGTATCAGATACCAAGAAGATAGGTGAGCAATATTTTTCGCTCACTTGGCATAAGGACATCAGGCCTAAAGGAAAATCCCTTTGTTTGGACGTATCCGATCCGAACGACAAGGCTAACGTAGTGCTCTTCCCATGTCATGGTATGAAAGGGAACCAATATTGGAAATATGATGTGGTGAGTTTCAAGATATATTCAATTGTACTTCTCGTTGGCGATTATTCTTGTATGCTGTTACTACTGAAACACGTGGTGCGTCGTATATTCAAAGTGATAGTCGAGATGAATTGATGTGAATGTTTTCTGTTGGTAATGATAATATCAATTTGCGTGAGTCTAAAACTCGTTGGGGAATTAAAAAAGTGTGAAATGTGTGATAGCAACATCAACTCATCTCCAAGTGTCGCCCTATATGCGAACGTCCATTGGCACTTGGACTGCCTTGTAAAGGCAACAGATGTCTCTTATGACATCTCTCAACAAGGATGAGCTAATTTATAGCGACATCCTTCTGCTCAGGGTCATCAAGTCAGCCCGCCACATCTCATGCGACTATGCTCAGAAGATTCGCACAAGCAGGGGGCGAATAAGTTTGAGATATATACATATATTAGCAATCTGAAAGAGATTATCAGGCCAAGCCAATCAGAACTATATAAGGACTATTAAGAGCTGATCAGTGAGTCTACATTACTATACACTGAGTGAATGTAGGAGGTAGACAGATTTAAACAGTAGACATAAATTTTTAATATTTAATTATAACTGTGTTGAATATGAAGTGAAATGAATATCATATCAGAGGATAGACTATTTGTAAAAATATTGCAACAAAGACAATTAAATTACTAAGTGCTCTAGGATGGTTGGATAAATAACACCAGTTACATCTGGCAATGTAAAATTAATTTTACCTCATTACGCAAAGAGTTGATTATACCTTCATGGCCGTGAAAATACCGGAACTAACGGTGGTAGGTAGGTAGAGTTCCAGAGCGGAAACGCTGGAACTGATGACGGAAGGTATCATGATGTGGCACTCCAGGGAAGAACAGCGTTTCCCTGACACGTGAACACAGGCCATAAACTATGCCTACGCCACTGCCCAAGTCACATTGAAGGTGTAGCTCTCATGATAGAATCGAGAATAAACTAAATACCCGTAAAACTGCATGAAAAACGATAGACAGGCTTTAATTTACGATACTCAATATTTTCCAAAGCGATAATTTGTTACAACCCTATTGAATAATATTCCCTTACCCACAATTTGAAAATGTATGTTTTACGGCGGCGACACATGTAATCATATAACAAGAATTTTTAACATTTTTTCATTCATAAACAATTGACCAACCTCACTAACAATTAAAATGCTTCCAAAAATAGATTACGGATGCCCGCATGTATGTGTTAAAGTACGAAATTCAGAGACATGTATTCCGTCATCAGTTATCTCTGCCTCTTACCCTAGCTCCCTTTCTATCTGTTTACCTCGCACACTATCTTCCTTCCTCTCTGTCGCTCTCAAACTGTGTCTCTGTTTCTTTCTATCTCTGTCATTTTCTCTCTCTACCTATTTACAACCCATCCACCGTCCCTCCTCGCCCTTAAATGCCGATACAAGACGATTCTTAAAGCTCAAAACGGGCTGTCTGCATTTTGCGATAGCCCGGATTAATTATAGTATTTAAAATTATTCTCATTATTTTCGTTATTCTTGATTAATAGGGCTCCCAGATAAATATAAATTCCCTGTCCGTAGGTATGCGAAAATGATTGTATTTGTGAAAAGTTTGATTTCGGACTTTGTCTATAAAATTTTTGAGTATCACGACGTTTCGATTGATGTGCTATCTTCAATCGTCTTCAGGTGAACTGGCGAACACGTTCCTTTCATGCCTATTTATACCCCGTCCGGTGACGTGTCGTTGTGCGCGGTCTGTTCTGATTGGCTCCCGGTGCGCGGTATTCCGGTCTGGTGACGTGGCTGTTTGTCGGTCATTGTTTGTTGTCTGGTCCAGTTGTAGTCTATTGATCTTTTTTATGAGTGGCTGCCAGATTAGTTTAATGTCTACGCTGGGTTTGCTGTACACTTTGCTGTTGTTGGTGATGAATGCCGCCTCCTTGAATTTCCTTCGATACCAATGCGGTTCCTTGGCAATAACCTTAGCGTCGTCCCAAGCTATTTTATGGTGCTCCGTCCATGCGTGGTCAGCTATTCCAGATTTTCCTGTCTCTGCTCGATGGGTGTTGAGACGATGTTCTTTGATTCTTACTTCCAGTGGCCTTTTTGTTTCTCCGACATAGATTTTACCACATTGACATGGTATCTGGTAGATGCAGTCCTTTGTCTCTTGAGATTCATTCCTGGGCTTAGTTTTTGTTAGGATACTTCTGAGGGTGGCAGTACTAGAGAATCTCGTTTGGATCTTGTATCGCTGACCTATTCTTTTGATTCCATCTGATGTTCCTTTGACATAAGCGATACAAGATCCAAATATATATAAATAAAAATTATTTTTTTGAATGATATTCGATCTGCCAGGAATCAGGGATTGAGAGATTAATGTGGCCAGGATATTGCTACAAAAAATCTGGGATTTTTTATATTGTTAAATCGGCAAAAAGTGTAAACTTGCTCGGCCTTTTCTTGTGTGAACCTTCTGAACATAGTGAGGATGAGATGTGACGTGTAAATCTGACTACCCCGGACAGGCTACCAATACATTAGAGTGGGATCTCACTTCTTATTAGTTCTGTTATGCGTAGATTCATGTAATATTGATTAGAAACTTTTAACTTCTCTGAATAAGTTTGTTCACCTTTCTTGTCGGCCGTTGGTAGGTACTTGATTTTTTGCTTTATCCAAGGCATTATTAGTATCTAAGTACCTCGGTTTTTACAAACTAGCAATATTTCGCTCATGTAGATTAATAATTGCTCCGCTACGACTGATCTCGAAAAATAGTCCCTAATCCTAGAAAAAAACTTGAAATCCAAAATTTGAGAGAAACTTCTTTGGATATTAGAGAGTTATCTTGTACTAGATCGTGAATGCAATTTTTTAAATGATTTAGGTTTTATACTTTCCGCGTAAAATTTCACATTTCAATTTTAAATATCACGTTTGAGGATAATTTATGAACAAAAACAAGAAAGACATGACTCTAAGGTTGAAAGATTTTCCAATGGTTGTAATAATCAGACGTTGATGGATGTTTTAATTAACTCTTGTGAATGTCTTGGTTATAAGTTGCTAACACTTGCAATACTCATAAGATCGTTAAAAAACTTATTTTTTAAATAATAAATAAAAAAATCTATATGTTTGAACCAAATCATGCCTAATTTGATAAACACATCAAAAAGTATCGAATAAAATGTTTTGCATTACTTCCCAGTATTCTAATCTACAATCATTGTCTTCTGGCGTCGAATCTCGAGCTAAATTCATTTTGCATATGGATGACAACTACTTCGAAAAATTGTCCTCACCGATGTTCCTCTATTTCCAATGGTTTTACACGATATATGTGTAGTAGCATTGTAATTCTCAACGGCACTAAGAAGAGCCTAAAATAACCGATCATCGTTTGTTGCTGTTTTACGATTATCATTCGGCAGTTCTTCTACAGAACCGCTCTCTTCTCTCTCTTCTATTCAATTCAATATACATGTCTCTTAGTTGTTCATTCAGTAGAAGGCTGTGAATATGGATAGGTTCTGTTTATTAAATTTACATATAAAGTCTCACGGCCTATCAAGTTCCAGAAGTCCTGTGGGATGATATATTTCTATTCACATTCGCTAAAAAATGGCTATAGCATATGTTTTTGCCTTCTTAAAATGAACGAGATGATGAGTTGCTATTGCTGTGATGTTTGTAGTCAGTGAGATCAATAACAGATCGTTCACATTTTGAATTAGAGTTCTTACGATAAAAATCTCACGTTGATTCACTTTCAGTTTTTGCCAGTAATATATCAGAGATATCTTCAGAGAATATTGTTGTAAGCTTTTATTCATCTAACATAAATTTACGGGCTGTTTTCATTGTAACATGTTCAAGAGTGGAACTAACTCGGCGGAACTTTACCATTGTAGAATGTATAGAATAGAAACAGATTAGCCATATCTTCGATGTTTCAGACTGTAGAGATCATTTGTAGTGTCAGGCTCATTCACTAGGTGTATTTTTTGTTTTCGATTGGTTCTAAAACCGTCACTGATCTGAACTTTGCCTTTATACAGTATAAAGGCAAAGTTCTCTACTTCCCCTAATTTTCCTAAAAAAATTGGGTGAAGAGTGCTAACTAGCAACCGGTATCTCAGAGAGAGATAAGATTCTGATCGGGAAGTGAGTCGCTAGGCATGAGGTGGGAATAATGGAAAAGAAAAACACAAAATTTTAAATGTGAACAATTTATTTAAAAAAAAATAGGAAAACAACAAAATGTCTCTGTATTAGCCATTGATGGACATTACAAATGAACTTATCTTGGGCTGATTATAATCTGGCTCCCCGTGATCCCATGGCGAAGATGGTTAGCCCCAGCAACTAGAGGGCAGCATGAAGGAAGCCACTCCAGGGCAATGGAGACATCTAGGAGAAGCAGTTGCCATCAAGAGTCATTGTTATATGTTCGCATCGGCGAAGAAGGGCTGCGGGGAAAAGGTTACACCGGAGAAAAGCTCCGTAGAAAAAAAGGTCATCATGAAACGAAGGGGTATTAAGAATTGTCCAACACTAGGAATGCCTTACATGTGCATTTTTACTCAACCAAATTATAGTTCAATTTAATCGACGAAACCGCATGCCATTGCGTTACGCATTACTCGACAGTTGTCGTGTCCACGGTGAGATTCGGAGTAGGAGGAATACCAGCTTCTACGTATCCAGATCACACGATGCACAAGATAAGAGCGCAAGTGCAAAACCAGGGATTGGATTGAAAATCGTAATTCCAACAAAAGTTGGGGGAACACGACAAAAATAAATGAATAAAATTACATTTGATCATTATTTTGTCTTTCGTTTTTGTTATTTTATTATATTGAATATTTCTATTTGTTGTTAATAGTTGCTTTGCTTTATCATGTATATCGTTAATTCTTTAATTTTTTTTACACTGTACTATAATGGCTGGTACACTCTCATTTTTTTCATATCTCTTACTATCAGTCCTAGCAGCTTGTGCAAAAGATTTAATCTCAATTTGATTATTACATTTATCTACTTTCTCTTTCAGTAGATATATGTTTTCTTTCTGCATATCAATATGTTGTTTCAAGATAATGTTTTTATCACTAATTTCTTCAATTAATTTATCTTTATCCATGATTCTATCTTTTAGATAATTAAGTGCTGGGTCACTCATAGCAGTTGAATTATCATTAGTAACATCACTAGTTTTTTCTTCAAAATTGTTCATGTTATTTTTAGTTATAGCTTTTTTGATATCTTTATTTTCCAATGCTTGTTTATCTCTATCTTGTATTATTTTCTTGGGGAGTAACTTTAGTTTGCCTACATCACTTTCCTTGTCAATGTTTATATCTTTTGTTGAGGTTATGCCAATTTCCTCACAGCATATTATCGTACTTTTATCAATGATTTCATAATCTTCATAATCTCTTAATAGACAATTCAGATGATAAACTCTGCCACAGAGTATACAAAATATAGAACTACATTGCTTTTTAACACAACACTGATAACTGTAACTTTTTAGTTCTTTGTTTGGCGGGATGGAAGAACGTGAGTCTTCATCGTCCTTCATGCTTGAATACAATGGAAATTTATATTATTATATCCAAACTCAAATTATAAAATGGTGGAGTTGATATGATCAATGCTAAGGTATCAAAAACCATTGCCGATTTCCTAATGAGCCTCTAGATTATATTTTTAATTTATGCATTGAAAAATCAAGTTGGCCAGTAGCACTTAAATTAGGCGATATAGTTCCTATGCAAAAAAGTTTAAGTTAACATAAGGTATATAGACCTATCTCACTAATTTCAAACATTGCAAAAATTTTTGAAAAAATTATACATGCTAGAATTTATAAATTTATAATGGAGTGTAATATTTTATCAAAGTAACAATTTTGATTTGTTAAACGAATGGGGACTTCAAATGCTCTAAATAATATAACTAATATCATATATAGTAAATTTGACCAAAGCAAACCAGTATTAATCACTTTTCGGGATCTGGCAAAAGCTTTTGATACTGTTGATCATAAAATACTGCTGGATAAGCTTTCATGCATGGGAATAAGAGGCATGGCCAATGATCTCATGAAAAGCTACTTAGATAATAGAAAAAAAGAGTTAAAATTAATGAGTGTATAAGTGAAAATAAAGAGGTTAATATGGGGGTGCCTCAAGGGACGATCCTTGGGCCGTTGATGTTAATATTATATGTTAATGATTTATTACTTGATATATAAGATGGTAGTATCATATCGTATGCAGATGATACTGTAATTATTGCTACTGAGGATACTTGGGATCAAAGTATTAAAAACATGTAAGAACTACTAGATAGAGTTGTAAATTGGCTAGCGCTTAATAAGCTGTCTTTAAATACTGACAAGACTGTTTTTATGACTTTCGGAAATTATTCAGAACAAGTTCAAATAAAAATAAACGATAAATATATAAAAAGAGTTGATTACTGTAGATATCTCGGCATTGTTTTTGATACTAATGTAAAATCGGATAAGCATATTGAATATTTGATTAATAAGACTAAATATCTAGTTTTTATCTTCTATAAACTCAGAAAATGTATGGACATTGATATGCTTACAATGATCTATTATGCTTTTTTTTTCAAAGTATTGTAAATTATGGAATAAAAGCATGGGGTGGGGCGTACAACAATTATTTCTCATTATGAGCAACCTTACAAAGAAGAA
This sequence comes from Bruchidius siliquastri, assembly GCA_949316355.1. Lineage (NCBI taxonomy): Eukaryota > Metazoa > Arthropoda > Insecta > Coleoptera > Chrysomelidae > Bruchidius > Bruchidius siliquastri. Next base: position 25,481,357 of record OX438529.1, read on the forward strand.
TATTGAAAATAATACATAAAAATACTTTCATGATAGACAAAAATCCACTAAATATTGAGCAATTGTACAACCTGGAATCATTACAAAAATTTAAAACTCAAATACATAAATTCAAAAAGTATTACCAGAAATAGAAATTTAATGATACCGAGAAGTAATAAAAGAGTTAGTGATAAAGACAGCTATATTAAAGCGATTAAACTTTTCAATCTTTTGCCAACAGAGTTAAAAACTCTAACATTGGAAAGAAAAAGTCTTAAAAATAAACTCAAATATTGGATACAACACAAAACTGATAATGTAAATGTTTGACTCTAAAATTAAACCTATTTTATGTATTTTTCTTTTAGTATTTTTTATTAGTTTTAAGTTATGTACACCGGTCCGCGTACAGACGTACAGAGATTTGTTTCTCTCTGCGGTTACATTGTATCTCTAACATTGTAAATATACTGGTATGGATAAATAAATAAATAGATATAAAATAGAATTTGTAAACGGTTGAACCGTTACAATACTCTTAGCAGTAGCTGTTGTATTCATACAATTTTCTGTGTGGAAGAGCTTCTGGAGCGCGGACCTAGCAATTCCCAGTAGCTTAATGGAAAATTGAAGAGGGTATTGCGACTCTCTCCATCTTTACGGTTTGCAGATCGGCATGTGTTTTTTTTTTATCAGGGTTGTCCGAGGCTTGTATGTAACTGTAACTGAACTCCTTTTGTAGATCTTAATTTGACAGTTTTTTGAGGTTTTCTTTGATCTGGATCCGCGTTTTCTCCTAAAATTTAGATTGAATTACATGATTAAATTCATCATCAACAGTTCGATAATATACAGCATGAAGATCGCTACAGAAATCACTTGATTTCTCACGTGTATACAAGGTCCTGCATCTTAGCTCCCGTCTTCTGTAGCATCGTTATCAATTAAGTTGGGATTTCAATATTTTGCATGTTCTATCTGTACCTTAGATTGCATTTTATGAAAATACTCTTGATCATACAGGGTAACCCGAAAAAGTGTGACGTCATAATGACATATTTTTTCAAATTGAACTACCCATTTTTTTTGCATATTTGGGTGTCTCCAATGGTCACCTCTACTATCCTAAAATATTATCAAAATCGATGCGGTTAAACCGACGAAAAAAATAAAATGCAAAAATATCGGTTTTGCATCACCGACTTTAAAAATTGCTGAAAAATACGAATGGTGCGTAATTATCACATTTAAACTAGGAACTTATTAAGTAAGATGTGGATGTCTTGTTGACCAAGTTTGGTTGATCTAAATTGTACAGGGTGTTCAAAAATGACTGCCAAACTTTTTAAATTTTAAAAGACTTTTTCTTTCTTATTTTAATTATAAGCCCCCCTCTTTATTCATTGCATTCGATATGGAATTAAGAAATAAAACTTTTTTCTAAATACATTCCCATCAAAATTCCTAACGCATTGGAAGTTATTATCCAAAAACTACTTGTTTCGCCTATTTCAATAACAATTTTAACGAATAAAAATTAAAGGCGGCCTTGATAATGACATTAGATTTTATTATTGATGAACTAATTAATTTAAAAGTTTAATTACAAGTACTTCAAAAGTCAAAACAATTTCTTAGATATCCTTCTAAAATTACAACAACCAAAATAAAGCTAGATATGTAACACCGAAAAGATTACATTTTAGTCTTTTTTTAACAGGTAATAAAATTACAACATTAATTTCTTACTAGAACTCATGTTCAATGTGTCTTCCATTTTCTTCTAAGCACAAATGAAGACGTGCATTAAAAGACCTCGCCACTCTTCTCAATAGTTCAGGGGTAATGTTTCTAAATGCGTTACGGATTCTTTGCTGCATGTTCTCAGGTGTGGTTGGAGGTTCCTGATAAACGATTTCCTTAACGTAGTCCCACAAAAAGAAATCTAATTTTGTTAAGTCAGGTGACCTGGGCGGCCAATTATTTGGCCCTCCTCGTCCAATCCAGCGATTTTCAAATGTTCTCTCGAGGTGGTTTCTGACTTGTAGATAATAATGTGCTGGGGCTCCATCATGTCTCCATTTAAATGCCCGTTAAAAAAGTGAGGACCAATAACATGTTCCTCAATGATGCCCCCCACACATTAATTGACCATCTATGTTGTCGATCTATTTGCCTAAAAATTCTTGGATTGTGATCAGAGTAATAGTGAAAGTTATGGCGATTCACAAATCCGTTGTTATGGAAGGTGGCTTCATCGGAGAACAAAACCTTATTAAAAAAGTCGAAATGTATTCTCATTTTGCCTTGCGCCCAGTTACAAAATTCGATCAAAGAGTTCTTGATGAAACTGGATATGATAGGCATGAAAACGGTTCTCTTTTAATATGCGCTGGACGGTCCTTTCACTGATATCTGCCGCATCACTGACTGTCCTTTGGCTAGTGAACGTATTCTCGATAACGTGTAGTAGTACAGCTAATTCATTTTCTTCAGTTCTAACCGGCTTATTTCGAACTCGTTTCGTATATTCTATCTTGCCTGTTTGCGTAAACCTTTCTAGTAAATTCTGCAGGCTCCTCTTGTCCGGATGCCGCCGTTCCGGATAACATTCTGCATACAGTCGACTCGCCAAAAAACAGTTCTTTAAAGATTCCCCTATCATGAAAATCATATCCACAAGCTCTTCTTTGCTGTAATTCATCACAAAAGACTTGAACGAAAACCAGTGGTGAAATATGTCAAAAGTTTTAAAATATTTACTTAATTGACATTAATGTAATCTATTAGTTTTTAATTAGTTCATTAATAATAAAATCTAATGTCATTATCAAGGCCGCCTTTAATTTTTATTCGTTAAAATTGTTATTGAATTAGGCGAAACAAGTAGTTTTTGGCGAATAACTTTTAATGCGTTAGGAATTTTGATAGGGATGTATTTAGAAAAAAGTTTTATTTCTTAATTTCGCACCGAATGCAATGAATAAAGAGGGGGGCTTATATTTAAAATAAGAAAGAAAAAGTCTTTTAAAATTTGACAAGTTTGGCAGTCATTTTTGAACACCCTGTACAATTTAGATCAACCACACTTGGTCAACAAGACATTCATATCTTACTTAATAAGTTCCTAGTTTAAATGTGATAATTATGCACCATTCGTATTTTTCAGCAATTTTTAAAGTCGGTGATGCAAAACTGATTTTTTTACATTTTATTTTTTTTTCGTCGGTTTAACCGCATCGATTTTGATAATTTTTTAAGATAGTAGAGGTGACCATTGGAGACACGCAAATATGCAAAAAAAATGGGTAGTCCAATTAAAAAAAATGTCATTATGACGTCACCCTTTTTTGGGACACCCTGTATGATCGAGAGTATTTTCCTAAAATGCAATCGAAGGTACAGATACAACATGCAAAATATTAAAATCCCAACTTAATTGATAACGGAGCTACAGAAGACGGGAGCTAAGATGCAGGACCCTGTATAAGTACATGCCCTACCTTGCGCATGCTTTAGTTTACTCTCAAGGTTTTCACTCAACCCTCCCTCGTATTTAAATTACTATTTTAATTTTTTATATTGGTTGCAGGAAAAACAGTGGTTTATTCATGGAGACAATCTCAGATGTCTTGACTGTGATCCTGGACAGAAACGATTGTATGTGAGATCGTGTGATGTGAATTCAAATACGCAGAAGTGGAGGTTTGAAAATGTAAATTTGACTATGATATATAATTGGGATAACATAGGCATCATTTAAATTTTTACTGGTACAAAAATTACATTGTTAATTTAATGAGATATCATTTTGTGGAATATATTATATAGGTTTCATGCAATATAAGTTTAATACAAGCACTGAATTTTATTGTTACTCTATTGTAATTTTTCACCTTGATAACATTTTCTTTTGCTTATTTTTAGATATCAGTAAACATGATAAACTCACGTTGTGCAGAAATTGTTCCATTCCACTTTGAGAATGTAGCTACAAAAATCATCACGTTTAACCGTCCGGTCAATGACCCGGTATCCGGCTATCCATTTTAGTTTCGCAGGTAGAATTTATTACCTTTTTCTCATAAAAAATTTATGAGCTCCCGGATTCCCAAATTTCAAGTAATTTGAAACCCAACTTTCGCAAAAAAAATTTATTATCAATTATTTAATAACAGTTATTAACTATCCAACCTGATACCTTCTCTGATCAATAATCAGACACCCGGGTAACCACTAAAGTTATTATGTATAAATGCCGGGTTTATACACACTAAAGAGACTGTTCATTAAAGAATTGAGGTAATTTGACTTTTAAATAAATAATGATAGTAATAGTAATTTCTTTTATTTAATGAATAGAACTCGGAGATGAATCTAAATCCGGGTTGATAGATAGCACGGTTTGCGATTTATTACTGTTCAGAATTTTCCCGAAAAAATATCCTTTCCTTGATCTTGCGAACTGTTATCGCCCGTTATTTTGTATGTTAAGCTACCTATCCAGAAAATTTCATAGCGTCTTTTTTCACTCTGAAAACAGTCTTTCCGTCGCATCGTGACCGATTCTTCTGTACTTTTTTATTCTTCGGTAGAGCTGCACGAATAATAAGAGCAACTAAAGGAAAATTGATGATATTCCGGTAAACAGGAGACTCAAAAATAGATAAATTAAAAAGGTTTTCAAATATTGCTCTATCTGTTTCGAAGTTATTTCGAAAACACTTGGCAATACGGAAAAAGGCCACGTTTCGGTTCATATTTTTCAAAAAATTAATTGCTTTATGTATACAGAAAACTAATACTACTCACTTGATAAATACATTTTTGAGATGAGCTCGCTGCGATATAAAAAGACACCTCCCAGATTTCACAGCAATCACTATATAAAAAACATCAGGTCACTTTTAATTTTATACGAGGTTCCGAAAACCGACATATATCTTTAGAGCAGGACATCACCGACTTTTCCTTTGACAAAATAAAAATATAGGGTTTTGTTGCTAATAAGACGTTTGTACTTCGTCTGATTCGATTAAGTATTAGCTAGGATATTGAGAATAATTATTAAACGTATGAAATTTCATCCTAATATCAGACCTTGCCTTCCAAAGTCGAACATTTAAATTCTGTTTAGTAGGTATATCCGAACTTTAACGTCCACATTATTAAGCTACCACTTCACCAAAGCTCAATGCTTCACTGACTACTCAATCCTGCAGGGTGGGTTCCGCTAACTGCCGCTGTCGATAAAATTCCAAACGGATCGATTTAGTCTCTTTCTCCCTGAGAAAAAGCCTATATCGTATTTCATGATCTGATGACAAGGCACCTGGCTACCATTTTTCATTTCTATAATCATAAAGGTATATCTAATCTCAGAGTTTGTGAAAGTTTATAATAGTTTGTTTCAGTTGCTTCCTTATTTATTTATTTTGACGTATTGCACCCCAGTCAGGTAAACTCACATTTCGCACTAGTTCGGCAAATATTGCAAAATTCATGGTGTGTAGTGTTGTTCCAAGACAACATAAATAAACGGAACTTTGTAACAAAAACTTTAATGAATATAAATCTACAATAAATAATGTTATTCCTCGATAGCTTTGTTCAACGTTGTGATAAGTGGTTCGTAGATGAGGCGTCTCGCATGCCTTCCAAAAACGAAGTCTACGTGAGTGAAGAATTCCAGGTCTATTGTCCTCAGCTCATATCTACTCCGCGAAGGTAGATTGTTCCAAAGGTTGATTGCATCCTAAAGAAATGATAGAAATATATGAATTGAAAGTTCAAAGATTCCTTAAGCGGTTTTGAATTAATTTCAACAATCCGCAGGACATCTTAAGATGGTTACAAATGATTTTAATAAGCTGAAAATCCTTGGCACCGATTAATTTCCCATCTATTATACCGTAAAAATGCTAAGTGGAAATGTGTTTGAAAAGATATAGCACTGAGAAAGGATTCAAGTATACAATATTCTCCTAAATTCTGATTTAGGAGTGGATTATGAATCGTGTATTAATTGAAGCTGAATAGTGTGATTTTGGCGTCAATGCATTACTCACAGCTTCTGTTGTAGCCCAGTCTTGTTTGCTAACAACTACGTGTACAGGAACTTGTAGTCGACTGATGTTGTAGACTGGCGCATGAGGAGTACCGTAGTGCTTGATATTACCCACTTCGTAGTAATTGTACTTTCGAAAGTTGCCTCTAACCAAATCAGCAGCATGGTTTAAGATTTTAATGGAAGTACCTCCTGGCAACTGGTTGAAGTAAACCGGTATGCTTTCCTGAAAATATAGACATGTAAGTAGCTGTCTCTCATATTTTGAAACTCAGACGATAATAGTACTTGACGATACAGTTTGAGTAGCTGGACGCGGAGTTGTCCAAACAACTTAATATAACCAAATTTCAAATTTATATTCTAACTAAACTGAACCCCTAAAAAGCTACTTTTACAGATCATTCACCAGTAACCGTTCTCAAACATTCTGCCACATAGCTTACTCCAGACCTTTCCAAACATTCTTTAATTTTATGAGATTTCAGTACGGATGGACAATCGGTCGCATGCAACCCATCCATAAACACCTCTAAATCTCAGCACCGTATCCAAGATTATGTAAACAGTCATTTAACAAGAAGCTTTTTACCTACAGATAGGTAGACAAACAGAACGACAAACAGATCGACAGACAGACTTACAGACCGAGGATTGGAAGATTCTCGTTAGAGGTGTTGAAATTACGACCTGGTGAAGATGCGCCCTTTGCTATACTGGCAACTCTTGGTGTTACTTTGCGAGACACCTCAGTCGAAGCTTTAATATGATAGTATCTGTAGAATATAGATAGATCAGCCACCCTTCTCCGATGCTGCAGACTATGGAGGCGCATCTATTAGACGTCTTGCTCGTGTTTGAATTCTGACCAGAAACTTTGTGGGTGGTTCGGAGCGCATCCCCACACATGCGAGCAGTATTCTAGTGATGGAATGATCTGCGTAGCACTAGCTGTTCTGGTACATACAGTTTTCTGGATCGAGAGAGAACGCTTGGCCTCTGGGATGCCGATCTAGCTAGGCCGGTAAAATGCATGTGCCGAGACATGTTATTAATATTAACTCCCAGAAGCTTGATAGAAGGTGATTCAAGTCCTGCGTGTCCGTTAATATTCATGACTGGCAGACCAGCATTTGACTATCTTGTCAGAGTTTTTTTCCGAGTCTTCTGTGAGCTTAACTGGACATTTGTAGATCCCCATTCGACAATCCTTTTGATGTCGTAGTGATTTGCTTGGGTCGAAGCATGAAACAAGGTTGCTGTCACCTACAAAGCTGTAAATTGGATTGGATGTCATTTGGATCTGTCAGCAAGAAAAACGTTGGAGAAAGGACAGACCCATGTGGAACACCGGTATTGAGCGAAATATATCAGAAGCGCATTCATCCATTACCGTTCATAAGGTTTGGTTCCTGGGGAAACGATCGAAGCACTGGCATCAACCCGATGGCAACCCATATGTATAAAGTTAGGTCAGAAGTCTCTCATGCCACATCCTTTCGACTGTTTCTGAAGCACAGTCGCTATGCTCCACATGTGAGTAACGTAGGCCTATCGAACCACTGGCATAACCTGGTGGCAATCCATAGGTAGGAAGCTTGGTCAGAAGTCTCTCATGCCACACCCTATCCACTCTACATGAAGTTTAGTCGCTATGCTCTATATGTGAGTAAGTAAAGAATGTCACGTGGAAGCCATATTATATTGGTGATCATTGATGGTTTTGTTTTTGTCCAGGTACTTTAGAAACCGCACGTTAATCCATAACCTTGGACATGATGCAGGGCAGAGTCACAGGCCTATAGTTTCTGGGTACGTTTTCTTTGTCATCCTTAGGGACGGGCTGGACGTGGCCGATCTTCCATCCAGTAGGGATCACGTCCCACTGGTAGGACGGCCTAACAAGTTTGTAACGGACTAGTGTATGCTCCGCAGCGTAACGCTTCAGGTCGATAGCTGGTATTTGCTCTGAACCAGCAGATTTCCTAGTATTAAACTTCTCAAGAATGTATTTTATATACCGGTGCTGGAACCTTATTTCTAGCATTTTTCAGCACACGGTCACACGGTAGTTGATGGATGGAAGGTTTTCTCATTGGGGGCGGAGATGATCGACCCATCTTCTTTCAGTAGTGGTGGTATGGACGAATAACATGGGTTCAGGCTAACAGTCTTGGTTACAGACCAGTATGATTTGGATGAGTTAGGATACGACAGGAGTTTGCACTTAATTTTCTGGTTGTGCTCCTCTTTGCCGTTATCGATTATCGGTTTACAGTGGAATCTGGCTTAGAGGAAACTGCGATGATTCGCGGTATTTGGATTTATCCTCCCTGCACGGTAACTGTATCTCTGCAGTTTCGGGTAAAGGCGATATTACATTTACGAAAGTACCGTCGCGAAAACGTCGTCGCGACGGTACTTTCGAATTATTTTCGTGTTATTTTCGCACTTGCACGACGGCAACCCTGCTTTCACGACGACGAAATTAAAATCGCGTCCTGCGCGATTTTACCTCGAATATACTTTCGCGCCAGTACTTTCGCAAATGTAATCGTTGTAACTAGTCGCAACTTGATAATGGCAATGGCGGGCGAGAAAAAGTGGAACTCTGCAACAAATATAAAATTTATTGGAGCATACCACCATGCTGTGTGTTTGTGGGACACTAAACATCCCTTATATAAAAATAGAGAAGCTCGAGATGCTGCATATCATAGGATAATAGAGGCTATGGAAATGGATATCATTTTCTACTATTCCCAACAAAAAGTTGAATTTATCTTCCGTCATTCATAAATAGTAGTGAACTTTTTCTATCTCCGAATGATAGTTCAGTCATTAAGGTTTGGGCACCCAAACTTCTTCTAGTGAGCCAGTTCCGAACCCAGCATCGGCGTTTCCTTCTTCGCAATTTCTTTTTCAACACATAGATGATCATCTGATTGATTACGTCAACAACGGCCACACGTAATGCAACCGATCGCGATGCCATTTTCTCAACTGCATGAAAATAATATGAAGCTAGACTCACGACAGCACTTTCAACGTTTCAAAACATGTTTCCGATCGACGAAAATACTTACGCGAAAATAATCAGTTTCGCGACAGTACTTTCGTAAATGTAATATCGCCTTAAAGCATGATTTGTTTTTTGGAACACGTGAGAAATGTAGGCTTCCGTACCGATGTTAACACCTCTGTTATTATTTGAATCGGATGTATGTCATATCCGGGTATTTAAAGCTCCATTGCTCAGAAACTTGGGTCTCTGGTAAAGCAAGAATGTGCGAATTTTCTGCCGGCAGAGATTATGTTTCAAGCAAGGCCCCGTACACCCATAAAGTCGACCCTGCACATATTTACCGTGCCTTTCGTCAGAACGAAAATGCTGCAGAGGGCGGCTAATGTTTGTAGCCCGCTTTGTAGTAGCAGCACATTTTAATGAACAAGCTTCGCTCAAAGGGCGACCACGACTACCTGGCTCCCAGAGATCCGAATAGCCAGGTATTTTACCTCTGGAATTTTGTGATCGTGAAAGCACCATTGAAAATTATTCAATTTTATGGCATCACTAGGATGAAGTTGGTACATCGGTCTATCAACAGAACGTAAATCGTCGGGTCACTTGCGCGAGGCCGCCAATATTCCGATGTCTATGTGATTGCACCTTTAAGTCGCCTTTTATGACAGGTAGGAACTACCGAAGTATAAGCTTGTAATCTTCGTAAATATAATACAAACAAATAATATATACTTTCATGATATACCGTTATTTCGGAATTATTCACGTCAGAATCTGACTGCGGATAATCAGTGTATGCCCTCCGCTATACTTCAAGGCAGTTCAAGTATTAGGATCTTGAATTTGTGAAGATGCCAATGGAAAGCGTCATCATACGCAACCATTGGAAATGAATGTTGGTGTTGCATGTATATACCACCCACTCCGTCTCTATGTTACGTATTCGACTTGTGACTCAAGGACTTCACAAAAATACTATTTATGGCTACAACGTAACTTAGCGCGGTACGTCGATTATTGAATTTTTTACTCAAATGGGTAGATTTACATGTAATTCGAACTATAACATCGGTTTTTTTGCTTAGGAAATGTATACATTCGGATTTTTTACTGTACTTACAATTTTTTGAACCGGCACTATGAAGCCCCAGCTAATCAGCCATATAAGTTATTTTCTCACTATTTACGCACTAAAACACTGTACACAGATAGATTACTATATATACCTCAACGTACTGTCAGGCTCTGGAGCTACAATGTGTTTTTCTCTAATATTTTGATATTAACATAGACATATAACATATTTCTATATTCACTTTCAAATAAACCACGAAATCAATCAAAACCGGTATCTTGATTGTCAAAATATAAAATAATAAATAAATGCCACTAATGCAAACGTCAATGGTCGAGAGGTCGAGCCGTGCTGTCGGATTTACGGTTTTTTACAAATTCCTCAGATTTGCTAAGTTCTCCGTACTGTGATTTGTATTCAAAGAAATAAATTGAAAAAGATAGTGGAAATTTCCCCCCCCCCTCACCCCTCAAAGCAACCGCAGCTGCACACGAAGCGCGCGCTGAGGGTGCAGCTGCGGTTGCTTTGCCGTATATTTTGTATTCGAAGAAATAAATTGAAAAAGATAGTCGCAATTCTCTCCCCCCTCCCCCCTCAAAGCAACCGCAGCTGCACACGGAGCGCGCGCTGAGGGTGCAGCTGCGGTTGCTTCGGCATCTATTTTGTATTCAAATAAATAAATTGAAAAAGATAGTGGCAATCTTCCCCCCCCTTCCCCCCTCAAAGCAACCGCAGCTGTACACGAAGTGCGCGCTGAGGGTGCAGCTGCGGTTGCTTCGGCATCTATTTTGTATTCAAAGGAATAAATTGAAAAAGATAGTGGCAATCACCCCCCCCCCCCCTTCACCCCTCAAAGCAACCACAGCCGCACACGAAGCGCGTGCTGATGGTGCAGCTGCGGTTGCTTCGCCATCTTTTTTGTCATCAACGAAATAAATTGAAAAAGATAGTGGCAATTCCCTCCTCCCGCCCCCTCCCCCCTCAAAGCAACAGCAGCTGCACACGAAGCGCGCGCTGAGTGTGCAGCTGCGGTTGCTTCGCCATCTATTTTGTATTAGAAGAAATAAAGTGAAAAAGATAGTGGCAATTCCCTACCCCCACCCCCTCCCTCTTCAAAGCAACCGCAGCTGCACACGAAGCGCGCGCTGAGGGTGCAGCTGCGGTTGCTTTGCCATATATTTTGTATTCTAGGAAATCATCTAAAAAACACATTCTCATTCACCCCGTAACATCTAACTTGTGTTCAAATGAATGAATTAAAAAAATACAGTCTCATTCACCCTTTACCACCCAGCCTACATTTTCCCTCCTCCACCATCTATTTTGGGTAAATCTATACTATTTCAAAGATAACTTAGTCATAATGATGCTTTCCAACTGGAAATGGTCCACTTTAGATGAATTAAATAGAAATACTGATGCCAAAGCACCTTTAACATTATTTCATTAATGCATGTTCTTTATTTCTAACATTAATTCATTGATAACAGTGCCAGTATAGGACTAGTTCATACACTAGTTACAGTTAATCTTATTTCTTCTATCTTTCATTTTCTTTCGGAAAAACATCATTACAAAACTAAGTTTTCATCGGAACCGTACTACGGCAGTTATATCAAAATCTCGTTTTCAGTTTTTTTTCTATTTTTGATGAATTTCAACAAAATGTCAAATTGTTTTAAATTATTTATTATTATAAGGTTGAACTATCGTAACTTTAGCATTTGTACTATTGATACGTCTCCCGTAGTCGATTATTCAGTTATTACAAAAAAATACATTTGGCAACGTCGCAAACTGATTCGCTGTTTAAGGGACATATGTCAGATTTGACATATCTCCCACAATCTTGAGAGCAGGTTGATAATTTTTAAATTATCCCATTTTTCTGATTTCACTATAATTACACAGGAAATTCACACTGTTTTCCAAAGAAAATCGCCGAAATCTATCTAAATACAGACAAACCAGAATTTTATATACGTATACTACAGTAAACACCACTTAAAAACGTAAGTATTTCTATTTATGAATTTACCTCAAATTGATGACTTTATGAGCCACGGCTGCGATAAAAAGCGTTTCCTAACAAGATCCTGTCGATTTCACTTGAAAATCGTCGAAATCTACCCATTTCGTCAACTTTTTTTCAAATTTTGCCTACCGCGCTAAGTTAAAGTGTTATCCTATTTATATATATTAGAGTTTATTTTAAAGATTTAAAGTGATCATGATGATCCGTCGCATCTTGGTTATCTCTAACCTCTTAACCATGGGACAAGACACAATACCATACATACATAGAAAATGGAATACAGAGCATAGAATACATGGAGCACAGAGAATAAATACTTCACTCTACAGTCTACAGTGAGAGCGCCTGCTTTACTGACAAATTTAGGCAAAAAACGAAACATGCATGTTTATAGTATTTCGAATGAATAGTGGAAAGCATACACTTAAAAATAGTGAGTCGGATTTATTAAAAACAATAACTCACCGGTCCAGTATCGGTATTTGGTCCGTAAAACAAATTATACAGTTGCATGCAGTACCTCATCAGTTCAGGCGATTCTGTGCACACCGGTATGACTAGACGCTGCAGTTCTTCTGCCTGGGACACGATTCTTTCCAGTCTCAATCTTCTCACTGTATCCTGTCAAAGATAGTTATCAAAAGTAACATAGGTATAATCTTTTTCCAAAATCAAAACAACAATTGGCAGTGTGTGATGATAATAAGAAAGTAAACTCATTTTTATACACATAATCTAATCACTGATATGTTGTTTTTATAGTTTTTTTAATGCCGAACCAAAAAGTAATTAAGGATTTTCTGTATCCCAGCCCTACGATTAAAATACTTTTATTATTATGTATATATTATTATTATTATTAAATATTGAACGTTATGGATTTTCAAGAAAAAATCATGGTAAGCCATAAAGTGTGACTAAAATGATGAAACACATTTTTACTATTTATTTAGTCAGCTATTAAACTTTTGTCAATCACCATATTTTTAAGTATATGTCGTTTGTAATTTATTTTATTACTATAGTAATCTATACAAATGAAGAAACTACTCAAATATATTCTTATTATGGATTAACTAATATTTTATCGCTTCTAAGCCCAATGTAGCCTAGTAAAATATCGTGTTCGGCTCCATTCACGACCGTTTAAAAGCTGCTGGTATATTCAAAATATCTAAAACAAAAAAATTATTGTTTGGCCTCTTCTTGATATAGTACATGACGCACCCAGTATTAGCGTGAAATAATATAAATGACGTTCCAGTGAGCGATAATACAGGATACTTTGAAGGTTGCCTTTTACCATATTCGTCTTTTTCAAGCTCTTTTTCCTGAAATTTTTTTAGTAAGACTGATTTCAGTGATATTAAGAGAGACATTTTGAATGTTCGAAAAATTCTTCATCTCTACTTTCGGATAAGGCACATTACTTAGGTGCTGGTATTATAAACTCTCCATATTTGGACGCAACTCCGCACCTTATATGGAAGCTACGATTTTCATTATTATGTCGGCTGTGTGGCTTTCCGATTTCTTGACAATTACACAAAATAGAAATTCAACACCCATATTTTGTAAAAGTTATATTTTCGACACTTGCATACTGTAACATACTTGATAGATGTTGTTGATATCATCACTAGTTATGTAGTGCTCACTTAGGGCAAGAATATCAAAAAGCTGCTCAATGCACTCGTCGAAACAATTACTCTCAACCGTTTACTTACGGACTTGACCCCGGAATAGGTAATGTCATTAGATCCTGTCACCTGTCAGACATACTAACTGCAGTTTGGCATATCAAATCCGAATTACAATTGCTCTATTTAGAAAAACGAAATTCGCTAGACAAGCATATGATGCGGTGAATAACAGAGAACCTACCCTTAAAATCTGCAGTAACTGCCACAAAAGTGGTCACTTGGCAAATTAATGTCATAGTAGACAACGCGCTGCAGGAAACCCTCCTAGACTGCCTACCCAACCTCAACAATGGTCAAATAACTTCCAAAGACCCAACCAACCTGTACAGACAAATTCTGACAGAATCACTAATCAAATTCTCCCGAGACCGCTAATAAGACCAAAGCAATCCCAATTGTAGTCAGCAGAAATGTGGAATCGCTGGATGTGCGCCGGGACCTCGGAACGAGACAATAACAATTCTCGCGGACACGAGGACCCGGACATCTGTCAGCGGAGGCGGCGGAAAAGGGATTCGATCACGAGAGGTCAACAACACAAGACGTGTATTACAAACGTTTGTCTGGTTCAATATTGGTTATGGTCATTTTATATATTAAGCTGGCTCTACAAGTATCTACTTTTACTACCCCGTCTTCCAACACAACTTCAATGAGACTTATTATCACAGAAATGTTAAACTTAATTATTCCCCTAGGGTCCACCATGCGAACCCACCTTATGACGAATATTGTTATGAGTCGTACGAACTTGATAATTTTGACCATGACATTGCATACGATAATTCAGTTTATAATGACGATTACTATACAGGTTTGACCACTGAACCGCATATTTCCTACTATGATACGCCACCTGAGTTCTTCTCAGATAAGCTCTATAAAGCAGAAACCGCAATTGAACGATGACGAAATACTCCCACACATTCAATCTCCCTTATTCATTATTCCAAAATCAACCATTGTCACATTTTTCAAACAAAATACGCTCTCAGACCTTCAAACGATTCTAAAAGACGTATTTGAAGAAAACCTCGATTTTAAGCATGATCAAAATAATATCGCATCTAGTAAGACAGTAAAAGACAGAAGATATTACATAAATCTGTATCCAACACCTGTTTTCAGTAATCCTAAACAATGAAGCTGCCCTCGAAACATCTCAACAGATTTATGTGGAAAATAACCTAGATCTACACATTTTGGAAATATTTTGCTATATTTATCGAGAATATGAAATTAAGTTAGTAGTTTGCCGAAACATATCCAGAACAAAACAAAGGCGAAATTTCGATAATACTACAACAATACCATTGTGGAAAGAAAAATCTTCATAGAGGTATAAACGAAACTATTACAGGTATTAGAGAGCGATGCAATCCTGTCTAACGAAAGACGTAGAACATTATATGAAGAATTGTAAAACTTGCCTAGAAAAACAAAATTTGTAGGAACAATTTAAGTATTCCATTCGTAGTAACACAATAGTAGGGGATGTTTGTAATATGTTCGATATAAAACTAACAATTTTGCGTTACTAATCCCCAATCGGATGATTCCATGCAACCCTTTTAAAAATGATTAGATCACACGTAGCTGAAAATTTGGATGAACATCATTTCAATATACTTCCTAAGCTATTTCATGTTAAAGTAATACAAAAAACAAAACCATTCCACATGAACTAATATTCGGTCATACAGCTAGCCGTCCACCCGAGCAGATATACTTTGAAAAAGCTGACTGGACTATTTTTACAAAATTGCTCGAGCGAAAACAGACGCGCAGAAATAAAAAGTAAAAGTCCGCTTTGAGCAGAGTATTCCCTAATACACAGACATACAAAGTAGGTGATACAGTTTTTGTAAAACGATCCCAAATATCCGACAAACTTCAAAATAAGTTCAAATGAACCTTCGAAATAAAACAGTTTTGGACATCTCCGCAGTTCTCATAAACTCTAAAACAAGCCAATCGACAAAAGTCAATTTAGATAGACTAAAATCATGCTTTGCAACCTAATTTCCTTTGAGGTATGGTCTGCTGCTTCCTTGTCGCTATAAGCCTCTCATAGATTGACATCAAACCCATAATCAACACCTTTGGCATCTTCTTCCATGAAGAATCAGAACTTGAGATCTTTAACGAGATATCTCTTGATATACAACGACCTCGATCTTATTGAAAAGGCTTCAAACGATACCAATATAATATTGGAACACCTTTCATATCTGGTAGATGAACCGAATAGCAGGAAACCTTTGATGGTTGATATTTTACGTGTTGTATTAATAAAATGTCGAAAGACGATAATGAATTACAGAACTTGATGAAAAATCAAATATCGGTCACAATTAGGTTGCAAAGCATGGTTTTAGTCTATCTAAATTGACTTTTATCAATTGGCTTGTTTCAGAGTTTATGAGAACTGCGGAGGTGTCCAACACTGTTTTATTTCGATGGTTCATTCGAACTTATTTTGGAGTTTGTCGGATATTTGGGATCGTTTTACAATGACAGAGTATAGCATCTACTGAATGCCCACTCGGTTTCGAGGGTAATAACACTCCAGCAACGCTACGGAGATCACTAATTCACGTGTACGGAATTCCAATGATATTTGGAACAAAAGGATTCATCGTCGTTTTTTCCTTTTGCGTGCTTATGCCATGATCCTGTTTCTCCGTTTGTTTCAAATTTTACGCATTATTCTTATTATTTATTTTTATAATTCATAATATAATGTATTGACTCACCAGTATGAAATCACCAAAGGGGGCCGCCAGTCTGTAAGGCGATATCATGTGAGTAAGCGTATAGGCAGGACACAGCAGTACCAACATTTTTATATTCCGACGAGCTTCTTCCGGTCGTTCCGCGCTGTACATCAGCGAAACGGCTGTGCCTAAGGAATGTCCAATAAAAATTACTTTGCTCCCTTTGGGTGAGTTGGACAATATAGTATCAAACATAGCTGGCAAATCTAGAAGAGCAACTTCGTCCATGCTGAAACCAAAGAGAAGATTAATTGTTCTGTCAAATCTAAACTGCAACATTGAAAAAGTGTTTGTTGATCTTTTTATAGGATTTTGATTCAGTTTAGGATGATTCATAGGATTGTAAGAAAACTATATATTTCACTTCGTATTTGGGCAACTAAAATAGTTTTTTCTGAATTATTTTTATAGATAAAATGAGTAGGCACACAAATAGTATATCCATAAAAGGTATATTTCAGATTCATCATGACCTTTGCCGTTCAAAAATGCGGATTGAGCTGCAGAAATGTTAAGATTGTTAAATTGTTCATTGTATAATATTCGAAAAATTAAAAAAAATAGGTTTTATAAGACATCCTGTTTGGAATCTTATATAAAGAAGATCGTTCACAAGATGATCGATTTGAATTTCTTAGTAGCTTCATATTCGCATAATACAAATTATCTTTGAAAAATCTGTTTCTATCAAATGGACTGTTTTACTCCACAACTAATAGTAGTTGAAATTAGAAACCAGTATAATGTCCGTTTATGAGATATAAGTAGAAATATTACTGAGCTAGGAATAAATCAATGAACTTGAAGCATACACGCATGAAGATAAAGGCATGAAGAAAGACAGACTTTCTACAAAATAACTTAACCAACAAGATAAAAGAATTCGAAGCTAAAATAGAGATATATAATGCTGCATTTACAATAGTGTATATTCGTCAATTGCGATGAAAATGATGGTGGATTACGAAGCGACGACAAGACCATCTCATCCTGGATCTGGATGCCAATATCTTAGGGAAGCACCAACGTTACCAACTGGGGTGAAAAAAAACTATCCAACAAAGAAGAGGAAAGAGGTCATATATAGCAGTCAGAGTAGGGCTCTGGTCCAGCCCCCAAATTTCAGAAAATTTATTTATTTGTATCCTTTCACACGAGGTTTACAAATAATTTTATTATTTTCCTGTGATAAATTATTTTATCGATGTATTGGCTGTAAAGGGTTCTATCGGAGGTATAAATATATTTCGCAATTTATTTATTAGGTAAGAAAATTTACTATGTATTGAAGGATCATCAATCATATCGCCTTTGAATCTGCTACTACCCCGCCCACCTCACGAAATGGAATCTTAGTTGTAGTTGTAAATACCTTTTACATCTGGGAGCCCACGCTCGATAAAAGCTGTATTTTACACCCTCTAAGTTCATGCTCTGCGGGCGGAATATTCACATTAAACTATTAAAAACGAACCTTAATCGGTTCTAGTGCTTGATACGTATGACACCGCGAATGTCCGAGTACAAAGGTCCACGTTTAGCAAGTGAATATTTTTGGTTAGCCGGCGGCACTGCATCCTATATTAGCCAATGACAGCCATCTCGTCCGGGAGAACCATTAAAGTTTGTTCAAAACAGCGTTGCATCCTGTTATGATACACACCATCCATATACTTTCGTGTTTCGGGACTTGTGCAACGTATAGAGAATATAATATTGATAAAAACAAAAGCTTTGATACTTACCACTAAGGGAATGAAAATATACCTCATACGATTTCTCTACAGGATTTTGAATAAAATATCCTGGTCATTAGTAAGTTTTCGTGCGCATATTTATCAACATGTGAAAATATCTCCGAAAGATGGTCATATGTTGGACTATTTCAATTCATAGCAAACTCGAGAGTGTTCTTCGGGTTTTTGAGTCTACGTCGGTTGGAATTTCTTCTATAAATTGTAATCCAACAGATATATAACATTATATATAAACGCATAACAGGAGGTGGTAAACGTTCGATCTGAGCTTGTGGTAGAAATATCCTCGCGGGAATAGCGCCGTTTGATAGGCGAAAGATGTGCGGGTATTTTAGGCATGAGAATTACGTCATGACGATGGTTTTCTAGAAATGAATTTTCTATTTTGCACTTTCGAAAACGGCCGTTTTTTTGACGGCGAAAAAGAAAGTGCGAAAAAAATGGAAAACGGCATCTTTTTCGAACAGCGACAGCTTTTTTTTGTACTTCTCGATGAGTACTAGGAATTGTAAAGAGAGCCTTTTTCTCGGAAAACAGAAACTTTTCCTGGAAATGATTTCCAAAGTTCCGAAAAGTCAACAGATTTCGGTTCTCAAAACATCATTTTACACGCATTTGCTCAATCGCAGCCTACAAAGTTGTCGTTGAAAATTTTTCCGGTTTTGCCCATGATTGCCGATGGAGGTAGCACGTTGCTAAAGATAAATTTGGGTCGGTAGATTGCACCGTCTTCGATTTATGGCCGTTTAAAATTTTCCCGAAAAAATTACACTTTCTGTGAGTCGCATTATTTCGTATTTCGGGATTCTGATCGAGCAAAGTTTGTGTCCTCTTTTTTGCTCTCGAAGCGGTCATTACTACGCATCCCAGCCGATTCTTCCTTCCTTTTCGGTTTTATAGCAAACTGGAGAAACGTATAGTAAAATTAAAAAATCAGGTCGGGTGTCAACAACGTATTTCGGCAGTGCTGCATGGATAATTTGATCGAATATCGGAAAACCGCCACTATCTGAGTAAAGAGGAGATTCGACAATAGATAAATCTGAAAAGTTTGAAATATTGCTCTAACCATTTCCAAGATATTTCGACAAAACTACGTGTACAGAAAACGAATACTACTCACTCGATAAGTCAAGTTTTGAGCTGAGCTTGTGATATTAACACTCATTTTCCACAAAATACACAACTATTTTCGGATTCGGAAAACCGACGTAGATCTTATTCATGAAACTATATAATCGACCTTTTCCTTTACAAAATGGAAATTTAGGGTATCCTCAATAGTTAGACGTATTTAATTTGCCCGATTCAATTCAATTATAGCCAGGATATTGAACACTATTGAAAATGTATCAAATTTCATCAAAACATGACACGCATGACAGATACCCCTCCGTGGTCGAGTCCATTTTGCCCGATGTATCCCTCGGGAATACAGTACCGCTGTTGCCAGAATGTGCATCTTGGATATCGGAAGTTCGTTCTTTCAAAGTTTACATCCTTTCCATTATTATTATTATTATATTAAAAAAGATTTGCCATTTGAAATATTATGTGACCCCGGTGACACTCACATCTCATCACTGGTACAAAGTCAGAACAGAAGAAATCTATGAAGGAAATTGTTCCTATTTTCCTTACATAATATCATAATTATTTTTGCTACATACTGTAAAGCAGATTTTATTTTAAGTTTTTTCACATTCTGACAAATGTCATTCCGACTTCTAAGCGTTGCAGCTTGGTGCACAAAATTAGTAATCAATAATTAAAATGCTGCTTTCCAATTGGCTACAAGCTTCACTTTTACGCACAAAAAAATCAATAACTGAAATACTGATTTCCAATTGGCTATACTCTACACTTTTGTGGACGACTAATCTGTAACTAAAATACTGCTCTCCAATTGGCCATACGAAATATGATGAGGAAGAGGAAGACCGTCGATTTGTGATTTTTTATTTGGGAAATAATTACTTATCATAAAGTGTGATTGTGATTAACATTTCATCTTGGAAAGATGAGGTTTTTTTCGTTTGGATACATCTTCTAGGGATCAGTTGGAAGCAAGCTGATACAAATATGATTAGGTACCTGCCGAAATAATTCCGATTTCCGTTTGTCCTCTGAGGTTGAAGAAATACACATACCTTCGACAGAATCGTCGTACTATATTCAGACAAAGAAACATAATAATATGTAATAGTTACGGAAGAACTGGTAAGTAGTAGAAAAGAGTGATCAATACCGTGTAAATTACGCCGCGTTCCTATCGATTTAAATTTAAATAGAGTAGTTAGCAATTGAGGTTAGAATTTTGTAATAGTTCTTTTTCCGACGAGAACTCGGTACGAACTATTATGAAAGGCTATAATATAGACATATTTTGAATATTACTTCCATCTAATTTGATTAAAATCAGTATTTTCATTATATAATTAGTGAACAAAATTTGAAACCTTACTGAACCAATCACTTTTTATTTAGACTTGTTGTCGTTATCCGTGTAACTTAACTCGAAGAGAAATAATTCAAAATAAACATCTTAATCAGCTTTTGTCTTAAACACGGTACATAAATATATTGTTGAAGAAGTTTTGTTTTTGGACGTCTGATATCTGGGTATACAACATTTATGTTCTATCATTTTGAGAAAGTTCAGGCCTCTTTAGCATTTTAATATTATTTTTTCCATAAATAAATACCACAATAGCTTCTTGTCGAGTATCATGCGAAGGTATTCAACTGACCCTGATACGTGAGTAGTGAATGCATAATACGGGTATCCATCTCTATTTGTGGAAGATTATGTCGTGAGAAAAAAGCTACCATTGATTTTTGAGATAATGGATTGAACCCCAGGGAGGTCAATTAACTAGACATATTAGTTATTGATTTGCTAACCTCTATTTGTATGTATCGCAGTCTATGCTTTCTCTATATATAGCAAAATCATCAGCATACTGTACTAGATTACAGTTGAGATTAGCTGAGTGGATTTCCATAGTATGTTAAAAAGAACGAGTGATAAGATTGATAGAGGTTCCATTTTGACTGACCAAGGCAATAATTCCCGATCTTAGAATATCGTCCTTTTCAGAAAGGACTTAATAGTTTTACTGCAGGTATTAGTGGGAAGAAGTAAATTTTCTCATTTCCTTGATTTAGACTAGACCTGATGAGGTCTAATAAGCCCAAAACGCGCTTCGCTAGCTATCGTAGTTTCTTCATTGTGGTTATGCCATGATCTTGCTGCTCTATTTTGTTCCAAATTTCACGAATTTATTTGATTGAATAGCATCGTTGGCATTGAAAGTCCCTACAAATGGATTTAAGTGATCTCCGTAGGGATGCTGGAGTATACTTTCACTCAAAGCCGAGTGTGCGACCAGTAGATGCTACAATTCCGCGCTGTGGCTTACTGGTAGTTTATTTTACACATCCCTCTAAGTCCTTTCATCCATGCTGTCCTTATGAGGTTCAATAAGCCCAAAAGATGTTTCGGCATTTATCGTCGTTTATTTATTTACGTACTTGCCATGATCGTTTCTTTTTTATTTGAAATTTCAGGCATTTCAGGCATCATGGTTTTCACCTGATTGAATAGCGTTTTTGGCTGGAATTCTGTACAGGTAGATTATTGTGATCTACGTAGCGATGGTGGGGTGTATTTGCATTCGAAACTGAGTGGGCGTCCAATCGATGCTACAATTGTATCACTGGTTCATCCACGGATTTCTGGTAGTTTATATACCTCATTCCTTTAGGCCCTTCGATCATTGACTTAGGTTACGCCCTGTGAGGTCCAAATGGTTCCGAAACACTTAGCGGCAGCTACCGTTGTTTCTTAATTTTCGGGCATATGTCATGCTCTTACTTAAAATATCACGCATTATTGTTTTCATTTGATTGAATAATATCTTTGGCACTGGAATTCTGTATAGGTGAATTATAGTGACCTTCATAGCGATGCTGGAGTGTACTTCACTCGAAACCAAGTGGGCATCCAATAGATAATACAATGGCGCCATTTGTCCTCTGATACGATTTTTTGGTAATTTATTTCACAAACCTGGTTTTGAGTGAAATTATACTCCAGCATCGCCAAGGAGATCACAATACTCAAGTCGTTCCATCCTTGACTTAGATTATTCTGCTCTGATGATGTCCAATAATATAATACACGTCTGCCGGCAGCTATCGTCATTTCTTGATTTGCATCTTTTACCTTTGAATTCTGTACAGGTAGTGATGCTGAAGTGGACTTTCACTCGAAACCAAGTAAGTGTCCAGTAGATACTACAACTGTGTCATTGGTTCCCCACTACGACTTCGTGGTTGTCTGGTTTACACATACCCTCCAAGTCATTCCATCCTTGAATTACGTTACGCTCTCCTAATGAGGTGCAATAACCTCTAAACACCTGCCGGCAGCAATCGTCGTTTCTTCATTCGTGCTTCTGCCGAGCTAGTTTCACTTTTTTGTTTCAAATTTCACGCATAATTGATTTCATTTTATTGAATAGCGTGCTTGGGATTGAAATTCTTGACATATGGATTATAATAAGTTCCGTAGTGATGCAGAAATCTATTCTTACTCGAAACTCGGTAGGCGTTCAGTAGAAGCTAGAATTGTTTATTTGGTTCCCTTCTACGCCTTCTCGGTAATTTATTTTACACATCTCTAAATGCTGCCATCCTTGACTTAGAATATTATGTCGTGATCAGGTCCAATACATCAAATATGGCAGCTATCGTCGCTTCTTGAGTTGCGTGCTTATGTCAGGATCTTGATTCTCTTTTTTGTTTCAAAAGTTACGCATTATTTTTTATCATGTGATGGAATAGCATCTTTGGCATTGAAATTCTGTACAGTTGGATCATTGTGATCTCTGTAAAGATGCTGAAGTGTACTTTCACTGGAGTGGCTGTCCAAGAGATGCTACAATTGTGCCATTGGTTCTCCGCTAAGACTTCTTGGTAGTTTCATCCACACAGTCCCTCCGAGTTCTTACATCCTAGAATTAGATTACGATGTTCTGATGAGGTCCAATAACTCAGAAACACGTGCCGGCGGCTATAAAGTTTCTTCATCTTCATGCTTATGTCATGAACTTGTTTATCTGTTTTGTTTCAAATTTCTTGCATTATTGTTTCCATTTATTGAATAGCGTCTTCGGCATTGGAATTCTTCAGAGGTGGATTATATTTAGATTCGTAGCTATACTGAAGTGTATTTTCACGCGAAGCCGAGTAGATGTCCAGGAGATGCTACAATTGCATAATTAGTTCCCTCCTGTGACTTCTTGGTAGGTTATTTTACATATTTCCTTGACTTAAATTACGCTGTCCTGATGAGGTCAGTTAATTTCGAAATACCAGTCACCAGATATCGTCGTTTCATGATTTGCGTGACTATGTTATGATCTTGTTTTTTGTTTCAAACTCCACTCATAGTGTATATATACTATGAGTATACTATATACACTAACACAAATTTGTGCGATCTGTTTTCTGCAGATTACAAAATAATGAAGATGGTTTAAATTTACCAAACTTCGTGCTGAATATTTTTTTGATTTATCATCTATCCGAATCACCGTTAAAAAACGTATGTTCTATTAGCATACAATTATAAATCAGACCTTTCCAAGATGTGCTCAGCTATTTGGAGAAATAAAATATAGTGTTCTCTAGATATTCTCAAGGATACTATGCCAAAACACCAGCTTTTAAACGATTTTTCCCTTTTTTGCACTTCTGTTCGATGGTTATTCAAACGTTAGCACAGTATTTGAATTGAATTACGAAATGGAACGGTTCTTAGAAATTAAAGGAAAACATCAGTTCTTGCCACACTTTAATGTTGTGACTTGGATCCAAAGAGTAGCTTGTTGTTTGATATTATGGATTATAAGCTAAATTTGACTGCAGGGAAAAAGCGCATATTTTCACTTCCTTAATAATATTCAAGCGTTTATATTAAATCTGCAAACAACTTCTCAAGCTCCTGAATCTGAACTTCAAGGTTATTTCACGGACTTGTCTGAATAAGAAGGTGCATTAGTATGCAACGCATTAGAAATATTTTTGAATGGTGTCGACGTTCCCTTGAAGAGATGGATGATTTTTTGGAGCAGCGTATAAGACATTCCAAGAAAAACTATTATCTCAATTTGTCTCCCGCATCCCCAGCTCCTCGTATACTTCAATCAATTCCGGAACATCTCGCTTCCTAAATTTCGCCCTTGATCAGAGTAAAGATCTAGCGGTACCCCAAAGCGGTAGATGAGTTCGTTTACTAAAAAGTGGGCGACAGTTCTAATTTCTTAGTTCTGGATGGCATATGCCTCTGTCCACTTAGCCCATTACTACTAAGAGGTTTTTCCTTTTTTCCTTGGTCAGTTTCTGGAAAAGGCCCTGCTACATCTATGGCGATCAGCCATAAAGGACTTTATACTAGCTCATCGGAGCTGCTCTTTTGCGGTGAGGTCCGTTCCTCGAAGAATAGACAATACACTTGCGACGATGTCTCATCACGCAGGTGACGCAAAACCTCCGGAAATCTGCTTATTGGAATAACAAGCTGTTTCTGCTTCTCTGTTCCATCGTTGTTCTCTAAAATTCTGTGCATCAGTCCATCTTTCAACGTCAGTGGCTCCCACTGAGACCAATAAAACTTCAGCATCTTGCTAAACTGGTCGCCGGCCAACAATTTTCTATCACCAAACTCTTCCGAGATCTGGATCGTGTTTTTGATCTTGACGAAGCCAGAGAGTGTCCATTCGTCTCTAACTACTACAATTCGACGCACATTAATTTCTTCTCATTGATCTTATTATAATGCGAGCACTCTGGTGAGCATCATCTTCAGGATAGCGCGTCTGCATCCATTTGGTTGGTTCCTGAACGGTTCTCAATAACAAAACCATACTTCTGAAGTCATTCGACTCACCTAGCAACTTGTCCTTGAGGATTAATTAATTGCAGGAACCACTTCAGGTTTGCCTGATCCGTTCTCAGCAGGAACCTTCTACCATGTTTGTACTTGTGAAAGTGCTTCACCACTTTCACAACAGCAACAGCTCTCTTCTGTTGACGCAGTAGTTTTCTTCGGCTTGGAGAGAACTTTGCAGGAATATCAAAGTACCCGGTTTTGTCCGCTTTGCTCTTGAGACGACACCGCTCTAATTCCAACGTCGCTCGCATGTGTGTCGAGAACAAACTGTCCATCCGGAAGCGGATATCCCAAAATGGGAGTCGTAGTTAGATTATCTTTTAGGGCTTCGAAAGAGGATTGACATTCTTTGTGCCAACAAAACGGAGGACCTCCTTCTGTCAGAGGAGTAAGTGATTTCACTATCTCTTTGAACGTCCTCACGTACCAGCGATAATAAGGACACAGTCCTAGGAAGCTTCTCAATCGATGCTGATGATCGGCCACTCCTGATCTGTCTGAATCTTCTTAGGATCAACCACCATGCCTTCGCTACTGCCTATATGTCCCAAGTAGTTGAGTTTTGTCTGGAACTAGCGACATATTTTGGGATTTAGCATCCGGTTTGCCTGCTGATGCCTCCCTGAAACATCTTCCAAGTTCTTTAAGTGCTCCTCAAAGGTTCTACTAACCACAATTATGTCATCCAGGCCTTTTTTCTTAACGCTATTCAACTGCCGATAGACCACACATAATCTCTTGGATCAGTATTTCTTCTTCACCAGCACCACTGGTGACGCCCATGGACTAAAGACAGCGATGGCTCTATTACTCCATCCCGTTCCAACTTTTGGAACATATATTCAGCTAACTCTCTTTTGGCTTGAGATTTCCAGTGTTGATCTAATGCCTCACAACATTGTTTGATTTTTCTATGAAAAGAGAGTGGCATGTCGAAGAAAGCAGCTGGTCCAGCTTACCTGATCTTTCTGTTGCCTACTATTTTTGGCCATACGATGGTTCTACTGGAATCGGTATCAATTAAAATAGATGCATCTTAGCATTCACCATCTCATCCACATAGCCGCTTCCACTAAAATGTCTCATGATGGTCGTGGAACAGTCACAGGTCGATTATTCCACCTCCTTATTGACCTGTTCTATTTTTCCTGTTCCTATTTGGCTGTTTCCTTGGGTCCTTTATAAGCACTCTTCGTATGACCCAGCTCCCCGCAGTTTGCAACATCTAATAGTCCTTTTCTTGTTTGTCAGGAAGCTCTTCGTAAGGCTCACCAATTCGTCTAAATCATGTCGAGCATGTCTATGAGAAGCTTCAGTTGCAGCCTCATACTCTGATATAATTGAAGGCACAGCTGTGAGTGTCTTTGGGCGAGCTAAACGTAGTGTGCGCTGCAGTTCGGTATCATTCAATTCACGGATGAATTTTTTTAACTTTATAAGTTGTTCGGTGGCAGAGGGGAAAGCAAATCTCACCTAGCTACATCTGCCTGTAAACTCTCGCCAGCTTTCTGTCTATGATTCTTCAGTTCTAAATATGCTTGAACATACCTCATATCTAATCACCTCATCAGCTGCTCGTAGTAATCGAGTCCATTGGGGTTACTGGAGGAATATCCATCGTGTCTTCACGGACAGCAACTGGCAATCCCACATATTTTTGTTTTGAAGACTAGCTGTTTGCTTGAGCAACCGCTTCAGATGGCTTCAGATATTGGTCCATGATGTTTTGCCATCAATTGTTGGCGATTTTACGTGAGATATGAGCATAGCTGCCAGCATGCGGTTCTTCCAAGCTGACAACCGTAATTTCATCTGAATGATATCTATGTTTTACCTTCTAGTTCTCTTGTCTTCGCTTGGACTTTCTCTATAAAATCTTCCACTTTCATCTCTACCTGGTCTAACTTTTATTTTAAGGCACCTTGCTCATTGCTGAAAGCATTTGTTATTTCTTCAAAGCGTTCTGATAATTACCTTGTACATACTTTTCATCAATCTTGTCATCCATTGAACTTTTAATTGTGTGGATAATTTGTCTTCCGGTTAGTTTTGTTGCACCTCCAATTATGCGGCTAGTTTGTCTTCCAGTTGGTCCAAAGGTGTTTCAAATGTATCGCTTCCTGGGGCCATTAGCGAGAAGGTAATAACCTAGTCGATTCACTAACATTGCCCTCGCACCACTATTTTCTAGTCTCATTTCACCAAATCGCGTTTCAGGTACGCCACTTTCAATTCGCTATTATCAAACTTCTGACATCACTTTTAACGTTTTTAAAACACTCGTTTATTTCAACAAAAAACACAATAACTCCTATGCTAATTTATATCCACGTCTTCTG
Source organism: Bruchidius siliquastri (assembly GCA_949316355.1). Classification (NCBI taxonomy): domain Eukaryota; kingdom Metazoa; phylum Arthropoda; class Insecta; order Coleoptera; family Chrysomelidae; genus Bruchidius; species Bruchidius siliquastri. The sequence continues at coordinate 25,509,075 of OX438529.1, forward strand.
ATTCTTGACGGTTCGACGTTTGTAGACTGGCTGACTTCTGGTACAGCTGGATGCTCCAATGTATATAAAAAACCCCATCTCGAATGTTTCATAACCAAAAACAACTTCTCACGTTCTAGATGATTTACATACAGGGCGATCTTTTTTTAGCTGCTACCGCTGATCTCGTTGCAATATCAAGATCGGGGCATTCTATAAACCTCTTACATATGGTAATTCAATAAATATTTTTTTTAATAATTCGTAAAGATTAATGAATGAGATTATTGAAATTTTCTGTTATTATCAGAATTATACAAATATTTCTCTTTATTTTCTAGATCTCCATACATATTTTAAGAGCTATTAAACCAGTAAATATATACATATATATGCAAATTTACAATTCGTTAGGCTTGGATAGAAAGTTTTCATTCTTTGATCTAGATAGTTTTAAGCATTCAACTATTGCTTATATCTTGTCTTGATACAACTTTACGCCTTTTTCATCATTACCTTATACCAATGTCAGTTTTTCCACATTTGGCTTTTTCATATTTTCAGCCAATGCATCAGGAGGTAACAAGATAATGAGTCAAGTTTGGATGGCAGCTGGATGATTTCTGAACTTGATATTGTAGCTTACATGAAATCCAAATTCGGCCATCAATAAAACGGAATTAATCAGGGTGAGCCACAAGCGCCACAACTGCGACGCGGGACATAAACCTAACATGCAGAATGGGAAACGCGAAATGCAGGTTATAAACGCGTTTTTGAAAGAATTAGTATTATAATTATCAAACTTCGGAAGTACGTTTACATCAGAAGTGGGATACAAGAATCGCAAGCCTAAATAACTTGTGAATTGTGAAGCGAGTTAAGCGATTCGTCGAGTGGTTGTTGGTCAACACCAATAACCACTTTATCTTCTCAACAGAAGGGAGTCATCGATTGAAGTTTAGACTTTGTTTAGACTGGGAGAATCAGCGATCTGAGTCATCTTTTCGCTGTCGGGGAAGGTCTCACCGGAAAGGAAGCGATCGCAGGAAGTTTTCTGGACGTCGTAGCAGCTCTTACAGATGGCGTGGGTTGAGGATGATTCCTCGGCATATCATCGGAGTCACTGACGACGACGCGACTCGTCTTGAAGACAGGTCAGCTCATCCGTATCACGAATAAGAGACGCTATTCGCGATGTTATTGGACGCCAGGTTGAAAATTTAGGGGTAAGATCAAATCAGGGTCAAGGAGTGAGTACAATTTCAAGAACTATTCTCCAGGAATTCAATCCGCTGTATGAAAATATCATTGAATGGTTAGCAGCAGTCGATGTGCTCAGTGTCGGTTCATTCTAATTAAAGGCAAGATTCAAAGTTTGCTCCTCGCTACCTGCTATTTTGCTATAATCAAGGGCAGAAACCAATCTGCTTCTTCAAGAGCCGCTGAAGAAAGAATAACAGATAGGAAGATTTTAATCATTCGTTACCTGAGTATTCGAGAATCTGAACATCGACCTACTTTGAGAGAAGTAAGAAAACTACCGCCCTGGAGACGAGAGGAGTGAATTACAGTAGGCGCATCCCATTATCACACCCAGATTGTATTGGTCAATGGACGTCTCAAGACTGGACTGATGTGGATGCTTATACCACTACTGTAAGTACTTTTCCAAATTTTCGAAACTTTTTTTAAACGCATTTATTTCAACCGTTTATTACTTTAATCTGATTTTGATTATATTATTTTATATAGATGTGTGACGAGACTTACGAGCACCTGAAGAAAAAATTTTTTACTCCTAATATGAAACAAGTAATTACAAATTATGTTAACAAATGCGAACTATATCTACTTTGCGAGTATGAAAGACGACCGATAGAACAAAATTAAAAAGGATCCCTTATTGGAACCAAACCTTTCGAGAACTTGTTTATTGACATTTTTCAAGTAGAGAACAAGCTTTTTTAACCATTATAGACCTTTTTTCAAAATTTGCACATGCCTATGCCCTGAAGACAAAATATAGCACCAAAATCTTTGGTAAATTAGGACCCTATCACCACAATTTTCCTGACTAAATAAATAACATGCGATCCGGGAAAAATAAATTCTAGAATCATAAAAGTATTTTGTAAACTCCACAAAATACAGTTTCACACTACGAGTACTGCAAATACCAGTTCCTTATATCCACTTGAATGCTTCCACAGCACATTAGAGGAAAAATTACGTATCTTTAGGCAGCAGAACAAGTTAGGATTCTCCTGGTCCATCCTAGTAAACCTGAATCACTAGAACAATGTCATTATAACTATTTGTTAACTCCAAGTATAATGTGAGATTACGGGAATAGTGGATGTAATTGAGCACTGGTAATTCTTTCTGATAGTGTGGTGAAGCTCTCTCAATATTGAAATGTAATGGAATACATCAACATGAGTACCTACCTATATTTGGAAATTTAAACGTAATAGAAAATCTTTGTGGCAAACTGCAAAACTTTCAAAATACAAAAATTGTAATAGTTTCACAGTACCTCTCTCGTATCACAGAATGATGTAACTTAGCCTGGAGTCTAGTGTTATGAAGAGTAAAAAAATAGAGAAACTGTGAGCTCGTGACGTCTGTGATCTGTGGTTGCTGTAACTACAAAGAAAATCCTGAATAAATGGTCTTACCCATGATCCCAGTATTCCTGATCATAGACAGTCAAATTTAAGTGGCCTTCGGAATATTCGTTGCCTCTGTAGTTTCCCAACCAGACATCGTAGCCGGAATCGGCGAGCATAAATGCTGAAAACGTTCACTCTGTTAAACATGAGTCAAGGAAATTGGTCGTGAATATATGGGATTGCATAAATTCAATTATATATATGATGATAATGATAAATATAGCCTACTGAATATCATTCTTTCTTGTAAGTACTTCTATTTCATCGGTATTCGCAATAAAGTCGATAAGCGAATTTATTAGTAATTATGCAATTATGGAACTATTTCATTGATCTTTTGTTTATGAATCGATCATATAATCTGTCAAAATGAAAAAATAGATTAGCATGAACACACTATAGGTCATTAAACCTAGGCGGAATATGTGGTTTACCAAACTTCAATGTATATTACTTTTACATTGTGATAGTAACATTAAGTTGTTTAGAAACATGGTCAAAACACTACCAAGCAACGGTCAATTCTAAGCCCATCATTCCAACTGTATGCAACGATTTCGGATTGTCAGTTTATTTGCGAAAGTTTAACGTTGCTTCCTATTCACGTAAATGGAATAAACACTAGCGATACTTATTTACTCCATTTCTTAAGTACCCTCATCATTTATTCCTTTCTTCCCCTTTTTCTCCCCCCTTAGAGTTAAAAGCAGCCGCAGCTGCAACCGTTGCGCGCGATCGTAGCCTGTGAAATTAATTGAAAAGTCTAGCGAAATGAACTTGCAGTTCTCTCCCCACCACTTCCTTTACCAGATTCGTTATCCTTTCCTCATTGTTTTCCTACCGCTACTCACATTCCTCATCTCTTCCTTTCCCTTTTTTCATCCCTATTAGTCCGCATTCTTGTCGTGCTCTTCCGGATGCACCCTACCGCCCACTTTTCCTATGTTCCCCACTTACCCAATTCTCTTTCAAGCTCATTAAACTAATATGCGAGCAAGCATACATGTACGTGTCGACCTAATACTTGTCATTTAGCATGTCACAGTGGCTAGGAAAGATCTGTCAACCCAGTAGAATTGTACGAGACTGTGACTTCTTCCCGTCAATTAAGTTTATCAATCTGTATATTCCGGTTAACTTGAAATAATGAATTGCGGAACTACGGCAAGATTACGACTAGACAAGATTATAGCTGCCTATTAATATGTATAATATTAGCAAATTGTGGTGAATGCTTTTTGCTATTATATACTGTTATATACTCGTATACTAGTTTATATTTGTGTAAATTTAGATCAAAGTGAAGTGGAATTCCCAATTTTAGCCAACAAATGATAATAACTGCCTCAGGTACAAAATCAATATGGAGATCTAATTATGTAAGCATATACATGAACATGATAATGGACTATATCTTGCTTGCGCATTATAACAGTATCTGAATTAAAATTTTTAAAAAATCAGCATAGTAAACATCATCGTCATTACGTCAAGCAACAATCCTTCCGTAAGAAACTAATAGTGCGCAAATACTTATCATATACGTAATGATTTTAATAAAAATCAAAACGCGTCACTAAGAGAAAGAGTTTTATTTGTAAAACTGTGTGATAATTACACAACTTTATCTACGTAATGGAGTTTGCTTGTACATACTTCGTATCTGACCACACACACCACTGTAGGAATCATAAAAAAAGAGTGAATAATTTTACTAGAATTTCAGTGAATGAGTTTTCTGGTTATTTTATTAGTTTACATGATATCAGTCTGTGTGTTGAATTGTTGTGATAAATTTGCTCTTACAATGAATTTGTACTCTTAACTCCGTTAGTATAGGTATTCTGATGAGCTAAAACATTTTTTATCTTTGTGAATGCAAGTACGTCTTAAAATAACAATATTGCGGATGTGCATCATTTGTTCGTCTTTGACACTTTTGAACATTTTTTCCCAATCATTAAGATCCAATATATAGCTCAGGTTTTTATTTATAATTTCATTTACTCTCGAATAAATATGGTTTTTTCTGTCCTAATGTTTCTATTGCACCATTCAGGATCATTGGCGATAATGAATTATCAAAATCAAAATTCATCACTACCTCTATAATCACTGACCTATCGAATCTTTTCCAAGTCCAATGAAAGTAGCACAGGTAGCAACCAACCCGTGCTGCAAATACACCGGGTGGTATTTAGTATATGGCGTCGCCGTGTGGGTATTTGGTATGCGATACATTGTCAAGATGTATCCGTCAGCCGTGATGACCTTGTGTTCTTCTACCGGGTAACCCATCAGCTTGATCACGTCTGGCTAGAAAGACATCTGTACTATAGTAGCTGAAGACATAAAGGCATACAAACATAAAGACATGAAGAAATAAAGACATACGGAGGTGCTGATATACAGAAATATAGCCATATAGAAATAAAGACATACAGCTAATGGAAATAATTGGAATGGGTTTTTGCGACGTAAATTTCAGAAAACATGGTTTATCGATTTCGCAAGTTTCGCGATTCCAATGCATGGCATAAAATGTTTGTACACATATCTATATCTTCCTCGAATCCGCAGTGATTTTTGAGTAATTCGAACGAGTTTTCCAACAACTTACTTTTTTCTAAGTCAATTGAAAATGGCCTTACATCAATGCCTTTTAACAGAAAAATATATGTTTTCATTTGTGTGCATACCATTAACTCCAGTGAATTTCTATAACTGGTGAAGCACTAACGAACTCAGTATCTTATAGAGTGGGGCAATCCATTTTTGTATATTTCTCTATTTTCTGATCATCGAATGGCTATAATGAAAACATTTTCGCGATGGTACAAAATTATAATTTTAAGTCGGCATGTCGACAGTATTACATACTTTCCTTCAAAGATTATAGCGGTTTAAATATGAATCCTATCAAAACATCTGAGATTTCGTTTGATAGTATTTTTTGCCTGTAAAAAACAATTAACTACACTTTTTTTTAGACTTATCGACCTTATTTCGTCTGCTAATATTGAAATTGACACAAGATGTTGCAAAGCGCCGATTATATATTCTTTCGATGCCGACGGTTACCGTACTTAGTTGCAAAATGTAATGATAAGAGTCTAATTACGTCAGAAATAATTGACATCTCTGGAACCCATTAAATAACAAAACATAAACTTTCAATTCGGTAAGAACACAATCATTTCACTTTTGTCATTGAGACACACTGATAGATTAATAATTGATTAAATTTGGAACTATCGGTACAACACATTAAAAAAAATCATGTAAATTAAATGCTGACATTGAAAAAAATACAACGGAAATCAATGGACTGAGACCATGATCTTGGAAATGCGTGTACATGAAATTGTAGTCGCACGGCGCCAGCGTGCTAATAATTATCAAAACACGCTAGAAGTGCCATTTTTGATGTTTAGTATATGTCGTAATAAGAGGATACCGTTCATCTAACATAATGTTATTACAATGTCAGTTCCATTTATCATACTTCATAATTAGATAGAGGCTGTCTTGGTAGCCGAAACGTTAGTTAGGCTGTTTAGTCGATGCGGTTTTAATTAGCGAGTAGTAACAAATATAATATGAACCAAGGTTTTGTTATGTTGGAATTAGGTAGAAAATATTTAATTTCACTTTCAAATATAAAAACGTTATGCGAAACAAAACATTAGGTGTCATACGGTTTACTACAATAGTTTTTCAATGTAGTAATTTAATTTTGAAATATGAAGTTTATCCTTCTGGCACCCATTTTCAATATTTTTCATTTATATTCACATCTCCTCGCCCTAAAGAATTCGTAGATTAAACGCAGAAATGTCGGAAATTTGAAAAAATACCTTTATTCTGTTTTCCAGAAATCTTGTTTATGTACCTTTTACTAGCAATCCAAATACATATTACATTTAGCTGTTAGCTATGTGCCAACTTATTTTATATAAGTTATAACGGCCGAACAAAAACCAGACTTTTCGAAAAGAACTTTATTGCCTGAGAGACAAGTGGCGAATGAATGCTGGGACCATCCAACATGTGGCTTTTATAGATAACAGAGAACACTTCACATTTGGGTATACCATAAACAAAACGGAGGGCTGTTTCTCAAGAGGGTTTCTTAATTCCTCCCTCCTTAGGTTCGGACTCTCCGAGTTCGATATCTAAAATTATTTCTTTATGGCTCGATACAATATTAGTATTCAGAGAGTTTAGCAATTTCCATATATTGACTCGATATAATATTATTCATACTTAAACCTTTAAATTTATATAACTCTAATGTAAATAATTATTACAATAACAATTATGAAGCTAGTTTTTTCAAGGAGTCGATACAATATAATATGATTCTAAAGTTAAGTAGTCTTTGATGTGAAGTCACATTAGTCTTGTTAATATTTTGGTTTTTATTCGAGAAGTTAACCTTGACTTCAGGTACAAATAGTTCTTTAGTATTTTCTTATGGATGAAATAAAATTTTAAAAGAGTTGTTATCAGTTAATTGAATAATATGTGGATTTTGATCGGAAATGAAAGGACATTGTTCTAGTGACTGAGGTTTACTGGGATGGACCAGGAGAATCCTGTACTGGATAATGTCTTCGTGGAGGTTTGATTCGATTTAATCTATGTTTATTTTTATGTTTCAAAATGATGTAATCTTCGTGTTGAGTGTAGTCCGTTTCTTTGTGAAATATTTTTTGTGGTCTGCCGTCTTTCTGTGTCTTATATAAACAGGTCCTTCTAAAGTAATATCCTTTTCTGAAATATTTTGATTCCATTTGCCCAGTCGTTCTGTTTGTTTGGTCCGGATTTCATCAGTTATTTTTTTTATCAAAATGTAATAGTTCTAAATAATAGCGTTTCTCATTATATTCGTCATAGATTTGTGTAGGTACTTCTATTATATGTTGAGACTCATCTTTATAAGGGCCATATAATAAGGAGAAAGGGGTGTAGCCGGTTGTCGAGTGTATGCTCTGATTATAAATAATTAAGGCGGTGATCATCAATTCTGTGATGGAATCTAGTTCGTTCTGCTGCCTTAGGATATGTAATTTTTCCTTTAATGTGATATGGAAGCGTTCAATTGGGGATAAGGAACTGGGATTTGCGGTACTCGTAGTGTGAAACTGTATTTTGTGGAGCTTACAAAATTCTTTTATGATGTTAAAATTTATTTCTCCCGGATCGCAAGTTATTTGGTCAGGAAAATTGTGGTTAGAGAAGTAGTGTCTTAATTTATCCAAAATTTCGGTGCTATATTTTGTTTTCAGGGCATAGGCTTGTGTAAATTTTGAATAAAAGATCTATAATGGTTAAGAAAGCTTGTTTCTCTATTTGAAAAATGTCAATAAACAAGTTCTCGAAACGTTTGGTTGCTTTTTGTTTTTTTTTCTATCGGTCGTCTTTCAGATATATTTTGATATTATAAGTAGGCTCTGATGCCATACCTTACCAAATTCCTGACTTGCATCTATGGACGCGGCTGTTCGGTACTTGGCGCTTATTCATTGATTTATTAATAACGTCTTCTATTGGATGACACTGTTATATTGTTAGGTGCGACTGGCGAACTGATGATCTGGTATTCAGTCTGTCACTATTGCATCTTCATAAGTACTTTTGAGCAGATGCTTTTCCGGTAGTTTTGAAATCGTCAGAAGCAACGTTATTGGATAAAACAGTAGTTATTCCTTTAACTGGTTTTGGTTTCTTTATGACTTTAGTAATATTTAGAAATATTAGTCAGTAATCCAGTAATAGAATTGCGTTAAATATGTGCATTACTAGCCGAAGTCCTCTATCTGGTTGCTACTTTAGCATTTTGGCTGACATATAGGTCAATACCTGGCTGAATCTTGTTATTTTCAACTCTATCTCATATAGCGTGAAAACTCTTGCGCGTTCTTCGACATGTTTGGTAGCTGACAATTCTTGTAGTGATTTAGATTTAGTTTTTTGTCTTGATGGTGTGGATATGTAGCCTTAATCTTATAAGTTGTTTTGTTTTTATGATCTCTCCGTATGCATCACAGTTTATTTCGAATAATCATAAAGGTGAGGTATTGGTCCGGCCGTTCTTGCCGTTTTGTTTATTCTAGCTATGGTTGGCGAATGATCAGACGTCAAATAATAATTTACCGATAAGTATGTGTAACTAACCAAAATTCCCTGAATCACGAAAAAGTCTAGTAAGTCTAGAATCTTATTGGTATATGTGCGTCGTTACGTACAAGTTGATAGGAACAGAGAATTTATCTTGAAGGACTTGTGCGCGTTCTCTACCTCGTTTTTTCTAATCGTGTTCCCTATAACTTGTGTTTACAATTGTAATCTCCTGCAACGAATTTTTATTCTTGTGTTTAGGGAGACATTTCAAAATCAATTTTGTATGTTATGGTGTTCAGTACAGTTATACTGCTTAGAATGTGAATTTCATAAGAAAGTGTCAATATTCTCATAAGGTACGGCTTACTACAGAAGTGTTTTGAGCGCCGGTACTGTTGACAACTCATGCACTGTTATGATGTTTTGTTTAATTATGGTGGTTATATCGTCACTATTTTGTTATGTCACGCCCTTATATTATAAAAATCGTTTTTGTTTCCTGCATGCTCAAGATCTACAAAAAACACATTTACTGGATATTTTGCTACCATGTGTTGAACGTTTACTATTATAGTCCTAACTCATAAACTTGGCTAGTGATTTAAATATTTTATTGCTATTCTATGAGCTCCTTTAGTTGGTAAGTATGATGGAATATATTGTTATGCCTGAATTCTCTAACCATTACGGTTTCCGGTGTAGCTAAATTTATCTTGATGATGTTACTTGCTAGGCTCTTTGAGCCATACTGTTCGTCTTCTGTTATGTATCTGATGCGGCTCACGATTTCTGAATAATTTATAACTACATCAACAAATATGGGACGAGGCCTGTATACCTTTGTGGTGCTTGTGCTTGGACTAGTGTTATTACATATTTCTTTTTCCAATGCAGCATATCTGTTTTGGGAATATTATTGTTTCATCAGAGCAGATCGCTTGTGCCTTCTCAACTTTTTTCTCTTCGTGCTTTTTATCATCTGCTATTCATTTATATTCATTATTTTTTCCCCTTTTTCGCTTGTAGATGACATTCTTTGCACATGTTGGCTACTATGGACTGGTGTCGAAGATTAGTTCATCAATAACTGACTTGTGATACTGAGCTAGAAGCAGTCTGATCGTCCATTACTAACTGTGCTACAGTGCTAATTTGTTGATACGCATCGTGACTACTTGATGCGGGAGATGTTAACATTTGAATATTCGGCTATCACATATCAAGGTTTTCTGAGAACCTTGAATAATAACGTTCTAGTTTTTGATTGCTTACAATTATTTTTCTGGCGCCACAAAAAAAAAGGAAAACACTCTCACTCATTTAAATTCGATATCAGGACTCGCGACTGCGGCAATTCTACGAAAAATGGCGTCAAGTGGTTTGACGCTGTATTTTCCACGGAATGTTATCAGGCTAGAAGTAAGGAATTGGAGCCAATTTAAAAACTATATAATTCGAACTGACTTTCAATAAATATATAAAAAATATATTTTTTTTATTTAAAAAAAAATTAAGTTTTCCAGAAATTTACAGTCACAAATATTCTCAAAATTCATTTCAAATGGATCAAAGATCTCAGGTCTCATCACAATCTAATATAAACTAGTACACAAAACAGAGTTAACTTACATGATGCTATCAGTCAAATAACAATTCAACCGCCTTTAGAAAAAAGCAATCATTTATATTTGCTTGAAGCATCGGAAATGTGTTAATAATCATCTATGCCAAACAAGTACAGGCAATTGCCCTGGTAAAAATATATCTATATATATATATATATATATATATATATATATATATATATATATATATATATGATGCAAATCGGCTCCGATTGTATACACATATACGCCTCCAAAGTATATAGCAATATGTCAAATTCGCCTCAAAATCGGAGGCGAATGCGCTTTCGTGTGTATACCATCGCAAATGGCTATTTAGGCCTTCAGAAACATAATGCAGTTATACAAATGAGTTATACAAATGAGTTCCACATAACGCTATTAGATGGCGCGAGAGTAACATACAGATATACACTGATGACACACACTAGCAGTATACTCCTCCGCACGCTATATTGTCTTACTCTCCTCCGCATCGCTGCAGGAGGCTATTTTGCTCTTCGGGCATTTATATGTATGTATTTGTCCATATTTCAGTTTTTACAGACTAAATAGTCTTGAAATCTATTTATGGATGTTAAAGGAGGCAGACGGACAGTACTAGCCTACGTCAGACTATCACTATAGTGATGATTTCAAAAATAAATAGATTAGTTAGAGGTAGCGTTCTGCGTACAATATCAGAGTGTATAGATTATTTATAATTGAAAGCGTGCATATACGTAACGAATATGATGTATGACGTATGATGTTGCATACAGAATAATAATAATAATGATTATTATTATTATTATTATTATTATTATTATTATTATTATTATTATTATTATTATTATTATTATTATTATTATTATTATTATTATTATTAATATTATTATTATTATTATTATTATCTTTATTTCAGAGTATGCTTACAAATAGATTTTCACTACTATTCAGCACATAATGGAATAGTGTCACTAAAAAAAAAAGAATGAGACAAATGAATTTACATTTCTACGAAGTAATGGTTATTTTTACGTTAAGTGGTTTTGATAGAAAGTCTTCAATACTATAAGGCTCGAGGTTTTTAATGAGCGATTTAATTTGATTTTTAAAGTGTTTGATAGACTGAACATTTTTTATATTACCAGGTAATTTATTAAAAAATTTATAGCCATATAATAAGGAGACTTCTCTGTCATAGTTGAGCTCTGATTTGGAAAGAATAAAACATTATTTCGCGTATTATAACTTTGACTGGGTTTACTAGTATCGTCAAAATAACTGCGATTTCTGAAAAATTACATAAGACATTTATACACATAAAGACCATAAATTGTCATAATATTGTTTGCGTTGAAAATCGTTCTACAGGTTTGATTATATTTAAGACCATACATAAATCTGTGTTCTTTTTTGTATTACGAATAACTTGTCAACGGTACGATTACTACGATTGCTCCCCCAAAATATTATGCCATATCTTGCAATTGACTCAAAATTTGCATGATACGATATATTAATTGTCTCTCCGTCTAAGTATTTACTCCATATTTTAATACCATATGAAATCTTACTTAATTTCGAGGCAACGTAATCTATATGATGGTTCCAGTTCAAATCTTCACCCAACTGAACTCCTAAAAATTTGGTTTGGCCACTCAACTCTAAATTGTATAGTTTTAAATGTGCTCTATCAATTTGAGAATGACTCGTATGAAACAAAACCACTTTCGTTTTCTCCTAATTGAGTATAAGTCGGTTAGCTATGAACCAGTCTTTCCATGTATCAAATGAGAGCTCAGCTTTTCTTAAAGCATCAAAAGGATTGCAACCTTCTGTTAAAATGTTCGTGTCATCCGCATAACTTGTAATATGATGTTCAACATACATAAATATTCATTGCCAAGATGCCTCGCGAAGTTGAAACATGTTATATTTATGATCGATTAAGTATGTCAGATAAAGCATGGTTTTGCGATGACTGCAATAACCATGATGGTAGCAAAGTGGAAAGAACAATGCAGTGCAAGAATTACACATTGGAAGATGTCATGAAAAAGTTGAACGACATGGATCAGAAGTATAATGCTCTATTTACAAAATTTGAGGAGCAACTGAGAATAAACAAAAAATTATAAGGTAAACTTGTAGATATCAAGAAAAAAATATATAAAAGAGAACAGGCAAATCTTAGTAATAATTTAATTATCCAAGGTATTCCATTCAATAAAAATGAAAAACTGGATAAAATTATCTGTAAAGTAGGCGAACTCGAAATTCCAGTGCGAGAAAAATCTTTCACAGTTTACAGATTGGGAAGGAATAGTGAGGAAAATAATAAAAAAGCAATCTTGTCAAGGTAAGGATAATAGCACAAAAGTAGGTTGGTTAAAAACAAAAAAAAGGCTACAACTAAACAGCAATAACCTCGGCTTTACTATCAACAACCAAATATTTTTGAATCACGATCTCTCCAGAACAAACCTTGAACTATATAAGGCAGCTAAAATATATAGAAATGAAAAAAATTATCAGTATTGCTGGTTCTCTGAAGGAAACGTTTTTCTGACAAAGGATGCACAATCGAAGGACATTTTGGTAGAGACCAAGGAGCAGCTAAAAAACTAGACCAGCCTCGAAGAAGACTAAAACTAGTGTATATGAATATGAACAAGCTAGAAGATGTACAATGCTTTGTAGTGAACAATGATTGTGATTTACTTCTGTTAACGGAAACTTGGTTAAAGGTAAATGAAACGTTTTTATACTAACTTAGCAATTACAATGCGGTCCATTCCTGCCGTGACGGAAGAGGGGGTGGAGTCTCAATTTATGTTAAAGATACAATTCAGTTTTTTTAAATAGATAGATCTGATTCTGATAGTAAAATAAACTGGGTTTGTGTGAACTTGGGTGAGCAAAGACTAAAAATAAGTGTAGTTTATAAGCCCCCAAGTTTGTCAAACGCAGAGTTTCGAATATCACTTGAGGAAATTCTGTTAAAATATCCAAAAGCACACCTAGTCGTTGGAGATTTCAATGTTAATTTGTTGCACAACAATAATGAGGTGGCTAGTTATAAGAATTTAATCACATTAAATAACTTTAAGATTCATAACACCTTAACTGAAGATGCAGCGACTAGGGCTACAGATAGTTCAAGGAGCATTATTGATCATGTTTTATCTGATAGGTACAATAACTTAAATTGTAGAATCAAAATAGAAAGTAACAGTTTATCTGATCACAATTTATTATCAATAACTATAGAAACTAACATAAAAGTACTTGCAAAATATAATAAAAAGGAAGTAAAAAAATAGATCGAAAATAATGTATTGCTAAATTTGATCAAAAAATTAAAAACAACGAAGTTCAATCATTTCAGGATCTAATTAAGCTGATTACTGAAAAGATTCAGAATTTATAAAAACATATAGAATACGTAAAAATAATGACTGGATAAATCAAGAAATTTTTGAAATGATTGAACAGCGAGATAAAATACCTATATAAACGAAAAGTTAAAGACCCTAGTAACCCGAATTGGGTAGTTGAATTTAAAAAACTCAGAAACCAAGTCAAAAACAAAATTAAAGCACTAAAAAACAGGTAGGTACTTCAATGGGAGAATACAGGTACAACCGTCAAAAAATAATGTGGATTTTTAAATAACTTTGTGAATAATAAAATAAGCAAAACCCAAATTGATTATTGATGGCAATCAGGAAATAAACAATAAAGCTGAAATTGCGAACCACCTGAATGATCATTTTGCTAATATTGGTGCCAATATTGTTAGTGGCTTGGAAAAGGAGATCGCTATGACTAGACCCAATGGTATAGTAAATTGTGAAGAAATTGTTAGTCAGAGTATTATGAACATTCAGCAGACAAATAAAAATGAGGTCAAGGAAATCATACTCGATCTAAAGAAAAGCTCATGCTATGACGAGATTACAGTTAGTGATGTTTTAAATTTAAAGGAAAATTTGATAAAAATCTTAACAAAGTTGAAAAATAATGTTATTTCTATAGTAGTTTTTCCAGAAGAGTTGAAAACAAGTAAAATAAGTCCAATTTTTGAGTCAAGTAGTAAAAAAACATGGATAATTACAGACTAATATCGGTATTGAGTACATTTTCCAAGATCATAGAAAAACTAATGAAAAAACGTATGTTAGAATATATTGCAAACACTTGCCAAGTAGATGAATTCCAGTATGGTTTCCTTAAGAACAGTTGCACGCTAAGTACTACTGTGGATTTTTATAATCATGTTTCGAAAGCATTAGATAATAAAATGTTAGCTATTGTAGTATATGTAGATCTAAAAAAAGCATTTGATGTAGTTAGTTTCGACATTTTAATAAACAAACTGGAAAATTTGGGATGTACAGGGAAAATGCTCAACTTAATTGAAACATTTATTGAAGGTAGAAGTCAAATTGTGAAGCTAAACAATATTAGAAGTGAAAGAAAATCAAACACTTATGGAGTCCCGCAAGGCTCAGTCCTGTGGCCGCTGTCGTACTCCCTATATGTCTTAAGCTTAAAAACAGTTAATCTTGAAGCACGCTATTTCACATTTGCAGATGATACTGCTCTAGTTTATACAGGTGCAAATGAGAATGAGTTGTGTATGGAGATCAACAGTGATCTCCAGAATTATGTAGATTGGTTATACTGCAATAAATTAAAAATAAATATAAACAAAACAAAATATATGATATTCAAGCAGAAGAACAAACAATTGCAAAATGTAAATATATGTATCAACAATACACCTTTAGAACAAGTGTGAAAAATCAAATATCTTGGACTAATTGTAGATGATAAATTGAGCTGGACTGAACATATAACCAAAGTAAATGATAAAATCGTACCTATGATCTCTATAGTAGTTAAATGCAGAACTTACTTAACCAAAAAAGCTAAAGACTTGATCTACAATGCTTTTTTCTTATCCCACTTTAGATATTTACTCCCTATATGGGGAACTTTTAGTCAAACCAATTTTCAGAAGATGCAGGTATTGCAAAATAAAATACTAAAGGTACTATATAATTATGATAGTTTAACTAACTCAAGTAAATAATACAAAGAACTTAATACTTTCAATCTTAACTCTCTGTTGCAAATTGAATAATCTAAATTAATATTTAAAGTACTCAATAAACAACATAAATCAAATACAATCTTAATATTAGCTAATCAAGTTCATAATTATGAGACCAGAAATATAAATAGCATTTATCAAATAAATACAAGAACTAACTTAGGTCTTTACAATCCTATAGTTAAAGCATCAAAAACTTTTAATAATATATCAAGAGACATTAAGACTACAACAGATTTCAGGCACTTTGTAAAAAAATTGAAAAACTGATTAATGAGTGTACAAATACAAGCTAATTGTTACCCTCACTATTAATTTTGTTCATGTTTTGTTTTCTCGAGGGCAGTGCTTTAAGCACTGTTTAGAGTTATGTGTAAAAAATTGTTAACTATTTTAAAATTGTTTATTTTTCTTAATAAAGATTTGTTTAAAAAAAACATGGTTCGTAGCAACATACAAGTTATTCACGAATATGATGAAGAGTAAAGGTCCGATAACGCTTCCTTGTGGTACACCTACTTTAGTCGTAGCTGTGTTAGAGTTAAATACTTGATTATTCAACTGTATTTCTACCTTCTATTGTCTGCCGTCTAGATGTCGTCGATGCAATCCATTTTAATGCATTTCCTCTTATACCATATAATTCCAGTTTACAAAGTAACAGCTCATGCGATAGACAGTCATATGCCCTAGTGAGGTCCAAAAACATACCTCGAGCTACATTCCTTGATTCCATAGACTGAATTATTTTTTGTGTAAACTCAAATATAGCTTTTGTTGTTGATCGCCCATGCCCATAGACATGCTGATTTGAATTGATTATATCGCAACTTAGGATGAATTCCGTTAATCTGTCATGTCATTTCTTCTCGATTGTTACAGTTTACAGCGCTTTGACGTCAATGTGAATGGTTAGATGTCTTTTCGCAGCATTATTTGGGACGTGAGAGGCTTCCTGCCTTTGCGAGAGGTCATTTATCTAAAAAATGTCACCATTATGATTGCCAGCTGGACTTCCCGATTAGGTGCTGTGCATTCAGGTTCCCCATTAAAATTATGTGTCCCCTGAACGTCATAAGAAAGTCTGTTTTGTGGAGTTGAATACATTTTGATGATATTCGTATTGCTTTCGCTTATTTAAAAAACTATGCAATGTGTGAGGTTGCTATTTAATACAACAGGGGTGGGTGTCAATTAGTTTGAAATTGAGATTATTTCTAATTTGGGTCTTCATATCCACGTATTCATAGAATACTATTTCTGCCTACATATCATGTTTTACCTACGTTTCATTAAGCAATATTATATCTGGTTTGTTTGTGACGATGAATGGAGTTGGTTAATTGTGTTAGAGTATGGGCGCCTCATATTCCACTGCTCATTTTAGATATTTTAATTCCCTTCCATTCCGTTTATCAAATATACTATTTTGAATCAAATTTATAATTAATAACATAAGGGAACCCCATGAAAAGCTCCCCACACCCATAATAGAATTCATCAGATTTATAGGATTGGAGAGATCCCCGCTCATCACCAGTACATTCTTGTAAATGAGTATGAAAGGTCTTATACTCAACCGTTTCGCTATTCTATCTAAACAGATCTATTTTCTTCATTATAACATAATATTTCACTTCAAAATTGTAACCACATTTTCCTTGCATATGTAAAAATAATCATTGTTTTTTAATGAATTGCGAAAAGCTTACTATTCTGTTTCTAGCATACCTCCTATTGTATAATTTATCAAAAATTTCTTGTGAGCATTTCAATCCTAACCTTACTATCGCATTCCATTTGGGGGAGAAGCTGTTACTTGGGATTCAAGATCCATTGTTTTGAAAATCAAAGGTTCTGCGCTGACTGACTGGAATAGTGTGAAATAAATAAAGGGTTTTGCTTAATAAGAAATTCGGGAAATATGTTTTTGAATTTAGGCTTACATTATCATTACTTTCATTCAAATATTTTTCAAGAACTATTCTGTTTGCTTCAAAATACGTTATGTTTTCAATTACCATGGTTTGCTTAATTTGTATCTGACTCATGCATTGTTGCATTTAAACGCAATTGAGACATCTAGACTTTCCTTTTTATTGATTTTTGGTGTGTTCAAACATAAAACAGAAGTAAAATTTATTTACTGGGGGAATATGTAGGCGAACCTGAAAAGCACGGTAGTTGATGCTAATTTCTTCAGGAATGTTTATTAGAATCATGTATTCATTAGACGTTATTTCATAGATGCCGGGGAACAAACTCCCCAGCAGCTCATTCCATAACTCCAAGGTTCTCCGAAAGAACGACTTTTGGAAGAGGCTCGTTCGAGGTGTTGCAAGTTCGATCTGGTGAGGATGCGCCTGTTGCGCCTCTCTGGGGCTTGCTGTATTTGCAACTATTGATGTAATTATGCGAAAAATTTCGGTCTTACATTTTCCATGATAGTATCTGTAGAATAGAGACACATCGGGAACCTTCTACGATTGTCCAGAATTTGGATGTCCTTTGTAAGGTCTAGCACATCCACTAGACATATTGCTCCATTTATGCCCACACATGCAAGCAGTACTCCAGCGCTGGCCTTATCTGAGCCTTGTTGAGTAGAAGTAGCTGTCCCGGTGAATACAATCTTCTGGTGAGAAAGAGAATGCCAGCTTTTGGGACGCCGACCTAGTAAGGCCTGCCACTGCATGCCATTGTTGATGTTCAGAATCTTGATGGAAGATGACTCAAGTACTGGGCATCCCTCCATCTCCACGACTGGCAGACCACCATGAAATTTTTTTCTCGTTGTTTTCTGAGCTTGCTGTGTTTCAAACTGAACTCTACTTGTAGATCCACATTCGATAATCATTTAGATGAGAAATATGTTGCTGGCGTCGATATAAGATCTCTCGGGATGGCAGTGTTTTGTATGGTTCCATGCAGAAAACAAGGGTGCTGTCATTTGCGAAGCTGTAAATTGGATTGGTTGTCAGTTTCAACAGTTCTTTGATGTACAGCAAGAAGGGTATTCGGAAAAGGACTACCCCTGTGGAACAGCTGCGTTGCAGGTAAATAAATCAGAAACACATCCATCCACAACCATATATAAGGATCAGTCCTTGAGGAAACTATCTCAACACTGGCATAGACCCGGTGAAAACCCATAGGCAGAAATCTTGATCAGAAGTCTTTCATGCCACTCCCTATAGGAAGCCTTCGATATATCGAACGAGACGACTCGAAACTCTCCATGACGCTAAATCTCTCTGCTTTACGTGTGTGTAACGGCGAGGTCAGAAAATCTCCCGTGGATCTATGCTTTCGGAAGCTGTATTGGCGGTCATTGATGTTGTTGTCGTCCAGAAATTTCAGAAGTTGCAGATTAATGACAGTCTCCATAACCTTGGGCAGGATTTTTTTGCTCATCTTAGGGACAACCTAAAGAGTTTGCAGAGGACTGGTGTACCTGTGAGCTCCGCGGTTCAACCCCTTAGAACGATTACTGGTATTTGTATATTTTCTATTGTTCAACTTTACAAGAATGCATTTTATATCCCCGTTCTGGAACCGTATTTCTGGCATTTTGAGCCATTTGGTAGTTGATGGAGCGCCTCCTTGAGAGTTTATTGTTGAATTAGCAGCAAAAACCTGCCCCAAGGTATCTGCTTCTCTCGACAGGGGTGGTATGGATGAATAACATAAGTTCTGGATAAACAGCACCGGCCACAGACCAGAATGAACTGGACGTGAGAGTAGATTTTCCTCAATTTTCTGATTGTGCTTCTCTTTAGCGTTATCAATGACGCGCTGACGATGGTTTCTGGCTTCGATTAAACTGCGAAGATTTTCCGTGTTTGTATTTGTCCCTGTACCGTTGATTTTTTATGTAAATGTATATCTGCAGCTCCGCTTCATTTCCTGGAAAGGATTGCTTATAATTCCTGAGATCGTCCACTTTGCTGATTTATAGTGCTAGACTTTGTATGCTTATGGATCTACATCCACAACGGCATTCTACAGAAAGCTGGAATGATATTATGGTCGTATGTCCCCAGCGGAGGGGATACACTCATTGAATAGATGGTGAGATTTATTGTGAGATACAGGTCCAACAAGCTTGTATTAAAAATTTGTGTTCCAAGCCGCAACTGATAGCGAAGGCCTCAGCTTCGCATACCTCCTTGTCCGTTTTGCTTAAAATGTTTTAGCCAGTACTTATTGTGAACATCGAAATCGCCCAAATGATTTTTTCTGAGTCGGGGTGATCTGATGGTAAGGAATCCATACAGTGACCGAAATATTCTCAAAAAGCTCTCTATAATTTTGGTGATCTGTAAATGCAGCAAATTAATTTGGACACATTGTGGAAAGATACTTTGAGCCAGATAATGTCGGATTTTGTAGGCACAAGGTCTTCCACTCGATGATAGAAGAGTGACCTATACGCCAAATCTTCATCTCAATCGCGTGTATGTCATATCCATGATATCTAAAGCAATTGTCAATTGCCGACGGGCCGAATTGGGTCTCTGATGAAGCCAGAATGTGCAGCCTTTCTGCCTGCAGATGTTGATGGACAGAACTTATGTTTGAAGCAGTACCCCGCACATTTGTGGAGCCGACCTCAAACACATTTGCTTGGACTTGGGGCCTGTCGTCAGAGTGAAGCTGTTGCAGAGGGCGGCTGATGTTTCTAGCCTGTTTTGAAGTCGCAGAACATTTGGATGAACCATTTTCACTCAAAGGGTTCCAGGACCACCTGGCCTTAGAAATCCGAATGGCTAGGTATTTTACCTCCACATTTTGTTTATCTTGGAAGCGCCCTTGAGCATTTAATTTTACGGTGTCACTTTAGGGAAAAAAACGTTACATCGGTCTAGCGACGGAATATAAACCGTGGAGTCACTTGGCGTCGCCAATATTACATTGCAGTTCTTGATCGAGTCAGGTTGCAGTAATTCAAAATACAGTTAGTTTGGAAATGTACAGAATTTATTAAAATACCAATCAGTTTTCGAATAGTCTATATTTTAAATAGTTATATGAGCCTGTGATACACCTGTTTTGAGAAGTTCCATATATTTTGTCGGTCATCGTCATTGGTGTAATTTCAGATCTAGCAGATATTTTACATTATACAATATTAATGTATTCTTTATATTACAATAGCGCATACCTCATGAGACTTACCTGGTGGTTGTGTAAAGGAAATATTCAACTAAATAGTGTAAGCAAACAAAGCTCTTTTTAAATTAAGCCAGAAATGTATGAAAATAATCCACAAAGTATTAATACAATGAATTTTAAACATGCACTAATGAGTATAAAAGGACATGAAAAAATCATATTATCATATATTTTACATTATATATTAATCTATTTTTTATATCACAAAAGCGCGTACCTCATGAGACTTACCTGGTGGTTATCTAAAGAAAATATTCAACTAAATAGTGTAAGCAAACAAAGCTCTTTTTAAATTTAGCCAGAAATGTATGAAAATAATCCATAAAGTAGTAATACAATGAATTTTAAACATGCACTAATGAGTATAAAAGGACATGAAAAAAATCATATTATCATATATTTTACATATTATATTAATGTATTTTTTATATAACAAAAGCGCATACCTCATGAGACTTACCTGGTGGTTGTGTAAAGAAAATATTCAACTAAATAGTGTAAGCAAACAAATCTCTTTTTTAATTTAGCCAGAAATGTATGAAAATAATCCACAAAGTATTAATACAATGAATTTTAAACATGCACTGAAGAGTATAAAAGGACATGTAAAATATCACTGGATCACGTGCAGTAGATAAGAAATGGTAGAAAGTAGCTGGTATTGCGAAAACTCGAAATGTTCATTCTATTCACAGTGCTATTCAATTTTTGGTGACTGATCTTATATGAAATTGGATATTTTTAATATATAACTATTTTTGTACTCTTTAAATAATTTAATTCTAAACAACTTTTGTAAGCATATCCCATGTCTAAAATCAATAGTTTTTAAAAGAGGGCCACTCGAAAAAATGCCCTAATTTGAATTTTTTGTATTTTACGGAAATACGAAGTAGGCCAGGGATAAAATAATTATCTGTATATACTCCTCATTCGTAGCGCAGTTCAATAGAATCTCTTCTTTCGTGAATCGATATTTCCATTTTTTCAACTTACGGAAGTTAAACCTCTACTGTCCAAATATACTTTTTTACTCTACATCCAAGTACGATAAAATCAATTCTTATAGGCACCTGTAAAACTGAAAATTTAATACCCAATTTTTGATCTATTCATGCCCATTTTAAGCGAAAGTCAATATTTATTATGAGCAATAATCTAGTTTTGAACATACAGGTCTTTATAAAAGTTTTATTTATCTTAATTTTATAGAGGTAAACATGTGGAATTCGAATGTGGAGGTGTCAATTCGATAAGTTTAACAGTTTTGATTTCTCATGATGTCTCCCAAATACTCCATTTTTAAATTATTTCCAAATCCTTGTGGATGCTTATTGGTAACATGGTTGGTATATGGTATACATAGTTGGCCAATATTGTGTTGGTAGAAAATTTTAGGTTTATTGAACCACATTTTTGATGTCTGTCAGTGGAAAGTAGTGGAGTATCATTAAAGCTACAAAACTAAGATATTTAACTTGAATTGTATCATCTATACAGGGTTATTTATGACTAACTAGCATTTTGTCAAATAGAACCCTCTATATATTATTGCATATTTGAAATTCTTTCCTATATCACACGTGATACCTAAACTGAACCGTTTAGCCGCAATCCGTTATTTCTGCTATAAGTCGATGTCAGAAAAAAATTGAATATCTTAGTGATCATAAAACCTACGAGGCTATGGCTGCTGCGGTATTACGATGCATGAAATGGAAAATATCGTCTAGCATGTACGGTGAGCAGACCTGTTTGTAGGTACTGACTATTCTATGAATCTATTTTAAGTCTACCTGCAACTTATCACGTATATGTATAAAATATGCAGTATGCCTACAAGGCAAAGCCAAGCGGATTTTGGGAAGACTTTATTAGATGCACTTAAAAAGAAAAAGGTTTTGGACACTATTTTTAATGTTATTCTTCAAACGGTTGCATCTGATTTGAACGACAAATTCATTCACTATGATGATAAAATTGCACAGTTGGAAGCAGAAATTGTGAATTTGAAATTAAATATAATGTACATGAATATCATAGTACCTAATTTAATGTCAGCAGAAGGTGTCCAAAAATCTATGGTGCAAAAACTAGGTAGTATAAAACAAAATATAAGAAATAATAACTTCAGCATAATGCAGGTTCCAGAGGCGGAGTGGAAAAATTATGCCGATAAGGTGTACGCCTTCTGCACTAACAAAATGGGTTGGTCGTCAGACTGATACTAGGCCATGACATGTATTGGTGTCGATCAATGATAACTCTATTAAAATGGCAAGTTACAACAAAAAAGTTACTTACAGGCATAAAGATGGTTATAAAAGAAGATCTAACAATACCTCTGTTGAAATCAGTCAAGATAGCTTCTGACAAGTTTGGCTTCAAAAATGTTTGGACAGTTAATGGCAAAATATTTATAAAAACTGATGAGAGAGTGGAGATGTTTAGTATAACTGAATCGCTATGTTCTATTTGATATTTTTTTTCATGTATTAGATACGTTTTTGTGTTACGATTTTGGTCATATTTTGTTCATTTTCACATTGTGTATATTTTTTTTAATAGCAATTGGGACGTATGTTCACTTTCCTCAATGGATTTTTTGATTGGACACCCAAATGTCTATTCACTTGTTCCTAAGTTTAACAGTTTGAAGCAACATATAATCTCTAAGAAATACTCCATATTTGCATTATCGGAAGCATGATTGAAAGATAATATATCCGCCAGTGCAGTATATATAGAAGGTTATGATCTGCTTAGGTTTGACAGAGGTATCAGGGGCGGTGGAGTAGCTTTTTATATAGATAGTCATTTGAAATGTTCGATGTTCGATAATAGATGTATTACCTAATATTGAACAGCTTCGGATATCAGTATCATTCAAAGGTAAATCATATGCTGTTGGAGTAGTATATCGACCACGTCATTGTCATTATAAATATTTTACTGGTGATATTGAAGAATCTTTATCTTTCGCTATGATACGTGAGGAAAAAGTAATATGCCTTGAAGATGTGATCATAAATTTCATGGATACAAAGGACGCATACACAGGATATATGCTTGAAATGATGAATTCCACTGGTACACAGCAAATAGTCAATGAAGTCACTCATATTACCAATAGATCTGCGATAATTATAGATTTAATCCTTTGCAACGATCCTTAATTGTTGAATCTAAACATCTTGGTGGATTATACACACATACCGTGAACTGATTTTGTGTAAAGTGCAAAATAAGCATAACTGAGCCACTTTATTAAATCATTTTTATGCTGATTTACAAAATCTTGCTTTAATAAATATATGTTCCTTGTTAGATATTGAAGAGAAGTTTAAATTGTTCAACCATCTAATTACTGGCTTATCTGACAAGCACATTCTTTTGAGAACATCTAGAATTACTAAGCCCAAGGCTACCTGGCTTAATTGTGTAATAAAGAATTTGAAGCTTGACAGAGATTAAGCATCCATACAATTCAAACTGGAACGAATATAAGCAATTCAAGAATAGAACTAATCATGCAATTCTGCAGGAAAAAATAAATATTTTGATAAGATTTCTTAGGATAGTGAAAAAAATTCCTTGCGGCGAGAACTGAGATCCTTTAAAGTTACACCACAGCGTTCAGATATTCTTGCGAATTTACAAGATGTGGAGCATATGAATAACTTTTTCGTTGATAGTATACCCCAGTTATTTCCAGGCAATAATTTTACAGCATATTATAATCAAAATAGAATCTGCAATTCAGAATTCATTTTTAGTTTGATTTCTGAACAGATTGTAGTTCACGCACCTTGATTTTATCACAGTTTTCTGAGGGTGCTCCAATATATTCTGTATGTTTAGATTATGACACATCAATGGGAATACAGATATCTCAGAATTCATGCATACACTTTATATTTGGTTATAAGAAAATATGAAAGGGTAAGTCATAAGCTGAAAGATATTCGGTGTCTGAACATGAGGGATCGTTGTAAGATGTTTACACTGTACTTCTATCACAACATAGTAAAAAACAGGCAGCCACCTCACCTCTATAATCAAATAGTTTCCAGAAAAGACGTCCATTCAGTAAACATACGTTCAAAGGAATATTATTGCTCCAGCAGAACAAAATTCTATGAGGGATCGTTTACATACAATTTATATAAATTTATATAAAATGTATACTTGTTTCGCCTTGGTCTTGATTTATATATATGTATATTTATATATATATATATATATATATATGTGTGTATATATATATATATATTTGAGGATTGATAAACACAATATGTATTGTATTAGTGCTTCATTCATTTTTTATGCTGTTCTGATATTTCCATTATTATTATTATTATTATTATTATTATTATTATTATTATTAGTATTATTACTATTATTATAAAAAAGGAAAGGATGTGTAAGCCTGGGCTTCGATACAGCGGGCCGTTGTTCCATTTCCCAGCAACTGCTCCCCACACCGTGAGGTGAGCAATCACTGAGTCTGCAAATCGTGTGCCCTAAGCTGACGAAGAACCCCTGCTTTCTTTATCCTTCCGGCCAAGATGTTTCCACGGCATTCCGGTATAGATTTTAGAGCAGAGAGCAGCGTATTTGTCATACCACCTAATGATCCAATGGTCATTACTAGCAGACTAACAGTGTGGTCTGGCCAAAGTTTGCGAGGCTGGCTGAGCAGCCCGTTTACTTGTTCCGTTTCTCCTCGTCCTTCAAGATGATGTTAATCTTGGCAGGAGCCGAGAATTCCATAACGAACATCTTCTTCTGTTGGTGATCGACCATGTCAGGCTGATTATCTATTATTATTATTATGTACTCGTACTTGTGTAGACCGCACGGTCAAATTCGAATTATGTTCATGTGAGAGAAAACGCTACGTCAATTTCAGGAATTTCAATAAGATGTAACTTGATTTTTTGGAATGGAAATCCGTACCTTTCTTCCTGCCATCAAATGTAAAATTTGTTCATCTTTCTAACGATATGAGATTTTGATAATCAGATTCATGTAATTTACTTTTAACAATAAAATTTGTCAAAAATATAAATGAAACGTGTTTAAATTGTAGAACATTATTTTCTTAGCAGGATAACATACGAAATAGTATTACAACATAAAGTAAAAAAATCATAAATATTATTTTAATATATGTTCAAACTGACGAGCGCCTTGTGCTATGCAGATTTGACTTCGTTGTCAAAAAGAATATTGAACCCTATTTAACCTTTCTGGACTCATACTTGCAAACGCGCTTCTTATCCTATTTTTAATATCTTGTGGTTATTGTGTGGCTGTTCAGGTAAACCTTTTCCTTGATATACCCTCACTTCAAAGAGAAATCAAGCCGAATAAGATATGGCCAATGTATTTGTCCATCCCTTCCTGTCCATTTTACATGAAATGTATTATTAATCCATTCAGTCACAACGACGACACAGTGTGGAAGTATTGGAAGTTTATGTCCCTAATTTATACGAGCGACTCATATTCAACGAGTGTAAATAACTCAGTTTCAAGAAATTTCACGTACTTGTTCGAAATTAAAATACCGTCAAAGACAAATGAACCAACAACAGAAGTGCCCAATATGCCTCCCCAAACATTAATGGACCATTTCTGTTGACTGCGAACTCAGAAATAGTGAGGGTTTTCGTCTGAGTAATAATAAAAGTTAGGTCGGTTAACAAATCCATTGCGATGAAATGTGCATTCGCCTGTATGCACGATCTTATTTAAAAGTCACATTTTCATTCAAATTGTGGTGTATTCAATTGCCAAAATTAATTTTATTTTGAAAATCCATCTCATCCTGATGTAGTTGGATGTTGGATACAGTTTGTTGTTTTCAATTATTCTTCTGAAGGACGTTCTGCTTATTTGAAAATCTCAACACAGGTTTGATTCTTTCCTGTTCCAGGATAATGAATTCTTCCCGTTGCACTAAATATTTGCAGAAGGTCTTCGAAGGACTTACTTTAACCGTTTGACTTGCTAGAAACAGATTTCATGAACATTCTCCAAGAATAAAAATCATATCAACCACTTCGTCTTGCAAAAAAATTGTTAATTTCCAATTTTATAACCAGACATAACAACAGTAGCTAATAACTGGCATTCTTCTGAAGTCAGTTTGATAGAACTTTCCCACACCTTGCTATCATCTTTACTAGCCACTGAAGGTACTGAGGATTTAAAACCACAAGTTAATTAGACTTCTGTTAATTCAAAGAAAACTATGAGATTGTCGCTGATAGGACTATATCGTTAGAAAGTTAACAGAGTTTCAGATTTTATGACATAAAGAAAAGTAGGCGGTTTGAAAATATCGAGTTACTTCGGAAAGAAGTTATCTGAATCGGCGTAGCGATTTCTCCAAACACAATAATAATTCGAATTTGACCGTATATTTTATATAATATAGTCACCGCAGAGTCTTAGCCTCCTAAGTTCAATAATCACTGCTATATATATAGCAGATTATATATATATATAATCACATGCTGTTATTGGGGTACATGACGAGCTGTTAATATCAAATTAATCAATCAGGGTGCAATTTCATGGAGCATATCTTCCGTGTAACAAAATTTCACGAGCTGTAGTTTATTTTGAGATGAGAAAAATCAGGAAGGTTCATAAGTTTGAACTACCCATGACTACTAATATTAAAGGCATCTGAGTTGAATATTTCCAAAATTATAGGGGAAGGATGGTAATTCTAATTGCATAACTTATAAACCTTTCTGATTTTTCATATATATATATATATATATATATATATATATATATATATATATATATATGAATAATCAGAAAGGTTTATAAGTTTGAACTACTCATGACTCCACTAATATTAAAGGTATCTGAGTTCAATATTTCCAAAATTTTATTATAGCGTGAAGGATGGTAATTCTATCTAATTGCATAACTTACTGCTTTGTAAACAGCCGCCGGGTTGTACCAACAGTTCGAATTATTCTTAAGGGTATAATAATCCTTAAATGTGAGACAGACGTTGTTCTCTTGCGCGTCGACATGATGCAGGAGTAAGGCCAATCGCAGCAACACAGCAACGATCATACTAGCGATACCGCCATATACACTTGCATTTCCCGATCCCATGTTGCTTAATCGCCTACTATCGGTCAGTCTCCGCCCGGTTCAGACACCACACCGTATTTTGTGCGATATTATCTAACATTTGGCTTATAACTACGCGCCCGCTGAGACCTTGACAAGGCTCTTGTTTTTTTAATATGATATACAGTGAAACGTTCGCAGCTGGCGCCTCATGCTGAACACTATGGGTTTCACTACGGGTATTGCAACTTTTCCTAATACACAGTGGCACAGGAGCAACTTTTTCTAACACAATCAACAAAAATTTTCTTATGTTATCATATCCATGTTAGTGTATGATAATGATCATCTGAGCCTATATTAATTCGTTGACAGACGATTTGAATAATTCTGCACTGGACAGGTCCACTGTCTTAAGTTCTTTGGCAATCTTGCCTTGTATTATTAACTGGGAGGTCCCATATTTTTGCCTCTAAGAATATGCTCACTGTAAGACATTTTACTTCGTTTAGCTGTGTAAGGAACCTCCTCATCTTCAGTCATCCATTGCATTACGGTATCATTAATTTGTAACATGATACGTGTACGATATTCGTAGCATTTGTCGGTAGCACCAGCTTGTAGCCACTTTTTGGCATTGATGTTCACCTCTTACTCTCTGCCAGTGTTGACTACGTGAACTCTGACGATTTTTAATCCTTCAGGTGTGTATGGGTGCAGCACCGTATCAACCGATCATCGCAAATTGTTCATTCCAGCATTGTTGACATTTAGATCACAAAAAGCTTCATCAAACAATTTCTCAGAGAATGCATTCGGTATCCACTTTTGAAAAAGAGTGGAGGCCGAACACAGCTTTCAATTTCCTCTGAAACCTAACCTACGACTTTTATACACGCTATTTGATGCCACTACAGATTTCTGATTATTCTTCTATCTATTCCGATATGTTCTAGGATACATACGATTTTGTTGTCTTACTTTGTCAAATACTTTTTCAAAATCCATGAAGCCTGCGTTCATATCGCATTTCACGTCACGCGCTCACTGCATCAACACCTGAATACTAAGGCATCCATTATTCCGAGATCACTTCTTAACCCAAACTGCGTGTTGCCTACATGTTCTTGTATTTTGGTGCAAATTCTCTCATCAACTGTATTCAGGAATTTTTTAAAGGCATGAGACATTGGACTAATGGTCCTATGCTCACCGCAGTATCTGGAGTGGCTCTTTTTAGGTATATGAACTAATGTTGAGATTAACAAGTCTAACGGGGTTTGCCCAGAGTTATATATGTGATTAACAAGAGTACCAAAATAGTCATGCCATCTGGTCTAGTGGATATACGATCTTTAAGGCGTTGAATCCCTTTTTTGATTTAATCTTTAGTGATAGGTAACAGTATATATTTGTTACTCACTGTAAATGATTGTAGTTTTGAGTTCATCTGAGAATAGCATTTGGATGTATCTTTCCCGCTCTTTAATGTTATCCTCCGTTTTCCATATAACTTTTTCGGAGTAATTTACTCTTCTCCACTATACACTTTATATGTTATTTGGTCTGATATAGCCTAGATTTGTCAGTAATAGCTTGGCAGTCTCAAAGTGAAGAGCAGTTAATTGGGATGTATGACAAATAAGCTGTGTATTGGACTCTTGTTACATCATTCTTTCCAAGCATCCGAATGCTATGTATTCATCTTTAGGGCTACAATAACAATATTAAATTTAGTATCAAAGGAGAAGGATTATAAAATAATAACGCCCCCCTCAGCGTAGAATAAACATAACACCATCCGGCAGTCGGAATGGATTTCGTCTAAGCATAGACAATAAATATTTGATATTAATCATCATTGGATATTTTATCAACGTAAAATGTGTTTCAGCTCAATCATTAGCAACGACTATTATTATAACACATATCCTATAATTTGGATGGAGATAAATTGCTTGGTAAAGGCTCGATGGTGCGGCAGTGATGAGTAGCCACTTACTAAGTGTGAGACCAATAATCACAGAGCCATACCCAAGAGCACAATTCGCACACCGTATGGACACGTTCTGAATTCAGTTATAGCCTATTCAAGTGAAGTACCTATGATGAGAAACTGTATCATAACCATAAAAAGTATAGTAAGCTTGTTTCGACAATCTCCAATTGAGGATGGCCTTATAAAAAAAATTGCTGGTCAAATCAAGTCATCTCATTCTTTGAGAGACACGCTGAATGGAAACACATGTGGCTGTTGAAAAATTAGCTAAAATGCTTCCGAAGTACGTGCATTACTTGAGAAACTTCAATATTTCGGTACTCAAGCATATCAATTTCAGACGTTAATTATACTAAGGAAAGTATTATCATATACAGTGAACCTAAACAAAGCAATGCAAAAAGTGAATGCCGATTCGACCAATATTTGCAATTATTAAAAACAATAACAACAACTTTACAAAATTCGGAACGAAAATGAGTTCCTGATTCTTTTAGAACAAGCAAAGCAAACGAGTTAGAGCGATATAATTTATCGAAGAGCGATTGGAAGGCAAACCCAGCACAGCAATGCTCCAGGAGAAACTACCGAAATATATTATTGTCAAAACGTATTTCACACTTTTATTCATTGATTATAGAAATTTAGCATTGATGAGCGTGCATCGTGATATTGTGGTCCTACTGAAGTCTCACGAAATCATAAATAATTTGAGTGTAAGAAATAAAGGGCTAAATTTAACATTTTGAACTTTCCAATAATTCATTTAATTCAAAATTACTAAAATAATATCGATTACCATACCTAGTTAATAATGTAATTTCTAAATGACTAAAATTGACGTTTAGAAGTCTGTCCTTTTTTCTGTGGACTACTTTTTGCACATTTTTGGATCCACGCCCCCCCCTCCCCATGTGAAAATCATAGCTACGTCCATGCTAGTAACAAACATTGGTCAAAATGAAAATTATACAGGTTACATCCAGAGTAGCAAACAGATACGTTGAACATTAAAATGTTTTAATTGAAATTATTTGGGTCGAAATTGTAAGACGGCATGCTTATTCGGCCATTGTTTCTTACGAAGAGGAAACGTAAACCAACAGATAGTGGGGGGGGGGAGGGGTCAAATGTAAAATGTCAGCCATAGAGCCGAGTTGTAACACAAGGAATGACATCTTATTGTTAGTTACGGGACAGTAGAGATGGAAATAACGTATGAAATTCATTCGGGAATAAGTGAGTGATGTTACGATTTACTCGACAAATAGAATGATATGCTTAATTTAATTTTATGTAACAAAAAATGGGGGCGGCTTAGGCAATATCAAATTGGGAGTTATTAAAAAGGGAAATTGAAAATTCTATGTAGAATTGAATTTTCAATCACAGTGGAATTAAAAAATAGAAATTCATGAAGTCAAAAAACAAATTAAGGAGAGAAACGAGTGGGAATTATATTACCACGAAATAAGGACGGTCAAGAACTATATGATTTATTGTAATTATTAGGAGTTGGGAAACTCAAGTAAAAAATTATCTGTCTAAGTCGTTATAGGGATTACTTCTGATAAGAAAAATAATAACTCAGGGGGAAGATAAGGAGACCAGTTAAGAGACAGGTGACTTAATTAAGAGAGGCTGGAGTTGGGGATAGATGGTTTGCTACTAGGCTTGAGTATTTTTTCACAACTAAATTGTATGCGTAAATTACGCTGTTTAATATCCGTTCTTTTGTTCATAAAATGGTCTGAAAGATAAATGTGGACCGTTTCTAAGAAAGTGCGCTTGAAGAGGCTGGTTTTTCCAAGGACTTTGGCAGGGTTGAAATTCATATTATACTCCGTGTCACGGATGTGTGTAGCAAGAGCACATCTGTCAAGGATGTAGTCTGGCATCACTTTTATGAGAACAGATTCGGCTTTTTGAGTTAACGGAATGTCTGGTGTATGTATTCTAAATTACAATATTAAAACGAATACTTAAATGACGTTCGATAAAGAAGCAGTGGAACTTTGTTCTTCATATTATGGAAAACATGATTAACTGTAAGGACTAATTTTCATAAATTTCAAGGTTCATCTGCCTATATAATCTAATTAATTTGAAAGTGAGTTCATTTAAATATGGCAGTACTATACATCTAGCCCGTTTGGACTGAAGGTGATATTGCTTGGTTCAGTTGTTGTATTATTGGTAATAGCTATTCACATTAGATTACATTATTCATGTTGATATAATTATTTTTAATGACATCACATGAATAATTTAATCTAATGTGAATAGCTATCACCAATAATAATTATTATAAATGACATTATTTGGAAGAAAATTATTATTATTATTGAGGAAAAAAGAAACAGAAGTGTAGGCCTGGCTCAGATACACCGGGCCGCTGTTTCATTTCTCAGCAACTGCTCCCCACACGGTGAGGTAATCAATCGCTAACCGCCCTAAGCAGACGGAGAGAATCGACGAAGACTGATTTCTGCATCCTTCCGGCCAAAATGGCCTAAGGATCCAATGATCATTACTAGAAGACTAACAGTGTGGTCTGTCGAAAGCCTGCGAAGCTGGCTGAGGAGCTCCTGATACTTAGCCCGCTTCTCCTCTTCCATCAAGACGATGTTCATGTCGGCAGGAGCCGATAATTCAATAGCGAACATCTTCCTTCGATGGTGGATTATGTCGGGCTTATTAGCTTGCACAGGTTCGAGTATGGGGAATGTAAAGTTCCAGTATATCCTGTATCTCTCGTTCCCCACCACGAACTCAATATCCCCTGGAGCGTAGGGTAGCGCAGGTGTCTCGTCTATACCGTAGGAGTGCCTTAAATGATAATATAGCACTCGTTGAGCTGCGCTGTTGCGATAGACGTCAGCAGCGCCAGCGTACAAACTACACGCTGTCAGGAGATGCATTAGCATCTGTGTCGCCTGTTGGCAAGCTCTACAGCTGGTATCGGCTACTTCCATACCCATAACCTTACTACGATATACCAAGGTATTAAATACACCATCCTAGCAAGTCATTATGAAGCCCTCCGTCTCTGATTTATAACCAGGAAACAAAAGGTCAACTGCTTAGACAAACCATGCTTTTCTAGATATTTGTAGAATATTACATGCATGAGTTTGTCTTTGTGAAGAACTAGAAGGAAATTGGCTTCAGCAATTTTGATGTGGGTTTTGAGTTGGGCGGAAGCCAAATCTGTGATGGACTGCTGATTCTCCCGCTTGAAGTCTAGTGTGATCCTGAGTTCTTCGGCTGCTATGCTTGCTGCCAAAGTGCAGCACAAAGGTGCTCACACACAAAGCAGATGAGGGGATCAGTGCTCCTTATCACTGCTCAGGCTGTGCTCAGTATAACTCTGCTATGCAGACGTTCCAAACTCAAGAGTCCACGCCCTCTCAGGAACGTATATACGCGGGACTGAGGATCTAGGATGCAAACTTCTCTCCATGTTCATCCTTATTCGGGTCTTAATGTCAAGTTGTCACAGTTAATCCAAATTCCAGGGGTGTAACAACAGTGATACTGCAAACTTATATGTGGCAGCGGCTTTGTTCTTACAGGACAGTCCTGACGACCAGATATGCAGGAGTCGATGCAAATACTTGCAGCGGAGCAACTTTTTAATCGTACTCGCCTCCTGGATATGGCCCTACGCCATCCCGAGGTAGGTATATGTCTCTCCGGTATGTAGATGACGCAAAATGCTCCCATCCATGAGCTTTTCCTCCTCCCCACTGTCACCGAACCGTCCTTTCTGGAGATGAACTATTCCGCATTTATCTATCGCAAACTCTATGCCAACAGCGTGACCGTACTCCTTAGCGATTGCTGTAATTCGCGTTGTCCGGAGGAAGCATAAAGTTTAAGGTCATCCATATAGAACAGATGGGTAAGCTTGTGTCTAAGGTAATTGGGTGTGCCACAGCTGTATCCTCTCATATTCCTCAGCGTTATGGATAGCGGTTAAAGTGAGATGCAGAAGAGCAGGGGACTCAAGGATTCTCCCTGAAAAACTCCTCTCCAGAATGATACCAGCTCTATCCGAACATTGGTTCTACCAAATGTAATGGAGAACCGAGTCTTCCAGAGTAGCATCAGTTGTTTGATGCATTTCACTATTTGATTGCCTACCCCAAGGCACTCCAACACACGCACAATGAGTCCATGAAATGCTGTGTCGAATGCCTTACGATAGTCAATCGCTCAATCAACGGATTCTTCTTACAGCCAGCTACGCCTTTCTTTGACCCTCGCTGTTCATATACGCCGAGAAATACCGGGTTTACAGCTTGAGTTATACGCATGTATAAGATTTTGGTAAAGAGCCTGTAACATGCGTTCAGACATGTTATTGGTCTGTAGTTCGTGGGATAAGACAAATATCCGGTCTTCGGGAGAAGCACGGTTTGGACCTCGAGAAACCAAGACGGTATTGGCTGCTTGCTAGCGGAAACTTCTCAGGTTTTATTTTTGCGGCCTTTGGGCCAACTCTTTATTCTTCTGGTGGGAGAACGGGTAAATTCTGTAGCAGATTTATCTGTATCATTGGATTCTCCAACAGATGTCGCTCTTTCTGGCTGCTGCCTCTTTCGCTTTTCGGAATGAAGCATCTGATACAAGTTCATCAACGGCAATTTTATATATTGGCTTCGGAGCTACAAGCGTTTCTTTCCAAGGTATGCTTTGCTCTTGTTTTGAGCATATGAGTTCCTTTATTAATGTTCTGACAATCTCCTCAGTACCCGTCCTTGTCGCGTTAGGGTGTCGTTGGACCGGCAGAACTCGTCACTAACTTTTTCTTTGCTTCAGCATAAGGGATTTTTTCCAACGTCTTCACTCGCTGTATCGCAACTTATTTTTTTGATCGAGCAGAGTGCTCGCCTCCACAATTGATACAAACAGGAGGTCCACAACTTTGGCCTTCATGTCGTGGTCTGCCGCATATACAGACTTCCTCTCTTACACAATGATCTGGCATGTGCCCATATCGTTGGCATTAGAAACATCTCATTGGTTCAGGTATTTAATGTCTGCAGGGACTATATGAATTCCGACTTTTACTTTGTCATGAATGTATTCTCGATCAAAAGTTTCAGCGATGGCGTTTCCATTACATTCCCTTCTCTTTTCACGGTTATTCTCCTGACTCCTAGCACTCAATTATCTTTCATGTTCTCTATAATATCCTCTAATGAACAGTTCAGCAGGTCTCGAAATGTTACAACTCCTTTACAAGTAGGTATTTAGCTTACTATGAGCAGTAACGTTAACAGCAAAGTCGTGAAAGGTTTTCATTTTCAGAAGTTTCTTAGTTTGCTCTAAGTTATCAGTGTTTATCAGCAGTCCATCTTTCGTTTTACTTAACATTTTAACTTTTCCAATTTCACTAGTAATAACTCTATCAGAAGAAGAAGTTGCAGAACAGGATCCTGTCCACTCAACTACCAGGACCCTGTCATCCGACGACACGGGTCGCAGGGCACGCCACAAACACCCCGGACGCCATTAGGATACCTCTCATGCGGCTTCTACATGTGAGGTGGGGAGCATGATGGGATCCAAGGCGAAGAATAAAAGGGATTTGACAGGATAGAGGGAAAGGACTTAGGATAAAGTAGAACAGATGGTCGGGCGCTGGCTGTACGGTCTTCGACACTACAGTAGCACAGGAGCAGCAGCCGGACGGCCTATTATTATTATCTTCAGTCTTTTCGCAAGATTGCGGTGTAATCAGGTATTGATGGACTTTGCCAAGTCAGCACCCGAGCTATTGCTCTCTGCGTTGAAGATGTTTCGTACAATATTACAGGTCTTGAGGATCACAGACTTTTGGAGGGTTTTGTGTATCTTTTCGTCCAGCCCCAGTCGCTGTATGTGTGGTGTGAATGTGGTTGGTCTGAGGCCCTAGACTGACATAATGTGGGGAATGATAATGACTTTTTCTTGTTTCCAGAGTCGTTTAATCTCCATTGCGAGATGTGTATTTAGATATTTTCCCAGAATAGGTGCTTTGAATTTTATCATTGGGTATAGCAACAATCGATTGAAAAACGATATCAGGCCTATTGGCTGGGATTGTCTTGTCGATATGTATTTGGATGTCCCTGTATAGTTTATATTGATTGTTTTCGAGTACTGATGTTGGTGTATATCTATAATATGGATCAGTGTTTTGTATTAGTCTGTATGTTGGGGCTTGGTGTATGACTCTTGCTGCAGAGTTGTGCCCCGCGGTATATTCAGTTCCAACTAGTTTTGCATGCACTGGTAATATGTTCTATCGTTTCCTTTGTTTAGTGGCATCTTCTGCAGCTCTCATCTGTTATGGATAGGTCTGTTATTATGTACTTTTTTTCAGTTTCGGGTCGCAATTACTTGATCTTGGACAGCAAGCATGAAGCCCTCTGTTTCTGGGAATAGTTGGCCATCCTGCAGCCAGGTGTATGACTGTTTTTCATTAATGTGGTCTTGGGTCACTTGATATCGAAGTTTTCCATGAAGTGCTTTCTGTGTCCAGGTGTACAATTTTTCTTGGTGTGACTGTGCATGATTGCATGTGTCTGCTGAGAGGTTTGGATGTGAGATGGAGAGAGGTGTGTAGTTCTTATCTGCTTTCACTATTGCTCTATGCAAGTTGGTCTGCTTGCTTTGAAAGAAATGCTGAGTGTTTGTGTTTGTTTTGCGTGAAGTATTTGTATGCCTGTAATTCATTTTGTTTCCAGAAGTTTTATAAGACGGTTGTTGAATTCGTTTTTCAGTTGTTTTTTGATTTGTGTATGGTTGATATTTGTGGTTTGATAAACCCAGATCCTTTTACGTTACGTCCATGTTGGCAAACGTTGCTCCACTTACGATTTCCTCTTCGCGATGGTTTTTCCATTGGCCTCTATTGATACGGAGCACTTTACATTTGCTCATCCCGAAATCCATTTTGATGTCCGAAGTAAAAGCCTCCGTTACTATGAGTAGATCTTTTAGTAGCATCTCAGTGGCTGCGTATAGTTTCATATCATTCATGTAGAGGAGATGATTGATTTTGTGTTGGATCGTATTCTGATACTTGATGTTGAATCCATAAATTGTATTGCTGAGTGCATTGCATAGTGGGTTCAGGCAAAGGCAAAGCCAAAGAGAGCTAAGAGAATCTCCTTGGAAGATACCGCTCTGTATGTGGAGCTCTTCTGTTTGGATGTGCTCAGTCTCTGTTTTAAGATGAATGTTCGCCATATTTGCATAGTTTGCATTAGGAACCGCTTGATTTCTGGGTTGATCTTATAGATTTCTTCTATTTCTTCTATTAGATCTTTTATCAGCCAGCTATGGGTACAGAGTCAAATGCTTTTTTATAGTCTATGTAACATGTGTGAAGATTTCTGTTGTTTTCTGGTCTGTTCTATAATCACGCTATCAACTATAAGTTGTTCTTTAAAACCTTGGCTTTGTTTTCTACATCCTTTTTGTTCTTCCGTAAGTATGTTGTTCTGCTTTAGATGTTTTACTATTCTTCTGCATATTATTGCAGTTATAATCTTGTACAACGTTGGAAGGCAGGTGATTGGGCGATAATTTTCCGGGCTTTTGGTGTCTGCGTTTTTGGGTTTTATGAACCTTGTGTAACAAATTTTGGAAGTGTATTAGGCTGGAATATAGCTCTGTTGATTTGGTTTGCGAGTGCTTCATATGTTGAGGTGAATTGCTTGTACCAGAAATTTTGTATGTTGTCCACTCCTGGACATTTCCAATTGTGGGTGTGTTCAATTGTGTCTGCTATTTCATGACATGTCAGTATAATTTCTTCCTGTTCTGATATATGTTGATGTTTTTCCTCTTCTTCTCTAATCCATGCGACATTTCCTTTGTGTTTTTGGTTCTGAACATAGGCTTTTCCAGAATTCAGTTATTTCTTGTTTGCTTGGGGGGTTCTATTGTTGTTGTCTGGTCGATTGATGTTGCTTTTTGGTAGAACTGTTTCTCATTCCTCCGGTTGTTAACATCCTTTCTTTCGTTGGATTCTTCGTATCTACATAGTCTCGCTGCATAAATCGATAATTTCTGTTTTAGTGAATCATATATCTCTGGTAATGGTGGTGGTGATCTAGATTTGAGTCTATTTACCGTTGTTGCAATATATTTTGAGGTGTTATTATTGTTGGTATATTGTACGATATGTGCCAGATCTTTTCTGATGGTGTTGATTTTATTTTCAATTCTTATTTGCCATCTAAGTTTCGGTCTATTACCCATGCGTCTTCCAGTTCTTCCTGGTAACATTTGCTCGTTCGTTATGAGTGTGGCAGGAGCTGCAGCATATATTACGGCATGTATGTCTTCGATGCTGCTATCGCTTGTTAAGAATTGCGGTATTAAGTTTTTGTTTATTGTGTTTAAAATTCGTTGAGTGTTATTCTTGAAAATTAATTTGGGTAGTGGGTCCCTTAGTGTAGGATTGGTGTCCATCCATTTAATAACTTGTTCATTCATTTTTTCCTCGATTTTGTATGTAATGGAGGGAAGTTGATTATTGTTCCGCTCCTGAGGGGTTGTGGAATGTGGATTGGTGGACACTGCGTCCAGTGTGTTTTTGTGTGTGTCTGTGTGTTTTGAGTTTATTTCATGTTGAGTATTGATGTTAAGTGTTGTGGCTGTGTTTCTAGTTGAGTTGTTTTGCGTGTTAGTTGTTGTATTGTCAGCTGCCAGACTTTTTATGGCTTTTAGTTCCAGAGGTGTGAGATGCTTGTTCTTTACAATGACTCGTTTCTGGTCAACTAGCCTCTGTTCTGTTACGAATGGTAGAAGGTGGGGGAGTTGAGCAAAACATCCGCAGCTGGTTTGTGTGAGGTTGGCTGCACTTGTTTACGAGCCTCGATGGTTGTCGATTGTACAGGCAAAACATCCTTAGCTGGGTTGTGTTCAGCGCGTTGTGGTGGCACTATTATTTCAAGTGAAGGTTCGGGTGATCTTAAGCGACGTGCTCTAAGCGGTCGTTTGTTGATTTTAAAGGTTTCATCATTCATCGCATTCCCACGAGTACCTGGGGAAAGGGTAGTTCAGCCATTGAAGAGCCCCGGTTTACACTGGTAAGGCTACAATTAAACAGGATTTCGCCCGGTGTCCTGAGTTCTACAGTTGAGACACATATTACCCCTGTGCCATTCATCCCCTCAGCCTGTGTGTCACACTTTGGGATTGGGGGAAGTTGTTTAGCGGAGTTCACCGCTCTCCTTTTAGTGGCAGGAGCTACCGGATGGTAGGTAGGGGCAGAAGCTGGGAAAGGCATGACTAGGTATTAGGACAGCGGACAGCTGGTCGGGCGCTGGCTGTAAGGTCTGCGACATTACCGTAACACAGGAACACCATCTAATGCAGGGATGCTTTACGAGATGGTACTCTAAGTGGCCAGATGGCCTTTTTATTATTATTATTATTATTTTCAGTCTTCTTTCAACATTGCGGTGTAATCAGGTACTGATGGGCTATACCAAGTCAGTATTAAAAAGGAAAGTAATGATATCAATAAAATAATCCAGAGTCAAACCACAGAATCTAAGACAAGCTTCTAGGTAAACATTGCTAAAAGAGAACAAACATCTAGCAATAACATGGTTGGAAGTGAGCTGAAGTCTATTAAATTGCTGTGAAAGATTAACTATCTTTAATATAATTTTCCTTTCTCATGGACAGAGGTAAGGTTTGACTGGCAACACTGGTTTGTGAATTTTGGGAAAGGAATGAAACTTAGGGGGAATTAGTAATTAGTTAAGTCGGTGAAATGTGTAATGTAAATATTTATTTCGTAGGGATCTCACATGAAGGAGGTAACGCAGTCAACATCAGCCAAGACGTACTTCATTAGTAAATCTGTATTAATAATGGGTTCAATGCTAAGTTTTAAGTCAAGGGAGATAAATTTAGATAGAGCAGGGAATTAATCTCTTTTAAGTTTATTAAATCTGTTATTATTGGAATTTTTTGTTTAATGGAAGGTCCTATTATAATGTCTTATTTGACAAGATGCAAAAATGAGTCCAGTAGAGGAAAAGACAATTGAATTCTTCAAAGAAACAAATAATCGGATTCTGGATATGACCTTGACAGGACGAAATTTCCAAAGACAAAATTGTATAACCTAACCTTTGTAGAGGACTGGCACATCCGTTTTCAATATTTATTTGTCGTACATCTCAATTATAATTCCATCCTGGCTGATTTCTACTGCATTACTCCGTCTATATCAAATCCCCACAAAAAATATTGACATTAAAAGTTCCACCCAAATCTTACATTTCCATTTACTTTTTATCAAAAAATATGTTCATGACCTTATCATTTGATTGCTTTTGAATGGTTCGGATGATATACTGGATATTTCCAATAGCTATGATCGCTAGATATAATTTACCATAGCAAAGGGGGTTTCTAACCAATCTATTCCTCATTTTTGGACACTCGGTTTATCCGCACCAATGATAATCTCCTGTTGGTAGACTGATGTAGAAAACTTACCAGTACAGGTAGATTTCTCAATTTTAAATTCTACCAAAAATGAGCATTAAGGTAAATTTGTTAAAACAAATGAAAAATAGGATGTTGAACATAGCAGAAAACTCTTACCACCAGTCACCTTGAAAACCTATCAATGTTATTAATTCATAATGGTTACCCTCAATACTTGCTTAACAAAATGCATTTTAGTACTGAAGTGAATTTTCTTCCAAATAATTTTAATTTAATCAATAATATCAACATAAATAATGCATATGGCGAAGTTTTAATAGTATTAATAATAATATAACAACTGAGCCGGGCAATATTTCCTCTAGTCCAAGCACAAGGGTTAGATATGTAGTGCTGCCATATTTAAATAACCTCACGCCCAAATTAATTGGATTATGTGGAAGCTGATCTTTGAAATTGCTTGCAAATCAAATATCATAGCTAATAAACTTTTCTTCAATATGAAGGACAAAGTGCAACTGCTTAGTTTAACCAATATCATTTATTGAACGGGACTTCACTGAAAAGCCAAATTTAATCACATAAAACTGATGCCAGAATACATCTGACAGATGTGCTCTTGCTACACACATCCCTGACACAGGGCATGATATTAATTTCAACTCCGTCAAAGTCCTTGGAAAAGAGGCCTGCCTCCCAAATTGTAATTTCTTAGAACATTTATTTTTCAGACCATTGTATGAACAAAAGAACCGAATTAAAAATTTTTATGCTATGTTCAACACTCTAATTTCATTTGTTTTACCAAATTTATTTTGACACACATATATATTATTCATTGCTCTAAGTGTGTAAGCTTGCAGAACCTGTAAAGCTCGAATGTGCGTCTTAACTAGAAAGCACCAAGCTAAACATGCAAGTGTTGGCGTGTCTGATAATCATTTTGTAAAGTCGAACTTTGTTAACCGAACTCAATTTTGAGACTCTAAATAATAAGGGATTAAGTTATTGAAACGTAATTTATAACTATTTATTCAGTGTTTCAATATGCTTCTGCCAGGTCATGCCGCAATCTAATGTAATACCGAGGTACCTGGCAGATTTTAGCCATGCTGTTAGACCTATAGATACCTCTGTCAGAATATTCTAAAGGCCGATTTTGATAAGCCACCGATCCGCTCACCTTAATACTTCCTCCACTATACCCTAAACCTAGCCACAGACTAGGCGACTAGACTTAGACAGAGTTACTAGATCAGTATCGTCCGCATTGAAATCCTGGGGATATGGACGTCATAAGTGCACAAAAACTACAGCATTGGTCCAAGGACTGAATATTGAGAGGAACCAGACTTGCTACACCGTATTGCTAATTTTGATACGAAATTTCCAACCCCAGAGAAAGGACCTCAAAAGTTTTAGAAGCCAATAGGGGAAGCACGTTTAGATCAACTTATGGAAGAGGGCCTCGTACCATACTCTATACAGCTGTCACAGTACAAAAGTCATCAGAATGTCCCGCTTATGAATTATTAATATTCACTCTAATTAAACTCCTTAATTGCTTGCGATTTATAGCACAACATTTATGGACACTACTGAACTTGTTGACTGTAAGTCTGCGATTTTCTAATCTAAATGTGATGATAAATTCAGCGATATCATTTTCTCATCATTTCCAGTCCTGTTGTGTAAAATTCTCTTTGTGCTGTAGAGCTGCAAGTTTGTACTTGTAGGCCATGAAAAATTAATAAGTTGTCAGGTAAATTATGAGCATCATTTTTTTTGATGCCCTGGTCAGGAGACATTCAGACATCTTAGGTCTGAGAAATGTGTGGGCTAATGAAATGGCAATAAGAGAAACAATAACAATAATGATATCATCTTTACAACGCACCGCCCTTGTACAATATACTCTGCTTACGGGGGCAATGCAATAATATCCCGGTCTGAGCGTTACTGTCAGGATGTGTTGGAAATTCACTTACTTGGTGACTGATAGATCTCTGAGTCTCCCGCTTGATAGCTGTAGGGTCGAACTGCCGGAGTCAAGCCTGCGTTTGGAAAAACGTCTTTGAGTACCCTCCACATTCAACCGCTACATGACATGCACAACTCTACTTTACTGTTATTATATAGCTTAGCTGCTATGATACTGGTATTATAACCAACCAATGCAGTGATGCTCAGGATGTCTTCGAATTACATCAAGAGCCACGAACATAGTCTAGGGATGATCTCAGTATTTTCTCTGAAAGATATCGGGCGCAATCTCTTAGCACCGCCACATGGTGCTCATCCGCACCTACACACACCAGAGGAGAGCGCAAACCCTAAGGTGGCACGCGGACTGCAAAAGGTGCTCTTGGCTTCACTTAAGATACACCCGCCAACAGAAGCTACCCAGCTTCATCAGTCGACTCACCACCCAGGCTGTTCGATAGATCCATCTAGGTACGTACTTCCACAACCTGGGAAGACTTTGTCGTGGCGACACTGCCCTAAATAATGACACAGGTAGAGGGGGGTGCAATCTACCTCCCATATCGAGTCGAACGGTAGCCTCCTATCGCATGGTAGCCTGGCTCGATATGGATCCACACTAGCAATGGACGATGCAGGCCATTCTGCATTCTGTCCTCGTGGATTGTCGAATCACTCATGTGTGTCCCACGATGTGTTTTGGAGCGAAGGTAATGGTAGAGTCCCAAGATTCCGCCATGTCCGTATCACACAGTAGGGGGAGCGGTCTCTTGCCTCCAGAGTGCAATAGTTTAGGCTTCACAAGAGCGCACAGCTACCAGCTACTCGCCGTACCTTTTGGAGGGTCCTGCACTCCGAATCAAGTGCTAATCCTATGGGCTGGTGTATAGACAGGCAGCTAAGATCAACTTTTACTACGGGCAACAGTTCAGGGACTTTTAAGTATAACTGAGCCCTCCTGTAGTAATCTAAGTAATCTGAATGCATACCCAAGATCGACTTTTACTACGGGGAACATTACAAGTAACTGCGTCCTCCT
Source organism: Bruchidius siliquastri (assembly GCA_949316355.1). Lineage (NCBI taxonomy): Eukaryota > Metazoa > Arthropoda > Insecta > Coleoptera > Chrysomelidae > Bruchidius > Bruchidius siliquastri. Next base: position 25,552,354 of record OX438529.1, read on the forward strand.
GCAGTATTCTAAGTAATCTGAATGCATACTCAAGATCAACTTTTACTATGGGGGACAGTTCAGGGACTTGTAGTATAACTGGGCCCTCCTGTAGTAATCTAAGTTATCTGAATGCATGTCTTGCTGCTCCTCACAGCAACCTCTACCTCTAGAGGCGTCCCACCTGCAGAGATTATAAGTTGGCTACCCTTCATCTTCATAGATGTATGAATGATAATATCGAAAACTTATCAGTCAATAAATACTAAAATGTAGTAGTTTACTATCATTTAGCTTAGGAAGCTTATCTCGATAGACATATGGAAACTACAATTAGATTAATCTCATGCCATGCAGTACAGTTGAATAATAGAAAGCACTCAATAAGTACACTTACTACTTGGTAGGACCACACCCAAAGACCACACCCACACACACACACACAAAGCAAGGTTCAACGTTTGACAACGAAATGCGAGCTGCCCTCAGACCCTGTATCTTCACAGTTCATATAAGATAAACAACGGGTCAAGTGGCTTCGCTCCGTAACAAATCAGGTAAATAACATTCGTGCATGGGGCGACTCTTTACAGGGTGATATTCTATCAGAAATACGCTTAAAATAATTCGTATGCTTACACACTATAATAATTTCAGACTGACTGGATCGAAGTTTCACTAAACCTAATGGGAGTAAGAAGTGAATATTTTAATACCATCTAATTGAACGTAAAATCACTGCCGATCCTCATAATTCATTTACGTATATTCGTATTTATTTTGCCGAAACCTACTTCAATCAGGCACGTTCATTATTGGATTTATGGGTTGTTTTAGTCTAGAACAGTTTACTCTCCCTTCTAAACAAAAAGTGATTTATTGCGTTACGAATATCCAGCTCTTAAAACAACGTCGTAGTGTGAGAATAAATACAGTGCTGTTAAGGGTAACTTTTGTGTTGCTTCAAGTGCTTTGGGATATTAAGGTCTATCTCACGGAGCAACCTATGTTACCTGAAGAGTTATTTTCTTTATGTCTAGATATTAATTAGCTTTTAGGCCTTGTATTGAATAATGTTGAATAATTATATGTCGCGAATTGTCTCCACATATCTAGCTAGTTCTAAGAGTGCGTACATCGTGAGTTGACCCTTAGTACCTTAGTGAGTGTACGCATTGATTTACCATGGTAAATACTCTGGAATAGTGCATTCAAGTTTATTCCCCATGGCGGAATGTTTTGCGAGTTGACCCCTAACATTTTAGGCCTGGGAACATGCTAACTTGAAAATTAATATTGAGTTGAGATTTTCGCAAGTTGACCCTCAAATCAATGTGATCAAATATGTTTTCACTGCTTAATAATAGTCTTGGATTTTGACCATTTTATAGCACCGCTCTATTTGATGTCATGGTGGTGATGGTTAAAGATGAACACTGCAATCTTCATATTCGACACGGTAATGAAGTATTTGGTTGCTCAGATATTCTTTTACATGTTTACAGATCTGACATCTCGCATCTCTGATCTCTACGTAAGTTTTTCTTGTTTTATTTAGTTTTTCTTTTATTCTCCATAAGCCCATCAAAAGTTTATCGACAGTACGTTATTGCTGGTCATTTTTGTATTTTAAACAACTGACATAGGTATTAATGGATTCTAGGTATTTTTGTTTTACAATAACCGTATTTTGAAACCACTTGTATAGTATTTGTTAACCGTTGTATGCTACGCGCATTGCCGGTCAAGCGTTCAAGTACCATCGTTAACTTGTTCTATTGAGGGCAAATCCATGCGACTCGATGAGGCAGTAACCACAACAACAAAAACAAACGCGGCAACCGCCAGTTGCAATTATTGATAATGAAATTGGCACGATTGAATGTTGTGCTAGGCGGACAAAAAGTAGGATATATACTACATCCTAGTATGTTGTGTAGGCAGGGAGCACGCATAGACGATGTGAGTCATAATCCATAGTTCATACATGAGACACAAAAATCTGATTTATATATATATATATATATATATATATATATATATATAATTATATGAATTATGATGAAGGAATCGTTATGCGAGATGTATTATCTATGCTGATATAAAAAAATGCAAGGAAAGCACTTGCCGAGAGTATTTATACAATAAACATATTCCGGCATTGATATTTTCCTGGTGGATACGAAGGGACCCACGAAACTGGCGCAGTCACAGTAGGATTGGCTTCACGGGCTCACTGACGTTGTGTGACACCTGGTGGGCTGTAAATCCTTTAGAAGACAACGAATCCTGCAAGCAGCCCCCATCAAACCTCCAGAGATCGAACAAGAATAATACAAGTAAGTCCGAGTATTTCCCACACTGCCCGTTCCTAGCCTGTCTTTGATTAAATATTAAGATAGTTTAGGTACAAATCTAGTGAAAGTTTTGAACAGGTAGACCTTCGATTAGGCCCATTTCATTCAGTAGGTTAGGAAAATCAATCAAACCAATTTGCTTCACAAACCCTCAGCTTTAGCTTTGTTCATGAGTAGACCATATCCGACTTTTAGACCTAGTCATTCAAGCAGTGCTAGCGAATTAGTAGACGAATTAGAACCTGTAGTTCAATCGTTAATTACCAAGTAACCATGGCTCAATTCGACCTGCAAAAAGTCAGAAACCTTTGTGAATTCATACCATTGTTTGATGGAGATGAATCAATGTTACAAAATATTCCTGATTCTGTTGATAATTTATTTGAGGCTAATCCAACTGTAGAACCAATACATATTAAAGTGCTATTAAGTGCGGTAAAGAATAAAATAAAAGGCAAAGCTCAGATTTTATTGTATTGTCTAGCCGTCCCGACGTTATTTCTTGGCCCCAAATTAAACAGTTGTTTATTCAAAATTTCAGTGATAACAGAAATTTACTGACGCTTGAACGAGGGCTTCAATATGTTAGATACAATCCTAAAGAAACCCTTCTTGATTTTGGTAACCGATTAATTGAATTAAAATCTAAATTAATTACTAAAGTTCAACATTCTGAAATTTCTGGCGAAGAGAAAAAAGTCCAATTAGTCTTTATGAAAGACAAACATATAATAAATACAAAATAAATTTGCCACCCCATTATGAAACGATACTTAGAAATGACCCAAAAATTGATAAATTAGAAACTGCAATTTCGTTTATTGATGAACAAGTGAAATATGATGAATACAAAATGTTATCTCTAGGAATACAACCCCGTCGTCTCCAAAAGACACAGACTGGACACAGACAACAAAATGCCACAAGTAATCAAAATTTCAGACCAAATTATAATTATCAAGGTTTCCAACCGAATTATAATTTTCAAAATTACCAACCAAGACAAAATTTTCAAACCCAACCTCAATTCAAGCCACAATCATTCCCTTCGCAACCAATACCAATTCAACCAAGACAAATTAAACAACATTTCCCGAAAAACTCTCAAGTATTTGGCAAACCTCAAACCAGTTATAAACCCCAAGCCATTTATAAACCAACGCCTATGTCCGGAGTATATACATTTCCCCAATCTAAAACACAACAACAAGGTACCAGTCGACAATTTCGACATTATCCACGACTAATATCCGAAGAATTGCATCATCAAGAAGAAGAAGAACAGTTAGAGGAAGAACCACAACCTTTCCCCTACTATGAAACCGAAGAAATTGAACCTTATTATACAGAATGGAACTCTGAAGAAACACTAATTGACGAAAACCAAGAAGATAAAACTTCAATTCAAAATTTTCAGAATGTTTCGACAACAACCAATCACACATAGAACACAATGTCCTTTCTGCCGCCCCTCTTGCGTATATTCAAATTAATAACCCACCAATGAAATTATTAATTGATTCTGGTTCCTCGATATCATTAATACGTTCTGACATAGTTCAAAATTATTTTCCAGATACAATATTTAAAGAAAATTCTATAATTAAAACCTGTTTAGGTCATAAGCTAACCCAGTTTTGTGCAGATATTCCTGCATTTCCAGAGTTTAATTCTGGCGAAAAAATTGAAATAATTCTATTTGACTTTCACAACTACTTTGATGGTTTAATAGGCTTAGATGTCATTAAAAAATTTCATATTCTTTCTGAATATTCCAACCAAATTTGTTATGGTGAAATTGTTCAATTACCACTCTATTTCCGAGACCCCCGTGATACTACTAGACGTATTACAATTAACGCCCATGAAATTGTTTGTACAACTATTCCAACAAATATATCCTCAGGAGAAGTCCCTGCACAAAATTCTGGTACCCAATTCCACAGAAAAAACTGCCTTCACAGTCGAAAATGGCCACTACGAGTATCTTCGTATACCATTTGGCCTCAAAACGCTCCAGCAACATTCCAACGCGTTATGGATAATGTTCTAAAAGATATTCAACATAAAATCTGCTTAGTCTATATGGATGACGTCATTGTCTTTTCAACATCCCTCTAAGAACATATCCATTTGAAACTTATCTTTGAATCCTTCAGAAAATACTCTCTCAAAATATCCCTTGATAAATCACAATTTTTAAAGAAAGAAGCATCTTTCTTAGGTCACATCATCACTAGGGAAGGAATCAAACCTAACCCAAATAAAATTAAGGCAATAAAACGATTCCCCATTCCAAAAACTGCTAAAGAGATCAAGTCATTTTCAGGTCTCGTTGGCTATTATCGTAAGTTCATAGACAACTTTGCTAAAATTATGAAACCTCTTACAAAATGTCTCAAGAAAAACGAAAAAAATTCTCCACACCCCCAAATTTATTGAAGCCTTTGAAGAATGTAAAAACATTCTGACCAATGAACCCTTTCTCGTCTACCCCGACTTCTCGAAAACCTTTGAACTCACTACTGATGCAAGTAATTTTGCGATCGGAGCCGCTCTCTCACAAAATAACAAACCAATTGCTTATGCATCCAGAACTCTGAACCCTGCTGAAATAAATTACAGCACCATTGAAAAGGAAAGTTTGGCAATTGTTTACGTGGTCAAATATTTCAGAACATATTTATTCGGATGAAAATTCATCGTCTATTAGGATCATCAACCACTCCAGTGGTTGTTTTCTTTAAAAAACCCTCAGTCACGCCTTGTACGCTGGCGCTTCAAACTGGAAGAGTATGATTATGAAATTCGATATAAAAAAGGTAAAACTAATTTAAATGCTGATGCCCTTTCAAGAATCAAAATTGAAGAAACTCATGCTTTAGACGACGAAATCACCATGATTAATATATCTGACTTAGAAGATCAAGAAAATCTTTCCGACTTTTTAGAAAATCTCGATAATTTACCTAGCCCAGGCCCCGAACTACTTGAAGACCTTATTAACGACCTTACTGATAACGCACGCCACACAGCAATAGAAAATCCTGTTTGTGCACACCCCATCACGGAAAAACCAGTAAATTCATATAATCGTCAAATTATTATCAATGAATCCAATACCCTTCTTGCACGATTCTTGCCCTCTCTCGAAAAACTATTTGGTAAAACTCGCCATATCTTGACTTTCCATACAAGCATATCGGATGATGAAATTGGCGGAAAATTCGACCCTCATACTAAAGTTATTATTTCAAATTCCTTTGTTACTGATCTTTTCTCAGATCGTGAAAAAATTACTGAAATTAAATATTGGCTTGAAACAAAAAACACCCATCGAGGCATTAACGAAACAACTAAACGAATTTCTTCTAAATTCTATTGGCCTAATCTGTCCAATGGTATCAATCGTACATAAATCTATGTGATGTTTGTCAACGTGCAAAATACGACCGTAACTTTCAACATGTCAAACTACAAATAACTCCAACCGCTACTAAGCCTTCAGATGTCGTACACATCGATCTTTTCCATATTGAATCCGAGAAATATTTAACCATCTTTGACCCCTTTTCTAAATATGGTCAAGCCATCAAGATACCTTAAAAAAATGCAATCGACGTAGTACAAAGCCTAATTCAGTTCACGTCCTATTTAGGAACACCTTCACAAATTATTGCAGATCTTGGTAAAGAATTTAATAACCTTCTTTTAAAAGAATATTGCCAATTGTATGATATTAAACTTCACATTACGTCTATAAGGAATTCTAACAGTAACAGTCCTGTTGAACGTTTTCACTGTACTCTCTTAGATTCCCTCAGAACCTTAAAAATTGATCATCCAAATAAACCATTAACTTATTTAATGAGTTTAGCCGTCTCGTGCTATAATAACTCAGTTCATTCAGTAACCAAATTAACTCCTTTCAATATATTTTCACACCTTGACAAAGATAACACACCTACTTTAAATGAGACCAAAATCACCCAAGACTATATTACGAGTAATACGACAAAAAATATTGCTAAACAACTCTACTCCGCAGTTCAAAATCGTATAGAAGGTCAACAAGAAAAAGTAATTTCAAAAGCAAACGAAAAACTAGGTAATCCCCAACCTGCCTCATCAAAAGAATACCTTAAAGTTGAAACTACTCGCGACCCTAAAATATAACCAATCTTTAAACAAGTTTCTGTACGTAAAGACACTGTAGATACTTCTGCGAGAATTTTTCATAAAAATAAAATAAAAAAGAGAAGACGACTAAAACTATCCTCATTGTTACAGGATGAAGACTCTGACTCTGAAGAAGTTCACCCAATCCAAAACTCAGTCCTTCCAATACTACTAGGACCAGTTAAAATAATATGTCACTACCACTCTTTCCTTCACTTAATTGACTTAAATACAATTGAACAATATCTCTTAAATCTTTCTTCTACTTTAATAGATTTGAAAAAGGGAGCAATAAAATATGACAAATGTCAAATGGTTACAAGCAGAATTAGCCCTGAATAAAACTTTTAATGAATTCCAAACAATTTATTCAAATAATAAATGATCTAAGCGTGGTCTAATTAACCCTGTTGGTTCTATTTATAATTCTCTCTTTGGATTAATGGATAACGATGATAGAGAAAAAATCAATGCAAACATTAAGACTTTGTACGAAAATCAAAATTCCATTGTGTCTCAAATGGAAACAAAAACAACAATTCTTAAAAATTTAATTAACAATCTTGAAGATACTATTAAAGTTAAAAACGCTAACAATGATCATATTATAAGAGAATTTAATAATATGAATGTTGCTCATTCAAATTTAGTGCATCCTAATATTATCACTATCGATAATATAAATGAGATTTTTGCAAATCGGACGTCTTTATAAGAAAAATGAAATTCCTTCATTTTACATTCATCATTACTTGGGTCTATTCAAGATTCAGACTTTTATAAAAACCTCTAAATTATATATTAAAATTTTAGTTCCAATTTTAAAGGAAAAACCTTACTCTTTGTTCAAGATTATACCCCTACCTTACAAAAACCTCACCATTTTGCCACCTAAATCTTACCTCATACTCGGTACTGAAAACGAGCATGCAGGGATAGACCAGGAACTACCACTTTTCGGAGACGTTTACTTGTCCGATAACTTCATGGACACCAGTAACCATTGTATCATCGACATGATCCAACGACACCCCAATACTGTCTGTAATGCTGTACCAGTACGCCAAACACAAAGTCTTGTTCGAATGCTACAAAATGGACAAGTTCTTGTTGTTCCCACATCATCAATCGAAGTGAAAGAAAAATGCTCCAATCTCGAGGTCGAGATTATAAAAGAAACTTCCCTCATCACCCCCGAAGTTAACTGCAACCTTTGGATTGACGATGAAGAACTCTTCTTATCTACGACGTACCTGTCAACTTCAACTACTTACCTTCTGCCAGAGCCATTTATGAAGTCAAATTACTCGTCATTCTCTTTGGACAACGTCCCAACTACAGTATTGAAGGAACTTCACCAACAACTCCGTGATCTGAGACATATTAATCTACAAGCTCCTGACTTGAACCCGATTAGTCACTCTTGGACCATCACTTTGTGCATCTATATTGCCATAATCCCACTGGTGCTGAATCTCATATGCCTCTACAATCGATGGAAGAACTCCAACCCCGTTAAGATTAAAATCAAAACTCACAAGGACCCAACTCCGGCTATGCCTTCGTCTTCGGCGGGAGGAATTATATGACTCCACTGTATATTAATTATTTTTATTTTTCATTTACTAAGACGCAAATTATATAAGGAATTGTTATGCGACATGCATTATCTAAGCTGATATAAAAAATGCAAGGAAAGCTCTTGCCGAGAGTATTTATACAATGAACAATAACGCATCTCGTAGTTGGTCGTCTTATAGCCGATGTAATGTTATTGTTGTATGTTCCAATAAAAGTGTTCGCAAATGTTCCGCCGTTGATTTTTCCTGGTGGATACGAGTGGACCCATTTATATATAATCTGTTTATATATATATAAACAGATAGATAGATAGATATATAGATATAATAATATATAGTATCTATTATATTGCAACGAGATCAGCGGCCAGCAGCCAAGAAAAGATCGCCCTGTATGCAAATCCTCCAGAACATGTGTGCAGCTGTCAGGAGACATCTCGAATGTGTCAGATTGTTCTAGATTTGGTTATGGAACATTCAAGATGGGTGTTTTCTGTATATAAACAGCATCGAGCAGTGACAGTCAGTCAGTCAGTGATCAGACGTTTAATTGTGAAGAACTTGAAATCGTTGATATAAATTAGTGAATAAGTTGTTGTTGTTACAGTGGAAATAAATTAGTGTTCAAGAACGTTACAAGTGGTGTCAGAAGTTCGGATAATGGCGAAATTACTGTGCGAATTGAAAGTGGCGGACCTAAAACGTGAGTTGGAGGAACGAGACTTGGAAATCAGTGGTGTAAAGGCAGTGCTAGTGAGTGGGCTACGTGAGCACCTTCTTGATAATGGCGAGGACCCAGAGAGCTATTCATTTGAAACGCCTTTGGACCAGTTAGAAGGAAAGATAGCCACACAACTGGAGACACAATTGAAGGTACAACGGGATGAGTTAAAAGATGAAATGAAGGTACAACGGGATGAGTTGTATGATGAACTGAAACTAGCCGCACAATTAGAGGTATGTAGAGGGCAACTAACAGAACGCATTGAAGAAATAACAAGTGTTTTGAACAATGAGCAAGGTGCTTTAAAAGACACTATATATAAGATGCAAGCGAAGATAAGAGAACTAGAAGGTAAAATTGCCACACCAAGCAGAGATATCCTTCAGGTGGAAGGGGATAACACCATTACGAGAGTCAGCTTGGAGGAACCGCATCCAACTAAGCTCTCTTCACACGTGAAACCGCCGACATTTGATGGCAAGACATCGTGGACCAATTATCTGAAGCAATTTGAGGCGGCTGCTGAAGCGAATGGCTGGTCTTCCAGAGAGAAAGCAGTGGCATCGAAAGTTGCCCGTCCGTGGAGACGCAATGGACATTCTCCAAACCCTACCAGCAGAAGACTCCAAAAGCTACGAGCAGCTGGTCAGGCGATTAGATATGAGATATGGCCAAGCAGAAAGCTGGTGAGAGTTTACAAGAATTCGAGGCAGATGTAGCTAGGTTAGTAAGATTTGCTTATCCCTCTGCCACCGAACAACTTATGGAGTGTTTAGAAGTACAAGCGTTTATCGACGGATTGAAGGATGCTGAAATGCAGTGCACACTCGCTCGCCCAAAGACACTGACAGATGTGCTCCAGATGGCCTTAGAGTATGAGGCTGCAACTGAAGCTTCGCGTGGATGTGCTCGAGTTCGGGTTATGAGTGAAGACGACAATAAGGAGCCATCTCAAAAGACCTTGGATGAATTAGTGAGTCCAATGAAGAGCTTCTTGACAAACAAGAAGAGGATTACTAGATGTTGCAATAATGTGGAGCTGGGACATGTAAGAAGTGGTTGTAAACGACCAAAGAAGGTGGCTGGGAAGAATGAGGAAAACAGCCACAGAGGAACCAGAAAACGAGAACGGGTCGATAAGGAGGGGGCATTATCGACCCGTGACTGTTGCCAGGACCCCTTCGTGGTTATAGCCGCCATGAGCCATTTCAGTGGAAGCGCCTATGTGGACGGAATGGTAAATGATAAGGTGCATCCATTTTTGGTTGATACCGGTGCTACGAGAACCATCATACGACCGAATATAGTAGGCGAAAGAAAGATCATCAATTCAAGATGGCGTCTGCGTACTGCTACTGGAGAGGCTGCCACAGTCCATGGTAAGGCTTCAGTAAAAATCAAGATCAGTAACGTGTAATTTCAGCATGTGGCCATTATAGCAGATATAGAAGAAAAGGTGATACTGGGTATGGATATCATGAACATGCGGGGTGTCCAGATTGACTTCAAGAACCGTACTCTTAAGGTTGGACCTGAAGAACTATTTCTGCATCCTCGGGAAGAAACAGCGACCCAAGTGCTGTTGGCAGAAGAGACTGTATTGTCAGCGAGGAGAGAAGTCATCGTGAAGTCTCGGCTGCAAGGTGACATCGAAAACGGGGCTCCCGTGATCGTGGAACCCTGGAACCACGATGAAGAGGTCGCCCGTGGCATCTTGGTAGGAAAAGTGCTGGTGACTTCTAAACCAGAGGTACCTGTTCGTCTGCTCAACATGAATGAATACCCCGTCACTATCAGCAAGGGCACAATGGTGGGAAAGTGCTATTCTGCTATATCGATAGTTCGACAGATGTCTGGAAAGGAAGAAAATGACAAGCTGGAGCAGCTGCTGTCTTCGTCATGCCAGTCGCTCACTGCGTCAAAAGAAAAACGCTAAGGAGTTGATCCAACGATATAGCTCCATATTCATGTCGACAGGTGGGAAAACTGGAAGAACAAGTGTCGTGAAGCATAAGATTGACACTGGAAATGTCAAGCCGATTCGACAGCCACCAAGGAGGAGGTTACCACTGGCTAAAAGAGAATTAGCTGAAGATATGGTCCAAGAGTTGGAAAGGGATAGAGTGATAGAGCCGTCGTGTAGTCCATGGGCATCTCCAGTGGTACTGGTGAAGAAGAAAGATGGATCTACGAGATTCTGTGTGGACTATCGGCAGTTGAATAATGTTACGAAAAAAGATAGCTATCCCTTGCCCCGTATCGATGACACTTTGGACACTTTGGCTGGAGCGAAGTTATTTTCCACTTTGGATTTAAAGAGTGACTACTGGCAGGTAGAAATGGATCCCGCGGATAAGGAGAAAACTGCATTTACTATTGGGACTGGACTGTGGCAGTTTACAGTGATGCCTTTTGGGCCATGTAACGCTCCTGCTACATTTGAGAGGCTCATGGAGAATGTGCTGAGGGGCTTGTCCTGGGAAACATGTTTAGTGTACCTGGATGACATAATTGTAGTACGAGAACCTTCGAGGAGCACCTAAAGAACTTGGGAGATGTTTTTGGAAGACTTCATCAGGCAAACCTGATGCTCAATCCCAAGAAATGTCACTTGTTCCAGACAAAAGTTAACTACTTGGGACACGTAGTCAGTAGCGAAGGCGTTGCGGTTGATCCTGGAAAGGTTCAGGCAGTTCAGCAGTGGCCGCTCCCAGAAGACAAGCATCAACTAAGAAGTTTCCTAGGACTGTGCACGTATTACCGCAGGTACGTGAAGATGTTCGGAGACATAGCGAAACCACTTACTCGTCTTACCGAAGAAGCACGTCCATTTTGTTGGGACAAAGACTGCCAATCCGCTTTCGAAGCCCTGAAAAGTAAACTAACCACGACTCATGTTTTGGGATATCCGCTTCCAGATAGATAGTTTGTTCTCGACACAGATGCGAGCAACGTTGGCATTGGAGCGGTGTTGCCTCAAGAGCAAGGCGGACAAGAAAGAGTACTTGGATATTTTAGCAAAGTTCTCTCCAAGCCGAAGAAAAACTACTGTGTCAAGAAGGGAGCTTCTTGCGGTTGTGAAAGCTGTGGAGCACTTTCACAAGTATCTATATGGTAGAAAGTTCCTGCTAAGAACAGGTCATGCAGCACTGAAGTGGCTCATGCAATTCAAGAATCCTGAGAGACAAGTGGCTAGGTGGATTGAAAGACTTCAAGAGTATGATTTTATTATTGAGCACCGGCCAGGAACCAGCCATAGAAATGCAGACGCGCTATCAAGAAGACCATGCTCACCAGAGTGCTCGCATTGTAGCAAGATAGAAGAGAAAGAAATCAACGTGTGTCGAACTACAGTAGTTAGCGACGAGTGGTCGCCATCTGGGCTTCGTCAAGATCAAGAAGGTGATCCAGATCTCAGAAAAATTCGGAAATGGAAAATGATTGTCCGGCGACCAGTTTGGCAAGATGTTGCAGCATTTTCGCAGAGGCTGAAGTCTTATTAGGCTCAGTGGGACTCACTGACGTTGGAAAATGGACTGCTGCACAGAATTCTGGAGAACGACGATGGAAGAGAGAAGCGGAAACAGCTTGTCATTCCAAGAAGCAGAGTTTCGGAGATTTTGCGTCACCTGCATAATGGCATATCGGGAGGTCACTTAGGAGTAAAGAAGATGCTGCAAAAGGTGCGTGAGCGTGTGTTTTTACTGGGTGAACTTCTCTGACGATGTGAAGGAATGGTGTCGCAAGTGTACTATCTGTTAATCGAGTAATGGACCTCACCGGAAAAAGAAAGCCCCGATGAGACAGTATAACGTCGGCCCCTTCGAACGGATCGCCATAGATATAGCAGGACCTTTTCCAGAAACAGACCGAGGAAACAAGTACATCTTGGTGGCAATGGACTACTATACTAAGTGGGTAGGCATATGCCATAAAGAACCAGGAAGCTGGAACTGTCGCCAACGTTTTAGCAAATGAACTCATCTGCCGATTTGGGGTACCACTAGAACTTCACTCCGATCAAGGAAGATATTTCGAGAGCGTGCTGTTCCGGCAAGTATGCGAAAAATTGGGGATCCTGAAGACAAGGACAACGGCGTTACATCCACAGTCGGATGGAATGGTGGAGCGGATGAACAGAACCATTGGCAAGTACCTGTCGAAGGTTGTTTCCAGCCATCAAAGGGACTGGGATTACCATCTTCTGTTCTTTCTGATGGCATACAGCTCAGCAGTGAACGAGTCTACTGGGCAAACTCCGGCGAAGCTTTTGTTTGGTCGAGAAATCAGGCTGCCCTTTGATTTAATATTTGGCTGTAGACCTGGAGAAGATGTAGCTGGAAAATATTACGTCAGTAAGCTGAGGCAAAAGATGGTAGATATCCGCGCGTTCTCATCTCCAATTAGCTAGCGAGAAAATGAAGGAACGATACGACATCAACGCCAGCGAAGTAGGGTACAAGGAAGGCGATATCGTGTGGCTTCACAATCCGCAGAGAAAACGAGGATTGTCGCCTAAGCTACAAAGACCTTGGGAAGGACCCTACATTGTCAAGAAAAAGATCAACGACGTTATCTATCGCATCTGCAAGTCTCCCCACGGAAAGCCCGAGGTTGTCCATTTCAATAGACTGGCGCCCTATCAAGGAGACCATGACAATGATATTCAGTACGTGAGACGAGCACAAGTCACGGACAGCGAGGTCTCTTTCCAAGAATTCATGGCTATCTACGGAGGCAGCGCGAAAGCGACATTTGGCGTTACTAGAGAAGTGCAGCAGGACCTGTTCAGCCTTCCAATAGAATATTCCTTGGCACACAGCGTCTCAGCAAGTCTTGATGAACAAAGGGGCGCTGCCAGAGTCTTCTAGAAAAAGTTTGGTCAACGCCAGCGTTTGAAGGCCGTAGCACGGACAAAGGGAAAGACATTGGTCATCAAGCACTTCAACCGTCATCTCTTCTACCTGGTAACGAAGAACAGGCCGTACGAAAAAGCATCCTACTACGACTTATGGAAGGCGCTATGTCATTTGAAGCTCCAAGCCTTGAAACACGGTGCCAAGAAGTTGGCCATACCCAAGTTGGATTGCAGTCGCACTGGTTTAGATTGGAGAATGGTCAGAAACATGCTGGAGGTGATTTCCAAGGAAGCAAACATAGAGATCCTGGTGTGTAGTTTCAACCCAAGGGCCAACCAAGCTCCGGTAGAAAAGACAGTCGCGTGCTACTTCAACAAGGTGTCTCGTTGCCAGAATGGGGCTAGCTGCCGGTACAGCCATGGTGAGCCGATTGCGTTCCAGGAGGAACGCCGCTAAGGAGGGGGCAGTGCAACGAGATCAGCGGCCAGCAGCCAAGAAAAGATCGCCCTGTATGCAAATCCTCCAGAACATGTGTGCAGCTGTCAACAGACATCTCGAATGTGTCAGATTGTTCTAGATTTGGTTATGGAACATTCGAGATGGGTGTTTTCTGTATATATACAGCATCGAGCAGTGACAGTCAGTCAGTCAGTGATCAGACGTTTAATTGTGAAGAACTTGAAATCGTTGATATAAATTAGTGAATAAGTTGTTGTTGTTACAGTGGAAATAAATTAGTGTTCAAGAACGTTACAATATAATAATTTAATTCGCGAGCCTAAATAACTTGTGAACTATGGAGCGCGTTAAGTGATCCGTAGAGTAATTGTTGGTGTTGAAAAGGGAGTCATCGATTGAAGTTTTGACTTTGGAGACACGTCGCAATGCCACGGAAGAGACAGAGATCTCGGTAATCTTCTCCTTGTCGGGGAAGGTTTCACCAGGAAGGAAGCGACCTCAAGAAGTCTTCTGGATGACGTAGGCGTTCCTACAGACGGCAAACTGAGCGAAATCAGAGCTGGGACTCCGGGTCTCCGAGGGTTGAAGATGAATCTCTGGCATGTCATCGGAGTCACCGACGACGCCGCTGCTCATTTAGAAGCCAGGTCAGGTCATCCGTGTTGCGAATAAGAGACGCTATTTGCGATGGTATTGCACGCCTGGTCGAAAACTTAGGGGTAAGATCAAATCAGGATCAAAGAGTGAGTACAATTTCAACAACTATCATCTAGGAATTCAATCCGCTGTATCAAAATATCATTGGATGGTTAGCAGCAGTGGATTCATTTGCGCTAATCATTATTATTGTCAACTTGTTATTTAGCTTTGTCGAAGCTCAAAGGCCCTGCTGAGGTTTGGTACAGGGGTTTGCCCACTCGGGTATTTGAGGGGTAAGAATGGAAACAACTTTTAACTGATAAATTTAGACTGACGCGTGACTTGCATTCCTATTTAAAGAAGATGATGGATTGTGTTGCGAAACATAAGCAAGGTTTATACGAGTATTTTTTTAAAAAATTGGCTCTGATTCAAAAAGTAAGCTTTTCCATATCTAAAAGCGATCAGGTAAATTTAATCTTGGGAGAAATCGACGATGGCCAGGTTAAATTTGCGATAGAAATAGCAGACATCAAAGAAACGGTCGAATTGGCTCATCATTTAAAAGTTTTAGACTAGTGACCCGAGGGCGATTAGCTCTATCCAAAGTGTTACCAGGGACATCAGGTTACGGAGAAAAAGCAATCTATCCTAGAAAACGACCAGAAAAGTCAGAACAGAATTTTATCAATGTATTACACTGTTATCGATATCTCAAAGTAGGACATTTGAAACGCGATTGCAAGCCGCAGTTCATGCCCCGATCGAAATATACCGCAATTGAATACAACTTAAACTACACGGGCAACTTGACGAAAGAAATGTTCTTCAAAAATATTTGTATCAGTGGTAAAATAATGAAGTGCTTTGTCGACCTTGGCAGTGAGTGCTCACTTATAGCTAGAGCAGTTGGTAATGATTTCCTCTCAGAATCCCAGCCATGTGTCGGAAAATATTGCTCTGACAACACTTGGCGGAGCAGTAATTAAGCCCGAATTTATTGTAAAACCTGTTATTGCAATCGCAAAAGCTGAAGATTATTGGGTTGACGACTGCAGTCAATTACGAATAGCGGATTGTCATTGAGTTCCTTTATATTAGGGATTTTTTCGGGAAGTGCCTTGTTGTAGAATGTCCTTTGGAAGTTCTCAAATGCGTAATAACCTGCCGTATTGAGCTTTTTCTCGAAATCCCGTTCCACCTTTCGTATTGAAATACTTGTTTGTTTAACTTCAATCGAATCGAGTTTATGTTGGCATGAATGAATTTAGTGACGTCTTTGGATTGATTTTCTACAGCTGTTGAGTCTTGAAACCCGACGATAACAAATAGAGGCCTCTCCGATTTGCGGTTTGTTCGGATTGCCCACACGTCTGATGATGTTGAACGCACTGATGGTAGTTCATATAGATCCCAAGAACGGAACGCCCTCTCAATTCTTAGCGCACACTGTTTTTATTTAATCACTGCAAAAGTTTTACCTTGTAACGATCTTCTTGCATCCCATATAGCTGCGTCTTCAAGCCCCAACCCGTGCATAAAAGTGTGTGCACAGCACTTTTACCATATGACACCAGTGTCTTCATCGTTGAAGTTATTCCAGGATTCCGTACAACAACGACCCCCATTTGCCTTATTCGATAGATAGCAGGGCTTTTTACCATCACTGGGAATAAATGTTCCTTCAATGAAAATATAACTGTCGGCAATATTCAGCATCAGATCCTGGAAGTTTATTGGTTTGTGAACAATATCAAAGTTCATACGGTTTGTATGTGTAAACTAGACGAATAATCCATGATGGGCTCTTCCAAAACATCCAGCTTCTCACTGGATAGCTGTAGAACCATGTTGCTTGACAATTTCTCAAGTATCTAGAAACTTCCGGTTCTGCAGAGAAAGTTTCGAAGGTGTGTCTTTGGTGACAGTCGAGCGGCGAATATTACCAGTGCTGTGGTTTATTTGCATTATATTGTTCCTGCTAGGGACTTTCTGAATATTGTTCAATTGATGTATACTTATGTTGTACTGAAAACCCATCTTGCTGATTTGCAAAGCGTGCTTAAGCTAAGCGTCGCAATTCCAATTAAATGATAATCTTTTCATCACGGAAGTTGATAAAATTTCCCTCGTCATCCAAAATTTTCAGTGTGATGTTGACGATATACTGACGTTCATTTTGATTCACGTTCATCTATATTGTGTTCTGTGGCTCCTTTGTGAATTTGAATTCTGGCGTCTATGTCAAACTCGAATAGTGTACATTGCATGACCGTCATGGTAGGCACCAGATATCAATCCACAATCGATTCTTATTATTATGACTGTCGTTATATTTACTGGTAAAGTTGACATTGAGTATTTTCTGCTTTCGAAAAGCTTCGACTCAAATCCAATAAAAGTTGTAAGTGAATTTGAATGGGAAAGTCCACATCATACATTGAATATAGTTCACACTTCAAAGTATTGTTGTTGGCCTTGAGGGAAAATAATTCATTAGCTGTGATGTTCTGTGTATCTGCAACAACAGGCTTTAATATATAATTATTTAGTTCGTCGATTTCATAGGTGCCTGGATAAATGTATAACTTTCACTACTATCGGTAGGGTGTATTAAACCAATTTGATTATTTTCTTCATCAATTTTCAGTTGTATATTGAGTTGTAGGATTAGAAACCTATAAGCTCCAAACCATATTGCGCATCGTTATCCAGCTCAATTGGTGGATAGAAACTAGCAATCAGTACACTGTAATAACCTGTCCAGGTAAATGTATAGGACATGACAGAGATGATTTAACAAAATAAAAAACATCGATTTATATATATCCAAAGAGTATATTTATTGGTTATGTTATAACACTTGTTTGATTCAATATTGTCTTATAAATTACAATAACAAAGAAATATTTTTCTTGGTGGCAGTCCGTCTCCTTCATCACGGTTCTGGTTTGTTTCATAATGCTCCCAACAAAATTGAAATCGTTTTATGTCAAGGTCATCCTTTAAATGTTTTGGTAGTTTGTACCACATTTGCGCTATTTCATTTGGTGTACATGCAACGAGTATTTCTTTAGGGAGATGAGCAAGTTCTTCCTGTGCCATAATCAGCAAACTTCTTTCCCTTGAAAATGCTTTAAGGGAATTACTCATTGTCTTAATTTCTTCACGATCCATTCCTCTCAAGGTTTTGCGATTCTTCTAATCCTAATCACAAATCTCCTCACCAGAAAGTATTGAACCGTTGCTTTCGATTCTGATTATATAGGATTTTAGTTTTTCCAGATCTGGTGGACAAGTACAGCACCAGCTTATTGGTTGGTAGTAGGTTACCGAAACTGTCATAGTACCATATCAGCAATCCACGTTTTATATACGAAACCCAATGTGACCCATTCCCACTCTTGCTGTCCAAATTAATAATAGCTGACTCATTCCACATCGGACCTTGCTTTGGCATATAATCGCATATGAAGATTCCTCTAAAATATGGTATTTTCAGCTTCTTGGTATAATATTCAAGGTCAATATCTGTAAAGGGTCATTGAGGTTAGTATTTTAAAAGTTTTTTGAATTGCTAGTTCTGACAAATAAACCTAGGCCTTTTCGATACGGTTTCAAATATAAACCATTTCCAACTTTCTTATACCAGAATTAGATTTATTCTGAATCTGTCCACGAGTTGCATTAGTGATAGCAGTTTGTGGCTCTGGATATATTTTCAATACCTCCAGCCAAGGTTGCCTAATGCTGAGAGACCAGCAAAAATTGGTATTAAAGAAAGAGGACGTCCAACCTTAGCATTAGGTTTAACGCGCGAAAGATGAATTGACGTTGTCCACCAATCGATTTGATATGCTTTCGAGCAACTAGTAATACAGCGGAAATCGCTTTTCTTGGTATACTTTTATCTTGCTCAAGTTTCGAGAATCTTTTCATATGCTTGCGCACTTTATTCACTGTTCCTGAACCAAAATGTACTTTTTTTGATTTTATGCGCACACATTTTCTTCTGCTGCGTCCATGTCGTGATGCAGGACCCATTCCTGTACGGCGTTTGACCTCCATTATATTGGAAACTAACCAAGTAGCTGCTTTTTCTCCGAGTATTGCGTCAGCAGAATTTGACTTTTTTCCAAGCTTCTTATTCAAGTTGGTAGTCGGCTGCGTGTCTTGTAGCCAAATCGGATTTTCGGTATGCATGGTTGTGTTGTAAACACGCAGCGTCTAATTTAATTTATTCCTTTTTGACCAACGACTAACCTATTTTCCAATCGTGTGCTTGGCCCTCAAAACTGATACGAAGGTAGGTGTCATTCGAACGGTAATTTATCTATTAAATTGTTGCAAAATCAGCAACCAGATTTCGAAATATGCACCTACTCCGATGAAGTATTGGTGTTTAAATAAAAAAAATATATGAGCAACTGCGGCTTATATAGTGCTGGGTCGTTGAATGATGACGGTAACAAAACAAAAGCAAGACCTGACCATTAGCAATATAGATACAAAGGTGATCAATATAGGAAATCAGGCTTCTCATCGTCGACATGGACCTCTACTACCATCAACAATCCGCTCTATTATAGTTGGACCAACAAACTGTGGTAAAACTGTTTTAATATCCTTGCTGCTACATCCGAATGGTGTTTTCTTTGAAAATATCTACATATTTTCGAAATCTCCAAGCCAACCCAAATATGGATTCATAGAAAGGGTTGAAAATTCCATTGATGTTTTAGGATATCATGCATTTACAAATGATTCTGAAGTTTCACCACCGTCTGAAGCCAAATTCTCGAATTCAATTTTCATTTTCTGTAACGTGATATGTGAGAACTGAAATGTTCTACGAGAATACTTTAGCATGGGTCGACACAAAGGGGTGGACTACTTTTATTGTGTGCAAAGCTACAGTTGGGTACCCAAACAGGTAATCAGAGACAACACGAACTTGATTGTTCTATTCAAGCTGTAAACAAAAATTTTTCTGATCATGTAGCACCTGATATGACATTTAAGCAATTTCAAGATATGTGTGCGATGTGCTGGAGTGACAAATATGGATTTTTAGTGAGTAAATTCGGCCAATCAATACGTATCCACGGCAAATCCAAGTGTAAAATTGGAAACCGTGGGTGACCTGATTGAAAATCATATATAATTTGAGAGCGGACGATCCAAAGTATGGAAGTGCTTATAATATGAGAATCGATCCTCAATCCAACAAGTTGTTACTGGATAGACATGAAGTTGACTTTGATAATGATGGAAAACATTTAATGTTGGGTCTTGGCAAAAATAAATTGAAATTAAAAACATCTCCTGAATTACTCAATATAATATTTGTGAGAAAGTTGCCTGACGCTAGTATTTTAGACACGAAGCATAAAAAACATTCAAGGACATACTGAATCAATGTACTTCGCAAAGGGTGTTGTTCGAAGAATGGTTAAAATGATGATGGTACTGAGCATTTCGCAAAATTATTGAGTATTGTACAAACTACCTCTCCGAGACGCTTGAGATCGAGAGTTAGCGAAGGGTATATGCAAACTCCAAAATATAACATATTTAATACCAAGAAACATGAGTACGTGTACTGAAACAATATAAATGATTTATTTGATCATTTGAAGTTACTCTATAGCTCGAAATTAACAGGACACACTAACCATAATAATGAAATGTTATCTATAATAGAAGAATTGCGTGAAGAGGGGGTCATTCGTTAATCTAAGTATGTTTTGATAAAGTACACTACTTGTGCCTCATACCTTCCACGATGCACAATACAATCGACGTCGCAGTTCTAGACACAAAGTTGTACGTGGTATCCCTGGTATTGGCTTCAAACTAACTGCCACTGGTGATTATGATATTGAAGCTGAACAATTGAAGAATGTTGATACACCTGCAGATGAATATGATTCTGTTAACATGAGATATATGCATGAAAGTATTGACAAGAGCGTGGAAGTTCTAAAAAATGTAGTGCAGTTGGCGGTATCCAACGTGTTGAGTGATCCAACAAAATATTTTGATAACAAAATGGCGGAATCTAGGATTCTGAATAATAAGAAGCAATTGGTGGTGTACAGTGACCTTGACAAAAAGGTTGACGATTTGAAATCTATAACAGCATCTGCTTAGCAACAGCTAGATGTAGTGTATGAGTTTTGTCTTTCGATGGAAAAGGTGGTCCAGTTTTGCCTTTGTGGTTGGAAGAGCATTTCAAGCCATTCCAAGTTATAGATGAGTGAATTGTCTTTTTAAATGAACAGCAAAACGTGGTATAGCCGAAGAGCTACATATGGCGACGAAAAATCATCATAAGGGGCTTCGCCGATTTATGGAAAGCTGATTTGGCGTAGATGCAATCCTTTTATGAATGCAATGATGGGCATACATACATATTGGTAGTCATTGATTGCTAAGTTAAGTTAATATGGTGTAGACCAATTAAGAAAAAAGATATGGTGACCGTAAGTATTGCAATGGGTGATATTTTGGAGGAGGCTGGGCATCATCCAAGAAACCTACAAACAGATAATGGATCATTTATTTATTTATTTATTTATTTATTTATTTATTTACAAACGTGGTCGCCTAACAGACCTACATCAACTGCAGATCCAATGACAAGGCAACTCAAAATGACAAAAAATGTATACAATATAAAGCTACAAGCTAATTCTCATAACCTAAGAAAAAAATATATTAACAGATTAATTTTGACCTACAGCTGTATTGAATTAATAAAATGATATAGAGAAAAGAGAAAAAATGAAAAAGGGAATAACTAGGAGCTCCAATGCCACAATCAGGGTAAATTACCCCTATCCATAAAAATTTCTGAGTATTTTCAATAAATTTCTTTTGAATACGGTCAAGTTCGAGGAAAAGATATCAATATCAGAGCGACAGATGATATTGTAAGCATTCATACACCTGATTAAAGGCGAGTTAGCATAATAGTTGGTAGAATAAATAGGAACGTAAAATAGCAGCCTTGATCTAGTATATGGACGACTACAATTGAGCAGAAACTGGGAAATACAGTACTCAGAGTCAACTAAGTTATTGAAGACCTTATATACAAATAGTATGTCACTAAATTCTCTTCTAATGTGTAACTCATTTAGCTTATAAAAAGATAAGTTACTGTCATAGCTGTAATTGTAACGTGATCTAAAGAAGCGATAGTTTAATGTCTTAACTAGCTTGCGTTGTACAGATTCAATTTTATTCACATATTTATCATAATATGGATTCCAAATCGTACTGCAATAATCTAATATTGATCTCACCAGTGTCGCGTATAATCTAATGACTGACCTGTGTTGTTTGAAATCTTTAGTGTTTCTTAAAACAAATCCCAGTGACTTCAACGCCTTTCTTGTGATATGCTCTATGTGTGATTCAAATGTCAATTGACTATCTAGAATGACGCCCAAATCTTTCACTTGTTGACATACAGGAATGATACAATTATTAATGTGCAGCTGCTTAAATGGAGGCTCCTTTATATGGGAAAAAAGAATCTGGTGACATTTTGTTACATTTATTGTCAGCTTATTCACAATGCAGTAATCATAAAATTTATTCAAATCCTGTTGAAAGCTGATGTAATCATTTATATGAGAAATTCTACAATATGGTTTTAAATCGTCAGCATACAGAAGAAAATTAGAACGTGAAACACAGCTTCCAACATCAGATATGAAGATACTGAACAATAGAGGACCTAAATGTGAGCCCTGAGGAACACCACATGTTACTATTGTTGTTACAGATTTTATACCGTTTAAGGCAACAAATTGTTTTCTATCTGAAACACACGACTTAAGAAGCTTCAACAGCTTGCTTTGCACACCAAACAACTCCAGCTTTGCGATTAAAGTGGGGTAATGCACTCTATCGAAAGCCTTTGAGAAATCAGTGTACACTGCACACACGGAGGTACAATCCTCCATTGAAGCTAAGATATATTGCACAAAAGGAAACAAGTTACTCACAACTGATCGATTCTTATAAAAACCATGCTGGTGTATTGTGATATAATTTTTCGTTTGAAAGAATAGTTCCTGTGTCACAATTGATTCGAATAGTTTACCTAACTGATCCAGAAGGGAAATAGCCCTATAGTTGACAACATTAGCCTTATCACCCGATTTGAATACAGGTATAACCTGAGCAACCTTCCAAATGTCAGGATGTTGACCGCTAACTAATATTTCGTTATATAATATAAACAAGGGTTCTATGAGACACTGTTTACATTATTTAATAAAAATTGCAGGAATTCCATCTGGACGTGACCCTTTTTTAATATTAAGTTTGTCAATAGCATCACTGATTTGTATTCGGGAGATGTAGCTAATATCAAATGAAGGCGCTTCTAAGGCGGTAGAGGAAATTAATGAGGGCGACTGGTCGGAAATAAAAACACTACCAAAGCAGTCTGAAAAAGCATTACATACTTCTTGAGTTCCAGAGCATGTAGTATTGTTGTAATTCATTTGAGATGGAATAGTTTTATGTTGTTTTTTATCACACACGTATGACCAAAAAGTGGTGGGATCATCATTGATCTTTCCTTCAATATTACTTATATAGTGTTTGTAATCCAGTTCCATCATGACTTTAACCTTTTTTCTGAAATAGGAAAACTGAATATAGTCATTCATGTTATTACTTCTCTTCCATTTCTTATGCCACTTACTCTTAATTTTTAATAGCCGACACGTATCGCGGGAAAACCATTTGGGCGTATTTCCTTTTTTACATTTTTTTATCGGCACATGTAAGTTTATTAACTCATATAATACAGTATATAGTTTATCAACATGTTGATTGACACCCTCTGTAGAACTGAATATATTCTGCCACTGAAAATTGCTCAGGATAGTATTAATAGCATCATAGTTGGCATTATGAAATAGTTTTTTAATGAACGTTTCGCGTGGAATTAGGTCCTCTATAGTAACGTTGATGTCTACCTCTATGGCTCTATGATGCAGATCCTCAGTTACAAATGTCACTGAGGAAGGTATAACCTTAATTCCTGTATGATTATACAATACTAGATCTAAAACCTTTCCGTTGCAGTTCTGAACATCACAATATTGGTTAAGGTTAGTTAAAGATATATACTGTAAGATATTTTCACACTGAGGTTCTGAGCTACTAGTTGCTACCAAAACATTTACATCAGGTGATGCTCTTTTCCATGACAAATTTGGAATGTTAAAGTCTCTAACTATTACAAAAAGATGACCCGGGTTGGCGTTAATAATATTCTCAACTTTGTCGAGATATAAACTTGAAGTATTAGAACTAACACCTGGGGGAACGTACACACAACATAGGGATACCTTTCTAGTTCCGTTGATTATAAGCAACGCCCAACGTCCTCTATCACTCCAACACTGTTCCATTGAGACAGGCTCTGAGAACTAATGGAATTACTAACACCAATTAAAACACCTCCACCATCTTTTTTGTTAGCAGCAATCAAATCTCGATCTCTCCTATACACCAAGTACGATGAAGGAAACAGTTCAGCACTATCGATATTTTTGTTTAACCAGGATTCCGTAACGCAAATAATTTGAAAATTATTAGAGGACACTGCTTTGTAAAAAGTATCCAACTTAGTCCGCAGACCACGTGTATTTTGATAATATAAGCTTAGTTTATCGACAACTGATCAAGTCACATATATGTAGGAAGATATGGAAGGACAACCAATAAGCCGCTACTTTTGTGGTGCTGAGCTAAGAGAAACCAAATTTACAAACAAGTATTTGATTGAGAAGGTGATCAAAAGAAAGGGGAACAAACTTCTGGTTAAGTGACTGGGACTTCCAGGAGATAAAAATTCGTATATTGATATAAAACACGTATTATGATCACTTTATCTGATAGTGGCACCCATTATCGATCACAAATTATTCACTGTAACCGTTATTTATACCTTTACTTGGTTAACGCAAATGTACGTTTTATGAGAGTTGTGGAAATAAAAAACATATATATTTTAAAACATGCAGTTTTATTTCGATATCTGATATATATATATATATATATATATATATATATATATATAGGACAATTCTAATTACCGGCTTATCCTCCAATTTCGGTGACTAGAGAAACGTTTGTTATAATTTATGTTGATTGCATTCGGTTCGGATTGGGTATATTTATGTTTGCTGAAAAAAATGAATTATAAGGTGAAATCGCATGTCTCTTGATGTTTTAGCTAAATAAATGAATAATATCACTCCTGGGGTATGGTTAAGATTTAATTCAGAAGCGTGTTTAGTATACATTTACTGAGTTTTAAAATATCTACAGCAAAATTTTGAATATTGCAAAGATCTACCTCTAGACTGTGTCCCACGCTCTGATAGCCTCCGGCGACACCGCACGATGTGATTTGCCATCGACGATGGCTTCACTAGATGGTTATTATCCAGTGTACAACGTTCCAATCCGCATTTCCTCGTTAGTCCCGCCACGGATGAAGCGTCAATGGTGGAAGTCCTATTCTGTACATGTATATGTTCAACTTGACTGAAATGTCTTTCCATCGGAGCTGGAAATAGGAAAAGTGAAAAAAAATCGTGAACTATTACATCAGGTATAGGACATGCTTCATAAAAATCAAAGCTTATCGCTACGTAAAAAAAGACAAAAAATATGGTTTATTCTATTTAAGAAAAAAATAGATATGGTTCTTTAAAATTTCTGATAATTTCTACAGTATTGCGAACACCTTGTAGAATGTTATCAGATTTTTATGGGACCACGAAGTAGGTGTAAGTATGCAATGAAATGTGTTCGATTTTGTTGACACGTTTAAATGACGATTTATTGAAAATAGCATTAATCTCAAAAACGACCTTTAGTATAGGTAGTGTTCAATAAAAGGTATTAAGAATTTTAAGGTCAACTAGAAATACAATATGATCTATACGTATTGATTGTATGAATGAATCCGATACTTATACATATAGCAAAGTTTGTAAAATGCAAGGAATTCAGAATCAAATTTGTCTTGGTGAAAGCACACCATGGAATCTAGTCGAATGAGAAAGTGGCTGACTTAGCGAAAAAGAGTATCACATCAGACACTAAATTGGCCGTTCCTTTATCGAAGAAAGAATCTTTATTCCACTCACTATTATACAAAAATGGTCATCTGAGTGGAAAAAGTATTTTCTTATCCACCAGGCGAAATATCTCTTCATACACCCCGATATACCTCGTTCGTGGCCTGTGTAGCCACTCGCTTCACACCCAGAAGCTGACTGCATACAAAGGTCGTCTTCATACCTAAACCGGGCAGGGGTAGCTATACAAGCCCGAGGGATTTCAGACCAATTACTCTTTCATCATTCCTTCTCAAAACTTTGGAAAGGATGATTGATACATATTTGCGGGATGAGCCCCTTGAAAGGTGCATCATCCATGCGTGTCAGTTTGCTTATCAAGCAGGAAAATCGGCTGAGCTGGCTCTCCACCAGCTGGTTTGCAGGCTCAAGAAGACGCTGGACCAGCGGGAAGTGGCTCTAGTGGCCTTCCTAGATATGGAGGGTGCATCAACTCGATCAAGCAGTCCTTAGAAAGACATGGGATTAACCCACTCTTGACGGAATGGATCTTAGCCACCTTAGAGGGTCGAGTGGCTTCCGCTATAATTAATGATGTTAGTCATAGAGTCGCGGTAGCGCGAGGCTGTCCACAGGGCGGAGTGCTGTCACCTCTACTGTGGTGCCTGGTAGTAAATGAACTTCTCGTTAGGCTCAGTAACTTAGGGGTGTATGTACATGCCTATGCCGACAATGTCAGCATAGTGGTCAGAGATAGATTATTAAAACAGTCTCTGAGGTAATGCAAGGCGCGTGCAATGCAGTTGTGGTGTAATGAGGTCGATCTATCAGTGAACGCTAACAAGACCGAGCCTGATATGTTCACCAGGAGGAGGAACCTCGAAGGATTCGTCAAGCCAACTTTCTTTGGGACACCACTTGTACTATCCCAATCAGTAAAATACCTAGGTGTAATCCTGGATCACAAACTGAATTGGAGACAGCATGTAAAATACAAGGTCAGCAAAGCTCGCAACTCCCTATGGGCTTGCAGAAGGGTCCTTGGCGCGAGATGAGGACTAAGACCTTCCTTATTGTATGGCTCCTTAGTATGGTGGCTCAGCGTAAGGACAGAGGCAATCAAAGTCGGCTGGCTTGCGTTAGTACAACGAGCGCAGTGCGGACGACCCCATTGGGTGCTCTCGAAGCACTACTGAATCTCCCTCCACTAGATGTTGTGATCAGGGGAGAGGCCAGGGTAACTGCATTCCGGCTATGGAGCCAAGGCAGTTGGGTTTTTATCAATTCGGGTAAAGGGCACTGTGCGATCCTTTTAGAGTTACAAAAGGAGACACCCATATTGCAAACAAGGAGTGACATAATTATCTTACATACATAATACATACATAAGTATCTTTTTGATTGCAAATTCATGGTGAAGTATCCAACAAGAGAGGAATGGGTCACAGAAGGCCGCCAGCTCTTCGAGAGAGGTGGGCAATTCTGGTACACAGATGGCTCACTGACCGAGGAGGCGGGCTCTGGCTCCGGGGTCTTCGGACTCATTACAAGACTCTCATTCCCCCTTGGGGGATACACCACTGTCTTCCAGGCTGAGATCTTTGCAATTTTAGCGTGTGCAATTCGCATTCAGGAAAAGCAGGGGCCTAGGGACGAATCACTATTTGCTCCGATATTCAGGCAGCAATGAAGGCAGTAAGTGCCTGCAGCATAGTATCACGGCTGGTCATAGAGTGTAGGAAAGCTCTTGACGAGATCGCAGAGATATACAGGGTCTCACTAATCTGGGTCCCTGGACATTCTGAGGTTCGAGGCAACATTATGGCGGACGCTTTGGCGAAGGCAGGATCAAAAGGAAATCTTTTGGGTCCGGAAACGGCTGTAGGGTTAGCCGCAATTAGAAAAGCTACGGACTAGTGGATTCAAATTCAACACTCTTTGAGGTCCACCTGAGATCCTATTCCGATAGCATCTCAGGACATCTCCGTCAGGCACGGGAATTCATTACAGGGCCTGTAGCCAAAGAGCGGCGATTTTGCCTCTCTTGATAGGAGTCATCTTAGGCTGCTGGTGGGACTGCTCTCTGGTCATAATACCTTTAGCGGCACTTGCACCTAATGGGGATAGTTAGTGATTAGTGAAGAGGAGTCCTCGGCATACATACTATGCCGCTGTGAAGCCCTCGGGCACCACAGGCAGGCCATACTGGGGTCCATGATTTTGGAACCAGGGGATATAAGATGGGCAGGACCCAAGGCCATACTTAACTTTGCGAAAAGGGCTGGCCTTGGGAACTAGAGCTGATAGAGGCGCAAAAGGGCCCGGCGGTGGCCTATGCACCGATGGTCCACATCGGAATGCCTCTTCCATTCATTCATACCTCGTTCGTACTGGAATGACAACTTTAATATTCCATAACAGTATATTTCCAGCACGGTATCGCCTATAATCAGACATGGCACATTGCTTATTGCTGTCCGACTTATTCAATATTGAACATCATCCCATATAATCTATGTGGACAGTCTCAATGCGAACATGATATGGAACATATATTTTGCACACTGCAATCACCCTTATTTCAGCCTTGTGAGATGTGGTGTCGATGCTTCTATGAATACCTTACATGCTTTGGCTCTATTGTGACTGTTGTGAGTGCGTGAGTGTTGCGTTTGATAGTGCGAATCTATGGGGGTAGTAGCTCGTCGGATATTAACGTTTTAGATTCATTTACATATTTATTTATTCACGGGATATCCTCATTAACAGATATAAAATACAACAAAATAGTTGAGATAATCAGTAATCACAAAAGATATAACTATGTTAATACTAAGTATTGGAATTAGAACAAAACCATTAAAAAAATTACAGCTAAGATTGATTGTCATCAACAAACCTCAGTGCCAGACATCTCCTTAAATGACCCAGTGTTACGTTAAATACATCAACATCAGTATTATTTAATAATAACATATATCTGTCCAACGGATTATTGATACCATATCGAAGTCTAAGTGTAGGTAAAGACATAAGTTGCTTAAGATTAGAGTAATTATGGCTCACAATAGCTGTACTAGTTTTATAGGCGCAATGCCTCAAAAATGTATGTTGGACCCTTTCTAAAGTGTTGATATGAGTGCGGAAATATGGAGACCAAACTACAGAACAATATTCTAAGACAGCTCTCATAAGGCAACAATAGACTGACCTGATAGGCTCAACAGAGAAATTAACACGATTTCTAGTTATGAACCCAACTAATTTGGAGGCCTTAATGGATATAGCATTAATGTGCTCAATCATAGATAATTTTTCATCCAAAATAACTCCTAAATATCTAATAGAGGAAATATACACCAGTGAGCTATCATTTATGGATAATTTGTAAC
The DNA here is from genome assembly GCA_949316355.1 of Bruchidius siliquastri. NCBI lineage: Eukaryota > Metazoa > Arthropoda > Insecta > Coleoptera > Chrysomelidae > Bruchidius > Bruchidius siliquastri. Next base: position 25,581,642 of record OX438529.1, read on the forward strand.
AATTCTGTTCTTTCTACGAGAAAAGCTGATAAAACAACACTTTTTTATATTCAGATGAATATTATTCAATGAACACCAGTCAGTTACGCGATCCAGATCTGCCTGCAAAAGATTCTGATCATTAATACCATCAATAGCGCTCCAAAATTTTGAATCATCGGCAAACATTAAACATTGGCTATTTAAGAAACAGTATATAATATCGTTGACAAATATATTGAAAATAAGAGGCGATGTATGTCCACCTTGAGGGGCACCTGAGCTTACCTAAAATGAATCAGAAAGATGACCAGCAACCTTGACTCTTTGACTGCGACCCGACAACGCATTTTTGACCCACTCCACGAACTGGATATGAAAACCTACAGAAATCAATTTTCCAAGCAGAATTTGATCAAAAAGTTTAGGAATTGCAGATTGAATACAAATACTACGATAATTTTCAATATCTGATTTCCGACCATTTTTAAATATGGGCACAACATAACTCTCCTTCCACACATCAGGAAACCTGGAGGACTGCAATGAACTATTAAATAACATGAATAAAGGCGCAACCATAGTACACACACTTTTTTAAAAGGAAATTGGGAATACCATCGGGTCCAGCAGAAACTTTATTGGGAAGCAGACTTATGCTTTCATAAATTTGAGAAACAGTAGCCTCAGTGACATTTAAATTGGTAGTGTAGACATTATTTACCGGAGTATGAAGTGTATGGACAGCATTACAACTAGGAGAGTAGACAGTTTGAAAAAACTCTTTGAACAAATTTGCAATATCATGACCATTAGTTGCAGACAGATCTATGTAGAACATAGTGTTAGGTAAGCTGTAGTTAGATTGCTTATCATTATCCAAAATGATTTGGGGTTGTTCTGTAAGTCAGATGCTCTGCCCACTAGAAGAACACGACTCATGGCTGTCTCTTCCTGCTGCAGGCCAAGCTTCCGAAATATCTCCACCACTAAATTCTTGTCATGAGATACACGATCATCAAGACGGGTAGAATTGGATCCAGGAATATTGTATAACATGAGATTATTAGCTCTTTCCATCCGCTGCTGTACTTCATAATAAACAGAACCATCAACTGGAACTGCTGAAAACTGTGCCCTGTCACTTTCCAGATATGCAATTTTGTTCTTTAGGGTGTTAATTTCCTCTTGATGATTTTACGGACAAACCTGATGATTTTACGGACAAACGCAGGAACACTTTTAAAAGCATCACGACATGTACTGCCAAAATACATCATCATACGCTTCTGCAAGACCATAGCTCTACCTTCCATAGTCGTTAAACCAGAAGACTCTTCGGAAAGATGAACTTTGGTTCTACAACTATCACATGCGATGATAAGGCTGTCATCGTAACCCAACTCCAGTGAATAGGCACTACATCTATTATCACTAGGCATCATAACCTCAAAATTTAATCATCAAATATCTAATCAATCCTACGATTATATACCGATTTCACTATTATGCAGTAAAAAGTACAGTCAGCTTTAACTAAAGCAATCGATATTTATGACTAAAAAGTTTAATAAAGTGTAAAAATTGTGTTAACTTGAAGGACTGAATTGTTTTTATTGATCTCAACCAACCTCTCTAAATGAAAAGATAAAACATTGTTTTTGGCCAGACGACCATCTGCAAAAAAATTGGTTATCTTTGTGAAATTTCACTATTCTTGAAAACTGAGTAGCAGTTCATAAATGATAGAATGTCATTTACTAAAACAATGATCCCTAATAAATATTCCTCGAATTGTACATAGAGCAAGAATACTTTTGGCAGCAGCTTCATTAACACCCACTCTCTTTAATTTATTGGAAAGGACATCCAGTTTAACGTCATTGTGGGCGCCTTTGACATCTAAGAACAAGCATGCTACATATTTCTTGGTAGAGGAACTGTCGTAGATATCCATGACTAAATGTATACTAGCATCTATTGTACCACAACCTTTTCTGAAGCCATACTGTGTACTCAGTAGCAATGTATTGTACTCCAGAACCACTACACACGAGCTTTGATCATTCTTTCCAGCGTCTCAGCTAAACAAGACATCAGGCAAATAAGTCGATATGATTCCACCAGATCAGGATCTTTGTGTGGTTTTTGGATGAAACATAACTATTTCCTTCATGTTTTCTACACAATTGTGTTTCAATCATCAGTTATTAAAAATTCATAGTATGATTTTTGCGCAGTTTGGCAAAGAGCTAATCATTTCATATATAGAGCTGTCTAATCCCGGAGCTGTGTTGCTCTTTTCAGCGCAATTTCTAACTCATCAAAGGAGAGAAGTTGCAGTTATTTAATAAGTTTGTTATAGATTTATTTGATAAACATGCTCCTACACGTCGGATGAGACTTGGTAGCAATAGAAAACCATGAGTCACAGATACTTTGAGGCTATTGCAATCTATAAGGGATACATTTCTAAAAAAATATAAACGCTCCCGTGATACTAATAGTTGGGAATTGTACAAAGAATGGAGGAATTATTACAGTTCGAGAAAAAAGGGCATATTTCAACCATCAGCTTTCAAAAGGTTCCAGTCACGATAAGTGGCGCACGTTGAGGAGTCTGAATAATATAGCTAAAAGTAATAAAATAAACCTACCACAACACCTTTCCAACCCTGATGAAGTCGCCAAGTATTTCCATAGTATTTTAAGTCATAATGTAGTTCCAGATAATGATACATTAAATAGGTAGATTAGCAGCAAACATGACAGAGCTGGCGAGTTCTCATTTAGAATGACAACTATAGAAGAAGTGGAAATACTCTAATAAAAATAAAGTCGAAAGCTACTGGTGTAGATTGCATAGGAATTGATATGCTTATTTCTTGTTGTCCATCTATTATACCCGTTATTACCCACTTAATAAACGTATGTGTGGAAACTGATTCATTCCCAAAATTATGGAAAATATCCTATATAACACCAATACCTAAGACGAGCGGCCCCCTAGATTTCAAGGATTTAAGACCAATAAGTGTGCTCCCAACGCTTTCCAAAGTAGCAGAAAAAATTCTTAGTAAGCAGTTGTCAGACTATCTGAAAGAAAATAAGTTACTGCCGCCTTTCCAATCTGGCTTCCGTACTCAGCATAGCTGTGCAACTGCCTTACTCAAAGTGGTTGATGATATAATCAGAGCAATAGATAATAATCAAGTAACAGCCCTTGTATTGTTAGATTACAGTAAGGCATTTGATAGAATTAATCATCCATTACTGCTTGCAATACTAAAACATATTGGTTTTACGCAAAACTCAATATGCCTTATGCATAATTATTTGAGTGAGAGAAGTCAGATCGTTAAAATAAACCACCAGCTATTATTGCCAGTTAGGATTCCCTGTGGTGTACCGCAAGGTTCCATATTGGGACCACTGCTATTTTGTATTTACACCTCCCAGCTAACTAACTGTTTGAGATATTCTAACGCACATTTATATGCAGATGACACACAACTCTACTATTCGTTTCCACAAGAAGATAAGGCTAACGCATGCAGCTTAATTACTAGTGATTTGAATACTCTGTCCCGTATTCCTAAAGATCACTGTTTAGAGTTGAATCCTCAAAAGTGCTCCGTACTAATTTTTGGCAGACAAAAAGCTAGAAAAAAGTCATAGATAGCAATTTTCCAATTAACATTCATGGTGAACTGTTGCCAATTGTTGAATCAGCTAAAAACCTTGGGGTGATGATAGATACATCATTAAGATTATCTAGTCATGTTAGAAAAGCTATCGGCAGAGCATTTGCTAAATTAAAGGCAATCTATGCTCACAGAAAAATATTGAGTCAAGATACTAAGAAATTATTATGCGATTCACTTGTGCTCTCTAATTTCAACTACTGCGACGTACTTTACAACTCATGCATAACTAAATACGATGCCAGCAGAATTCAAAGAATTCAGAACTGCTGCCTTAGACTAATTTGTGGTGTTAAAAGAAGGCAACCAATCTCACACAAATATAAAGAAATAATGTGGCTGACAATGTCTGAGCGTAGAACATTGCACTGTTCAGTGCTGTTCCATAGAATCATAAAAGATAGGATTCCCAGCTATTTGTATGAAAAAATAACCTATCGCTCTGATATTCATAGTGTAAATGTTCGACATAGAAATCTAATATCTCTTCCTGAACACAATACTTCTATTTTTCTAAGGTCCTTTTCATATGCTGTTTGTAAACTCTATAATAATATCACTAGTGATCTGAAAGATTTGTCATTGTATGCATTTAAACACAGATGTAGAATGCTTTTAACGGATTCTACCCATTTCAAACCTTTTCATTAACACTCCTCTACTCACATTACTGTAACAGGCTTCTTTCTTGAGCTCTATATCTTACATGTGCACGTTATACTTAAGTTTTTTTTTAGTTGTAGGATAGGTTGAGTGGAAGATCAGTCTGGTCATTGCTATGGCCTTACTGAACTCCGCCTTTTGATATGTACTATTTTACATGTCGATAAAGTTTATTATTATTATTTCAGATTTTTAGCGATAACTTCCCAACAGCTGGAACGCGACTTCAAAGATTAGAAAGGATGTAAAACTATGTCAAGCCTGGGTCTTATGCAAGCCATGAGGCATGAAACGTCAGTGCTGGTAGTAAATAAGACTTAGCATAGAGTAAGTATGAGTTGACATTGTTGCTCGTAGGACAATAGGGGGATGCAGTCATTGTTTGCAATTTGTGGTGTACCGATGAAGCTAGTACCATCTAGTCAATTTACTAAATTTTGATTTGAAAATATCACAATCACGCACAAATAATCTATGCACATTTATGAAAGACCAATGATTGATCCATTATTCAAAGTAATGCTTTTCTGATCTTTATTGCTAAAAAATATGGTGCAATAATAACCTGTAAACAAGATATAAAACAATTCTTTTCACCCAAAAAATAGTTCGATGACGTATTAGGTATTCTGTTTACCGAGGGAAAAACACCACCTTATCGTTGAATTACCTCCCAAAATAATCCATTTTACCGGTAAAATTGCTATCAATTTTTGAACCTTATCAGAATACCTGTCTTACACATATCTTTTTTCGTCCACGCGCTGTCTGAGCAACACGATGCTGTTATACAATTTGACAGCTGGTCCCATTTTGAATTTGAGTATAGATAGGATATCTATAATTATCTTACCTGAAGACGATTGAAGATAAATGATCAATCGAAACGTTGTGATCTCAAAAATTGTATAGACAATGGAAGTCCGAAACAAAACTTTTGAAACATCCACGTTGTCTACAAATTTCAAAATACAGTTGGCAATCCGGTACGGACCCGGCATCAGCAACATGTTCTGAGGCTACGAGAAGACTGCTGAAAATGAAGAGAAAAGAACTACACATTGAATTTCTGCGCAGAGCGAGGGACAACGACATCGTCCCCAAGGGATTCCAGTTGAAGTCCCAAATACCAGGCGATCGTGCTTCGAAGATCCTGAAGAGAGCAAGTCTGGCCCTTATACGCGCACAAATTGGATACCACCGATGGAAGAAAAAGGAGCTGCAGAATGACATCATCGCAAGATTCGAAGAAATAAAACGAAATACACTGGAAGAAGACTACCAGCCCATACTGGCCAAAATCGATAGATGTTGCGAAGAAGCTATGAAGAAACAACGACTCCAGAATGAGAAAAAATTGAATGGTCTTGTTAAGAAACAATGTGAACGGAAACCCAATCAAGATCTACCACAGATCAACCAACGCGCCATAGTCAATATATCGTCAAAGCCGCTCACGGACATAGAGACGACACTATTGGCAAAGGGTCTAAACTTTGCTACAACACCAAAGGAAGTCCCCAAACTAGCATCATCAGCGCAGTGGAACCTACTTGCATCAAGATGGACCAAGAAAAGGCAGAAGAATTCAGATGGAAAGTGAAAACCACCTTGGAGAAGAACAAACCAATCAAGACTAACACAACGCAACAAAAACGACGTGCCCTAAAAACGCTTCAGCGCTTCAGGATACCTCAATCAAGATACTTCCAGCAGACAAAGGGAATGAAACAGTCGTCATGGATACCACAACATACGACAAAAAATTGAATGAAGTAATAGCGAAAGGAAATTACAAACGTCTACCAAACGACCCAACACAGAAGATCGAGGGACAGCTATATCGGAAGTTGAGGAAGTACAAAGAATATCTCACCGACAAGGAAAGATCGACTTTAACACCACACTTCAGCAAGCCACCAGACCTATGCGGGCTTCCGAAAATACACAAGGAAGGAATTCCGCTTCGACCCATAGCCAGCTCGAGAGGTTCTCCGACATATGATTTGTCCAAACACCTTCTGCAGATAATTCAACCGCTGGAAGGAAAGACTCCATCTTACGTCAAGGATTCCAAGCATTTTGTAGAAGTACTACGACAAAAGAACATAGGCCCAGAAGACCGGCTCGTCAGTTTTGATATTGAAAGCCTATACACCAACGTTCCCATAGCAGAGGCCTTACGCATAATCGAACGGAAACTTAGAGAAGATCTAGAACTAGGAGAAAGAACGAACCTGCCACTCGAAGGAATAATGGACTTGTTAACATTCTGTTTGAAGAGCAATTACTTCCAAGTAAAAGAAGAATTCTATGTACAGGAAGATGGACTACCAATGGGATCACCTTTGTCTCCAGTCGTGGCTAACCTGTACATGGAATGGTTCGAGTCAATGGCCATGGAAAGCGCAAAACCAAAGTTATGGCTACGATATGTTGACGACACCTTCATTATCTGGAACCATGATGACGACCAGCTGCGAAATTTCTTCGAACACCTCAACAACCTAAGACCTTCGATTAAGTTTAAAATAGAAGAAGAAGTTGACAACAGCCTTCCATTCCTAGATGTCAGGGTTAAGAAGAACAACGGCCAGATAGAAACCTATGTATACAGGAAATCAACACACACAGGGCAGTACCTACATAATTCGTCAAGTCATCCTGGAACCACGAAGAAAGGGATAATTCGAACTCTCGTTGGTAGAGCTAAGGACATCTGCAGCACACAGGCAAGCTACGAAGAAGAGATCCGCAAAATTAGGGAAGATATGGCGAACAACGGGTACCCAAGAAGAATAGTAGAAGTTTTGCAAGAAGACACTACAAACAGGAGAAGCACGCGGGATGAACAGCAACACACCCTCATAATACCGTACGTGGAAGGCATTTCTAGTGTAATAAGAAGAATCGGGAAGCAATACCATATCGAAACCAGATTCTCAAGGAACAGAACACTACGAAGCATTCTCACAAAAACTAAACCAAGGATTGAAAACCAGGACACAAAAGGCTGCATATACCAGGTTCAATGCGAATGTGGAGAAATTTACATCGGGGAGACCAAGAGACCACTGGCTGTGAGGATAAAGGAGCACCGATTTCACACTCAACGGGGTGAAACAGAGAAATCAGGGATAACAGAACACGCATGGAGATAACACCATCAAATAAACTGGGAGGACACTAAGATCATACACAAAGAAGCACATTGGTATCGCCGAAAATTCAAGGAGACAGCTTACATATGCAGCAATAGCAACGTATTCAGTAATGCCAGCGTTGAAATCAAGCCAGTATGGAACCGTATTATCAGCAGCATCAAGGCGTTACGGTTGGACAAACAAGGACAGACCTCCCGAGGAACACGTCACACACATGACTTTGCCCCATTTCTGACCTGGGATGTAATGCCAAATTTATTTGACAGCGACCACTTCCCCATAGCCATTACTGATAGCAGAGATGCTAATATACAGAATCCAACTGGACCAAAATGGAAATTGGAAAAAGCGAACTGGGAAATGTATGAACAAATTATTCAAGATCAAATGCCGCGATTAAAATACGCACAAGACATAAACGTATTAGTAAACAGCCTTGTCTATACAATAAAACAAGCAGCTATTGTGTCGATCGGTGAAACTAAGCCTTGTCAATACAAACGTGTAGTACTTTGATGGAAAAAAGATATAGCTGATGCGATGAGGAAAAGCAAACATGGCTTCAATATACTTAAAAAGCATAATACCATGGAAAACCTCATCACATTCAAAAAACTCAGAGCCAAAACAAGATACCTCTTAAAAAAGGAAAGAGGGAATCTTGGCATAAATATACTTCTACCATCACACCCACAACGCCTGCTAAGGAAATTTGTAAAGTTGAATTTTGTATGTGGGTATTAGAGAGATTTGCAGATAATGAAAAGTTTCTCAACTTAGTTATGTTTACTGACGAATGTACATTTCATAATAATGGAAACACCATAGGTGACTTGATAAATAATAACTTTTGTAAAATCAGTTTACATAATTAAGACTTCGGATTACTTGAAAACGTGAAGAGTTAGCTATAGGAACGTATAATAATATTCGATAGACAATTAAATTTTACATCTGTTGTTGACATAAAATACAGGGCATCCCATTTAAATTAAACAAGTAATTACCGTTTAAAGATAGTGATTATTTAATCATAATTTTTAGACACTCTGTATAAGTTAGTAAAAATTTCACAAGTGCGAAATAAAACTTAATCAATTGGTAGAATTGAGCATCAATTTGTTAAAAAAAAGAAATCACCAGCTGAGAAATTGAGCATGAAATAGATACTACATTTTCACAAAATTAACGATATTTCTAAAACCATAAGGCTTAGGTGCATTAAACCATGATTAAACTTACCTTAATTTTGATCGTACAAACCAAAAATGAAATAATATACAGGGTGTTCTATTTAAAAAAATACAACTTTGATACGTTTCGTGTTTTGGGGACACCCTGTATAACATGAAAATATTTTTAAAATATAGCTTTAATGGGTCCCTTTTTCTCATATATGTGATCGATTTGCCTCAAATAATGCCACACGAAGACAACCTTACCATGTACGCAGATGATAACACTTATTTGTGCAATCAGCCTACTATGGAACGTTGTATTTTGGAAATGCTGCAAGTATTAAACAATTTTGTAAATTGGTTTCCATCGAATAAGCTTTGTATCAATCCTCAAAAGTCTATTTTTTTTAATTTTGTCGCCAGAGGTACAACACAGAATAAATCCCTTTTGCTTCGAAGGAGTGGAAAATCCGTAGAGCAAGCCACAGACACAAAGTTCCCAGGACTTCATATTAATGAAAATTTGAACTGGGAGATCCATATCAATACTTTATACCATAAACTATCTTCGGCCTGTTTTGCATTATCTAGACTGAAAAACATATGCAATAAAGATGTTTTGCTTTCATTTTACTATGCTCAATTTTTTTCTAACTTAAATATGGAATAATTTTTTGGGGATCTTCACGACTTGCGATGAAAGTATTTATTTTACAAAAACGAGCATTAAGGGACATTTTGGTTATTGCTTCCAGGAAGTCCTGCAGATTGTGGTTCACTCAAAAAATGAAGACCTCACCATCCATTTATATGATAGAAGCTATACTATATGCCAAAACCAACATAGAGCATTTTACAAAAAACTGTGATTTACATGATTATGGAACAAGAAATAAAGAAGCATTTGTTGTTCCTAAATCATAACCTGAGTCTTTACGAACGGAGTCCAAATTATATGGCATTGAAATTATACAATAAATTGGATACAAAGTGAAGGATTGAAAATATTGAAATTTTAGCTAAGTTTAAAAATGAACTTGTAATTTTTTTATTGATAAAGCTTATTCCGGTGTCAGATTGAAGCAAACGTGTCTTGACTATTATAATATAAATAATGCTTTAACTACATCTGAAAAAATATTTATAAAAGATGATAAGTAGACTAGAAAAATGTTTATTATAAACTTGCTCCATTCAAATGGTTTTTCATATTTTTCATATTATCAGAATCTTCCCATTTAGAAAATAATGGATCTATGAATAAAATTCCTATTAGTATATTAATGGGTTTTATTCATCAACAGATAAAATGGATTATTTCATTATGTACATAACATTACAACTCTGCAGCTGTGAACCTGAAAAAAAATCAGTGTAAATGTCTTCATGTGAATAATTTTATAATAGATTCCAAAACATAAACTAATTTCATACAAAAAATGATTGTCCTGGCCAATAATACCCCAAGAATACTTTGTGTAGTGGAACAAAATATTCTATCCAACAAGCTTTGTACTGGATTTCCTCAAAATCTATGGGTAAAAAAGTTTATTTTCATTAAAATCTTGGTTTTAATACTCCAAAATACTTGAAGCAATTCTTGTGATGATTATTATCTTTCAGCACAGCTCTGCAAAAGCAATTTTAGACCACTCCAACAATCACAAGGGGCATCATGTCCTGAATATATTTGTGTGCCGACTTGGTGAAACTGTTCGAATGCATCAATTTATTATTGTTATATTATATAAGCACAAGTTTCACAGTGAAATTGTGTCACAAGGTTGCATTTTAATTGCAATTACACTATGATACTTGTGCCTATGTAGCACTATAAATCAGTAAGATGTTAGTAGTTCATTCAAAATTACTATATTAATTTGTATAAATGCAAATAAGTTACAATTTAGACAGTACTACCACATAAAATTGAACATACAAAAAAAAATGACAATGAAAAAACATAAATCAATAAACTCAAGATTTTAAGCCACAGGTTTTTCACTTGAGTGCTATAGATAGAAGAGGTTATAATTTATGAGTGATACTATTGATAGCTGTCAAATATGTACTGAAATGCTCAGGGTCTGTGCTGATAATTTGCAGTCAGCACAGCTTCAGGGCAAATGAAAGGATGTCAAAAAATAACAAAAAAAGCATACATTATATAAACACAGCTTCACTTTCAAATATATGCTTGGGAACTAAATTAAAAAACAGATTTACTCCCAATCATAAGAGAAACAATCATTTAAGTAATCCTATCTCTAGATATACCTGAAAAATCTAGCTGAGCCATTACATTTCTATAGATTAATGCTGGATACAGGAAATACATTTAATTTATCTATCTAATAATCATAGCCATTTCCTTTACAGGCAGCAAGTCAGCTTTGTAGTTTTCCTGTATGGGTAATTTCACAGAAAAATGAAATTATGGACCTTATAAATTACTTATAACAAAATTATGTTTTTCATTTATTATTATTTTTCATGATTTAACCACAAGATTTAACATAAAAATATTTATTGTAGATTAATTAAAAGTAGGCACTAACCCTGTTATACACACCTTATAACTGAATACAACTATCATTCCTGACTTCTGGTACAATACACAACTTATCCTGCCCAGGTAATGGATGGAACCACATCTGCCTTTAGGTTGGAACCTACACTTCCTTTTCTGTCTGGAATTCTAGCCTGTGTAGGGAAGTGTTGATCACACAATTGATAAGCATTTCTGATTTGCTTGAAATTTCTTTGACGGAGTCCCAGATTTTACAAGCCATAGCCACAACTGATAAAGATGGAACACTTGTTACACAATATATTAGCAGTCTTATTAATATTTTCAGAACATCTGTTATAAACATCCATCATATAGATTACAGTTATTTGACATTAAAACATAGAAGATGAACAGCAAACAGATATTCTGAAGTATTCTGAATAAATGAGAGAAAAACTTTATTATAAATACTTAGCAGATATTTATAAATAATAAAAAAAAGACTTACCTCTAGATCATTTGCCATCCCTTGCCATCGAAGTACACGACAGTAGTACATTTTTGCTCAAATAAGTTTGGAAAACTGAATAAAGTGGAAAAATCGCTCAGGTAAATCTCATTTTAGCACGCACAAACCATAACACAAGTAGACATAAACAAAACAGGAAACCCTAAGGTAGGTATCTAGTTTGTGGTTTGAAACTAAAAAAATTATGATTTGAAAATATCTTTTTTTAAATTAATGCTATTAGATAATAAATATTCTGCTATCTTAAGTCAAAAATTGTTTTTTCATCATTCCAGTATAATATTAAAGTAGACCACAAGTAGTTGTATGACAATATAAACATCACCCTAGTATAATAATAATATAAAATGAAACATTAAACTTAACAAGTTGTTCACAATATCCCAATGTTTTCTTATAACTTTTCGAAGCTTTGTCATAAAAATGAGAAAAAAAATGAATATTGTAGATTGTGGCAAGCACAGCACATATTTGGGGTTAAGTTAGGGTAGCAAATACTATCTGTCGGATAACTTGTGAACTAGTGTTTAGATTATTTTAGAAAACTGTATATTATATTACCTTTAACATAGTATGATTTTGTGTCAGAAATTCAGATATCGCTACCGTACCTTCTGGCTGTTCTATTATCATACCAAGGTTGCCAGACGAACGATAATTTCGCTTCTTATGCAATAAACGACAATGACCAGCTATCGCGCCTATAATCAGACATCGCCTAACGTTTTTTTATCTTTCCATTTTTTGGAGCAAGCCATCAGTTAATAAAGATTATTCACTCTGCATTGAATATCTTAAGTTTGCCAAACTGTAATGCCGAGCGAGTGTTTACAAAACTAAGTTCAATAAACACAAAGGAGGAGATACAACTAATTCGAATCCTTCTAAAGACTTAACAAAGTGTTCGGACCTTTGACTTCGTAAGTTGAAAATAGGCAGCGCTATAGTGCGCGACGTTTGGAGAGGCGAGTGTGGATGTAGCAACATTTGTGATGATCTAGATGCGGATTGGGATTTATTAATTTTTGTTTTTATGTAGCTACATGAAATATATGTTCAAGATACTTTGATTTCAATTGAATGATCTGTTCAAAAAGTTGTGATTTATTTGTTTTTATGTATATTTTTTGATTCACCTTGATTATTTTAATACGATAAATACATGCGGTATTTTAATATGAAGAAATTATCTTTTATTGAACGTTGTTCTATTTGGACTATATTGTAATGACTGTGAACTTTGATTACATAAAGAGGAGGTTTCGCAACTGCAATTTCGAAACCCTCTCAAATTGTTTCATTGTGATATTGATATAAAAAGCATGGGATAAGTATAACCATAATTGTACATCATACCGCTCTACCCTCTGGCCAAAAATAGGACCATTTGGTGCATACAGAATTGGGCCTATTTGAGTGAAATTACCCACCTCTGGTATATATAGAATTGTGAATGAAGTAGTGTCACCTTTTCACTGTTTGCTTTTGAGAAACTATCCTCCCATTTCTCTCGCACCAGCGTAGGATAATTTTCATCCAAAAACGATAATTTTACCAGCATTTATTTGTATGGCAATTTTCTCCAGACGATTTGGCAATTCTGTAAGTTACTACTAATATCCACTTGTTTGACAAAAATCTTGTAGTAGGATAACAGAAACAGAAAGAGCATCTGGAGGTAATCCATGACAGATACAGGAAGAAATGAATGGTATTATGCAATACGGAACCAACCCTGGCTTACATGAAAATGAGATATGGAACCTTGAAAATATGCGTGGTTCCTTTGTTACTGCAGTGTTCCCAGAAATGATAGCATTCACTTCTTTGCGTTGGTACATTGGTACACATCAGTTTAAAAAATTCCGATAATTATGTTGATTTTGTGGCTTGTTTATTTCTTGAGCAACAGAGTTATGAAATAACCTGCAGAATAATAATGGATAAAAGCTTGAGTAACCCCTTTAATAAAAAACATGTAGTAACTATACATAACAGCCATGACAACGTTATATTAGCAAAATAGAACACAAGATATGAGTATAAGTTTCAATTGTTATCTTCTATGTCACAATCTAGTCAACCGATGAACTCTTCAAAATCTTCTTGGATAAAAGTGCAAAGCATCGACTGTTATTAGATGTTCAATAGATTTCAGATCTGCCAATTCTGCTTCAGAAATTGGTTTTCCATCTGGCCAAAGGGGTACCAACTCATATCTGTTTGTAGAACCTGCCGGTCATCGCTTCGTTTTTTTTAAATATCCACCTTTCAATAAGGGGTTTTCTCATTATAACTTTCTTTCATATAATCTATCATAGGTTCCTCCTTTTCTAATCTTATTTATTTTAGCTTCAGCCATTAATTTTATTATAATTAGAATTAAACATTCAAGGAATATATTAGCTATTTTATTATATTTTACCTGTTGTATATTATATTCCTATTAGTAATATTTTCCTCTAGAACGTATGTGCCAAAGAAGTAAGTTTTTCTCATTCTATGAGTATCACGCTTATTCTTTCTGTAACTCTTCATAACGCTTATAATATATTGATCTGGTGTATTTATTCTTTCTTGATATTTTAATGCCTTTTCTATGTTGATGACGTCCGCATCATTGGGTGAAAAAGAATGTCCACTTAGTAGGAATCTCAACTTAATTACTTTCAGAGAAAAGTGCATGCTCAGGCTGTGCCTAAGCATAAGAACCAGAAAACAGAAAGGTTTCAAGAATCTATGTTGTAGTAGACAGTGCTCTATAATAACTGTACTAAGTGAAATGATTTGCTGTCAGCTATTGAAAAAAAATAATAAACTATATATGCAGGGTGAATTATATTATAATAATATTATATTAATGACGTACGGCCCTTCCACTAATAAAAAAAATGTGGTTTATGCATATGATTCCGCCCTTCGAAACTTGATGTCAGCACGCATAATTTTAATATCAAGCGAAACCTGATGACATGCATTTCACAGCTATATGTGTATGCTTTCAAACGTAGTTTGTGTTATTTAATTGTAGCGAAAAAAAAATCATTTTTATTGCATTATTTAACAACATTTGCGGAAAGTAATGTTACATTACTTGTTCTCCTACTTTGGTGGCTACTGATTAACTGAGATCCTCAGAAAACTCGTCATTATGTAACTCACTATATCTTTCATCACTCATAATAATTTTGTCTTCTGCTTGTGTTATTTCGGGTTTATTGTTATCTAGGTAGATAATATCCATCTCTTGTATAGTAATGTGCTTACAATTTTTGAATTTTCACTGTAATTCCTTACTACAAATTCATGCTCGTTTTCTGAAAGAGGGTTGTCGCTAGTGTAAGTATGAATACTAGAATGAATAATATTTTTCTCAAGGGTACATATCTCATAAAAATGGGGATTATTACTTATTTACATTGTTATAGTGATTGGTCTGTATAAGCAACATAATCAATGGCGCTAGCCACCGATAACAGAATACTTAACAGTATGCATCAGTTTCATTGATAGTACTTAGTACATATAGTCAAAAATAAAGGAAAAAATAAAAGTACGAATTAAATATGTTATGATATATTCACTACAATTCATTGAATAATAGCATTGGCTACATATCTTTTGCTTCCCAGTATTTGGATTTTATACATTTTGTGGGTTGGTTCCCTGTTGCATAACACCATTCAGTTGGGGAATCCAAACCATGTGATCCAGCATATGTTGACAGCGCCGTAAGAATATCATTTGTGGTATAATGTCTAGCAAGTTTTTTAGCGTTTTTCCGTGTTTTCTTGTATTTTCCGACTATTATCGTATTTTGTGTGAAATGGAGAGTGAATATCTAAAGAGCTTGTAGGCTGAACACCCAAATGTTGGTGCAAGGTATGCTAAAAAGGTGTAAAGTTGTTTTGTTTACATATGTTATATTGTTCATTCTTTGCAGATACCAGAATAAGATACGGTTGATCAATGGCTTAGATCCCTTTACTCTGAAATATGAAGATCTAAATCAAATAGCAGAAAGCTTTCCTCCAGTATCGAACATGGATGTACCTAGTGCTGACTCAACAGCTTGTACACTAAAGAGCAAATGAAAGCCTTCAAGAGCCTGCAAGACTATAAGTACCTTGAAAGTGGTCTTGTTAGGTATTTGGGGTGTCAAGTTGTACGTGATTTTTTCGTGGTAGTTGGAAAGGTAAGATTTTTCTCAATATTAAGTTTGAACAACTGATGAATACTGACTTTTGTGAGTGAAGCATTCTTTGAAGGCCTGTTTACAGCCATTGAATGTTTGGTGTATAGCTGAGAAAAGTGGAGCCATCTGTACTGCTCGTCCATCATGAAGTCAATCTGTGTTGAAACACCTGTTTCTGGCTCAGTACTCATTGCACTACTGCTCATCACATCCTCTTTATTACTCTACAACAGAAAAACATATGTAAGAAACATATACATGTAATACAGGACTGATTATTCATTACAATGAAACATTCATTTACATTTCAATTTTTTTTGTTTCAATTCAATTTATTCAACAACATAATATATAAATATACATACATATATAATAACAAAATATATTTGAACATCTCTGCATTTGTTATACATGCCCCTAGGTACCAATGTACCTGTAATGTGCATGTTTGCAAATAAATCCTAAAACTACCCAAATGAATAAATAAATAAAAACAATTGAGCCACACAAAAAACAAAAAAATGAATAAATAGTAATAATAACAATAATAATAATAATAATGAAAATAACAAAGACATCATTCCTTCCCATACATTACACACAAAAATTATTTTTACTACACATATACTAGATAATATAAATTAAAATAATTTCTTTTTCTCTTTTTCTTTTATATACATACACAAGTATCAGCTATCTAAAAAACAAAAAACTTAAAAAACCTTCAAAAACACAGTTTTGTTAATAGATAGATAGGCTTTAAGTGAAAAGTTAAATTTCTTCCTATTTGGGATATTTCTTATGTCAAGTGGTATCATATTAAAAAGTTTAGGGCCTAAATAAGCGACAAACCTTTGGTTTATATTTTTCTTTGATGGAGGTATGTTCAGCATTTGGTGCGGTTACATTCTGGTCTGGTATTTATGTCTTATAATATCATTTTTTATTTTCGAAGTTGAGTGTATAAAATTGCATACCTCCAATATATACAAAGATCTTATGTCAGAAAACGATGTTGAGTAGAGCAGAGAAGTTGAGTATAACTTAGGCTTATTCATGATAATTTTAACAATATAATTCTGAATTACTTGAAGTGGCTGAATGTTACTTGCATACATTCCCCCCTCCATATCAAAATACCATATCTTAGGATGGACTCAACCAGGGTCTTATAAATCATTATTAAAAGCTTTTGATTTAGTATTTCTTTTAGAATGTAAAATTTATAAATAAGATATCGCATTTTTTTAGTTATGTATTGCACATGTAAGTCCCATTTAAGATGTGAATCGATTATTACCCCCAGATATTTTATTGAAGTTGTTTGTTTTAGAATTTCTCCGTCATCATTAAAAACTATTTCCTGAAAATGTGGTTTGTTGGCTTCTGTAATTGAGAAAGGAATATACATTGATTTTTTCATATTAACTGTAAGTTTAAGCATATCAAAAATGTTCTTTATCTTTACAAAACTAAGCTTAACTTTTTCCTTAACAGCATGCCAAGACTCCCCATAAAAATAGCTACCGTGTCGTCAGCATAGGCAATAATTGTTCCATCTATTTCGACTTCAAACAAATAGTTAATATAGATATTTAAAAGTAGAGGTCCAATAACATTTCCTTGTGGAACCCCATACTGGACAACAAGCGGATCACTTAATGACTTCTTTATTCTGACACGCTGTGTACGGTCTTGCAAATAATGTTTAAAGACATCCAACACGACCCCCCTGATCCCATACCCTTCCATAATTTGAAGGAGCACTGGATGGGAGACAGTGTCAAATGCCTTAGCCAAGTCTAAAAACAAAGCAATACATTTGTTGCCCTTATCAAGGGAGTTAACAACTGTACTTGTTAACTCGTACATGGCGTCAGATGTGCTTAAACCCTGCCTAAAGCCATATTGACTTGATGATAGTATGTTATTTGAATCAAGAAATCCCATTAAACGGCTTTTAAGACATTTCTCAAATACCTTTCCAATGTTAGAAATCACACTTATTGGTCTATAGTGGTCTATAATTTCTGCCTTATGTACTGGGGTTACTACAGATTCTTTGAGTTGCTGGGGGACCCTACCAGATTTAAATATTAAATTAATAATATGTACAAGAGGTTTTTTTATATACATATGAAGACACTTAATTGCTCTACTTGAAATTTTATCTGGCCCCGACGAACAGTTATTCTTCAAACTGTTAATATAAATAACAATCTCATTTTCATTAACAGGAGTCAGATACATAGAGGACAGTATTCTCCGTTTACTAATATGTGGTGTAAGGGGATCCTGAATATTTTGTGCCATCTTTTTACCGATGTTTACAAAGAAATCATTGCAAAAATTTGCTACCTCTATATTATTTGTTATAACAGTGTCATTTGCCTTTATTTGCTTAATGGATGATTTAGTTACATTTTCATTGGTAGCCTCTGTTATCAATTTGTAAGTTTTCCTCATGTATTGCGCGCAATTTTTTATTTTGTCATGATATAAATTATGTTTAACGGTTTTGATTAATTTATTAAGTTTATTTCTGTAGTCCTTATATTCAATTAGTTTTTCGGGAGCATTATTATTTTTAAGAGCTTTTTTATTTTGTCACGTTTTTTTATCGAATTAATAATTGCGTTCGTAATCCATGGCTTTAGTTTTTTATTTGTTTTAAAGGTATTTACCTTTTTTCCGACAATTTTGATATTTTTTGTATGTTTTTTAAAAGACATTCTGTGGCATTTTCGGGGTTAAGCTCATATACCACATTATCCCAATTTACATCGGCGGCAAGAGATAATAGTTTTAGAAAATCGATTAAAATATCACCTCGACTCTCCCCTGAAGTCCCTTCATCAGTGGTGCACCCCACTGCTTGGGCAATAGGAATGTGCAGTAATAAAGGCGAATGATCACTAATATGGTCTAAGCAAGTCTGACTTTCTTCCCTATTAACCTTTTGGCATAACGCCTTAAAACCTTGCCCATTAAGTAAAGATAAATAGTTGTTAACGTTTGGGTAATTTTCCTTAAGCAAATTTATATTGATGTCACCCACAAACACATCTCTAGCCCCTGTCTTTTGTGCTTTGAAAAATATATCTAATTCTTCTAAAAACAGAGTCAAATTAGATGAAGGTGATCTATATGTAGCATAAATGTTAAATTCTATATTTTTGACCAAAGTGTTAACGATTGTCATAGTAATACCACACCGGTGCATTTTAACGCTATTAATACTAGGATTTAAATATCTTTTAAATCCCAAAGCTAAACACTAAACAAACTTATAGTTTGGTAACGGTTTAACTTAGTGCAGTAAGAACATGTCCAATATAATGTAGAACTTAATTGTTCTATATTGAAAGATTTCTACTCCTTCTGAATCTCAAAAATACCCAAGTAGGTACTACCTAGTATATTCATTGATTTTCTTTTAGTATATTGGCTTTCTACATCATAGCTATATCATCTTAACTCTTTAATAGCTTACCTTTGCCACAGTAGCTTTGAGCTTCTTCCTCCTTTCTAGCCTCTTCTGCCGTTCAGCAGTCTTCTTGCCTTTTAAAACCATATGAGCTGAATGACCCATGTTTTGAGAGGGAACCCAATCAGGGTGATCCTGATCATCAAGAGAAGCTGGTTTACCTGAAATTATGTCACATTACATGATTTTGCTGCATTTTATTCTGAGGTTTGGCATTAGAAGAATGTAATATACAAGATAGTTACCTGTTAGAAAATGTGTACTGCAGACTCTCTCATTCTTAATTTTGGTCTTTGTAAGGTCGTCCCTCTTTATAGCAGCCAGCCATAGCACCCTGCTTTTCTTGCTTAACTCATTTTTATGAGTCTAAAATGGATGATTTGTAACAGCAGGTACTCAATAGAAAGACAACTGGTCTCTGTTGGAACGGCTTCCACATCCAATAACAATACATATTACAGACATTTTGTAGGTCTGTAGAGCCTTATACACATAAACAAACCACGAACAAACTATATTCAACTGTTCAATTACCACCAATTGCACGAAAACGTCAAAAACACGGCAGATTCAGTCAATTAACTTCTGTTCTAACATATGAAAACAGTCAAATGTTTGCCCCCAAATGCTATATTGAATTTTATTTTACAGGTCGTTGGAAGCCTATCTCAAATATCATTGTACAAGTGGTTGTACTTCGAATGGTATTAGATCTCTGGTCATTCTCGTAATTTGTCGCTGTATTTTAGGCATGTTGATGCTCTTTGTTATTTTCATGACTACATGACTATCACATACAGATTGTTAATAAAGGCAATGTGCCACAACCTCTATAGTCTATAGGTTTATACCAATACTAAGTATTATTCTTAAGACGGTTTTTTTTTATAGATGATAAGGGGCCTTATTTCAAACAACCGTTTCTTGATGTATTTTGCAATACTTGAGGAAGTCCAAAAGTAACACACTATGGGAGAAAGGACGCGGATTGGGAAAACAATAGTTTGTATGTAAAGGAAATTTATCTCAATATCAAATACTGATAGCAACACATCATGCAGAACATTGTCGCAGAAGCTAAATCATCAGCAATAAAGGGATGTAATTAGAAAGTTTTTCTAAAAGATGTCATTGGCTGTAGCAAACCAAATTAGCCATCCTTGCTATAGTGTGTGTGCAACTATTTAAATGTCATTAGAAAGTATTGCTGAAGCTATTGATAATCTCATACTTTCAACAGACTCAGCTATTATAAGACTATGTAGATTAAGTACTGAAATCATAATATTCAATAAGATGTCTCTGTTCAAACCAAAATATCTGAATTGTGTTCAAGACTTTGATGGGAACCCAAATGATTTTTATCAGTTTGTAAAAATTTAATATTAAATTTCTGTCAGGACAAATTCTGGAAATTTTCAGAACACATAATATGTATTCGGTAATGAGACTATGTGTAGAAATGCATGGGCATAGACATTAAAATAAGCTTTTTTTCATTAAACTGTAGAAGATTACGTCAGTAAGCTGAATCAGAAGATGGATGACATCGACGAATTAGCGCGTTCCTAACTCTAATTATCCTGTTCCTGATCTCACATCATTCATCTTAACCTGCATCTTGCTAAAACCCATATATAAATAGTACCTAGTTCAAAGCAATACCTCTGATACTCACAGATTCTAGTTTTAAGAATATGCCTAACTGAATCAAAGGCTTTGGATAGGTCAAAGAGTAGAGAGACAACATACTTGCCAGCATCCAATTGCTGATATATATAACCCAAATAGTGACAGCATGCCATCCCAACAGACTTCTTCATCTGAAATCCATGCTGAAATAAAGTAAGAAAAAGTAAGAAACTAATAACTGTATTGATACACCATCACAACCTACTGAATGCTTCATTCAATAGATGTCATAACTTCAATTAGTTCTTTAGTATCTGTTGACATAAAGAATATTGAACTTTGAATGCAGGGTGATGCAGTGCAGCTTATTTTTCTTTGTTAAGTGGCAGTAGGAGCTTGTCCCATTAGCCAGAAACTAATATTTATCTATGAGGGTACCTTGATATGAATGATAAGAGACTAATCTAAATATATCTAGGGTAAGATAATATAATAATAATAATAATAATAATTGTTCATTTGCGTATAAAATCACAAAATAAGAAAAACAATAAATAAATGAAAAACATTATTTGACTATATCTTGACCTACCATATTCATATTCATTTATTTATTCATTTATTAGTTTTGAATTTTTAACCGCAAAAGAGACTGCTAACAACACATTGCTGATTTACATAGCGGCCTCATACTTAAACTAAAATGAAAACTAAACTAAAAATCACTCTTACAAATATGAAAGAAAGAAGAAAAACAACAGCAACAGCCACTAGGAGGGAAAAAAGTTATACATTGAGTATGGAAAATGGAAAAGCAAATTAAACAAGTCAAAAAGAAAGTCAAAGAAGTCAGTCACAACCTTGCAGTGACAACAAATATCTAGTAATGGCTAATCTGAAGGCTTTAGGTGCTAAGAATTTGATAGATGCTGGAATTGGATTGTACAAGGAATATATGTTAAACAAAAAAGATCTGCAAAACATTGTCGTTTTATGCGGAGGTGGAGAGATAATGCATTTGTACCTGAGATTTAGGTGGTGGACGTCATTTCTAAAGGATATTTTTTATATAGGTTGGGAGGACACTTATTAGTCAAAATTTTATGGTACAGTGTCAAAGCATATAGCTGACGTCTTCTTGACATAGACAACCAGTTTGCATCACGCAGTTTATGGGATATCCTCATATGCTTCCTTATACCATAAATAAATCTCAAGCATGACTTTTGTACTCGCTCGATTCGATGTTCATCACTCTTATCAATACACGGACCATATAAAGAGTCACAGTAATTGAAATGGGATAGTACTAGGCTGTTACACAGTGTGGTTTTCAAAGATTTGCTAAATAAATGTCGATGAGGGTACAGCATTTTTAGTTTCATATAAGCTTTTTGCACACATTTTGTGACTTGTTCCTTGAATCGTAATTTTGCATCAATTATAACGCCTAAATTTTTTTGTGGAGAATTTAGTTTGCAATTGCTCACCATTAATAACTAAACTTATATCTTTTTCTACCGAATCACGATCCTTTCCAAAAATGATTATAGCTGATTTTGATGAATTTATTTTTAAATGATGCTTCCTTGATATTTCATCCAGCAATTCTAAATCTTGATTGATAATATTGTTAGCAAGGGCAACATCCTTGTATGGAAATGGAAAAGTAATTGTGTATCATCAGCATATTGATAGGTCTTAACGTTTTTGATATCACTTAGTAAATTACATGAATATGTGGGAAAGAGTAAAGGGGCAAGAATAGATCCCTGCGGTACTTCCCTTTCTATATGTTTGCACACAGAACCACCTCTATCAGTTTCCACAAATTGAAATCTATTACTTAAATACGACGTGAATAATGTCACAGCCTCCACTGAACATCCCACATAGTGTAATACAGAAAGCAGTATTTCGTGATTGACAGTGTCAATATATCATCTGATATCTAGTAAAGTGGTTGTACTGCTATCGCCTGGCCTGAAACCTGACTGACGTTCACACAGAATGTTATACCTTTCTGTGTGTGACGCAAACTGTTTACTTAAGAGCTTCTCCAAAACCTTTGATAATGTCGGCAACAAACTGATGGGACGTAAATCATCATAGCTATAAACTTGAGCAGTTTTAGGTAGTGGTAGTTCACGAGCTACTTTCCATACATCCGGAAAGTAACTGCGCTCCAAACAACAATTAATTATATGGCATACGTATGGAACTATTCGAGGACAACAAAGCAAAACCATATCTATATTCATGTTATCATATCCTACTGCTTTGGATTTAATTTCCAATAAATTTTCATACACATCCTCTTCAGTCACAAAACTAAAACTAAAGAGGTTGTCAAAGTTTGTTTTTTGATTATTTTGATAATAAATCAAAATATCATCTGCGCACAATGTTGTACCTGTGAACTTCATTCATTCAAACTATCATTGATTTTTTCTGGATCTGTGAGACTTGGAGGTATTCTTATCTTTAGTTTTGAATGAACATCAGGCAATTATAATATATTATAATTATAATGTTCTTATACTTTTACTATTTGCTGCAAATTTTTTCTCATTTCGAACTGCTATATTTGTTTGATTACGTAACATTTTGAAGTAATTATACTTATTTTGGTCACCCGATCTCCTAAATTTGTTGAAAGCCTTATCTCTTTTTTGATCAATGCTCCAAGGGGAGTTTCACTACATTTCAATTTACAATAAACAAGTGCATGATCTGCTATATTATGAACATCTATAGTATCGGCCGAAATAACATTTTCTTTTACTAAAATTACATCTAGCAAGGTTGCAGATGAACAAGTAATTCGAGTAGGTTTGTTAATAATTTGTTTCAAATTCAATGATCCCTTATTGTTATTAATACTACATCGTAGAGAAAATTCCGAATAAGAATGATATACTGAAATATGCTCTTTTTAGTGGTTACAGCACATTTTATTTGTAAGAATTGTACCTACCCTTATTGTCTAATTGAAACATTATTTTTATACAACTTTGCAGGTCCTGAAGCTAACGTGCTTGAAACAATCATGCTTGGTGTTAGAAGACCAATGAAGTCACTTATAGCAGACTACATTAGTGCAGAGATTGAAGGTCTTCTTGATTCATTTAAAATTCCAAAATTAAGAATTGTTTCTGTTTGCACTGATGGAGGTGCAAATATGATTGCAGCTGTCAGAATGTTATTAGGGGAGGGTAGCAATGTACATTGTTTAGCTCACATCTCAAATTTGATAATAAATGATGGTCTGGAGGATGTTGGAAATCCTGGTTTAAAACAACTCATTGGGGGAAGTTAAAAAAATTGTAACATTTGCAAGACACAGTAATTTGTTCATGGATAACCTTAGGTTGGAACAGAAAAAAGAAGGTCTTTCTGAAGGAAATGTCCTTCTTGTACAGTCGGTTCGAACAAGATGGAACAGTACCTACAATATGTTGCTCCGATTTCTAGAGCTGTCTCCATACATTGCTCGTGTATTAGCCAATCCGCACCTAAAAAAAGCTCCCCGTATGCTGTCTAGCTCAGAACTTGAAATTTTGGGTGAATTAATATATTAAAACCATTCAAGGGGGCAATTTCAGGAAGTGAATATTTAACTGGTAGCTTAACCATACCATTACTGAGTATTATTGAAGAAGCCCTGAATAAGATCAGTCCAAATAATGAAATACCAAAACTTTTGAAAAAAAGAACTAAGTGAAAGTTTGTCCACAAGATTCAAACCACTACTAACCAATCCCCTTCTTTGTCATGCAACACTGTCAGACCCAAGATTCTAAAAGCTTTATATGTCGCCAGTCTTCGCAAATAAGTAAAGAAGTAAAAAATTGCCTGAAAGACTTAGGCAAAATTTCACCACCTTTACCTTCAGAGTGACAGTTCGAATCCAAGCTCTCGTTGGTCAGTGCATGATAGTAAATTTGCCAGTACTTCTCAAATTTTTGAACCTGGTAGTGCAGAGTTCCTTCCCCAGCGAGCCTAAATTATGTTCGCAGCATCCATTTTGCCCCGGGGAGCTAACCCAATGGAGTACTGGGGTCAGTGTACGCAATGTATGCCTGCATTAGCTTTTGTTGCCTCAAAATATTTAAGTCATGGGTAGTTCCGTGGCGTCAGAGAGGTTGGTTTCAACACTAAATGCTGTGGTGTCATGTAACAGAGAGGGTATTTATAACCAGAGTTAATGAAAATTATTGGGTAGAATAAAACATTTTTAAGTCTTTTTCTAGATGTTAATTATAATTTCACTTTTATTATATGTACATTCTACAGAGTGTATAATAAAAAATTCAGCTTCTGTATTTTATTTTGTTGCTCTGTATGGACATGTTCGTCAATTGATATAAATACATGTAGAGTCCCTAACTGACTACAAGGATATTTCATCCTGACTGACAGAAAATTTCGTGAACTGATGAACGTATAAAATTTTATACAAAGCTACATTTCTTTAAATTAAATATTTCAGAAAATCTGAGACAAAATTAGGTTTGAAATGTTTGACGATGCGTTTTTTCATTAAAAATCAACCTAAAAGTTCTATAAATTAATCAGTTTACATAATCATCTGTCAGTCAGTATGAAATATCCTTGTATGGGGTCCCATAAACACTGCAACAAAGTTCTGCTGATTAAACGATTAAAGTATGTAAACATGACAAAATGTCTATATTAAGCATACTCTTAACAATGTGCCGTTCCTATAAATTTTGAATTCATTTCGCCATTATTGATAGTGTTCAGATTGCTAATAACATTTGTCATAAAAATGTGTCGCTAAAATTCGCCAATAAGCGATAAACGGTTATTCAGAAAACCGTTTTTTGGTTCGGTTAAAACTGGACGGTTAAAACCGGGAATTATTCCATTCGGAATGATTTTTATATCAATTGATATATTCTGTGATTATCGAACCTTAAAATTATGAGATAAAACACATAAGTTCAATATAATTAATTTTATTGGACAACTCTGTATGGTTCAACTTTTAAGAAAATTAATTACAAACATTTGCTTCTATAACTCTGTCACCACTACTAAACAAAAATCACTAAAATCTAAATTATACAAATTGTCCACGACCCCCTGCTTCTTACAGAATAATACTGGATTGTAATCTTTGTCCTTACATTGATTCACCCACAAATTAAAAGATATAGCAACGTTTTGGTTTTCAACTCCATCAGCAATATCAATGTGGTATGATCTTTTCACATTTCGGATATCAACCCTTGTAACGAGATCTGTTCGAACTAATTGACTTATCTCAATTATCTCTCTCTAATGAGTATCCAAACTCCTGCAAATAAAAACATTTTTCCTTGTTATATAGAATAGATAACCAATGGCATAACTGGGGGTAATTGACTAAGGACACATGCCTACTTAGAGGAGTGTCTAGACTACATATGTATTCAACAACGTCAGTCTTTCCTGCTTACTGATAGTTTTGGCAATACTAATGCCACAGGGAGAGTAGGGCAGGAAAAGTGAATAATAAAAAGTAGAAATTAAAGTGATATCTCAATTAATTAAATACTTACCTAGGAGCAATACCAATAATAAGTTTGGATGCAATTGATGCTTTGTTAGTATTTGATAGCCTCAAAAAGCATGTCCATAATGGGTCTTCATCCATGCAACAACAATGCGTTTTTGATTGGTCACTTTTATCATAGCTAGTGCATTTAAAGTCTAATATGCATGTCCCTTGTGATTTTGATAATCTCTTCTTTGATGTGCTAACAGGAATAAGTTTTGCTGCAAAAAAAATAATTTCTTATTCGAAGAATGTATGTTTAATTTTTGATAATTTTTCCTTTTGAAATTTAAAACAGACTGAATCAATTATCAATTCATATAGACCTCGTGAATGAGATGCTAGATTATATTACAATTTTTTGTTGAACAAATTGCACTTACTAGGTTTACAAGATCTATTGCAAGGGTAATAGGTAGGTAATTACATTTTGTTCAATCTTATATACCCTAGAAACAATGTAAGACGATTTTGTATTTTTCCAATAATTCCTTCCAAGCAGAAAACCCTGAAATGATACCAAATGTTGACGTAAAAAATAACATTCAATAAAATAATGTTTAAATACTATTCATGGTGGTTAAGCGACATACTTATAGTATATAGTTTATTTACAGCATTATATTTACAAGATATTTACCTTGCAATTCTGAAAATTCTAAATCTTCCTCTTCAAATTCTAAACCGTGAACACACTTCAGGTGATTTAAAAGATTCACGTTATGTTGTAACCATTTAGATTTATCGTAACTAGTTTCTTGAGATTTGACTTTATGAACTCTGTTCCTACGTTTATTGAGATTGAATTGTGTTGAAAATAACTTTTTACAAAGGATACACACGAATGACATTATGAATTCGTTATCCTGCTTGATAGATCAAATAATAGAAAACCACAGGCGAAAATTCCAAAATCACAGACACAGACCAATGGATCAAATAGCAAACCAAAGCAAAGTTAGCATGGTTCTGTCTGCACCATTCGTAGTTCGTGCGTAAAATAACGGACAGCCAATGAAATGGCTGTAACGCATCATCCAATGACGTGCTGAAATGCATGGTGCCATTTAATCGCTCCATAATGAACTTAGATGACATCGATGTCAACCGTCATTTGCGTCACATGTCATGGAACACGAACACATCCACAGAAATTAGTGTTCTATCGTCAGTGCACGGAAACAATAGGAATATATATATATAAAATATTATATATTCATATATCTGTACTGTGAAGACTTTCAATGTGATAAAAATGCTATTTAGTTTCCAAGACGATCATCCTGGACAGACTAAAATGGAAATGTAATAGATGCTGCTTTTCAAAAGAGATCCATCTGATCATCTGACTGACAACTGGCCCGGGTTGCCAGACGCATGATAATTACGCCTATTGTACAATAAACGATAATCATCAGCTATCGTACGGCCTTTAATTAGATTTAATAAAAACGAAGGCCAAAAAAAATTGAAAGTAGAAACGAATCACGGCAAAAGCATACTTGCATCTCAATTTGTAAATGGACAAGGAGATGCAACTAAATTGAAACCTTCAAAAGATAACAAAAAGTGGATAATAACATTTATGACGATCGAATCAGATTCGGACTTTGATTAATTATTTTGTTATACTGTAAATGTTCAAGATTCCTTGTATACACTCGAATATTGTGTTCAAACAGCTTTTATTTATCCGTTTTTATTTATATTTTTTAATTAGGTAACCTTTATTTTTTTGATACCATACGGTATTTTAATACGGAGAAATGATCTATTATTGAACGTTTTTTTTATTTTGCCATCATTTAAATGAGAATTTTGGATCGTTTGTAAACTCGTTCAAATTATTTAATTGTATTATTGATAAAAAAGCGTGGAAAAGATTTACATTTTGAACAAAAATGGGAATTTTTGGGATGCACTTAATTGTGGCCTTTTAGAGGGACATTACCTAAAAACATGGTATATATTTAGTGAGAATGATGTAGTGTCATATTTTTTCTTTTTGCTTTTGATAAAATATGACGTGTAGAGCCCTCCCCCTCTCAAAATCCTGGCATATGATAATTTTTATCCGAAAACCATCATTTCTACGGTAATTGCTCCCAGACGATCTTGCAACCTTGGAGCTGGCTTTTAGAAATCTTGTAACTTGTATAAGGAGAACAGAAACAGCAAAGAAGTCAAAAAACGGATTTGTTGTGGTAACACTTCACTGAAAATCTGATAATCTTTGCTTCATGGTATTTGTTGACTTGTCAGCTTGTGGTGACACTGCACTGAAAATGTGAGGTTATGGTATTTGTTGTTGTTGCCGTGACGAATTACCAAATAAAGTTGTTATATTTTTTGCACAAGTGAATTGTACTGCAGAAGCTGTTAGATCTATGCTCATTATCGTAATTTGTGGTGTGGAATTCTCGGTGCGTTTTAGGGGTATTGCTGCTCTTCAGCATGACTACGTGACTATTACATACAGAGTGTTAATAAAGACAATGTGCCACAACCTCTGTAGTTTGCACCAATACTAAGTACTTTTTTGAAAGAACGGTACATCATCAATAGGGGGTTTATTGATTTTCGAGACGATCCATTACCCCATCTGCAATGAGGTGATGTAGAGGTTCTGTATCAGGATGTATTTTGCAATATTTCAGGTACTCCGAAAGTAACACACTATAGAAGAACAGGTCGTGGATGGGAAAACAATGTGTGTATGTAAAAGAAATTTATATCGATATCTGGTGACAAAACATCACATCATGTAGAGCATTTTGAACTTCAACTCAGACAGAGACATGTATAGAGATATTTGCTTTGTGCCTACTCGTTGGTGCCTTCAAACATTCGCAATCAAAAGTAATCCACATGAAACAAAAGGAAAATTATCCATTTTAAAAGATAAGAAGATTGAAGTGGATCAGTTTACATGCACCTGTAAAGCTGGACTATCAGGGACATGCTGACATGCAAACATATTGCATTATTGCCACAGTTATTCTGAAATGTACCAGGTAATACCAATAGTCTTATTATTATAACATATAGAGTAGTTGACCTAATTCCAATATAGATAAATATAGTCGACAGTTATATTGAGTACTAATGTTATTTTTATAGTTCATTATGGAACTTGAATTTAAATTATTACTAATATAAAACAAGTTAACCATACAAAATGCATATGAAAAATCTCTAACTCACAAAAAACTTATGTGTTAATAAATATGCTAAATTAATTTTTGATTCTGGTTTTTGGTCTAATATTTACTTGATGGAAAAGCTGGTTGAGGAGGAACATGAGGCTAAATCAATTTTAAGTGTTTAAACTTATTATCCTCTGTTTGTAAGGACTCCAGTTCGTCTTGTCATATGAAAGTATTTTATATTAGGCTTAAATTCATATCAATGTATAATTCATCTTTTTTAGAAGAGGACAAACAAGAGCAGCCTCACTTGCATAGTGAATAAAAAGAAACTGTAGATCTGATAATTATATCTCATGCAGCAAGCTCAGCATATTTTCTGCCTTAAATTTGAAAATTGATATTGTTTTGCTAAAACCATGTTGCAAAGCCACAACAAAATCAATCATAGATTTGAATGCTTTCCAAAGTGTTAATGTCAAAACAGAGGTCTGAGGTTTGCCATCAAGGTCAACTATGAATAACTGGTAAAATTTGTTTGCTCTGTATGAACCTATAGTGTACTGAAACAAAAATTTAAACGTTGATATTTCAAAAGCAGTTAGCACTACTGTTAAGAGGTTATTTCAACTGCTTTGTTTATCATTTTTCCTACTAACATAATAACTGAACTATAATAGTATGAAAGTAAAATTTGTTTGCTCTGTATGAACCTATAGTGTACTGAAACAAAAATTTAAACGTTGATATTTCAAAAGCAGTTAGCACTACTGTTAAGAGGTTATTTCAACTGCTTTGTTTATCATTTTTCCTACTAACATAAAAACTGAACTATTTAATTTTTTTAGGCTCCAGGAGTTATTCTATAGATACCATATTCAAAACAAGACTGGAAATTCGAAGCTAGAACTTATCTCTGGCCAAAAAACTTCAAGAGCTAATATATGTACATCCCATGGCTTGAAATATGAAGTTGAAGCTCTAGAAAAACGCAAGGCAGTGAACAAATATCAAGACTATGAAACAGGCCTAGTGATCTATTGTTAATATCCCCGATTTGCCTATTCTCCAGATTGTATTGTAATGGCTGACAGAGTTCCAACAAGATTATTGGAAATCAAATGCCCCTATGATGGTAAAATTTGCTATTTATATGGCAACATATAACTTATATTGATGGAATCTGGAAGTAAGTGCAGAAACTGGAGATACTTTAAAGAAGAACCATTCTTACTATGTTCAAATCCAATTGGGAATGGCAATTTTCAATTTAAAATTGTGTGACTTACTCATTTATTCATCTAAGTTCTAAGTCAAAGTCATTTATAATTATAGTGGGTCCATTTGATGAAAACTATGCAAGCAAATTGTTACCTATTATAATAGAGAAATTTATTAAGCTTAATTTTATATGTGAAAGGAGAAGGTTATAAATCAATAAAAACTAATATTTAGATAATTTTTATTATTATCCTTTTGTCATGCAATTAAGGGGAACAATCCACCAAAACACAAATTCAATGCACAAAGATATCATCTTTAGAATGGAACTAGAACAACAAAATAAAAAAACTTCTAGTAATATAAATCTACATGCTAAATTAACAAAATTTTTCTACAAAAATTAATAGTAATTAACCGCAGGAGAAGTTTCACAAGTTACATTCAACTCCAAATGTCAATTAAAACAATAAACTGAGCAGACATATAGATAATAAAATATAAGCTCATACAAAACAAAAAAAAACATGCATTAATAGTATGAAAGTAAAATTAAAAAATTATTCTACTTCAATGTAAAAAGTGTTGTGTTTGCTCTATAAAAAAGAGATTTTTGATGTACAATCTTTGCATTGTCTTTCTACCTGTATATAAATGTTAATGAATCTAATAAAATCAAAAACTTCCATCCATCCATACCCAACTAGAATTTTTGTCGGGCATACTACTAGAAGTACTTTATTTGTCCAAAACACATGGCACTCAAAGTGATAATTTGTAATATAGATACAATTTTCATAGATTAACATAAAGCCAAAATACAGATACTGAAAACAAAGCTGCAAAAGTAGTTTAAATTATACATATTCCAATTGTATAAGCACTTTAAAAATGGCACCCAGTAAGGCGTCACTGTACTTCCCATGCAATGGTATCAGTTTAAAAATGATAATTTGAACCAGATTTTCGTACTGCTGTTATTTGAAATTGAATTGAAAAATTTTTCCACAAATTCCGTGAATTTCCAAAATTTGCTTTGAGTTATCTGAAATCTAATGAGGATTTACCATAAACTGGTACAGTGTACATATAAAATACATGACCTGATTGGCGCAATTCTCAAGGGCTCAGCCACCTACAACTTAGAAAATTAATTTGATTTGAACACATTTAGAAATACGTTCGTCTATGCATTAGTAATGAATATCAATCAATATGTAATAGCAAATTGTTATAACAAAAAAAAATGGTGCGCGAAAGATTAAATATTTGATACTATGAAACAAACTACATAGTAGATCGTAGATTATCTGACAAAATACTTTGTACATACGTTCGATAATTTATATTAAAAAAACTTAAACATTTACAATGAAAGGTGGGATACTAAAAACAAGTTGTGAAAAAGATACCTATCACACAATATATATTAACGAAATTTTTGTCCAAGCATTAAAAATGATTTGGGGGTGATTATGTCAGTCTCCCCTGACAGTAACATTCAAAAAAAATTAAAATCAATGGAGTGATGATGGAACCATGTTTATACAGTGTAATATTTTACATACATATATTTGGTAGCTTTCAATGTAAATGATTAGGTTAACAAATTATCAACAAGCAACATATTTTGAATCAGTGATGATTCTGATGCATATATCCTGTCAAAATACTTTTTTTATTGTAGTTTCCACAAATAAGAATAATTATATAAAATAATAACATACATAATGAATACAAAATTGAATTAAAAAAATTAAACAAAACATGCATTTTTATACCTATGTTATAGAAACAGCTATATATCACAGTATACAAATCACAAAATGAGTGCATATTAACAAAAACTAATTCTAATATTTTAACTATATATGAAAAACAGGTGGTGAACAGTAATTGAATTTTTGTATGTTAATATTTTTAGGTACCTTTTATGTGAAAATTGTTATTTTTACTTTTACCACAGTCATTCAAAACAATTTCTGAAAATATTGGGGCAACTATATTGGTAATTAGTTTTTTGTAAAAACTATGCAATATTTTATTTTTTTGCATCTCTGATGGTATTTTTTATAAATTTGCATACTATTAGCTGCATAAGTATATGTTGTGTAGGTTTGGTCATTCCATTAAGTAGGTCTCTAAATAATTTATTCTTATAATAAAACTGAATTCTATTGCATTGTTTTCAATATCAAAATTATCAGGTTCATTATAACAAACAGACTCTATCGTTCAAATTACTAATCTTTATAATAACTTGAATTCTCAACTTTTTTTTCTGAATGATATATCTTTTTCACAGATACATTGTGTATTGGCATCCACAAATATTCCTTTTATGAATGATTTATTTTTCTAAATTATCACTTAGCAACTTAAAATATAGTATCTTGTGCAAGTACTTTGCTAAAGAGAGATTGATGCCAAACATCAAGACAATCCACCAAGCATTTCAAAAGGTTCAGCTTATTATCACTTGCTGATAATACAGGAGTTGCCAGTACATTTTTTATCTGCCCTTTGAAATAACTTTTAACATGAACTACATTCCACCAGTTGGAGAAATGATGTTTTTCCCAAACATACATGAGAGTTACAGATCTTTTGAATGTAAATAGAGAGTCTCATCATGATTTCCGAGTGGTGGTTTTTATCCACTACTAGCGTTTTGCTCACTAGCACTGATAATCGTCAGACAAGCCAGAAATGCCAATTACACTCAGCCTTCGTCCAAATACTACATCGTACTGAAAATTCCGAATGAGAATGATATACTGAAATATGCTCTTTTTAGTGGTTACAGCACATTTTATTTGTAAGAATTGTACCTACCCTTATTGTCTAATTGAAACATTATTTTTATACAACTTTGCAGGTCCTGAAGCTAACGTGCTTGAAACAATCATGCTTGGTGTTAGAAGACCAATGGAGTCACTTACATCAGACTACATAAGTGCAGAGATTGAAGGTCTTCTTGATTAATTTAATATCCCAAAATCAAAAATTGTTTCTGTTTGCACTGATGGAGGTGCAAATATGATTGAAGCTGTCAGAATGTTATTAGAGGAGG
Source organism: Bruchidius siliquastri (assembly GCA_949316355.1). NCBI lineage: Eukaryota > Metazoa > Arthropoda > Insecta > Coleoptera > Chrysomelidae > Bruchidius > Bruchidius siliquastri. The sequence goes on from OX438529.1 coordinate 25,615,688, forward strand.
GTAGAAATGTACATTGTTTAGCTCACATCTTAAATTTGATAATAAATGATGGGCTGGAGGATGTTGGAAATCCTGGTGTAAAACAACTCACTGGGGAAGTTAAACAAATTGTAACATTTGCAAGACACAGTAATTTGTTTATGGATAACCTTAAGTTGGAACAAAAAAAGAAGGTCTTTCTGAAGCAAATGTCCTTCTTGTACAGTCGGTTCGAACAAGATGGAACAGCACCTACAATATGTTGCTCAGATTTCTAGAGCTGTCTCCATACATTGCTCGTGTATTAGCCAATCCTGACCTAAAAAAGCTCCCCGTATGCTGTCTAGCTCAGAAATTGAAATTCTGGGTGAATTAATTAATGTATTAAAACCATTCAAGGAGGCAACTTCTGAAATTTCAGGAAGTGAATATTTAACTGGTAGTTTAACCATACCATTACTCAGTAATATTGAAGAAGCCCTGAATAAGATCAGGCCAAATAATGAAATACCAAAACTTTTGAAGAAAAAATAAGTGAAAGTTTGTCCACAAGATTCAAACCATTACTAACCAATCCCCTTCTTTGTCATACAACACTGTCAGACCCAAGATTCTAAAAGCTTTATATGTCGCCAGTCTTAGCAAATAGTTCCTTCAGTTTTGCCCCGGGGAGCTAACCCAATGGAGTACTGGGGTCAGAGCAAGCAATGTATGCCTGCATTAGCTTTTGTTGCCTCAAAAGATTTAACAGTCATGGGTAGTTCCGTGGCGTCAGAGAGGTTGGTTTCAACACTAAATGCGGTGGTGTCAGGTGAAAGAAGTCGATTGACAGATGATCATGTAACAGAGAGGGTATTTATAACTAGAGTTGATAAAAATTATTGGGTAGAATAAAACATGTTTAAAGCTTTTTCTAGATATTAATTATAATTTCACTTTTTTTATATGTACATTCTACAGATAGACATAAGTGTATAATAAAAAAATCAGCTTCTGTATTTTATTTTGTTGCTCTGTATGAACATGTTCGTCAATTGATATAAATACATGTAGAGTCCCTAACTCACTACAAGGATATTTCATCCTGATTGACAGAAAATTTCGTAAACTGATTAACGTATAAAATTTTATACAAAGCTACATTTCTTTAAATTAAATGTTGCAGAAAATCTGGGAGGTCATCAAGAGACAAAATTAGACATGTTTGACGATGCGTTTTTTCATTAAAAATTAACCTAAAAGTTTTATAAATTAATCAGTACATAATCATCTGTCAGTCAGTATGAAATATCCTTGTATGGGGTCCCATAATCATTGCAACAAACTTCTGCAGATTAAACGATTAAAGTATGTAAACATGACAAAAAGTATATATTAAGCATACTCTTAACAATGTGCCGTTCCTATGAATTTTGAATTCATTTCACCATTATTGATAGTGTTCAGATTGCAAATAACATTTGTCATAAATTAATGTGTAAAATTCGCCAATAACCGATAACCGTTTATTCAGAAAACCGTTTTTTGGTTCTGTTAAAACTGGACGGTTAAAACCGGGAATTATTCCATTCGGAATGATTTTTCTATCAATTCATATATCCTGTGATTATCGAACCTTAAAATCATGAGATAAAACACATAAGTTCAATATAATTAATTTTATTGGACAACTATTAGGTCCTCTATTGGTCAGTATCTTCATATCTGATGTTGGAAGCTGTTTTTCACGTTCTAATTTTCTTCTGTATGCTGACGATTTAAAACTATATTGTAGAATTTCTCATATAAATGATTACATCAGCTTTCAACAGGATTTGAATAGATTTTATGATTACTGCATTGTGAATAAGCTGACAATAAATGTAACAAAATGTCACCAGATTCTTGTCTCCCATCTAAAGGAGCCTCCATTTAAGCAGCTGCACATTAATAATTGTATCATTCCTGTATGTCAACAAGTGAAAGATTTGGGCATCATTCTAGATAGTCAATTGACATTTGAACCACAATAGAGCATATCACAAGAAAGGCGTTGAAGTCACTGGGATTTGTTCTAAGAAACACTAAAGATTTCAAACAACACAGGTCAGTCATTAGATTATACGCGACACTGGTGAGACCAATATTAGATTATTGCAGTACGATTTGGAATCCATATTATGATAAATAAAATTGAATCTGTACAACGCAAGCTAGTTAAGACATTAAACTATCGCTTCTTTAGATCACGTTACAATTACAGCTATGATAGTAACTTATCTTTTTATAAGCTAAATGAGTTACACATTAGAAGAGAATTTAGTGACATACTATTTGTATATAAGGTCTTCAATAACTTAGTTGACTCTGAGTACTGTATTTCCCAGTTTCTGCTCAATTGTAGTCGTCCATATACTAGATCAAGGCTGCTATTTTACGTTCCTATTTGTTCTACCAACTATTATGCTAACTCGCCTTTAATCAGGTGTATGAATGCTTACAATATCATCTGTCGCTCTGATATTGATATCTTTTCCTCGAACTTGACCGTATTCAAAAGAAATTTATTGAAAATACTCAGAAATTTTTATGGATAGGGGTAATTTACCCTGATTGTGGCATTGGAGCTCCTAGTTATTCCCTTTTTTATGTTTTCTCTTTTCTCTATATCATTTTATTAATTCAGTACAGCTGTAGGTCGAAATTAATCTGTTAATATATTTTTTTCTTAGGTTATGAGATTTAGCTTGTAGCTTTATATTGTATACATTTTTTGTCATTTTGAGTTGCCTTGTCATTGGATCTGCAGTTGATGTAGGTTTGTTAGGTGACCATGTTTGTAAATAAATCAATAAATAAATAAACTCTGTATGGTTTGAACTTTAAAGAAAATTAATTACAAACATTTGCTTCTGGAACTCTACTACTAAACAAATATCACTAAAATCTAAATTATATAAATTGTCCACCACCCCCTGCTTCTTATAGAATAATACTGGATTGTGATATTTGTCCTTGATTGATTCACCCACAAATCAAAAGATATAGCAACGTTTTGGTTTTTAACTCCATCAGCAATATCAATGTGGTATGATCTTTTCACATTTCGGACATCAACCCTTGTAACGAGATCTGTTCGAACTAATTGACTCATCTCAATTATCTCTCTCTAATGAGTATCCAAAATCATGCAAATAACATTTTTCCTTGTTATATAGAATAGGTAACCAATGGCATAACTGGGGTAATTGACTAAGGACACACGCCTGCTTAGAGAAGTGTCTAGACTACATATGTATTCAACGTCAGTCTTTCCTGCTTACTGATAGTTTTGGCAATACTAATGCCACAGGGAGAGTAGGGCAGGAAAAGTGAATAGTTCAATTAATGAATAATAAAAAGTGAAAATTAAAGTGATATCTCAATTAATTACTTACCTAGAAGGAGCAATACCAAAAATAGTTTGGATGCAATTGATGCATTGTTAGTATTTGATAGCGTCAAATGCATGTCCATAATGGGTCTTCATCCATGCAACAACAATGCATTTTTGATTGGTCACTTTTATCATATGCTAGTGCATTTAAAGTCTAATCTGCATGTCCCTTGTGATTTTGATAATCTCTTCTTTGATGTGCTAACAGGAATAAGTTTTGCTGAAAAAAAAATTTCTTAGAACACAGTCCAAAGTAATTGTAAAACCAAGACTAAAACTAATTTTTGACATTCCTTTAAAAAAATTGAAATTTTCAAGATATTTCAATAAATGGATATATTTTACGTGTACGTAAACCTCCGCACTAATATTAAGCCGTTTCAGGTCTGTTGGCCGTGAGAACTTGAACAGGCCCGGATTCAAAATGATTTTATTTAGTTGGTTTTATACCGGGTTATTCACGTTATTCGACACGAAGCATTATGGCTAAAGTATCTGATTAAAAAAAAAATGTTGGATGGATAGGGACCCATTAAAGCTACATTTTAAAAATATTTTCATGTTATACAGGGTGTCCGCAAAACACGAAACCTATCGAAGTTGTATTTTTTTAAATAGAACACCCTGTATATTATTTCATTTTTGATTTGTACGATCAAAATTAAGGTAAGTTTAATTAAGGTTTAATGCACCTAAGCCTTATGGTTTTTGAAATATCGTTAATTTTGCGAAAATGTAGTATCTATTTCAATGCTTAATTTCTCAGCTGGTGATTTCTTTTTTTTTAACAAATTGATGCTCAATTCTACCAATTGATTAAGTTTTATTTGGCACTTGTGAAATGTTCACTAACTTATACAGAGTGTCTAAAAATTATGATTAAATAATCACTATCTTTAAACGGTAATAACTTGTTTAATTTAAATGGGATGCCCTGTATTTTATGTCAACAACAAAATGTAGCTTTAATGGGTCCCTATCCATCCAACATGCTTCGTGTCGAATAACGTGAACAACCCGGTATATTGCTTTGAATTTTGTTATAAATTGTATAGCTTATCGCAAGTAACTTGGAACAGCAATGTAAACAAACCACGCATCAGTGCATTGAATATATGTTGCATGTGAAATAACATCCATTATTCATACATACAACACTTACTAGATAAGTAGATACTAATCATAAAGTTAGAAACGAAAATAAAATGAGTGTACTTCATAATTTTAATAAAATCACTATACACTACTATAAGTTTCCATCTATTTGTAATCTGGGTTAACTTACTCCTGAAATATCCTAAGTTATAGAATTTATTAAGGAGAATGAAATAGTTTAAGAAATAAAATATCTTAAAACGTGAAATATCTTAAGAAATAAAATAGTTTATCACACGAAATATCTAGGCCATTTTGACGACGATGGTTTAGGTTTTGTAGGGGTTTCTCTTAACACTAGTGTAAATGTAGTCGCCAAAAACATATTTCCTCCATAAGTGACACAAGAAAGAAAAATTAGAAAAAAAATGAAAAATATTGTAGCTAGACAGAATAAATAGTTTGCTAGATTTGAGAGCTCTAGAATTGTATCTATGACAGGTTCTAGTTTGTTAGTGAGCAAGTAATATGGGTAGCCTTGTTAGCATCAAATCTGACAGTCCGACGATGATTTAAATATAAATCGAAACGCGTAACTGAAAGAAAAATAATTTTATTTGGGAAACTGTGTTTAGATTACCAGCATCAGGCTGAGTAGGCTGGAGTCCAGGGCGGCAGATTTCAGAGAGCGGCTAATTTGGCTAAATTTTTTTGGCTTGCAGTAATAAAAAATTTGTCACATGCCCAGAGAAAACGAGTCTCGAAAATTTGAAGGTATACATTACCTCACTTTACAATATTAGTACGTGAAATTATTGAGGTTGCAGTGTAAAGGTTGGTAAAATGTTACACTTTGATTAAGATGCACTTTTAATTATATTTTCTCCTTCAGAACATACCATAACAGAAATACATGTTATGGATGACAACATTTCCAAGTCATCAAACCACAAAAATATAGATATTCTCGGCATGACAGAATACCACATCATTAAACACCTATCACAATTGAAAAAAAAATTTGGTACACAATTTTGTTATTAAAAGTTGAAAATATATGATTAAACAATTTTTTAGAGGTTTTTCTAATTATGAAGGATTGAAAAGGTACATGGTTTAGGAAAAATGGTGCTTGATTGCCATAAACATACAAGCTCCTCAGACATTTGAAGGCTAATAATAGGTTGACAAATTAACCAAAGTGCCACAAACAGTAATAATTTCATCTATAATGTTAACACCATCATTCTGTATGCTTAATATACTAATATGTATAGTACCCTTAAAGATATTAAATTCATTTTTTATCATGCCAATGATTCTTTCTACATGAATTCGAACATGGGCAATTAATTTGTCTGGTTTCCTCTATTTCCATGGGATGCAACTGATTTTTCCCTTTTGTAAAAGCAGGTATAACTAGTTTTGCCTGAAGGATACCCAAAAAATCTTTGATAGTAAATCCCCTTTCTGCTAGAACAACATCTCCAGGTTTGATGTTGTTCAAAAAACCACTCAGTTCTACAATTTGCTTGTCAGAGGTTCGTCCACACCAAGCTTCACTTATATAACAAACTGAACCCTGTGGTGTTATCCCAATTAAAAATTTAATCGTTTGTTGGTGCTTATAGTTTGACTAGCATTGTTGCTGGATTAGAAGAGTGGGGGGCTTTTCTATAAAAATTTCAAAACAATCTATTATGACTGTTGTTTTGTCATGGAATACCTCCTTAAAACATGTTGTTATATTCATTTGCGCAACTGAACGACTTGGCCATACTATATATGACTTCATTCGCTTATACAAAACATGGATAATATTTATAAAATATGTAGATGCTGTAGTGGCAGAAATTTTGAAATGGTATGCTAAGTCCTTGAAGTGCAACTCTAATCTTAATCTGATAAGTGTCAATAATAATTGATTAAACATGCTCAAAACAGTTGTACTTGTTGATGGGATATATTTTTCCACAAGTTCAAAAATTACCACTTTAATAATCTTGTATTCAAAACCTGTATAATATTTCCATTTTGCACAATCTTCCAACAGTCCAAATGATGTATTCTCAATCTTTCTCTCAAGCTCAGCTATGGTTTTGGCAACAAAACTGAATTGGGAAAATTTCAAGCACAGCTCTTCCATCGTCAAGTCAGTATGTGTTGAAACACCTGGTGGCTCAGTACTCATTGCATTACTGCTCATCACATCCTCTTCATTACTCTACAACAAAAAAACATGTAAGAAACATATACATGTAATACAGGGAATATTGTTCATTACAATGAAACATTCATTTGACATCAAAAATATCTTTTAAATCCCAAAGCTAAACACTAAACAAACTTATAGTAACAGTAGTTTATTGATATTTTGCAGGAAAAACCTGCTCACATATGTCAGAAGTACATACAAGTATATATCTAAAAATATAGTCATATCGCATTCATTTGGATTAACACTGAAATAATGTACAATAAGATAATAAAAACAGACAAACACTATAAGTATCACGTTAAAAACTGTTAGAAAAAAAAATCAGAAAATTAGTTTAGGAGGTAATCCTCAAAAGAATAGAAAGCTTTTCCAAGTAATTATCTTTTCATTTTGACATGGAAAGAGTTTATTTGCAGGGTTCTAATTTCTACTGGGAGAGAATTATAAAACTTGACACAGGGGTAATTAGTACTGTTTCTGGATTTTGTCAGCCTCAAGTCCTTTAATTCGTAGTTTTCTCTATTTCTTGTCAAGTAGGTATGTACACTTGGATGCTTGACAAAAAGATTCTCATTCTTTCTGGCGTAGTCTAGACATTCAAGTATCAACTGACAAATGCATGTTGGCATTGATCCTGATACTTCAAATTAGCCAAAATTCTTATGCATCTTCTTTGTAGAGAAAATATTTTTTTAGTATGAGGCGAATGCCCCTAGGTGAAAATGGCATATCTTAGTGCGTTCTGGAAGTACCCATGATAACATGTAAGAATTGAATCATGACTTGAAATGTTGTGTAAAATGGGTTTTAGGTTTCGCAACAAAGTATTATTATTAAATATGATTTTGCACAATTTTTTTGGATAGCTCATTTGTGAGTAGGGCCATGAAAGCATAGGGTCCTAGTATACACGAAGAAGCTTTATCTTATCATTGATATTGGATTCTGCGTTGTTTGTAGTTTGAAATGCTATTTGTTGAGTTTTATTATTGTTTATATGAAGCTGATTAGCTAGACACCAAGTTCCAATATCTAATTTATGCTTGCTTTCAGAACTGATACCGTTTTGGGTCTTTGATTGATGCATCCTTGATGTATCATCAGCATACATTATAAATTTGGATTCAGTGTCACAGTTTTCAATGTCATCAATTTATATTAAAAAGAGAGTAGGCCTCAATATAGAGCCTTGTGGTACACCATATTTGATAAAATCTAATGAAGAAAAATTTCCGTTTAATGAGACGCACTGTTGTCGATCAGACAGATACGATTGAGGGCAGTGCTATTGTCACCAAACCCATACAGGCGCAGTTTATCAGTTAGCATGGAGTGAGAAACACAGTCAAATGCTTTTGAGAAATCATACAATGTACAATGTGTAGTTTCGTGATTTTCAAAACCAGTCAGAACAAAATTGGATAATTCTGTTAAGGCAGTTTTGTTAATTCTGTTAATGCAGTTGTGGTACTTTTATTCTTACGAAAGCCATGTTGATTTTCACTTAATATTTCATGCTTTTCTAGATGTTCCACAATTTGTTTGTTCAATAAGTATTCAAATATTTTCGCAAGCGCTGGAACTAATGCTATAGGTTCAAAATTGCTCAGATCATTCTCAGAACCTGCTTTAAAAATGGGGATAACTTTTGCTATTTTCAGCAATGTTGGAAAAACACTTTGCTCAATGCAACGATTAATTAATTTTGTTAGTGGTACTAAAATTAAATTCATTATAGATTTTACAACTTTAATTGTAATCCCATATGAATCTTTGCTAACGTTATCTTTTAAATTTTTTATTGCCTCTCTGGTCTCAATATTAGAAACAGGTCTGAAATCAAAATGAGCACTGATATTTGCATTTATGTAATCTGTATGACTTTTGTCTGACTTATCCAAATTTTTAATTAGATTCTCTGCAATGTTTACAAAATATTCATTAAATTCACCTGCATTGAGGTACTACTCTGATTATTAACTGGTTTGGCATTCATCACCAACAGCAAAGTGTACAGCAAACCCAGCGTAGACACTAAACCAATCTGGCAGCCACTCATAAAGAAGATTAATAGACTACGACTGGACCAGACAACAAACAATGACCGACAAACAGCCACGTCAGCAGGCCGGAATACCGCGCATCGGGAACCAATCAGAACAGACCGCGCACAACGACACGTCACCGGACGGGGTATAAATAGGCATGAAAGGAACGTGTTCGCCAGTTCACCTGAAGACGATTGAAGATAGCACATCAATCGAAACGTCGTGATACTCAAAATTTTATAGACAATGGAAGTCCGAAATCAAACTTTTGATGAATCCACCTTGTCTACAAGTTTCAAACAACACAAAATTACTGTCCCGTTTGTTAATTTCAATTAGCAGTGATAGTGTATCTCTCAGTTTCCTCAAGTGACTATTGAACCAGTTAGATCCATTAGGTTTCAAATCACTTTTGACTTGATAGGGAAGCGCTAATTTCAAAATTGTCTAATATAGTCATGGAATAGTTGAAACTTTGTTGTGCAATCCGAATTATTTTCAATAAATGGCCAGTTTTGTTGTTCAATCAAGTTCTAAAATTTTAATGAGCCCTCATTTGCGATTGGTCTAAAATTCACTCTTGTGTTCGATTCTGCTCCTTTAGATATAGTGTTACACTTGAAAACTTGCCAGAATGATCAGATATACCCAAATCAATCACACTTACAGAAATGTTTGAAATGCTGGTAAAACCATGTCTAAACATGCATTCATCCTCGTGTTAAGAAAAACAGTCAGTCTTAAGCCATACGATTCAAGTATATTAATTAACTGTGATACATGAAGGTAATTTGTATTAAAAGGTACATTGAAATCACCAGCTAAAATTATGTCACCCTCTACCCCTGATTTATCTAACAGGAGAGATAATGAATCCAGAAACTGCTGAAAAACAACATTAGGAGACCAGTACACAGTGACTAAAACAATCTGATTTACCCTTATTGCTGCAATCTCACAATGCAGTTCCAATGACATGTTATTAGCATACTTTAATTCGGAACAATTTATGTCCTGCCTGAACATAAATTCCTGCTCCTCCATGAATTGAAACAGATCTATGAAAAGATACACACAATATTTGTATATCATTTTCTTCAAGAATTACCTCTAGCTGGGATATTTTGTTTCTTATACACTGCACATTCTGGTATAAAAAAGATCAAGTTGTGAAACTCTGTCTTTCACGGATGACATTTTGAGAACTTTTTCCTCCAAAAGTGGTAAATGTTCAATAGCTGTTCATTCTCTTCCCTTATCCTATTTATCTGCGTTTCTAGTTTCTCATTGGAATACAGCTTTATCTTCTACAGTAGTTTGTCTTCAAAATGTTCATTTGTACTGCTTTCCTTGCATATAGTTGATCGGTGTGGACTCTGAGGAAGGCAGATGCTGCAGTAAAACCTTTTGCCTTTTTCTATCCTGAGCTCTTTATCAAAGTTTTTCACTTCATCTATGGACAAGTTGGCACAGTCCCTATGAAGTCATTGAGCACACTTCTGACATTTTAATGAATAGCCAGCTTTTACCGTCTTACTGCATATAACACAATCCACTGGCGCCATGCTTGACTGCTAGGTTGTTGATAGGGTGTTTCTATAGAACATGTCTAGAACTTAATTGTCCTGTATCGAAAGATGTCTACTCCTTCTGAAACTCAAAAATAACCAAGTACTACCTAGTATATTTATTGATTTTTGACTTGATAGGAAAGCGCTAATTTCAAAATTGTCTAATATACAGTCATGGAATAGTTGAAACTTTGTTGTGCAATCCGAATTATTTTCAATAAATGGCCAGTTTTGTTGTTCAATCAAGTTCTAAAATTTGAATAAGCCCTCATTTGTGATTGGTCTAAAATTCACTCTTGTGTTCGATTCTGCTCCTTCAGATATAGTGTTACACTTGAAAACTTGCCAGAATGATCAGATATACCCAAATCAATCACACTTCAGAAATGCTGGTAAAAACATGTCTAAACATGGATTCATCCTCGTGTTAAGAAACACAGTCAGTCTTAAGCCATACGATTCAAGTATATTAATTAACTGTGATACATGATGGTAATTTGTATTAAAAGGTACATTGAAATCACCAGCTAAAATTATGTCACCCTCTACCCCTAATTTATCTAACATGAGAGATAATGAATCCAGAAACTGCTGAAAAACAACATTAGGAGACCAGTACACAGTGACTAAAACAATCTGATTTAACCTTATTGATGCAATCTCACAATGCAGTTCCAATGACATGTTATTAGCATACTTTAATTCGGAACAATTTATGTCCTGCCTGAACATAAATTCCTGCACCTCCATGAATTGAAACAGATCTATGAAAAGATGACACTAATTTAAAACCATCAAAAATAAAAGATGTTTCATTTTCTGAGAGCCAATGCTAAGTTACACACAATATTTGTATATCATTTTCTTCAAGAATTACCTCCAGCTGGGACATTTTGTTTCTTATACACTGCACATTCTTGTATAAAAAAGATCAAGTTGTGAAACTCTGTCTTTCACGGATGACATTTTGAGAACTTTTTCCTCCAAAAGTGGTAAATGTTCAATAGCTTTTCATTCTCTTCCCTTATCCTATTTATCTGCGTTTCTAGTTTCTCATTGAAATACAGCTTTATCTTCTACAGTAGTTTGTCTTCAAAATGTTCATTTGTACTGCTTTCCTTGCATATAGTTGATCGGTGTGTACTCTGAGGAAGGCAGATGCTGCAGTAAAACCTTTTGCCTTTTTCTATCCTGAGCTCTTTATCAAAGTTTTTCACTTCATCTATGGACAAGTTGGCACAGTCCCTATGAAGTCATTGAGCACACTTCTGACATTTTATTGAATAGCCAGCTTTTACCGTCTTACTGCATATAACACAATCCACTGACGCCATGCTTGACTGCTAAGTTGTTGTTAGGGTGTTTCTATAGAACATGTCTAGAACTTAATTGTCCTGTATCGAAAGATATCTACTCCTTCTGAAACTCAAAAATAACCAAGTACTACCTAGTATATTTATTGATTTTCTATTATGTTATTGGCTTGCTACATCATAGCTATATCATCTTAACTTTTTAATAGCTTACCTTTGCCACAGTAGCTTGTAAGTTCTTCCTCTTTTCTAGCTTCTCCTTCCGTTCAACAGTCTTCTTCCCTTTTAAAACCATATGAGCAGAATGTTTTGAGAGGGAACCCAATCAGGGTGATCCCGATCTTCAAGAGAAGCTGGTTTACCTGAAATTACGTCACATTACATGATTTCGCTCCATTTTATTGTGAGGTTTGGCCGAGCCGTGGGGGCCCAATCCGCGGAGGCCCGAGATTCTGTTGAGGTAAGGTGGGACAGTGAAGGGGTGAGAGTGGGGGTGAGGTGAGGGTAGAGGTGGGGTCCGAGCCGCGGGGGCTGTGCTAATAGTTTTTCCTGTTTTAATGTATTGTTTAGTATAATTTATAGTGAAAATACAAATGAGTGTTCTAACCAAACTGTTAGTATATCTTATGTTTTTTGAATTATAAATTACTATACGACAGGATATATGGATCAAAATTCAAAATATGATGAACTATGTGATTTGTTTCAAATCAATTATTTTTTTACTCGTTTTTTGTTTTTGATATACAAAAGTGTCAATAATTCATTTACATTTATAACTAATACATAGACTTACTTATCTTTTCCTAAATGTGTTCAAATTGTAAGAAATTTCTAGGTTGTAATTTACTTCCTTGGCGCCAATTGTGTTGACTGTATTTCACATGCAATTGTATTTATGGTATTGAAGATTCCTATCAGATTTTAGCGCTGCAAATCTAATTAAATGAAGTTTAGGATATTTTTCAAATTGAAAGTTTTTAGCTTTTCAGGGTTTTATAATCCAATTGTTTTGATTTGGACAAATTAAGTTTTTTTCAAATTACAAGTGTCAGGAGCGTGTTAATGAATCATGCACCATGTAACTTAATTTGTACAAAGAATCACATTTTTTCAATGAAAATAGTATAATACATAATGTTAGGATTAAATATACTGTAAACTCTTGTTTCATAAAACGTTTGTACACAGAATACATTGAAAGTTTGAATAAAATAAATATTTTCTGTGAAAATACCTATGTTTCGTTGAGAAAAATCATTTTACAGAACTTTTATAGATAATAAAATTAACGACAGACATGTAACTAACTTGAAAGTAATTTGAAAACAAATTATCGAGGAAACTATAGGACATAGTTCACAACTTACACAAAATCGTAACAAGTCTATGGAGCTTCTACAATAACAATACAGAAAAATATATCAACTATAGATTACCCAAGACAGCAATTTACATTATAGAATTAAAAACATCATACAAAAATCCGCAGCCCAAATTCCTCAAATCAAACACATAATCAATCTGTTCTAAACAGAAAAAATAGCTCATCAGTTGAGTCTTTCGTGCACAATGCTTTGTATATCCAACTTGGCCAACTTACTGATGCATATATATCAGTACAATCTAGGATTATTATACGGTTTGTAAAACTATTGAAACAATTTTGTAGACAAAGTTTGTAGATAAAAAAGTTGTTTAATTATCACACAGTTTCACAAATAAAACTCTTTCTTTTAATGACGATGATTTTAATAAAAATCGAAACTCGTCACTAAAAGGAAGAGTTTCATTTGTGAAACTGTGATAATAACACAACTTTTTATCTACATGATGGAAGAGTTTCACCAAGTAAGAGCATCTACAATCTACATGACCAAGTTTGTATGTACTTCTTGATCTAATATTAGCTATAATTTGTCTAAAGATAATTTTATATAGTAAATGTATCTATGCTGTTACAACATTTGATACTGTAACCTGTGACACAGTGAATCAAATAGCTGAATCTTGATTTTATAAATAATAAATAATTTATACTTTTCTCATTTTTTAAGCATTCTATTTATACTATTTATAATAATATTGTACATCAATAACTTATAATAAGAACAGAAATCTATATATCCTCTCTGTAGGATGTACAAGGCTTCCTGTAACTTGCTCCAGATCTAATCAGAAATAATAGCTTTCAGCATCAAGTGACGCATTTGATATGGAACTCTGCAAGGGTTCATCAAATTTTTTTGTGTGAGATAAATGGTTGTGGCTCATTTTCAGACCTGTAAACAATGCATTTGCTTATACTGTATGAAATGTATATTTTAAAACAAACCTTGTATCTACTTCAATAGCACCAATAGACTGCTCTGCTGTTTTCTTCTGGGTTCTTTTTTCTGGAGATGAAGACCTTAATTGCCTCTTATTTTATGCAACTAATGTAGGTATATTTTATATTTTCACAATAAAGGTGACAGCAACACAAGTAAGCACCAGGACCTGGTTCAACAGTCCTGCAATTAGAGGAAACAATATGTATATTGAAGTTGTACCTATAACTGGAAACGATTATGTATATTTATTTATTTATTCATATGGGGACCCAATTACATTGAAATAGATAGAATACAATAAGATAAAAACAACTAACATTGAAAGGTAATGTACTTTACACTGAACACATCTAGCATATCAACTGAATGTTAGCTATGAAGGCATCATAATTATGTGTCCTAAATATATCAACATTGTCACAATTATTTGAGACTTTCAGGGTTAGGGATGAAGTGAGGGGTCCTGTCCAGTCCAGTCTTAGAATAACCTGGAAGGAATTTTATTATTGATTTTTTCCAGAATAATGGAGTAAAAATGAAACCCATTCATCAACTTGAATATAAAAGATACAGCCATGACAACTCTCTTCTTATCTGAGGATTCTAAATTAAGTAAAATCAAATTCTCAGTTCAGTTGTAAGGAATAATCAATGTATATGAACAATGGTTAACAAACTATTTTTAAACTTTTTCTATTAAAAGATATATATATACTGCATATTGCGACTCCACATAAGATTACAACAATGCAAAATCATTCTGACTAATGACCAATAAATGATTTTCAAAGAGTGCACTGACAGATCCTTGACATTTTTAAGTATGAACCCCAGCATCTTTAAAGATATAAGTGTTATAGCGACATATTCATGAGTGAAAGTGAACAATCGAAGTGAGTAATCAGTTAGATATATCTAGTAAAGTAATACCTAGTTAGTATATCCATGTTTTTGGATCTTTTGGAAACCTAAAATTCCCTAAAATCTCCTCTAACATCATAGTGGTAGCATTTTCTATCGAAAATTGAAATTGAAACAGCTCGACAAAAATTACTTTGGGATACCGTGATGTATATAGCCTCATTAGGCAATTCATCCAAGGCGAAGCCCTTTCATTGGATTAAGATTGGGCTGCGGTAAGGTGAAACGGGTAGGGGCAGGGCTAGGGTAGGGGAGAGGCGGGGCTAGGGGAGTGGGAGGGGTTGAAGGAGGGCATGGGTTGGGGGAGGGCGGGGGTGGAACCACGGGGGTCCAGTGGAGCCACGGGGCGCCCGGAGCGTGTAATGGTACATACTTGGAAAAAATTAGTACACAGCTAACTGCAGCAAGTGCATGAAGTCCAGTTACACCATGAACGGCGCCAGAACGATCACATACGTAAAATTGCCAAATGCAGAAAAAATTAATAGAATACAACAATTGTTTGCTGTGGTTACATCCAGTAAGGAAACATATATTTTATATATCAGAAAACTAACAGTTTGTTCTCATTCATTGAAGGTTTGTTTGTATAGTAATATTTAAAAACTTTTTAAATAACGATGTGCGAAGGAGACGTAACGTAACTTTCTTTGATGCCAATAGCTGTTAACTGATATTTCATCAAGTTTTATATCA
The DNA here is from genome assembly GCA_949316355.1 of Bruchidius siliquastri. Classification (NCBI taxonomy): domain Eukaryota; kingdom Metazoa; phylum Arthropoda; class Insecta; order Coleoptera; family Chrysomelidae; genus Bruchidius; species Bruchidius siliquastri. The sequence continues at coordinate 25,631,277 of OX438529.1, forward strand.
TGTTTGTTAGATGAATTTTGAAAGATATTCTTAAGGTGCGTACATATCTGCGCGCATGTATATATATACAACAATTCTATCGATTAACAAAAAGCTCGCAGCAGGATTTTCAGATAAGGTATATAGAAAATGTACGCATCTTTAACTTCAGCAAACCGAGTGGGCCTTCCTCCAAGGGAACCTCATTCGGAGCCAGCTGGTACAAATCACATAATAGCCCTGAATAAAAATATTATTAAAAGTATGCACAAGAGACCAGTGTTTTTGTCAGGATAAATCCTGAAATGATTGAGATATATAGAAAATTTGCGTCTCATAATTACAGGAAACCGAGAGTGGGTCGTCCTCCAAAACACCCTCGTTTGGAGCCTCCTCCAAGATTGGAACCATGCGGGGAACCTCCAGTGAAGAAACCAAAACGTTCATTGAAGAAAGTGAAAACCGAACGTTCAGACACAAGAGAGCAGGAGCATCGATCGTTGGCATTTATCAATTTCATGAAAATTGCTCCTGCTGAAAGGGAGTCTGGGCAGAAGCATCCTCAGTTCCTCAAGAGGTAATAACCACAGAATGGAATATCGGAAAGGCAACTGAGCAATAACAATTATGAAATGTGCCCAATAGCTGATTACATCAGTTATCAAGTATTGGAAATTTGATTTCATGGTAAAAGTTTTTATATATGTATGAAAATTATAGTCTTCCTTGTTTGTTGTATATAACGATAAACTTAAATGTAGACCCTAGACATTTTTTCATCAACGCCCTAAAAAGATACGATACTTCAGAAACATGCAAAAATTCATAATTTTGGAGATTCCTTATTAGTTTGTCCGCCCAAATTTGATGAATTTAGCTATGTAGTATAGTATTCTATTAGAAGAGTCTAAAAAAATTGTCAAATTTCGGATCTGAATGATGAGAGTACATGGGACGGTTGAATCCATAGTTGAGGCTGCCACCTGCCCAAATTCAATACATTTATGATTAATTCATTCAAACTGAAAAAGTGTAAGACAATTCAAACATTCCATTGAAAGGGTACATCGTGCTGAATCAGTAGAGCGCGATCGACTGAGAGGTTTTATATTTGATCAGATCATCTTCTGTCCGAGTGGATTTATATACTTGCTGTACATTGTTTTCAATAGTGGATATGCGAACTTAACAAGAACGGTGTTTAATTGCAGTTTTACCCTTCTTCAAAGATATTTCTTGTCGATGAAAAAATTATAAATTATGTATAGAACAAATTTTCATAATAAACTTCACATAGTTTGTTTTCAAACTTTGTGAGAGGACACCGAATGCGTTTCATATAAATATTCAACAATACATTTAAAAAATTGTTTTTTTAAATTTTACCTCAATGCTAACTCGTTCATCATCTCAATGGCAAATCATGCAGTTCTGGCATGGGGTGTCACTTTGAAAATATTCTTCCTTTCTACCAACATCCTTTTCACTGCCAAAGCAGCGCATTTGTTGTTTAGGAGGGACATTGTTAGTATGGCTGTATAGGTAATTGCCAGTAGCGTCACTTAAGGAGGATCTGAATGGTGAAAGCACAGGAGACGGGTCAATCCATAGTTGAGGCTGCCACCTGCCCAAATTTCAATTTATATAATACATGTGCATCCTATAGATTGTACCTAATAGAAAAAAAAATGTCTCACCAATTTAAATTAACAAATGTGACCCGAATCCGGTAAAATACTAATTTTAGAGGAATAAAGAGATATTTTTGTAGTTCTATTCATCTGTTCGTATAAATGATAGGGTCTTCGCAAAAGCAACGATGTATCTAACCATTCATATTCCTTTCAGTTCCAGCAAAAGCTCAGATGTAAAAATGATCAAATTCCACATACCATACTCTCCACTATACATGCGATCTGCTATTGTTTCACCTATATCGCCTAGGCTCCTCAGTATTGCTTAGTGACGACAGTAGAGAGCAAATATGTACCTTGTATATATACCTAGCCCAGGTGAGGGTGGAATAGCACACCCCACTGATGTGGGCCACATTGCTAGAAAAGAAAGATCCATAGTTAAGAGAAGCAAGGGCGTTTGGGGTTGACTTTGCGAACAATACGAATTTTCAATTGCTCTCGTCAGAGAGATCCCAATAAACATTTTATTTTGTTTGTGCCTCAATTTCTGTAGGTTTTAGCTGGAGCATATTTGAATTCCCAACAAGCCCAGCCTTCAGTTCATGGAATTTTTTGTGTTTTTCGACAATCAAAAGGTGCTGGTTACTCCTTTCTATGACAGACGGCCGAACATGCGCTGCAATTCGCTAATTTCAAATTGAGCATTCGTCAGGCAATTGAGCACGGAGCAAAAACTAACAAAAGCTGAAGAGTCTAGTTAAAAGATGAAAGATGTATATAGCAGGTCACATGTATAGAGGAAATTACAATCAGTAAGTTTCACGTTAACATGCTGTAACAGAAATAAAATGACTGAAAAGTATATCTAGCGACATCAAAAAGCTATATTATTTACTTCTATGATCATAGTGAATGACTGTGGTAAAGTAAAGTATATTCTATGATACTGTTAATTTCATATATAATTGTGCAATTTCTACACAAAATATTACTATTGAGATTTGTTTTACAGTAACACACTATTTATTAGTTTCCTAAAGTATCATCAGTATTTCGAATTGACTACTTAATAAATATACTATAACACAGCAAAAGCAAGCAATAAAATCTCACATGGCAGGTATATTTATCAAAATATTTGAAAAGATTTGGTAATTAGTGATTTCCTTAACAAAAATCAAAGTCATTCTTATGAAGAATTAAGCTAAAAAGCACATGTACTTTTATTCAAACTGCTTTCCAGTGCACTTCATTAGAACCAAATTTTAATTTAAAATAATGTCATATAAACTATAAGGCAACAGGTGTAACCTGCATTTTGCATAGCATCACCTACATCTCAAACTATAATTAGGCTTTATTTAATAACATAGTCAAATTGTGGCAAACTTGTACATCCAGTGAACCATATTACAATTAAAATATATGATGTCATTAACAAAAACCATCACCAAAAACAACTGTGTTCCGGATCTCGCTCGCGGAAATGGTTTAGAGGGCTGTTAGAATGCATCACATCTATGATATATCTGCAAAAAAATAGGGGCCCTAACTCGATTTTCAAAAATGACAGGTGATCGAGCGAATTTTGATCAAAATCGAGATAAGTATGTTCCGGATCCAGTTGAGCAAAACAACTTTGTGGGATGTTAGAATACATTAAATAAACACCATTCATGCAAAAAAACGACGACCCTAATTCCATTTTTACGACTTATGATTTTTTTAAGTATATACACTATATGAGGTGAAGGGGGGCCTAAAAAACTATGTTCCGGATCTCGCTCGCGGAAATGGTTTAGAGGGCTGTTAGAATGCATCACATCTATGATATATCTGCAAAAAAATAGAGGCCCTAACTCGATTTTCAAAAATGACAGGTGATCGAGCGAATTTTGATCAAAATCGAGATAAGTATGTTCCGGATCCAGTTGGGCAAAACAACTTTGTGGGATGTTAGAATACATTAAATAAACACCATTCATGCAAAAAAACGACGACCCTAATTCCATTTTTACGACTTATGATTTTTTTAAGTATATACACTATATGAGGTGAAGGGGGGCCTAAAAAACTATGTTCCGGATCTCGTTCGCGGAAATGGTTTAGAGGACTGTTAGAAAGCATCACATCTATGATATATCTGCAAAAAAATAGGGGCCCTAACTCGATTTTAAAAAATGACAGGTGATCGAGCGAATTTTGATCAAAATCGAGATAAGTATGTTCCGGATCCAGTTGAGCAAAACAACTTTGTGGGATGTTAGAATACATTAAATAAACACCATTCATGCAAAAAAACGACGACCCTAATTCCATTTTTACGACTTATGATTTTTTTAAGTATATACACTATATGAGGTGAAGGGGGCCCTAAAAAACTATGTTCCGGATCTCGTTCGCGGAAATGGTTTAGAGGACTGTTAGAATGCATCACATCTATGATATATCTGCAAAAAAATAGGGGCCCTAACTCGATTTTCAAAAATGACAGGTGATCGAGCGAATTCTGATCGAAATCGAGATAAGTATGTTCCGGATCCCATTGAGCAAAACAACTTCGTGGGATGTTAGAATACATTAAATAAACACCATTCATGCAAAAAAACGACGACCCTAATTCCATTTTTACGACTTTTGATTTTTTTAAGTATATACACTATATGAGGTGAAGGGGGGCCTAAAAAACTATGTTCCGGATCTCGTTCGCGGAAATGGTTTAGAGGACTGTTAGAAAGCATCACATCTATGATATATCTGCAAAAAAATAGGGGCCCTAACTCGATTTTCAAAAATGACAGGTGATCGAGCGAATTTTGATCAAAATCGAGATAAGCATGTTCCGGATCCAGTTGAGCAAAACAACTTTGTGGGATGTTAGAATACATTAAATAAACACCATTCATGCAAAAAAACGACGACCCTAATTCCATTTTTACGACTTATGATTTTTTTAAGTATATACACTATATGAGGTGAAGGGGGGCCTAAAAAACTATGTTCCGGATCTCGTTCGCGGAAATGGTTTAGAGGACTGTTAGAAAGCATCACATCTATGATATATCTGCAAAAAAATAGGGGCCCTAACTCGATTTTCAAAAATGACAGGTGATCGAGCGAATTTTGATCAAAATCGAGATGAGCATGTTCCGGATCCAGTTGAGCAAAACAACTTTGTGGGATGTTAGAATACATTAAATAAACACCATGCATGCAAAAAAACGACGACCCTAATTCCATTTTTACGACTTATGATTTTTTTAAGTACTACTACTATATGAGGTGAAGGGGGGCCTAAAAAACTATGTTCCGGATCTCGTTCGCGGAAATGGTTTGGAGGACTGTTAGAATGCATCACATCTATGATATATCTGCAAAAAAATAGGGGCCCTAACTCGATTTTCAAAAATGACAGGTGATCGAGCGAATTCTGATCGAAATCGAGATAAGCATGTTCCGGATCCAGTTGAGCAAAACAACTTTGTGGGATGTTAGAATACATTAAATAAACACCATTCATGCAAAAAAAACGACGACCCGAATTCCATTTTTACGACTTATGATTTTTTTAAGTATATACACTATATGAGGTGAAGGGGGCCCTAAAAAACTATGTTCCGGATCTCGTTCGCGGAAATGGTTTAGAGGACTGTTAGAATGCATCACATCTATGATATATCTGCAAAAAAATAGGGGCCCTAACTCGATTTTAAAAAATGACAGGTGATCGAGCGAATTTTGATCAAAATCGAGATAAGTATGTTCCGGATCCAGTTGAGCACAACAACTTTGTGGGATGTTAGAATACATTAAATAAACACCATTCATGCAAAAAAACGACGACCCTAATTCCATTTTTACGACTTATGATTTTTTTAAGTATATACACTATATGAGGTGAAGGGGGGCCTAAAAAACTATGTTCCGGATCTCGTTCGCGGAAATGGTTTAGAGGACTGTTAGAATGCATCACATCTATGATATATCTGCAAAAAAATAGGGGCCCTAACTCGATTTTCAAAAATGACAGGTGATCGAGCGAATTCTGATCGAAATCGAGATAAGCATGTTCCGGATCCAGTTGAGCAAAACAACTTTGTGGGATGTTAGAATACATTAAATAAACACCATTCATGCAAAAAAACGACGACCCTAATTCCATTTTTACGACTTATGATTTTTTTAAGTATATACACTATATGAGGTGAAGGGGGGCCTAAAAAACTATGTTCCGGATCTCGTTCGCGGAAATGGTTTAGAGGACTGTTAGAAAGCATCACATCTATGATATATCTGCAAAACAATAGGGGCCCTAACTCGATTTTCAAAAATGACAGTTGATCGAACGAATTCTGATCGAAATCGAGATAAGCATGTTCCGGATTCAGTTGAGCAAAACAACTTTGTGGGATGTTAGAATACATTAAATAAACACCATTCATGCAAAAAAACGACGACCTTAATTCCATTTTTACGACTTATGATTTTTTTAAGTATATACACTATATGAGGTGAAGGGGGGCCTAAAAAACTATGTTCCGGATCTCGTTCGCGGAAATGGTTTGGAGGACTGTTAGAATGCATCACATCTATGATATATCTGCAAAAAAATAGGGGCCCTAACTCGATTTTCAAAAATGACAGGTGATCGAGCGAATTCTGATCGAAATCGAGATAAGCATGTTCCGGATCCAGTTGAGCAAAACAACTTTGTGGGATGTTAGAATACATTAAATAAACACCATTCATGCAAAAAAACGACGACCCTAATTCCATTTTTACGACTTATGATTTTTTTAAGTATATACACTATATGAGGTGAAGGGGGGCCTAAAAAACTATGTTCCGGATCTTGTTCGCGGAAATGGTTTAGAGGACTGTTAGAATGCATCACATCTATGATATATCTGCAAAAAAATAGGGGCCCTAACTCGATTTTAAAAAATGACAGGTGATCGAGCGAATTTTGATCGAAATCGAGATAAGTATGTTCCGGATCCAGTTGAGCAAAACAACTTTGTGGGATGTTAGAATACATTAAATAAACACCATTCATGCAAAAAAACGACGACCCGAATTCCATTTTTACGACTTATGATTTTTTACGTATATACAATATGTGAGGAGGCGGGGACCTAAAAAACTGTGTTCCGGATCTCGCTCGCGGAAATGGTTTAGAGGGCTGTTAAAATGCATCACATCTATGATATATCTGCAAAAAAATAGGGGCCCTAACTCGATTTTCAAAAATGACAGGTGATCGAGCGAATTTTGATCAAAATCGAGATAAGTATGTTCCGGATCCAGTTGAGCAAAACAACTTTGTGGGATGTTAGAATACATTAAATAAACACCATTCATGCAAAAAAACGACGACCCGAATTCCATTTTTACGACTTATGATTTTTTACGTATATACAATATGTGAGGAGGCGGGGGGCCTAAAAAACTGTGTTCCGGATCTCGCTCGCGGAAATGGTTTAGAGGGCTGTTAGAATGCATCACATCTATGATATATCTGCAAAAAAATAGGGGCCCTAACTCGATTTTCAAAAATGACAGGTGATAGAGCGAATTCTGATCGAAATCGAGATAAGTATGTTCCGGATCCAGTTGAGCAAAACAACTTTGTGGGATGTTAGAATACATTAAATAAACACCATTCATGCAAAAAAACGACGACCCGAATTCCATTTTTACGACTTATGATTTTTTACGTATATACAATATGTGAGGAGGCGGGGGGCCTAAAAAACTGTGTTCCGGATCTTGCTCGTGGAAATGGTTTAGAGGGCTGTTAGAATGCATCACATCTATGATATATCTGCAAAAAAATAGGGGCCCTAACTCGATTTTCAAAAATGACAGGTGATCGAGCGAATTTTGATCAAAATCGAGATAAGTATGTTCCGGATCCAGTTGAGCAAAACAACTTCGTGGGATGTTAGAATACATTAAATAAACACCATTCATGCAAAAAAACGACGACCCTAATTCCATTTTTTACGACTTATGATTTTTTACGTATATACAATATGTGAGGAGACGGGGGGCCTAAAAAACTGTGTTCCGGATCTCGCTCGCGGAAATGGTTCAGAGGGCTGTTAGAATGCATCACATCTATGATATATCTGCAAAAAAATAGGGGCCCTAACTCGATTTTAAAAAATGACAGGTGATCGAGCGAATTTTGATCGAAATCGAGATAAGTATGTTCCGGATCCAGTTGAGCAAAACAACTTTGTGGGATGTTAGAATACATTAAATAAACACCATTCATGCAAAAAAACGACGACCCTAATTCCATTTTTACGACTTATGATTTTTTTAAGTATATACACTATATGAGGTGAAGGGGGGCCTAAAAAACTATGTTCCGGATCTTGTTCGCGGAAATGGTTTAGAGGACTGTTAGAATGCATCACATCTATGATATATCTGCAAAAAAATAGGGGCCCTAACTCGATTTTAAAAAATGACAGGTGATCGAGCGAATTTTGATCGAAATCGAGATAAGTATGTTCCGGATCCAGTTGAGCAAAACAACTTTGTGGGATGTTAGAATACATTAAATAAACACCATTCATGCAAAAAAACGACGACCCGAATTCCATTTTTACGACTTATGATTTTTTACGTATATACAATATGTGAGGAGGCGGGGACCTAAAAAACTGTGTTCCGGATCTCGCTCGCGGAAATGGTTTAGAGGGCTGTTAAAATGCATCACATCTATGATATATCTGCAAAAAAATAGGGGCCCTAACTCGATTTTCAAAAATGACAGGTGATCGAGCGAATTTTGATCAAAATCGAGATAAGTATGTCCCGGATCCAGTTGAGCAAAACAACTTTGTGGGATGTTAGAATACATTAAATAAACACCATTCATGCAAAAAAACGACGACCCGAATTCCATTTTTACGACTTATGATTTTTTACGTATATACAATATGTGAGGAGGCGGGGGGCCTAAAAAACTGTGTTCCGGATCTCGCTCGCGGAAATGGTTTAGAGGGCTGTTAGAATGCATCACATCTATGATATATCTGCAAAAAAATAGGGGCCCTAACTCGATTTTCAAAAATGACAGGTGATAGAGCGAATTCTGATCGAAATCGAGATAAGTATGTTCCGGATCCAGTTGAGCAAAACAACTTTGTGGGATGTTAGAATACATTAAATAAACACCATTCATGCAAAAAAACGACGACCCTAATTCCATTTTTACGACTTATGATTTTTTTAAGTATATACACTATATGAGGTGAAGGGGGGCCTAAAAAACTATGTTCCGGATCTTGTTCGCGGAAATGGTTTAGAGGACTGTTAGAATGCATCACATCTATGATATATCTGCAAAAAAATAGGGGCCCTAACTCGATTTTAAAAAATGACAGGTGATCGAGCGAATTTTGATCGAAATCGAGATAAGTATGTTCCGGATCCAGTTGAGCAAAACAACTTTGTGGGATGTTAGAATACATTAAATAAACACCATTCATGCAAAAAAACGACGACCCGAATTCCATTTTTACGACTTATGATTTTTTACGTATATACAATATGTGAGGAGGCGGGGGGCCTAAAAAACTGTGTTCCGGATCTTGCTCGTGGAAATGGTTTAGAGGGCTGTTAGAATGCATCACATCTATGATATATCTGCAAAAAAATAGGGGCCCTAACTCGATTTTCAAAAATGACAGGTGATCGAGCGAATTTTGATCAAAATCGAGATAAGTATGTTCCGGATCCAGTTGAGCAAAACAACTTCGTGGGATGTTAGAATACATTAAATAAACACCATTCATGCAAAAAAACGACGACCCTAATTCCATTTTTTACGACTTATGATTTTTTACGTATATACAATATGTGAGGAGACGGGGGGCCTAAAAAACTGTGTTCCGGATCTCGCTCGCGGAAATGGTTCAGAGGGCTGTTAGAATGCATCACATCTATGATATATCTGCAAAAAAATAGGGGCCCTAAATCGATTTTCAAAAATGACCTGTGTTGGAATGATCATTCAAACAGTAAAATCGAAGAGGTTTTATTTTTAGGAGAGTTGGGAGCAAGGTAGCGCGATGACACTTTCCGGAGTTGTTAAGTGTAGTTTTGTCATGTGATTAAGCTGAAAACCGCATTCCTCTAACGTCATTTTCGGAAAATATAATTTTTTTCTTATACCCCTCACCTTTGGAGGATTTTTTTGGGGGAGGGCAGATAGACCTTCCCAACACCTAAGAAACAATTAAACAAACGATATTACGTAAAAACCCCGTCGTTTTACATCCATTGGAAGCACAAGTATATTGATGAAGGTGGTAATGACAAATTTCGCGCACTGCTGCCTTTTCACGTTTTCGATCGAGCGCCAACGATCGGAACTTCAGCCGCATGACAGAGGCTCCCAAAGCAGCCAAAGACAGGGAATATTCTTTCATATGTATGTGGTTAGCAGCCACCATACAATATAATTAATCAGAGAGACAGCCAAAGGATAAGTTTCACACACATATACAGTCAAGTCAATGTTACATTATTGTATGGTGAAATAACCCTAATACTTATTTAGCACTGGTATGAAATTTATAATATGCTAGAGGTACCAATTCAAACTTACAGCTGAGACTGAAAAGGGTTAAGATGGCTCTATTCATTATATCATCACTCAGCAAGCAGATGGCAAGAAAAATATGGAGAATAATGTGCTACCTACTTTGCCTTTAATATATTTCTGCAACTCCCCTTTGTGACAAAGCTCTAGGACAAAATACACATAGTTTATATCCTCAAAGCACTCATACAGTTCCAGTGTAAATGGATGTTTTAGTCTTGAATGTATGGCCACTTCTTACTTAACCCTGTTTACCATTCCAGTGGCCTGCATAAGCTTTTTATCAATCTGAAAATTGTACCACTTTCAATCTAACTATCCGGATATGTATAAGCTTACCATGTTTATAGCTACATCTGTATGTGTTTTTAGGCATCTTGCATGATACACAGACACAAAACCTCCTTTCCCTGACAAACTATGGACCCCATAGTTGTGCAAAATATGAAAAGCTGTTATATTGTATGTTTTCATTCAATTCTTGAGTGAAGCATTAAAAAATCAGACAAACAATCTGGTCACCTCAATTCTTTTCCCAAAGGAATGCATACCATTGCCTTTCTAAATAATCAAGCTCCTCACACAAAGTAGCTGATGATATTCACAGTTATCAACAACATATTAGCAAATTCATATCTCTGGTTTTCCTTTTTGTTTTAGGTAGTTTTGAAAAACTTATTACAAATAGTATTCAATTACTTCCAACATGCTTCAATCTCACACAGTGATTCAAAATTCACACCTATTTAGGGATATATTACGCAATCCAATGACCTGTCAAACAAAATTTAATATGGCATTTGTGGACAAACATTTGACAGTTATCATATTATAGAATCTGCTGTGTTTTCGACGTTTTCGTTCACTTAGTGGTATCTAAAATAGTTTATGTGTATAAGACTACAGTCCTATGAAATGCCTGTGATTTTTATTGTTGTTGGACGTGGAACTCGTTCCAACAGAGGCCAGGTGTCTTTCTATTCAGTACCAGCTGTTACAAATCAACAATTTTTAACTCATAAAACTGAGTTAAGCAAGAAACGTAGGGAGCTATGGCTGGCTGCTATAAAGAGGGAAGACTTCACAGAGACCAAAATTAAGAATGAGAGAGTCCACAGTAAACATTTTCTAATAGGTAACTATTTTGTATTTTACATTCTTCTAATGCTAAACCTCACAATAAAATGGAGCAAAATAATGTAATGTGAAATAATTTCAGGTAAACCAGCTTCTCTTGAAGATGGGGATCACCCTGATTGGGTTCCCTCTCAAAACATGGGTCATTTAGCTCATATGGTTTCAAAAGGCAAAAAGACTGTTGAACAGAAGGACAGGCTAGAAAAGAGGAAGAAGTTCAAAGCTACTGTGGCGAAGGTAAGCTATTAAAAAGTTAAGATGATATAGCTATGACGTAGAAAGCCAATATACATAATAGAAAATCAATAAATATACTAGGTAGTGCTTGGTTATTTTCGAGTTTCTGGAGTAGAAATCTTTCAATACAGGACAATCAAGTTCTATATCATATTAGTCATGTTCTATAGAAACTATAAGTTTGTTCAGTGTTTAGCTTTGGGATTTAAAAGATATTTTTGATGTCAAATGAATGTTTCATTGTAATAAATAATCAGTCCTGTATTACATATACATGTTTACAATTACAATTCCAGTCATTGAGATTGGCAGTATATATTCCTTACTAGACAAATTTGTACGCTTGCCCCATTGCATTTCTCTAACAGGTACTATAGGTACTTGCGATGATGCTGAAGGAACACACCACACAGCTAATTGATTGGTACAAGAAATTGCCCCTTTTTTTGTGTTCATATACTCAACTGCAAATAGTACTGCCCCAACATGGCTGCAAACTTCACTATTGCCTGCCATACATGTACAGTGAGCAGTACAGATGGCTCCACTTTTGTCAGCTATACACCAAACATTCACTGGCTGCAGAGAGGCCTCCTAAGAATGCCTCACCTACAAAAGTCAGTATTTACCAGTTGTTCAATCTTAATATTGAGAAAAATCTTGCCTTTCCAACTATCACGAAAAAATCACGTACAACTTGACACCCCAAATACCTAACAAGACCACTTTCAAGGTACTTATAGGCTTGCAGGCTCTTGATGACTTTGATTTGCTCTTTAGTGTAAAAGCTGTGAGTGAGCACTAGGTACATCCATGTTCGATACTGGAGGAAAGCTTTCTGCTATTTGATTCAGATCTTCATATTTCAGAGTAAAGGGATCTAAGCCATTGATCAACCGTATACTATTCTGGTATCTGCAAAGAATTAACAATATAACATAGGCGAACAAAACAACTTTACACCTTTTTAGAATAACTTGCACCAACATCTGGGAGTTCAGACAATAAGCTCTTTAGATATTCACTCTCCATTTCACACAAAACACGATAATAGTCCGGAAAACACAAAAAACACGGAAAAACGCTAAGAAAACTTGCTAGAAATTATATCACAGCCGCCATACTGGACACGTCAATACGTAATCACGTCGTTTGGTTTAGGGACGTCAATAACAGTGTTGCCAACCTTTCAGAGCATCCCACCACTACGGCAGGCTGATAATTCCGCTACATATTAAAAAAATCCGCTACGGTGATTAGTCGGGAATTTTCGATAGCAAAGCAAAATAATCAGTATCAAAATTTCGTAATATATAAAATATAAAATCAGTATATTCGTTTCAAAAATTATTTATTAAAAAAACTCTTCAATTACAAGAAGTTCAAACATAGAAGCAACAAATGAAAATAAGTTAAACACTAACAATTATAATATGTCCTATAAATAGTACAATTTTAAATATCAAATCTTCAACATTCAACTACAAAAGAAATTAAAACATAAAATATAGAAATTAACAACTATTGCTTTGAGTTTTACTGCACCCCTAAACAGACACGCTGCCTGAACTTATTAATACTCTTCACAAAATTCTATTAGTCTAGTGTGGCTTATCACAAACATGATGAATAACGACGAACGATACAATATATTCAAATTAGTTAAAGCATATAATTACACACACAAATAAATGAACCTGAATTCAACTGACATCACATTGCTTGCTATATTTTCTCTGGGAATCCATTGATTCCCATGTTATTGACACATTCAGTTCATTTCATTCTGTCAAAACAGTAGATTTGGGCAATGAGTAGATACGAAACACTGTTTCCAAACATTGAAACAAAACAGTTGTCACAGGATGCTGATGTCAAGTCTGTTAATTTCGGTTAATCTCTTCTATGTCTATCGATTAAATGTATGAAAAACTCGCCCGCTTGCTGCTCGCTTTTGGATCATATAAATTATAAATAAAAGTATTTTAGTGTTATGACCGTGCCCTTCTGGTAGGTACGAATTTCGTTACTTTGAAGAAAAAACGTAATCCCGCCGCTACAAGGGCTGAAAATCCGCTACCGTAGCGGAATTCTGCCACGGTTGGCGACACTGGTCAATAACCGGTCGGTTAAACCGAAAAACCGGTTATGTGGATAAAAATAACCGATAATAACCGGTTATTAGTTGGTGCGGGTTTTTCTTTTTATATTGAATAACCGGTGAAAAAAACCGGCTATTTCCCCCTTTGTTTTAAAAAATTGTAAAATGTATAGTAAGTGAAGTGTCGATGTTCCAAGGACGTATGCGATCCCGCAACTTTCTGCTTTGTGTGGCTGTTTGGCTGTATCTTTGACTTTGACACTTTTCACACGCTTCGACTACTTCGAGACTCGAGTAGCCTATCTGCAGTCTGCACTTTTTGTGCTGCACTTATCAGTTATAACTGTTTTGCGCCCTTCGAGATATTGAGATTGCCCTTTTTTGTTGACTTTGTTCAGTTTGTTGTATCCGTTTTTTGTTATTTCATTCCACTGAATTTAAAGTTTTCTACTGATTTACTTGTGGATTTACAAGATGCGTTATTCTTCAGCACAGTACTAAAACTACATACATGGTAGTGCATGGTACCATTGGTACCTCTCATATAAAGTGCGTATGATAACCAGAGCCCTGAGCAATGTCATCAATCTGGAAATATTTCACCAAAAACGAGAACCAGGAGGCAACAATGGCGACATGCAATTTATGCCTCAAGCATATCAAAACTGGTGGTGGAACTACAAATATACGCCAACATCTAAATCGAAAGCATCCGAATGCAGAAAAGGATGAAAAGGTAAGTGAAAAGTTTGATTTCGGACTTCCATTGTCTATAAAATTTTGAGTATCACGACGTTTCGATAGATGTGCTATCTTCAATCGTCTTCAGTTCACCTGAAGACGATTGAAGATAGCACATCTATCGAAACGTCGTGATACTCAAAATTTTATAGACAATGGAAGTCCGAAATCAAACTTTTCATAAATCCACCTTGTCTACAAGTTTCAAACAACGATAAATCACACACTTTATTAAAATATGGTAATGTAACGAAATGTAAATTGTATCCTGTAATTCTCTATTCAGATTGCATAATTGTAAAAAAAGTTTTGATTTCAATACAAAATACTGCTATTTCTGGAAACAAGTATTTGATAATTGTATCAATATTCTAAAACTTTATTTTTTCTACATTTTAATAAAAATGTTTTTATGCACAGGGTGGAGCAGGAAAAAAGGGCTTGAGTGAGAGTCAAGGTAATTCTGATCATCCTTTGCCCACATCTTCAAATTTGTCCTCCTTGTCACCAGATGCTGAAGCTTCACAGCAATCTAGATCACCGACATCACAACCTCCTTCACTCCACTTCCTCATTTCTCCAAAAACAGAGACAAATGACACTTTTTGAATCCATAGAGAGGACATCTAGATATGAGAGTGAGTAGTATTATTAGTAGTACAAGTACATTCAGAATGATTTATCTTCACTGTTGACTCTTCAGTTGCATTGATAAATATCTAAATGAGGACCAAAATATGCATGTGTGGTAGTTCATGCTTGTCATATTGCTAATATTAATGGTTTCTACATTTATCAGTTTTGAAAAACTCATAAAAAACTTACATAATGGTTCAAAACAGGTTAAAAGCAATGCCAAAGCAATCAAAAATATCATGTGAGCTAATTACTGTTTATCATTCCATAATACAACCAGTGATTCAAAAATGTATAGTTTAGCATTTTTTTAATCTATAAATATGTACATTTCTGTTGCAGGAGGTGGAAGAAGATTTATATGATTTGTAAAGATAATGCTCTCCATTCGTTAGTAGAAAAGGATGGTTTTGTTCATTTCACAAAAACAGCTGCTCCTATATACAAGTTACCAGCAAGAAATACTGTTGTCAAATTAAAGTGAATTTTATATTTTTCAGGTAACACAGATGGTATCAGCTCCATGCAGTGCCATTACCAATAGTGTGAAAAATAAACTGACAGATATTCCACATATTTCGCTAACTTCAGATATCTGTACTGTAGTTAACACCAGTTGGAGTTTTTCAGTGGTTACAGCAAATTTTATTTGTACGAATTGTACCTACCCTTATTGTCTAATTGAAGCATTATTTTTATACAACTTTGCAGGTCCTGAAACTATCGTGCCTGAAACAATAGTGCTTGGTGTTAGAAGACCAATGGAGTCACATACAGCAGACTACATTAGTGCAGAGATTGAAGGTCTTCTTGATTCATTTAATATTCCAAAATCAAAAATTGTTACTGTTTGCACTGATGGAGGTGCAAATATGATTGCAGCTATCAGAATGTTATTAGGGGAGGGTAGAAATGTAAATTGTTTAGCTCACATCTTGAATTTGATAATAATAAATGATGGGCTGGAGGATGTGGGAAATCCTGGTTTAGAACAACTCATTGGGGAAGTTAAACAAATTGTAACATTTGCAAGACACAGTAATTTGTTTATGGTTAACCTTAGATTGGAAGAAAAAAAAGGTCTTTCTGAAGGAAATGTCCTTGTACAGTCGGTTCGAACAAGATGGAACAGCACCTACAATATGTTGCTCAGATTTCTAGAGCTGTCTCCATAGATTGCTCATGTATTAGCCAATCCTCACCTAAAAAGAGCTGCCTGTATGCTGTCTAGCTCAGAAATTGAAATTTTGGGTGAATTAATTAATATATTAAAACCATTCAAGGAGGCGACTTCTGAAATTTCAGGAAGTGAATATTTAACTGGTAGTTTAACCATACTATTACTGAGTATTATTGAAGGAGCCCTGAATAAGATCAGTCCAAATAATGAAATACCAAAACTTTTGAAAAAAAAACTGAGTGTAAGTTTGTCCACAAGATTCAAACCATTACTAACTAATCCCCTTCTTTGTCATGCAATACTGTCAGACCCAAGATTCTAAAAGCTTTATATGTCGCCAGTCTTCGCAAATAAGTAAAGAAGTAAAAAATTGCCTGAAAGACTTAGGCAAAATTTCACCACCTTTACCCACAGAGTGACAGTTCGAATCCAAGCTCTCGTTGGTCAGTGCATAATAGCAAATTTGCCAGTACTTCCCAAATTTTTGAACCTGCTAGTGCAGAGAGTTCCTTCCCCAGCAAACTTAAATTACTTTTGCAGCATCCAGTTTTGCCCCGGGGAGCTAACCCAATGGAGTACTGGGGTCAGAGCAAGCAATGTATGCCTGCATTAGCTTTTGTTGCCTCAAAAGATTTAACAGTCATGGGTAGTTCCGTGGCGTCAGAGAGGTTGGTTTCAACACTAAATGCTGTGGTGTCAGATGAAAGAAGTCGATTGACAGATGATCATGTAACAGAGAGGGTATTTATAACCAGTTAATAAAAATTATTGGGTAGAATAAAACATGTTTAAAGCTTTTTCTAGATATTAATTATAATTTCACTTTTTTTATGTGTACATTCTACAGATAGACATAAGTGTATAATAAAAAATTCAGCTTCTGTATTTTATTTTGTTGCTCTGTATGAACATGTTCGTCAATTGATATAAATACATGTAGAGTCCCTAACTCACTACAAGGATATTTCATCCTGACTGACAGAAAATTTCGTAAACTGATTAACGTATAAAATTTTATACAAAGCTACATTTCTTTAAATTAAATGTTGCAGAAAATCTGGGAGGTCATCAAGAGACAAAATTAGACATGTTTGACGATGCGTTTTTTCATTAAAAATTAACCTAAAAGTTTTATAAATTAATCAGTACATAATCATCTGTCAGTCAGTATGAAATATCCTTGTATGGGGTCCCATAATCATTGCAACAAACTTCTGCAGATTAAACGATTAAAGTATGTAAACATGACAAAAAGTATATATTAAGCATACTCTTAACAATGTGCCGTTCCTATGAATTTTGAATTCATTTCACCATTATTGATAGTGTTCAGATTGCAAATAACATTTGTCATAAATTAATGTGTAAAATTCGCCAATAACCGATAACCGTTTATTCAGAAAACCGTTTTTTGGTTCTGTTAAAACTGGACGGTTAAAACCGGGAATTATTCCATTCGGAATGATTTTTCTATCAATTCATATATCCTGTGATTATCGAACCTTAAAATTATGAGATAAAACACATAAGTTCAATATAATTAATTTTATTGGACAACTATTAGGTTCTCTATTGTTCAGTATCTTCATATCTAATGTTGGAAGCTGTTTTTCACGTTCTAATTTTCTTCTGTATGCTGACGATTTAAAACTATATTGTAGAATTTCTCATATAAATGATTACATCAGCTTTCAACAGGATTTGAATAGATTTTATGATTACTGCATTGTGAATAAGCTGACAATAAATGTAACAAAATGTCACCAGATTCTTTTCTCCCATCTAAAGGAGCCTCCATTTGAGCAGCTGCACATTAATAATTGTATTATTCCTGTATGTCAACAAGTGAAAGATTTGGGCATCATTCTAGATAGTCAATTGACATTTGAACCACACATAGAGCATATCACAAGAAAGGCGTTGAAGTCACTGGGATTTGTTTTAAGAAACACTAAAGATTTCAAACAACACAGGTCAGTCATTAGATTATACGCGACACTGGTGAGACCAATATTAGATTATTGCAGTACGATTTGGAAAACATATTATGATGAATATGTAAATAAAATTGAATCTGTACAACGCAAGCTAGTTAAGACATTAAACTATCGCTTCTTTAGATCACGTTACAATTACAGCTATGACAGTAACTTATCTTTTTATAAGCTAAATGAGTTACACATTAGAAGAGAATTTAGTGACATACTATTTGTATATAAGGTCTTCAATAACTTAGTTGACTCTGAGTACTGTATTTCCCAGTTTCTGCTCAATTGTAGTCGTCCATATACTAGATCAAGGCTGCTATTTTACGTTCCTATTTATTCTACCAACTATTATGCTAACTCGCCTTTAATCAGGTGTATGAATGCTTACAATATCATCTGTCGCTCTGATATTGATATCTTTTCCTCAAACTTGACCGTATTCAAAAGAAATTTATTGAAAATACTCAGAAATTTTTATGGATAGGGGTAATTTACCCTGATTGTGGCATTGGAGCTCCTAGTTATTCCATTTTTTTATGTTTTCTCTTTTCTCTATATCATTTTATTAATTCAGTACAGCTGTAGGTCAAAATTAATCTGTTAATATATTTTTTCTTAGGTTATGAGATTTAGCTTGTAGCTTTATATTGTATACATTTTTTGTCATTTTGAGTTGCCTTGTCATTGGATCTGCAGTTGATGTAGGTCTGTTAGGTGACCATGTTTGTAAATAAATAAATAAACTCTGTATGGTTTGAACTTTCAAGAAAATTAATTACAAACATTTGCTTCTGGAACTCTACTACTAAACAAAAATCTAAATTATATAAATTGTCCACCACCCCCTGCTTCTTATAGAATAATACTGGATTGTGATATTTGTCCTTGATTGATTCACCCACAAATTAAAAGATATAGCAACGTTTTGGTTTTTAACTCCATCAGCAATATCAATGTGGTATGATCTTTTCACATTTCGGACATCAACCCTTGTAACGAGATCTGTTCGAACTAATTGACTCATCTCAATTATCTCTCTCTAATGAGTATCCAAAATCCTGCAAATAACATTTTTCCTTGTTATATAGAATAGGTAACCAATGGCATAACTGCGTTCATTGACTAAGGACACACGCCTGCTTAGAGAAGTGTCTAGACTACATATGTATTCAACGTCAGTCTTCCCTGCTTACTGATAGTTTTGGCAATACTAATGCCACAGGGAGAGTAGGGCAGGAAAAGTGAATAGTTCAATTCATGAATAATAAAAAGTGAAAATTAAAGTGATATCTCAATTAATTACTTACCTAGAAGGAGCAATACCAAAAATAGTTTGGATGCAATTGATGCATTGTTAGTATTTGATAGCGTCAAATGCATGTCCATAATGGGTCTTTATCCATGCAACAACAATGCATTTTTGATTGGTCACTTTTATCATATGCTAGTGCATTTAAAGTCTAATCTGCATGTCCCTTGTGATTTTGATAAAATCTTCTTTGATGTGCTAACAGGAATAAGTTTTGCTGAAAAAAAAATAATTTCTTCGAACACAGTCCAAAGTAATTGTAAAACCAAGACTAAAACTAATTTTTGACTTTCCTTTAAAAAAATATAAATTTTCAAGATATTTCAATAAATGGATATATTTTACGTGTACGTAAACCTCCGCACTAATATTAAGCCGTTTCAGGCCGTGAGAACTTGAACAGGCCTGGATTCAAAATGATTCTATTTAGTTGGTTTTATACCAGGTTATGCACGTTATTCGACACGAAGCATTATGGCTAAAGTATCTGATTAAAAAAAAAATGTTGGATGGATAGGGACCCATTAAAGCTACATGTTAAAAATATTTTCATGTTATACAGGGTGTCCCCAAAACACGGAACCTATCAAAGTTGTATTTTTTTAAATAGAACACCCTGTATATTATTTCATTTTTGGTTTGTACGATCTTAATTAAGGTTTAATGCACTTAAGCTTTATGGTTTTTGAAATATCGTTAATTTTGCGAAAATGTAGTATCTATTTCAATGCTTAATTTCTCAGCTGGTGATTTCTTTTTTTTTTAACAAATTGATGCTCAATTCTACCAATTGATTAAGATTTATTTGGCACTTGTGAAATTTTCACTAACTTATACAGAGTGACTAAAAATTATGATTAAATAATCACTATCTTTAAACGGTAATAACTTGTTAAATTTAAATGGGATGCCCTGTATTTTATGTCAACAACAAAATGTAGCTTTAATGGGTCCCTATCCATCCAACATTTTAATTTTTTTTTAATCAGATACTTTAGCCATAATGCTTCGTGTCGAATAACGTGAACAACCCGGTATATTGCTTTGAAATTTGTTATAAATTGTATAGCTTATCGCAAGTAACTTGGAATAGCAATGTAAACAAACCACGCATCAGTGCATTGAATATATGTTGCATGTGAAATAACATCCATTATTCATACATACAACACTTACTAGATAAGTAGATACTAATCATAAAGTTAGAAACGAAAATAAAATGAGTGTACTTCATAATTTTAACAAAATCGATACACTACTATAAGTTTCCATCTATTTGTAATCTGGGTTAACTTACTCCTGAAATATCCTAAGTTATAGAATTTATTAAGGAGAATGAAATAGTTTAAGAAATGAAATATCTTAAAACGTGAAATATCTTAAGAAATAAAATAGTTTATCACACGAAATATCTAGGCCATTTTGACGACGATGGTTTAGGTTTTGTAGGGGTTTCTCTTAACACTAGCGTAAATGTAGTCGTCAAAAAAATATTTCCTCCATAAGTGACACAAGAAAGAAAAATTAGAAAAAAAATAGAAAAATATTGTAGCTAGACAGAATAAATAGTTTGCTAGATTTGAGAGCTCTAGAATTGTATCTATGACAGGTTCTAGTTTGTTAGTGAGCAAGTAATATGGGTAGCCTTGTTAGCATCAAATCTGACAGTCCGACGATGATTTAAATATAAATCGAAACGCGTAACTGAAAGAAAAATAATTTTATTTGGGAAACTGTATTTAGATTACCAGCATCAGGCTGAGTAGGCTGGAGTCCAGCGCGACAGATTTCAGAGAGCGGCTAATTTGGCTCAATTTTTTTGTCTTGCAGTAATAAAAAATTTGTCACATGCCCAGAGAAAACGAGTCTCGAAAATTTGAAGGTATACATTACCTCACTTTACAAAAGTAGTACGTGAAAGAGCTTTTTTTTAGCTAATAGGATGAATGAATGAAGGAGTGAATAAAAGGAGGCATTCCGATGTGGACCATCGGTGCATAGACCACCGCCGGGCCCTTTCGCGCCTCTATCAGCTCTAGTTCCCAAGGCCAGCCCTTTCCGCCATGTTAAGTATGGCCTTGGGTCCTGCCCATCTTATATCCCCTGGTTCCAGAATCATGGCTTGCCTGTGGTGCCCGAGGGCTTCACAGCGGCATAGTATGTGTGCCGAGGACTCCTCCTCATCGTCACAGCGTGCACATGTTGGGTCACTAACTATCCCCATTAGGTACAGGTGCCGCCTAAAGGTATTATGACCAGAGAGCAGTCCCACCAGCAACCTAAGATGTCTCCTATGAAGAGAGAGGCAAAATCGCCCCTCTCTGGCTACAGGCCGTCTAATGAATTCCTGTGCCTGACGGAGATGTCCTGAGATGCTATTCCACCTCAAAGAGTGTTGAATTTGGATTCACTCGTCCTTATCTTCTAATTCTACCTGCGGCCAACCCTACAGCCGGATGCGGACCCAACAGATTTCCTTTTAATCCTGCCTTCGCCAAAGCGTCCGCCATAATGTTGCCTTGAATCAAAGAAAGTCCAGGGACCCACATTAGTGTGACCCTGAGTCTCTCTGCGATCTCGTCAAGAGCTTTTCTACACTCTAAGACCAGCCCTAATGCTATCCTCCAGGCACTTTCTGCCTTGATTGCTGCCTGAATATTGGAGCAAATAGTGATTTTCCTGAATGCGAATTTCACACGCTAAAATTGCAAAGATCTCAGCCTGGAAGACAGTGGTGTATCCCCAAAGGGGGGATGAGTCATGTATTGGGTCCGAAGACCCCGGAGCCAGAGCCCTCCTCGGTCAGTGAGCCATCCGTGTACCACAATTGCCCACCTCTCCCGAAGAGCTGTAGGCCTCCTGTGACCCATTCCTCTCTTGTTGGATACTCCACCATGAATTTGCAATCAAAAAGGTACTTGGGTGTAATTATGTCACTCCTTGTTTGCAAAATCGGTGTCTCCTTTTGTAACTCAAAAAGGATCGCACAGTGCCCTTTACCCGGATTGATAAAAGCCCAACTGCCTTGGCTCCATAGCCGGAATGCAGTTACCCTGGCCTCTCCCCTGATCACAAGATCTAGTGGAGGGAGATTCAGCAGTGCTTCAAGGGCACCCAATGGGATCGTCCGCACATGCTTCCTTGTACTAACACAAGCCAGCCGCTGGATTTTTATGAGTTTGACTTTGATTGCCTCTATCGTTACGCAGGGCCATCATACTAAGGAGCCATACAATAAGGATGGTCTTACTATTGTTGTGTAGAGCCAATGTAGCACTTTAGGTCTTAGTCCCCATCTCGCGCCAACGACACTTCTGCAAGCCCATAGGGAGTTGCGAGCTTTGCTGACCTTGTATTCTACATGCTGTCTCCAATTCAGTTTGATTGACTGATTGGGATAGTACAAGTGGTATCCCAAAGAAGGTTGGTTTGACGAATCCGTCGAGTTTCCTCCTCCTGGTGAACATAACGAGCTCGTCTTGTTAGCGTTCACTGATAGATCGACCTTATTACACCACTATTGCACTGCACGAAGCGCGCCTTGCATTACCTCAGAGACTGTTTTAATGAATCTACCTCTGACCACTATGCTAACATCGTCGGCATAGGCCTGTACATACACCCCCATGTTACTGAGCCTAACGAGAAGTTCATTTACTACCAGGCCTCACAGTAGAGGTGACAGCACTCTGCCCTGTGGACAGCCTCGCGCTACCGCAACTCTTATAACTTCATTAATTGTAGCGGAGCCACTCGACCCTCTAAGGTGGTTAAAATCCATTCCGTCAAAAGTGGGTTAATCCCATGTCTTGCTAAGGACCGTTTGATTGAGTTGATGGTGGTGCAATTGAATGCACACTGATAGTTTTATTCATGAACATATAAAATGGTTTAATTCATGGTATGTAGACAACCACAACAGCAGTGTTGGAACCTAAAAAAAAGATCAGTGTAATGTCTTCATGTGAATATTCTTATAACAGAAATATTTGTACATAGATTTGAAAACATGAACTAATTTCACACAAAAAATGATTGTCCTGCCCTATATTATACCTCAAGTGCACTTTGTGTACTGGAACTGAATCTATTCAACTAGCTTCATACTGGATTTCCTCAAAATCTGAGGTAAAAGGTTCATTTCAATTGAAATGTTGGTTTCAATATTACAAAAGTATGTAATTATTAGCTTCCAGCACAGGTGTACAAAAGTAATTTTAAACCATTACAACGATCACAGGGGCATGATGTCCTAAATATATTTGTGTGATGACTTGCTGAAATGCTTCCATCACATCAATTTATAGTGCTATGTAGCAACAACACTTATACACACTGTTCAAGATAGTGTTGTATATAGGCACTAGTTTCACAGTGAAATTGCCTCACAAAGTTGCATCTTAATTGCAATTTCACTATGAAACTTATCCTTATGTAGCGCTATTCATCTGTAGGATGTTAGTAGTTGATTCAAAATAAGCACGTCCTGTACCATTATATATATATATATATATATATATATATGTTACATTTTAGACAATACTACTAAATAAAATTGAAGATACAAAGAAATCATGATAAAAAAATACAAAATCAATGTTTTTAAGCCATAGATTTTACACTTGGGTGCCATAGATAGAAGAGGTTATAATTTATGACTGATACTATTGATAGCTGTCAAATATGCACTGAAATGCCATGAGCTCAAGGTCTGTGGTGATAATATGCACTCAGTGCAGTTTTAGGGCAAATGAAAGGATGTCAAAAACAAAAACAAAAAATCATACATTATATAAAAACAGGTTCATTTTCAAATATATGACCATTAACTAGATAACAGTAGAAATTTGCTCCCAATCATAGGAAAAACAATCATCATAGTAAACCTTTCTTTGGAAATACCTGAGAAAGCTAGCTGACCTATTTCATTTCTATAGATTAATGCAGAATAGAGGAAATCAATCAAATTTATCTATCTAACAAACAAACTATTTCCTTTAGAGACAGCAAGGCAGCTATGTAGTTTTCCAGTATGAGCAATTTGAGAAAAATTTTTTTTCATGAAACTTATAAACTACTTATAACAAAATTATGTATGACTTTTACATTTTATATTATTTTTCATAAGATTTACTATCAAAATATTTATGATAAATTAATATCTTTGTCCTACACTTCACCATAAGTATCTTTCATGTGTTACAATACAAAAAGGGATCAATGAAGAATTTCATTCCTATGTTTACTGAATATAGCACTAATCCTGTTATACACATATAACATACATACATACAGCTATTATTCCAGGCTTCTGGTACAATACACAAATTATCTCGTCCAGGTAACAGATGAAACTGCATCTGCCTTCAGGTTGGATCCGACTCTTCCTTTTCCATTTGGTATTCTCGCCTGTGTAGAGACATGCTGATCACACACTTGATAAGCATTCCTGATATGCTTGAATGATTTTTTAAGAAATACCTCATTTTAAAAGACAGCCACAACTGAGAAAGCTGGAACAATAAATTGTTGTACAATATGTTAGCAAAGTCCTATGAATATTTTCTGAATAACCTCTTATAACCATCCATCATATAGATTGCAGATGTTTGTCAGTAAAACATAAAAAATATGCAGCAAACATATTTTGTACTATTATGAATAATTGAGAAACAAATTTTATTATAAATGCCTTGTATATACTGATCAATAATAAAACAGGCTCATTTCTTGATCATTTTGCATCCAGGTACACAACAGTAGTAGTTTT
Source organism: Bruchidius siliquastri (assembly GCA_949316355.1). Classification (NCBI taxonomy): domain Eukaryota; kingdom Metazoa; phylum Arthropoda; class Insecta; order Coleoptera; family Chrysomelidae; genus Bruchidius; species Bruchidius siliquastri. The sequence goes on from OX438529.1 coordinate 25,656,612, forward strand.
GCTAAAATAACCTTGAAAAATATTGGAAAAAGCGGAAAAATCGAACAAATGAGGTTATGAAGCAGAAAAGCAGTGAAATAGGGAATGATCCCCTGCAACAAAGTTCAAGTTAGGCATAGAGCCGGGGGACCATGAATTCTGATGAAGAACGGCGAAGTTTTAATGGCATGGGGCGTCAAAACTCACTAGATCATACAGAGTAACTAGGAAAAGCTTTTTAATCAAATGTCAAACCACAATACTAGTCAGAAAAAATAAGAAATCTGAAGGTCAGTAGTTTGAATTATGTTTTGAAATGTTTAAAAATATCTTTACTAACATTAATGCCATCAGATAATATACTGCTATCTAAAAGGTTGCTTAAATGAAATTGTTATTCTAACACTCCAGCATGACATTACACTGTGCGGAATAAAAAGGATTCAATATAGCAATATTTCTGTAGACCATTCCCAACCAACAAGTAGTTTTGTGGGAATATAAAAATAACGCTAGTATGGTTTTTGCGATACTGCTAACACTATAAAAAAATTTATAAATGTAACTGTGGTGATATATAAAAGGAAACAATAAACTTAACAAGATTACCACAATATTATTCCTTGATTATATCTGTTTTTTTATAACTTTTGGAAGCTCTGTCATCAATGTCATCATATGTCGTATGTCATATTGTGGAAAGCCGCAAGCGCATTAGAGCAAGAACCGAGCAGTTTTGTGTCTTCTATAGAGATGCGATTTTTTATAAAATATAGATTTTTTGCATCGATATTGCATGAGCCATGATTTATTACATGGACATATTTGTTGACATCGATGTTACTTTTGCGATGTTTTTATCCATTGGTATCACAAAAACATCGGAATCAAGTCAACGATATATCAAAAAATTTCTCAATGAAAACATAGTAAATGGATAATATGATTGGATTACCCAAATTCCATTCAAAATAGTTGATTTGACCTTGAAAAATGGCCTTATAGGTTGACGCTATATTTACCATATAATGTTATCAGGTTATAAATCAAGATTTGTGGCGTATTTTAGATGTGTTTGCCTTTTTAATAGAATTTTAAAAAGATTAAACATACTGAGAAGCATCAAATCTTTTATAATGTTAAAGATTTACAAAATTTACATATCATGAATAGAAATCAGTCATTCATTAAACTTCAAGTGGATCAACAACTCCAAAATCCTATCAAAAACTTCATTTAGCTGATATCACTGCACGTGAAATACATAGTTAACCTACCTGACGTCTTTCTTAAGTAGCTGAATAGTACTTGAGTATGTATATTTATTATCTCCATTCAACTAAAAGAAGCAAATAAATGTGTGGTGCAGGGGCAGACCTGTTTTGTATACTTATAGGAAATAATTGTTCCCATGAATAATAATAACATGTAAAATAATTTTTAATCTGAGCACAAAAATCCAACTCTTCAACAAATATTGAGTAGCGTAATAAGGTACCCTCAATTACGTCATAATCATAATATTCCAGGATTTAACCCCAGAACTATTATTTATTAGTGAGGCGTCACCAAACGAATAAATGAATAAACAGATTCGTGAAACAATTTATGTAATATTGTAGTGAAGTCTCATGCTAGGAGGCTAAATGCGGCGGTTATTGCTTTTATATTAGATGGCGACTCGATACATAATATTCTGTAATCTCACATACACGTACATAGAACCTATTGTTCATTTGTCTGAAGTAATAATAGTGATCATTTGAAAAATAAATAAAATGAATATATGCAATATTTTAGCTCCTTGAAACAAAAATAGCATTTAAATTCCGTTGAATTAACTTCGCCGGTATATAAAAACATGGCAAAAGCAACATCGATGCAAAAAAATCGATGTTTCATAATTTACTATTTTTATATGCGCATCTCTATTCTATTCCATACTTTCTCGCTTTTATGAGTTAGTTGTCGGTAGAATAGAATCGGCTATCCATAATTAGGATAACAGAAAGTACAACAAGTATTATTTATGTCTGTGCCGTAGCCGTTGTGGTCGCCTTGACCTATTAGGGTAGGGAATCCAAACCACGTGATCCACTGATCCAATCAGGAATCAGGGTATAGTCTGTGGATTCAGTATGGCGGCTGAGCAGGCATACCTGACAGCGCCGTAATAATATCATTTGTGGTATAATTTCTAGCAAGTTTTCTTAGCGTTTTTCCGTGTTTTTTGTGTTTTTTAGACTGTTATCGTATTTTTTGTGAAATGGAGAGTAAATCTCTAAAGAGCTTATTGGCTGAACACCCAGATGTTGGTGCAAGGTATGCTAAAAAGGTGTAAAGTTGTTTTGTTTACATGATTATGTTTCATTGTTCATTCTTTGCAGATACCAGAATAAGATACGGTTGATCAGTACTCTGAAATATGAAGATCTAAATCAAATAACAGAAAGCTTTCCTCCAGTATCGAACATGGATATCGTTAGCTACCTAGTGCTCACAGCTTTTACACTAAAGAGCAAATGAAAGCCTTCAAGAGCCTGCAAGCCTATAAGTACCCTGAAAGTGGTCTTGTTAGGTATTTGTGATGTCAAGTTGTACGTGATTTTTTTGTGATAGTTGGAGAGGTAAGATTTTTCTCAATATTAAGATTGAACAACTGATAAATACTGACTTTTGTAGGTGAAGCATTCTTTGAAGGCCTCTCAGCAGCCATTGAATGTTTGGTGTATAGCTGAGAAAAGTGCAGTCATCTGTACTGCTCACTGTACCTGTATGGCAGGCAATAGTGAAGTTTGCAATCATGTTGGTGCAGTACTGTTTGCAGTTGAGTATATGAACACAAAAAAGAGGCAATTTCTTGTATGGATCAATTAGCTTTGTGGCGTGATTCTTCAGTACCTCTAGTATCTACCTGTTGAGAAATTAAATGGGGCAAGCCCAATCCCCCCAATCACAATGAAATTGTTAATTCACTCAAAAAAGCCTTGGAATTAGGACATGATGCAGTTTTAATGTGAGTAGTAAAACCATTTGCTTCAGAGTTAAATGTAAAGAACATCATTTTACCAGCTATAAACTTATTTGATGAAGCAAATACAAATAAAAGTTACTCTGAATTAATGAAACTATCAAAAAATATTGAGTGGTGTATAAACAAAGAAAAAATTAATATTATAGAAGAGGGTACTAGGAAACAATCAGAAAATCCAGATAGGTTTTTGCAAAAAGTAGGTAGAATGACTACATCTAATTTAAAATTAGCATGTATGACAAATAAATCAAAGCCTCCATTATCTTTGATAAAATCTATCTGTTACTGAACTAAAATTTTATTTAATACCAAAGCAATATTATGGGGCATATCCCATGAAAGTACTGCTGTAGAAGTATCTGAAAGCTATATGAAAAGTGAAAGTCACCAGCCATTTCAGGTGTGAGGTGGGCCTTGTGGTAAGCAGCAAGTGGCCACAATTAGCTGCAACTCCTGACTGCTTAGTTTTTTGTGAGTTTTGTTTAAGTGGGTGCTTGGAAGTAAAATGCCCTTATATATTATTTATAATTTATTAATGAAAAGTTCATGCTTAATTGAAAGTGGAAATGAATATTTATTGAATAAAAAACATAGATATCACTATCAAGTACAAGCTCAGATATTTTGTACAGAGCTATTGTACTGTGATTTTGTTATTTGGGGTCCTAATGTATTCTTTAAACAAAGAATATTGCCAGAGCATGAATTTTGGAATCAAGAAAGATCACTTGCACTCAGCTTCCATGTTGAAGTAATAATGCCTGAACTTTTGAGGAAATTTTTCACATTGGTGCAGCAGCAATGGTATTGATGATGGAAGGCCAATGATAAGATATGAGTCAGATGAGTGTGAGAAGCAGTGGTTTCATTTTGAATGTGTTGAACTACTTCAAACACCGAATTGTGCACGGTATTGCAATGCATGTGGAAGTTAAGACATTTCTTATCAAAAAATACTGACAATATCATTCAAAGATTAAATGTAAAATATCTGTGGCTCTGATCTCAATATTTATTAGCTTTCAATTAAAAGAATATCCTTGATTTGTGTACATAAATTAACCTCTAAACCAGAATATTTTAGAGAAGGATTAAGTTTCAATCAATAATAACAAAACTATGAGAAATGGCTAGTATGAATACCACAGCACTTAACTTCTCTTTTTGAATGTGGTTACTCATGTAATGGAGTTCATTTTTGCAATTCTATTGACAATGGTTTTGACATTTATATCTACTCAACAGCATTAACTGATTTGTTGTTTCATACTGTCATTTAATGTACATTCCTAATGATGGTAATTGTACTGTTTTTAAATAAAGTTATTAAATATTAAAAACTAATTGAGAACTTAACAAAAATTGCCTGACTAAATAGCTAATTATGTCTATCTCTTCATGGTTCCTGTGGCACTACCATCATTAAGTTTTTGTGCAATAATGATTATTAGTATACAGTGGAAAATAATAACCATGTTTTAATGACAGATTTATTTCAAATGGCAAAAACATAACATAAGCCCTTACTGAAATAATTATTGTTCATTGTACATTACTCATAAACAAGGTATTGTATAGTACATAGTAGTTATACATCCACTATATTTTATGTGAATACATTTTTTTTTAAATAATACTTCGATTTATACATAATTATGTTAACACTTTTTGTACATATACAGGGTGAGTGCAGTTGAAGGTAACAATCATTTTAATTGAATTCAGTGGGAGATGTGGTCAATCCATCTACCAGTATTTTTTAAATAAGGAATATAAAACTTCCCAAATTTGCTTCTTTTATCAATTTTTTGAACAAAAATACATTTCTGTGAAATACTGTTTTGCTCATAATCATTAACTGAATAGAATACATTTTTATTACTAATAATTTTTAAAAACACCATGACCTTTAATCAGTCACATTATTATATATATATATATATATATATATATATATATATATTTACAAATAAACACCTATTATTATATACAAAATTGCATAATATGATTAAAACTGGATAATCAATAAGTACAGCACAATAAATTATACATTTATATCAATAAAGGCTTGACATAAAAAGTTGTATTATTGTTATATACATTATAAGAACTATGGACAATCTTTGTATGTGGTCAAAATGTAGTAAAGTCAAGACATACAAGGCACTGTTATTAACAGCTAATCTTGAGGGCATTCAACGACAAAAAATGTTTTAATGATAATCTTTTAATTAATAATGTATAAAATACATTGAGATTTACTTGAAAGAAAATGTCAAACTGGTGCAAGCAAATCCCAATATTTGATTATTATATAGTAGAGAAATATACATTTTTACAACCCCAGATCTTTAGTTCATAACTATTTTTATTGTCAAAAAACTACCCCCTGCTCTATAAATATTCATATAGAGGAGTGCATAGGTTCAAATTATTAATGAGCAACAACCAAGCGTAGAAATTATTGAGGTTGCAGTGTAAAGGTTGGTAAAATGTTACACCATGATTAAGATGCACTTTTAATTCTATTTTCTCCTTCAGAACATACCATAGCAGAAATACATGTTATGGATGACACCATTTCCAAGTCATCAAACCACAAAAATATAGATATTCTTGGCATGACAGAAAACCAAATAATTAAACACCTATCACAATTGAAAAACAAATTTTGGTACACAATTTTGTTATTAAAAGTTGAAAATACATGATTAAACAATTTTTGAGAGGTTTTTCTAATTATGAAGGATTGAAAAGGTACATGGTTTAGGAAAAATGGTGGTTGATTGCCATAAACATACAAGCTCCTCAGACATTTGAAGGCTAATATAGGTTGACAAATTAACCAAAGTGCCACAAACGGTAATAATTTCATGTATAATGTTAACACCATCATTCTGTATGCTTAATATACTAATATGTATAGTACCCTTAAAGATATTAAATTTATTTTTTATCATGCCAATGATTCATTCTACATGAATTTGAACATGGGCAATTAATTTGTCTGGTTTCGTCTATTTCCATGGGATGCAACTGATTTTTCCCTTTTGTAAAAGCAGGTATAACTAGTTTTGCCTGAAGGATACCCAAAAAATCTTTGATAGTCAAGCCCCTATCTAGAACAACATCTCCAGGTTTGATGTTGTTCAAAAAACCAGTCAGCTCTACAATTTGCTTGTCAGAGGTTCGTCCACACAAAGCTTCACTTATATAGCAAACCGAACCCTGTGGTGTTATCCCAATTAAAAATTCAATCGTTTGTTGGTGCTTATAGTTTGACTAGCATTGTTGCTGGATTAGAAGAGTAGGGGGCTTTCCTATAAAAATGTCAAAACAATCTATTCTGACTGTTGTTTTGTCATGGAATATCTCCTTAAAACATGGTGGTATATTCATTTGCGCAACTGAACGACTTGGCCATACTATATATGGCTTCATTCGCTTATACAAAACATGGATAATATTTATAAAATATGTAGATGCTGTAGTGGCAGAAATTTTGAAATGGTATGCTAAGTCCTTAAAGTGCAACTCTAATCTTAATCTGATAAGTGTTAATAATAATTGTTTAAACTTGCTCAAAACAGTTGTACTTGTTGATGGGATATATTTTTCCACAAGTTCAAAAATTACCACTTTAATAATCTTGTATTCAAAACCTGTATAATATTTCCATTTTGCACAATTTTCACAATCTTCCAACAGTCCATACGATGAATTCTCAATCTTTCTCTCAAGCTCAGCTATGGTTTTGGGCAGCAAAACTGGGAAAATTTCAAGCACAGCTCTTCCATCGTCAAGTCAGTATGTGTTGAAACACCTGGTGGCTCAGTACTCATTGCATTACTGCTCATCACATCCTCTTCATTACTGTACAACAGAAAAACATGTAAGAAACATATACATGTAATACAGGACTGATTATTCATTACAATGAAACATTCATTTGACATCAAAAATATCTTTTAAATCCCAAAGCTAAACACTAAACAAACTTATAGTAATAGTAGTTTATTGATATTTTGCAGGAAAAACCTGCTCACATACGTCAGAAGTGCATACATGTATATCTCTAAAAATATAGTCATATAGCATTCATTTGGATTAACAATAAGTATCACGTTAAAAACTGTTAGAAAAAAAAATCAGAAAAATCGTTTAGGAGGTAATCCTCAAAAGAATAGAAAGCTTTTCCAAGTAAATATCTTTTCATTTTGACATGGAAAGAGTTTATTTGCAGGGTTCTAATTTCTACTGGGAGAGAATTTAATTCGTAGTTTTCTCTATTTCTTGTCAAGTAGGTATGTACACTTGGATGCTTGACAAAAAGATTCTCATTCTTTCTGGCGTAGTCTAGACATTCAAGTATATAGATATAAGGTAGGTTAAGGATCTTCAAACTGACAAATGCATGTTGGCATTGATCCTGATACTTCAAATTAGCCAAAATTGTATATCTTAGTGCGTTCTGAAAGTACCCATGATAACATGTGAGAATTGAATCATGACTTAAAATGTTGTGTAAAATGGGTTTTAGGTTTCGCAACAGAAATATGATTTTGCACAATTTTTTTGGATAGCTCATTTGTGTGCAGTTTCCATGAAAGCGTTTGATTGATGCATCCTTGATGTATCATCAGCATACATAATAAATTTGGATTCAGTGTCACAGTTTTCAATGTCATTAATGTATATTAAAAAGAGAGTAGGCCCCAATATAGAGCGTTCTGGTACACCATATTTAATAAAATCTAATGAAGAGACATTTCCGTTTAATGAGTCGCACTGTTGTCGATCAGACAGATACGATTTAATGAGGGCAGTGCTATTGTCACCAAACCCATACAGGCGCAGTTTATCAGTTAGTATGGAGTGAGAAACAGTCAAATGATTTTGAGAAATCATACAATGTACAATGTGTCGTTTCGTGATTTTCAAAACCAGTCAGAACAAAATTGGATAATTCTGTTAAGGCAGTTTTGTTGATTCTGTCAATGCAGTTGTGGTACTTTTATTCTTACGAAAGCCATGTTGATTTTCACTTAATATTCCATGCTTTTCTAGATGTTCCACAATTTGTTTGTTCAATAAGTATTCAAATATTTTCTCAAGGCCTGGAACTAATGCTATAGGTCTAAAATTGCTCAGATCATTCTCAGAACCTGCTTTAAAAATGGGGATAACGTTTGCTACTTTCAGCAATGTTGGAAAAACACTTTGCTCAATGCAACAATTAATTAATTTTTTTAGTGGTACTAAAATTAAATTCATCATAGATTTTACTACTTTAATTGTAATCCCATATGGATCTTTGCTAACGTTATCTTTCAAATTTTTTATTGTCGCTCTGGTCTCAATATTAGAGTTGCACGTTGTTTGTTGTTAGCGTTGTTGATATATTCATCGTTGTATTGACGTTTTGCTTTATCTATTTCATGTCTGTAGCTAGCTTTGAATTCTTTTATATACTGGTTTGACACAAAATTACTGTCCCGTTTGTTAATTTCAATTAGCAGTGATAGTGTATCTCTCAGTTTCCTCAAACGACTATTGAACCAGTTAGATCTATTATGTTTGAAAGTACTTTTGGCTTTTGACTTGATAGGGAAGCTAATTTCAGAATTGTCTGATATACAGTCATGGAATAGTTGAAATTTTGTCGGAATTATTTTCAATAAAAGGCCAGTTTTGTTGTTCAATCAAGTTCTAAAATTTGAATAAGCCCTTATCTGTGATTGGTCTAAAATTAACTCTTGTGTTCGATTCTGCTCCTTCAGATATAGTGTTACACTTGAAAACAATGCCAGAATGATCAGATATACCAAAATCAATCACACTCATCCTCGTGTTGAGAAACACAGTCAGTCTTAAGCCATACGATTCGAGTATATTAATTAACTGTGATACATGATGGTCATTTGTATTTATTTTTTATTTATTTATTGCTAATTTAGGGTAAAACAGAATACATTCCAAAACTTACCCACTACTTACAACAATGTAAAATGTAAAAGAAAAACAAAAACAGAAAATGAATGCATATAGCTACATTGGCCGACTGTTTGTAGATACAGCCGGGCAACCTAACTTAACCTAACTCAGCACTATACTTTACTCTATCATTAACAACAATTCTCTACGCAGAGTGTTCTTAAATGTATTGAGGTTGACTACAAATATATCCGCAATAAGATTATAAAGGTCATTGTACGTTTTTTGTGCTCTCACTAAAGGGGAATTTACTCCCAAGTTTGTTCTCCGATACGGAATTTTAAAAAAAGTTACTTGTCTAAACCGTCTTTCTGGGACATTAAAGTTAATTTTAGATAAAAGGTATGGACTATCAAACATATTAATTACTTTATAGATAAGGCAAAGATCTGACAGTATTCTCCTTTGTTTTAAAGTGAGTATGTTGAATTCTTGTCTTAAATCGTCATAGTTACTGTTTTGCACAGGTTGGCCGGTCTTGAAACCCAGAGTTCTCAAGAACTTATTCTGAATTCGTTCAATACGGTCTTCGTAGGTTTTATACAAAGGATTCCATATGACGGAGGCAAAACTCAACTTACTGTAGACGTAGGCATAATACAGCGAAAGCATGGCCCTTGCACTTTTGAAATCCTTGGACGATCTACAAATAAAACCAAGCGTTCTATTGCACCCTGAGATTAAATTTTCTACATGTGGCTGGAATGACATTCTTTCATCCATAAGCACCCCTAGGTCCTTGACAACGTGAGATTGTACAAGTTTATCATTTTTTATTTTGTAACTATATTCAATCAACTTTTTGTTGCGTGTAAATCTGATATAACAGCATTTATCTATATTTATGTGCAAGTCATTTTCGTCGCAAAATATGGTAAATCTATTGATGTCGTTTTGAATTTTTTCGCATTCACTCAGGTTTTCAACTGTATGAAAGATTTTAAAGTCATCAGCATATAGTAAAAATTTGGTAAATTGGAATGATTCTTTGACTTTGTTAATGTAAATTATAAATAACAAGGGACCTAGGTGACCGCCTTGTGGGACACCAGATGTGATAGTAACGGGAAGTGACCTAAATCCATTAATAGTTACTATTTGCTCACGGTTAGTAATGTACGACCGAACCCATTGACACAGATCATCGCTAAGACCTATTTCAGTTAGTCTGTCAACAAGCAGTTCGTGATTAATTTTGTCAAAGGCCTTGCTGAAATCGGTATAAATACAGTCAACTTGAGTTTTGTTGTCAATGGCCTCGCATACATATTCAGTAAAGCCTAATAAATTGCTCTCTACCGATCTGTTTGGGAAGAAACCATGTTGTTCATCTATAATTAGGGTTTTTACTGAAGACAGGATCAGATCATATACAACTTTTTCTAGGAGCTTGGAAAAAATGCAGAGACTGCTGATCGGTCTGTAGTTAGTGACATGGCTTTTATCCCCACATTTGAATACTGGAAGTACATGCGCTACTTTCCATTTAGTTGGAAACCTTTTTTTGATAAAGCTCTCATTAAAAATCAGTTGTAATGGAATGGTTAAATTTGCAGAGCAGGGTCGCACGAGTATAGGGGGAATATTGTCAGGTCCAGCGCTTTTACTAATATCCAAGCCACAAATTAATGATGCGACTGCCTCTGGAGATACAAAGGTAACAAAACTGTCGCCTGGGTTATCCAGACTTAACAATTTATTTTTCTTACGGTCTACAAAAACGCTGGAGAAGTAGTCTGAGAATAAGTTACATATTTCAACGCCGTCACTGGCGTGCATATTATTATGGTGTACAATGTTAGGGATGCCAATATGTCCCTTTCTTTTGTTGGCGATGAACTTCCAAAATTTTTTACTGTCTGAGACTATATCATTTTCAATACTTTCTACGTATTTTATATAATCCCTCTCAATCATTTGCTTAGAACATTTTCTCAATTTACAGAATTGATCATAATCATATTGATTGCCATAAGATTTGAATTTCCTATGATACTTATTCTTTTCTTTAATTAGCCTAATAGTATCGGATTTGAAATAAATAGGATAATTTCGACGTAGTCTATACTTAGGTACGTATGTATGGATAGCCGTATACAGCTTATCGTAGAGGACATCCACCATCTCATCTAAATGTATTCCTTTAAATAAGTTACACCAGTTAATCTCACCAAGGAAGGAGTTTATTGCAGCAAAATCTGCTTTTTTGAAGTTAAACACTATGCGGTCTTGCTGACACAGAGGATTAAAATGTTTTACTTTATATAAAAATTCAATTGCTGGATGATGGGCATCCTCACTGACCAGACTATCACTAACATGCGCTATGTTACTTATTACATTTCTGTTACAGAGTATCAGGTCTAACAATTTACTATTAGCGTTTTGTACACTATTGAATTGTAAAAGTTCCAAATAATAAAAAGAATCAATAAGTGCGGAGTATCGATCATCGACACTTTGAGGTTCTAAACGAATACAGTTCTGTACTGGGGACCAAGTTATACTGGCTAAATTAAAGTCGCCCGTAATCAGGACAGAATGCTTGTGGAAAATACTTTCATTATTTAGCAACTTACTCTGGTAACTCGAATATGCAAGAACGTCAGTTGGTGGTAAATCGACACAACAAATGAACACTTTTTCACCATTATCTGGACCAACCGACACCCACACATCCTCGCCGTCAGACTCGAGCGGCTGGCATCGTCTTGACTGCAACGTATTTCTGACTGCCACCAGGACACCACCACCATCTTTTTTATTGGATGCAGTTGTCTCTCGATCCCTTCTGTAAACGTTGTAGTTGTCACCAAAGATCTCATTGTCGAATACTCCGGCCCGCAACCAGGTTTCAGATAAGCAGATTATATCATAATTAGCAGCATGTAAATTATTAAGAAACACTGATGTTTTTGAGCGTAGACCCCTCACATTTTGGTAGTAAATACTTAACCTCGTAGACTTATCCATGAAAAAAGTGTGGGAATAGAGTCTTAGGCAAATAGATTACAGACGTTTATTTAATGTTTTTGATGGATTCTGCGTTTTTAATATGGATTATCCTTGAGGTGTCGTCTTTTCTGACAAATATTTGGCCATTTTTGGTCCACGTATATTTGTATCCTTTGCTTCTGGCAACGGATCTGACGTCTTTGAACAAGATTTTGTTTGCGAGTGTTAGATGCTCATTTATATAGATGGCATCAGATAGACCATCAATACTTATTTTGGACGTATGATTTTCACTCTGATTTCTTTTGCTCCTAGATGATGCTAAGAATTTATCCTTCTCATATCTAGAGGTGAATCGCACAATTATACTCTTTGTTTTGTTTCTATAATTTACGTTAGGCTGGACACGATGGACATAGTCGATTTTGCCTATGTTAACTTCAAGGTTCACGGATTTACCGATATCCTTCACAATTTCAATCAGGTTTTCATTGTTCTTCTCAGGAACTCCGTGAATTTCGATGTTGTTCATCCTAGATTGCTGGTCCATGTCGTTTAGCTTGTTCTGTAGATTCGCTACCTCTGTTTTTAACGCGATGTTTTCCTGCATGAGTTTTTCCGTTTTACGGACGTATTCATCAAATTTGAGCAGTTTTGCCTCAAAATCTGAAATTTTTTCACTACAGAATGCCACAGAGTCCAACAGAGATCCTTGCTGATCGCGTAGCTGTCTGAGGTCGGTTTGCATATCCTGCATTATAGACATCAACCGTTCACCCGAAACGGCTCCGAGCGCAAACCCACTGTTGCATTCAGAAACTAGAGGAGTCTGTAGCAACGCAGATCCTGTTGAGCGTCTGGTCGCTGTTCCGCCTCTGTCCACCCGGCAATTTTTGCATACCCAGGAAACTCCGTCTGCTCGTAGGCTGTCGAGCTGTTTGGTAGATAATTCAAGGCACCTGCCGTGATAAAAACTACTACAAAAACCGCTACACTGGAGACCCGGGTTTTTGCGATTAACTTGATCGTGACACAATTTGCACAATTTATCAGACATATTCATTGAAAAACTCGCGAACTAATAGAGTTAGCAAAATTATATTTCGGTACAACTCTTAAATAGCGTTTACTTATCTAGGCATTCAAATTTACCGTTTAACGCTCTTTTACATACACTAAAACGTGCACAAATTACAGACGAAAAGGAAACACGTCTACACCGTACTCGTACTCGCACATATTTAAAGGTACATTAAAATCATCAGCTAAAATTATGTCACCCTCTACCCCTACTTTATCTAACAGGAGAGATAATGAATCCAGAAACTGCTGAAAAATTAGCATACTTTAATTCGGAACAATTTATGTCCTGCCTTACATAAATTCCTGCACCGCAATGGATAGAAACATATCTATGAAAAGATGACACCAATTTAAAACCATCAAAAATAAAAGATGTTTCATTTTCCGAGAGCCAATGCTCAGTTACACACAATATTTGTATTCCACTTTCTTTAAGAATTACCTCCAGCTGGGACATTTTGTTTCTTATACACAGCACATTCTTGTATCAAAAAGATATGCTACTTGTTTTCTTCAATAGGTTTTTGTACCTCCCATTGTGACCTGTCTTCAGTGTAGGTATCCCAGTAGATGGCGTAGCTTCCTCAGCATCTGAAGAGGTGCTTAGTTTTTTGACAACTGCGAGATGTTAATAATTTTCGGAAACGTCCTTGAAGAACTTTATTTTCAGATTGCTTTCACCATTTTTTATTCTTCTATCCAGTTCACATCTAAGTTTTTTATACTCAGCAATTTGTGCTCGAGTTTTGTCAAGTCCTAGAGTAAGATGTTTATATTCTGGCACTTTTAATTGTTCCTTTGTCTTCAAGAAACATTCCTTGCCTCTAAGTGTGAATGCATCACTACCCTCAATGGCCTAGTCTTGTTTGGTTGCTGTCTGCTGATACGGGATGTCTTTATGTTAATAGTGTCGAGCTCTGGGCATATTTGTTTTATTATTTTTTGTGCTGCAACTTTATCCGAGTCTACTGCCCCTGCACTTTCATGAAGAATAAACACAATGAAATTATTTTTGCGCATTTCCCTTTCATTTATTTCATTCACCGCATTCAGTGAGGCTTCTTGATATTTCACCTCAACTAGTTGTTTGTTGAGAGCATCAGAATCCCTCCTAGGGTCCTCTAATTTCGCTGAAAGTTCCACAATCTGTTTCTCAAGTTGTGAAACTCTGTCTTTCACGGATGACATTTTGAGAACTTCTTCCTCCAAAAGTGTGATCTTTTGGTGGTAAATGTGTAAAAGCTTTTCATTCTCTTCCCTTAACCTATTCATCTGCGTTTCTAGTTTCTCTATGAAATACAGCTTTATTTTCTGCAGTAGTTTGTCTTCAAAATGTTCATTTGTACTGCTTTCCTTGCATATAGTTGAACGGTGTGGACTCTGAGGAAGGCAGATGCTGCAGTAAAACCTTTTGCCTTTTTCTATCCTGAGGTCTTTATCAGGTTTATGAGGTCGAAGGTAATGGTTTTTTTGCTTGGGTCATTTTTTGATAACTCCTTATCCGCTGATTTAAAAGTATAACCCAAATCTGCTTCAAGATGATGTTGAGCCAATTCATATGTTCAAGTAGGGTAAGAGAAAGAGCTCTAGTCGGCGAGAAAAACGGGTTAAGTCAATATATCTCCTTTTACACTTTGTATCGATTACGAACGTACCGTGAAAAAGGAGATAACTGAACTAAACTCGTTTTACACAGCCAGCCAGCCACATAACTTGACTTTAACCCCTCGGGCATATGTCGATAGACAACCAACAATGCGTTGGATGACTTAACTCGTTGTGTACGAAGATGCAGAATGAAAAATTATGTTAGTTCTTGACATAAACCCATTTTCACGAAAACTGACTTATTCCCCTTCACGCGCGCAGCAGCGAATTACAAACATTCCGTTACCTTCACCCGTACGATAAAATTCAATAACTATTTCGATGAGACCATTGAAAAGTATACTTAATGACAAAGGATACCGTGATGTATATTGCCTTATTAGGCAATTCATCCAAGAGAAAGCCCTTTCATTGGACTAAGATTGGGCTGTGGTAAGGTAAAACGGTCACGGTGTGGGGGGAAGGGATGGGTTGGGGACTTGCGGAAGGGGGCTGAGTTGGGGGAGGGGCCGCGGGGCGCCCGGAGCATGTAATGGTACATACTTTGAAAAAGTTAATACACAGCTGACTGCAGCAAGTGTATAATTTAATTTCCTAAAAGTCCAGTTATACCCCATGAACTGGCACCAGAACGATCACATCCGTAACGCGTAAAATTGCCAAATGTAGAAAAAAATAATAGAATACAAAAGCAACAAATGTTTGCTGTTGTTGTTACATCCGTAAGTAAACATATTTTACATATCAGAAAACTAATTCTCGTTCATTTAAGGTTTGTTTGTATAGTAATATTTAAAAACTTCAAATAACGATGTGCGAAGAAGACGTAACATAACTTTCTTTGATGCCAATAGCTGTAAATGGTATTTCATCAAGTTCAATATTATGTTTGTTATCATATGAATTTTGAATGATATTCTTATGATATGGGCTTTTAGAATCGAAAAACAAATATTATGGTCTGGTTGCAAGCTTGACATATCTAGATAGCAGGTCAGCTGTGACCACGTACTTCACTCGCAATAATCTGATAAAATTCACTTCAGTTCTTGGGATGAGAATTGAATTGTAGAAACAACTTTTGTTGTTATATGAATGAATGAATAAATAAAAAGATATTAAGTACAATTTCTCATTCCTTAGGACAGCATTCAAAAATTGATGCAACTTTGACGTCTTGAACCGTTTAGGTACTTGACTACTAGATCAAAAAAACAGCAGACTCCATTTATGTTATAGATAAAATGAAGGACCACACATCAATAAAAAATGAAAATATTTATTACAGGAAATAAAGGCTTATCAATATAATCGATTATGTATAATAATTTACAACCAAACATAATACATAATCTATTAACAATTTAAAAATGAATAATCTATACACTACATAAAAAGAGAGTTATTTACAAATAGTCACAGTCATGTGTCCACGAGAAATATGTTTATTAAACATTATAATTAGGAAACACAATTTTATAATATATTATAAACAAAATGGGGAGAATTGAAGACGGACCAGCAGATTAATGTTTGTGTATAGTCATAATAGTGCATAAAACTGTGTGAAAAAATGCGTTAATATCTATAAGGTTAGATTTTACAGTTTCAATAAAAAAACTGTAATTCTACCAGAGTTTTAGTGCTGACAAAATAAAAAGACTTTTTTTTCATTCACCTACAAGGTTACAAATTAGTATCTGCTTAGAATAAAAAATCTAATTAGGCTCCAAGGTATCTATGATTTAACGCTCAAAGGTGGAATACTTTTTCCAACTGCATAACATTACACATTAGTGATAGCAGCTTGGAGTGTTTATAAAGATTCGTCAGAAGAATTCTGTTACTACAATGTAAGAACATAACTTTGAAAATATTTTGCTACTAGTGAGCTTTAAAACCAGAATACTTGCACCTGAATTTTCTTGAGAGAAAAGTCTAAGTGAACAACATACCTATATCAAGTATTTCAGAATTAATTTACAATGATAATTAGCAAAGCGTATCACGTAGTTCGATGCTTCAAATGTACACGGTTCGGGCATACACTGAAATTCTGTAAGAGTGAAACCTTCATTTGCTTTAAATGCGCTGAAAAAACATAACCCTAAGGATTGTAATTCAATAATCAAAAAATGTAGTAACTGTGACCAGTCAAATAAACAATTTAATACTAATTATGCACTAGACCACTGGGCTAATGATTCGAAGTGTGTTTCATTTAAAAACGTATCTGAAGCCGCACAACTTTAAAGTCAGATAGATACGTCCATGGATATAAAATTAAGTCTAGGACATGTAAACTGCAGGTCAGTGCTACCACATTTCAATAACTTTGAGGAACATGTTCGTGATAAAAATTATTCCATAATAGCTGTTAGCGAAACCTGGCTGAACGATGCAATATATAATAGTGATATACAAGTAAACGGATACAAAATAATTAGGAAGGATAGAGATGGTCGAGGTGTAGGTGTAGCTGTGTATATCAAGGACAATATTCGTTACGAAATTTTTAATATAGAAACCCATAATTTTGAAATTTTAGCATTATCTTTTAAGTTGAATCGCTTGAAGTTTATGGTTGCTGTCATTTATAGACCGCCAGGCTTTAACAACATGGATAGCTTTTTTCGTGAGTTTGAAGAAACAACTGTTTCGTTACTGCAACGTTACATCTAATGTGTGATAGGTTTTTGACGGGGGATATCAACATCAATATGTTAAAACTTGATAACTTACACGTTAAGTCTTTTCTAGATGTACTAGAAAGTTATTCCTTAGCGCAGATAGTATCACAGCCCACTCAAGTAGGTTTGTCCAGTGCCTCATTGATAGATCTGATAATATGTTCTGAAAATTTGACTATTCAGAGTACGAGCGTAGATGTGAATGTTGACATTGCAGATCATTCCTGGATTGACTGTTATTTTACTATTTGCTTCCAAAAACCTGAGCCTGAATTCATTTATTACAGAGATTTTAAACGTCTAAAATTAGATGATTTCAAACAAGACCTACAAAGAATTCCCTTTAATGACATATATTATACACATGGTATTGATAATAAGTTGCAGTTATTTAATAAGTTTGTTATAGATTTATTTGATAAACATGCTCCTACACGTCGGATGAGACTTGGTAGCAATAGAAAACCATGAGTCACAGATACTTTGAGGCTATTGCAATCTATAAGGGATAAATTTCTAAAAAAATATAAACGCTCCCGTGATACTAATAGTTGGGAATTGTACAAAGAATGGAGGAATTATTACAACGAATCTCTAGTTCGAGAAAAAAAGGGCATATTTCAACCATCAGCTTTCAAAAGGTTCCAGTCACGATAAGTGGCGCACGTTGAGGAGTCTGAATAATATAGCTAAAAGTAATAAAATAAACCTACCACAACACCTTTCCAACCCTGATGAAGTCGCCGATTATTTCCATAGTATTTTAAGTCATAATGTAGTTCCAGATAATGATACATTAAATAGGTACATTAGCAGCAAACATGACAGAGCTGGCGAGTTCTCATTTAGAATGACAACTATAGAAGAAGTGGAATACTCTAATAAAAATAAAGTCGAAAGCTACTGGTGTAGATTGCATAGGAATTGATATGCTTATTTCTTGTTGTCCATCTATTATACCCGTTATTACCCACTTAATAAACGTATGTGTGGAAACTGATTCATTCCCAAAATTATGGAAAATATCCTATATAACACCAATACCTAAGACGAGCGGCCCCCTAGATTTCAAGGATTTAAGACCAATAAGTGTGCTTTCAACGCTTTCCAAAGTAGCAGAAAAAATTCTTAGTCAGCAGTTGTCAGACTATCTGAAAGAAAATAAGTTACTGCCGCCTTTCCAATTTGGCTTCCGTACTCAGCATAGCTGTGCAACTGCCTTACTCAAAGTGGTTGATGATATAATCATAGCAATAGATAATAATCAAGTAACAGCCCTTGTATTGTTAGATTACAGTAAGGCATTTGATAGAATTAATCATCCATTACTGCTTGCAATACTAAAACATATTGGTTTTACGCAAAACTCAATTTGCCTTATGCATAATTATTTGAGTGAGAGAGGGCAGATCGTTAAAATAAACCACCAGCTATTATTGCCAGTTAGGATTCCCTGTGGTGTACCGCAAGGTTCCATATTGGGACCACTGCTATTTTGTATTTACACCTCCCAGCTAACTAACTGTTTGAGATATTCTAACGGTGCAGATGACACACAACTCTACTATTCGTTTCCACAAGAAGATAAGGCTAACGCATGCAGCTTAATTACTAGTGATTTGAATACTCTGTCCCGTATTTCTAAAGATCACTGTTTAGAGTTGAATCCTCAAAAGTGCTCCGTTCTAATTTTTGGCAGACAAAAAGCTAGAAAAAAAGTCATAGATAGCAATTTTCCAATTAACATTCATGATGAACTGTTGCCAATTGTTGAATCAGCTAAAAACCTTGGGGTGATGATAGATACATCATTAAGATTATCTAGTCATGTTAGTAAATCTATCGGCAGAGCATTTGCTAAATTAAAGGCAATCTATGCTCACAGAAAAATATTGAGTCAAGATACTAAGAAATTATTATGCGATTCACTTGTGCTCTCTAATTTCAACTACTGCGACGTACTTTACAACTCATGCATAACTAAATACGATGCCAGCAGAATTCAAAGAATTCACAACTGCTGCCTTAGACTAATTTGTGGTGTTAAAAGAAGGCAACCAATCTCACACAAATATAAAGAAATAATGTGGCTGACAATGTCTGAGCGTAGAACATTGCACTGTTCAGTGCTGTTCCATAGAATCATAAAAGATAAGATTCCCAGCTATTTGTATGAAAAAATAACCTATCGCTCTGATATTCATAGTGTAAATGTTCGACATAGAAATCTAATATCTCTTCCTAAACACAATACTTCTATTTTTCTAAGGTCCTTTTCATATGCTGTTTGTAAACTCTATAATAATATCATTAGTGATCTGAAAGATTTGTCATTGTATGCATTTAAACACAGATGTAGAATGCTTTTAACGGATTCTACCCATTTCAAACCTTTTCATTAACACTCCTCTACTCACATTACTGTAACAGGCTTCTTTCTTGAGCTCTATATCTTACATGTGCACGTTATACTTACTGAACTCTGCCTTTTGATATGTACTATTTTACATGTCGATAAAGTTTATTATTATTATTATTATTATTTCAGATTTTTAGCGATAACTTCCCAACAGCTGGAACGCGACTTCAAAGATTAGAAAGGATGTAAAACTATGTCAAGCCTGGGTCTTATGCAAGCCATGAGGCATGAAACGTCAGTGCTGGTAGTAAATAAGACTTAGCATAGAGTAAGTATGAGTTGACATTGTTGCTCGTAGGACAATAGGGGGATGCAGTCATTGTTTGCAATTTCTGTTGTACCGATGCAGCTAGTACCATCTAGTCAATTTACTAAATTTTGATTTGAAAATATCACAATCACGCACAAATAATCTATGCACATTTATGAAAGACCAATGATTGATCCATTATTCAAAGTAATGCTTTTCTGATCTTTATTGCTAAAAAATATGGTGCAATAATAACCTGTACACAAGATATAAAACAATTCTTTTCACCCAAAAAATAGTTCGATGACGTATTAGGTATTCTGTTTACCGAGGGAAAAACACCACCTTATCGTTGAATTACCTCCCAAAATAATCCATTTTACCGGTAAAATTGCTATCAATTTTTGAACCTTATCAGAATACCTGTCTTACACATATCTTTTTTCGTCCACGCGCTGTCTGAGCAACACGATGCTGTTATACAATTTGACAGCTGGTCCCATTTTGAATTTGAGTATAAATAGGATATCTATAATTATCTTACCTGAAGACGATTGAAGATAAATGATCAATCGAAACGTTGTGATCTCAAAAATTGTATAGACAATGGAAGTCCGAAACAAAACTTTTGAAACATCCACGCTGTCTACAAATTTCAAAATACAGTTGGCAATCCGGTACGGACCCGGCATCAGCTACATGTTCTGAGGCTACGAGAAGACTGCTGAAAATGAAGAGAAAAGAACTACACATTGAATTTCTGCGCAGAGCCAGGGACAACGACATCGTCCCCAAGGGATTCCAGTTGAAGTCCCCAATACCAGGCGATCGTGCTTCGAAGATCCTGAAGAGAGCAAGTCTGGCCCTTATACGCGCACAAATTGGATACCACCGATGGAAGAAAGAGGAGCTGCAGAATGACATCATCGCAAGATTCGAAGAAATAAAACGAAATACACTGGAAGAAGACTACCAGCCCATACTGGCCAAAATCGATAGATGTTGCGAAGAAGCTATTAAGAAACAACGACTCCAGATTGAGCAAAAATGGAATGGTCTTGTTAAGAAACAATGTGAACGGAAACCCAATCAAGATCTACCACAGATCAACCAACGCGCCATAGTCAATATATCGTCAAAGCCGCTCACGGACATAGAGACGACACTATTGGCAAAGGGTCTAAACTTTGCTACAACACCAAAGGAAGTCCCCAAACTAGCATCATCACCGCAGTGGAACCTACTTGCATCAAGACGGACCAAGAAAAGGCAGAAGAATTCAGATGGAAAGTGAAAACCACCTTGGAGAAGAACAAACCAATCAAGACTAACACAACGCAACAAGAACGACGTGCCCTAAAAGCGCTTCAGCAGGATACCTCAATCAAGATACTTCCAGCAGACAAAGGGAATGAAACAGTCGTCATGGATTCCACAACATACGACAAAAAACTGAATGAAGTAATAGCGAAAGGAAATTACAAACGATCGAGGGACAGCTATATCGGAAGTTGAGGAAGTACAAAGAATATCTCACCGACAAGGAAAGATCGACTTTAACACCACACTTCAGCAAGCCACCACACCTATACGGGCTTCCGAAAATACACAAGGAAGGAATTCCGCTTCGACCCATAGCCAGCTCGAGAGGTTCTCCGACATATGATTTGTCCAAACACCTTCTGCAGATAATTCAACCGCTGGAAGGAAAGACTCCATCTTACGTCAAGGATTCCAAGCATTTTGTAGAAGTACTACGACAAAAGAACATAGGCCCAGAAGACCGGCTCGTCAGTTTTGATATTGAAAGCCTATACACCAACGTTCCCATAGCAGAGGCCTTACGCATAATCGAACTTAAGCTTAGAGAAGATCCAGAACTAGGAGAAAGAACGAACCTGCCACTCGAAGGAATAATGGACTTGTTAACATTCTGTTTGAAGAGCAATTACTTCCAAGTATAAGAAGAATTGTATGTACAGGAAGATGGACTACCAATGGGATCACCTTTGTCTCCAGTCGTGGCTAACCTGTACATGGAATGGTTCAGTCAATGGCCATGGAAAGCGCAAAACCAAAGTTATGGCTACGATATGTTGACGACACCTTCATTATCTGGAACCATGATGACGACCAGCTGCGAAATTTCTTCGAACACCTCAACAACCTAAGACCTTCGATTAAGTTTAAAATAGAAGAAGAAGTTGACAACAGCCTTCCATTCCTAGATGTCAGGGTTAAGAAGAACAACGGCCAGATAGAAACCTATGTATACAGGAAACCAACACACACAGGGCAGTACCTACATTATTCGTCAAGTCATCCTGGAACTACGAAGAAAGGGATAATTCGAACTCTCGTTGGTAGAGCTAAGGACATCTGCAGCACACAGGCAAGCTATGAAGAAGAGATCCGCAAGATTAGGGAAGATATGGCGAACAACGGGTACCCAAGAAGAATAGTAGAAGTTTTGCAAGAAGACACTACAAACAGGAGAAGCACGCGGGATGAACAGCAACACACCCTCATAATACCGTACGTGGAAGGCATTTCTAGTGTAATAAGAAGAATCGGGAAGCAATACCATATCGAAACCAGATTCTCAAGGAACAGAACACTACGAAGCATTCTCACAAAAACCAAACCGAGGAATGAAAACCAGGACACAAAAGGCTGCATATACCAGGTTCCATGCGAATGTGGAGAAATTTACATCGGGGAGACCAAGAGACCACTGGCTGTGAGGATAAAGGAGCACCGATTTCACACTCAACGGGCTGAAACAGAGAAATCAGGGATAACAGAACACGCATGGAGATAACACCATCAAATAAACTGGGAGGACACTAAGATCATACACAAAGAAGCACATTGGTATCGCCGAAAATTCAAGGAGACAGCTTACATATGCAGCAATAGCAACGTATTCAGTAATGCCAGCGTAGAAATCAAGCCAGTATGGAACCGTATTATCAGCAGCATCAAGGCGTTACGGTTGGACAAACAAGGACAGACCTCCCGAGGAACACGTCACACACATGACTTTGCCCCATTTCTGACCTGGGATGTAATGCCAAATTTATTTGACAGCGACCACTTCCTCATAGCCATTACTGATAGCAGAGATGCTAATATACAGAATCCAACTGGACCAAAATGGAAATTGGAAAAAGCGAACTGGGAAATGTATGAACAAATTATTCAAGATCAAATGCCGCGATTAAAATACGCACAAGACATAAACGTATTAGTAAACAGCCTCGTCTATACAATAAAACAAGCAGCTATTGTGTCGATCGGTGAAACTAAGCCTTGTCAATACAAACGTGTAGTACTTTGATGGAAAAAAGATATAGCTAATGCGATGAGGAAAAGCAAACATGCCTTCAATATACTTAAAAAGCATAATACCATGGAAAACCTCATCACATTCAAAAAACTCAGAGCCAAAACAAGATACCTCTTAAAAAAGGAAAGAGGGAATCTTGGCATAAATATACTTCTACCATCACACCCACAACGCCTGCTAAGGAAATTTGTAAAGTTGAATTTTGTATGTGGATATTAGAGAGATTTGCAGATAATGAAAAGTTTTTCAACTTAGTTATGTTTACTGACGAATGTACATTTCATAATAATGGAAACACCATAGGTGACTTGATAAATAATAACTTTTGTAAAATCAGTTTACATAATTAAGACTTCGGATTACTTGAAAACGTGAAGAGTTAGCTATAGGAACGTATAATAATATTCGATAGACAATTAAATTTTACATCTGTTGTTGACATAAAATACAGGGCATCCCATTTAAATTAAACAAGTAATTACCGTTTAAAGATAGTGATTATTTAATCATAATTTTTAGACACTCTGTATAAGTTAGTAAAAATTTCACAAGTGCGAAATAAAACTTAATCAATTGGTAGAATTGAGCATCAATTTGTTAAAAAAAAGAAATCACCAGCTGAGAAATTGAGCATGAAATAGATACTACATTTTCGCAAAATTAACGATATTTCTAAAACCATAAGGCTTAGGTGCATTAAACCATGATCAAACTTACCTTAATTTTGATCGTACAAACCAAAAATGAAATAATATACAGGGTGTTCTATTTAAAAAAATACAACTTTGATACGTTTCGTGTTTTGGGGACACCCTGTATAACATGAAAATATTTTTAAAATATAGCTTTAATGGGTCCCTATACATCCAACATTTTTTTTCAAATCAGATACTTAATGCTTCGTGTCGAATAACGTGAATAACCCGGTATATAAAAACTCTAACAACCAGAGTAAAGCGGCCTGGAATTTGATAATCAGTCAGCTAAATGTAAAGCATGAAAATAAACAGGTGAAGAAATTAAAGGTTGATAATACAGAAATATCTGATCCCGTAAATATTGCAAATATTTTCAATAATTTCTTTGCGAATGTACCTCACACAATATTAACTGAGAATAATTTAAATAGCTGTGAGAATGAGTTTAAGCCTAAAAAGATCTATGACACTATGTTTATTAATCCAATTTCAGAGGAAACAGTGTGTAACATTATAATGGGACTGAAAAGAACATTTTCTGTAGCAGTAGATCAGATTTGTAGCAAAGTTTTGATAGCAGCAGCCAATTACATTGTGTACCCTATAACACATTTGATCAATACATCAATATCACTTACTGTGATGAGGAAGAGATGGGAAATTATAGACCAATATCAATACTTAGTTCCATTTCAAACATTTTCGAAAAAGCTGTTTTCAATGAAATAATGCAAATTTTTGAATCACAATAATATATTGACGCCATCTCAGCATGGATTTCGGAAGAAGCTTAGCACACAGTCATCAATAATTCAGTTCATCAAGAAACTGTATGTAGCATTGGATAATGGTCACAAATGTATGGGACTCTTTGTTGATTTGAGTAAAGCCTTCAATTTAGTTGACTACTCTATACTCACTGATAAACTGTACAAATATGGTCTTACAGGCAACATCTACAAATGGCTGATATCTTATCTTTCTGAAAGAAAACAAATTGTTGATATATCCGGTGTAGTTACTGACACATTGAATATAAATATTGGTGTACCTGAAGTTCCTATATTGGGTCCGCTCCTTTTTCTCATATATGTGATCGATTTGCCTCAAATAATGCCACACGAAGATAACCTTACCATGTACGCAGATGATAACACTTATTTGTGCAATCAGCCTACTATGGAACGTTGTATTTTGGAAATGCTGCAAGTATTCAACAATTTTGTAAATTGGTTTCCATCGAATAAGCTTTGTATCAATCCTCCAAAGTCTATTTTTTTAAATTTTGTCGCCAGAAATACAACACAGAATAAATCCCTTTTGCTACGAAGGAGTGGAAAATCCGTAGAGCAAGCCACAGACACAAAGTTCCCAGGACTTCATATTAATGAAAATTTGAACTGGGAGATCCATATCAATACTTTATACCATAAACTATCTTCGGCCTGTTTTGCATTATCTAGACTGAAATACATATGCAATAAAGATGTTTTGCTTTCATTTTACTATGCTCAATTTTTTTCTAACTTAAATATGGAATAATTTTTTGGGGATCTTCACGACTTGCGATGAAAGTATTTATTTTACAAAAACGAGCATTAAGGGACATTTTGGTTATTGCTTCCAGGAAGTCCTGCAGATTGTGGTTCACTCAAAAAATGAAGACCTCACCATCCATTTATATGATAGAAGCTATACTATATGCCAAAACCAACATAGAGCATTTTACAAAAAAACTGTGATTTACATGATTATGGAACAAGAAATAAAGAAGCATTTGTTGTTCCTAAATCATAACCTGAGTCTTTACGAACGGAGTCCAAATTATATGGCATTGAAATTATACAATAAATTGGATACAAAGTGAAGGATTGAAAATATTGAAATTTTAGCTAAGTTTAAAAATGAACTTGTAATTTTTTTATTGATAAAGCTTATTCCGGTGTCAGATTGAAGCAAAGGTGTCTTGACTATTATAATATAAATAATGCTTTAACTACATCTGAAAAAATATTTATAAAAGATGATAAGTAGACTAGAAAAATGCTTATTATAAACTTGCTCCATTCAAATGGTTTTTCATATTTTTCATATCAGAATCTTCCCATTTAGAAAATAATGGACCTATGAATAAAATTCCTATTAGTATATTAATGGGTTTTATTCATCAACAGATAAAATGGATTATTTCATTATGTACATAACATTACAACACTGCAGCTGTGAACCTGAAAAAAAATCAGTGTAAATGTCTTCATGTGAATAATTTTATAATAGATTCCAAAACATAAACTAATTTCATACAAAAAATGATTGTCCTGGCCAATAATACCCCAAGAATACTTTGTGTAGTGGAACAAAATATTCTATCCAACAAGCTTTGTACTGGATTTCCTCAAAATCTATGGGTAAAAAAGTTTATTTTCATTGAAATCTTGGTTTTAATACTCCAAAATACTTGAAGCAATTCTTGTGATGATTATTATCTTTCAGCACAGCTCTGCAAAAGCAATTTTAGACCACTCCAACAATCACAAGGGGCATCATGTCCTGAATATATTGTGTGCCGACTTGGTGAAACTGTTCCAATGCATCAATTTATTATTGTTATATTATATAAGCACAAGTTTCACAGTGAAATTGTGTCACAATGTTGCATTTTAATTGCAATTACACTATGATACTTGTGACTATGTAGCACTATAAATCAGTAAGATGTTAGTAGTTCATTCAAAATTACTATATTAATTTGTATAAATGCAAATAAGTTACAATTTAGACAGTACTACCACATAAAATTGAACATACAAAAAAAAATGAAAATGAAAAAACATAAATCAATAAACTCAAGATTTTAAGCCACAGGTTTTTCACTTGGGTGCTATAGATAGAAGAGGTTATAATTTATGAGTGATACTATTGATAGCTGTCAAATATGTTCTGAAATGCTCAGGGTCTGTGCTGATAATTTGCAGTCAGCACAGCTTCAGGGCAAATGAAAGGATGTCAAAAAATAACAAAAAAAGCATACATTATATAAACACAGCTTCACTTTCAAATATATGCTTGGGAACTAAATTAAAAACCAGATTTAATCCCAATCATAAGAGATACAATCATTTAAGTAATCCTATCTCTAGATATACCTGAAAAATCTAGCTGAGCCATTACATTTCTATAGATTAATGCTGGATACAGGAAATACATTCAATTTATCTATCTAATAATCATAGCCATTTCCTTTACAGGCAGCAAGTCAGCTTTGTAGTTTTCCTGTATGGGTAATTTCACAGAAAAATGAAATTATGGACCTTATAAATTACTTATAACAAAATTATGTTTTTCATTTATTATTATTTTTCATGATTTAACCACAAGATTTAACATAAAAATATTTATTGTAGATTAATTAAAAGTAGGCACTAACCCTGTTATACACACCTTATAACTGAATACAACTATCATTCCTGACTTCTGGTACAATACACAACTTATCCTGCCCAGGTAATGGATGGAACCACATCTGCCTTTAGGTTGGAACCTACACTTCCTTTTCTGTCTGGAATTCTAGCCTGTGTAGGGAAGTGTTGATCACACAATTGATAAGCATTTCTGATTTGCTTGAAATTTCTTTGACGGAGTCCCAGATTTTACAAGCCATAGCCACAACTGATAAAGATGGAACACTTGTTACACAATATATTAGCAGTCTTATTAATATTTTCAGAACATCTGTTATAAACATCCATCATATAGATTACTGTTATTTGACATTAAAACATAGAAGATGAACAGCAAACAGATATTCTGAAGTATTCTGAATTAATTTGAGAAAAACTTCATTTTAAATACTTAGCAGATATTAATAAATAATAAAAAAAAGACTTACCTCTAGATCATTTGCCATCCCTTGCCATCGAAGTACACGACAGTAGTACATTTTTGCTCAAATAAGTTTGGAAAACTCTGAATAAAGTGGAAAAATCGCTCAGGTAAATCTCAGTTTACAACGCACAAACCACAACACAAGTAGACATAAACAAAACAGGAAACCCTAAGGTAGGTATCTAGTTTGTGGTTTGAAACTAAAAAAATTAAGTCAAAAATTGTTTTTTCATCATTCCAGTATAATATTATAGTAGACCACAAGTAGTTGTATGACAATATAAAGATCACCCTAGTATAATAATAATATAAAATGAAACATTGAACTTAACAAGTTGTTCACAATATCCCAATGTTTTCTTATAACTTTTCGAAGCTTTGTCATAAAAATGAGAAAAAAAATAAATATTGTAGATTGTGGCAAGCACAGCACATATTTGGGGTTAAGTTAGGGTAGCAAATACTATCTGTCGGATAACTTGTGAACTAGTGTTTAGATTATTTTAGAAAACTGTATATTATATTACCTTTAACATAGTATGATTTTGTGTCAGAAATTCAGATATCGCTACCGTACCTTCTGGCTGTTCTATTATCATACCAAGGTTGCCAGACGAACGATAATTTCGCTTCTTATGCAATAAACGACAATGACCAGCTATCGCGCCTATAATCAGACATTGCCTAACGTTTTTTTATCTTTCCATTTTTTGGAGCAAGCCATCAGTTAATAAAGATTATTCACTCTGCATTGAATATCTTAAGTTTGCCAAACTGTAATGCCGAGCGAGTGTTTACTAAACTAAGTTCAATAAACACAAAGGAGGAGATACAACTAATTCGAATCCTTTTAAAGACTTAACAAAGTGTTCGGACCTTTGACTTCGTAAGTTGAAAATAGGCAGCGCTATAGTGCGCGACGTTTGGAGAGGCGATTGTGGATGTAGCAACATTTGTGATGATCTAGATGCGGATTGGGATTTATTAATTTTTGTTTTTATGTAGCTACATGAAATATATGTTCAAGATACTTTATTTCAATTGAATGATCTGTTCAAAAAGTTGTGATTTATTTGTTTTTATGTATATTTTTTGATTCACCTTCATTATTTTAATACGATAAATACATGCGGTATTTTAATATGAAGAAATTATCTTTTATTGAACGTTGTTCTATTTGGACTATATTTTAATGACTGTGAACTTTGATTACATAAAGAGGAGGTTTCGCCACTGCAATTTCGAAACCCTCTCAAATTGTTTCATTGTAATATTGATATAAAAAGCATGGGATAAGTATAACCATAATTGTACATCATACCGCTCTACCCTCTGGCCAAAAATAGGACCATTTGGTGCATACAGAATTGGGCCTATTTGAGTGAAATTACCCACCTCTGGTATATATAGAATTGTGAATGAAGTAGTGTCACCTTTTGACTGTTTGCTTTTGAGAAACTATCCTCCCTTTTCTCTCGCACCAGCGTAGGATAATTTTCATCCAAAAACGATAATTTTACCAGCATTTGTATGGCAATTTTCTCCAGACGATTTGGCAATTCTGTAAGTTACTACTAATATCCACTTGTTTGACAAAAATCTTGTAGTAGGATAACAGAAACAGAAAGAGCATCTGGAGGTAATCCATGACAGATACAGGAAGAAATGAATGGTATTATGCAATACGGAACCAACCCTGGCTTACATGAAAATGAGATATGGAACCTTGAAAATATGCGTGGTTCCTTTGTTACTGCAGTGTTCCCAGAAATGATAGCATTCACTTCTTTGCGTTGGTACATTGGTACACATCAGTTTAAAAAATTCCGATAATTATGTTGATTTTGTGGCTTGTTTATTTCTTGAGCAACAGAGTTATGAAATAACCTGCAGAATAATAATGGATAAAAGCTTGAGTAACCCCTTTAATAAAAAACATGTAGTAACTATACATAACAGCCATGACAACGTTATATTAGCAAAATAGAACACAAGATATGAGTATAAGTTTCAATTGTTATCTTCTATGTCACAATCTAGTCAACCGATGAACTCTTCAAAATCTTCTTGGATAAAAGTGCAAAGCATCGACTGTTATTAGATGTTCAATAGATTTCAGATCTGCCAATTCTGCTTCAGAAATTGGTTTTCCATCTGGCCAAAGGGGTACCAACTCATATCTGTTTGTAGAACCTGCCGGTCATCGCTTCGTTTTTTTTAAATATCCACCTTTCAATAAGGGGTTTTCTCATTATAACTTTCTTTCATATAATCTATCATAGGTTCCTCCTTTTCTAATCTTATTTATTTTAGCTTCAGCCATTAATTTTATTATAATTAGAATTAAACATTCAAGGAATATATTAGCTATTTTATTATATTTTACCTGTTGTATATTATATTCCTATTAGTAATATTTTCCTCTAGAACGTATGTGCCAAAGAAGTAAGTTTTTCTCATTCTATGAGTATCACGCTTATTCTTTCTGTAACTCTTCATAACGCTTATAATATATTGATCTGGTGTATTTATTCTTTCTTGATATTTTAATGCCTTTTCTATGTTGATGACGTCCGCATCATTGGGTGAAAAAGAATGTCCACTTAGTAGGAATCTCAACTTAATTACTTTCAGAGAAAAGTGCATGCTCAGGCTGTGCCTAAGCATAAGAACCAGAAAACAGAAAGGTTTCAAGAATCTATGTTGTAGTAGACAGTGCTCTATAATAACTGTACTAAGTGAAATGATTTGCTGTCAGCTATTGAAAAAAAATAATAAACTATATATGCAGGGTGAATTATATTATAATAATATTATATTAATGACGTACGGCCCTTCCACTAATAAAAAAAATGTGGTTTATGCATATGATTCCGCCCTTCGAAACTTGATGTCAGCACGCATAATTTTAATATCAAGCGAAACCTGATGACATGCATTTCACAGCTATATGTGTATGCTTTCAAACGTAGTTTGTGTTATTTAATTGTAGCGAAAAAAAAATCATTTTTATTGCATTATTTAACAACATTTGCGGAAAGTAATGTTACATTACTTGTTCTCCTACTTTGGTGGCTACTGATTAACTGAGATCCTCAGAAAACTCGTCATTATGTAACTCACTATATCTTTCATCACTCATAATAATTTTGTCTTCTGCTTGTGTTATTTCGGGTTTATTGTTATCTAGGTAGATAATATCCATCTCTTGTATAGTAATGTGCTTACAATTTTTGAATTTTCACTGTAATTCCTTACTACAAATTCATGCTCGTTTTCTGAAAGAGGGTTGTCGCTAGTGTAAGTATGAATACTAGAATGAATAATATTTTTCTCAAGGGTACATATCTCATAAAAATGGGGATTATTACTTATTTACATTGTTATAGTGATTGGTCTGTATAAGCAACATAATCAATGGCGCTAGCCACCGATAACAGAATACTTAACAGTATGCATCAGTTTCATTGATAGTACTTAGTACATATAGTCAAAAATAAAGGAAAAAATAAAAGTACGAATTGAATATGTTATGATATATTCACTACAATTCATTGAATAATAGCATTGGCTACATATCTTTTGCTTCCCAGTATTTGGATTTTATACATTTTGTGGGTTGGTTCCCTGTTGCATAACACCATTCAGTTGGGGAATCCAAACCATGTGATCCAGCATATGTTGACAGCGCCGTAAGAATATCATTTGTGGTATAATGTCTAGCAAGTTTTTTAGCGTTTTTCCGTGTTTTCTTGTATTTTCCGACTATTATCGTATTTTGTGTGAAATGGAGAGTGAATATCTAAAGAGCTTATATGCTGAACACCCAGATGTTGGTGCAAGGTATGCTAAAAAGGTGTAAAGTTGTTTTGTTTACATATGTTATATTGTTCATTCTTTGCAGATACCAGAATAAGATACGGTTGATCAATGGCTTAGATCCCTTTACTCTCAAATATGAAGATCTAAATAAAATAGCAGAAAGCTTTCCTCCAGTATCGAACATGGATGTACCTAGTGCTGACTCAACAGCTTGTACACTAAAGAGCAAATGAAAGCCTTCAAGAGCCTGCAAGCCTATAAGTACCTTGAAAGTGGTCTTGTTAGGTATTTGGGGTGTCAAGTTGTACGTGATTTTTTCGTGGTAGTTGGAAAGGTAAGATTTTTCTCAATATTAAGTTTGAACAACTGATGAATACTGACTTTTGTGGGTGAAGCATTCTTTGAAGGCCTGTTAACAGCCATTGAATGTTTGGTGTATAGCTGAGAAAAGTGGAGCCATCTGTACTGCTCGTCCATCATGAAGTCAATCTGTGTTGAAACACCTGTTTCTGGCTCAGTACTCATTGCACTACTGCTCATCACATCCTCTTTATTACTCCACAACAGAAAAACATATGTAAGAAACATATACATGTAATACAGGACTGATTATTCATTACAATGAAACATTCATTTACATTTCATTTTTTTTTGTTTCAATTCAATTCAATTTATTCAACAACATAATATATAAATATACATACATATATAATAACAAAATATATTTGAGCATCTCTGCATTTGTTATACATGCCCCTAGGTACCAATGTACCTGTAATGTGCATGTTTGCAAATGAATCCTAAAACTACCCAAATAAATAAATAAATAAAAACAATTGAGCCACACAAAAAACAAAAAAATGAATAAATAGTAATAATAACAATAATAATAATAATGAAAATAACAAAGACATCATTCCTTCCCATACATTACACACAAAAATTATTTTTACTACACATATACTAGATAATATAAAATAAAATAATTTCTTTTTCTCTTTTTCTTTTATATACATACACAAGTATCAGCTATCTAAAAAACAAAAAACTTAAAAAACCTTCAAAAAAACAGTTTTGTTAATAGATAGATAGGCTTTAAGTAAAAAGTTAAATTTCTTCCTATTTGGGATATTTCTTATGTCAAGTGGTATCATATTTAAAAGTTTAGGGCCTAAATAAGCGACAAACCTTTGGTTTATATTTTTCTTTGATGGAGGTATGTTCAGCATTTGGTGCGGTTACATTCTGGTCTGGTATTTATGTCTTATAATATCATTTTTTATTTTCGAAGTTGAGTGTATAAAATTGCATACCTCCAATATATACAAAGATCTTATGTCAGAAAACGATGTTGAGTAGAGCAGAGAAGTTGAGTATAACTTAGGCTTATTCATGATAATTTTAACAATATAATTCTGAATTACTTGAAGTGGCTGAATGTTACTTGCATACATTCCCCCCCATATCAAAATACCATATCTTAGGATGGACTCAACCAGGGTCTTATAAATCATTATTAAAAGCTTTTGATTTAGTATTTCTTTTAGAATGTAAAATTTATAAATAAGATATCGCATTTTTTTAGTTATGTATTGCACATGTAAGTCCCATTTAAGATGTGAATCGATTATTACCCCCAGATATTTTATTGAAGTTGTTTGTTTTAGAATTTCTCCGTCATCATTAAAAACTATTTCCTGAAAATTTGGTTTGTTGGCTTCTGTAATTGAGAAAAGAATATACATTGATTTTTTCATATTTACTGTAAGTTTAAGCATATCAAAAATGTTCTTTATCTTTACAAAACTAAGCTTAACTTTTTCCTTCACAGTGTGCCAAGACTCCCCATAAAAATAGCTACCGTGTCGTCAGCATAGGCAATAATTGTTCCATCTATTTCGACTTCAAACAAATAGTTAATATAGATATTTAAAAGTAGAGGTCCAATAACAGTTCCTTGTGGAACCCCATACTGGACAACAAGCGGATCACTTAATGACTTCTTTATTCTGACACGCTGTGTACGGTCTTGCAAATAATGTTTAAAGACATCCAACACGACCCCTGATCCCATACCCTTCCATAATTTGAAGGAGCACTGGATGGGAGACAGTGTCAAATGCCTTAGCCAAGTCTAAAAACAAAGCAATACATTTGTTGCCCTTATCAAGGGAGTTAACAACTGTACTTGTTCACTCGTACATGGCGTCAGATGTGCTTAGACCCTGCCTAAAGCCATATTGACTTGATGATAGTATGTTATTTGAATCAAGAAATCCCATTAAACGGCTTTTAAGACATTTCTCAAATACCTTTGCAATGTTAGAAATCACACTTATTGGTCTATAGTGGTCTATAATTTCTCTATCACCTGCCTTATGTACTGGGGTTACTACAGATTCTTTGAGTTGCTGGGGGACCCTACCAGATTTAAATATTAAATTAATAATATGTACAAGAGGTTTTTTTATATACATATGAAGACACTTAATTGCTCTACTTGAAATTTTATCTGGCCCCGACGAACAGTTATTCTTCAAACTGTTAATATAAATAACAATCTCATTTTCATTAACAGGAGTCAGATACATAGAGGACAGTATTCTCCGTTTACTAATATGTGGTGTAAGGGGATCCTGAATATTTTGTGCCATCTTTTTACCGATGTTTACAAAGAAATCATTGCAAAAATTTGCTACCTCTATATTATTTGTTATAACAGTGTCATTTGCCTTTATTTGCTTAATGGATGATTTAGTTACATTTTCATTGGTAGCCTCTGTTATTAATTTGTAAGTTTTCCTCATGTATTGCGCGCAATTTTTTATTTTGTCATGATATAAATTATGTTTAACGGTTTTGATTAATTTATTAAGTTTATTTCTGTAGTCCTTATATTCAATTAGTTTTTCGGGAGCATTATTATTTTTAAGAGCTTTTTTATTTTGTCACGTTTTTTTATCGAATTAATAATGCGTTCGTAATCCATGGCTTTAGTTTTTTATTTGTTTTAAAGGTATTTACCTTTTTTTCCGACAATTTTGATATTTTTTGTATGTTTTTTAAAAGACAGTCTGTGGCATTTTCGGGGTTAAGCTCATATACCACATTATCCCAATTTACATCGGCGGCAAGAGATAATAGTTTTAGAAAATCGATTAAAATATCACCTCGACTCTTCCCTGAAGTCCCTTCATCAGTGGTGCACCCCACTGCTTGGGCAATAGGAATGTGCAGTAATAAAGGCGAATGATCACTAATATGGTCTAAGCAAGTCTGACTTTCTTCCCTAGTAACCTTTTGGCATAACGCCTTAAAACCTTGCCCATTAAGTAAAGATAAATAGTAGTTAACGTTTGGGTGATTTTCCTTAAGCAAATTTATATTGATGTCACCCACAAACACATCTCTAGCCCCTGTCTTTTGTGCTTTGAAAAATATATCTAATTCTTCTAAAAACAGAGTCAAATTAGATGAAGGTGATCTATATGTAGCATAAATGTTAAATTCTATATTTTTGACCAAATTGTTAACGATTGTCATAGTAATACCACACCGGTGCATTTTAACGCTATTAATACTAGGATTTAAATATCTTTTAAATCCCAAAGCTAAACACTAAACAAACTTATAGTTTGGTAACGGTTTAACTTAGTGCAGTAAGAACATGTCCAATATAATGTAGAACTTAATTGTCCTATATTGAAAGATTTCTACTCCTTCTGAAACTCAAAAATAACCAAGTAGGTACTACCTAGTATATTCATTGATTTTCTTTTAGTATATTGGCTTTCTACATCATAGCTATATCATCTTAACTCTTTAATAGCTTACCTTTGCCAAGCTACTGAGCTTTGAGCTTCTTCCTCTTTTCTAGCCTCTTCTGCCGTTCAGCAGTCTTCTTGCCTTTTAAAACCATATGAGCTGAATGACCCATGTTTTGAGAGGGAACCCAATCAGGGTGGTCCTGATCATCAAGAGAAGCTGGTTTACCTGAAATTATGTCACATTACATGATTTTGCTGCATTTTATTCTGAGGTTTGGCATTAGAAGAATGTAATATACAAGATAGTTACCTGTTAGAAAATGTGTACTGCAGACTCTCTCATTCTTAATTTTGGTCTTTGTAAGGTCGTCCCTCTTTATAGCAGCCAGCCATAGCACCCTGCTTTTCTTGCTTAACTCATTTTTATGAGTCTAAAATGGATGATTTGTAACAGCAGGTACTCAATAGAAAGACAACTGGTCTCTGTTGGAACGACTTCCACATCCAATAACAATACATATTACAGACATTTTGTAGGTCTGTAGAGCCTTATACACATAAACAAACCACGAACAAACTATATTCAACTGTTCAATTACCACCAATTGCACGAAAACGTCAAAAACACGGCAGATTCAGTCAATTAACTTCTGTTCTAACATATGAAAACAGTCAAATGTTTGCCCTGCTATATTGAATTTTATTTTACAGGTCGTTGGAAGCCTATCTCAAATATCATTGTACAAGTGGTTGTACTTCGAATGGT
This sequence comes from Bruchidius siliquastri, assembly GCA_949316355.1. Taxonomy (NCBI): domain Eukaryota; kingdom Metazoa; phylum Arthropoda; class Insecta; order Coleoptera; family Chrysomelidae; genus Bruchidius; species Bruchidius siliquastri. The sequence goes on from OX438529.1 coordinate 25,692,911, forward strand.
ATTAGATCTCTGGTCATTCTCGTAATTTGTCGCTGTATTTTAGGCATGTTGATGCTCTTTGTTATTTTCATGACTACATGACTATCACATACAGATTGTTAATAAAGGCAATGTGCCACAACCTCTATAGTCTAGAGGTTTATACCAATACTAAGTATTATTCTTAAGACGGTTTTTTTTATAGATGATAAGGGGCCTTATTTCAAACAACCGTTTCTTGATGTATTTTGCAATACTTGAGGAAGTCCAAAAGTAACACACTATGGGAGAAAGGACGCGGATTGGGAAAACAATAGTTTGTATGTAAAGGAAATTTATCTCAGTATCAAATACTGACAGCAACACATCATGCAGAACATTGTCGCAGAAGCTAAATCATCAGCAATAAAGGGATGTAATTAGAAAGTTTTTCTAAAAGATGTCATTGGCTGTAGCAAACCAAATTAGCCATCCTTGCTATAGTGTGTGTGCAACTATTTAAATGTCATTAGAAAGTATTGCTGAAGCTATTGATAATCTCATACTTTCAACAGACTCAGCTATTATAAGACTATGTAGATTAAGTACTGAAATCATAATATTCAATAAGATGTCTCTGTTCAAACCAAAATATCTGAATTGTGTTCAAGACTTTGATGGGAACCCAAATGATTTTTATCAGTTTGTAAAAATTTAATATTAAATTTCTGTCAGGACAAATTCTGGAAATTTTCAGAACACATAATATGTATTCGGTAATGAGACTATGTGTAGAAATGCATGGGCATAGACATTAAAATAAGCTTTTTTTCATTAAACTGTAGAAGATTACGTCAGTAAGCTGAATCAGAAGATGGATGACATCGACGAATTAGCACGTTCCCATATCCAGCTGGCCAGCAACAAAATGCAGGAACGGTACGACATCAATGCCAGTGAAACTGTTACTCAGTAATTCAGAGGGATTCCTGCCAGATATGGTGGTGGAAGTGTCATCAGCTAACATGGTGATATAACCACATGAGATATTCTCTGGCAAGTCATAAAGTAAGAAGAGCAGTGGTCCTAATACAGAGCCCTCTGGCACGCCTAACTCTAATTATCCTGTTCCTGATCTCACATCATTCATCTTAAATCCATGCTGAAAATAAAGTAAGAAAAAGTAAGAAACTAATAACTGTATTGATACACCATCACAACCTACTGAATGCTTTATTCAATAGATGTCATAACTTCAATTAGTTCTTTAGTATCTGTTGACATAAAGAATATTGAACTTTGAATGCAGGGTGATGCAGTGCAGCTTATTTTTCTTTGTTAAGTGGCAGTAGGAGCTTGTCCCATTAGCCAGAAACTAATATTTATCTATGAGGGTACCTTGATATGAATGATAAGAGACTAATCTAAATATATCTAGGGTAAGATAATATAATAATAATAATAATAATAATAATAATAATAATTGTTCATTTGCGTATAAAATCACAAAATAAGAAAAACAATAAATAAATGAAAAACATTATTTCACTATATCTTGACCTACCATATTTATATTTATTTATTTATTCATTTATTAGTTTTGAATTTTTAACCGCAAAAGAGACTGCTAACAACACATTGCTGATTTACATAGCGGCCTCATACTTAAACTAAAATGAAAACTAGACTAAAAATCACTCATTACAAATATGAAAGAAAGAAGAAAAACAACAGCAACAGCCACTAGGAGGGAAAAAAGTTATACATTGAGTATGGAAAATGGAAAAGCAAGTTAAGCAAGTCAAAAAGAAAGTCAAAGAAGTCAGTCACAACCTTGCAGTGCCAACAAATATCTAGTAATGGCTAATCTGAAGGCTTCAGGTGCTAAGAATTTGATAGATGCTGGAATTTGATTGTACAAGGAATATATGTTAAACAAAAAAGATCTGCAAAACATTGTCGTTTTATGCGGAGGTGGAGAGATAATGCATTTGTACCTGAGATTTAGGTGGTGGACGTCATTTCTAAAGGATATTTTTTATATAGGTTGGGAGGACACTTATTAGTCAAAATTTTATGGTACAGTGTCAAAGCATATAGCTGACGTCTTCTTGACATAGACAACCAGTTTGCATCACGCAGTTTATGGGATATCCTCATATGCTTCCTTATACCATAAATAAACCTCAAGCATGACTTTTGTACTCGCTCGATTCGATGTTCATCACTCTTATCAATACACGGACCATATAAAGAGTCACAGTAATTGAAATGGGATAGTACTAGGCTGTTACACAGTGTGGTTTTCAAAGATTTGCTAAATAAATGTCGATGAGGGTACAGCATTTTTAGTTTCATATAAGCTTTTTGCACACATTTTGTGACATGTTCCTTGAATCGTAATTTTGCATCAATTATAACGCCTAAATTTTTTTGTGGAGAATTTAGTTTGCAATTGCTCACCATTAATAACTAAACTTATATCTTTTTCTACCGAATCACGATCCTTTCCAAAAATGATTATAGCTGATTTTGATGAATTTATTTTTAAATGATGCTTCCTTGATATTTCATTCAGCAATTCTAAATCTTGATTGATAATATTGTTAGCAAGGGCAACATCCTTGTATGGAAATGGAAAAGTAATTGTGTATCATCAGCATATTGATAGGTCTTAACGTTTTTGATATCACTTAGTAAATTACATGAATATGTGGGAAAGAGTAAAGGCGCAAGAATAGATCCCTGCGGTACTTCCCTTTCTATATGTTTGCACACAGAACCACCTCTATCAGTTTCCACAAATTGAAATCTATTACTTAAATACGACGTGAATAATGTCACAGCCTCCACTGAACATCCCACATAGTGTAATACAGAAAGCAGTATTTCGTGATTGACAGTGTCAATATATCATCTGATATCTAGTAAAGTGGTTGTACTGCTATCGCCTGGCCTAAAACCTGACTGACGTTCACACAGAATGTTATACCTTTCTGTGTGTGACGCAAACTGTTTACTTAAGAGCTTCTCCAAAACCTTTGATAATGTCGGCAACAAACTGATGGGACGTAAATCATCATAGCTATAAACTTGAGCAGTTTTAGGTAGTGGTAGTTCACGAGCTACTTTCCATACATCCGGAAAGTAACTGCGCTCCAAACAACAATTAATTATATGGCATACGTATGGAACTATTCGAGGACAACAAAGCAAAACCATATCTATGTTTATGTTATCATATCCTACTGCTTTGGATTTAATTTCTAATAAATTTTCATACACATCCTCTTCAGTCACAAAACTAAAGAGGTTGTCAAAGTTTGTTTTTTGATTATTTTGATAATAAATCAAAATATCATCTGCGCACAATGTTGTACCTGTGAACTTCAGAAAACTATCATTGATTTTTTCTGGATCTGTGAGACTTGGAGGTATTCTTATCTTTAGGTTTGAATGAACATCAAGCAATTATAATATATTATAATTATAATGTTCTTATACTTTTACTATTTGCTGCAAATTTTTCTCATTTCGAACTGCTATATTTGTTTGATTACGTAACATTTTGAAGTAATTATACTTATTTTGGTCACCCGATCTCCTAAATTTGTTGAAAGCCTTATCTCTTTTTTGATCAATGCTCCAAGGGGAGTTTCACTACATTTCAATTTACAATAAACAAGTGCATGATCTGCTATATTATGAACATCTATAGTATCGGCCGAAATAACATTTTCTTTTACTAAAATTACATCTAGCAAGGTTGCAGATGAACAAGTAATTCGAGTAGGTTTGTTGATAATTTGTTTCAAATTCAATGATCCCTTATTGTTATTAATACTACATCGTAGAGAAAATTCCGAATAAGAATTATATACTGAAATATGCTCTTTTTAGTGGTTACAGCACATTTTATTTGTAAGAATTGTACCTACCCTTATTGTCTAATTGAAACATTATTTTTATACAACTTTGCAGGTCCTGAAGCTAACGTGCTTGAAACAATCATGCTTGGTGTTAGAAGACCAATGAAGTCACTTATAGCAGACTACATTAGTGCAGAGATTGAAGGTCTTCTTGATTCATTTAAAATTCCAAAATCAAAAATTGTTTCTGTTTGCACTGATGGAGGTGCAAATATGATTGCAGCTGTCAGAATGTTATTAGGGGAGGGTAGCAATGTACATTGTTTAGCTCACATCTCAAATTTGATAATAAATGATGGTCTGGAGGATGTTGGAAATCCGGGTTTAAAACAACTCATTGGGGGAAGTTAAAAAAATTGTAACATTTGCAAGACACAGTAATTTGTTTATGGATAACCTTAGGTTGGAACAGAAAAAAGAAGATCTTTCTGAAGGAAATGTCCTTCTTGTACAGTCGGTTCGAACAAGATGGAACAGTACCTACAATATGTTGCTCCGATTTCTAGAGCTGTCTCCATACATTGCTCGTGTATTAGCCAATCCTCACCTAAAAAAAGCTCCCCGTATGCTGTCTAGCTCAGAACTTGAAATTTTGGGTGAATTAATATATTAAAACCATTCAAGGGGGCAATTTCAGGAAGTGAATATTTAACTGGTAGCTTAACCATACCATTACTGAGTATTATTGAAGAAGCCCTGAATAAGATCAGTCCAAATAATGAAATACCAAAACTTTTGAAAAAAAGAACTAAGTGAAAGTTTGTCCACAAGATTCAAACCACTACTAACCAATCCCCTTCTTTGTCATGCAACACTGTCAGACCCAAGATTCTAAAAGCTTTATATGTCGCCAGTCTTCGCAAATAAGTAAAGAAGTAAAAAATTGCCTGAAAGACTTAGGCAAAATTTCACCACCTTTACCTTCAGAGTGACAGTTCGAATCCAAGCTCTCGTTGGTCAGTGCATGATAGTAAATTTGCCAGTACTTCTCAAATTTTTTAACCTGGTAGTGCAGAGTTCCTTCCCCAGCGAGCTTAAATTATGTTCGCAGCATCCATTTTGCCCCGGGGAGCTAACCCAATGAAGTACTGGGGTCAGTGTACGCAATGTATGCCTGCATTAGCTTTTGTTGCCTCAAAATATTTAAGTCATGGGTAGTTCCGTGGCGTCAGAGAGGTTGGTTTCAACACTAAATGCTGTGGTGTCATGTAACAGAGAGGGTATTTATAACCAGAGTTAATGAAAATTATTGGGTAGAATAAAACATTTTTAAGTCTTTTTCTAGATGTTTATTATAATTTCACTTTTATTATATGTACATTCTACAGAGTGTATAATAAAAAATTCAGCTTCTGTATTTTATTTTGTTGCTCTGTATGGACATGTTCGTCAATTGATATAAATACATGTAGAGTCCCTAACTGACTACAAGGATATTTCATCCTGACTGACAGAAAATTTCGTAAACTGATGAACGTATAAAATTTTATACAAAGCTACATTTCTTTAAATTAAATATTTCAGAAAATCTGAGACAAAATTAGGTTTGAAATGTTTGACGATGCGTTTTTTCATTAAAAATCAACCTAAAAGTTCTATAAATTAATCAGTTTACATAATCATCTGTCAGTCAGTATGAAATATCCTTGTATGGGGTCCCATAAACACTGCAACAAAGTTCTGCTGATTAAACGATTAAAGTATGTAAACATGACAAAATGTCTATATTAAGCATACTCTTAACAATGTGCCGTTCATATAAATTTTGAATTCATTTCGCCATTATTGATAGTGTTCAGATTGCTAATAACATTTGTCATAAAAATGTGTCGCAAAAATTCGCCAATAAGCGATAAACGGTTATTCAGAAAACCGTTTTTTGGTTCGGTTAAAACCGGGAATTATTCCATTCGGAATGATTTTTATATCAATTGATATATTCTGTGATTGTCGAACCTTAAAATTATGAGATAAAACACATAAGTTCAATATAATTAATTTTGTTGGACAACTCTGTATGGTTTGAACTTTTAAGAAAATTAATTACAAACATTTGCTTCTATAACTCTGTCACCACTACTAAACAAAAATCACTAAAATCTAAATTATACAAATTGTCCACGACCCCCTGCTTCTTACAGAATAATACTGGATTGTAATCTTTGTCCTTACATTGATTCACCCACAAATTAAAAGATATAGCAACGTTTTGGTTTTCAACTCCATCAGCAATATCAATGTGGTATGATCTTTTCACATTTCGGATATCAACCCTTGTAACGAAATCTGTTCGAACTAATTGACTTATCTCAATTATCTCTCTCTAATGAGTATCCAAACTCCTGCAAATAAAAACATTTTTCCTTGTTATATAGAATAGATAACCAATGGCATAACTGGGGGTAATTGACTAAGGACACATGCCTACTTAGAGGAGTGTCTAGACTACATATGTATTCAACAACGTCAGTCTTTCCTGCTTACTGATAGTTTTGGCAATACTAATGCCACAGGGAGAGTAGGGCAGGAAAAGTGAATAATAAAAAGTAGAAATTAAAGTGATATCTCAATTAATTGAATACTTACCTAGGAGCAATACCAATAATAAGTTTGGATGCAATTGATGCTTTGTTAGTATTTGATAGCCTCAAAAAGCATGTCCATAATGGGTCTTTATCCATGCAACAACAATGCATTTTTGATTGGTCACTTTCATCATAGCTAGTGCATTTAAAGTCTAATCTGCATGTCCCTTGTGATTTTGATAATCTCTTCTTTGATGTGCTAACAGGAATAAGTTTTGCTGCAAAAAAAATAATTTCTTATTTGAAGAATGTATGTTTAATTTTTGATAATTTTTCCTTTTGAAATTTAAAACAGACTGAATCAATTATCAATTCATATAGACCTCGTGAATGAGATGCTAGATTATATTACAATTTTTTGTTGAAAAAATTGCACTTACTAGGTTTACAAGATCTATTGCAAGGGTAATAGGTAGGTAATTACATTTTGTTCAATCTTATATACCCTAGAAACAGTGTAAGACGATTTTGTATTTTTCCAATAATTCCTTCCAAGCAGAAAACCCTGAAATAATACCAAATGTTGACGTAAAAAATAACATTCAATAAAATAATGTTTAAATACTATTCATGGTGGTTAAGCGACATACTTATAGTATATAGTTTATTTACAGCATTATATTTACAAGATATTTACCTTGCAATTCTGAAAATTCTAAATCTTCCTCTTCAAATTCTAAACCGTGAACACACTTCAGGTGATTTAAAAGATTCACGTTATGTTGTAACCATTTAGATTTATCGTAACTAGTTTCTTGAGATTTGACTTTATGAACTCTGTTCCTACGTTTATTGAGATTGAATTGTGTTGAAAATAACTTTTTACAAAGGATACACACGAATGACATTATGAATTCGTTATCCTGCTTGATAGAGCAAATAATAGAAAACTACAGGTGAAAATTCCAAAATCACAGACCAATGGATCAAATAGCAAACCAAAGCAAAGTTAGCATGGTTCTGTCTGCACCATTCGTAGTTCGCGCGTAAAATAACGGACAGCCAATGAAATGGCTGTAACGCATCATCCAATGACGTGCTGAAATGCATGGTGCCATTTAATCGCTCCATAATGAACTTAGATGACATCGATGTCAACCGTCATTTGCGTCACATGTCATGGAACACGAACACATCCACAGAAATTAGTGTTCTATCGTCAGTGCACGGAAACAATCGGAATATATATATATCATATATCTGTACTGTGAAGACTTTCAATGTGATAAAAATGCTATTTAGTTTCCAAGACGATCATCCTGGACATACTAAAATGGAAAATGTACTAATAGATGCTGCTTTTCAAAAGAGATCCATCTGATCATCTGACTGACAACTGGCCCGGGTGTTGCCAGACGCATGATAATTACGCCTATTGTACAATAAACGATAATCATCAGCTATCGTACGGCCTTTAATTAGATTTAATAAAAACGAAGGCCAAAAAAAAATTGAAAGTAGAAACGAATCACGGCAAAAGCATACTTGCATCTCAATTTGTAAATGGACAAGGAGATGCAACTAAATTGAAACCTTCAAATGATAACAAAAAGTGGATAATAACATTTATGACGATCGAATCAGATTCGGACTTTGATTAATTATTTTGTTATACTGTAAATGTTCAAGATTCCTTGTATACACTCGAATATTGTGTTCAAACAGCTTTTATTTATCCGATTTTATTTATATTTTTTAATTAGGTAACCTTTATTTTTTTGATACCATACATACATACGGTATTTTAATACGGAGAAATGATCTATTATTGAACGTTTTTTTTATTTTGCCATCATTTAAATGAGAATTTTGGATCGTTTGTAAACTCGTTCAAAATATTTAATTGTATTATTGATAAAAAAGCGTGGAAAAGATTTACATTTTGAACAAAAATGGGAATTTTTGGGATGCACTTAATTGTGGCCTTTTAGAGGGACATTACCTAAAAACATGGTATATATTTAGTGAGAACGATGTAGTGTCCTATTTTTTCTTTTGATAAAATATGACGTGTAGAGCCCTCCCCCTCTCAAAATCCTGGCATATGATAATTTTTGTCCGAAAACCATCATTTCTACGGTAATTGCTCCCAGTCGATCTTGCAACCTTGGAGCTGGCTTTTAGAAATCTTGTAACTTGTATAAGGAGAACAGAAACAGCAAAGAAGTCAAAAAAACGGATTGATTGTGGTAACACTTCACTGAAAATCTGATAATCTTTGCTTCATGGTATTTGTTGACTTGTCGTCAGCTTGTGGTAACACTGCACTGAAAATGTGAGGTTATGGTATTTGTTGTTGTTGCCGTGACGAATTACCAAATAAAGTTGTTATATTTTTTGCACAAGTGAATTGTACTGCAGAAGCTGTTAGATCTATGCTCATTATCGTAATTTGTGGTGTGGAATTCTCGGTGCGTTTTAGGGGTATTGATGCTCTTCAGCATGACTACGTGACTATTACATACAGAGTGTTAATAAAGACAATGTGCCACAACCTCTGTAGTTTGCACCAATACTAAGTACTTTTTTGAAAGAACGGTACATCATCAATAGGGGGTTTATTGATTTTCGAGACGATCCATTACCCCATCTGCAATGAGGTGATGTAGAGGTTCTGTATTAGGATGTATTTTGAAATATTTCAGGTACTCCGAAAGTAACACACTATAGAAGAACAGGTCGTGGATGGGAAAACAATGTGTGTATGTAAAAGAAATTTATATCGATATCTGGTGACAAAACATCACATCATGTAGAGCATTTTGTCAGAATAGCAAACACGTCATATTTATTGGAACTTCAACTCAGACAGAGACATGTATAGAGATATTTGCTTTGTGCCTACTCGTTGGTGCCTTCAAACATTCGCAATCAAAAGTGATCCACATGAAACAAAAGGAAAATTATCCATTTTAAAAGATAAGAAGATTGAAGTGGATCAGTTTACATGCACCTGTAAAGCTGGACTATCAGGGACATGCTGACATGCAAACATATTGCATTATTGCCACAGTTATTCTGAAATGTACCAGGTAATACCAATAGTCTTATTATTATAACATATAGAGTAGTTGACCTAATTCCAATATAGATAAATATAGTCGACAGTTATATTGAGTACTAATGTTATTTTTATAGTTCATTATGGAACTTGAATTTAAATTATTACTAATATAAAACAAGTTAACCATACAAAATGCATATGAAAAATCTCTAACTCGCAAAAAACTTGTGTTAATAAATATGCTAAATTAATTTTTGATTCTGGTTTTTGGTCTAATATTTACTTGATGGAAAAGCTGGTTGAGGAGGAAAATGAGGCTGAATCAATTTTAGGTGTTTAAACTTATTATCCTCTGTTTGTAAGGACTCCAGTTCGTCTTGTCATATGAAAGTATTTTATATTAGGCTTAAATTCATATCAATGTATAATTCATCTTTTTTAGAAGAGGACAAACAAGAGCAGCCTCACTTGCATAGTGAATAAAAAGAAACTGTAGATCTGATAATTATATCTCATGCAGCAAGCTCAGCATATTTTCTGCCTTAAATTTGAAAATTGATATTGTTTTGCTAAAACCATGTTGCAAAGCCACAACAAAATAAATCATAGATTTGAATGCTTTCCAAAGTGTTAATGTCAAAACAGAGGTCTGAGGTTTGCCATCAAGGTATACTATGAATAACTGGTAAAATTTGTTTGCTCTGTATGAACCTATAGTGTACTGAAACAAAAATTTGAACGTTGATATTTCAAAAGCAGTTAGCACTACTGTTAAGAGGTTATTTCAACTGCTTTGTTTATCATTTTTCCTACTAACATAAAAACTGAACTATTTAATTTTTTTAGGCTCCAGGAGTTATTCTATAGATACATATTCAAAACAAGACTGGAAATTCAAAGCTAGAACTTATCTCTGGCCAAAAAACTTCAAGAGCTAATATATGTACATCTCATGGCTTGAAATATGAAGTTGAAGCTCTAGAAAAACGCAAGGCAGTGAACAAATATCAAGACTATGAAACAGGCCTAGTGATCTATTGTTAATATCCCCGATTTGCCTATTCTCCAGATTGTATTGTAATGGCTGACAGAGTTCCAACAAGATTATTGGAAATCAAATGCCCCTATGATGGTAAAATTTGCTATTTATATGGCAACATATAACTTATATTGATGGAATCTGGAAGTAAGTGCAGAAACTGGAGATACTTTAAAGAAGAACCATTCTTACTATGTTCAAATCCAATTGGGAATGGCAATTTTCAATTTAAAATTGTGTGACTTACTCATTTATTCATCTAAGTTCTAAGTCAAAGTCATTTATAATTATAGTGGGTCCATTTGATGAAAACTATGCAAGCAAATTGTTACCTATTATAATAGAGAAATTTATTAAGCTTAATTTTATATGTGAAAGGAGAAGGTTATAAATCAATAAAAACTAATATTTAGATAATTTTTATTATTATCCTTTTGTCATGCAATTAAGGGGAACAATCCACCAAAACACAAATTCAATGCACAAAGATATCATCTTTAGAATGGAACTAGAACAACAAAATAAAAAAACTTCTAGTAATATAAATCTACATGCTAAATTAACAAAATTTTTCTACAAAAATTAATAGTAATTAACCACAGGAGAAGTTTCACAAGTTACATTCAACTCCAAATGTTAATTAAAACAATAAACTGAGCAGACATATAGATAATAAAATATAAGCTCATACAAAACAAAAAAAAAACATGCATTAATAGTATGAAAGTAAAATAAAAAAATTATTCTACTTCAATGTAAAAAGTGTTGTGTTTGCTCTATAAAAAAGAGATTTTTGATGTACAATCTTTGCATTGTCTTTCTACCTGTATATAAATGTTAATGAATCTAATAAAATCAAAAACTTCCATCCATCCATACCCAACTAGAATTTTTGTCGGGCATACTACTAGAAGTACTTCATTTGTCCAAAACACATGGCACTCAAAGTGATAATTTGTAATATAGATACAATTTTCATAGATTAACATAAAGCCAAAATACAGATACTGAAAACAAAGCTGCAAAAGTAGTTTAAAATATACATATTCCAATTGTATAAGCACTTTAAAAATGGCACCCAGTAAGGCGTCACTGTACTTCCCATGCAATGGTATCAGTTTAAAAATGATAATTTGAACCAGATTTTCTTACTGCTGTTATTTGAAATTGAATTGAAAAATTTTTTCACAAATTCCGTGAATTTCCAAAATTTGCTTTGAGTTATCTGAAATCTAATGAGGATTTACCATAAACTGGTACAGTGTACATATAAAATACATGACCTGATTGGCGCAATTCTCAAGGGCTCAACCACCTACAACTTAGAAAATTAATTTGATTTGAACACATTTAGAAATACGTACGTCTATGCATTAGTAATGAATATCAATCAATATGTAATAGCAAATTGTTATAACAAAAAAAAATGGTGCGCGAAAGATTAAATATTTGATACTATGAAACAAACTACATAGTAGATCGTAGATAATCTGACAAAATACTTTGTACATACGTTCGAGTAATTTATATTAAAAAAACTTAAAACATTTACAATGAAAGGTGGTATACTAAAAACAAGTTGTGAAAAAGATACCTATCACACAATATATATTAACGAAATTTTTGTCCAAGCATTAAAAATGATTTGGGGGTGATTATTTCAGTCTCCCCTGATAGTAGCATTCAAAAAAATTAAAATCATTGCAGTGATGATGAAACCATGTTTATACAGTGTAATATTTTACATACATATATTTGGTAGCTTTCAATGTAAATGATTAGGTTAACAAATTATCAACAAGCAACATATTTTGAATCAGTGATGATTCTGATGCATATAGCCTGTCAAAATGCTTTTTTTATTGTAGTTTTCACAAATAAGAATAATTATATAAAATGATAACATACATAATGAATACAAAATTGAATTAAAAAAATTAGTCAAAACATGCATTTTTATACCTATGTTATAGAAAATTGTTATTTTTACTTTTACCACAGTCATTCAAACAATTTTTGAAAATATTGGAGCAACTATCTTGGTAATTCGTTTTTTGTAAAAACTGCAATATTTTATTTTTTTGCATCTCTGATGGTAATGTTTTATAAATTTGCATACTATTAGTAGTAGTAGTAGTAGTAGTAGTAGTTATTGGTTTTTGAAATATCGTTAATTTTGCGAAAATGTAGTATCTATTTCAATGCTTAATTTCTCAGCTGGTGATTTCTTTTTTTTAACAAATTGATGCTCAATTCTACCAATTGATTAAGTTTTATTTGGCACTTGTGAAATGTTCACTAACTTATACAGAGTGTCTAAAAATTATGATTAAATAATCACTATCTTTAAACGGTAATAACTTGTTTAATTTAAATGGGATGCCCTGTATTTTATGTCAACAACAAAATGTAGCTTTAATGAGTCCCTATCCATCCAACATGCTTCGTGTCGAATAACGTGAACAACCCGGTATATTGCTTTGAAATTTGTTATAAATTGTATAGCTTATCGCAAGTAACTTGGAACAGCAATGTAAACAAACCACGCATCAGTGCATTGAATATATGTTGCATGTGAAATAACATCCATTATTCATACATACAACACTTACTAGATAAGTAGATACTAATCATAAAGTTAGAAACGAAAATAAAATGAGTGTACTTCATAATTTTAATAAAATCACTATACACTACTATAAGTTTCCATCTATTTGTAATCTGGGTTAACTTACTCCTGAAATATCCTAAGTTATAGAATTCATTAAGGAGAATGAAATAGTTTAAGAAATAAAATATCTTAAAACGTGAAATATCTTAAGAAATAAAATAGTTTATCACACGGAATATCTAGGCCATTTTGACGACGATGGTTTAGGTTTTGTAGGGGTTTCTCTTAACACTAGTGTAAATGTAGTCGCCAAAAACATATTTCCTCCATAAGTGACACAAGAAAGAAAAATTAGAAAAAAAAATAGAAAAATATTGTAGCTAGACAGAATAAATAGTTTGCTAGATTTGAGAGCTCTAGAATTGTATCTATGACAGGTTCTAGTTTGTTAGTGAGCAAGTAATATGGGTAGCCTTGTTAGCATCAAATCTGACAGTCCGACGATGATTTAAATATAAATCGAAACGCGTAACTGAAAGAAAAATAATTTTATTTGGGAAACTGTGTTTAGATTACCAGCATCAGGCTGAGTAGGCTGGAGTCCAGCGCGACAGATTTCAGAGAGCGGCTAATTTGGCTCAATTTTTTGTCTTGCAGTAATAAAAAATTTGTCACATGCCCAGAGAAAACGAGTCTCGAAAATTTGAAGGTATACATTACCTCACTTTACAATATTAGTACGTGAAAGAGCTTTTTTTTAGCTAATAGTATGAATGAATGAAGGAGTGAATAGAAAGAGGCATTCCGTTGTGGACCATCGGTGCATAGACCGCCGGGCCCTTTCGCGCCTCTATCAGCTCTAGTTCCCAAGGCCAGCCCTTTTCGCCAAGTTAAGTATGGCCTTGGGTCCTGCCCATCTTATATCCCCTGGTTCCAGAATCATGGCCTACCTGTGGTGCCCGAGGGCTTCACAGCGGCATAGTATGTGTGCCGAGGACTCCTCCTCATCGTCACAGCGTGCACATGTTGGGTCACTAACTATCCCCATTAGGTACAGGTGCCGCCTAAAGGTATTATGACCAGAGAGCAGTCCCACCAGTCCCCTAAGATGACTCCTATGAAGAGAGAGGCGGACCCAACAGATTTCCTTTTAATCCTGCCTTCGCCAAAGCGTCCGCCATAATGTTGCCTTGAATCAAAGAAAGTCCAGGGACCCACATTAGTGTGACCCTGTGTCTCTCTGCGATCTCGTCAAGAGCTTTTCTACACTCTAAGACCAGCCCTGATGCTATCCTGCAGGCACTTACTGCCTTGATTGCTGCCTGAATATTGGAGCAAATAGTGATTTTCCTGAATGCGAATTTCACACGCTAAAATTGCAAAGATCTCAGCCTGGAAGACAGTGGTGTATCCCCAAAGGGGGGATGAGTCATGTATTGGGTCCGAAGACCCCGGAGCCAGAGCCCTCCTCGGTCAGTGAGCCATCCGTGTACCACAATTGCCCACCTCTCCCGAAGAGCTGTCGGCCTCCTGTGACCCATTCCTCTCTTGTTGGATACTCCACCATGAATTTGCAATCAAAAAGGTACTTGGGTGTAATTATCTCACTCCTTGTTTGCAAAATCGGTGTCTCCTTTTGTAACTCAAAAAGGATCGCACAGTGCCCTTTACCCGGATTGATAAAAGCCCAACTGCCTTGGCTCCATAGCCGGAATGCAGTTACCCTGGCCTCTCCCCTGATCACAAGATCTAGTGGAGGGAGATTCAGCAGTGCTTCAAGGGCACCCAATGGGGTCGTCCGCACAGCCCTCGTTGTACTAACACAAGCCAGCTGCTGGATTTTCATGAGTCTGACTTTGATTGCCTCTATCCTTACGCAGGGCCATCATACTAAGGAGCCATACAATAAGGATGGTCTTACTATTGTTGTGTAGAGCCAATGTAGCACTTTAGGTCTTAGTCCCCATCTCGCGCCAACGACACTTCTGCAAGCCCATAGGGAGTTGCGAGCTTTGCTGACCTTGTATTCAACATGCTGTCTCCAATTCAGTTTGTAATCCAGGATTGCACCTAGGTATTTTACTGATTGGGATATTACAAGTGGTATCCCAAAGAAGGTTGGTTTGACGAATCCGTCGAGTTTCCTCCTCCTGGTGAACATAACGAGCTCGTCTTGTTAGCGTTCACTGATAGATCGACCTTATTACACCACTACTGCACTGCACCAAGCGCGCCTTGCATTACCTCAGAGACTGTTTTAATGAATCTACCTCTGACCACTATGCTAACATCGTCGGCATAGGCCTGTACATACACCCCCATGTTACTGAGCCTAACGAGAAGTTCATTTACTACCAGGCCTCACAGTAGAGGTGACAGCACTCTGCCCTGTGGACAGCCTCGCGCTACCGCGACTCTTATGACTAACTTCATTAATTGTAGCGGAAGCCACTCGACCCTCTAAGGTGGTTGAAATCCATTCCGTCAAAAGTGGGTTAATCCCATGTCTTTCTAAGGACCGTTTGATCGAGTTGATGGTGGTGCAATTGAATGCACACTGATGGGTTTTATTCATGAACATATAAAATGGTTTAATTCATGGTATGTACACAACATTACAACCACAACAGCAGTATTGGAACCTAGAAAAAAAGATCAGTGTAATGTCTTCATGTGAATATTCTTATAACAGAAATATTTGTACATAGATTTGAAAACATGAACTAATTTCACACAAAAAATGATTGTCCTGCCCTATATTATACCTCAAGTGCACTTTGTGTACTGGAACTGAATCTATTCAACTAGCTTCATACTGGATTTCCTCAAAATCTGAGGTAAAAGGTTCATTTCAATTGAAATGTTGGTTTCAATATTACAAAAGTATGTAATTATTAGCTTCCAGCACAGGTCTACAAAAGTAATTTTAAACCATTACAACGATCACAGGGGCATGATGTCCTAAATATATTTGTGTGATGACTTGCTGAAATGCGTCCATCACATCAATTTATAGTACTATATAGCAACAACACTTATACACACTGTTCAAGATAGTGTTGTATATAGGCACTAGTTTCACAGTGAAATAGCCTCACAAAGTTGCATTTTAATTGCAATTTCACTATGAAACTTATACTTATGTAGCGCTATTCATCTGTAGGATGTTAGTAGTTGATTCAAAATAAGCACTTCCTGTACCATATCATCCATGCTATTATATATATATATATATATATATATATATATATATATATATATATAAATATGTACAAAAATATCATGATAAAAAAATACAAAATCAATGTTTCATAGATAGAAGAGGTTATAATTTATGACATACTATTGATAGCTGTCAAATATGCACTGAAATGCCATGAGCTCAAGGTCTGTGGTGATAATATGCACTCAGTGCAGTTTTATGGCAAATGAAAGGATGTCAAAAACAAAAACAAAAAATCATACATTATATAAAAACAGGTTCATTTTCAAATATATGACCATTAACTAGATAACAGTAGAAATTTGCTCCCAATCATAGGAAAAACAATCATCATAGTAAACCTTTCTTTGGAAATACCTGAGAAAGCTAGCTGACCTATTTCATTTCTATAGATCAATGCAGAATAGAGGAAATCAATCAAATTTATCTATCTAACAAACAAACTATTTCCTTTAGAGACAGCAAGGCAGCTATGTAGTTTTCCAGTATGAGCAATTTGAGAAAAATTTTTTTTCATGAAACTTATAAACTACTTATAACAAAATTATGTATGACTTTTACATTTTATATTATTTTTCATAAGATTTACTATCAAAATATTTATGATAAATTAATATCTTTGTCCTACACTTCACCATAAGTATCTTTCATGTGTTACAATACAAAAAGGGATCAATGAAGAATTTCATTCCTATGTTTACTGAATATAGCACTAATCACACACACACACATATATATATATATATATATATATATATATATATATATATATATATATAACATACATACATACAGCTATTATTCCAGGCTTCTGGTACAATACACAAATAATCTCGTCCAGGTAACAGATGAAACTGCATCTGCCTTCAGGTTGGATCCTACTCTTCCTTTTCCATTTGGTATTCTCGCCTGTGTAGAGACATGCTGATCACACACTTGATAAGCATTCCTGATATGCTTGAATGATTTTTTAAGAAATACCTCATTTTACAAGACAGCCACAACTGAGAAAGCTGGAACAATAAATTGTTATACAATATGTTAGCAAAGTCCTATGAATATTTTCTGAATAACCTCTTATAACCATCCATCATATAGATTGCAGATGTTTGTCAGTAAAACATAAAAAATATGCAGCAAACATATTTTGTACTATTATGAATAATTGAGAAACAAATTTTATTATAAATGCCTTGTATATACTGATCAATAATAAAACAGGCTCATTTCTTGATCATTTTGCATCCAGGTACACAACAGTAGTAGTTTTGCTAAAATAACTTTGAAAAATATTGGAAAAAGCGGAAAAATCGAACAAATGAGGTTATGAAGCAGAAAAGCAGTGAAATAGGGAATGATCCCCTGCAACAAAGTTCAAGTTAGGCATAGAGCCAGGGGACCATGAATTCTGATGAAGAACGGCGAAGTTTTAATGGCATGGGGCGTCAAAACTCACTAGATCATACAGAGTAACTAGGAAAAGCTTTTTAATCAAATGTCAAACCACAATACTAGTCAGAAAAAATAAGAAATCTGAAGGTCAGTAGTTTGAATTATGTTTTGAAATGTTTAAAAATATCTTTACTAACATTAATGCCATCAGATAATATACTGCTATCTAAAAGGTTGCTTAAATGAAATTGTTATTCTAACACTCCAGCATGACATTACACTGTGCGGAATAAAAAGGATTCAATATAGCAATATTTCTGTAGACCATTCCCAACCAACAAGTAGTTTTGTGGGAATATAAAAATAACGCTAGTATGGTTTTTGCGATACTGCTAACACTATAAAAAAATTTATAAATGTAACTGTGGTGATATATAAAAGGAAACAATAAACTTAACAAGATTACCACAATATTATTCCTTGATTATATCTGTTTTTTTATAACTTTTGGAAGCTCTGTCATCAATGTCATCATATGTCGTATGTCATATTGTGGAAAGCCGCAAGCGCATTAGAGCAAGAACCGAGCAGTTTTGTGTCTTCTATAGAGATGCGATTTTTTATAAAATATAGATTTTTTGCATCGATATTGCATGAGCCATGATTTATTACATGGACATATTTGTTGACATCGATGTTACTTTTGCGATGTTTTTATCCATTGGTATCACAAAAACATCGGAATCAAGTCAACGATATATCAAAAAATTTCTCAATGAAAACATAGTAAATGGATAATATGATTGGATTACCCAAATTCCATTCAAAATAGTTGATTTGACCTTGAAAAATGGCCTTATAGGTTGACGCTATATTTACCATATAATGTTATCAGGTTATAAATCAAGATTTGTGGCGTATTTTAGATGTGTTTGCCTTTTTAATAGAATTTTAAAAAGATTAAACATACTGAGAAGCATCAAATCTTTTATAATGTTAAAGATTTACAAAATTTACATATCATGAATAGAAATCAGTCATTCATTAAACTTCAAGTGGATCAACAACTCCAAAATCCTATCAAAAACTTCATTTAGCTGATATCACTGCACGTGAAATACATAGTTAACCTACCTGACGTCTTTCTTAAGTAGCTGAATAGTACTTGAGTATGTATATTTATTATCTCCATTCAACTAAAAGAAGCAAATAAATGTGTGGTGCAGGGGCAGACCTGTTTTGTATACTTATAGGAAATAATTGTTCCCATGAATAATAATAACATGTAAAATAATTTTTAATCTGAGCACAAAAATCCAACTCTTCAACAAATATTGAGTAGCGTAATAAGGTACCCTCAATTACGTCATAATCATAATATTCCAGGATTTAACCCCAGAACTATTATTTATTAGTGAGGCGTCACCAAACGAATAAATGAATAAACAGATTCGTGAAACAATTTATGTAATATTGTAGTGAAGTCTCATGCTAGGAGGCTAAATGCGGCGGTTATTGCTTTTATATTAGATGGCGACTCGATACATAATATTCTGTAATCTCACATACACGTACATAGAACCTATTGTTCATTTGTCTGAAGTAATAATAGTGATCATTTGAAAAATAAATAAAATGAATATATGCAATATTTTAGCTCCTTGAAACAAAAATAGCATTTAAATTCCGTTGAATTAACTTCGCCGGTATATAAAAACATGGCAAAAGCAACATCGATGCAAAAAAATCGATGTTTCATAATTTACTATTTTTATATGCGCATCTCTATTCTATTCCATACTTTCTCGCTTTTATGAGTTAGTTGTCGGTAGAATAGAATCGGCTATCCATAATTAGGATAACAGAAAGTACAACAAGTATTATTTATGTCTGTGCCGTAGCCGTTGTGGTCGCCTTGACCTATTAGGGTAGGGAATCCAAACCACGTGATCCACTGATCCAATCAGGAATCAGGGTATAGTCTGTGGATTCAGTATGGCGGCTGAGCAGGCATACCTGACAGCGCCGTAATAATATCATTTGTGGTATAATTTCTAGCAAGTTTTCTTAGCGTTTTTCCGTGTTTTTTGTGTTTTTTAGACTGTTATCGTATTTTTTGTGAAATGGAGAGTAAATCTCTAAAGAGCTTATTGGCTGAACACCCAGATGTTGGTGCAAGGTATGCTAAAAAGGTGTAAAGTTGTTTTGTTTACATGATTATGTTTCATTGTTCATTCTTTGCAGATACCAGAATAAGATACGGTTGATCAGTACTCTGAAATATGAAGATCTAAATCAAATAACAGAAAGCTTTCCTCCAGTATCGAACATGGATATCGTTAGCTACCTAGTGCTCACAGCTTTTACACTAAAGAGCAAATGAAAGCCTTCAAGAGCCTGCAAGCCTATAAGTACCCTGAAAGTGGTCTTGTTAGGTATTTGTGATGTCAAGTTGTACGTGATTTTTTTGTGATAGTTGGAGAGGTAAGATTTTTCTCAATATTAAGATTGAACAACTGATAAATACTGACTTTTGTAGGTGAAGCATTCTTTGAAGGCCTCTCAGCAGCCATTGAATGTTTGGTGTATAGCTGAGAAAAGTGCAGTCATCTGTACTGCTCACTGTACCTGTATGGCAGGCAATAGTGAAGTTTGCAATCATGTTGGTGCAGTACTGTTTGCAGTTGAGTATATGAACACAAAAAAGAGGCAATTTCTTGTATGGATCAATTAGCTTTGTGGCGTGATTCTTCAGTACCTCTAGTATCTACCTGTTGAGAAATTAAATGGGGCAAGCCCAATCCCCCCAATCACAATGAAATTGTTAATTCACTCAAAAAAGCCTTGGAATTAGGACATGATGCAGTTTTAATGTGAGTAGTAAAACCATTTGCTTCAGAGTTAAATGTAAAGAACATCATTTTACCAGCTATAAACTTATTTGATGAAGCAAATACAAATAAAAGTTACTCTGAATTAATGAAACTATCAAAAAATATTGAGTGGTGTATAAACAAAGAAAAAATTAATATTATAGAAGAGGGTACTAGGAAACAATCAGAAAATCCAGATAGGTTTTTGCAAAAAGTAGGTAGAATGACTACATCTAATTTAAAATTAGCATGTATGACAAATAAATCAAAGCCTCCATTATCTTTGATAAAATCTATCTGTTACTGAACTAAAATTTTATTTAATACCAAAGCAATATTATGGGGCATATCCCATGAAAGTACTGCTGTAGAAGTATCTGAAAGCTATATGAAAAGTGAAAGTCACCAGCCATTTCAGGTGTGAGGTGGGCCTTGTGGTAAGCAGCAAGTGGCCACAATTAGCTGCAACTCCTGACTGCTTAGTTTTTTGTGAGTTTTGTTTAAGTGGGTGCTTGGAAGTAAAATGCCCTTATATATTATTTATAATTTATTAATGAAAAGTTCATGCTTAATTGAAAGTGGAAATGAATATTTATTGAATAAAAAACATAGATATTACTATCAAGTACAAGCTCAGATATTTTGTACAGAGCTATTGTACTGTGATTTTGTTATTTGGGGTCCTAATGTATTCTTTAAACAAAGAATATTGCCAGAGCATGAATTTTGGAATCAAGAAAGATCACTTGCACTCAGCTTCCATGTTGAAGTAATAATGCCTGAACTTTTGAGGAAATTTTTCACATTGGTGCAGCAGCAATGGTATTGATGATGGAAGGCCAATGATAAGATATGAGTCAGATGAGTGTGAGAAGCAGTGGTTTCATTTTGAATGTGTTGAACTACTTCAAACACCGAATTGTGCACGGTATTGCAATGCATGTGGAAGTTAAGACATTTCTTATCAAAAAATACTGACAATATCATTCAAAGATTAAATGTAAAATATCTGTGGCTCTGATCTCAATATTTATTAGCTTTCAATTAAAAGAATATCCTTGATTTGTGTACATAAATTAACCTCTAAACCAGAATATTTTAGAGAAGGATTAAGTTTCAATCAATAATAACAAAACTATGAGAAATGGCTAGTATGAATACCACAGCACTTAACTTCTCTTTTTGAATGTGGTTACTCATGTAATGGAGTTCATTTTTGCAATTCTATTGACAATGGTTTTGACATTTATATCTACTCAACAGCATTAACTGATTTGTTGTTTCATACTGTCATTTAATGTACATTCCTAATGATGGTAATTGTACTGTTTTTAAATAAAGTTATTAAATATTAAAAACTAATTGAGAACTTAACAAAAATTGCCTGACTAAATAGCTAATTATGTCTATCTCTTCATGGTTCCTGTGGCACTACCATCATTAAGTTTTTGTGCAATAATGATTATTAGTATACAGTGGAAAATAATAACCATGTTTTAATGACAGATTTATTTCAAATGGCAAAAACATAACATAAGCCCTTACTGAAATAATTATTGTTCATTGTACATTACTCATAAACAAGGTATTGTATAGTACATAGTAGTTATACATCCACTATATTTTATGTGAATACATTTTTTTTTAAATAATACTTCGATTTATACATAATTATGTTAACACTTTTTGTACATATACAGGGTGAGTGCAGTTGAAGGTAACAATCATTTTAATTGAATTCAGTGGGAGATGTGGTCAATCCATCTACCAGTATTTTTTAAATAAGGAATATAAAACTTCCCAAATTTGCTTCTTTTATAAATTTTTTGAACAAAAATACATTTCTGTGAAATACTGTTTTGCTCATAATCATTAACTGAATAGAATACATTTTTATTACTAATAATTTTTAAAAACACCATGACCTTTAATCAGTCACATTATTATATATATATATATATATATATATATATATATATATATATATATATATATATATTTACAAATAAACACCTATTATTATATACAAAATTGCATAATATGATTAAAACTGGATAATCAATAAGTACAGCACAATAAATTATACATTTATATCAATAAAGGCTTGACATAAAAAGTTGTATTATTGTTATATACATTATAAGAACTATGGACAATCTTTGTATGTGGTCAAAATGTAGTAAAGTCAAGACATACAAGGCACTGTTATTAACAGCTAATCTTGAGGGCATTCAACGACAAAAAATGTTTTAATGATAATCTTTTAATTAATAATGTATAAAATACATTGAGATTTACTTGAAAGAAAATGTCAAACTGGTGCAAGCAAATCCCAATATTTGATTATTATATAGTAGAGAAATATACATTTTTACAACCCCAGATCTTTAGTTCATAACTATTTTTATTGTCAAAAAACTACCCCCTGCTCTATAAATATTCATATAGAGGAGTGCATAGGTTCAAATTATTAATGAGCAACAACCAAGCGTAGAAATTATTGAGGTTGCAGTGTAAAGGTTGGTAAAATGTTACACCATGATTAAGATGCACTTTTAATTCTATTTTCTCCTTCAGAACATACCATAGCAGAAATACATGTTATGGATGACACCATTTCCAAGTCATCAAACCACAAAAATATAGATATTCTTGGCATGACAGAAAACCAAATAATTAAACACCTATCACAATTGAAAAACAAATTTTGGTACACAATTTTGTTATTAAAAGTTGAAAATACATGATTAAACAATTTTTGAGAGGTTTTTCTAATTATGAAGGATTGAAAAGGTACATGGTTTAGGAAAAATGGTGGTTGATTGCCATAAACATACAAGCTCCTCAGACATTTGAAGGCTAATATAGGTTGACAAATTAACCAAAGTGCCACAAACGGTAATAATTTCATGTATAATGTTAACACCATCATTCTGTATGCTTAATATACTAATATGTATAGTACCCTTAAAGATATTAAATTTATTTTTTATCATGCCAATGATTCATTCTACATGAATTTGAACATGGGCAATTAATTTGTCTGGTTTCGTCTATTTCCATGGGATGCAACTGATTTTTCCCTTTTGTAAAAGCAGGTATAACTAGTTTTGCCTGAAGGATACCCAAAAAATCTTTGATAGTCAAGCCCCTATCTAGAACAACATCTCCAGGTTTGATGTTGTTCAAAAAACCAGTCAGCTCTACAATTTGCTTGTCAGAGGTTCGTCCACACAAAGCTTCACTTATATAGCAAACCGAACCCTGTGGTGTTATCCCAATTAAAAATTCAATCGTTTGTTGGTGCTTATAGTTTGACTAGCATTGTTGCTGGATTAGAAGAGTAGGGGGCTTTCCTATAAAAATGTCAAAACAATCTATTCTGACTGTTGTTTTGTCATGGAATATCTCCTTAAAACATGGTGGTATATTCATTTGCGCAACTGAACGACTTGGCCATACTATATATGGCTTCATTCGCTTATACAAAACATGGATAATATTTATAAAATATGTAGATGCTGTAGTGGCAGAAATTTTGAAATGGTATGCTAAGTCCTTAAAGTGCAACTCTAATCTTAATCTGATAAGTGTTAATAATAATTGTTTAAACTTGCTCAAAACAGTTGTACTTGTTGATGGGATATATTTTTCCACAAGTTCAAAAATTACCACTTTAATAATCTTGTATTCAAAACCTGTATAATATTTCCATTTTGCACAATTTTCACAATCTTCCAACAGTCCATACGATGAATTCTCAATCTTTCTCTCAAGCTCAGCTATGGTTTTGGGCAGCAAAACTGGGAAAATTTCAAGCACAGCTCTTCCATCGTCAAGTCAGTATGTGTTGAAACACCTGGTGGCTCAGTACTCATTGCATTACTGCTCATCACATCCTCTTCATTACTGTACAACAGAAAAACATGTAAGAAACATATACATGTAATACAGGACTGATTATTCATTACAATGAAACATTCATTTGACATCAAAAATATCTTTTAAATCCCAAAGCTAAACACTAAACAAACTTATAGTAATAGTAGTTTATTGATATTTTGCAGGAAAAACCTGCTCACATACGTCAGAAGTGCATACATGTATATCTCTAAAAATATAGTCATATAGCATTCATTTGGATTAACAATAAGTATCACGTTAAAAACTGTTAGAAAAAAAAATCAGAAAAATCGTTTAGGAGGTAATCCTCAAAAGAATAGAAAGCTTTTCCAAGTAAATATCTTTTCATTTTGACATGGAAAGAGTTTATTTGCAGGGTTCTAATTTCTACTGGGAGAGAATTTAATTCGTAGTTTTCTCTATTTCTTGTCAAGTAGGTATGTACACTTGGATGCTTGACAAAAAGATTCTCATTCTTTCTGGCGTAGTCTAGACATTCAAGTATATAGATATAAGGTAGGTTAAGGATCTTCAAACTGACAAATGCATGTTGGCATTGATCCTGATACTTCAAATTAGCCAAAATTGTATATCTTAGTGCGTTCTGAAAGTACCCATGATAACATGTGAGAATTGAATCATGACTTAAAATGTTGTGTAAAATGGGTTTTAGGTTTCGCAACAGAAATATGATTTTGCACAATTTTTTTAGATAGCTCATTTGTGTGCAGTTTCCATGAAAGCGTTTGATTGATGCATCCTTGATGTATCATCAGCATACATAATAAATTTGGATTCAGTGTCACAGTTTTCAATGTCATTAATGTATATTAAAAAGAGAGTAGGCCCCAATATAGAGCGTTCTGGTACACCATATTTAATAAAATCTAATGAAGAGACATTTCCGTTTAATGAGTCGCACTGTTGTCGATCAGACAGATACGATTTAATGAGGGCAGTGCTATTGTCACCAAACCCATACAGGCGCAGTTTATCAGTTAGTATGGAGTGAGAAACAGTCAAATGATTTTGAGAAATCATACAATGTACAATGTGTCGTTTCGTGATTTTCAAAACCAGTCAGAACAAAATTGGATAATTCTGTTAAGGCAGTTTTGTTGATTCTGTCAATGCAGTTGTGGTACTTTTATTCTTACGAAAGCCATGTTGATTTTCACTTAATATTCCATGCTTTTCTAGATGTTCCACAATTTGTTTGTTCAATAAGTATTCAAATATTTTCTCAAGGCCTGGAACTAATGCTATAGGTCTAAAATTGCTCAGATCATTCTCAGAACCTGCTTTAAAAATGGGGATAACGTTTGCTACTTTCAGCAATGTTGGAAAAACACTTTGCTCAATGCAACAATTAATTAATTTTTTTAGTGGTACTAAAATTAAATTCATCATAGATTTTACTACTTTAATTGTAATCCCATATGGATCTTTGCTAACGTTATCTTTCAAATTTTTTATTGTCGCTCTGGTCTCAATATTAGAGTTGCACGTTGTTTGTTGTTAGCGTTGTTGATATATTCATCGTTGTATTGACGTTTTGCTTTATCTATTTCATGTCTGTAGCTAGCTTTGAATTCTTTTATATGCTGGTTTGACACAAAATTACTGTCCCGTTTGTTAATTTCAATTAGCAGTGATAGTGTATCTCTCAGTTTCCTCAAACGACTATTGAACCAGTTAGATCTATTATGTTTGAAAGTACTTTTGGCTTTTGACTTGATAGGGAAGCTAATTTCAGAATTGTCTGATATACAGTCATGGAATAGTTGAAATTTTGTCGGAATTATTTTCAATAAAAGGCCAGTTTTGTTGTTCAATCAAGTTCTAAAATTTGAATAAGCCCTTATCTGTGATTGGTCTAAAATTAACTCTTGTGTTCGATTCTGCTCCTTCAGATATAGTGTTACACTTGAAAACAATGCCAGAATGATCAGATATACCAAAATCAATCACACTCATCCTCGTGTTGAGAAACACAGTCAGTCTTAAGCCATACGATTCGAGTATATTAATTAACTGTGATACATGATGGTCATTTGTATTTAAAGGTACATTAAAATCATCAGCTAAAATTATGTCACCCTCTACCCCTACTTTATCTAACAGGAGAGATAATGAATCCAGAAACTGCTGAAAAATTAGCATACTTTAATTCGGAACAATTTATGTCCTGCCTTACATAAATTCCTGCACCGCAATGGATAGAAACATATCTATGAAAAGATGACACCAATTTAAAACCATCAAAAATAAAAGATGTTTCATTTTCCGAGAGCCAATGCTCAGTTACACACAATATTTGTATTCCACTTTCTTTAAGAATTACCTCCAGCTGGGACATTTTGTTTCTTATACACAGCACATTCTTGTATCAAAAAGATATGCTACTTGTTTTCTTCAATAGGTTTTTGTACCTCCCATTGTGACCTGTCTTCAGTGTAGGTATCCCAGTAGATGGCGTAGCTTCCTCAGCATCTGAAGAGGTGCTTAGTTTTTTGACAACTGCGAGATGTTAATAATTTTCGGAAACGTCCTTGAAGAACTTTATTTTCAGATTGCTTTCACCATTTTTTATTCTTCTATCCAGTTCACATCTAAGTTTTTTATACTCAGCAATTTGTGCTCGAGTTTTGTCAAGTCCTAGAGTAAGATGTTTATATTCTGGCACTTTTAATTGTTCCTTTGTCTTCAAGAAACATTCCTTGCCTCTAAGTGTGAATGCATCACTACCCTCAATGGCCTAGTCTTGTTTGGTTGCTGTCTGCTGATACGGGATGTCTTTATGTTAATAGTGTCGAGCTCTGGGCATATTTGTTTTATTATTTTTTGTGCTGCAACTTTCTCTTAACCTATTTATCTGCGTTTCTAGTTTCTCTATGAAATACAGCTTTATTTTCTGCAGTAGTTTGTCTTCAAAATGTTCATTTGTACTGCTTTCCTTGCATATAGTTGAACGGTGTGGACTCTGAGGAAGGCAGATGCTGCAGTAAAACCTTTTGCCTTTTTCTATCCTGAGGTCTTTATCAGGTTTATGAGGTCGAAGGTAATGGTTTTTTTGCTTGGGTCATTTTTTGATAACTCCTTATCCGCTGATTTAAAAGTATAACCCAAATCTGCTTCAAGATGATGTTGAGCCAATTCATATGTTCAAGTAGGGTAAGAGAAAGAGCTCTAGTCGGCGAGAAAAACGGGTTAAGTCAATATATCTCCTTTTACACTTTGTATCGATTACGAACGTACCGTGAAAAAGGAGATAACTGAACTAAACTCGTTTTACACAGCCAGCCAGCCACATAACTTGACTTTAACCCCTCGGGCATATGTCGATAGACAACCAACAATGCGTTGGATGACTTAACTCGTTGTGTACGAAGATGCAGAATGAAAAATTATGTTAGTTCTTGACATAAACCCATTTTCACGAAAACTGACTTATTCCCCTTCACGCGCGCAGCAGCGAATTACAAACATTCCGTTACCTTCACCCGTACGATAAAATTCAATAACTATTTCGATGAGACCATTGAAAAGTATACTTAATGACAAAGGATACCGTGATGTATATTGCCTTATTAGGCAATTCATCCAAGAGAAAGCCCTTTCATTGGACTAAGATTGGGCTGTGGTAAGGTAAAACGGTCACGGTGTGGGGGGAAGGGATGGGTTGGGGACTTGCGGAAGGGGGCTGAGTTGGGGGAGGGGCCGCGGGGCGCCCGGAGCATGTAATGGTACATACTTTGAAAAAGTTAATACACAGCTGACTGCAGCAAGTGTATAATTTAATTTCCTAAAAGTCCAGTTATACCCCATGAACTGGCGCCAGAACGATCACATCCGTAACGCGTAAAATTGCCAAATGTAGAAAAAAATAATAGAATACAAAAGCAACAAATGTTTGCTGTTGTTGTTACATCCGTAAGTAAACATATTTTACATATCAGAAAACTAATTCTCGTTCATTTAAGGTTTGTTTGTATAGTAATATTTAAAAACTTTAAATAACGATGTGCGAAGAAGACGTAACATAACTTTCTTTGATGCCAATAGCTGTAAATGGTATTTCATCAAGTTCAATATTATGTTTGTTATCATATGAATTTTGAATGATATTCTTATGATATGGGCTCTTAGAATCGAAAAACAAATATTATGGTCTGGTTGCAAGCTTGACATATCTAGATAGCAGGTCAGCTGTGACCACGTACTTCACTCGCAATAATCTGATAAAATTCACTTCAGTTCTTGGGATGAGAATTGAATTGTAGAAACAACTTTTGTTGTTATATGAATGAATGAATAAATAAAAAGATATTAAGTACAATTTCTCATTCCTTAGGACAGCATTCAAAAATTGATGCAACTTCGACGTTTTGAACCGTTTAGGTACTTGACTACTAGATCAAAGAAACAGCAGACTCCATTTTTGTTATAGATAAAATGAAGGACTACACATCAATAAAAAATGAAAATATTTATTACAGGAAATAAAGGCTTATCAATATAATCGATTATGTATAATAATTTACAACCAAACATAATACATAATCTATTAACAATTTAAAAATTAATAATCTATACACTACATAAAAAGAGAGTTATTTACAAATAGTCACAGTCATGTGTCCACGAGAAATATGTTTATTAAACATTATAATTAGGAAATACAATTTTATAATATATTATAAACAAAATGGGGAGAATTGAAGACGGACCAGCAGATTAATGTTTGTGTATAGTCATAATAGTGCATAAAACTGTGTGAAAAAATGCGTTAATATCTATAAGGTTAGATTTTACAGTTTCAATAAAAAAACTGTAATTCTACCAGAGTTTTAGTGCTGACAAAATAAAAAGACTTTTTTTTCATTTACCTACAAGGTTACAAATTAGTATCTGCTCAGAATAAAAAATCTAATTAGGCTCCAAGGTATCTATGATTTAACGCTCAAAGGTGGAATACTTTTTCCAACTGCATAACATTACACATTAGTGATAGCAGCTTGGAGTGTTTATAAAGATTCGTCAGGAGAATTCTGTTACTACAATGTAAGAACATAACTTTGAAAATATTTTGCTACTAGTGAGCTTTAAAACCAGAATACTTGCACCTGAATTTTCTTCAGAGAAAAGTCTAAGTGAACAACATACCTATATCAAGTATTTCAGAATTAATTTACAATGATAATTAGCAAAGCGTATCACGTAGTTCGATGCTTCAAATGTACACGGTTCGGGCATACACTGAAATTCTGTAAGAGTGAAACCTTCATTTGCTTTAAATGCGCTGAAAAAACATAACCCTAAGGATTGTAATTCAATAATCAAAAAATGTAGTAACTGTGACCAGTCAAATAAACAATTTAATACTAATTATGCACTAGACCACTGGGCTAATGATTCGAAGTGTGTTTCATTTAAAAACGTATCTGAAGCCGCACAACTTTAAAGTCAGATAGATACGTCCATGGATATAAAATTAAGTCTAGGACATGTAAACTGCAGGTCACTGCTACCACATTTCAATAACTTTGAGGAACATGTTCGTGATAAAAATTATTCCATAATAGCTGTTAGCGAAACCTGGCTGAACGATGCAATATATAATAGTGATATACAAGTAAACGGATACAAAATAATTAGGAAGGATAGAGATGGTCGAGGTGTAGGTGTAGCTGTGTATATCAAGGACAATATTCGTTACGAAATTTTTAATATAGAAACCCATAATTTTGAAATTTTAGCATTATCTTTTAAGTTGAATCGCTTGAAGTTTATGGTTGCTGTCATTTATAGACCGCCAGGCTTTAACAACATGGATAGCTTTTTTCGTGAGTTTGACGAAACAACTGTTTCGTTACTGCAACGTTACATCTAATGTGTGATAGGTTTTTGACGGGGGATATCAACATCAATATGTTAAAACTTGATAACTTACACGTTAAGTCTTTTCTAGATGTACTAGAAAGTTATTCCTTAGCGCAGATAGTATCACAGCCCACTCAAGTTGGTTTGTCCAGTGCCTCATTGATAGATCTGATAATATGTTCTGAAAATTTGACTATTCAGAGTACGAGCGTAGATGTGAATGTTGACATTGCAGATCATTCCTGGATTGACTGTTATTTTACTATTTGCTTCCAAAAACCTGAGCCTGAATTCATTTATTACAGAGATTTTAAACGTCTAAAATTAGATGATTTCACACAAGACCTACAAAGAATTCCCTTTAATGACATATATTATACACATGGTATTGATAATAAGTTGCAGTTATTTAATAAGTTTGTTATAGATTTATTTGATAAACATGCTCCTACACGTCGGATGAGACTTGGTAGCAATAGAAAACCATGAGTCACAGATACTTTGAGGCTATTGCAATCTATAAGGGATAAATTTCTAAAAAAAATATAAACGCTCCCGTGATACTAATAGTTGGGAATTGTACAAAGAATGGAGGAATTATTACAACGAATCTCTAGTTCGAGAAAAAAAGGGCATATTTCAACCATCAGCTTTCAAAAGGTTCCAGTCACGATAAGTGTAGGTTCCATATTGGGACCACTGCTATTTTGTATTTACACCTCCCAGCTAACTAACTGTTTGAGATATTCTAACGGTGCAGATGACACACAACTCTACTATTCGTTTCCACAAGAAGATAAGGCTAACGCATGCAGCTTAATTACTAGTGATTTGAATACTCTGTCTCGTATTTCTAAAGATCACTGTTTAGAGTTGAATCCTCAAAAGTGCTCCGTTCTAATTTTTGGCAGACAAAAAGCTAGAAAAAAAGTCATAGATAGCAATTTTCCAATTAACATTCATGGTGAACTGTTGCCAATTGTTGAATCAGCTAAAAACCTTGGGGTGATGATAGATACATCATTAAGATTATCTAGTCATGTTAGTAAATCTATCGGCAGAGCATTTGCTAAATTAAAGGCAATCTATGCTCACAGAAAAATATTGAGTCAAGATACTAAGAAATTATTATGCGATTCACTTGTGCTCTCTAATTTCAACTACTGCGACGTACTTTACAACTCATGCATAACTGAATACGATGCCAGCAGAATTCAAAGAATTCAGAACTGCTGCCTTAGACTAATTTGTGGTGTTAAAAGAAGGCAACCAATCTCACACAAATATAAAGAAATAATGTGGCTGACAATGTCTGAGCGTAGAACATTGCACTGTTCAGTGCTGTTCCATAGAATCATAAAAGATAGGATTCCCAGCTATTTGTATGGAAAAATAACCTATCGCTCTGATATTCATAGTGTAAATGTTCGACATAGAAATCTAATATCTCTTCCTCAACACAATACTTCTATTTTTCTAAGGTCCTTTTCATATGCTGTTTGTAAACTCTATAATAATATCACTAGTGATCTGAAAGATTTGTCATTGTATGCATTTAAGCACAGATGTAGAATGCTTTTAACGGATTCTACCCATTTCAAACCCTTTCATTAACACTCCTCTACTCACATTACTGTAACAGGCTTCTTTCTTGAGCTCTATATCTTACATGTGCACGTTATACTGCAACAGCTGGAACGCGACTTCAAAGATTAGAAAGGATGTAAAACTATGTCAAGCCTGGGTCTTATGCAAGCCATGAGGCATGAAACGTCAGTGCTGGTAGTAAATAAGACTTAGCATAGAGTAAGTATGAGTTGACATTGTTGCTCGTAGGACAATAGGGGGATGCAGTCATTGTTTGCAATTTCTGGTGTACCGATGAAGCTAGTACCATCTAGTCAATTTACTAAATTTTGATTTGAAAATATCACAATCACGCACAAATAATCTATGCACATTTATGAAAGACCAATGATTGATCCATTATTCAAAGTAATGCTTTTCTGATCTTTATTGCTAAAAAATATGGTGTAATAATAACCTGTACACAAGATATAAAACAATTCTTTTCACCCAAAAAATAGTTCGATGACGTATTAGGTATTCTGTTTACCGAGGGAAAAACACCACCTTATCGTTGAATTACCTCCCAAAATAATCCATTTTACCGGTAAAATTGCTATCAATTTTTGAACCTTATCAGAATACCTGTCTTACACATATCTTTTATCGTCCACGCGCTGTCTGAGCAACACGATGCTGTTATACAATTTGACAGCTGGTCCCATTTTGAATTTGAGTATAAATAGGATATCTATAATTATCTTACCTGAAGACGATTGAAGATAAATGATCAATCGAAACGTTGTGATCTCAAAAATTGTATAGACAATGGAAGTCCGAAACAAAACTTTTGAAACATCCACGTTGTCTACAAATTTCAAAATACAGTTGGCAATCCGGTACGGACCCGGCATCAGCTACATGTTCTGAGGCTACGAGAAGACTGCTGAAAATGAAGAGAAAAGAACTACACATTGAATTTCTGCGCAGAGCCAGGGACAACGACATCGTCCCCAAGGGATTCCAGTTGAAGTCCCCAATACCAGGCGATCGTGCTTCGAAGATCCTGAAGAGAGCAAGTCTGGCCCTTATACGCGCACAAATTGGATACCACCGATGGAAGAAAGAGGAGCTGCAGAATGACATCATCGCAAGATTCGAAGAAATAAAACGAAATACACTGGAAGAAGACTACCAGCCCATACTGGCCAAAATCGATAGATGTTGCGAAGAAGCTATTAAGAAACAACGACTCCAGAATGAGCAAAAATGGAATGGTCTTGTTAAGAAACAATGTGAACGGAAACCCAATCAAGATCTACCACAGATCAACCAACGCGCCATAGTCAATATATCGTCAAAGCCGCTCACGGACATAGAGACGACACTATTGGCAAAGGGTCTAAACTTTGCTACAACACCAAAGGAAGTCCCCAAACTAGCATCATCACCGCAGTGGAACCTACTTGCATCAAGATGGACCAAGAAAAGGCAGAAGAATTCAGATGGAAAGTGAAAACCACCTTGGAGAAGAACAAACCAATCAAGACTAACACAACGCAACAAGAACGACGTGCCCTAAAAGCGCTTCAGCAGGATACCTCAATCAAGATACTTCCAGCAGACAAAGGGAATGAAACAGTCGTCATGGATACCACAACATACGACAAAAAATTGAATGAAGTAATAGCGAAAGGAAATTACAAACGTCTACCAAACGACCCAACACAGAAGATCGAGGGACAGCTATATCGGAAGTTGAGGAAGTACAAAGAATATCTCACCGACAAGGAAAGATCGACTTTAACACCACACTTCAGCAAGCCACCACACCTATACGGGCTTCCGAAAATACACAAGGAAGGAATTCCGCTTCGACCCATAGCCAGCTCGAGAGGTTCTCCGACATATGATTTGTCCAAACACCTTCTGCAGATAATTCAACCGCTGGAAGGAAAGACTCCATCTTACGTCAAGGATTCCAAGCATTTTGTAGAAGTACTACGACAAAAGAACATAGGCCCAGAAGACCGGCTCGTCAGTTTTGATATTGAAAGCCTATACACCAACGTTCCCATAGCAGAGGCCTTACGCATAATCGAACGGAAACTTAGAGAAGATCCAGAACTAGGAGAAAGAACGAACCTGCTACTCGAAGGAATAATGGACTTGTTAACATTCTGTTTGAAGAGCAATTACTTCCAAGTATAAGAAGAATTGTATGTACAGGAAGATGGACTACCAATGGGATCACCTTTGTCTCCAGTCGTGGCTAACCTGTACATGGAATGGTTCAGTCAATGGCCATGGAAAGCGCAAAACCAAAGTTATGGCTACGATATGTTGACGACACCTTCATTATCTGGAACCATGATGACGACCAGCTGCGAAATTTCTTCGAACACCTCAACAACCTAAGACCTTCGATTATGTTTAAAATAGAAGAAGAAGTTGACAACAGCCTTCCATTCCTAGATGTCAGGGTTAAGAAGAACAACGGCCAGATAGAAACCTATGTATACAGGAAACCAACACACACAGGGCAGTACCTACATTATTCGTCAAGTCATCCTGGAACCACGAAGAAAGGGATAATTCGAACTCTCGTTGGTAGAGCTAAGGACATCTGCAGCACACAGGCAAGCTATGAAGAAGAGATCCGCAAGATTAGGGAAGATATGGCGAACAACGGGTACCCAAGAAGAATAGTAGAAGTTTTGCAAGAAGACACTACAAACAGGAGAAGCACGCGGGATGAACAGCAACACACCCTCATAATACCGTACGTGGAAGGCATTTCTAGTGTAATAAGAAGAATCGGGAAGCAATACCATATCGAAACCAGATTCTCAAGGAACAGAACACTACGAAGCATTCTCACAAAAACCAAACCGAGGAATGAAAACCAGGACACAAAAGGCTGCATATACCAGGTTCCATGCGAATGTGGAGAAATTTACATCGGGGAGACCAAGAGACCACTGGCTGTGAGGATAAAGGAGCACCGATTTCACACTCAACGGGCTGAAACAGAGAAATCAGGGATAACAGAACACGCATGGAGATAACACCATCAAATAAACTGGGAGGACACTAAGATCATACACAAAGAAGCACATTGGTATCGCCGAAAATTCAAGGAGACAGCTTACATATGCAGCAATAGCAACGTATTCAGTAATGCCAGCGTAGAAATCAAGCCAGTATGGAACCGTATTATCAGCAGCATCAAGGCGTTACGGTTGGACAAACAAGGACAGACCTCCCGAGGAACACGTCACACACATGACTTTGCCCCATTTCTGACCTGGGATGTAATGCCAAATTTATTTGACAGCGACCACTTCCTCATAGCCATTACTGATAGCAGAGATGCTAATATACAGAATCCAACTGGACCAAAATGGAAATTGGAAAAAGCGAACTGGGAAATGTATGAACAAATTATTCAAGATCAAATGCCGCGATTAAAATACGCACAAGACATAAACGTATTAGTAAACAGCCTCGTCTATACAATAAAACAAGCAGCTATTGTGTCGATCGGTGAAACTAAGCCTTGTCAATACAAACGTGTAGTACTTTGATGGAAAAAAGATATAGCTAATGCGATGAGGAAAAGCAAACATGCCTTCAATATACTTAAAAAGCATAATACCATGGAAAACCTCATCACATTCAAAAAACTCAGAGCCAAAACAAGATACCTCTTAAAAAAGGAAAGAGGGAATCTTGGCATAAATATACTTCTACCATCACACCCACAACGCCTGCTAAGGAAATTTGTAAAGTTGAATTTTGTATGTGGATATTAGAGAGATTTGCAGATAATGAAAAGTTTTTCAACTTAGTTATGTTTACTGACGAATGTACATTTCATAATAATGGAAACACCATAGGTGACTTGATAAATAATAACTTTTGTAAAATCAGTTTACATAATTAAGACTTCGGATTACTTGAAAACGTGAAGAGTTAGCTATAGGAACGTATAATAATATTCGATAGACAATTAAATTTTACATCTGTTGTTGACATAAAATACAGGGCATCCCATTTAAATTAAACAAGTAATTACCGTTTAAAGATAGTGATTATTTAATCATAATTTTTAGACACTCTGTATAAGTTAGTAAAAATTTCACAAGTGCGAAATAAAACTTAATCAATTGGTAGAATTGAGCATCAATTTGTTAAAAAAAAGAAATCACCAGCTGAGAAATTGAGCATGAAATAGATACTACATTTTCGCAAAATTAACGATATTTCTAAAACCATAAGGCTTAGGTGCATTAAACCATGATCAAACTTACCTTAATTTTGATCGTACAAACCAAAAATGAAATAATATACAGGGTGTTCTATTTAAAAAAATACAACTTTGATACGTTTCGTGTTTTGGGGACACCCTGTATAACATGAAAATATTTTTAAAATATAGCTTTAATGGGTCCCTATACATCCAACATTTTTTTTCAAATCAGATACTTAATGCTTCGTGTCGAATAACGTGAATAACCCGGTATATAAAAACTCTAACAACCAGAGTAAAGCGGCCTGGAATTTGATAATCAGTCAGCTAAATGTAAAGCATGAAAATAAACAGGTGAAGAAATTAAAGGTTGATAATACAGAAATATCTGATCCCGTAAATATTGCAAATATTTTCAATAATTTCTTTGCGAATGTACCTCACACAATATTAACTGAGAATAATTTAAATAGCTGTGAGAATGAGTTTAAGCCTAAAAAGATCTATGACACTATGTTTATTAATCCAATTTCAGAGGAAACAGTGTGTAACATTATAATGGGACTGAAAAGAACATTTTCTGTAGCAGTAGATCAGATTTGTAGCAAAGTTTTGATAGCAGCAGCCAATTACATTGTGTACCCTATAACACATTTGATCAATACATCAATATCACTTACTGTGATGAGGAAGAGATGGGAAATTATAGACCAATATCAATACTTAGTTCCATTTCAAACATTTTCGAAAAAGCTGTTTTCAATGAAATAATGCAAATTTTTGAATCACAATAATATATTGACGCCATCTCAGCATGGATTTCGGAAGAAGCTTAGCACACAGTCATCAATAATTCAGTTCATCAAGAAACTGTATGTAGCATTGGATAATGGTCACAAATGTATGGGACTCTTTGTTGATTTGAGTAAAGCCTTCAATTTAGTTGACTACTCTATACTCACTGATAAACTGTACAAATATGGTCTTACAGGCAACATCTACAAATGGCTGATATCTTATCTTTCTGAAAGAAAACAAATTGTTGATATATCCGGTGTAGTTACTGACACATTGAATATAAATATTGGTGTACCTGAAGTTCCTATATTGGGTCCGCTCCTTTTTCTCATATATGTGATCGATTTGCCTCAAATAATGCCACACGAAGATAACCTTACCATGTACGCAGATGATAACACTTATTTGTGCAATCAGCCTACTATGGAACGTTGTATTTTGGAAATGCTGCAAGTATTCAACAATTTTGTAAATTGGTTTCCATCGAATAAGCTTTGTATCAATCCTCCAAAGTCTATTTTTTTAAATTTTGTCGCCAGAAATACAACACAGAATAAATCCCTTTTGCTACGAAGGAGTGGAAAATCCGTAGAGCAAGCCACAGACACAAAGTTCCCAGGACTTCATATTAATGAAAATTTGAACTGGGAGATCCATATCAATACTTTATACCATAAACTATCTTCGGCCTGTTTTGCATTATCTAGACTGAAATACATATGCAATAAAGATGTTTTGCTTTCATTTTACTATGCTCAATTTTTTTCTAACTTAAATATGGAATAATTTTTTGGGGATCTTCACGACTTGCGATGAAAGTATTTATTTTACAAAAACAAGCATTAAGGGACATTTTGGTTATTGCTTCCAGGAAGTCCTGCAGATTGTGGTTCACTCAAAAAATGAAGACCTCACCATCCATTTATATGATAGAAGCTATACTATATGCCAAAACCAACATAGAGCATTTTACAAAAAACTGTGATTTACATGATTATGGAACAAGAAATAAAGAAGCATTTGTTGTTCCTAAATCATAACCTGAGTCTTTACGAACGGAGTCCAAATTATA
Organism: Bruchidius siliquastri; assembly: GCA_949316355.1. NCBI lineage: Eukaryota > Metazoa > Arthropoda > Insecta > Coleoptera > Chrysomelidae > Bruchidius > Bruchidius siliquastri. The sequence goes on from OX438529.1 coordinate 25,730,999, forward strand.
TGGCATTGAAATTATACAATAAATTGGATACAAAGTGAAGGATTGAAAATATTGAAATTTTAGCTAAGTTTAAAAATGAACTTGTAATTTTTTTATTGATAAAGCTTATTCCGGTGTCAGATTGAAGCAAAGGTGTCTTGACTATTATAATATAAATAATGCTTTAACTACATCTGAAAAAATATTTATAAAAGATGATAAGTAGACTAGAAAAATGTTTATTATAAACTTGCTCCATTCAAATGGTTTTTCATATTTTTCATATTATCAGAATCTTCCCATTTAGAAAATAATGGACCTATGAATAAAATTCCTATTAGTATATTAATGGGTTTTATTCATCAACAGATAAAATGGATTATTTCATTATGTAAATAACATTACAACACTGCAGCTGTGAACCTGAAAAAAAATCAGTGTAAATGTCTTCATGTGAATAATTTTATAATAGATTCCAAAACATAAACTAATTTCATACAAAAAATGATTGTCCTGGCCAATAATACCCCAAGAATACTTTGTGTAGTGGAACAAAATATTCTATCCAACAAGCTTTGTACTGGATTTCCTCAAAATCTATGGGTAAAAAAGTTTATTTTCATTGAAATCTTGGTTTTAATACTCCAAAATACTTGAAGCAATTCTTGTGATGATTATTATTTTTCAGCACAGCTCTGCAAAAGCAATTTTAGACCACTCCAACAATCAGAAGGGGCATCATGTCCTGAATATATTTGTGTGCCGACTTGGTGAAACTGTTCCAATGCATCAATTTATTATTGTTATATTATATAAGCACAAGTTTCACAGTGAAATTGTGTCACAAGGTTGCATTTTAATTGCAATTACACTATGATACTTGTGCCTATGTAGCACTATAAATCAGTAAGATGTTAGTAGTTCATTCAAAATTACTATATTAATTTGTATAAATGCAAATAAGTTACAATTTAGACAGTACTACCACATAAAATTGAACATACAAAAAAAAATGAAAATGAAAAAACATAAATCAATAAACTCAAGATTTTAAGCCACAGGTTTTTCACTTGGGTGCTATAGATAGAAGAGGTTATAATTTATGAGTGATACTATTGATAGCTGTCAAATATGTACTGAAATGCTCAGGGTCTGTGCTGATAATTTGCAGTCAGCACAGCTTCAGGGCAAATGAAAGGATGTCAAAAAATAACAAAAAAAGCATACATTATATAAACACAACTTCACTTTCAAATATATGCTTGGGAACTAAATTAAAAACCAGATTTAATCCCGATCATAAGAGAAACAATCATTTAAGTAATCCTATCTCTAGATATACCTGAAAAATCTAGCTGAGCCATTACATTTCTATAGATTAATGCTGGATACAGGAAATACATTCAATTTATCTATCTAATAATCATAGCCATTTCCTTTACAGGCAGCAAGTCAGCTTTGTAGTTTTCCTGTATGGGTAATTTCACAGAAAAATGAAATTATGGACCTTATAAATTACTTATAACAAAATTATGTTTTTCATTTATTATTATTTAACCACAAGATTCAACATAAAAATATTTATTGTAGATTAATTAAAAGTAGGCACTAACCCTGTTATACACACCTTATAACTGAATACAACTATCATTCCTGACTTCTGGTACAATACACAACTTATCCTGCCCAGGTAATGGATGGAACCACATCTGCCTTTAGGTTGGAACCTACACTTCCTTTTCTGTCTGGAATTCTAGCCTGTGTAGGGAAGTGTTGATCACACAATTGATAAGCATTTCTGATTTGCTTGAAATTTCTTTGACGGAGTCCCAGATTTTACAAGCCATAGCCACAACTGATAAAGATGGAACACTTGTTACACAATATTTTAGCAGTCTTATTAATATTTTCAGAACATCTGTTATAAACATCCATCATATAGATTACAGTTATTTGACATTAAAACATAGAAGATGAACGGCAAACAGATATTCTGAAGTATTCTGAATAAATGAGAGAAAAACTTCATTTTAAATACTTAGCAGATATTAATAAATAATAAAAAAAAGACTTACCTCTAGATCATTTGCCATCCCTTGCCATCGAAGTACACGACAGTAGTACATTTTTGCTCAAATAAGTTTGGAAAACTCTGAATAAAGTGGAAAAATCGCTCAGGTAAATCTCAGTTTAGCACGCACAAACCACAACACAAGTAGACATAAACAAAACAGGAAACCCTAAGGTAGGTATCTAGTTTGTGGTTTGAAACTAAAAAAATTATGATTTGAAAATATCTTTTTTAAAATTAATGCTATTAGATAATAAATATTCTGCTATCTTAAGTCAAAAATTGTTTTTTCATCATTCCAGTATAATATTATAGTAGACCACAAGTAGTTGTATGACAATATAAAGATCACCCTAGTATAATAATAATATAAAATGAAACATTGAACTTAACAAGTTGTTCACAATATCCCAATGTTTTCTTATAACTTTTCGAAGCTTTGTCATAAAAATGAGAAAAAAAATAAATATTGTAGATTGTGGCAAGCACAGCACATATTTGGGGTTAAGTTAGGGTAGCAAATACTATCTGTCGGATAACTTGTGAACTAGTGTTTAGATTATTTTAGAAAACTGTATATTATATTACCTTTAACATAGTATGATTTTGTGTCAGAAATTCAGATATCGCTACCGTACCTTCTGGCTGTTCTATTATCATACCAAGGTTGCCAGACGAACGATAATTTCGCTTCTTATGCAATAAACGACAATGACCAGCTATCGCGCCTATAATCAGACATTGCCTAACGTTTTTTTATCTTTCCATTTTTTGGAGCAAGCCATCAGTTAATAAAGATTATTCACTCTGCATTGAATATCTTAAGTTTGCCAAACTGTAATGCCGAGCGAGTGTTTACTAAACTAAGTTCAATAAACACAAAGGAGGAGATACAACTAATTCGAATCCTTTTAAAGACTTAACAAAGTGTTCGGACCTTTGACTTCGTAAGTTGAAAATAGGCAGCGCTATAGTGCGCGACGTTTGGAGAGGCGATTGTGGATGTAGCAACATTTGTGATGATCTAGATGCGGATTGGGATTTATTAATTTTTGTTTTTATGTAGCTACATGAAATATATGTTCAAGATACTTTATTTCAATTGAATGATCTGTTCAAAAAGTTGTGATTTATTTGTTTTTATGTATATTTTTTGATTCACCTTCATTATTTTAATACGATAAATACATGCGGTATTTTAATATGAAGAAATTATCTTTTATTGAACGTTGTTCTATTTGGACTATATTTTAATGACTGTGAACTTTGATTACATAAAGAGGAGGTTTCGCCACTGCAATTTCGAAACCCTCTCAAATTGTTTCATTGTAATATTGATATAAAAAGCATGGGATAAGTATAACCATAATTGTACATCATACCGCTCTACCCTCTGGCCAAAAATAGGACCATTTGGTGCATACAGAATTGGGCCTATTTGAGTGAAATTACCCACCTCTGGTATATATAGAATTGTGAATGAAGTAGTGTCACCTTTTGACTGTTTGCTTTTGAGAAACTATCCTCCCTTTTCTCTCGCACCAGCGTAGGATAATTTTCATCCAAAAACGATAATTTTACCAGCATTTGTATGGCAATTTTCTCCAGACGATTTGGCAATTCTGTAAGTTACTACTAATATCCACTTGTTTGACAAAAATCTTGTAGTAGGATAACAGAAACAGAAAGAGCATCTGGAGGTAATCCATGACAGATACAGGAAGAAATGAATGGTATTATGCAATACGGAACCAACCCTGGCTTACATGAAAATGAGATATGGAACCTTGAAAATATGCGTGGTTCCTTTGTTACTGCAGTGTTCCCAGAAATGATAGCATTCACTTCTTTGCGTTGGTACATTGGTACAAATCAGTTTAAAAAATTCCGATAATTATGTTGATTTTGTGGCTTGGTTATTTCTTGAGCAACAGAGTTATGAAATAACCTGCAGAATAATAATGGATAAAAGCTTGAGTAACCCCTTTAATAAAAAACAGGTAGTAACTATACATAACAGCCATGACAACGTTATATTAGCAAAATAGAACACAAGATATGAGTATAAGTTTCAATTGTTATCTTCTATGTCACAATCTAGTCAACCGATGAACTCTTCAAAATCTTCTTGGATAAAAGTGCAAAGCATCGACTGTTATTAGATGTTCAATAGATTTCAGATCTGCCAATTCTGCTTCAGAAATTGGTTTTCCATCTGGCCAAAGGGGTACCAACTCATATCTGTTTGTAGAACCTGCCGGTCATCGCTTCGTTTTTTTTAAATATCCACCTTTCAATAAGGGGTTTTCTCATTATAACTTTCTTTCATATAATCTATCATAGGTTCCTCCTTTTCTAATCTTATTTATTTTAGCTTCAGCCATTAATTTTATTATAATTAGAATTAAACATTCAAGGAATATATTAGCTATTTTATTATATTTTACCTGTTGTATATTATATTTCTATTAGTAATATTTTCCTCTAGAACGTATGTGCCAAAGAAGTAAGTTTTTCTCATTCTATGAGTATCACGCTTATTCTTTCTGTAACTCTTCATAACGTTTATAATATATCGATCTGGTGTATTTATTCTTTCTTGATATTTTAATGCCTTTTCTATGTTGATGACGTCCGCATCATTGGGTGAAAAAGAATGTCCACTTAGTAGGAATCTCAACTTAATTACTTTCAGAGAAAAGTGCATGCTCAGGCTGTGCCTAAGCATAAGAACCAGAAAACAGAAAGGTTTCAAGAATCTATGTTGTAGTAGACAGTGCTCTATAATAACTGTACTAAGTAAAATGATTTGCTGTCAGCTATTGAAAAAAAATAATAAACTATATATGCAGGGTGAATTATATTATAGTAATATTATATTAATGACGTACGGCCCTTCCACTAATAAAAAAATTGTGGTTTATGCATATGATTCCGCCCTTCGAAACTTGATATCAGCACGCATAATTTTAATATCAAGCGAAACCTGATGACATGCATTTCACAGCTATTTGTGTATGCTTTCAAACGTAGTTTGTGTTATTTAATTGTAGCGAAAAAAACATCATTTTTATTGCATTATTTAACAACATTTGCGGAAAGTAATGTTACATTACTTGTTCTCCTACTTTGGTGGCTACTGATTAACTGAGATCCTCAGAAAACTCGTCATTATGTAACTCACTATATCTTTCATCACTCATAATAATTTTGTCTTCTGCTTGTGTTATTTCGGGTTTATTGTTATCTAGGTAGATAATATCCATCTCTTGTATAGTAATGTGCTTACATTTTTTGAATTTTCACTGTAATTCCTTACTACAAATTCATGCTCGTTTTCTGAAAGAGGGTTGTCGCTAGTGTAAGTATGAATACTAGAATGAATAATATTTTTCTCAAGGGTACATATCTCATAAAAATGGGGATTATTACTTATTTACATTGTTATAGTGATTGGTCTGTATAAGCAACATAATCAATGGCGCTAGCGACCGATAACAGAATACTTAACAGTATGCATCAGTTTCATTGATAGTACTTAGTACATATAGTCAAAAATAAAGGAAAAAATAAAAGTACGAATTGAATATGTTATGATATATTCACTACAATTCATTGAATAATAGCATTGGCTACATATCTTTTGCTTCCCAGTATTTGGATTTTATACATTTTGTGGGTTGGTTCCCTGTTGCATAACACCATTCAGTTGGGGAATCCAAACCATGTGATCCAGCATATGTTGACAGCGCCGTAAGAATATTATTTGTGGTATAATGTCTAGCAAGTTTTTTAGCGTTTTTCCGTGTTTTCTTGTATTTTCCGACTATTATCGTATTTTGTGTGAAATGGAGAGTGAATATCTAAAGAGCTTATATGCTGAACACCCAGATGTTGGTGCAAGGGTATGCTAAAAAGGTGTAAAGTTGTTTTGTTTACATATGTTATATTGTTCATTCTTTGCAGATACCAGAATAAGATACGGTTGATCAATGGCTTAGATCCCTTTACTCTGAAATATGAAGATCTAAATCAAATAGCAGAAAGCTTTCCTCCAGTATCGAACATGGATGTACCTAGTGCTGACTCAACAGCTTGTACACTAAAGAGCAAATGAAAGCCTTCAAGAGCCTGCAAGCCTATAAGTACCTTGAAAGTGGTCTTGTTAGGTATTTGGGGTGTCAAGTTGTACGTGATTTTTTCGTGGTAGTTGGAAAGGTAAGATTTTTCTCAATATTAAGTTTGAACAACTGATGAATACTGACTTTTGTGGGTGAAGCATTCTTTGAAGGCCTGTTTACAGCCATTGAATGTTTGGTGTATAGCTGAGAAAAGTGCAGCCATCTGTACTGCTCGTCCATCATGAAGTCAATCTGTGTTGAAACACCTGTTTCTGGCTCAGTACTCATTGCACTACTGCTCATCACATCCTCTTTATTACTCTACAACAGAAAAACATATGTAAGAAACATATACATGTAATACAGGACTGATTATTCATTACAATGAAACATTCATTTACATTTCAATTTTTTTTGTTTTAATTCAATTCAATTTATTCAACAACATAATATATAAATATACATACATATATAATAACAAAATATATTTGAGCATCTCTGCATTTGTTATACATGCCCCTAGGTACCAATGTACCTGTAATGTGCATGTTTGCAAATAAATCCTAAAACTACCCAAATAAATAAATAAATAAAAACAATTGAGCCACACAAAAAACAAAAAAATGAATAAATAGTAATGATAATAATAATAATAATAATAATGAAAATAACAAAGACATCATTCCTTCCCATACATTACACACAAAAATTATTTTTACTACACATATACTAGATAATATAGAATAAAATAATTTCTTTTTCTCTTTTTCTTTTATATACATACACAAGTATCAGCTATCTAAAAAACAAAAAACTTAAAAAACCTTCAAAAACACAGTTTTGTTAATAGATAGATAGGCTTTAAGTAAAAAGTTGAATTTCTTCCTATTTGGGATATTTCTTATGTCAAGTGGTATCATATTAAAAAGTTTAGGGCCTAAATAAGCGACAAACCTTTGGTTTATATTTTTCTTTGATGGAGGTATGTTCAGCATTTGGTGCGTTAACATTCTGGTCTGGTATTTATGTCTTATAATATAATTTTTTATTTTCGAAGTTGAGTGTATAAAATTGCATACCTCCAATATATACAAAGATCTTATGTCAGAAAACGATGTTGAGTAGAGCAGAGAAGTTGAGTATAACTTAGGCTTATTCATGATAATTTTAACAATATAATTCTGAATTACTTGAAGTGGCTGAATGTTACTTGCATACATTCCCCCCCATATCAAAATACCATATCTTAGGATGGACTCAACCAGGGTCTTATAAATCATTATTAAAAGCTTTTGATTTAGTATTTCTTTTAGAATGTAAAATTTATAAATAAGATATCGCATTTTTTTAGTTATGTATTGCACATGTAAGTCCCATTTAAGATGTGAATCGATTATTACCCCCAGATATTTTATTGAAGTTGTTTGTTTTAGAATTTCTCCGTCATCATTAAAAACTATTTCCTGAAAATTTGGTTTGTTGGCTTCTGTAATTGAGAAAAGAATATACATTGATTTTTTCATATTTACTGTAAGTTTAAGCATATCAAAAATGTTCTTTATCTTTACAAAACTAAGCTTAACTTTTTCCTTCACAGCGTGCCAAGACTCCCCATAAAAATAGCTACCGTGTCGTCAGCATAGGCAATAATTGTTCCATCTATTTCGATTTCAAACAAATAGTTAATATAGATATTTAAAAGTAGAGGTCCAATAACAGTTCCTTGTGGAACCCCATACTGGACAACAAGCGGATCACTTAAGACTTCTTTATTCTGACACGCTGTGTACGGTCTTGCAAATAATGTTTAAAGACATCCAACACGACCCCCCTGATCCCATACCCTTCCATAATTTGAAGGAGCACTGGATGGGAGACAGTGTCAAATGCCTCAGCCAAGTCTAAAAACAAAGCAATACATTTGTTGCCCTTAATCAAGGGAGTTAACAACTGTACTTGTTAACTCGTACATGGCGTCAGATGTGCTTAGACTCTGCCTAAAGCCATATTGACTTGATGATAGTATGTTATTTGAATCAAGAAATCCCATTAAACGGCTTTCAAGACATTTCTCAAATACCTTTGCAATGTTAGAAATCACACTTATTGGTCTATAGTGGTCTATAATTTCTCTATCACCTGCCTTATGTACTGGGGTTACTACAGATTCTTTGAGTTGCTGGGGGACCCTACCAGATTTAAATATTAAATTAATAATATGTACAAGAGGTTTTTTTATATACATATGAAGACACTTAATTGCTCTACTTGAAATTTTATCTGGCCCCGACGAACAGTTATTCTTCAAACTGTTAATATAAATAACAATCTCATTTTCATTAACAGGAGTCAGATACATAGAGGACAGTATTCTCCGTTTACTAATATGTGGTGTAAGGGGATCCTGAATATTTTGTGCCATCTTTTTACCGATGTTTACAAAGAAATCATTGCAAAAATTTGCTACCTCTATATTATTTGTTATAACAGTGTCATTTGCCTTTATTTGCTTAATGGATGATTTAGTTACATTTTCATTGGTAGCCTCTGTTATTAATTTGTAAGTTTTCCTCATGTATTGCGCGCAATTTTTTATTTTGTCATGATATAAATTATGTTTAACGGTTTTGATTAATTTATTAAGTTTATTTCTGTAGTCCTTATATTCAATTAGTTTTTCGGGAGCATTATTATTTTTAAGAGCTTTTTTATTTTGTCACGTTTTTTTATCGAATTAATAATTGCGTTCGTAATCCATGGCTTTAGTTTTTTATTTGTTTTAAAGGTATTTACATTTTTTTCCGACAATTTTGATATTTTTTGTATGTTTTTTAAAAGACAGTCTGTGGCATTTTCGGGGTTAAGCTCATATACCACATTATCCCAATTTACATCGGCGGCAAGAGATAATAGTTTTTGAAAATCAATTAAAATATCACCTCGACTCTCCCCTGAAGTCCCTTCATCAGTGGTGCACCCCACTGCTTGGGCAATAGGAATGTGCAGTAATAAAGGCGAATGATCACTAATATGGTCTAAGCAAGTCTGACTTTCTTCCCTAGTAACCTTTTGGCATAACGCCTTAAAACCTTGCCCATTAAGTAAAGATAAATAGTTGTTAAAGTTTGGGTGATTTTCCTTAAGCAAATTTATATTGATGTCACCCACAAACACATCTCTAGCCCCTGTCTTTTGTGCTTTGAAAAATATATCTAATTCTTCTAAAAACAGAGTCAAATTAGATGAAGGTGATCTATATGTAGCATAAATGTTAAATTCTATATTTTTGACCAAATTGTCCACACCGGTGCATTTTAACGCTATTAATACTAGGATTTAAATATCTTTTAAATCCCAAAGCTAAACACTAAACAAACTTATAGTTTGGTAACGGTTTAACTTAGTGCAGTAAGAACATGTCCAATATAATGTAGAACTTAATTGTCCTATATTGAAAGATTTCTACTCCTTCTGAAACTCAAAAATAACCAAGTAGGTACTACCTAGTATATTCATTGATTTTCTTTTAGTATATTGGCTTTCTACATCATAGCTATATCATCTTAACTCTTTAATAGCTTACCTTTGCCAAGCTACTGAGCTTTGAGCTTCTTCCTCTTTTCTAGCCTCTTCTGCCGTTCAGCAGTCTTCTTGCCTTTTAAAACCATATGAGCTGAATGACCCATGTTTTGAGAGGGAACCCAATCAGGGTGATCCTGATCATCAAGAGAAGCTGGTTTACCTGAAATTATGTCACATTACATGATTTTGCTGCATTTTATTCTGAGGTTTGGCATTAGAAGAATGTAATATACAAGATAGTTACCTGTTAGAAAATGTGTACTGCAGACTCTCTCATTCTTAATTTTGGTCTTTGTAAGGTCGTCCCTCTTTATAGCAGCCAGCCATGACACCCTGCTTTTCTTGCTTAACTCATTTTTATGAGTCTAAAATGGATGATTTGTAACAGCAGGTACTCAATAGAAAGACAACTGGTCTCTGTTGGAACGACTTCCACATCCAATAACAATACATATTACAGACATTTTGTAGGTCTGTAGAGCCTTATACACATAAACAAACCACGAACAAACTATATTCAACTGTTCAATTACCACCAATTGCACGAAAACGTCAAAAACACGGCATATTCAGTCAATTAACTTCTGTTCTAACATATGAAAACAGTCAAATGTTTGCCCTGCTATATTGAATTTTATTTTACAGGTCGCTGGAAGCCTATCTCAAATATCATTGTACAAGTGGTTGTACTTCGAATGGTATTAGATCTCTGGTCATTCTCGTAATTTGTCGCTGTATTTTAGGCATGTTGATGCTCTTTGTTATTTTCATGACTACATGACTATCACATACAGATTGTTAATAAAGGCAATGTGCCAAAACCTCTATAGTCTAGAGGTTTATACCAATACTAAGTATTATTCTTAAGACGTTTTTTTTTATAGATGATAAGGGGCCTTATTTCAAACAACCGTTTCTTGATGTATTTTGCAATACTTGAGGAAGTCCAAAAGTAACACACTATGGGAGAAAGGACGCGGATTGGGAAAACAATAGTTTGTATGTAAAGGAAATTTATCTCAATATCAAATACTGACAGCAACACATCATGCAGAACATTGTCGCAGAAGCTAAATCATCAGCAATAAAGGGATGTAATTAGAAAGTTTTTCTAAAAGATGTCATTGGCTGTAGCAAACCAAATTAGCCATCCTTGCTATAGTGTGTGTGCAACTATTTAAATGTCATTAGAAAGTATTGCTGAAGCTATTGATAATCTCATACTTTCAACAGACTCAGCTATTATAAGACTATGTAGATTAAGTACTGAAATCATAATATTCAATAAGATGTCTCTGTTCAAACCAAAATATCTGAATTGTGTTCAAGACTTTGATGGGAACCCAAATGATTTTTATCAGTTTGTAAAAATTTAATATTAAATTTCTGTGAGGACAAATTCTGGAAATTTTCAGAACACATAATATGTATTCGGTAATGAGACTATGTGTAGAAATGCATGGGCATAGACATTAAAATAAGCTTTTTTCATTAAACTGTAGAAGATTACGTCAGTAAGCTGAATCAGAAGATGGATGACATCGACGAATTAGCACGTTCCCATATCCAGCTGGCCAGCAACAAAATGCAGGAACGGTACGACATCAATGCCAGTGAAACTGTTACCCAGTAATTCAGAGGGATTCCTGCCAGATATGGTGGTGGAAGTGTCATCAGCTAACATGGTGATATAACCACATGAGATATTCTCTGGCAAGTCATAAAGTAAGAAGAGCAGTGGTCCTAATACATAGCCCTCTGGCACGCCTAACTCTAATTATCCTGTTCCTAATCTCACATCATTCATCTTAACCTGCATCTTGCTAAAACCCATATATAAATAGTACCTAGTTCAAAGCAATACCTCTGATACTCACAGATTCTAGTTTTAAGAATATGCCTAACTGAAATAAAGGCTTTGGATAGGTCAAAGAGTAGAGAGACAACATACTTGCCAGCATCCAATTGCTCATATATATAACCCAGATAGTGACAGCATGCCATCCCAACAGACTTCTTCATCTGAAATCCATGCTGAAATAAAGTAAGAAAAAGTAAGAAACTAATAACTGTATTGATACACCATCACAACTTCTGAATGCTTTATTCAAAAGATGTCATAACTTCAATTAGTTCTTTAGTATCTGTTGACATAAAGAATATTGAACTTTGAATGCAGGGTGATGCAGTGCAGCTTATTTTTCTTTGTTAAGTGGCAGTAGGAGCTTGTCCCATTAGCCAGAAACTAATATTTATCTATGAGGGTACCTTGATATGAATGATAAGAGACTAATCTAAATATATCTAGGGTAAGATAATATAATAATAATAATAATAATTGTTCATTTGCGTATAAAATCACAAAATAAGAAAAACCATAAATAAATGAAAAACATTATTTCACTATATCTTGACCTACCATATTCATATTTATTTATTTATTCATTTATTAGTTAGGCTTAGGCAAAATTTCACCACCTTTACCTTCAGAGTGACAGTTCGAATTCAAGCTCTCGTTGGTCAGTGCATGATAGTAAATTTGCCAGTACTTCTCAAATTTTTGAACCTGGTAGTGCAGAGTTCCTTCCCCAGCGAGCCTAAATTATGTTCGCAGCATCCATTTTGCCCCGGGGAGCTAACCCAATGGAGTACTGGGGTCAGTGTACGCAATGTATGCCTGCATTAGCTTTTGTTGCCTCAAAATATTTAAGTCATGGGTAGTTCCGTGGCGTCAGAGAGGTTGGTTTCAACACTAAATGCTGTGGTGTCATGTAACAGAGAGGGTATTTATAACCAGAGTTAATGAAAATTATTGGGTAGAATAAAACATTTTTAAGTCTTTTTCTAGATGTTAATTATAATTTCACTTTTATTATATGTACATTCTACAGAGTGTATAATAAAAAATTCAGCTTCTGTATTTTATTTTGTTGCTCTGTATGGACATGTTCGTCAATTGATATAAATACATGTAGAGTCCCTAACTGACTACAAGGATATTTCATCCTGACTGACAGAAAATTTCGTAAACTGATGAACGTATAAAATTTTATACATAGCTACATTTCTTTAAATTAAATATTTCAGAAAATCTGAAACAAAATTAGGTTTGAAATGTTTGACGATGCGTTTTTTCATTAAAAATCAACCTAAAAGTTCTATAAATTAATCAGTTTACATAATCATCTGTCAGTCAGTATGAAATATCCTTGTATGGGGTCCCATAAACACTGCAACAAAGTTCTGCTGATTAAACGATTAAAGTATGTAAACATGACAAAATGTCTATATTAAGCATACTCTTAACAATGTGCCGTTCATATAAATTTTGAATTCATTTCGCCATTATTGATAGTGTTCAGGACTTATCTCTGGCCAAAAAACTTCAAGAGCTAATATATGTACATCTCATGGCTTGAAATATGAAGTTGAAGCTCTAGAAAAACGCAAGGCAGTGAACAAATATCAAGACTATGAAACAGGCCTAGTGATCTATTGTTAATATCCCCGATTTGCCTATTCTCCAGATTGTATTTTAATGGCTGACAGAGTTCCAACAAGATTATTGGAAATCAAATGCCCCTATGATGGTAAAATTTGCTATTTATATGGCAACATATAACTTATATTGATGGAATCTGGAAGTAAGTGCAGAAACTGGAGATACTTTAAAGAAGAACCATTCTTACTATGGTCAAATCCAATTGGGAATGGCAATTTTCAATTTAAAATTGTATGACTTACTCATTTATTCATCTAAGTTCTAAGTCAGTCATTTATAATTATAGTGGGTCCATTTGATGAAAACTATGCAAGCAAATTGTTACCTATCATAATAGAGAAATTTATTAAGCTTAATTTTATATGTGAAAGGAGAAGGTTATAAATCAATAAAAACTAATATTTAGATAATTTTTATTATTATCCTTTTGTCATGCAATTAAGGGGAACAATCCACCAAAACACAAATTCAATGCACAAAGATATCATCTTTAGAATGGAACTAGAACAACAAAATAAAAAAACTTCTAGTAATATAAATCTACATGCTAAATTAACAAAATTTTTCTACAAAAATTAATAGTAATTAACCACAGGAGAAGTTTCACAAGTTACATTCAACTCCAAATGTCAATTAAAACAATAAACTGAGCAGACATATAGATAATAAAATATAAGCTCATACAAAACAAAAAAAAACGCATTAATAGTATGAAAGTAAAATAAAAAAATTATTCTACTTCAATGTAAAAAGTGTTGTGTTTGCTCTATAAAAAAGAGATTTTTGATGTACAATCTTTGCATTGTCTTTCTACCTGTATATAAATGTTAATGAATCTAATAAAATCAAAAACTTCCATCAATCCATACCCAACTAGAATTTTTGTCGGGCATACTACTAGAAGTACTTTATTTGTCCAAAACACATGGCACTCAAAGTGATAATTTGTTATATAGATACAATTTTCATAGATTAACATAAAGCCAAAATACAGATACTGAAAACAAAGCTGCAAAAGTAGTTTAAAATATACATATTCCAATTGTATAAGCACTTTAAAAATGGCACCCAGTAAGGCGTCACTGTACTTCCCATGCAATGGTATCAGTTTAAAAATGATAATTTGAACCAGATTTTCTTACTGCTGTTATTTGAAATTGAATTGAAAAATTTTTCCACAAATTCCGTGAATTTCCAAAATTTGCTTTGAGTTATCTGAAATCTAATGAGGATTTACCATAAACTGGTACAGTGTACATATAAAATACATGACCTGATTGGCGCAATTCTCAAGGGCTCAACCACCTACAACTTAGAAAATTAATTTGATTTGAACACATTTAGAAATACGTACGTCTATGCATTAGTAATGAATATCAATCAATATGTAATAGCAAATTGTTATAACAAAAAAAAAATGGTGCGCGAAAGATTAAATATTTGATACTATGAAACAAACTACATAGTAGATCGTAGATAATCTGACAAAATACTTTCTACATACGTTCGAGTAATTTATATTAAAAAAACTTAAAACATTTACTTTACAATGAAAGGTGGTATACTAAAAACAAGTTGTGAAAAAGATACCTATCACACAATATATATAAACGAAATTTTTGTCCAAGCATTAAAAATGATTTGGGGGTGATTATTTCAGTCTCCCCTGATAGTAGCATTCAAAAAAATTAAAATCATTGGAGTGATGATGAAACCATGTTTATACAGTGTAATATTTTACATACATATATTTGGTAGCTTTCAATGTAAATGATTAGGTTAACAAATTATCAACAAGCAACATATTTTGAATCAGTGATGATTCTGATGCATATAGCCTGTCAAAATGCTTTTTTTATTGTAGTTTTCACAAATAAGAATAATTATATAAAATGATAACATACATAATGAATACAAAATTGAATTAAAAAAATTAGTCAAAACATGCATTTTTATACCTATGTTATAGAAAATTGTTATTTTTACTTTTACCACAGTTATTCCAACAATTTTTGAAAATATTGGGGCAACTCTCTTGGTAATTCGTTTTTTGTAAAAACTGCAATATTTTATTTTTTTGCATCTCTGATGGTAACGTTTTATAAATTTGCATACTATTAGTAGTAGTAGTAGTAGTAGTAGTAGTTATTGGTTTTTGAAATATCGTTAATTTTGCGAAAATGTAGTATCTATTTCAATGCTTAATTTCTCAGCTGGTGATTTCTTTTTTTTTTAACAAATTGATGCTCAATTCTACCAATTGATTAAGTTTTATTTGGCACTTGTGAAATGTTCACTAACTTATACAGAGTGTCTAAAAATTATGATTAAATAATCACTATCTTTAAACGGTAATAACTTGTTTAATTTAAATGGGATGCCCTGTATTTTATGTCAACAACAAAATGTAGATTTAATGGGTCCCTATCCATCCAACATGCTTCGTGTCGAATAACGTGAACAACCCGGTATATTGCTTTGAATTTTGTTATAAATTGTATAGCTTATCGCAAGTAACTTGGAACAGCAATGTAAACAAACCACGCATCAGTGCATTGAATATATGTTGCATGTGAAATAACATCCATTATTCATACATACAACACTTACTAGATAAGTAGATACTAATCATGAAGTTAGAAACGAAAATAAAATGAGTGTACTTCATAATTTTAACAAAATCGATACACTACTATAAGTTTCCATCTATTTGTAATCTGGGTTAACTTACTCCTGAAATATCCTAAGTTATAGAATTTATTAAGGAGAATGAAATAGTTTAAGAAATGAAATATCTTAAAACGTGAAATATCTTAAATAAAATAGTTTATCACACGAAATATCTAGGCCATTTTGACGACGATGGTTTAGGTTTTGTAGGGGTTTCTCTTAACAGTAGTGTAAATGTAGTCGCCAAAAAAATATCCCCTCCATAAGTGACACAAGAAAGAAAAATTAGAAAAAAAAAATAGAAAAATATTGTAGCTAGACAGAATAAATAGTTTGCTAGATTTGAGAGCTCTAGAATTGTATCTATGACAGGTTCTAGTTTGTTAGTGAGCAAGTAATATGGGTAGCCTTGTTAGCATCAAATCTGACAGTCCGACGATGAAACTGTGTTTAGATTACCAGCATCAGGCTGAGTAGGCTGGAGTCCAGGGCGGCAGATTTCAGAGAGCGGCTAATTTGGCTCAATTTTTTTGGCTTGCAGTAATAAAAAATTTGTCACATGCCCAGAGAAAACGAGTCTCGAAAATTTGAAGGTATACATTACCTCACTTTACAATATTAGTACGTGAAAGAGCTTTTTTTTAGCTGATAGTATGAATGAATGAAGGAGTGAATAGAAAGAGGCATTCCGATGTGGACCATCGGTGCATAGACCACCGCCGGGCCCTTTTGCGCCTCTATCAGCTCTAGTTCCCAAGGCCAGCCCTTTTCGCCAAGTTAAGTATGGCCTTGGGTCCTGCCCATCTTATATCCCCTGGTTCCAGAATCATGGCCTGCCTGTGGTGCCCGAGGGCTTCACAGCGGCATAGTATGTGTGCCGAGGACTCCTCCTCATCGTCACAGCGTGCACATGTTGGGTCACTAACTATCCCCATTAGGTACAGGTGCCGCCTAAAGGTATTATGACCAGAGAGCAGTCCCACCAGTCCCCTAAGATGACTCCTATGAAGAGAGAGGCAAAATCGCCCCTCTCTGGCTACAGGCCCTCTAATGAATTGCTGTGCCTGACGGAGATGTCCTGAGATGCTATTCCACCTCAAAGAGTGTTGAATTTGGATTCACTCGTCCTTATCTTCTAATTCTACCTGCGGCCAACCCTACAGCCGGATGCGGACGCAACAGATTTCCTTTTAATCCTGCCTTCGCCAAAGCGTCCGCCATAATGTTGCCTTGAATCAAAGAAAGTCCAGGGACCCACATTAGTGTGACCCTGTGTCTCTCTGCGATCTCGTCAAGAGCTTTTCTACACTCTAAGACCAGCCCTGATGCTATCCTGCAGGCACTTACTGCCTTGATTGCTGCCTGAATATTGGAGCAAATAGTGATTTTCCTGAATGCGAATTTCACACGCTAAAATTGCAAAGATCTCAGCCTGGAAGACAGTGGTGTATCCCCAAAGGGGGGATGAGTCATGTATTGGGTCCGAAGACCCCGGAGCCAGAGCCCTCCTCGGTCAGTGAGCCATCCGTGTACCACAATTGCCCACCTCTCCCGAAGAGCTGTCGGCCTCCTGTGACCCATTCCTCTCTTGTTGGATACTCCACCATGAATTTGCAATCAAAAAGGTACTTGGGTGTAATTATGTCACTCCTTGTTTGCAAAATCGGTGTCTCCTTTTGAAACTCAAAAAGGATCGCACAGTGCCCTTTACCCGGATTGATAAAAGCCCAACTGCCTTGGCTCCATAGCCGGAATGCAGTTACCCTGGCCTCTCCCCTGATCACAAGATCTAGTGGAGGGAGATTCAGCAGTGCTTCAAGGGCACCCAATGGGGTCGTCCGCACAGCCCTCGTTGTACTAACACAAGCCAGCTGCTGGATTTTCATGAGTCTGACTTTGATTGCCTCTATCCTTACGCAGGGCCATCATACTAAGGAGCCATACAATAAGGATGGTCTTACTATTGTTGTGTAGAGCCAATGTAGCACTTTAGGTCTTAGTCCCCATCTCGCGCCAACGACCCTTCTGCAAGCCCATAGGGAGTTGCGAGCTTTGCTGACCTTGTATTCAACATGCTGTCTCCAATTCAGTTTGTAATCCAGGATTGCACCTAGGTATTTTACTGATTGGGATATTACAAGTGGTATCCCAAAGAAGGTTGGTTTGACGAATCTCTCGAGTTTCCTCCTCCTGGTGAACATAACGAGCTCGTCTTGTTAGCGTTCACTGATAGATCGACCTTATTACACCACTACTGCACTGGACCAAGCGCGCCTTGCATTACCTCAGAGACTGTTTTAATGAATCTACCTCTGACCACTATGCCGACATCGTCGGCATAGGCCTGTACATACACCCCCATGTTACTGAGCCTAACGAGAAGTTCATTTACTACCAGGCCCCACAGTAGAGGTGACAGCACTCTGCCCTGTGGACAGCCTCGCGCTACCGCGACTCTTATGACTAACTTCATTAATTGTAGCGGAAGCCACTCGACCCTCTAAGGTGGTTAAAATCCATTCCGTCAAAAGTGGGTTAATCCCATGTCTTTCTAAGGACCGTTTGATCGAGTTGATGGTGGTGCAATTGAATGCACACTGATGGGTTTTATTCATGAACATATAAAATGGTTTAATTCATTGTATGTACACAACATTACAACCACAACAGCAGTATTGGAACCTAGAAAAAAAGATCAGTGTAATGTCTTCATGTGAATATTCTCATAACAGAAATATTTGTACATAGATTTGAAAACATGAACTAATTTCACACAAAAAATGATTGTCCTGCCCTATATTATACCTCAAGTGCACTTTGTGTACTGGAACTGAATCTATTCAACTAGCTTCATACTGGATTTCCTCAAAATCTGAGGTAAAAGGTTCATTTCAATTGAAATGTTGGTTTCGATATTACAAAAGTATGTAATTATTAGCTTCCAGCACAGGTCTACAAAAGTAATTTTGAACCATTACAACGATCACAGGGGCATGATGTCCTAAATATATTTGTGTGATGACTTGCTGAAATGCGTCCATCACATCAATTTATAGTGCTATGTAGCAACAACACTTATACACACTGTTCAAGATAGTGTTGTATATAGGCACTAGTTTCACAGTGAAATAGCCTCACAAAGTTGCATTTTAATTGCAATTTCACTATGAAGCTTATACTTATGTAGCGCTATTCATCTGTAGGATGTTAGTAGTTGATTCAAAATAAGCACTTCCTGTACCATATCATCCATGCTATTATATATATATATATATATATATATATATATATATAAATATGTACAAAGATATCATGATGAAAAAATACAAAATCAATGTTTTTAAGCCATAGATTTTACACTTGGGTGCCATAGATAGAAGAGGACATACTATTGATAGCTGTCAAATATGCACTGAAATGCCATGAGCTCAAGGTCTGTGGTGATAATATGCACTCAGTGCAGTTTTAGGGCAAATGAAAGGATGTCAAAAACAAAAAATCATACATTATATAAAAACAGCTTCATTTTCAAATATATGACCATTAACTAGATAACAGTAGAAATTTGCTCCCAATCATAGGAAAAACAATCATCATAGTAAACCTTTCTTTGGAAATACCTGAGAAAGCTAGCTGACCTATTTCATTTCTATAGATTAATGCAGAATACAGGAAATCAATCAAATTTATCTATCTAACAAACAAACTATTTCCTTTAGAGACAGCAAGGCAGCTATGTAGTTTTCCAGTATGAGCAATTTGAGAAATTTTTTTTTTTATGAAACATAAACTACTTATAACAAAATTATGTATGACTTTTACATTTTATATTATTTTTCATAAGATTTACCATCAAAATATTTATGATAAATTAATATCTTTGTCCTACACTTCACCATAAGTATCTTTCATGTGTTACAATACAAAAAGGGATCAATGAAGAATTTCATTCCCATGTTTACTGAATATAGCACTAATCCTGTTATACACATATAACATACATACATACAGCTATTATTCCAGGCTTCTGGTACAATACACAAATTATCTCGTCCAGGTAACAGATGAAACTGCATCTGCCTTCAGGTTGGATCCTACTCTTCCTTTTCCATTTGGTATTCTCGCCTGTGTAGAGACATGCTGATCACACACTTGATAAGCATTCCTGATATGCTTGAATGATTTTTTAAGAAATACCTCATTTTACAAGACAGCCACAACTGAGAAAGCTGGAACAATAAATTGTTATACAATATGTTAGCAAAGTCCTATGAATATTTTCTGAATAACCTCTTATAAACATCCATCATATAGATTGCAGATGTTTGTCAGTAAAATATAAAAAATAAGCAGCAAACATATTTTGTACTATTATGAATAATTGAGAAACAAATTTTATTATAAATGCCTTGTATATACTGATCAATAATAAAACAGGCTCATTTCTTGATCATTTGGCATCCAGGTACACAACAGTAGTACAGTTTTGCTAAAATAACCTTGAAAAATATTGGAAAAAGCGGAAAAATCGAACAAATGAGGTTATGAAGCAGAAAAGCAGTGAAATAGGGAATGATCCCCTGCAACAAAGTTCAAGTTAGGCATAGAGCCGGGGGACCATGAATTCTGATGAAGAACGGCGAAGTTTTAATGGCATGGGGCGTCAAAACTCGCTAGATCATACAGAGTAACTAGGAAAAGCTTTTTAATCAAATGTCAAACCACAATACTAGTCAGAAAAAATAAGAAATCTGAAGGTCAGTAGTTTGAATTGTTTTGAAATGTTTAAAAATATCTTTACTAACATTAATGCCATCAGATAATATACTGCTATCTAAAAGGTTGCTTAAATGAAATTGTTATTCTAACACTCCAGCATGACATTACACTGTGCGGAATAAAAAGGATTCAATATAGCAATATTTCTGTAGACCATTCCCAACCAACAAGTAGTTTTGTGGGACTATAAAAATAACGCTAGTATGGTTTTTGCGATACTGCTAACACTATAAAAAAATTTATAAATGTAACTGTGGTGATATATAAAAGGAAACAATAAACTTAACAAGATTACCGCAATATTATTCCTTGATTATATCTGTTTTTTTATAACTTTTGGAAGCTCTGTCATCATATGTCGTATGTCATATTGTGGAAAGCCGCAAGCGCATTAGAGCAAGAACCGAGCAGTTTTGTGTCTTCTATAGAGATGCGATTTTTTATAAAATATAGATTTTTTGCATCGATATTGCATTAGCCATGTTTTATTACATGGACATATTTGTTGACATCGATGGTACTTTTGCGATGTTTTTATCCATTGGTATCACAAAAACATCAGAATCAAGTCAACGATATATCAAAAAATTTCTCAATGAAAACATAGTAAATGGAT
The DNA here is from genome assembly GCA_949316355.1 of Bruchidius siliquastri. Classification (NCBI taxonomy): domain Eukaryota; kingdom Metazoa; phylum Arthropoda; class Insecta; order Coleoptera; family Chrysomelidae; genus Bruchidius; species Bruchidius siliquastri. The sequence goes on from OX438529.1 coordinate 25,752,319, forward strand.
AATATGATTAGATTACCCAAATTCCATTCAAAATAGTTGATTTGACCTTGAAAAATGGCCTTATAGGTTGACGCTATATTTACCATATAATGTTATCAGGTTATAAATCAAGATTTGTGACGTATTTTAGATGTGTTTGCCTTTTTATTAGAATTTTAAAAAGATTAAACATACTGAGAAGCATCAAATCTTTTATAATGTTAAAGATTTACAAAATTTACATATCATGAATAGAAATCAGTCATTCATTAAACTTCAAGTGGATCAACAACTCCAAAATCCTATCAAAAACTTCATTTAACTGATATCACTGCACGTGAAATACATAGTTAACCTACCTGACGTCTTTCTTAAGTAGCTGAATAGTACTTGAGTATGTATATTTATTATCTCCATTCCACTAAAAGACGCAAATAAATTTGTGGTGCAGGGGCAGACCTGTTTTGTATACTTATAGGAAATAATTGTTCCCATGAATAATAATAACATGTAAAATAATTTTTAATCTGAGCACAAAAATCCAACTCTTCAACAAATATTGAGTAGCGTAATAAGGTACCCTCAATTACGTCATAATCATAATATTCCAGGATTTAACCCCAGAACTATTATTTATTAGTGAGGCGTCACCAAACGAATAAATGAATAAACAGATTTGTGAAACAATTTATGTAATATTGTAGTGAAGTCTCATGCTAGGAGGCTAAATGCGGCGGTTATTGCTTTTATATTAGATGGCGACTCGATACATAATATTCTGTAATCTCACATACACGTACCTATTGTCCATTTGTCTGAAGTAATAATAGTGATCATTTGAAAAATAAATAAAATGAATATATGCAATATTTTAGCTCCTTGAAACAAAAATAGCATTTAAATTCCGTTGAATTAACTTCGCCGGTATATAAAAACATGGCAAAAGCAACATCGATGCAAAAAAATCGATGTTTCATAATTTACTATTTTTATATGCGCATCTCTATTCTATTCCATACTTTCTCGCTTTTATGAGTTAGTTGTCGGTAGAATAGAATCGGCTATCCATAATTAGGATAACAGAAAGTGCAACAAGTATTATTTACTTCTGTGCCGTCGCCGTTGTGGTCGCCTTGACTTATTAGGGTAGGGAATCCAAACCACGTGATCCACTGATCCAATCAGAGTCAGGCTATGGTCTGTGGATCCAGTATGGCGGGATGACGGCTGTGAGCAGGCATACGTGACAGCCTGACAGCGCCGTAAGAATATCATTTATGGTATAATTTCTAGCAAGTTTTCTTTGCGTTTTTCTGTTTTTTTGTGTTTTCCAGACTATTATCGTATTCTGTGTGAAATGGAGAGTGAATATCTAAAGACCTTATTGGCTGAACACCCAGATGTTGGTGCAAGGTATGCTAAAAAGGTGTAAAGTTGTTTTGTTTACATGATTATGTTTCATTGTTCATTCTTTGCAGATACCAGAATAAGATACGGTTGATCAGTACTCTGAAATATGAAGATCTAAATCAAATAACAGAAAGCTTTCCTCCAGTATCGAACATGGATATTGTTAGCTACCTAGTGCTCACAGCTTTTACACTAAAGAGCAAATGAAAGCCTTCAAGAGCCTGCAAGCCTATAAGTACTCTGAAAGTGGTCTTGTGAGGTATTTGTGATGTCAAGTTGTACGTGATTTTTTTGTGATAGTTGGAAAGGTAAGATTTTTCTCAATATTAAGATTGAACAACTGATAAATACTGACTTTTGTAGGTGAAGCATTCTTTGAAGGCCTCTCAGCAGCCATTGAATGTTTGGTGTATAGCTGAGAAAAGTGCAGCCATCTGTACTGCTCACTGTACCTGTATGGCAGGCAATAGTGAAGTTTGCAATCATGTTGGTGCAGTACTGTTTGCAGTTGAGTATATGAACACAAAAAAGGGGCAATTTCTTGTATGGATCAATTAGCTTTGTGGTGTGATTCTTCAGTACCTCTAGTATCTACCTGTTGAGAAATTAAATGGGGCAAGCCCAATCCCCCCAATCACAATGAAATTGTTAATTCACTCAAAAAAGCCTTGGAATTAGGACATGATGCAGTTTTAATGTGAGTAGTAAAACCATTTGCTTCAGAGTTAAATGTAAAGAACATCATTTTACCAGCTATAAACTTATTTGATGAAGCAAATACAAATAAAAGTTACTCTGAATTAATAAAACTATCAAAAAATATTGAGTGGTGTATAAACAAAGAAAAAATTAATATTATAGAAGAGGGTACTAGGAAACAATCAGAAAATCTAGATAGGTTTTTGCAAAAAGTAGGTAGAATGACATCTAATTTAAAATTAGCATGTATAACAAATAAATCAAAGCCTCCATTATCTTTGATAAAATCTATCTGTTACTGAACTGAAATTTTATTTAATACCAAAGCAATATTATGGGGCATATCCCATGAAAGTACTGCTGTAGAAGTATCTGAAAGCTATATGAAAAGTGAAAGTCACCAGCCATTTCATGTGTGAGGTGGGCCTTGTGGTAAGCAGCAAGTGGCCACAATTAGCTGCAACTCCTGACAGCTTAGTTTTTTGCGAGTTTTGTTTAAGTGGGTGCTTGGAAGTAAAATGCCCTTATATATTATTTGCCAATAATATACAAAATATTGAAACATATTGTGGAATGAAAAGTTCATGCTTAATTGAAAGTGGAAATGAATATTTATTGAATAAAAAACATAGATATTACTATCAAGTACAAGCTCAGATATTTTGTACAGAGCTATTGTACTGATATTTTGTTATTTGGGGTCCTAATGTATTTTTTAAACAAAGAATATTGCCAGAGCATGAATTTTGGAATCAAGAAAGATCACTTGCACTCAGCTTCCATTTTGAAGTAATAATGCCTGAACTTATGAGGAAATTTTTCACATTGGTGCAGCAGCAATGGTGTTGATGATGGAAGGCCAATGATAAGATATGAGTCAGATGAGTGTGAGAAGCAGTGGTTTCATTTTGAATGTGTTGAACCACTTCAAACACCGAATTGTGCATGGTATTGCAATGCATGTGGAAGTTGAGACATTTCTTATAAAAAAATACTGACAATATCATTCAAAGATTACATGTAAAATATCAGTGGCTCTGATCTCAATATTTATTAGCTTTCAATTAAAAGAATATCCTTGATTTGTGTACATAAATTAACCTCTAAATCAGAATATTTTAGAGAAGGATTAAGTTTTAATCAACAATAACAAAACTATGAGAAATGGCTAGTATGAATACCACAGCACTTAACTTCTCTTTTTGAATGTGGTTACTCATGTAATGGAGTTCATTTTTGCAATTCTATTGACAATGGTTTTGACATTTATATCTACTCAACAGCATTAACTGATTTGTTGTTTCATACTGTCATTTAATGTACATTCCTAATGATGGTAATTGTACTGTTTTTAAATAAAGTTATTAAATATTAAAAACTAATTGAGAACTTAACAAAAAATGCCTGACTAAATAGCTAATTATGTCTATCTCTTCATGGTTCCTGTGGCACTACCATCATTAAGTTTTTGTGCAATAATGATTATTAGTATACAGTGGAAAATAATAACCATGTTTTAATGACAGATTTATTTCAAATGGCAAAAACATAACATAAGCCCTTACTGAAATAATTATTGTTCATTGTACATTACTCATAAACAAGGTATTGTATAGTACATAGTAGTTATACATCCACTATATTTTATGTAAATAAATTTTTTTTTAAGTAATACTTCGATTTATACATAATTATGTTAACACTTTTTGTACATATACAGGGTGAGTGCAGTTAAAGGTAACAATCATTTTAATTGAATTCAGTGGGAGATTATTGGTCAATCCATCTACCAGTATTTTTTAAATAAGGAATATAAAACTTCCCAAATTTGCTTCTTTTATAAATTTTTTGAACAAAAATACATTTCTGTGAAATACTGTTATGCTCATAATCATAAACTGAATAGAATACATTTTTTATTACTAATAATTTTTAAAACACCATGACCTTTAATCAGTAACCTTATTATATATATATATATATATACATAATATGATTAAAACTGGATAATCAATAAGTACAGCACAATAAATTATACATTTATATCAATAAAGGCTTGACATAAAAAGTTGTATTATTGTTATATACATTATAAGAACTATGGACAATCTTTGTATGTGGTCAAAATGTAGTAAAGTCAAGACATACAAGGCACTGTTATTAACAGCTAATCTTGAGGGCATTCAACGACAAAAAATGTTTTAATGATAATCTTTTAATTAATAATGTATAAAATACATTGAGATTTACTTGAAAGAAAATGTCAAACTGGTGCAAGCAAATCCCAATATTTTATTATTATATAGTAGAAATATACATTTTTACAACCCTAAGATCTTTGGTTCATAGCTATTTTTTATTGTCAAAAAACTACCCTCTGCTCTATAAATATTCATATAGAGGGGTGCATAGGTTCAAATTATTAATGAACAACAATCAAGTGTAGAAATTATTGAGGTTGCAGTGTAAAGGTTGGTAAAATGTTACACTTTGATTAAGATGCACTTTTAATTCTATTTTCTCCTTCAGAACATACCATAACAGAAATACATGTTATGGATGACAACATTTCCAAGTCATCAAACCACAAAAATATAGATATTCTCGGCATGACAGAAAACCACATCATTAATTACCTATCACAATTGAAAAAAAAATTTGGTACACAATTTTGTTATTAAAAGTTGAAAATATAGGATTAAACAATTTTTTAGAGGTTTTTCTAATTATGAAGGATTGAAAAGGTACATGGTTTAGGAAAAATGATGGTTGATTGCCATAAACATAGAAGCTCCTCAGACATTTGAAGGCTAATAATAGGTTGACAAATTAACCAAAGTGCCACAAACAATAATAATTTCATCTATAATGTTAACACCATCATTCTCTATGCTTAATATACTAATATGTATAGTACCCTTAAAGATATTAAATTCATTTTTCATCATGCCAATGATTCTTTCTACATGAATTCGAACATGGGCAATTAATTTGTCTGGTTTCCTCTATTTCCATGGGATGCAACTGATTTTTCCCTTTTGTAAAAGCAGGTATAACTAGTTTTGCCTGAAGGATACACAAAAAATCTTTGATATTAAATCCCCTATCTGCTAGAACAACATCTCCAGGTTTGATGTTGTTCAAAAAACCACTCAGTTCTACAATTTGCTTGTCAGAGGTTCGTCCACACCAAGCTTCACTTATATAACAAACTGAACCCTGTGGTGTTATCCCAATTAAAAATTTAATCGTTTGTTGGTGCTTATAGTTTGACTAGCATTGTTGCTGGATTAGAAGAGTAGCGGGCTTTTCTATAAAAATTTCAAAACAATCTATTATGACTGTTGTTTTGTCATGGAATACCTCCTTAAAACATGTTATATTCATTTGCGCACTTGAACGACTTGGCCATACTATATATGACTTCATTCGCTTATACAAAACATGGATAATATTTATAAAATATGTAGATGCTGTAGTAGCAGAAATTTTGAAATAGTATGCTAAGTCCTTGAAGTGCAACTCTAATCTTAATCTGATAAGTGTCAATAATAATTGATTAAACATGCTCAAAACAGTTGTACTTGTTGATGGGATATATTTTTCCACAAGTTCAAAAATTACCACTTTAATAATCTTGTATTCAAAACCTGTATAATATTTCCATTTTGCACAATCTTCCAACAGTCCAAATGATGTATTCTCAATCTTTCTCTCAAGCTCAGCTATGGTTTTGGCAACAAAACTCAATTGGGAAAATTTCAAGCACAGCTCTTCCATCGTCAAGTCAGTATGTGTTGAAACACCTGGTGGCTCAGTACTCATTGCATTACTGCTCATCACATCCTCTTCATTACTCTACAACAAAAAAACATGTAAGAAACATATACATGTAATACAGGGAATATTGTTCATTACAATGAAACATTTGACATCAAAAATATCTTTTAAATCCCAAAGCTAAGCACTAAACAAACTTATAGTAATAGTAGTTTATTGATATTTTGCGGGAAAAACCTGCTCACATACGTCAGAAGTGCATACAAGTATATATCTAAAAATATAGACATATAGCATTCATTTGGATTAACACTAAAATAATGTACAATAAGATAATAAAAACAGACCAACACTATAAGTATCACGTTAAAAACTGTTAGAAAAAAAATTCAGAAACATCGTTTAGGAGGTAATCCTCAAAAGAATAGAAAACTTTTCCAAGTAAATATCTTTTCATTTTGACATGGAAAGAGTTTATTTGCAGGGTTCTAATTTCTACTGGGAGAGAATTATAAAACTTGACACAGGGGTAATTAGTACTGTTTCTGGATTTTGTCAGCCTCAAGTCCTTTAATTCGTAGTTTTCTCTATTTCTTGTCAATTAGGTATGTAAAAAGAGAGTAGACCTCAATATAGAGCCTTGTGGTACACCATATTTGATAAAATCTAATGAAGAAAAATTTCCGTTTAATGAGACGCACTGTTGTCGATCAGACAGATACGATTGAGGGCAGTGCTATTGTCACCAAACCCATACAGGCGCAGTTTATCAGTTAGTATGGAGTGAGAAACACAGTCAAATGCTTTTGAGAAATCATACAATGTACAATGTGTAGTTTCGTGATTTTCAAAACCAGTCAGAACAAAATTGGATAATTCTGTTAAGGCAGTTTTGTTAATTCTGTTAATGCAGTTGTGGTACTTTTATTCTTACGAAAGCCATGTTGAATATCACTTAATATTTCATGCTTTTCTAGATGTTCCACAATTTGTTTGTTCAATAAGTATTCAAATATTTTCGCAAGCACTGGAACTAATGCTATAGGTCTAAAATTGCTCAGATCATTCTCAGAACCTCCTTTAAAAATGAGAATAACTTTTGCTATTTTCAGCAATGTTGGAAAAACACTTTGCTCAATGCAACAATTAATTAATTTTGTTAGTGGTACTAAAATTAAATTCATTATAGATTTTACAACTTTAATTGTAATCCCATATGAATCTTTGCTAACGTTATCTTTTAAATTTTTTATTGCCTCTCTGGTCTCAATATTAGAAACAGGTCTGAAATCAAAATGAGCACTGATATTTGCATTTATGTAATCTGTATGACTTTTGTCTCACTTATCCAAATTTTTAATTAAATTCTCTGCAATGTTTACAAAATATTCATTAAATTCACCTGCATTGAGGTTTGTACTACTCTGATTATTAACTGGTTTGGCATTCATCATCAACAGCAAAGTGTACAGCAAACCCAGCGTAGACATTAAACCAATCTGGCAGCTACTCATGAAGAAGATTAATAGACTACGACTGGACCAGACAACAAACAATGACCGACAAACAGCCACGTCAGCAGGCCGGAATACCGCGCATCGGGAACCAATCAGAACAGACCGCGCACAACGACACGCCACCGGACGGGGTATAAATAGGCATGAAAGTAACGTGTTCGCCAGTTCACCTGAAGACGATTGAAGATAACACATCAATCGAAACGTCGTGATACTCAAAATTTTATAGACAATGGAAGTCCGAAATCAAACTTTTGATAAATCCACCTTGTCCAGAAGTTTCAAACAACACAAAATTACTGTCCCGTTTGTTAATTTCAATTAGCAGTGATAGTGTATCTCTCAGTTTCCTCAAGTGACTATTGAACCAGTTAGATCCATTAGGTTTGAAATCACTTTTGGCTTTTGACTTGATAGGGAAGCGCTAATTTCAAAATTGTCTAATATACAGTCATGGAATAGTTGAAACTTTGTTGTGCAATCCAAATTATTTTCAATAAATGGCCAGTTTTGTTGCTCAATCAAGTTCTAAAATTTGAATAAGCCCTCATTTGCGATTGATCTAAAATTCACTCTTGTGTTCGATTCTGCTCCTTTAGATGTAGTGTTACACTTGAAAACTTGCCAGAATGATCAGATATACCCAAATCAATCACACTTACAGAAATGTTTGAAATGCTGGTAAAAACATGTCTAAACATGCATTCATCCTCGTGTTAAGAAACACAGTCAGTCTTAAGCCATACGATTCAAGTATATTAATTAACTGTGATACATGATGGTAATTTGTATTAAAACGTACATTGAAATCACCAGCTAAAATTATGTCACCCTCTACCCCTAATTTATCTAACAGGAGAGATAATGAATCCAGAAACTGCTGAAAAACAACATTAGGAGACCAGTACACAGTGACTAAAACAATCTGATTTAACCTTATTGCTGCAATCTCACAATGCAGTTCCAATGACATGTTATTAGCATACTTTAATTCGGAACAATTTATGTCCTGCCTGAACATAAATTCCTGCACCTCCATGAATTGAAACAGATCTATGGAAAGATGACACTAATTTAAAACCATCAAAAATAAAAGATGTTTCATTTTCTGAGAGCCAATGCTAAGTTACACAAAATATTTGTATATCATTTTCTTCAAGAATTACCTCCAGCTGGGACATTTTGTTTCTTATACACTGCACCTTCTGGTATAAAAAAGATCAAGTTGTGAAACTCTGTCTTTCACGGATGACATTTTGAGAACTTTTTCCTCCAAAAGTGGTAAATGTTCAATAGCTTTTCATTCTCTTCCCTTATCCTATTTATCTGCGTTTCTAGTTTCTCATTGAAATACAGCTTCATCTTCCACAGTAGTTTGTCTCAAAATGTTCATTTGTACTGCTTTCCTTGCATATAGTATATCGATGTGGACTCTGAGGAAGGCAGATGCTGCAGTAAAACCTTTTGCCTTTTTCTATCCTGAGCTCTTTATCAGAGTTTTTCACTTCATCTATGGACAAGTTGGCACAGTCCCTATGAAGTCATTGAGCACACTTCTGACATTTTATTGAATAGCCAGCTTTTACCATCTTACTGCATATAACACAATCCACTGGCGCCATGCTTGACTGCTAGGTTGTTGTTAGGGTGTTTCTATAGAACATGTCTAGAACTTAATTGTCCTGTATCGAAAGATGTCTACTCTTTCTGAAACTCAAAAATAACCAAGTACTACCTAGTATATTTATTGATTTTCTATTATGTTATTGGCTTGCTACATCATAGCTATATCATCTTAACTTTTTAATAGCTTACCTTTGCCACAGTAGCTTGTAAGTTCTTCCTCTTTTCTAGCTTCTCCTTCCGTTCAACAGTCTTCTTCCCTTTTAAAACCATATGAGCAGAATGACCTATGTTTTGACAGGGAACCCAATCAGGGTGATCCCGATCTTCAAGAGAAGCTGGTTTACCTGAAATTACGTCACATTACATGATTTCGCTCCATTTTATTGTGAGGTTTGGCCGAGCCGTGGGGGCCCGATCCCCGGAGGCCCTGTGGTGGACGGCAAATAAGCAAGATGTTTCTATGTATATGGTTGTTTATTGAATTAAAGCCCGATCTGCGGAGGCCCGAGATTCTGTTGAGGTAAGGTGGGACAGTGAAGGGGTGAGAGTGGGGGTGAGGTGAGGGTAGAGGTGGGGTCCGAGCCGCGGGGGCTGTACTAATAGTTTTTCCTGTTTTAATGTATTGTTTAGTATAATTTATAGTAAAAATACAAATGAATGTTCTAACCAAACTGTTAGTATATCTTATGTTTTTTGAATTATAAATTACTATACGACAGGATATATGGATCAAAATTCAAAATATGATGAACTATGTGATTTGTTTTAAATCAATTATTTTTTACTCGTTTTTTGTTTTCGATATAAAAAAGTGTCAATAATTCATTTACATTTATAACTAATACATAGACTTACTAATCTATTCTTAAATGTGTTCAAATTGTAAGAAATTTCTAGGTTGTAATTTACTTCCTTGGCGCCAATTGTGTTGACTGTATTTCACATGCAGTTGTATTTATGGTATTGAAGATTCCTATCAGATTTTAGCGCTGCAAATCTAATTAAATGTGGTTTTGGATATTTTTCAAATTGAAAGTTTTTAGCTTTTCAGTGTTTTATAATCCAATTGTTTTGATTTGGACAAATTAAGTTTTTTTCAAATTACAAGTGTCAGGAGCGTGTTGATAAATCATGCACCATGTAACTTAATTTGTACAAAGAATCACATTTTTTCAATGAATATAGTATAATACATAATGTTATGATTAAATATACTGTAAACTCTTGTTTCATAAAACGTTTGTACACAGAATACATTGAAAGTTTGAATAAAATAAATATTTTCTGTGAAAATACCTATGTTTCGTTGAGAAAAATCGTTTTACAGAACTTTTATAGATAATAAAATTAACGACAGACATGTAACTAACTTGAAAGTAATTTGAAAACAAATTATAGAGGAAACTATAGGACATAGTTCACAACTTACACAAAACTATAACAAGTCTATGGAGCTTCTACAATAACAATACAGGAAAATATATCAATTATAGATTACCCAAGACAGCAATTTACATTATAGAATTAAAAACATCATACAAAAATCCGCAGCCCAAATTCCTCAAATCAAACACATAATCAATCTGTTCTAAACAGAAAAAATAGCTCATCAGTTGAGTCTTCCGTGCACAATGCTTTGTATATCCAACTTGGCCAACTTACTGATGCATATATATCAGTACAATCTAGGATTATTATACGATACGGTTTGTAAAACTACTGAAACAATTTTGTAGACAAAGTTTGTAGATAAAAAAGTTGTTTAATTATCACACAGTTTCACAAATAAAACTCTTTCTTTTAATGACGATGATTTTTATAAAAATCGAAACTCGTCACTAAAAGGAAGATTTTTATTTGTGAAACTGTGTGATAATAACACAACTTTTTATTTACATGATGGAAGAGTTTCACCAAGTAAGAGCATCTACAATCTACATGACCAAGTTTGTATATACTTCTTGATCTAATATTAGATATAATTTGTCTAAAGATAATTTTATATAGTAAATGTATCTATGCTGTTACAACATTTGATACTGTAACCTGTGACACAGTGAATCAAATAGCTGAATCTTGATTTTATAAATAATAAATAATTTATACTTTTCTCATTTTTTAAGCATTCTATTTATACTATTTATAATAATATTGTACATCAATAACTTATAATAAGAACAGAAATCTATATATCCTCTCTGTAGGATGTACAAGGCTTCCTGTAACTTGCTCCAGATCTAATCAGAAATAATAGCTTTCAGCATCAAGTGACAGATTTGATATGGAACTCTGCAAGGGTTCATCAAATTTTTGTGTGTGAGATAAATGGTTGTGGCTCATTTTCAGACCTGTAAACAATGCATTTGCTTATACTGTATGAAATGTATATTTTAAAACAAACCTTGTATCTACTTCAATAGCATCAATAGACTGCTCTGCTGTTTTCTTCTGGGTTCTTTCTGGAGATGAAGACCTTAATTGCCTCTTATTTTATGCAACTACTGTAGGTATATTTTAGATTTTCACATTGAAAGTGACAGCAACACAAGTAAGCACCAGGACCTGGTTCAACAGTCCTGCAACTAGAGGAAACAATATGTATATTGATGTTGTACCTATAACTGGAAAAGATTATGTATATTTATTTATTTATTCATATGGGGAACCCAATTACATTAAAATAGTTAGAATACAATGAGATAAAAACAACTAACATTGAAAGGTAAGGTACTTTACACTGAACACATCTAGCATATCAACTGAATGTTAGCTATGAAGGCATCATAATTATGTGTCCTAAATATATCAACATTGTCACAATTATTTGAGACTTTCAGGGTTAGGGATGAAGTGAGGGGTCCTGTCCAGTCCAGTCTTAGAATAACCTGGAAGGAATTTTATTATTGATTTTTTCCAGAATAATGGAGTAAAAATGAAACCCATTCATCAACTTGAATATAAAAGATACAGCCATGACAACTCTCTTCTTATCTGAGGATTCTAAATTAAGTAAAATCATGATTCTCAGTTCATTTGTAAGGAATAATCAATGTATATGAACAATGGTTAACAAACTATTTTTAAACTTTTTCTATTAAAAGATATATATATATATATACTGCATATTGCGACTCCACATAAGATTACAACAATGCAAAATCATTCTTATGACCAATAAATGATTTTCAAAGAGTGCACTGACAGATCCTTGACATTTTTAAGTATGAACCCCAGCATCTTTAAAGATATAAGTGTTATAGCGACATATTCATGAGTGAAAGTGAACAATCGAAGTGAGTAATCAGTTAGATATATCTAGTAGAGTAATACCTAGTTAGTATATCCATGTTTTTGGATCTTTTGGAAACCTAAAATTCCCTCAAATCTCCTCTAACATCATAATAGTGGTAGCATTTTCTGTAATTGAAAATTGAAATTGAAACAGCTCGACAAAAATTACTTTGGGATACCGTGATGTATATAGCCTTATTAGGCAATTCATCCAAGGCGAAGCCCTTTCATTGGATTAAGATTGGGCTGCGGTTAGGTGAAACGGGGAGGGGCAGGGCTAGGGTAGGAGAGAGGCGGGGCTAGGGGAGTGGGAGGGGTTGAAGGATGGCATGGGTTGGGGAAGGGCGGGGGTGTAACCACGGGGGTCCAGTGGAGCCACGGGGCGCCCGGAGCGTGTAATGGTACATACTTGGAAAAAATTAGTACACAGCTAACTGCAGCAAGTGCATGAAGGCCAGTTACACCATGAACGGCGCCAGAACGATCACATACGTAAAATTGCCAAATGCAGAAAAAATTAATAGAATACAACAATTGTTTGCTTTTGTTACATCCAGTAAGGAAACATATATTTTATATATTAGAAAACTAACTGTTTGTTCTCATTCATTGAAGGTTTGTTTGTATAGTAATATTTAAAAACTTTTTAAATAACGATGTGCGAAGGAGACGTAACGTAACTTTGTTTGATGCCAATAGCTGTTAACTGATATTTCATCAAGTTTAATATTATGTTTGTTAGATGAATTTTGAAAGATATTCTTAAGGTGCGTACATATCTGCGCACATGTATATATATATATATATATATATATATATATATATATATATATATATATATATATATATATATATATATATATATATATATATATATATATATACAACAATTCTATCGATTAACAAAAAGCTCGCAGCGGGATTTTCAGATAAGGTATATAGAGAATGTACGCATCTTTAACTTCAGCAAACCGAGTGGGCCTTCCTCCAAGGGAACCTCATTCGGAGCCAGCTGGTACAAATCACATAATAGCCCTGAATAAAAATATTATTCAAAGTATGCACAAGAGACCAGTGTTTTTGTCAGGATAAATCCTGAAATGATTGAGATATATAGAAAATTTGCGTCTTATATTTACAGGAAACCAAGAGTGGGTCGTCCTCCAAAACACCCTCGTTTGGAGCCTCCTACAAGATTGGAACCATGCGGGGAACCTCCAGTGAAGAAACCAAAACGTTCATTGAAGAAAGTGAAAACCGAACGTTCAGACACAAGAGAGCAGGAGCATCGATCGTTGGCATTTATCAATTTCATGAAAATTGCTCCTGCTGAAAGGGAGTCTGGGCAGAAGCATCCTCAGTTCCTCAAGAGGTAATAACCACAGAATGGAATATCGGAAAGACAACTGAGCAATAACAATTATGAAATGTGCCCAATAGCTGATTACATCAGTTATCAAGTATTGGAAATTTGATTTCATGGTAAAAGTTTTGATATATGTATGAAAATTATAGTCTTCCTTGTTTGTTGTATATAACGATAAACTCAAATGTAGACTCTAGACATTTTTTTATCAACGCCCTAAAAAGATACGATACTTTAGAAACATGCAAAAATTCATAATTTTGGAGATTCCTTATTAGTTTGCCCGCCCAAATTTGATGAATTTAGCTATGTAGTATAGTATTCTATTAGGAGAGTCTAAGAAAATGGTCAAATTTCGGATCTGAATGATGAGAGTACATGGGACGGTTGAATCCATAGTTGAGGCTGCCACCTGCCCAAATTCAATACATTTATGATTAATTCATTCAAACTGAAAAAGTGTAAGACAATTCAAACATTCCATTGAAAGGGTACATCGTGCTGAATCAGTCGAGCGCGATCGACTGAGAGGTTTTATATTTGATCAGATCATCTTTGTCCGAGTGGATTTATATACTTGCTGTACATTGTTTTCAATAGTGGATATGCGAACTTAACAAGAACGGTGTTTAATTGCAGTTTTACCCTTCTTCAAAGATATTTCTTATCGATGAAAAAATTATAAATTATGTATAGAACAAATTTTCATAATAAACTTCACATAGTTTGTTTTCCAACTTTGTGAGAGGACACCGAATGCGTTTCATATATTGTCAAAAAACTACCCTCTGCTCTATAAATATTCATATAGAGGGGTGCATAGGTTCAAATTATTAATGAACAACAATCAAGTGTAGAAATTATTGAGGTTGCAGTGTAAAGGTTGGTAAAATGTTACACTTTGATTAATATGCACTTTTAATTCTATTTTCTCCTTCAGAACATACCATAACAGAAATACATGTTATGGATGACAACATTTCCAAGTCATCAACCCACAAAAATATAGATATTCTCGGCATGACAGAAAACCACATCATTAATTACCTATCACAATTGAAAAAAAAATTTGGTACACAATTTTGTTATTAAAAGTTGAAAATATATGATTAAACAATTTTTTAGAGGTTTTTCTAATTATGAAGGATTGAAAAGGTACATGGTTTAGGAAAAATGATGGTTGATTGCCATAAACATAGAAGCTCCTCAGACATTTGAAGGCTAATAATAGGTTGACAAATTAACCAAAGTGCCACAAACAGTAATAATTTCATCTATAATGTTAACACCATCATTCTCTATGCTTAATATACTAATATGTATAGTACCCTTAAAGATATTAAATTCATTTTTTATCATGCCAATGATTCTTTCTACATGAATTCGAACATGGGCAATTAATTTGTCTGGTTTCCTCTATTTCCATGGGATGCAACTGATTTTTCCCTTTTGTAAAAGCAGGTATAACTAGTTTTGCCTGAAGGATACACAAAAAATCTTTGATATTAAATCCCCTATCTGCTAGAACAACATCTCCAGGTTTGATGTTGTTCAAAAAACCACTCAGTTCTACAATTTGCTTGTCAGTGGTTCGTCCACACCAAGCTTCACTTATATAACAAACTGAACCCTGTGGTGTTATCCCAATTAAAAATTTAATCGTTTGTTGGTGCTTATAGTTTGACTAGCATTGTTGCTGGATTAGAAGAGTAGCGGGCTTTTCTATAAAAATTTCAAAACAATCTATTATGACTGTTGTTTTGTCATGGAATACCTCCTTAAAACATGTTATATTCATTTGCGCACTTGAACGACTTGGCCATACTATATATGACTTCATTCGCTTATACAAAACATGGATAATATTTATAAAATATGTAGATGCTGTAGTGGCAGAAATTTTGAAATAGTATGCTAAGTCCTTGAAGTGCAACTCTAATCTTAATCTGATAAGTGTCAATAATAATTGATTAAACATGCTCAAAACAGTTGTACTTGTTGATGGGATATATTTTTCCACAAGTTCAAAAATTACCACTTTAATAATCTTGTATTCAAAACCTGTATAATATTTCCATTTTGCACAATCTTCCAACAGTCCAAATGATGTATTCTCAATCTTTCTCTCAAGCTCAGCTATGGTTTTGGCAACAAAACTCAATTGGGAAAATTTCAAGCACAGCTCTCCCATCGTCAAGTCAGTATGTGTTGAAACACCTGGTGGCTCAGTACTCATTGCATTACTGTTCATCACATCCTCTTCATTACTCTACAACAAAAAAACATGTAAGAAACATATACATGTAATACAGGGAATATTGTTCATTACAATGAAACATTCATTTGACATCAAAAATATCTTTTAAATCCCAAAGCTAAGCACTAAACAAACTTATAGTAATAGTAGTTTATTGATATTTTGCGGGAAAAACCTGCTCACATACGTCAGAAGTGCATACAAGTATATATCTAAAAATATAGACATATAGCATTCATTTGGATTAACACTAAAATAATGTACAATAAGATAATAAAAACAGACCAACACTATAAGTATCACGTTAAAAACTGTTAGAAAAAAAATTCAGAAACATCGTTTAGGAGGTAATCCTCAAAAGAATAGAAAACTTTTCCAAGTAAATATCTATTCATTTTGACATGGAAAGAGTTTATTTGCAGGGTTCTAATTTCTACTGGGAGAGAATTATAAAACTTGACACAGGGGTAATTAGTACTGTTTCTGGATTTTGTCAGCCTCAAGTCCTTTAATTCGTAGTTTTCTCTATTTCTTGTCAATTAGGTATGTAAAAAGAGAGTAGACCTCAATATAGAGCCTTGTGGTACACCATATTTGATAAAATCTAATGAAGAAAAATTTCCGTGTAATGAGACGCACTGTTGTCGATCAGACAGATACGATTGAGGGCAGTGCTATTGTCACCAAACCCATACAGGCGCAGTTTATCAGTTAGTATGGAGTGAGAAACACAGTTAAATGCTTTTGAGAAATCATACAATGTACAATGTGTAGTTTCGTGATTTTCAAAACCAGTCAGAACAAAATTGGATAATTCTGTTAAGGCAGTTTTGTTAATTCTGTTAATGCAGTTGTGGTACTTTTATTCTTACGAAAGCCATGTTGAATATCACTTAATATTTCATGCTTTTCTAGATGTTCCACAATTTGTTTGTTCAATAAGTATTCAAATATTTTCGCAAGCACTGGAACTAATGCTATAGGTCTAAAATTGCTCAGATCATTCTCAGAACCTCCTTTAAAAATGGGAATAACTTTTGCTATTTTCAGCAATGTTGGAAAAACACTTTGCTCAATGCAACAATTAATTAATTTTGTTAGTGGTACTAAAATTAAATTCATTATAGATTTTACAACTTTAATTGTAATCCCATATGAATCTTTGCTAACGTTATCTTTTAAATTTTTTATTGCCTCTCTGGTCTCAATATTAGAAACAGGTCTGAAATCAAAATGAGCACTGATATTTGCATTTATGTAATCTGTATGACTTTTGTCTGACTTATCCAAATTTTTAATTAAATTCTCTGCAATGTTTACAAAATATTCATTAAATTCACATGCATTGAGGTTTGTACTACTCTGATTATTAACTGGTTTGGCATTCATCACCAACAGCAAAGTGTACAGCAAACCCAGCGTAGACATTAAACCAATCTGGCAGCTACTCATGAAGAAGATTAATAGACTACGACTGGACCAGACAACAAACAATGACCGACAAACAGCCACGTCAGCAGGCCGGAATACCGCGCATCGGGAACCAATCAGAACAGACCGCGCACAACGACACGCCACCGGACGGGGTATAAATAGGCATGAAAGTAACGTGTTCGCCAGTTCACCTGAAGACGATTGAAGATAACACATCAATCGAAACGTCGTGATACTCAAAATTTTATAGACAATGGAAGTCCGAAATCAAACTTTTGATAAATCCACCTTGTCCAGAAGTTTCAAACAACACAAAATTACTGTTCCGTTTGTTAGTTTCAATTAGCAGTGATAGTGTATCTCTCAGTTTCCTCAAGTGACTATTGAACCAGTTAGATCCATTAGGTTTGAAATCACTTTTGGCTTTTGACTTGATAGGGAAGCGCTAATTTCAAAATTGTCTAATATACAGTCATGGAATAGTTGAAACTTTGTTGTGCAATCCAAATTATTTTCAATAAATGGCCAGTTTTGTTGCTCAATCAAGTTCTAAAATTTGAATAAGCCCTCATTTGCGATTGATCTAAAATTCACTCTTGGGTTCGATTCTGCTCCTTTAGATGTAGTGTTACACTTGAAAACTTGCCAGAATGATCAGATATACCCAAATCAATCACACTTACAGAAATGTTTGAAATGCTGGTAAAAACATGTCTAAACATGCATTCATCCTAGTGTTAAGAAACACAGTCAGTCTTAAGCCATACGATTCAAGTATATTAATTAACTGTGATACATGATGGTAATTTGTATTAAAACGTACATTGAAATCACCAGCTAAAATTATGTCACCCTCTACCCCTAATTTATCTAACAGGAGAGATAATGAATCCAGAAACTGCTGAAAAACAACATTAGGAGACCAGTACACAGTGACTAAAACAATCTGATTTAACCTTATTGCTGCAATCTCACAATGCAGTTCCAATGACATGTTATTAGCATACTTTAATTCGGAACAATTTATGTCCTGCCTGAACATAAATTCCTGCACCTCCATGAATTGAAACAGATCTATGAAAAGATGACACTAATTTAAAACCATCAAAAATAAAAGATGTTTCATTTTCTGAGAGCCAATGCTAAGTTACACACAATATTTGTATATCATTTTCTTCAAGAATTACCTCCAGCTGGGACATTTTGTTTCTTATACACTGCACCTTCTGGTATAAAAAAGATCAAGTTGTGAAACTCTGTCTTTCACGGATGACATTTTGAGAACTTTTTCCTCCAAAAGTGGTAAATGTTCAATAGCTTTTCATTCTCTTCCCTTATCCTATTTATCTGCGTTTCTAGTTTCTCATTGAAATACAGCTTCATCTTCCACAGTAGTTTGTCTCAAAATGTTCATTTGTACTGCTTTCCTTGCATATAGTATATCGATGTGGACTCTGAGGAAGGCAGATGCTGCAGTAAAACCTTTTGCCTTTTTCTATCCTGAGCTCTTTATCAGAGTTTTTCACTTCATCTATGGACAAGTTGGCACAGTCCCTATGAAGTCATTGAGCACACTTCTGACATTTTATTGAATAGCCAGCTTTTACCATCTTACTGCATATAACACAATCCACTGGCGCCATGCTTGACTGCTAGGTTGTTGTTAGGGTGTTTCTATAGAACATGTCTAGAACTTAATTGTCCTGTATCGAAAGATGTCTACTCTTTCTGAAACTCAAAAATAACCAAGTACTACCTAGTATATTTATTGATTTTCTATTATGTTATTGGCTTGCTACATCATAGCTATATCATCTTAACTTTTTAATAGCTTACCTTTGCCACAGTAGCTTGTAAGTTCTTCCTCTTTTCTAGCTTCTCCTTCCGTTCAACAGTCTTCTTCCCTTTTAAAACCATATGAGCAGAATGACCTATGTTTTGACAGGGAACCCAATCAGGGTGATCCCGATCTTCAAGAGAAGCTGGTTTACCTGAAATTACGTCACATTACATGCTTTCGCTCCATTTTATTGTGAGGTTTGGCCGAGCCGTGGGGGCCCGATCCCCGGAGGCCCTGTGGTGGACGGCAAATAAGCAAGATGTTTCTATGTATATGGTTGTTTATTGAATTACAGCCCGATCCGCGGAGGCCCGAGATTCTGTTGAGGTAAGGTGGGACAGTGAAGGGGTGAGAGTGGGGGTGAGGTGAGGGTAGAGGTGGGGTCCGAGCCGCGGGGGCTGTACTAATAGTTTTTCCTGTTTTAATGTATTGTTTAGTATAATTTATAGTAAAAATACAAATGAATGTTCTAACCAAACTGTTAGTATATCTTATGTTTTTTGAATTATAAATTACTATACGACAGGATATATGGATCAAAATTCAAAATATGATGAACTATGTGATTTGTTTTAAATCAATTATTTTTTACTCGTTTTTTGTTTTCGATATAAAAAAGTGTCAATAATTCATTTACATTTATAACTAATACATAGACTTACTAATCTATTCTTAAATGTGTTCAAATTGTAAGAAATTTCTAGGTTGTAATTTACTTCCTTGGCGCCAATTGTGTTGACTGTATTTCACATGCAATTGTATTTATGGTATTGAAGATTCCTATCAGATTTTAGCGCTGCAAATCTAATTAAATGTGGTTTTGGATATTTTTCAAATTGAAAGTTTTTAGCTTTTCAGTGTTTTATAATCCAATTGTTTTGATTTGGACAAATTAAGTTTTTTTCAAATTACAAGTGTCAGGAGCGTGTTGATAAATCATGCACCATGTAACTTAATTTGTACAAAGAATCACATTTTTTCAATGAATATAGTATAATACATAATGTTATGATTAAATATACTGTAAACTCTTGTTTCATAAAACGTTTGTACACAGGATACATTGAAAGTTTGAATAAAATAAATATTTTCTGTGAAAATACCTATGTTTCGTTGAGAAAAATCGTTTTACAGAACTTTTATAGATAATAAAATTAACGACAGACATGTAACTAACTTGAAAGTAATTTGAAAACAAATTATAGAGGAAACTATAGGACATAGTTCACAACTTACACAAAACTATAACAAGTCTATGGAGCTTCTACAATAACAATACAGGAAAATATATCAATTATAGATTACCCAAGACAGCAATTTACATTATAGAATTAAAAACATCATACAAAAATCCGCAGCCCAAATTCCTCAAATCAAACACATAATCAATCTGTTCTAAACAGAAAAAATAGCTCATCAGTTGAGTCTTCCGTGCACAATGCTTTGTATATCCAACTTGGCCAACTTACTGATGCATATATATCAGTACAATCTAGGATTATTATACGATACGGTTTGTAAAACTACTGAAACAATTTTGTAGACAAAGTTTGTAGATAAAAAAGTTGTTTAATTATCACACAGTTTCACAAATAAAACTCTTTCTTTTAATGACGATGATTTTGATAAAAATCGAAACTCGTCACTAAAAGGAAGACTTTTATTTGTGAAACTGTGTGATAATAACACAACTTTTTATTTACATGATGGAAGAGTTTCACCAAGTAAGAGCATCTACAATCTACATGACCAAGTTTGTATATACTTCTTGATCTAATATTAGATATAATTTGTCTAAAGATAATTTTATATAGTAAATGTATCTATGCTGTTACAACATTTGATACTGTAACCTGTGACACAGTGAATCAAATAGCTGAATCTTGATTTTATAAATAATAAATAATTTATACTTTTCTCATTTTTTAAGCATTCTATTTATACTATTTATAATAATATTGTACATCAATAACTTATAATAAGAACAGAAATCTATATATCCTCTCTGTAGGATGTACAAGGCTTCCTGTAACTTGCTCCAGATCTAATCAGAAATAATAGCTTTCAGCATCAAGTGACGCATTTGATATGGAACTCTGCAAGGGTTCATCAAATTTTTTTGTGTGAGATAAATGGTTGTGGCTTATTTTCAGACCTGTAAACAATGCATTTGCTTATACTGTATGAAATGTATATTTTAAAACAAACCTTGTATCTACTTCAATAGCATCAATAGACTGCTCTGCTGTTTTCTTCTGGGTTCTTTCTGAAGATGAAGACCTTAATTGCCTCTTATTTTATGCAACTACTGTAGGTATATTTTAGATTTTCACATTGAAAGTGACAGCAACACAAGTAAGCACCAGGACCTGGTTCAACAGTCCTGCAACTAGAGGAAACAATATGTATATTGATGTTGTACCTATAACTGGAAAAGATTATGTATATTTATTTATTTATTCATATGGGGAACCCAATTACATTAAAATAGTTAGAATACAATGAGATAAAAACAACTAACATTGAAAGGTAAGGTACTTTACACTGAACACATCTAGCATATCAACTGAATGTTAGCTATGAAGGCATCATAATTATGTGTCCTAAATATATCAACATTGTCACAATTATTTGAGACTTTCAGGGTTAGGGATGAAGTGAGGGGTCCTGTCCAGTCCAGTCTTAGAATAACCTGGAAGGAATTTTATTATTGATTTTTTCCAGAATAATGGAGTAAAAATGAAACCCATTCATCAACTTGAATATAAAAGATACAGCCATGACAACTCTCTTCTTATCTGAGGATTCTAAATTAAGTAAAATCATGATTCTCAGTTCATTTGTAAGGAATAATCAATGTATATGAACAATGGTTAACAAACTATTTTTAAACTTTTTCTATTAAAAGATATATATATATATATATACTGCATATTGCGACTCCACATAAGATTACAACAATGCAAAATCATTCTTATGACCAATAAATGATTTTCAAAGAGTGCACTGACAGATCCTTGACATTTTTAAGTATGAACCCCAGCATCTTTAAAGATATAAGTGTTATAGCGACATATTCATGAGTGAAAGTGAACAATCGAAGTGAGTAATCAGTTAGATATATCTAGTAGAGTAATACCTAGTTAGTATATCCATGTTTTTGGATCTTTTGGAAACCTAAAATTCCCTCAAATCTCCTCTAACATCATAATAGTGGTAGCATTTTCTGTAATTGAAAATTGAAATTGAAACAGCTCGACAAAAATTACTTTGGGATACCGTGATGTATATAGCCTTATTAGGCAATTCATCCAAGGCGAAGCCCTTTCATTGGATTAAGATTGGGCTGCGGTTAGGTGAAACGGGGAGGGGCAGGGCTAGGGTAGGAGAGAGGCGGGGCTAGGGGAGTGGGAGGGGTTGAAGGATGGCATGGGTTGGGGAAGGGCGGGGGTGGAACCACGGGGGTCCAGTGGAGCCACGGGGCGCCCGGAGCGTGTAATGGTACATACTTGGAAAAAATTAGTACACAGCTAACTGCAGCAAGTGCATGAAGGCCAGTTACACCATGAACGGCGCCAGAACGATCACATACGTAAAATTGCCAAATGCAGAAAAAATTAATAGAATACAACAATTGTTTGCTTTTGTTACATCCAGTAAGGAAACATATATTTTATATATTAGAAAACTAACTGTTTGTTCTCATTCATTGAAGGTTTGTTTGTATAGTAATATTTAAAAACTTTTTAAATAACGATGTGCGAAGGAGACGTAACGTAACTTTGTTTGATGCCAATAGCTGTTAACTGATATTTCATCAAGTTTAATATTATGTTTGTTAGATGAATTTTGAAAGATATTCTTAAGGTGCGTACATATCTGCGCACATGTATATATATATATATATATATATATATATATATATATATATATATATATATATATATATATATATATATACAACAATTCTATCGATTAACAAAAAGCTCGCAGCGGGATTTTCAGATAAGGTATATAGAGAATGTACGCATCTTTAACTTCAGCAAACCGAGTGGGCCTTCCTCCAAGGGAACCTCATTCGGAGCCAGCTGGTACAAATCACATAATAGCCCTGAATAAAAATATTATTCAAAGTATGCACAAGAGACCAGTGTTTTTGTCAGGATAAATCCTGAAATGATTGAGATATATAGAAAATTTGCGTCTTATATTTACAGGAAACCAAGAGTGGGTCGTCCTCCAAAACACCCTCGTTTGGAGCCTCCTACAAGATTGGAACCATGCGGGGAACCTCCAGTGAAGAAACCAAAACGTTCATTGAAGAAAGTGAAAACCGAACGTTCAGACACAAGAGAGCAGGAGCATCGATCGTTGGCATTTATCAATTTCATGAAAATTGCTCCTGCTGAAAGGGAGTCTGGGCAGAAGCATCCTCAGTTCCTCAAGAGGTAATAACCACAGAATGGAATATCGGAAAGACAACTGAGCAATAACAATTATGAAATGTGCCCAATAGCTGATTACATCAGTTATCAAGTATTGGAAATTTGATTTCATGGTAAAAATTTTGATATATGTATGAAAATTATAGTCTTCCTTGTTTGTTGTATATAACGATAAACTCAAATGTAGACTCTTAGACATTTTTTTATCAACGCCCTAAAAAGATACGATACTTTAGAAACATGCAAAAATTCATAATTTTGGAGATTCCTTATTAGTTTGCCCGCCCAAATTTGATGAATTTAGCTATGTAGTATAGTATTCTATTAGAAGAGTCTAAGAAAATGGTCAAATTTCGGATCTGAATGATGAGAGTACATGGGACGGTTGAATCCATAGTTGAGGCTGCCACCTGCCCAAATTCAATACATTTATGATTAATTCATTCAAACTGAAAAAGTGTAAGACAATTCAAACATTCCATTGAAAGGGTACATCGTGCTGAATCAGTCGAGCGCGATCGACTGAGAGGTTTTATATTTGATCAGATCATCTTTGTCCGAGTGGATTTATATACTTGCTGTACATTGTTTTCAATAGTGGATATGCGAACTTAACAAGAACGGTGTTTAATTGCAGTTTTACCCTTCTTCAAAGATATTTCTTATCGATGAAAAAATTATAAATTATGTATAGAACAAATTTTCATAATAAACTTCACATAGTTTGTTTTCCAACTTTGTGAGAGGACACCGAATGCGTTTCATATAAATATTCAACAATACATTTAAAAAATTGTTTTTTTAAATTTTACCTCAATGCTAACTCGTTCATCATCTCAATGGCAAATCATGCAGTTCTGGCATGGGGTGTCACTTTGAAAATATTCTTCCTTTCTACCAACATCCTTTTCACTGCCAAAGCAGCGCATTTGTTGTTAAGGAGGGACATTGTTAGTATGGCTGTATAGGTAATTGCCAGTAGCTTCACTTAAGGAGGATCTGAATGGTGAAAGCACAGGAGACGGGTCAATCCATAGTTGAGGCTGCCACCTGCCCAAATTTCAATTTATATAATACATGTGCATCCTATAGATTGTACCTAATAGAAAAAAAATATCTCACCAATTTAAATTAACAGATGTGACCCGAATCCGGTAAAATACTAATTTTAGAGGAATAAAGAGATATTTTTGTAGTTCTATTTATCTGTTCGTATAAATGATAGGGTCTTCGCAAAAGCAACTACTTCATCAATGTATCTAACCATTCATCTTCCTTTCAGTTCCAGCAAAAGCTCAGATGTAAAAATGATCAAATTCCACATACCATACTCTCCACTATACATGCGATCTGCTATTGTTTCACCTATATCGCCTAGGCTTCTCAGTATTGCTTAGTGACGACAGTAGAGAGCAAATTTGTACCTGTATATATACCTAGCCCAGGTGAGGGTGGAATAGCACACCCCACCGATGTGGGCCACATTGCTAGAAAAGAAAGATCCATAGTTAAGAGAAGCAAGAGCGTTTGGGGTTGACTGTGCGAACAATACGAATTTTCAATTGCTCTCGTCAGAGAGATCCCAATAAACATTTTATTTTGTTTGTGCTTCAATTTCTGTAGGTTTTAGCTGGAGCATATTTAAATTCCCAACAAGCCATGCCCACAGTTCATCGAATTTTTTGTGTTTTTCGACAATCAAAAGGTGCTGGTTACTCCTTTCTATGACAGACGGCAGAACATGCGCTAATTTCAAATTGAGCACGGACCAAAAACTAACAAAAGCTGAAGAGTCTAGTTAAAAGATGAAAGATGTATATAGCAGGTCACATGTATAGAGGAAAGTACAATCAGTAAGTTTCACGTTAACATGCTGTAACAGAAATAAAATGACTGAAAAGTATATCTAGCGACATCAAAAAGCTATATTATTTACTCCTATGATCATAGTGAATGACTGTGGTAAAGTAGTGAAGTATATTCTATGATACTGTTAATTTCATATATAATTGTGCAATTTCTACACAAAATATTACTATTGAGATTTGTTTTACAGTAACACACTATTTATTTGTTTCCTAAAGTATCATCAGAATTTCGAATTGACTACTTAATAAATATACTATAACACAGCAAAAGCAAGCAATAAAATCTCACATGGCAGGTATATTTATCAAAATATTTGAAAAGATTTGGTAATTAGTGATTTCCTTAACAAAAATCAAAGTCATTCTTATGAGGAATTAAGCTAAAAAGCACATGTACTTTTATTCAAACTGCTTTCCAGTGCACTTCATTAGAACCAAATTTTAATTTAAAATAATGTCATATAAACTATAAGGCAACAGGTGTAACTTGCATTTTGCATAGCATCACCTACATCTCAAACTATAATTAGGCTTTATTTAATAACATAGTCAAATTGTGGCAAACTTGTACATCCAGTGAACCATATAATACAATTAAAATATATGATGTCATTAACAAAAACCATCACCAAAAACAATACACTACCACATACTCCTTTTCCACTAAGCATTCTCTACAAAACTGGGTCACAGGCTATTGTGAAATTATAAACAGAATTATCAATCAACTTTATAAAGACGTATTTACTGAGTGCTGTTTTGGACGTGTGTCCTTTAGTTAGGAATAGAAGTTTTCAATGAATTGTTACTGCAAATAAAACATGCTTTGGTTTGTGGAGACCTGTTTGCCCTGTCAAAAACACTCTTTATCAATCCCTTCTTCATAGTCATTACATCATTAAATTTGCAATGTAAATATTTATTTGTATGCATCAGTTTTCTATAAACTGATGTTATGAAAGAATTATAAATTATCTCTATATAAAGGTCCAAAAAATAAAGAATCCGGTCATTATCCATTTCTGTTGTGAATTTAATTATTGGTTTTATACTATTTACCTTAATAAATGTGGTATAATAAACTGTGAGGAGCCAACAATTAAATTCACAAAATAAATATAAAATCATCAGGAACTTCTTCAGTAAGGAAAAAGTTCCCTATGCCACACAGAGCAAAAAATTGAAATGTAGATACCAAAAATTCAATATATCAAATATACTTGTGTGAGGTAACTGTTACATTAGTGAGCCTTCTGAACCTATACTGTCAATTAAAAAAGCACAAAATCTTATAACTAAAGCATAACAATTTCAAAAAGAGGGTCAAATAATCTGCCTTTATAAAGGTGAAAGATTATTGCTATTATTCCTCAATAGACTGTGACCCAGTTTGGTTAAGTATGTCTCATGGAAAGGTCTAGTAAATGTTCTCAAAGCCTACAAATGCATCATAAGTTCATATTACAGTTTCCTTATGGTTTGTTCTTGGATGCCTAATGGGGGATTATTGTATTGCTACTTTGGAACTGCACTGCTGTTTCATTTTATACCATAGAATAGGCAGCTTTATGGTATGGCAGTTAATTATTTCCTTTTACGGATTTATCAACAATGCAAATGGTTCATCAGAATTCTAGCCTTTCATAATAGTTTATAATACTTTCTTGATGAAAATAAAACTGCAACCCTGGAAACAGTTATGAATATTAATGTCATTATAGTTCATAATCATTCTTTTTTCATTTTCAATTAAAAATTTTAAGTTTAATTCACAAGTTTATAAAACTCTCTTTATTTCAGTAACACTTTTCGTTTTATATTCAGATTATTGTCAGACTAACAATTTTTTATCTGAATGATGGAAAAGTTTCTCAAAGTAAGAGCATCTACAAGCTACAAGATTTATTCATTCTGTTTTGTACATTGACAGAGGCTGCCAAAGCAGCCAAAGACAGGGAATATTCTTTCATATGTATGTGGTTAGCAGCCACCATACAATATAATTAATCAAAGAGACAGCCAAAGGATAAGTTACACACACATATACAGTCAAGTCAATGTTACATTATTGTATGGTGAAATAACCCTAATACTTATTTAGCACTGGTATGAAATTTATAATATGCTAGAGGTACCAATTCAAACTTACAGCTGAGACTGAAAAGGGTTAAGATGGCTCTATTCATTATGTCACCACTCAGCAAGCAGATGGCAAGAAAAATCTGGAGAATAATGTGCTACCTACTTTGCCTTTAATATATTTCTGCAACTCCCCTTTGTGACAAAGCTCTAGGACAAAATACACATAGTTTATATCCTCAAAGGACAAAATACACATAGTTTATATCCTCAAAGCACTCGTACAGTTCCAGTGTACATGGATGTTTTAGTCTTGAATGTATGGCCACTTCTTACTTAACCCTGTTTACCATTCCAGTGGCCTGCATAAGCTTTTTATCAATCTGAAAATTGTACCACTTTCAATCTAACTATCCGAATATGTATAAGCTTACAATTCCAGTCATTGAAATTGGCAGTTTATCTTCCTTACTAGACAAATTTGTACGCTTGCCCCATTGCATTTCTCTAACAGGTACTATAGGTACTTGCGATGATGCTGAAGGAACACACCACAAAGCTAATTGATTGGTACAAGAAATTGCCTCTTTTTTGTGTTCATATACTCAACTGCAAACAGTACTGCACCAACATGGCTGCAAACTTCACTATTGCCTGCCATACATGTACAGTGAGCAGTACAGATGGCTCCACTTTTGTCAGCTATATACCAAACATTCAATGGCTGCAGAGAGGCCTCCTAAGAATGCTTCACCTACAAAAGTCAGTATTTATCAGTTGTTCAATCTTAATAGTGAGAAAAATCTTGCCTTTCCAACTATCACGAAAAAATCACGTACAACTTGACACCCCAAATACCTAACAAGACCACTTTCAAGGTACTTATAGGCTTGCAGGCTCTTTGATTTGCTCTTTAGTGTAAAAGCTGTGAGTGAGCACTAGGTACATCCATGTTCGATACTGGAGGAAAGCTTTCTGCTATTTGATTCAGATCTTCATATTTCAGAGTAAAGGGATCTAAGCCATTGATCAACCGTATACTATTCTGGTATCTGCAAAGAATTAACAATATAACATAGGCGAACAAAACAACTTTACACCTTTTTAGAATAACTTGTACCAACATCTGGGAGTTCAGACAATAAGCTCTTTAGATATTCACTCTCCATTTCACACAAAACACGATAATAGTCCGGAAAACATAAAAAACACGGAAAA
Organism: Bruchidius siliquastri; assembly: GCA_949316355.1. Taxonomy (NCBI): domain Eukaryota; kingdom Metazoa; phylum Arthropoda; class Insecta; order Coleoptera; family Chrysomelidae; genus Bruchidius; species Bruchidius siliquastri. The sequence continues at coordinate 25,781,128 of OX438529.1, forward strand.
ACGCTAAGAAAACTTGCTAGAAATTATATCACAGCCGCCATACTGGACACGTCAATAGTGTCAATACGTCATCACGTCGTTTGGTTTAGGGACGTCAATAACAGTGTTGCCAACCTTTCAGAGCATCCCACCACTACGGCACGCTGATAATTCCGCTACATATTAAAAAAATCCGCTACGGTGATTAAAGTCGGGAATTTTCGATAGCAAAGCAAAAAAATCAGTATCAAAATTTCGTAATATATAAAATATAAAATCAGTATTTTCGTTTCAAAAATTATTTATCAAAAAAACTCTTCAATTACAAGAAGTTCAAACATAGAAGAAACAAATGAAAATAAGTTAAACACTAACAATTATAATATGTCCTATAAATAGTACAATTTTAAATACCAAATCTTCAACATTCAACTACAAAAGAAATTAAAACATAAAATATAGAAATTAACAACTATTGCTTCAAGTTCTACTGTACCCCTAAACAGACACGCTGCCTGAAGTTATTAATACTCTTCACAAAATTCTATTAGTCTAGTGTGGCTTACCACAAACATGATGAATAACGACGAACGATACAATATATTCAAATTAGTTAAAGCATATAATTACACACACAAATAAATGAACCTGAATTCAACTGTCATCACATTGCTTGCTATATTTTCTCTGGGAATCCATTGATTTCCATGTTATTGACGGATTCAGTTCATTTCATTCTGTCAAAACAGTAGATTTGGGCAATGAGTAGATACGAAACACTGTTTCCGAACATTGAAACAAAACAGTTGTCACAGGATGCTGATGTCAAGTCTGTTAATTTCGGTTAATCTCTTCTATGTCTATCGATTAAATGTATGAAAAACTCGCCCGCTCGCTGCTCGCTTTTGGATCATATAAATTATAAATAAAAGTATTTTAGTATCTTAGTGTTATGACCGTACTCTTCTGGTAGGTACGAATTCCGCTACTTTGAAGAAAAAACGTAATCCCGCCGCTACGCCGCTACAAGGGCTGAAAATCCGCTACCGTAGCGGAATTCCGCCACGGTAGGCGACAGTGGTCAATAACCGGTCGGTTAGACCGAAAAACCGGTTATGTGGATAAAAATAACCGATAATAACCGGTTATTAGTTGGTGCGTGTTTTTCTTTTTATATTGAATAACCGGTGAAAAAAACCAGCTATTTCCCCCTCTGTTTTAAAAAATTGTAAAATGTATAGTACGTGGAGTGTCGATGTTCCAAGGATGTATGCGATCCCGGAACTTTCTGCTTTGTGTGGCTGTAAGGTTGTATCTTTGACTTTGACACGCTTCGACTACTTCGAGACTCGAGTACACAGACTATACCCACTGACAGACGGAACACTCATCAGGGTCGTTTGGGACCACGTTGCGCACTGCCATCTAAGGAAAGTTATTGTAGACTGTACACCACTGTAGACAAAAAGTACAGTGACCCTTAAACTATGCTGGGTTTGCCATCTATTTCACAAAGTCGGCACTTCGTGATGGCATGTTTTTTTATTCTGTACAGATAACTGCACCAATCTTGTGGCTCCATCGTGTGGATTACACACATTATATGGGTAAATGTCTTTTTGTCGCCTGACTGCAATACTATTGTTTGTGCATATTCCGCATTTTTCAGTTTTTGGTACGGCATTGTAACAATAATCAAATCTATTACATGCAGAAATGTAAGACCAAGCGAAAGGTTCTCTCATATTTCATAAAAAATAAAACAAATGTTATAAGAGAACCCTTTTGCGTGGACTTATAATATGGCCGCATATAATAAATGCAATTATGAATGACAATGCCGTGCTGAAAATGGAATAATGAAGAATATGGACATACAATAGTTTTGCATGCAGGCGATGTTTTGGTCCTAGCAAGGGCGTATCCAAGCATAAGCCTTGGGGAGCGGGGGTTCGCAGGGAATGAGGTTTGTAATGTGCTTTCACCATTTTCTGGAATACCTTCGTCGAGGCAGTTGAGGCAACAGAAAGGAATATGTGAATAATCATATAATATCATAATAAAAAAGGAGAATATAAGCAGTATCTGAAACAGTGGAGTCTTTGGCATTTTAGGGAGATGAAAAACATCGATTGATGTAATAATCAATTTTAATTTGATGAACTACAAAATAAATATATAGTACATATTAGCGTAAACATGTTATTCGCACAGCACAAAAAACTAAATAACTATAAACATTAAACAGTCAGGTAGCCTGGGCATTTGGACTTAAATATTAAGAAATAACAATATTTATATATGTGAAACAAAAAATTAACATGAAAAGTTTGATTTCGGACTTCCATTGTCTATAAAATTTTGAGTATCACGACGTTTCGAACTGAACTGAAGACGATTGAAGATAGCACATCAATCGAAACGTCGTGATACTCAAAATTTTATAGACAATGGAAGTCCGAAATCAAACTTTTCATAAATCCACCTTGTCTACAAGTTTCAAACAACAAAAAAAATTATCATACATTTTTTTACCATTCGATCAACATTAACAACAATACGAAGAAAACGAGACCTTTTGACAGCAATCAGGAAGATGCAGACAACCTTGAAAGTGAATTTGCAGAATTAAAAAAAATATTTACTTGTGCAGTGCCAATGCGTTGTCCTTAATATATGAAAGCTTTGGTTTCATTTAATAAATATTGAATTGCAGCCACATTGTTAGTGCCTTGGTCACTTATACTAGCTACTATTTTAAGACCAGTGTCATGAACATTTCTTACCACATCTTTTATCATCCGAACCAAGTCTCCTGTTCAGGTAGAATGCTCACAAAAACAGAAGCAAAGAGACTGTTTCCATTTCCTACAAATGCCTTTCAGGAGAAACACTAGAGCATGATCAGCATAAGTAGACCTTCTTTCACTACCTCCAAAGTCAATAAAACCCTCTAAACAATAACCATCACTATTATATTGAATTCCTGTCTCTAAAGATACTTCATCAAACTTCAAAACATCATATTTGTTCAAGTCATGCATTTTCCTCACTGCTGCTTTCAGTTGTTGGAAAATTTGATCACTGATACCAGACCTAAATGGAATTTTGCCCAGTAACTATTTAATGTCTTCTTGGAAGGAAGATTGAACAGACATGATAAAAATCTGTACCCCTTGCCTGTTTTTTTTAAAAAGGATACTGCTAAAATTTTATCACCTACTGTTGCTTCCTTTTGGTAGCAGTTTTTGGTTACGAACCTGACTCATAAAAAAATTTAATGTGACTGGATTCAGCTCTTTCAAGGACTTCAGCATTCATGGAGTTTTTCCAATCAGCCTTATTATGGTTTTTGTTTTTAATTACCTTCTGTTGGTCCTATATAGGGCCTTCCTCAGAGATTTAATTTGACGATGCAAATTTCTTGCATTATCAGATAAGAACTTGGATCTGATGGCTAAGTTCTTCTTCAGAATACCTTTTGTCTCTGAAAATAGAACATATAGGTAAATAATAATATGAATATGTCATAGTAATATTAATTGATAGACTAATATATTATTATATTCATTAGTTTAATTAGTTTAAGTTAGATAAATATTTTCCTAAAGGTTCAAAAATCAGAATTTATTTGGAACTTTGAGTTCAATTGCTGAAGTTCATCTACTATATATTTGGTCTGTGTGTATTTTTTTAGTGTCATGGATTTATTGAGAGTACTGTTGTTATTAGTTTTTTGCATATATTCTATGTTTTATATGTGAACACGCTTAATTCATACAACTTATTGTAGAAATACATATATTTTTTATAGACACGACAATACCTGAAGATGGTTTAAATCTAAATAAACCGAAACTTCTTAAAACCAGGAAGCAATGTTTTATTTGACCACAAACCAAGAAATCCATACAAATTGTAAATATTTGGTCATTAGAAATAATCACGAGTATGTAGGTAGTTTTTTGCTTTTATCAAAAGTTTTATTTTAGGACATGAGTTTTGTTTTACCATTTACTGATTCAATTATTAAATAATAGGATAAATTAGTTGTGCAAGTTATAGATTGAATCTTGCCTTACATATAATACAGTGGGTAATTTGGAAATATCAGTAAAATACCACCTAATATGTAATGTCATAATTTTTTAACGTTTGGTAGCTTATTCATTACAAGTGATGATTTTTACTATTATTTTACTCGAAGGTAATTTTTCCATTAGTGCAACATTTCAGACATACTATATTATCCTATTCTATATCAGATTTATTTTTAAACTCAAGAATTACATAAGACCAACATATATTTACAATATCTGGTCAGGTCAGCTGTTTTTTGTAATTTTTACAATATCTAATAGTAGTTTTACTTACTTGGCAAATTTATTGTGGGCAGAGAGTATCGCCTCAATCTACCACTCCCTTCAAGGCACATAGGATGGAAATGCTCTTCACATACAAAATAGCTGGCGAATTTGTCAGAAGCAGTTAGCTTAGGATTGTTGATTCTGTGTAACCAAACTGCACTCAAATGGCTGTCTTTGGGTATGCGATGCCTGAAATATACACAACTTTTATGATAACTAAATTGAAAGCTATATATCAAATGCTGGTTTGCAAATTGAATTTGGTATATTTTTAATTTTTACTCAAATTCACATTTTCCACGGTACATAGCAAGCATGCACTTGCTTGGGACCCATCTTCACGAATCACGCGTCTTTCAAATAGTCTTCGCACTCGCACAGGTATACAGAGGTGATAAATAACACAAATCACAGGAATACACACAAGGCAAACAAAGCTTGACAAGTATATTTGCAATTTGCAGAAAACACTCAATTGCACAATAACGGTAGCTACCAAACGCGCTAAAGTTTAAAACACACGGGGAAAACCCAGCGGAAATTCGATATCCGAAATGCGGCGATGCCAAATTTAAGTTTGCAAAAGTGGTTAAATCAACGAACCCAGTACGGGTAGCACAAAAGCCGTAAAAAGGGGATATCCAGTGAAGCAGTGCATTTATCTCTCGCTTTGACGCTTCATGAATCAATTATTATACTATTGAATGCAGGTGATAATTTTGATGTCAGCTTTCTGTCTGCCTTCTTTTGGAACATAAGCAGTATAGTAGATTCTATGCCAAAACGGTTGATGTGGCAATGTGTATTCGCTAGGACCTCTCAATATTTGAAGAAATTATGCTGAGCCATCTTCCGGAGATATCTCTAAGCACTACGAAAATAAAACTCGTAATCTGTAACTTAATCCGTATTACGGTACCGTAGTACCAATAACTTTTTTCAGGTGACGCTCCAAATAGTGCTTCCAACTCATTCGTAAGAGTGACATCCCCCTGCTCGAGTAGCCTGTCTGCAGTCTGCACTAGTGTTGTAAATACTCGGATGATTTTGATACTCGAGTACTTGAATTCGAATTATTTTAATACTCGGATGATTCATTCTTATCAAATGATTCGAATTAATTTGCGGGGCACGCAGCATTAGACTGGCGTTCCGTGAATCTGCTGATCAACTGAGAAGCGGAGAACCATAACAACAACATAACCTCGATTCAAATATTAATTTGTAAAACGGAAATTCGTAGAAATGTGATGTAAAGTAGGTGTTAAACTCAACATTTTAACTGGAATGTTATTGCAATCCACCTACTATAAATGGTTTTTGTTATTACCCACTGTTAATATTAGCCGTCAATCGTCATCCGTCATCGAGAACACATTACGCACGCTGTTAAAACAGAGTATTAATTGGAATTAAAATATTCGAATTCGAATTGTTTTCTTGTTTGCACTACGCGACACCAACGACGATAGAAGTGTCCTATCGTCATCGTCAGTGCACGACACAGTACACACGACAGTACACTCTCTTCTTTGTGCAAATTTAATTCGAATGCGAGTATCTTGATACTCGGATTCAACCGAGGATTTTAATACTCGGATTCACCGAGCATTTTAATTCGAATTCTTACAACACTAGTCTGCACTTGGTTCGTTCGAGTCTCTTGACGTGAGCGGACGTCTTTGTGCGATTTCAGATAAGTGTGGGGTGAGTTTACTAACCTTCCTCTCTTCGTTAATTCCTTTCTATATCTATTGAAGTTTTAATAACCTTATTGAAATTAAAAAAAAACTAGCAATAACAATTTGATTTAGTTGAAATCTTTATCTATTATTGGACATAAGTGACCTCCTGAAATAAGGCGCAAACCCGATGGAAGTTGACGAGAGGGGGGTGGAAACCCCCCTCAGTCAGAGAGATATATCTAGGATAATATTAGGAAAGAAACGATAAAAAAAACATATCTATACAGAGACCATGATATCGGACCGTACGTGGTTATGTTGGAATCCACAGAAAAAACTGGGGATCATATAGGTCAACACAATCACATAGTGATTGTAAAAGACATATATGACCTGAATTTAAAGGATATTAAAAAAGTATCTATCAAGGGAAAAAACAAACTTGCAACGGAATTTTTGGACCGCAGGGCAGCCAATGATTTTGTTAATAATAGCAAATTAATACAAAAAGGATATAATATATACATCCCCTATAACTATGTTACATGCAAAGGGATAATTAGAGCAGTGAACATCTCAATATCTGAGGAACAGCTATTAAAGGATTTACAATCTAATTATGAAATATTGGAAATTAAACGCTTGAATCGTAAAATTATTAAAGAACATAAAGAAATTGAATATTCACCTACCGGGACAATACTGATAACATTCGCAGGGACTGTCCTCCCTAAGGATGTTAAATTGTATTATTTGTCTTTTCCTATTATACCATATATACCACCAGTGACTCAATGTTTTAATTCTTTACTGTATGGACATACCAAAACTCAATGCCGAGGCAAACATAGATGTTTTAACTGTGGGTCCACAGATCATAGTGTAACGGTAGGGCAAAAAGATATTGATTGTCAGATGTCATGTTATCATTATAATAGTACAGAGCATCATTCTAGCTCAAAGAAATGTCCAGAATTCAGCCGCCAAAAACAAATTAAAGAACTAATGGCATTTGAGAATCTGTCATATTTTGATGCTGATAAATCATTTCCAAAATCTTATAAATCCAATTCGGTATCTTCAGAGAATCAAAATTATAACTATATTCGAAGCGATTTTCCCCCACTGAAAAAAGATAATATAACATCTAAGAATTCAACTCCAATTAATCAACGCCGTCTAGTCTCGCATGAAAATTCTGTTAAAACTAAACGTACATATGGACAACCGGTTTATTCGCAACCAAAAAAAAGAATAATACTACAAGACAACAAATCATACGATAGAGCAGCCCATAGTGAGGCACTATTTTTTCCTAATTCAAGACCCTTGCTGACATCTAAAAATAAAACAATCATGCCTTCTAGTGCAAATCTTCGATCTTTAAGTCAACCTTCTGCGTCAACATCACATAACTCAACTAAACCACATACCTAGCGAAACCACTCAACAATTCTCTAAAGAATTTATCAATTTACCTAATGAACAAAAGAAACAACTGTATGACATAATAACCTACCACCTTAACCAAAATTCTCCTTCACAAACAGTATTAAATAACACAACAGATTCTAATAATGACCTCTTCTGATCTCCACACCAAATTAACATCTATGGAACATCTTAATATTATTCAGTGGAATATTAGAAGTTTCAATAGCAACAGGAATAATCTTATTCAATTTATTAGAAAATTTAACCCTGATATTATTCTCTTAAATGAAACTTGGCTTAAAATAAACCAATCAGCCCACATTCAGTACTATGATTCGGTAAGATGTGATAGGGATGATGGGAGGGGTGGTGTGGCCACCCTTATAAAAAACAATGTTAAATATGAAATTATAAAGGTTTCCCCAAATATAATTACTGAATTTTTACAATGTGTGATTGTCAGAGTGGGAGATGTCTACATTATTAATATTTACCCCGCTCCTCAAAATAGGATACCTTTTGGATCAATATGCCATTTATTGCTTTCACTTAATGGACAAATAATAATGGGGGATTTAAATGCTCATCAAACTGAATGGGGTAGTGCACGGATTAACCTGAATGGAAGAACTATCATGGATTTAATACTCATTAATAACTTAGTTGTACTAAACGACGGATCATCCACCAGAATCGTAAATCCACAAGATCAACCCAGTCCTTTGGACATTACTTTGGTTTTATCTGGGCTTGCTTCTTCTTGGTGTTGGTCAGTTACAGATGATTGTGGTAACAGTGACCATTTTCCCACTATTTGCCGTATCAAACATTCAACTTTTAGGTCAGTAGGAAGTAACAATTCTAGGAACTTTAAAAAAGCGGATTGGCAACTATATTCAGACAAATTACAATCACATACCAACTCTTTGAATGATTGTGATTATGATAAGTTTATTTCCATGGTGAATCTGGCTGCAGAGACTGCTATTCCCATAAAACGACATTTTACAGACAATTGTCGACCCAGAAGCCCATGGTGGGATGAAGAATGCTCAGAGAAAATTCGAAATAGAAAGGTAGCGCTAAATGCATTCAAAAATAACCCTACTCTGGACAATTACATTAATGCCAAAAGGATCCGGGCTGCAACCAATAGATTTCTGAAAAATAAAAAAAAACAGAAATTTAAAGTTTTTTGCAATAGTCTCAATAGAACAACTGATTCCACACACATCTGGAAAACAATCAAAAAAATTTCTGATAAACACATATTTATCAGCAAAAACCTACCCAATCCTCAAATAGCAAATCTACTACTACATAATTTATCAATATGCAATATGGAACCTGAATTCATACTACGGCCTATACAAGGAAATGTACAGCTATTCCATATGATAGAACTTGACAACTGTCTAAAATCTCGCAAAGATTCGGCAGTTGGCAGAGATCAGATTTCTTATTCCATGATCTTGAATCTACCTAATACATTCAAACAAACACTTCTAGATATTTTTAATTTATGTTTGTTAGGACATCCACTTCCAACGTCATGGAAAGAATATGTGACGCTGCCAATATTAAAAATGAATAGGAACCCAAATAATCCTGATAATTACAGACCGCTGATGTTGAGTTCTTGTGTTCTAAAGATCTTAGAATTCTTAATTAAAACCAGATTGGACTGGATGATGGAACACACTCATACATTTAACACCCATATAACAGGTTTTAGACAGGCGCATTCTACCTATGACAACCTAGCTTTTCTGGTATCACATATACAATTAGCCTTTTCTGAGGGAGAGTATGTGATGGCATATTTTATAGACATTAAGTCAGCATATGACAATATTAATGTCTATAAACTGTATAACTATTTAAATGAATCGAATATCCCCATAGGATTTTGTAACCTTATTCTCAACATTTTGACATATAGGAAAATTTTCATTCTCAACAATGAACATGGAACTCAGGGTCCAATAATAGCTTCCAATGGATTACCTCAAGGTTCTCCTCTAAGTCCTCTCCTATTTAATTTCTATTTAGTACCATTATTTAATATCATTCCACCAGATATGTTCCTTCTTAGTTATGCAGATGATTTGGTGCTGTTTAAGAGAGGCAGACACATACCTAACATAGTGGAGGATTTGAATGCTACAGCTAGTAGGATAGATACATGGCTACAAGAAAATAACTTAAACATATCCATAGAAAAATGCTCAGGAATTCTGTTTTCTAAGGGACGATATACACTTAATATTCCCCCCCTTGCAATAAACTCCCAGACAATACAATTAGTTGACCATTGTAAATATTTAGGTATTACCCTGCAAAAAAATCTTAAATGGGACATACAAATTAGCCAAATGACTACAAAAGCATGAACAGGAATCCGCCTTCTTAAAATATTCAACAGAGTTAAGTAGGGTATGGATCCAGTTACATCGCAGATGCATTTTGATGCACTTGTTAGATCACATTTGGATTATGGTAGCTTTCTCTTACAACCGGCATCTAAAAGAGCATTGAATAAACTAGAGACTACCTTTTATAAGGGTTTGAGGATAGTTATAGGATGTATGAAATCTACTCCTAAGAATTGTATACTGGCGGAAACTGGTCAAATGGACTTATTCCACCGTAGATTATGGCTGAGCAGCAAATTTTTAATTAAAAAAAGTCGCTTCCAGAATCATCCTCTACTACAGGTAATAGAGAAGCTCAAGCAATACTCTGACAATCACACCGGTTATTGGCGGAATAAAAAGGCTCCTCTCTTAGTTATGGCTTTTTCATTGATACAACCCCAGATCAGATCCATGTACTCAAGCGAACAACTAGCAATTTATTTATTTGAGTACAATACTCATTTCATCAAAATTCCTGTTATCAATTTTCCCATAGAAAAGCAGGATACCAATATACCACAGAAATTTTTGAGATACACCTCTCGATTAAAACAAACTAACACATTTATCTTCACGGACGCATCTAAAAAAGGAGAGAAATGTGGTAGTGGGGTATATATCCCTGATCTAAAAATCAACTATGCTGAAAGATTACCTAATAATCTTAGTATCTGTTCCTCAGAGATTGCAGCGATTAAAAAAGCCTTAGAATTGATTGCAATTAATAACATTCAAAATGCTATTATTTTCACGGATAGCCAAAGTGCCCTGGCCAAAGTAACCAAGATAGGCATATATAATGACACAGATAATGAATGTCTTGAAATCAAACTACGAATTCTTGAAGCACAAAATGAATCTATATCTATCAAGATGGCATGGATCCCAGGACACTCGAATATCCCGGGCAATGAACATGTAGACAAATTATCGAAAATAGGCACAGAACTCAATTCCCCTATGAAAATTCACACGCCAGCTGGAGACATATTAAACTCTGTGAAAGCGATAATTAAAAATGATTTCATAAGAAAATGGAAAGACAGTTTTAATACTAAAGGGAAATGGTATCAAGGCATACAGCCATCCTTTGTTAGCAGAACATGGTTTTCGGAAATTCCGCATATGGACAGACGTCACATCACCAACATCATTCGTTTAAGGACTGGACACTGCTAACATAAACAACATTTACACAAAATTGGAATAAAAGCTGACCCCTTCTGTGAATGTGGACAGGTGGAAAACCTTGACCATATATTTTTTGAATGTCCAATATACACAATTCATAACTTTGACTTATACAAGGAACTTCTAAGAACAGGGCTAACTGGCCCATTCAACCTTCAAATTACCCTTGCGCATCTGAATCATATACGCATTCAATTAATAACAAAATATATTAACCATAATAAGCTAATTTTATAATCCTTACAGATCCCACTCTTTTATATCCTGGGTGCTATAACCTTACCGAGGCAACATTTTCGGGTTTTGTGAGCAGCACCTCTGTTGCCCGGGTGCGAGATGAGTCTTTACCTGTGTTGTAATCTATTGTCTAACTAACACCTGTCACCCCACACAAGCAGTTAGGTAATGTAAGCTCGCACAGAAAAAGTATTCCTGTTCGATTCGATAGAAGAAGAAGAAGAAGAGCAGTCTGCACTTTTTGTGCTGCACTTATCAGTTATAACTGTTTTGCGCCCTTCGAGATATTGAGATTGCCTTTTTTTTGTTGACTTTGTTCAGTTTGTTGTATCCGTTTTTTGTTATTCCACTGAATTTAAAGTTTTCTACTGATTTACTTGTGGATTTACAAGATGCGTTATTCTTCAGCACAGTACTAAAACTACATACATGGTAGTGCATGGTACCATTAGTACCTCTCATATAAAGTGCGTATGATAACCAGAGCCCTGAGCAATGTCATCAATCTGGAAATATTTCACCAAAAACGAGAACCAGGAGGCAACAATGGCGACATGCAATTTATGCCTCAAGCATATCAAAACTGGTGGTGGAACTACAAATATACGCCAACATCTAAATCGAAAGCATCCGAATGCAGAAAAGGATAAAAAGGTAAATCACACACTTTATTAAAATATGGTAATGTAACGAAATGTAAATTGTATCCTGTAATTCTCTATTCAGATTGCATAATTGTAAAAAAAGTTTTGATTTCAATACAAAATACTGCTATTTCTGGAAACAAGTATTTGATAATTGTATCAACTAAAACTTTATTTTTTCTACATTTCAATAACATAATGTTTTTATGCACAGGGTGGAGCAGGAAAAAGGGGCTTGAGTGAGAGTCAAGATAATTCTGATCATCCTTTGCCCACATCTTCAAATTTGTCCTCCTTGTCACCAGATGCTGAAGCTTCACAGCAATCTAGATCACCGACATCACAACCTCCTTCACTCCACTTCCTCATTTCTCCAAAAACAGAGACAAATGACACTTTTTGGATCCATAGAGAGGACATCTAGATATGAGAGTGAGTAGTATTATTAGTAGTACAAGTACATTCAGAATGATTTATCTCCACTGTTGACTCTTCAGTTGCATTAATAAATATCTAAATGAGGACCAAAATATGCATGTGTGGTAGTTCATGCTTGTCATATTGCTAATATTAATGGTTTCTACATTTATCAGTTTTGAAAAACTCATAAAAAACTTACATAATGGTTCAAAACAGTTTAAAAGCAATGCCAAAGCAATCAAAAATATCATGTGAGCTAATTACTGTTTATCATTCCATAATACAACCAGTGATTCAAAAATATATAGTTTAGCATTTTTTTAATCTATAAAGATGTACATTTCTGTGGCAGGAGGTGGAAGAAGATTTATATAATTTGTAAAGATAATGGCTCTCCATTCGTTAGTAGAAAAGGATGGTTTTGTTCATTTCACAAGAATAGCTGCTCCTATATACAAGTTACCAGCAAGAAATACTGTTGTCAAATTAAAGTGAATTTTATATTTTTCAGGTAACACAAATGGTATCAGCTCCATGCAGTGCCATTACCAATAGTGTGAAAAATAAACTGACAGATATTCCACATATTTCGCTAACTTCAGATATCTGTACTGTAGTTAACACCAGTTGGAGTTTTTCAGTGGTTACAGCAAATTTCATTTGTACGAATTGTACCTACCCTTATTGTCTAATTGAAGCATTATTTTTATACAACTTTGCAGGTCCTGAAACTATCGTGCCTGAAACAATAGTGCTTGGTGTTAGAAGACCAATGGAGTCACATACAGCAGACTACATTAGTGCAGAGATTGAAGGTCTTCTTGATTCATTTAATATTCCAAAATCAAAAATTGTTACTGTTTGCACTGATGGAGGTGCAAATATGATTGCAGCTATCAGAATGTTATTAGGGGAGGGGAGAAATGTAAATTGTTTAGCTCACATCTTGAATTTGATAATAAATGATGGGCTGGAGGATGTGGGAAATCCTGGTTTAAAACAACTCATTGGGGAAGTTAAACAAATTGTAACATTTGCAAGACACAGTAATTTGTTTATGGATAACCTTAGATTGGAAGAAAAAAAAGGTCTTTCTGAAGGAAATGTCCTTGTACAGTCGGTTCGAACAAGATGGAACAGCACCTACAATATGTTGCTCAGATTTCTAGAGCTGTCTCCATAGATTGCTCATGTATTAGCCAATCCTCACCTAAAAAAAGCTGCCTGTATGCTGTCTAGCTCAGAAATTGAAATTTTGGGTGAATTAATTAATATATTAAAATCATTCAAGGAGGCGACTTCTGAAATTTCAGGAAGTGAATATTTAACTGGTAGTTTAACCATACTATTACTGAGTATTATTGAAGAAGCCCTGAATAAGATCAGTCCAAATAATGAAATACCAAAACTTTTGAAAAAAAAACTAAGTGAAAGTTTGTCCACAAGAATCAAACCATTACTAACCAATCCTCTTCTTTGTCATGCAATACTGTCAGACCCAAGATTCTAAAAGCTTTATATGTCGCCAGTCTTCGCAAATAAGTAAAGAAGTAAAAAATTGCCTGAAAGACTTAAGCAAAATTTCACCACCTTTACTTACAGTGACAGTTCGAATCTAAGCTTTCGTTGGTCAGTGCATGATAGCAAATTTGCCAGTACTTCCCAAATTTTTGAACCTGGTAGTGCAGAGAGTTCCTTCCCCAGCAAACTTAAATTATTTTTGCAGCATCCAGTTTTGCTCCGGGAAGCTAACCCAATGGAGTACTGGGGTCAGAGCAAGCAATGTATGCCTGCATTAGCTTTTGTTGCCTCAAAATATTTAACAGTCATGGGTAGTTCCGTGGCGTCAGAGAGGTTGGTTTCAACACTAAATGCTGTGGTGTCAGATGAAAGAAGTCGATTGACAGATGATCATGTAACAGAGAGGGTATTTATAACCAGTTAATAAAAATTATGGGGTAGAATAAAACATTTTTAAAGCTTTTTCTAGATATTAATTATAATTTCACTTTTTTATATGTACATTCTACAGATAGACATGTGTATAATAAAAAATTCAGCTTCTGTATTTTATTTTGTTGCTCTGTATGAACATGTTCGTCAATTGATATAAATACATGTAGAGTCCCTAACTCACTACAAGGATATTTCATCCTGACTGACAGAAAATTTCGTAAACTGATTAACGTATAAAATTTTATACAAAGCTACATTTCTTTAAATTAAATGTTGCAGAAAATCTGGGAGGTCATCAAGAGACAAAATTAGACATGTTTGACGATGCGTTTTTTCATTAAAAATTAACCTAAGTTTTATAAATTAATCAGTACATAATCATCTGTCAGTCAGTATGAAATATTCTTGTATGGGGTCCCATAAACATTGCAACAAACTTCTGCAGATTAAACGATTAAAGTATGTTAACATGACAAAAAGTATATATTAAGCATACTCTTAGCAATGTGCCGTTCCTATGAATTTTGAATTTATTTCACCATTATTGATAGTGTTCAGATTGCAAATGACATTTGTCATAAAAATGTGTCGCAAAAATTCGCCAATAGCCGATAACCGTTTTTTTTTTGGTAAAACTGGACGGTTAAAACCGGGAATTATTCCATTCGGAGTGATTTACGAAAAGCTTTTTAATCACAGAAGCAATCCACAAACCTAGTCAGATAAAAATAAGAAATCCGATATAGTTTGAATTGTTTTGAAATATTAAAAAATATCTTTACTAACATTAATGCCATCAGATAATATTCTGCTATCAAAAAGGTTGCTTGAATTAAATTGTTATTTCAACACTCCAGCATGACATTAGAGACACTGTGCGGAATAAAAAGGATTCAATATAGCAATATTTCTGTAGACCACAACCAACAAGTAGTTTTGTGGGACTATAAAAATAACGCTAGTATGGTTTTTGCGATACTGCTAACACTTTACAAAAATGTATAAATGTAACTGTGGTGATATATAAATGTAAACAATAAACTTAGTCTCGAACTTTAGCATGACAGGCTAACCATTTTTAAATGTATGTAACAAACCAGCAGTGTTGCCACGAAGGGCAACATTTGTTTATTTATAAGGATATTACTCAAAGAATATTAGTATTTAGTGTCAAGGTCGGGAATAGGATTTGATCATTTGCTTGATAGTTGTTGAGCATAATGTTGAATTGATCGAAATTATGGTACAATTATTGATTATGGTACGTTTTATAAATGATAAAATTTAAGGTAAAAATTATGGTACAATTCCATAATTATGGTACGTCTGGCATTACTGGTATAGTCTGTGGCTCTGTCATATCATATGTCATATTGTGGAAAGCCGCAAGCGCATTAGAAGCAAGAACCGAGCAGTTTTGTGTCTTGTATAGAGATGCGATTATGTATAAAATATAGATTTTTGCATCGATATCGCATTAGCTATGTTTCATTACATGGACATAGTTTTTAACATCGATGGTACTTTTGCGATGTTTTTATACATTGGTATCACAAAAACATCGCAATCAAGTCAACGATATATCAAAAAATATCGCAATGGAAACATAGTAAATGGATAATATGATTAGATTATCCAAATTGGATAATTGTTGATTGTGAATATTCAGCAGTTAACTACTTAAACATATACATTGTGCATTTTAAAATAAAGAATTTTAGAACTATTAGAACATTTAATGAAATATAGCGTAATCCATTCAAAATAGTTGATTTGACCTTGCAAAATGGCCTTATAGGTTGACGCTATATTCACCATATAATGTTATTAGGATATAAATCAAGCTTTGTGACGTATTTTATATCTGTTGGTCTTTTTAATAGAATTTTAAAAAGATTTAACATACTGAGAAACATCAAATCTTCTATAATTTTAAAGATTTACAAAATTTACATATCATGAATAGAAATTATTCATTCAAGTGGATCAACAACTCCAAAATCCTATCAAAAACTTCATATAACTGATATCACTGCACGTGAAATACATAGTTAACCTACTTGACGTTTTTCTTAAGTAGCTGAATAGTACTTGATTATGTATATTTATTATCTCCATTCAACTAAAAGAAGCAAATAAATATGTGGTATAGGGTGCAGACCTGTTTTGTATACTTATAGGAAATAATTGTTCCCATGACTAATAATAACATGTAAAATAATTTTTAATCTGAGCACAAAAAACCAACACCAACAAATATTGAGTAGCGTAATAAGATACCCTCAATTACTTCATAATCATAATATTCCAGGATTCAAACCTCAGAACTATTATTTATTAGTGAGGCGTCACCAAACGAATGAATGAATAAACAGATTCGTGAAACAATTTATGTAATATTGTGGTGAAGCCTCATGCTAGGAAGCTAGATGCCGCGGTTATTTCTTGACTATTAGATGGCGACTCGATACATAATATTCTGTAATCTCACATACACGTACATAGAACCCATTGTTCATTTGTCTGAAGTAATAATAATGATCATTTGAAAAATAGATAAAATGAATATATGCATTATTTTAGCTCCTTGAAACAAAAATAGAATTTAAATTCCGTTAAATTAACTTCGTCGGTGTATAAAAACATCGCAAAAGCAATATCGATGCAAAAAAAATCGATGTTTAATAATTTACTATTTTAAGATGAGCATCTCTATTCTATTCCATACCCTCTGGCTTTTATGAGTTAGTTGTCGGTAGAATAGAATCGGCTATCCATAATTAGGATAACAGAAAGTGCAACAAGTATTATTTACTTCTGTGCCGTCGCCGTTGTGGTCGCCTTGACTTATTAGGGTAGGGAATCCAAACCACGTGATCCACTGATCCAATCAGAGTCAGGCTATGGTCTGTGGATCCAGTATGGCGGGATGACGGCTGTGAGCAGGCATACGTGACAGCCTGACAGCGCCGTAAGAATATCATTTATGGTATAATTTCTAGCAAGTTTTCTTTGCGTTTTTCTGTTTTTTTGTGTTTTCCAGACTATTATCGTATTCTGTGTGAAATGGAGAGTGAATATCTAAAGAGCTTATTGGCTGAACACCCAGATGTTGGTGCAAGGTATGCTAAAAAGGTGAAAACTTGTTTTGTTTACATATGTTCTATTGTTCATTCTTTGCAGATACCAGTATAAGATACGGTTGATCAGTGGCTTAGATCCCTTTACTCTGAAATATGAAGATCTGAATCAAATAGCAGAAAGCTTTCCTCCAGTATCGAACATGGATATTGTTAGCTACCTAGTGCTCAGTGCTCACTCACAGCTTTCACACTAAAGAGCAAATGAAAGCTTTCAAGAGCCGGCAAGCCTATAAGTACCTTGAAAGTGGTCTTGTTAGGTATTTGGGGTGTCAAGTTGTACGTGATTTTTTCGTGATAGTTGGAAAGGTAAGATTTTTCTCAATATTAAAATTGAACAACTGATAAATACTGACTTTTGTAGGTGAAGCATTCTTTGAAGGCCTCTCTGCAGCTATTGAATGTTTGGTGTATAGCTGAGCAAAGTAGAGCCATCTGTACTGCTCACATGCTCACATGTATGGCAAGCAATAGTGAAGTTTGCAGCCATGTTGGTGCAGTACTGTTTGCAGTTGAGTATATGAACATAAAAAAGAGCCGATTTCTTGTACGGATCAATTTTGCTTTGTGGTGTGTCTGAATTAATGATACTATCAAATAATATTGAGTGGTGTATAAACAAAGAAAAAATTAATATGATAGAAGAGGGGACTAGGAAACAATCAGAAAATCCAGATAGGTAGAATAACTGCATCTAATTTAAAATTAACATGTATGACAAATAAATCAAAGCCTTCATTATCTTTGATAAAATCTATCTGTTACCCAACTAAAATTTCATTTAATACCAAAGCAATATTATGGAGCATATCTCATGAAAGTACTGCTGTAGAAGTGTATGAAAGCTATATGAAAAGTGAAGGTCACCAGTGATTTCATGTGAATGAGGTGGGCCTTGTGGTAAGCAGTAAGTGGCCACAATTAGCTGCAACTCCTGACAACTTAGTTTTTGTGAGTGTTGTTTAGGTGGGTGCTTGGAAGTAAAATGCCCTTATGTATTATTTGCCAATAATGTACAAAATATTGAAACATATTGCAGAATGAAAAGTTCATGCTTAATTAAAAGTGTAAATGAATATTTATTGAATAAAAAACATAGATATTACAATCAAGTACAAGCTCAAATATTTTGTACAGAGCTATTGTACTGTGATTTTGTTATTTGGGGTCCTAATGTATTTTTTAAACAAAGAATATTTCCAGACCATGAATTTTGGAATCAAGAAAGACCACTCGCCCTCAGCTTCCATGCCAAAGTAATAATGCCTGGAATTTTTCACATCTAAGATAAGGTGGAGACATTGTTTTCCATGCTGCAATGGTGGTGATGATGGAAGCCCAATGATAAGATGTGGGTCGGATGAGTGTGAGAAGCAGTGGTTTCATTTTGAATGTGTTCAACTACTTGAAACAACAAATTGTGCATGGTATTGTGTAGCATGTGGAAGTTGAGACATTTATTATCAAAAAATACTGACAATATCAGTTCACCATTAAATGTAAAATATCTGTGGCTCTGATCTCAATATTTATTAGCTTTCAATCAAAAGAATATCCTCGAGTTATGTACATAAATTAACCTCTGGACCAGAATATTTTAGAGATGGATTAAGTTTCAATCAATCATGAAATTATAAGAAATGGCTAGTATGAATACCACAGCACTTAACTTCTCTTTTTGAATGTGGTTACTCATGTAATTGAGTTCATTTTTGCAATTCTATTAATGGTTTTAACATTTATAATATCTACTCAACAGCATTAACTGATTTGATGTTTCATACTGTCATTTAATGTACATTCCTTATGATGGTAATTGTACTGTTTTTAAATAAAGTTATTATTAAATATTAAAAACTAATTGAGAACTTAACAAAAATCGCCTGACTAAATAGCTTATTTTGTCTATCTCTTTATGGTTCCTGTGGCATTACCATCATTAAGTTTTTGTGTAATAATGATTATTAGTATACAGTGGAAAATAATAACCATATGTTTTAATGACAGATTTATTTCAAATGACAAAAAATAACAAAAACCCTAACTGAAATAATGGTTCTTTGTACATTATGCATAAACAAGGTATTGTAAAGTAGTAGTTATATATCCACTATAATTTATGTGAATACATTTTTTTAAATATAATACTTAGATTTATACATAATTATGTATACACTTTTTGTACATATACTGAGTGAGTGCAGTTAAAGGTAACAATGATTTTAATTGAATTTAGTGGGAGATTATTAGTCAATCCATCTACCAGCATTTTTTAAATAAGGAATATAAAACTTCCCAAATTTGCTTCTTTTATAAATTTTTTGATCAAAAATACATTTCTGTGAAATACTGTTCTGCTCATAAACTGAATAGAATACATTTTTTATTACTAATAATTTTTAAAAACACCATGCCCTTTAATCAGTCACCTTATTATATATATATATATATATATATATATATATATATATTTACAATAAACACTTATTGTTATATAAAAAATTGAATAATATGATTAAAACTGGATAATCAATAAGTACAGCTTTATTGCCAATCTTGAAGGCTTTCAACAACAACAAATGTTTTAATGATAATCTTTTAATTGAAAAAGTATAAAATATATTGAGATTTACTTGAAAGAAAATGTCAAAATGGTGCTAGCAAATCCCAATATTTTATTATTATATATGGATTAAAAGAGTAGGGGGCTTTTCTATAAAAATTTCAAAACAATCTATTATGACTGTTGTTTTGTCATGAAATACCTCTTTAAAACAGGTTGGTATATTCATTTGCGCACCTGAACGACTTGGCCATACTATATATGACTTCATTCGCTTATACAAAACATGGATAATATTTATAAAATATGTAGATGCTGTAGTGGCAGAAATTATGAAATGGTATGCTCAGTCCTTGCAGTGCAAGTCTAATCTTAATTTGATAAGTGTTAATAATGACTGATTAAACTTGCTCAAAACAGTTGTACTTCCACAAGTTCAAAAATTACCAATTCAATAATCTTGTATTCAAAACCTGTATAATATTCCCATTTTGTACAGTTTTCACAATCTTCCAACAGTCCAAACAGTGAATTCTCAATCTATCTCTCAAGCTCAGCTATGGTTTTGGCAGCAAAACTCAGCTGGGAAAATTTCAAGCACAGCTCTTCTATCCTCAAGTCAGTCTGTGTTGAAACACCTGTTTCTGGCTCAGTACTCATTGCACTACTACTTATCACATCCTCTTCATCACTCTACAATAGAAAAACATATGTAAGAAACATATATATGTAATACAGGACTGATTATTCATTACAATGAAATATTCATTTGACATCAAAAATATCTTTTAAATCCCAAAGCTAAACACTAAACGAACTTAAGGTTTCTATAGAACATGTCTAATATAAAGCAGAACTTAATTGTCCTGTATTGAAAGATTTCTAATCCTTCCGAAACTCAAAAATAACCAAGTACTACCTAGTATATTTATTGATTTTCTATTATGTATATTGGCTTCTAAAATACTTTTATTCATAATTTATATGATCTAAAAGCAAGCAGCGGGCGGGCGAGTTTTTCATACATTTAATCGAAGGACATAAAATAAATTAACAGACTTGACTTCATCATTCATATTTATTTATTTATTTGGAAACATACACTGCTCGAACGGATTACCCCATTAAACGAGCAGGAAAAATCAGATACAATTAAGAAAAGTAGAGATATAAGAATAAATGATGATGAAAAATGGCGTCGGAATGTGAAACGGGTACTCTGCTAAGTGAGCTATCAAAACTGAAAAAAAACGAAATAATAGACATTATTTTAACTCTAAAGTTAAAGTTAGTTAAAAATTCATGGAAGGTTCCATAGTGCCAGTGAAAAGGATGTTTTCCATGATACGTTCGAGACGACAAACAATATGGTGGTGGAACAAGAAATCTCCCGTCTTCAAAATTCAAACGAGCAGTTGAAAAATCAAGTGGAAACAGTGAGTAAACTAACTTTTCACCTTGAGAAAAGAGCTCAAGAACAAGAAGAGGTTATAATTTTCTTGAAAAAAAATACAAAATATTACGGAGCAATATGTCCAACTTGGAGATACATCCAAAAACTAAATTCCGACGACATCTAGTGGCAACAAGCACAACATCAAAACAGATAAACTGAAATATACACCTGAAAACCGACCAACTACTAGTACTTCGACATCCATGAGTAAAAACAAGAACCCAGAAAAACCGCTAGATATACACAAACACGGAATCCCCAATCATACAAAAACTGACCTAGTTACAAAAAAGGCAAACAGTCAGCTGGTGTATGAGCAGAAGATGCAAAATAAACAAATTGTCATGGGTACATCTAGCGAGGTCGCACCTGATGAACATTCTACTGGTAGCACCCATAAAGTAAGCAATGGAAGAGTTGTAGCGGTTTCGACTGGCGACCACAAAAATGACGCAGGTCTTCACGATCCGAGTCATCAGGGAGAGTGGATCAACGTTACCCGAAAGAAGAATCGTAACAGTCAAAATACAATTATTGGAAGTGCAAAAAATATGTGTAGTGTTAAAACCACCCCTAAGAAGGTTTCGTTGTTTGTATCACGCTTGCAACCGGGAACAAAATCCGAAGATTTAGTGGCAGTTCTGAGAAATACGTTTCTCGAAGTAATATGTGAGGAGATAGCTCCAAAGTATCCTGAGGCATATGCCTCATTTAAGGTGTTAATAAATTCTGAAAACTTAGACATAGCCCTAGAACCCTCAAATTGGCCTGAAGGAACGTATGTCACTAGGTTTTTTTGGAGACGGTCCCGGGTGCCAACGAGTACATAGATAAAAAAGAAGGATCATGTCCTAATAACAATGAGTTTCAACTACTCTCTCTAAATTTTCAGTGTTTAACGGACGAAAAAGTTGATTTTTCAATATCAGATGTTCTGAGCGTGCAGCACAATATAAATATTTTAAGTTTGTGTGAAACGTGGCGTAATAGTGACAGTGTAAATTATGTTCATATACCTGGCTTCAAAAAAGTTGCTAGTTTTTGCAGGAAAAATTGCAAGGGGGGTGGAGTTGGTATATGGTGTAAAGATACACTGGATGTGAAATACATTGATCTAGGAAAATTTTGAGATGAAATGAAAAATCTATAGAAATATGTGGAATCGGTTTTGAGAGTGGTGTGAATGGTGAAAATGAAACAATAGCCCTCAGTTGTTATAGATCACCTATAAACTCAAACTTCCAGATTTTTTGTGAAACCTTGGATATGATTTTTGAGCAGATCTTGGATCCATCAACAAATTTCGTATTATGTGGAGATTTTAATGTATATCCAATTAGAGACGAAAATAATTATAGAGCACTCATAAACATTCTCGAGAGTTACGGCATGAAAAATACTGTTCATGACAAAACACGTAACTGTTATACTTTAGATCATATTTTCTCCAAAATTGAATATAAATCAAATGTGATAGACAATAATTTTTCCGATCATAAAGGTCTGTTATTTAGCTTTCCATATGTAGGGAAAACATGTGTCACTTACTCATATAAACGTAGTTTCTGTGACGAAAACGTAAAAAAATTCATTGACGATATATCTAGGGAGACCTGGGAGAATGTCTATAAGTGCAGCCACTTGAATGATAGCTTTAATGCCTTTTATGGTGTTTTATGTCATTACTTCGATTTGCATTTCCCTTTAAAGAAATTTTACTATAGGCAGAATAAGTCATGGGTAGACGATAATATAAAATCTTCAAGTCAGAACCTAAAAGATTTACATAATTTAACAAAATCCTTCCCAGAGCTAAAACCATTGTATCGAGAGAGCAAAGTGAAACATATTCAACTAATTGAACACACTAAAAGGTGTTACTACGATAATAAAATAAATAACTCAAAAAATATTACCAAAAGTGCATGAAATGTTGTGAGGATGTTGAGTAATAAAGAGTCTAAGAAAACAACTCATTTTAGAATAAGACAATGATATACTGGTCAAGGACACGGATTTAATAGCTAACAAGTTTAATCAGCATTTTGTCGATTTACGAAAAAACATTGTACATAAGATCCCACACATGAAATATTATGACAAAATTGAAAGAAATGCCAGTTCAATGTCTTTATTCCCTTTCGAAGAAAAAGAATTTCTTTCATTGATGGCAAGGAAACTGAAACCTAAAAACTCATGCGGATTTGACGATATGCCGGGTTTTCTTATAAAGAGGTGTATAAATGAAATAGCTGCTCCCCTCGTGTACCTAGTCAACCTGTCTTTTTGTGACAGTATTATTCCGGAGCAATTAAAGATAAACAAAATCATTCCTATTTTTAAAAAAGGTTATGAGGAGATTATGTGTAATTGTCGGCCTATAGCGTTATCTCCAATCATATCAAAGATATTTGAATATTGTTATGTTGAGAGGCTAATGCATTTTTTAGATACTCACGATTTACTAACAGAAAATCAATTTGGATTTCGGCCGAAACACAATACAAAAACGCTATTTATGCGTTCATAGAGAAGGTCGTGAACCACATAGAGTTAGGAGAATGCCCAGCTGGTCTTTTTTGTGACTTAACTAGTGCATTTGACTGTGT
This sequence comes from Bruchidius siliquastri, assembly GCA_949316355.1. Taxonomy (NCBI): domain Eukaryota; kingdom Metazoa; phylum Arthropoda; class Insecta; order Coleoptera; family Chrysomelidae; genus Bruchidius; species Bruchidius siliquastri. Next base: position 25,805,226 of record OX438529.1, read on the forward strand.
GGCTCACGACATTCTCAAAGTAAAAGCGAAAAAATACGGCCTAAGAGGAAAAGCGCTTAACTAGCTTGACTCTTACTTGACTAACAGGAAGCAATATGTATCACTGAAATGTACGTTGAAAAATGGTTGTAATAACAATTTTAATTCGCAGGTTTTGGCTAATAATATTGGGGTGCCTCAGGGCCTATTGTAGGACCTATATTATTTTTAATTTATATCAATGATATAAGCAATGATCTGGATTGTGACCTTTGGCTAAACGCCGATGACACAACTACTACAACATCAGGAAGGGATAAAGAAGTTGTGCAGACAAGGCTTCATGAAGATTTAAACAAACTACATGAATGGTTTAGCCGAAATTCATTGTACATGAACACAGTAAAAACAAACTATTTAGTTTTCCATAATTATAATAACAGCAATTCTGATATTAATCTCACTGTTAATGGGGAGCAGCTCGAGAGAGCCACTCATGTAAATTTTTTAGGATTATGTATTGATGAACACCTGAACTGGAAAACCCATTGCGAAACTCTCAATGCTAAAATGAACTCTGTCTGCTATTTGATTAGGAGTCTGAAACGTGTTGTCTCGTCTGAACTTCTGTCTGTTTACCATGCCCAGGTATCCTCAAGATTAAGATATGGTGCCTGTTTCTGGGGAACGTCATCCGCAGCGGAACAAATATTTAAAGTGCAAAAAAGAATAATCAGAACATTGTCAAATATAACTCAACAATCTTCATGTAAGGATTACCTTAAAACATTGAATATATTGACTTTGCCCTCCATTGTCATAATGGAGCTCGCCATACTTATTCATAACAATCAGAATGAATTTCATAGAAATAAAGATTTTCCTGGATATTCAACAAGTGGACGAGAACTGTATGCTATACCTTTCGCTAAATATCGTATTGGACGACATTCTCCTGCCTTTCTGGGAGTGAAAATATTCAATAAATTGGTTGATGACATGAAATGTTTGAAAAATTCGGTAGTCTTTAAAAATAAACTGAAACATTTTTTACTCGAGAAGTGCTATTATAGTATTGACGAATTTTTGTCTGAATAATTATTTTAATGTTTTTGTTAATTGTTAAGTGTTTCTGTTTGTAATTTACTTATATGTACAATCCATTGTAATATGACTTTTCCACAATGCTAATACGCATTTTTCAGGAAATACAGATTATTATTAGATATTATTATTATATTATTATTAAATAAAAAGTACATCGAAAAATAGAGTTCAGCCTATACTCAGAAAACATCTCCTCAAATCTATAATCCTACAACAAAAAATATCCACAAACTCTTTAACATTTTGATAATTGCTACACATTACATATAAAGGAGAAAACAATCATAAGTGATTGCGTGACATTGACAGATAAAAGCCAAAGCTTCGAGATCTGGTACTGATGCATGGCACGTGTAGTGAAAGTTTTTCTAACAAGTACTGACAATCAATTTCATTATGAATTACTTTGAATAAAAAAACAACACTATTATAATTCCTGCGCTTGGATAAGTTTACCACATTGAACCTGCTAAGCAGTATGTCATATCGAATTCCATTTTCAGTATAGACCCCATCTTCTTTAAACCACAGATACTTGGCAAAGCGCCGCTGAACCTTGTCAACATTACGCGAATGTACATCATATGCAGGATACCAAATAATGCTGCAGTATTCCAACTTAGATCTGACAAACGTGTTGAATAATAGTAAGAGTGTCCTACTACTGACAAAAATTTTACTGTTCCTAAGTATAAAGCCCATACTTTTATGTGCATCAGATACAATTCTACATGCATGCTGAATCATAGTCAACTGTGAATCAAATGTAATACCAAGATCATCAACAGACTCGCAATTATGTAAGGTTTCACCATTATTATTATATGGGTACGCCACTGGATGAAGTTTTCGCGTAAATGACACCGTTTGACATTTGTTTACATTCAAATACAACTTAATTCGGCTACACCACTGATACAAAGCTGTTAGGTCAGCCTGTAGTAAGTTGCATTCGGTAAGTGTATCGGCTTTTGACATTATTTTTAAATCATCCGCATACATTAAGTGACTACAAGAGAGTTTGGTACTGATGTCAATAACGAATATTGTAAACAATAGCGGCCCCAGAATAGATCCTTGAGGACCCCAGATGTCGATGCGACACTGATAGACTTGAAACCACGATATTCAACCGAAAGTGTTCTACCTAGCAAGTATGACTTGAAGAAGTGAAATAATTGAATCGTAAACCCATAGCTTATAAGCTTTTGCAGGAGAATTCCATGGTCAAGTCTATCGAATGCCTTTGAAAAATCGGTATAGACGACATTAACCTGTCCGCCATTGTCTACAACTTCCGCAGAAAACTGTTTAAAGCATGCTAGGTTCGAAACGGTTGATCTTCCAGGAAAAAAGCCATTCTGATGAGGTGTAATAATACGTTTCACATGGGCAAAGATAAAAGTATGTATTACAGATTCGAATACTTTGGCGATATTACTCAATATAGCAATAGCTCTGTAATTCTCTATATTATTTCGATCACCTTTTTTGTATACAGGAGTGATTCTAGAAATTTTCCATAATCTGGGATAATTTTTTTCTCTAAGAGACAAATTAAATAAGTATGTAAGAGATTCAGCAAGTACATGGGAACAGTTTTTAAGTAAGAAAGAGGGTATCGAATCTGGACCAGTAGAGCATTTAACCTTGAGCTTAGATAGGGCAAATTTCACCTGTTCCTGAGTAATCACAGGCAAGCCACATATGCGAGTGTCACATACCACATCAGGAACAATATCATACTCATCAGAAACAATGTAAGTTGACTGAAAGTAGTCAGCAAAACCATTAATAATATCTTGCGGAGAATTTAATGAAACGTTATTTAATACCATAGACGTAGGAATACTAGTGACATTTTTGCTCCTGTTGACGTATGACCAGAAATTATTTGGGTTTGTGATGCTTTGCTCTGCTTCGATGACATAATGATGAAAACCTTGATCTAAATCAATTTTAATTCTCCTGCGCAAGTTTCTGAATGCTTCAATATCTTATGCGTTCTTTTGCATCGTTTCCATAATTTCCGTTTTATTTGAATCTTTGCAATTAAGGAACTTGTGAACCAGGGTGGATAGTTGTGGTCTCTAGGAGTCGTTCGTGGGACATGAATATCAAAGACCGCATACAGCATTTCGTGAAATTTATCACAAGCAAGATCGACTTCATTTAATTCATGTAGACAGGAAAAATCTGAATTGAAGATGTCGGCATATAATGCAGGAAAATCTGACTTTTTAAAATTGTAGCGAGGGACACTATTGACGTCAAATTCAGTCAAATGGTTCTGAAACGAACATAGTATTTCCAAAGGTGGATGATGACTATCGACAGGTAACAAGATATCGAGTGTATTGGTTACAGCAACATTGCTTTGACTAAAAACGAGATCCAAAATACAATTATATTCATTGCCAAAATAACAGTATTGGTTTAGATTTAAGAAATTACTGAAATTATCAAATGCTGTTATATTGATGAAGCTACACCCGGTTCGGTCATTGTTTTAGTCAACGCGTCCTACCATAGCCGGCGTATAGAAGCTCTTTCGACTTCTAATTGGAAAAAAGCGGCCATCTATAATTGGCTCTTATCAAAAAATATAGGATGCGATGAGACCATGTTCAAAGCACAACTATTGCAACTCGCGCTGCAACATAAAGAACGGTTTATCAAACAAGTAGTGGATGAAATGGCCAATGAAAAGGGTTTTACGGTTTTAAGGTTGCCTCTGTATCACTGCGAGTTAAACCCAATCGAGCTGGTATGGGCACAAGTAAAAAATGGAGTAGCCCGTAGGATTACAGCTTTTAAGATGGCAGATATACTTGTACGACTGCTCTTAGAAGAAGCAATCGGAGGGTAACTGCTGATACGTGGCAGAAATGCGTATCACATGTAGAATTAGAAGAAGAAAAGTTTTGGCAATTAGATCCCCACATAGAAAGAGTAATAGAACCAGTAATAGTTAACGTCGGTAGTGACAAAGACAGTGACACTGATGGCTTCTTTGATTCGAGTAGTTCAACTAGTGATTTTATATTTATGTATTATTTTGATCACTTAAAATATTTGTTGAAACCTGAAACAATCTGTTAATTTTTTTTTGAATAATTTTATAACAGTAATATTTATAAATAGATTTCAAAACATATTCTAGTTTCACACAAAAAATCATTGTACTGGCCTATATTATACCTCAAGTATACTTTGCGTCCTGGACTGAATCTACAATTCGAGCTTTATACTGGATTTACTCAAAATCTATGAGGTAAAAGGTTTTAAGCTAACCAACAAAAAAAGTTCCTAGACAGTAAACTAAGTGGAAGCTGTTTTGCCACGCGCTCGTTAGCTCTAAATCATTTATTGATTTATTTAATCTTCAATTTATTTTGATTTGTATCTGAGAAAAAGGATTGTGTAGATTGTAGATGCTTTTACTTGGTGAAACTCTTCCATCATGCAGATAAAAAGTTGTGTAAGATTTGACAGTCCGACGATGATTTAGATGATAGATCGAAACGCGTCAGTGAAAGAAAAATACTTCTTTGTGAAACTGTGTGTTAATTACACAACTTCTTATCTGCAAAAAAGGATTGTTTTGAATAATAACTTGCAATACTAAATCAAATTATTCGGCAGAAAAGTATTTTTTTAAATGCTTTTCTTCTTAGCAAAGATTTAGTATCTACGATTTACAACTTTTTAGAGTTGTTTATCACAGCTCAATTTGTACGGAATATTTAGAGCATACCTCTTAGAGAGCATGGAAGTAATTTTACAAGTAGCGAAAACAAAACAAAATTTATTATTTTATATGTCTAATTTCAAATAGAATGTGCCATACTTGTCTTTATTTGAATTACCATGCTCATGAATACTTGGCATGGTTTCAATTTTGATAAATCGGAATTCACTTTCCAAAGGCTGCAGCTGTTACATATTTTTTGTTAGACTAGCGATAACTACCAATTTTTCTCAAAACTCAAAATTGATTTTAATAGAGAATCTGCTACTCAATCTTGTAGTTAAGCAGCTCAGGTAATCGCAGCATTTGTATCTACTGAGTTCACCCCCGATTCAAATGCTGTGCAAGCTGTGTAGTTTATCATTATTCTAATTACATGGCATGGTCAGATATAATGTTTATAATTAACATATTTGAGCACATTTTTTCAGTCACTGAAAGGAAACGAGTTTTATTTGTGAAACTGTGTATAAATTACACAACTTTTTATCTAGATTGCAGATGTTTGTCATTAAAATAGAAGATGAACAGCAAACAGTTATTGTGCAATATTATGATTAAGTGGGAAACAAATTTCATTATAAATACCTAGCACATACTTACAACTAACATTCCAGAGTACTAGTACAATAGACAAATTATCTTGTCCAAGTAATGAATGGAACTTCATCTGCCTTTAGGTTGGATACTACTCTTCCTTTTCCATCTGGTATTCTCGCCTGTGTAGAGACATGCTGATCACATACTTGATAAGCATTTTTGATATGCTTGAATGTTTTTTGATGTAGTCCCTTATTTTACAAGCCATAGACACAACTGAGAATGCTGGAGCAATTGTTATTCCATATATTAGCAGATTCCTATTCATATTTTCAGGACAATATGTTACAAATATCCATCATATAGATTGCAGATGTTTTTCATAAAAACATAGAAGATGAACAGCAAACAGTTATTGTGCAATATTCCGAATAAATGAGAAACAAACTTGATTATAAATACCTAGCATATACATACAACTATCATTCCAGACTACTAGTACATTACACAAATTATCTTGTCCAAGTAATGGATCGAACTGCATCTGCCTTTATGTTGCATCCTACTCTTCCTTTTCCATCTGGTATTCTTGCCTGTGTAGACATGCTGATCACACACTTGATAAGCATTCTTAATATGCTTGAATGTATTTTTGAAGAATTCCCTCATTTTATAAGCCATAGCCACAACTGAGAAAGCTGGAACAGTTGTTACACAATATATTAGCAAATTCCTATTCATATTTTCAGAACAATCTGTTATAAATATCCATCATATAGATTGCAGATGATGTTTGTCATTAAAACATAGAAGATGAACAGCAAACAGTTATTGTGCAAAATTCCGAATAAATGAGAAACAAACTTTATTATAAATACCTAGCATATACTTACAACTATCATTCCAGACTAATAGTACAATACACAAATTATCTCGTCCAAGTAATGGAAGGAACTGCATCTAGGTTGGATCCTACCCTTCCTTTTCCATCTGGTATTCTTGCCTGTGTAGACATGTTGATCACACACTTGATAAGCATTCTTGATATGCTCGAATGTTTTTTGAAGAAGTCTTTCATTTTACAACCCATAGCAACAACTGAGAAAGCTGGAACAATTGTTACACAATATATTAGCAAATTCCTATTGATATTTTTGTAACAATCTGTTATAAATATCCATCATATAGATTGCAGATGTTTGTCATTAAAATATAGAAGATGAACAGCAAACAGTTATTGTGCAATATTCTGAATAAATGAGAAACAAATTCCATCATAAATACCTAGCATATACATACAACTATCATTCCAGACTTCTATAAATAAATTGCCTTGTCCAGGGAATGGATGGATCTGCATCTGCCTTTAGGTTGGATCCTACTCTTCTTTTTCCATCTGGTATCCTTGCCTGTGTAGAGACATGCTGATCACACACTTGATAAGCATTCTTGAAATGCTTGAATGTTTTGAAGAATTGCCTTATTTTACAAGCCATAACCACACTAAGAAAGCTGGAACAATTGTTACACAATATACATATTAGCAATTTACTATTCATATTTTCAAGACAATATGTTACAAATATCAATCATATAGATTGCAAATTTGTCATTAAAACATAGAAAATGAATAGCAAACCCAAAGGTATCTAGTTTGAAACAAAAAAAAAATGTTTTGGAATATTTCAAAATATCTTTTCTAACATTACCCTAGGTAGTATCATTATTGGGATACTTCTAGGAGACATTACAAAAATGTATAAATGTAACTTTGTGGTATTATCTAAAATGTCCTATTCATATTTCCTGAATAATCTCTAATAAAAATCTATCATATAGATTGCAGATATTTGTCAGTAAAAGATAAAAAAATACACAGCAAATATATTTTGCAATACTCTTATGAATAATTGAGAAACAAATTTTATTATAAATACCTAGCATATACAATTAAATATTAAAACAGACTCGCCTTTTGAACATTCGGCATCCAGGTACACAACAGTAGTACAGTTTTACTCGAATAAGCTTGAAAAATATTAAAAAAGTGGAAAAAATCAAACAAATGACATTATGAAGCCGTCAAATATGGAATGATCGAATGATCCCACAATGATTGGCTGCAACAAGGTTAAGGTTATGCATAGGGCCGGGGGACCAGGAATTTTGACGTAGAACGGTAAAGTTTTACTGGTGGAGTATGGGGGGCAAAACTCACTACAACCCACGGACTAAGTACGAAAAGCTTTTTAATCACAGAAGCAAACCACAAACCTAGTCAGTCTGCTATCGTCGATACAGATTACAAATTACATCGCTAGCGAGCTAGAGCGACAGTGTATTAGCATAGCCGTACCTATACTTTTTTCCCGATTTTTTTCAGTGTTTCTTGATTTGTATAAAAAAGTCTTTTTTTAAGACTACTGGACGATATTTCTGTGTGCGAGATGTAAGCTATTATGAAATTGCATATAAAATACCCCCAAATAATATAAATTTTCCAAAAATAGGGAACGAAACAGCAAAAAGATTGTTCATAGTCAAGGTCGACAAATTGTCTTCAATGTGTATGAATATATGAAGCGTGAGAAGGCAACCGGACAATTAACTGTGCCTCTTAACAAGCTATTCGAGAGAGTAGCCGAAGCCACAGGTGTATCACTGAATACTGTTAAGCGTGTCGTGAATGAGAATGCGACTAAACCACCGGATACAAAATTCACTTCAACGCGGAAAACTATAAACAAGCCCAGTCTCAAGTCAACGGTTGATAGATTTGATGAAGAGATTATAAGGAGTGTTATATACAAATTTTCGCACATCCATAAAAGAAGACCCACAATGAAAGCAGTGTATGAAGCTGTAATCAATGATGGCGTAGCTCTTAGAGGAAAACTTACATCGTTCAAAAAAATCGTTCATAACTTGGGTTTCCGTTGGAAGAAAAAAGAAAACCGAAAATTATCGGATATCAGAGCAAAACGAACAGAATATTTGCGGAAATTAAAAACATACCAAGAACAAGGTATGTAGATATTTCTCAGATCACTTGAGAGTAGAAATTATGTTCAAATCCGAGATGAATTGTTTTGATGTACAAAAAGTCCTCATAACACCCCAATCTGCTGTGAGCGACTTCTATTACAAGAGCAAGCTCGCTACATATAACTTCACAATTTATGATATGGGAAATGATGAAGGCTACTGTTATGTTTGGCATGAGGTAATTACGAAGAGGTGACCAAACGAAATAAGCAGCTGTATTTTAAATTTTTTGAAAAAGCAGAATTAAAAGGGAGTCAAGAAGCTTATTCATTTTTCTGATAACTGTGGCGGACAAAATCATAACCGTTTTATTTTCTCAATGTTTTCTTATGCTGCTATGTCCCTGAACCTGCAAATAATTCATCGATTCCTAAAAACAGGTCACACACAAAACGAAGATGACAGGATGCACTCTGTTATTGAGAATGCCAAAAAGCGGCAATCTGCAACTTATACCACCGATCAGTGGATCATGTTGATTCGCATGGCAAAAGTGACTGGAAAGCTATATATTGTGAAAGAAATGGCACAAAATGACTTTTTTAGTTTTAAACAGAAGGTAAAATCGGAAAATTGCGATAGGATGATGGCGGAGAAAAGATAAAAATAAGCAAGATAAAAGAAGTACACTTTTCGTCAGAATTGCCTCATGAAGTGAAATTTAAGTACGACTATGCTGACGAGTTGAAGACAATAAAATTGAAGAAAAATCCTCGAAGGAACAGAACGGAAAGCGATGCTCTTAAAGACTTACCTATTTTATAATTTCAATTTTTCTCTTAAAGCCAAGAAAGGAAAGAAAATACAAAAGGGACGGAAGATCAATAGTGAAAATATAGATGTTGAGAGTGATAATAGTGACGAAAATGAACAAGATTATAATTTAAATGATTCTGATTGACGTTATAGATGTTTCCTTTCAACATTATTGAAAAATAGTGTAAGTCTAAAAAATTTGTTTTTTTTTTGTTATGTTTGAGAGTTAGAATAGTCTTCGTTGCATGGGTCGATATGTTCCCAATGTCCTTACGCCTGTATCTATTATCAGATCCATACACAAAGGCTCAGTTGATATATAATTCTTGTAATAATTAACCTTTTTCTACTCTATAATCAATAACTTACAAGGTTCCGCGTAGTCATATGTATAGAATGTCGAAAATTTATCGACAAGCCAAACAGCAACATGCAATAAAAAATAATATCAGTAGGCAGACTCAAACCATTCTATTTCCTTTTTAATAGTTTCCTGATTACGAAATCAAATAAATTCGCTACAATTTATACCTTTTTCTCAATTTTCAACTTACAATAAAAAAGCGCAACCATAAGATGATTTATGTCCTATTTTATGCTCGCTTGTGAGAGGAGAGTTCTGAGTGTATACCGGAAGGTTAACTAATGTCAACGCAGAAAACAGTCAAGTATTGAATTATCGATTTATGCTCGATAAGTAGGTATTGATGATAAAATAACATTCAAAATGAGTTCATGAAAGAACAGACTATATTTATTTATTATAAAGAAAAATCGGCGAATATATATATATATATATATATATATATATATATATATATATATATATATATATATATAATATGCATCTCTCATATGTACAATATTTCACTTTACGGTGAACGCGAATGCAAACTTCTAATCTGCATTTTCTTCAGGATGTCTGTATAAATATTCATCTCGTCTAAAGTTAAAGAACTTGCAATGGGTAAATCTACTACATCCATATTCATGATTTGACCACCTTGTATCCTTATATACAGATCTTTGATTTATGAACTGTTTGTTAACGAAGGTTGTTAAATTGTTTATGGTTAATAATTTCGAATCATTTATATTGCTGATTATTCGATCGCTGATCGGTGTGACTGAATCGGCGCACCAGAATCACTGAATCGATTGAGAGGCGAGACGACAGACTATAAGGCATATTTGATTAATTGAGCAAAGCATACAGTTGGAAAAACAATTTATATTCGAAGGAAATGATGGACCTACGTGTAAGTTGTCGATGACATAATTCATGAATTGATCATGCCTTTCTGATTAATACCTTCAATCTCATTCCAGTGAATCTGGAGAACACAAATCGAAAATCGCCAAATTCTATGCAAATAAAGAAATGGAGTCATGTGCATCAACTCAGTACTTCCTATACATTCCTGTTTCTTTCAAATGCGTATGAATACCGCATTCTGCTGGCTACAGTATTAACTTAGTTACTTAGAATAGAGGTAAACACAGTAAATTACACAATTTCACCAAGTAGGAGCTGTTACAATGATTTTGTTGTGTGTTAGTGGTGCACGGATCCCAATCCCCAAAGAAAGGCCACTTCTCTTTCTTAGAAATATATAAACTCATGGTTCATATTGATCATAACCTCATAATGGCAGCTAGAAGCACAAGTATAGCAAGTAATTTCTCGATCCGCCCAAAAACAAAACACGAAACAACTTCACGCCTTACAGGTCTAGCTCACGAAACACGGTACCTAAATTGACAAGAGCACAAATAACGAACAAACGTCCTACCGCCAAAGCAGACTTGTGTGGTAATACTTATGTTCTAAAGATAAGTCAAGTAGCCATAGGCAACAATGAATACAGAAATCCCATGTTCGGATCCCGAATCTTAGATTAGGATCTCGGATACGAATATTATATCAAGATCGATTCGGATACGGATTTAGCATGGTCAAAAATTCTGATTAAATCCGGTTCTGATTCGGATTGAAAAAAGATTCGGATCAGATTTTTTTATTTTTTTTATTGGCACTAGGAAGTTCTCCCATCAGCCAGACACATTTTTATAAATGATAAATTCATAACTCGGTTATGATTGTTAAATACACTGTGAGACCTGATTCAATTAAAAAAACTATAACCTAACCGTCATCTTAATGAAGGTACATATTGTTTGGAAGACCTAACATCATCTGAAGGAGGGATATTTTGTTTAGACAAGGGGTACACGGTTCGCGCCTAGGGACCCGTCAAGGCATTTTCAAACACACTACAAGAGTTAGGCCACGGATAGGAGGGTCAATAAGTACAGAGGATAAGCACATAGGAATCTCTATCACCATCCAAAATCAAATTCTTATTCCTGACTTTTTAATAAACTCAGTTTATAAATAACATCTTTCCTATTAAGACAGAGAAGGTACAATAAATTGAAGAGAGCAGGCAGTCCACTTTCGAAACCTCTTTTGTTTAGCTATAGAACAATAGTCTTGAATAGTCAAGCCAACCCTTGTGTGCACACCATTCGAGATGCTTGATTTTGCAAATTTGTCGACTATCTCGTTACCCAGTAGTCCACTTTGTCCCTTGATCCAAACAAGCTTCACCTTAGTTCCCTGTCGCTCCAAATTGTAGATCAGTTTTTTTATACTGAATATATGATGACTGTTAAATATTCGGATCAGATGTGCACCACTGATTTATATATGTATATATATTATTTTAATAAATTTTGCAGACTCGTAATTCAGCCAGCTCTAATATCCTCAACTCTAGGCATTTAGAAATTTCAGCAAATCGCAGAGATTGCTTAAAAACTGATGCTATCTTACAGTATCATCTTTTCAGTGTTCCCACACTGACTGGTAGTGAATCATATATCAATGAGTATAGTCTACCTCCTCAAAGTAGACGGAACGTTTGTCAAGCCAGGAGAAGTAAAATAAACCGTCATATTGTAGCTCTGCCGCAATAAAGTGGCAACTATCATCCTGATGATAGTGCAAGTGTAGATGAAGTCGTATAAGCAGAGTGAATGACATCTAACACAATACATAAAGAATCGACGCTCCTAATACAGGAATTATATTGTAAATACATACCCAGGATGGTATATTCAATCTTTTATTTTTTCTTCAGCATCTGTGATGGCCTTTCGACTACCTCAATCAAATTTTTAAATCAACCTCCGCACATTTCGCGAGATACAACCTCGTAAATTATAATATAATTTTTCATCAGCGTTTATCTTATCACAGGTAGGCCGCGCCACTGTGTATGCTATACGAACAGTGACGGAGATTCAAGCAGGAGAATTCAAAAATTAAGGGTTTAGAAGTCAAAGTATAAAAGTTCAAACTAAGAAAATAGTAAGTATTAGATGAACGAAACTTTCGTAATTTCTACTTCTTCCCACTTGTCAGCGAAACTCTCCTATGATTGCGTAAGCGTTGGTTCAATTATTACCAAATCTGTTCTATTTATTTTGTACTCGATGAGCAACTGTCTACCATAGTTATAAAGACCAGAGCAATTGGATAAGCAATTTGTAATCTAAGCAATCTAGTGCACATTTATTATTCAACCCATAAAAGTAACATCATATTAAATATTAGCATATCAACGATATTTTTTTTTATTTGATAATTTGGTGACTTCAAATTAGTCTTTCTCAGTCCAAGACACTAGAATCTATAATTGTCTCCGATGACATGAGATTAGATCATAACATAGTTCTCAAGCCAGACATCAGCTTGGAATTCGTCTAAAGATTGTATCAGTTCATCAGTACGATGATGAGCCACTCTTATAAATATCACTTTTGTTTCGGTGTAAGTGTTCACATTTATATAGATCAAGCAATAATATAAATTACTAGCGCAGTCTGTGCACGCGTAACGCTGTGCTCTTTATGGTAGTTGAGTACCACATAAAATGAGCTTTCGAATGACAGCTGTAACGTTTCAGTATGTCATGTAGTTTTCGAGATATCTATCTAAGCGTTCAAATGAAAATTATCGGATGGATGTCAGTTTTGGGCACACCCTGTATATGGAAATCACTTTAAAACCTTTGCCGTCCCTGTATATCACGTAGTTTTCGAGATATCTATTAAAGCATTCAAATGTATATTTTCGGTTAGATTTCAATTTTAGGCTCACCCTGTATATGCTAATCACTTTTGTTGTCCCTGTATTTCATGTCGTTTTCGCGATATCTAGCAAATTGTCGAAAGTGAATTTTAGGGGAAATTTTAATCTGGGACATCCTGTATATCATGTAGTTTTCGGAATATGTTTAAATGTTTAAATCTGAATTTTAGGTGAAATTCAAATTTTGGATACACCCTGTATATGCTAACAACTTTAGAACAATTACCGTTTGATATAGTTTTCAACATATCTATTGAAACGTTAAAGTATGAATTTTCGGTGAAACTTAAATTTCAGACACACGGTATATATTAATCGTTTCAACATGTCTGTCGTTTTTTATATGGTGTAGTTTTCGAGATATCTTAAAATGTTTAAATTTGCATTTTCAGTGAATTTTTAATTTGAAATCCCGCTCGGAATATGGTAATCACTCCAACATATCCTTTCACAAGTATTGCATAAAATCAGATTGCGAATCGTAGATGTGCCGTTTCGGTATGTCTTGCATATGCTGCTTCAAATGCTTTTTTGATTTAGTAGTTTGCCCATCTCTAGTTGACAGTGGTTCATGAGAATATTTGCTATATGGTCTGACTCAATGGTAGGGTAACCACAACTACTTTGTCATATTTGGACAAAATGTTATACATTTTTTATGATTTGTTTTTAGTATCCTGATTGAAATTCAAGTGGATTAGGCAAAGTATAAACGTCCTATCAGTAACGGAACCATAGATTTTCATTCTGTCAAAGTAAAAGTAGGTGATATACTGGTCCAAAGAACATCGCAGTCTGAGCATTACATAATGCTATGCTGTATTATGTAAAAGTGACATAAAATTTGTTTTTAACGATATGTTCAACGTGTTTATATTTTATGTAGTGTTTGAGATATTGATTGAAATATGTTGAAAAGTATACAATAATTGTTATGTAATTATTATATTTTTGCTCGATAGTATTGGTCTTGTTATTAATTTTTCGGATTTTCTCTGATTGTTTTGTATTGTGTAGCTGTGAAAAAGGTTTTTTAGAAATTAACAAGACATTTGAAGTATGTAATAATTATGTTATAAAAAAATAATAGTGCAACAAAATATAACAATAATATATGCAGTGTTGTTTATTTCAATATTTATTTTACAAGATTACAGGAACAATAAAAATGTATCTAGAGTATAAATGTCTTACCTTGTTAATTACTTTTCCATCATTAGATAAATTTGTATAATAATGAACATAAGGTATAATGAATGAAATTCGGTTTTGTGTCGTGATGCAATATTGCAAAATTGATAATTGCACAATGATAAAATATCAAATCGAAACGTGTTACAGAAGCAGAGACGAATGAAATTTTTTTCAATGTTACACAATTTTATTAGAATAACTATGGATGTTGCGTATAATGTAACTTGGCTATTATAAAATTGTATGTATGTATGTACATTTTTTTTCAAAATAAGCAGAAATTTTGGAAAAAAATGTTATTAATAATAATTATACGAAGTGTATGGAATCAGTAAAGGAAGGAAAGTGATGTAAAGCAATTTATTTTAAAATTTAAGAAGGAAATTATAGAGCTTGTGGTTTTTTCAAAGATTGTCAAAAACCCATCATAATTGTATTCCGACCGTATGTTAATCAAATTATTTTGACTTTACAGTTTGGTGATACATGTAAGATTGATATAGGAATAGGAAATAATTTATTTGATTTTAAGTTAGGTTAATTTTTGTTATAGTAGAATAGTAATACTATAGATAAGTATAGTATATTTATTATTAGTGTGTTTCGTAGATGGATACCGAGCGCAGCAGAATGTATAATATAAACAGGAGTTGCAGAATATAAAAGTGTTATCAAGTTTGCAGGAGAAGCGCGGTTCTGTCTAACATGTCTGTGTGATGTAGTCTGGCTGATTGGTCTCTTTGTTTGTTGTGTTTGTTTAGTATGTTTGGACAATTGTGTTATGAATGAGAATGAGTTATATTTTAGCTGTGAAAAGTGTACAATGTTTTAAACGATGAAAACTATGCATGATGATATTATCCTGGATCCCTTGTCAACATTATAGATCTGTGCGCCGGTACTGCTTTATTGCATAACTACTTAACAACACTTTTATTCTATAGATGCATATTTCTTTGTTCATGTCATCGTACTTTTATTATTAGTGTGTTTCGTAGATGGATACCGAGCGCAGCAGAATGTATAATATAAACAGGAGTTGCAGAATATTATAGTGTTATCAAGTTTGCAGGAGAAGCGCGGTTCTGTCTAACATGTCTGTGTGATGTAGTCTGGCTGATTGGTCTCTTTGTTTGTTGTGTTTGTTTAGTATGTCTGGACAATTGTGTTATGGATGTGAATGAGTTATATTTTAGCTGTGAAAAGTGTACAACGTTTTAAACGTTGAAAACAATGTATGATGATATTATCCTGGATCCCTTGTCAACATTATAGATCTGTGCGCCGGTACTGCTTTATTGCATAGCTATTTAACAACACTTTTATTCTATAGATGCATATTTCTTTGTTCATGTCATCGTACTTTTATTATTAGTGTGTTTCGTAGATGGATACCGAGCGCAGCAGAATGTATAATATAAACAGGAGTTGCAGAATATGAAAGTGTTTTCAATTTTGCAGGAGAAGCGCGGTTCCGTCTAACATGTCTGTGTGATGTAGTCTGGCTGATTGGTCTCTTTGTTTGTTGTGTTTGTTTAGTATGTCTGGACAATTGTGTTATGAATGTGAATGAGTTATATTTCAGCTGTGAAAAGTGTACAATGTTTTAAACGATGAAAATTAGGTATGATGATATTATCCTGGATCCCTTGTCAACATTATAGATCTGTGCGCCGGTACTGCTTTATTGCATAACTACTTAACAACACTTTTATTCCATAGATGCATATTTCTTTGATCATGTCATCGTACTTTTATTATTAGTGTGTTTCGTAGATGGATACCGAGCGCAGCAGAATGTATAATATAAACAGGAGTTGCAGAATATTATAGTGTTATCAAGTTTGCAGGAGAAGCGCGGTTCTGTCTAACATGTCTGTGTGATGTAGTCTGGCTGATTGGTCTCTTTGTTTGTTGTGTTTGTTTAGTATGTCTGGACAATTGTGTTATGAATGTGAATGAGTTATATTTTAGCTGTGAAAAGTGTACAATGTTTTAAACGATGAAAACAATGTATGATGATATTATCCTGGATCCCTTGTCAACATTATAGATCTGTGCGCCGGTACTGCTTTATTGCATAGCTACTTAACAACACTTTTATTCCATAGATGCATATTTCTTTGTTCATGTCATCTTACTTTTATTATTAGTGTGTTTCGTAGATGGATACCGAGCGCAGCAGAATGTATAATATAAACAGGAGTTGCAGAATATTATAGTGTTATCTAGTTTGCAGGAGAAGCGCGGTTCTGTCTAAAATGTCTGTGTGATGTAGTCAGGCTGATCGGTCTCTTTGTTTGTTGTGTTTGTTAGTATGTCTGGACAATTGTGTTATGAATATGAATGAGTTATATTTTAGCTGTGAAAAGTGTACAATGTTTTAAACGATGAAAACAATGTATGATGATATTATCCTGGATCCCTTGTCAACATTATAGATCTGTGCGCCGGTACTGCTTTATTGCATAGCTACTTAACAACACTTTTATTCCATAGATGCATATTTCTTTGTTCATGTCATCTTACTTTTATTATTAGTGTGTTTCGTAGATGGATACCGAGCGCAGCAGAATGTATAATATAAACAGGAGTTGCAGAATATTATAATGTTATCTAGTTTGCAGGAGAAGCGCGGTTCTGTCTGAAATGTCTGTGTGATGTAGTCAGGCTGATCGGTCTCTTTGTTTGTTGTGTTTGTTTAGTATGTCTGGACAATTGTGTTATGAATATGAATGAGTTATATTTTAGCTGTGAAAAGTGTACAACGTTTTAAACGATGAAAACCATGTATGATGATATTATCCTGGATCCCTTGTCAACATTATAGATCTGTGCGCCGGTACTGCTTTATTGCATAGCTATTTAACAACACTTTTATTCTATAGATGCATATTTCTTTGTTCATGTCATCCTACTTTCATTATTAGTGTGTTTCGTAGATGGATACCGAGCGCAGCAGAATGTATAATATAAACAGGAGTTGCAGAATATTATAGTGTTATAAAGTTTGCAGGAGAAGCGCGGTTCTGTCTAACATGTCTGTGTGATGTAGTCTGGCTGATTGGTCTCTTTGTTTGTTGTGTTTGTTTAGTATGTCTGGACAATTGTGTTATGAATGTGAATGAGTTATATTTTAGCTGTGAAAAGTGTACAATGTTTTAAACGATGAAAACAATGTATGATGATATTATCCTGGATCCCTTGTCAACATTATAGATCTGTGCGCCGGTACTGCTTTATTGCATAGCTACTTAACAACACTTTTATTCCATAGATGCATATTTCTTTGTTCATGTCATCTTACTTTTATTATTAGTGTGTTTCGTAGATGGATACCGAGCGCAGCAGAATGTATAATATAAACAGGAGTTGCAGAATATGAAAGTTTTTTCAATTTTGCAGGAGAAGCGCGGTTCCGTCTAACATGTCTGTGTGATGTAGTCTGGCTGATTGGTCTCTTTGTTTGTTGTGTTTGTTTAGTATGTCTGGACAATTGTGTTATGAATGTAAATGAGTTATATTTCAGCTGTGAAAAGTGTACAATGTTTTAAACGATGAAAATTAGGTATGATGATATTATCCTGGATCCCTTGTCAACATTATAGATCTGTGCGCCGGTACTGCTTTATTGCATAACTACTTAACAACACTTTTATTCCATAGATGCATATTTCTTTGTTCATGTCATCGTACTTTTATTATTAGTGTGTTTCGTAGATGGATACCGAGCGCAGCAGAATGTATAATATAAACAGGAGTTGCAGAATATTATAGTGTTATCAAGTTTGCAGGAGAAGCGCGGGTCTGTCTAACATGTCTGTGTGATGTAGTCTGGCTGATTGGTCTCTTTGTTTGTTGTGTTTGTTTAGTATGTCTGGACAATTGTGTTATGAATGAGAATGAGTTATATTTTAGCTGTGAAAAGTGTACAATGTTTTAAACGATGAAAACTATGTATAATGATATTATCCTGGATCCCTTGTCAACATTATAGATCTGTGCGCCGGTACTGCTTTATTGCATAACTACTTAACAACACTTTTATTCTATAGATGCATATTTCTTTGTTCATGTCATCGTACTTTTATTATTAGTGTGTTTCGTAGATGGATACCGAGCGCAGCAGAATGTATAATATAAACAGGAGTTGCAGAATATTATAGTGTTATCAAGTTTGCAGGAGAAGCGCGGTTCTGTCTAACATGTCTGTGTGATGTAGTCTGGCTGATTGGTCTCTTTGTTTGTTGTGTTTGTTTAGTATGTCTGGACAATTGTGTTATGAATGTGAATGAGTTAAAATTTAGCTGTGAAAAGTGTACAATGTTTTAAACGATGAAAATAATGTATGATGATATTATCCTGGATCCCTTGTCAACATTATAGATCTGTGCGCCGATACTGCTTTATTGCATAACTACTTAACAACACTTTTATTCGATAGATGCATATTTCTTTGTTCATGTCATCGTAGTTTTATTATTAGCGTGTGTTTCGTAGATGGATACCGAGCACAGCAGAATGTATTATGCAAACAGGGGATGTGGGATAATAAATTAATCAAGCTTCCAGGGAAATTGCGATCGTATTGGAGACTGGTTTTGTGATATTTAGAATGAGTTTATAAATGAATGTATTATAGTACGGATATATAGGCAACACAGTATTTTGTATCAGTTTGTTAGGTTATGACGGTAGTGACGGTACAAGAAATAAAAAGGATTATGTTTTATTATAATAATGATGAAATGAATAAGGTAAGAGGTATTTCTTTCAAAATTCACAATAAACAGTATAGAATTGCAAAATATCGCAAAGGTTGCGTGAAGGTGTACAATGCATTATTTGTAATTTGATACATTGATATAGTGTAAGTGATTATTTGTCACTTGTATGCATCTTTTTGTTAAAGCTTGTACACGCTTGTTATTGTTAAATATACAAAACATATACCGCAAATTGTGAATTAAGAGTATTACTATATGTTTTTCAAGAAGAATAAGTATGACATAACGATTACAAAAATACTCACATCAATGTTCATTAAATCAAAGGGCAAAAAATGAGAATTATGAATGATTGAACCTTTTATAGATGTGACATAGTGTTGCAACACGAATATATTAAATTATTTTTTTAAGAAACCCACAGCGGTTCACCTACAGGAATTTATACCGCTGTGAAACCCTCCACCGCATTTCACTTAAACATATATGCATAACTAAATAGAAATAATATTTACTTTTAATTCAGTTGTGCATATATGTAAAATGTAGGTCAATTTAAAAAAAAATTAATGCCAATTTAATAATCCTGTAGTATTCGTATGTGTTTTATTTATTAGGGAATATTGTTGTGAATATTGAGTGATCGTTTGTCACCGGGAAAAACCCTTCAAAAACCCAAAATATTTTCATTGAGAAAGTGAAATAAAATCGAGCAGCATAACAGTTCAACTTATGTATGCAAATTATGTTTGTTAAATGTATAAAATGATGGCAAGACATAAATTGATATTTTTATACTGCTATTCTGTCAAATACCGCTCACACCGGTAATATATATGTATAGTATATACATTTGTAATGTGCTCTTGTATATTACATATATTTGTGTGTGATTGTATGAGCCGAAAGTATTTGATTTATGTCTTATTGCGTATTATATTACATTAGTTAAATTGTATGAAATATAATTCAAGTTCGTGTTATGCTGCTCTGTAATAGTTCGTTATAGACTATATTAACAGTATATGAACGACCATTAGCATCTTCGGCTACATGTTGACGTTCAGCGATATTTGTCATTTGAACTTTTAAATTGTCGTAACATCTTGCTCTTGAAAGAGCAACATACAATTGACCGTGATCAAATACTGTGACAGGTAAGTATAAACCGACAGAGTCCAAGGTTTGCCCTTGGCTCTTATTGATTGTCATTGCGAATGCCAAACGTACCGGAAATTGTCGTCTTTTCATGTTTACTGGTAAATCTAGACAATTTATTGCGATATTATCAACTCTAGGAATTAATTCGGTCGACGGTTGATTAGTCGAATTATCCAATCGTATTGCTTCGATGAAATTATCATAAAGATTATGTACCAGTAATCGTGTGCCATTGCATAGCCCACGTTTTACATCTAGATTTTTAGTTAAAATAATAACTGCTCCCTTTTTGAGTGTTAGCAAGTGAGAAGGTATTCCTGGGGCATCTAAAGAATTCAAAAAGTCTTGTGGCCATGCAGTCTCCAAATCGTCAATAGCATTGTCGATTGTATCATCTTCACGAATGATGGTATCTACGCTTAAATATTGCCTTGATGTACCACGTAATTTGTCTAATACCACTGAATTGATATCTTTTACGTGAATATTTAGCGGACTAAGGATGGCTTTATTTAATAGAGAAAAGTCGTTTTGAGGCAAAGTGTCGCTTCCGTATACGCTGTGTACGATATCAGTAACAATAATATTATTAGGAATAGCGACAATCGAATCACGACCGTTATCTAAGTGGCGGAGAGCATTTGAATTATTTCCAATGGCCATCAGCCAATTTTTGAATTCGATTTCTTGCGGCAATGCTCTAACATTAGTAATGAGATCATACTGAACAAAATGTCGCCATAATTCTGAACATTTTACTGATGCCGAAATTGTTTCACTTCTTCCGCCTAACGGAACGATAGGTGCGCATTGTTGAAAATCGCCACAGACTAAAATTAGTTTTGATCCAAAAGGTAAATCGTTATTCATTATTTCTCGTAATTTTCTATCTATTTCATTGAATATATGTTTGTGGACCATAGATATTTCATCAATGATGATAATTGTAGCATATCTGATTTTATCGGCAGCTATACTTTGATTACGAATTCTTGATGTTGAATTATTTAAAAACGGTACTGGTAGCATGAAAGCGGAATGAATCGTTTGACCGTTTTTCAATAAGCTTGCCGCAATGCCCGTATAGGACATGGCAACGTAACGATAATTGTTACCCAATAAGTAAGATAGGAGAGTGTTTAGTAAAAACGTTTTTCCAGCGCCTCCAACTCCGTTGATGAAGAAAAGACGATGCGGAACTGTCTGGTTTTCATTGAGAGCCAGTATAACATCATCAAATATACGTCTTTGTTCTCTGTTCAACAGTGGAATATTTGTGTTGGCGATGTTCCGTTCTTCTGTTGGGTCAAGCTCGTTCTCAGCTTCTATTAGATGATCTACTGGTTGGGTAGGTAATGGAAGCTGAAAATCGGTATTCGATTTGCCTGCAACAAAAATGAAAATCTGAGAAAATGTGTAATTGTATGAGTAGTAAAAAGAGTAATGTTGCATAAAATTATATTCTATATTTTTGTCGCTAATAGTTGAAAGCACTTGTTGTAAAAATTATACTTTAATTTGACGTTTAGGCAAATAATTGAAAAATTATATATGACAAATATTTGCAAAAGAAGTATTAGTGAACGATAAAAATCTCATAATTGGCGATTTTTTAAATAATAGTAAATTGTTATACATAATTTAAAATACCTATCTAATGAAAAGAACCAACCTTGTTGACCTAAATAGCGATTGATGTATGCTAAGGTACAGTTGTATGCTTGCTCGATGTTGTTTGATCGACGAAAGTAATCTTCAGATAGCTGGTATTTGAATTGCTCCCATAATGCCAGCGGACTTTCTATTTCACAAAATAGCAACATTTGCGAAAACATACGACGAAGAGCTCTTGGAAGCTCTACGTTGGTTGCTTCTTGTAAGGTCGTCAACCATATTATATCGTCTGTTAGGAGATTCATTGCTATAGCAGCATCACGGAATGTTTCGTATGTGCGTCCACGCACAGTACGAAGGTCTTCGAATGATGTGCATCCAGTTTTGTGTAGTAGGATTTGTCGTAGATAGAATCTTTCACCTTCCCTCGGATGAACGAAATATAATCGGGGAATGATACGTGCGAAATGTCGTTGACGTCGTGACCAAAATCGTCGTTCCCTTGTTTTTTGCCAAACATAATTGTATGGAATTTGTACGTAGGTGTACTGTCTGGCTTCTTCATCCTGTGTATTTAGAATGAACCATCCTGTTAGAGTTGTATGTTGATTTGTAGCTCTTTGTATAACGTCAGAAATTTCGCTGTTAGTATTGAAATACACCTGTTGCATGTTTGGTAGATGAACGGCTAGTTTGATGACAGCATGACTGAGGGCACTCATCTCATAGGTCTGTAGCCTCCACATAGCTTCTGGAGCTGAAACATAGCGTACATCTAAAAACATCTGAACTTCGTTGTAGTCTTGTAATTGTTCGTTTTCATTTTCTGATGAACGAACTATAATATTAGCACGGTCATATCCTTTATAGATATATTTGAAGAGGTATTTTACGCTTTTGATGGATGAGCAAGCTTCTACATTAATATGTGCTTGATATTTCTGAAGTAGATAGGAGTTGTACGGCACAACCCAACCGTTATCTACTGTCCGTCTTCCTATCCGTACAGGTACCTGCATTTCCCTTCTTTTGTACAGTGGATATCCGTTAGGATTGTACAATGTGTCGTCTCGTAAAGCTTTCGGAAATTTTTTCTTGCAGTTTCCTTGTTCGTCTAAGCATCTAGCTTCAGAGCAGGGTCCGTGAAGCATATGAACTTTCACTAAATTGTGCAATTCTGAATGTGTGCTGGAATCTGGAAACTCAGCAGATATTAGACGATCGATTGCTGCTGTGTCTAGTATTCTGTCAGTTCCGTCTAACCAAATTAACATATGTGCATGTGGAAGTCCTCGTTTTTGAAATTCGATAACGTAAACGTATGCGACGCACACGCCTAGGATGTGGCGTTTGTCGATGTCTTGTAGTAACTCACCCAACTTGCATTTGAAGACTCGACTCACCAAGTCTGGCCGATTGGAGGCAATTTGATTAGTATGTAAATTGTCAGTAATTTCTGGCCAAGAAGGATTGCATGTAAACGTTAAGAAAATATCTGGTTTACCATGCTTTGTGACTATTGACATGGCATCTAAATAATTTTGTCGGAATGCTCGTGGACTTCCAATGAATGTCGACGGTAAGATGAAGATGTTACCTGGTTGATAATTGCCCTCTAATTGCCTAGAATCCAAATAGTCGATTAGTCCTTGATAGGCGTCCTGTCTAATGCGGCTTTGATTTTCTAAAATGAACGATAGGCGACTTTGTTCAACTTTTATGTATGCATCTACGATGAATTGTTGTGTCAATTTGCCCGCCATTATGAATTGATTGAAGATGTTTGGCCGAGCTGCTAATCTGTAACTATAATATTCTAACAGAGATATGAAGCCACTTCCGCGATTGAGAGGTGATCTCGATTGCCATCCTGGTTCACCTCTTGGATGCAATAAAGGGTATGTCATTGCATCACAATTGACGCTGAGATATGGTAAATTGCGTATGTGTCGATCGTTATCTCGACAGTAGACACGTAAACAACGATCTAAAGGTGGTCGTCCATCTTCAGAGATGAAAACTCCTGCAATTTCGTTACATTGTACCGCACCATACTGTCGGAAGTTGACATTCCAATTAATGTCATTGTTAATGTACAACTCCAATGTTGGTTGTCTGTTACCTTGTTGTTGTTGTTGTTGATAAACTTCTCTGAGAAATCTGTAAGCTTGAGCTAGAGGATTGTGTGTGTGTAAGTAATTGGAGATAATTCTAATGTTTTCCGGATTCAACTGTTCCCTATTTTGTGCCCCATTGGCTCTGAATTGATTGGCCTCCTCTGTGTCTATGAAGTAAAGATTGCCATATTGTCTTCTATCATCAGACAAATTAGGAGAGATATTTGATATTTGATGTCTCACTTCCCCTTGTACCTGTAATAAGAAAGCATGACATTTGGCTTTAGAATGAAATCGCATATTGATGGTAATACTATTGAAATAATTTTATGAAGAGATGAATGTATGATGAGATTTAACTATAAATCAAAAGTTATTGTAGTGTGCAGGGGCTGTCAATTGAAACAAAGAATGTGACAGAGCCTAAATAAGTGAAAATCGAAAAGAGTAATATTTTTAGTGAAGCAATTCCATATAGTTTTGAGTAGGAGAAAGTTATATGTGAAATGTAAACTTTTGAGCAGACATAAAGAATAAAGAGAAGTAATATTCAACCAAACTTCAATTTTCTATGGATGTTCGTGTTAGCTTATAATTTATTGATTGGAAACGTATGTGATAGAGATATTTCAGTGTTTAAGGAGAAATATGTTTGTTTTTGTAATGTCTAGTGTGTTATATGTATATTATTGAAGAAAGCAATATTTGTGTTTTTTTGTGAATATAGGTAGATTGTAGATGCTCTTACTTGGTGAAAACACAAATTCCTAGTGAAACAATTGCAATATAGTTTCAGAAGTTTGAAGTAGTTATATATGACATGATAATTTTTGACCATACGTAGCGAATAAAAAGAATAAAAATGTAAGTATTAAAAATTTTAATTTTCAGTGTATGCTGGACGTTATGTGGTGGATTATTTTGATTGTAATTTTTGCATGGAATTATTTATAAGTAGTCATTTGTTTGTGGGTAGCTGTTAAATTGTTGTAATGTGTATGGTATTTATTGCAGGTGTATGTGATAAAGAGATATTTTAATGTTTGAATAGTAAGATATTTTTTTTCTAAAGGCTAGTCTGTTATATGTATATTGTTAGAGGAAGCAATCATAATGCTATCTTAAAGAAATACAGATGCATGGAACAAAACAACCTCTTGTTATAAGTAGGACTTACTTTAAAAACGTATGGCCCGCGGCCCGGCAAAGTAATCACATTAGCTCCGAGAGAAGCGAATGCAAAACTATTGTTGTAATATCGAATTTTATCCATAAATACTCTATTGTCAAACAGTGATCTTAATTCTTCTGGATATGAAACAAAAGAAGGTAATACTACAGCATTATTTCTACAGCAGTGAGAATAAATACGTCTGGTGTTTCTTTCACACAAAAAATGTAATGCTGAGCAGTAAGGGCAGCTATATGAGAAATTTCCTAAAGAATAAATATCCAAATAAAGTCCTGCGGCTGCCATGTAGTGTGAACCTGTACGACGATGATACACTCCAATATTTTCATCTATGACATTGTCAGTTATTCGTCGCTCTATGAGTTCATCAATATTCAGATGGGCAAGTATTTCATTGGTTTCTTCATCTCCCAATGCAATAAATATATTTTCGTCATCTGAATTGTAGTCTATTTGTTGAATTTGTATGGCTCCAGTCGATTCAGCTAATTGGATTGGTACATCAATTTGTACAGTTGGAGAAGCAGGAGCTATTGATTGCATGGCAATTTCTTCAGTTGTTTTTTGTGCATCATAGGTAGGTGTATTGTCATGTGCTGAGATTATTGGATTTTCAATACGCCTAACCTTTCGTGCAGGTTCTGTAGGCGAATCACTAAAAAGAATTATATAATTATTTAACAGACGAATGGTAATGAGTACATGAATTAAATTGCAATAAGGGTGTATGGCATTATGATTATTAAATGTACTGTTGAAGTTTTGTTAAAATATAGCAACAATATATTGGTTTTTCATTTGAAAAATAATTCATGACAAAAGCAATAGTTGTTATTTTATACAATTTATAAAAATTAATAAAGAGAATATGTAGTATAATGGTAGCTGTTACAAAAAAGTTATTAAAAAGTTGAATCGGTATCGAGGGGCTGTCTGGGATTTGACTGTTCATCATGTGATAAGGATAGTGTAAGGATCGTTTTTTATCACCATTGTGGTAGTAGCATTGCGAAGTTCTCTTTGTCGTAAATTTGTTATAAAAGAATGAAGCTTTCTTGCGCAAATAAAATATTTTCGTTATGTCTGTTCCTTAATTATAATTTAGTTTGTAATTAATGTATGATTTGTCGTTTTTGCTGTACATTTTATTCAAAATGTAAATGTTTCGTTGGTATTATTTCTGAAAAATAATCACTGGTAATGTTAACTTGATACTGAATTCATCATCACCAATGCATGGTAGGGGTTTTTCTCAAATTTGATTTACTTTTTGATGGGAGGATAATTTGGTATAGTTTTGTCACAAGTTTGTCCTGAAAAGGATAATTGTACTATGATTTTTTTGTTGTAAATAATCAACATTTGGTAAGAATAATTTGGAAGGAATGATAATTTGTTGGTTTTTTGTCGTAAATTTATTGTCAAAACTGAATTTTTCCATTTTTTTTTCAATGAGACAGTAAATTTTTCTAAACTCTAAATGACTTTTAAGTTTGAATAATTGGCTATTTTTTATTGTAAATTTTTTGTAAGAAGCGAATGCCTTGACAATTTTTTTTTCAAAAAATAACCGCCGATAGTACAAATGTAATAGTTGATTTAGCATTATGCGTCCATAGAATGGCCATCTTCTCATTTTTCGATTCGTAAGTATATTATCTTCAGCGTGGAGTGGAGATGTTAAATGGACAGTCAATTTAGCAGAAAAAGTTATTTTTCAAAAAGAAAGTCGAATGAAAAATTTATGTGTAATGGCAAACTGATAAAGTATTATTTAATTAAATATTTATGTAGAGTTTATCAAAATCTTTAATGTGGAGTTAACGACTATGGAATGGTATATAAAAGGTTATCAAATTATTCATACAGTATTAATATAGTACTAAAAATTTTATAGTACTGTAAAAGGTATTTTCTGATTCATTAGGGATTTATGAATTGAAACAAAAAAGTAATAAATATATATATATATATATATATATATATATATTTATAAATATATTGTGAGATTATAAAACTTTTTGGCATGTCACCCTGAGTAGCAATTGATATAGATAACTTACTTTGTGATTAAGATTCGTGTTGATGGACCTGGCTGATTCATAATGTCAATGAAAGTATCAACAGATTGCCTGTTGTTCTCGTAGCTTGTAACAGTATTATCACCACCTATACTTAGAGATTGATCTGCAGAGCATTGTAATGGATGTTCCATCATAGATGTCGTTGATAATTGCAATGGTTTTCTAACATTTGTCAAACTTCTTTTCTCTTCATGTGGAGGCATTTTCCTTTTTCCTTTGCTTGTAACTCCACTAAAAGAAATGGTATATCAGTTAAATACAATCAATGGTTATAACACAAACGTAAATTTAATAAGTGCTGAGAAAAGTAGTGCAAGATGAAAAATTATGTAGATAGATCTGTGCGCAAATTATGTAAATATAGATGGTTTTGGAGTGCTTTCATAGAGTGAAGAGGAGTTCCATTGAAAGAATAGGTAAAAATAACGGCTTTTATCTGAAAAATATCTTTCCTGATACTTAAATGAATAAGAATCCAAAATCTGAATTGCACATGTGGGTATGGGCAAGAAAAAAACAATTGACAGTTGTTGGTTAATGTATGGAACAGATGAAATTTCAAAGCAAATCTACAAGTTTTAATGAATTTACATATATCAGAAAATTGTGTCTCATAAAGTGTGTTGGTTTGAATAAATGATATAGTGATTGTATGGAGAATAAATATTCTACAACACAATCAAAGTATGAGATATCAGATAAATACCTTATTTAATTGTTATTCATTTAAATGTTTACCTATCTGAATAGAAACGAAAATTTGGTAAGGTTCATTTACTCACGGTATCAATTGATTGATGGAATTTTCTGGAGTAGTTAGATTATCATTGTTAATGCTTAATTGTTGTATAGGTGGAAGTGGTGCAGGAAAAGGTATAAATATATTTTCGTTATTGCTTGAGGAAGAGCAAGAACTTGCAAAAGACGGTGTAAGTGGCGATCTGTGCGTTTTCATTCTGTGCAAATCTAAATATGGCCGTTTTTTTCTGGTCTTCTCTGGTTGTTTGCTGGAAAAAATGTAATTGAGACCCAACTATATGCAATAATTTGCTATAGTAATGAATGTTGTAGCAAGTTTTACATTGATTTCATGTCAAATTGACTTCTAATTAACCGTTATATATTAGTGTATTTGTAAGCTGTGTTTGTAATATGAAATATTAACATAATTTTATAATGAACACACCACGAAAGTAGTAATTTCTTGTGAGAAAAGATGCCTTATTGTTATGTTTTCTTATTTTGTCGTCAAAGATGATGTAAACAGAATGTTTCTTGTGGCAATAAAAATTGTGGTATTCATTTCTGGCCGAGTCTTTCGTTAGTACTGAACAACTTTTAAAAGGTATTATATAGAAAAAAATCAATAGTCTCTGTGTTATATTATATTCCAAACACAACTGTATCCTTTATATCAGGTATCATAAAAAAAGGTTTAAAGTAATCAAAGCATTAAGTTTTTGTTACGTAATAAACGTTCAAAGGGGAACAACTATGAATAAAATAATATATGAACATTTTTTACCCCAAAGAAATTGTATTTAATTTCAACAACATGTATAGTAGAGATAGGATAGGATTTTCATTATCAAATGGATATTAAAAAGGATAGTGGTCACAATTAGAGTAATAAAAAAGTACTTTCTGTTCAAAAAAATTAATAAGCATTTTATAAACAGACTGTTTTATGGACTGGGTGAGAAATACTAAAATAAATTTTCAAGTCGTAGCAGACAAAGTTAAACACTAATAAAACATTTTGTATGCTGAGAAAATTATTGATTTTTTATGGCAAATATCAGAAAATAATCAAGAAAGAGATAATTTACTTAACAAAGTTGATTGACCAGTAAATTTCAAAAGGAGTAGCAGACCAAAGTAAGAAAATAATTTATTTACTATCTTCATGAAATTATTATTTTCAATGGCTAGTATTACAGTAAGCATTTTTTATAAACAGCCTGTATATTTTCTTTGATGTAATGACTAATTAAGTGGAAAAGGGTTTATAATTTCAAGTGCAACAGTTTTTAGAAAATTATTGAACAATTAGGAATTGGTATATTGATTTTCTTGTAGTAAGGGTTTTTCTTGAGGTACCTGACACTAAGGCAATTTATATATGTTATACTGTATTCTTTGGCGCCACAGCTACAAACATTACAGTTAAGCTACTGGCCAAACCACTTATATGAAACCCAACATGTGTTTATTTCATTTTAATTAAGGTAATTGTTTGTCAATGTAGTGAATATGCTATCATTCATGTCACATATTCTTGACAAAGTATCAATAAAATTATGATTGCCAAGTTTGTA
Organism: Bruchidius siliquastri; assembly: GCA_949316355.1. Lineage (NCBI taxonomy): Eukaryota > Metazoa > Arthropoda > Insecta > Coleoptera > Chrysomelidae > Bruchidius > Bruchidius siliquastri. The sequence goes on from OX438529.1 coordinate 25,834,967, forward strand.
TCAGTAGAACAACAAATGAAAATTTAGAAAGTTAAAACATATGCAACAGATACTTGTATATAGCAAAGAGGAAAACTTGTGATGTATGATTCATGAGTAGTGCAAGTTAATTAGCTTGATAATGAGTGATGTATACTGAAAAAATATGAGAAATATATCAAATATTTTGGTAAATATTCAAAAATGTAAGTGTGTGATTTAAGCTTGAAGTTTTATTATAAAAATGTATAAACACTGTATTTGTAAACAGTTGTACAAATCAAAAAAAATTATAATATAATGTGTGTACAAAATAAACAGAATAGAGGGACCAAAAGTTAAAGAAAGGGTTAAGTGCTAGGGTATCATTATTATTGCTATGATATCAAAGTATGGTATGCTAATTAGTTAAGAGTTTTAGATATTGGGAGAAGAGGATGAAGCTTTCCATAATTGATAATACTCAAAAGTATTTGAAATATGTTGGTTGTCTTTAACAACCTATTGGGAATTTTAACACTGATGTTATCCAGAATATAGGAGCAAAAATATGATTCATTCTTTGATTGAAATATAAAAGACATATTTAGTTTCATTTTTTGAAGTGATTTCAAACCAAAGCTTGCAAAAGGTATATAAGAATGTTGTATAATGAATTGTGGTCATGAATCAATTAAGTTATGTAGGCTGTTATTGTATTTAAATATAAAAAAAACTATTTTTTTTAAGTCATATACATATCTACATAGGGTAACTTCATTAAATTAAAATATTAAAGCAGTTACAGAGTCTACAATAAGACAAATATAATTAACATGAATACCTAACAGGCTGTGTGTTAAACACATCCAGCAAATTAACCTAATTGTAGCTGTGATTGCAGGATACTTAATTAATTTCTAAATAAATCAATATTGTAAGAATTAGTTAAAGAGTTTTAGATATTGAGAAAGAGGATGAAGCTTTCCATAATTGACAATACTCCAAAGTATTTTAAATATGTTGGTTGGTTGACACTGATGTTATCCAGAATATAGGAGCAAGAAAATGATTCATTCTTTGATTGAAATATAAGACATATTTAGTCTCATTTTTTGAAGTGATTTCAAACCAAAGCAAAGTGTTATTTTGGGAATATATATATATATATATATATATATATATATATATATATATATATATATATATATATATATATATATATATATATACTGTATCTTGTATACTACATACACATTCCATATTTCAAAATTGATTTAACTATTTTACAATACATAATTTAGAAAGAATATACTACTTGGACATCCTTGTCAGTTCTAATTACAAATGTTAATAGTTTTGATGCTCTATTACTTCATTAGCAGTTATAGACATATTGAATTACAGAATTTGTTTTATTCATTGTCATTATCATTTTGCATTAGTAAATAATCTGTATCATCTTGTATTACTCATCTGGAAATATGAAGCACTTTTATATTAAGTTTCATAGAAAAAAATTGAATAGAATACATAAATTGTTGAATCATATTCACAGAATAAATGCTTTTGATAGGGAGGCAGAAATTGTGATTTCAAATATTTACCAAATTATATTCAATAAATTAATGCGTTAATAGTTCAAAGAAATGTCGAGATGAAATATTAATGTACTGCTCACTTAATGAATTTAAATAGTTACTTACACATTGGAAGTAGTAGATTTGCTGATTTGCACAGTAGTTTCTCCACTTTCGTCACCAGTACCATTGCTTGTCGAATTCAATGGAATATTTGTTGGAGTGGTTATTCCACAAGGTGATACTTCGTTATTGTGTAAGCCTGCAGAAGTAGAGGTAGAAGGTCCTTCTTCTACCGTTGTGCTGCTGGTAGCGTTATCTTTCCGAGCTTTAGGCCTCCACCACGCATTCCCACGCCTTTTTTTGGGTCCTGGCGTCATATTTGAATAGCTGGAAATTCAAGTATGTATATGTGTGTATATATAATTATAATGTATTAACAATGTCCAGTAATAAGAAATTGTTATTATATATATTAAAAATATATGATACTTATCTGGAAAAGTAAACGTGAACTGTTCAAACAGCTATTCCAGCATATTATCTAGATTGATCTAGAATCGTAGAATCTATCTGGAATGTGTTATAACTATAAGAACAAAATGGCGAACTCCTTGAAAGCGGAATTCAAAAGACAAATGTTATAGACATAGAACGATAAGTACAGGAATAAAAAGATATAGAGTAAAAACACGACTATGAGAAGTAGTATACCATGTTCCCGGTTACATGGGACCGTGATAGCAGAATAGATAATATGTTTAGAATGTAATTTTCACTGTAGATAGTACAGCTAACAGCAACATATCAAAAAGAAACATTGTTTGTTTGTTTAGACTGCACAAATTCTTAGAAATAAAAAGGCGAAGATATCTTCGTCCAGACTCATCTCATTGTTTCATGCATGTAGATGAGCGATCTAATTCGAAGCATTTGAACTACTAAACCAACACGATGCAATGTTGGCGATGTTACAAAAAGAGTTGCAATTTGCTTAATTGAATTGAAAAAGTGAAGTGTAATAAAAAATACGGAAACAGTACGAACAATATTTTGTAGCATAAATCTCTGTTACTGTAGAGCGGTATTAAGTTTGGTAAGTACAATAGATGAGTATAGTTCCTTCAATCGCAGTACGTTATCTATGTTAAGTGACAATAGCTGGCGGAATGTTATAGAGTTTGTGGTTGCAATCATAATCAGAATTCGCAGATGTCATCAACATCCGATATTTTGATTAGTATATGTACTACATTAAATGAAAATTGCGTCAATAAGAGTAAATGAAAATCGGCAAGTGCAAACGAATATGAGCTGTGTGACGTCTTCAGTAACATATAACATTCATACACAGAGTGACGCACACAGTCGTGCAACAAATTGTGATAATTGTTAATTTGTGAATTTTTTTCCTTTATTAAACTATAAAACTTTAGTCAAAACAACGGTATTTGCTGTTTTTTCTTTAATTCATTACTAACTTGTACTGTTAGATACATAAGTAGGTTATTGGTTCATTGTCTTTCCTTCTATTGATCTTTTTTTTTCGTGTAAACAGCGATACTCAATAGCCTCATGTATAGTGTTTCTGACGTACATCTGTCATATTATTCGCTTTTACCGCACTGAATCTATGATATTTATTATCTATAATAATAAAACTAAAAGAAAGTAATGTAAGAAACATGTTTAATGATAATTTACGGAGGAAAGTCTTGTTTTAAATTATATTGTCATGGAAAGAATGTGAACATTCAAAGGAGTCACTTCCTGATATCCGCAGTTCACATGTTGGCAACAGCGTAGACGGTAATGGACGACCACAACTGACGTTTATAAGATGTATGTTCTGTCATTCTGTGATGTATGTAAACGACTTTGGAGGAGAAGGTCTGTGACGTTTGGATGAAATTGGATACATGTTCGATAATTTCCAACATCCTGACCAAAATACATGAAATCGGGTAGCGAAAAAACGTCTAACTATTAAGGAAACCCTAAATTTTCATTGTGCGGAAGAAAAAGTCGGTAATATATTGACCCGAAGGAGATGTGTGTAGTTTTCCGCGATCTCCTCTAGATTTCGGAGTGTTTTGATGTTGTTCGGATGATGATTGCAAACGAATTCGGAGTGAATCCTGGGAAATGTGTGCTCCTATAATAAGAAAAACTGCAAAGGTATCTTATAAAGTGAGTAGTATTGATTTTCTATACACATATTTCAGTGAATTTTCCTATAAAAGGAAACCGACATGTCGGCGGCCCGTTTTTGTATAGCCAAGTTTTATCGAAATATCTCAGAAACGGTTAGAGCGATCTTTGAAAACTTTTCGAATTTGACTATTGTGGAATCTCCTCTTCACCCGGATATAGGCGTTTTTTAGTTATCGGTCGAATTATTCGGGCAGCTCTGTCGAAATACGTGGTTGACACCGGTTTTATCGGTCTGATTTGTAAAATTTCACTATACGTTTCTCCAGTTTTCTGGAAAACCGAAAAGGAGGGAAGAATCGGTCCCAGCGTATCGTAAAGACCGTTTCAAGGGTAAAAAAAACGCTACAAAATTTTCTCAGCAAGTAACCGCAAATACGATATAACGCGGGTAGAAGTGCGCGACGTCACGAAAAGTACAATTTTTTCGAGAAAACTTTAAATGGTCATAAATCGAACAAGGTGCAATCCACTGACCTAAATTTATATTCACCTCGTAGTTTTTTTCGATAAGAATAATGGGAAAATGCTGAAAATTTTTTAAACACAATAATTTATCCGGGCTACTCGAAACAAATGGGAATAGCGCGTTTTAAACTGTATAAATCGTCAACATTTCAGAACTTGCAAAATTATTTCCGGCAAAATGGATCGATTTTCAAAAAAATGTCTCTCTTTACGATTCGTAGTACTCGTCGAGATGTATAAGTGGAAATGATTGTTAATCGAAAGTGAAACGGTTTAGACACCTTTTTTTCGCTTTATATTTTTTTGTCAAAAAAACTGGCTTTTTGGAAAGTGCAAATTGCAAATTTTTTTTATCGAAAACCGACGACAAAATAAAAGTCTCACCCCGCCAACCGTACCCGTATGTTATTTGCCTATCGAACGATGCTAGTTCCGGGTAGATATATCCATGAGAAGGCCGGATCGAACGACTACGCCAAAACCTTACACGATTTTCACTCCATTTTCGCGCATTCTTGCCCATTTTTGGACGACTTGCACCCAAAAAACCTTGACTTACCGCACACCACGGAAAGCGCCGGACTTTCGCCTTGCCGAAAACGCCTTTTTCGCCGGAAAAACCCTTTCAGGAAACTGGAAAAACGGGAAAAACCCCGGACGGAACTCGGCCTCGGTAGGGGAAGTGATTCTCGGAACTGTCATTGGCAGCGCTTAATAATATCTGACTAGCGCAGTCTCGGCACGCGTAACGCTGTGCTATTTAGGGTAGTTGAGTAGCACATAAAATAAGCTTTCAAATGATACCTGTAACGTTTCTGTAAGTCATGTAGTTTTCGAGATATCTATGAAAACGTTTGAGTGTAAATTATCGAATGGATTTCAATTTTGGGCACACCCTGTATATGCTAATCACTCAAAAACTTTTGCCGTCCCTGTATATCACGTAGTTTTCGAGATATATATTGAGATGATAAAAAGTGAATTGTCTGAGAAATGTAAATTTGAGACACCCTGTACAGGCCAAGAACTCCAATACGTTTGTCGTGTTTGTATCTCCTGTAGTTTTCAAGATGTCTATTGAAACGTTTAAATGAAAATGATCAAATGGATTTCGTTTTCGTTTTTGTATTTCATACCGTTTCCGCAATATCTAGCTGAACGTTGAAAATGAATTTTAGGGGAAATTTTCATTTGGCACACCCTGTACATCATGTCGTTTTCGAAATATATATTTAAATGTGAATGTTAGGCAAAATTTAAATTTTGGACACTCCCTGTATATTCTAATCAGTTCAACACTTTTGCCGTCCCCGTATATCATGTAGTTTTCGGGTTTCTGGTAAAAATTTAGACACCTCCTGTATATGCTAATCACTTAAATACGTTATGGTTTATGTATTTCATGTGGTTTTCGCGATATCTAGCCAAACGTTGAAAGTGAATTTTAGGGGAAATTTTAATTTGACACGCCCTGTATATCACAATTAATGTAATATGTTTGGCATTCCTGTATATCATAGAGTTTTCGAAAAATCTATTGAAATGTTTAAGTCTGAATTTTAGGCGAAATTTAAATTTGGGACACCCCCTGTATATGCTAATCACATAAACACTTTTGTTTCATTTCAGATACTAAATATATGCTAACCACTTTAGCACAATTTCTTTACAATAATAGAGCCAACCTTTCAATTGCACCCTGTACATTTCTTCAAAGTTGATGGATATCAATTGATTACTATACTGAAACAGTGAAACTGCAATCCCCATATTACTATCCATTTTTAAGTAGTTATGCCTAAAACATCTAAACTTCTATCTATCTGCTACGTTTCCAGGACCCTAGTACATTGTAAATGTCTTGGAATATCAAGCGGAAAGATAAAATTTTGAAATGTTCAAACTCAATATGTTTATATTGATAGCAATATTGATTGTTCTATTTTTGAAGTTGTCTTGCTTTTCTCTATGATCTAGTTGACAATGGAAGATGCTGGTTGAAGTTTGTTGCCAAAGGCACATTATGTTGAGATAGCGAAGAGAGTTTCTGAAACTGTTTTTATAGTTCGAAATGACCAATCATTGATAGAAATTATAACTTTTGCAGTTATATTTATATAAGAGACACCAAAATATAATTAAAATAAGCTTGAAAAGATATCTTAGTAGCTATAAAATTGCAAAAATATCTTCCAATGGAGCTGCCTGCAAGCTACCCCAGTTATGGAAGGAATAATAAAAATCAAGGCGAACATGACTTCTCACTTGCTTACACATTTTAATAAAGTTTTATGCTTTGTGAGAATGAAAGGTATGCACACCAGTTGTAAATCAATGGTTGTTATGAGATCATCTTTACATTTTCACCATAGATGCTGATCCTGATATAAAAAAAAATAGCTGTGATGTAAAGTCTAATACTTATCTTATGACTATCTGTGCCTAGTCTATTTTCAAATACATAACTACTTCACAAATGTTTATATGCCGTTTCACAGCAACAAAATCCAACTGCATTCCAGCTTTTCATAATATTGCATACAAAGTTGTTCTGGTAAATGAAAATATTGCAAAACATAACCTCAAAACATAACCTCAAGTGCAATTTGACAACTATTGTAGTTAGATTTTAATCAGCATAACTGGGGAGCAATAAACAATACCGTACATAAGAGTTTTCAAGACTGTACTCACCATTTATTTATATTATCGAGCTTTTTTACGTTAAAGAAGTACAAATAAACATTTTTCCTGTGCACCATGAACCATGACTGGTGAATGGTAATAAGTCATTTACGCTGGTAAACATATTTGTGGGTACCTTGCTTGCAACTGAAATCTCGAAGATATATATTCAATCACAGTAGTTTTTTTAATAGAAAAGGTTATTCTCGAAAAATTTTCTTCTAGAATGAATGAAGAATTTTCAACATGTCACTGTCAAGATACATAACCCTACATTATTATTATTGCTGTGTTGCCGGAATGTAAAAAAAAGAACGCAAAATGATATGTAGCAGCAAAATCACCGTGATATTATGTGCAAAAAATACGAACAATTTACGAAACTATACTCCAAATAATTTTTCTTCGCCATTTTCGTCCGGGAATTTTTGTTTCGGTAATCGTAGATCGAAGTTATGAATGCTGTTATTGCATAAGCAAGGGACAGCTGTACCGTTCAACCAACTTCCAATCTGCGAGGTGCACATTCTGGCAACAGCCGTGCTGCACTCGCATCGGGCAAGATGGCCGACCAGCTGTCATGCGTGTTATGTTTGGTTAAAATTTCAAATATTTTCGATAATTTTCAATATCCTGACGAAAATTAATGGAATCGAGCAGTGAAAAAATGTCTACCTATTAAGGAAACCCTGAATTTTCATCGCGCGAAAGAAAAAGTCGATTATATAGTGTGACAAATGAGATGTACGTCGGTTTTCCGAACTTTGTATGGATTTGAAAGGGACTTGATAGTTTTTACGTAGTGATTGCTGGAAAAATAGCTGTATTTTGTGGAAAGTGTGTATCGGTATGAAAAGCTCAGCTCAAAACTTGACTTGTCCGGTGAGTAGTATTCGTTTTCTGTACAAATATATGAGTGAATTTTCCCAAAAAAACAAACCGATATGTCCGCGGCCCGTTTCCGTGTAGCCCAGTTTTTTCGAAATATCTCCAAAACGGTTTGAGCGATCTTTGAAAATTTTTCGAATTTGGCTATTGTGGAATCTCCTCTATACCCGGATATAGGCAGTTTTCCGTTTGTCGGTCGAATTATCCGTGCAGCTCTGTCGAAGTACGTGCTCGACACCGGTTTTATCGATCTGATTTGAAAAATTTCACTATACATTTATGGAATTTTCTGGAAAGCCGAAAAGGATAGAAGTATCGGTCCCTGTGTGTCTTAAAGACCGTTTCGAGAGGAAAAAAAAACGATGTGAAATTTGCTCGATCAGAATTCCGAAATACGAAATATCGGACTGGAAAGTGCGCGACGTCACAGAAAGTGTCGTTTTTTCGAAAAAAATTTAAACGGTCATAAATCGAAAACCGTACGACGTACCTGCCTGGATTTACATTTAAACACTGACCGCCCTCGTGAAGATTCTCGAAAAAAATACGAAAATGTCGTAGCGACGACCATCAATCCCCTGTAGGACGCCCCGTTTTTGAAACGCGCTTTCGGCCGGTGCAATCGTCGTCGTTTCGGAACTTTGAAAATCGTTTCCGGGAAGAGAGAGCGTTTTTCGAAAAAAAGTCTCTCTTTACGATCTGTAGTACTCGTCGAGACGTATACTTTGCGATAGTTTCGAAACGAAACGAAAAACCGGAAATGGGAAATTTTCGCGATTTTCGAATTTTCTCGAAAAAATCGACGTTTTCGGAAAAAAATTCGTTTCTCGAAAACGTGGTGGGCGACGAATTTCTCACCCCCCGCACCGTACCCGCACGTCATTCGCCCGTCGAACGGCGCCACTCCCTCTCGGATATTCCCACGGCGAGCAAAGATTACGCGTTTACCGCAAACCGTTACGCGTTTTTCGCGCGTTTTTCCGCTTTCCCGGCCCTTTTTCGACCGCCCGCCCCCCGAAAAACCCCTCGAAAGGCCGGCCACGCGAAACGCCCGACTCCGAACTACCCGAAAACCGGCTTTCCCCCCGAAAAAAACCCCGCCCACCCTTGGAAAACCCCCGAAAACCACCCCGACACCCCCAAAAACCCCAAAAAAAAACATGGCGTCTGTCCAAAAACTCTTCATCAAAAAGACAATTGCTCAAGTTTTAATAATATCTGATGATAAATTGACATATCACATCCATTGCCTTTTTTGAAAAAAAAGACAATGACTACGCTTTTGAGACAGTTTGGGAAAATATTGTCCCTCATAGACAAGTTTATTAATTTAGGCAATGGTGTTACGATTAATTTTTTCACGGGTTGTGTTGAAATAGTTTTAAATCCGGGTATATCTTCACTATGTTTGCTTTGATGCCAGACATGAATCATCAGTGATGAATAATTAAGGCTTGCACAAAATAATGAATATTGAACATCAATCAAACACGCAGTCGTTGACATTTCCAATAACGGCACTCCGATTATGCAAAATATCAGCGGTGAGTGATCAAAACCAAGATCTATTTATAAGGTTAACTCTGAAAGACAAAAGGATGGTAACGGCGAAGGGTAAACCGACGATGACCAAATAGAGAAAGATACGTGTACCCAAGAAACAACTTTTTCTGCTTGATTGACTGATCCCGGCCATGGCTGTTGTATCATATGCAGTCACCCGTTTTGGATTATATCTGTTCAGATGTGGTAGTGAGTTCAGATAGCTTCATACTCTGGTATCAAACCTAGACGTCAAAGATCGAATCTATTGCTGATTTTGGGTGTTTTCACGCAAGGAAGAGCTGAGTGACTTGTATTACGAAGCTGGGGTATGTGAACTAAGAAAATCACATACTTTGCATGGGAAACTAGTATAACTGACTTTGACATCCAGCTATTCAATCGTATTTATAGAAAACTTCATAAAAAGTGTATTCGAACTAGATATATCTTGAACATTTAAATATTTATTTTATCTGATCAAGCGATTGAATCATACGAGAGAGAAAAGCTCTGATACATTCTAAGAGTTTTTTTGTTATAACTAGGAACTCCCTCAGTGTAATTACACTCTGTAGATTCTCAGTTTCTCAGAACATTCTGAGGATATTCTGTAAAATGTGGTAGGCATCTTTTTGTGTAGACTCTACTTTCCGTGTCATTGGCAGAAAAAATACTGTGATAGAGATTTTTTTGGCGAATTAAGCTGTTTACCTTAGTCAATCTGTCACTTATTATATTATTATATTAACTGCAGCAAAATTACATACCTAGCGTATGAGATGATACTTTAGTTTGATCCCATTGCAATTAGATGAAAGTGAACACAGAAAGACATCATTCGCACATCCTTGAAAAAAACGTTTAATAAAAAAGGGCACATTTGCTCGAAAGGGTTATATAAAGGAGCAAAAAGTTAGTTCCACTTCTCAGAAAAATATATCATGTATACCTTAAGGTTGATATATTCAGCATGACGAAATTTGATAGAGGTGGATTATCTTCAAGAGAAGCGGCGAAAAAATAAACTCAGTATTAATAGTCTTTGTGATATACATGTGATCATGCTGATCCGTCCCTGGTTGTGATGCATGTCAGCGACTGGCACGCGCCCTGGGGGTGGGGCTCCACATAATCACACAGCACCGCAAATGCACACGCCCAGAACTCGATTTAGGGATTTAGACTCTTCGCCAACTCGCCGACCAGATCGGCCGACCGACCGAGCCACGTTCTCTTCTTCTGCAATGCGTGCATGCCGGCACCGCAATCTTTGCTCCCGTTCTCGTTTTTTATTTGCTGATCTCATCCGGCTGCAAGGAGCACGGAAGGTCCACCTTATACGAAACAACAAGGCTGAACGGTTATACGAGAAAATAGTTGTGAAGCAGTAAATATCATATCACCAATGTATCCATTTCTTTGACAGTTATTTAAAAGAAGTCGATATAGGTACAAATTCGGATTCCAAAAAACCTGGCCTGCTGCGGGATTCGATTACACCTTCTGCTTGCCGGTCAGACCCTCTAGCCAAATAAGCTAAGCAGGCACCACGCTTACTTGATAATAATGTTGGGTGAGGTTAGGTTCTGTTCCAAATAGCTTAATGCGAATTTGTATCAGCTTCCATCTTATGGATTAGCAAGTTAATATTCGAATCAAGAAGTGTCTATGAAAGATCTCTCTAATAATCGGAAGTGATATTAGGAAATTGCGTAACCTATTTTCAATCAAGTGACTAACGGTTAAATATTCGCATTTCAGTATTTTTAATCAGGATATTTACAAAAATTAACTTAGGATTAACTAGGAGCAGGATAGTCTCAAAAATGCCACTAGACTTATTAAAACAAATCGATAGTTATGAAATATAGAAAGAAAAAATAATTCAATAGAAGAAAGCTAGCATTAATAGTATGTGCGATTTGAGAGCTCTAGTTTTGTATCCATGATAGTTAACCAGTTGGCAAGTAATCAGAGTAGGTAGCCTTGTTAGCAGTCAAATCTGACAATCAGAGGATGATTTAAATATAAATCGAAACGCGTGACTGAAAGAAACATATCGACATTTCGATATAAATTATAACAACATAGGAGGAAAATTAATCGTAAGTTTACGTGGTTAAATTAAGAATTTAACATCTAAACTACACACGAAAATACATTTCATATGAATCTGATTGACTTGACAACATTCATTTTCAATAATGGGATCCTATTATGGAAAGATAGGATCATATTACTGTCTAGAAAAGGTAATACAAGATCATTTATTTCAGCAACCGGTCTAAGGAGAGAGGCAAAATATTGAATCGATGTAAACTGTTTATTACCATCGACGTTCGTAACTTCGACACGTAAACTCTGTTACATATGCGTAGGAAGAAAGGAGCATGCCTAGTGGAATAAGGCTTAGAAGCATGATAGATGTATCATAATAATGACACAATGCTCAAATGAAGTTATCAACGTATGCCGGTATGGTCATGAGAAGAATTGAAGAATACAGTAGCCGTTTTTGAATATTCTGAACGAATCTTAGTGGGCGGTGCATTAGCCATAGCCATAAAATATGTTACGTGTCTACAATAAAATATCAACATAAACCGCTCCGATATTATGATGAGATATTTTGGTGAATAAAAAAAGAAAGACTTAAAAGTGGATATCTGTGTAACAAGACCTTCGTCCGAAACTCCCGGACCTGACTCCTTCTCTCAACTAAAACCGGAAGCATCTGGACTATAGTACTCATCACCATAATTTTCATAAAATACTAAATATAGATTTAGGAGGGAGGTAGACACGCGTAGAACCTGACCTGAGAGATGTATAGGGTTCAAAAACTTACTTTGCGCAGATAGTCGGCAAGGACCCCTCGTTGCTGCCTCTGGTGGTCCAACGTGATCTGATGATTGTACCCGACCGTCTCAGTTAGCGTAGCGTTAGAGAATTAATAAAAACAATAGTGGAGGAGATCTAGCACCTTTAATGAACAAGTAACTCGAATTCTATAAACACTCATCAACAAGGCAACGAACTGAATTATAACTTTTACAATAATATAATATACAAGGCGAAAAATATCACTGGAGGAGTATCTTGAACTAAAATTTTCTATTTTAATTCTAAAGGAAACTACTCAACTTAGGATGCCACAATGAACACCCAGCTAAATTACATGCAACTCTGATAAGACACTGTACTATGCTATGATGAAATTGAACGAAACACCCAGAAGGGCTCCGATCTGACGGATGTCACAATATTTAGTATTCTCAAAGTATTAAACACTAACACAAGTTCACTAACTGAAGGAAGATGGGCGCAACTTAACCGACCGAAAAAGTCGAAGATTAGAGAAGAACTAACTTCAGAGTTCCCAAAATTTCTCGGTTGCAGGTCGCAGATCTTCCCTCCATTAATCAACGCTCCTAACCATCAGCTTGCGATTTTCATACTTAACGACACCGTTGCTCTAATTGTCCCATTGGTTAAGTACCTTCTGACCTTAACGTGAGCCAATGGTTATTAAAGGGTGTTTTACCCCCAAACTGGCTATTCCCTAATTGGCTGGATAGGTTCCCTTGCTCCACTCCGAGGCGTGCCGTCGTGTACAGTGTAACAAATTTTCATGCAACATGCCTTCGTCCCATGGGCGGCTCATGAATACAATTCAAATTCAGTGTCTGTTTGCCAAATGTTTTGTTCGTTATTCTGCGTTGTTATCACTAAGAAGGTTTCCTCGAATACTTGCATGCATCGAACAGGGGTGGATTTAAGAAAATTCTAAGTTTAGAGCAACGAACTGACTCGTTCTGTTATAATCTGACACAAATTGTATTTCAGCCAATATTTCATCAAATGTACATAACGCAAAAATGAGCAACAGGCTCATATAGAAGAGTTTACTGTATCATACATAAGTTGATCCATAACAAAGTTTTACTATATTCATACGTGACCTCATTAGAATGAGCTTAGAGAGAAATGGTTGCACAGTAAACGAGGGGCCATTTAGATTTCTCAGGGCAATCTTTTTCAAAGTATGCAAGTAATTGTGGAGTATATCAACTGGAAGTAGTAGTTTTGCTTAGCTTGATTGATAAACAAATGTGTCGTAATATGCCCAATTATTCTACTCATTATATAATGCATCTTGAGGTCCTACCACTACACTTCTCTGTTGGTTTAATAGCTACACACCTCTCCTATTTGGATGAAGAGCCTATCCATTCAGTTTTTTATCATTATTTTATAAAGCTCCATTGTCATACATTTGTGTGATTTATGATATAATCACTCAATCACAAATTTAATTTTTTTCCTGAATAGAAAGCACCTTGTAATTCATCGTGTATCCATGTAAATTGTAAAAAATAATCTCACCCAGAATTTAAACCTTCGACCGAAAGGTATATTACCAAAAGGCTGGACCAAAAGGTATAATGTAGTACCTGTTAAAATTGGAATATAATAGATTATTTCATTGTCAGTTTTGTTTGCATAGTTTGTTATTCAGTTAGTTTCATACAATTCAAACTGATAAATCGGTCTTAAAAAGAAGTATCATAAAAATGTTACTAGGTATAAGTTATTAAATAGTTCATGGAACCGGCTACAGTTGCGCTCATGTCTGCTCGTATCGACGTTAACAGTTTCCTCGTTGTCGAACGTCATATTGATAGAATAACGTCTGATGACTATTATTACGGCTTTATCATCGTTTGTGCGAAGGCATATTTCGCTGTCTACCTGTAGAACTGGTTGTCCAGCCCGTAGAAATGGCGTCGTCAGCTTTGCGAAATTAGAATGTTGTCCGGAGATGGTGATACAAGGAAAAAATCTGAATCACTTGAAGAAAATGGTAATTATAGTGCAGCAGTGATGTGGAAGCAGTCAGGTGTCTAGTGTGGACAGATATATTTCAATGGTATGATTAAATCAAATCCTGGTACCATGCGGATGGCGGATTATATCTAAGATTATTATTTTAACGCCCACCTAAAAACACAGCAGATCTGACATTGATTAATTCTGCTCCTGGTTTTGAGTTATAATTAACACGTCCTGAAAATAACAGGGTCTGTATCAGGATAGGTATGCGGCATATTGAACTTAAGTTTGAATACTGTTTTCGAGAAGATTTAGTTAGTTCATTTGGTAATATGATTTTGGTAGACAAATCTGAACATTTTTTATCCCGTTTATCCTCCGTATTTGTTAGACATAGATAAGTTCACACATTTGCCTTCAAAATTCATAAATGGTGTTAATAATCTTGGTTGACTCGATTGTTAGTGGACTGTATTTTTATTCTTGCTGGTACAATATTTGAATTATTCACAATAATACATTTAATGACGAAAGTGGGAATTGCGAATTGTCTTTTACGCCGATCATCGCCGATACTCATTTTTCGATCTTCTTCATTGACGTTGGCAGCCCGTCATGGTGGCACGCTGTTGCCGCTACCGGTGTTGTCACATTTATTGCTGTAGATGCCTGACCAAATGGTTTATACATTGTTTTATATCTCGGTGTTGAAATCTCATTTCTGGCATTTTTGAGTCCACACTTTTATAAACCCCAATAATGATAGAGATACAGGTATATAATATAAGTTTGTGATTTAATGCTGTAAAATTAGGACTCTCAAAGACATATTTGTTTTTTTTTGTTAGCTAATATATATGACAGCTTTATTTTTATTTACTATTAATACACGATATACTACGATATTTTCATGAAATAAAACAGATGTTCTCATAGGTCAAAGTTGATATACCTGTGGCTGAAAGGGACATTTATCTCCAGCACAGAACATAAACAGAGACAAGAAGGGTCACTCCAAGCTCCGCCCCGAAATATGCCTATCTCTCTCGCTAGCTGACACTACTTTAACTTCATACGCTCCATACAATCATACATGCCGTGGTAGATGCAGTCACCAAAGCACCGCGCGCGGTATACTTGGCAGGCTGACTTCTGGGAGACCGTCGCGTCGGCGGCCGGATATACCGAGGTTGTTTCAGATCATGGATCCAATTTTCGAAAATTGGTTAACAAACTTTTAAAAGTAACCACGGAAAACGTTTACTTTAACGTAGATAACTTGAGACTTGTTTATTTATATGACGTGCCACATCTGTTAAAGTCTACCAGAAATAGTTTATTTCCCTACAATTACCGGTTACCAAAAGAGAAAATTAGCATCGCAAATATTTAGTCATTCTGTGGCAGCTGCTCTTGAACCTTACATAGGTTTCAAAGTTTTGCCTTCGAATGCAGTCACAGCAAAATTCATTAAAACCATGAATGATTTATTTGACTTATTGAATTCATGTCATTTAAATAATTTCAACACTTTCATGGGTACAGAATAACAACTAAAATTCCTGGAAGAAATTGAATCTATGTTTGATAATTTGAAGGTTGTTAAAATGGTTAGAGTAAGGGGCTAGGACAGCTGTGAGGAAAAGTGTATAAATAATCAAGTACATTTTATATATGGTTGGAAATTAATAATCACTTCCATAAAGCTTTGTGGGAATCTTTAAAGTCTCGACAATATACATTTCTAATCACCAGAAACGTAAATCAAGATTGCATAGGAAACTTTTTTGCACAAGAAATTGTTGTAGCAACGCCAAATCCGACACCGTTCAACACTCGAGTACGAATACCCGGCTGACCCGGCTCTATCGTTATCAGGAGTCGTGCGCCAGGTGGATCTTTATTACGCCTACACCACAGATCCATGTTGTCTGTTGATCCGCTGCGGTAAAAAGTGTTAGCAGATGACTACTATTTACTCAGTAATTTATGGATATTCGAACCAATGCACTTGTCATAATAAATAAGCATACACACCAAAAGCAACGTAATTGACTTCCTTGTTCTTGCCTGTGTCATGTCGCATAAATCTCATTTATGTGAGACAAAAGTCTCGCTCCGATTGTTTCCTATATAACAAAATAAATATGGTGGTGCTTAATCAAAAAAACTGATTAGAAAGGTTATTGATTAAATAATACCATTGACAAGTAGAGTTGATATCAGCTGATAGAGTTCAACGTTTCAAATTTGCTATTAACATTTATACTTCCTTCACAAAACCGAACATGATTTCTATAATTGCAAAGATTTTTAAATAGGTTATAATAGTAGCTTTGTTCTGGTTCTCAGTCCCAGAACGGTTCTAGTACAGTTCGCGTACTGCGCAGAACTAGATGCGCAATAACTCAGTTCAAGAATGGTTCAATTACCGTCCTAGAACGGTTCGATGTATGAATGAACCAGAACAGCTTTTTTTAGTTGGAACCGTTATAACCAGAGAATCGATCGTTCTACGCCTGGTCGACACGGACGGAATAATATGGTTTATGGAATTTTGGGTGCTATGTTTTCTCATTTGTGGTTCCCAGCGATAAAACCTTATATATTCTGTGGCCACAAAAGAATCGGGAAATTACCGAAATCAGATTAAGCCTGTGAAATAATCCTCTAAAGGAATTTCAACTACATCTGCGTATACATAATTATATTAATTTGAGTTTCATATATGCAAGAAATGGCGCACAACCGTTAGTATCACAATGGATATTCATAAATTGAATATAT
The DNA here is from genome assembly GCA_949316355.1 of Bruchidius siliquastri. NCBI lineage: Eukaryota > Metazoa > Arthropoda > Insecta > Coleoptera > Chrysomelidae > Bruchidius > Bruchidius siliquastri. The sequence goes on from OX438529.1 coordinate 25,851,922, forward strand.
TTATCGAAATTTATTTTTAGAGGAAGATTTATCAGAATTTTTAATAATAGAACAGCCACAAGGATCATCAAACCGTACAATCGAAGCATCTATTTTAGATAGAGAAAAAACCGTGTATCTATTAAGCTTATACAAGAAATACAAGGCAAAATTAGGTACATACGATTTAAAACGAACGAAGAAGGTTTGGGAGGACGCAGTATCTGAGTAAAGCTGTACCGTCTCTTCCACATAATTCTCATTTTTCGGATGGGGTCTAAGCATTAAGGGAAGAAGCTTGGGCATTACATCATCATCTGTGTCACTAGATGATGATGAACTTGATACTAAAAGATCCATATCAATATAATATATAAACTATATACACCACACAATAAGCAAAAGAAATCAAATGAAACACACAGAATATATATAAAACAGCCAATTAGTGACAAACACAGGTGACAAATAACTGACATCTAACCATCACAAAACAAATGTCGCCGATTAAAATATTATACATTATATGTATATATATATATATATATATATATATATATATATATATATATATAATAAATACATAAGTGACCCATTACTAAGGTTAGCTAAACCATTAGACAGAAAAAATACAAGTGCGCAGGCCTATTATAATCCTAAAACGGTCCAAAACTGGTTCTTGCTCCCGAGCAGGTACTGATTTCGGACGATTCTCGGACTATCCTAGAACCGTCCGAGAAAAACCAGAACGCAGGATTCACAGTTCGCAAACAGTTCGAACAGAACCAGAACACCCGATTCTTAATACGCATCCTCAATACAGTTCTAGGACGGTTCGTGGCGGAACCAGAACAAAGCCATCATCATTTAAATGATGAGTAACCAGCATGTTTTGATTTACAAAAATACTATTGACAACAACAAATTTTAAAAAAAAGTTTGTTCAGTAAGCTTCTAAATTCTGTTCAATAGTTAATATAGAAGTGACGTTAAGTAAATGGGCACTGTACTTTCCCCGCATGGTATCAGTTTAGAAATAAGGATTTTGATATGATTTTAGAACTCTTGATATTTGGTAGTCAAAAGTAAAAAAATATTGAATATTTATTATTTTATACTCTGAAAAATCCTCAAAACATTCATGTTTTAAAAAAATTCTATATTTCCAAATTTTAGTTCAGGTGAATCAGCAGCTCTAAAATCCGATAAGAATATTTGATGAAAAGATACTACTGCCCGCAAAAAACAAATTCAACTTACTTGACACCGTTTTTCAAGAGACTATAAAGAATTTTTCTCATTATCCAAGATCTCGATTCAGTTAAAATGTAGTAATCTGTAGTAAATTAAAATCGCTATAGTTAAAGCCACTAAAACAGAAACAGAACTATTTAGCTCTCCTTAGAAAAAGTCCAGCTACACTTCCTGAACCTTGGTCTACCACTTATTAGCTGGGGGTCTAGGGGGACCGGACCTCCCCCCCCCCCCCCCCCCCGAAACAATTCATAATAATATAATGCCGTTCACTTCAGAGTCGCTTTTTTTTACCATGCACCGACCAGCTGATAGTTAATTTGCAAGACCGCTTCAAGACTCCAACGACAGTATTGTCAGCATTTCATGCCCTACTACTAAGGTTTGCATCACCTTAAAGAAAAAGCTATTGGCTACAAGCCTTATCTATATTTTTTGATGAGGAATATTCAGTGTCTGGTCTACACGGAGACTATATGTGGTGCAATCAAGTTTATAAAAAAACAAACCTCGCAGAGCCGGATATATGATGGGGCAAAGTATGCACTGCACATAGCCCCGCGGTTAGGCCAGACCCGCGCTGACGTGATTTTTTCACGATAAGGCAGTGGCGGCTTGTCTGTAAGGGCTATAGGGCTACAGCCCCCCATACAAGAGGAAAAAAATCAATTTTTTGCAATATAAAATCATAAAATTAAAATTAACCTATTATGTTATTTACCTACCCATACGATTTTTTGAAAAATATTACATTCCACGGTTATTTATATAATTTATTTATGTATAACTTTCTTGCGACTCCTTCAGTTTTGTTTGTTTCAGCCATAATCTGGCAGTCCGTCCCTTGCATGGCAATGGGCGATAAATTTTATAGCCGGGAATTCCCGCATTCGGACACGTCGTTCGGGTCCACTCGCCTCGCTTCGTGTCGGTCAGATACGCAGTTTCAACGTGCGAAAAGGCTACGAAAATGATCGCCCTCGAAGGTTGCGCTCGCGCCGCGTGTATCGGCTGGTTTGTTTACGTTTTGAAATTATGGCCGACAATAGTGTTCAAAATATTTTAAAAACTAATTTCGCGAGGCTTTCGCTGGCTGAAAAAAGCCGTATTAAACTTTTGGGTAGACCGACTCCTGATTTAAATTTAACCCAAGCAGATAAAACTTCAAAAAGTTCTTACACAAGACGATTTTCAAGACAAGTGTATGAGAAGAACAAGTGGATATGTGGCTGTGATACTGTGAATGCATTGTTCTGCTTTCCTTGTCTATTATTCTACTCCGATGGAAGTGATAACGTGTGGGCAAGGGCAGGATTTAGAGATTTAAAGCACCTTAATGAAAAAATTAAGAAGCATGAGGTATCTGCCAAGCACGTAAGTTGTTCGACAGAACTAGCTTTTCTGGGTACTACTAATATCGCTGCTCAGTTGGATTCAGCTTACCGGCAAAATATTATAAAGCACAACGAGCAAGTAGATAAGAACAGGTATGTTTTAAAAAGAATCATAAATTGCATCAAATTTTGCGGTAAACTGGAATTAGCTTTAAGGGGCCACGATGAAAAAGACAGCTCCGAAAATCGTGGCCGTTTTTCGAGAACTAATTGACTTTACATCTGAACTCGATTCTATATTAAAAGATCATTTAAAAAATACTACTGTGTTTAAAGGTACCTCGAAAACAATACAAAACGAAATATTAGACAGTATGTTAGAAATATGTCGCAACGAAATTCGAGAACAAATTAACAATGCAGATTTCTTAGCAGTACAGTGTGACGACACCAGTGACATTTCAAATCATTGTCAAATGGTAGTGGTGTTTAGATATTTACATGAAGGCAGTATACTTGAACGATTTTGGTGCTTTTTAAGAGTTTTAGATAAAACTGCTACAGGTTTAACAAAGTGTATAAAAACCGAATTAGATTCATTATTAAATGATAAACCGGAAAAGTTAATTGCACAGGCCTACGATGGTGCAAATGTGATGAGTGGCAAAACTGGAGGGGTTCAATCAAAAATCAAAGAAACCTATAAAAATGCCCATTTTGTGCACTGCTACGCCCACCAATTAAATTTAATTATGCAGAAAGCTACGAGCCAAAATACAAAAGTTAAATTTTTTTTCGCAACGCTCACTGGAATTCCAAGTTTCTTCTCCAGTTCAACTCACAGGTGCGATATTTTAGAAGAAATAGTGAGAATAAAAATGCCAAGGGTTGCACTAACACGTTGGAACTATAATATACGAACTGTAAATACGATTAAGATAGAGTGTTTTGGTGAATTAGAAGATAAATGTGACAAAACTATTACTTGCAAAGAGGCTAACGGCATTAAAACAGCCCTCGAAGATCCCAACTTTGTGTTTTGGTTAACATTATTTCACAAAATTCTTCCGCATGTAGATACTTTGTTTAATCAGTTCCAGAACAGAAACAAGGATAGTGTGCAACTTCTGAAAGATATAGAAGTTTTCGAAAAAGCAATTCTATTAATTAGGGAGACTACAGATGAAATACAAAAAAATGTTGAGGATGAGCATGGTGCAATTGACAATAAAAAACGAAAGAAGATTAATCCGGAGTGTAGTAATGGTGTCATTGCAAAAGAAGTTTGTGACATTATAATTTTCCAATCGACAGAACGATTTTCTTATAGAGGTCACTTAGAAGCTGCATCTTTATTAAACCCTGGAAACTTTTTAACGTATTCGAAAAACTTTCCAAAAGTTTTGTTAAATTCAGTTGTTGGCTTTTACGCAATGTTATCTAAAGAAAAACTAAGAACCGAACTTGAAGTAATATACATGAGAGAGGATTTTAGAAACATAGTAGGTGTTTTAAATTTACTTTCATTTATGCTCTATAACAACTTGGATGAAACCTACAGCGAAGTAATAAAATTATTGAAAATAATTATAACTACGCCGATGTCTACTGCTGAACCCGAGCGTTGTTTTTCTACTCTTAAAAGAATCAAGACATTCTTAAGAAACTCCATGAATGAAGAACGGCTGAATGCATTGGCAATGATGTCAATTAATAAAAATTTTGTACATAGCATCGACAATTTCGACGAAAAAGTGATAGAACATTTTGTAAAAGTGAAAAACAGAAGACTCGATTTTACTTACAAGAAATAAGTTTGTAGTCTGTAATATATAGTGTATATAGAACAATAATTATTAGTAGGTACTTATGTTAGGATAAATAGTGTGCTAAATCAGAATAGATAAAAAGATAAATTTTACGTTCCTTTATTATACAAAGTGCGGTGAAATAAAACGTGTGCTACCAAATTAAAACAAATCAAAAACATTAACCTTATGTATTTTTATTATATAATTGTGGTTAAATAAAAAGTGTGCTAAAAGTGCGGTTTTGCCGGATATCTATAATATAAACTGCATTGACTAGTAACTACAACAGAAATACTTGCTATCAGATCACCTAAAATGCTTTGGTAAGTTTTAAAATTTTATATTTTTATTATTATTCTAAAAGTAGCCCCCTAGTGAACTAGAACACGAGCCGCCACTGCGATAAGGAAATAATTACCTCACAGACGCGTGCCGACGCAGAAACTAAAATACGTTCAATCAAATTGAAACTAATTAAAAATTACCTAGCTCAACTATATCGCAACAGAAACTAGTTGGACTATCGTTAATTTCAATTGAATAAAGCATTCGTAATGGGAAACATTTTTCACAATTTATAGACGATTTTGCTGCGAAAAAGCACGCAACCTTAAATTATATTGAAATATCAAAGTTTGTTTTTTGGTTTCTCTTGACATAGTTTCGGTAATTTTGAATTTTCTGTGATTTTATTTTTATAGTTATTTTTTATTGCATGGTACACCTTTATAATTGTAATGAGTAAATAAGAGTTATTTTTCTTGGCCCCTCATTCATTTTGCACACATCCCCGCAAACCCTAAGACCGGCTCTGAAACCTCGGAACACTCAGGTCCCTTGAAATATGTAACAAACACTTTTTTCCAATCATCCATCATCACCATTTCAATCACCCTACCAGTGACCACTGCTACAGATGAAACATGCATGTCTATAGCAGATCTGATGCATAGTGGAAAGCATACACTTATTAAACTATGTTATTGTCATCGGTCTTTGATAAGTTTGCAAAATTTAAAATTAATCTGTCTGTCTGTATGTCTTCCTGTCTGGTATTCTTTGACCTCTCTATAATTTGGAATATATTATTTCGATTTTGATGATATTTTCACAATTAGATTACTACTAAGATAAGGACAAAAAAGCATTGTAGTTTCTAAAAATCGATTCATTCATTTTGGGAGTTTTTGAGATTCAATTCCAAATATCGACAGTTCTAAAGTCCGATCCAAATCCTTATTTTCAATTGATACCCATTCGTGGTGAGTGCTGCAACACTCTTGGCATCATATTTTTGCTTTTGCGTAAGGAACTGACTAACATTTCGCATACATAGATATTAATCTGTTTAGAATTAGAATTACCGAGATCAAATATTTACTGACGATAGACGATTCACCGAAGAAATAAAATCGAGATGCCGTCCTCCTACCTCCTACCCCTCATTTTGACCCATCTCAATAAAAATAAAGTAATAAAAAATATGATCAGGGGCCTGGGAAAAGTTCGAGAACGAAGTTTGAGCGTTTTTTATTTTTTTCGTTTTTTGATGATAACGGTTTACAGTTAATAGTAGTGACCTAGTGAGAAAGTTTCATCAAAATCCAAAAAGAACTTTTCGAGTTATAGAAGAGTCAAGGATTACTAGGCAGGATACAGACAGAAAGGCAGAATAATGACTGACATGGTTTTTCGTGATGTAAATCCCATTAAATATTATTATCATATGAAATCATGTAGATTGTAGATGCTCTACTTGGTGAAAAGCTTCTATCACTCAGATAAAAAGTTGTGTGTTCAACACAGAATTTTTGCGACTAAAACTCTCTTTGAGTGACGCGTTTCGATTTATACATATTTGAATCTGACAGTCCAACAATGACTTAAATATAAATCAATGGTCATCACTGGAAGAAAGAATGTTTCATTCCTCAAACTTCTGTGTTAAACACACAATTTTTTATCTGAATAATATGGAATCTATCGCGATTACAATACTTCACCGCCAATTGTAGGCTCATATTGAATTAACCGATTAATTAGCTATTCCACTTGGAAATTGTGCTGAATTATCCGTAAAATAGTATAATTGTTTAGTTTAATAAAGTATACGCCTTTCTAACGAAAATATCAACATAAAGACTACACCACCTCAAAATATCATGATGTACCTAACAACGCTCTAGCAATTTCAACTAGCTTCGTTGTGGTGCTGATTGTTCTCATTTTGACCAGATAACACCTCAGTATCTGAACAATTTTATATCCATTTCGTCTTCAGTTCTGACACAGTACTAATGTAGATATGCCTATCTAAATTTCTCACCGAAAAGCGTTTCAACCATGCTACGATCTGCTCGGACTCACTATCTGTCCTTACAGCACTGAACTCCCAAAATAATAAAAATAAAAACATTTTCATATCTCAAATCAAGTATTTAATTACTCACTTAAGGCATAAAGGTACAAACTGTCAATTGATCTGGGTACCTGCTCATTGTGGTATCATATATAATGAAAAAGTTGACAGAATTGCAAAAGCCAGCATCTCGTCAGGTGTTGACATCAACGTGAACCTAAGCACTGAAGATCGTCTTGCCCTTCTTAAGAACAAGTTGTACCGTATGTGGTCATCGGAATGGCGAGAATATTGATTTACCAATCCGACAAGATACACCAAAATCCATCCAGATATACGATGACTTCAAAATACCTAGGAAATATATCTCCATCATGATTCGCCTCAAAATTGGGCACGGGTCTTTTCCAGCTCACTTAGCCAGGTTAAGTTTAATTCCATCCAGTTTGTGTGAATTCTGTGGAACTGAAGGAGATATAGATCACTTACTTTTTGGCTGTACACTCACAATCTCTCACTCAAATGCTCTGTATTCTGATCTAATTAAGTGCGGTATCCCTACACCATTTAATTCTCTTCACATACTGTCACTGTACCGTCGTGATGTTATTACATTCCTGGATAAATATGGCATCACCGTTTGTGAATAGTCGAGAAAATGGCAATTTAATCACGATTTATAATGAATACTCTACAAAATAGACGAACTTTGCTAAACGAAGCGAGAAATTGCGCTTGCCTGTAGGTACCCTAGATTGCTATCTAGAATTGATACATTATCGAAAATTAAAGGTTAACCATGGGAAATGATTTTTGTAAGGTTAGCCATTCTTTTTCGGAGATGCGTAAATATATTGAAAAATGTGCAATGCTATCAACTGCTACGTTTACATGTTTGTCTTAAAAACGGTTTACCGTAAGATGCTTTGGTAAAGTCTCATATACATACTTATAAACGTTATGAAAAACAATTCATAGATTTAGTTAACCTTTGGTTAACGCAGATTAAAATATCGTATAAACAGATAAAACTCCACTAGAAGCAATTATCAGTTACCTATTTTAAAATCTCTGACTATTATATGACATCTAACTACTATACTCTACTACTCTAACTAATTGATAGTGTTAATGAATTTTACTGTCACATTTTATAATCCAGTTTCAACTGCATATCTTTATTAAACATTTCAAATGTTCAATTTGTCAGTTCCACCTTAAATGCGTGTAGTACTCCTTGGATGTGCATCAGATGATTTTTAAGTCGTCGATAACTAGAAAATTCAACTCATCTCCAAGTGTCGCCCTCTATGGGGACGCCCATTGGCAACTTACGAAGTCAAAGGTCCTAGAACCTTGACCTTGTAAGTTGCCAATGGGCGTCCCCATAGTGGACGAAATTTGGAGATGAGTTGATGTTACTATCACACCTTTGACTGGTTTACGTATATACCCATCTAATTGCTTTTTACAGCTAGACGAAACATGCATGTCTATAGCAGGTCTGATGCATAGTGGATACCATACACTTGATAACTAGAATTTGTGAGAATAACTTCACGATTTTTAATCTAATAAGCCACGGTAGTAGAAAACGTGCCTTTTCATGAGCACAAGATAGATTGGCGACACTGATGTCTACGTGTCAATTGTCTCATGAATGCTAAATGTTTCAAAATTAAAACGACTTAAGATACTATGTAAACATAGTGACTATATCTATGATTACGCATTAGGTACAATTGATAATAATTGGTTTTTATATTTCAATATTTGTTTGATTTAAGTCGTTTTTCAGATTATTTTCAACACATCCTTGTGTTGTGGCAGTTTATAGTAACTATACGAAAACTGCAATTCATGGCTGAAATAGAATATACGTGATGATTGGAAAAAGAAATAATTAATCATGTAGATGTAGATCAAAACGCATCACTGAAAGAAAGAGTAGCATTATTAAAAGTGATAGTAGCTATTTTGTGTTCAATTTTGTCTTGCTATGCATTGCGATGTAACCGTTTACATTCGTCGCTGCTCGCTCCAGCGCTTGCGCGGTACGTTATAATTCAAGTTTGTCGTTTTTCGCGAATCAATAAAAAGCATGTAAAAAACCCAGAGGAGGCTCAGTCAAATATCGACAATCACTTTGACACATGTTATAACACATGTAAACTAACGTCCGTATGATTATAGACGATCTTTCACCATAACAACTCCAGTTTATAAATGCTCTGTTAAGCTAACTCAACTTTGAAGGACTATCAACTGCGAACGACACGTTTATAAATCATACTTTAGAACGACAAGCAAAATCGCGCATAGCTATTGAAATTTTCTTGTTAATGGAATCAAAATATTATTTAAATTTGTCCTAAATGTTTTTCATATAGTTTATCACATTATTTTATTAATCCATGAACATAAATTTTCGAATGAACTCATCTTGCATCTCGTTAATGTCTATCCATCTTGATGACATACATAAAATGACAGTAAATATAGATTGAATTACATTTAGGAGTGAAACATGTGCATTTGTCAAGCGTATCTTTCGCAAATAAGCACTAGTTCGTACAAATAGATACCTTTATAAGCTAAATAAACTTCATTGTTATGAAAGAATCATCTCATATATGACTACAAAAACAAATTTTCACCTTTTTGTGTGAAGATAAGGTTATATTTCATAACCTTATAATAACCACCATATTAAAATTGTCAGTTGAACGCTAATGCCTGCCGCATACAGAAAAATGGAGCCAAGTATATGGGATTGGTACTTTCCTGACTTTCCACACTGTAACAATACGGCTTGTTGCTTGGGAATATAATTTTCCAATATGATTGTGGAAAACTGACCCTTTGCTAGAACGATTCACCGATCAAATCCGTCTAGCGTTAGCGTGCTGGATACTGTGGCCACACCTCCACACTGTGAGCGAATCTTTAGATTAGATGATGAACCATCCATTAAAGGCGGCTCCACACGCAACGGTAAAACCGAAGGCCAACCTTGAGGCACCAGACCTCGAGGCGAACCCAAAAAGAAGGGGGTCCCCACACACTGCGGAAGATGTGAGAGGCAGCCTTAAGGCGCTTCAATTTGTCCATGTTTTCGGGCGTGATGGCGCCCACAGATGATGCTCTTGCTGTTGTTGGTTTATTATCAGCTGCGGAAAGTCCAAAAAGAAAAGTAAAGCGAAAGTTTTGGACTAGAGAGTGGCTCCAGAAAATGGTCAAGATAATCTTTTGAGGTAGTTTGCCACAAGCACGGCAAATCTTTGAACAGAGCTATAAATTCCTCTTGATTTTGTTTTGCACAGGCCATGACTATATACACTTTAACATAAACAACTGTCAAAATAAAACTAAATAACGGCCGAAATAAAACTAGGTTTAATCAAACACGTGGTGTGACAATAACCAGATTGGACGGAAACACAACTGCACTCAAGGCCTATCTCCAGATACCCCCCCACACATTGCGGTCGGACTGCGAGACGAGGAGAAGCAGAGGCAAATCGAACGAAATTTGCTATTCGGATCGGCGGCCGCCAGACCTCGGCACGACAGGCATACCTTGACGGAAAGGGATGGGAATTGGATAGTTTCTACTTGCACACCTATTTATTGCAACTTTTTTCACATAATCAATTATATCATAAAAGGAATTACTTTTTCATTCAATCAACATAAAAATTTCATGATAAGTACATATACTAGAATTTTTTTCCAACATATGTGATTTACTTTTTTCAATTATCCGATTTAAAATTTGATTTAAGTCGTTGGATCATAAAAAAGCGTCCTAGACATATATAGAGTATTTTATATTTTATAATATCTAATGTATGATATAAATATAGATGTAAATTATTTATGATATAAGTAACACTTATAATATTTATCATATTTATAATAAAAGAAATGAATATATAATAAAAATATAATAATGAAAAGTATGTTCTCTTGCACAATTTTGAACGACAAACAGCTGTTACGTTGCATCTTTCTCTATTGCACGGTGTAGAGAGGATAGACTCTCTTTCTCGCCCATTATTATACGTGTGAATTTCCAAATTTCAAGGCCTCTCAACCTTGTTTCTTGAACGGATTTTCATAGGCAACCTTATACTAATAATTTTGCAATGAATTTATTTATATTTTAATATAAAATTTATTTGATTACTCGACCGGTGAAGGTATCATTATTTATTTACCTGTTTAAATACGGCTACCCTATATTCTTGAACAGAAAAAAGTAGGCAACCGCATGTAAGCATATTCTATAGGTTTTATTCTTCCGATTAGCGTTCATTTTTTTTAATTACAGTGAAGGTATAAGAAAAAAAATCATATTTAAAAAATTAATCAAAAATAGCCTTGACCAAATTTAATGAGGCAACCTATCACTGTTATTTTCTTTAACATATTTTATTTTATAAAAAATAAATTTCGTTCGATTACTTCATCAGTGAAGGTCGTTTCCTATACGGATATGTAATAACTTCTTTGACATCTGCATTCTGTTGCAGCTATTATTGTGATGACTGTCGCATACCGTTTGATGAAAAAAACAAGCACCGATGCTTTGGCACGCATTTTGCATGTAAACAGAAACCACCTTGCGCCAATGCTGGTGGGATTCTTTGTGCTGATTTCAATAGACTATTCAAAAACCGTTCAATACTTTGACAATCATAAAAAAGAAAAAATCTTTGGGTAAAAGCATAATATGTATCGAAATAAGATGTCCAGAATGTCTCAAAAATATATCTAGTAAACGAAAACATAACTGAAGTGTTTTGTAAAATGTGTGATCAACATCAGCCTAGTGGACATCTTTGTTATATGCAGGTGGCTAAAGCAAAGCCGACATATGACGATCTGTTATTCATATCAAAAACAGTTGTACGATGGGTCATTATTATATGAACAAATCTGATTGTACTGGAAAATAGGAAATGTCAAATTTCTTAATAGTCTCAACTACTTACCCATGGCTCTTTTTTAACTCCCTGACGCCTTGAATAAAGGTTATTTTCCTCATCACTTCAACACTACTGAAAACCAAAATTATATTGGTCGACTTCCTTCGCTTGAGTTCTACGACCCTGATAATATAACTATAGAAAACAGAGAAAAGTTTTTGGAATGGTACGCGGCTGAAAAGCCGAATCACACCATATTTGATTACAAAAATAAATCGTGGATTACTGCGTCTCTGATGTTCAAATATTGTCTCAAGAAAGTTCCGGGGGTATGATATTACAGGAAGGAAACGTTTATCCATTTACCGAAGCATCAACAATATCGTCAGCCTGTAATACAATATTCAGGAGGAATTTGCTGAAACCAAACACCATCGGCCTTATTCCATAAAACGGGTACAGATAGAGAGATAACCAATCAGAAATTGCAATTCAATGGTTACATTGGAAGGAATACGGAGAATACGGGGCGTAATCATTTTTCATGCTGCAAGGTGCGTAAAAGCCCTAGTAGCAGAAGTAAAAGTAAAGTTCTAGCCCCTCAAGATCTATCATCCGGTGCTACCTCTGAAGGTGAATGATAAACTGGTGTTTTCTCTTTGTTACATGTGTTGTAAGAATATGCTAAACGAAGACGAGTGTATACCCAGTGATGAAATTTGGGAGTATTCAGTTGTTCAGTATGATCCCAAAACAATGAATCACGTGGAAATTTATTTTGAAAGAAAGGCTGTGCAACTGAACCTTGATGAAATACAAATCAATCCTGGTTCCAGAAAATTAGGAAAAAAATTATTTACCACTTTTTGGGGAAAGTTAGGCCAGCGCGAGAATCAGGGATAAACTGAAAGTAGAAGTAAGCATAATCTACTATGATACAGACAGCGCCCTGTACATATCAAGACCTGGTGATAAATCTGAAGTACCAACAGGTTATTTTCAAGGTGATATCACAAATGAATTAGTCATATGGTCCTGGGAGAACAGAGTTTGTTTCTGGGGGTTCCAAACTTTACGCATACCGTGTTTATTCATCAGAATGAGACGCATACTACGAGACGTGCAAAGATTAACTATCATATATCATACCTGATATCACATGAGGAACCTCCTGAATACATTGCATTGAAGCGGAAACGGAGAACATCGGATCATAATGTGTTGAGTAAAGAGGAGCTTGAAATGTTTAGAGTAAATTTCAGGAAACGAAAGTTACTAACCAATTTCGATTCTGTACCATGGGGGTACAAAAGACTGAAGTGATACTTTGTATACATCTATTATATATTTTCAGTAGCAGTGTTACCATAGAGTTTGTCATGACATCTATAGGTTGTCAATAGTTTGTGTAAATATCCAAACATAAACATAAATAAACCACATTTGTTCATAGTGAAAGACAGTATTTGAATTCGTTTTCAGTTGTTCTTTGTTTATCATAGTTATTATTATTATTATTATTGATTAAATGAGTCCAATATTTTATCCTCATCAACAACAAAAGAATCGAACAGTTCCCTTGAGAACTCTGGCGTTGATAATATATAGGGTGATTCATTAAGACCTTTGTTTTTAAATTCTAAATAAAATACATAAAATGGAGTTCGACGACAAAATCTTTACTATAACTAAAAAAAACAATCTTTGACATTCACTTTTCAAAAATAATTTCATTTAAATGCTGGCCGTGGCTACGTCGTAGGTGGTCCATTCGGAGGGTCCAATTTTGGATCACTATTTCCAGCATTGCGACCGGTATCTGCCCAATTATGCGAGTGATGTTGGCTTCAAGTCTGGAATTGTAACTGGCTTAGCAATAAAGACCTTAGACTTTACGTATCCCCATAGGAAAAAGTCCATAGGTGTGATATCACACGATCTAGGCGGCCAGTTGACAGGTCCAAAACGCGAAATTATCTGCTCACCAAAATTATTTCTTAATAAAGTCATTGTTTCGCGCACTGTGTGTGCCGTAGCTCCGTCTTGCTGAAACCAAATGTCGCCGACATTACGGGCTTCAATTTCAGGTAACAAAAAATATGTTATCATAGTGCGGTAACGCTATGCATTGACGGTGATGTTCTGTCCGGCCTCGTCTTTAAAGAAATATGGACCGATGATTCCACCGGCCCATAAACCACACCACACAGTGCATTTTTCAGGATGCAACGGTAGTTCGAGTGTCTCTTTGGGTTGTTCGTCAGCCCAAATACGGCAATTTTGTTTATTGACGTATCCGTTGAGCCAGAAATGTGCTTCGTCACTGAACAAAATTCGACGCGAAAACAGCGGATCTTCATTAAGCTGTGTCAGAGCCCATTGACTGAAATTTAAGCATAAATTTAAGTCTTGAGGCTTCAATTTTTGAACAAGCTGGATTTTGTAAGACTTCAAACCAAGATCCTTACGTAAAATTCGCCAAGTTGTCGAATACGATAGGCCCAAATGCTGAGATCGACGTCGAATTGATCCCTCACGGTCTTCAGCTACACTCTCAACTACAGCAGCAATATTCTCCTCATTACGGGCTGGATGTGGCCTATTCGGTCTTGTATACTGAGACTCAAATTTGCGGATGGTATTGGCAATAGTGGTCACGGAAGGTCGATGATGCACACCATATGTTGCACGAAGTGCACGAAAAACTTGTCTTACACAACGATTATTTTCATAATATAGCTGAATAATTTGGAGACGCTGTTGTGGTGTGAGTCTTTCCATAATGAAATGCCAAGCAATACTGAATCAAAATAGGATGACACTTTGACAGCTGTCACTAAGAATCTGTCAAAAAGTCATATGAAAAACAAGGGTCTAAATGCATCACCCATTATAATACATAATACGCATATATATCAACCACTGTGGATAATGTTCGCTCCCTACTATCAACCACTGGCATAGACCAGGTAGCAGCACATAGGCGGCAGTTTGATCAGAAGTCCCTCCTGCCAATCGAAATATTTCGACATATCAAAATCCTCCTGAAATTACATTGATCTGCTTCATAGGCTGGAATATATCTCTTGAATTTATGCTTTCGGAATCCACACTGGCGATCGATGCATGTTTTTGTCCAGGCCTTCAAAAGCTGCATATTAACGAGTTTATATATCTCTATAACCTTAGAAATGATATACAGAGCTGCAGGTCTATGTTGCTGGACTGTTTTTTGCACTATTTAGGGATGGATTGCAGGTGACCAATGGAAAAGATCACACTGGTATACATTTTTTAAAGTTTGAAAAGGACTACTGTATATTCTGCGGTACAACATTTGAAACGACGGCTAACCAATGGCTTTTCTACATTTTCACTTTCTCTCTCCTTTACCCTTATCTCGTTCGGCTTTAATTTTTATATTTTGTCATAGTGCATAATTCAGTGAAACCAATATAAAACAATTGAATATTTATTTTGCTTCATGTTAATATATAAGAATACAACAGGAACTTGAAGTTTAATTTATAACAGTTAAGTAATATTAAAACCAGGAATAGGTCAGTACTATAAACATCCAATGTATTACATTATTAAATATTTTATAGACGCACTAGACGACCGTGACGCAGTGATGCGAGAGACAGTGGTAGCGGTAATGGGAGCTGTGATACTAATAATCTGCGTAATGGTGGCCTTTGATTTTAAAAACGTTAATAGAAGTATTAACGTGGGCCATGCGTGAGGACGCATGGCCCACTCATCAAACCAAACCTCTGTAGGTAGTCAGGGAAGTTACCACGCCTTGTTATCAGTTGTCCTGCTTTGAACGACAAGGGGAGCCGCCCCCCCTACACCTCTCTGCACACCTTGTAAGGTCTCTTCCTTTTTGTACTGTTATCCTACTTATGCTACCATCCTTCAATTACCGCCACCTGTATCCTGGTGGCCGTCATCTTTTTATTGTAACCCAGATTACGCTCCAGTCCGCGGCGGCCCTGGTTACACCAATTCTGGCTAACTTGTCCGCCCGCGCTCTCTCATACTCTACTCCATGCCCTCTCTCCTACTCGAATCTGTATTTCCAATCCCGCCTATCGCATTCTTCCTATTTCCTGTTTTATTTTCACTCGCGCCTTCACTTGCATTCCTTTTCCGTTCACGCTATTTATATTGACCTGGAGTCCGTTATCACTCTTGCATTTCTCCAACCTGCCCTCTGAATCAGCTTTATCCCCAGTTACACTGTTGCAAGCTACCCCAGGTCCCATTTACTCTATCCACCCTCACCGACAGCTCCATTAATAGCTGTTACCCTTTTGTAGCACACACACCTGTTCCCACGTTCTCTTCTCTTTCACTCATATCCACATGCACACAAGTGCTCCCGTCCTCACTCTCCCACGCCGGCCCACTGGAGGAGGTGTCCCGTGGATGTGGCATGTCCCTCTCGCGGACTACACTCGCTACTCTCATCCTCTCACACATGATCCTTTCATTGTACCTCTCTCTCTCTCTCGCTTCCAGCCCCAGAGGTTGCAATTCATTTTTACTTCCAGACATTCCGTCGCAGTCGGCTGTCTGGCTGGCCATCATTGTACCTTTCTCTCTCTCTCTCTCTCGCTTCCAGCCCCAGAGGTTGCAATTCATTTTTACTTCCAGACATTCCGTCGCAGTCGGCTGTCTGGCTGGCAATCAGCTGCCTCTCAATCCTGCTAATCTGCGCTCTCCTTCTCCATACCTCATATGCGTATGTAATCGCACCCTTCAGAGCCCTATGGTAAATTACTATCAGTGTCTCTTCCTCGCATCCTGCATCCCTTTCATTTTTGCCACTGTCTCGCTCAGTCTCCCTCTCACCCATTTTTATCCATTTTTCCATCACACATGTCCACAGCGTCGGTCCCAGACAGGACCCCTGTGGGCACCCTATATTCACCGTTGTCTCTTTCACCCCCTGATACTACCACCCTCTCCCTAGGAAACTTTCACACGCTGTCATGCACCCTCACTATTCATTCCCCCCATGATCGCCGGCTGTCGGACCATATTGAAGGCGTTCGACATCTCCAACTCCACCACCATAGTTTGCCTCATGCATTACTGCCCTGTCATTATTTCCTCGCATACGTTCTCGATCGCGTCATTCGAGCCTCTTCTACTCCTAAAACCATGCTGACATTCATGCAAACTTCCATTATTTTCCATGCAGAATTACACCCTCGCATTCACCAGTTGATCTAGGATTCTTCCGAGGGTGGCCATCAGACATATCGGTCTGGCAGACTCATCACTCTTCGGAATCCACACCACTTTCGCCCTCTTCCATTCCTTCGGGACAACTCCCTATTCCAAGCACCTATTCATAAGCCCGAGCAGATACTCCCCCCTACACTCAAGGATGTGCGGGATAACCTCGTAGGGGATTCTGTCCTCCCCCAGAGCCTTTCCTTCTTCCCATCCCTTTCACCACCGTTACCAGCTCCTCCCTTGTAAAGGGGATTCGCTGGTCCATGATAAAGGTTTTGGAGCCGCTCTCGTGTCGTCATCCAGGGGGAAGTACCTACCCATAAGCCATTCACTCGTCTGTTTCTTCAATTGTATCCGTCAACACTCCATTCTCCCTTTTCACTGTTCCTAGCACACTCACCGCCCTCTCGCCAAATATTTCTCAGACCTTATCCCATGCGTTGCTATTCTGCAATACTCCTACCTCATTCCTCAGCCATTCCGTCTTTTGTTCTCTAATTTTCTCCTTATACGTCCTCCTTATTGACATGTACACCTATTTTTTGTCATCCGTTTTTTGCCTCTACCACTATTTTCTCGCTATCCTCACATCTCTCCCGCAGGTTACAAGTTCCTCACTCCACCAAGGATTTACCCTTCCTACAATTAACTTCTTCCTCAGATGTCTTTACCATGGTTTTAACAATCGCAGGCTCCGCCTCTATCACTCGGTTCTCTTTGACCGGGTTTCTACAGGGAATTCGCCTCAACAGTTTCAGATACCTGTCCTCTGGCTTCAAGTTCCTCAGCAAGTCGTCTTTGTTCTGCTCATGTAGTTCCCTGATCATATCTTCATCCTGATATCCCCTGGTTAGCCCCGTTATCTTTAGTCAACGTCCTCTGATGCTCTTAGCGTTCTTACCATCTCGTCTTGAACCGGCCTGTGCCTTCAACAACTTTACTTACACAATTTCCAGTCGCTTGGAAACTGTGCAAAAGAGCTTAATATTATCGGGAACTCGCTGTCAACGTCGTCTGATGCTCTTGTCGTCTTCCCTTTACTACGGCTTCGAGCTCTGTTACCCACACCTATTCTTACACAATTTCCAAAAATGATTGTAAATTGTGTTCGGAAGTTCAAAAGAGCATTCCGTCTTTTTGTGGGAAGTGTGCTCGTGCCGACACGTCCTGTGCACCACTTCCCGTCACGACTTCCACCCTTCCCACCGAAACGCTTCCTTTCGCCTCTACGACGTATCGCCTGCGCGCCCACGCCACTGACTAGTCAGCTGAGGCTACGCGACACTAAAAAGCGCACGCGTGTGCTGTTCAATTTTTTAACCGAAGCCTCGGCGCTTCGCCCTCGCCCTCCGAGATGAAATCGCGTGCCAAATTTTTATCGATCGATGGGCCTTACACAACAACAATGGGCCCTTAAAACTGTCAGAATTAAAGAGAGAGGACACGGTAGTTGGTGAACGTCTGTCAGAGGTTTCTGACATTTGGAGCATTTATTGTGAAATTTACGCAGCGCCTCTGAGCTTGTCTGGACAGGTAAGGGTGGGAAACTCTCTCGTCGAGAAAGCACAGAGACGGTTGCACCAAATGGAAGCGAAAATCCAGTTGGCTCGTGAGAAAGCATCCCGTATCCAGTGTGTAATGGAATACCGAGCAGGCGGAAGGCCTTCCACGTTTCGAGTGCATCATATAGCTTCTGAATTGAGATGCAAGCATCACACACTTAATGAGGCTATACTTGACGTTGTCAAGCAGCATTGTCTTGACAGGATACGGATACTAATGTGCTAAACGACTGATGGTGGCGCGTGAGAGGTTTGGAGGAGAACCGATTGTTTTCTGTTTCATCAGCGACCACCGACTATAGAGCAGCCGCCAACTGCTGATCGCGTGAATATCTTTTGGGGAGACGCCTACGCAGTGCAGTCCGCCTGTAGAAGGACTCGTCATCCTGAGGTACTGTGTCCATCCGACGAACTCGGAAGAAATTCTTAGTGCCCTTGAAGGCGCTAAGAATTTCGCTGCTCCTGGCCCGGATTGTATAAACACCTACTGATTGAAGAAGTTTCCCAGTTGCCACCTGGACTTCCTTGAAGCGGCAACAGATGTGCCTTTCGACGTGTCTAGGCTGAAGATTCGTCTTTAGACATGCATGTCTATAGCAGATCTGATGCATAGTGGAGAGTATACACCTAATATCAGTTGTCAGGTTCTGATGATGAGCCGAGATAACGGTACATCGTAAAAGTGGTTACGAAGTACAAGAGATGTCGCTGTAAATCAGTTCACCCTTGTTGAAAGATGTCGTAAGGGACATCTGTTGCCGTTTCAAGGCAGTCCAGGTGTTAGGACCTTTGACTTTGTAATTTGCCAATAGGCGTTCCCATATAGTGCGACACTAGCGACACTAGGATATTAATTGATATTATTATTATATCTATTACTGTTATTGTTAAGAAGTACAGCGTCAACCTACTTGACTCCATTTGTTTTTCGTATCTGGAGTCTGGAATCAAAAATGTATAGAATGGTTGAAACACGAAGAGATAACTGTACAGAGAATGACGTGTCTTTTACATGTAATAAAACGCCAAGCCAGAGTTTTTAACTCTTGGCTAAATCAGGAGCAGCCAATTCCGTCTTGGTTTGTCGAGGGACGAACCGTGCTTCTCCCGAAGATCTGAGATTTGTCTGATCCCAAGAACTACAGGCCAATAACATGTCTGAACGCATGTTACGAGCTCTTCACCAGAATCTTGTAAATGCGTATATTTCTCGGCGTATATGAACAGCAAAGGTCAAAGCAAGGCGTAGCTGGCTATAAGGAGAATCTGTTGATTGCGTCACAGAGGACTCCGTGCAGTATAAGCGAAACCTTTCTATGGCCTGGATTGACCATCGTAAGGCATTCGACACAACGTCTCATGAACCGATTGTGCGTGCGTTGGAGTACCTTGGGGTAGATGATCAAATTGTGGGATGCATCAAACAACTTATGCCACTCTGGAAGACTTGGTTCATCATTACATCTCGTGGAACCCGTATTGAGACAGAGCTATCATTCAGGAGAGGAGTTTTTCAGGGAAAGTCCTTGAGTCCCCTGCTCTTCTGCATCTCACTTTTACCGATGTCCATAACGCTGAGCAATATGAAAGTATATAGCTGTAGCACACCTAATTACCGGAGGCACATGGTCACCCTCTCAATAACGCAAATTACAGCAATCGCTAAGGACTGTGCAGTGGTACAGTCATCTATTGGCATCAAATTTGAGATACATAAATGCGCAATGGATCATCTCTAGAAAAGATGATTCGGGTATAGTAGAGAGAAGTAGCAGCTCGCCGATGTTTTTTTTTTGTATTTTGTGTCATTTACCTGCTGGAGAGACATATACCCACCTCCGGGTGGCGCAGTGCCATATCCAGGAAGCAAGTAGAATCAATAGACCTTTGGTGCCATCCACTGGACTGTGGATGAGCTGCGACAACTTGACAGTAAGACCCGAAATATATACCTTCCAAGACAACTGGAAGGGCGTGAACTATTGAGTTTGGAGCGTCTGCATGTCAGAGTAGTACTGGGTACAGCCTGCAAAGTTATGAGGAGCACCGATACCCTCATCCGCTTAATGCGTGAGCACGAAGATGCGTATATAGGAGCCTTTCTTTTTAGGGCAGCAAGCAGAGCAGCCGAACAGCTCAGGATCACACTAGACTCCAAGCAGGAGAATCAGCAGTCCATCACAGAGCTGGCTCACGTCTAACTTAAAACCCACATAAAAACTGCTGAAGTCAATTTCCTTCTGAGGCTTCACAAAGACAAGCCCATGGATGGAATCTTCTACCAACATCTAGAAGAGCATGACTTGTCTAAGCAGTTGACCTTGTCTTTCCGAAGGTCGAGAGGGTTGAAGTCAGAGACTGAAGGCCTCATAATGGCTTGTCAGGATGGTGTCTTTAACACCTTGGTATATCGTAGTAGGGTTATGGGTATGAAAGTACCCATACCAGCTGTAGAGCTTGCCGATAGATGCCAGAGACCCTTGTGCATCTCCTGTCAGCGTGTAGGGTGTATGCTGGCACTGCTCACGTCTATCGGCACAACGCAGCTCTGAGTGCTATATTATCATTTGAGGCATTCCTACGGTATGAATGAAACTCCTGTGCTACCCTACGCTCCAGGAGATATTGAGTCCATGATGGAGAACGAGAGATGCCGGATATACTGGAACTATTCGTTCCCCATGCTCGAGCTTGTGCAAGCTATGCCCGATATGGTCCTCTTCGACCACCAACAAAGGAAGATGTTTGTTATTGAATTCTCGGCAGGAGCTCGAGCCTGTGGAACGAATAGGTCCAGTATATCCAGCATCTCTCGTTCTCCAACACTGATATCAACTGGAGTGTACCTTTGCGTGCTAACAACTACCTATCATAGAAATAATTTCCGCCAATTTTCAGTCGGTAACTATTTTTCAGGCTAGGTCAAAAACACGAAAACCTATGGTCTTGACCTTCCTAAGGGTAAAAATAACTTCTCCGACGGAGTCCAAGAATATGAACCGTTGCGAGCTTATAGCTTGCTATCATTGAAATAGTTTCCTTTAATTTCCAGCCTGTAACTATTTTTCAGGGCAGGTAAAAAAAGTCATGATAGGAATAATTTCCAGTAATTTTCATTCTGTAACTTTTTTGCTAGCTACTTCAAAAAAGTTAAAAGCAAATTATTCGCTTTATGGGTGAAGGCTATCTCTTAGACGCATCCGAGGATGATGACGCGGTGTGTGTTAATAGCTAATGATGAAAGGAACCGTTTCCGCTATTCCGTGTTCCTCTGATGGTAGCCAGAAAAATAGTTACAGGCTGGAAATTGGTAGAAATTATTCCTATGATAAGCAGTTGTAAGCACGCAAAGGGTCATGTTCATCGGCCCCGTCGAAAGGGCCCTCACAACGCACAAAACCGTAGTTTTTAATTTTTTTGACCTAGCTAGAAGCATAGTTACGAGCTCAAAATTGGTAGATATTATTTCTATGATAGGTAGTTGATAGCATGCAAAAGGTCATCTCTTCCGGCCTCGTCGGAGGAGTTGCTTTGACCCTACGCCCACGATGGTAGTTTTTAGTTTTTTTTTGACCTAGCCAGAAAAACAAGCGCAGGCTGCAAATTATTCCAATGATAGGTAGTTGTTAGCTTGCCCCAGGATTTGATTTCACCCTTAGAACTCACAATACCGTAATTTATTGTTTTTTCTATCTAGCCAGAAAAATTGTTACAGGTTGAAACTTGGTGAAGATTATTCATATAATAGGCAGTTGTTAGCAAGCAAATGGTCATCTTCTTCGGCCATCGAAGGGGTTGGAACGCTCGAAATAGGTAGTTGTTAGCACGCAAGCGCACAGCACATGTTTTTCGTTTGTTTGACCCAGAGAGCAAAATAGTTACAGGCTAGAAATTATACCTATAATAGTTAGTTGTTAGCACGCAACCCAGCAACATGGGTAGCTAGATTCAACAAAGTGAACATATAGATCATATATAACTATATTATTTTGTACATCAGATAGCTGCGGCCAGCTGCTAGATATTTCGAATGGATTTTTTCTTATTTTTCATCGAAACCATTTGAATCTTCGTATCAAACATGGTGTGATCGTAGTCAATAATGGCACTTTAACAAACGCACAATCATACAGCTTACAGTACTGTAGCCACCAATACCACCCACGCTACCACCACCCTCCCAACCACCCTATACATGAAAAACCATATTAAACTGTTGTTTTAATACAATCACATTCGGATACTACCATGAATCTGAATATGTATTTAATAATGATATAACTTCGCCTCCATAACACCCACTGTAGGGTATCATTGTACTTTGTGCAAATTGCCTCTTTAATAAAGCAGATTCTATTATTATTCTATATTATTCTATATTATATATAAAAATCCTGATTGGGAGGAGGTACATTAATAGTTGTAGAGCTCAGGTTCAGATTTCTAACAAGATTGTCAAAGGTTTGCTTGATCTGGAGCTCTATTGTTTTACTTAAGATAGGTAGGAGATCTTGAACAATGGTGTTAACTATTGCACTCGGTGTAGACGTAACTTGCGAGTATGATATGCGAGGAGAGGAACTAGTGACTTTCTTCTTTGCTTCTAGGTAGCTAAGTTTCTCAAGTGTCCGTATTTTTGGATAGCGACCTCTTCCTTCATTTTTGGGCAGTTTCTAAAGTTCGCAGCATGTTGTCCTTGGCAATTTATACAGTGGTAAGGTGACTTGCAGGGTTCTTCTGGGTGACTAGGTTGACCACAGATGCACATTTCAGGCTTAGAGCATGAGAGATGTATGACCGAAAGTCTGACATTTAAAACATCTCATAGGGCTTGGGTAATAGGGTCGGACGTCGAGGCAATGAAAGGCAGCTTTGATTTTTTCTGGTAATGTGGGCTTATCAAAAGTAAGAATGTGATTCGGTGTTTCCACAAGAATTCCGTCTCTTTTACGCATCATGCGCCTTGCTTCTATAACTCCTTCCGCTTTCAGTTCTTCCACAATTTCCTCAACAGAACTATTTAGCAAATCGCTACATGTTACAATACCCTTGGAGTAGTTCAGTGTAGTGTGTGCTTTAACTTGAATATGATATTCTCCCATTTTTTGTATATTCAAGAATCTAATTGCCTGTGCTTTAGTAGAAGTTTCCACCAGTAATCCCGATTTGATTTTCTTGATCATTTTTAGGTTTCCAACAATTCCAAATAGTAGCTTAGACACAACAAAGGGGCTAATTTTGTCAAAGTTGCCCCCATCAACACGTTCGACCACCAGAAACCGGGGGACATGTCCCTCCTTTCCCTGACTGATCGGGACCGCTCGTGCGGCTGACGTCAAGTTGCCCCCCCCAGACTTCGAGGGGCAGACTGCCGGAACAGTGCGGGATTCTGAGCGATTCGCTCTACCCGCCTGGGGCCGAATTTCCTTAGGTTCCCTTGACATCCTTCTTATTCCCCTGTGTCGTAGGGGACACACGCCTCGGTATCGCAGAGGATGCGGGCCGTACGCGACACACTTTTGTAGTGCCATCCATCCCATCATCAATCATACAGCTTACAGTACTGTAGCCACCAATACCACCCACGCTACCACCACCCTCCCAACCACCCTATACATGAAAAACCATATTAAACTGTTGTTTTAATACAATCACATTCGGATACTACCATGAATCTGAACATGTATTTAATAATGATATAACTTCGCCTCCATAACACCCACTGTAGGGTATCATTGTACTTTGTGCAAATTGCCTCTTTAATAAAGCAGATACTATTATTATTATTATTATTATTATTATTATTATTATTATTATTATTATTATTATTATTATTATTACTATTATTATTATTATTATAATTTTTTTTAAATTTTGCGGCATCAACTGCTATGGTTATTAGCCGCAGCTGGGAATGTTTATATTTCGCTATAGTGATCCAAATAAAAAATAGGTAATGAAAGAGTTAGTGTTGAGATGGAAATAAGTAAATAAGTTGGTAAGTGTAGGCACACACAGGTAGGTGTAAGTTTTATATTTTTCTGAAAAAATTGATGGCTCTAAGGAAGCATAGAGTGTTACGAATGTATTCTGAGTTGGTGAGGCAGAGTTGCAGGTCTTCTGGTATATTGTGGGCTTGTCGGGAGGAAGCATAAGCAGGACAATGTAGGATATGGTCTCGAGTAAGGTTGTGTCCACAAAAATCGCACTGTGGAGCTCGATCTCTAATGAGCAGAAAACTGTGCGTTACGAAGGTATGTGCTATACGGAGGCGCGTTAATGTGCACTGTTCTCTACGGTTAAGATCTGAAGGTAGTTTCCATGCTCTTATAGATGGCTTCACTACCTTCAGTTCACTAGTGTCGGAGTTCCATTCTTGCTGCCATTTCTCGAGTACCTTAGCTTTAAGATATTTCTTTATATCGTCAGGTAACACTGGTATGTAGAAGTACTCTTCTTCTGTAGCTTCTTTGGCAGCTAAGTCTGCGATTTCATTTCCGTAAATTCCTACATGTGCTGGGGTCCAAATATATATTATTTGTGAATTTCTCAGTTGGATTTGGATGTTTTTGGTTATCTGTTTGACCGTCTCATGGATAGAGTCTTTGACTTTAAAAGATTTTATGTTTTCCTGGAACTTTTTCCAATTTGCATTCTTAATTTTCCACCCAGGCGGGAAAGTGAAATCTATGCATCGAGAGGCACATTTTATCTTAATAGGAAGGTGGTCAGTGAAGTGGTCGTCCATTGTTTCTCAGCTAAATAAATGCGCAACATCAGGGGTGCACATTGATAGATCTATAGCACTAAGCGTAGCTGACCGGATGTTTAAGTAGGTACCAGCACCTGAGTTCAAAACTACCAAGTTGAGTTCATTGATGATGTCTTCAATGAGACGGCCTCTCATGTCTAGTTTGCCAGATCCCCATAATGAGTTATGAGCATTGAAATCGCCCAGTATGATAAAAGGTGTTGGTAGTTGTGAAAAAAGGTGTCGTAACTGTCTTAAGTCCCAACTGAAATCCGGAAGGTAAATGTTACAGAGTGCTACTTTAATCGGTTGGAAGATTTGTACTACAGTTGTTTGTAGTGGCGAGTTGACCAAGATTTCGTTAACTGAGATATTTTCTTTTACTAGCGTTGCTACACCACCTTTAGCTCGGATGCTTCTAGCAGCATCCTTTCTGTAGCATTTATATCCCCGTAAATGTATGTTGTCTGTATCGACCAAATGTGTTTCCTGCAAGCATACACAAATAGGAACATCATTTAATAATATTGATTTAAGTTCAGGGTAATGTGTTTTGTATCCATTCATATTCCACTGAACTATAGAATCCATATTTTAGTGTTTTATAAATAAACAAATATACATAATGAATATACAAGAATAAAAAAAAAACAAAAATCAATACTATATGCTAATTGGTATCACAGATATTACTATCACTGGCTGGTATCACGTCATTTTTTAAGCGTTCCATTATCAGGAAGCTTTCTGGGTTTCCCCTTTGGCCAGCCTTTTCTTTTCTTGACCAACGTCGAAGATTCGCTGGCTTGTGATGAATAACTTTCATCCGTATCGTCTACCGGATCATCCACATTAGTGATCCGGGTGGGTATACGTTTTCGTTTTTCTGATACGGATGGCTGTGTTGACGTATCAGAAAGGTCCTGATTGGTATCGTCTATCGGATGATCCACATTATTAAGTCGGGTGGGTATACGTTTTATTTTTCCTGATACAGATGGCTGGGTTGACGTATCAGAAAAATCCTGATTGGGAGGAGGTACATTAATAGTTGTAGAGCTCAGGTTTAGATTTCTAACAAGATTGTCAAAGGTGTGCTTGATCTGGAGCTCTATTGTTTTACTTAAGATAGGTAGGAGATCTTGAACAATGGTGTTAACTGTTGCACTCGGTGTAGACGTAATTCGCGAGTATGATATGCGAGGAGAGGAACTAGTGACTTTCTTCTTTGCTTCTAGGTAGCTAAGTTTCTCAAGTGTCCGTATTTTTGGATAGCGACCTCTTCCTTCATTTTTGGGCAGTTTCTAAAGTTCGCAGCATGTTGTCCTTGACAATTTATACAGTGGTAAGGTGACTTGCAGGGTTCTTCTGGGTGACTAGGTTGACCACAGATGCACATTTCAGGCTTAGAGCATGAGAGATGTATGACCGAAAGTCTGACATTTAAAACATCTCATAGGGCTTGGGTAATAGGGTCGGACGTCGAGGCAATGAAAGGCAGCTTTGATTTTTTCTGGTAATGTGGGCTTATCAAAAGTAAGAATGTGATTCGGTGTTTCCACAAGAATTCCGTCTCTTTTACGCATCATGCGCCTTGCTTCTATAACTCCTTCCGCTTTCAGTTCTTCCACAATTTCCTCAACAGAACTATTTAGCAAATCGCTACATGTTACAATACCCTTGGAGTAGTTCAGTGTAGTGTGTGCTTTAACTTGAATATGATATTCTCCCATTTTTTGTATATTCAAGAATCTAATTGCCTGTGCTTTAGTAGAAGTTTCCACCAGTAATCCCGATTTGATTTTCTTGATCATTTTTAGGTTTCCAACAATTCCAAATAGTACCTTAGACACAACAAAGGGGCTAATTTTGTCAAAGTTGCCCCCATCAACACGTTCGACCACCAGAAACCGGGGGACATGTCCCTCCTTTCCCTGACTGATCGGGACCGCTCGTGCGGCTGACGTCAAGTTGCCCCCCCAGACTTCGCGGGGCAGACTGCCGGAGCAGTGCGGGATTCTGAGCGATTCGCTCTACCCGCCTGGGGCCGAATTTCCTCAGGTTCCCTTGACATCCTTCTTATTCCCTTGTGTCGTAGGGGACACACGCCTCGGTATCGCAGAGGATGCGGGCCGTACGCGACACACTTTTGTAGTGCCATCCATCCCATCTTCAATCATACAGCTTACAGTACTGTAGCCACCAATACCACCCACGCTACCACCACCCTCCCAACCACCCTATACATGAAAAACCATATTAAACTGTTGTTTTAATACAATCACATTCGGATACTACCATGAATCTGAATATGTATTTAATAATGATATAACTTCGCCTCCATAACACCCACTGTAGGGTATCATTGTACTTTGTGCAAATTGCCTCTTTAATAAAGCAGATACTATTATTATTATTATTATTATTATTATTATTATTATTATTATTATTATTATTATTATTATTATTATTATTATTATTATTATTATTATTATTATTATTATTATTATTATTATTATTATTATTATTATTATTATTATTATTATTATTATTATTATTATTATTATTATTATTATAATTTTTTTTTAAATTTTGCGGCATCAACTGCTATGGTTATTAGCCGCAGCTGGAAATGTTTATATTTCGCTATAGTGATCCAAATAAAAAATAGGGAATGAAAGAGTTAGTGTTGAGATGGAAATAAGTAAATAAGTTGGTAAGTGTAAGCACACACAGGTAGGTGTAAGTTTTATATTTTTCTGAAAAAATTGATGGCTCTAAGGAAGCATAGAGTGTTACGAATGTATTCTGAGTTGGTGAGGCAGAGTTGCAGGTCTTCTGGTATATTGTGGGCTTGTCGGGAGGAAGCATAAGCAGGACAATGTAGGATATGGTCTCGAGTAAGGTTGTGTCCACAAAAATCGCACTGTGGAGCTCGATCTCTAATGAGCAGAAAACTGTGCGTTACGAAGGTATGTCGTATACGGAGGCGCGTTAATGTGCACTGTTCTCTACGGTTAAGATCTGAGGGTAGTTTCCATGCACTCATAGATGGCTTCACTACCTTCAGTTCACTAGTGTCGCAGTTCCATTCTTGCTGCCATTTCTCGAGTACCTTAGCTTTAAGATATTTCTTTATATCGTCAGGTAACACTGGTATGTTGAAGTACTCTTCTTCTGTAGCTTCTTTGGCAGCTAAGTCTGCGATTTGATTTCCGTAAATTCCTACATGTGCTAGGGTCCAGAATCTCTTGTTCTAAAGGGTTCCTGCTAAATTTATTGGATATTGCTAGAAGTGAACTCATAGAGTCACTGCAGATTATATACAGACCCTGTTCTTGTTCTGTGATATACTTGAGTGCTTGGAGTATTGCATATAGTTCTGCAGAAAATATTGAGGACATTGGACTTAAACGCCATTTGCGTGTCTCCTCTAAAGTTGTTAAAGCACACCCCACACCACTGTTGGTTTTAGATCCATCCGTATAGATAATTTTATTGAGATTTGGTTGATTATTATGTATTATGTCAAGGAAGTGCTGTTTGTAAAGCGTCGGGTTGGTGTTTCTTTTTTTATATTTGGCACCTTCAAGGTTGTTTTCTGGGGATAACAGATTCCATACAGGGCATTTGTTGTATGTAAGGTTATCCGAAGGAGGTATATCAGTTTGTATCTCCACTAGTATATTATGGATACGGGCTCCAGCAGGTTTTGTAATGGTAGGTCTGGACTGATATGTTACACGTTCTTCTTCATCGAAAATTATATCGTGATTTAGATGTTGTGGTTGTGCCCAAATTTTTACAGCGTAGTTTGAAAGTAACTGTTGTATCCTATATTTTAAAGGAGGAATGCCGGCTTCGCAAAAGACAGATGAATTCGGCGACGTGCGGAAAGCACCGATACATAATCGTATACCTTCCTTATGTATTCGTTCTAGTTTGTTCATATGAGAACGTCTTGCTGCTGAATACACTACTATACCATATTCGATTTTGGATAAAACTATTGCTTTATACAGTGACAGTAGTACCTCCCTCTCTGCTCCCCAGCATATATTCGCGAGACACTTAATAACATTCAGGGCCTTTTTACTTCTGTTAGTGATGTCGCTTATATGATCCTTCCAATAGAGTTTTTCATCCAACGTTACGCCTAGTATCATTGTGTGACGTTTAATTTCAATTTGAACACCTTTCAAAGTAAGTTTTGGGTGCTCATGGGTTTTCCTGAGCCTACAGAAATGGATGCATACTGTTTTCTGCGAAGAAAAGGTGAAACCCATATTTTCAGCCTCAACAACCAAACAGTTTATAGTTCCTTGTAAGGTATTTTCTATATCATTCATATTTTCTGCAGTAAAAAATATAGTTAGGTCGTCCACATAGATACATTTTCCCACTCCGGCTGGGATCGATTCGATAAGCTTATTTATGACTATGAGGAAGAGTGTTACGCTTAGGGTTGATCCTTGAGGTATACCGTTTTCCTGCGGATAAGTGGCTGAAAACTCTTTTCCGATACGTACCTTGAATTCTCTATTTTCAAGGAAGCTAGCAATAAATTTTGGTAGGTATCCTCTTATTCCCCATGAATGGAGCGTTTTTAGAATTCCAAATCGCCATGTTGTGTCATAGGCTTTTTCTATGTCGAAAGATACTGCTACTGTATGTTGTCTTTCAGCAAAGCTCTTTTGGATAGCGGCTTCGATATAAACAAGCTGGTCTATTGTTGATCTGTATCCACGATAGCCCATTTGGTGGTTGGATAAGAGACTATGTTTTTCTAGATACTACATCAGTCTGTAATTTATAATTTTTTCTAAGATTTTATCGGACGATAATTCCCGGGATCTTTACTGTCTTTACTTGATTTTGGAATAGGAATAATGATCGCTTCTTGCCACTGCTGTGTCGTAGGGGACACACGCCTCGGTATCGCAGAGGATGCGGGCCGTACGCGACACATTTTGTAGTGCCATCCATCCCATCAGCACGGCCAACACCTTAGGATTACCGGAGGAAGATGGGCGTTAAAGGAACAAGGTAAGAATGGGTAAGGAAGATTATTAGGATGGGTGTAAACCTATACCGGCCGATTCATGACAGAGTAGGAGGCAGAGGAGGTGAGATACTCCTCCACCTCATCATCCTCACCACAGCCATGCACCGGTTCGGGTATATATGTAGGTATCATTTCACTTCATCTGCTCCCGTAGGAGGTGATAAAGTAAGAATGTCCTTGATAGATTTGGGAAAGATGGAAATAGGTAGAAGGACAGCGGTCGGGCGCTGGCTGTACGGTCTTCGACACTACCGTAGCACAGGAGCACCATCTAATGGAGCAATGCTACAAAAGATGGTACTCCTAGTGGCCAGACGGCCATTATTATTATTATTATTATTATTATTATTATTATTATTATTATTATTATTATTATTATTATTATTATTATTATTATTATTATTATTATTATTATTATTATTATTATTATTATTATTATTATTATTATTATTATTATTATTATTATTATTATTATTATTATTATTATTATTATTATTATTATTATTATTATTATTATTATTATTATTATTATTATTATTATTATTATTATTATTATTATTAAATTTGTTTTCACACTATATTTGACTGTCGACGCTGATTGATTAATTCCTACTAAGCCAAATTTATTTTATTCTAGTGATTAGAGCGCAAACAATTTACTTAAAGATTTGGGGGTTTGATTTCGGAATACCGATTTTGAATTGATAAAGCAAGAAGTTTACTGCAGTGGTATATGAAATGGGTCTCATTGCAAAACGTGCAAAACGATATATTTTTTCACTAACAGAATGAATGTGTGGACTGTATTTCTAAGTTTACCGGATAGTTCTTCATGCGGCGTTGAATGAATGAATGATTGCCTGTCCTTCAGCTTGTGACTGAAAGACAGGCAATCCGTTGCCTCCCCCACACGACGGGGACGTACGGGTTGGATTTGTGTGGGGGAAGAATAGCTTATGGCCAAACTTCACTTCTGGCGTTGGGGCCGTAGGTACGAATATGTATTTTGAGCATATTTTGTTCTTTTCAATAAATAAAGATAATTTTCTAATTAATATTTTTATTTCATAATAACCTTATGTATAGCGGAAAGCATGCACTTAATATACCTAGTGTTTCACGTCCATATATCAAGTGTTTGTTTCACGTAGCAAACGCTACTGCACGGTTTAGTTTGCTAGATATGAAGTACTTCAAAGGTATTTCTGCTTTGTTCTAGTCGTAAGTTCGTGATGATGGTTCCCTACATCCATTTGTGGATGAGGATTTGACATGGTCCAAGGACCGTTTCAATCCTTGCAAGCAATGTTTTTGACAGATTACGCCACGTACTCTTCCAATGGGTCGTGAAGATTCGTTAATATAATGCTGACATCTGAACATTAATACGTGTACACTCCTACAGAACAAACGATACATAAATGACGTATATGAGTTTCTCTTTTGGATATTTCAGAAATGATTATACAGTGATGCCTGGTAAATATTTACCCCATCTGTTCAATACAGTTTTTCGACAAAGGTTCAAAATGAGCAGAACTTGAATTTGCTTTTATTTAAAAAATATGAGTGTTCAAATAGATTAGCCAGCAAACGTTTTATTAGAAAATTACTGGATGGATTTCAATAGCTTCATCGGGGTAACCTTACATTTTCAGTTTCAATTGTGAAAGATCAGTATATTTCTTTAAAATCTTATTTATTTTATTATTATTTTATTTTTATAAAAATAGATCACTGGTATCACATATCACAAAAAGTTCTTGCTGCTATTCTGCTGCATCACATATCTGTCGAGTACTTGTTTCAACATATCGGTCACCAATTTTTTGGAATCTCTTCCAAATAAAAAATCGTAATGGTTGAAATTGATGTTCTTAATTTCATACATTCCATACCTAACCTGTTTTGATAAAGACCTGTAAAATGCGATGGAATCCTGCAACAAATAAGAAAAAAATGATGCAGAATATTTGTACATGCATTTGCGCTTAATTCAATTGAACGGTGCTACCTACAAACGATTTGAAATTTTAATTCTCCAAACTCGGAAGGAAATTCTTTAGCTTGGGAAAAAAGGAATTGTATAGCAAAGACCTTTCTGATCAAAAGTTGAAATGGAAGCAAGCTGTGATGGTAGTCGCACACTATTACACTTTTTGCATTGTACAATTTGAAAAATCGCCATTCTTGAAATTCAAAGTGAGATTTGCGCATCAATTAAAACTGTATTACATTCTTTCATCTTGCATACACTTCAGAGAATACAGTGTTTGCACGGTTAAACAAAAGAATATTGAGCAACATAACAAGGACAGACAAGTTGGTTAAATGATGTGTCTGTGTCACAATATTACTGCTAGTGCAAGCATGATGTGTGTTTTTGTGGGTTTGAAGTTAGAATTTTTTAGTATCAAAGGAAATTATACGCAAAATTTGATCGGTTCTGGAATCATGTCAAGTCAAAATAAAATCAAGGGAAAGTCAGCGAACACTTAACATTTAATAAGTTTAATTGAAGGAAATAAGTGTTCTAGAAATGTTAAATTGGTCGACTTTAAATATGGACTATCAAGAGAAAAGGCAGTATGTAGCGTTGCAGCTGAGTTAAAAATTACTTTTTAGCAAGTTGAAAATAAGTTTCGTAGTTTACGAATACAGTACACGAAAGAGCGATCTAAAATGATAAAGTAGTAAAGTTGAAACGGTACAGAGGATCACTATAACACTAAGTCAGACTTTTATCCAGCATTACAATTTACGTTTCAACACAGGTCAACAAATTAAACAATTAATGGGGTACAGTACATAATATAGTTTTACTGCTGCATACGCAGAACCAAACAATATGAATATTTCTATATTCAAATGTGATTTTTCTGCCCTGGAACTTATGTTTTCCGGCAAAAATTATTTATAACATACATTTACGCTAGGCTTGTACCTCTTGATATCTTTTCTCTTTTTGCCAAATACCTCTGGTTATTAAGCCGTCGTCATCCTCCAAGTACCTTCAGATGCATACATTCCTGCTGATTCTTAACGTTACATGACAAAATTATGCACGGCAGCGATTGCACACGGGATTATTTCCATCAACTCCATACTTCTTAAAATTTTAAATCGAGTAAAACATATTCGAATAACGTGCTCAATAATCATTCTCGCACGTGTTGATTCGTAATTGAATATCGTCACTTGAATGTCTTGATATATTAAAAGCAAACGGTTTCATAATATGCGGCTGTAATGCAGTTAAACGAGAAATGTTCTGTTTTGTCGGTAGTCGGTACCGGAAAATTGGATATTTAGGTGGAGAAAACATATTTCTAAAATCTGATTTTTTATATGAATATAATCGTTGAAGCGCCAGCAAATGAATAGTGTAAGTTCCATAACCGTATGCTTTCAGTGACGTAAAGCAAGTTTTATTTGTGAAACTGTGTGTTAATTACACAGTCTTTTTATCTACAAGAAACAGAGAGACTAGAGAGAGACAGACAGAGGTAGACAGGCCAGACAGAGATAGACAGACCAGACAGTCAACGTTGATCAAATATACAGGCGCATCAAAAATTTCTGCTCATTTTTCTATAAATTATTATTATTGTAGATGGTTATGAAAGAACGTGTTAGTGAGTAGCATAGGTGTGTGTCTAAAATTGAAATTTCACCTAAAATTCATGTTGCAACCTTTTCATAGATATCTCTAAAACTACATTACATACAAAAACGGTAAACCTATCACTCGAAAGATGATTTTATGTTGTACTCAACTAGATGAAAGAGCATAGCGATGCTAGAATTGCGCTAGTTGTACATTACTATTTGTTATGATCAAATTCGCAATCAATATATTGATAAGGTAGCAACACTAAAGTTTGCGAATAACGACCTTTTAGTCCGACAAAGTGCTTAAAGACTAATAAATAGTTGAAGAATGTTTCAGTCAGCGATGTACCCAATTACAATCCATCCGGCGCCGTATATTCCTTTGTTTTTCTCAAGTACCTGTGCAACAAGTTTGGATCTAAAATCTCTATAGATAGTATTATATAACCTAGTAAAGTATATAATATAAATACACATTTGTCATGCCTCATACACTCAGACTTAAATGGAGTACCTGTCTTATAATTTCCTGGATAACACAAATGCTCATATCTAGTATAGAAAATAATGAAAAACAATCTAGTTCATTTGATGCATATAAAACATGAGCGAGAGGCAATACATTTATTTCACATTTTCTTGGTAGCAAAGAAACCATTTTGATAACATATGCCATGCCACAAATAAATTTTGAAATATGGTATTCTTTATTCAACCGATTCAATGAAATCGTTACCTGAAAATTATGCCATGAATAGGTTTGTAGTAGTAGTAAAACTACGTTCGAAGTGAATAACTATACCAAAACCCTAAACAAATTGTTTGGGATTTCTCTGCATAATACAAAAATTTATATAGAGCAACGTAACAGAATATTCGAGCTGGAATAGAAATGAAAAACTTGAAGTTGAAGAGTGAAGTAGGATCAAGTTTATAGAAATATACAATTTATAGCGCATCTTCTTTAATTAGTTTTTTGTGCTTTAGTCCTGATACCGTTCTGCAATGCTACTGTCTAATAGCAGTAATATCGCTGCTATCGTCGGACTGCTTGAGTGAAATTTGTGTGAGACCTCCTATATAAATATCCTTTTTCACAAAACTAACAGGAAAATAATGTATTTATATGCATATAGTACAAACACTACACAGTTTTACGACTCGCCAAACCAGTTTTTCAAAACCCGACACGTGTTTCGCTAACTATGTTAGCAGCTTCAGGGGAAGATTAAAACTACAAAACATTTTTAATCTTCCCCTGAAGATGCTAACATGGTTAGCGAACCACGTTTCGGGTTCTAAAAAAAAGTGGTTTGGCGAGTGGTAAAACTGTGTAGCGATTGTGGTCGCGGCGCCAAAGGATCCAGTATCACATATATGCATATAGTATTATGTAACTTCATAAAATCCTTTTCCACCATTTTTTTATTGAATATCAAGTGAAATCAATCACTTTTAGTGACTTTTCACAGTATAATCTTAGATGATATTTCACAAAAGGCTTATGTGATTGGTCAAACCATCCGTTAAAGCTTTGATGTTGATAAAATCCAACCTCACAGTTATATAACTATCAAATAAATATTTTTAAGGAGGCTTCACAGCTCAAAGCTGTATTCAATATTCACCTTGACAGGACGTATCAAAATAAACACTTATAGGCATAAACGACGGCTCGATTATATATACGCATTCAAGGTATACCGCTAAAACAAGGATTTAAAAACGACACCGATATGATAAGCATCACATTCAAGATCGACCTTGAAAAGGAGTTAGCAGAACCCACATATTTCCCTTACTAACTTGTTTCGTTTGGCAACAACGGTCATTTATTGAACATCATTTGTAATTGAACCTGTAGATCTACTACTATTAATAAAAAAATGTTGAGCTTTCATGTCTTAAAAAACCTTACCCCAATAGATATTGCTGAAGCTCAGGGCCGTTTTGAGGAGGTATCTATTGAATAATTCAAAATGATGGTTAGAAAAAGCTAAATATGTATTTAAATCATGACAAATGTTATATCACATATTTTATAATTTTAAATGGCTTTAGATTTTGCACGAAAAATATCTGCGCCTCATTTTAAAAATCATGTTGTAGATGGTTTTCAGGAATGAAAGCGTCGTACCAAAAATATGTTGACATCATCTAGTTAAGCTTAAAAAATGACAACGGAAAGATAGGTATATTTTTATTTTTTATGTCTATCAAAATATCGCCAGAAATAAATAAAAGTAATATCGACAGAATAACATAAAAAACTACATCTGACATGGTGGCTCAATTCTATAAATTCTGTGTTGAAGGTATTTAAATTGCTATCCCAGTTTTTAGCGATATTTACATCTGCAAATCCTCAAACAAATTATAGAAACAAGCAGAATTCTTGTTATTTCAAGACATAAATCGACAGTGGATCACGGAAAATTTTCATTTGCTGTTGTATTTTAAACAGTGAGATTTGAACGCATTTGCATTTTGAATAGTCCAAATACTCACCTCCCTGGATATTAACCAATCGTGCCTGGCAAACATGATGTAAACGGGTACCTTGATCTTCGTGATATCGTAGTCTGGCGGCGTGTCATTGCCATACATGAGACGATTCCGGCCTATGCCGTAGTCATATTTTCGAAATCGGTTTCTGGTCGCTTCAGTTAAGTAGCTGAACGATTTCAACGACGTGCCGCTTGGAATCTGATTGAAGTATACCGGTATTGTCTCCTGAAATTGATAGATTACCATTTTTGCAACAAATACGTACACATGACTACATATATCCTACGAAAAGGGATACCAGATAAATATGCATTTACCAATTATTTATATATTGTAACGTTCTTAATCACTTATTTATTCCTTCTGGTAACACAACAACTTCATACACTAATTTATATAATTGATTTCAAGTTGGATGATTTGCATACAGGGTGTTGCTGGCCGCTGATCTCATTGCACTGCCCCCTCCTTAGCAGCGTTCCTCCTGGAATGCAATCGGCTCACCACGGCTGTACCCGCAGCTAGCCCCATTCTGGCAACGAGACAACTTGTTGAACTAGCGGGCGACTGTCTTTCATACTGGAGCTTGGCTGGCTCTTGGGTTGAAGCCGCGCACCAGGATCTCTATGTTTGCATCCTTGAAAATCACCTCCAACATGTTCCTGACAATTCTCCAATCTAAACCAGTACGACTTCAATCCAACTTGGGCATGGCCACCTTCTTGACGCCGTGTTTCAGGGCTTGGAGCTTCAAATGACATAGCGCCTTCCATAGGTCGTAGTAGAATGCTTTTTCGTACGGCCTGTTCTTCGTTACCAGGTAGAAGACAGTTGTGCTTGATGACCAATGTTTTTCCCGTTGTCGGTGCTTCTGCCTTTAAACGCTGAAGTTGACCAAACTTTTTCTGGAAGACTCTGGCAACGCTTCTTTGATCATCAAGACCTGCTGAGACGCTGTGTGCCAAGGAATAATCTAGTGGAAGGCTGAACAGGTCCTGCTGTTCTCCTTTAGTAACGCCAAATGTCGCTTTTGTGCTGCCTCCGTAGACTGCCATGAATTCCTGGATGGAGACCTGGATGGCCGTGGCTCGCGCTTGTCTCACGTGCTGGCCGTTGTTCTCATGGTCTCCTAGATAGGGCACCGGTCTGTTGAAATAGACCACCTTGGTGGATGTCGTCCATCTTCTGCCTCAGCCTGTTGACGTAATCTTCTCCAGCTACATCTTCCCCAGGTTTACAGCCAAATACTAAGTCACAGGGCAGCCTGATTTCTCGACCAAACAAAATCTTCGCCGGATTTTGCCTAGTAGACTCGTTCACTGCTGATCTGTATGCCATCAGAAAGAACGGTAGATCGTGATCCCAGTCCCTTTGATGGTTGGAAACAACCTTCGACAGATACTTGCCAATAGTTCTGTTCATCTGCTCCACCATCCAGTCCGACTGTGGATGTAATGCCGTTGTCCTTGTTTTCCGGATCCCCAAATTCTCCCATACAAGCCGGAACAGCTCGATCTCGAAATTTCGCCCTTGATCGGCGGTACCCCAAACCGGCAAACGAGTTTACTAATACATCGGTAACAGTTCCAGCTTCCTGGTTCTTTATGGCAGATGCCTCTACCCACTTAGTAAAGTAGTCCATTGCCACCAAGATGTACTTGTTCCCTTGGTCGGTTTCTGGAAAGCGATCCGTTCGAAGGGGCTTCCGACGCTATACTGTCTCATGGGAGCTTTTATTTTTAGGTGAGGTCCATTACTCGATGAACAGACGGTGCACTTGCGATTCCATTCCTTCACACCGTCAGAGCAGTTCACCCAGTAAACACGCTCACGCACCTTATGCAGCATCTTCTATACTTCTAAGTGACCTCCCAATGTCCCATCATGCAAGTGTTCCATCGTTGTTCTCCAGAATTCAGTGCAGCAGTCCATTTTCCAACGTCAGTGAATCCTACTGAGCCCAATAAGACTGCAGCCTCAACTACTGTAGTTCGACACACGTTGATATCTTTTACTTCCACCTTGCTACAATGCAAGCAATCTGGTGGGCATGGTCTTCTTGATAACGCGTCTGCATTCCTATGGTTGGTTCCTGCCCGGTGTTTGATAACAATATCATACTCTTGAAGTCTTTCAATCCACCTAGCTACTTGTCAGGATTCTTGAATTGCAAGAGCCACTTCAGTGCTGCATGATCTGTTCTCAGCAGGAACTTTCTACCATATAGATACCTGTGAACGTGCTCCACAGCATTCACAACCGCAAGAAGCTCTCTTCTGGTGATACAGCAGTTATTCTCCGCTTTGGAGAGAACTTTGCTGAAATATTCAAGTGTCCGCTTTGTTCTTGAGACAACACCGCTCCAATGTTAACGTTGCTCACATCTGTGTCGAGAACAAACTATCCATCCGGAAACGGATATCTCCAAACAGGAGTCGAGGTTAGTTTACCTTTCAGGGTTTCTAAAGCGGATTGGCAGCCTTTGTCCCAAAATTGGACCTGATTCTTCGGTCAGACGAGTAAGTGGTTTCGGTATGTCTCCGAACATCTTCACGTACCAGTGGTAATACGAGCACAGTCCTAGGAAACTTCATAGTTGATGCTTGTCTTCTGACACTGGCCACTGCTGAACTGCCTGAACCCTCTCAGGATCAACCGCAACGCCTTCGCTACTGACTACATGTCCCAAGTAGTTGACTTTTGTCTAAAACAAGTGACATATCTTGGGGTTGAGCATCAGGTTCGCCTGCTTCCAAAAACATCTTTCAAGTTCTTTAGGTGCTCCTCAAATGTTCTACTAACTACAATTATGTCATCCAGGTACACTAAACATGTTTTCCAGGACAAGCTCCACAGCACAGTCTCCATAAGTCTCACAAATGTAACAGGAGCGTTACATTACTCAAAAGGCATCACTGTTAACTGCCACAGACGGTTTGACATTTCCAGTGTCTATCTTTTGCCTCACGACACTTGTTCTCCCAGTCTTCCCACCTTTGGACATGAATATATAGCTATATCGTTGGATCAACTCCTTAGCCTTTTTCATTTGTGACGCAGTGAACGATTGGCATGTCGAAGACAGAAGTTGCTTCAGCTTGTAATTTTCTTGCTTTCCAGACACCTGACGAACTATCGATATAGCAGGACAGCACTTACCTACCATTTTGCTCTTGCTGATAGTGACAGGGTATTCATTCATGTTGAGCAGATGAACAGGGCGACCTCTTCATCGTGATTCCAGGGTTCAACGATCACGGGAGCCCCGTCTTCGATGTTACCTTGCAGCCAACACGATGACTTGCTGGCAATACAGTTTCTTCTGCCGAAAAGCAGAAATAATTCTTCAGGTCCAACCTTGAGAGTATGGTTCTTGGAGTCAATTTGGCACCCTGCATGTTCATGATTTTCATACCCAGTATTACCTCTTCTTTTATATCTGCTACAATGGCCACATGCTGAAATTCCAAGCTACCAATCTTGATTTTTACTAAAGCCTGACCATCAACTTTGGCAGCTTCCTTTGCCTATCTTCGGCCGTATGATGGTTCTCGTGGCACCGGTATCAACTAAAAATGGATACATCTTACCATTTACATCCCGTCCGCATAGGTGCTTCCACTGAAATGGCTCATCGCGGCTATGACTACGAAGGCGTCCTAGTTTGCATGTTCCTCAGTGGCTGTTTTCTTGGGTCGTTTACAAACACTCATCACATGACCCAGCTCCCCACAGTTCCAACATCTAATGATCCTCTTCTTGTTTGTCAAGAAGCGCTTCATGAGGTTCACCAATTCATCCAAGGCATGTAGAGATGGCTCCTCATTTTTGACATCCTCACTCAAAATCCGAACTCATGCATGTCCACGAGAAGCTTCGGTTGCAGCCTCATACTCTAAGGCAATTGAAAGTACATGTGTAAGTGTCTTTGGGCGAGCTAAACGTAGGGTGCGCTGCATCTCGGTATCCTTCAATCTCTGGATGAATTTTTATACGGCTAATCACTCCATAAGTTGTTCGGTGGCAGAGGGATGAGCAAATCTTACTAACCTAGCTACATCTGCCTCGTATTCTTGTAAACTCTCACCAGCTTTCTGTCAGCGATTCTTCAGTTGTGATTGATACACCTGTTCTAAATGTGCTTGGCCATACCTAATATCTAATCGCCTGACCAGCTGCTCGTAGCTTTTGGAGTCTTTTGTGGGTAGGGTCTGGATATTGTCCATTGCGTCTGCACGGAGAGCAACTGTTGATGCTTTCTCTTTGGAAGACCAGCCATTCGCTTCAGCAGCCGCTTTAAATTGCTTCAGATAAATAGTCCATGATGTTTCGCCATAATATTTCGGCGGTTTCACGTGCGAAGCGAGCTCAGCTGGATGCGGTTCCTCCAAGCTGACTCCCGTAATGGTGTTATCTCCTTCCACCTGAAGGATATCTCTGCTTGGTGCGGCAAATTTACCTCCTAGTTCTCTTATCTTTGCTTGGATTTCGGCTATAGAGTCATTCAAGGCGCATTGTTCAATTGGTCTACATTTTTACTCAAAGCATCTGTTATCTCTTCAAAGCGTTCTGTTAGTTGCCCTATACATAGCTTCAGTTCATCTTTTGACTGATCCAAAGGCGTTTCAAATGAATAGCTCCATGGGTCCTCGCCATTATCAAGAAGGTACTCACGTAGTTAACTCACTAGCACTGTCTTTACGCCACTAGTTTTCAAGTATCGTTCCTCCAACTCGCGTTTCAGGTCCGCCACTTTCAATTCGCACAGTCTTTTCGCTATTATCCGAACTTCTGACACCACTTATAACATTCCTAATCACTTATTTATTTGGTAACGCTTTAACTTAGCGCGGTAGGCAAAATTTAAAAAAAAGTTGACGAAATGGGTATATTTCGACGATTTTGATATAACTGCCGTAGTACGGTTACAATGAAAACTTAGTTTTGTAATGATGTTTTTCCGGAAGAGAATGGAAGATAGAAGAAATAAGATTATCTGTAACTAGTGTATGAACTAGTCCTATACTGGCACTGTTATCAATGAATTAATGTTAGAAATAAAGAACATGCATTAATGAAGTAATGTTGAAGGTGCTTTGGCATCAGTATTTCTATTTAATTCATCTAAAGTGGACCATTTCCAGTTGGATAGCATCATTATGACTAAGTTTTCTTTGAAATAATATAGATTTACCCAAAATAGATGGTGGAGGAGGGAAAAAGTAGGCTGGGTACATATGACTTCATTTTGAGGAGGCAGCTGCGGTTGATTTGAGGGGGGAGGGGGGAGGGAATTGCCACTATATTTTTCAATTTAAACTACTTGTTTCGCCTATTTCAATAATTTTTTTCGTCGGTTTAACCGCATCGATTTTGATAATATTTTAGGATAGTAGAGGTGACCATTGGAGACACCCAAATATGCAAAAAATGGGTAGTTCAATTTTAAAAAATATGTCATTGTGACGTCACACTTTTTTGGGACACCTTATATGATCGAGAGTATTTTCCTAAAATGCAATCTAAGGTACAGATACAACATGCAAAATATTAAAATCCCAACTTTTGCAGGACCCTGTATAGAGAAATGATGGAATGCTTCTTATTCTTAAGGAATATATTAACGCCACATACCTCGATTTTGGGGTTGAAGTTGATGTTAAATTGTATAGCTTCGTATTTGAGCTTATCAGCTATGAATATGACAACTCCGCCATATCCATCTACCCTATCCTTTTTGACGACATTGAAGTTTCTGAATCTAACGTCATGTGAACGCTTATACCACGTCTCATAAACTATAGCTACATCACCATGTTCTTCAGTTAAGAGTTGGATTAATGAATGTTTATTTGACTGTAACGATCTAGCGTTCCACTGTATAATCTTGAGGGCTTTAGCATCCATTGCTTATGAAAAAAGGTTGTCCAAGAAACTCCTCAATTTATTGTCTAACTCACTCTCCAAAAAAGATGGTTTGCTGTGATTTATACCTGAGGTATTCAGGTTATCGAAGTACTGTTGTATGAGGGCTTTTAGGTACCCACTTAGTTGACTGACAAGACGCTCGAGTTCACCGCTTGGTGGATTCTGTTCAAACCGAAACACCGGAGCTGCACAGAATTTGGAAGGATATTCTCTACGTATAGGGGAAAAACGTGGAGTCATATCTACGGTTTTTCTTTTTTTAGGGGGATTATTTGGTGTCTGAGACTGCGAAATTTCGTTGGGTTTTATTTGTTGGCTGAAGGATGGTAATGCTGGAAGGTTGGAGTTTATGAGTGGGGGAAAATCGGAATCGTAGTTAGCAAGTAGGGCGAATCTGTTTTTCTGTACAATGCTAGTGTAGCTAGGGTTATCGACAATTTTTTCTGCCTCTGTGAATGAAAGATAGCCATAGCCTTCTTAGTCCGTAACTGCTTTTTGTATCTGGGACAATTACGAGATGTAGAATCATGGTTGTTATTTTCACAATAAATGCTAAAAACATCACATTTCTCACAATTTTTCGCCATTTCCATACCGCATTTCCTACATTTATTTTTCCCTTTACATTGATTCGCCGCGTGGCCATATCGTAGACATTGAAAACATTGCATGACGGGAGTGACATAGACGTCAACCGTACATCTGACTCTGTTAATGTACATTGAGTCGGGTAAGCGTCTTCCCGCGAATGTGACTATTATCATCTGACGTGGTACCCTCTCCGAAATGTCATTATTTTTAACTATTCTAGTCATACGTTGAACTTTTTTGATTGGAATTTTCTTCATCTATAGAAGTGTCCACCCCTCTTACCAGTCTCCGCTTGTCAGTTAGATAACTCGGTACATACGCTATTAGGTTGTTGTCTGAAAAAAATGAATCTTCAACGATATTATTAGCAGTTGTCACTGAATTTAGCTCTATTTTTATACGATTACGACCGACAACATTTATTTCGATTATATGATTATCATATTTCTTTAAACCCAGCAATTTCTCCCCTAATTTCATCGGATGTAATCTCCCGACATTTCGATCGAGATGCTCAACAAAGATAAGGTACGGGCCTGTATCACTCAATCTAAACCTGTTACTATTATTTTGTTGACGACGTTCGTAGTTATGATGTGTATTCGATTCGAATATTTTTATATTTGGATTATTTCCGTTACCTGGAGGTTGAGAGCTATCAGTTTTTTGCGGTTCATTATCTATAAATAACACACCTTCGAAATGCATGTTCACATTGGCTTGCCTGTTATAAGACAGCAGCCAATGTGAAAGCGGTTCTTGGCCGCCAGCGCCGTCGTTGTTTTGGGGCATCTGTAAACAGAGCCGGGGCAAAAAACCACTTGCCAACTATCAGTCGTAAAAAAGAAAGGAAATGTCTGTACTCACAGTAATGCAGCAGAATATTACAAACCACTATACCCTATGAACCTTTGAAGTTATCCAAACACCTAGGCGCACAGGAAATACGTTCGATATACTTGATTGTTAGAATGAAACTGAAATTTCTGGGTTTGATTATCGATTCCAAGATGACCTGGCATTAACTGACTTATGTCCTGTTATAAGTTTTTCAATATGTAAATCTCCTGTCCAGATTTATGAAACACTTGTAATGTTCCGAATAGATTATGGCTATGTTGCCTACTTGTCTGATATGATCCTACAGATCATCACTGCTCAAACAACTGGAAACTATCCACAATCTCGACCGAAGATACTATCATGAAGCATATCGAAGAATACCCACAGTAAGCCTGTACTGTGAATTAGGACTCCAGCATCACACACTTAATGAGGCGAAACTTTCTGTTGCCAAAAAGCATTGTGTTGACGGAATACGAATACTAATTACTGCTAAACTATAGTTGGTATGGAGGAGAACAGATTATTCTTTGAAAGATCTTCTCGTATTTCTCAGCAGTGACCAGAGACCATAGAGCAGCCGCCAACTGCTGACCACGAGAAGGCCTTCTAGAGAGACATTTACGAACAGCCAAAATCTTCGAAGCAGTCACTCCGGCCTTACGCAGTATCAGTTCGCCTGTAGAAAGATTCCACACCTTGATGTATTGAGTCACCCGATGAACACGGAGGAAATTCTTAGTATATTAGAAGGACTTCAGGGGCTATTGAATCCGCATTGGAGAATGAGATATGGCGGATTTACTGGAACTATTCCCCACGCTTGAAATTGTGGAAGCTAATAAGCTTGACATAGTCTTACTCGACAACCAACAAAAGATGTACATTATTGAATACTCGGCTTCTGCCAAGATCAACATCGTTTTGATGGAGGAAGAGAAACGGGTCAAGTGCCAAGAGCTCCTCAGCCAGCTTCGCAGACTTTGGCCAGAACACACTGTTAGTCGGCTAGGTATGGTCATTGTATACTTAGGTCGGTTGAGAAATACGCTGCTCTTTGCTCTAAAATTTATACCGGTATGCCATGCATCGGCAGACGGCATAGCCGGACGGATGCTGAAATCAGTCATCCTCGCGCAGGATTTGCGGACCCAGAGTTGGCTTACCTCACATTGTGGGGAG
Source organism: Bruchidius siliquastri (assembly GCA_949316355.1). Classification (NCBI taxonomy): domain Eukaryota; kingdom Metazoa; phylum Arthropoda; class Insecta; order Coleoptera; family Chrysomelidae; genus Bruchidius; species Bruchidius siliquastri. The sequence goes on from OX438529.1 coordinate 25,896,882, forward strand.
CAGTCGCTGGGAAACTAAACAGCAGCCCGGTATGTCGGAGCCCAGGCTGCACACGATCCTCTTCTCGTTTAAATAATAATAATCAAATAGTGAGATGCATAAAACAACTGATGTTTATCTGGAAGGGTCAGTTCTCCATCAGATCAAGTGGAACCCGTGTTCGGACAGAGCTTGGCATCTTTCATGAGAGGAGTTTTCCAGAGAGATTCCTTGAGTCCACTACTATTCTGCATCTGTTGGCGTTTCCCATAACGCTGAAATATTAGAGGATACAGCTCCGACACACCCAGTTACCGGAGGCACAAGATCACCCATATGTTCTACATGGATGACCTTAAACTTGATGTCTCCGAACAATGTTAATTACAGCAGGAGAACAGTCATGCTATTGGTATGGAGTTAGAGATAGACAAATGTGCAACGATTCATCTAAGAAAGGACTATTCGATTATAGTGGAGAGGAAAAATAGCTCGTCGGAGAGACGTATACCTACCTCAGGGTGGCCCATATTCGGGAGGCCAATACAGTTAAAGAATCTCTTCGCCGTAAGTATTTGCATCGACTTCGGTAGATCTGGTCATCGGAATTGTTCGGTGAGAACAAAGTCACTGCAACAAATATGCTTGTGGTCCCACTGTTGTTATACACCTTTGGTGTTATCTAGTGGACTGTGAATGAGCTACGACAACTTGACACTAAGACCCGAAAAAGGATGAACATGGAGAGAAGTTTGAATCTTAAGCCCTCAGTCCCGCTTATATAACTTCCAAGACATCTGGTAGCGAGTAGACTATTGAGTTTGGAACGTCTGCATAAGAAAGTGTTACTGATCATAGCTTCTACAGTTATGAAGACCACCGATCCCCTCATCCATTAGATAATGTTAAATCGAAATTGGTGATAAAATAATGATTGTCCATTTCAACTAATGGCCCACCAGATTTTGATAAATAAGATAAAATTTTTTCGAGTAACTTATTATTGAATAGGTGTCCAGTCATACTGATAGTAGGTAACACAACAAATTTACATCAACGATTTCAAGTTCTTTACTATTTGACGTCGGACCACTGACTCAGCGCTATCACTGCTCGATGCTGGAATATATACAAAAACACGCCCATCTCGAATGTTCCATAACCAATCTAGAACAAACTGGCACATTTGAGATGTCTGTTGACAGCTGCACATATGTTCTGGATGATTTGCATACAGGGTAATCTTTTCTTGGCTGCTGGCCACTCATCTCGTTGCAATAGATTTCTGTTACAAAAATCTGTATCGCTATATTGAGAATCAACAAAATTTGAGGATATCTTTCTGTCACAGTGATAGCACAAAACCGGTATACTATTTGATATAACTATACTATCAGTAATAATTAGTTCAGGTCATACAGATAAATAACGCACAAACATAGTTTCCATTTCAAGTGCTTCTGATCATTTTCATTTTTTTTCTGGAAGGGTAAAAAACTCAGATTGGGCGCGATGGTAAGGGGAGATTTAGATCTCTGATATGCATTTTATAACATTAACGTACTTCGGGTGTTCAAATAAGAACCTCATATTTTTTCTAATAGAACACACAACACTAAATAATAAATATTTGTAATCTGGATATTTTTCACAAGTATTCCTCACCGTGTAGGACAAACACTGATGCACAATGTTGTGCAGTCATGCGCCTTCTTGACAGGTCTGAGGGATTTGTAGGCTTTTATATCACTCTTAGTCCGTTAGTTATGGTCATTGGATTTCTAAATCTTTCTCTAAACCACTTAAAGCTATATTGGATTCAGAGAGATTCAGTGTGATAAGAAAAGCAAATAGCATAGCATGAGGTCGTTGTCCTTCTGAAAGGCTGATGAACGTATTACGCAGTATTACTCACTCTTACAGTTCTGAGAATGGCGAAGGTCTTGGTTCGAAATTAATAGTGCTGTGAGTGATGGCCAATATGATTTTATGTATATGTCTCAGTGAAACTTGGTTGATCGTGGATTGAGTAGTTCTGAATTTTTAACTGCTCAATATTACGTATTTTCTCATGGCCTACTTGCAGCTCATTCATCAACAGGTGATGCATGCTTGTAGCTGTTAGTAGGTTCATTGTATTTTTAGGAAACACATAACAACTTCTTTATTCATATTGATAATGTTGCAGTCAAGGTGAATTTTCAGAACAAAACCATTAATTGTATACTGTATTTGTTCTACTATCAGTATGACTGGACACCTATTCAATAATAAGTTACTCGAAAAAATTTTATCTAACTTTTCAAAATCTGGTGGGCCATTAGTTGAAATGGACAATCATTATTTTATCCCCAATTTCAATTTAACATTATACCCGAGTGAGAAACACACGTTTCAAGTAGCTCTCGGTTTTTCGACCGTTTTTGTGGTGTATTTAGTTTATTTTGAGGTGCAGTTTTTTTGAAGTTGGGCTGTGTAACATGGGCCTTCCAGTGAGTATTTATTCTACACACAATTCGGAAAATTAGCTCAATCAACGATGTCTAATGCTTGTGTTAAATGCAACTCGGCTGTTAGCCGCACCAAACCTAGCATTTCTTGTGATGGTTTTTGTCATCATGATTTCCATATTTCTTGCGTCGGAGTCAGCCCAGATGTTTTGCGAGTTATAAAAATGCCAGGAATATTTTGGTACTGTCCGAATTGCACGCAGCAGAAGATGGATTATGAAAAGTATTTGAAAGATATTTTGGATAGGAAAATTGGAAGCCTCATTGATAATGTCTATGAATTATTACTATTAATCCATTGGATAAGAACATAAATATTTCACAAGGCAAGCATTTGAAGAATGGAGGTATACTTCTGCAATGTAACAACCCTGACGATGCTACTAAATTTAAGGAGTTAGCTGCCGAGTCTCTCTCAGAGCAGTACGAGATCAGAGAAGTGAGAAAATCTAATCCTCGTGTGAGAATAGTTGGTTTATCTGAAAATATCTCATGTGATAAGTTAGAGTCACTCTTATTATCACAAAATAACGCTTTTGCGAACAGATCCGATTGTAAAGTGTTGAAAGTATGGCCCACTAAAAAACGGGACAATATATTTCAAGCCGTAATTGATGTCGACCCTATTACTTACAGTAAAGTTTTGGATCATGGTCGACTCCTTGTAAACTTAGATAATTGTATCGTATAAGATGCTGTTCAACTAAAAATTTGCTACAAATGTTGTGGCTTAAACCATCTTGCCAAGTATTGCAGTAACAGTAATGTTGCCTGTCTGAAGTGTTCGGGTAATCACACAGTTTCAGAATGTGAATCAAATCAACTTAGTTGCATAAATTCTAAAACCGCTAATCATAATCAGTTTGACCATGCTGCCTGAGACGTGGAGAAATGTAGTTCTTATTAAAAAAAAAAATGGAGGATTTTAAATCTTCTATCATAAAGCCAAGATAGCAATCATTGTCCTATACCCTGAGTTCACAAATTATTGAGGATTCAGTAGAGAAAGGATCTTCACTAACCAATACAGCTATAGATTCTGCGCATAAATTTTCAATATATTATCAAAACGTTCGTGGTCTTAGGACCAAAACTACAAATCTTTTTAATGCATCAAGCTCTTGCGCTTACGATCTCATCGCTTTGATAGAAACATGGCTAAACTCCAGTATCTTAGACTCGGAGTTATTCAGTGAAAACTACAACTTGTTCAAGTCTAATCGCAATTATAATCTTACAAATATGACACGTGGTGGAGGTGTTTTGCTTGCAATTGATAGGAAATATAATGTCACAAGGCTTGAGTTCCATTTTTCTGAGGTCTTGGTTGATGTGGTTGGTGTCAAGATTAATTTAAGCTCGGGCTGTGCAATTCATCTGTTTCTGCTATATATTCCACCAGACCTGAATTTACAAATATACGAGAGAATATTCCATGAAATGATGAGTTCCCACCATTTTTGTAGTGATTGTGATCTACTAATACTCGGTGATTTTAACATTCCTAAATATATAAACTTTGTCAACGACAGCAGCTATTCAGATGGTCATATAAACGTGATAAAAAATATGTGTGAGTTCTTCAAGATATCTCAATCTAATTATGTGTTGAATTTCTCTGAGCGTATTTTAGATCTAGATTTTTTATTCAAACCAAGTCGACCTTGAGTCAGTATGGTAGTAAGTGAGCAACGTACCTCGCTTTAACTTTCGCAAAGCCAACTTTCCCGCTTTATATAGTGCTATAATGAATGCCAACTTCCATATTTTGGAGGAAATTGATGATGTTGATGAAGCTTGTATCAGTTTCAATGCAATAGTGAATTCTATATTATCTACACACGTACCCTTAAGCCCACCAAAAAATACGACCTATCCACCTTGGTTCAGTAAAAGGATAATAAGAAATATCAAACGCAAATTCAGGCTCTGGTCACGGTATAAGGCTTCTAATAACGATATGGTGATTTATGGAGCATTTAGAAATTTACGCAGACAAATTAAACAAGACATAGATATAGCTCATAAAAGGTATGTCACTAGAGCAGAGCGCAACTTGAGAATGAATCCAAACAACTTTTGGTCCTTTATCAATAGCAAGAAAAACACTACCGGAATTCCTAATAACATGTCTTTAAATGGTGAGTTTTTAAGTACCCCTCAAGAAATTATTGATTCTTTTGCTAATTTCTTTCAGTCTTCATATGCAACATCAGATGATGATGTTGAGTATGCATGTACGCATAATATGCCTTATTTGAGTATCCCTCGAATTTTGGAAGAGGATGTATTACGTGCCCTGAAAAAACTTAAACCTAAATGTACTGCAGGTCCTGATGGAATTCCTGCATTTTTCCTTAAAGATTGCGCAATAATATTGGCTAAGCCGCTTTTCGTACTCTTCAACCTTTGCCTGAAGAATGCTATATTTCCTGATATCTGGAAAACCTCTAGAATTTCACCTATCTTTAAAAAGGGAGATAGAACTAAGATTGAAAATTACAGAGCCGTATTTATCTTGAACAATATTCCAATAGTCTTTGAAATGGTACTGTCTGAGATTTTATTCAATCATACTAAACGAATCCTGATACCGAATCAGCACGGATTTTTTCCTGGAAGGTCAACTACAACCAATCTAATGACCATTACACAATTTGCATCTGAGGTTTTAGATGATGGCGGTCAGGTTGAAGTGATCTACACAGACTTCTCTAAAGCTTTTGATAGGTTGGATCACGGTGTTTTACTTTCAAAACTTAATAACTGTGGCCTTTGTCACGAGCTTATAACTTTTTTTAGATCATATTTAAGTAATAGAGAGTCCTTTGTGGGCTACCGTGGATTTCAATCAATTAAAATATATGTTAAGTTGGGAGTGCCCCAAGGATCTATATTGGGGCCCTTGTTATTTAGCATATTTGTCAATGATATAACCGCTAACCTGACCTGCAACACTCTCCTATTTGCAGATGTCTTGCAATTGTTTAATTGTATTGATAATATCGGTGATTGTGAAACGTTACAAACAGATTTGGCAACGTTACAGAATTGGTGTCAAATTAACAAACTATATCTAAATATAAACAAATGTTTCAAGCTCTCTTTCAGCCGAAAATTGAATATAGTAGATTACAACTATAAATTAGATGGCTCAACATTATTAAGATGCCAGGAATTTAAAGACCTGGGTGTCATATTTGACACTAAACTGTCATTCGTAGCTCACATCACCTCTATAACATCAGATGCTTATAAAAGTTTAAAATTTGTGGTGAGAAACTCCAAAGATTTCAATGAGCCTGAAACGATTCTAACATTATTCTCTACTTTTGTAAGGTCCAAGTTGGAATACTGCTCCATTATTTGGAATCCCCACTACGAGGTTCACTCGAATAATTTAGAAAAGATTCAAAGAAGACTTGTCAAAGACTCGTGGTTTAAATTGGACGGTGTTTATCCACCTCATGGTTTTCGCAATGATATTCTTTTAAGTCGTTTCAATTTATCGAACCTGTCAAAGCGTAGAGAGTTTGCAAGTCTACAATTTTTACTAAAACTACTTAACAACCAAATTGATAGCTCCTTCCTCTTACAGAAGTTTAGAGTCCCGAATTTGCGAACTCGACTAATTAACTCGTTTTTTTATCTACCCGTCCCTCGTACAAATTTATTACTGTGTTCACCTTTGTATGTCATTTGTCGTAATTACGATGGAATATCGGAATATATTGATATTTTTTGTTGTACTTTTAGAGACTTAAGAAGAGAGATTCTGTCAGTAGGGTAAATGCTGCTTTATCCGTGATGTATTGCTCAATCTATGTACTTATTCAATTTATTAACTAATATAGTTCTCTTTTTTGTAGAGCACTTCTAATTCTCATATAATTCTGATAGCTGAATATATAATATATGTATGTATATGTGTGTATATGTATGTGTGTATATATGTGTATATATGTATGTATATATATGTATATATATATGTGTATATATGTATATATATATATATATATATATATATATATATATATATATATATGTGTATATATGTATATATATATGTGTGTGTTTGAAATAATCTCTGAGTAGTTTTTAGGCTAGTGAAGTGTACTGTCAGTTATTGATGGTTAATCTAGATACTAGTTTATGTTTGTATTGTATCGGAAATGTTCGATTATTTCTTTGTTTGTATCTTCCCTGCTCTTTTATTGGAGTTCTCTGTTGAGCAGGTGTATTGAGAAATAAATAAATAAATAAATAAATTATCTAATGGATGAGGGGATCGGTGGTCTTCATAAATGTAGAAGCTATGATCAGTAACACTTTGTTATGCAGACGTTCCAAACTCAATAGTCTACTCGCTCCCAGGTGTCTTGGAAGTTATATAAGCGGGACTGAGGACTTAAGATTCAAACTTCTCTCCATGTTCATCCTTTTTCGGGTCTTAGTGTCAAGTTGTCATAGCTCATTCACAGTCCACTAGATAACACCAAAGGTGTATAACAACAGTGGGACCACAAGCATATTTGTTGCAGTGACTTTGTTCTCACCGAACAATTCCGATGACCAGATCTACCGAAGTCGATGCAAATACTTACGGCGAAGAGATTCTTTAACTGTATTGGCTTCCCGAATATGGGCCACCCTGAGGTAGGTATAGGTCTCTCCGATGAGCTATTTTTCCTCTCCACTATAACCGAATAGTCCTTTCTTAGATGAATCGTTGCACATTTGTCTATCTCTAACTCCATACCAATAGCATGACTGTTCTCCTGCTGTAATTAGCATTGTTCGGAGACATCAAGTTTAAGGTCATCCATGTAAAACATATGGGTGACCTTGTGCCTCCGGTAACTGGGTGTGTCGGAGCTGTATCCTCTAATATTTCTCAGCATTATGGGTAACGCCAACAGATGCAGAATAGTAGTGGACTCAAGGAATCTCTCTGGAAAACTCCTCTCATAAAAGATGCCAAGCTCTGTCCGAACACGGGTTCCACTTGATTTGATGGTGAACTGACTCTTCCAGATAAACATCAGTTGTTTTATGCATCTCACTATTTGATTATTATTATTTAAACGAGAAGAGGATCGTGTGCAGCCTGGGCTCCGACATACCGGGCTGCTGTTTAGTTTCCCAGCGACTGCTCCCCACAATGTGAGGTAAGCCAACTCTGGGTCCGCAAATCCTGCGCGAGGATGACTGATTTCAGCATCCGTCCGGCTATGCCGTCTGCCGATGCATGGCATGCCGGTATAGATTTTAGAGCAAAGAGCAGCGTATTTCTCAACCGACCTAAGTATACAATGACCATACCTAGCCGACTAACAGTGTGTTCTGGCCAAAGTCTGCGAAGCTGGCTGAGGAGCTCTTGGTACTTGATTCGTTTCTCTTCCTCCATCAAAACGATGTTGATCTTGGCAGAAGCCGAGTATTCAATAATGTACATCTTTTGTTGGTTGTCGAGTAAGACTATGTCAAGCTTATTAGCTTCCACAATTTCAAGCGTGGGGAATAGTTCCAGTAAATCCGCCATATCTCATTCTCCAATGCGGATTCAATAGCCCCTGAAGTCCTTCTAATATACTAAGAATTTCCTCCGTGTTCATCGGGTGACTCAATACATCAAGGTGTGGAATCTTTCTACAGGCGAACTGATACTGCGTAAGGCCGGAGTGACTGCTTCGAAGATTTTGGCTGTTCGTAAATGTCTCTCTAGAAGGCCTTCTCGTGGTCAGCAGTTGGCGGCTGCTCTATGGTCTCTGGTCACTGCTGAGAAATACGAGAAGATCTTTCAAAGAATAATCTGTTCTCCTCCATACCAACTATAGTTTAGCAGTAATTAGTATTCGTATTCCGTCCACACAATGCTTTTTGGCAACAGAAAGTTTCGCCTCATTAAGTGTGTGATGCTGGAGTCCTAATTCACAGTACAGGCTTACTGTGGGTATTCTTTCTTTATGCTTCATGATAGTATCCTCGGTCGAGGTTGTGGATAGTGTCCAGTTGTTTGAGCAGTGATGATCTGTAGGATCATATCAGACAAGTAGGCAACATAGCCATAATCTATTCGGAATATTACAAGTGTTTCATAAATCTGGACAGGATATTTACATATTGAAAAACTTATAACAGGACATAAGTCAGTTAATGCCAGGTCATCTTGGAATCGATAATCAACCCCAGAAATTTCAGTTTCATTCTAACACTCAAGTATATCGAACGTATTTCCTGTGCGCGTAGGTGTTTGGATAACTTCAAAGGTTCATAGGGTATAGTGTTTTGTAATATTCTGCTGCATTACTGTGAGTACAGACATTTCCTTTCTTTTTTACGACTGATAGTTGGCAAGTGGTTTTTTGCCCCGGCTCTGTTTACAGATGCCCCAAAACAACGACGGCGCTGGCGGCCAAGAACCGCTTTCACATTGGCTGCTGTCTTATAACAGGCAAGCCAATGTGAACATGCATTTCGAAGGTGTGATATTTATAGATAATGAACCGCAAAAAACTGATAGCTCTCAACCTCCAGGTAACGGAAATAATCCAAATATAAAAATATGCGAATCGAATACACATCATAACTACGAACGTCGTCAACAAAATAATAGTAATAGGTTTAGATTGAGTGATACAGGCCCGTACCTTATCTTTGTTGAGCATCTCGATCGAAATGTCGGGAGATTACATCCGATGAAATTAAGGGATTGCTGGGTTTAAAGAAATATGATAATCATATAATCGAAATAAATATTGTCGGTCGTAATCGTATAAAAATAGAGCTAAATGCAGTGACAACTGCTAATAATCTTGTTGAAGATTCATTTTTTTCAGACAACAACCTAATAGCGTATGTACCCAGTTATCTAACTGACAAGCGGGGACTGGTAAGAGGAGTGAACACTTCTATAGATGAAGAAAATTTTTAAGGATCATCAAGTCAAGTGTTCCAATTAAAAAAGTTCAACGTATGACTAGAATAGTTAAAAATAATGACATTTCGGAGAGGGTACCACGTCAGATGATAATAGTCACATTCGCGGGAAGTCGGTAGACTCAATATACATTAACAGAGTCAGATGTACGGTTGACGTCTATGTCACTCCCGTCATGCAATGTTTTCAATGTCTACGATATGGCCACGTGGCGAATCAATGTGAAGGGAAAAATAAATGTAGGAAATGCGGTATGGAAAAGGCGAAGAATTGTGAGAAATGTGATGTTTTTAGCATTTATTGTGAAAATAACAACCATGATTCTACATCTCGTAATTGTCCCAGATACAAAAAGCAGTTACGGACTAAGAAGGCTATGGCTATCTTTCATTCACAGAGGCAGAAAAAATTGTCGATAACCCTAGCTACACTAGCATTGTACTCATAAACTCCAACCTTCCAGCATTATCATCCTTCAGCGAACAAATAAAACTAAGTGGGTACCTAAAAGCCCTCATACAACAGCACTTCGATAACCTGAATACCTCAGGTATAAATCACAGCAAACCATCTTTTTTGGAGAGTGAGTTAGACAATAAATTGAGAAGTTTCTTGGACAACCTTTTTCCATAAGCAATGGATGCTAAAGCCCTCAAGATTATACAGTGGAACGCTAGTTACAGTCAAATAAACATTCATTAATCCAACTCTTAACTGAAGAACATGGTGATGTAGCTATAGTTAATAGACGTTGTATAAGCGTTCACATGACGTTAGATTCAGTTCAATGTCGTCAAAAAGGATAGGGTAGATGGATATGGCGAAGTTGCCATATTCATAGCTAATAAGCTCAAATACGAAGCTATACAATTTAACACCAACTTCAACCCCAAAATCGAGGTATGTGGCGTTAATATATTCCTTAAGAATAAGGAGCATTCCATTATTTCTCTATACAGGGTCCTGCAAAAGTTGGGATTTTAATATTTTGCATGTTGTATCTGTACCTTAGATTGCATTTTAGGAAAATACTCTAGATCATATAGGGTGTCCCAAAAAGTGTGACGTCATATTGACATATTTTTTTTAAATTGAACTACCCATTTTTTTGCATATTTGGGTGTCTCCAATGATCACCTCTACTATCCTAAAATATTATCAAAATCGATGTGGTTAAACCGAGGAAAAAATAATTGAAATAGGCGAAACAAGTAGTTTTTGGCGAATAACTTTTAATGCGTTAGGAATTTTGATAGGAATGTATTAGAAAAAAAAGGTTTTATTTCTCAATTCCGCATCGAATACAATGAATAAAGAGGGGGGCTTATATTTAAAATAAGAAAGAAAAAGTCTTTTGTCTTTTGTCATTTTTGAACACCCTGTACAATTTAGATCAACCAAACTTGGTCAACAAGACATCCACATCTTACTTAATAAGTCCCTACTTTAAATGTGATAATTACGCACCATTCGTATTTTTCAGCAATTTTTAAAGTCGGTGATGCAAAACCGATTTTTTTTACATTTTATTTTTTTTTCGTCGGTTTAACCGCATCGATTTTGATAATATTTTAGGATAGTAGAGGTGACCATTGGAGACACCCACATATGCAAAAAAATTGGTAGTTCAATTAAAAAAAATATGTAATTATGACGTCACACTTTTTTGGGACACCCTGTATGATCGAGAGTATTTTCCTAAAATGCAATCTAAGGTAGAGATACAACATGCAAAATATTAAAATCCCAACTTAATTGATAACGAAGCTACAGAAGACGGGAGTTAAGATGCAGGACCCTGTATAGGCCACCTAAAGTTAAATCCACAACTCTAGATTACACGAATTTGTTCACCCAAATTCCTTACGACTCCATTATTGGTGGAGACTTCAACGCCCACCACAGCATCTGGGGTTCACCAACATGTTCAAATGATGGAAACGTATTAGTCGAAGCGATAGAGGAATTTCATAATCTTGCAGTTATCAATGATGGATCAGCTACACGGATAAGTCCCCCAGGACAACAAAAATCTATTGCTGATATCACCTTGGTGACCACAAATCTATCATTATGATCTGAGTGAGCTGTCCGTGTAGACACCTTCGGTTCTGATCACTTTCCCATCAAAATCACTATTGACACAATAAAAATCGATGATAGTATCATGTTTCCAGTCTCCAAATGGTCTATGACCAATTTAAAATGGGATGTATACCGTTCAGAACTAGAAAAGGCAATTTTCGATGTGCCCACTTTCCAGGGAATCAGCGACATGCTAGACTTTTTCACTGCATCAATATCAAATGCTGCAAACAAATCTTGCAAAGTACTACGGCCATTCTCACCCCAAGCTACATTGCCACAGTGGTGGGATGATGAATGCTCACAGGCAACTAATGCGAGGAGAGACGCCCTCAAAACATACCGATCTAACCTTACAATTTCAAACTTTCTCAAATATAAGAGACAACAAGCCATCTGTAAACGTACCTTTCAAACAAAAGCAAATAATATAGCTGGGCGAAATTTTGCACGAGTCTAAATAGACAAACTAGCCCCACAACTATCTGGAATAAAGTCAGAAAAATCAATAAACCTAAAAGATATGCGTCATATGACGAAGCTCAGATAGAATCCTTACTTCATAAAATAGCTCCCGACTATACACCTGAAGGTATATAACACGCCTAGCTCTCACCCAGAAACCCATTTTTTACTAAACCCTATCCATTCGAACGAATTAAAGGCTAACATCAAAAATTCTAAAAAGTCCACCCCTGGCCCTGATGGTATCAACTACCAAATGCTGTCAAACTTACCGGATACGGCATTGGACTTTTTGTGCAGGATATATAACAAGATTCTGCTTGAAGGCGACAATTGCGATACATGGAAGCAGTCACTTATAATCCCTGTTCCAAAACCCAATGATCCTAACACCATGAGGCCCATTGCGCTCATGTCATGTTTATTAAAAACATTTCTAAAGAATTATGAAAACAAAACTAGAATGGTGGATTGAGAGCAAAAATATCTTACCAGAATCACAATACGGCTTTCGAAAAGGGAAAGGAACTCTAGATTGCGTCGCTCATCTAACTACAGATATTCAAATAACCTTCTCCAAAAACGAGTTCATTGGCTCCCTCTTTGTTGATATCTCGAGTGCCTACGACAATGTTGTTTTAAATCTGTTTTACGACAAACTTTTGAAGTTTGATGTACCAAAACAATGTGCTGGTGCCTTAGTCATTCTATTCATTAATAGAAAGGTTTCCATCAGATGCAATGGCAAAACCCTTGGCCCAAGAACTATCAACAGAGGATTACCACAAGGTTCCGTCCTTAGCCCATTACTATTTAATATCTATAGAGCAGACTTGCACACAACAGAAATCCAGTCCTCTACACTACAATATGCGGACAACTTTAGCTTCTATTCTATAGAAGCCACCTATCAAAATTGTGTGGATAAACTCGACTCAACCATGGACTTCTGTAAAAGATACTTCTTCGATCAAGGACTGGAAATATCACCATCCAAATCTGCTGCCGTAATTTTCACTCGCCATTGCCTACCGGACGTTAACAATTTGAATCTAGCTAATCTTAACGTCCCAGTTAAAAACAACTTCACCTACCTGGGCATCACACTGGACTCGAAACTAACTTGGAATGAACATATCAACAAATGTCTAGGAAAATGCGAGAAAAGCCTTAACGTCCTAAAAGTGGTTAACCGATATAAATGGGGTACCGATCCTAAAATCAATCTGCTCTTCTATAGGGCTTACACTAGATCTATAATAGATTATGGATGTTTCCTTTATGGTTCAGCCACCAAAACTCGGCTGTTAAAAATACCCAGGATCCAGTTTAAAGCTCTACGTCTTGTTTTGGGAGCACTACGATCTACACCTACCCCTGTCCTCTTAGCCCAATGTAACGAATCACCTTTATACTTAAGATGAATGTTTCTCGCAGAAAAAATTATAATCAAATGCAAATTAAACAATCTAACTACAATCACCAGAAAAATATCTGAACTATCCGGCCTGAATTTAACCAATAAGTGGTGGCAGAATAAAAACTCCCCTACATTAGCCGACGCTTTCACAAATACCTCACATTTCGGCATCAAGGAGAGCAACATTCCATTCTACAACTCGAAATTTGAGATATCATTTCATAGATCAAGTGTCGTTATCCCGACATTTAATAATCCAGGAATTAACGATTCGGTACTACATGAACTTCTATCATCCTTCAATAATGCTTGTGAAATATATACTGATGGTTCCAAATCAGATGTCGGCGTTGGTGCTGTTGTGTACGTCCGAAATAACAGGGAAAGCATGATTTTTAAGCTAAACCCAATATGCTCGATATTTACAGCTGAGCTAACGGCCATTGAACTCGCTCTAGACTGGGCAAACAAAAATACTCAGCTCGACCAGTATGTCATTTTGATGGATTCACTCTTTTCACTTTTAGCCATTCAATATTCCACCAAGCACATTTATTCTAACGAAATAATTACAGGTATACTAAAAAAAGCTTACTCCTATAACATCAAAATAAATGTGTAACTTATGTATGGGTCAAAGGACACTCTCGCAAAAAAGGAAGCGAAACTGTTGACTGCTTGGCCAAAGATGGCGCAGTAGCTGGAGTAGAGGTAGATAACATTACCAGGAAAGACATCATCTCAAATAGGAAGACACATATAATAGACCAGTGGAAAAACGAATGGAGCCAATTTTGTAGCATCAGTAACAACGTATATTGTAAGATACTTACTTCTCTTCCAACTACAAAACTTGGTGATCGAAGTTACCCGAACAGGAAAATAAATACTTTAGATATTAGATGCCTATCCGGACATGCCAACGTTAAGTCACATAGGTACAGGTTGGGACTCTCCGAAACTGAAACCTGTCATTGCGACGGAAGTATTGATGACCTAAATCACTGGTTCTTTAGGTGCAGCCTTAACGAAACAGCGACCAATAATATGTTTAGGGCCCTGATTGCCACGAAAATTCCACTCCCGCAGAATCATTTATCCCTGATGTTCCTCAGCAAAGATAGTAGTACAGTCAGGTCGATTTTATGGGATTTCTTCAAGATAGTCAAACGTATAATATAGCTTCACACACATCCCCTTGGACATTAACAGTGTGCATGATACAACGAGACTGCATGAGTGTTATAATTAGCCTTTCGCACTTCCTACTGTTTTCCCTCGTGTAAACGTTTTCCTCCCTGTCCTGACTGTTGTGTGTCATAAATAAAGTCGCTATGATAGGCACCTTAGCGTGAAGTGTGTGTCCCTGTTCTTCCCCCAATTTGCTGTCGTCACTAAATATCCTGGGACATTAGGGCATGCGTCTGATTGTCTTTATTCTATATATGTGAACGCTTATACCACCTATCGTGGCTAAATGGGTACAGATTCCCAAAGCCAAGTGTAGTGGAGGATCTACATGAGCGCTATGAGCTCTAGAGATGTGGGCACATTTGGTTTTGGTCTTGGACATTTATCACCAATGTTATCATATGGTTTTTGATTCCAAAAGCAGAGGTAGCTGGAACATTTTTTCCTACTGAACATCTAAATAATGGCAATGGTTGAGGATATTTAGTAAAGTCGTCAGGAATATCCAGCGAAATACCAAACATTATTTTGATGGTTTTCAGTGGGCAGACTAATATATTTTTAGAGCATGCCTTCTCCAGTATAGTAATATAATAAATGACCTGCCTGGTACAATTAAAAATGTATTGGATTGTTGACTGAGGTCAAATAAAAAAAAATCCCACAAAATTTGAGGAAAATATCATATCAAAGACGACAGAAAGAAAAAATATCTGAAAACTTAAATTCATATCTCTATCAAAACTCACCGGAGCAATCTGCGTGAATGGTCCCAAAAAAAAATTGAGGATTGTCAGGCACGCCACCATCAAAAACGGAGACGACAGACAAACGGGACGTGTCAAACTTCGGAAGTTACCTCTCGAAACTATTTGGACTAAATTGAGTGCGGTCGTGAGTTCCTGGAAATAAAATGAAATCTCGGCACAAAAAATCAGAGTGATGGGAGTCTCGAACAGTGTAAATGAAATTAATTTGTGTTCTTTTTCCACAGTTAACTAGTTAGAAGGAAAACCTTATATTGATAGCTTTTTAGCGCTTAGTTATTTGAGACAGAAAATGTCTGTTTTTCCTGTGATTGAGCAATGGATAGGACTGATACTAGTTGTGGGCGATATATAAGAGAAAATAAGAAATAGATAAAAGTACAATTCTAGCTTTTATACAAAAACGGGCAAACAAGAGCAATTAGGTAGTAGTCATATGTCACCGCTGTTAGGCAGAAACTAAGCTGTTAAGGTCATTTGACTTTTGATTTGACGAAAAAGTGAAAATGAGACTCTATGCGAGACAATTTGAGATATCTATTGAAAAAACAGTTTCGCAATTTCATAATTATATGAAAAAGTTCTATATGAGCTGCAGGAGCAAAGCTATTGCAATTTTCCACGAATACAATTCACTTATTTAATTGATTCAGACATCAAAAGCAATCAATTTTCCACTTATTAACCATTGTGCATGAAACCTAATAAAAATCAGCAGAGTTTCTGTAGCTTTGTGCAGCGTGCTTTAACGAATATACATATAACAACAATGAATTATTGAATAATAAAATACGCCTTTCTGAGTTTCCGCAAAATAACGTTTCACCAAGATCATCGAAATTGGCTTCAAATAACTTTTTGAAGCATTCTAAAGTCAATACTGTCCCTATAAAAATAAAAAACCGAGTTACCCCACTTTCTCAGGTCAGCCGTTTTGTGTAATCTTGAGTGCTATTTTGATTTAGTAACCCCATGTCCACACACAACTTGAATCTGCCTTATCCTTTCCTGACTCACAGCAACAAAAGCAAAAAAATATTCTGTATCTGTTAACAGGAGTATATTTCAATAAACATAACATATTTAACAGAAAGAGCCGTTGTCAAACTTTTCTCCTTCATTTCGCGGGGAACAAATTTTGTTGGCTGTGAAAGGTACTCCTTAAGAATTATCTTATTGAAGTGTCATAAACTGTACATTTCAGAAACTATTAATACGGCCGTAATGCAGGTTCCACTTGAAATAAGAAGATTTTCCAGTGAAAATTCCTCTTAAAGATTCCAAATCAGCTGAGTCAGGACATGTAAAAATTACCAAAATAAATATCTTCAACAATACTTACAAGTGCGGGATAAAGTAGAGGGAATATTAACCTATAAGGAGACCTCATATTAGGTAGCTTATAGGCAGGAGCAAGCAGTATAAAAAGACCAATACTGTTTGCAGCTGTATCTGGGTACTCCGAGGCGAAGATAATGCCAGCTGTTGTGCCTAGTGAATGCCCTATGTATATCACTTTGCCTCGATGCCCTGCATTATAGGTGACCAATTGCAGCATTGCCGGTACATCCTTCAAGGCTATGTCATCCACACTGAAAATTACACGAATATTGAGTTTGAAGCAACGCGTTTCAGCAATGGAACTGTATAAATTTAAGAAATGATAAATGCAGGATCGGCATTTATATCCATATGACATCTATGTATATGAAATTGTTTTATTGGAGAGATGTACTTGTGCGCGTTATAATCATATTAACTATGTACGTTAAGATAGTATTGATAGTGATGATATGACCACTACGAGTACCGAAATATCAGTCAATTGTCTTTTGAGACTTCATATTGATAAAATTTGAAATTTTTATGGTTGCTCATGAACTATTTATTGTTTGAGCTTAAATGTTGTCATTTATTATATGCAGATTATTCGAATATTTATAAGTTTGGAGAACTTAAATGATTGCATTTTTCTTTAACATAATTTGGACGTTATGAAATCCTGGTGGTTCAAAAACTTTTATTCACTGAAGTCATATAAATCTAAAGTGGTAAGATGTACGAAATAGAATGTTTTGCTTTACGATGTCTTCCATCTTGAAAAGAGGTTAGTTAGGCATATTAACTTCAGAACTTTGTCAATAAAGGCGAGTAGGCGAAATTAATTTGGGTCTTGACAGTAGACCGTAGTGCCTTCAATTATAGGAGTTCTCACCTATATCTTTAATATTCTTCCTAGCTCTATTTCCTTTTCTGAATCTAGCTTTATATCACAAGTGAACCATATCGGGTGCTTATACAACTTGTAACATGATTTTGGAGTAGTTTTATCTAACATCTGATGAATGCTGGAAAATAAAATGTCACAAGCTGTATTTGCATCACTCCGGTCAGGGTAAATTATATCGAGGTTAGTTATTCAATTGGAACCTAAATGTATTATTATTACCTACAAATTCAAAACAAAGGGGAGTATGGTATATATCTTCTTAGTCCAGGACGAATTACCTATTCTCTGGTAACCATTAAATCTGAAGTAAATAACTTATCAAACAATAACACTGGAATCAGGTTAATCTGTTAAACAGAAATCAATTCGCTTGGGAAGCAAATATATTCTTATACCTAAACTAAGTAACAAAATGTTTTTTAATCTACTCTAATTTATGATTTCAGGTATTATTCCTGCTAAAACTATGGCGTTTCCCAGTTCATTTAAACAGCTCCAATTAAACAATCTGGAGAATATTTGAGTAATTTGAATTTGTATCTATCTACCAGATGATCAAGATATTCCAGAAATCGTTCTAGGTAGTATTATAAGCATTGAAATTTGCAATTTTATCAATATAAAGTCTCAAAAGGTAATTGACCTAGGTTCGGTACTCGTAGTGCTATTGTTGCCTTTTGTTGATGGCAATTTCTACAGCTGTCATCTATTATGGATGGGTCTTTTATTAAAGTTTAGTACTTCTGTACTCGAAATTACTTGGTCCTGAATATAATTCATGAAATCATCTATTCCTGGGCAGAGTTGTCCATCCAGTCTGGTATATGACTGTTTTTTTATTAATATTATCTTATGTTACATGATATTAATGTTTTCCATGATCCGCTGTCATTCCTTACACCAGTGACTGCTCTTTAGACCATGATGTAAGCAATCACTGAGTCGGTAAATGGTGCACCCTAAGTAGAAGAAGCGACCAGAGGATGACTGCTAGCTATCTGCTAAGATGTTTGACTATGCACGATATGCTGGTATTGATTTTAGAGCAGAGAACAGCGTATTTTCCATTCCACCTAGGGATCCAATGATAATGACTGGAAAATTAACAGTGTAATCTGGCCAAAGCCTGCGAAGTTGACTGAGGGGTTCTCACAGGCGTATATAAGGGAGGGGAGTAATAGGGGTAATTACACCCCCCCAAGAATTGTGACAAAAAATTTAATGAATTGTTTTTCCAAGGGATTAATAGTTCATATCTAAATTTAAGTTACGCATCTTTATAAAAAACACTTTGTTAAGTCGGTACTTATTCCCATACATTGCGTTTCAAATAAAAATAGCAGATCGATACATTTTAGTATATTTTGTACACGGCTTGTCATTTTCTTCGTATTTTTTAACAACTCTGATTTTTGAAATAAATAATATAAGTCAGGTAACTGTTAAATAACTCAAAATCAGTTGTTTAATTCTCCGACAATTTCCAAAATCTCATAGTGTGACTGGAACTAAAAGTCGGCTTAAGGTAAGCGCGCATTTATACATATCGGAGAGGGAATGATCGAAAATGATCCTTTGCCCTCTTCCAAATGAGTCGAAACACTTCATATGTATCTCCTTTATCTCATTTCAAAAACATCACGATGTCGGTTGTTTTCATTTCATCTTCCTATAATGCCAAAGATTCCGCTATTTCACTTGCTATTTACCTTCTCCTTCTGAATTATAATACTATTAACATACGCTTTTCCGTTGCCTTAACTACGAAGAAGGTATTACAAAAAAATAGTAGACTGAAGTTTAGATAGCATTTATGAGTTCTTGATGCTTAGTCCGTTTCTTTTTCTCCCTCAAGACGATGTTATTCTCTGGTGCTGAGAATTCAATAGGACACGTTTTCCTTTGTTGGCGGTCGAGGAGGGTTATGTCGAGCTTATCAGCTGGCGCCAGCTGGAGCGTGCGAAACGTAATAGTTCCAATAAATCTGGCATACCTCACTCATTACCATGGACTTTACTTTCTGGACCATGGGGCATAACATGTATGTTATCTATACCGTAGGAGTACCTCAAATGATAATATAGCAAGAAACTAAGATATGCCAAGGTGTTGAAACATCGTCCTGACAAGCTATTATTATTTTCATGGTCCAGTTTTCAAAAAAAATAAATAGTTCATTTCACGGGCTTCTTATAATTTCAAAAAACGGAATTTGGATGAATTAAATGCAAACGATTACGTTCCAGTATTATTTGCATCATCGAAAAAATAAAAAAAAACAAAGCAACAGGTAACCGGAACAGGTTACGATTCCTTATAAGTCCTCGTCATAACTTCGGAGGTATATCAAAAATAATCACGAATCCTGCAATTTGAGAAATGTGTTGCCACAATCAAAACAAACGATTTGAATATTAATATCATTTCGATGTATTAATGATGTATAAGAAGAGTGCGAAGCTGCAAAACTGAATACCTTACATAAAAGTATGTCTGAAGAAGTAAATCTTATATCAGAACAGTTTACCGCTTCAGGAAAGAGTTTGCAAACAATTTGGAAATCAAAATTTACAGCAAAGGATATATTAGGTAAGTTGTTTTAATTACATAAACTCCTTTAGTAAGGGTGGATGGAGATATTTAGCATCATTTATATCATTTAGCTTCCCCATAATTCCAACAATACAGTTATAACTCCTTACTCAAATCTCCTCATCCTAAAAGATCACAGCTACAGCCTTTTTTACAAAAATCAATCAATCCCACATAATATACAAGGGGTAACAAAATATTATGAGGGAAAATTTAAAGTCAGGTTCAACATATAAAAATATGAAAAAAGTTTCATACAAACAGTGGCGTTTGTGGCGGCTCTTATGATTAGCAAAAATCATCATGCCAAAAGTTTAATCAAAATTCGTGTAGCTGTTTCAACCTACGTATATTTATATCTAATAATATCTAATATCCCTATGCGGTTGATGTTGTTTGTTATGTAAATAGTTGAATAAATAAATAATGAATTGATAGCGTGATCATGTAACAGACCAGAAAAGAATGCAAAAATCTTCACCTCTTATATTGATTATCAAAATAGCTTTTTATTCTTTACTTATCAGGATGGAGTAAGAGGCTAGCTTTTCTTTCTGAATGGTTTCACGATTATTTCTACTTGTTTAAAATAACAGTATAGTTGCAGAGTTTTCCTACCAACTTTTTTAAATATATTTTGGAAAGCATGTTCCACGTTACTCAACTCACGGAGTCTATTATTAAATCAAGAGGGGTTGTAAGACTGCACTTTCCACAAAGGAAAATGCGTATTAACCATGATTAGCAGTAGTCTCAGAAGACATTAAGAAATGATATTAAAAAAATTAAGAAAGATTTGTAGCTAAGTAGGTTTAGTACATTCCATTCTATGGAAAATAAACTGTTAACGATACCGGTATTCCTGTTTTTCAAAGATTTTATTTTTGTAGACTTTTCCCACATAAAAGACAACATATATCGCCAAATGATGGGGTATTTGAATGTCTCTGGTCCCAGTTTATAGGACTTTCAAAATCAACTTCTATATTGTTTAAACAGTTTTGATAACGTGTCAAATCATCAAGTACATTAAACTATATATATGTAAAATATCTCTGAGACCTGGAGTACCTACTGTATCACCCCCAGTTTTTAGATTAAAATATGGGATAACAATAATGTTTTTGTGACCTGTAGTTATATACTCTATTTAAATCACCGATAATCAATGATTTCAACGTCACAGAACTCCCCATCAAAGTTTACAAAAAATTCAGTCAAATCAATTCTCTTAACATTGCCATCATTATTATAAAACATTGCTACTCCACCCCTCTCTACGCAAAGTGTTAAACTTCACATACATCTTTAAGTCAGGTTCTACGCCGGTCCAGCTCCCTACTAAAGGAAGATTCAGTTTTAGAAGGAAACATTTGGTTACCAGTGTGTTACTAGTTTGTTTAAAAAAAAAAGTTTCGTGGCAAGGAAATAAATTTTAGATTATTTGATTGAAATTTCGAAAGTGATATCATAGCGTGGGTTGTAAAGTGTTCACCTACTTGATGCCATTTTTGTGGCAAAAACAGAAAGATGATCAATTTTTCCAAATACAGCCCCTCATCAATAAATGATTTGAAGGTCAGAATTCTCGACAATAATATAGGTGCGGCAATAGGTCGTGTAGTAAGTTCAAAAGTTGTTAATGACTCTGAATTTCTGTTAGTAAATGACAGGAAAATAATTATTATTGTTTGCAGGGAATTGCTACTACGTAATATCAGAAAAAGCGATCACCTGTAGTCCCAAAACCCTCCTTGTGTGGCGTTGATCGTTTCGTGACCTTCAGAGTATTCGTTTCCTCTATAATTTCCCAACCAGACATCGTAACCGGCCTCGTACAGCACAAATGCTAAAAAAGAAGTCATGTATGTAAGTTATTAGTGTAAAAAATAGTTAAATAGATGAGATAGATCTGGCATTATGAAATTATTGCAGGACATCCCATGAGTCCTTCAACTTAACAACCGGTACTAACTAGTAAAAGTAAATAGCTACAATGATGATCTCGCTGTATTACAATGTACAAAGAAAAGCAGTGGAGTCCATCATCCAAGAGTGTTTCTCCGTAATCGAAGTAAGATACTCTGGGAGATGTACAGCACGTATACAATTAACAAAAAAATCGAGTTAATATATACACACACCGAAAAAAGTTTTGCACCACCTTGATTTTTCAAAATCCGAGTAACCTACGACTAGCGTGGTGTTTTGAAATGACAATGCCAACTTATTAAACAGAAATAAACTCTTAGGAAACAACAACCAAAACAAAGATACTTCTAGGATAAAGTCGTGCAAGTTGAGGGTGGATATCGCATGTGCTGGTCAGTTAACGCCCCAGTAATGCGTCACTCTGCGACGGGCGTACATGCAGGCCCAGATCCTTCGCTGTCAACAAGATGTTCAAGGCCTTGCTGGTTCAATCAATCAGTTAATCACAGGCATGCTCATGTCGGAAGACAATTCTGGCTGCGGCATGTCATTGACGCTGGCCTCTTCCAGGAAGGTGTTGATAGCATGTGCGCGGTGAACGCGGAGATTATCGTCCTGAAAGATGAACCGATCACCGACGTGTTGGCGGTAAGAGTGAACAATTGGTTGGAGAATGATATCTCGGTATTGCACAGGTGTGATATTGCCTTGGATAGTGTTGAGTGGCAGCCAACGGCGACGTCCGTGAATAATCCTAGCTCAAAACATGACATCCGCCGAATTGCTGGGAGCACGAGCCGAGTCGAGCGATGATTGAGACACGCCCGGTTACCTGGCTCTCTCCACAGTCCCCTACTCCAGGCGTTCCATTGCCCACCTGTACCTGGCGCCACGATACTAAGTTGTCAAAGGGGGATCTCGCCACGGACGCCTGGAGCGCAAGTTATTATTCTGGAGTCGGATGCTCACCGTTTTCATTGACAAAGCTCATCCGTCGCCTCTCGGAGGTAATTTTGGAGCTCCATCGCGTTGTATTCAGGGATCCTTCGAGACGTGAAGCGCAGATAGCGATCATCAGCTGGTGTTGCTGAACGGAGCCGACCAGTCCGCACATGATCTAAAACATTTTGTTCACCTAGTACCGTTAACACGTCCTCGCAAGGTTGCTATGGTGATGATGGGGTTAAATTGCGTGAGTCAAACACCGCGTCCTATGGCTCTGAATTACAGAAGTAGTACGCAGTTATGGAGGACAATAATACCCAAATAATTAATTCTTCGTTTCCCGGACGAATGGCATTCGCGAATTGACTTCTGTTTCAATCAAAGTAGTGTCAGAGGGATGGCTTATCAAGAAAAAATGCCGGCGACAGTATCGGAATACAATGTCTGATAGATATCAGGGTACAAAACTTTTCTGATGGGTGTATTTTAAAATAAACTGAAGCATCTGTTTGGATGTTCACGAACTGTATTGCGATCTATAGATATTTCACGAGACACTACTTTTATTCAACCAACCACCATTCAAACATAGAACATGTGCATAAGAAGAAGATTCTCAAAGGAAAAAAAACAGTGCAATGTTCACAATATCTTGCTTCTATCAATGAGTTTATTGGATACCTAAGCCACTTAATGAAGAGTTTGCGTCTCTTTTTGTTGATAAACCTTTCAAACAAATAGTCATTTAGAAACCTCGTTTTTCTTAGCTCAGCTTCATAGATACAACCGCTTATCAGTCGACTATCCATATCTTATAACATATATGTAACTGGATCGGTAATGGTGACTTGCGTATCTTGAATAACTAACTCTGTGAGAATAGTTTGGTGTGTAACCTTTCTCAAACACACCTTCATATTTTCACATTCTTACAACGTCGTGAAGCTTTATTTTGCTTTTGCGCGCTACCACTGGATTGCGGTAATATTCAATCTAGTATAGATATTGACTTCGAAAGGGCTTGATTCTGTTGTTCGATGTTTCCTATTATTGTGGAAATCAGCAACACTTTACAAGATATCGATCCATCTGTAACTGCCTCTAGCTTAAGATTATTTGTATATTGTACTGAATATGGAGCTATGATTAATTCTGTAACATTCCATCATATCAGACATTTGATCAACCGTGATCTGTCGTGATCTGTGTGCAAATTTTTTGGAAGATAGCCAGTGGTTGGTGCCGAACCATATACGATGACGATTAAAATGACTGCTGGCCAGCATCCTCCAGAATATCACGCATTGCAGCAATTTCGGTCATTATATATATACTTTTTTAATTGGTCTGCACCACATAAAGCTGGAATAGCAATCGATTACTACCAATATATGTATCAGTCTTCAAATCAGCTTGCCATAAGTAAGCGAAGCCCTTTAGGGGTTTTTCGATGGCGAAAGTTTCTGCTAGCAGATATATGTAAGCTATATCACGTTTTGTCGCGTTGCCACGTGTGACCATGACTTATAGCCTGGACAAGTGCGGCAAAACTCCCACCGGGGCTTTGGTCTGTCTTAGGGGGAAATGCGCAGTCACGTACGCATCATCCGGTGCAATCAGCCCTACATTAGAATATTGCAGAGGCCCAGTGGCCTCACAGTTTACGTTCCCGCGCTAGACCGATGTATCGGTTTTCCCTAAAGTGACGCAAGGAAAAAACAGAATGCTCAACGGAGCTTCCAAGATCAAATAATTTCATATGTAAAATACCTGTGCGTTCGGATCTCCGAGTTCCAGGTGGTCCTGGGAGTAGTTTGAGCGCAACTCGTTTATCGCAGCAGCAGCTTCGCCAGGACGATAGGCCGCAGGACATATTAGAAATTTTCGGTGATTTCAACCTGTACCTGGGCCTGTATATCACAACAAATCCCGTCATCTACACAGCGAATATATCCGCTCCATTAGGAACATCCCATCACAATACTATTTAAACACATTGTAGAATGACATCTCTAGCTCAACAACATACTAACACAGAGTCTGGCAATATAAAGGATGTTAGAAAATGGTGCAACAGGAGCCATGGTGAGGTGGATTTTTTGCTAACATAGCTGGTATCAGGGCATGGATGTTTTAACAGTTACCTTCACAAGATCGGTATTGCTACAAGCTCTGCATGTCAGTACTGCGGTATGACTGACGATGCCGAACACAAAATGTTCACTGTTGAAGATGGCAAGAGTACAGGGAACAGGCAACAGAGCTGCTAGAACTAAAATCACAGTCGAGAACGTGATAGCAGTAATGCTGAAATCTGAGGAGGCGTGGAATGCTGTGAAAACCATGGCTAGGAACATATTAGAAATAAAAAGGAGTGAAATGTAAATTAGACAACCTGCCCTCAAGAAGTAAAGCTAACGCGGTTCCGGAGGGCAGAAGGTCGCGTGCAGAGGTTTTTTACTAGGGTCCCTCCAGTCGCCGCAAAGATCAGTGCGTGCAACGCATAGAACAGCAGCATTTTTTAAAACAGTTCACCTGAAGACGATTGAAGATAGTACATCAATCGAAACGTCGTACACTCAAAATTTTATAGACAATGGAAGTCCGAAATCAAACTTTTGATAGCATTTCTTAAAACAAGAAGAGCATCATGCAAAAAACAAAAAAAAGTCTGGCAGTACAAATAAGTGGGATGATCACTAGTCCATCCCATGAAATGTTTGTCATGTCCAGAAATCCGTCAGTTTGTGGTCAAAAGATAATAGAGGTGTTAAAATCAGGTATGGAATCCTAAATACCTAATGCCCGTCAAAGAACAAACCTTGGTTTAACCTCAGCTGCAGAGATACAGCTACGGCAAAAAACAGTACATGGAAAGAAGGACAAATCCTATTACTGGAAGTCACCGCAGTTCCATCGATGACAGAAGCCACTGTAAGCAGGTCATCAATAACAGCAAAGAGGAGCACAATCAGAAGGTTAAGACCTCCTTTCATGTTCTAACTGTTCCAGATCATTTTGGTCTGTAGCCAAGTCTGTTAGCCAAAACTTCTGCTAATCTTCCATACCACCACTGACAAGAGCAGATAGTTCCATAACATCCACGCCGAAAGAAAAAGTAGAAATATTGAGGCAGATTCGTGCTGCCAATCCTATAATAAACCTCCAAAAAGGTACTCCACCAACTACCATCAGTGTGGACTTGAAAAATGCCAGAAATTAGATTTCAACACCTAGAATAAAACGAAATTCAGAAAAACTGATCTCCAGTAAAGCTAGTGGTCCAGACCAAATACAAGCAATTATCTTAAAACGTTGGACTACAGAGCTTACAACTGTCCTTTGTGTTCGTTATTGGGTGTAAGATCGAACGATGGCCAATATAGTTTCCGCAAGAATGGATCCACGTGAGATCTTCTAGCCTAGGTCGCACATATGTGTAGCAAAGCAATATAGCTTCATGAAGAGTCTCGAGTCATCGCGCTCGATATATCAAAGGCTTTCGGTAGGGTGTGGCATGATAAACTTTTAATCAAACTTGCAGCCAATGGGCTGCCACCGGGTCTGTACCTCTAGTTGGATAGTTTTCTCTTGTAGTGATGAATGGATATGCTCCCGATGTACTTCACATCAATGCAGGTGTTCTTCAAGGATCTGTCGTTTCTCAAACGTTCTTCTTCCTGTTCATCGATGATTTGTTGGAAATAAAATGTAATCCCATCTACAGCTTCGCTGATGACAGCACCTATCACTATCCTGAGAACCGTCTCTTGGCGAAGTCAGCATGCTGTGCAGATCAATGAGAATATTCAGAGAATTGTTGGGAATATATAATGGAAATATACCAATGTAGTTCAGTATGATCGACAAAAGACACAGAAAACAACCCTGACAAAGAAGGCGAATGCTAAAACCTATTGTTAAATACACTCATACTCTAACACCTGAAGAGTCTGTTTCTCTAAAAGCTAACAACATTACTTGGATGTATGAATTACATTCAGGATATGACATTAATTTGTTTTCTCCTACCTCACTTGCAAGTTTGCTTGGATTTGAATCGAAGCATTTCGAATGGAGTAAAATACATGTATCAACATTACCATGGAATATAACGGTAGTCATAATAATGAGAATCGACTGTAAACAGATATGAGCATATCATATTGGCAATGAAATGCATACTCTATATGAATCTGACAGACGTCGAGGCAGGATTTAAACTAACAAAGGAACCTCAGAATACTGCATATACTCGTATGCGGGTTATGCCTAGCGGACGTCAGTATATCGGCAACATCACCCTTTGAATTTTGGCTGGAAAATAATCGTTAAGCTAGAACTGCGTCGTTTACCTTAGCCTAGTCCTGCAATTCAACAAGATGGGGTTTCAGTATAATATAGACGTGTATGAATTGAAAAATATTACGAATGCGCGCAACACAACTAAGCTTATAATGAAGAGAAAAATGGTATTATTCGTGTTTCATCTGCTGCTAGAGACACAACGTCGAATCTTTCCCCACACAATCGTGAATTCCTAGAGTCTATAGGGAAGATTGTCAGACAACATATTTCTGCAAGTATCAAATGAGAAGCTGGACGTTTTTGAGGAACTCATCATGGACCATACCTTTGTCAATTTTCAGAATACACGTACAAAACGTATGGTTCTCCATATTTCAAAAACTCTGATATTGTTTATTTACCAATAAACTAACAAAATCTCATTTTAAATATTGCTGACAGTTATATTTTCATTGAATGAAAATTTACAAGTAAGGCTCTGTCCTTCTTGTTCGATCAAATTTCTCTGCAAATGGATGGTGAATATGTTGTCGTTGTACAGAATCCTGGAATAACGATGAGAACCATGGTATCTTATAGCAAAAATGCTACAGATAAACTTTTATGCACCGGTGCTTGAATGCAGATAACACAACCATATGGGATACAGCAAGTACAGTTTCTGGCAGTAGAATAGCTTTAAAGCTATTGCAAAACAAGGAATTCTGAACATTACACAAGAGCTTGTATTAGTTATTACAAGGTCTTTTGAAAACTGTTTTGTTAGTGAATACGATGCCGAACTAGTGATGTCGAAGGTTGGATGGAATGTTCAACGGATTGTTCCAGAAAACCGTTACAATGTCAAACTTCGGCAGTGCTCGGACAAAAAAGTGTCAATTCAAGGCGTAATCTGGCACACCGTTCCTGGAACCTGTATGAACATCACTCCGAACGACATCATCAGATGTCCAGATAATTCGAACAACCAACAAACTGAAGAGGTCTCTGTTCATTATCATTGGATTTTGAGACTCTAGTTTTATAAAAAATCGTTTAGACATTACTAAGTTCATTCACGTCAATATAAACTCAATTTGATTGAAGTTGATCAATTCGGTATACCCATATAAGAGATGTAACTTGTATTTCGAGAAAAAGCTAAGTACTGCAATCCCCTGTTTATAATTGACTGCAACCATCAACCCGATAACCTCCAACTGTGGATATATCATCGGGATTTGAAACCATAAAATCTTCTTTTCCAGCCAACACTAAGGTGTATGCATTGATTATTCATGATTCATGCATTAATTACATTGTTTTTGATGGCTCTATTCAAAATGGACTTATTAATTCATACTAAATTAATGTATTTTTGACTTTTTTATTTCAATAATAACGGTGAAATGAAACATAATTTTAATACAATTGGTTTTGATTTATATCCAACGACAACAGCAAAAAAAGGGATACAATATATTATTAATCCATGTCTACTAAGTCGTATTTGACAGTAATATGCTGAGGAAGATATTCCACTATTTCATACAAGAATGTGTTGAAATCGTTATTTATTTATTTATTTATTGCCAATTCAGGATATAACAGAATATAAATTCCAAAATCTATCCACTAATTACCAGAATATATGCACATGCATGCACATTTACGAAAGCAAGTGATAAACAGCAAATATAGAAAAAGAGAAATGAATGACTATAGTATAATGTAAAATTATTGTTGTGAGAAATGACATTTTGACGACATCTATCAGGTGAATGATGTTTAATAAATACAACAAAGAAGTATCCAATTTAATACAGTATACATAATTAAAAGCTTTATTGTAGCATTAGCAGTTGTCTACGCACAGTTTCCTTTAATGTGTTCAGGGTGACTAAGGAGATATCCGCATCAACATAATAAAAGTCATTATATGTTTTTTGATCTCATAGTAGAGGAGCATTAACTCCCAAGTTTGTTCTCCGAAACGGAATTTTGAAAAAGGGTACTTGCCTAAACTGCCTTTCTGAAATTCGAACAACCAACAAACTGAAGAGGTCTCTGTTCATTATCATTGGATTTTGAGACTCTAGTTTTATAAAAAATCGTTTAGACATTACTAAGTTCATTCACGTCAATATAAACTCAATTTGATTGAAGTTGATCAATTCGGTATACCCATATAAGAGATGTAACTTGTATTTCGAGAAAAAGCTAAGTACTGCAATCCCCTGTTTATAATTGACTGCAACCATCAACCCGATAACCTCCAACTGTGGATATATCATCGGGATTTGAAACCATAAAATCTTCTTTTCCAGCCAACACTAAGGTGTATGCATTGATTATTCATGATTCATGCATTAATTACATTGTTTTTGATGGCTCTATTCAAAATGGACTTATTAATTCATACTAAATTAATGTATTTTTGACTTTTTTATTTCAATAATAACGGTGAAATGAAACATAATTTTAATACAATTGGTTTTGATTTATA
The DNA here is from genome assembly GCA_949316355.1 of Bruchidius siliquastri. Lineage (NCBI taxonomy): Eukaryota > Metazoa > Arthropoda > Insecta > Coleoptera > Chrysomelidae > Bruchidius > Bruchidius siliquastri. The sequence continues at coordinate 25,926,731 of OX438529.1, forward strand.
TCCAACGACAACAGCAAAAAAAGGGATACAATATATTATTAATCCATGTCTACTAAGTCGTATTTGACAGTAATATGCTGAGGAAGATATTCCACTATTTCATACAAGAATGTGTTGAAATCGTTATTTATTTATTTATTTATTGCCAATTCAGGATATAACAGAATATAAATTCCAAAATCTATCCACTAATTACCAGAATATATGCACATGCATGCACATTTACGAAAGCAAGTGATAAACAGCAAATATAGAAAAAGAGAAATGAATGACTATAGTATAATGTAAAATTATTGTTGTGAGAAATGACATTTTGACGACATCTATCAGGTGAATGATGTTTAATAAATACAACAAAGAAGTATCCAATTTAATACAGTATACATAATTAAAAGCTTTATTGTAGCATTAGCAGTTGTCTACGCACAGTTTCCTTTAATGTGTTCAGGGTGACTAAGGAGATATCCGCATCAACATAATAAAAGTCATTATATGTTTTTTGATCTCATAGTAGAGGAGCATTAACTCCCAAGTTTGTTCTCCGAAACGGAATTTTGAAAAAGGGTACTTGCCTAAACTGCCTTTCTGGGACATTAAAATTAGTTCTAGATAGGAGGTACGGACTATCAAATATATTGATTATTTTATAAATAATGCACAGATCTGACAGTATCTTTCTATCTTCCAAAGTAAGTATGTTAAATTCACTCCTTAGATTCTCGTAGTTTCCATTTTGCACAGGTTGACCAGTTTTGAATCCCAGTGTTCTTAAAAATTTATTTTGTATTCGGTCAATGCGATTAACATATGTCTCATACGAAGGATTCCATATAACGGAGGCAAAACTCAGCTTACTATAAACGTATGCATAATAAAGTGAAATCAAGGCCCTTGTATTTTTGAATTTCTTTTGATATTCTGCAAATAAAACCAAGTGTTCTCGGATACTAAATTTTCTATATGTAATTGGAACGTCATTTTTTCATTCATAAGCACCCCTAGGTCCTTCACAACATGAGACTGCTTTAGCTCATTATTTTTTATTTTATAGTTATATTCAATAATTTTTTTATTGCCTGTATACCTTATATAACTGCACTTATATATGTTTAGGCATAAATCATTTTTACTGCAAAATAATGAAAAGGTATTAAGGTCATTTTGTATTTTTTCACAACCGCCTAGACTTTACACTGTGTGGAACATCTTTAGATCATCGGCATATATTAAACATTTCACAAATTTAAATGATTCTATTATATTGTTCATGTAGATTATGAATAATAAAGGACCTAGGTAGCTGCCTTGTGGAACACCAGATGTAATAGTAACCGGAAGTGACTTGAAACCATTGATAGTTATTATTTGCTCATGGTTATTAATGTAGGACCATACCCACTGGCACAGAGCATCGCTGATGCCAATTTCAGCTAGTCTATCAACAAGCTATTCTTGATTGATCTTGTTGAAGGCCTTGCTGAAATCGGTATAGATACAGTCAACCTGAGTATTGCTATCAATGGCCTTACAAACATATTCGGTGAAGCTTAATAAATTACTTTCTACAGATCTATTAGGAAAGAAGCCATGTTGTTAATTTATAATTGAAGTTTTCACAAATGAAAGAATTAGATCATATACAATTTTTTCAAGAAGCTTTGAAAAAACACAGAGAACGCTGATGGGTCTATAGTTAGTAACATGGCACTTATCCCCACCTTTAAATACAGGAAACACGTGCGCAATTTTCCATTTAGTTGGAAACTTTTTTTCAACAAAACTCTTATTGAGTATCAATTGTAGTGGAGAACTTAAATTAGCTGAGCAGGCTTTCACGAATATATGAGGAATATTGTCAGGTCCAGCACTTTTATTAATGTTCAAACCAGAGATCAGCTTTTGGACTGTCTCTAAGGATACAAAGGTAATGAAGCTGTTGTCTTGTCTTAACAAATTCACAAATTTATTCCTCTTATGGTTAACAAATATACTAGAAAATTAATCTGAAAACAAGTTATAGATTTCTACGCCATCACTAGCTTCTACATTATCATATTGTACAGTGCCAGGAATACCGTTATTGCCCTTTCTCTTATTGGCAACGTATTTCCAAAACCTTTTGCTGTCCATGATAACCTCATCTTCAATAATTTTAATGTAGTTTTTATAATCCCTATCAATCATTTGTTTTGACTGTTTTCTCAAGCTATTAAATTCTTCATAGTCATATTTATGTTCGTACACTTTGTACTTTCTGTGGTACTTATTATTTTCTTTAATTAGTTTAATAGTATCGAATTTAAAGTAAACAGGATAATTGCTTCGTATTCTAAAGGTAGGCACGTATCTATGGATCGCTGAATATAGTTTGTCGTAAAAGGCTTCTATCATCTCGTCTACAGTTTTACCTTCAAGTAAGCTAGACCAGTTAATTTCACCCAAAAATGAATTCATCACAGCATAGTCGGCTTTTTTGAAGTTAAATGCTGAGCGATCGTGCTGACACATAGCACTATATTTCTTTACCTTGTATAAAAATTCTATTGCAGGATGATGTGCATCCTCACTGACAAGGCTGTTATTGGCATGAGCTATGTTACATACTTCATTCCGGTTACAGAGAATTAGATCTAACAATTTGCCATTATCGTTTAATACTGTATCGCATTGTAATTGTTCTAAATAGGGAAAAAATCTATGAGCGAGGAGAATCTAGCTTCAACATTTTCAGGTTCCATTCTGCATTGCAGACCAAGTTACGGTACATAAATTAAAGTCACCGGTAATCAAAACAGCATGTTTATGGAAAATATGCTCATTATGTTGTAACTTACTCTGGAAACATGAATAGGCAAGGACGTCACTTGGTGGTAAATACACGCAACAAATAAAAACTTTATCTCCACTATCTGAACCGACTGACACCCACACATCCTCGGCCTCAGCCTCGAGCGACTGACATCTTCTCGACTGCAATATTTTCTTCACAGCAACCAGGACACCTCTTCACAGCAACCAGGACACCGCCACCATCTTTTTTATTTGATGCAGCTGTCTCGCGATCCCTCCTGTAGACGTTGTAATTATCTCCAAAGATCTCGTTGTCGAATACACCGGACCTCAGCCAAGTTTCGGACAAACAAATTATATCATATTCAAAAGCATGTAGATTTTTTAGAAAGACTGCTGTTTTTGAGCGTAGATCTCTGACGTTTTGGTAATAGGAACATAGTTTCGTAGCCTTATCCATTATAGAAATGCTAGTATAAATAACTGGTGATATGCTTACTTAATATTTTTGATGGATTCTGCGCTATTGATATGCATAATCCTGGAGGTGTCATCTTTTCTGACGAATATTAGGCCGTTTTTAGTCCACGTATATTTATAACTTTTGTTTCTAGTTGCAGATCTAACGTCTTTGACCAGGATTTTATTGGAAGGAGTCAAATGTTCATTTATGTAGATGGCATCAGACAGACCATCAATGTTTATTTTAGACGAACGGTTCTTACTTTGGTTTCTCCTACTTCTGGAGGAAGCCAATAATTTTTCCTTTTCATACCTGGAGGTGAAACGCACAATTATGCTCTTTATTTTATTTTTGGAGTTAATATTATGCTGGACACGATAAACATAGGCAATCTTTTCAGTGTTAAAGTCACAATTCACGTATTTACCGATTTCCTTCACAAGTTCAACCAGGTTTTCGTTGTTATTTTCAGGGACTCCCTGAATTTCAATATTGTTCAATGTAGATTGCTGATCCATATCGTTTAACCTAGTTTGTAAATTGGCTTCTTCCGCTTTTAATGCGTGATTTTCCTGCATAAGTTTTTCTCTTTTCCGGACATATTCATCAAATTTCAGCAGTTTTGCCTCAAAATCTGAGATCTTTCCGCTGCAGATTGTTACAGAATCTACCAAAGATACTTGCTGTTCGCGTATCTGTCTGAGGTCGGTTTGCATATCTTGCATCATTGTTAACAGCCGATCACCATTATTGACCATTTTACCACAAAATTGCTCAATGTTACAATCTTCTTGTAAATAACATGTATAGCATAGTTTCTTCCATTCCTCGTATTTTCTAATCAGCACCCTACCTCGTTCGACCTCTTTATCGTCTCAACAAATACTTCGTCATGGTTAGTAGAATGCTCTGTTAACTGGCGTACCATTCTGAGATTAGCAGTATGTAAATCTTTTGCCTCTGGCCACCATACTGAGGAAAACTGCATCCACATTTTGTGTTGGGAATTAGGTATAGAAAGCTTCTAAATAAACAGAATACCCAATTCATTTCATCAAACATTCGGAACGACTCACATAGGGGCCGATCACAGCAAAAGGTATACGATTACGCTTTATTCTGGGAATAAAACAATTATCACGACTGAATCTACTTATTATCAGAAATTTAAACACTTTTTCCTCTAGTATTGTTATGATATATTGTTTTTAATCATACACGTAAAACATATTTCGACTATGAATAAGGTCATTAATTACATTGATTGTCGCTGTACGATTTTATATCCTCTGATGTGCTGTATATATTCAAATCATCGTTATCTGTTTTGTTTTGGTCTGGTGTTCTTGGTCCAGTAAAATCAAAGTACGGTTTCAATAATTTCATAACATTTTCATCAAGTTTTCTTTTGGGCACTGTTGTGTGATGCATACTGCTTATAACAGGATCTGATGAAATAAGCAAGCTATTCAGTATGTGATCGTTTATTTTTTCAGTAGAAAATCCCCGAGAAACCTTCTCTATATTTTTTGAACATTTTATTGATTACCTAGTGTGCCTCTTCGCTGAGTCGCACAATCGGAAGTAAAGCTTTTTCTATGATAGCAGATCCATGTATCAATTCCTTATGTACTTTTGGAGCCATAGGGAACCAATTGTATCCTTTAACAAAGTAGGTATCTTTTGTGTGCATAACAATGATAAATTTTTATGTTTTCCAAGCTGCAACTTTAGAATGTCCTATTTTCTCAAAGTATAGCAGCAGAAAAGTATTATGTTCCAATTCAACAGATTTTGCATCTTCTGGAAACAGTTTATGATGTTAGTTTGTCTTTGATGGTCTGTACCAGATATATTTATATAACCCTTGTTACAATCAAGGAGTGCTGTGTCCAACCAAAGGATACGCTTTCTCTTCCGAATTTCGAATAAAATTACTTGACAAATACTAATTTTCCATGACATCGTTTCTCACCAACTGAAATATTTGTGCAGGATGGTCAAATTGTAGGATGTTTGTGTATTTGTCTAAAGGCAGGTACCTATATACGAGCATAAATTGTAACTCAATAAAACTCTTCCACATATAGTTATATAGAAATTGATTGTGTATTGCAAAAGTAAAATTATTGATTTTGAAATTATACATTTTCCACCATTTTGATCAAAATTTCTGTACATTTTCGAATATTCCATAAGCAAATGACGTTTCAATGCCAATCTGTCATCTTAGAAGTTTGAAACTTGTTTCATATAGTCAAACACCATTAGATATCAAACTTATAACGAAAGACTCTGAAAGCCTATTGATAGAGCTCGATAAGATCTCATCCCATTAGCTCAATATAACAGCTTTTTATATTTGATGAAATCGGCCCTTGGTTGATAAAGATTAACTGACTAACAAAATCTGTATTATTGAAAAGATTAAATATTCTCCTTGCATTCACCTTGTTCATCGTTCTCACAGTTAGGCTGAAAAACTTGACTTATAGATTCTAATAACACTTGTAAAAAGTGGAATAAATGTTGGAAGTATCTTGAAAATGTAATAATTTCTCAAAACGCTTTTTACGAGAAGTAGCCTTAACTCTCACCCATGGAGTTTTTCCCTAAGCTGACAAAAATGGATGCCGAGCTTTGGACCCCATGCATCATGAATACCGGTGGCTTTGTAGACCCCGCCCTGGGTATTCGAAAGACGGTTAGGATGTAGCCATCTTTTGTCTTGACTTTGTATTCGATGAAGGGATAACCTGTCTTCATGATGATTTGTGGCTAAAAACAAAAAAGCTTAGTTAGGTATAGGTTAGGTGCATTCTTACAATTAGACAAAGTTTCACAAAATATTACGCAGGTTAGTGTGTTATATGCAGACGAACTTCATAGAAGAGGTCGCAGAATTTCTATATCCGATTGACAACGTAGCAGTGCCAGCTTTACCAAGCCATGACCACTGCGCAATATTCTTCATTCTTAAAACACTAATTAATTCCAACTGGTAACACAAATACTTATACGCTAATTCATATTCACGATTTATAGATCTTAACTGTTTGGCGTTGTTCGAATATATACAAAATACCTCTCTCGAATGTTTCATAACAAATTCCGAACAATCTTGAAATTTTAGCTGCATGTTTTGACAACTGCTTTCATCTTCTGGATGATTTACGTACAGGGTGATCTTTTCTTAGCTGCTACCGCTGACTGTTACCAGGACCCCTTCGTCATCATAGTCATGAGACATTTCAGTGGAAGCGCCTATGCGGGCGGGATGGTAAATGGTAAGATGCAACCATGTTAAGTTGATACCGGTGCCACAAGATCCATCCTACAGCCAAAGATACTTCAAACACTGTACTCTCAAGGTTGGACATGAAGGAATATTTCTGCAACCTGGAGAAAAAGCAGCTGCCCAAGTATTGTTAGCAGAATAATTTGAATTGCCAGGGAGAAGAGAAGTCATCGTGAAGGATCGGTTGAAAGGTGACATCAAAAATGGGTCTCCCATGATCGTTGAACCGTGGACTCACGATGGAGAGGTCTGCTGTGTTTGACATGCTAATCGTTCACTAAGTCACAGAGCTCCAAATTCATGTCCAAAGATGGGAAGCCTGGAAGAACAAGTGTCGTGAGGCATCAGATCGACACTGGCTATTCCAACAGGCTAAAAGAGATCTGGCTGAATGTATGATCCAAGACCTGGAAACGGGATGGATTAATTAGCTGTCTTGTAGTCCATAGGAATCACCTATCATTCTGGTGAAGAAAAACTACGGATCCACGAGATTATGTGTGGACTATCGGCTGTTTGATTCCGTTACGAAAAAAGACAGCTATCCCTTGCCCCATATCAATGACAGCTTAGACACGTTGGCTGGATAGAACCTTTGAGGAGCACCTCAACACTTTAGAAGATGTTTTTGGAGGACCTGATGCTGCCAAGAAATTTCACTTGCTCAAGAAAAAGGTCAACTATTTAGATCATGTAGTCAGTTGCGCTTGATCCTGGGAAGTTTCAGGTAGTTCAGCAGTGGCCGGTCCCTAAAAACAAGCATCAACTAACCATGACTTCCGTTTTGGGATATTCGCTTCCGGATGGAAAGTTTTTTCTCATCAAAGATTCGAGCAATGTTCGCATTGGAGCGGTGTTGTCTTAAGTGCAAAGCGTAGAAGAACGAATTCTAGGATATTTCAGAAAAGTTCTCTCCAACCCGGATAAAAAGTACTGTGTCACCAGAAGAAAGCTTTTTGCTGTTGTGAAAGCGGTAGAGCAGTTTCACAAGTACCCATATGGTAAAAAGTAGAGGCATACGCCATACATAACCAGAAAGCTGGAACTGTGCGTTTTAGTAAATGAACTGATCTGCCTTTTTGGGTACCGCTAGAGCTTCACTCTGACCAAGGGCGAAATTTTGTGAGCGAACTATTCCGGCAAGTATGAGAGAATCCGGAAGACAAGGATAACTGCTTTATATCCACCATTGGAGTGAATGCTGGATTGCATGAACAATAGAACAGAAAGGTTATTTCCAACCATCAGAGAGACTGGGGACGCCACTTTCCATTCGTTGTGATCGCATACCGATCGACAATAAATGAGTCTATAGGGCAAAATCTGGCCAAGCTTTTGTTTGGTGGATAAATCGGCTACCCTATCACCTAGTATTTGGCTGTAGACTTGAAGAAGACGTAGCTGGAGAGGATTATATCAGTGAGCTGAGGCAGAAGATGGACGAATCCAGGAATCGGCACATGTCTATCTCACGTTAGCTAGCGATAGAATGATGGAACGGTATGACATCAACGTCAGCGAGTCTGGATACAAGGAAAGTAATTTTGTGTGACTACAATTCGCAGACAAAACGAGGATTCTCGCCCAAGCTACAACTACCTTAAGAAGAACCCTAAGTTGTTAAGAAAAGGATCAACGAAATCTTTCGCATCTGCAAGTCTCCTTACGAAAGCCCAAGGTTGCCCATTTCAACAGACTGACACTTCATCAAGGAGACCATGACAACGAAGGCCAGCATATCAGACAAGCACGAGCTGTCCGTTGCGAGGTTTCCTTCCAAGAATTCATGAGGATCTACAAAGGCAGCGCAAAGGCGACATTTGGTGTCACCAAAGAGGTGCAGCAGCGGAGATGCATCACCAGAATCTTCCAGAAGGAGCTTGGTCGACGCCAGCACTTGAAGGCTGGAGCACCAAAAACAGGAAAGTCATTAGTCATCAGGCACTTCAACCTTCATCTCTTCTACCTGGTGATGAAAATCTAGCCGTACCAAACGGCATCCTACTACGACCTATGGAAAACGCTATATCATTTGAAACTCAAAGTCCTTGAACACGTCGTCAAGAAAGTGACCATGTCCAAGTTATATTGCAGTCGCAATGGTTTAGATTGGAGAATTCCATTTGAAAAATGTATATGTTTGATTGTTTCATTTCAGTTTATTCTGCTCCTTATATTCAGTCAGAGCTCAGTCCGTACAGATGTAATTCGATTTCTCAAATTAAAATATTTATAAAAACGTTCCATTAAGGGATTGCAATTTAGGCGCCTCAGCTGGATTGGGACTATCTGCGGAAGAAAAGGACATTTTTCGAATGGATAACACTTCCGCGCGATCATTTAAAAAAAAACAGACCAATTTGGTAGCTGATCGAGAAGCTGTCCATTGGGTGTAAACATACGATTCCACATTCTGCTACCATAGCGCCGGACATGAAGCCCGGTGCTCCAATAATTTTATGCAAATACATTATAGCTCGTGTTCTATGTGAAAAGTTTTTTCATCGTCATTGTGCAGAAGTAGACGATAAATTAATAAAAATCAGAAGTGATTGTGCCATTTGTTTACCTTCTATCAATGGGAAGATGGAAAAGTCTGATTCGTATCTGGGAAAAATCTGAAGTTGTGAAAAAGTCTGGTTTCCGATCATCAACGGTAAGTTGTAATGATGCTGATGGTGAGGATAACTATTTTGGAGAAGGAGATTGAGTGTCTGAGGAGAGAAAAACTGCTGATAAAAAAATCGCAAGCGAAAGGGAGCACATTATGGAGATTTAGAAAAAACTAATAAACGACCCTGAATATGAAACTCGATGTCAACCAGTGGGTAACAACAATAAAAACAAAGAATGTGTTTCATATAGTTTTTTTTTGGCATTGGGTATTGACCCATTCAGCCAAACCGTAACCTAAGTGAAAGTTATTTTTTATAAGCCCTAAAACTAATTGCGCAACCAAATCATGTTTATATGTGTTTGCGATATTAAGCGATTGTAGTACAGACCGTGAGTCTGAGAATGATGATTCTCTGGTGATTTGTCACCTGTTCTCTATTTATGTATTCCAGTACCTTTACTATAGCAGTGGCCTCAGCGTTGAAGATTGACATTTATCTATGGCATTTATATAATTCTTTGTAGCGCAGAGATGGGATCCAAATGGCACAGCCGACACCGCCATTAACCTTGGAAGCATCGGTATATATCTGGCAAGCAGGACTGTATTCTTCTAAAGTGTTTCCAATTATACTGTTGTTGATACATGCATTTTCTGTATATTCAGGATATATTATATGAGGCTTCTCTAGGAGTAAGGAATATTCTGACCGTAAGAAAGGGAGCTGTTTATGTGACATCAGTTGACTGCTGTAGTCTGCCAAGTTTTCAAATGCTTCTGCAAGTGGGGGAGAGTTTTTGTGGGCCCAATACCTATTTGTTAGGTTATATGTAGTTAAGGTTGCAAGTTTGTTGAGTATTAGTGTCTCATCGGCACTCATACATTTGAGGACAGCCTTTTGAGCTAGAAGCTGCCTTCTGATGTGCATTGGTGGTTCACCACTCTCTGCTAGCAAAGCAATTGTAGGAGTAGCTTTTACAGCCCCTTTTATTAATCTAAGCGCTTTGTATTGGAGTCTGTCGATCTTCAGTAGTCTAGAATTAGTTGCAGAACCGTAAAATATCGAGCCAAAATCCAGTATCGATCTTGTGAAGGCCTTATAGAAAGTCAAAGCAGTTGAAGGATCAGCTCCCCAAAATTTTCTAGTCGTGCTCTTTAGGATATTCAAACTTTTTTCAGCTTTGCTTAGCGTATTTTTAATTTGTGTCTCCCAGGATAATTTCTGGTCTAACACTAAGCCGAGGTATTTATGCTCTGTCTTACAAACAACAGGGATATTCCCTATATTCATGTGGTCTGGCATATTAATACGGTGTCGAGTATATGTCACAATAGCTGATTTATTAAATGAGACCTCGAGGCCATTTTCAATGAGGTAGTTATTCACTTCAACGCCGTAGTTTCTGATATTATTTAAACAGTCTGCTAACTTTTTTCTGGAGCTATAAAGGCACAAGTCATCAGCATATTGTAATATGTTTACTGAAATATTTCTTGAGTGGAGGTCCAACGTATAAATGTTGAAGAGAACAGGACTGAGCACCGACCCTTGGGGAAGACCTGTGCTGCTTATCCGTGGTCCTACTAGTTCTTCGCTCGTTGAGATATAAATAACCCTATCATAAAAAATAGTTATTAGATTGGCAGCTAATCGTCTGGGGATTCCGATATTAATCATTTTTTCAAATAAAATGAACAGGTTAACATTGTCATAAGCAGCGTTTATATCAAGATATAATACCGTAAGTTATTCATTTCTTGAGAAGATGATTTCTATGTCATTGACTAAATGTGCTAGACAGTCTGTTACTCCCTTTCCTCGCCTGAAACCGAGCTGACATGCAGGCATTAACTTCTTGCTTTCTAACCACCATTCTAGCCGATTTCTGACTATTTTTCTAATGTTTTAAGAATACAAAAGATTAGTGATATTGGTCTGAATGAACTGGGATCGGATCGTTTACTGATTGGTAGGATAATAATCTTCTTGATATTATGACAGTCTTCCCCATCTATAAGAACCTTGTTGAAAGCTTGGCAGAGTAATTCTTTGGCGTTATCGGGGAGGTGTTCAATCATGGAGTAAGTAACTCCATCGTGCCCAGGCGCTGACTCGTTTTTCTTTAAATTAGAATCGAGCTCATTTATTGTAATTTCATTCATCAGAAAATGGCCCTGGTACATTTCTTGCTTGGGTATAATCAGAGGTGCCGAACCGGGGGCAACCTTCTTGATGAAATCCTCAGCTGTTTTTTGTGACATGTTGTTGGTGTTGTTGGGATTAATTCCTCTGCTTATAGCATTCACCCTTCTCCAGATCGTGGACGGATTAGTCTGGGCGTTTAATGAATTGCAGAATGATGACCAGCTTGAATTCTGTGACTGCCTGTTTGGCAATGTAGGAAATTCTAACTCGGAATTAAGTAAGGGAGCGTATTTATTTTTTGACGGTAAGCTAGCATAACTTGGCTGGTCAACAATTTTTTCAGCTTCCTTGAATGATAAATGGAGATGCGCCATTGCTTCTTTTACACGTTTCTGTTTTAGAAAAGCAGGACAATTTTTATCGGTACTGGGGTGGCTCTGAGATTTACAATGGACACAAAATGGTCTACAGTTATTACATATTGTAGTATCGTCTGATTCCACGCCGCAATTCTTACACTTTTTTTGCTTCTGCATTGAGTCGAGGTATGACCGTATCTCAAACAGTTAAAGCACATGAGGACTGGTGAATAGTAACTATCTACTGAGTACCTCATTTTGTTAATGTAAATATATTGAGGTATTTTCAAACCCAAGAACGATAAAATTATCATCTGCCTAGGGACTTTCGATGATTCTTCTCCATGTTTCACTGTTTTAAACATTCGTTTAACAGATTGTAGAGGAATATCGGATAGAATTGTCCTTAATAGTTCATCCTATACGTAGTATCTACGCCTTTGACAATAGCTTTCTTTTCTGTGAGATGTAAAGGTATGTAAGCAATCAAGCCATTGTTTTCAAAAACGGGATTGTTTATCAGTGTGTTTGCTGCCAATGGGGAGTCGACTTGTATTTTAATTCTATTTCGACCTACTACACTCAATTCGACAATATGGTTTTCATCCTCGCCTATTTCCAACAATTTCTCACGCAGTCTCATAGGATGTAGACGGCCAACGTTTAGGTTTTTATGTTCCGCAAATATAAAAAATGGACCTTTGCTATTTAGTTGGTATTTGTTTTCACGGTTTATTTTTATCAATCTATTATCCGTAGCCTCAGTAAGCGTATTTCTATACACGGATGGATTACAAATCTCATCAGTCGTGTGAACTATTTCAATATTTTGAATATTCGCTTGTGGTGAGCGTTGTTGGATATAGGGGGGGCCAGGGCCACCAGCCCCTGGTGAGTTGGTGCTCGACATTTAGACGAGCACCGTCTGGATACAATTACTTATAGCTATCTACTCACAGTACGACGTAAATAGACTAAATGGAATAAAACACAAAAATAACAATGTGGAAACAAAAACGCTTGCGGTGACAAAGTCGAATAAGAACCTCTCTCAGCCGATGTACACTGTATGGACGCAGGACGAAAACTGTTTCATATAGTTCAATGTTAAAAGAAAATGATTCCTATCTGCTAATTAAACTTCACGATCTTTCTCTTTCAACTAATATAATTGAAGAGGACTCAATCACCTAGATCTCTTAATGCCAATATCAATGAAACTAAATTAAAAAAAATGCTTTATTGATTAGTTGCAACAGTAAAGGTGAGTACAAAGTCTGAAAGACACTTGAATCTGATATAGGACATACATACGTGGTCCGTGCTATAAATAAAAATAAAATTAAACTCATGCGGCACAGATTACTATCTATCACGGCTTATATGTTAAAACTATGCTTGCCTGCTGTTGCGGTCTATGTGACTCATATAGTCAATTCTTGTATCGAACAGTGCCTTTTGCTGTGAGCTACATGCAGAGTTCTGTGCAATTGAAATACAATGTAAACAAACTATTGTTATTACCACTTATAGGTCTCCGAATGGAGATTATCGAATATTTATTGATCTATTGGAAAATCTTCTTGATTTTTGTTTTAATCGTTTTCCATATGTAATTGTGCTCGGCGATTTTAATATTAATTTAAACGTGTCATCTACGGCATTGGAGGACCTACGTAACTTAATCACATCTTATAATATGATAATATCCATCTCAGATTATACCAGGGTAACTGGAACTTGTATAGACAATGTTATTTTGAACTTCGCCGAAGACTCATTTTTAGCAGAGGTTATTGATCCCTGCATTTCTGATCATAAAGAACAGTACATAATCCTCAAAAACACTTGTTTTAGCTAGCACGAGGCAGAAAGTGCAAACTCGTTATTATTCTGAAGATAATTTTGTGAAATTTAAAGAAGCACTACTTAAAGTCGATTGGTATGCGAACAATGCATGTGATGAAAGTTCCGAAAACTTAGCACTCCTTTTAACTAACACTTTTGGAACTCTTATCGCTCAAAATTTTCCCATACGTACTTTCCATCATCATAATGAAAAGCCACCTGTTGAGTGGTGTAGTAACCGCCCACTGGCTCACCAACACATCGTACACCTACAGCGTTCGGGTGTTCACTCCCGGCCGGCTCGGCAGTTGTGTACCGCGGTACCCCTACCCTTATCAGTACTCTCAGGACTGCCGCCCTTCTGTATTGTACGTATGCGCTTGAGACAGTGTGAGTGGGAAATCACATACACTACATCCCTTCCTTACCAAAATTTTATTTAGTAGCATGTTTCCATATCAACAGTAATATTCAAACAATATGTTTAATAGCCGTCCTATTCCTGTACATTGTCCTGGTCCTGGTCCTGTTCTGGGTTTTCGTCCTCGTTTACTGACTTCCATTGGCCCTCTATTTTCTTCAGATGTATGACGTTTCTTCTGCATGTTTGGCCTGTTTCGTCGTTCCTCAGTATCACGTCTCCATCTCTTCTAGCTTCTACGGTATGAGGGGTGGGATTGTAGTTAGAGCTGAGCTTGTTAGTTCTTTCTATAGCTTTTATGTATACCTTGTCTCCTTCCGTCAAATGAGGTGTAGCTGCTCTCCTTTTTTTATCTCCATACTCTTTTCCTTTTGTGTTTTGTCTTTATCCCTGATGTCACCATCGTCTTTCCAGTTTTGTGTGTTTACAAAATGAGGTATTTTATCCCTACTGTTCCTTCCAAAAAACAGTTCCGAGGGAGTTTTACCGGTAGTGGAATGGGGTGTACTATTGTACATCATGAGATACTCCCATAAGCTTTCATTCAGGTCTTTCTTTTCAATATGACTTATTTTTAATCTTTTCAAAATATCACGGTTCTGTCTTTCAACTTCGCCGTTTTGTTGGGGCCAGTAAGGAATGCTATTGAACAAGGTGACATCGCATTCTTTACAAAAACGTTTGAATTCTTCACTGATGAACTGCTTTCCGTTATCAGCGGTTATAGAACGGGGGTAACCCAACCTACTAAATATCTCTTTAAGTAGGTTAACCATCTTTGAACGAGTGATGATTTTTGTTAACTTTACTTCTTTGTAACGACTGTAATAGTCCACGATGACAAACAGATAGTCACTATTTGGAAGTGGTCCCAGTAAGTCGATGGCGGTATCCATCCAGGGTGCTACAGGGAGTTCACGCCTTTTCATAGGTATTGGAGGGTTTGGTAATCCCACCAAGGTACACCCTCTGCAGGCCCTAACAAAACTCTCGACGTCCTTATCAATGCGCGGCCACCATACCTTAGTTCTTAACCGCCCTTTCATTGCGACGACTCCGGGGTGGCCTTCGTGTGCTGCCTCTAGCACGTTCTTTCTAAGTTTTCTAGGTATCACGATTTTAAACCCGCAAAGAAGAACTCCTTCATAAAAACAAAGTTCATCGCTGAATATTTTATAGCCCTTTATAGATTCGTCCCAGTCGTCATTATAGATGCCTTTCTTCACCAAAAGGACTTCGTTATCCTCTTCTGAAAAGCTGACAATATCTCTCATCGGTATTGCTAGTGGTCGTGAAATTTCCAGAATCTGCTGGACATACGTATCATTGTTTTGTGGTTGGTCGTCGGGATACTTACACAGTCGTGATAGGGGGTCAGCTATGTTTGTCTTACCAGGTTTGTATATAATGTTGTACTTGTAAGACTGTAACCTCAGGACCCACCTTTAAATAACATCTCCAACGGCTTATGGTCTGTAATCAGGTCGAACTGTTTCCCAAACAGAAATATGTCAAAGTGTTCTACAGCTCAGACCAATGCCAACGCCTCCTTCTCAGTCTGGCTGTACCTGCGTTCGCAGTCAGTCAATGTTCTGTTCCCATATGCTATGATTCTAGGACCATCTGCATCAATCTGAGTGAGAAGGGCACCGAGTCCAACCGGGCTTGCGTCAGCAACTACTTGTGTTTTGTCGTTTACGTCGTAGTACCCAAGTGATTGTATTTCTGTGAGAGCATCTTTCAATTTCATGAAAGATCTGTCCTGTTCATTCGTCCAAAGTTTCGCGATCTTTGTGTTTTTCCCCAATTTTTTCCGTAAAATTTGTTTCAAGGGCTCAGTGATTGTCGCCAAATTTGGTATCCATTTATTTATGTAATTTACTAACCCCAGAAAACTCTGCAGTTCTTCGAGTGTTTCTGGGATTCTGAAAGTAGCTATGCTATCTATATATTTATTTAAAGGTCTTATTCCATCCAAAGATAAAGTATGACCTAAAAAACTAATTTTCTGGACTCTATAGATACACTTTTTGTCATTTAGTAATACGTTATTTTCATTTAACACTGTTAGTAGCGATTTCAATCGTAGGTCGTGCTCCATCTCATTGCTTCCAAAAGTCAAAATGTCATCTATAAAATTTATGACTCCTTCGCAGTTAATGAGCATCTTCTCGACAATCTTCTGGAATAATTCTGGTGCGCACGTTATGCCAAACATCAAGCGCTTGTACTGATAGAGACCTTTTGATGTTATAAAGGTTGTGATGTGTCTACACTCGGGATGTAATTCCACCTGATGGAATGCGTTCTTAATATCTAATTTTGTAAAATATTCTGCTTTTCTGATTCTCGGCAGCAGTTGGTCCATTGAGGGCAAAGGATGATTCTCTCTCATAATAGCAGCATTTGCACGTCTCATGTCCACACATAATCTTAGCTCTCCGTTTTCTTTTAGTATGGGTACGAGTGGTGATACCCACCTAGATGGTCTCTGAACTTCATCTATTATGTCTGAGTCCAGCAACTTCTTTATCTCATCTTCAACCTTCTTTTCTAAGGGAATGGGAATTCGTCTATATGGCTGGGAAACCGGTTTTGCTGAATCGTCAATCGGAATATCCACCAATATGTCCTTAAACTTTGGGAATGTTCCACATTCCACTTGATTTACCCCGGCTCCTATTTTCAAAACGCCTAGACGCATAGCTGTCATTTCGCCCAAAAGGTCTCTAGTCCCTCCAGAGATTATATAAAAATTAGTGCATTCTTGTTTTCCCTCGACATCAATAGTGGCTTCGAAAGATCCTATAATATCCAGGGCAGTGGTACTACCATATGCAAACAGAGATTTTTTCGACCCTTTTGTTTGGCTCAGCACTTTTAATTTGTGATTTTTTAGGGTTTTCCAAGTTTCTTCTGTCAGTAAATTTAATTTACATCCAGAGTCTACAAGCATCTTCAGTTTGACTCCCCCTGCGATACATTCTATAGTGGTGTTATCGTCGATGTGAAAAACGTAATCGACCTGTTCGTCTGCGTAGTGTATTTCTGTTCTATCTTCCGTAGTTCTCCTTTTCCTCTTGTCTCCCAGTTTCCTGCGTTGTATGTATTCGCTGCTCCTTTTACGTGGGGCTTGAGATTTGCAGTATTGGCGAAAATGTCCCAAATTCCCACAGCTGTGGCACTTCTTATTTCTTGCAGGAGAGTTTAGGTCATTTGACAAGTGTCTGAAGTTTCCACACCTACCGCATTGTGATTTCTTTTCAGATTCCTTACTATGGCTGGCATCTCTTTTCTTATAGCGACTTACACGAGCAGATACTTCATTCACTTCTGTTGGTTTCGGTTTACCTCCATACTCTTCTAGTTGGTGGTTCACAACTTCCAGTGTGTTTGCTTCCGTTATAATTCTCTCGAGTGTGATTTCATCTCCTATAGTTAGGATTTTCTTGCGCAGCTCCACGGAAGCACACTTTTCTGCGATTTGATCTATTAAGTGTTCATCAAGGTTATCAAGCTTGCATTTATCAGCTTGGTTTCGAAGTCTTACCAGGAATTTCTCGAACTTCTCGTTTTCCTCTTGCTTAATTAGTCTGAAAATGTGACTCTCGTATACGCGACTTTGCTTAGGGAGGAAATATTCATCTAGCTTTTGTAGTGCGACTCTGAATAAATCTGTGTCCTACGAAGGATCTACATTTGCCCCAGGTAAATTATAATAAATCTCTTGGAGGCCCGATCCCCCAAAATGCAATAGAGTTGCCCTTTGTTTCGATGGCAAATTTATATCCGCCGCTTCAAGGTAAATGCTCAAAGCTCTTTTCCACTTCTCCCACCTTAAACCGACTGAGGCACTGTCCCCTTTGAGATCGAATCTCTCCAAGGCCGGTAATGTGCTAGACATCTTCGGTTTACTGTGAGGACTACCTGGAATAATAGCGCCTTGACACCGACTATTCCAATTTATTTATACATAAAAACGAAAAACTAAAATTTTCGATCCCACCGATTGTATGGAATGTTTCCTATTGCTACATAACGCTGATGACAGGGAGGCTCCCCGACAATAACAGTTTAGCTTGGATAAGTTCCTTATGAATATATTTTATTTCCACATCTCAAAGTATAACCATGTAACATCCATATATGAACGAATATGCACATGTAGCAGCACTTAAAAGTGTATATACTTTTAAACACCCATACGTATATAGGTGTGCACAGACCCAGTATGCCCTCTAACTGAAAAACCATGTGTATCTTATTATGAGATGTGCCAGTTCCGAGGAATTAGGTCCACCGTACCGTGCATTTCCGCTTTAGGGAAAATATCTCATCTCTCACCTTACCGCCACTTTAGTGGACGTACGACTACCATGCACTTTCCAGTTTAGTGGAGGTGTGCTTTTTACCCAATTCCAGTTCAGTGGAGGTATTCCTCTACCATGCACTATCCAGTTTAGTGGAGGTGTGCATTTCAATCAGTTTTCCAGTTTAGTGGAGGTATCTCTCTACCATGCACTTTCCAGTTTAGTGGAGGTGTGCATTCCAACCAGTTTTCCAGTTTAGTGGAGGTATCTCTCTACCATACACTTTCCAGTTTAGTGGAGGTGTGCATTTCAACCAGTTTTCCAGTTTAGTGGAGGTACATATTCTGGATATGTTTATATGAATCATCTTTTAAAAGATATCCTTACACCCTAATGTTCTCAGAGTCCCTGTCATTGAGTTGGTAGCCGTGGAAAAAAAATACCTAGCTATATTCCTACTAGCAAGATGATACGTATTTATGTATTCCTTATGACAGTTTGATGGAGTTCAGATGTTTCGCCTATCCTTTATTTATTTACGTATCAAATATACAAAATGAATGCTAACGAGCATATAAACACAAAAAAACTAGTACTTGCAACTCATACTGTGCGCAGCAAATAATTCCGTCACTGAATGGTTTTTAGTGTGTCGTTATAATATATACACAAATAGACACGTGTATACATACATATATACCCCATTACAGTATGCATAAATGAACGTGTATGTACATATGTTCGAAATAACCGAATCTCTCCTTTGTTTACAAATTTTACTAACCTTTTTACTCGTCGCCAATGTAGTAACCGCCCACTGGCTCACCAACACATCGTACACCTACAGCGTTCGGGTGTTCACTCCCGGCCGGCTCGGCAGTTGTGTACCGCGGTACCCCTACCCTTATCAGTACTCTCAGGACTGCCGCCCTTCTGTATTGTACGTATGCGCTTGAGACAGTGTGAGTGGGAAATCACATACACTACAAGTGGCATACACCCAAGCTGAAACAGATGCGTGACACACTGGTCTCCATGAAAACCGTGAGTGAAGTAACTCGCGATTTCACTGCCGAAGATATATATAAAAACTACTATTCACAAGTTATACAAACTGAGAAAACCAATGCCTACGATAATTACATACGCAACTCCAGCAACAAAATCAGGGATACTTGGAAAGTGGTGAATTTTGAAAGAAATAAAAATAATATCAAGCCAGTAAGTGACATTCCAGCAGAGCAGTTCGTTGAACACTTTTCAGCTATTTCTATTTGTCTGGTTGAAATGTTGCAATCTAATAATGCTGATCCATCTGTTTTAATGAACGAACTACCTGTTCCACAAAACATTGTGAAACAAAATTTAAAGACCCAAAAGATCTCTCAAACTTGCAACCAATCACTATATCCCACTTATTTAAGAAATTTTGTGATACTACTACTACTGATAGGTAGCAATGTCACAGAGGAATGGCACACAGATAACCAGACTAATCCTATTTACAAATTTTTGATTCAAATACAAACAAAGAAGTGCATCAAAGATCTCATTATTGGTGGAGAGAAGGTACACAATTGTCGAGCGATGGCGGGCGACGTTCACGTATGCGATCATTGCTCCGACAGTTTTGTCGTAAACAGTAAGTTCTGTGCGGGAAAGAATGTAAAAACGTGACCATCGTCAGTGCGTATCAGTGAAGGATGATGCCCTAAGCATGATGAAAAAATCTAACAATTTTGCCTGGTTTTGTGACTTGTGTAAAAACACGGAGGTGTTATTGGAATGTGATGCTGGCTTAAAAGCTAATGGGAGAAGCAAGCTAAAAACTGACTGTCTGAAACTAAAAGAAATAGAATGTCTACAACGTGAAAAAGTTATCCTAGAAAAACTAGTTGCAGAATTAGGGAACGCATCGCAGTTAAATAAATTCAAAGTCGATGTGTATAGGAAGGAACAAAATGCGACAAAAAGATGAAGCGCGTAGACGCAAAAAAGTGTTTCGACAGCATCGTACAGCCAAGTGATAAAAAAAAACTGTGTATACTGCTGACTTTCACGTATGCGTTCATAGTACGAGAAAAATAAAGAACTGCGTTGCCGTTATTTGCAATAAAATTTCCAAGATGTCTTGCGTTCCCAATTAGGAGACAAATATGCCGCGGATGAGGCAAAAAAGCGTAAGCTACGAATTCTTGTGAGAGACGTTGAATTAACTGAGGATCTGAATAGTGATGCAAAAACATAGTCAGCCTTATTTCATTGAATAGGCTGCAAAACTTTGCTACTTTGAACGATTTGAAGGTGATCACGAAATTGAAAATGCGAAACAGCTGTGACATTATCGAAGAGTATTCTCATGAGGTGCGGACAACGGTAATGATACAAGGTCATGTCTTCATTGGCTGGAAAAGATGTGTAGTTGTTGACCACCTTCATGTAGTGCAGTACTATAAGTGGTCAGCTTTCGGACAGATTGATAAATAGTGTAGATCTCAAACTGCAATGTCCCCTTCGTGTTCTGATAATCATTGTCTCAAAGATTGTAAATTCAAAAAGGAGGCCTGTATCAGCTATAATAATTATAATAGTTGGAATAAGGCAAACATTGCAGTGGGCCATTCAGCAAGGAATAAGTTTTGCCTATGTATAAAAAATACCTTTCCCAATTACATAGCCGGATAGGCTACAGTTAAGGTAAGCTCAGTAAAATTTGGTCATATCAATATTCGATCTTTGGTACCTTTATTTACTGATTTATCAGTCCTTATTGAAGAAAACGGTTTTGATATATTTTCCCTTACTGACCTGTCTCACGGGAATGGTTCCCTCAGACTCTTAGTGTATAAGCATGAGAAACATTGACGATAAGGTAAAATTTCTCAATGATCAAATACTAGCTTTGTTTGATATACATGCGCCACTGAGGTCAGTCAGAGTAAGCAAGCCGTTTGCTCCATGGTCGAAATTCAACCTGAGAGCTATTTTCAAACCGCGGGATGAAGCTTTAACGAAATACAAGTAAAACGGGACAAATGATAACTGGAGAGTATATACCGAATTGGCGAATTTTGTCTCAACTTGTCAGCGTATAGAAAAGTGTGCCTACCTTGAACATATCTCGGACAAACTATGAATAATATAAATTCTTCAGAATTTATGTCAATAGCACATTTGAATTGCAGATTATTGTATACAAGCTTTGATCAAACTTCCTATTTGTTAACACCTAATTCTTATTATATTCTTGCTGTCACTGAAACATGGTTGAATGAGGAGATTCAGTCGGAGGCAGTTGCAATAGACCACATGGTTATAAATATTTTAGAAGAGATAGAGCTGGTCGCGGTGGAGGTGTACAATTCTACGTGAAATAGTCTGTTCAGTGTAGCATTCTTGATTTTCACACGGAAAAAACAGATAACCTTGAATATTTGTGGATTAGTACCAAAGCTGATGGTAAAAAATGTCTATATGTGTCATTTATAGGCCAACCCACTGAAAATTACTAGACTGTGTTCAGTACCTGGATAATGTCCTCCTTAAATGTCTCTTAGAGTTTGACGATGTAATATCAGTTGGTGACTTCAACTCTAATTTTTTTTAAAAATGATAATGAGATATTTGAATGTTCTTTATGTTACAATTCTCAATAAGTTATAAAAGAACCAACAAGAGCCACGGCATACTCATGCACTTTAATCGATCCAATTTTTGTTTCAAATTCAGCCGGTACTATAAACGCTGATCTCATAGCCGACCATCATCTTGTCTACTGCAATTTAAGTTTGCAATCAATCAAGCCCAATGCTAGAGTCATAAGTTATAGAAATTTCAACCTTTTCAATCAGGAATCATTTTTTTAAGACTTTGCAGGTATTGATTGCGATGAAATCTTCTATGTAGGTAACATTGATAGAAAGGTAATTCTGTTAACTGCAAAAATCAATACGCCTTCTTCCTTGCATACACATTAGAGATATTAAGCCATTCGCTCCATGGTTGACCGATAATCTAAAGCTAATATTGAAAAGTAGAGATGACGCACTTGCTAAGTCCAAATCAGATAGAAATGTAATTAATTTGAAAAAATTACCAGAAGCTGAGGAATTACGCATTAGCTTCGGTTAGGGGAGAAAAGGCTGGTTATCTAGAATATCCACAACAACAAAATAAACAAAAGGGGTATTTACAATAGATTTGTTTTCAGACGTAGTTATTTAGATATTGACTCCAGACATAGAAAACAACTGGAAATTCTCGTGTATAAAACAGAATCATTTCGCAGATCATACTCCTATAATGCCAACAAAATATATAATGGATTCGATGATAACATCAAGTAGTTATCAGTAAACTAATTTCGCAAACACATAAAATATTATGTAGCACTCTCGTGGCCGTCAAAAACATATTTGTACGTTTTTTCCTTAAATCTAATTTTTTTGGGTAGGTTGAGTAGCTTTGTAGCTAGATTTATGTAAGGTGAGAGAACTGTCGCATTTCATTATTATACATTGGGCAGTTGCGCTCGTTGTGTGAGTTATGATCTTTCTGCTGCGGTTTTTATTGATTGGTTGAATCACTGAGTGCTATCTATTGTTCGGTTGTACTGCAAGTCATGTGAATACTCAATTCTTGGAGGTTGCTATGACGAGCGGCAAGGTATGTATTCAGATTACTTAGAACTTAGTTATACTTCGGTCCGTGAACTACTTCCAGTGGTAAAAGTTCATCTATGCAAGCTATGCCTGTCCATACATAAGCTCATAGTAATAGCATTTGATTCGAAGAGAGGTTCTTCCAGAAGTATGGCGAGGTACATGTAGTCTATGTGGACTTTTGTGAAGCCAAACTATTTTTTTGGGGACAGGTGCTTCCCCTTCTGTCCGATACAATAGTCGGATCTTAGGAGGGAACTCCACACACGTGAATTATTCGATAATAGTGATTTACCATCCCTTGTATACGTGGATCCATAACGACCCAGACTTCCATGTAGTAGGATACCGTCAATTGTGGTGACTTACGCTGCTCGACGAAGGATGATCAAGTTCCGCTGTGGTTCCAGTTGTAGATCGGACGGGGTGCGGTGAAGCACGACAACCGGAAGAAAGTATGAAAGCAGGATCGGAACAAACGGTATGCCCTTTCATCTAAAGCCGATCGAATATACCACATCAAATGAAACGCAAAAGTTCTTAAAACGATTCAAGATTGGAGTAGTGTTACTAGTAGTAAGTATTGGAAATCTTAGAAACTCGAAAATTTCTATTATTATTTTTTTAAATCATAACGTTAAAATCTATAAAATTCTTCCCACGCGAATTCAAAATGTCATAAATATCCGCTAAGGCACAGAAAAGATGAAAATATTGAATAGAAATGCGTCACAAAAAAAGACAATTTGTGATACCTTGTATTTAAATTACATCTGTAGGATGGAAAATTTTATCAATGAAAACTTCAATCCGCATGATGTCTTTTTTTAATTCTATCTGTTTTTTTGTGATATTTTTGTAAGAAGTTGGTAATTTTGGTTATACTTATAAATTTGACCTTTTTGTGTTATTGAAAGAAATCACACGAAATTTTGATAACAGTAAGACTCTTAATAGTATCTAAAGTGTGATTAAACAAAAAAAATTTCGATGCCGAACGTGTAAACCAATTTTTTAGGTCTTTTTAGATCTGTGGGTCTTACTGTTCAACGCTAATCTAATCATTATTTATATCGTACACCGTTTTTCTTTCGATTAGAACTCATTAGTATATAGTAACAAAATTAACGATTTAACCTCGAATGTATCAAATTAATTTTGCTATCTATTAGATACAATTCTTATAAATACCAATATGTATTTTACAAGACGCAGGTTTTATGTTTAAAATTACTTTTAGTTAGTGCTCATGATACTATTTTGCTGAATTTGGAATATTTAGGTGTTGATTCACTAAACTGGTAAAAATAAACCATTTGAAGAATTTAAATAGACTAGAAATAAATTAACTAACTATGATATAATCAAGGCGTAATAGTAATATTTCTTGAGATGTTAAGAGTGTTAACATGCGAGCTACAGGGTGTTGACTTTAATAAAGTACAAAAAACATAAGACAAACTAGTTTTAGGTTAGCCCCAGGCACCTCCAATATTCTATAAAATGTATTAATACTGGGTTACTAGTGCTTAATTTTTAAAGATTAAGATGTTTTTATAGAATCATGCATGCCTAAAGAATGAATTTATATTCTCAAACATTGAACTACCATGTTAGTATTTTTATTTTTTCATTAATTTACTTAAAGCGCTGTTTGGCAACTTATTTCTATCTAAGAAAAATATTTACAAAATTTATTTCCCCCCAGGCCACGCGAGGAAGTATTGTAATTGCGAAAAATGTCGAAATCGATATAATGTGTTCATAACGTATAAATTACTAAAAAGACCATCCCACACATTCCCGTCGGCTTATCTGTCTGTACTCTGTCCAGTAATCTTTCACGAGAAGCAGCGAAAACAAAAACACCACTCAAACTTTTTTATTTGACAGCTAATACTGGTGGTGTGCGAAGATAAGTACTCCGCTTTTATCTTAAGGGGGCTAATTTGTTCTGTTTCTAACGAATTCGTCATTTCTAAAGTACTCGTAATACCATAACATGTAGAGAACAGCGTCAACCTAATTGATTCCATTTTTTCAATGGCAATCATTTGAGACTATTATCCCGTGTTTTAATTATCTATGAAATGCTACATTTTTGCCGGACTTTGGCTCTTTTTATTACATTGGTTAGCCTGCTTCTGTATGATTTGATTAGCAGATGAGAGGCTGTAGATTTTGTGTTTTCTAAATATAATTTACTTTTTTGTTTATACAGTTTATAATACTACGTGACATTCTTGAAATACAGTGATTGCAATACTTTTCTGTATTAGGTTTATTGTATTCACCTGACCAATTTTCGTTCGTTAGTTCACTGTTATAGTTTCAGATACTCTGTTTTCAAAAAGGATCCTAGAGTTAAAGTGATCCGATATTGTATATTCAAAGTGTGGTACAAAAATATTTGCATTATTAATTTAAGGTTATACTAATGAATATAGGATCTATACAGGTTACATTAAAAAAACAGTTATTTCCAATTGATTAAGAAAGCTCATTGGTTACTCTTTTGCCCTAATATTTAAAAGTTCAATAAATATTCACCAGAACTGCTAGAATACAATGGTCCGTACAAACTGAGTAACTATAATTGTATAGACTCCTGTATATTACGTGACAAAACTGAATGACGAAAAACTTTTTTTAGAAAGTAATACAATTAAGTATTAGATCACTTGACTGAAAAGAATCTGAGAGTTCCAAGTTTGTTAAGATTATTACATGGAAAAACATAACAAACTTACCACGTTTTTTTCGGCAGCGAAGTCGTACCAGCACCTTGGATTGTTCCTCATAGTGAAATAGTCCCTGTATGTCGGACATACATTGTTGAGGGGTGTTTGTTCAGGCAACTGCAACTGCTGCGCGTAGATGTTGCTATTGCCGATGACAAGTACCACCATCCAAATAGTATAGCTCATCATTCCGATGCAATCCGGATGCATCCTACGCCTATGTAACGCAAACAGCACTCGCTGATTATTTAATGCATATACCCGGACGAGATATCTGACTGTTAAATTTCACTTTCTTCAGTGCATATTTCCTGTGATAGAATGTGGTTGGGATAGCTTTTTCCAGTTTACTTCGACCAGCGTTTAATGAACTAGGAAATGCAACGATAATCTATAATCTGCATATACACATAAATTGGATGCAACGTCGAAATGACATTATGCTAGTAGTAGATACATAATATATGTTATTATAATTGCTAACTCGAGGTCCGGCTTCATAAATTTTGAGTATCCAAATGAAGGACTAATTTGATTTTATTCCCACGCATAAGCATTGTAGCAACAGACTACGTAAATTATTTACTTCGGCTTGTCTCGGTCTGAGTATATATAACAGTATAAAATGTGTGTAACAATACTGGTTGGGAAAGTTGGATATGGCAAACGCGCTAAGTAAGACAAAGATAATTTGCAGAGCGCCTTAGTGCAAGCAGGATGACCTACGTAAGCGTAGTCGGCAACAGCAAGTTTATGAGAAGCAGGGCTAGACAAGACGATCGGTAAAGCGAGCCGCACATGTACGGTTCTTTGTCTCGAATTTGGAATATGGAATACAGATTTGGATTTCCGTGAACTTAGCGCAAACGTATCTATTGTTTCATTTGGAAATTTTCCATCGTACAGTATTTTTCAGTCTATCCGAGTTCCCCAATTTTCAATTAGGAAATGAATTAGGAAATAATGAGTGTATGGCCGACTCAATGAACAAATAAGTGGAAAAAGTGGCATAGCCCGGGCTACTCAACATAAGGCACCTCACTTTTTGCAGTATTGAGAATGTAAAAGTGCAGTCATTGTAGTAAAAAGATTAATCTTAATCTATCCTTTATTTTCATGGTAAAGAACTTTTAGTAAGCGATAATGAATGACTACCGTGGACCGTGGCAGCGGTCAGCTATTCTTGATGTATTTGGTATGCTACTAAATATTAGAGGACCTCTTGTGACTTGTGTGATTCAGTATTAAAGGGCATGCAGCAGCATATCAGTTTTCCAGGAAAATAGTGAAATCTGGCTGCTAATTAAAAAGCTTCTTGGTAATATTGCCGCCATCCGTAAGGAATTTTGTGACAAAATTTGACATTTTCATGCAAGGTCACTTAAAAAATAACCCTTATATTTTGATCACGTATACATCGATATACTTATTTGCAGAAAAATATTCTGTAGTTATGTTACAAATTGCACAATTGTGCAGTAGTGTGCATAATAGCCCACTTCACTGCACAAGCGCATCCTTTTAAAGCAAGGTGCACAATTTGTTTCCGTTGCTTCCACCATCCTCAAACTATATGATTGTGTCAGTTGTTGCTTGTTCTGTGGATCTGTGATAGCACTGTCAAGTGTCCACATGTTTTTTATCAGAGCTGAAAAGCTTTACGATTACATCTTGTTCTGTGATAAGTAATGACAAGTGTCGCGTAAGAGCTGTCAGTTGCTTATATAATCCGACGAAAATTCCTCCAGTACTTTTTTGAGGAAATATACGCTTCTGAACTATTTAATTTAATGAAAATAAGTGCAATAGAATTTATTTTCATTCAATGCAAATACGTGTTACACCATCCTACGATTCACTTCAGTATACCATAAAAGCAACTATTTTATTTTTATTTTGAAATGCGTCATTTTACTTGCAAACGCCCATTTAGGCAATAGATTTTTCCAAAGTCTAAATTGACTCAACTACTGAGTAAATGAACTACAAGACAGGCCAATATTACTCCAGCTATTGCGACTTCTCTGCTCAGGTGCACCCGCGCATATTATCTTTTCCAGTTTTTTTAGACTACGTCAAGACATTAATCATACATCTACACCCCACTCCAGTAGAAGGCGTACTGATTAAGTAATAATAATAATAATAATAATAATACGTCTTTATTAGGGCGAAATTTAGCCAAAGGCTACTCTTCACTTCACTGGCGTCTGCAAACTGCCAGTTTCTCTGCGTCCTGGTGTTGTCAGATCAATTTCAGTAAAATTCATCTTACTGCAGATGACAGGGTAACAATGTCTATTTCGTGATTACTATGAACGTTAACTGAGTGACTAAATTCTCATAGACATCTGAAAATGAAGACTAATCGCGAAAACTAAAAAAAAACACCATAACAATATTTGCCTATGCCCAAACATGAAATCGATTACTGATAACAATGAAAAATGCAATTTTATCAGACTTCGAACTCCAGTAATGCTTAGTTTGCATTGTGCATACTATGAAATTTGGAACTTAAAATTTTTGGAGCCCCAAAAACCTCATTGACTATACTTGAACTTTCGAAACAAATATAGGAAAATGAAATTTACTACCTCATAAAAACCTGTAAATTGGGGATTGAGGATAGTTTGGCAGTTCCCTCCATACCAAATATCCGTTCAAAACCATTTAAAATAAATACGGTGCAGCATCCTTTGTTTTTTCATCTAATTTTCTTGATCATTGCTCTATCGCCAATTATTTACTTTTTAAAGGAATGTAGCTTTACGGACATGCTCCCTCCAATAGCTAAACATACAGATCGACGTAACTGGATGTTATAGTGTTTTTGTGATGCAAAGATCAGAATATCAAAACAGTTATACTTGCAAAACCGATTTTTTTTCGAGACGTATATCGTAGAAAGTGTTTGAATCTGAGAATATAGCTTAAAGAACTGTCACATAATGCCTAAAAATACGTCGTCTTAGATTATTTTCCTTTGTACTTCATAACAGAATTATAGATACAGTTTCAGTCACAATTTTCAGGAGTGTGAATTATGAATTAATTAATATAATTTTTCTAGGACTGACTCTTTAAGGAATACTAAATTACCATATTTAATTGACAATCTGACACCCTCGCACAGACAAAATCATCGGTACGATAACCACATTCCCACATGTCGCCAAATATACGGTTCTGCAGGCCGTCTCCTTCGCTCCTGCATGTTTTTCGAATGCTCTCTTCTTTGTCTTTCATTAATACCTGATGCATGTCCAATAATTTTATCATTTTTCCCCCAATGTATATCGGTCTATGTGCATTCCGCTACTTCCGTCGCAGCGTAATCTCAGTAACTGCTGCATGGATATTGATAAAAACTATAAGAACGAATACTACTTTGTTATTGACGATCAGTGCAGTAACAGTGGAGTAACCACTGCGGAAGATAAAATATCACCCACAAACTCTATTTTTCTTTGTTTTCATAATTCCATATTCGAGCATATTTAGAACACAAAATTAAGCTAAAAAGATCTATAAAGTATAAACTCCCATTTTTATATATTTATCGGGTTTGTGACCTCTTTAGAGCGTGTAGAAACATAATCAGGAGGGGGGTCGGAATTCTTAAATTTTGGTAATTTAATATTTAAACGTTTTCAGATTCATACTGCGTTTAAGCCAACAGAAATATCTTTAGGATTCCTACAATTCGCATTTTTTATATTCCTTGTTGAATCTGCAGTGACTTTTGCAAATTGAGTGTGATGTGTGACGAGTGCCAAGGCCATCATGATCAAATTCATTTTTTCATACATCCTATGAACAAAGAATGGTATGCGAGGAACATTTTTTCTCAGATGCTGATAAATCACAAAACACATTATTGTCAGTTAAGATGGAATACATCGGTTGTGAGTGAGCGCTTGGTAAAGGCAGACCTTTTTTTGTCGTAATCGAGTAGTGAATAAAAAGCGTTTTGTGTTTTTCAGTGTATTTTACTAGAAAAAGGATTCTTGAGTATACATATTAAATCGTGACATATTTACGGACACCAAAACGATATGGGAAAAAAACGAGCGGCTCGGGAGAGTTGCCTCCCAATGCAAGTACTGATAAAAACTGTAGTAACGATAAGATTGATCTGACAAGGTATCACTTTCTGGTTTACATAGAACACAAGACAAAAAACATCGAAAGATCAATAGGAGGGAATAGAGTAAGGGTAATATTTAAACATTTCAACGCCGCTATTTCACTTATAAATCAGCCATGCGTCTCCGATAAAAACCTTATAGCTTGCAAACCATCTTTTTCACAAAAAAGGAAGGAGTGATCTAATTCGTGGATACGTTTTGTACCGAGAAATATTTGGAAGAAAATATATAAGTAATATAAGTTCTAAAGTAAAAGTTACAGATGTCAAAAGCATGAAACTAGGAATTTCAAGCCAGGACGGTGCAGTTGAATATATCGACAGGGAAATTATAGTCACTACCTTTTTTGGAAAACAGACTTTATGAAAACATATGTATTTATTCCCAGTTGAGCGTTACGTTTACCCAGCGGTGCAGTGTTTTAACTCCTTGAGATACGGTCACAGCGCAAAAATGTGTAATGGGGAACGTCGCTGTCGAGCTGCGGGAACAGGCATAAGAACAAGCGTGTACAACACATAAATATTTTATTTATTGCGATATCCAAGACCACTCAACAATTGAATATTAAAAAAGTTATGGTTAACAAAAATATATGTTTCAAAGAAGCCGAGATTCTAGAACAAAATTCATCGTATGAATTTTTTTTAACAAATAACAGATTTGATATTTTAAACAATTTAAGTAAATTCCCTGAGCTACCTTACCTACAAGTGACACCTCTAATCAAATTTTTCTACGGATACCGAAAAGTCAAAATATTGAAACACACAATACCCCCTGAAAATGGAAAGCATCGTCTCCTCCAAACACTCCAGTATCTCTCCTACTTACAACCCAACATCCCAATTGCCGAAAGTCATTGAAAAAAGTGCCAATCCAATCATACCAAATCCACATCGCAATGAATTTATGGAATTCGAAGAAAAATTAATTAAGCAAATAACTACCTTGGTGAACTCTATAAAACATAATCCTCAGTCAATCAATCGAATCAAAGGTGAAAACACAATTGCAAACATGTGATGACTCTGAATGAATGGAATACATAGAAATAACCGATGATTCTTCATACTAAAATGCTTATTCTTCAGTGGAACGCTAGGTCAATCGTGCCAAAGAAGAGTGATATCGCTAAGTTTTTAGGATATCATTAAGCTGATGCCATAACGCTGTCTGAAACATGACTCAAGCCCGATGTAAAATTTTCAACGTAGAAGTATATAATGTTATAAATGAATGCAGAATGGCGGAATATGGCGGAGTCGCTATACTGATCAAACAGAATTTAGGTATCACGGAGATGACGTTTAAAAAAAATACGTACAATAGTAATATGGAACTGTGTGGTGTAACGATAAACGAGTAAAATATAGATTTAATTTCAATATATGAACCTCCGGACAAAAGAATATCTCGACTTGACTGGGCAAAGATTTTTAATCATTTCCCTACTTCCATCACGATCCTCTGTGGTTGAACGCACATCACTCCTTGGGGGGGAAAAGGGTACACGAATGAAGATGAATAAGCTTAACAGAAGCGGTAGATAACAGCAGTTTCATCGTTGTAAACGATGGCAGTCCCACTAGGATACACTCCCCAGTGAATGCTCCATCAGCAGTAGATTCAAAAGTTGTATTCACAAACTTAGTTGATAAAGTAAATTGGATGGTAAAACAGGATCCTATTGATTTCGACCATTTACCTATACTGATCAACCTTTTGACAGAAAAAAGTGAATTTACTATCAATCCAACTATTAAGTGCAATTATATATATATATATATATATATATATATATATATATATATATATATATATATATATATATATATATATATATATATATATATATATATATATATAGTGTTCCAATCAAAAAAGTTCAACGTATGACTAGAATAGTTAAAAATAATGACATTTCGGAGAGGGTACCACGTCAGATGATAATAGTCACATTCGCGGGAAGACGCTTACCCGACTCAATATACATTAACAGAGTCAGATGTACGGTTGACGTCTATGTCACTCCCGTCATGCAATGTTTTCAATGTCTACGATATGGCCACGCGGCGAATCAATGTAAAGGGAAAAATAAATGTAGGAAATGCGGTATGGAAATGGCGAAAAATTGTGAGAAATGTGATTTTTTTAGCATTTATTGTGAAAATAACAACCATGATTCTACATCTCGTAATTGTCCCAGATACAAAAAGCAGTTACGGACTAAGAAGGCTATGGCTATCTTTCATTCACAGAGGCAGAAAAAATTGTCGATAACCCTAGCTACACTAGCATTGTACAGAAAAACAGATTCGCCCCACTTGCTAACTACGATTCCGATTTTCCCCCACTCATAAACTCCAACCTTCCAGCATTACCATCCTTCAGCCAACAAATAAAACCCAACGAAATTTCGCAGCCTCAGACACCAAATAATCCCCCTAAAAAAAGAAAAACCGTAGATATGACCCCACGTTTTTCCCCTATACGTAGAGAATATCCTTCCAAATTCTGTGCAGCTCCGGTGTTTCGGTTTGAACAGAATCCACCAAGCGGTGAACTCGAGCGTCTTGTCAGTCAACTAAGTGGGTACCTAAAAGCCCTCATACAACAGCACTTCGATAACCTGAATACCTCAGGTATAAATCACAGCAAACCATCTTTTTTGGAGAGTGAGTTAGACAATAAATTGAGAAGTTTCTTGGACAACCTTTTTTCATAAGCAATGGATGCTAAAGCCCTCAAGATTATACAGTGGAACGCTAGATCGTTACAGTCAAATAAACATTCATTAATCCAACTCTTAACTGAAGAACATGGTGATGTAGCTATAGTTTATGAGACGTGGTATAAGCGTTCACATGACGTTAGATTCAGAAACTTCAATGTCGTCAAAAAGGATAGGGTAGATGGATATGGCGGAGTTGCCATATTCATAGCTAATAAGCTCAAATACGAAGCTATACAATTTAACATCAACTTCAACCCCAAAATCGAGGTATGTGGCGTTAATATATTCCTCAAGAATAAGAAGCATTCCATCATTTCTCTATACAGGTTCCTGCAAAAGTTGGGATTTTAATATTTTGCATGTTGTATCTGTACCTTAGATTGCATTTTAGGAAAATACTCTCGATCATATAGGGTGTCCCAAAAAAGTGTGACGTCACAATGACATATTTTTTTTAAATTGAACTACCCATTTTTTGCATATTTGGGTGTCTCCAATGGTCACCTATACTATCCTAAAATATTATCAAAATCGATGCGGTTAAACCGACGAAAAAAATTATTGAAATAGGCGAAACAAGTAGTTTAAATTGAAAAATATAGTGGCAATTCCCTCCCCCCTCCCCCCTCAAAGCAACCGCAGCTGCCTCCTCAAAATGAAGTCATATGTACCCAGCCTACTTTTTCCCTCCTCCACCATCTATTTTGGGTAAATCTATATTATTTCAAAGAAAACTTAGTCATAATGATGCTTTCCAACTGGAAATGGTCCACTTTAGATGAATTAAATAGAAATACTGATGCCAAAGCACCTTTAACATTATTTCATTAATGCATGTTCTTTATTTCTAACATTAATTCATTGATAACAGTGCCAGTATAGGACTAGTTCATACACTAGTTACAGATAATCTTATTTCTTCTATCTTCCAGTCTCTTTCGGAAAAACATCATTACAAAACTAAGTTTTCATTGTAACCGTACTACGGCAGTTATATCAAAATCGTCGAAATATACCCATTTCGTCAACTTTTTTTTAAACTTTGCCTACCGCGCTAAGTTAAAGCGTTACCAAATAAATTAGTGATTAGGAATGTTATAAGTGGTGTCAGAAGTTCGGATAATAGCGAAAAGACTGTGCGAATTGAAAGTGGCGGACCTGAAACGCGAGTTGGAGGAACGATACTAGAAAACTAGTGGCGTAAAGACAGTGCTAGTGAGTTAACTACGTGAGTACCTTCTTGATAATGGCGAGGACCCAGGGAGCTATTCATTTGAAACGCCTTTGGATCAGTCAAAAGATGAACTGAAGCTATGTATAGGGCAACTAACAGAACGCTTTGAAGAGATAACAGATGCTTTGAGTAAAAATGTAGACCAATTGAACAATGCGCCTTGAATGACTCTATAGCCGAAATCCAAGCAAAGATAAGAGAACTAGGAGGTAAATTTGCCGCACCAAGCAGAGATATCCTTCAGGTGGAAGGAGATAACACCATTACGGGAGTCAGCTTGGAGGAACCGCATCCAGCTGAGCTCGCTTCGCACGTGAAACCGCCGAAATTTGATGGCGAAACATCATGGACTAATTATCTGAAGCAATTTAAAGCGGCTGGTGAAGCGAATGGCTGGTCTTCCAAAGAGAAAGCATTAACAGTTGCTCTCCGTGCAGACGCAACGGACAATATCCAGACCCTACCCACAAAAGACTCCAAAAGCTACGAGCAGCTGGTCAGGCGATTAGATATTAGGTATGGCCAAGCACATTTAGAACAGGTGTATCAATCACAACTGAAGAATCGCCGACAGAAAGCTGGTGAGAGTTTACAAGAATACGAGGCAGATGAAGCTAGGTTAGTAAGATTTGCTCATCCCTCTGCCACCGAACAACTTATGGAGTGATTAGCCGTATAAAAATTCATCCAGAGATTGAAGGATACCGAGATGCAGCGCACCCTACGTTTAGCTCGCCCAAAGACACTTACACATGTACTTTCAATTGCCTTAGAGTATGAGGCTGCAACCGAAGCTTCTCGTGGACATGCATGAGTTCGGATTTTGAGTGAGGATGTCAAAAATGAGGAGCCATCTCTACATGCCTTGGATGAATTGGTGAACCTCATGAAGCGCTTCTTGACAAACAAGAAGAGGATCATTAGATGTTGGAACTGTGGGGAGCTGGGTCATGTGATGAGTGTTTGTAAACGACCCAAGAAAACAGCCACTGAGGAACAGGAAAACTAGGACGCCTTCGTAGTCATAGCCGCGATGAGCCATTTCAGTGGAAGCACCTATGCGGACGGGATGTAAATGGTAAGATGTATCCATTTTTAGTTGATACCGATGCCACGAGAACCATCATACGGCCGAAGATAGGCAAAGGAAAGATCATGGCGTCTGCGTACTGCTACTGGAGAGGCTGCCAAAGTCGATCGTCAGGCTTTAGTAAAAATCAAGATTGGTAGCTTGGAATTTCAGCATGTGGCCATTGTAGCAGATATAAAAGAAGAGGTAATACTGGGTATGAATATCATGAACATGCAGGGTGCCAGATTGACTCCAAGAACCATACTTTCAAGGTTGGACCTGAAGAATTATTTCTGCTTTTCGGCAGAAGAAACTGTATTGCCAGCAAGTCATCGTGAGGGCTTGGCTGCAAGGTAACATCGAAGACGGGGCTCCCGTGATCGTTGAACCCTGGAATTACGATGAAGAGGTCGCCCTGTTCATCTGCTCAACATGAATGAATACCCTGTCACTATCAGCAAGAGCAAAATGGTAGGTAAGTGCTGTCCTGCTATATCGATAGTTCGTCAGGTGTCTGGAAAGCAAGAAAATTACAAGCTGAAGCAACTTCTGTCTTCGACATGCCAATCGTTCACTGCGTCACAAATGAAAAAGGCTAAGGAGTTGATCCAACGATATAGCTCTATATTCATGTCCAAAGGTGGGAAGACTGGGAGAACAAGTGTCGTGAGGCAAAAGATAGACACTGGAAATGTCAAACCGTCTGTGGCAGTTAACAGTGATGTCTTTTGAGTAATGTAACGCTCCTGTTACATTTGTGAGACTTATGGAGCTTGTCCTGGAAAACATGTTTAGTGTACCTGGATGACATAATTGTAGTTAGTAGAACATTTGAGGAGCACCTAAAGAACTTGAAAGATGTTTTTGGAAGCAGGCGAACCTGATGCTCAACCCCAAGATATGTCACTGGTTTTAGACAAAAGTCAACTACTTGGGACATGTAGTCAGTAGCGAAGGCGTTGCGGTTGATCCTGAGAGGGTTCAGGCAGTTTAGCAGTGACCAGTGCCAGAAGACAAGCATCAACTATAAAGTTTCCTAGGACTGTGCTCGTATTACCACTGGTACGTGAAGATGTTCGGAGACATACCGAAACCACTTACTCGTCTGACCGAAGAATCAGGTCCAATTTTGGGACAAAGGCTGCCAATCCGCTTTAGAAACCCTGAAAGGTAAACTAACCTCGACTCCTGTTTGGAGATATCCGTTTCCGGATGGATAGTTTGTTCTCGACACAGATGTGAGCAGCGTTAACATTGGAGCGGTGTTGTCTCAAGAGCAAAGCGGACACTTGAATATTTCAGCAAAGGTCTCTCCAAAGCGAAGAATAACTGCTGTATCACCAGAAGAGAGCTTCTTGCGGTTGTGAATGCTGTGGAGCACGTTCACAGGTATCTATATGGTAGAAAGTTCCTGCTGAGAACAGATCATGCAGCACTGAAGTGGATCTTGCAATTCAAGAATCCTGACAAGTAGCTAGGTGGATTGAAAGACTTCAAGAGTATGATATTGTTATCAAACACCGGGCAGGAACCAACCATAGGAATGCAGACGCGTTATCAAGAAGACAATGCCCACCAGATTGCTTGCATTGTAGCAAGGTGGAAGTAAAAGATATCAACGTGTGTCGAACTACAGTAGTTGAGGCTGCAGTCTTATTGGGCTCAGTAGGATTCACTGACGTTGGAAAATGGACTGCTGCACTGAATTCTGGAGAACAACGATGGAACACTTGCATGATGGGACATCGGGAGGTCACTTAGAAGTATAGAAGATGCTGCATAAGGTGCGTGAGCGTGTTTACTGGGTGAACTGCTCTGACGGTGTGAAGGAATGGAATCGCAAGTGCACCGTCTGTTCATCGAGTAATGGACCTCACCTAAAAATAAAAGCTCCCATGAGACAGTATAGCGTCGGAAGCCCCTTCGAACGGATCGCTTTCCAGAAACAGACCAAAGGAACAAGTACATCTTGGTGGCAATGGACTACTTTACTAAGTGGGTAGAGGCATATGCCATAAAGAACCAGGAAGCTGGAACTGTTACCGATGTATTAGTAAACTCGTTTGCCGGTTTGGGGTACCGCCGATCAAGGGCGAAATTTCGAGAGCGAGCTGTTCCGGCTAGTATGGGAGAATTTGGGGATCCGGAAAATAAGGACAACGGCATTACATCCACAGTCGGACTGGATGGTGGAGCAGATGAACAGAACTATTGGCAAGTATCTGTCGAAGGTTGTTTCCAACCATCAAAGGGACTGGGATCACGATCTACCGTTCTTTCTGATGGCATACAGATCAGCAGTGAACGAGTCTGCTAGGCAAAATCCGGCGAAGATTTTGTTTGGTCGAGAAATCAGGCTGCCCTGTGACCTAGTATTTGGCTGTAAACCTGGGGAAGATGTAGCTGGAGAAGAATACGTCAATAGGCTGAGGCAGAAGATGGACGACATCCACCAAGGTGGTCTATTTCAACAGACCGGTGCCCTATCTAGGAGACCATGAGAACAACGGCCAGCACGTGAGACAAGCGCGAGCCACGGCCATCCAGGTCTCCATCCAGGAATTTATGGCAGTCTACGGAGGCAGCGCAAAAGCGACATTTGGCGTTACTAAAGAAGAACAGCAGGACCTGTTCAGCCTTCCACTAGATTATTCCTTGGCACACAGCGTCTCAGCAGGTCTTGATGATCAAAGAAGCGTTGCCAGAGTCTTCCAAAAAAAGTTTGGTCAACTTCAGCGTTTAAAGGCAGAAGCACCGACAACGGGAAAAACATTGGTCATCAAGCACAACGGTCTTCTACCTGGTAACGAAGAACAGGCCGTACGAAAAAGCATTCTACTACGACCTATGGAAGGCGCTATGTCATTTGAAGCTCCAAGCCCTGAAACACGGCGTCAAGAAGGTGGCCATGCCCAAGTTGGATTGAAGTCGTACTGGTTTAGATTGGAGAATTGTCAGGAACATGTTGGAGGTGATTTTCAAGGATGCAAACATAGAGATCCTGGTGTGCAGCTTCAACCCAAGAGCCAGCCAAGCTCCAGTATAAAAGACAGTCGCCCGCTAGTTCAACAAGGTGTCTCGTTGCCAGAATGGGGCTAGCTGCGGGTACAGCCGTGGTGAGCCGATTGCATTCCAGGAGGAACGCTGCTAAGGAGGGGGCAGTGCAATGAGATCAGCGGCCAGCAACACCCTGTATGCAAATCATCCAACTTGAAATCAATTATATTAATTAGTGTATGAAGTTGTTGTGTTACCGGAAGGAATAAATAAGTGATTAAGAACGTTACAATATATAAATAATTGGTAAATGCATATTTATCTGGTATCCCTTTTCGTAGGATATATGTAGTCATGTGTACGTATTTGTTGCAAAAATGGTAATCTATCAATTTCAGGAGACAATACCGGTATACTTCAATCAGATTCCAAGCGGCACGTCGTTGAAATCGTTCAGCTACTTAACTGAAGCGACCAGAAACCGGTTTCGAAAATATGACTACGGCATAGGCCGGAATCGTCTCATGTATGGCAATGACACGCCGCCAGACTACGATATCACGAAGATCAAGGTACCCGTTTACATCATGTTTGCCAGGCACGATTGGTTAATATCCAGGGAGGTGAGTATTTGGACTATTCAAAATGCAAATGCGTTCAAATCCTACTGTTTAATATACAACAGCAAATGAAAATTTTCCGTGATCCACTGTCGATTTATGTCTTGAAATAACAAGAATTCTGCTTGTTTCTATAATTTGTTTGAGGATTTGCAGATGTAAATATCGCTAAAAACTGGGATAGCAATTTAAATACCTTCAACACAGAATTTATAGAATTGAGCCACCATGTCAGATGTAGTTTTTTATGTTATTCTGTCGATATTACTTTTATTTATTTCTGGCGATATTTTGATAGACATAAAAAATAAAAATATACCTATCTTTCCGTTGTCATTTTTTAAACTTAACTAGATGATGTCAACATATTTTTGGTACGACGCTTTCATTCCTGAAAACCATCTACAACATGATTTTTAAAATGAGGCGCAGATATTTTCCGTGCAAAATCTAAAGCCATTTAAAATTATAAAATATGTGATATAACATTTGTCATGATTTTAATACATATTTAGCTTTTTCTAATCATTTTGAATTATTCAATAGATATCTCCTCAAAACGGCCCTGAGCTTCAGCAATATCTATTGGGGTAAGGTTTTTTAAGACATGAAAGCTCAACATTTTTTTATTAATAGTAGTAGATCTACAGGTTCAATTACAAATGATGTTCAATAAATGACCGTTGTTGCCAAACGAAATAAGTCAGTAAAGGAAATATGTGGGTTCTGCTAACTTCTTTTCAAGGTCGATCTTGAATGTGATGCTTATCATATCGGTGTCGTTTTTAAATCCTTGTTTTAGCGGTATACCTTGAATGCGTATATATAATCGAGCCGTCGTTTATGCCTATAAGTGTTTATTTTGATACGTCCTGTCAAGGTGAATATTGAATACAGCTTTGAGCTGTGAAGCCTCCTTAAAAATATTTATTTGATAGCTATATAACTGTGAGGTTGGATTTTATCAACATCAAAGCTTTAACGGATGGTTTGACCACTCACATAAGCCTTTTGTGAAATATCATCTAAGATTATACTGTGAAAAGTCACTAAAAGTTATTGATTTCACTTGATATCCAATAAAAAAATGGTGGAAAAGGATTCGATTGATAAATGAAAGCATTTTGTGAACCTCACATTATGTTTCTGAGCCTAGCAATCTACCATGTATAAGTAAAAATTGCTATTTCCTTCATCTCACCAACATGATTTGAGGAATGAGAGATAGTTGATAAGTTTGTTTTGGTTGTATGGATTGCATGATGGTAAACTGGGGAGTATTGTTTTATTGTTTGTAATCAGTTTTATGAAGTTACATAATACTATATGCATATATGTGATACTGGATCCTTTGGCGCCGCGACCACAATCGCTACACAGTTTTATCACTCGCCAAACCACTTTTTTTTAGAACCCGAAACGTGGTTCGCTAACCATGTTAGCATCTTCAGGGAAAGATTAAAAATGTTTTGTAGTTTTAATCTTCCCCTGAAGCTGCTAACATAGTTAGCGAAACACGTGTCGGGTTTTGAAAAACTGGTTTGGCGAGTCGTAAAACTGTGTAGTGTTTGTACTATATGCATATAAATACATTATTTTCCTGTTAGTTTTGTGAAAAAGGATATTTATATAGGAGGTCTCTGACAAATTTCACTCAAGCAGTCCGACGATAGCAGCGATATCACTGCTATTAGACAGTAGCATTGCAGAACGGTATCAGGACTAAAGCACAAAAAACTAATTTAAAAAGATGCACTATAAATTGTATATTTCTATAAACTTGATCCTACTTCACTTTTCAACTTCAAGTTTTTCATTTCTATTCCAGCTCCAATATTCTGTTACGTTGCTCAATATAAATTTTTGTATTATGCAGAGAAATCCCAAACAATTTGTTTAGGGTTTTGGTATAGTTATTCACGTCGAACGTAGTTTTACTACTACTACAAACCTATTCATGGCATAATTTTCAGGTAACGATTTCATTGAATCGGTTGAATAAAGAATACCATATTCCAAAATTTATTTGTGGCATGGCATATGTTATCAAAATGGTTTCTTTGCTAC
This sequence comes from Bruchidius siliquastri, assembly GCA_949316355.1. NCBI lineage: Eukaryota > Metazoa > Arthropoda > Insecta > Coleoptera > Chrysomelidae > Bruchidius > Bruchidius siliquastri. The sequence goes on from OX438529.1 coordinate 25,967,263, forward strand.
CAAGAAAATGTGAAATAAATGTATTGCCTCTCGCTCATGTTTTATATGCATCAAATGAACTAGATTGTTTTTCATTATTTTCTATACTAGATATGAGCATTTGTATTATCCAGGAAATTATAAGACAAGTACTCCATTTAAGTCTGAGTGTATGAGGCATGACAAATGTGTATTTATATTATATACTTTACTAGGTTATATAATACTATCTATAGAGATTTTAGATCCAAACTTGTTGCACAGGTACTTGAGAAAAACAAAGGAATATACGGCGCCGGATGGATTGTAATTGGGTACATCGCTGACTGGAACATTCTTCAACTATTTATTAGTCTTTAAGCACTTTGTCGGACTAAAAGGTCGTTATTCGCAAACTTTAGTGTTGCTACCTTATCAATATATTGATTGCGAATTTGATCATAACAAATAGTAATGTACAACTAGCGCAATTCTAGCATCGCTATGCTCTTTCATCTAGTTGAGTACAACATAAAATCATCTTTCGAGTGATAGGTTTACCGTTTTTGTATGTAATGTAGTTTTAGAGATATCTATGAAAAGGTTGCAACATGAATTTTAGGTGAAATTTTAATTTTAGACACACACCTATGCTACTCACTAACACGTCCTTTCATAACCATCTACAATAATAATAATTTATAGGAAAATGAGCAGAAATTTTTGATGCGCCTGTATATTTGATCAATGTTGACTGTCTGTCTCTGTCTAGTCTGTCTGTTTCTTGTAGATAAAAAGATTGTGTAATTATCACACAGTTTCACAAATAAAACTTGCTTTACGTCACTGAAAGCATACAGTTATGGAAGTTACACTATTCATTTGCTGGCGCTTCAACGATTACATTCATATAAAAAATCAGATTTTAGAAATATGTTTTTTTCCACCTAAATATCCAATTTTCCGGTACCGACTACCGACAAAACAGAACATTTCTCGTTTAACTGCATTACAGCCGCATATTATGAAACCGTTTGCTTTCAAGATATCAAGACATTCAAGTGACGATATTCAATTACGAATCAACACGTGCGAGAATGATTATTGAGAACGTTATTCGAATATGTTTTACTCGATTTAAAATTTTAAGAAGTATAGAGTTGATGAAAATAATCCCGTGTGCAATCGCTGCCGTGCATAATTTTGTCATGTTACGTTAAGAATCAGCAGGAATGTATGCATCTGAAGATACTTGGAGGATGACGACCGCTTAATAACCAGAGGTATTTGTCAAAAAGAGAAAAGATATCAAGAGGTACAAGCCTAGCGTAAATGTATGTTATAAATAATTTTTGCCGGAAAACATAAGTTCCATGGCATAAAAATCACATTTGAATATAGAAATATTCATATTGTTTGGTTCTGCGTATGTAGCAGTAAAACTATATTATGTACTGTACCCCATTAATTGTTTAATTTGTTGACCTGTGTTGAAACATAAATTGTAATGCTGGATAAAAGTCTGACTTAGTGTTATAGTGATCCTCTGTACCGTTTAAGCTTTACTACTTTGTCATTTTAGATCGCTCTTTCGTGTACTGTATTCGTAAACTACGAAACTTATTTTTAACTTGCTAAAAAGTAATTTTTAACTCAGCTGCAACGCTACATACTGCCTTTACTCTCGATAGTCCATATTTAAAGTCGACCAATTTAACATTTCTAGAACACTTATTTCCTTCAATTAAACTTATTAAATGTTAAGTGTTCGCTGACTTTCCCTTGATTTTATTTTGACTTGACATGATTCCAGAACCGATCAAATTTTGCGTATAATTTCCTTTGATACTAAAAAATTCTAACTTCAAACCCACAAAAACACACATCATGCTTGCACTAGCAGTAATATTGTGACACAGACACATCATTTAACCAACTTGTCTGTCCACTTTATGTTGCTCAATATTCTTTTGTATAACCGTGCAAACACTGTATTCTCTGAAGTGTATGCAAGATGAAAGAATGTAATACAGTTTTAATTGATGCGCAAATCTCACTTTGAATTTCAAGAATGGCCATTTTTCAAATTGTACAATGCAAAAAGTGTAATAGTGTGCGACTACCATTACAGCTTGCTTCCATTTCAACTTTTGATCAGAAAGGTCTTTGCTATACAATTCCTTTTTTCCCAAGCTAAAGAATTTCCTTCCGAGTTTGGAGAATTAAAATTTCAAATCGTTTGTAGGTAGCACCGTTCAATTAAATTAAGCGCAAATGCATGTACAAATATTCTGCATCATTTTTTTCTTATTTGTTGCAGGATTCCATCGCATTTTACAGGTCTTTATCAAAACAGGTTAGGTATGGAATGTATGAAATTAAGAACATCAATTTCAACCATTACGATTTTTTATTTGGAAGAGATTCCAAAAAATTGGTGACCGATATGTTGAAACAAGTACTCGACAGATATGTGATGCAGCAGAATAGCAGCAAGAACTTTTTGTGATATGTGATACCAGTGATCTATTTTTATAAAAATAAAATAATAATAAAATAAATGAGATTTTAAAGAAATATACTGATCTTTCACAATTGAAACTGAAAATGTAAGGTTACCCCGATGAAGCTATTGAAATCCATCCAGTAATTTTTGAGCAGATGGGGTAAATATTTACCAGGCACCACTGTATAATCATTTCTGAAATATCCAAAAGAGAAACTCATATACGTCATTTATGTATCGTTTGTTCTGTAGGAGTGTACACGTATTAATGTGTAGATGTCAGCATTATATTAACGAATCTTCACGACCCATTGGAAGAGTACGTGGCGTAATCTGTCAAAAACATTGCTTGCAAGGATTGAAACGGTCCTTGGACCATGTCAAATCCTCATCCACAAAAGGATGTAGTAAACCATCATCACGAACTTACGACTAGAACAAAGCAGAAATACCTATGAAGTACTTCATATGTAGCAAACTAAACCGTGCAGTAGCGTTTGCTACGTGAAACAAACACTTGATATATGGACGTGAAACACTAGGTATATTAAGTGCATGCTTTCCGCTATACATAAGGTTATTATTAAATAAAAATATTAATTAGAAAATTATCTTTATTTATTGAAAAGAACAAAATATGCTCAAAATACATATTCGTACCTACGGCCCCAACGCCAGAAGTGAAGTTTGGCCATAAGCTATTCTTCCCCCACACAAATCCAACCCGTACGTCCCCGTCGTGTGGGGGAGGCAACGGATTGCCTGTCTTTCAGTCACAAGCTGAAGGACAGGCAATCATTCATTCATTCAACGCCGCATGAAGAACTATCCGGTAAACTTAGAAATACAGTCCACACATTCATTCTGTTAGTGAAAAAATATATCGTTTCGCACGTTTTGCAATGAGACCCATTTCATATACCACTGCAGTAAACTTCTTGCTTTATCAATTAAAAATCGGTATTCCGAAATCAAACCCCCAAATCTTTAAGTAAATTGTTTGCGCTCTAATCACATCACAGCCAATTGTGTCTCCAGCGGGTGCCGTGTGTGTAGCCAAAAACACAACATGCATCGTGATCAATAGCAGCAACATGACAGGGCGGTCGGAGGCTAAAGAGCCTACTCCGACAGTCAGTGCAGCCACCCCAACGACGTCGCGCGCTGCGCCGTGAGTAGTTCAAATACTACCAGCGCAGTAGCCGGCTCTTCAAGAAATTCAGGAAGTCTCGCGGGACCAGCTCGTGATGGTAATCTGAAGAATGATCCGTGGTAAACGAGGATCTGGAACTGACAAACGTAATGAGCAATCATTGTACGTTGTCAATCGATCCGACGGTCATTTCGTCCACAGCACTCATATACAATATACATACTCGACAAAAACAATACAACGTGTAGGTATCTTTTAGACTGTGGTAGCCAAAGCAATTTTATAACAAAATGCATGGCTGTGGTGAGGATGATGAGGTGGAGGAGTATCTCACCTCCTGTGCCTCCTACTCTGTCATGAATCGGCCGGTATAGGTTTACACCCATCCTAATAATCTTCCTTACCCATCCTTACCTTGTTCCTTCCTTACCCATCTTCCTCCGGTAATCCTAAGGTGTTGGCCGTGCTGATGGGATGGATGGCACTACAAAAGTGTGTTGCGTACGGCCCGCATCCTCTGCGATACCGAGGCGTGTGTCTCCTACGACACAGGGGAATAAGAAGGATGTCAAGGGAACCTGAGGAAATTCGGCCCCAGGCGGGTAGAGCGAATCGCTCAGAATCCCGCACTGCTTCGGCAGTCTGCCCCTCAGAGTCTGGGGGGGGCAACTTGACGTCAGCCGCGCGAGCGGTCCCGATCAGTCAGGGAAAGGAGGGACATGTCCCCCGGTTTCTGGTGGTCGAACGTGTTGATGGGGGCAACTTTGACAAAGTTAGCCCCTTTGTTGTGTCTAAGCTACTATTTGGAATTGTTGGAAACCTAAAAATGATCAAGAAAGTCAAATCGGGATTACTGGTGGAAACTTCTACTAAAGCACAGGCAATTAGATTCTTGAATATACAAAAAATGGGAGAATATCATATTCAAGTTAAAGCACACACTACACTGAACTACTCCAAGGGTATTGTAACATGTAGCGATTTGCTAAATAGTTCTGTTGAGGAAATTGTGGAAGAACTGAAAGCGGAAGGAGTTATAGAAGCAAGGCGCATGATGCGTAAAAGAGACGGAATTCTTGTGGAAACATCGAATCACATTCTTACTTTTGATAAGCCCACATTACCAGAAAAAATCAAAGCTGCCTTTCATTGCCTCGACGTCCGACCCTATTACCCAAGCCCTATGAGATGTTTTAAATGTCAGACTTTCGGTCATACATCTCTCATGCTCTAAGCCTGAAATGTGCATCTGTGGTCAACCTAGTCACCCAGAAGAACTCTGCAAGTCACCTTACCACTGTATAAATTGTGAAGGACAACATGCTGCGAACTTTAGAAACTGCCCAAAAATGAAGGAAGAGGTCGCTATCCAAAAAATACGGACACTTGAGAAACTTAGCTACCTAGAAGCAAAGAAGAAAGTCACTAGTTCCTCTCCTCGCATATCATACTCGCAAGTTACGTCTACACCGAGTGCAACAGTTAACACCATTGTTCAAGATCTCCTACCTATCTTAAGTAAAACAATAGAGCTCCAGATCAAGCAAACCTTTGATAATCTTGTTAGAAATCTAAACCTGAGCTCTACAACTATTAATGTACCTCCTCCCAATCAGGATTTTTCTGATACGTCAACCCAGCCATCTGTATCAGGAAAAATAAAACGTATACCCACCCGAATTAATAATGTGGATCATCCGGTAGACGACACCAATCAGGACCTTTCTGATACGTCAACACAGCCATCCGTATCAGAAAAACGAAAACGTATACCCACCCGGATCACTAATGTGGATGATCCGGTAGACGATACGGATGAAAGTTATTCATCACAAGCCAGCGAATCTTCCACGTTGGTCAAGAAAAGAAAAGGCTGGCCGAAGGGGAAACCCAGAAAGCTTCCTGATAATGGAACGCTTAAAAAATGACGTGATACCAGCCAGTGATAGTAATATCTGTGATACCAATTAGCATATAGTATTGATTTTTTTTTTATTCTTGTATATTCATTATGTATATTTGTTTATTTATAAAACACTAAAAAATGGATTCTATAGTTCAGTGGAATATGAATGGATACAAAACACATTACCCTGAACTTAAATCAATATTATTAAATGATGTTCCTATTTGTGTATGCTTGCAGGAAACACATTTGGTCGATACAGACAACATACATTTACGGGGATATAAATGCTACAGAAAGGATGCTGCTAGAAGCATCCGAGCTAAAGGTGGTGTAGCAACGCTAGTAAAAGAAAATATCTCAGTTAACGAAATCTTGGTCAACTCGCCACTACAAACAACTGTAGTACAAATCTTCCAACCGATCAAAGTAGCACTCTGTAACATTTACCTTCCGGATTTCAGTTGGGACTTAAGACAGTTACGACACCTTTTTTCACAACTACCAACACCTTTTATCATACTGGGCGATTTCAATGCTCATAACCCATTATGGGGATCTGGCAAACTAGACATGCGAGGCCGTCTCATTGAAGACTTCATCAATGAACTCAACTTGGTAGTTTTGAACTCAGGTGCTGGTACCTACTTAAACATCCGGTCAGCTACGCTTAGTGCTATAGATCTATCAATGTGCACCCCTGATGTTGCGCATTTATTTAGCTGAGAAACAATGGACGACCACTTTTCTGACCACCTTCCTATTAAGATAAAATGTGCCTCTCGATGCTTAGATTTCACTTTTCCGCCTGGGTGGAAAATTAAAAATGCAAATTGGAAAAAGTTCCAGGAAAACATAAAATCTTTTGAAGTCAAAGACTCTATCCATGAGACGGTCAAACAGATAACCAAAAACCAAGTATTCCTGCAAGAAATTATACTTCACTTGGATCTAGAAAACCAACAGTACCGTGGTGGAACGAGCGACTAGAAAAATCAATAAAGGAAAAACATATAGCACTGAACAGATTTAAAAAATACCCGATGCAAGAAAACCTGATTGAATTCAAAAAATGCAAAGCCAAAGCAAGGAACATTCTACTTAGTAGCAAAAAAGCATCGTGGAAAAATTATGTGTCCACAATCTCATCCGACACGCCCATCTCGGAAATTTGGGCTAAGGTGAGAGCTATAGCTGGTAGAAATTTCTCTCCACCAAGCCCCACTCTTACTGTTGACGGCCAAGGAATATCTGCAAAAGATGAAGTCTTAAATACCTTAACAAAACAGTTCCAAGACAACAGTGGGAGTGCAAATTATACCAATAGCTTTATTCAACTTAAAAACGAATCGGAAGAAGCAGGTATTGATTTTAACGAGGACAATATATCCGAATATAATTTACCTATAACTATGGACGAACTCGAACATGTTCTCGCAGAAGTTAAAAGTTCTTCACCTGGACTCGACACCATACATTACGAAATGGTGCAAAACCTTCCTGACACGGAAAAACAGAGCTTACTAGATGTTTTTAACAATATATGGAGACAGGGCACCTACCCAAAGCAGTGGCAAGAAGCGATCATTATTCCTATTCCAAAATCAAGTAAAGACAGTAAAGATCCCGGGAATTATCGTCCGATATCCTTAACGTGTTGCCTAAGTAAAATCTTGGAAAAAATTATAAATTACAGACTGATGTAGTATCTAGAAAAACATAGTCTGTTATCCAACCACCAAATGGGCTATCGTAGATACAGATCAACAATAGACCAGCTTGTTTATATCGAAGCCGCTATCCAAAAAAGCTTTGCTGAAAGACAACATACAGTAGCAGTATCTTTCGACATAGAAAAAGCCTATGACACAACATGGCGATTTGGAATTCTAAAAACGCTCCATTCATGGGGAATAAGAGGATACCTACCAAAATTTATTGCTAGCTTCCTTGAAAATAGAGAATTCAAGGTACGTATCGGAAAAGAGTTTTCAGCCACTTATCCGCAGGAAAACGGTATACCTCAAGGATCAACCCTAAGCGTAACACTCTTCCTCATAGCCATAAATAAGCTTATCGAATCGATCCCAGCCGGAGTGGGAAAATGTATCTATGTGGACGACCTAACTATATTTTTTACTGCAGAAAATATGAATGATATAGAAAATACCTTACAAGGAACTATAAACTGTTTGGTTGTTGAGGCTGAAAATATGGGTTTCACCTTTTCTTCGCAGAAAACAGTATGCATCCATTTCTGCAGGCTCAGGAAAACCCATGAGCACCCAAAACTTACTTTGAAAGGTGTTCAAATTGAAATTAAACGTCACACGAAGATACTAGGCGTAACGCTGGATGAAAAACTCTATTGGAAGGATCATATAAGCGACATCACTAACAGAAGTAAAAAGGCCCTGAATGTTATTAAGTGTCTCGCGAATATTTGCTGGGGAGCAGAGAAGGAGGTACTACTGTCACTGTATAAAGCAATAGTTTTATCCAAAATCGAATATGGTATACTAGTGTATTCAGCAGCAAGACGTTCTCATATGAACAAACTAGAACGAATACATAAGGAAGGTATACGATTATGTATCGGTGCTTTCCGCACGTCGCCGAATTCATCTGTCCTGTGCGAAGCCGGCATTCCTCCTTTAAAATATAGGATACAACAGTTACTTTCAAACTACGCTGTAAAAATTTGGGCACAACCACAACATCTAAATCACGATATAATTTTCGATGAAGAAGAACGTGTAACATATCAGTCCAGACCTACCATTACAAAACCTGCTGGAGCCCGTATCCATAATATACTATCCCCAGAAAACAACCTTGAAGGTGCCAAATATAAAAAAGGAAACACCAACCCGACGCTTTACAAACAGCACTTCCTTGACATAATACATAATAATCAACCAAATGTCAATAAATTCATCTATACGGATGGGTCTAAAACCAACAGTGGTGTGGGGTGTGCTTTAACAACTTTAGAGGAGACACGCAAATGGCGTTTAAGTCCAATGTCCTCAATATTTTCTGCAGAACTATATGCAATACTCCAAGCACTCAAGTATATCACAGAACAAGAACAGGGTCTGTATATAATATGCAGTGACTCTATGAGTTCACTTCTAGCAATATCCAATAAATTTAGCAGGAACCCTTTAGTACAAGAGATTCTTCTAACTATGTATCAAATCCAACTGAGAAATTCACAAATAATATATATTTGGACCCCAGCACATGTAGGAATTTACGGAAATGAAATCGCAGACTTAGCTGCCAAAGAAGCTACAGAAGAAGAGTACTCCATCATACCAGTGTTACCTGACGATATAAAGAAATATCTTAAAGCTAAGGTACTCGAGAAATGGCAGCAAGAATGGAACTGCGACACTAGTGAACTGAAGGTAGTGAAGCCATCTATAAGTGCATGGAAACTACCCTCAGATCTTAACCGTAGAGAACAGTGCACATTAACGCGCCTCCGTATAGGACATACCTTCGTAACGCACAGTTTTCTGCTCATTAGAGATCGAGCTCCACAGTGCGATTTTTGTGGACACAACCTTACTCGAGACCATATCCTACATTGTCCTGCTTATGCTTCCTCCCGACAAGCCCACAATATACCAGAAGACCTGCAACTCTGCCTCAACAACTCAGAATACATTCGTAACACTCTATGCTTCCTTAGAGCCATCAATTTTTTCAGAAAAATATAAAACTTACACCTACCTGTGTGTGCTTACACTTACCAACTTATTTACTTATTTCCATCTCAACAGTAACTCTTTCATTACCTATTTTTTATTTGGATCACTATAGCGAAATATAAACATTTCCAGCTGCGGCTAATAACCATAGCAGTTGATGCCGCAAAATTAAAAAAAATAAAAAAATAATGATAATAATAATAATAATAATAATAATAATAATAATAATAATAATAATAATGATAATAATAATAATAATAATAATAATAATAATAATAATAATAATAATAATAATAATAATAATAATAATAATAATAATAATAGAATCTGCTTTATTAAAGAGGCAATTTGCACAAAGTACAATGATAGCACTCAAGTATATAATCTGCAGTGACTCTATGAGTTCACTTCTAGCAATATCCAATAAATTTAGCAGGAACCCTTTAGTACAAGAGATTCTTCTAACTATGTATCTAATCCAACTGAGAAATTCACAAATAATATATATTTGGACCCCAGCACATGTAGGAATTTACGGAAATGAAATTGCAGACTTAGCTGCCAAAGAAGCTACAGAAGAAGAGTACTTCAACATACCAGTGTAACCTGACGATATAAAGAAATATCTTAAAGCTAAGGTACTCGAGAAATGGCAGCAAGAATGGAACTGCGACACTAGTGAACTGAAGGTAGTGAAGCCATCTATAAGTGCATGGAAACTACCCTCAGATCTTAACCGTAGAGAACAGTGCACATTAACGCGCCTCCGTATAGGACATACCTTCGTAACGCACAGTTTTCTGCTCATTAGAGATCGAGCTCCACAGTGCGATTTTTGTGGACACAACCTTACTCGAGACCATATCCTACATTGTCCTGCTTATGCTTCCTCCCGACAAGCCCACAATATACCAGAAGACCTGCAACTCTGCCTCAACAACTCAGAATACATTCGTAACACTTCCTTCGAGCCATCAATTTTTTCAGAAAAATATAAAACTTACACCTACCTGTGTGTGCTTACACTTACCAACTTATTTACTTATTTACATCTCAACAGTAACTCTTTCATCACCTATTTTTTATTTGGATCACTATAGCGAAATATAAACATTTCCAGCTGCGGCTAATAACCATAGCAGTTAATGCCGCAAAATTTAAAATAATAATAATAATAATAATAATAATAATAATAATAATAATAATAATAATAATAATAATAATAATAATAATAATAATAGAATCTGCTTTATTAAAGAGGCAATTTGCACAAAGTACAATGATACCCTACAGTGGGTGTTATGGAGGCGAAGTTATATCATTATTAAATACATATTCAGATTCATGGTAGTATCCGAATGTGATTGTATTAAAACAACAGTTTAATATGGTTTTTCATGTATAGGGTGGTTGGGAGGGTGGTGGTAGCGTGGGTGGTATTGGTGGCTACAGTACTGTAAGCTGTATGATTGTGCGTTTGTTAAAGTGCCATTATTGACTACGATCACACCATGTTTGATACGAAGATTCAAATGGTTTCGATGAAAAATAAGAAAAAATCCATTCGAAATATCTAGCAGCTGGCCGCAGCGATCTGATGTACAAAATAATATAGTTATATATGATCTATATGTTCACTTTGTTGAATCTAGCTACCCATGTTGCTGGGTTGCGTGCTAACAACTAACTATTATAGGTATAATTTCTAGCCTGTAACTATTTTGCTCTCTAGGTCAAACAAACGAAAAACACGTGCTGTGCGCTTGCGTGCTAACAACTACCTATTTCGAGCGTTCCAACCCCTTCGATGGCCGAAGAAGATGACCATTTGCTTGCTAACAACTGCCTATTATATGAATAATCTTCACCAAGTTTCAACCTGTAACATTTTTTCTGGCTAGATAGAAAAAACAATAAATTACGGTATTGTGAGTTCTAAGGGTGAAATCAAATCCTGGGGCGAGCTAACAACTACCTATCATTGGAATAATTTCCAGCCTGCGCCTGTTTTTCTGGCTAGGTCAAAAAAAACTAAAAACTACCATCGTGGGCGTGGGGTCAAAGCAACTCCTCCGACGAGGCCGGAAGAGATGACCTTTTGCATGCTATCAACTACCTATCATAGAAATAATATCTACCAATTTTGAGCCCGTAACTATGCTTCTAGCTAGGTCAAAAAAATTAAAAACTACGGTTTTGTGCGTTGTGAGGGCCCTTTCGACGGGGCCGATGAACATGACCCTTTGCGTGCTTACAACTGCTTATCATAGGAATAATTTCCACCAATTTCCAGCCTGTAACTATTTTTCTGGCTACCATCAGAGGAACACGAAATAGCGGAAACGGTTCTTTTCATCATTAGCTATTAACACACACCGCGTCATCATCCTCGGATGCGTCTAAGAGATAGCCTTCACCCATAAAGCGAATAATTTGCTTTTAACTTTTTTGAAGTAGCTAGCAAAAAAGTTACAGAATGAAAATTACTGGAAATTATTCCTATCATGAGTTTTTTTACCTGCCCTGAAAAATAGTTACAGGCTGGAAATTAAAGGAAACTATTTCAATGATAGGAAGCTATAAGCTCGCAACGGTTCATATTCTTGGACTCCGTCGGAGAAGTTAGTTTTACCCTTAGGAAGGTCAAGACCATAGGTTTTCGTGTTTTTGACCTAGCCTGAAAAATATTTACCGACTGAAAATTGGCGGAAATTATTTCTATGATGGGTAGTTGTTAGCACGCAAAGGTACACTCCAGGTGATATCAGTGTTGGAGAACGAGAGATGCTGGATATACTGGACCTATTCGTTCCACAGGCTCGAGCTCCTGCCGAGAATTCAATAACAAACATCTTCCTTTGTTGGTGGTCGAAGAGGACCATATCGGGCTTAGCTTGCACAAGCTCGAGCATGGGGAACGAATAGTTCCAGTATATCCGGCATCTCTCGTTCTCCATCATGGACTCAATATCTCCTGGAGCGTAGGGTAGCACAGGAGTTTCATTCATACCGTAGGAATGCCTCAAATGATAATATAGCACTCAGAGCTGCGTTGTGCCGATAGACGTGAGCAGTGCCAGCATACACCCTACACGCTGACAGGAGATGCACAAGGGTCTCTGGCATCTATCGGCAAGCTCTACAGCTGGTATGGGTGCTTTCATACCCATAACCCTCCTACGATATACCAAGGTGTTAAAGACTCTGACTTCAACCCTCTCGACCTTCGGAAAGACAAGGTCAACTGCTTGGACAAGTCATGCTCTTCTAGATGTTGGTAGAAGATTCCATCCATGGGCTTGTCTTTGTGAAGCCTCAGAAGGAAATTGACTTCAGCAGTTTTTATGTGGGTTTTGAGTTAGACGTGAGCCAGCTCTGTGATGGACTGCTGATTCTCCTGCTTGGAGTCTAGTGTGATCCTGAGCTGTTCGGCTGCTCTGCTTGCTGCCCTAAAAAGAAAGGCTCCTATATACGCATCTTCGTGCTCACGCATTAAGCGGATGAGGGTATCGGTGCTCCTTATAACTTTGCAGGCTGTACCCAGTACTACTCTGACATGCAGACGCTCCAAACTCAATAGTTCACGCCCTTCCAGTTGTCTTGGAAGGTATATATTTCGGGTCTTACTGTCAAGTTGTCGCAGCTCATCCACAGTCCAGTGGATGGCACCAAAGGTCTATAATAACAATGAAACCGCAAGCATATTTCTGGCAGCGATTTTGCTCTTGCCGGACAGTTCTGATGACGAGATCTGCCGAAGTCGATGCAAATGATTGCGGCGCAAAAATTCTTTGATTCTACTTGCTTCCTGGATATGGCACTGCGCCACCCGGAGGTGGGTATATGTCTCTCCAGCATGTAAATGACACAAAATACAAAAAAAAACATCGGCGAGCTGCTACTTCTCTCTACTATACCCGAATCATCCTTTCTAGAGATGATCCATTGCGCATTTATGTATCTCAAATTTGATGCCAATAGATGACTGTACCACTGCACAACCCTTAGCGATTGCTGTAATTTGCGTTATTGAGAGGGTGACCATGTGCCTCCGGTAATTAGGTGTGCTACAGCTATATACTTTCATATTGCTCAGCGTTATGGACATCGGTAAAAGTGAGATGCAGAAGAGCAGGGGACTCAAGGACTTTCCCTGAAAAACTCCTCTCCTGAATGATAGCTCTGTCTCAATACGGGTTCCACGAGATGTAATGATGAACCAAGTCTTCCAGAGTGGCATAAGTTGTTTGATGCATCCCACAATTTGATCATCTACCCCAAGGTACTCCAACGCACGCACAATCGGTTCATGAGACGTTGTGTCGAATGCCTTACGATGGTCAATCCAGGCCATAGAAAGGTTTCGCTTATACTGCACGGAGTCCTCTGTGACGCAATCAACAGATTCTCCTTATAGCCAGCTACGCCTTGCTTTGACCTTTGCTGTTCATATACGCCGAGAAATATACGCATTTACAAGATTCTGGTGAAGAGCTCGTAACATGCGTTCAGACATGTTATTGGCCTGTAGTTCTTGGGATCAGACAAATCTCAGATCTTCGGGAGAAGCACGGTTCGTCCCTCGACAAACCAAGACGGAATTGGCTGCTCCTGATTTAGCCAAGAGTTAAAAACTCTGGCTTGGCGTTTTATTACATGTAAAAGACACGTCATTATCTGTACAGTTATCTCTCCGTGTTTCAACCATTCTATACATTTTTGATTCCAGACTCCAGATACGAAAAACAAATGGAGTCAAGTAGGTTGACGCTGTACTTCTTAACAATAACAGTAATAGATATAATAATAATATCAATTAATATCCTAGTGTCGCTAGTGTCGCACTATATGGGAACGCCTATTGGCAAATTACAAAGTCAAAGGTCCTAACACCTGGACTGCCTTGAAACGGCAACAGATGTCCCTTACGACATCTTTCAAGAAGGGTGAACTGATTTACAGCGACATCTCTTGTTTTTCGTAACCACTTTTACGATGTACCGTTATCTCGGCTCATCATCAGAACCTGACAACTGATATTAGGTATATACTCTCCACTATGCATCAGATCTGCTATAGACATGCATGTCTAAAGACGAATCTTCAGCCTAGACACGTCGAAAGGCACATCTGTTGCCGCTTCAAGGAAGTCCAGGTGGCAACTGGGAAACTTCTTCAATCAGTAGGTGTTTATACAATCCGGGCCAGGAGCAGCGAAATTCTTAGCGCCTTCAAGGGCACTAAGAATTTCTTCCGAGTTCGTCGGATGGACATAGTACCTCAGGATGACGAGTCCTTCTACAGGCGGACTGCACTGCGTAGGCGTCTCCCCAAAAGATATTCACGCGATCAGCAGTTGGCGGCTGCTCTATAGTCGGTGGTCGCTGATGAAACAGAAAACAATCGGTTCTCCTCCAAACCTCTCACGTGCCACCATCAGTCGTTTAGCACCGATTAGTATCCGTATCCTGTCAAGACAATGCTGCTTGACAACGTCAAGTATAGCCTCATTAAGTGTGTGATGCTTGCATCTCAATTCAGAAGCTATATGATGCACTCGAAACGTGGAAGGCCTTCCGCCTGCTCGGTATTCCATCACACACTGGATACGGGATGCTTTCTCACGAGCCAACTGGATTTTCGCTTCCATTTGGTGCAACCGTCTCTGTGCTTTCTCGACGAGAGAGTTTCCCACCCTTACCTGTCCAGACAAGCTCAGAGGCGCTGCGTAAATTTCACAATAAATGCTCCAAATGTCAGAAACCTCTGACAGACGTTCACCAACTACCGTGTGCTCTCTCTTTAATTCTGACAGTTTTAAGGGCCCATTGTTGTTGTGTAAGGCCCATCGATCGATAAAAATTTGGCACGCGATTTCATCTCGGAGGGCGAGGGCGAAGCGCCGAGGCTTCGGTTAAAAAATTGAACAGCACACGCGTGCGCTTTTTAGTGTCGCGTAGCCTCAGCTGACTAGTCAGTGGCGTGGGCGCGCAGGCGATACGTCGTAGAGGCGAAAGGAAGCGTTTCGGTGGGAAGGGTGGAATCGTGACGGGAAGTGGTGCACAGGACGTGTCGGCACGAGCACACTTCCCACAAAAAGACGGAATGCTCTTTTGAACTTCCGAACACAATTTACAATCATTTTTGGAAATTGTGTAAGAATAGGTGTGGGTAACAGAGCTCGAAGCCGTAGTAAAGGGAAGACGACAAGAGCATCAGACGACGTTGACAGCGAGTTCCCGATAATATTAAGCTCTTTTGCACAGTTTCCAAGCGACTGGAAATTGTGTAAGTAAAGTTGTTGAAGGCACAGGCCGGTGCCAGGCGAGATGGTAAGAACGCTAAGAGCATCAGAGGACGTTGACTAAAGATAACGGGGCTAACCAGGGGATATTAGGACGAAGATATAATCAGGGAACTACATGAGCAGAACAAAGACGACTTGCTGAGGAACTTGAAGCCGGAGGACAGGTATCTGAAACTGTTGAGGCGAATTCCCTGTAGAAACCCGGTCAAAGAGAACCGAGTGATAGAGGCGGAGCCTGCGATTGTTAAAACCATGGTAAAGACATCTGAGGAAGAAGTTAATTGTAGGAAGGGTGAGTCCTTGGTGGAATGAGGAACTTGTAACCTGCGGGAGAGATGTGAGGATAGCGAGAAAAGAGTGGTAGAGGCAAAGAACGGATGACAAAAAATAGGTGTACATGTCAATAAGGAGGACGTATAAGGAGAAAATTAGAGAACAAAAGACGGAATGGCTGAGGAATGAGGTAGGAGTATTGCAGGATAGCAACGCATGGGATAAGGTCTGAGAAATATTTGGCGAGAGGGCGGTGAGTGTGCTAGGAACAGTGAAAAGGGAGAATGGAGTGTTGACGGATACAATTGAAGAAACAGACGAATGAATGGCTTATCGGTAGGTACTTCCCCCTGGATGACGAGACGAGAGCGGCTCCAAAACCTTTATCATGGACCAGCGAATCCCCTTTACAAGGGAGGAGCTGGTAACGGTGGTGAAAGGGATGGGAAGAAGGGAAGGCTCTGGGGGAGGACAGAATCCCCTACGAGGTTATCCCGCACATCCTTGAGTGTAGGGGGAGTATCTGCCCGGGCTTATGAATAGGTGCTTGGAATAGGGAGTTGTCCCGAAGGAATGGAAGAGGGCGAAAGTGGTGTGGATTCCGAAGAGTGATGAGTCTGCCAGACCGATATGTCTGATGGCCACCCTCGGAAGAATCCTAGATCAAATGGTGAATGCGAGGGTGTAATTCTGCATGGAAAATAATGGAAGTTTGCATGAATGTCAGCATGGTTTTAGGAGTAGAAGAGGCTCGAATGACGCGATCGAGAGCGTATGCGAGGAAATAATGACAGGGCAGTAATGCATGAGGCAAACTATGGTGGTGGAGTTGGAGATGTCGAACGCCTTCAACATGGTCCGACAGCCGGCGATCATGGGGGGAATGAATAGAGTGAGGGTGCATGACAGCGTGTGAAAGTTTCCTAGGGAGAGGGTGGTAGTATCAGGGGGTGAAAGAGACAACGGTGAATATAGGGTGCCCACAGGGGTCCTGTCTGGGACCGACGCTGTGGACATGTGTGATGGAAAAATGGATAAAAATGGGTGAGAGGGAGACTGAGCGAGACAGTGGCAAAAATGAGAGGGATGCAGGATGCGAGGAAGAGACACTGATAGTAATTCACCATAGGGCTCTGAAGGGTGCGATTACATACGCATGTGAGGTATGGAGAAGGAGAGCGCAGGATAGCAGGATTGAGAGGCAGCTGATGGCCAGCCAGACAGCCGACTGCGACGGAATGTCTGGAAGTAAAAATGAATTGCAACCTCTGGGGCTGGAAGCGAGAGAGAGAGAGAGAAAGGTACAATGATGGCCAGCCAGACAGCCGACTGCGACGGAATGTCTGGAAGTAAAAATGAATTGCAACCTCTGGGGCTGGAAGCGAGAGAGAGAGAGAGAGAGAGAGAGAGAGAGAGAGAGAGAGAGAGAGAGAGAGAGAGAGAGAGAGAGAGAGAGAGAGAGAGAGGTACAATAAAAGGATCATGTGTGAGAGGATGAGAGTAGCGAGTGTAGTCCGCGAGAGGGACATGCCACATCCATGGGACACCTCCTCCAGTGGGCCGGCGTGGGAGAGTGAGGACGGGAGCACTTGTGTGCATGTGGATATGAGTGAAAGAGAAGAGAACGTGGGAACAGGTGTGTGTGCTACAAAAGGGGAACAGCTATTAATGGAGCTGTCGGTGAGGGTGGATAGAGTAAATGGGACCTGGGGTAGCTTGCAACAGTGTAACTGGGGATAAAGCTGATTCAGAGGGCAGGTTGGAGAAATGCAAGAGTGATAACGGACTCCAGGTCAATATAAATAGGGTGAACGGAAAAGGAATGCAAGTGAAGGCGCGAGTGAAAATAAAACAGGAAATAGGAAGAATGCGATAGGCGGGATCGGAAATACAGATTCGAGTAGGAGAGAGGGCATGGAGGAGAGTATGAGAGAGCGCGGGCGGACAAGTTAGCCAGAATTGGTGTAACCAGGGCCGCCGCGGACTGGAGCGTAATCTGGGTTACAATAAAAAGATGACGGCCACCAGGATACAGGTGGCGGTAATTGAAGCATGGTAGCATAAGTAGGATAACAGTACAAAAAGGAAGAGACCTTACAAGGTGTGCAGAGAGGTGTAGGGGGGCGGCTCCCCCTGTCGTTCAAAGCAGGACAACTGATAACAAGGCGTGGTAACTTCCCTGACTACCTACAGAGGTTTGGTTTGATGAGTGGGCCATGCGGATGTGAGTGCGGAATGGATGAGAAGAGTGCGAAGCACATAAATGATCAGTATGGGGTAGTTGAGAGAAGCGAATAACAGTGAGAAAGGATGTATGGACGAGCGGGGGGGCGGGGGCACAATTAGGTAGGAGGAATCTCAACGGGGCGGGGGCACAATTAGGTTGGAGGAATCTCAACGAGGCGGGGGTGAGAATGTGGGACGAATGGGCAGAGAGGGTGGTTGACTGAATGAGGTCATCCGACAGGCTATTTTGTTTTGTTTTGTTTAAAGGTTGAAAGTTATTTTGTTTTGCTTGTTGTGAGCTTTGTACATATTTTTTCTTCTTTTATATATTGTTCCTTTTGGTATTCAACATTGTTTCATTTTTAATTGAAAGAACGTTATTTTGTTTTGCAGTTTGGAGCTCTTTAAGTTTTTTCTTTTATATCTTGCTTTTTTGTATCGAATACTGTTTCATTTCGTATTTTGGTGAAAATAAATAAAAGGGCCCTTTCCCGCTAATTTTTGGCAGGTGTTGGTTGGTGGGTTGTCTTGCCAGTGCTTTTGCTGGATGGACTAGGGAGCTGAAGCCGAAAGACGGGTAGCAAAAATCCGAGCATGTCTTCGCAGGTACGATACATAATCCTGCAAATTCTGAGAGGTAAGCGTGCTATGCTCTGGGTGCATTTCACGCCACCTCTCCATACATGCGGGGCATGTATCCCCTACGGAGCGGGTTGTTGCTCTCGTAACAATGCAGTAAGTCATCTTTTGGCTTCTTCTCTCGTGTTGCATTTTATTTCGGAAGGAAAATCTTCACTCTCTTCATGGTCGAAAATGACCTCTCAACTGTAGCAGTGGTCACTGGTAGGGTGATTAAAATGGTGATGATGGACGATTGGAAAAAAGTGTTTGTTACATATTTCAAGGGACCTGAGTGTTCCGAGGTTTCTGAGCCGGTCTTAAGGTTTGCGGGGCTGTGTGCAAAAATAAATGAGGGGCCAAGAAAAATAACTCTTATTTACTCATTATAAATATAAAGATGTACCATTCAATAGAAAATAACTATAAAAATAAAATCACAGAAAATTCAAAATTAACGAAACTATGTTAAGAGAAACCAAAAAACAAACGTTGATGTTTCAATATAATTTAAGGTTGCGTGCGTGCGTGTACAAAAACGAAACATAAACGGGACAAGCTCTAACTTTTTCATGGGGTTTCGCCATACTCTCAAAATTGGCATAGACCACAAAAGGCTCGGCAAAAGGTTTTGGCTTTTAGCTGTTCCTCCAGATTTGTGACCTCCAATTTGTTTTTTGACATATACTCTCTGTACTTATTCAATATATATGTTGTTGTTTTCCATCGCATTATAGCATTGTAGACATCCATCACATAATTATGTCGATATAACCACTATGTCACGACCTGTCTGGTTAGTAGACACGACATATCTTTAATCAGAGAATAGTGGTGTCTTTGAACACACGCATGATCCTCACAAAAATATAATAGGTTTACATACTGTCAAAATTTAATAAACTGGAGAAATGTGGATAAGGTGAAGGTCTGCAAGGATTTCCGCTCGTTAGAACAAGTGCTGCCATAACTGAATAAGCAAAACAAAAATCATATTTATTTTGGATATTCAGTGCTGCTTTTTGTACTGTGTTTGTATCGGTAATTCGATGAAGCTATCTGCTCTTAATGGATTATACTTGTATTAATTTATCGTTACCTCTGAATATAGTAAACTCATTAATATCCATACTGTTTTCTATTTAAATGTTCCACATTTATTCAAGATTTCTGTCTTAAATTCTTCATACATATCTTTCAAGCCTGTAGCTTTCACAATTACTTTGTTTTTTGCATTGAACAATTTTATATCTGTAATCTCTTTCTCCGGTTTGCTATAGATGCCAAACAGTTAATTTTCAATGTTTGATATTTTGTTAAGTATTGTCTCCTAACAGAAACTGCTTTTTATTTAACTTTTCTAAAAAACTTGCCACAGTCCATATTAACATTGAAGCTATATGAACAAATCCTAGACCTGAATGCGCTTGACAGTTTCTCGACACCAGGTGTAAGTGGTTACTATTGTCTCCGACCGTATATCAATATCTGCTCCACGATCAAGCGTTGGTTGAACTTGGTTTACTGATGTCGATGGGGCTTTGCTACTTCCTGTCTTTCTTTTCTTACACTCCCACACAACATCAAATCTGAACGGACAGCTTTCCTTTTTTATGGAGACTAAGTGATGAACTCGACGAAAAATCTTTGTTACATCTTAGACACCCCATTTATAATAAAACATAAACATAAAACTTTTGTATTCTATGCCAATTTTTTATTATGATTCACACTTTAGAGATCTAATTCCACCCTTCTTGGCACCAGGTTTCTTATACACCACCGTTAATTATATTTCACTTGACGCAACCGGTGTCAAATAAACCGGTCTTACAAGATCATGCGTGCACCTTTTTCGCTTAGTAGCAAAGAGCTATTTTTACCGAGCTCTTCATGAACGGGTTTCTGTTCACTGATCCGTTAGCAAATTTATTGAACTCATTAGAGTTTACAATAACCCCATCGTCATGTCCTCTTGAATAATTACAAAATATTACATTCTGTTCTGGCAGAATGGACGGTGACTCTTAACATCGAGTTTATGAGTTAGTATGAGCTTTCAGTTGCTCTTATATGAATCAAACGAACCAACTGTTAATCCAGCCTACTTCTCTCTAATGATAGTTTCGGACCCGCACCGGTCAGCGCGAGCGCTGAGCCGTGGTAGGATTAGTTCCACTGCCATTCACTACACTAGGGGATACATTCTACTAAAAACCTAGTGGCAGAGTCTTTCATTTTCAATTTTTTTCTCAAAACAAGGCATACAAAATCATCCTCGCTTTCATCCGAATAGTTATTAATTCCATGATACGCCGCTGCTTAGCTGACCTTCTTCCTAAGGTATTCCATATCTGTTATCCTTCTGGAAAGGAAAGTGTATATTTTTAGTATGATTGCCTTATTGTTTTCGAATACTTGGTATTTCTCAATTTTTATGGTTATGAAATATTCTTTTGCCAAATGTTTTGCCTGTTATTGCCCCTTGTTATTTCTAAGAATATCTCCTCGAACTATTGGATGCGTAGAAGGGGTTGATTTAAGAACAAATTTGAGATCAAATGTAGGACAAAATTTAAAACTGTTACCGGTTCTACTACAATCCAATCATCCTTAATATATATATATATATATATATATATATAAACATAGAACATTTTATCCATAGTCATGAGCCAGTTGAATCATAATTTACTATGTCTGGGTATAAAGAAAACAAATAGGCTGTAAATCATATATTAAAAATTACAATTCCATATTAAAGGTTCCAAAAATAAGAAGCGCTATGGTGTTGACACAGTTTTCTCAAATGGCATAAATTATGTTTATGTACAATTACACATTTAGTGAAAAAATATGAAATACTACATGAGAATCATTATATCAGCTTCATAAAAGGAAACAAAAAATATATCAAGTCACTAAGAAAATATTAACCTAATACCAAAAACATTAACATTCCATTTAAAATAAGCTTTTACACTCGGCTCAGTAAAATTATATATAGATATGAACTGTGCCAGATTTGCATAAAAAATAAACTGCATTACTGAAGTAACAAACGTGTTTATCTATAAAAATTATGACCTAATCATCTATTTAAACGTTCAATAATTATTTAGGTTCACTGTCCTGGATTTTGATAGCCCTAAAAGATTTATAAGTTTTCATAGTCCATATAAATTCCAGCGTATTATATCTCAAAGAATAGCAAAAATTGTCCTTTACATATTGCGTTTTTTTTTTAAATAACTACTTAGAAATGAGTAGTTATTGTGCGGAGGTATTGAAAGATATGTTCAATGATAGATGTTTTTTACTTTTTGATCATACAATGAATTACAGCAAAATCAATCATTTCAAAAAGTTACTAGATATTCAGTTATTTCATATTTTTTATGCAAACTTATACATGTCAATAAAACATTTACACAACCTTAATTCTTATATATAAAATATACATTTTGTATTTCTGTTCATTGAAATCTTTGAATATTATGTTATTTGGAATGCATAAATTATTGTTCAACTGCAATAAATATTTCAGACGGATTCTATGATTTTTTATTATAATATATTGAATATGACAGATTCTTTTACGTCAAAATACTTATATTTTTCATGGTAACTGCATTTTTATTAGTAAGTTAAATTTCGAAATGAATGAATTGTACTCATTAAACAAAATTGCAATTTATATTGAAGTCATTTGAAATACAAAATTACAGATATTATTCAGTACGTTCATAGAACGGATCAGTAAATCCTGAAACAAGGATATACATACACTCAGTTTTGCATGTTTTTTTTAAGCAATCCAATACTGATTGAAACAAATTGCCGAAACAAAAAACAACCTCTGATAAGGTACTTACACTTGAAGTGGAACAAATGGAAGGACAGATATCTGAATGAAAAGCAACCATACTTAACACATCATCATCTGGCTGCTAACATTTCTCGTCAAAGTAAGATGCTATTTAAAGATGTTTTCACTACACTCCATTAATATAATCATCTTCACCTACTGAATCTCAGTAATTAATTCATTTTACGTTTCTAAAAACAACACGAGTACTGACGTGGAGAACAACATGCCGCTTAACTAAGCGATTTCTTTAGGTTACACTGATGATGTTGATGATTTTATGCCGACAAAAACAAAAGACGAAACAGTAATGGTTTCGTTGAACCTTGCTGAAATCCGTATAAGTACTGAGGTGGATATTAACGACCCTATGTTACTTAGATAAGCGGCTGCTTCAGATTACACTGATAATCTCTATGACGGAAATCAGTGACATGATTGTTCTATTTTGAATATCCCTATGTCTTTAAGCTACACAATTTCTTCAGATTAAACGTGTTGTGATGATTATAACGAAAAACCCGGGCATGATATTGTGCTCTGAAGACAAACAAAACCGGTTTCATTAGAATTATCTTAGATTGGGACCTACGCTATATAAGAGATGTCTGAAATTTCCTATGGGTTTCTTAATGCTTATTAAGTTGTTTCAAAATACCTAGATTTATGTCGCACTTACAACACGTTGTAGTTATACTGCTACACAGAAAAATTGTTAGATTCAAGAAAAAATGTATCTTTCCAGGTCCAGTTTTCTATTCTCCAGGACATTCATTATTTGCAGTTGTTTCCCGGAAAACTTACCAATTTTCCAGCCGTAAAGTATGTTAACCCGGTTAATCCAGTTGTGGTACAGATTTCCATTCCTTCTGTGTCATCTTATTTGGTGGTGAACTAAGTGTTTTCCGTA
Source organism: Bruchidius siliquastri (assembly GCA_949316355.1). Classification (NCBI taxonomy): domain Eukaryota; kingdom Metazoa; phylum Arthropoda; class Insecta; order Coleoptera; family Chrysomelidae; genus Bruchidius; species Bruchidius siliquastri. The sequence continues at coordinate 25,990,707 of OX438529.1, forward strand.
CATATAATTGATTCAACTACGAACAGGTATATTATTTCGGGTAAATGAATAAGAAAGTAACTTTTTTCTATCCACGGTAAGATTTTCTGAATTATATTCTGAAAATTTCGGGTACTTCATATGCGTACTTCCTCAGAAAATCAGAAAAACAAAGTTGCAATCATATTTGGTAATCAAAAAAACCCCTTATTCAGAATTCATTAGGTTTATTCAGCATATTTGAATGTATCAAAATGTATCATAACAATTGTGCATTTGGAATTTTTCAGTAACGCGTTTCGATTTATATTTGAATCATCGTCGAACAGCCAGATTTCAATACAGATCGAAACGCGTCACTGAAAGAGTTTCATTTGTGAAACCTTGAGTCCGAATACAAAATTGTTTTCCAAATGATGGAAGTTTCATTTTTTTAGAAAACTGAGTTACCATCAGATATTTAGCAGAGCCAGATCCATACTTGACGGCCAGAAAAAGAATAATTTTCCAAAATATCGGGAAATTTTGACATAACTGGTATAAACTGAAGACACTCATTCAGAGAGTCGTGAAATTTACTATAATATCAGTAGTTTTGTACGGAGTAAAACTGAACTCGCCGTCGTTTATAGAAACCCCAAAGACAATTTAGATTGAATTGGTCCAATTAAATATTTAACGGTCAAACGATGTCGGAATTTATTGGAGCATTAAAAATAATGAAAAACGAAGCCACCATCCTATTTGGTGATCCGACAAAACGTTAAAATCGTAAACCTAGAAAGCGATATTTATCGACTGTACATTAAAAAAATAATTTAAGGTAAAGTTCAAGTGTATTGTTTCATTACTTTTGATCTTTCCTGTTGAATTAATAACACGATGGAATTGACTTAAGAAAATTTCACCCACGTAACTTTATTTTCCTCTACAATTGAGTTGCAAATTTTTAATATAAAGTTTTGTAACAGCTGTTTGCTGTTTGAACGTTTTTCGCATGCACCCTTAAGTGAAGAGGATAGGCACGTTAAGAGGCTTTAATAAGGAGACATGCAGATACCGCTGGTTCTTGTACTTTTCTTGGATGGCGTGTTGTGGCAAGGTCTGTGCTGATGCAAACAAACCTACAATGTAAAAATGACAATGTTAATAAATGGTGATATGTTCAACTTAAGTAACTAATTGATAAAATACAAGTTTCCCGTATTGATTAAGACCCTTCGCTATCACCTCAGGCGACCGTTCGACGCCACACACGCTCGTTTTAGCACCTATACGCGTTCGGCTGGCCGCAAAGCGGCTAGCTGTCCGATTGTCCGCAGGTGAAGAACTGTACACAAAATGAAAGCAAACCGTAATTTCTCTTCGTAATGTCGATTTGAGGCCAGCCATACGACAACAGTACAGTACGTATGGGTACTTACCACTGAGTTATGCCACAGGGTGATACGTAATTATGATACCGTATTGCCGGGATTATGTTTTTTCTGGAAATTTTCTTACAAATGGGATCTAACTAAAGACTACCAGAGAATATGTAACAGGTTCATCCAAATTTTCAGTAATATAGGTGCGAAACTAGCTAACATTTTACCAAGCTACAACTGCAATTCTTTATCCGAGAAAATATGTTTAATGTTAAACAGAAGATATGAACTAGTGGCAAATATATTTGATATTTGATATAGCAAATATGTCCGAAAATTATTGCATAGTAGCGATTCATTAACTAAATACAAATAAATATGGATTTACAGAAGAAAATCAATATCGGACAAAATATTAAACGTTATAAATGAAGTTTGCAAAAATCTTAATGGAAAAACTCCCACTTTTGCATATTTCTTAACCTGCAAAAAGCTTTCGACGCAGTCAATCTTAATGTAGTGCTTCCTACCATTCACTTCCTGTATATATATATATATATATATATATATATATATATATATATATATATATATTAGCATGAGGTGCTGCATGAAAGATTTGGCTATTATGCAAAAGAAAATAAAATATTAAGTTATAAAAAAAAAATTTGTATCAGAGATGATTTGTATAGAGACATATTGATATGAGATATTAGACAGCTTTATTTCTTACATGCTATCGTTCGCCACTGAAAAAAACATCTAAAAGCTCCCACCAACATGATACTAAATACAGGTTGTATGCAACATCCATTTGAAAGCCAAATAAAACCATCATCACAGCCTACGTAAGTATATAACCGCGACACTCCGCGTTTTTCGGTAGGTAATCGTTTCGTCAAACTCAACCAAGATTTATCAAGCGAGCTCAGTCAATGCGTGGCCATTAGAGTATAACTGATATTGCCAGGGGCGTACTTGCGTTATCCAGCGATTTAAATAGTTATTGTTTTTTTGATATTCGGTTGTTATTCTATTGTTATTAAGTTATTTTCGTGTTTTGTTGCGTGTTGCTTATTAAAATGGGCAAAGGACAGCAAAGTTGTGCAGCGGTGGGCTGCACAAATAATTATAACTGCACTTACAGCTTTTTCTGCTTCCCGAAAGATAAAGTTAGGTAGAATACGTCTATTATATATATAAAAATAAATTATTGTAGATATATACATTTTGTAGAGCGCGTACATGGGCTATTGCTACTGGCAGAGAAGACTTGCTCGTAAATTCAGAAAACCATTATTTGTAAACATTCCTGAGCGTACTTCTTTATTTTAACTCATTAGACCGAAAGTACAATATATTTTCAGATCTTATCTAATGGAATGTATTCTGTTTTTTTCCTATATTCAATTTCTTTAATATGTATTACATATACAGATAATCCTCCAAAATAACAGTGTTCTTATATTATTCATTTTCATAGCGGGATAAGTATGCCTAGCCAGAAGTCAACACAAGATCCAAAGAAATGTGTATATCAGCAGCAAAAATAAGGTAATTTTTCATTTTCAGCGCTCATTTTTCAAGATATTTGAATTTTCAGTCAAAAATTGATTGAAGGGTTGCGAGAATAGATCTAGCCTTTTCTTATAATCTCCATTAAAAGTCGTTAATATCTTGGAAAATAAGGTTTGAAAACGGAAAATTAGGAACTATATTTCCTTGAATTTAATTCAAGGTAGCCTCCCACCTTAACCTGTGATACTCGTTATACACTTGTTACCCAGATTCATCGCGTTTCAATTAATTATTGGTCAGCAAGCGCGATGAAGCAGACTAACAAAAGGTCAAAATCGGCTCTGTATCTCAAGCAAGCGAGTGCCGACGTCCACTAAAAAGAAGAATTGTACAGCGGTATATTTGATTTTCAAGGAATGGTATGTTTTCGTCGTTCGGCCGGACATTATCGGGAAGGCGACGAAATCTGACCCGGCTGATCAAAGGGACCGCGGTAGAGTGTCGCGGCTATATTCTTACGTAGGCTGTGCCATTATGCAGTGATTATAACACTATTTGGCACAAAAATTTCATAACAATTTACCTAATTACTTTTATAAAAGTTATCTTTTGTTCACTGCTTCAAAACATATTTAAAAGAGTGGATATATTCATTCGGAAGAACAAATATAAATAAACTTATTAAAGACACCTAGTTAATTGTAACTTCTTAAATTATACCTGTATACGCTTTTTTGTGTACAGCCATAGCCTTCTATGGTCATTTTCACATTTATTTACCCTTTTCGTTTCTATTTTTGGTCCATGTTTAATGTATTTTATGGCTCAATAAAGATTATCATGTATTTCTATTGTCAGGGTGAGAAAATTTTATAATTCGAAAATAATATTATCCAAGAGTGAAGTTAAACATGCAACGCAAAAGCGATGCCAAAAAAGGCGAATAGATAAGGGAAAGCTGAAATCCAACCGTGTTTAAGATAAATAAATCATCACCCGGCCGATACTATTTTACAAACAGTCTGGAGGGCTTCACGGTAATTTGGGCGTTGACTTTAGTATTTCAGGCTGTTCGTCATATTGGAAATAAGGTCCAAAATTGCGTATAATGTCTGTTTATACTAGCTCGAACTTACGTCAGTTCCCAGTACCTTTTTGTCGAAATATAAATCTGAATATATTCAAGTTGTACCACGTACAGTAAAGACGTGTTGTGATTTGTCTTGTGTTTGTGCTGAGAGAACAATCTGCAATAGCCTACGTGAGTTTATCTCACAGATTACCCAATTCTACCAATTGTATTGTTATTTATTGAGATAATGATTTATTTTATTAATTTATTTAAGATCTGTTTACTAGACAATTGATAATTCAATTCTTGAATGTCTGCGATATAAAAACAGATAACTTATCCTCGAAGTACGTCGCGAGTTGACCCTTCGTACTTAACTAGTCCAAAGGAGTGGATACTTTGCGAGTTGACCCCTAGTATCTTAGTGAAGGCCTCACAGTTATCATGATAATTCTCCGCCCTAGTTGTTTTGATGATCCTAGAGATGAGTTTTGTTATCTGGTTATCCGTCTATCTGGTTACTTTGTTATTTCGTTATATGTTATTTTGCATCCCTAGAGATGAGTTATGTTATATGTTCTTTGCAAAGTATATTATTTCACCTAACTATTTGGTTTTTGAAGATTTATTTGGTGCATAATCTATTTATGTTTATTTGTTTAATTATTACAATCACTGGTTAGTGATGATGAATGATGAATTGGTTACTCAGGTTCTTTTTATTTAATTTCCAGATGTGTCATCTCGAGCGCCTTCCTGATACACGCCCAACCTTCTTTTTATGTTAAATTAGTACTCGTAAGTCATTGTATAAAAATCACAATGTATTCTTAATTAGTTATTTTAGTCATATTGAATTACTACATTATTAAATGTTTATATGACTATTGCACAGAATGATCTTATATACTTTTTTTTATCCCCTACACTATTAAATGAAAAATTGCCATTTAATTTACTTATTCTGGGTACGAACATTAATCGAGATACTCTCGAAAAGAGACTGACGATACCTCTGATTTATCCAACTTTAAATGTTCATCTTTCTTAGAACTGTCCGAGGCATGCACAATAAACATTATTTCAAGCTCGCATACAGTTTGAGATGTTTGTATTAATGAAAAACCTCTGATGGAATACAACTTATTCGTACCTGCTTTAAATATGAATACTCTTAGATAGTATGTAGATATCTACGCAGTTAAATATATAACAAGCTTTAGTCGTTATGTGGAGCGATGCCATACCTGGTAAAAAACGTGCCGCGACGGGTAACATGATACAAGCATTCTGAATGATATAAATAATTATATTGTGATAATAATGTGAGGACATACCACTCAGAAACTCTATGCAAGGGCGTAGATCGGCCAACTGGTACCCCGTAGTCTCGGCGAGTTGTGTGGCCCAGCACTGTTCTTCGGCTAAGGTGTGCTGAGCGATTGCAATCGCAGACGCAGCTATCACGGAGGGCAGGAAGTCGAGATAAACGTCACCATTCAACAGTGAAAGCTCACTGAGATACTGCAATGACATGTCAAAATAAAAATAACAGTACATGATTCAGTTAAATCAATAATAATTATAATAACAGCATCAGTAGTTTTCCTTGCACGGGGTGTGTGTCGTCTGAAAGATAATCACTGTTGGAAGAATTATTGGTAGGATGTTTTGAACTATATCTATGTACTAGTTCGAGTTCACACCGTGGCAATGAAAAAATAATAACAAGATGGTAACCCATAGCGTGTATTATCGGGGTAATATATGTTCAATTCAAATTAATCCCCCAGAAACAAAACAAAACGTGAAACAAATTAACAATCACAGACAAACGACATTGTGGGACATGAGCGTTTCTGGTTTATTTGTAATCCATGACAAATTTAGATCTAACTTTGTGGTGAAAATGGAAGTACTAACAGGAAAACTTCAATCAGAAAGTGTCATCAATCGCTCAAGCATCCTTACCTGTGCCAAAGTTTACATGGTGATGGAATTCCAATGCGGCAACGCCACTTTGTATATAATTTTAGTTTGGTTATATGAGAAATTCAAAGGTCGTATTGAAAATTCTGCACACAAAGCATATTCATAATTTTTCTCTATAAAACAGCATACCTATAAATACTTCAAAAGTTTCTATAAGTTATCTACAAATTGTTATATTTCGGTTATACATGCTGAAATGGTGGTTGAATTATTTAGAATGTGCTATGGACATTGAAATTATTGAAATATATGAATTCCACGTGGTACACAAAGTGACCTTAAAATTCAAGTTAAAAAAAATTGTCTACAAAGAATCGTAAATTGAAGTAAAAAAGTAAATTTCTGATATTATGGAAAACAGTTCAGGAGATATAATACTACCACTAACTAATGTTTTACAAAACTGCAAGATACTTTTCTAGTAACGAAAGCATCAAAATACGTCCGTAGTGGCGTGAAAACATGGAATTTTCTTCACCCTGAATAAAATTTGCAAAAGAATGCATCTGACACATAAGAATGTCCTTGACAATATTTCTTTGAATGCCGACCTCAAAAAGTGACCACAGTTTGTAATGGAATACAACCAAAACGACTCACGTCCGACATGCCATTATCTTTTGAACTCAGTAAACTCGGTGTAAATGTAGAAACTAATATATATCTAGTACAGACCTAAAATAGAAGGCGTTTCGCATGGATGTCCAATATTTCGTTTCCAGCGCTCATTTTTAAAGACAATGTAACTTTCAATATCTTTTACCCGTTGGTAACTACAATATCATTTTTTTTTCAATTCTTAGGATGAAAATTAGTTTATTTTCACGTTATCTCGATTGGAATAACAGCTTTATGTCAGAAACTTACAAAAAATGAACAAAATCATTGAAGTAGTAATAAATAGGTTCAGATAATATTTTGCATCTAGCAACCCCCATACTTTTGCCCTTCTAATGGCGTGGGGAGTATAGAAATCGAGAAAAACTCTAAATCGAGATTTAAAGTTTTGTATTATGACATACTCATATATACAGCACTAAAATCATGTCAATTAAATTCCGTCGCTGTGTCTATCTGTCAGTTCGGTTATCTTTGACTCATCTATATCACACAAAACATTATTTGGATTTCGAAGAAATTTGACAGTACTTTACCACCGTGTCAAGCACAAACAAGTTTATATTGAAAATCCGTGCAGTGGTAGCGCAGATTTCGTCATCTTATTTATGTGCCTTGTCCAGTCTCCCTGACGTTGATAATCATTCATAAAAAGTGACAATTACCAGATATTACTAAATCGATTTCGACGGTACTATATTCTACTATTGTAATTTTTTCAACCTCATAGAAATTGGGTCATGGATTTTCTTCTGATTATTTTGCAAACTCCCCTGATGCTTTTCCTGATACTATATGATCAGAAAAAAAATTCATCAAGTCCTGCATAAACTGGCTTCACAAGTTCTATAAACACAACATTATTACCGATTTCCTATAATTTCTAGAATTCAAATATATATTAAATTATTTATATTGCCTGTATCGAGAGGCTAACCATTGGCACATATCTGGGAAATGCCGAATTTCCCTGGTGATCCTCTTTAAATCTCATTCATATTTTCACTGTTAATCCTCGATTAACATTGAAAAATAAAAATTGTATTTTGAACACATTCAAATAATGTAAAAACGAATTGAACCACCTACACATGCGCAAACTATAAATCGTGCTAATACAATACAAACATAGATTGCTGCGGATATCATTGCATTGGTTTGGATCTCCTTCCACTAGAGTACAAAATATTATCTGTAACCACCACTCGGCCTGCCACCAAGCCATATTGATTTTTCGATAATGTACTGTTTGACTTGCAAATTCAGCTTTGACAAATTTTTCCGAAATTATTTGTAGAGTTGACCACGCTCATGGATCAGAGCTATAATTTTGTACGATGAGATTTCATAATCCTTACGTGCAGGCAATATCATTTTTCTTCTTCTTTAAGTGCCATCTCCGAGTCGAAGGTTGGCGACCATCATGGCTATTTTTACTTTGGAAGCGGCCGCTTTCGCAACCCTGAGATTCTTTTTTCTACATAGGCTGCGTTTTCCCTGGATCAATCAACCGTAGGAGTTCATATTTGTTTCCTCTCATGATATTTCAATTTACGTCTCTTGAATGAATTGTCAACCTCTTTCCCTGTATTTTCCCCGTATTTGTTACTCGATCCATCCACGATATTCTGAGAATCCTTCCATACATACACCTATATTCCAAATGACTCTATCTTTTTTTCCTATTCTTATTTCCTGAGTGTATTCATTTGTACTGTTCATTATCACTCCAAGGTAGGTTATAACATTCATTTTATTTTTCTCAGGTATCACCATAAAATTTGTCTTTATAATATTAAGTGACAAACCGTCTTTCTCACTCATACACTCTATTCATTAGTCTCTGTAGATCTTCAATACTCTCCGCCAGAATCACTGTATTGTCTGCATATCTCAAATCATTTACTCGTGTTCCACCAACCGTTATCCCACATTTCTCGTTTTTAAAAGATTTTCTTCAGAATATATACCTATTGAAAGGTGTAGGCGACAGTACGCAACCCTGTCTTACACCTTTTTGTATTTAGATTTCTTCTGATGTGTGGCTTTCAATTCATATTCTAGCTTTTTGATTGTAATACAGATTGGTGATAATTTGTAACTCTCTACTATCTAGGTGTCTTGTCTTAATAATACCAATTAGCTGATCATGACGGGCCTTGTCAAATGCTTTATTTTAGTCGATGAAACACGCGTATACCTCTCTGTTAACGTCCAGATATCTCTGTAGCAACACATTGAATGCGAAAAGAACTTAGCGGGTTCCTAATCTCTTTTATATCCAAATTAAGTGTCGCTTATATCCATATCGAGATTCCGGTATATACTGTTGTAAATAACTTCAAGAAGCAATTAGAGAGTATGCGACATCAGGCTGATGATGGTACGATAGTCGCTGCATTCTCTAGGATTCCTTTTTTTTGGTAAGCAGGTGAAAGTACCATTCCCTCAAAATATTCCCAATTCTGTATATTCTATCGACTATATTGACCAAGATGTCGATATCATCACCATCAATTATTTTAAGAATATCACTCTGTAACTGATCTTGGCCGGGGCTTTTCCCGTTCTTTATGCTTCTTAATGCGTAGCTTATTTCTTCTTCAATAATATCTGGACCTACTACTTTATCTGAATAGTAGAAAAGTAGCAATAAGTAAGAGCATTTCCAATCTGAATGCTTTCTTAAGCGTGAAAGGAGATACATATGTCATGAAACGTTTTCTAGAGTACTCATGTTTGATGCAAATCAAACAAACTACTAATAAGAAAATGTATTCCGTGCATCCAGATAACGTAAGGATCACAAAGCACAGTTTCCATTCGACTATTTCAGGTATATCGTATCTCAGCTCCGCCTTTCCAAGCCCATCTATCCCCCGAATATTTCATGACCTTTTTTCCAGGTAGGGTCCCCTCTTAAAGATTCAAATTTCAATGTGACCAGCGCGCTTCCCTGATTTGAATATTATTGAAAATTGTTGCGGTAAACTAACACGTGCTATGTACTCAAATGGTAAACAATATATCAATGTTTAACAATAAAAAAATGCTATCCCAGATGGACGGAAAAAGTGAGATCAAGATTATATTAAATAAAAACCTATATGAAAGGCTGCCGAAGAAACTGATTGTGAAGTTATAAGAAATAAAGTATATACCCATTACTGAAATAAAAATAAATATTGATCAGTTGTTCTCTTATTTTTTGCCCAACTTGCTATAGTTTTGTCGCAGCATTCGGAAGGCACGATGTTACGTATATGTACTTATATACCTTGAATCACCGTCTTAATCGTAAAATATCAAAGCTAAAACTGTCTTTTTATTAAAAGCTATAATGAAAAATGAGTAGTGTGCTAAAGCTTCGTCACGGAGTGTAGATATTAAACAAGGAATGCAAAACCTTGAAAATTACAGTTATTAATACTGAAAACGATACATAACTCAAGACAATAGTGCCTAGCATATACCGACGACCTCGCTGTAGTGACAATATCGAAGAAAGAATTGATAACAAAACTAGGAGATTAGAAAATACTGCAAAAAGGGGATTCGCAATCAACTAACAGAAAACAAAAAACATGGTAATGAGGAGGGGTGGAGAGGTTGCAGACGAGCATTCAATAATAAGTAGATAGAAAAACATATAAATATGAAAAAACTGAAAAGTGAACATAAATAAAAGTAATTAATAGTGCAGGGAAACTTAGTAGAATGAACAAAGGGAGGAGAAGTGCAGGATTACTAATGAAAGTGTCAAAGTCAAAGCATGGTTTCTAGGAAATAAAGAAGACTATATAGAACACTTACAGAGTAGTGACTCTTTACGGCTATGAAGTATGGACACTGAACAAGAGCACAAAAGTGCTAAAACGTTTCCATAGCCGCCATATAATGAAGTTACCTGGGCGTACCAAAGCTACAAAAAATTGTAGCGCTGACGTGCCTATTATATATTGTTCACAAAACTGCTAAAGCGTTTTCATAGTCGCAAAATCATAAAGTTTCCAAGGCATACAGAAATTTCCAGAAAATACTAGCGCAGACGTACCTATTCAGTCCAATTTCTCAAATTTTTTTCAAACTAATGGTCACACTGTATAATTGGGAAAGAAAAATACTACACAGAACATATGGTCGAAACAGCATAGGCAAAATATAGAGACGAACAAACGAAGAACTAATGGAATTATGTATATAATAGTCCTTCAATATTACAAATACCGACACAAAGAATTCGATGACTAGGGCAGGCAGAAAAATTCGAGAAACGAGAGTAACAATTTTTTTCAAAGGAACTGTGAAGAGAAAGAAACGAAGACATTGAACTGTGAAGAGAAAGAGACGAAGACAGAAGTAAATGGCTGATAGCAGTGGAGGATGATTTAGAGAAGCCAAGGGGTAGAAGAAGAAAACCTTAGCAAGCAAGCCTTAGGCCTGTAAAGCTGATCCTACCCTCCATTAGTGTAGTAGATTTCTTAAGAATAAAGGTTCATAAAAACTTGTCTATTTTCAAGCAATTCTCAACAGAAGGACAGTTTGAGACAAATACATTAAAATTTAAGATTTTCTCAAGTGAATATTTGACAACAAGTAACAACAACAAGCAACAACTTACCATTGCAAGGTACGTTGTCTTTTCGCTGATTTTGTTCATAGAACAGATGGCTGTGATGAAGGATAATGGCGTTGGTACTGATAAATCAAAACCTAGTACTTTTAGTATTAACTGCTCCATACGAATCAGTTGCCTTTTGGTATAGGTATCATCGGTGATGTATACGAATTCACGTATTGCAGGTGGATATATTTCCTCATATTTCCTGAAACAAATGTATAGATTTATTGTCCAATCTGTTGATTAGAAAATTTGATATTTCCGTACTATTCATCATTATCGTCACAAATAGCTTCAATAATTTCCAAGTCTTATGCTGAATAACTAAATAGGAAAAGTTAATGAATATAAACAGGATTGCGCACTCTGTTTTTGTACCAAAAGCTATAATATAATTATAAAATATTTTAATTTTGATATAAGGGTTCATTAGAAGCACATTTCAGAATTGTTTTCATTCATACAGGGTACTTCAAAAATAGTTATTCGTGAAAGTTATTCGAATTTAAATGGAGCAACCTGTATTTTATTGTTCATGTCGATAGGAGGGACATAAATAAATAGGAGTTAATATAATACCTATACCTGAAACTTGATGAAACTGTATTTGAATATATCAGTAAGTTCGATATTTAAGTTCAGTTGGGGCAATCTCAAACAATTTTTTTCATCAAATCAGGATAGCGATGATATAAATGAAATGGTTGCTATTATTTGTTGTATGAAACTTAATAAGTAAATCCAACAGTTAGTTGTGTTGTTTGTTTTCAAGTATTAGAAAAACAATGTACAGGGTGTCCGGTGGCAGAATCAGGATTTAAATTTCGAATTTCTCCGTAACCGTTGAGTAGAGGAGTGGGGAGGGGGCCGCATAGACTTCGTCATTCGTGCGAGTTATTTAGTCAGGATGTCGCAGTGGACAGGTGAACAACGTGCGTTCGCAATTGAAGCGTATTTCAAAGCCAATGATTCGTGTGTAATTGCTCGTCGAAGATTTTGTTCACGTTACAATATTCGACGCTTACGTGACGCCCCAAGTGAAGATTTGATTCGATCATAGGCACGAAGGTTCCGGGCAACAAGTTCAGCAGTAAACAACCCACGAACTGGGCCCAGTCGGACGTCGAGAACAAATGAAAACATGGAACTCATCGCTGCCAGTTTGCGCGATAATCCGCATCAGTCCCTTCGCAAAAGAGCGGCTGCCTTGGGGCTTCCAAAAGCTATAGTCCACGAGATAGTGAAGAAGGATCTTAAATTTCACCCATTTAAAATTCAAATTGTGTAAGCGCTCAAGCCTGATGATTACAATATGCGTAAAAATTTCTGTGAGACTATGTTAAATAAAATAAATAAATAAATAAATAAATAAATCTTTAATTAGCACTTGGCTAGTTACACAAAAAACATAATTTAAAACTAAAATCAAATGCTTAGGTACATAAGTTAGTTTCGTAGGTACAGATAGACATTTTGTCGGAAGGTTCTTAAATTAGGTGCCTCTTTAATACCATCAGGCAAACTATTAAAGTAACGGATCCCATCATAATATAAAGTTTTCTGCAGGGCTGTAGTTTTTACAGCTGGTATATTAAAGTGAGTATTGCACCTGATGTTATAGTTGTGGAGATTTTTTCTTTTTTGCAGAACATTTAAATACTCAGGAAGAAGATTGTGTTCGATTTTATATATCATGATGAGATTCGCAGCTTTAATGAACTGCCACACATTCAACCAATTTAAAGTCTGCAACATGCAGCCAATTGGAGTATATCTATCACATTGTAACAAAATACGCATAACCTTATTTTGTTGAATTTGCAGCCTATGTATGTCTTCTTTATTGCAAGAAATGAGGAGTGAGCATGCATAAGAAAAATGGGGAAGAATTATTGTATTATACACTATCATTCTAGCCCATGATGAAAGACTTTGTGATATACGCCAAAAGAAGCCAATTTTTTTACCAATTTTTTTGCACATGTAATCCACATGCTTACCAAAATTTAGCTGTGGGTCTAAAACAATCCCCAAATATTTAATCTCGTCAACAAAATCAATAATATCGTTATTAATATTAAGAAATAAACCCATATCTTTATATCTTTGACATTTTATCTTAGAGCCAATAACCATACATTTTGTTTTCGAGCAGTTTAACTTAAGTTTATTTTGACATAACCAGTCATATAATATTTCCAAATCCTTATTTAGTAGAGCAGTAATTTCCTCAAAATTTGTACCTGATATAGAAATAAGAGTATCGTCAGCAAATAAATTTACAAATGAATTCTTTAAACTATTATGTATATCATTAACATAAACAATAAATAATAATGGTCCCAAGACACTGCCCTGAGGCACACCCCATTCACTACATCTACTATCAGAAAGTCTACCACTGACCTTGGTTCTATGGTGCCTATCCACTAAAAAATTGCTTATCCAATTTAGTACCTGATTCCCTAATCCATATGAAGATAATTTATTTATAAGAATATTTCGGTCTATAGTTTCAAATGCGCGTTTCAAATCTACAAATACACTCAAGGTTACTTTTTGTTCATTAATATTTTTCCTCCACACTGCACATACATACTGCAAGGCTGATTCACAACTATGTTTGCTTCTAAATCCTGATTGCCCCTGGTACAACAGTTTATTGCACTCAAAAAACTGTTCCAGTTGTTCAGAAACTATTTTTTCCAGGATTTTGTCCACCACTGGAAGTAAGTTAATTGGTCGAAGATCACTAGGTGTGCTTGGCTTCTGAATTTTTGCAATGGGAATTATAACACTAGTCTTCAAACTGATTGGAATTTTCCCACTATTTAACGATGTATTGACCAAATATAGCAGAGAATATCCAATCACACAAAAAAGATCTTTAACCAATTTGACACTTAATGTGTTGTCACTAGTAGATTTGTTCCTAAGCTCCAAAACAATTTTTTTCAGTTTCGATATAGTGACAGGCTCAAAGATGTGGAAACTACACTCCGTCTGGACAAGGTTGGGCTTCCATGTTTTCTTTTCTATACTTTCAGAGATTTCGCTCAGACTGTCTGCATAAAAGTTGTTCAGCTTATTCTCCACACTTCCTATATCATGACCAAAGTCAATATTTGTAAAATCGACACTTTGTTTAGTATTCCCAGTCAGCTCCTTCAATGTTTTCCACATTTTTTTACCATCACCTTTGCACTCATCTATGTTTCTGTCATTATAAGCCCTTCTTTCGCTTCTTATCCGTGATGTTACTAAATTTCTCTTGTTTTTATATTCTTCCCAATCTTTTTCAGCTCTTGTAAACACGAACTTTTTGTAGGCCCTATCTCTCTCCATTTGTGCTTGAGTCACCACAGGCGTGAGCCAGGGATATTTTTTCGAACGTACCCTCTGCAGTGGGGCCACTACATCTATGGTCTGTTGTATAATTTTGATGAAATCGGAATATATAACATTCACATCAGTAGACGTATAATTCCAATTTCTACCTATAAGCATCTGTATTATTTGATCAATACTTTCTTGACTAAAGTTTCTATTATAAAATTCCTCTTGTACAGGCTGATTAGAAGAGAATTCCATTTTCACCCCAATGATATCATGATCGGTTATTATTGGAAAATTTCTAGTGACTTCTTGAGCATTAAAATCATTTGTTATTATGTAATCAATTAAAGTAGCTGATCGATTTGTTATACGGGTCTCCTTTGTTACCAGTTGTTTGAAGCCAGCAGCATGAATGATATTTTTCAGATTCCTACAATCGCTGTCGTTTTTTAAGTAGTCTATGTTTAGATCACCCATAAAAACTGTTCTATGTTCTAGAAACAACTCATTATTTAATTTTTCTTCTACATACCTCAAAAATTCCTTAGCCGGGGCATTCGGTGATCTATACAGTGCACAGCAACAAATTGTGTCCGTACTGACTTGGAACGTAATTGCTACTGCCCAATAATTATAGTCCACTGAATCACAAAACACAATTTGGCACCTTAGATATTTCTTTATGTAGATTATGCTACCTCCAGTATGACGACTATTGGAATACGATACAATAGATTTGTAACCATCAATGAGATATTCATTGTCCTCGATATCCTTAGTGATGTGAGATTCACTAACACACACGACCAGTGGGTCGTTGTTCTGTACAATTTGATTCAATTCATCCAGATGTGATAACAACCCCTGAATATTGACATGCAATATCACAAGTGTCGAAGGAATGCTTTCAGTTGCTTTCTTTGTTTGCTATAAGTATAAAGTGCGAGACTTTGTTCTATCTTGGGCTTTTTTAAAACTCATACAACTTTTATCAAATACCGTATGCTTGAAATCTATGTTCGGAATTTTTAACACTTCACATGCATATTTACAGTTTGTACACTCCTTAACGTCTGATTTGCAGTCATCAAGCCGGTGGTTTCCAGAACACAAAGGACAAATGTTATGTTCATGTCTGCAGTTTGCCGCTTTGTGGCCAAAGTGCCAACATTTATAGCACCTGAGCACCCCTATGTACTCATATACAGGGAAGCTTTCCCAGTCAATAAATACTCTTTGCATCCTTAACATAGTCTTAAAAGCCAGCGGGGTTACTTCCAAAATAATATTAAATGTTGTCTTATTTTTAGGTTTGTATTTCCTGAGTACTTTCATAGCACTGTTTTCATCCTCCCCAAACTTTATCTGACGTTTTATTCTAGCGATGAAGTTTTCTTGGGACTCTACATATTTTTCTGGTAGACCGAAGATAATAATATTTGGGTTGTTCACCTTTGGTAGCTCCACATTGTATTCGTTTGACAATTCATGCATAGCTTTGTTTTGGAGTTTTTCTAGCGACTCGCTATCATTACACTCAACAATAACCGTACCCTGACCAGCAGGTTTAACACTTTTTATAGCAGTTGATAAATCCGATGGGTTTATTTTTTTCGTGACATCTTGTTTTGTTTTACTGCTATCCTGATTAATATTTTTCGGTTTTATTATCAATGGCGGAAACTTGTTTCTTTTCACTACAGTTGACCATTCTTCTTTTTTCTCGGGTACCAAGTTGTTTACACTATCTAAATTCTTTAGAATAACTGACGAGTTTTTTACACATTCCTTGGTCTGCTGTTCCAATTTAGCTATACTATTGGCTATGTCTATTTTTTCTTCTAAGACTCCTACACATTTATCGCAATACCAAAACAAATTACTGCTTTCTTTAATTGCTTTCAGTACATTATCCTTTAATTGAACACACTGAGCATGATACGATTTTTCGCACAACTTACACGAAACTAACTTTGTATTTACGATGAAATTATCGGAGCAGAAAGCGCACACGTGTGCTCTCGCCGACATCTCGATTCTGGATGTTGGAGCGATTTCCTACGGTGATCACTATTGTTTGGAGTGATGAAGCCCATTTCCATTTGAATGGAAGTGTCAACAAGCAAAATTGACGTTATTGGTCCCCTAAAGGACAAAACCCGCGATTGAAACATCAACAGCCACTTCACAGTCCCAAAGTGATGGTTTGGTGTGCATTATCAAGCAGGGGAATAATTGGACCCTATTTTTTTGAAAATCGTCAAAGGCAAGCAATTTTTGTGGACGGTGTTGCTTATCGGCGAATGCTTAATGATTATTTTTTTCCAATATTGAGAGAAGATCCTGCCTTCACTTCACAGACATGGTTTCAGCAAGATGGCGCCACGCCTCACGCTGCTAGGGAGACCATGGCGCTACTTCGTGATTTCTTCCCTAACAAACTGATAAGCTGTTTCGGTGACATCCCCTGGCCACCCAGGTCCGCAGATCTCACCCCCATGGATTTTCTCTATCTCAGCATTAAAAGAAAATATTGTTCGCGAAGTTCATGGCATCTCGGCGGCACTTCTCGAGCGAGTGGCAAGGAATACTGAAGCCAGATTCCTAGAATGTATCCGACGTAACGGTCAACATTTAGACGACATAATTTTTAAGAAATAAAACCCGCATTTGTTTCCTTTATAATGATTAAAAATGCTGATTGCGTGGAGTTTTTCTGGAGAGACGTATAAAAAAGCCAAAACCTATCCAAGCAGACACTTCGATCTTGGCGAAGTTTGGTTCCGTAGAAGAATTCTTAACTATGAGTTACTGCATCACCCGATAAACACAAAAAAAAATTCGAAGTGCCTTAGAAGGCACACAGAATTCCGCAGCTCCTGGTACGGATGGAGTATGTGTTAGAAGTATTGTGTTCTCTGATTGTAACATCACATTTTGAATTTTTTTGAATCAGTACACCTGTCAGCCACATATAAGTCAGTTGTCAGAGGAGTAGTAGTCGCTTACCTTCTTTTGAACATGTAACAAGTTTGTTATATCTATTGCTAATTAAAGTCGATTAATCATCCCGGATCAAGTTCATTTCCATCATCTTTTCACCATTGCGTACTAGAAACTGCGCTACAGGTTATGGGCATATTACGCGGAGTGTGATTGTTCTGATACTTTCGGATAAAGAAGTGATAGGTTAGTTGACTGAAAGGTCACGATGGCAGAAAGTGGATCATCCTCACTACCAACATTCGAAAAGTTGATAGGATGAGCTAAGTTTCTGGATGGGATGTTCCAGATGAAGAATTGTCTACTTCATGATAATTTATGGAATTCAGTGAAAGTCTATCCAGGAGTTGACAAGACAGATGCGGCGACTAGATCACGAAGGAATGAGGAAGCCATGTGTAGAATCAACCTGATGGTTAATAAGTGCTGTTTTTCTTACGTGATGAACTGTAACACGGTAAAGGAAGTATAGGATGCCCTTGAACATTCTTTTGAGGACAAAGGTTTGAACAAAAGGCTGATCCTATTGCAGACATTTTTCTGTGAAACTGATGGATTTCACGACCATGGATGAGTACATCAACACAGTTATGGATATTTCATGTCAGTTGTCAGGTTTAGGAAAGCCAGCTAATGACGAGTTCATTTGGAGTCATTTTGCTGAAAGGTTTGCCTAAGAAGTTATCGTCCAATGGCGATGGCGCATGAAAACGTTGAGGTAAAAATCACTAGTGATTTTGTGAAAAACAATCTTCCTGAGGACGGCGATCGGAACTCAAGTTTACAACTTCAAGCAACTCGTGAAGAATTTGCACTGGTTTCTCGCCAGAAGAGTACTTTTAAAAGAAAGAAAAGCAAATCCCAAGTTGCTGGAACTTTAAAGAAGATGGTCACTTCAGAAGTTCATGTCCAAAATTGATCAAGGATAAAGAACAATCCAAAAATCATGGTGAACGAAAACATAATGCCTTGTATTCTACTTTAGGAGTGGCTAATGTACCTGAAAATCAACTTGATTGGTATATTGATTCAGCCGCAAGTAGACACGTGTAGTGACACTGAGCAACTGGTGAACTTCAGTAAGAACAGCAGTGGAATAACAATTACTGTGGCAAATGGTGAAAAACTTTCTAGTTGTGCCAGTGGGGACCTCCCAATTTCTCAACCACAGGTAAATTTTGTGATCACAGATGTGGTTACCGTCCCTGGTTTAACCACGTATTTGATTTCTGTGAGTATTCGTTCAAATAAAGGTTATAATGTAGTATTGTACAGAAATCTTTGTTCCGTGTATGATAGAATTAACCTTAAAGGATAGGTTATTGCATAAGCTGATTGTGTTGATGGAATTTATCGACTAAATGTCCTGATTGTTAAACTGAAACGACTGAAAAAACCCGTTTATGGCACGTATGACTTGGTCAACTGAATCAGGAGTGCATGAAGAAGTTATGTCATTTAACTACTGGAATTAAAGTACCTAGTGATGATCCTCGTAAATGCATCTCTTGTGTAATGGGTAAACAAACGAAACCTCCATTCAAGATCAAGGAGTATAAGAGACTGGTTGCCAATAAACTGGATTTAATCCATTCAGATGTCTGTTGCCCATTTCAAGTTGATTCTGTCAGTGATTACAAATATTTCGGTACATTTTGTGATAATCGTGGCAGAATGCTGTTCATATAATTCTTGAATAGCAAAGATGAAGTTATGGAAAAATTCATGGAGTTCAAGACTTTGCACTGATGGAGGAAGTGAGTACACAATAACAGCTTTGAACAATATCTGAAAGAGCAAGGAATCAAGCATGAGTTTACTGTTCCTTACACACCAGAACAGAATGGGGTAAGTGAAAAACTGAATAGAACAATTGTGGAAGGTGTGAGATAATTGCTGCATCATTCAAATACAGATTTGAAGTTGTGGGCGGAAGCTGCAAACAGCTGTTTATCTCATGAACCGTGCACCTGCAAAGGAGCTGGCAAATGCAACACCCCTGGAGATATGGTCTGGGAAGAAAGTTGACCTTTCACATCTGCGAATTTTTGGCTGTGATGCATATGCACATGTTCCTGATGCTAAGAGAAGGAAGTTGGATCCAAAAACTGAGCGTTTTGTTTTTGTTGGTTACAGTGAGACCAGTAATGCTTATCGTCTATTTGATCCTGCTAGTAGCTCCATAAGACTGGCAAGAGATGGTGTGTTCTGTGAACATGAAGTCTTGGAAAGAACGACCAATAATGAAGGACCAGTATTACTCCAAGAAAATGCTGAACCAGAAACTATAGTCCAGCTGAAAATACCTTACGATTAAGGATTAATTGATGAAGATCGAGATGAGGAGATACCTACAGATGATGACTCTGACCCTGAAGATGAAGTTAGCCTGCCAAAAGATGAGGAATCTGAAGTAGAAAACATCAGCTTGAATGAGGAAGAGCCCTCGGACCCAAACCATGTCACTGTTGTGAACAGTGAGACTGTCCAAGTGGGATCGTAGATACCATCAAAGAGATAGGAAAAGTAAGGTTTTTCCTGATCACATCACAAACTTTCACATTCAGACAGCTGAGATAAAGTGAACCTGGTTCTGTGAAAGAAGCTTTGCAGAGTGTTCATGCTAGACAATGCGTCATGCCATGAAAACAGAACTTAAATGTATGAATAAAATGACACCTGGGAATTAGTTGATTGTCCCCCGAATCAGAAGATTGTTATTCGCAAATGGGTTTTCAAAATCAAACGGGACTCTGATGGAAGAATTGCTATCTATCGAGCTCGTTTAGTTGCAAGGGGCTTTACTCAAACATATGGTATAGATTTTACTGACACTTTTTCTCCAGTTCTAAAATTTAGTATTTTGAGAATTTTGGCGATCTGTCCGAAAATATTTTTATGAGACCACCTGAAGAGAAGGTAAACTTACTAACAAAGTTTGTAAATTAAAGGAAGGCATTTATAGCCTGAAACAAAGCTCCCGATTGTGGTGCTTGAAAGCAAAAGAAGTGTTGCCTCAATTAGATTTTATTAGTTGTAAATTGAAACCCTGTGTTTTTACGAAAATATCTAGTGAATAGATAATGATAAATGCCCTGTATATTGATGATTTTGTATTGTTTTATAACGATGTTGCTGATGATGTTTGTAAATTTGGAAATGCAAGCATTTTACTATAAAAAATTTGGGTAGTGTACATAGTTTGCTGGGCTGGAAAATTGAACAAAATAGTGAGAGGGATGACCTGAAAATACCTCAAACAGGTTACATTGAAAAATTGTTAAAAAAATTCACTATTGATAATATAATTAATTGTGGATGCAAACCTCGTCAAGTCTCCTATGGACCCAAGTAAGAAGCTTACCTTGGAAGGGAAGCAAGCTGATGTTCCATTTCAGCAGTTAATACGTTCTCTCATGTATTTAAGTGTAGGTACATGCCCTGATATCTCCTATTCCGTACATTTTCTCAGTCAGTTCAACAGAAATCCTACATATGAGAGTTGGACTGCTGCTAAACGTAATATACGTTATTTGAGTGGATCTAAGACTATGGGACTAGTTTTCAAGAAATCTAGTGACTTTCATTTAACTGTTTCTGTGGATGCCGATTGAGCAAATGATGAGTTAAATCTAAAATCATATACTGGTTTCGTGTTGAAAATGGGAGATTGTTTATTTTCATGAGAGAGTAGAAAACAACCCTGCAGCCCATGCGTAGTATGTCGCTATTTGTGAAGCATCAAAAGAAGGTATTTAGGTTAAAACTTTTTTATCTGACCTGCTTGAAGTGTCAGAAATACCTGTTCCAGAACACATAGTGATATACAATGATAGTCAAAGTGCACAAAAGATTGCATCTAATCCTGAGTTTTCACGTCGTACTGAACATATAGATGTGAGGTATTATTTTGTGTGGGAATTGGTTGAAAATAAAGAAATTTTATTAGAATAAAAAAGGAAGGCTTAGCTGGAGCATGAAGATATCCATCTTCGCGGGTGGTACGATACATACGTACCCAAATTCTGCGAGGTAACTGTGCTATGTCCTGAATGAATTTCATACCACCTCTCATACGTGCGGGTCATATATCCCATACGGAGAGGGTTGCTGCTCTCGTAGCAGCATAGCAAGTCATCCCCTCTTAGCCCCATCAACCATCGCAAACAGTCATGGCGTTGGTTGTGATCAGCTCCTGTCGCCCTACCACCTCGTATTGATTGAATCTCCTTCAAAGTTGGATCAGTCGTGAGAACGTGATTTCCTTGTGTTAAAGGAAACCCGGAGCCGAAATGTTTAGCCATCGATGCCCCAGCCGACATTTATGGAGGTAACTGAAAATATTGCCTTCCGGGGGTACACCGGTCTTAAGTACCGAGAGTACAGTACCCCCTAGCCTCGAATTAGACCCGCAGTGTCGCCACTCACCGACTAGCCTAATGATCATTACTGATATTGTTGTTGTTATTATTATTATTATTCCGTTTCCCAGAGACTGCTCCCCACACCGTGAGGTAAGCCATTACTAGGACAGCAAATCGTATGCCCTAAGTAGCCGAAGCAACCCGAGGATGACTGCTTCCTGCATTCTCCCGGCCCAGATGTTTGCCGATGTATGGCATGCCGGTATTCTATAAGACTAGTTCAGTTGGAGATCCTGCCCCTCAAGGTCATAAGAGTAAGTAGTGCCTCAGCTGACTCCCTGTCGGTATTCCTTCATGATACCGCTTAGTTTGATGGCATAGTACATATGGCTTTTCTGAATAGATAGAAAAAAAGTGACTAAGCAATCGACCTCTGATCTATCTATCTAGATGGGAAGTTAACATGGGAAGGTCGAATTTTACCTCAGAAAGTTGTTAACGATGCATGGGTACTTTGAGAGCCTATTACACACACATTATTCGTAACAGATAAGTTATCTAGTAATGCGTAAGTGGCTACAAGGAGAATGAGGTGAAGAGTGGAAAGGTTTAGTCCATAATGGTATTAGAGGCACTACAGTCAACCGATATTGCCTTAGGGAGATTCTTAATCTCCTTGTAGAAAAATTATTCACTGCTTCTACTAACTACTACTACTAAACTGAACTGAATGGTATGAATACTTACGAAGCTAAAAAAATTGCTGCTGTTCCGACTAATTGCAATTTTGCCCTAACAACAGACATGTAGCTAAGGAACCTGTCGATGAAATTCACCGCCAGATAAAGTGTTTCTGTGCTTAATCTATATTCTTCAGCTACTTCAACTAACCAGTCTACTAATATTGTTCTCATATTAGATGTCACGTCAGGTTGCTTCTTCATGTATCCTGATTTTGGACGATGTTTATACTGTAAAACAATAAAGGAATAATAATAATAATAATAACAATAGTAATAACAATAATAATCATCATCATCATAATTGATAGCGTGATCATGAAACAGACCAGAAAAGAACGCAGAAATATCCACACCTGTTACATAGATTATAAAAATGCATTTACTCTGTACCCCGTAGCTAGCTAGTCAAAATTTTAGAAATCTATAAGATTAACCCAGGCCTCAGACGTTTTCTGATAAAAACCATGCAAATATGGCGAACCAACAAACACCAAAAATCAGAAACTGAATATATCTAAACAGAAGAGTTACAAATAAAACGCGGAATCTTCCAAGGATATTGTCTTAGCTCCCTCACCTCCCTTTACATTTACACACATTCCAACGTACTCAACAACTCAAGCTATGGTCTCAACATCGGATATCAAAAAACAAACCAGCACAAAATCAATCATCTCCTCTACATGAATGACATGAAACTATACGCGGCCTCTGAGCTGCAAGTTAAAGGACTTCTAAAAATAACAGAAACTTGCACGTTAGACATCAAAATGGAGTTCGGGATGAGCAAATGCAAGGTGCCCCACATCAATGGAGGTCAATGGAAAAACCATCCCAGTAAATGGTGAAATACCAAAATAGACCACACACAAACTCTAGAAATATTTCCAAAGCTATCAGCACATTAGCAATACCAGTCCTCAAATATTCTTTTTGCATAATACAATCGTCACATACCCGAATAGAACTCACAAAACACAGAATGTTAGACCCAAACAAAGAAAGACTCACTATCCGCAGACACACAACTATGTACAATTATAACATAAAAGTTAAGACACCAGGTCACAGAAAACACTACATGGAAAACATCGATACTATGTAAGAAATGACATTATTGAAAAAACAGTCATACAGACCCGTCTATAACAGTTACCAACTGCAGAAAATGCCACCAATAAAAGGAGACAATAGAACATATTACAAGCGCATACAAAACTTTAGCGGGAACTGAATACACAGCGAGGCATCACTCTGCAGCAAAATTCCTACACCCTGTAGTAGCTACGACATACAAACTGACAGAAAACACGGATCCTTATTACAAATATACACCAACGTTAGTACTCGAAAACAATCAATATAAACTATACTGGGATATGCAAATACATACCGACAAAATAATCCCAGCAGATAGGCCTGATATCGATTTCAATTGAAGGCAGAAAGAGTAACCTATTTAAGTGATATAGCTATGCCCCCATGACAATAACGTTCCAACCACCTATTCTGGTAAAAAAATGGAATATACAGACCTTGCAATACAAATTAAACGACTCTGGATACAAGAAAAGTCATTATCATCCCCCTCATTATGTCCGTCTCGGGACTCCACCGACCACATTCACACCACACATACAATTGGACTAAACTAAAAGTTACACAAGACCTTCCAAAAGTATGCTATTCTCCAGACTTGTTGTATTGCAAGATCTTCCTCAACGCAGGGTAATAGCTCTGGTATTGACTTGGCACAGCCCGTCAGTACCTGATCATATCGCAATCTTGCGAGAAAAGTTGAAATAAGAGCAAAATAATAATAATCATAACAACACCGCAGGAAGCCGAAACCAGGAGATTCTAACGGGCCCGCAACATACACAGCGTGTCCCCGGGAAAGGAGGGGGGGGGGCTAATTTAATCAGCTTCCCCCTCAAATGTCGAACGTGGCTTTAGTGACTAATGGAGAGACTCGGGGACTACTTGATGCATTGTTACGAGACCAGCAGCCCGCTCCGTAGAGCGTATACGTCTCATAATGAGCGAAATTATGTATTGTACTTGCGCGAAGACATATGCCCGGTATATGGCGGCATTTAAGGTGCATGGAAAGCATTGAAAGCACGTACCATAGGAGACTGTTCCTGCTTAGAAGTTTTTATCGATTTGCTTGATAATAGAACGTTTCCAGTATTTTTATGGTAACACGAACATCTCAAGATTACACATTACCCGATACAGAATGTAAACATTTTTTGCTTTCTGAAACTGCTGAAGATAATATATTGCCTAAAGCTATTTCAAAATCTAAATCTACTTTTAGCTATCCTCGATCATCACTAATGTCTGTGGTAGAAATTTCTGTAGTACTTTTTCCAATTTATTGTTGTATTGATGCCCATTATAGACAATATAAAAACAAAGGTAGATTATGAGCGAGTTGAAACAAAACTCTATGTGATGATAACATCTATTGAAAAATAATATAAATGCCTTGATTAGCAAAACTACTGGTCGAATATCGCAAGGTTGATAAGCTCAATTTTTTTTGAAGCCCTATTACTTTCCATGGAGTTTTCATTTCAATGGCATAAAGGCCATTCTCCAAAAGTTATAAATTCCAAATAGCAAAATAATAAACTGTCAATAATAAGCAAACAAACATTTTTAGATTTTTTAATATATATTTTTTTTGTAGATAAATTGTGGTCTAGTTTCAGAGTCTCGTTTGAAAAGATTATGATAGCACACAAGTTATATGAAAAAACATTTGAATCACTTTAATTGACAAAAAAAACATGTCATACTTCTCACAGGTTGCCAAATCAATTTTATTTTTATTTTAATTACCTCATGTTCCCTCAAGTACTTGTATATGATCTCTCTGTATTCTTCCATTTCAAAAAATATATCCTTAGTACTCTTGGTACCCCAGAATAATGAGTTGTCTATTTCCGACACAGTATCACCGTCGGTTTTTTCAACGTTCATTGGACTTCTGACTGGAGTTAGTAGCAATTCACTTTTTTTTAGTATGTTTTCCTCTTCTCTTTTCTTTCTTTCCAATTCTGCAACTTCTGTTTTTGTATAGAATCTATCCTCAGCCGTACCTGTGAATCAGATATTCTAAAATTTTGCGGCAAAATATAATATATAAATGAATTATTGGCCATGCATCAGGTATTAATGAAAGACAAAGAGAGCATTCGGAAAACATGTAAGTGCGAAAGACGGCCTGTGGAACCGAAGACTTTGCAACATAGAGCCATTTTTGTTTCAGTTAACAGTCCCGTCAATTGAGTATGTAAAAAATTGTACAATAGTATTTTTACAACTGCTATTAATGCCAAGTGTCAGCAACTGATAGCTAGGCAAAAATTATCACAAAACAAGTCGTGATCCTGAAACTTTATAGCATCGATAAAAAACATTTTGACACTTGACAGTACTATCACAGACCAACTAACAGAATAATGTTTGAGTGTAGTTAGAGCAACAAAACCAAATTATGCACCTTTCTTTATAGAGGAGCACTTGCGCGGTGATGTAAGCTATTAATTGTGCACAATACTGCACAATGGTACAATCTGTAACATCACCGCAGGTGATACCTTTTTCTGGAAATAAGTTTGTTTATAATAGCTACTTCTGACAGACGGAAATATTTGCGCAGAAATTGGTGACTTATATATAATCAAGACATACTCGTAAGAGTTGCTTTTTAAGTGATCTTACTTGAGAATATCAAACTTAGTCACACATTTTTACAAATGGTAAAATTTAAATGTCGTTACTAAAAGGACATTTAATTAGCAACCAGACATCATTATTTTCCTGTAATACGAATAGTTGCTACATGCCTCTTAAAAATGAATCACACAAATTAGAGCTCATCTGTTTAGTAGCATACCAAATACGTCAAGAAAAACTGACCGCGGCCACTGTAGTTATTCATTATCACTTAGACTCAATAAAAGTTATCTCAATACATTTGTCATAATATTACATTCATATCATTTCACTACGTTGACTGAACTTTATTCTCTATGTCGGGCCTGTACAACTGCATGTGCCCCAAAGGCGGCTTTAAAAAACAGTTTGGAGGGCTGCATTCACGTTTTTATTTGTGTTTTATGGTTAATGTAAGAATCCTGCATATTTCGTATTTGAGGGTAACTGATTCAATTAGAAGCCGTAAAATGTGAGATCTTTTGTATGTTAGACCATACTGTACGCCACTCCTTCCACAGTAATTGTTCGTTAGGCTGGCCGTACACCCATGATTTCCTGATTTGATTTCTGAATTGGAAATTCGAGCACCCCAATGCGCTCAAAAATACTGTAATAGGTGAAATTTTTGAATGAAACAATAGGGACGTCTGCAACGAGTTGTCAAAATTCCGAATATGTATTTTATATGCCAAATCCGAATCAAAAAACCGTACATATGCCTTAGCACCATCTTGTTTACCTCCCCTCGGTGTCGCCAACTGAGCTTACACAGGCCATCTTTCTTGCTCTTAGGCTCTCTGCTAATTTTCTTTGTCTTAAATTATCGTTCCGCATATCAAATAAAATATATATATATATATATATATATATATTGTTTTTTATACTACACCTTTATACACTTGAACAAGTCCAGTCTTCTTAGCTTTGTTTTTAAGCTTCTCCTCAATCCTAGCCATTCTTTCATCGTAGCCTTCATCTTCATACACCTTGAACGCCTCAAACTGAGCAACTGGAACAATGGGGTTGTCCAAGTTTTTGCGATTCTCTTTGGAGAAGTCTACGGTGCAGTCGTTTTCATCAATATGTTTAATTTCTCTATCCACGTTGACATTGAGTTTGTTTGAGGAACCCAAAGGCTATAAAATTTAAAATTGTAATTGTAGTTATTCAAATATATTGACCATAGTTTTTTATATCATGTTTAGATGAAAAAAATGATAGATTATAAACATTAATATTTAAAATCAATAAGAGGTTTGCTGCTGCTTCAAGAGAGGAACATCAATACTCCAGTGAGGTTGTAAACTGTTTATTGCAAGTTATGCCACTCGAGCAAGGCAGGTACTCAATATCACGCTTAATTTATGTATTGTTAATTTTTGGTTGGATTCCATTTTGTAATTTTGAGTTGCCCACAAAATATTTGTGTCTGTTGATACGTACAGTTTCCTTTGTATTACAATCAGATTTGTCCCTTGTTCAAATTCAATGACGCATCAATAATGTTTTATCTAACTATGCTTGAATAACACAGACCAACAAGGGTCAGGATGAAAACAAAAATTTTAACTTATTTTTAGATGCTGAATCCAAATCTGCAAAACTACTTCATGTTATTTCTAAATGTCCGAACGATTAGTGTAACTTGTGAAATATGTCCTAGAAGCTAATTGAAACCACATACATACTAACATTTCGCCTGTCTAGATAGTTTCTCAAAGTTCAAAAGACATTATTGTATAAATTAGAGATTGAATTTTGGAATCACATAAATCGAAATGCGTCACTGTAACAAAAAGTTTTATTTGTGAAACTGTGCGTTAAATACATAATTATTTTATGTGCATGATGGAAGAGTTTCACCAAGTTATAGCATTTACTATCTATATGGAGGTAATTTTCTTCCATAAAACTTGATACGGTAGGGAAAATACTGAACATTCCATTCACAGGAGCGGTCACGCTGAATACATTCTTCATGGGATGAACATTTAGCAGGAATATTTAGCTCATGGTTAAATCAGGAGCAGCCAATTCCGGCTCGGATTGTCCAGGGCCAAATCGTGCTTCTCCCTAAGAGCGAAGCTTATCTGATCCCAAAAACGACAATCTAATAACATGTCTCGACGCATGTTACAGACTCTCCACCAGAATCTTGTACAATTGTATACTTCTGGTATTTCTCAGGTTACATGCGCAGCGAGGGTCAAAGAAAAACATAGCTTCCAGCAGAACCAGGATCCACTGTTGTACTTCACAGGACTCCGTGCGGTACAAGCGAAACCCTTCTATGGTCTGAAATGACTATTGTAAGGCATTCGACACAACATGAAATCATTGTGCTTGTGTTGTAATGTCTTGCGGTAGACGATCAAATAGTGACGTGCATAAAACAAATGATGCCATTCTGTAAGACGCGGTTCTTCATTACATCAGGTGACAAACGAGTTCGGAGAGCTGGTATCTTTCAGGAGCGGAGTTTTCCGGGCAGATTCCTTGAGTGCCTTGCTTTTCTGCATCTCACTGTTGCCGTTGTCAATAGAACTGCAACATATTAGAGAATAGCTGTGTCGCGTTCAATTGACGGAGGCACAAGGTCACTCATCTGTTTATATGGATGACCTAAAATTGTGTGGTCCTGACAACGCGAATTACAGCAATCGCTGAGGGTAGTGCAGGATAATTCATTGAAGAACAACTTGTGGATGGGAGCATTCGTCGTCATCTGCATGCCCGACAGACTTAACCCTACCTTTGAGGATCACAGACCTTTGAAAAGTCTTCTCTGACTTCTCGTTTAGTCCTAATTGTTGTAAGTGTGGTAAGAATGTGGTTGGCGTGAGACCCTAACTGGCATAATAAGATGTATGATAATTACTTTTTCTTGTTTCCAGAATTGTTTAATTTCTGTTTGTATATTTAGATATCTTACCAGAATACGTACTTTGGACGTTATTGTCATAGCACTATCTATAAAATAGGTAACTCTTTCAACCTTCAATTGAAAAACGATATGTGGCTTATTGGCTGGGACTGTCTTGTCGGTATGTATTTGGATGTCCCAGTACAGTTTAATCATCGGTTTCGATTACTGACATTGATGTATACTTTCCATAATTATGTGTCTATTAGTCAGTTATTATTATTACAAAAAAAAAGATGCAGCCCAAGATGCATAAGCGTCTGTCGGGAACTGGTATGGGGTACTTCCATACCCATAACCCTACTAGGATATAGCAAGGTGTTAAAAACAACATCCTGGCGAGCCATCATGAAGCCCCCAGTCTCTGATTCAACCCACTAGACCTTAGGAAAGAAAAGGTCAACTGCCTAGACAAGCCATGCTCATCTAGATCTTTGTAGACGCCTGCATGCATGGACTTGTCTTGCTCCCCACACCGTGGGGTTAGAAATCACTGGGTCCGCAAATCGTTTGCCTTGAACAGACGGAGAGAATCGAGGACGACTGCGTTCTGCATCCTTCCGGCCAATATGCTTGCCGATGCACGGCATGCCGGTATAGATTTTAAAGCAGAGAGCAGCGTATTTCTCATCCCACGTAAGGATCCAATGACCATTACTAGTAGACTAACAGTATAGTCTGGCAAAAGCCCTGATACTTAGTCCGTTTCTTCTCCTCCTTCAAGATAATGTACATCTCGGCGGGAGCCGAGAATTCAATAACATCTTTTGTTGGTGGTCGAGGAAGACCATGTTAGCCTTATTAAGCTTGCACAAGCTCGAGAGTGGAGATCGAATAGTTCCAGTATAGTATATAGTAAGTTTCCGCATGTGCGCTTCTAGCTTTTTCTATTCTTACTTCGATTTACCGTGAGTGATCCCAGTTATCATCATCATCATCATATTTTCTGTTTGTTGCAATGCGACGTTGACATAAATCGGTGTTTTTAGGTGAAATGCTCTTACTTATTACAAGATTGTTAGTCTTTTACAGTTTAATTTCATTCCCTACTTGCCACTCACGTTAGCTACACTATCTATTATTCTCTGCAAACCTTCTGCGCTGTCTGGCAAAAGTATCGTATTAACCGAAGGTTACTCATTATTTCACCGTTGATATTAGGTATTGAACAAAATCGGTGAGAGTTCATCCCTGCCGAATTCCTATTTTCACCTTAAAAGCCTCATGATTCCTCTTTTATTCAGATGAGTGCTTTTTAGTTTGCATTCAGATTTCTTGTTATATTTTAATCCTTATCATGTATCTATGCCTGATTCTGCTAAACTATCCAGGGGTTTTTGATGTTTAACTTTATCGAACGCAATTTTTAAAGGTTATAAAGCATGCGTATGAGTATATGTCGCAGTTAAACTTTCTGGTACCCAAGCCGTCTATGAACCTGAACTGGGTCTCTGCAATGTGTTCTTCCAGTTTCATGTAAATGCGTTTGTGGACAATATTAAGAAGAATCTTAAGTGCGTGACTCATTAAGCTAATAATGCGGGCAAACCAAATACCATTAAGATGTTCTTTCGCTCATTTCTTCCACTAACTCCTTGGACAACTTCAAACAAAAAATAAATAGGTGAGGTGGATTAGCTGACTATAATTCGTTAATTATGTATCCTAACCTTGACACCTTCCTCGCAAACTCATGTTTCAAGGTTGAAGGTGATTAGGTTGCCTATTTAGATAAATAGGCGTTACCGTTGGGAGAGCAGTTTGTACTCATCTCCCTGGTGTTCAGGTAAACGTGACAATGATAAAACTCCTTTACAGCTGCGAGGTTTGGGGGTCACATCTATGCGATCTACATAAATACACGTACTTCACACACACTATAATATCACAATGTATATGATCGTGTGAGTCCAATAGGTGAAACTGTTATTCAAAATGAGTCCTATTAACTATGAAACTCGAATGTAAACCCCAAGTGCATCACATAATTATGGGCCCCTACGCTCCTATACCTTGTCTATTTCATGCTATGCTTGCGGAAGCCATATTGGCGATCATTGATGATGTTCTTTTGTCGAGGTACTTCAGAAGATGCACGTTAATGACACTCTCCATAGCGTTGGACATGATGCAGACTAGGTCAATAGTTGCGGGGTGAGTTTTTCTGTCCTTGCGATGAGTTGCGCGCGACCGCTCTTCCTTCTAGTAGGCGAATATGCGTAGCTAATAAGACAACTTAAAGTGTCTACAGAGGACTGGTGCTAGTTCTTATCCTCTAAAATGGGCTGTGTGAAGCTGGCGGTACCCAGTGATGAGTAATTAATGAAAGTAGTACCAATGAAATGCACTAATTATGACCAAAAATCAAATACTGTACACCTGATGAATAAAATATGCCACATTCATAAACTTGTCCGAGGAAGCTGGTGGTTCTAATTATCCAATATCAATGAAGCTAATATAATAATAATAAATCGTATTTATTGAATATATAATAACAGACTTAGTCTGTAATATACAGTGGGTAGCTTACAATGACGAAGTTTAGCTAACAGCTATTCTTACACTTAACCATGAGCTACAATAATGAAGTTGTTCTGCAAGTAGGAATACTGTTAAATAATATCGTACAAACATCACTAAAATGGTAAAAACTATAAAAAATTGATATACCAAGATAATCAAAATTGAACATGAAAAGATAGAGAGGAAAAAATTTGAAAGATACCATATATTTTGAAATACGAGCATAAAACATTTAGGCTGTTGTTGTTATTGAGAGCTGAGGAGAAGGGTTTTTACATATTTCTTAAATCTAAATATCGACATACTCTTAGCAGTAACGTCATACAGAGTAACTGCATTATAGGTAAACGATCTTTTGAATAAGGTGGTGCTGTGCAATGGCATAGTAAGTGTATATGGATTTCTCAAGGCTCTGTCATGAATGTTGTACCTAAGTATTAGTTTCTCACGCAGGTATGTAGAGAGGTCTACCAAAAACACCTTTTTAACAAGAATCAAATAGTGATATGTGACAAGATCAGGCATTTTCAACCATTGGATTATGGAATAGCCCTGCGAGACATGATCATATTTGCGCAGCTTCAGTATGAACCGCACACAATTGTTTTGTGAACGAAACAGTCTAGTTTTTGTAGCCTGATCGAGGCAGGGGTAATACACAACATCACAATGATTAAAAACAGATAAGATCAAGCTCTTACATAATTTTTTCCTTAATTTGAAATTAAGCAAAGATTTATTGGCATAAAGAATTCTAAGACGGGCGTAAGACCTTTGTAACAATACACTAACATGTTTTACAAAACGCAATTTCTCATCTAACCATAAACCTAGACATCTGCTATTTTCAGAGTAGTTTAATGTTTGATTACCAATTACAATAGATAGAGTGGATTTAATCTCATCTCTCTTGTTTTCAGAACAAAACAGCAATATTGTAGATTTCTTCGAATTTATGGTTAGACAATTATTTTGCGTATAAGCACATATGGATGACAAGTCATCATTGAGTTCAATTGCAGCTTGATATACGGAACTGTGGTCGCAAAAATTTTGTAATTGTGTATCATCTGCATAAGAATGCACAATCGAATATTCCATACAATTAGCTAAATCTGATACATATAAGAAAAACATGAGAGGGTCTAATACAGACCCCTGCGGCACGCCTGAAGTAATCGCACAGTTAGAAGATATAGATTCATTTAACGAAACACACTGATATCGATCTACTAAATATGACTGAAAAAAAATTATCGAGGTTCTGTTAAACCCATAGTATTTGAGCTTAGCACACATCATTCTGTGATTAATCCTATCGAAGGCTTTAGAAAAGTTTAGGGAAACTAAAACAACACACATTTTTTTATCTAAGGCCCTCAAGATATCATCCGTCAAATTCAGCAAGGCAGTTGTTGTGCTATAAGACTTTCTAAAACCGGATTGGCTATCGGGCAGGATGTTATTTTTGTTCAAATAATTTATAATTTGCAAATAGACTATTCTTTCTAAAACCTTTGAGAGTACACACAGTAGGCTGATAGGTCTTAAGTCTGTAAGTTCAGATGGATTCCTAACCTTTGGCACAGGTTTCACAATTGCATACCTCCACGATTTAGGAAAATATCCTTTCTCCAAACACATGTTAATCATGTGCGTAATGTAAGGGAGAGTGACTGGCAAACTCAGTTTCAACATAAGTAGAAATATTCCATCAGATCCTGTAGCATTTGATTTTAGACGTTTGATCGCATCATGAACTTGAATTGGCTCAACAGCTAGAAAATAAAACGTATCATTTGAGAACTTATTATTCTCATAGTAATTTTTTGTTGGAGCATCCGGATCAGTGACTCCAAACATGCAAGCAAAATAATTGTTAATACCAGAAACATCACTTAAGCAGTCCGGTAATATGTCTTCACCACTTTTCGAGTAAATTTTTTGTTTATAAAGTTCTTGCCACAGTTCCTTGGACATATTATGCTTTTGCAAATAGCTGAGATACGCTAACTTTTCACGTTTGAGAGAGGCCAAAGCAAAATTTCTAGCTTCTTTATATGCATTCCAGCTTTCTTCCGTCCTATTCAATTTAAACTTAGCAAGTGCATTATCTTTTTCTTTGAAAATCATTTTTAAAGGGAACGTTAACCAAGGTGCACGAGGTTTGCTAACTCGGACTGTTCTAATTGGAGCATGACGGTTAAATGAATCAACAATGTTTATTGTGAATATCTCTACCTTTGCGTCAATGTCTCTAATAAAAAACATATCCTGCCACTCTAAATTCGCTAATTCTTGAAGAAAGTCGTTTACATCAAAATTTTTGAAATCACGGTAAGTTACAAATTTTTGAGGCATAGCATTAGAATCAATACTTAAGTAAGAACAGATAAGATGGTGATCTGATATACTACTCACATCAAGTACCAGAGTATCAGCAAAACAATGAGACACATTTGTAAAAATGACATCTAATAAAGTAGAGGAATTGTTGGTAATTCTGGTAGGTGAAGAAACCAGCTGACTGAAGCCATAGCATTCAAAACATGAGGATGAAGAATTATTTTTATTTACCAAATCAATGTTCATATCACCAAGTACAATGACGTTTTCGTAAGTGCTTAAGCAGGCCGGAAGTAATGTCTCCAAGTGGGTGATGAACTCACCTTGATTAGATGCTGGTGGACGGTAAATGACTCCACAGCAAAATATCTGCTTATTTAAGACAACCTTAACCCAAAGACATTCCATTGCAGAAAAATCTGTGCCAAATTCTAGAATCTCAACCCGATAATGGGACTTTATATATAAACCAACCCCTCCTCCTCGGCCGCTACGATCTTTACGATAAAACGAATAACCTGGGATGCTAACATTCTCCGTAGCAATATTTTCACTCAGCCAGGTTTCGCTGATGGCGAAGATATTAAAGTGATCAGATAATACTATGTTGATAAAATCAGAAAATCCTGATAGAATGGACCATACATTTAAGTGAGCAATTCTAGCTTTCCTCGAACTACAACTAATCATAATTGATTCGTGATTTCATTAATTCAAATTTATGTTGGAAACATAGACAGATGCTGCTAGAGGCTGAGTGATCTACAGGAAAGTTAGTTTTGTGTATCCTGTTATAATTAAAACAATTTATACATTTAACTTCATTCCAGTCACAGTTTTTCAATTCGTGACTACCTGAACATCTAGGGCAAGCCTTAGATGCCGAGTTACAGTTTTTCGCAGTATGTCCGAAGCCAGCACACTTAAAACATTGTACAACTCGCACATGATCGGTGATTAAACATTTCTTCCACCCAAACCAGATAAATTCTTTTTAAAGTAAGACTCGTCTAATAGCAGGAGACACTTCCAAGACAATGTCTTTATTTCCTTTAACAGTTAATTTCGCGATAATTTTAACATCAGATTTGTCCTTCGCATCGAGACCATTCAGGGAGAATATATTATCAACAATTTCATCATCACCATTTAGTCCATCAGCTAAAGATACCTTTTTTAACATCAAGCGAGGATTGAACTTTTTTTCCTCGTTCAAACTATATTTATTACCAAATTTCGTATGGACAGCACTTTTGACCTTCTGAAGTTCATTGGTGCTGTTGCAATACACAGCCACACCACCTTTTAATTTTTTTTTGTCCCATGAATACAGACTTTCAAATTGGCAGGATTGACCGAATGAGCTAAAGTTTCAAAGACATCCTCTTTATTATTGGGATCTGTCGACTTTACTATCAATACTGAGGATTCGCTGTTGACATTCTTTTTCACAACACTACTGTACGTATTCAAGCGAACATCTTTTTGTATGGATGATCCGCAGTTTTTGTGGGCAGCCAGTTCCTTTTCTAGGGTATTTATTTTGAATTTTTGCAATTCTGAGGCATTTTCCAATTCTGTTATTAGCTTATTCAGCAGGTCATTTTCACGCCTAACGCATTCTAGCTGTGATTGTAAAACATTGTGTTCACTATTACAAGTACCTTCTGCAGCTGTGGTTTGATTTATTGGCTGCAGCTGCACATTTCCTTTACACAGATCACATATTCAAAACAGGCTTCCACACTCACTCACAAATTTGCTCACATTGTCATGATATTTACAAAATTAGGATGAAATGACTTGGAGCAGCAATCACAGTTTATACATTTACTATTGACTATAAAATTATCAGAGCACTTTCCGCATACGTCTACATCGCCCGGCATCTTCCAGTCGACCCGACTCGATATTAAAACATTGTGCAATAATTGTGCATTAATCATAAACTTTTAACAAAATTGTACGCCACTGAAAAGAATAAAAATCTAAATTAGATAAATGAGATAAATGATCTGTACAAAGGTGGCGGTTTACAGTGATGCATAATCAATGAAACCAGTATAAATAAAATATATATTATGACTATAAACTTAAAGTTGGAAAAGGTATTTTTTTGGAAATGTAACGACCTACACGTTTGGCGTTAGTGGTGCCAAGCTATTCATGATTGATGAAACTAGTATCAAAGAGTTTTCACTAATAGACATGAACCATAATTATTATGGAGAGACAAAAATGGTAGGCTGGAAGCGTACAAATGGTATAGTCAAAAATTCACTGTTGGTCAAGTATCGAAAATTTCTGCAATGAATGTGCACTAATTATAACCTAAAACTGAAAATCTAAAACCATTAAAAGGAACCTTGATCCTAAATAGGTCTGGTTCAGGGTCAATTTAATTGAGACTCCAAAAACACAAAAATGCCTCTCCAAGACTGCTTAAAATGAAGATGGTATAGTATAAATCAAGGGGCTGGTATCAAAGAATGATACATGAATAGTACCTGTAGCCAAACATTGTCTACCATGCCATGGTTTTATTCTGTGAAACTAGTAAAAAAGCTAGATAAATGATTTCCTAATTATGGCACAAATTATATCTCTTCAGAGCACTTGCACACCAGATATGATTACTCATTTTCAAGTGGGCCTATTTTTATTTACATTTGGTAATGAGGATAGTCAAGTCTGAAAAGTCCTTATAATGTTCATCATAGCTCTTATTTGATGTGAACAAAATCATTAAATTTATAAATTGACACATAATTGATTCAAAATTAGTTTGTTATAACTGCAATCATTATAAGCAAAGAAACAGTAAATGATAATAAGTACGCAAGTACAATAGGAGGGTTAATATCATACTCAAATACCAAAGAAGTTTGGTATTAGCAATCACTAACTTACCCATACATGTAATAGCATGGATATAATAATAATAATGATGATAATAATAATAATAATAATAATAATAATAATAATAATAATAATAATAATAATAATAAAAATAATAATCCTAGTGTAATGGTGCTCTAGTGGCCGTCTGACTGCAAATGCTTTATCCTTTTGATTCAATACTCTTGAGTGGTATATAAGACATGGGGCTCAAGGTTTAGTAACTCGCACAGTATGTACCTGAGCATGCCTGTTGAATTCATTAGCTATAACATCTGTAAAAACCATCAATACACATATGATCAATCAGAATCTCTTCAGAGAGCCACATTTCACTCACTACAAATATGTCAGAAGAATAAACATTCCTAAATCTGTCTATAAACTGAAACAGCTGCAGATGTAGAATCAACCTACTTAACACCATTTCTTAAGAGGTTGAATATCACCTCCAGAATTATTTATTATACATTTTCAGCTAAATTGCAGTATTGTGTTGTAGTAGTTGCCGATACAGAAGTTTAGCATTAGCCCTCTTAAAAAAGTTCTAGACTTTAACCTGTTATGTAATTTTAAAATGTAGTTGTTGAAAGTTTAGTATCAAAATTTTTTGAAATATGTATGGTCTTAATGGTCTATCAATACTTATAGTGGTAGTATTCAATAACATACTGTTTTTCTATGCAGAAAAGAACACACTCCTAAGCTCAACACAGTATGGTTTAAGGAAAAATGTGTCTGCTATTGACACTGTTGTGGAGTTGGTAACAGGCATAGTTGCAGCCTTTGAGAGAGGAGGGAAATGTCTCCAACTATTTTTTGTGACCTTACAAGGCTTTTGACTGAGTCAGTCACAGAATTATACTAGGGAAGCTAGAAGTTTATGGTGTGAGGGGCAAAGCACTTGCATTTGTCAAATCATACCTTCTAAATAGAAAACAATTGGTAAAATACAATGGCACAAAGTCGCCAGCATCAGATATATTATCCTAGACCCTACTTTGTTCATTTTATATGTGAATAATCTGCACTCTCACATGAAGGAATACAAGAGTATATTATATGCTGATGAGACCACAATATACAATACACACTTAGATAAAAATAACATAAAAGAAACAAATGATAAAACTATCAATGAAAGTACCTTATGGTTTAGCTCCTATTACCTGATTTAGAACACAGAGAAAACAGTAACAACCACTTCCAGTTTGAAACCACAAATATGATATAAGGCAAAAGCATCAGTTGATCATACCCCAACATTGTACCTCAAAATTTGAAGGACCTTTCAGGAAATCGATTTAAAACACAAATAAAAGCACTTTGATTTTCATACTTTTCCGAAGTTTTTGAATGTTTTATTATTCTGGAGACAAAAACAAAAAGATAAAAGGTTTCATGCTCCTGGAATTATATTTCTCATCTTTTTATTAAGTTTTTATATATTAATATCCTAGATATGTGTATATTATAATATTAACAAATATACTCTAAAGAAATACATGTATAAAAATCATTAACCACTGTGTTTTAAATATTTTAAAAGATCATACTTCTCCAATGTCTCTCTTATTATTCTAGAGACGAAAAATAAGGTTTATACTTCTGGATTGTTATCTTCGTCTTTGAATCAAGTTTGTATGAATTAATTTTCTATTTTTGTGTATCCTATACTAATGTAAGATTCTTGCAATGCAGACTTACTCTAAAAGATGCTCTAGAGCATAACATGTATACAAATGGATATTTTTAACTTTATGTACACCATGATATTAAAGCCCTTTTTTTGTTTATTTCTGAGGATGCCAAACATGTTTTTTCCTTGTATTTTTGCAAATAAAGTGAGTTGAATTGAATTGAGTAATATCTTCTTTGCATACTTGGGAAAAAAAAGAGCAAAGTAATACCCCCACAGGAGGCATTGCATCACTGGCAAGTGGAAATAAATTGATTTATTAGTCATTAACAAACAAAAAATTGCTTGGCCAGGCAGCTTTCACCCTTAGAACACCCAAAATGCTATTTTCAGGCTTTCTCACACAGAAATATTGATATAGTATAAAAATTAGTAGAAATTATTTCTATCGTGAGGAATTGTTGGAACACAAAGCATTATCTACTTTAACCCTGTCAGAGAGGTTGTCACCTTAGAATACCCAAGACAGTAATTGTTTGCATTTTCAAATAGCCAGAAAAATAGTTTAAGGATGAAATTAGGTGAAAATTATTCCCTTCGTAAGTAGCACACAAAGAGTCTTCAAGGGGCACAATTGATTTTATCAAATGGTTTACTGTTTACTAATAATATAGTAGTAACTTTATCAATATCAGTGGCTTTTTAAGTATGCCAACTACAACTAAAAGTGTAGTTGTGAATATGTGTGGCTTTCTAAATCCTGATTGAAAAGTTGTCAAATTACTTAATTAAATATGCAGATAACTATTTAGTTAATTTGTTTTCAGCAAAATTTAATACCGCTGGAATCACATTTCCAGGTCTAAGATCCTCAGAATTATTCTAATTATTAATCTCATGAATTGCAATAAATTTTCCAATGTCAGAATATGCTTTAGTTTTGATACAAAAAATAAAAATCTCTATGCTGATACCATCAAAACCAAAAGCTTTAATTTGATTTTAGTAGTCTCATTAAAAACTTTATTTTCATATTAAATGGAAAACTGTTAGCTGAATTTGGAAACTATCAATTTCTTCAGAATCTGCTAGGCTTTCAGGAATACTATATTTTTGATTGGTTCTTAAATGCATTCCCTTTTAGGTTTACCAATGATCCTCATGACTGTCCTTCAAGAACAGATCAGTTACAATTTTTTCTTCTGAGTTTCTAAGGTCTCATTATCATATTTTCTCAACTATTTTTTTCTTTTTGTATTTAATAAGATATTTGTCTTTTAGATTGAATATATTTTAGTGTCATTCACCTAAGATTTATTTCCTTCTCTCGCCATCACCTTAAGAATAGGTACGTAATCTTTGAAAGGCAACATATAGATATGAATTATGCAGTCAGCTTACCTGTTTACTTTTGTTTGTAATATTAGCAGTTCTTGTCTTCAAACCAACGGATTTCATCGGGTTGGCGGCCATCCTCGTCTTAGATGACTGCTCCTGATTTTCCTTGTTTTCGGGGCGAATTGCATCCATTTCACTATAAAACCTAATTTATTGTACTAATCGATCTCTACCGAACCGTGATTTTTTATCTAATTATAAAAGTTCCGGAATCAAATCTTTGAATTTCAAACTCTAACTCTAAAAACTATTCTAATATGGTGAAGAAAAATAAGGCTAAACCACAAAACACCCGCTCTTTCCCTAGTTACTAGGGATGGCCCAGAATAACCGGTTAATTAAATAACCGGTTATTTTACAATGTACAGTTAACCGGTTATCGGATCAAACAATTTATTCTATAACCCGTAAAAGGTTATTTTGTTTCCTATCCATATAGTCATAGTAAAATATTGGGTAGAGCATTGGTTTTGTTGTCGGACACTCGGAACTACGCGTGCAGGAATTTACCCTATATTTTGGTTATTTGGAGCCTGTGGCTGACAGAAAGATGGTATTTTATGCTCAAAACTTGCACTACCAGGTACTATAGAACGATGTCAATTTCACTTGCTAGCTTGCCAATGAAGCCGTTTAGTGTGACGTCACACGTAAGAGCTGGCAACAGTGACCAGTGTCATAAGAGAACCCGGCATTAAAGAGCTGTTGGATTGTCGTCCTTACACATAAAGTGATTACGGTCTACAAAATGACGAAAATCACATTCATTTAAATTTTATTTTCTCCTGGACCTTATTTTTGTTTGTTTTAGGGGGCATAATGCCTCCATATTAAAACTGATCAAACTGATCAACCATTAATTTTCCTTTGAATTCTTACAAACTAATACTTATCACTGAAGTAAATCCATCGATGTCCTTTAGATTACGTTAACACTACAACTACAAATTCGTGCACATGCTCTGCTCTATGCACCAAATCACTACACTAACTTGTATGGCTTGGTTCTCTTCAATCGTCGGACAGCGTTGTGGTTGTCCAGCAGCTGAAGAGCGTCTGCGTTTGAGTGGTGATGGAGCATTTCTTTATGCCTGGCCGCCATTTTCTTGATCTCGTCAACTACCAGAGGTATACTCAAATCGCGATGAATATCCTTATTACGAATGTACCAAGGGGCATTAACAATAGCTGTTAAAACTTTATTTTGGAATCTTTGTATAATCTTGATGTTAGAATCTTTGGAACAACCCCACAGTTGGCCACCGTAGAGCCAAACAGGTTTGAGAATCTGATTATAGATCATGATTTTGTTGTAGAGGGACAGTTTTGAGAATCTTCCCAATAACCAGTAGCGAAGATTGAGTTCTTCCCGCTTTTTTTTGATGTGATGTTTTCATTTCAGTCTTGTGTCAAGCGTCATACTTAGGTACTCAGCGTTAGCTTCTCGTGGTACGGTGGTCCCATTAACGCTTATTGGAGGAGGATTTATCTGTCTTCGGTTAGAAAAGCAGACATGGATCGATTTTAATTCATTTAGTTTGATTTTCCACTTTTGTGACCAAGTCACTAATTCGTTGGCAGCTGTCTGAACTTTGTTAGTAGACAAAGCAAGATTTTTGTCAGTTGCAATCAAAGCTGTGTCGTCTGCAAAGGTTGCAACCGTTACATTCCTCATCGTTGGAATATCACAAATATACAATAGGTATAATATCGGGCCCAGGACACTTCCTTATCTTATCCTTATCGGCAGATTTCTGACCTCTTAGTGCTATATATGTATAGTTAAATT
Organism: Bruchidius siliquastri; assembly: GCA_949316355.1. Taxonomy (NCBI): domain Eukaryota; kingdom Metazoa; phylum Arthropoda; class Insecta; order Coleoptera; family Chrysomelidae; genus Bruchidius; species Bruchidius siliquastri. The sequence continues at coordinate 26,032,571 of OX438529.1, forward strand.
TTTAAGTGATACTCATGCATATAGACAAACAATATTAAAAACGCATTATTTTAAAAAAAAGATATATTATTCAGGGAATATACTGTGGAACGCATGCGCAGATTAAAATAAACTTGAAGACACCCATAGACATTATAATCTAGTATGGACCGGCCCTAGAGAGAGAATGAGAGAGAGATTGAGCGATCCGTAGCAGTCTGATAGAGACAGGGCGACGACAAGGGAAAGAAGCGCGCGAAAGTTATATACATTGCATGTTGCATATAGTTTAACCAGGAAAATCTATGAAAAATCGGTTTTTAAGTAGATATACAACATAAAGACGCTAATTCAACTCAACCATGTATGTTCGAGTTTTCATGCTAGACTTCTTGTCTAGCCTCAGAAAGATTATTATCGTACACATTGTATTTGAATGTTTGCAGTCCTACTGCAAGTAGCTACTTTTCAGTAGCAATTTATTCAAAAATGTTTGGCCATAAACCGATATTTTACACATAGGAATATTTTGATATGTCTTATTTATATGGTTCAATAACTGTATTGTTAAATAACTGAAATAACAGAGAAATACATTATATTTTAAAGGAACTTTATTTATATATTTTGATCCTGAAGGTTTATAATAAAATTAACAAAAGATAATTTTTTAAAGGCAGCGCGTGGTTTTGTCATTTTTTCTTTGTGACGTCACCACTACAAGGGTCCATTGTCTTGAGTTTCAGTCTTTCAAATGAAAATTATGCATTGTTTTGTGTCTACCCACTCAATTGAATTTGGGGTTTAAAGAGTGAAAATTATCTCTGGGTGCACTATAATCATTGCCTACATTGAGATATTCTGCAATAAAGCGAACTGTTTCTGTTTTTTCCACTTGCATGTAATTCATTTAGAATATTCAGTATATACATTTTCTACTATTACATAAAATGTCATCAGTTCAGTGGCGGCGCCAATTTTTTGCTACAGGGGCAGCCAAGGAGAGGCCAGACATTTTTTGGTGGCCCAACGGAACTGAATATAATTATTTTCGTCAGACTCGTAGGCTCGTCGACAAAAAAATACGAGACCAGGGAAAAAAGAACCCTCCAAATACTGGTAGAGCGATCGCCAATCCTGACAGTCCGGATTGTGTGAAACAGCCGGGGATTATTTTGCGGTGGTCCGGGCCACCCCTGTCCCTGCTAGTACTTGCTATAGTAGAATTAGTGTTTTAGCAATTGAAGTGGTTACTATCTCTAGGAACATTATCAGATTATATTTCATGAAAATAAGAAACAGTGTTTTCCGGTTAACAGCATACCTACCCGGTTAAATTTTCTTCGTTCAACCAACTTAGGTTGAAGTCATTAGAAAAATAACCAGTTTTTTCGCAATAATCGACCATACCTACTAGTTACGACAACAAGAATTAGAGGTGCAAATAACGGTTCCAAGTCTGGAGCGTTACAACCGCTACCGCTCCAAGAAAATAATACCGCTCTCAAATACCGCTACATTGGAACGATAGCTTCCACCCGTTTTCTACCGGCTGAGCCTGTCCCTGCTGTACCTCTAGTATATTTAGTACGTAGATGGTACAGACAGACATATACCTATATATAGTTTAGTTTTTGAGTTTTATTTTTTTGGTCTCAAATTCTATAGCCAAATATTGAGATATGACACCCAAATCTTTCATATGAAAGTTCTTATTCAATATCGATTTTAAATGCTCAATGTCTGAATTATTGTTAGTACAGAACATACAATTTTCCCTTTTTTTAACATTTTTCTTCTTTGTATGTACCTAACTTGGCTACAGAAGCATAAAATATCATACAAATTTTTCTCACACATTTATTGGGAACCGCAAGCCACTAACTTTGCTTTAAACTCACTTTCACCTTTGAGTTTGAAGACCCACTTACTGTTGATTACTTATTTATAAGTAGAACAGTAATTAACTTTACTTTCCTAAGTATCTATAGGAAAAGTTTGGATACATAATTACTTGGAAATAATTATGCGGTATAACGCTATTCTTAGCTATATAATTACACGTAACACAGTAACACGTGTTAGAGGTTTTCTTGCTTTTGTTAGATGTAGGTATATTTTTTATGATAACGCTTTACGCCTAGAAGACATCTTGAATAATCATTTGTAATGGTTCTAATACATATTCTGCAGAAGTATTGCAGATAATTCTTCCTCAAATCAAGTAATTCCTTGAGTTTGATAAAACAATTTTTAGTAAAATATATGTTTTCTTTTCTCTTATGACGGCCTTGACGTTGAAACCTTCGACTTTGAAACGTGTATGTTTTTGCCATAGTACTTCAAATCCTGATTGGCTTTTTGAACTTTTTCTTGCAACTAAAGCTAGAACATCCCATTTATAAAGTTATATTTTAATAGAGAGGCAGTAGTTGTTGTGGTACTCTGTTATCTTCCAACTGAAATCTGTTCGATTGATTTTCGATTTGTGAATAGGTATATTTAAGTGAGTAAAATAGAATAAGAGTTTATCTCAAAACTATAAAAGATGCGAATCGTTTGGTTGATAATCAACAGTTGCATAGTGAACAGCTCAGGGCATTCATACCGAATAATTTACTGATGAGAAAAGGGGTTGTAAAGTACGTTGATACCTATTTTGATGAAGAATATCTCTTTAGTAATTTTTTATCATCGGTAACGATATCTGGGATTCAAAGAATCAAACGTAGGACGGAAAGGGATGGCAAACACACTCATTCCGAGACAGACAGTAATTTTATAATTCGAAGGCAATATACTGCCGGATTACATCTATTTAAACACTGTAGCTTGCCAGGTAGAACCTTATATACACAGAGTAACGCAATGCTACTAGTGTTTGAAGTATGAGCATGTAGCCAAACAGTGCCGTAGTACCACCACCCTATGCAATAACTGTGGTAGAAATAAGGATTCAGATCATCATTGTCGGGATCCCCAAGACAGTTGCTGTATTTTCTGCAAGAACAACAACCACAAATCCATATCTAAAAATTGCACAATATATGCCGAACAAGAAAAAATAAAAATAAAATATGGCAGAAGAAAATCTCACTTTTTTCAAAGCAAAACGTCAACAAAACACTTCTTTTGCTGGTGTAACCAGCACCAGTAATAAGTTCCAGATATTAGCACAATTATCTAAAAAAAAATTCCCTTCCTTGAAAACGCGTGCACATACAAGTAACCGAAACTTAACCACCAGTATACCTTCAAGCAGCTACGCTAGACCCAATCCAGTCAATACAGAAAATAATTCGCAGCAGGAAAGAGCCACCAAAAAAAAAAGCCGGCTCACCAATAAGTACAGTTACAACGCCCCCATTATTCCCATTTTCTTTCGGACCTAGTCAACCATTGCCACCTGACCAAAAAGAAACCCCTGCTGACGACTTCCTCAACATGTTCTTTAAAGTATTTCAGCAAGTCTTAAATAATGCAACATCGTTTGATGAACTAGCTACTATTGACCTAGAGTATGTACGAGATATATTCAAAGAATATCAGACAAGTAACACCCATATTCGAGAAGATGAATCGTAAAATAAATATTATATAGTGGACCGCACGTTCAGCGGTTTCTAACAAGCATAGTTTGCTAACATTTCTACAAGAACTAGATATAGATATAGCTTTAATCTCAGAAACTTGGTTTAAACCAAACCCAAACATACGTTTCTCAGGATACTCAATCATCAGAAGAGATAGAGAAGATGGAACGACGGGTGTCGCGATTTCAATAAAAAACAATTTAAAATTTAGAGAAATAACAATCTCCAACTTACATTCAGATCTACAAATCTGTGGAACAAACATATCATTGGGAAACAAAGAGCTTTCCTTCTTTGTAGTTCACATACCATCAAATTTAAGATTACCTCATAATGAAATTAAAAAAGTATTTGAAATAAACAACCAAGGTATTATTATCGGGGGAGACTTCAACGCACATCACGATCTATGGGATCTTATAAAGTAAACGTATGTGGAAGAGCTGTTGTGGAGGCATTGAATGCAACTGACATGGTACTACTAAATCATGGCTCAGCAACCAAGATAAGCAGAAACCAAAATAAGTCGGCAATCGACGTAACAGTTTGTTCGCCTGACTTAGCCAATCAATTATCATGGGAAACTTATGATGACACACTAGGATCGCCCATACTGCGATACGTCAATATAAACCCCAACAAAAGAAGAAAAAACCTCCACCACCATGTTGGGATTCGGAATGCGAAGCTGCCATCTTGAAAAGAAAGCAAGCAATTAAAGCATACAATCAAGAAAGTACACTGGAAAATTATATAACATGTAATAAAGAAAACGCCCGAACTAAAAAAATTTTAAAACAATTTTCACAATTACAGTGGAAACATTTTTGTAGTAACTTGAATAAAAGTACAGCCAGTTGTGAAATATGGTCCCATGCCAAAAAAATGCAACGCATTTTCATAGAACATCAAAGGAGCGGCAACACTGACTGAGAATAGAATTTTTTCGAAAAGATCACCCCACCTGCTGCTTACCAGGATCACTCGGAATATTTCGGGGAAAAATATCACGAAAATGATGATATTTTCGGACATCACATTACAGCAACTGAATTGGAATATGTTCTGAAAAATTCCAATAACTCGGCCCCAGGAAAAGACAATGTTACATATTCTATGCTTTGGTATCTACCAGATAATGCAAAAAAAATCTTGTTAGTTATTTTCAACGAAGTGTGGATAAAAAATGCTGATATTGATGACTGGAGACAAATAATCGCTATTTCAATACTAAAACCGGGCAAAAACCCTGAAATTGCTGATTCATACAGGCCTATATCAGTTCTTTCCTGTACGAGTATATATAAAACTCTAGAAAGAATCATCAAACACAGACTGGAATGGTATCTTTATTCTAGAGATCTACTACAACCATCGCAGTTTGGATTTAAAAAAGGATATGGTACTATAGATGCGGTTTCGTACCTAGTAACAGATATCCAAATTTCATTTTCTGAAAACGGATATTTGGGAGCAGCTTTCTTGGACGTTAAAGGTGTCTATGATTGTGTGGACTTACTATTGCTGAGAGATAAATTAAACAGTATTGGTATCCCAGCTAATACTGGCAATACACTTATAAAATTTTTCCTTGATAGAACTGTATTTGTAAGGTCCAAAGGTCGATTATTAATTGGACCCCGAAAAATCTCTGTGGGACTGCCGCAAGGCTCAGTGTTATCGCCTATACTGTTTAACATTTATACAAGGGACATTCATCTGAGTGTGAATTGTCACATTGTACAGTATACCGATGATTTTACAGTATATGCGAAAGGCAAAAAACAAGAGGAGTGTATAGAAACGTTGTCAGCTGGTGTGTCAAACATTACCCATCAAATGAACTCCCTAGGATTCACATTGTTGACACAAAAATCCACAGTGGTTGTTTTTACAAGGCATAACCTTCAGCCAAATAATAACGTGAATTTCAATGGAACAACCTTCCCTGGTTCTCTGTCACCAGATCCATAACCTACCTCGGTATTACCTTGGATGAAAAGTTATCGTGGCAGCCGTATATTGAAAATATCATTCAGAAGTGTACAAAAGGACTCAACTTTCTGAAAATGATTCGGCGTACATGGTGGGGAGCAGATCCTGAGACAGCTTTAGTGTTTTACCGCTCATATATCCGATCCATCATCGATTATGGGTGCACGTTGTACGGATCCGCCAGTAATAATCTACTGCGACGATTGGACACGCTACAAAACACCGCGTTACGACTATGCTTAGGAGCAATGAGGTCCACCCCAATCGAGCCCTTGAGAGTAGAAAGTTTGGAACCACCTCTACAGCTCAGAAGACAGCTATTGGCGAAAAAACAAATTTTGAAGTCAGAAACGAAGCAAGACCATATAATAAAAAACATCAACTCTTTAAACACCTATGACCTTACAGATAAATATTGGCAAAAAAGACAATCCCCTCCCCTCTGTGATGCATTTAGGGAAACCAGAGCAGATATCGAAAATCTACATAAATCTGAAGCCTCACAAAATATTCAAGATTTTTTCATGTCAATGGATAAATACAACCTTATCATCCCTGACTATGATATAAACGTACCTGCTGTCGGAGAAAAACGCCTCAAGGAAATATTGGATCATTATTCAGGATACACAAATATTGTTCACTGATGCATCCAAGAGTAGAAAAGGAACAGGTTGTGGTTTTTACGTTCATCCTATCGGACACACCTCAAAATTCAAATTGAACAGGCATACTTCGATATTCACAGTTGAAGCTTTAGGCATCCTCAAGGCATTAGAACACATAGAATGCAAGATGATTACCAGAATAATTATTCTATCAGACAGATTGTCAGTTTTTCACAGAATTTCTAATCCCATAGACATAAATAACCTTTATCGTAATCCATATATTATAAAAATTAAACAGTACTTAAATAAGCTGGATGAGCAAAACTATAAGATTAAATTGATATGGGCGAAAGCTCATATTGTATTGTATAGTTGATGAATTAGCCAAAGATAGTATATAATTCGGAAAGAACCTTAATCATAACCTTCCTATTGATGAACTCATAAATATGCAGAAAAAACAATTAGAATTTGATTGGACAGAAATATGGGAAAAATATAAAATAACACACTCGAACAGATATGTACTAGTACAACCAGAAATCCCTAGGACCCTCTGGTTCAGTGACTACAAGTATAGTAGGAAAAGTGTGATGACACTTATAAGGTTAAAATTTGGACATCCTTGCTACCCGGTACACTTACATCGGATCGGCGTCGTGGACACGGAATTAGGCACATGTTGCAACGAAGTCGGAAATCTAGAACACATATTTTTTGGATGCCAAAGAATGCAGGATGATTCAGTACAGCTAATTTAAAAAATCATCGTCTTGAAGGTACAGGCACCCTTCAACATAATGCACTTAATATCATTTCGTAGAAAAGACATCTACGACATCTTATTAGAATTAATACACTCTACTAGGCTCAATCTATGAGCAGCTTCTAGTCCTTTGTTCTATCCTTACTTGTTATTACACCTCCCTATCCGTGGTCTATCTGTTTGTATAAACTAAGTCGCCCTGAACGACCCCCGTGGCGTGAAGAATTTAACCCTGTCAAATACCTATATCCTGTTCCTATCTTTGTGCAATAGCAAAAAAAAAATCCAAAATTCCATAATTGACTGATGCATCAGCACCAATCATAAACATTTAGTGGCTGGCTGCATGATCTCGTTTAAAGGAGACGGGATCCAGTAGTACGCGAATGTACCAGAAAGAAAGAGGTGTGGTAGTAACGGTTGCGCTGGAATCCCACACGTCAGTACTTCTGAGGTGTTCGGTACAACGGAATTTGACAGGGAACTGATTTACTCCGCGCAATGGTCAGGCATTAGGATCTTTATCAAAAGGTGTGGTAGGTTCGACATCATACTAGTTTCAGTGTTGGTAGATTAGTGGAGTTGGTAAAATAGGCCAAAAGTGGCCTACTTGCTAGAATTCTCCTCCCCACTGCTACTACTACCACAAGTCCACACAACACAAAGCTGACGACACAACTGTTCATACATTTGCATTCCAGTCACATTATTGTTCATAGTTAATTTAAACAATAATCAAAAAGCTATATCTGTTATATCATTAAAACATCTCAAATTTTTCAGCTTTTTAGAAATTCCATGATTTCCAAAAGGACCACCCACTAAAGCTATGGTACAACAATCTCGGTGAATTTCAAAGGTTACGTTTTGGATCGATAGTTCATTGCATGATGATAAAAAAGTCAGTGAGCACCAGGTCCGGAAACTCATGTTTTGGTCAGAAAACCAAGTCCAACTTCAAAAATCGTTAGTGCTTAGATGGCTATTTTTAATACATATTCAAGTACCTATCTATATAGGTGTATGTGCCTGCACGTATCTATGGGTATGCGCGAAAGTATCTATGCATATTTGTATACGTATATATACATCTGTTTGTTAGTGTACAGGGTGAGCTATAAAGATAAATAACCCACGTATTGTGAAAATCAGTCTTCCTGTCAATGTAGCTGAAATTTCATGTACCTATGTTTATAGGTTTGCGTAGGTGTATATGGTGAGAAATTAATGAAAGACGCAGCGCCAGCTGTGTCAGAAAACATTAATATACTGTCCAATCTATAAACAATATACGCGTCGTCATTATAGCTCGGTGTCAGACAGTAGAGATCAGATATATTGTATATATCTAGACTTATCTTAGTACGGGGGTGATATCAACAAACTATAAGTGTCGCGAGAAGCCTAACGTCTTACAGAAGCAAATGGTCTTTATAACTTTTACTATCTAACAGCAGCGATGCTAGCAAAATCTCACGAATGATATATATGTAGCTTTCACACCTCACCTGCTGTTACAACATATTTGCTCTATACCATCGGCCGCCGAGCTATACCAGTGAGTTTAGGTAATGTATAAGACTTGTATGTCTATGGGTGGTCACATTTATAGTCAAGAGTATACAAAGACATCTAATAAACGATAGACATATCTGTTTATATCTACCACCACGACAACATTAAAATTCGCTTGTAGAGTAATAATAAATAATAAAAAATGCTGCCGTACACTCCTAAAGAACTTGTGAATTCAGTTTAAGATTCAAAATTTATTTATACTTTTTAATGAATTTTTCAATCGCCTCCTCATGTGCGATTCATATTTCTTCTAGGGACAAAGTATATATATATATATATATATATATATATATATATATATATATATATATATATATACTCCTGCGTAAACATATTTTTGCAGGCATTTAGATTTTTATCGTCTGCTACTTTTCCAACTTGGCTCAGGATTTTGGTTTTTTTCCCAAGTAAAACTTTATCTAAGTTGATATATATTTAATTGGATCACTTTACCGATGGTTTTATACACCGAGGCGATGGAAGCACATTAAAAGAACTGCATATCATTTGCCATGTTTTTGTGCCAGATATCAATTTAAAAGGTGCTAGGTGAATATGAGAAATATAGCTAATTAATCATTTTGATGAAACCCTTGTTGAAATGTACTTACTCACCCTTCTATTTACAGAAAAATACTCGGAAAATGAAAACTATTCTATTGGTTAAAAATAATCTAAAATTAACACTTTATAAAAAAGCATGCATCGCAATTATTGTTAGGTCATTGAAGTTGTTGGATTTGCTTGAGCTGTTTATGAATCACTGACTCCGTCAATAATTTTTTATGCCTTTGAGAGTCGCTTGCTTCTGACGTGGAAGATGTCGACGATTAGATGTCTTTATATGGAGTAGTCTATTACTGCAATCAGGTATTCCAAGTTTTCCATCTGACTTCGTAAGTGTTCAATGGTCAGCGGCACTTGTCCCGACACTTGAAGTATCGTGCCTGTCATCGTTATCTATAAAAGCGAGTTTTCCTATATGAAGTCCAGGTAAGTGTGTTGGTATTTGTGTTTGACCGTTTAATTAAATTAGATGGGAACAAAAAGTAAAGTCAATTTTTTTCAGTCATATTCCATGACATTTTCAATTTATTTCAACTAAGCGATTTTATTTTTTCAATGGATTGATCAATATTCATTCTTGAATCTCGCACGCTTCGTAAGAGATTAAGCGAAGCAATACCGGCGATCTTTCAGCCTATGTGACAGGTCTTCTAGTCCCTTCGCAGGTACGATACATAATCCTGCAAATTCTGAGAGGTAAGCGTGGTGTGGTCTGGGTGCATTTCACACCACCTCTCATATATGCGGGACATGTATCCACTATGGAGGGGGTTGCTGCTCTCGTAACAATGCATCAAGCCATATATCAGCTTCGCTGTCCACCTAAAGTGGTCCATGTTCGTGCGGTCTCATCGTTGGGTCATAGAACTGGAGCACATTGCACGGGATCCCTTTCAGAAAGGAATTGGGTGTGGGAGTATATTCTTCTTGGGTTCGGAACCAGAGTATAAAAGGACAAGAGTGGGGGTTAGTCACTCAAGCCCCCATCGACCTTTTAGGCGGGTAGCCTTCAACACGATGTTCTTCGTGGCAGGAACCACGAATTCAATAACGAACGTCTTCATTCGTTGATGGTCGAGGACGGGGAACGAATAGTTAGGAGAGACACACATTGACCAAAGTGCATTTGCTGGGAGAGCCACAAATTGCCCAAAGTTTTTAAAACATCGATTTTTAGTTGCCCATGCTCGAAGTGTTTACGTTTACGTGAAATTATTTTGTCAGCTATGGTTTCTTCAATTATAATATATAAATAGCAGACATCATCAGCTAATCTTTTGAATCCACATTTTTCATTTTTACTATAATAGTAATAAGATTCTTGTAAGTATTTATTCGAGCAAGGTAGGTACAATATTGATGATTTTATGGGTTAAAATTTTAATATTTGTTAAACTTGTATTATAGATTCAGAAACATGTAGTGGTCCCAGATGTAAATCAATCTACGCGAAAGTACTTAGAAGAACGAGATGCCACAAAGCCAAAGCATGAAATCTTGACTATCAACCCATTGTGGACACTATAAAGTGTAACATTAAGTATAATGGTTTGTGTAAAACATTTTTATCATGATGATCTTGTACCTACTTTGTGAGACATAATATGTTGACTGAAATGGTCAGTCATCAAAAAAAAAGTATCTTACTCATGCCTGGAAAGATGGATCTCTACTGAGCCATTTTGAAAATCAGTGAACTTGCCTTTCCCAGCTAAAACTCCCCAAGGAAGGATGGAACTCGGATGGAGGAAGGTCCCACACAATGGAACTTGAAAAGAACATTGGTATCAAACAAATTCTCCAGAAAGATTCAATATCAAGTTTCAGTGAACTAGTGCGAGATCTAAGTGGAAATATTGTTTTAAATGAGTGCAACATGAAAGTTTCAGTAAGATAGCCAAGACAATTATCAAGATAGTTACCTCAAAGTTGTTTCTACAATCCAGTTCTCATACCAAGAACTGAAGTGAATTTTATCAGATTATTGCAAGTGAAGTAGGTGGTCACAGCTGAAAAATTTGCATATTTATTTGCATATCATAAGAATATCATTCAAAATTGATGAAAGATCAGTTATAGCTATTGGCATCAAAGAGAGTTACTTATACTTTAATCAGTCTTCTTCATCATATCATCATTTGATAAAGTTTTTAAATATTACTATACAAAGAAACCTTCAAATGATGAGATCATTTCATGTATCCCAGGAAATTGTTTCAAAAATAATTATTACTCACGTCTTGCCTTATTATTGTTCAATGGATGAGAACAAATTGTTAATTTTCTGATATATAAAATATAGGTCAAAACTGGTTTATACTACAAATCAAACAATATTACTGGATGTGTAAGTAACAACGGCAATCAATTAGCTAAAACATTTGTGGCATTTATAATTTTTTCTGTATTCGGCAATTTGACAGATGTGATCGGTCTGGTGACAGTTCATAATATCACAGTTATACATATACATGCTTAAGGAAATAATGCACTTGCTGCAGTTAGCCGTGTATGTTTTCAAAATATTATGTATGTATCATAACAGATACCAGCAGATTGAATCAAAATATGTTCAACACAATTATACCAATCTTTAACCAAAAACTGTTGATGTTCAAATTTTTCCTTCATTATGAGTTTGTCTACTTTCACAAAAATATCAGAAATGATTGGCTGAATCAAAAAGATGTCAAATAAGTGTTCTACCAGATTTTAACAGACATTCAATCAAACCCAATGCAAGTTTTTTTCTATTTGAATGAATAAATAAATGAGAATTCAGTAATATTACTAAAGCGATACCTAAATGTCCATCTATCAATATAATTTAGAACACTTTGGTAGAAAACACATTCCATAAATCTACTATAAGCTGCTTAACTCTCATGTAAGTTTGGGAAAAAACATTCCATCAAATTATAAGAAACTGGTGGAGTGTAGTTCATGTTAAAAGTTATTTCAAAGTGCAGATAAGAAAATGTACTGGCAACTACTGTATTACCAGCAACTGATAATAAGTTGAACCTTTCGAAATTTTTTGTGGATTGTCTTGATGCTTGATTTGATGCTCAATTTAAGAACAAATTATTTTACCACATACTTAATGAATATGACCAAACTTATATTGTGTGGATATGCAGCTAATAGTATGCAAATTTATAAAAAAATAACAGCAGCAAACAAAGAAAATATTGCATACCATCTACAAAAAAACAAATTACTAATAAATTAAGTTGTTCCATTATTTTAGAAAATTGTTAAAAGTAAAAATAACAAATTTTCACATCAAAAAAGTACCTAAAAATATTGACATACAAACTACTGTTCATCTGTTTTTCAAATATAGGTAAAAAAATTTAATTAGTTTTTGTTAATATGCACTCATTTCGTGATTTGTATATTGTGATATATAGCTGTTTTCATAACATAGGCAGAAAAATGCATATTCTGTCTCATTTTTTTAATTTAATTTTGTATTCATTATGTATGTTATTATTTTATATGTATAACTATCCTTATTCGTAAACACCTTTCTTTACTGGAATCAGACTGCTTACATAAACGTGGATGGAGACAAATCTGAAACAATACAGATATTACGGGGAGTTAGACAGGGGTGCGTTCTGTCGCCGTTATTATTTAATATCAACTCGGAAAATGTATTTAATAAAGCCCTAGAAAACAGTAACGCAGGAATACTTGTAAATGGTAAACGCCTAAATAACTTGAGGTACGCGGACGATACCGTAATCATCACAGATAGTCTAAAAGACCTACAGGAAACCATGACAAGAGTAATAGAGGTAAGCCAGGAGTATGGGCTCGATATAAACCTAAATAAAACCAAATATATGGTTATCAGCAAAAATAATTTGCCACGTGAAGATCTGACAATTTTTAATAACCAACAAATTGAACGAGTCAATACATATACATATCTGGGAACCATGTTAAATGACCAATGGGATCATTCACTTATCTATTTCTAAATGTGTTTAAAATAAATTAATTTTCTAGGCCACCTCGACTGTGATTCAGGCCCTTGAGAATTGCGCCAATCAAATCATGTATTTTCCAAGTACACTGTACCAGTTTTTTGGAAATTCTCCTCAGATTTCAGATTCTTTTAAAGCAAATTTTTGGATTTTTTTATATAGGATGTTTTAAGGCTTTTCATTGTCCCTCAATTCAATTTCAACTAACAGCATTACGAAAATCTTGTTCAAATCCTAATTTCTTAACTGATACCATTGCATGGGAAGTACAGTACACCCACTGGGTGCCATTATTAAAGTGCTTATACTATTGGAATATATTGTGAACTACTTTTTCAGCTCATGCTACTACTTAATTTTTATATCTTGGGACAATTGAGCGTGGTTATGGTGGGACAGAATATATATTAATCCATGTCATAAAACAGTATTTGTATTTTGGCTGTATGTAAATCTATGAAAATTTTATCTATGCTACAAATTATCTCTGAGTGCCATGTGTTTTGAACAAATAAAGTACTTCTAGTAGTATGCGATTTTCTTCATCATACAGGTGTCAGGGTCGTGTTAATAAAACACACCATGTAACGTGATTTGTGAAATGAAACATTTATTCAGTGAATACAGAAGATAATAAAGTACGTTTAGATTCAAATGTACTTTAAAGTCTTGTTTCATAAAACTATTGTATACGAAATATATTGGAAGGAAAAATAAAAATACATATTCTCAGTGAAAATAAATATTCGTCAAATCTAAGTTTTTGAATTTTGTATCGGAAATAAAATTTACAGCAGACATGTATAACTAACGGGGAAGTAATTTACAAAGCTTTATATATTTTGTTAACACAGGCAGCCTGTTAAATAGTCTAAGAAGCAGCCCTTCTACCTCCAGTGCTGGAGAACATTAGGAGGCACGCGGTGCAGTCATCGGGGCTAGACCAATGTATCAATGTTCCCCTAAACTGACGCTTAACACGGATAATCCTCAATGGCACTTCCTATATCAAAAAATTCTGGAGGTAAAATACCTAGCGGTTCGGGTACAGAGCCGTCCTCAACAACATCTTCACTTGGACGACAGGCCACAAGGAAGGCCAAGGAAACATATTCGGGGTCAACTTCACTAATATTCTAGGTCTCTTCTCAATCATAAACCCTGTCCATCAATCTCTGCAGACACAAAAAGCAACACATTCTGGCATTTGCAGAGATCGAAGTCGGCTGATCTGATATGGACAGTTGCTTCAGATATCCCGTATATGACATACATCCGATTCAGACGAAGATAGGGATGCGTGTATGTTAAATCAGGACTCTTTTGTCATTAAGAGAAGGTACGCAAATATAAAGCCTTCAATATCAACTGTCGATTGAAACGGATAGTAAACCGACAAAATACCCCGATCATCATGAAGATATTAGCTTGCTGGACATGTACCTCACAACTAAAACCGCAGTTCATTCAGTGAACTTATCCACTCCACTAGGAACATTTGACCATAATACTATTCCAACCCTCTGTAGAATGCCTTCAGTAGACTGAGTACATACTAAAGTACGCAGAATCTGGCACAAATCAGAAAAATGGGATGATTTCAATAACTATTATGTCTTTTCCTTGGAATCATGTATGTTTCAAGGCTGAGGACCCGTCAACTTCTGGCCAAGAAATAACAGACATGTTGACATCGGGTATGGAAGCCTAAATTCTTTGTAGAGAACAGCACCTCCAAAAGCAAGTCTTAGTTTAACCAGAGCTGCAGTGACAAGGAGGTACACCATTCAATACTATGACCGTGGACTCAAAAATACCAAATAAACACGATTACAATACAGAGATATAAAACGTGTTCTAGAAAAACTGAACTCCAGAAAAACTGGTAGTCCCGACCAAATACCAGCTATTGTTATTGTTATTTATCTTTTACTATAGCTTGGGAACTACTGGTGTCATCTATAATTAATGCATATTCTTCATCTGGAATAATACAATAATATATATATATATATATATATATACATATATTAGTTTATTTTAGAAACAAATACTCTATATTCAGAAATACCCATCAACCAATTAGTAAGGTGCTACATAAGTATAATGCATTTAACAACTCTATCGCAAATTCAAAATGATATTAATAATGATAATAAAAGCTTTAAAACTTAATTCTGATAGGAATCTTCAATAAATACAACTGCATGTGAAAATACAGAGAACCTAATTGGCACAAGGTTTAAGGGGTTGAATCACAACCACCTACGACCTAGAAATTTAATTCAAATTGAACACATTAGAAATAACACATTTGTATAACAATAACAAAAATCTTGCAAAAGAATAGTTAATTCTATGAAACAAATCACATAGTTTATATTTTAAATTAATGATGAATGATTTATATCCTGACAATGGTGTCAAAATACTTTATCAAGGAATACATAGTATTTCTAAAGGAAATGTTTTTACAAATAAGGTGTTACTAAAACAACTAGTATCAGTGACATAGTAATTCATAATGTAAAAGACATAACATATACTAACAGTGTGATTAGGACAGTGAAAAACAGGAAAAGTATCACAATATACCAGTTATAAACTGAGTGCAGATTACCTAAAAGAAATTCTACAATTATACATATGTATCAACAACAGGTGATCAAGCTGCTCTAAATTTTTTTGTTTTGATATTTTGCGCTTTTTTGAGTATTTGTATTTTTACAAAAGTTATACAAAACAGTGAATGAAAATATAGGAGTAACTATTGATGGCCACATTCACAGTACATTGAAAAGTCTGAGAAATCTTTCATTTTCTAAATTTGCCAATGCTAAAAACACCAGCAGATATTCGTAGATTGGTTTTTTGTACCAACTATGAAAGAGTGTTAGGCTCCTTGGATGATTATTCACAGTTGACATACTAACAATAATGAATAAATCTTATTTCATCAGTTGCTAATAATCCTCTTTGCATATAATCAAAATAGTCATCCTCCACAGACTCAACTATACTCTTCATAACAATTTGTTTACACATTTGACGGGTTATATTTTCAATAATTTGCATACTATGAGCTAGATATCCGCAAATATAAGTTTGTACATATTCATTAAGTATGTTTCTAAATAATTTGATCTTAAGAACTGAATTCAATTGTATAATTTTCTGGTTCATCGAAACAAGTAGACATCATGTTATTCAAATTACAATTCTTTATAAGATTTTAAATATTTATTTTTTTCTGATTCATATATCTGTTTTGACAGATACATTGTAACTGCATTGAGAAAGGTTCCTGTATTGAGCTAATATTTTTTATGAATCCTCAATTTGATACTTTTTGGCTAAAATATAATATATGTTGCCAAAGTGAATTTTGAAATTTTTCTTCAAAATCAATTTTCTTCTTCTAGTGCCTATCCGGTCCGGATGTCGGCAATCATTCTGGCTATCATAGTTTTATTGGTTGCAGCTCGGAAAAGACCTGTGGTTGTTGTAGAGAACCATGTTCTCAGGTTCTTTAGCCATGAGATCCTCCTTCTTCCAGGTCCGCGCCGTCCTGGAATTTTTCTTTGTAGTATTTCTTGCAGCAATCCGTATTTTCTCTCATCTAGCATTATTTGACCCAGGTATTCGAGTTTTCTTATTTTTATAGTGTTGATTAATTCAGTGTCCTTATTCATTCTGCAACTCCAATAATTTCCATCGATTGGAAATTGTGTAACAAATCAAAATACTATAAATTCGTATGTATGGCGGTAGTGGACGAAACTTACTTTCAAGAGTTGATCGCTAAAATATCCATAGTTATACATACCCTTTTTCTTCTCCGAGTACACAATTTCCAATCGAAATAATATGTGTAAACAGGCAATGGCGGTATACACGACGAGGCTCTCTTATAGAGTTCATCGCTAAAATTCAACTTATGGCGACAATTATTCATCGCTTTCAACGAATCATTGGAAATTGTGTAACAAATCAAAACTATATGAATTTGCATGTATCGGAACGCTTAACTCACACAGATTATTAATCTTATATATAATAATGAAAATTTTCGGTGGTGCAGCGGAAAAGTATATATTCCTTTTGCTTTGTGTTACTTTTATTCTGTACTGACAGATATAACACATATAAAATAGAGCTTCATTTCACGAATAAACGATGGACGTGGTACACACAGCATTTCTTCTTTTTCCACGAATGTAATATGCGGTTCTGAAAAGAACCTTTTTTACTGTTGCGGCAGCCTAGTTCGTGTGGATATCTTTCGGCATGATGGTAACTCGCTTAGCGTGAATGGCACACAAGTTAGTATCCTCGAACAGGCCTACCAAATATATTTCGCTAGCTTCCTCAGGGCCAGTACCGCAGAACTGTGGAATCGCAAGTCGGTCTTGAAATCCTGAGCAATTTCACGAACAACCAGACGAAAAATATCGATATTTTTTGTCTGAAATCTCAAAAGCGATTTTTTTCAGCGGAAAATCGAGTTGTTTCAAACAAGACGCTAAATAAATCGTTTCCTAGCTAATTTTTTGGGGTGCTGATCACGAAGCCTCTGCAACGGAAAGGATTAATGTTCCGGAATAGATGCGAAAATCAGCAAAAAACGACTTCCTTTCGAAAACCAAAGTGACCCCGACAGCGCTACGTGGAACTCACGCTACTACTAGTGTCATCCGCCCGCGTGAGCTGCCCCACCCCCCTTCCCCAATTTTGCCCTGTTTGCCTAAAGTTTGAAGCTACACGCGACGCGGATGCGCGAACGCGGCGCGGTTGCACTTACCCGTACACTCACACTTTGTTCACACGTTGACACTCTTAGTTGTCTTCTCGCGGCTGGTGGTCGTTCTGGTCTCGTTTGCCTCGGGGCGTTACAAGTTGTCCTCTTGGTGAATACTATCGCAGGGGCTTTAACCTGAAGCCCACGATTAAGGTATTCCCATTACGGTAAGTGGGGTAGAGTACATGAATACTAGCTATCCTTGCAGTCAAGCATCCCGACAAATGCCGACATCCTCTCCTGCGCACTCATCGGTTGACCATTTCTGTATCCTCTACGATCTTGGCTCTACTTATCCAATGCCCTCACTGAGTAACAGACTTTTCGGTCCTTTGTACCTGTTTAGGTATCTCGGATCGTAATCTAGTGCCGTTCGAATCAGCTCGTTTTCGTGCCTTTCGCTATTCCTAAATAGCTTTTCGGCTCTGAGCTCCATCGTAGTTAGGACAGGCCGTTGCCTGAGGTCGTGATACAACATGGTATTTAGTATATACCATGGAGCATTTACTGCTTCTCTAAGCGCCATGTTATGTTGCGCTAGGAGTTTCTTTTTGTAGCATTTAGCTGCATATCCCCATGCAGCCGATGCATACAGAATTAACGGTAGTATGACCATTTCGATAATCTTCAGTTTGTTTGATATCGACATTTTGCTGTGCCTGCCAATTAGGGGACGTAGTTTGGTTCTGGCCATCTTTGCTTTGATGGCTTGGGCTTCAATGTGCTCTTTCCACGTTAGACCTTTGTCTATCTTGACGCCCAGGTACTTGGCAGAATCTTTCCATTCTACCTCTTTTACCCTTGCTATCCGTCGACCTCTGATATTTCTAACGACTGTCATTTTAAGGTTTTCCGTAGGTCTCTCTCTCGTTCTCCTTATTAGGACGGCTTCTGTCTTGTCTGGGTTCAGCTGTAAGTATACGGTTGCAAAACTTGCTCGTTTAGATTGTGCCGCGTACGCCGTATCGTCAGCGTACAACATTAGCTCCGTCCTCGGTGACTTAGGACGTCAGAACTATATATTGCATATAGCAATGGCGACAGTACAGCACCCTGGGGTACTCCTGCCTCTATAGTTCTTTCGGTAGACCTCGTGCTGCTGTTGAGTCTTATCCTGAAACTTCTGTTTCTAAGGTAAGTTTTTATCAGATGTACTGTGTTTGCAGAGTAGCCCAGATGGATCATCTTGTGGATGAGTCATTCGTGCCATACGGTATCGAAGGCTTTGGATACATCCATGAACACCGTTAGTGACTCGTCTCGTTCGGAAGCCGCGATTTCCCAACTCAACCAGCCTAAGGATCTGATGCTCAGCGAAATGTCCTTGTCGAAAACCGAATTGCTCGTTCGGAATTATTCCTAGCTCATCCGTTTCGTTTCTGAGCCTTCGCTCAATTACTTGCTCCGCCACTTTGCTAAGGGCGGTCAGCAAGCTGATCGGTCGATAGTTTTGGGAGAATCTAGGATCTTTCCCCGGCTTTGGGATCATGATGACCTCAGCCTTCTTCCATTTGTCTGGGAAGTGTTGCAATCTGAGGATTGCATTAACTATCGCTGTTAGGGTGGCTATTGCCTTTATAGGCAGTCGCTTTAGGACCCTATTTCCGATCCCGTCGATTCCAGGTGCCTTTTTGGTTTTAGTGGCCCTGATCGCATCTCTGACTTCTGATGGAGAGGCAGGAACAAAGTTTCCTTCCTGTCCTTTCCTTAGCCTCCTTGCGTTTCTCTCTACTTCCTCGACGAAGTCGTCGTCCTCGTCAGGGTGAGAGAAGAGGCTGCACTGACTTTCGAGATTGTCAGCGAAGGCTTCTGCCTTTTCTTGTGCAGAGTACACGATACCTCGCTCGCCATGCATTGCAGGGAGGGGTTTTCTTCTGTTTCGCAGAATGCTTTGCAGATTCCACATCGACGGATCTTGCGGAGAGAGATTCTCTAACAACCTTTCCCAACTACGCTGGTGGTGCTCTCTCAGTAGTCTTTTTACCTCTTGGAACATTCTTTTTAGCTCCAATCTGTCTCTTGGAGCATTTGTCAGCTGAGCTCGTCTCCTGAGACTGTTTCTCATGCTGATAGTTTGTTTTACTGAGTCTGGCAGGTCCCTGTATCTATTGGTCCTGTTTCTGACTTCAGTAGTAGTCACTCCTTCGAGTGCTTCTAGGATTTTGGTCTCTAGTTTTTCGACCTCATCCTCTAGGTCTGCCACTGTCCTTATGGCCGGGACATATGTAAGTGCTCTATGCAGAGCGAACTTAAAACCGTCCCAGTCTACTCTTCTCACAGTGTTCCCTGATTTGGGATTCTCTCCCTCCCCCACATTGAGGGTGATGGGGTTGTGATCAGAGCTACCCTCCTGGAGCACATCCATAGTGCATACGTCATCTATGTTGTTTAGCACCGCGATGTCTATGACATCCGTGTTGCTCCGTTTGCTGGATATATCGTGGATTCCTCTGGCCCCAATATTTCAAAGTCTGTATCGTCTAGCAGACTCTCCAGCGTGCGTCCGTGGCTGTTCGTCGTCCTTGAACTCCAAAAGCCTGATTTGGCATTTAGGTCTATGCCTATGAGGATAGTTTTGGTTCCAATTTGGCAGATCCTTGTTATGTCCGCTAAATGTAGTGTTACGTTCGGTCTTAGGTATACCGATACTACATTTAAAAGCTCATTTTCATGATCATGTCCGCTTTTTGAGCCACAAAACTGTCAAATGCAGCACGGTCTTGTTGCTGTACTTGTCCTGCATTTTGTGTCTGTCGCTGTGACGGTGGTGCTGGAGTGGCTGCTTTCGCGTAACTGACTCCAGCTTGTCTGTTTGAAGGTCTCGAAATGACCCGAGCAGGGGCCTGGGCGCGTCCTTGCGCTTTTGGCCTCCTGGGGCATCCCATGAAGTTGGCTGGGTGGTTTCCAGCGCAGTTCGCCCACTTGGGTGCCACGTCCATTGGGACTTTGCACTCGCTTGCGCGGTGCAGTCCTGCACACCTGACACACCTTGCTGTGCCAGTGCAGTTGGACTGTGCGTGGCCATACATTTGGCATCTTTAACACTGTCCGGGGCCTTTTCTCTTCCTTAGAGGTTCTACCTCTATTATGCAGTCGCAGACATTGCCGATTTTGTATATTTCCACTTGTTGCTTTGGTACGCTGACCATTACCAGGGGCATTGGTTTTCTCGCCCTTCTAGTTCTTTTCCCGCCTGGTCCAGTGGTACTGAGGTTGCGACACTTCATCTATGCGGATGATACTGCATACATTGCAGAGTCTAAGAGACCAGGACTCGTCACGCGTTACCTGCAAGAGGCGGCCGAAAACTTGGAAGACTGGTGTTGCAAATGGAAAATCCAGCTGAACCCCGACAAGACTGAAGCTATCCTCATCAGAAGAACAAGAGTCGCTCCTTAGGACAACATAACCATGAAGACCACCAGAATGGTTAGAGGAATAAGGATGGAACAAGAAGTGCGAGTACCATGGAAAGACTCAGCGACCTACTTGGGTGTGAAGATCGACAAATCCCTCACATACAAACCCAAGTAAGTAAGTGAAAATGGCCAGATCTCGTCTAAGGCCACTCATAGGAAGACGAAGCAAACTCTCCTTGAACAACAAGATCAAGAGCATCGATCTGGTGATTTTGCCAATTATCCTCTATGCCTCAGCGGCTTGAGGATATGCAGCAAGGTCACTTATATAAGACCCTGTATATTTTACCTCATAGTATTCTAGATATATTTTAACAGCCGTAACAAAATCACACGCAATATCGTAGAGACCCAGTTGAATATTTGGGTTGACACTGACACTGACACTTTGAATCTTTTAACAGAAGTGGAGTGCCGATAAACGTTAATCAAATACGAGTCTAAATAGTTTATTTAAAAAGTTGTAGAAATTGTGAAGGTGTTGGAGCTACATTGAACGGTGAGTTGTTTCACAAGTTATGTATTTTAGTCCATTTTGTTACATATAATAATTCGACTTTTGAATATATTCACTTAACGTTCGCCATATCCTGTGTTAAGGAACTTGGCATTTTTCTCAGGCTCACAACGTAACATTATCATGTGTCGTCGTCCAGACTTCTACGAAATGAGCTTATCTGTGCATATTACAATTTCATAAAAACCAGTATACATGTATAGTCTTTAATCAGATAGCTACCGACTATTGCAGTTGTAGTTAGATTCGCTGTGGCAAATAAAAGATTCTTTAAAAATCCTTGTTCGCCTTTGGCAAACCTAATTCACAGAGTATGCGCTCTCCACATTGCATATTTTCATAATCAATTTATAAAGAGTTATTTTACCTATAATGATTTGTGAGCAGCCTCTGTAACTGAACGTTTGGTGTCATTACACGTCTCAGTACAGTGGTTATTGAGAGAAAGCTAGTGGCAAGGGTTCACTAGGCTGGTGGCAAGGGTTCACCAGTTATTAAGAGAAAGCTAGTGGTGGCAAGGGTTCACCAGTTAAGAAAAGCCAGTGGCAAGGGTTCACTAGGCTGGTGGCAAGGGTTCACCAGTTAAGAGAAAGCTAGTGGCAAGCGTTCACTAGGCTGGTGGCAAGGGTTCACCAGTTAAGAGAAAGCTAGTGGCAAGGGTTCACTAGGGCGGTGGCAAGGGTTCATCAGTTATTAAGAGAAAGCTAGTGGCAAGGGTTCACTAGGCTGGTGGCAAGGGTTCACTAGGCTGGTGGCAAGGGTTCACCAGTTAAGAGAAAGCCAGTGGCAAGCGTCACTAGGCTGGTGGCAAGGGTTCACCAGTTAAGAGAAAGCTAGTGGCAAGGGTTCACTAGGGCGGTGGCAAGGGTTCACCAGTTATTAAGAGAAAGCTAGTGGCAAGGGTTCACTAGGCTGGTGGCAAGGGTTCACCAGCTATCAAGAGAAAGCTAGTGGCAAGGGTTCACTAGGCTGGTGGCAAGGGTTCACCAGCTATTAAGAGAAAGCTAGTGGCAAGGGTTCACTAGGCTGGTGGCAAGGGTTCATCAGCTATTAAGAGAAAGCTAGTGGCAAGGGTTCATTAGGCTGGTGGCAAGGGTTCACCAGTTAAGAGAAAGCCAGTGGCAAGCGTTCACTAGGCTGGTGGAAAGGGTTCACCAGTTAAGAGAAAGCTAGTGGCAAGGGTTCACTAGGGCGGTGGCAAGGGTTCACCAGTTATTAAGAGAAAGCTAGTGGCAAGGGTTCACTAGGCTGGTGGCAAGGGTTCACCAGCTATTAAGAGAAAGCTAGTGGCAAGGGTTCACCAGTTAAGAGAAAGATAATGGCAAGGGTTCACTAGGCTGGTGGCAAGGGTTCACCAGTTAAGAGAAAGTTAGTGGTAAGGGTTCACTAGGCTGGTGGCAAGGGTTCACCAGTTAAGAGAAAGCTAGTGGCAAGCGTTCGCTAGGCTGGTGGCAAGGGTTCACCAGTTAAGAGAAAGCTAGTGGCAAAAGTTTACTAGGGCGGTGGCAAGGGTTCACCAGTTATTAAGAGAAAGCTAGTGGCAAGGGTTCACTAGGCTGGTGGCAAGGGTTCACCAGTTAAGAGAAAGCCAGTGGCAAGGGTGCACTAGGCTGGTGGCAAGGGTTCACCAGTTATTAAGAGAGGACACTTTACCTTCCGTGCCGTAGCATATTTTAGATATTTGTAAAGGATATTTTGCGTTTAATGCCCATTGTAACCTTTGAACTTTTATACATTACTTTAATGGTGAATGTCTGGAATGTTGTAGAAGCGTACTCAGAAGGATTTATTCTTTTCAGATATCCCCATGTCATACACCATCCTGAACAAGAGCCGAGCCTGCCTTGCCCATAGCCACTCAAGTTAAAGTTTGTGTTATATATATTTTCTTACGTTAATTAAAATGGATTCAAATTTAGTACGCTCGAGCTTTTGGTATCCTACAAATTTTTCAGAAGTGGGATTATAAAAGGCAGATCTTAGGTTCTTGATGGTCGTGACATTTTTTTTGTGTATGTTACACATATTTAGTTTCTATTTTTCTCCTTTTGTTAGATATTTAAAGGTGACCTTTTTATTGAAACAGTAGTATGCACACAAGAAAACAGAGAGTATATAATACCCAACACCATTATCAGGGTTTTGCCTGAAAAGCTAAATGTTTTACCCTGTATTAATCTTTCTGACCAAGACCTCATTTTCCAAAATAACAAGGTGTTTGCGAGGGCATGGCCGTGCATAGAATTTATTCGACAGCCAAAATCATCTTTACTCACATTGAAATTAGGGGAACTACCACCGCTTCCAGAAGACCAGATCGTTGTAGGACCAATAAGTAGCGGAGACAAAACGGCGTTGGTGGAAATTCTTTCTGAATTTAGAGACTGTTTCGCTCAAACGGTAGCAGAACTGGGTTGTGCTAAATCTACAGAGATGCAAATTCAATTAACAGGTGAGAAACCATTTACCTATAAACCCTATACAATGGCACGATCAGAACAAGATGCAGTTGAAGATATTATAGCAGTTTTGCTTTCAAATAACATCATTAGAGAGTCTGACTCAAACTATTATTCACCCGTCCTTCTTGTTAAAAAGAAAAATGGCGAAAACCGGATGTGCATTGACTATAGAAAATTAAAAAGTTTGACAGTTAAATACAATCACCCCTCACCTAGGATAGATGACCAGATTGATAAACTGCAGGACGGATGTATTTCACTAGCTTAGACTTAAAGTCGGGATATCATCAAATTTCAATGGCCGAAAATTCCAAAAGATACACTTCATTTGTGACACCGACAGGACAATATGAATTCAACCGAATGCCTTTTGGCTTAACCAATGCACCAAGAACCTTCCAAAGATTTATGAATAAGAGACTCAGACCTGCTACCAATTTCGCTGCTGTTTATCTTGACGATGTTCTCTTACACGCATGTACAATAGAAGAAGCTTACCAGAACTTAATGCATATTTTGCAAATTTTTCGAGAAGGATTGACCCTAAATCTAAAGAAATGTTTTTCCTAGACAATTCCTAGGGCTAACTAGCTATTTCCGTCATTTCGTCAAAAAAATTTCAGTAATTGCAAAACCACTTACTTCACTAACAAAGAAATTTACTTCTTGGAATTGGGGTGAACAGGAAGAGAAGGTATTTAGAACACTTCAATCAGGACTAATCATTAAACCAATCCTGGCTTTTAGATGGAGGTTGTGTAGTTGTGGCACGGTTTTGCAGGTGAAGCTCTTTCTTTTAGAGACGCGTTTCGATTTTTATTAAAATCATCGTTAATAAAAAAAACACAAAGAGAGCTAGTTTTGTTTGTGGGGCTGTGTGGTGGTTGCACGGCTTTTTATCTACATGATGGAAGAGTTCCACCAAGTAAGAGCATCTACAATCCACATAATGCTGGCTTTGTTTGACCCAAAATTACCCACGAAAGAACATACAGATGCGAGTATGATAGGTCTAGCTGGTATTCTCTTACAGTTGCAAACGGACACTCGCCTTCACCCTGTAGCCTATTACAACCGCCAAACTGTGGGCAGCGAGCAAAAATACCACTCGTATGTACTGGAAACACTGGCATTGGTTGAAAGTTTTGAAAAATTTCGGAGCTACTTACTTTGGAATAAATTTCACTGTGATTACTCACTGTAACTCCTTAAAGGCTACCAGCGAAAAGAAGCAAATAATCCCCCGGATTGCTCGGTGGTGGCTTCAACTACAAGAGTACCGTTTCGAAGTAAAACACCGTCCAGGAAATATAATGAGACATATAGACGCCTCAAGTCGCCAGCCTTGTAATTTAAATACTCCTGAGAAAGTTATGCGCATTGAACAAACTGACTGGGTTTTATCAGGGTAATTAACAGATGCCAAAATAGCTACCATTAAAAATATACTTCTTAAGCCTCCTGTAACAAAACACGAACGTCAAGTTCATAAAAATTATTGTTTACTTGACGAACGGGTCTATCGGATTACGGCACGTGGTTTGCAATGGGTAGTCCCAAAGGGAATGCGTCACCAAATCGTCCAAGCATCTCTCGACGAGGTCATTTTGCTCTCGAAAAGACCTTGTACAGACTCTGCGAACATTATTGGTTTCCGAAGATGCGACCCTATGTAGAGAAATACATCGCTTGTTGTATCAAGTGCCTGTACAATAAAAGTCATTCTGGCAGAAAAGGAGGATTCCTCCATCCTATTGAGAAGAAAGCTAAACCTATGAATACATTACACATCGACCATTTGGGTCCATTTCCGAAAAGCAAACATTCTAATTCATATTTAATAGTTAGCATTGATGGTTTTACTAAGTTTTCATTTCCAAGACCGGTCAAGTCTACAAAAACAAAATATGTTATACCTGAAAGATATTTGTTCGACCTATAGTACTCCCAAGACTTTAATCATAGATCGAGGAAGTTGATTTACATCCACAGTTTTCCAAAATTTTTGCAAACAAAATAATATTAAACATGTTCTTAATGCCGTCGCTACTCCACGTGCTAATGGACAGGTTGAGCATTTGAACCGAACAATCCTTAGTGCTCTTCTTCCCTCAACACCCGAGGAAGAGCTTTGGGACGAAAAGGTCAGAGATATTCAATTTGGTCTCAATACTGTCGTTAATAAATCGACTGGCAAAACACCAAGCCAATTACT
The DNA here is from genome assembly GCA_949316355.1 of Bruchidius siliquastri. NCBI lineage: Eukaryota > Metazoa > Arthropoda > Insecta > Coleoptera > Chrysomelidae > Bruchidius > Bruchidius siliquastri. Next base: position 26,059,066 of record OX438529.1, read on the forward strand.
ATTGGGTTACTACCCAAGAGGTGGAACTGACAGCATCCTTACTGATGAGATTGAGCAGATACCATCAGTCGTAGAAGACCTTATGGAAGCACGACGCGAGGCAGCTGAATAGATTTTAGTCTCACAAAATAATCAAAAGAGATGTTTTGATAAGAAACGTAAGAAACCAAAGAAGTATAAAGTTGGGGATTTGGTACTGATCTTAAAGAGTCAACCTGCTCCATATGATGGCCCAATGGTTATCAAAGTAGTATTACCGAATGACATATGTTGTAGCAGACATGTCAGGGTCACGCTGACTCACTCGAAAGGCAACCTACGAGAATGTGATCGCAGTTGACCGAATGCGTCCCTGGGCGCCAGTTGGAGGAGTTTCCTCTGACGAGTCCGATGAAGCTAGTGACGAAGAAGAGATAGTTCTGTCAGATCCTGATGAAGCTGCTACCTGCCAACTCGAGACGAGTTGATAGCAGGATGGCCGAATGTAAGACCCTGTATATTTTACCTCATAGTATTCTAGATATATTTTAACAGCCGTAACAAAATCACACGCAATATCGTAGAGACCCAGTTGAATATTTGGGTTGACACTGACACTGACACTTTGAATCTTTTAACAGAAGTGGGGTGCCGATAAACGTTAATCAAATACGAGTCTAAATAGTTTATTTAAAAAGTTGTAGAAATTGTGAAGGTGTTGGAGCTACATTGAAGGGTGAGTTGTTTCACAGAGTATACGTTCTCTACATTGCATATTTTCATAATCGATTTATAAAGAGTTATTTTACCTATAATGATTTGTGAGCAGCCTCTGTAACTGAACGTTTGGTGTCATTACACGTCTCAGTACAGTGGTTATTGAGAGAAAGCTAGTGGCAAGGGTTCACTAGGCTGGTGGCAAGGGTTCACCAGTTGTTAAGAGAAAGCTAGTGGCAAGAGTTCACTAGACTGGTGGCAACGGTTCACCAGTTATTAAGAGAGGACACTTTACGTTCAGTGCCGTAGCATATTTTAGACATTTGTAAAGGATATTTTGCGTTTAATGCCCATTGTAACATTTGAACTTTTATACATTACTTCAATGGTGAATGTCTGGAATGTTGTAGAAGCGTACTCAGAAGGATTCATTCTTTTCAGATATCCCCATGTCATACACCATCCTGAACAAGAGCCGAGCCTGCCTTGCCCATAGCCACTCAAGTTAAAGTTTGTGTTATATATATTTTCTTACGTTAATTAAAATGAATTCAAATTCAGTACGCTCAGGCTTTTGGTATCCTACACTTAACATCAAGCTACAAGCGCAACACAACCTAGCGCTGAGAGAAGCCGTCAACGCACCATGGTACGTGCCTAACATGGCCATCTATGAAGACCTCAGACAGAATCCAGTCCTTGGTACCATGAAACAGATCTATAAAGTTCTTCGAGAAGAACGAGAGGCACAGAAATAGACTGATCCGGGAAGCGCTGGACTACGACCCCAGACTCCTAAATAGATACAAAGGGCCCAAGAGCCAAATGTACGAAGACATTCACCGGATTTAACGAGTGTCACCATACAGAGCGAAGCCGCTTACCTTGAAACAGGTGAGGACGGTCACTTCGCTTTCACCTGACTTTCCCCTCTCCTTACTTCCTGCTCTCTGCAGCGCGTTCCGGTGCGTCTCAGAGAGCGGGAGGCATGACAAACGTACAATGACAAACCAACCATAAACGGCCTAACAGAAAAAGACGGGACCAAGAAGACCAGGCGAAGCTATAAGCAAAAGCCTAAATCAGGGGGCAGATGATGACAGTCATGTGCGATAGGCCGCCGAGCTATTGTTGCGCATGACTGGGTGGTCAAATAGCAGAGTAGCGTGACTGGAGACTGTCCCAGCACGTGAAAGAAGAACAGCCTAAATTCGACACGAGACTTAGACAGACGTACAAACAGACGACACCCAGCGAGGCACCCAAGAATTCCCTTTATGCTGAGGGTTACCTTAATTAAGGGCTTCAGGTCAAAGCCTCAGCGATGGAACCCCCAACGAGATGGCTACTCGTAAAACCTAACTGAAATAAGGCAGGTACGAGAGCACGACCACCACGCGCTTCCGCGTTCGCGAGTCACACACAAATAAAAACTTTAGGGCAAACAGGGCAAAATTGGGTGCGGGGGGTTGGAGGGTGAGGTGTGCGGCGACTCGAACGGAGGAGAAGGCAATCGCCTATTCCAAACTGCGCCACCGGGGTCTTTAAGGTGAGGCAGGTTGGAATAGGGGTGGTGGTGGGACAGCCGAGGAACCCTTCCGTTCCGTTCCGTGAGCAACATAATTTTTCTCACATTCGTGGACACGTAAAGATCGTGCGTATCATTCATTCGTTCGACGATGCCACCCAAGACTAGCGGTAAAGCGGCCAAGAAGGCCGGTAAGGCGCAAAAGAATATTTCAAAGTCCGACAAGAAGAAGAAGCGTAGGAGGAAGGAATCTACATTTACAAAGTGTTGAAGCAAGTACATCCTGATACTGGTATTTCCAATAAGGCGATGAGCATCATGAACTGCTTCGTCAACGACATCTTCGAGAGTATCGCCGCCGAAGCTTCACGTTTAGCCCACTACAACAAACGCGCTACCATAACCAGCAGGGAAATACAGACAGCAGTACGTCTTTTATTGCCTGGCGAATTGGCCAAGCACGCCGTAAGCGAAGGCACAAAAGCTGTGACAAAGTACATCTCTTCAAAGTAGATTATATGTGGCAGAGAACGGTTACAAAAACGGAAAAAACGGTTCTTTTCAGAACCACAAAGAAGTACATGGAAAAAATAACGTACACACGCATCAATAATCAGTCAGACCCGTCACGCAAATATACCATTATACGCCGTCAAATTGAAAATGCTTCATATGGGGGGAAACAACTGAAGTAAAATCTACGTAATTTCTTTGCATATGCGCGAACAAAAACAAACGCTTTATTTACAAACGACTTCACTGCCATCGTAGCATTGACATATAATCCGCAGTTACTTTGAATATCGAACTACTTGTGGGACCAATACAAACCGAGTTAGTATACCGCTTCATCATATCAATCGTTGCGTGCGATGAACAAAAATATGTCTATATCTCTTTTCTACAAGTAAGATTATGGTGGCCCTGAAAAGGGCCATTTTTAATCAGCAGCAGCGGACAGCCTCCCGCTTAAATAACGTCGCCATCCGGTGTCGTCGTCGACTTCAAATATGTGTATAGGTATCCATTTTATTTCTTCTTTTTCGGAGATGCGGCCTTCCTTTCCGGCGACGATGCAGCTTTCGCAGTTTTCGGTTTCGGCGCTTTGGGCTTCTTGGTTGGAGCTCCTTTGCTGGATTTTTTCGCCTTCGATGGAGATTTTTTTGCAGGCGATGCAGCCGAAGCTGTAGCAGCCGTCTTTGCCGACGTTGCGGTTTTAACGGTTTTCTTGGGTTTGGTCGCCGAGGCTTTCTTCTCGACCGCACCACCACCGGCTGCAGATGATTTCTTGGCTTTCGCCTTCGATGGAGATTTCTTGACAGCAGCAACCTTCTTTGCTACTCCACCGGTCTTTTTGGCGCCGCCACTGCCGCCGCTCACAGACTTCCTCTTCTTTTCGCCGCCCTTAGCCGCAGACGAAGATGATGACTTCGAAGCTCCTCCAGCAGATGACGATGCAAGCTTGGAAGATCCCGAGGCTCCTTTGCCTTTGGTTTGAACCAGAGCTCCCGAAGCGACCGACGATTTCAAGTACCTTTCGATGAAAGGTGGAACTTTCTCAGCATCTATCTTATAGTTGGCGGCTATGTACTTCTTGATAGCTTGAAGCGACGAACCACCACATTCTTCCAATCCTTTGATGGCATTGATTACCATTTCGCTGGTCGGAGGACGGGATGGTTTCGCTCTGGGATTCTTGGACTTCTTGTCCTACTTGGCAGACGACTGCGAGGCCGGCGAAGCTGAATTAGCCGTAGCGGCAGCAGACGCTGCATAGTTCTGATTTTCGGTATCAGCCATTATTCTATATAATTTTCATATTTTAAGGACATTAGGCAGCGATGGTTTAGGTTTTGTAGGGTTATCCCTCAACGCTAGTGTAAATGCAGTCACCAAAAAAGAAAAAAATTCCTGCAAGACAGAGACAAGAAAGGGAAAAATTATTTAATAGAAAAATAGCCTGACAGGATAAATAGTAGATTTGAGAGCTCTAGTTTTGTATCCATGTTGGGATTTTGTTAGTTAGTTGGCAAGTAATATGGGTTGCCTTGTTAGCAGTCAAATTTGAAAATCTGATGATGATTTAAATATGAATTTAAATGTGTCACTGGAAGAAAAATTTTTAATTTCAAGTTTTATTTGTGAAACTGTGTGTTAATTAAACAATCTTTAATCTGCATGATGGAAGAGTTGCAACAAGTAAGAGCATCTGCAATCTACATGGTACATTTTTGTTTCTACTTACCTACAAAATGCCTGTGGCATTTCTCAGGAGCCATTAAACCACACCATGCGTCCATCACGTCCACTGGCTGGAGAACCCACGTGATAATGCAGCTGTTTCATCGGCTGCCGCGGCACGGATGACAGGACGCCGTAAATTTTTAATTACATAAGCAGTGCAAATATATGAAACGTTATTCTAATAACGAAATTACAAAGAGTTGTAGATCTTCCTCTTTCTCATTGCTTCCAACCAATTCTTCAACTGTTCCCGAGGTTCCTTAGGATAAGGTAGGTAGTAATGCTCAGGTGGTGTGCCTTCCTCTAACCTCACAAAGTTGTGGACATGTCTGTATTCTACGATTCCAACTCTACTTCTTGCATGTCTTCTTAAGCCTTTGATTACTTGGCCTTTACCAGTAGAATATTCAGCTGGAAAACATTTTCATATATTATCATACAGTGTGTTGTTTTAGACTAGACATTATATAACATTTTCAATTTGATTTGGGTTGGGTGTCAAAGTAGTATTCTGTTACCGGCAAGGAAGGTAAATAATAAATTTGAAGTGATAAAAATTTGGATGAAACATACCTGTCGCTCTATCCTCGAGATTTTTTTTATACGGGAGTAAATTAGTTTTTATTCACAATAGTGTAAAATTTAAAAGACATTGCAAGCAAGTATATAATGTCAAAAGTTTGATTTCGGACTTCCACTGTCTATAAAAGGTATGCAATATGGCGTCCGACGTAGATGGTGATTCAGAATCGGAGAGCGTTAAAAGCGATGTAAACGCTAAAAAAGACTCAAGAATGTATAAGTGTTGTGCGAAAAAGTCGTGTAAGTCATATTTTTGTATCGGATGTGAAGAAGTTTTCCATGGCAGTTGAGCTATAAGGAAAAATCTAAGGTTTATCGGCAAGCATGTGTTCGGTGTTGTGAAATGCCACCAATTTTGAACGTCAACACAGATGTAAACAATGAAGAGGTCCTATCTCTGAGGGATGAAAATGAGAAATTAAAACAGCAGGTACTCTTACTGAATAGACTAGTAGAAGAAGTTACAGACAAGAACAATATTCTTAAAGAAAATAATTGCCTGCTGGTAGAAAGGATTTCTAACCTAGAAGACCAAAGTAAACAAACCCGAGATCCCGAGAATCCCCAAACCCAAACAAGTACGGTGATGCGCATGTTCAAAAACGAGCACAAACGACCTATTCAGAAATTACCAGGAATAAACCGACCTGTCACCAGTCACCTGTCACTCCAGTGAACTCATCTGTCAGTTCCCTAAGCCAAAACAATCAAAACATGAACAATATCAATGTATACGAACTGAACAATAAGACTGATTATAATAGTACAGGAAAAATTTCATTGGATCAGGTTCGCCCTGCAATTAATAATGCCCTACGTAATCTTACCGTCGACAATCCAACTGCAGATGACGGTTTTACAACAGTGAGTGTAAGACGGAAAAGGACAAACATAAGACCGCTCAGAGGCACCTCTAGCACCTCAGTCTGTCAGTGAGGAGGTAGTTCGTGCTTACGTGTCAGATAAGTTGTCATTATCGTGTAGAGAACATCTTGTAGTTGAACAACTCAAAACCTTGGGGAAAACTAACTCCTTTAAGATTGGAGTTATTCCACAGCATTATAATGTCATGAATTCTTGCGATTTTTGGCCCACTGGGGTCATTTTTCGTAGATTCAAATTTAAAAAAAGGAGTGATCAACCCATGAATGATGGTGCTTTTTTTTAACGACCCCTTCTGCCTCCAAATTTCCAAAATCAAGCCGTCAATCAAGCAGAAGTGGCCACCAACATAGACCCACTACAAAGAAAAGCATAGTCATATACTACCAAAATGTGAGAGATCTGAGAACCAAACTGCTATCCCTGTCCAGTGGCGTATCACTCTGCAGCTACGATATCATCATTTTCTCAGAAACATGGTTGACCCCCGAATATGGTGATGCTGAACTCGGAATGGAAAATTATGTACTGTTCAGAAAGGATAGAAATCCTGATACAACTGGCAAGTCCAGAGGAGGGGGGGTACTGATTGCTGTCAGGAAATCCCTCAAAGCCAAGACTGCCTCAAGTGTATGTCCATCAGAAGGTCATGACGAAATCTGGGTTTCAGTCGACCTAAGTGTTGGTAAATCATTGTTACTGTGTTCCGTCTACTTTCCTCCTCAGTGCAGTGTGGAGGAATACATGAGCCACTGTTCCATCATTGAGAGTTTATGCGAGGAAAACGAAGAAAACTTCCCTTGTGGGCGATTATAACCTCCCTGAACTACAATTCCAGGATGAGGACAACATAGAGATCTCGGCTGCTGGAAGTGGAGTGTCCGGTGACTTACTTGCGAGTACCATGATTTTTGTGGAATTACGTCAAATAAACTCAGTTAAGAATGCCAATGATGTTCTGTTGGATCTGGTTTTTTCCAACAATTTCAATACAAATGTCGCCTTCTCTGATGATGTACTATTACAGTGGGATGTGCATCACCCAGCCTTATGCATTGAAATACTGAACTGTGATACATATACTCCCCTAGAGTTTGAAGAGTGTATTTATGATTATAAAAGTGCTAATTTCTGTGACATCAATAATATTCTATTAAATTTTAATTGGGACTCAGTGCTGTTAGGAGATATAAATAGTGATGTCGATCTATTTTACAGTGTATTTTATCATTGTCTTAATTAATTTGTACCGAAGATTGTTTCGAAGAATAATTTTAAATTCCCGATTTGGTTCAGTCAAGATCTGAAAAAATTAACATTTGAAAAAAAACTGCTCACAAGCAGTATAAAAGTACAAAGTCTGCTGATGATTATATCACTTTTTGCGACCTGAGAGCTCTATGTAAAGCCCAAGCTAGAAGTGATTATAGCACTTATATCGAATCGATTGAGAATGGCTTGGTAGAGGATGTCAGTTTATTTTGGAGATATGTTAATTCTAAGAATAAAGCAAATCAGACTCCAGCAGCGATAAAATACGATAACTCAAGTTTTGACACCGGAACTGATATTGCTAATGCATTTGCTGAATATTTTTCAAAAGCATATGAGACTTCAGAAAGTGGCTCACCCAACAGATCTCACTCCTGCAAGTCTGAATATGCACACATAAGCTCGCACATAAATATTAACTCGAGTCAAATCAGAATATCTGACATTTTTGAAAAACTAAACTCTATCGATGTATCCAAAGGACCAGGACCAGACAGTGTGTCCGCCGCTGTGCTCAAAAACTGTGCGTTCTCTTTGTCAAGACCACTATGGTTATTATTTAATAAGTCACTATCTACTGGAGTTTTTCCCAATGTATGGAAGACATCATTTGTAGCTCCAATTTTTTAAAACTGAGGAAGCAGGGAGAAAGTTGAAAATTACAGGCCAATCTGTCTAATGTCACTTATACCTAAGATTTTTGATTCACTTATAGCTGACCTATTTAGCCAGACTTTTAAAAATGTCATAATTTCCCAACAACATGGCTTTTCTCAGGGACGATCTATTGTATCAAATTTACTAGTGTATCGTGAGTATGTCAATGAGGCTATAGATGCAGGGTATGTGGTTGACTCCATATGTACAGACTTTACCAAAGCATTTGATAGACTTAATGTAGAAATTCTTCTACAAAAGCTGTTTAGATATGGAATACATGGTACCATGCTTAGATGACTCAGATCATATCTTGAAAATAGGACACTAATTGTAAAAATTAATAGCTTCTTGTCAAAACCCTTTATTGTGAGCTCTGGGGTGCCACAGGGTGCCCATTTAGCCCCTATACTTTTTAATTTGTTTGTTAATGATGTTGAACATTGTTTTTACTTCTGTAGCTTTTTGTTGTATGCCAATTATATTAAGATATTTTTGTCTATAACAGACTCCTATTCAGTGTATAAACTGCAAAGCGATATCGATAGATTTTTTAAGTTTTGCGTAAATAATAGGTTAACTTTAAATGTCTCAAAATGTAAGCATATTCAATTTGGTAAATTTCAAAATGGCTGTTATTGTAACACATATCATATAAACAATGTAATTCTAGAAAAAGTAAGTGCAATTCATGACCTTGGTGTATTATTTGATGAAAAGTTGAGCTTTACTCAGCACATTGAGGAAAGTAGAAATCGGGCCATGAAGGCTCTTGGATTTATTACTCGAAGTACTAGAGATTTCAAAAATGTCAAGGCCATAGTTACACTGTACACCGCACTGGTAAGACCCCACCTAGAAAATAGCTCCAGTGTTTGGTTCCCATATCACCAATGTCACCAAGATATGCTCGACAAAGTTCAGAGAAGGTTCTTAAGATGCATAGCCTACAAAAAGCATATTCCAATAGAAAATGTCAACTACTCTGAACTGGAAAACGAGCTAAACATCGGATCCTTGCAGCAAAGAAGAGTCTCTGCGGACATCGTGACAATTTACAAATTGATTAACGGTCTTTGCAGCTGCCCAGACCTCTTGAGCAAAATGAACCTTTATGCACCTCCTAGAGCTCTCCGTGAACAGAGATCTTTTCGTGTTAATTATCATAGAACTCTCTATGGTCAGAACAGTGGGGTGGACAGAATGCTGCGTAATTGTAACTTGTCTAATAACATTGATTTTTTTAGTGTATCGCTCTTTAGTCTTAAAAAGTATCTTAAACGTTGCCATATCTTATAGTGTATGTCAGTGTCGCCAAATTTTTAATAGTATTTGAGTAAATTAACTATTTATATTGTATATAAAATGGGCTCCTGCCCGTGTAATGAAATAAATAAATAAATAAAATTTTGAGTATCACGACGGTTCGATTGATATGCTATCTTCAATCGTCTTCAGGTGAACTGGGTTTTATAGACAATGGAAGTCCGAAATCGAAACTTTTGATAAATCCACCTTGTCTACAAGTTTCAAACAAGTATATAATGGTAATGTCACACTTACCAACCCACATATTGCTTGAATACTTAACATTATGATCTTTCATAGCCAATTCCTTGGCTTCCTCTAAAACTTCATGAACATCTTTTGCCCCTTTCTTTTAAACAAACTTCAATTTTTTGATTGCCTCATCTACAGGCATTCCACGGATAAAGCTAGCTATATACAACATTTTCTTTGGGCTGTATTTAATGTTTGCCATTTGGCGGCAAACAAACTAAAAACAATAACTTGTTGCACATAGATACATACATATAATAAATAAATGATCAAAAAACAGTATGCTCAACTGATTGAACTCGAACAATTTTTTAGGTACCACAAATATTTGGCTACTCCAACCATTTACATTTTTCATATGGATAATTTATCCCACTGTGAAGCGCACTTACAGCTGGACGCGGTTCCTCGTTGGGACTTTGTGGTGGTTATACTTTTTCATTGTATCTGAGAAAACCCTTGGGAGCTCTATAATCTTCACTTTTCCAAGCAAAGTTTGTGGTACATATATGTATTTTATCTAGAGACACTATTAATGAAGGGCACCAGTAAAAATTTTATTCATATTTCAAGCCATTGAATATTTTATAAGCTCAAAGTTATCATAGTTAAAAATCAGGGAATACTACTATAACCTAAAAGGTTTGAATGCTGTGACATTTACCAGAAAACGATAAAAATTTAGAATATCAATTTCAGTGTAATCAGCCGATTTTGTTCTTGTTCATCGGTGCATTAGAGAGAAGTTTAGTTCTGTGATGGCAACCTGTCGACCATCTATATTTTTCTCTACTCTCTGGTTATTACTGTCCTGTGTATATTTGTCAAGACTGTCCACTGTCAAATTCAATACCATATGTTTAGCTGTAAGTAGTGTAAGTTATAAGTTTTTATTCATTATCTAAAAGAGATATGAATTGGTTGTCTGATATTGTCAATCCTTTCATGGATTGTCCTAATGCGTAAATGCCACCATAAACAGCACTCAACCTGTATACGTAGAACACCAGTGGAATGTTGGTTAAAAGAATTCAATTAATTAGATGCATCACCTAAATCCCTAACAAGGGTTTTGACTCTATCAGATTATATTCTTCCTTGTTACTTGATTTTTGATTAAATAGCCCTAATATACAAAAAAAGATAGACAAGACATTGAAAACATTTGTCGAAAGGTAAGACCGCACTCGGCGGAACTGCACTGCAGCGGAGCGACGCGACACGACGCGGACAAATATTATTTAATTGAATTTGTATGACATAGCCCGCACTATGCTACGCGACACCCCACCGTACTACAAAGTAGACTTTTTCACCAACTTTGTCGCGCCGTGGCGTGCCGTGTAGTTCCACTGCCGCTGGTGCGGTATAGCAAGAGGCGCAGCGCGACGCGACACTGCTCGTCATTCGTGTTTGGACACTACCTACTACCTACTAATTCATTGAATTTATTTTGAGACATCCTAAAGTAGGTATGGAATCTCCAGAGACCTTTTGAGTCTTGGCAGAAGCGTATGATACTCTCCTTCTTCATATCGTGAATTAGGAATATCATGCAGCCATATTTTTTACTTTTATCTTGTTTGTTCCAATCTTTCTTCTTCCTCGCATAGCAAAGACACTATTATTATGTCCTCGTCAATTCCAACCATCTTGCTTTCATGAAGGCGTAATAACTATTGAACAAAAATATGTCGCATAGTGATCTACCACAGCAGTTGTAATGCGACACCCTATTGAATATTTTGTAGCGTCCGGTCGCGTCGCTCCGCTGCAGTGCAGTTCCGCCTAGTGCGGTCTTACCTTTACCTTAAAAGTGGCATATAGCAATAGTGGTAAATTATAATACTGACCTTGAAGATTTCAGGAATGGGATACAAAATATCAAGCTATAACTAAATGTTGTGCAAACCATAATAATAAGAGAACATCAACAAAATTCTTCATGATTTGTAGCTATTTTATATTTACTAGTTTTTAGTAGATTCGTAAAAGCAGATACTCCAAGCTTTCAATGGATTAAAAGAGGTAAACAGTATTTTACAAAAATAGTTAACTTGAGAGTAGTTTGAGGCAGGGGTGTAGCTAAAGCAGGGCAAATGGGGTCTGCGAGTTTGTTCTCCTAGGGGCTAACATAGTTAATAATAATGATTTTCATCAGATGTGTAAAGTTTTCTCTTATGTCAAATGTTGATTTTTCTCATTATCATTAAACTGTTAATGAAATATGGTTTTAGGTGTAAATAGTACATTTTTCAGATAAAAAGATTCTGTAATTATAATACAGTTTCACAAATACAACACTATTTCGTCCAGTGATGCGTTTTGATTCATATTTAAATCATCGTCAGGCTGTCATGTCAGATTTGATTGCTAACAAGGCTACCCACATTACTTGCCATCTAACTTGTCAGATCCTATCATGGATACAAAACTAGAGCACTTAAATCTAGGATACTATTTATCCTATCTAGCTATTTTTTGAATAAATCATTTTTTCCTTTCTTGTGTCTGTCTTAGGGGATTTGTTTTTGGTGACTGCATTTATACTAGTATCAAGGGAAACCCCTACTAAACCTTAACCATCGCCGTCAAAATGTCTTCAAGATATTTCATGTTTTAAGATATTTCATTCCTTAAACTATTTCATTCTTCTTAATACATTCTATAACTTAAGATTTCTATATCTTAAGGACATTTGGCAGCGATGGTTAGTGAGTAATCTAGATTTGAGAGCCCTAGTTTTATATCCATGATAGGATCTAGTTAGTTAGTTGGCAAGTAATCTGGGTTGCCTTGTTATGAATATGAATTTAAATGCGTCACTGGAAGAAAAAGAGTTTTATTTGTGAAACTCTGTGTTAATTAAACAAACTTTAATCTGCATGATTGGAAGAGTTGCAACAAGTAAGAGCATCTGCAATCTACATGGTACATTTTTGTTTCTGTTTACCTACAAAATGCCTGTGGCATAGCATTTCTCAGGAGCGATTAGATTAAACCACACCATGCATTCCATCACGCCCATTGGCTGGAGAACCCACGTGATAATGAAGCTGTTGCATTAGCTGCCGCGGCACCGATGACAGAACGCGGTAAATTTAAATTACATAAGCAGTGCAAATCTCATATAAAACCTTATTCTATTAAAGAAATTACAAAGAGTTGTAGATCTTCCTCTTTCTCATTGCTTCCAACCAATCCTTCAACTGTTCCTGAGGTTCCTTAGGGTAAGGTAGGTAGTAATGCTCAGGTGGTGTGCCTTCCTCTAACCTCACAAAGTTCTGGACATATCTGTATTCTACGATTCCAACTCTTCTTCTTGCATGTCTTCTTAAGCCTTTGATTACTTGGCCCTTACCAGTACAATATCTATATGGTAGACAAAAAAAACACCCCTACTGAAATTTGCTCAATACTCAATGCAAAAATGGTAGGCTCACATAAAAATAATTGAAAAATAACGTTACAATCATCGTTGATAAATGGAAATATTTGAAACCAGAATTAATAGTACTTTCCCAAAACATGCCAAATAAATAAATAGATAGATTATGACAAAGAAGCCAACGGTGGGTCATGAGCAACGTTTAAATGTAAACTCATACTTAGCATTTCTAGAGAAACATCGATGATAGAATCGAGGATATCATCGATGTTGTGCAGAAACATCGTTGGAATAAAATAGATGATTTTGAAACATCGACGATTTAAAATTTTCATCATCTAGTTTTTCGTATTTGAATGTTTCTTTGATTTTTTATTTTTTCTATGTACCTATATCTTATATTTTCATTTAGTTTGAATCTTAATTGTTTCGTTGATTTTCTGTTTTGTTTTCCATATACTTTTTCAATACTGATTTTCAAGTGGAGTAATTATTACAAATATCAGAATCAGATCATAATTCATTTTCAATCGCTCACTGTTCAAAATCACCATATATACACAGTGATTTTCGAATAACTATCACTGTTTCACCGGTTCTTCGAAAATTCCTGTATTCCCAATACTAATGTAGACTGAACACTGAAAGCTGATCATACTAAATTCGGTAAAATTTAAATGAGACCACTCGTCCACATTAGAAAAAAAATTCGGAACAAAATAAACTATCTATTTCTAATATGGCCGCTTTGAAACATGAAAGTGCCGAAAGGGTAGTGCGGTTTACGGCATTTACAAAAAGTGCGGCACTGTCTTTATACCTAAAAGGTACCGTCATAATATGTCATAACAATCATAACGCACGTGTTCTTTTGTGGGAGTTGTACACTTGAGGCGATGCGTCTGGCTAATACCACAACACATTTTAACCTTTTTAATATTGGAATCAGGTCAGGTATGGTAAATGGTTAATGATAGCCATCAAATAATAATTAATAGGTTTATTATAAATACATCACAAAACCAAAGCAGTTTACAATCACAATTATTTGAGAGTTTAAAATAAATATAACAGAAATTATTAAAAAACACCTACTACAATATAAAAATATAGGGACATGATAATATAAAATAAACATTCACATTGGAAGCATTAGGTATTTTACACAGATGCGCATTATGATTATCTAGTAATACGAAACAACAGAAAATTCTTAGGAACTTACAGACTCCTTCAGTGAACGATGGAACTGATGTGATGGATGTGATGTGATCTCACGTACAGTGCAGAGAAGCAAAGATGTGAGTTGGTTTGTTTATTTGTTTGTTTCATGGCTTAACACCGCCTTCAGATCTCTTGCATTTCTTGATGTTCCTGCAACAAAACAAATCAGGTGCGCGATTAGTATTCATTGTTAATTTTTATTTTTACTTCCGTACAATTTTTTTTTTTTAGTTTATTAAATTCCTATGATTTAATATTGAACATGGAGATGTACGATTTTTTCTCTACTATGATCGCATATGAAGGTATATCGTTGCAGATTAGTAATAATCGAGCCAATCAATACTATTATTATTCGAACAATTCGTATCATTGAAGTTTTCCAAGGAAATTAGTCGAAGGTAATGCTATAGTGATGGTAGTAGCTAATCTTTCCAACAATTCAATATCATAATAATGTTTTTTGTTTTATAAATTATCATTGGTCCGGTCCGGTCGGTGAGCCGTATAGTGTAACGTCAGCAACGCAAGGGTCTAAAAGCTGGTCTGACCTGGATTTTTTTGGTGTCAATTTAACTGAGCTAGTCGGTAAAGAAGGTATCTATCTCTGTGACTATTGCTTGAATAGCAAAAGGACAGGGAGTCTACGAAACCCTAGTTAGCGAATGAAAATCACAGCTACTGCTGCTCCTACGTACAGTGTCGAAATCAAGGCAACGTTAAAATTAGACAAATAACAATAATTTATGGTGTGAATTCCGTCATCTCGAATATTATTGAGGATGTACCTCAAGGTGTGTATATTAGATATTGGCTGTTATAGAGTTTGCAATCGCGCCTAAAATCTAACAACTATTCGAAAAATCATCTCTCGAAAGAAGACTCCGGATTCATTATGAGAATAAAGGTCTATCAGAAAAATTAGGAACTATTCAGGCAATTCTCGATTATTTTACGACTAGGGCGAAGAGGATAAATTTTCCTTATTTTGACATGAAATTTGTAATCAGGAATCCGGAAATCCTCGCTTCTAAAATGCAATTTGATTATGTTATTGAATATATGGTATTTTATGCGAGGCGATCGTCTGGTCAACTGGGGGTGAATTATCGTGAACGTGACATAAAAATTGTAAGCAGCGCTCGCATAAATTCCCAAGTAAGAAATTCCAAATCAATCAACATGGGTATTGGCCAGCTTTTTAGGCGTTTTGCGCCGTCACCGTGGGCGTTAGCGTCGGTATCTAGCCGAAGGACAATTCCTTGTGTCCGCATTCATTTGACCACACACAAAAAAATAATATATAATACGTCAAAATTGTATGGTACCGTTTTGGTATTGTTCAACGGAATTAATAATAATGTATGATATTCGATTGTTATGGTACCTACGTTAGATGGTCATCACAATAGTATCTACATAAATGCAGTGGCGGGTATCATTATTGCAGCTGTGACATACTACAGTTTATTATTTCAGGATATTAGGTTTAAAAGGGGGTAGCAGTGAAGCGTACATTCATACATACATTTATGATAATGATATCATACATACCATGACAATTAGTAAAATGGTAGAAAGTTAAAATATAACAAGTACAAACCGTTGCGCACTACAAGTAACATTGCACAGATTTATTTCCCTTTTTTAAGTTATTGTAAGAACCCAAAACATATTTTTTATGGCAGTAGAAAGAAATAAATTCAAAATCAATAACATATTACACACAAAACATTCACGACAATGTCTCAATGATTTCATAGAGGTCAACAGAGACGAGTGCTCTGAATTTTGATACAGCTCTCTAAACGTTGCAACCCATCAACAATCCGAGGTATAATCCGGTGCGAAGCAATTCAAATATTTCAGTCCACGTAGCAATAACGAATAAGGAACTACGCACATTTCATTTTGTGCTCCAGAAATACGTCGTTAAGCCTGCATGCATACATTCAACAAACAAGACTCAAAATTATTCACCATTTCTGCTTGGTAGTCGTGCATCGGTTTTAGTATTGAGCGATTTCTCTATAGTCAATTCATTAGTACAAAATCAAAACGTACTATAAATCAAGTGCATGTTAAAAGCGTTTGAGTTTCAAGTGTCTTAGATAAGCTCGCTAACGAACGAACAAACGGCAGAATATGACAAAACTAAACATTGATTAGTGTCGTTCCCAAAAGAACATTTTCCTTGACATGTACAAGTACACGTATACATAAATGTGTAGTATGATAGTAGATACTAGTGTGATTTCTACCTAACGCAGCCGTGTGGACGGGGTGTGTCTGATCAGGAGCACAAACAGGGACATTCAGATGTTTCAGTTCCGTGGCAGGCCGATTTTAGTCGCAAACTCCTGGCAACGACTTTATCGTGCCGCTGGTGTTGATGATGAGAAGGATTTAAGTGCGTCGGTGGTGTTGGTGGTGGTGTTACGTACGCGGTGGAGATGCGATGCTGAGTAACAGCCTTTGGTACGGCAACTGTCGTCGTTGTCGTTGCTGTTTCTGCTGGTGTCGCCTTGACGGATGCAAGTGGCGCCGCCGTTGAAGACTTGTTGGTGACGGGCGAAGTTGCCATTGGCAAATTGTACACCGGCCCGTTGACGTTGTTACCGTTCGTTGGGTGGGTTGCCGGCGCCATCGCCGTCCCTGACGTCGTACCTATTGCCATTTGTTCACAATTACTTATACAAACACTATAGTTTATCAGATGAGATAATCATTATTGTACTTGTAGACTTATAGCATTTTTTATCAACCTACTAACAATAAACATAAAATACAAAAAAATTATTAACCCGAGGTATTACACCTCCATTCTACATTCAAGATATGTAATAAATCATCTGAAAATATTACAAAAAGGTTATCATATTTTTGTAGAAAATCCGCGCACAAGGTAGCACCTTTTGCGTTTGTTAAAGTTCGACAATTATATAGATCTTTCTTTTTGCATGTTAAAATTCGTTATGGTTATTTCTTCCGTTGAAAGTACTTCAATTAAATTTTCTGTGCAATTATGTATAATTATCAAATAATGTAAATTAAATCACGTCAACGTAACATATTAACCACACACCTCAAAAATTCAATGCTGTTGCCATTGTCATTTTTTTTGGATTAGCAATTTAAACTTTCAATAATATCTGATGGATCTCAATTTGGAACCTTATAGATTTCCAATAAAAGCAACAAACCTTATTACAATATAAACTTGATATTTAATTGTTGATTCATCTGAATAAAGGAGATAATGACTTAAGGACTAATAAGGAAATCAGAAAATGAAATAATTAAAATTTTTATGCGGTTAATTCTACCCGAAATGGACATACTTATGAAACTATAGCAGTGCCTTAATTAAACTAGCGGTATCTTGACAGCATTTCCACATTTTCAAACTTAATCTCAAAATGAATGTAACATACTGCAGCGATTGGTAATAGACTCACAAACCAACGGACGCGACGGATATATTTCTCTATGTGAATATTACATATCACATCGGGAAAAAGTTACCTCTCGTGGTTGTATCTCTTTTCGTCATCGTCGTCGTCGTCTTCTGCTTCTTTTTCTTGCTGTCTTCGTGTTTGTATTTCGTTCGGTCTTTCGTTAATTTTTCTGAAGTACTCCTTATTGTTGAGACAGCCGTCTTGTGTCGAATCTCCGGTAGACTGTTCAAAATCCTGAATTCACAAAGACTTTATTATAGAATATATATTACAATATGTTTAATTAACAGTTGTAGCAAAATATGGTTAAATTAAATATCCTTGCATCCCATCCATTATGCAGTTTTCATTGACACACAAAAAGATAAGTGTAGGTATGTTGTTCATTTTCTAAAGTGACATTGACACATGACACAAACATACCATATTTTTAAAATACACATCAATTGGCAACTTTCACAATTAAATGGCTCATAAAATGAAAATAAAACGTTAAAAAGATTTATCTATTTGTTTTTAATACCTTTCTTCCAGTTTACTTGTTCCTCGGTCTTCTCTTTTTCGAGCCACAGCTGCAGTAGTTGCACGACCTCCAGTGCTATTCGGTTTTTTCAACTCTAATCCATCCATAGTCATAGTCAATTGCACAGATTTTGTTTTCTTAACTAGTCTAGGTTTCCTGACAACCACTTCTGCCCTACAATACACATATATTATATCATCATTGCGGTCAAATGAAAATACTACAATACAATTTTATGAGGCACATAATTATGAAGTAAGGTTGTGCTTGATACATGTTACATCGTTGCGCAAAAAACCAACCGGGATCACACATTCAATAATTATTATTTTTGATAAAAGCGACAAACACTGAGCAGTGCAACTACCTATAAAGAAATGTCTGGGACATCGCTGTCATTCACCTTTCTTATACTTTGATATATTTACAAAAATCTATATATACTATTAGACCAGTGTGACGATTTAATAATTGCTTCTCTTAACTGGCAGAGTAGTAGTAATTAATTAAACGTGGTCACACTGAATCTGGTGAAAAACACAATTCATTTAATTGCTATTTGTTCGAGTCGTCGCGCCGTGTTTGCTTACCTATCGGGTAGATCTTCAGATGATGAGCCGTGCGAGTGTAGTAAAGCTTCGCGACTACTGGCTCTCTGTAACCGCCTCGCTTTCAAGTTGGCTTTGGATGACGCCGTACTAGAGTCGCTCTTATCTTGCTTTTTCTTTTGCTGTAAATGCCGCTGTTGCTGCTGCTGTTGCTGCCTTGCCGCCTTCGTCACCGACGCCATCGTCGTCGGCTTCTCATTGGCTCGTTTCTTAGCGATGCTCCCCACTGCAAACCAAACAAATATTGACAAATTATTTGGACAAAACTTGATAAATTCAACCTATTTCGTTGCCATTAACTTAGCTCTGGTGAAAAGTGTCAATTGGTGTGACGTGTACAATAGGTGCCCCGCGTATATGATGCAGCTATCATGTGAAAACTACTTACAATAAAACTAATGCAAACATATATTATTGAAATCGGACATACCTGATGAAGTAGAAGAAGTGTGCTTCAATCTGGACTTTAAATTAGACGACGGTTTAGTTTCATGAGTAAAACTACAGTCTGCAGTCTGCTTCCAGGATTTAGTTTCGACTATCGTTTCGAGTTGTATCTTTCCATCTTGATCGGTAATTTGCTTGACGTAAGGAGGAGAAGGATTAGAAGGAGTATCTTCGTCGGTGAAACCGTTGACGGCCTCAAGAATCTGATCGGCAGCCTTCGTTAATTCGTCCAATATGCTATTGTCGAATTCTCTTCTACCTGTGTCTGTCTGTCCGGTAATCCTTGACCCCTCTACAATTGGAATGGTACCGATATGATCTTGACGAAATATTCACAGTACAATACTTGATTAATGATCCTTTATAGTTTTTATCGAAAAGCGATTCAGTGCTGACGTATGTATGGGCAATATGGAAAACTTTTGTCTTTGAATGTTTTAGAAATCATCATATCATTTTATTTTCAGAGGGTAAAACTGGAGGAGGAAGGGTTGGGGAGCTGTTAATTTTGATTTGTGTATAAAAAGCATTCTGATGCCGTATGAGCATTTCATGTTGATGGTATTTTGTACCTTTCAAACGCAGCATTTGTTATGAAAATTGACAGATAGAGATACGTAGGAAGAATCGAGGTAATTAACTTGACCTAATATTTCACTCCTATATTATAATTATATTTATAAAATCTTGGATTTCCTTCACTACATTTTTTTATATAACAAGCTTACCTTCATAATTGTTATGGCTATGAACATTTTCATAAATAGGCTCAGGCGTTTTTTGTCTAGGCTTGTTATTGTATTTGTGTCTAGTTGGTGATATCGACTTATGATGATGTTGTAACAGATCTGGTTTGTCGCACGGCTTCGCGTCTCTCCTTATCACAGCTTGCGATACCTTAGATAAAAATAAGCAAAACTAGCGAAATACTTTCCCACTAATATCTCAATAATGAAAGTGTAACATAGTTGATAGCAGCGTATACATAGCATAAATACCTTCTTCTTTGGACTTGGAGATACTTTGATACCAAAGTATGTCATCTCTGACCTGTTAGGTTGCCTAAGCACGATTCCTTCGGTGGCGTGTTTGTGAATAACGGTAGTGTTGAAGTTGCCACTTCCAACTCCAACTCCAATTCCACCGCCACAGCCAGTTTTACCAACCAGGGACGGACTGGAGAGTTTCTCGACGGACGTCAAGTTAGGTCTGACTGGAGGCCAGGAGTTTCGTTGACCTTGATCAATGGGTGAAGGATCACGCCTCGTTGGAGATGATAGATCGCCATTATGTGTTGTTACTGTGTTGTTCACTGGTCGATTGTTCGTCGTGTTGGGCGGATGATGTTGTTGTAATAACGTAGAATCTGCAATTACAAATTTCCCTGTGTGTACGATATCCCAGTATCATTCAAAACGTCCGTCTGTCAGGCCGTCCATCCGTCCGTTTGTACAAATACAAACGATACAGGTAAGAATTTTTGACCGTCTCGTCAAAGCGGAAAATTTTAAAAAATTCATTTTCTCCGTAACATTCAATCAATCTTTCAACAGCTTAAAGGAGATTGAAACTGATATTTGGTAAAGTCGAACGTGATATCAAACTGTAAGAAAATACAGCTATAGTTTATCAAGTTGATACCGCCAACTGAAGTTATGTAAAATTATTATTTCCAGTTGCATCTTTATACAGGTTTGTTCTAATCATTTCAAATTTATCATCCTTTTGTTTTGATTGTATTCGAGTGTCCATGCTAATTTAAATTATACTTTATAGTAAATAGCTATTTGAATCTAACAGTTGTCAAGACTATAATTATGTCTCCAGTTTCGGTTATACGGGTTTAAAAGAACCAATGAAAATGATCTCAAGTATAGATGATAAACGCAACGTAACGATATATTCCTAATTGAAGAAGATACGATAGGTATATCTACGTACTTTAGCTTTATTGAAAAATTTAAAATGAAATGAATAAAATTATCGGAGCAGCAAAGATATTAACCGAAATGAGCAGTAGTAGTACCTTTTTCTTTATTGACACCGAAGGTGGATGATCCGCCAAATTTAGTCCTATTCTCCCACAAGATCCTGTACGCTCTCATCTTACTCCAACTCCCCGACACGACGCTGCTTCCGTCCACCTGCTCCTCCTCCTTCTGCCTCCTCTCACTGGCCGCTGCCGCTTTCTTCAACCCAGTCGACATCAACAATTGTTGCACTTCCTTGTCGGCATCGCTACCATCGTCGCTATCGCTGTTGTTCGCCTCTTCGTACAGTCTCTTCAGAACCTCCAAGGAGTTTTGGTCGGCGCCCCATCCACCGTTCACAGTCTTTGTTTCCCTTTCAGTCTTCTTTTTCGTTTTGAGATCGTGCCTGTTACTATCGGCATACACAGCATCGGACAAAATTCTTTTATTACTATTTGTTGCAATCTTGTTGCTCATCTGGAATTCTCTACTACTATTCACTTTTTCGTGCGAGTTTACGATGGTTTCTTGTAATCTTCGATGAGGATCATCTCTCAGTACCACATTGGAATTTGTTATCGTATCATCAACACTAATGGGAATATTGTTATAAATCATTTTTGGAGATTCTATCATCTTGCGATCACTAGTTGGGCTGTCCAATATTTCACGGTGTGAGGTTGTATTATTTCTACGGGCACTGCACGGAACATCATCTCTGTTTATGTCTGTAGTTGTTTTTTGGTCACACACACCACCAGTATTATGAAACAAACCTAGATTTGGAGCAGATCTTCTCTCTTGATGCTCTTCAAACATTCGACTTTCTGGTATTATTCTATGGCTAACCGATGAACAAATATCACCACCACTACGTGGATGCTCAGAAGTACGCTCAGAACATTCATTTTTATATGCTCTACATGTTTTAAACTTTTCTTCATGGTTTTCCAAAGAGGTTCCACTATCAACCTTTACAAGTTCACGCTCTACATTTGCAGTTTTACGATCATTTTTTATTCTTGTACGGATGATATTTTGAGGCTCTCGATGGTTCCTCACATTTACCAGGATTGGAACCAGGTCATCCATATTTGGTGTGTGCGGTTTACCATGAGGTTTTAGATGGTCTCGGTAGGCAATATTCCGCTCGGATCCTGCTTGCTGTTGGTTCATAGCAGTATTATCTTTGATGGTATTCAATATCAGCGAGGTAGATTTGAAATGAGATCGTTGATGAGCTGAGAAAAAATTGCGTTCGGGAAGAGGAGGCGAAGGTGTGAGATCGATGGTGATTTTGGTGGTGGTAGTGTTGTGGGTTTCGGAATCGCTGGTTGTAATTTTAGAACGAACATTATGGTCTTCTTTTTCTATTCTGACGACCAGGCCTTTGTGCAGTAGTTGTTTGGAGTCTGCAATTGTGCACAATTCAAATTGGACTGATGTTCGACGTCTTCTGCTTAGCGACATTAAATACTATAGGATTGGATGAATTACATCATGAAAACGAGGTCCAGTCTGAGATTTGTGAACCAACTATTTTAAACTTAAAATAATGATTTCTTTTAAAATATTTATGGTTATTGCTTTTATAAATCCACTTATTGATCTGGAGGATGATCCCACTTAATAATATCTCTCTAATCAATTCAAAAATATAGAAAATTTTAATAATCATCGATAATTTGATTTGCAATATATTTTTTTGTAATTACGAACTGCTTACATGTATTACTGAAATCTACTAGTTTCAAGAGACGCATAGCACTTTCTGGACGGAGGGGATAAAAAATGTAATAATGAAATGAAGAGGTAGAGGTAAACGGGTAGAGTGGTAGGGAGGCAGGTTTTTCAATGGTTAATTCTACAACAAATGCCGACATATCGTCTACTACTGTACATGCAGATAAAAGAAAAAGGTACTACTAGACAGCCAGCGCAGCGCAGCGAGCGAAATCTCACCAGCCAGGTTTCTTGCTTGAACATGACAAACAACGCTACCAGGAGACATACATAATTTTGTTATACCTACATACATATTAATATTATTATTATTATGTTACTGTCATTGTGGTTTTATAGGGGTTAAAATTGTTATTGTTTTAGTTGTCCACTAAAAAGTTATAGCACCGCCACTAGCAAAGATTAGTACTTATGGGCTATTTTCACTATAAGTTGATTAAAATGTGGAATGTCAATTTTAAAACCATACATGCTGCCTCAAAAATATTAGTCATATGGCGATGAAATTACATGTTGTCATGTACGATGTACGGAAAGACATTAAGGCGTGTGGATTCTAATATAATAATTTAACACTATTATTATTACGTCATTTTGTACGATTTGTTAAGTTCTACTATTATCTGTTGTTCTTCTGTCTGTCTATACTTATGGTAGTAAAAATGTTCTAAGGACGAATTTAATTGAAAAAAATCACATTCTGTTTCAAAAATGGCAATGGCGGAATATTTTTCCGAAAACCCAGTTATGGCTGGTGTCATTCTTTTATCGTGCATTTATTCAATCGTCTGAGTTTTAATTGAGTGCAAGTAAAAAATATAATGAATAGAAACAATATTTTATGTTTTCATATCAGCAGCAGAACAATAATTAGGTGTTATATTTTTGTAATTCTTCGCTATAATTATCTGTTAATGCAAGTTTTGTTTTTACATTAAAGGGTAAACATATGATTTTTTGTGATGCTGTTCGCAAGTGATTAGATAAGTAAGTCAGTCTTGAGAGGGGACTGACATGGGTTTCCAATATTTCTTTTTCAGCGCTGATTTTAAAGATAAGGAACGATTTTTTTGCAAACGATAGAAAAAAGTTGGTTTTTTGATCGTGAGAAGCCCTTTTTGCAATTTTTGATAAACTTTTTATTAGACATTGTCACATGAATATTGACATTTTTTTACTTATTTCGGATGTCTTTTTAACCATTTGGTGACCAAAATAAACAAACTATCAAGAAAAGGTCTTCACAGTGGTCCTTTCCTTATGATCTAGAAAAAAAATATTTTCAAAAAATCGAGAGTTTCAAACGAGATATTGCGACACCGTACATGAACATATATTGATACGAGCGCCCTTGCGACAATATCCAAAACTTTGTACCAAAAATTGAACAAAAGGGCTTCGCACGAGTATAGAACCAATCTTTCTCTACCATTTTCAATTAGACAGTCGTTCCATTATCTTTAAAAATGAGCGCTGGAAACCTGGATACATATTGGAAACCCATGTCAAACGCCTTTTATCCTAGATAGAGTTCCATCTTCTGACGGATCCGATGGTTTTTATATTTGTTGAATATAAGTGAGTGCCGTATAATAATAGTGTTGGTGTTAGTGGTAAAAAAGAGGCCAGTCCACGTGCGTCGGCTCACCTTTGTTCAGAGGACCTTCGGCCAGCCTGGGCCATGTCGTGTTACCCTCCTGCTGTCGCTGTCGCTGTCGTTGTCGCTGCCGTCGTCGATCGTCGTTTTCGACCACCGTCGCTTCTCCTTCGCCGAAATTTATTTTGGTAGAGTAACTCTTGTGCTCCATACTTTGATTGATGTCTTCATCGTCTCCGTCGTCGTCTTCTTTATTCCAACAACGACTTCTCATCAGTTTAATATCAGAATCGCTAGCGTACTCGCTTACCGTCGACACTTTCTTGGTTGGTCTCAGATTTCTGAGACGATTCTGAAACTCCTGGTTCGCGACGCTATTGCTGCTGCTTTCTTCCTCTTCTCCTTCTTTCTCG
The DNA here is from genome assembly GCA_949316355.1 of Bruchidius siliquastri. Taxonomy (NCBI): domain Eukaryota; kingdom Metazoa; phylum Arthropoda; class Insecta; order Coleoptera; family Chrysomelidae; genus Bruchidius; species Bruchidius siliquastri. The sequence continues at coordinate 26,083,858 of OX438529.1, forward strand.
AGGTCGGTTTTGTCATAAAAATTGTGCACGGTTACGGTGGACTTCCAAATTGGAGTTTCTACCGGTTTTTCCACGTGCCGCAGCTTCACGCCCCATTTCGATGTTTCTTCGTCCGACGATGGGTACGTCACGATGGGTATCGTCTCTCCATCTGTTTCTCCCAGATGGTAAGGTTTCGGTTTCATCGGCTTGTTTTTCAGTATACCTGACAGATGAATGCGACATATAAAGTAACTTGCTCACTCAGTATACCACATACAATCTTCATAGTTGAATATTTTATAAAACGTACAGCTTTCACTTGAAGGACACCTTCTCCAACGCACAGGTGATTTTATTTCATGATAGAGTACAATTTTAATTAATATTACTTTTTTTAATATATTTAATTATTTTTTTTGAGAACTCACTTTCACCACCTCCCACCCGCAACCCCAATTTTTGACTGAATATTAAAAATTCGTCTAATTTTTCTCTCAGCTTTTGATAATTGTTGTACCTAATTTCAAAAACTGATACTCTTGAATTGAAACTTGAGAGAACTGGAAATGCACAAGTGAATAGTTATTAGATGTTGAGAACCCTCAATAAATCAAAACTTCATTCAACTATTTCTGTGGATAAACAGAAATTGTAGTCATGGATAGTGTAACGGTTACGAATATCGACTTAAAAGTGCTGCACATCAGATCCGGATCCCGATCAATCTGTGTATAATATTTGTATCTAAGATCCGAGATCAGGTTCAAAGATCCGGTTACGGAATTCTAGTGTTCAGTGTTGCCTATACCTACTAAGTTTGAAAAACCTACTACATCACTCTCAGCCCAATCATATGCAGCATTGTCGATGGCAAAACTTCTTATGGCGCCTTTATTGACAAATTTCTTAATTATGTTATAAGTAAAGACGACTTACTATGCGAAGCTGCAACAATTTTTAAAACTACTGTTACTGAAGAAATAAGTTCAAGACTCTTGTCGAATCTATAAGAATCAAATTTAACAATTCATTAAATGTCTTCAATCCTTAATCCTAGATTTAAAAGCACATTGCTTAGAAATATAGAAAAGATTGCAATTGAATCCCTGGAACAGACATTAAAAAGCTTTGACAATCGGCGAGAAGAAGGAAATGCAAAAAGCTCAAGCGTATTGGATTTCCTTTTCCCGAAACCGTCAGGCATTAAAGAGTTTAATGAAGTTTAAAGATATTTCTGTATTCCTGCAACCTGCACACCTTCTGACAGAGTGGTTTCAACACGAGGAAATATTATTCGTGCAAAAAGAAGTTACTATTCATCGGAGAATGTAGACACACTGACATTTTTATGTGAAAATAAGTATATTGTTTGTACTTCAACTTAAAATTTATTTCTTTTATTTTGCATAATAGAAACTTGAAATATATTGTTACGCCTATACATTATCACGAATCGTATCCGAATCTAAAATCTAGATCTGAGGATCCGGCATCCAAGTCCGGATCCGGATCCGGTTCTATTTTTAAGGATCCCCGATCCATCAAAACCTCAGATCCGTACAGCACTACTTAAAAGAATCATAAATAATAACACATGAGCTATATTAGATGTTTAAAAGAGGGGATATATTATATTATAGTTACCTTTAATTTCGTTATCGTTCAGAAAATCCCTTCTATCTTCATCCGCAATTGTATCGAAGGTGGCGGTGGCGGTGGCACTGGGGGCGGCGTCTGTGTCATTCGGGCAGCAGCAGACGTCGGTGGCAGCGTCGGCGTTGACGGTAACAATTCCAAATAGCTTCCGGTCCTGCTGCGTCATATCAGCGGAACCACTGACGTGACCACCGTAACCGAGATTGGCTTCGCCGTTAACAGCGCGACGAAGCAGGTTCGCCGCCGGCCCCGATGCCGCCTCCCCTACACCGAACATGCTCTGCTCCTCGCTGGAGTCTCCAAAGCGCAGCACGGGCAGCCCCATCCCGCTCTTGTTGCCCAAGTTGTCCGGCACCGGAGGACCGGAGTTTCTACGCCGCCGACGGAAGTTTTGGGTGGGAGGTGGTTTTTCGTCAGTCGCCACTATGTTCACCTATACAAAATTATATTTCGAGTATCATAAGTAAACATCCGCACAGAACCAGCCCAGCGTTAGAATACCTCAAGCTAACACACTAGAGGAGAACTATGACTAATTTCGATCGATTTTGTGTTTGCATGTTGTTGTAACCGTGACAAAATTAATTTAAAAATACAATAAGTTAGATAATTATTAAGGACGAACGCTAACAGCAACATATATAGGAATAGAATTACCTTGCCGGATTCGGCAGCAAAGTGGACTTCGGTTTTGCAAAATTCAACCTTCTTGATCCTTCTGATGGCATTCGCTTCATCCGCGTCTTCCAACAGATGATCAGTGGTGGTGGATGGATCAGAAGCGGCGTCAGCGGTCACCAGACTGATCCTCCGGTATTTGGGATGTTGGATCGGCTCCGTCCTTCGCACGTATCGAGATTCATCAACCGCAATCGAGTGTCTCTTAATTTCTCGTCCACCGCCGTCCCCGCCGCCCCCACCGCGATCTCCATCGTACCACGGCAAGTCCACCACGTTGTTGTTCTTCACTATCGGGATGGTGATCGTGGTTGATTTAAGCTCCGTCGTTCTTGGCCAAACTGAAGGGGCGGCGGCGGTGGCGGCGGCAGGCCCCACGGCCGAGTCGTACGTGCTCGCCAATTTCTTTACCTAACGAAAAGTCGGTCATTTATTTATTTATACAAGTATATCCCAATATTCTACTGGAAAATAGGCCGTATGGTGCCTTTTCATAACAAATGTTTGTCCTTATGTAGGATGTAGATGCACGCACTTGGTGAAACTCTTCTATCATGCAATAATAAAATAATTGTGTATTTAACACACAGTTTCGCAAATAAAACTCTTTTTCTTGCAGTGACGTGTTTCGATTCATATTTTAATGATCGCCAGACTGTCCGATTAGACTTTTAACAAAGGCTACCCAGATTACTTGCCAACCAGCTAACTAGATCCTATCATGGATAAAAAACTAGAGCTCCCAAATCTAGCATACTATTTATGATTGACATCATTTTTTTAACAGTATTCGATGTCAGAACCAGAGAATATAATCTAACACTTTGATGTAAACCGAGCAAAATGTAAATGGCTTATCTATCATTTGCGCATTTGAGTACCGATAGAACAGTCTGGCATCAAAAGTGTTTTGAAATTAATACACATATTTGAGAAAATAGTTAGTTTGATCCTAATCACAAATATCCATTCCTAACTTTCATTCAAGGAAAAAGGCAAGGCGGCTATCTTTTCTATTTAACGCGTTCAAATATGAATATGTATATTAGTCGTCTTCTACGAGATTTAAACAGCATATAATGAACTTGGACAAGAATTATATCGATTATTGTCATCGATTGCCTCACCTGGCCTGTGATGATCTCTTTCCATCCATTCACTTTGTGATCTGGATCATTGCCTAACGTGGCGTTATTTCCATTGAACGAATTATTTGTTCTGGAAACTATTTCTGATGATCTACAAATACCACTGTCAGTTGAACTTTCGACTAGTTTATTTGAATTTGAAATACAATTCGATGAGTCTTCTTGAGTTTGAACCTACAAACGATACATATATTTTATGTTATATTTGTCATCTCACACAATAAATAGGAATCGAACTTAACGGATCTATCAGCACGTATGGAAAATACCCCAAGAATGTTTGATGCACAAAATACAAAAATCTGACAATTATTGGGAAGTATGTGTATTATACATATAAACAATGAAAAATGTATGAATTAAATAGACATCGACTTACAAAAATTATCATCTGTATTCGTATCACTCGAAAATTATGTCTTTAATAACCTCGTTTGTGTTATACACAAATTTTGGTGTATAGCATTGTGCCTTTTGTCTACCTGTTCAAATCCGTACGATTTCCTCCTATTATACCAGTCTTCGTTCTTCGTAGTAGAATTTCCGTTGACTAGCTTGACTCTGGACTCTAAGCTGCCGGTGCCTATGCTGCCAGATTTTTTATTGAGCAAAGATTCCATACCGTACACGTACGATTTGACTCGAGACGACGGCGCTGTTCCTCTTGTCAAATTACTACAGTCTATATCATTCGTCAGCGACGGCGACGACGACGTTTCTTCTATCACTATGCCATCGTCCGCTTCCGGCTCATCATTCTTACCACCATTTTCCTGTCGTAACACTTACTTACACAACGTGAATAACTAATTATAATAATGATAACCATAATTATGATAATAATAATAATAATAATAATAATAATAATAATAATAATAATAATAATAATAATAATAATAATAATAATAATAATAATAATAATAATAATAATAATAATAATAATAATAATAATAATAATAATAATAATAATAATAATAATAATAATAATAATAATAATAATAATAATAATAATAATAATAATAATAATAATAATAATAATAATAATAATAATAATAATAATAATAATAATAATAATAATAATAATAATAATAATATATACATAATAGTAAACACTTCACGCAAAACAAATACAAACTCTCAAGACATTTCTTTCAAAGCAAACAAACCAACTTACATACAGCGATAGTGACAGAAGACAAGAATAACACACCTCTTGCCCTCTCATGTCCAAACCACTCAGCAGACACACACAATCATGCACAATCACACCAGGAAAAGTTGGACACCTGGTCACAGAAAACACTCCATGGAAAACATCGATATCAAGTGACCTAAAAAACATTAATGAAAAACGATCATACGCCTGGCTGCAGGATGGCCAACTTTTCCCAAAAACAGAGGACTGCATGCTTGCTATCCAAGATCAAGTAATTGCGACCCGAAACTACAAGAAGTATATAATAAGAGACCCCTCCATAGCATATGGCAAATGCAGAAAATGCCACCAAACAAAGGAAAGGATAGAACATATTACCAGCGCATGCAAAACTAGTTGGAACTGAATACACCGCGAGGCACAACTCTGCAGCAAAATTCATACTCCAAGCACTAGCCACAACATACTCGAAAACAATCAGTATAAACTATACTGGGACATCCAAATACATACCGACAATACAATCCAGGCCAATAGACCTGATATCGTTTTTCAATCGAAGGCAGAAAAAGTTACCTATTTAATTGATGTTGCTATCCCCAATGATAACAACATTCAAAGCACCTATTCTGGTAAAATATCTAAAGACACAGATCTCGCAATAGAAATTAAACGACTCTGGAAACAAGAAAAAGTCATTAGCATTTCCATCATTATGTCAGTCTTGGGCCTCACACCAACCACATTCACACCACACATACAGCGACTGGGGCTGGACGAAAAGCTACACAAAACCTTCCAAAATTCTGTGATCCTCAAGACCTGTAATATTGTACGAAACCTCCTCAACGCAGAGCAAAAGCTCGGGTACTGACTTGGTACAGGCAGTCAGTACCTGATTACACCGCAATCTTGCGAGAAGACTGAAGTAAATAATAATAATAATAATAATAATAATAATAATAATAATAATAATAATAATAATAATAATAATAATAATAATAATAATAATAATAATAATAATAATAACAACTTATTTCGGTTTACAAAACTCAAAAGACAATTTTACTATAAAATTAGTCGCAATTCATGACCACGCATCTACATTTAATTCGTGTCAAATGGTCAGCTTTCGCTACACTCATTCAATCCATTCATATTTATTTGCGAGAGAGACAATGATGATGATGAATGAATTATCATCGCTAATATTGTACAACAAAGGTTTCAAGTTACACTACAATCTGGGTTAACGATGCAGGATTTTACAAAATTAATTCCATAGCCTCTGATGCCTGGTTATATGAGAAGTAGTCTTAATAAATTGTCTGTATTTATCTTTTGAGCAGCCCTTAATTGCCGACACTCTATATGCACAGCTAATAAACGAATACGAACCTTATAAATATCACATGTGGGCGAACTGGTTCTTCTCAACCGTCCTTTGACCTCTTTAATCGATTCTACAGTTACAAAAGAATTCCTCTTATGCTTTTTATACGTTTCAATGTCTGCTTCTACTGAATTTTTATCGCTACCAGAACTGGACGATATGGTTTGCAATATCTGATCGAGAGCATCCAAATCCATGCTGTTATTCCTGAGTACGGTGTTCAGTCTTCTACCTTCAAATAATAAAGATTACTCTGGCAACTTGTTTAACGAAAATGCTGCTGCTGCTCCTGTTGCTGCTGCTGCTGCTGCTACTGCTGTCGCAACAAGCAAACATTTTAAGCTTGCGATGCAATAAATAGTAATAATAATTAATCTGGTAAACATATTTTCTCAAACTAGAGAATTCATTCATTATGTCACAGTTTTGTTTCAGGGGCTAAATATATGTATATCAAATAAGAGCATATTCACATCAAGTTGCGCTTCGTTCCCTCTCAAAATTATACGACTAGGGTGTAAATAAGATCAGAATTATTGTATACCTTTTTCTAGATCCTCTTTTATCTTCTTTACACTGACGCTGTTTTTCGGTATATCCACCGGTTTGCTCGTACTTGTAGATGACTGTTCATTCTGTTTAGGAAACTGTAAAGACCGTCGTATTTTCGAGGTTCTGCGCCATGTGTGCAGCTGCTCCAAATCGTCCAGCTCCTCTATACTTTTGTTCATTGTATTCGATCTTTGAGAGGGTACGTGAATGTCTTCGCTACTACTACTTTTCGTTCTCACTGAAAATCGAGTGAAATGTTTGGGTTTGTGGATGAGAAATTGCATTTTAAAAATTCATGTTTTTCGTGACATTATTTACATTTTTTTGGACGTTCATAATCTTGTTGGATAGAAGTATCGAGATATAGAGATGATTCTCACTACCGTTTGGACATTAGTTAGCGTCTACGAAGCACTTGGCTTACTTTGCTTCCGTGTTTACTATAACCAATTTATGATCTGTACCAGATTGGTGATTGTATTGTTCAATATAAACGGAACCATGAAATTGTTAGCAAAACATTCATTCCATTGATATGAAGAAAGTGATTTTATATTACATTATATTTATATGCACAAAAAATGTAGTGTCGTATATCGTCTGACTGGCCATAGACTTACACATAAAATGTTAAACTGAAAGAAAAATATTTTTCACTCGATAAACGGCTCGTTTTATATTGGAAGATGTGCAGGAGCATTTATGAACATATCTCTTTCAGTCTAACATTTCATGGCCTCAAGGTTGATCTAAGTTAATATGAGTTATACAGAGAAAGGTCATCCACTGGCTTAAGTATCTATGCTTTCTAGCAAATTAACATCCACGCTTACATATTGAATAAAAATCACAGTATTCAATACGTGAGTGTATCAGACATTAGGTACATTACGAAATTTAAAATTATACATATAGACAATGGAAATCCGCCACATAACTGTGGAAACACAATTTAATTGTGTCTTTTTTAACGTAATGTTCTGAGATAAGTTGAGTCAGGCGGTATTAGCTGGGTGTATTAAAAAGGATTTGTAGTGTACCTACCTAAATTCGTATGGCTAGTAAGGGAGGTATTAGTATTCGTGTTATCGCTAGATGTGCTTTCCAACTCGACAATTTCTACGGTGGCAGCATCAGCAGTAGCTGCATCATCGGTGCGTTTTGAGTCGGTGAGCGTCTGCGTCCTTGGCGTCGGTGCACCGAAGGCCTGCCTGACGGCCGAGGCGTGGATTTGGTGACACAGTCGCGATACTCGATGCAGATTCGCCGCGGCAACTGCCGCATGCGCAGAGCCTAAACTAGGTGCCGTGGAGGCGGCGGCTCCGGAGGCAGGAGCGGAGGCGTTCTCGCAGATTAGCTGCTGCGGCTGCTGCTGCTGCTGCTGATGGTGGTGTCGGGAACGCTGCCGAGTTGGCGGACGTCGCGACGCGCTCTTGCACACGACACCCTTCGATTTCTGTTGGGTCACATCCAACGGATTCACCGATAACTGCAAACAAATGTTCATTCGTCTTTATTCTATATGCACAAAGGGTGCATTTCAAGATATTTATTCATATAATCATCAACACCGGTTACAGTTCAGAAAGTATAGAAAAAAAGTAAGCAATTAGTTAAGTCTCGTAATAATTATTGATCGAGTGGAGACGGAGAATTAGCATAATTTTAATACCTTCCTCAGTGTATAAAACACGTTTTTGTGAAAAAATACTAATACTCACTTTAATCATAGATGTTCACGATATTTAGGATACTTTGGAACAACTTTTTAGGTTATAATGACAGTGATGAGTGTCGAGATCGTCAGAACCTACTGAATTTTTGTTTGCAATACAACTTCGACGCGCAAAAATCATGCCCGTTGAATAAAATGAGTCAATTCATAACTGGTTGCAAAAATGCTATTCGGAAAAATACACAAACTAACACGAAATAATATATTTATGTATTTAGATACACCGCGATTATAGGTATTAGGGTTCTAAAAACGTTATGTAAAACATTACACATCGAAAATATGATTTCTCCACGAAAAAAGTTAGTTGGCCATATTCAATTCAAAATTGATACAAACTCATTCTTCTAGATATACATTTTACTTTACTTCTCTTTTTTCGAATACAATGATGGTTGTCCCAAATTACATTTTATTTATTTTCCAAAGTCAGCTTTATAAAGGACACATTCTTATCACTTTCTAGCTTTTAACTTTTGAAAATAAAATGAATACTATTTCTTTCCGCCTTCTAATAGGTATAACCATTGCAATAGTATTTTTAACGATGGATCACTTGGACTGCTTAGCATTTGTTTTGGTCAAGCCTATATAAGGGATAACCCAGTAAGGGATAAGGGCCACTAAGAAGATTAATTACGCAGTAACTATGATGGTATGATTGTTTGTAAAAAATGTCACCTGCAAATTCTCGAAATCCTGCGTGAATCTGCCGGCAGCAGCAGCAGCAGCAACAATAGCCGAGGAGGCTGCCTCAGCGGCGCTGACGTCACGATTGGTAATGGGGGCAAGTGGAGAGCTACGGCTGCTCCTGCTGCTGTTGTTGTTGTTGTTCTTGTTATTGCTGGTGGTGATGGTGGAGGAGGTGGTGTTAGTGGTGCTGCAGGCGTGCAACGTTCTGGTGCGCACTACGTGCACGGTGCCCCCGGGCCCCCGACTGCGGAACACTTCCAGCTGTCTACTGGCCGCCTCTCTAAGCCCGTTCTCGGGGTCGGTTCGTAACAAGCTGTCTACTAGCTGAAATGCAACAATTAAAACGCACACATTAAAAACGCCCTATCAACCAATTGAATATTATTGAATTTATTTGGCGAAAAATATTTTTTAACTGAACCCTCAACATAAAATACCCGACAAGTGTCTTGCTCAGTACGTCTGCATCTTCAAGGGAAGAATAAATGTGACGTTATATTGAGTTGGAATAATTTTTGTGTAGACACCGATTACACTACAGAACTAATTTAACTTCTTTGATTCCTGGACAAAATATACTTTTTGGATTTAATTACACCATAGAATAACTGGAAAATACATCATTAAAGGTTAAATTAGAGACATACACAATGAAAATATAAAATACAGATCCTAATTGTCCATGGCCCCTACGAAATTGTTTTCATAGACCCCAATTTTATTATTATTATTATTCAGCAGATACCTGCAGTATACGTAATTACGTTCGGACCGCCTTTCTTCGATAGATAAACATTTAGGATTTATCTTGTGTTTAGTACGCACTTGGTATGACAGATCCAAGTATTTTACATTTAATAGTCAAATTTTCTCATTAACCGATTTTTAGATTTCTCTGAAAGCGTATTGTTGACATTTGCTAAACAACTACAGCGATTCCTAAAAATAAAGCTACAGTGCATAGGAATTTTCAGTTAGGTATCATTCGACTACCATTCAAATTTTAAAGAAATTGGCGGATGGCAGCGCGTCTTAAGGTTTGGAATGCTTTTTGGGTTGGGATTTGTCCCCTGAAAAACAAACTTGACTAGTGATTACAGATTTTTCGAAAAGTCCTTTACCTATCAGTTATTAATTTACCCGTTTTGTTATGGTAACATAGGAACGGCTATGAATTATCTAAACTTTGATAATGTTCCGCTTTCAATTTTTTTGTTATTAATGTTAAGCAATATTCAAATCGATTACCTGATTTTTCACCAGCGCAGCGGTACAATAATAAATTAATAGGTTCGATCGATGATAATAATAATCGATACGAATTTGAATGCAGCCGCGTAGCGTTCAGTGTCGCTAGAAGATCAGAGAGGCGCGCAGCGACTGCATGGCAGTGAAAGTTCCTAAACGAAGCTTGACAATCTGTTAAATTTCGTTAGCAAAGTAGTAAAGGTTTTTATAAACCAACAAATACACGAACTAGATTGAACGACAGAACGTAAATTAGATAAGTATTTGGAATGAGGATTTTTTCGACGTATTATAATTACTATGGAATTTAAACAGGCGGACTGACACCTGACTAATTGTTGTTTAATATCTATCAAAGCGTGAAATGTTTACGCTCAAAACAGATCATCTATTGGAGACATATTTATTATCATTTGGTGACAGATACTATTCTTGAATATTGTATGGCATGCGATGTAAAACATACATATTTTGTGGGATTACTTCCAAAACTTGACAATAATTGACCATTTTCAGAGTTATTACCTCTTTGTATGAGTTTCTCAATCGTTGAAAAAGGTTCATAATATACAATATTTCGCTGTATCAGTGATTTTGATGTTTCATCTAGAGCCAAGGCCACCGCGGATATTGCAAGAAAATGATACGATTGAATGATGACGTACATGTAGATGTGTTTCAAGGTAACATCGTTCGTATATTATTTATGTGAAGACGCCTCCCGACATAACGTAATTTTATCAGTATTATTCATCTGATACATACAGGACGCAAGCCGCGCCACCTCTTCCTTTGTTTCCCAACTCCGCGAACTAATTATCATGAATTTTTCCGACCGTTTACTCGAATTAATGACCAGCCGAAAGATCTTGAAGACGCTGGGTTGACTACCTGAGACGTTTCCTGTACAGACCATACCGAACCGATAGTCACCGATAATAGCCATTTTTAGTAACAGCACAGTCTGCCTTGTCGTTTCTGATTGTGTCGCGCCTACGTGCAAACTCGCACTGGCTTGACATGCCATGACTGATGACAGCTCGAAGAAATTATAATCGTAGCAATCTGCGGAATCGCCGAAGACAAGTGAAAACGCCCCCTGTCAAGGTCGATGAATCGCCTATCATTCAGAGAACAAGGACTTCATGGAAACATTGGGTAGAATTGAAAGGTAACTTGAGAAGAATGCCTGGCTTGAATAGATTTTTGTGACAAAAAAAACGAGATACTCCTAATACAGATCATTAGTCACAGCAAACGTGTTAGTAAACTGATTTGTCCAACGAGTGTAGAAGATTGTTAGAAAAATCATATATCAAAGGAATAATGTAATTTTTGTCGCCTTTCTGGTTCATTATATTTTTTGCTAATTCATCATTCAATCGCATACTTGGTTACAATTGGTGACCAGTAGAAAATATACTATTCTATAGTAGATTTAACAGCTATATGATTAAAACAATTATTATAATTCACCTTTTAGCTTTTTATTTAATATACGTACATTCCTTTCTTTCTGCATGTAACCACTGGACCGATTTTTATATTCTGTTCACTGCAGCACCTACCGTATCCCATACAATTGATTGATTATAAGAATTCTGCCAACATTGCATCCTCTTCTCAGACACCTGTCTGTTATGATCAAGGACCATGAATATGCTCAAAAAGTAAATTTAGTTTTTAACCTCTTTTTATTTGCCACTGGACAAGTTTCCAAACCCAATTACACTTTCCCGTCCTTGGTTAGCAAGTTGATAATGGCAGTTTTATAGCGGGATTGGTAACTGTCGATGTCGGCGTCGCTTCGTACAATTTCGAAAACTACATGATTAAATCAAAATATAAAAATCATCAATCAGGGCAAATGTGATAAAATAAATACATAATTTCATATGTATACGGATATTGATGAAATGTCGAAAACATCGTCACCAAAAATTTTCTGTCATTTTACGTGTTCAACATCAAAAACCAAATATATCTAGTAGATGTAAAATAAGCGTACCTTTAATGTCCGTATAAGAACACTTTTTCATGGATAAAACTATCGCACTCGTAACACTGTAATACACGTATAGTATAATGATTGATGAATTAATAATGATTGTCACCACGAAAAGTGAGTGAGTGCAAAAATGATGATGATGATGATCTCATTGGTGGCATGTTTTTTCCGCCTCCACTACGCTTTTTTACACCTGTACTGAGTAGCATCCGTTCGGTTCAGTTCGGTTCGATTCGGATCGGAAGATATTTACTACAACAATTTTTCAATGTGTATGTAATCAGCTGTGATTTACTGACGGTTGACAATGAACACTGATTTTTCGCACTAACACTCGGCTAACCTTAATAATCAACATCATCATCATCGTTAGTACGTTAGTATTTTGTTATGGATTCGTTAGCACCGTGGTAAAATCAACTTTGTGAATTCCCTATAAATATTATTGCATGCCGTATACTGTAAAACATGCGAAAAAAGTCTCAAATAGCTTGACTATAAATTTCCAATCTTTCAAAATAATGCATTGTTCCAATTTTAATATTATTGTCATCTTGGGGAAAAATACATACCTATTTACTAAAAGAATATTAATATAGCTTGCGAGACATCCAAAATTGGATATTAATAATGGTCAGAATAATATACATAAATTGTGAATCTTACGATCTCGCCTTTCAATTTTGGATACAGTAGAATGCGGTGATAACGACGATCTAGAGACTTCGAACTGTTTGAGGTTTTGGCGCGAATTTCATAGTTTTCGTGTATTCGGATTTTAAAAATGAAGAATTGTTAAGTTTGTATATTGAATGTTTCAAAAGTATTTGATCTTATTTGAAAAATCATGACAAGAATCAACTTGTTTTGGGCGGATGCAATTGTATACATATATCATAAGTCGACGATCGTCATCTTTGCCCTAGGTAGGTATATAGTTTCTGATCCTTGCATTTTCAATGATTATTATTATTTACCTTAGATATATATCAAGAAGAAAATAGCTCTTTGCTCTACATAGACTAACCTTCTAAGCTTCTCCGCACACATTATACATCAAAATTATTATACATAGGTATGCATATAGTACAATAAAAGTATAAGTAGGTATACAGGACACGATCTGTACATAAGAAAAGACAAAGTCAATGTCCCGACAGGCCATTCATGATGGAAAGTCACGTTCTTTTGGTCCTGATTGCAAAGATCAGTGGCGTGTTGCTTGGTGGCGTGCCTTGAAATTCAACAAGAATAAGAATAGTTGGAGGAAGAAGATGGTGGAGGAACATTATTCCACCGCTAGCAAGCAGATCAATCTCGACAATACAACCTTTTAATTTGTGTATGTTCTGATTTTATATATTTTTCAAAGCAGATCGTTGCAAAGCTATATTATAGGTATACTTTTCTGGCTATGTTAAAACCATTTATCAAAAGACGATTCGAACAAAGTTTATTCCTTGAATGTCTGTTTTAAAGGGTCAAGGTGATAATACTAAATCATTTATAATTTTTATTCAATACCGAACAACACCCAAGTTACATTGAATACACGTTTACTAGATTTGATTCACAGAATTCATTATATTAAATATGGACACCTACATCTTAATGAATGAACTAACTGTGGGGGTAGACCATAAAATTTGCGAGTGCTCGATAAATAATTTAATAATAATTATTATTATAATCATTGAACCATATATCTTGTTTTTTTATTCCGATTCGACTAACCTGTCCATCTCATTGTCGTTTTTATGATATGGTGACAGAATAGTACAAGGAATTTTGAGACTGATATGGAAAGTGAAACGCCCCGGCATCGACACCACCAAACTGAAAAAATCCACCTGTCAAAGTTATTTTAGCATATTTTTATGGTTCATGTATCCGTATTATGGAAATAGCACCTTTTTCATTGTAATGTAGACAGTTTACAAGGAAAAATAAAAAATAGCATCATCAACTAGATTAACGCTGTAGGTACTGTTCCCACGCAATGATATCAGTCTAAAACCTAATATTTGAATCGGAATTAGCTTTATTCTTTGGAATATAAAGTAAACATATTGCAAAAAATAGTATAATACAATAATTTATACTTTTACAATTTGAGAAAAATTAAACGTATCCAAAAATTTGAATAAATCATGATATTGAAAAGATGGCCATTGAATGTCTACAAGTTTGGTTTTGAAACTTTCGCATAAGCCTTGTCACTAGAAAGTTATTCATTCCCGCCTGGATGAAACCAGAAACGTCCAACTGTTTCGAGTCAAACGTCGACTTATCATCCAGAATTGCAGGTTGATTGCATTGATAAAGACGTCTGACACCGTTCGCTGCCTTGAAGAGGTTTTACCTTCAACATTACTTAATTACGTTCAATAAGAACGTTAACATATTTGCTAAATCGTGTAGATTGGAGATGCTCTTACTTGAAAGGAATATAGATTATTTTTCCAAGTTAGAACTAATGCCAATCAATTGAGGCATCTGAATATAAAACAAAAGCAATATTATGTTTATTTTTGGGTTACTCTGTAATTTTTCCAAGTGTATTTACAAGTATAAATAAGTGGAATCCTTTTCATTGAAGGCGACATTATAAACGCGCCCAAATGACTATTTCTTAGACCTTGTCCAGAAAGGGCGAATTCGCCGCGAATCCCTCATGCGTATTACGCGCGACCGTTGCGTCCAGAAGGAGCGTACCAACGCGCGAGCATTTGGGGACGGATTTAGGCAGAAACATGGAGTTTTACGAAGCGGTCACGTTGTGGTCAGCTTACCGTCGTTGGAAGAGACAAAAACAGAAGGAAAATAGAATGTATTTAGTACATCCAATTCTTAATGATAGAATGACACATAGTTTCTTTGCGCTAACATCTTTTGCCGTCCTGACGATTTGAAGCAGTCCATCAAAAGTGCTGTACACAATAAATGGCAAGAGGAATGGAATGCGACTAGGGCCACCTTAAAAGAACTGAAGCCAGATATTTGCTACACTCCCATCCCAAAAAGTCTCCTTAGAAGGGAGCAGTCTATTTTGGTTCGACTTCGTATCGGCTATACGCGCCTTACACACTCCCATTTAGTCATAGGAGCAGACACACCTCAGTGCCATATATTTGACACAACCCTTACGTTCAACATATACTTGTTGAGTGCCCGTGGTACGAGCTTGAAAGGATAGAGTGCAAACTTCCTCAGGATTTAACCCAGATTTTGTCACCATCAGCAGATTCATTAAAAAACTTATTTCAATGGCTTAGAATTACAGAAATATATAACAAGTTGTAATCACTGTGCAAAAAAAATCGTAAAAATCGCGTGCAGTTCGCCAGAATTTCGACTCGCGCGTATTTCGCGCAAAACTAGACTCGACTTGTTTCGTCCAGTTAACGCGCGAACTCTTAGCGTGTGCACGTATCTACAGAGATGGATTGCCAATTTTGATACCGATTTGTTTATCGACGAAATAGAAAAAAGACCAGCAATATGGGACTTGGAATCATCAGATTATGGCAACAGAATTTTTAAACGCAGGGCTTGGGAAGAATTGGTCGTAATATTCTCTGATAAAGATGATTCCGAGGAAAAAAATAAAGATATAGGTAAATAATTATTATTTATTATATTAATTGGTGAAAATCAAAGAAAATTAGATCATTTTGCCCTTCCAGGGCAGGTGACCTTTCTCAAAATAATCTTCTTCTATAAAATAATAGTAAACAACAAGGGTGAACTGATTTATAGCGACATCCCTTGTACAAATGAATGGGAATTAAACACGAAGAATCTCAGCACTTACTCATTCTGCCTTACGTCAAAGGAATATCAGATGGAATCAAAAGAATAGGTCAGCGATACAAGATCCAAACGAGATTCTCTAGGACTGCCTCAGAAGTATCCTAACAAAACCTAAGCCCAGGAATGAATCTCAAGAGACAAAGGACTGCATCTACCAGATACCATGTCAATGTGGTAAAATCTATGTTGGAGAAACAAAAAGGCCACTGGAAGTAAGAATCAAAGAACATCGTCTCAACACCCAGCGAGCAGAGACAGGAAAATCTGGAATAGCTGACCACGCATGGACGGAGCACCATAAAATAGCCTTGGACGACGCTAAGGTTATTGCCAAGAAACCGCATTGGTATCGAAGGAAATTCAAGGAGGCGGCTTTCATCACCAACAACAGCAAAATGTACAGCAAACCCAGCGTAGACATTAAACCAATCTGGCAGCCTCTCATAAAGAAGATTAATAGACTACGACTGGACCAGACAACAAACAATGACCGACAAACAGCCACGTCAGCAGACCGGAATACCGCGCATCGGGAAGCAATCAGAACAGACCGCGCACAACGACACGTCACCGGACGGGGTATAAATAGGCATGAAAGGAACGTGTTCGCCAGTTCACCTGAAGACGATTGAAGATAGCATATCAATCGAAACATCGTGATACTCAAAATTTTATAGACAATGGAAGTCCGAAATCAAACTTTTGATAAATCCACCTTGTATACAAGTTTCAAACAACCGTACATAATGTTCGGTGGCACTGGGCAGTACCACCCGTATCCTTATCCGTAGCCTGTGTGCCGTTTGCCCCTTAACAGTTTAGTTCCCGTTGCATAATGTTTTTACCAACCTAAAAATGATATACGCAACTCTACCAACATGATTGAGGCAGTTCATTAACTTTGTTAACCCAGCTTCACAAAAAATGAGTCATCATGTTTTACCGAAACATTATATCATTATGATGTATATTTCTATGCATCTCCAGTGTTTAAATCCGAATCTGAGGTTAGTGTACGACCATTCGCGTATATTTTTCACTTCGCACTGTGAATAAGGATATTTCATATTCCAGGACTTTGGAATGAAACATTATGAGGATCATCATCATGGCTTATGTCGATATTTTGCGCAATTTAGTTTTGACTTATATGGGGATTTTCAATCACAGAGGTGATCACCGCAAATTCAGTTTCTTCATTTTCTGTCACAGGTTTCATTTTAATGGGTTTTTCATACTGGACACTTCCAGTTAAATTGCGTTAACAGTCTCTCAAAAACGGTCTTATTCGGATGATTTCTGTTGGGAAATCTTTTAGCGTAAGCTCGTGATGCCAGGAGACAGTTTTGAAGGCATTCTCCCAGTATAAAAATCATTTCGATCCGTTGTCCTTTTCAATAAATTAGCATTTTTACGAAAAAAATCACAAACTATTGCTAGCCCTAATACCACGACTAGTAATTGACAACATCAATAAATAACTGACAACCTCAAGTAAATAATAATCGGAGTTGTCAAAACACCATAGGTGACTTGATAAATAATAACTTTTGTAGAATGGGTTTACATAATTAAGACTTCGGATTACTTGAAAACGTGAAGAGTTAGCTATAGGAACGTATAATAATATTCGATAGACAATTAAATTTTACATCTGTTGTTGACATAAAATACAGGGCATCCCATTTAAATTAAACAAGTTATTACCGTTTAAAGATAGTGTTATTTAATCATAATTTTTAGACACTCTGTATAAGTTAGTAAAAATTTCACAAGTGCGAAATAAAAATTGATGAATTGGTAGGATTGAGCATCAATTTGTTAAAAAAAAAAGAAATCACCAGCTGAGAAATCAAGCATTGAAATATATACTACATTTTCGCAAAATTAACGATATTTCAAAAACCATAAGGCTTAGGTGCATTAAACCATAATTAAACTTACCTTAATTTTGATCGTACAAACAAAAAATGAAATAATATACAGGGTGTTCTATTTAAAAAAATACAACTTTGATACGTTTCGTGTTTAGGGGGAACTCTGTACAACATGAAAATATTTTTAAAATGTAGCTTAATGGGTCCCTATCCATCCGACATTTCTTTTTTAATCAGTTACTTCAGCCATAATGCTTTGTGTCGAATAACGTGATTAACCCGGTATATGTTTTCTATTTATAAACGATACTTGATTCCTCTTCTGATAAAATCCTACCAAAAAGGCGAACTGATTTGGAACGACCATAAATTCTGGAGAACTAGGTATTGTCACAGTTCTGGAAATATTATCTCGATCATAAATACAATTCAAAAATATAATGATGATTTTGTGTTCCTTATACGATTCTTCTGTCAGTTGAATCCAATCCAGACTTGATGATAGAAGAGGCGCCACTATACCAGCCCATGTACTATGTACTGACAACCAGACGACGGACGCGACGGCGGCGCTAGGCGCTAATGCCGGCTACAGACGATCACTTTTAACTGACAGTTTTCACTGAACACTATGAACTGTCAGTGATAACTGACCGTGTGTTCCATATAAACTGACAGTTTTCTTAGTGTCAGTTAAAACTGATGTAATATTGTGGAAACGATAATTTTAACTGAAGTGATGGAACTGTTCAGTTTAAACTGTGCGTGTGTATGTGATTTTTATCAGTTCTGTCTATAGACAACGGTCTGTCAGCTGCGGTCTTCTATATTATTATAATTTGCAAAGATGTCGCAAAGATAATCAATGCAAAGTACTTAATATATAGCTTCGCATGTTTCTGGTATTATTTGGCAAAGGGCTTGTGGCGAGATAATAGTCGAAAATTTCAAGTCCTCATAGCTTCTTCCAGTTGCTAGGAATCGTAGCATTGCCGTTAATCTCTCATGTGGCGGAATGGCACTTCTCATAACCGTATCCTGTTTTATAATCATGGGAGTTACGAGAGATAGTAGATGTAGGTAATTTTCTTCACTCATTCTGAGGTAGTTGTACCAATCCTTTGGAAATATTTTAAATTCTGTTAATAAGTAAACATGTGAATAACCAATCCTTTTTCTTAACCATTCTTTACACCATTTACGTTTATTTTCTCTCTTCTTATTATTTAAAACTAATAACAGACCACATATAGCAAGAGCATCTGAATGATCTGACGACATCTTGAAAACTGATTCATCGTCAGTTAAAACTGAACGTATGTAGACAGAACGAAGGTCAGTTTTCACTGACAGTTCATAGATTTCAGTGAAATCTGTCAGTTAAAAGTGATCGTCTGTAGCCAGCATAAGCCTCAGAATACAGTTATGGGAGTGATGGACCTCAAAACGCCTGCTATCGAGTTTGGTGCAACCATACCGACTGATGTAATGTAACGTGTAAGAATTAAAAATATTATTCAAACGGGGACAGTACAACAGACAGAGCTAGTTTGGGTCGTGGTCGTGTTATAACATAACGAGTCCGAAATGTCAAATTGACTGTTATATCAGATCAATAGAGCAATTAGACGTGCAAGTCTTACAGCATAGCGCGATACATTATTATTTGTCCGCCTGCATCTTGCCAGGAAAAATGTTCGGCGGCAAGCCGCAAGCCAGCAAAGCACGTTCCTGCCTCATTTTCGAACGGCGCGGGCGGCGCCTTTCACTATTTCTGTCGCCGCGCCACGTTGATCGGCTCTCGGATCCGGTGGACCGGTCAACAGAGCACTTAATTTGTTCCAAAGCTGGAATCAATTCAGTGTGCGCACATCGCAAACGTTCTCCCCACAGCAGCAGAATTACTTACGAATCTAATCTAACAATATTCCTACAGAAACATACATAATAATTATGTAGTTTGCAACTGATTAGGTATACGTGCAATGAATTCTTGGTTCTGGTGAAGAATTAAAAATGAAGATCGTTCACGCGTGAATAGAGACGCAACGTGATATCAAAACAAAAGAATTTCAGTTATGTATTTCAGGTTAGATTGTGTTACAGTCAAACCACATACGTCAAATATTTTAGTTGCAATATTTTGTATAGTACAGTTGAAATGATTTTCATCATGCATTTGTAGACATACATATTTGATGTAGGTGCACACAAGGTTCTGAAATAATTATTGGGACGAAAACCTTAGACATTTGATCGAATGGTACGAGAACCACGAAAGGATTTGTCCGCAGATCGCTATGATCATTACACAGATCATGTACCCTTACATAAAACAATCACGATCCATTTAATCATTCGCTATAACCAACCTGATTATTGTTTCTGGACAATGGCGGCAAATTATGTAACGTTGCCGCCTTCGTGCGGTTCCTATAACTGCAACCCGGTTACATACTCGTATAAGAGAATTCACGCCGCGCCGGTTGTCATTGAAAGGAAAATCGTAATCAACTCTGTTCGCTTTATTGTTATACTTGCCGTATTTAGATAAACCAGATCAGATGAAAGGTAACGACAAATAACAATAATAAATTATCGATTTGGCTGCTGCTGCTAAAGGTCACGCGTTACTTTCCTGACATCACCGGTGAGAAGACAGAAAAGTATACGTCTTCAAATCTCAAAAGTATTACCTTTAAAAAGTGAATTATGTATATGTATTAGATTTACCAGAAGATTGAGCGACGCTTCACATTTTCTGGCTCACCAGGAAAGCGTTGTAGTCTTTGTACTACTATGATTATTTGTTACCACAAGTGAATGAATAAAAAAATTAGAAGAATTGGAGGAGTTTCAAATATGAGCATCATTGTGACTATATAAAGAAAATGACAACACTATTGTTATTCTGATCACATTTCACTAACCGGATCGGAATACACACTTTTTTGTACGGGAAAAACTTTTATAGCTAGATGTATTTTTTTACAATATTCATAATCAGATTACATAAAGTTGAATGAATAATAGTGAAACTGGCATTAACTTCATCTTGATAATTACAGAGATACTTATGTAAATCGTATGTAAATATTATTCTTTATCACGTTTTTTATGGATTCATGGAGATATGGTAAATTATTTAAATAGTTCCAATGACACAGACAATCCAAAATGGACGGGATCTAATAGGATTTGTCACAGAAAATGTGTTCAATTTGAACCTGAGCTTCGGCCAAATATATTATGAACGTATGCTATTTAATATAATCAAGTATTAACATAATAGCAAGTTACTTAATTTGGAATATATGCAATATAATTGTAATCGTACGACAAAATTGAATTTTTAGGATGAAAATAATTGAATAAATGGAAATGTGTTAAATGTCACTATATATAAACTATTTTCTGACAGATACCTAGAGCGAAACATCATAGATGGCTTCATTATCATTATTATTGTACATTTTCTGAATGATGAAGAGTAGAAAGACCGGTGTGGTGTAATTGCAAAAAGTTGGCCTACCTTTCCATACTGGTGTCTCATGGTGCCTTCGTCCCTAGTCCAGCGATCGGCTTCGAATCGGGCACGTTCGTAGGCGCCAGACGCGCAGTCAACGTGCTGCCATTCGCGCACGTCTCGGTCTCTGAAAGGCGCGTCGCCATCGGCAGCGCCGCTCCGTTCGCACGTCGAACGTGGACCGCTTCTTCCTCCTCGGGCGCCGCCACCACCACCACCGTTTGGAGGCGGCACGACGGGGTTCACAACCTCCATCTCCTCTTCTTCGTCTTTTTCGTTTTCTCCTGTTTGATCGTTCGTTCGTTTGATTGGCAAACGCTCGGCCAGGAGTGATCGTGTACGAGGATGGTTGTCAATCACGCTGATGACATCTACCTGTGTGACAACAGAACGGTACACGTCATTCAAATCCATCAAAATTTTTAACAAACAAATGACCGAGGGAAAATGCAGATATAGAACTTTTTATTTACATACTAAACTATACAGAAATGTATGTGTAACCTGTTGCTGACACGTTATCCTGGCAAAGTGTGAGTTAATTGAAGAAACGGGAATTCTCCCATGAAACTATATAACCGAGATTAACTGCAGCAGGAGTAGCAACCTAGTTTGTTGTGGATACGCGGCGTAGCCTGACAACATTCAACATTAATTCGCAATCGTAAATATAGTCATAGTCAACCGATCACTCTAAATATCGAGATTATGCAAAGATCGTCGCAATCGCGAATGAAAGAGTCACGCTGAAAATTTTTAGATGCAGAAAAGCTAGAAGGTTTTTTTGAAAAACATTATTCTTTGTTTTCAATATATTATCCCCCCACCTCAATATATTTACGCATTCGGTAAAACCATTAGTCAAATTCTTATGACCAACGTTCTTTTGAAAGGTTACTAATTTCCTCCTCAAATGCAGCGACTGCCTCTTCATCGGTGGAAAAATTGAGACCTCGTAACTTTTCTTTGATCTTAGGGAATAAGGAGAAGTCGCACGGAGCTAGGTCCGGAGAGGTGGGTGAGGCAACCGTTTGACGCCCTGTTCAACAAACAAATCGAGCGTTCAAGCGGCGCTGTGGGCGGGTGCGTTGTCATGGTGCCATGGAATCGCCCGCAAACCAGTCTTTGGACGGCTCTTGCATAGTTCTTGGAAGACTACAGGAACACATTTGGTTATATACCATTCAGAAGTAACTGTCCTTTGATTTTCCAAGGCTACCGTTGTAATGCTTCCACTTTCAGAAAAAAAAGATGCGATCATTTTCTTTGCCACGCTCTTGGAACGACGAATTTTCGTTGGAGGCTGCTCACTTTCACAGCACCAAACTAATGATTGCTGTTTAGTTTCGGGATCATAATGATATAACCATGTTTTGTCTCCGGTTATGATATTAAAAGTGTTTTTACTGTGCCCATTATCAAATTTGTCAAGCATAATCTTAGCCGAATCAATTCTTGTTGCTTTTTGTTCACTGGTCAACAAATAAGGCACCCATCTGGAACACCGCTTCCTTAGACGAAGGTGTTCATGAATGATTGTTCGCACCGCTGCCGATCCAATCCCCAGAGAAACCTCAATCTCGATGTAGGTTATATGTCGATCTTTTTTACCACATTTTGCACAGCTTCTACAGTTTCCGGAGTAATATCAGTGGTGGCGGTCGACCTGTGCGAGGTTCATCATCGAGTGAGACCCGGCCCCTTTTGAACTCAGTAAACCAATTGAAAACTGTATCCCTAGAAGGGGCAGAGTCACCAAAGCAACTCACTAAACTTCCGTGACATACCGCTTGTTTTAGTAATTTTTTATAGTCATACAAAATCATGGCTCGAAAATCGTGACTACCCGGTTCCATTTTCACGTTAAAATTCGGCCAACACTTAGATGCATTCGAGACCGTGGCACGGCAACTACTAAACGATTCAAACCCTGCCTTTGCGTGTAACTTTACACAACTTTGGGAAAAACAGCTGCGTGGTCAAACTTGTTTAAATTTGGATAGATTAAGAATATCTAAAGACATTCAGTGTGTATGTCGTACAGATGAATCGCAATGCAATGGTGATGGCAGCGGCATAAAATGGCAAGGAGAAGGCTCTTAATTAGCCAACCAGTCGGGTCATAAAATCAATTGCATTTGTTCAATGGAACATAAGCTAATTTTAACATTTCGGCTACTATTATATCAACAACGAGTACATCTACACTTAAGTCGAAATCAAGCGTTGTGCATGGATGCATGTGTCAAAAGGAATCATTGTGTGGCGAGAAGTGAGAGTACGAAGAACGAATTTCTATCAGTGGCAAGTAAGTGCATATTGCTTAATGCATTGGTTTTAGAAACATAAAAGACAGCATAATATACCTATAAGTATTCCCTGAACAGCCCTCGATGTGCTGGTGAGATTATTATGGGACTTTGACTTCGTCGAAGATGCCGGTGGGCAGCGCCACCGTGCGCGACTATTGGATATGTTGGTAAATTTTTATAGGTTATCGGTAATAAAAGGCACGACTTAATCCAAAAAGACATGGAATGCAGCTTTGATGTATCACAAAGCATATTCTACATTTATATTGTGGCACCACCATACACCTACTAACTATAGTTGTGGTTGTGGCTCGGAAGTATGCATCGAGATGCAAGATACACCCCTGTCAATTTCAGTTGGTGAACTCTAGGTTAACTACATTCATAACATATTGTTTAAATATGTACGTGTATCGTATACCAAGGGATCGATTTAAATCGAGTGATTCGCGGATTAGCATAAGGTTAATTGGTGTCGAAGCGAGGACAGAATGTGATAAAAATTCAGATTCAGGTTCAGATTGGGTTTGTATATTACACACAGATACGTTCTCGATCAAATGAGAAATATCTCGTATATCGTGGGTTGTATAATTAATACTTTGCTTGGGATACCGTAAGTTGTTGCTGATTAAAATTGATAAAGGTGATGCTTTTTTTCAATCTGGAGTAATGAGTTATAACGGTGAAACCGACACGGTAAGATTACTTAAAATATATGAAAAGTTTGATTTCGTACTTCCATTGTCTATAAAATTTTGAGTATCACGACGTTTCGATTGATGTGCTATCTTCAATCGTCTTCAGGTGAACTGACGATCGGAGGACGATTGAAGATAGCACATCAATCGAAACGTCGTGATACTCAAAATTTTATAGACAATGGAAGTCCGAAATCAAACTTTTCATAAATCCACCTTGTCTACAAGTTTTAAACAATACTTAAAATATGCTATGGAGCATGGAGGTATGCTAACAACCACGAAAAATTATGGTACTGATAGCAAATTGACGCGACTTATCGACACACACATAAAAATAAATTCTCATTCTCCAAGAATATGTGCTTTCATTCAAGTATACCATATCTTCTTACATGCGCCAAGCTGTAATAATCTTAAAGTAAGAATAGCAAAATCTCAAATTGAGCATATCATAATCTTGGCATAAAACGGAGAAAATCTAACCTAGAAGAATATTATAGTGTTGACTGAAGCATTTCATGAGCTTGGCGCAAATAGTTCAACTTCAAAGCTGCAGTTGGTTCCTCAACCTTAAGAAGAAAAACCAAAAAAGTATTCAAGCTGTATCAATGAAACTTCTTTCTAACATTTGTCTGCGTCATATAATATGGAAATGGAATACTTATTAGAAAAGTATTGAAATCTTTATTGTGATGAAAATTATATTTCTAGAAATGAGTATTGAATACGAAAATATACTTTTCTTGATTCAAATTAATAATAATTTTCTTAACAAGTAGACTGACTCAAGAGTAAGATCAGGTGTTCTTGTCGTGAGTATATCTTTACAAAAATATCGAAATTATTGAATTGAGAATTTCTTTTTATGTGTGCAGATATATCCAGAATAATAAAAAAGTTGAATTCACAATCTCCAACAAAGTAAATTGCAGAAAATTTGATCGCACCTCCTCTGGTTCCATATATTGAGAAGGCCATTTATATACTCGCAAATGTTGCTAAGCTTTTTTTATCACCCAACGTGGACATTCTATGTTTTGTTCTTAGATGATTGTCATAATTTGTGTTATTCCATGATTCTGTTCATCATGTTCATTGTGATACGAGAGTTTATAATAGAATACAGGTTTTCTATTACAGAGCAAACACGAGTGTAATCAGTATTATTGTTCACCACGTTTTGTACTTATCGTTTTATTATAGAGTAAATTTTCTTTTATTGGTGTCATTTATTTTTGTTTATTCGAAATACAAATATTAGAACAAAAATCAACATTTGCATTAGTGTATACTTAATTCAATCTTAAATGGATAGGTATTTTATAAACATTCTGGAGTCGAATGATAATCGAATATAATAGAAGATATGACGGATCACGGTTTGATAGAGGATTCTGATACTACTAATTAGATAGCACAGGATGGCAAAGCATGCAAACAAACCTCGACCGTATCGTGAGGTTACTTTTATCAGGTCATGCGATCATCTCGATTCCGGTATATTTCGTCCGATTTGAATAAAAAACTTGGAAGGTATTCATTAGTATCGAGAACACGTAACAAACGAGCGAAATTTTGTTTAGCGAATCTCTTTGTGTTTTAAAAAACAAAAAGGAAAAAAACGGAAGTGAGCTATTCGTACGTCAATCACACAAAATGATAAAATTTATAAATTATAATTAACAATAAATCAAGTATCCACTGAAATACTATTATACGTTGTAAGGATTGTAATCAGTCACATAAATACGGAAAAGATATAATAATAATAAATGATTTTACAGTTTTGATGCAAGAGACGCAAGCTATCGAATTTTAGTTTTATGATGTTTGGATGATTTCTGTCTATTTATTATTACCATTTATTTGGTTATGAATTTATTCTATGCTCATCTCCAAGTAATTAGTCAAGTAGTCGCAAAGCGATTTAAGTAAGTATAAGAATAATTTCATGTTAGATTATATCAGACACAAAAAAGGTAAAAGCCTTATAGTTAGTAGTAGTAGTGGTAGTAGAAGACAAGAATAGAGAACTTCGTATACTTGGTCGTCGCGCCTCGCCTCGCCATGTCATGCCATGCCATGCCATGCCATGCCATGCCATGCCATGCAATGCCATGCCATGCCATGCCATGCCATGCCATGCCATGCCATGCCATGCCATCGCGCTATTCTCGTTAACGGAATACATCGATGATGCGATGCGGTGATATAGCAACAGTAATGATATACCTAAACCTAACTGTTGTTCAATTTGTATGCCAGACGTGCAATTTTTAATGGTTCAGTTATGGCAATTATAAATACTCGTAATTTGGCTAGCAGCAGCAGCAGCAGCAGCGGGGCGTGTTTTGTGTTCCTTGGTATTGGACCAACTACGAATTTGGCATTTGCCTTACTGGACCAAGGGCGTCTAACATTTATTTCTCCGTTTTTTTTCATACCAGAAAATCTATGATTATAATCATTGTAAGTGTAATTTGTAAGACGTGCCCTGTGATTGTATATCTTAAACTGAACATTTTTCATCGATTATGTCTCCGTTTTAGGTGTACGCTCGTTCATGGACAGCAACAGAAAAATTTTCTCTTCAGATGAAATTTTAAATGAGTCGTTGTATCCAGTGTTACTTGCAAACGTAGTTGTCGCCACAATCAACATTTTAATACAGGACAGGACAAAAATCGACAGAAGATAAAAGTAAATATAAAAATGATTTTTTGCATATATATGGAAGTGTCGAACATCATCATACAACTTCCGTGCTACCTACGTGGATCCGTAATAATAAGCAGGAAAATGAATAGTATTCTAGATGATGAATACACGCTTCACCGTTAGTTGTCGAGTTGTGCATAATATGTGTATGTACACGTTTATACCGCATTTCAGAATGATCGCAGCAAGCAAGCAAGCAAACAAGCAAGCCATGCATTACGACATGACATCGACGGACCGCTTAAATGATCCGGCTGGCACGGCGCGGCTTTAACTGTGCTGTGACATCGAGTCATGTCGCGACCTTTCACTACTATTATGAGAAACTCAGATTGGGGACATAATAAGTAAGTACGCGAGTATAATGACCGCTGGCGGCAACGGTGCTTTTCATTTCATAAAAAAAGGAACATCATTCGCCGTTGCTTGGTGTCATACCACTCTGCCGTTACCGTGTTATCGAATAAATATTAAAGTAGAATGGTATGAAGATTCTAGGAATACTTCATCTTTATTTGGATAGACTAAATGGCACTTTGAAGCTATTCGTCACGTATTGAAAATGAAGAGGATTGCACCACAGATAAAAATAACGTCAAACATATTCGTTTATAGTGTTTGTAACATGTCACCGGCCGAATCAACCATAAATGGATGTTCTCCTTCTTTAAACAAAGCTATACCTAAGTACCGCAACAATGTTGAAAGGCCAAATATTAACTCTCGCCCACACAACGCAGTCCATACTATCAGAACAATACAACATTATTTGTCATTTATTTAAGCATGACCACGTCTGCTCATCAGGAAAAAAGTGAAATTTCCTTTTTCATATTCTCGTTGTTGGTTGTTGGTGTCGCATATATATTCACGACGCCATGGCCGGCTTTGTAAGATAAATTGTAAAGCAGGCTGTGGACGAGGAATAACAAACAAGGACTTAGGAGAAACACATATCAGTAATATTGAACGCCTACACGAAACAGTCAGCGACGTGAAAAATCGCTCGACAAAGGGAGATGTAGTTGACCTGATGTTACAGTGTGTCAATTTATGGATGAAATGTTATTTTTCAATATTGGTGTTATGTAAAAAAAACATTATATGGTCCACATATTTATATCTTCTATATTGTTTCGTATTTTTGTGTGTCGGAATATTTGAAATTCTTCAAAATTCTTAGGTGTCAAATTCATGCTTTGTATGTTTTAGAATTATGAATTATTTTCTCATATTCAAATGTTTAGATGGTCAATATGAATCAAGCTGTTAAAAGAACCGTATTATTCTGCCTTATTGTTTTTTGATAGGTTGGAAAGGATAATGATTCAAAAAAATTGCAAAGCCATCAATGGAAATTTACAAAAATCATCACGTGTTGTAAACAAAAATAAAAATAAATTTGGAGAGTTGGACATGCCAGTTTGGGGCATAGATATTTTTGGCAAACAAAATTCACGAACCTTTGTACTTGTCAAGATGTACCTATTTAGCATGTTGATTCATCCATTTCATACAACATAATTTTAAATATATGTACGAGTATATCATATGTTATTTAAAGTGTAGTGTAGCAAGTGCAAAATCATTGTGTCAGAAAGTATATTATAGTTATTATTATGAAAACATTTGATTGAGTGTGATCCTAGATTCAACGTATGACAGCAATAAATCGGTACATAGATTGAGAGACCATGATATTTTGACACGTTTGCCTTGCACTACGTAGCGTGGGCTCACTTACACGGATGGCGTTTGATTATTTGTTTGTTTGTTTTTTGTTGTTCAGTATTCCCAGAAACGTATGCGTGCGTGCGGGTAGCTCTGCCAGTTCCGCTGCATCTTGCATGGCATGCCGCCTTCTCGCAATCCTCCATTCTTCACAAGCACCCATAAAACGTACACGCTTGCTCGAAAACTATTCCTTTCTTATTTATATTCTTTTCTATTTCTATGTTCTATGGTGTACCTAAGGCTTTATATAACGTTCAATGTCATATGATATCAATGATTGATGTATTGAACTTGTGTCTTAAGTTAGTTACTCAAATAGATTAAGATTTCTTGTTATTTAACTCATAGTAGTGAATTTAGAGGAAAGGAGGGGGGATTTTGTTAAATTTGCATGTTTTTTGTCATTCACTCATGTGTTATTAGTTCACAATAAAAATGACCGTCACTGTACGTATGGAAACTGAACATTTCCTATGTACAGAGGAAACAGAATATGTATGTATTAACGAGAACGTAAATTACAATATTATAATAGCTTCTTAGCTCGATTACAATGTATGCGATATATTCAAGTATTCGATGTAGTTAATCACAAATCTAGTTAAGAAACACACAAAAAAGATAGAGTCAATATAGACAATGTTAATAATAACTTAATGATTATATAACTAGGAAAAACAACACTGTTTGGTCCAATGACAAGTTTTGTCAATGAAATGACAGTTTTTTGTATTTTAGACAACCTAATATTAAATAATATACCCATTAAAGTTACATTTTAAAAATATATTCGATAGACAATTAAATTTTACATCAGTTGTTGACATAAAGTAACAATGGAAACACCATAGGTGACTTGATAAATAATAACTTTTGTAAAATCAGTTTACATAATTAAGACTTCGGATTACTTGAAAACATGAAGAGTTAGCTATAGGAACGTATAATAATATTCGATAGACAATTAAATTTTACATCTGTTGTTGACATAAAGTACAGGGCATCCCATTTAAATTAAACAAGTTATTACCGTTCAAAGATAGTGATTATTTAATCAGAATTTTTAGACACTCTGTATAAGTTAGTAAAAATTTCACAAGTGCAAAATAAAACTTGATGAATTGGTAGGATTGTGCATCAATTTGTTAAAAAAAAAGGAATCACCAGCTGAGAAATCAAGCATTGAAATAGATACTACATTTTCGCAAAATTAACGATATTTCAAAAACCATAAGGCTTAGGTGCATTAAACCATAATTAAACTAACCTTAATTTTGATCGTACAAACCAAAAATGGAATAATATACAGGGTGTTCTTTTTAAAAAAATACAACTTTGATACGTTTCGTGTTTTGGGGACACCCTGTATAACATGAAAATATTTTTCAAATGTAGCTTTAATGGGTCCCTATCCATCCAACATTTTTTTTAATCAGATACTTTAGTCATAATGCTTCGTGTCGAATAACGTGAATAACCCGGTATATATATATATATATATATATATATATATATATATATATATATATATATATATATATATATATATATATACATTATGGATTTTCTACAATTTCTTCCCAATGAGAAAATACGACTCGGTCAATAATGTTCCGAAAAAATGATAACGACGTTGCGGTATGGAAACATTCGCATTTCTGCAATAAAAAATATATGTTCCCATAAAAAAACTTGGTTGACCTTGAAAAAGACCTTGAAAACGCTGCCAGTGTCGAAAATAAAAGTCATCATTAACTGTCTCCCATTCCACCCAAGAACTTTCAACTGAACATTTTCATCTAAAAACTTACCGTTTTCGGGCTATACGCCTGTCTCAAGTTAAATGAACCATCCGGTATATGTACATATAGGTCAAGTAGGTACTTGAGTCTTTCTTTGATATACAGCTTACAGCTTTAAGTACACCAAACTGGTAACGTGCAGATAAAAATATTGTGTACTTAACACACAATTTCACAAATAAAACTCTTTTTCTTTTACTAACGTGATTTTTTCATCTGCATGATGGAAGAGTTTCACCAAGTAAGAACATCAACAATCTACATGGTATCAGTAAGTACAAATTCTTTGATGATATTTATTTTACTATTAATGTTCTCGTCGCAGCACGACACTCGAATAGAACAAAACACCTGTATGAACATTATTTGTCGTCCAGAGCACTGTCTCGGCCTCAGTTTCGGCCTGGGGACATTTTCGTGTGAGCAAGCCTTTAGACACTGCTAATCGGCTAGTGTTGCAGCTGTCGCCATACCGTGCCATGCCTTCATGACAATTCCAGTTTCCGTTGGTTTTCATTTCTTTTGCTGCGTTTGCACTATTAAAAGCATGCCTATTGGCTGGCTCCGTACAGTAGCGAATACCTATACAGAATTTTTCGACGAAACGAGCCGAGTCGATGTGTACGATATATTGGAAACTTCAAGAACTAGTCTTCTGCAACTTTACACATATAAAGAGACTTTTTTCTTCATATGCTTTTTTCACCTAAGATTTCGTCAATGCCCTGCTACTTCCACTTTTTACATTATGGATTAATTATTTGAGCAGCTCCCGTCGAGAATCAGCGTAGACGCTAGCGTCGATATAATGTTTGTTATTTGGTGACGCTGACGGCACTGACTATGAGCTCTAGAAAAATTTAATAGTTCAGAGGAACTCACTCCAAAGAGCCCCCCCCCTCCCTCTCTTGATCCGGACCGGAAACGCAATCCGTATTCCTAAGCAATGCCTCTTAATACCACATACGGCAACATTACCCGTCGATTATCCGATTTTCGAATGCCAACATTCGACCTCTTCTTGTGATGAAAAAGTTATCCAAGCCTTGTTTGTCAACTCTATCCGATGGAAAATTATCCGTTGAATTGAATGGTGTATTCGGATGTCTCTTATTACTCTTGTTTTCTTCAAACAGTACACAACTAGTTTTCTGGATAATTCGGAGAAGCTGATAAGCCTCCATTCTAACCCGGAAATAATCGAGACCCGAAGAGCCCACAGGAGTCACCTGTTCCCTCCCCAATGCCACCCCACAATTCCCGCCAAATTTCACAAATGAACTGAATTTCGCTTGTCTGTTAGCGAATTCGTTAACTGAATTTTCTAACGGTTTCGGAAGACACAAACTCGTCGAGTGCTTCCTGCTGTTGACAAGCGAACCAGACTCGGTATACCTACTGGATTGCATTTGGGGGCAAATACTCTGCTAGCCGTTTATTTTTGAAAACACATGACTCGTCTGAGTTGATAGGTAGTATACATTTATACTCGTATAAATAACGTGGTGTAAAGTATTGATACCGGTGATAGGATATGCTCTATGGACGCAGTACCACCATTAGGTACCTACAGCCACCACTGCACCGCCACCACATCGCATCGCGTCCGGTCGGCGTCGGTCGAGTATCATTGACCTCAAAATCTCCTAACTTGGAAAGCGCTACCGATGCTGGTACCGACGTTGCCAGTTATACACATGTATAGATTTTTAATGACATTAACTTTTCTCGCTTCAAACTGCTTCAACCATATTTAAAAATGCCATATGATTATAGCCAAATATTGGTTATGAATCAAATTCTAGAAATTATATTGAGAATTAACCTGGCAGCTTGTCCAGGCCCAAAATAAAGTGGATATTTTCTTTGAAATACACTAAGGAAAACTGTCGTTGCAATGGTACAGACTTAATTCAGCATTCAGTTCATTTCAGATATTTGGGAAGTATTTTTTTGCAGATTTATCTTCATTAGATTCATTTAGAAAATTGGAGAAAACGAAAAAAGTAAGTATTTCGTGTGGTATATAGGTACATACTATATAATGTACCAAACAATATAATAATAATGATAAAATGGTATAGTAGAATCAGAAAGCCGCATAAGTGAGACGACTGCTCGATTGGTTCCCAGACAAAATTTATGCAAAAGGGGGAAATTGAGAGCGAATAAGATTCAAGCGACAAGCAGAAATGAAAAACAGCCAACTTCTGTCTCCCCAGGAAAAATCCTAAATCATACACTGCTTGTTGAAATAAATATATATAAAAGTGACACGTCGCTTCGCTTTGAGAGGAAAATGCATAAATATATCTATATCAGAAAATATTTTAAGTATATAAAATTATTCGAGTGTTATGTCAAAAAAATAAATCCTCATAGATCCTATATATCATTTAAGATGGTAATATGACCAATAGAAAAGCGTAACTTGTCAGCAAGCGCTCATACGCCCCGAAAGGGGGTCTCCCTTAGGTTCGGGCCGCTCATTCAGGCCAGATTTGTTATCAACGCCCCTCAATTACCCAAGAAACGATTTTTCGTCTCATTTGTCAAGGAGGACAACAGTTTCCTCCTATTTGTTAAGACATTTTTTCTCTGAATCAACGGTGATCTCAGATTTGCGCTACGACACTCCGTTTTCCAGAAAAAAATATTTTCCGAAAAGATGCAGTTGGGAAGGAGGGTCCAAAAGTGATCATTTTGACGACCATTCGAGGCGCAAAGCCGTTGACTTCTTATTGTTGGACTCTATCTCTATCCGACGTATGTTTTGCTCAATCCAATGGTCTTTTCAGATTGATTCTCCATTAAAAAAATGATTGACGCCATTTTTTGCCGATTTTAACAAGGAATCCAGAACGTAAATCCTCATTGCCGGACACGAGCGAACCAAACTCGGAAAATTTATATAAATTGGTGGTGATGAATGCAAATATAACCTTTAGAAAAGCATAACTCTTAGGTAAGCGCTACTATGCCCGCTAGGGGCTCTCTCTTAAGTTCAAGCCTCCCATTAAGGCCGGAGCCCCCAATTTAACAGAAGATGATTCCTTTCGAGATTTTACGATGTTCGAACGTCCACTTTTGATATCTATTTCGAAGCGGAAATCAATTTCATCTCTTATCGATGGACTCTCTTCGATTGAAAATTTTCCGCTGAATTCAATGATGCTCTGAGGAAAAAAAGTATATTCAAGTATATACCATATCTTCCTATATTCGCAAGGCTATAATAATTTTAAAGTAAGAATACTGTATTTCTGATCATAGAGTTTATTCAAGTAAATATTTTCAATTAAAAAGTCTTGGAAATGAGAATACCAAATTTTCAAACTGACCATATCATAACAAAACATAGAAAATCTAACCTATAAGAATACTATAGTATTGACTGAAGCATTTCATATTTTTGGCGCAAATAGTTCAGCCCTATTATATAATTTATTATTAGTATAAACATTCTGCAAATTTCATGAGCTGTTATCAAAGCCACTGTATGTTCTTTAACCTTAGAAAGAAGAACCAAAAGAGTGTCAAAACTTCAATGTGACTTCTTTCTTACCTTTATCTACGTTATATAGTATTTTTCCTAATTCAAGTTTGATAGGTATTGTACAGATAAACAGAATATACAAAATATGTACCTGTACTTAAGCCAAAAGATAGGTACACGTCCACCATTGGCAATAGACCATATTCACAACTTACTTATTACACACGTATCACATGAACACTTGTACACTACTTGTTGAGAGATCCTCACAACAGTCACAACCCCAACTTTTTAACAGCTCACTCATCTCGAGAGGAGGTTGATAAAAATTCAATCCAATGGAAAATAGACACAGAAACAGACACGCGCGTACAGAAATGTCGTTAACGAACATGACGATAGCAAATAAGTAAATGAACTACTTAAACTGGATGTCAAGATGTTCGTATTCTTGATTGAAACAAATGGGGCCCCACTGGAAAATATGATACCCTTACAAAAAAATATGTAATAGTTGTTAGAAAAGCATTCACATCTTGGTCGTAAAGAAAATTATATGGTTTTTAGAGTATATTTCTTTAGAATACTGTATTCGAAGATATGCTTTTCATGGTTCAAATTAATATAAATTCTCATATCAAATAAACTGTCTAAGAATGAAGTATTCTTGTCGTGAGTAGGTAGATATATATTTACAATATCGCAATTCTTAAAGCGAGAATTTATATTCAGGTGTGCAGGTCAAAAACTCGTTTCCTGGGTATTTCTGTGGCGCTTATCATGAATATGGCCTCCATTTCTGCGTCGGATATGAAGGGGCTTGAGGAACCATCGGATGAGTCAGGGATACCATTTCAGTGTTTGCCCGCCTGCAAATGGGCACCCCACGACATGATAGGCTTTCTTAATAGTCATGTGCAGTTTTAAATAGTATATTAGGGAATCTACGGAAAGTTGTTCAAATCCACCCCTTACTCATATTGCGGAGTACATTCGAACATATGGCAACACTGTCGCCGGTGCCGCCGTTGCGCGCTAGGAGAACTTTTCAGGCTTCTTCTAAGGTGCAAAATCTTGTTAAAAGTTACACATTTTACTGTAGAACGGAATCTGTGTGTGGCATCTCCACCGATGACGATGTAACTGGCAAGACGTACCTAATTATTCAGAAGACATTACTGTATGTAAAAAATATTCGAAGATTCAAGTGATTACGAACACGAAAATTACTGAAAATCTCGACCAAATAGTGAGCACGAGTGCATTTTTTTGTTCATGTTTTGTTGTTGCTGTTGCTGCTACTGCTAATACTTTACACAGAAGAATGCAACATTGATTTTGTTCATCCTAGATATATAACGAAAAGGTAATATTAATTATGTAGTGACACGGTGATGAACAAATACTTAACTTTACCTATCTATAAGTACTGTTATGTGGTTATCTGGAAACAACGAATACATCAGTATTCAATATCAGGGTTAGAAACATACCTTCATTGTAAAAATTTGTCGGTGATGCAATTGAACAAATACTTGTTTCACAGTAATATTATATATTAGTGTATAGGTTTAAGTCTAAGAGAGCAAAAGCATCAGCTCATGATATCGCCCCAAAAATTATAATTTTCTAATACCTAGATATATGTAGGTATACGGGCAAGCACGGCGGCGTTTGCGATTCCAATGATGAGTCAAGAAAGCATACTAATTATAATTTACTCGTCATACCTATAAAATCTGGAAAGTCTTTTACTGTTGAACAAGGCTTATTTTGTGAATGCACACATTTATGTATTCTATGATAATGGTACTATAATAAATAATTTAGAGAGAAGTCGTAAGTTGGTATGAAATTAAGCACAACTCACATGATATCATTTGATCCTTGACGAATGACGGATGTACTTAAAAAATAAGATAAAGTCACACAACACAGACCATGATACTAAGTAAGCGGCTGATGATACGACGAAAGAAAACAAACTGAACAGTACCTATTTTATGTTTAAACCGTCACGCTTGATTTTAATCAGTATGGAAAGTGAAATAGAAGAAAGTGCAGTGCGGTGTAGGAAAAAGAGAGAAAAACGTTATTCATACACGGACTGTAATTATCATAAAAATGAACACTTCACACTAAGAAGCAAGGCGATGGTTATGTGTATTCAAATATGTACAATTGTACAATCCAGGCCAATTATGCCAGTTTATTCGCGAAAAACGCTACTACGCCGCGCCGGAGTTAAGTTTTAAATATGTACACGTACAGTTTGGTAAGGAGAGGAAAACATTATGATAGACTGTTTCTAAACAAACGCAATGGAGAGTTTTCAACTCATGATTGAGTAACAAACCAGTATTATAAACATTGAAAAAAAACTTTATAATATCGATTCAGAAAGCATCGACATGTTTTATTGACATGACATTAAAGACATGTTAAAAATAATTTTACATGTTCAAAAATATTCTTATATAATCATACATTTCCGCTATCTTTTTTTCCCAGACTCTTGATCCTTCAAATCGAAGGTTTATTAAAGAATAGAGACTCGGAAAATTGATGTGCTTCTCTAACAATACATTTTTCTTGTACCAAATATCTGCATAGAATTTACATTCCTAATAGGTATTTCTTCGAAATCTGTGAATGTTATCAGATAAACATTTAGATAATAGCTTGAACATCGATGAAATTATCGTCTTGACAAACGTACTAGCACAAATTTAAGATGTAGATATGTGAAATAATCTATAAATGCAGTGATATGAAATTGATGCTATTCCATCAGTATAATAGATATAGTGTATAATTTTTTCATCAATGAAAACGAACATTTCTAGTAACACGACGACTATATCTTCTAAACGTGACGTACCTACCTGCGGATCTAAATATTTAATCCAAGGAACATTTTGATTCATTCACACGTCTGACAGTATCTCCTGATTACATCTTCTTCAGAGAATAACAGGCCAATAATTGAGAGAGCGCTAACAAGACTTTTATCGGATAGTGACAGAGAAAAATGTCTATACGAATAAAGAACCGCCTCATTAAAGGTATATTTTTAGTGACGAATATACTTTCATACCAGAACTGCTTTAAAAAAATATGGACTAGATATTACATAATACCTAAGTAGACAACTTTATCGGAACTGATCTTATGAATCAATGCGATGTGCCAGACTACCTTTCATAATAACAAATATTACAATGTCACTAGTGAATATACTACTGTATTTTTTTTGAATTCCGAAAATCAATTAAAATAATATATAAATATTTTGTTCATTTTTCCTTATTGCACATACTGTTCAGGATATACCTATTGAATACGTAATAAAGGAATAACTAATTGATTGAAAAATTAGGCTTACCATCTCTATTAAGCATACGTCTGTTAGGCTTACCTGAAACAAATAAAAAGAAGAATTACTCACAAAAATGCCTATTGTCAGAAACATTGCAGGAAGACAAGCAGGAATAGTAGGTATTTACTGGAAATATCAAAAACTCATTTCAGCCCATTTTTTAAGTGAATAGCAGTTTTCTCATTCTTCGAGGTCCCTATTCGGTTAAATTCAGTAATCTGTAGTAGAGGCACTGATACAGAAATATAACGAATCATGACAAACAGTGACAACGTCTCAAGCTACCAAATGAAAAACTGAACTGATTTATTAGTTTTTTACCCCATCTTTGTAATTTAAGCTACACAAAATGATGAGATTTCATCATCAATGAGACCTGGCATCACTGTACGTCACCGCTATCGTCTGCCTGCCTTGAAACGCTGCCGAAAAAGACAGTCAATTACTGTCGTCTCTCGATGTATCCACGGCAGATTCGTTTGTTGCGTAGGGAATTGACGGACATCTCGCATACATGAGCATCTAATTAGAAGCCACATGTTTGGAAAATACTGACAATTTCTGCAGTGAAATCTTTACAGGAAATAGAATGCCTTTCATCGACATGAACACATCGAGATACCCCTCCTAACTTAAGCTATGATTATACTAATGCGAAAACAGTAAAAAATACTTTAGGTGTTGCGTGACCCTGGTAAATACTAAAATAGTCATACAATCAAATAGTTCATCAATACACGATAAATTTCGAATAAACTGTTTCATTGAACACGTTGCTGGTAAGCTTAAGAAAAAGTGACGTCAATAACCTTCTGAAATTGGCGAGCATCTTGAAAAATTTGCTGAGTAACAAACCAGGGAAGTCGATAGTCATCTTTACCCCATCGACGATACGTAAGTACTTGATTTATTTTCTACTTTCTGAATCTTTGACGTTATATTAGCCGATGATGTACGGTGAGGTCGACATAGTGTGTTATTGAGGTGTCATTCAAATCAAGGAAGCAACAAATCAAAATATTGATACGACGAAATACGAATACATTCAGGACAACGGACAATGATTTTTTTTCTAACATATAGTAAACGATATAATGTTTTGAGTGATCACTGATTATCATAGAAGTAAATTAATATCTATTCAACACTTTTCAACTGATTTTATTACATTGAACGTATGTAGGTATATGTAATTCAACAAAGAAGGCGATGATGTAACACGAATGATATTCCAGATTGGTCAGGCTAAGGGAATTTTTATACATTTCAGCATCATAATTGAGATAAACTTTATAGATTTTTTAAAACAATAAATCGCTGCATACGCTATCAGGCGGGAAAATAATGTAGTAAACATTTTAATAACAATAATTTGATATCGAATAAATCTTGGGAATTCCCTGAATGGGCAACCTTTCATTTGGGTTTGTTGATAATTGTTGTCAAAAATGTTTTTGGTAGAGAATAACTAAAAAGTGTCTTTGTCGAGTAACACGTTGCTACGGAAATAGTTTAGTTTATTAGGGTTTCATTTGAATCGTCCAACAGCTGAAGTAAACAAACGGGCAACAGGGGTAGATAGCTAGGTAGCTGCATGGCGACGACAACCACAACGACCACGAAATGGCATCGTAGTCGGCGGATGTAGGCTGTACATTCGCGTTCGCCGAACTGCCGCGCCAGGCCGCGCCGTGTAGCATTTGTTTGCCCTTCGAAACCTCCTTAAATGGACAGGCCTTGACAGAGCTCGTACTGCTGGTATTTGTTACATACAGACACATACACACACGCACATACGACACATTCTCCTTTATTCGCATACACAGGATACACATCGGCACGTGTACAAACATAATATTAACTACATTACCTCCATCACATGACAACATACCTATTTCCATTAATCACCGGAGGAAAACCGATAAAAAAATAAAAATTGCTGCTTCACATGAAAAAACAAAATAAATTGTTTACAGATTGTCGAAGTAATACTGTGCCATAATTGTATGCGTTACGGCCACTGAGGTAAGCAGTGCAAAGGCAAACCTAGGTGTGCCAAATGCAAGGGAGAACACCCCTTTAATGTGTTTCAAAATTCAGAAAATGACCCGAAATGCTTTAATTGTGGAGGTAACCATTATACTTACGAAATGGGAAAATGTGCCGAATTCCAGAGGCAAAAATATATTAAAAAACATATGTCAACCATTAATTGTTCCTATAAAGATGCAGAAAAGGCTATTCCAAAAATTACGTATGCTCAAATCACCAAAAATAACACTCAGAATACAATTCAATCAAACACACAATCTTCTACAATTGATTTGGATAACTTCCATTTCCCCAACCTTCCATCAACAAGCAGACAACCTCAGAACCCACAATATAACTTTTCCCTGACCAGGTTTAAAAAAAATAGTATATCTTTATAAACATAAATTTAAAAAAAAAATTGAAGATCTAAGAATATGTCAATGGAATTGTAGACCAGCGGTTTCTAATAAAGGTAACTTAGAACAACTCCTATATGTATAAAGAAAACATTGATATCGCGCTTGTTTCGGAAACTTGATTTAAAGAGAATGTGTATTATAATTTCTATGGGTATCGCTCAGATGGCAAAGGTGTGGTAGCAATACTTTACAAAACAAACATTAAACATCTTCACTGAAGACTACCGCAAAATAATAAGATAATGAGCACAGGTATAACATTTTTTCTACAAAACGGTATGAAAGTATCTATTAGCTCAATATGCATAAAACCTCAAACTAAAATTACCGTGGACGAATGGGTTAGATTCCTCAACGCTCTACCAAAGCCGCTTATCCTGGGTGGGGATTTTAACGCCCATCATACCGCATGGGGATCATCACATGATGATATTTACGGTAAAACAATTTATAGAGGCGATTCATCGAGAAA
Organism: Bruchidius siliquastri; assembly: GCA_949316355.1. Lineage (NCBI taxonomy): Eukaryota > Metazoa > Arthropoda > Insecta > Coleoptera > Chrysomelidae > Bruchidius > Bruchidius siliquastri. The sequence continues at coordinate 26,124,393 of OX438529.1, forward strand.
ACTTACTTACTTCCTCAATAAACCAAAAATAGATAGGTCAATAAAGGACGGAGTAAACCTTGGTGGAACAGTAGTAGTTGCGATGAAGCAGTTCAAAACCGTAAAAATGCATTTAAATTACTCGTATATCACAAAATAATAATCCAAATCTGACAAACTTACTAAATTTCAAATATCTTGATGCAGTCGCAAAAAATATTATAAACAAGGCAAAGAGAATGAGCTGGAAAAAATACTGTACTTCCCTTAATAGCAATGTTCCTCTTAAGCAGGTGTGGCAGCTTCTACATCTCTACTGGGACTGGGTTGAAACAATTCATTGTAAACTAACTCCATGTTACGTAGCCCCTTATATTCATGGTTTGTCAACGGAACTTTCTGACAATGAACTACTGCAGCCTTTCTCAATTCAAGAACTGAATACTTCCCTTATATATATATATATATACATATATATATATATATATATATATATATATATATATATATATATATATATATATATATATGGGAAGAGTGAGATCTTTTGGTGGTAAATGTTGATTAAGGTGAGATCACTTTGGAAAGTGCAGATCCGATTTTGGATCTCGCCTTTCTTTGCGTGTATATCGCGTTGTAATTGAAGTTGTCACCTTGGCAGTGTTCTTTATCAGATAATTCGTCGGACCTCCTTTTTGCTTGTTTTCTATATTTTATACGCTATTAGTTTGTGGGTAATCGAGACAGAGGGCGTACGTGAGTCTGCATATTTGCGTGAGATCCGAAAATTTGGCAACGCGGCGGATCTCATTTTGCGATAAAATAATTTCATTGGTGAGTCATAGTAGGATATATATTATGTACTTGTATTTTGCTTTCTGTGACTATGAAAGCAAGCGTATTCGGCCTGTTTTGAAGCGGCGACTCTTTCCACTACAGCACGCGGTAGCAATGCGCTGAAGCATTTGTAGAGCAGATAGGGTAATTTTGTTAGATGGAATTGAAACAGGATCCAAATAAAATTTGTAAACTTCTATTGTTTTAATCTTTAATTATTATAAACGAATACTTTAATTTGTATCCAAGTTTTCTCTTGGTTTCATACTTTTTGGGGGAAATCCTATTTTTTATGTGCATTTTGAAAAATTTCTTCATAGTAGCTTTTTGTTTTGGATTCCATGATCCTCGAGTTTGTTCCTTTTTTTACTTGACCCTTGTGGTGCAATATTTCCTGGAACTAAACAAAAGTTATAGGTCAGCAAACATTTTTGGCATCATATTGTGAACATATAACAGTACTGGATCCGGCTGCATGATGTCTACATTCATCGCATTTTTAATCAAAATGTAATTTTTATAAATCACTATTTATAGAGAAATACGAGTCCGTTTTCAGATAAATCATCTAGATAGATATATATATATATATATATATATATATATATATATATATATATATATATATATATATATATATATACACCACTTAAATAGTTTCGAGTATTCGTCATATTCCACACTTTTAAGAATGCCGCTGCAACCTAAAAGTGGAGTTCAGTAAATGTGAAACTAAAAAGATGCAGAAATGTGATACTTACCTTCTTCTGCTGCACTCTGATGACTATTCTCTGATATAGCCATTTCCAGCAGACGTTTACCACGGCTCCTCATGGTGTATACCAATAATATATGTAATTTTTAATCGAAATTATTTACGAAATGCACACACCACAGACACTCGCCAATGTGAACACTAGCCTTGTGGTGAACAAGTTCTAATAAAGGCGGGAAAATGGATTTGTATCCCCTCTTTTAGGTTAGATTACGTTTGGCAACAGCGCTGGATCTCGTCTATTTGTACAAACATCAACATATACATTTAAGGATCTCAGATGTTGCTATTATTTTGCATCGGATCTCACTTTAGCTACTTTTTGAATGTACCCATAAATAATAAATTGCAACTACCATTTCCAGCATTTAACTGAATCATTGGTCTAATAAAATCTATATATGAAAACAAATTATATTTCTCAAGAAAATTTTGTAAGGATCTCGTCTTGTTTCACATTTATACGGATCTCACCTTGGATAAAAAACGTATATATATATATATATATATATATATATATATATATATATATATATATATATATAATGAGAGAAATATAGAATTTAACTGTTTGAACGATGGTGAATACATCTGGAAAAATTACCCAACAAGTGATCCAGCTTCGAAAACAGTAAATCATTGTAGAATGATTTTAATGTGCCACCACCAAAACAATGAGTACCTACAGCGTTGCAGCCGATTCCGTTGCTGCGGTGACGTGACCGTGACAGCTTTTTCGATACTTAGCTGCACCTTGGAATTTCGACAGCAGGACAGCACACTGTGTGTATATTATTGAATAATGCGGATGAAATAAGTAGGTATACGTAAATATCGATAGAGCTAGCTTCCTGTTTATGGAAAATAATTGATGGGTGAGCCGCCATCTCCTTGACTGCAGTTCAACACAGCTATACTACCATATTATGTTATGCTATATGACTTATGGAACAATCAATTCTTTCGTTCCTCTTTCTATATATTGTACACGTAAATTTATTTGAGACAATATATCGAGCACTGTTGTGTTTAGGATATCGTCGCCGATTCAGTCTTGTTTGTAATTGAAACATGGAAAGGTTGAGCTTGTTTAATCATTGGTCAACAACAAGTTTCACAAGCGATTTTTTTCGTCTCTTTCTAAGACTTAAGAATGAATACTATAACTATAAGAAGTTCTGTATATTTTTATTTTGTGTTTTCAAGTAAGATTTTCACAGGAACATGTTCCTATGCTCTCTGCTTGTCTCATTTTATCTACAACATCCGTTGATTATTGATTAACGCTTTTGTAAAAATGACAGAATAGCAGCAGGCAGTAGGTGTGCGCCAAACAATACAAATTGTGTTATACAGATCAAAAATTACATCAACGGTACGAGCTGTTTTTCCAATAACAGCATTGATATTTTATTGTTATCATGATTTAATTGATTCGTAACGCGAATTACACAGCCGCATGATAAGTTCTTCGAAAAAAAATAAGAAGAACGACAGCTGAAAAAATGGCCTATCGATGAAAGCAACCAACAGCGACGCGTCTACAACAACTAAGGTCATGGTACTCTAGATATGATTAGCCTTGGTAGAATGATGAGCAACTATCCAAAATGCATTAATTTATCTCATTTTTTTATAATTTTTAGGCAACTATGAAAAACTAGTGCATTTCAGTCAGTCTATCATCACGACGAACCATTTTCATCGAAATGCTTTTAATCCGTCATAAACAGCCATGGCGAGATTGATCAATTAAGCTTAACGCATTTACATTTTTCAGTGACGCAAAACCCAATAAACCCAAAAAATTTCTGCGTGTGCTTTGAGTATAATGTTGATTTACAATTTTTTTTATTATTAAAATATGTTTTTCATTGAAGTTCCAAATCTTATTTATTTGAAAAATAATCTAAAATTATTTAAATTAATCAAAACGCAATACAGATGAACACACAGTTTCACAAATAAAACTCCTTTTCTTTCAGTGGCGCGTTTCGATTTATATTAAAATCATCGTCGGACTGCATGGTGGAAGAGTTTCACCAAGTAAGAGCATCTACAATCTACATGAAAAACGCAATACATCCAAATGAGAATTAAGTAAAAAGGAATAAATCCACACTAACTAAGCAGAATGGCATGAATATACATGTTACTTGAGTTTAACGAAGTAGATACATTAAAAAATACATATTGAAGTGAAAATCGTTAATCTAATCATTTTTAAACTATTATTTAAATTATTGAGCACGAGATAATAAGTTAAATTTCCTTTCTAATTCTGTTTGCTAGTTTTTTAAAACTGTAGGTATATTATGGATTTAATGCACTTTGGATAATTGCTCATCAAATGATGATGGAACGCACCATATGTCATTCACAATTTTGTTCAATTAGCACACAGTCATATACGGAAGTTGCAATTATATTGATGCATGATAATGTGTTCTCGTTAGTAGATCGATTGTTAAAATCCGTTAGACTTTTTTTCTTTGCCTCTAAAGGAACATAGTATCGCGTTTTAATTATAATCAAAACAGTAGTTTTAGAAGTTTTGGAATTCCAAGAATTATGCATATAACAGAAACAAACGATCTCAAATATTCCTTTTAAGTTCGTTCTGGAAATTTTACATAACATAATAATGCTACATTAGTAAGACATATACTATTAAGTAGACAACCGAAGTATACGTACAAATTTCGCGTTGTTTTTTCTGTACAGTCCAGCCAGCTTACTTCCCGGATTCGCATCTCATCGACAAAGCAGACACGTTCCATCAGCTTTGCTTTCCTCACTGATGGCGCTGGCGGTTCGTAAAACTTATAAATTAAGTTCTATGTCGTGTCGGAGGTTGCAAACTTCCGCTCTGACACATGTACGTCGTGTACTTACTTTTTGATAAACACACATACACAAGCAGTCAAAAATACTTGCGGATTTTGAAACAACGGTTCGGTGCACACAGTCGTACATTAAACGGTACGTTCAATTCAAACGGGTGAGTCAGATATGCGAAAGGTTCAAAGGTGACCCTCTACATTTCGTCCACATGCAAAACGCGTTCTATAATTCTCTGTATGAGAAACACTATGTATCACTATGGAAGAATGACAAAATCGAATAACAATACGTATATATTATAATAAATAATATAATGTTTGGCGTTCCGCGAAATTCTGATACATCGAGTTGATTCCTACTAGCGTCTTCATCATACTATGAACGATGAACTACCGTTCATATTGTTTCCTCAATTCATTGAAAACTAATTGAAAATAGTGCGGTTCAGATACACGCATACAATTATTTATGAAATAATCGAATTGAGCAATTTTTGAATAATTTATAATGTTTCACTTAAAAAAGTGAACAACAGGACAAAAAATAAAACATAATCGCAAACTTTAAAATGCCTTAAAATGAAAACATTGAAACATGCAACTAGTATCGAAAGACCGCTTTTAGATCCATTCAGAATAAAAGTCGGTAATCGCGGTCGTTAAAACAGCAGGGAATTTACCATTCAGTGATCATAATCTGCACCAATAAATGTTTGAACTTAAGGTGTACCTACTTATCGCAGATTGGTTTAAAAAATGCTCGAGAAATTGAACTGTTTTCACGCAAAAATACAACTCGATTTACACCTACTTAGCTGTACGTCGTACATACTCGATATACATAACGGTGATTTGCATAATGTGAGCGGCACACAGAAAATACCAGTGCGGTAAATAACTTTAAATTGACATTTATGCGCCATATAAATAGTTTAAATTTTAAATCCGTTGTTTATACTGCTACAACCCTGATAAGTATGGCAAGATTATGGCATGAAGAGCCTTATAAAACGACAGATTTTATTGGAGCATGAATGCAGTTTACGATCATAGTTTGGTATAAAACATTTACCTGTATAATATATCATTGTAAGACCATTTTGTTACACAAATACCAACACACCATTATTAGCACTGTGTAGACTGATTAACTAGTTTTTTTTCGTTTTTATGATACTAACTTTGGCGCCACTAAATCAATTTCAACAATCAAAAATATTTTTTGTCATTGACATAGTAGTAATTTACTGTTCAAATTTCATCAGCATTGTATTTTCTCAGTTTCAGAGGGATCAAGGATTATCGGATTACCGGACAGAGTACAGACAAGGCACGTATTTGGGGAGGGGACCAGGGGGTCCGGAACCCCCCCCCCCCCCGAAACAACTCATAATTATATAATGCCGCTCACTCCAGAGTCGCTATTTTTTTACTTACCATGCACCGACCAGCTGATAGTTAATTTGCAAGACCGCTTCAAGATTCCAACGACAGTATTGTCAGCATTTCAAGCCCTACTACTAAGGTTTTCATCACCTTATAAAGCTATTGGCTACAAGCCTTATCTATATTTTTTGATGAGGAATATTCAGTGTCTGGTCTACACGGAGACTATATGTGGTGCAATCAAGTTTATAAAAAAACAAACCTCACAGACCCGGATATATGATGGGGCAAAGTGTGCACTGCACATAGCCCCGCGGTTAGGCCAGACCCGCGCTGACGTGATTTTTTCACGATAAGGAAATAATTACCTCACAGACGCGTGCCGACGCAGAAACTAAAATACGTTCAATCAAATTAAGACTAATTAAAAATTACCTACCTCAACTATTGAAAAAAGCATTTGTAATGAGAAAGATTTTTCACAATTTATAGACGATTTTGCATCGAAATTTGGGGTTGAAGGTTGCCGCGCCACTTTAAATCTCAATTCGATGTGCGTGCGCGATCTAAAATGGAAGAGAATTTTGCTGAAAGGGTGATGAACGGATGAGGCTGCCATATCTCTGTCTGTCTGTATGTATGTCTGTTTGTGGGATGGTTGGTATGTGACGCCTACGTAAAAGCGGGCTGCCGAACAAGGAGATGACCGAATATGGACAGAAAGAAGTTTCCCGCCGCTACCGCTGTCGCTGCGGCCGGCGCAGCTACAAACCTCGTCACGATAATATCATCCGTAGAGTGGATCTATGTATATGTTTTCATTTTTGTTCCTTCTCATTCAATTTTTAACCCACGTATTTATATGCATTTAATTATTGAATGCATAAAATCTTAGTCTAGGTACGCTTTTAGTTTGCAATAAAAACACTATATAATAGTAGGGGAGTCCGAGATGCTAAATTTGCAGTTACTAACGCGTCATGGAGACGTGTCGTATTGTGAAGATTAGGTTCTGAATTGACAAAAAAGTTATGTAAAGTTTATCATTTTAGTGGGGGGATGAGCGTGTATAGATTTTCAATAATGTAAAAAAAACGGTCACATGGAAATACTCGAGCGCGTCAGATATTCATATTGTATACGCGCCTTGTCTTTCTGATAACGGATATCTATTAATCTGAGGATTAACTGGAGGCGGGTGGCCGTAAAAAAGGGTTAAAAAATAAAAAAAAAGTTATTCGAGCGTGTCAGATTTTCATAGGGAATGTTAAGTGAACGGAAAGAAACGTCCAATTCAAATTTCTGACAATTTGGATGGGGCAAAAAATCATGATTTGAAAATACAACAAACAAACCAAAGCGTCGTACATGTACAACAACGAGCACGTTATTATTGAGATCAGTTTAGATGCCAAGCTGGCGTCGGACGCTAGAGTGGGAACTGTGCGAGAGAGTGAAAGATGTTGTTTGAAACTTGTAGACAAGGTGGATTTATCAAAAGTTTGATTTCGGACTTCCATTGTCTATAAAATTTTAAGTATCACGACGTTTCGATTGATATTCTATCTTCAATCGAAACGTCGTGATACTCAAAATTTTATAGACAATGGAAGTCCGAAATCAAACTTTTGATAGAGTGAAAGATAGAGAACGAGTGAGAAGGAACGAGAGGCGCAGAGTGGGGAATACAAAGTTCTCGGCATCTGTACGCGTCATCATTTATCGATGGTTTGAGCTATATCACCCCATGAAAACCGTCGGATTATATGTTTTTCGTAATCCTGATAAAATTTCCTTCAAAATAAAAAAAATTTAATCGCTTTCGAGTATTTCGAGGTGACGATTTTTTTTCCAACTTTGTTACTCGTTAATTTCCTTATGTCACACTCAAATTGTCAGATTATGGAAATATACACTTTTCTAAGTGTACTCAACTTACATTCTGTTAATCTGACGCGCTCAAGTATTTCTGAGGATCGATTTTTTTTTACTAATCTGACGGGCTGCCCTCAACGCACCCCCCTCTATTAAAGGTTCATATACGGTAGGGGTAGGGTGCAAGGTTTCTCCCTATATGATTTTAAGACGCGCTCGAGTAACGCAGAAAATCCCCTCTTGGGCTCCCCTACTATAATAAGTACATATGATATTTTATGGATTTTGCGATCGTATTCTTTAACAGTAGATATACAGCTTAACAAGAAACAAATATATTCAAATTTGTTTTATACATTTAAAGATAATTTGGGCTAATAGCCATTGTATGGCTACCACACATATAGTTATCTGCCAAAAGACATTTGGTTTGTCAATGTGGTGTCATCCCATTGGGTTAATCATCACAAATAAAAAAAATGATGAAACACCTTACAGCTTCTGTTTGTTGCGATTTGAACTAATAATCGGTGCATGTATGAAATTTTAAGTTTATCCTGAAGATTGACGTATAGTTAAGAGTTCGTTCAATAAAATTATGATCGAAAATGAAACGTAGGTGAATAAATGATTATATAATTACAGTGGGTATTCATTGTGAATATTTTGTACTGGTCGCTAATTAAAACCACATTCGATTAACTGCATATGTTTACTAACGTTTCCTTTGATCACCCGGAGTTCAAAACGTAGCGGAACTAGAGTGCGACATAGCATACAACAACCTGCCAAAGCTGAACGGAAATGTTTTCAAAATGACGCCCGTGTCGCATGATCGCGTTACTGCTTGCTCGTCACTTCGTCGTTGGCCGGTTAAAAATACGTTGCTACTTGCTATATAAATGCGAATGAATAGCATCCATACATCCTTAACATTATTGATGATGAGTGTTTCAATAAACGGTGATATATTTGTGTAAATTGCAGCAGCAGCAGCAACAACAGTAACTACAATAATTAATTTTGTTCACAGAACCGGAAGAAGATCGCACGCGCACGACAAGGTCCTTTGTAAGATCACGTCAAGGCGAGCTTCACAGCTCACAAAGCGTTCTGTTAGCGTTTCATTCCGACGTGACCCAACAGTAATTATATCCAAAAATTATTGATCAAGGATGAACGGGATAGCAATGAGGAGAGTGTGATTGCGGAACCGACCTTACCATACAGACAGATACACGATATTTCTATGTGTCTGTCTGTCTGCATGTCTATCAGCAGGATTGAACGCGTGGCACGGTGCGCCGTTAATTCCATCGGTGATTCAGGGTGATATTAAGGTATTCGATTTCTGGTCGCGTACACTTACGTAAAGATGTTTCCGATGGCTACGTGAATCGGGAAGTGATTTGGTTATTTATTGTTTACATGACTGTGTTTTTGTTTTACGAGCCGTGAACGATGTTGTCTAATAGTACGGATTATTAAACCTATATGGTGAAAGCGCTTTTATGAAAATTGGATCTCGTTCTTCATTTTACATTTATCTTTTTGAGGAAAACAGATAGCAGTGAAAAAATGGCGAACAAAACTATTGAAATAATAACATTTATTTACAGTCATATTCGTTTGATGTAGAATTGCACTTGTCAATCGTTTCGAAATAACTAGAAGTCAGCGTAAGAACTAATAATCATACTATCGTATTTGTCATTATTCGATGTATCCAAGTTGCAATTCTGAGATAATTAAAGCACTTTTCGGATCATCATCATCATCGTACGTTAAGGCATCAAGGAACGTGCGTTTTCGTTCACCATATTTTGTGTTTCTAACGAGTGCCAAGATTTTACCGCAAGGAATGGAATTTGTAACATTTTGTATAGGTACTCAAATATTTGTCTAAAGGAGGTGTAACTGTGTTTATGTTATGATTATTATTTTATTCAAATATATAGATTACGATACAGTTCTGTGTATGTTAAGTAAAAATAAATATTAATAATAACGAAAATAAACGTTAGGACAATCGATAACGGATGTGTTGATTTACTCCAAGTTCTTGCGTGGCGCTAAGTAATCATTTAGCTTCCTAGAAGAAACTAAAGAAGCGTTGAAACAAAATTATATGTCTGTGAATGGACAATCATTGAAACTGTGTATTTTGTTATCGATGATAACCTCTCGCCACAGCTGAAAGCATATCAAACTTGCTACGAGAGTATAAATAATGTCTATTCACATCAACCTTAAAACGCTGTCTTATGTTATAACCATCGGGGAACAAATTTTCCTGTAATTTTTTCCACAATGGTGAGATTTTCCAATTTCAATCATTAATGTTCATAGTTTATTCATAATGCAATATCTACAAAGATAGTTTACTTAGAGGAATATTACCGAGACAGCGGAAACGAGAATGCATGGGGTTTTTACTATAAACAGATGTAATCTTAATCATTAATCGATCAAATCGTAACCAGTGTATAACTCTCTAATCGGCGAATTAAATATGGTTTATTTCTCTGTTACCTAAAGCACATGTTTTAAACCTGGTTCAAGAATGAAATCACCGTGATTTTTATCGAGTGTTTATAATTTATTGTTCATGGTATAATTTACGAAACGGATAATTTATGGGCTTCCATGCCACCATTAGAATATTAACAAGTTACATGTACATATACCTGTATAAGAGGTATATGACAGGACGATGTTTTAAAAGCATTGTTGATTATCATATTAATGTCAAAACACATAAACTATTAATCAAAAATGATCCATACGATGAAGTTGCCAGAAGGTGATTTTTCTAATTTTCGCAATTTATTATGATTCAACATTTTATGAGTTGCCGGTGAATAGTTAGTTACGTAAACAACACTGTCTGTAACTGTAACTGTTTTGTAATAATTATTGCATTTTTAATATGCAAAGTCGTATATTATGCCTATCTACTAATATACTCACTACGTACAATAAATCACATATCGATATATATATATATATATATATATATATATATATATATATATATTAGATTTATTCAACTATTGCAATCTATATAAAGATATTACAAGATATTTCATTCGTCGAAAAATCAGATTACAATAAATAATAATTGAATCGATTTAGTTATACTGGAATTTAACTGTTACATATTAGGATACGTTGACCTTTTCTCGAGCAATGAGCATCTAAATCAGTTCCAGCTACTAACTACAGTTGTATATTAGTTGAATAATGCTAATTATGAAAAAAAATTCATGGTCTCGCCGGTTCTGTGTATGTGTACGTTTTTTCTGACAGACAAAAGAATTATTCACTCATGACAACAAAACTAAACCGCCTGGCCGATATCCAACAGGAAACATTATACTTGCATTGTCTCTCCAATGCTCAATACATCATTGTTAATTAATATTTCAATTGTATTATATATTATATACTTTATTATTTATATTTCTTGTTATGATATATACGTGTATGTTTTGTTTCATTTTTTTACAATACTTGATATAATTCAGGGCAATGTAGGAAAAGCTACTACGTCATGACTCATACTCAGACCCGATTGACGGTATCTGTTGTTCAGCGTTAATGCTTTGTATATTGTTTGGAGAATATTTCTAGTCAATTTAGAATGTAATGTGATGTTAAAATAATGCAATATTCTGTACCCCCAACATACCCATGTCCAAATTTCCACAAAATTGGTGCACTGAGATTGCACAGAGACAAAAACGACAATGAGAACATATAATGAAGTGACCAGCTGGAAAAAGATCCACACATGAGGATTAGATTTAAAATTTAGGAATCCCTAAAGATCTTCCAATTATCTCCTAATATGATCAAAAATCTGTGAAACATTGCTCAAATTCTTCACAAGGACCCAGGTAGCTCGTGGAACTGTGCAATATCACCCGGTTAGCGATGCAGCATACAAATTCAATTCCAATACATCCAATTAATGTGAATGTCAATTTAATTGATCAGATCTCCACTGTGTATTTTCCCTACAGGCTGCAGACACAACTTCAAATAAGTTATTTGCCATCGAATGTACACGAATATTCATTGAGAGCTGATCTTATCTTGTAAATCAATAAAAATATTGAATATATCCTACTTTCTTGATAATCTCATTTTATTATATATATATATATATATATATATATATATATATATATATATAAATAATGATTGTTATAGTATTGCAATATTCGAGCCACACAACTAAGTTTTAATGAGTTAAGTTTGTGTGAATCCTATGAGGAAATCGGACTGAAATCAGTGTACCTATTAACCAAGCAGATAGAACAGTATTCGAGCTGATGCGATGGTGAAAGTCACGATGAAATTCTACTAATTATTACAGCATATCCTTTCAAATTTAAATTATCTATCTGGAAGAAGATATAATGAAATCCATATTCATTATCCTACGAACTTGTGATATTCTGATATTGTCCAAATATAAGTATGTAAACTGTAGAAAGAATAATAACATACCATACCATACCATATATCCCAAATATGATGATATGATGAATTTGAGTTTGCGACGAGATATTAAAATAAATCGGAGATATAATGTATGATAAGACATTTTACTGTGTAGGTGCCGTGAAATTAACATACCTACAATCGCAGAAGTTTGAGAGGAAAAAAGTTTTAGTAGGTATATGTTTAAATTTGCTAACATTTCATTATGTGTAAAAATGAGCCATTTATTGTCACAAAGCCAGATCAATTTGGTGTACGAGTTTGGAAAATTAGCATAAATGTATTGTAGAACAAACATTCATGATTCATGAAACTATGCGACCGATAGATACACCTTATTTTTCAAAATATGTTCCAAATAGGAAACCCTCACAGAATAATTTAGTTTTTTGTACACGAGTCCATTAATAACAAATCATTAGCACAAGCAGATTACGCCATTATCAAGGCAAAGAAAAAAGCCTCAACATTTATCAACTTTAAAAACAGTATCTACACCAAATTTTTTCAGTCGTTTTTTGGGACCCTAATATTTTCCAAGAATAGTTTTGTAAGGGGGGCGACGAGTTTAAAATATATGGTCATATACAATTTTATAAATTGTTCTATGTTATGATGTTCGATATGTACATAATATCTGAGAAATAAGACTATAAAAGTAGCTGTTCAAAATTTTGAAATACGACTGACGTAAATGTTTACATTTATCAAATAGTTTTGAAAAGTTTAAACGTCATTAAATTTTTACTCCAACAAACAATTATTTTTTAAAATCTAATTATATATTGTTGCGATTTGGTTCTTCATATTAGCGTCTGGAAGGTATAGGTACACGTTTCAACTTTTTAATATGAATTTGTAAAATGATTTCAAACATAAAGTTTGTAAAGATCTATGTGAATTAATTGTAGCTCCCAACAAGCATTTACAGACTGCTCCCAACAAACAATTTTTGAATCGTTGCATTTCTCTGTGATCCTTTAGAATGTAAAGGTTTGTCACCGAGTCTTGTATGTATAGCAATCCGCGTTTGGGTTCGCATCTTCAAATACTATCTTAAACCTCTCCTCAGACATGCCGCTGCCAGTCCTTTATAGTGCAGCGGCACAAATCATGCAGACTCGCAGAATCGATGCCGACGCGACATAGCATAAATACCACGTGGTGGCTTCTGTTTCCTATACTTTAAAGAGATTTATTTGATACATCCAATTGGGCGACATGCGATAATGTCTTGTTAGAATGTACCATTTCATGGCCTTTCGAAATTTCTATTCAAACAGGTCTTCTGTACATATAGCATCCGGTTCATTTATGAACTCCTTCACGTATATTTGCCCTGATTGGTGATTTTACGTATTGCTAACAATTTGTTTTCACAGTACTGAAGTACTTTCGTGTGTTGGTAGGTAAGTAGCCAACTTCAAGTTGTTTTTCCTTACCTGATGGCACTCCAATCACGCACACACCAACATAAATCCACATGTAGGGAATCCAACGTGTTAGTGAGAATCACAGCATGTCGCGTCAACCTGATCTGGATCAACCGGAAGCTGTACTATCGAATCCGTAGGGCCGTAACTGCTGCTGAGCGCGCGCGCCTTGGTTTCTCTTAAATTCGAATTCGCGTCGCGTCAGTAACCGGTGGCGAACTGTTCTACCGACGCTATTCGCTATGTACCGACCGATTCTATACACAGAACAAAAAAGACAGACACACAAGACGCAACGCCGCGTCTTTCCGGTACTACTCGTACCTGTGCGGCTACTCGCGTCTGTCGCGGTTCGCGATCGAATGGTTCGCGGTTCAATACGAAGCCGGTATAAATGGTACCATAGCGATGTTGCTCTTCTGCTCAAAGAGTGGGAGGGAGAGGATACTTTGTCGACGGTACTACCAACATTTGGGGTATCAATCAAGTGATCTTCAATAAAGAAAACAAAAGAAACTATATAAATGAAGTGGGATATACGTGAGGAATTATACTTCATGAAGAAATCAGAAAACAGAAACCTATTTTCACTAAAATGATGATGATCAATGATGACTTTACTGATTATGCATCATAGAATGATGCAATTTGAGGTTGCCATACCATCGATAGTTGACAGATTAACGCCACTATATGGTTCATCTGACGAATACAGGGCACTAATCAAAATCTCATAATTATTGATGGAAGCGCAGCTTCACTAACATTTTAGTTATCTGGGGCCTTGGCAGTCTCCATCATAGTACAAAATTAAAGTAAATAATTTTCAAATTGTTTTTTTAACAGAAAAATAACCATTGGTAAAGCGCTCTCTCTCTTAGCGGTCATTTGTGATTTTAATTAGAAACGAGTATAAGTAAAACGAATCTGGGAGACCACAACAAGAAACGCTGCCGAAATTATGCTTTTATTTTCACTAAATAAATATTATGCAGTCTTTTCTATAGATCACTATTTACGTTCATTTGATATTCATTATTTTTAAAATAACTAAATTTTACAGGAGGCGCAGTTAAACTTATAGTGCAAGCCGTATGACATGGCTCTCGATCAGTATATTGAATGTGCCAAATGGCGGCTTTCGATTATTCATTACACTACAGAGTTTTTATGACGAGTTACATTTTACCCACTTTTAAAGACTGAATGAGTTCAGAACTACAAATAAGCATTTTCCGACTCACGCCTTTCTGTCTATTCAGCGAGGAACTGTCTCGTTATATTAATATCGTGTGTTATGTAGTATTAACGTCTAATTTTGAATTTCCATGAAAAAAACTGTTAATTGTATAAAAACTTCAAACATCCTGAACATCTGAAAAAGTTTAAATTATATACCGAAACAACCCACGGAAATGGAAAAATGTACACTCTCGCAAAGCCAAACATTACGTGACAAAAAACTATCGATATATCGATCGATGAAAAAGTTGCAAAAATGAACTACTAGTAGTATTTCCCATCAGGCACATCTTGTATCCCTATTAAAATGATACATGTACCTAACCAATATTACGATATCTATCGAATAAAATCCGTTAACTTGAAATTGCCTGCTTGATTGTTAATGATGTTCTTACTTGGAATTCATTCTTTGAAAATGTATGTATATGAAAATTGTTAACATTTCCACCGAAAAAGCGAGACGGGGTTCGTAAATATGAAGAATTATAAACACTAAGCAGTGTTTCGTTAATCATGTTAGCATCTTCAAGCGACATTTCAAACTGTAAGTTTAAATAAAATGATTTGACGGGTGGTAATAATGTGTAGTGTTTGTGGTTGTTGCTCCAAAGGGTTCACTATCAAATGATATAATGAGTGTTGTACAATGTACACAGGCACGCTATTGCGCCGCCCAACGGCGGTCATCTGAAGTGGGCCTTAACAAGGCCTGAAGACACAGACGACGATCGACGGAATCTCATTATAGTATGCAACGACTTCCTTGCAAGATGTGCTGTGTGGCGCCGGCAGCAGCGGCAGTACCTAAAACAACCAACGTATCTATCTGATACACCACCATCCGTCCTCCTCCTTCGGACGTGCTCGGTCTATCCTTGCCCTCCCGTGGAGGTCACTCACTCGGCAACGGCAGAGACACTCGCGGCGATACGTCCATCCACAGTCACAACACAACCATGGACGTTTATCTCTTTCCAGCCAAACCACCACAGTAAAGAGCTAAGCCCGAACGCACCACAGTCGGAGACAGAGACATGCGTTGCAGAGCACATGTCAAGCTTCCAACATCTCAAATGAGTCTCTTCGAAAAGTAGTTCTATTGGAACCTCGGAGTTGTGGAATGTGTGGAGTTTGTTCACAGCTGGTTACAACCTAAAAAGTTTTAAGGTCAATGTGAATAGAAATTTATCCTCTTGCAGCGCTTACCAAGCGTGATTAGGTGTGTTCACCATGATCTGTTGGCGTGAGAACTGTGGAAAGCAGAAGTATGTATCGATGACATGATCAGGACTTGAAAAAAGAACATTGAGCAAATGAGACTTTCGAGCAGCTTCAAACCTTTCTCTGTATATTCGTATAGGTTCACAAATAAGATTCATTTTATGATTTAGGCAGATGTATTATACTTTAATAGAATACCAATTAGTATGGGATACAGTATAATTATATCCCGTTAGTGTTGTCGGTGTGACGTTGAATTTTTCAAAAATTATAGGGTCCTCGTGTGACTTCATTTCCAGATAACCACGCTAGTGAATGCGGTTTCAGATTTAAAGAGTGTGGTATGTGTGATAGTAATAATTGTCAATATGACTTAATATGACAGTGTACAAGTGAATAACACAAGGAAACATTATATAAATAGATTAAGATTGCTGATTGGATATGATGCAAGATGTACCGTAGTGTCAGCGTGGCGTTGCATTTGAAAAGATCGATCGACCGCGCAACGCGCAATGCAAATAACGATACAACGATAGAAGTGAAATGTTCGCGTCGGCGTCGGCGACCTGCCGCGGCCATTCGGCCAAGCTTACCAAGCTAGTGACGCTGCAATGTTGCTGCGTTGCGGTGCGTTGTGCGCTGGTCGACCTCTAGTAGGTACCAACCTACTAGGTAGCGTAGGCGTAGGCGGACTCCAATCGGGAAATTCAACGAACGGACCTTGGCTCAATGACAAATCGTCATTATTCAAAAACACTGATATGTACGTGTATTATACGAGCAATAAGTACCTACCTATACACGCATGACGGCATGACGTATACTTTGTTCTGATTCATTTCTCGTTTGCAGTTGTACCAGGGCGCATCGATTATTATAATTTACCTATCGTGGATTACGCTACATGATACATAATAACATACAACACTTATTTAATTTTACATTTAGCTCTCTACATTCCAGCTGTATTTAAGTATTTTAATAGTACTGAACTCTAATTCTTGTTCTTCAATTTTATTAGGCACATAATAATAGTCGTGCCCCAATATTAAGGGCTTTCTTGACATATTGAGTGCAATCAGCATCCTTTTCCATTTGTTGGTCGTCGATATAACAAGTTCACGTGATAGTAAAAATAAAATGTTTGTCTTTTTTATCGCACTTCTCTATTGACCTTGGGTTATGAACTCATGATTTTGAAATCTTACATAGCTTACGGTATTTTAGAGAGCAGTTAACTTTTCCTATTTCCAATAGCTGTGCTGAGCTAAGCTGAGCGTATATTCTGTACAAAAAATTGCCAGCATTATAACCTTTTATAAAAACATCAAATTTTACAATTCGCCACCTTTGAAAAACCTGTTAAACGCGTTAAACAAAGTTCGAGTGCTATCAATTTTTTTATCCATTTCCCCGCCGCCAACGAACGTACATCACAAATGGAAATTCAGTCAGTCGAACAGTAGAACAGAAAGAGGTGTCAACGCATCAGATGAGTGACCTTGTTGTTGTAAGGTGCTGCTCAGAGCTCAGCATCTCTCTCAGTCTCAGTTTCAGTCCCAGTCAGCCATTGTTACAGCCCGTTGACACGAATGACGAAGCGACGCCGACGCAGATGTGTATGGAACAACGCGAATCACAGGGCTTTGGCTTTCCTTCTTCCTATCCGATCCGATCAGTAACGGGATTTAAATTAATCTTTTTTCAAACGGCCATTCTGATGGTTTATTTATGAATCCGGAATTGGTGCGATGCCACTGATGCTGGTACCGTAATCCTTTTAACAATGATTAAGCAAATGATTGATGAGGATTGATGGTTTGCTTCAAACTACAATTTCTACATTGCGGATATTGACAAATTGCAAGTAGATTAGGGAAGCGCCGATTTTTGCGTTACGACCATACTCTAATCAATTTTATTAGTTGTCATTTACGAATTTGTTATTACTATTATGATAAACATACTTGTAATAGCCGTAGTTCAAGCAATCGAAATGGAAGCTAAAAAAGGTCTTTGTTTAAAAGTCGGTTTAATGAAACAATAGATATCAATTATACTTATTTGTTTGGATGGGTGTTTAAAAAAAATACTGTTTGGTCGTCCCACTCACCTTTTACTGTGTGTGTGTAATGTGAATACTGTGTTAAGGTCATTTGTTTTGCTATAATTAGTTCAAGTTCAAAAAATGATAATTTTGAAGGCAAATAATAACACTTATTAAAACGAGTTGCGAGAGTAACTGTATAGCTAGTTAGTTGGAATATTGGTACACAAAGTGTTGCTTTTATCAAAACCCCGTTGGCTGGACATCGAAACAGGTGTGAAAGAACAGTGACGTAGTACAAGACAATGTGTGAGCCGCAGGTGGTAATGAGCCCGAAACTGAATGCCGAATGGTAACAATATCTAACGGTGGTACACGGACGATCATTAAAAATCTATTTGTGAGACGACCTGAAGTCCTAAAAAGCGAACACTGACACGGTGATTTCTTTTCTGTTTCGCCAATAAACTATTTGCCTTTGACGGCCATATCCCAAAGAATATATTTGTTCGGCTATCAAAATAGGTAGTTAACAAATTAAACGGGTCCAAGCACTCCGATTCTGTTTTGTGTGGCAATTGTCATCAATCAAAAAGCGTAATGTTCAGATTACTGAGAACATTGATATACTTGTGGGATGTTAATCAACAAATGGAGTTCAGTTTAACGCACAGAATTGTATTCTCCGGAATCCGGAACAAATATTCAAGAAAGGCTGAACTTCCTCTATTCTAAAGATCCTATCATGGCATAATTATGTTCAAACAAGGTGCCTCGCAAAATGACACTAAAAGTTGCTAGTGCAGCGAATACTAGAAGAGACAAACGGGCGCATCCTCACCAGATGGAGCTTACAACGCTCGAACGTTTGATTTGTGGAATGAACTAATGTATTCAGAAATAATAAATGGCATTGTTGCATTGCATAGTAAACGAAAAATATTCAGTTAATAAAAAAAACATAATTACAGATTGATTGTGTAAACTCAAAGTTTATTTGTACTCTGCACTGTGGCTGTGAGTTCTTTTAAGCTTTCATAAGTTCTCTTTGCTCTTCCGGCTATGCTATTTTTATGTAGTTACTTACTAATAACTGAATAGTATATCAAGGAAATTGTGCAGGTGATGATAAAATTCTTTCATAGGTTTTACTCAACTCTGATGCAAATGCAATAAAATATCTGAAGGAATGTCGGAGAAGGAGAAGACACCAACTGTACCAGTAAACTCGTAGAAAATTACGTGACAAGTGGGATATTAAAGTTTCGGCATTATTATATTTATAATCATGATAGCCGATTGAATATACGTGTATATGTTAGAAAGGCTAATGTAACATGGCTAACAGCCATCTAATCATTATTCTATTCCATATTAATGGAGATGAATTTTATATTATGTATTCGAAGTATCTACGCCTTTCAACTTGACATTATCTAGGCAATGAGATGTCGTTGAATATCGTAAGTGAGAAACGGGCCAAATTATAATACAAATTGGATTTTAGACAGGTAAATGCCGGCGCCGCCGCCGCCGCCGCCTCACATATTCCGTATTCCGCTGTTATTACCTGTAGTATTTGCCGATGAGTCACACTTACAAGTCTTTGTCAGAGTATAATTTGTTAATAACGGGAATCTGAAATATGGACGGACAGCCACAGCAGCGACTGTGCGACTGTCTCCGTTCACTCGCAGTTGGCTACCTTATGAAATATTTGGCAACTTTATTACTCTTTCTTTCGTTATGTGTTTAAGATGAATCTGAATTACAAATCATGCGTTTTAACAAGCACATTGAATGATTATAAAGGCAATATTTTTTCATAACATTATATTAATTTATTTATTAGACATATTATAATATGATTAAATAAATGTAAATAATCGAAATTAAAGATCATCTTGTATAAGACTTTCACGCAGCGCGGCGTGGCACAGCGCCGGCGGTTGAAAGGTATCAAACATATTGAATGTCGCAAGATCCGTGAATGATAAATGTTTAAACTTGTTCGGTTTACTTTGAGTAAGTCTTTGTGCAATTACAGTAGGTACTGTAGTAAATCGTTCGTTGTGAACTATCAAAATGAAATACCGCCATTTCGGGAGATATTATGTCCGTGGTAATGTGTGCGGGTATATGAACGCACCCACACTCTCATTGTGTGTGTGTTCTCTGAAGCTGTAAAGTACCTATGAATTGCTCAAAGGAGTTCCTCCACGGTATATCAATTTCAAATTAAATTTTTCGCTATATATTTTTATTACAAAGCTGAATATGGAATCGACAGAACAATTTATTGATCCGAACTGATAAGACGTTGGGACGATGAGCTCCTGTCGTATTTGCTGTACTGGTGACTCTTGGTGTTATTATGCGAGACAGCTCGGTCAACATTTGCCATGATAGTATTTATAGAATACTGCCAGATCAGCCATCCTCCTTTGATGCCCTACAGACTCAACAAGTCCTTTGTATGGACAGGCGCATCCATCACACGCACTCCTCCTCTTGGATTTGACTATGAAAATACATCATTCTCTGTATTACAAGAAGGAAGAGTGAAAGTAGATGCTTCAGTAAATTTTATATCGTTTTGGTATTCAGTAATAATAGAATAAATACAGCACCAGTACGAATGATGCGAAACACCCATAGAATAAGTACCTAGTTCAGAAGAGGTGTCGTGTGTAAAATGCGTTCATAGAGAAGCATAAGAAAGGAACTGTTAGATCGTTACCTTATAACAGCAGGATCGAAACCTCATTAGTTTTTTGCGTAAATCTAACGCGATCTCACTCGATTAACGGTATCTCCGGACAGTCCGAACACACACACAGTATTTTTCTGTCGGCCATTCAGGCAGGCAGACTAGCTCTCATCTGGACGAGCGGCTTCATTTTGCAATTATTTCAACCGTATTTACAGTTAGCGCCATGCAATAATACTCACAACATACGCGAAACGATACGATGAGATCGGACTCCAATCAAATATACCTACATGGTTTGTTGATATAATATGTCAAAATTTAACATTATTAACATTGATTTTGGTATATTTCATAGGTATACAATTTTTATTTGATCAATAATTATTTTGTTTTCAGTTGGCAGAATCGCCACCTATTCTAAAAATGGTACAGAGTATAGCAAGAGACTGCATGGCCACACTATCAATACGTTGTCTGAGACACAGCAAGCACAAAGCAAACTATTGCACTCTGTCCATCTTACATACTCGAGCAAAATCAACTGGAATCTCCTGAAATAAAATACACGCTCCATCCCAATGTCACAACACATCCACTTCGTTTTCGGATATAACAGACTCTAGGTTACTTACTAAAAACACCGAGTCTCCGTATCATATCACTCATACTTTACAATTTCAAGATTACCAATGCATATAATGACACGTTTGATTTAAAGTCTGTATCTATTTATATCCACATATACAACGCATTTTTACAGTTAATAAGAATCAAATAAAGAATGTTTTTTGACTGGTCTTGTATACCAAATTCGTTTCCAAAATATATGTACATACCTACTATTATAAAACAGACTGAATGTGAACTCAAAAATTCTCCCTTTGTTTCTTTAAGTCGACACTATTTCCGAATCTAATTTCTAATCTACCTTTAATTGTAGATACTTCTGAATGAGAAATAGATCATTATTTTTCTTTTTATTAGCCATTATGCACCTTTTATGAATCAACTAATACGTAAAACAGCGGCAACAATAACAATGCAAATAAATGAACATTCCGAACAATGATACAAGGCAAATATAGATATGAACTACACACTCTTTTGTTTTTCACAGCCAGCTTGTACCCACACAAAAATTCGCCTTCACAAAAAATGTGCATGCCCACTCAAAGTATGCACAGCACAGCAGAGCACAGCTACGTTTTATGTAGTAGCTAACAATGAGCGGAATTATTATTATGATTTATGCGTATAAAAGTAGTAGAAGTAAGGTGACAAACGATTCAATAACCATTAGGACCAACCTGAAAGCGTTCCCTGTTTATATACGGTGTTCAAATGAAAATGCGTTTGAGGAGGAGAGGAAAGAGATAATAACTCCTCCCACCGCGACAACTTCAGGTGACATATTTTGGTAAATAATGTTTTTATTCGTGATCGTCTGATTATTCATCCAGAAAATATTTCATTTCTTGGAAAGTTAATCAAAGAGACCAAAAATGACGATAAACACGGATATTTCAATATCACAAGAAATTGGGAAAAGTTTACGTACTGTTTTCGGAATTAATAACTGATATATATATTTTACATGTTCGGAACTAAAATAAAATGTTCGAGAGAAATAGTACAATTTCCCAATAAAAATTCGCCCAAATAATAATACGTATAGTTTCAGTTATCAATAGATAGGTATATTAAAATAATAATTTTTCAAAATGATTCTTAACATTATGTATCCCAAAAAAGGTAACTTCGTAATATTAAAATAATTTAATTGATTATTTATCAAAGTTATTTTTATTTCCACGCATTATATCTTCCGTTATTTCAAGTTTCAAGTTTTTATCTAATGATGGTTATGAAGATGAACACATTTATATTTTTGAGTGTATGTAGAAGGATCGATAGAACATTTAGGCAGTGCTTAAGGCAGCCGGCGGGCCGGCGCTCGGCTCTAAATGTTGCCCTTGTCAGATAAACGTGCGTCGTATAGTTGCTGTCCAGTGTGATTGATCGGTAGTTTTTAGGATTGTACAAATTACGCTGCTAGACTGCGAGGTCACACTTCTCCGTACGTACGGACATGTATGGCATATACCGAGATCAATCTACAAAAATATATGGTGTTTTGTCATAGTCGACTGAACTCATATTGCAGTAGTAATTTGTCAATGAATAAATCACACATCAGCATATCAGGAAAAGTCGGGTGAGGTGATTCAGTCGACATAACGCGCACCTTCTTCTGCTGCTGCATGGCTTGTTTAGATTTCCTAATGTTGGCTCATTGCTTGTACCCTTCGACCATTTATGGTTATGAATCGCACTCCCTTCGTGATTTCATTTTCAACAATGATATTGTGATAAATTTAATGTTTGTCGTATGCAGAAAATACTGTCACTCCTTTGCAGAAATATGTGCTAAAAACTTCGAACTTTAATAGTGACTGAGAATGTAATGTAATATAAAATGTTATTTTTTGTTTGGAATACATATGTTCATTCCAAAGACGCGAAATTTGATTAATTTATCATATTTTATTACTAGACGGATTTTATTTACGATATTATTTATTGTTTACGCATCAAGATCAGTTTTTTCATTGAAAAATCAATCATTAGCTGTGGAGTGTGGTACCAACCAGTAGTAACAACCAAGAAAAGATTTAGGCTGTGGCGAACATGATTGCGGTCTGTAACTGTGTATGAGAAAGAGAATGATGGAGATAGTGAGTGCGTCGTCATAATGGCCCAAGGTCGCGGGTCGCGGCTGATTCGGCAGGCGGCGCGGCGGGGTGCAACGCCAACTACAACTGAGAACCATCTGAGAACTGACAACAGTGACAACTGCCTTTTGTGCATTCTGCAGAGAGTGCATATAGCATTTCTTAGCCCACGCGTTACGTCGCGTCGCGTCTCGTCTTCGCGATTTCTGCAGAACTTGTGGAGATGTTAGGATCGGTCGATTCGCAGGTAGCTCTGCCTAGCAGCCTGCATCGCCACGTCGTATGTGACTTGTGACTTGCCTTAGCCTTACAACCGTCCCATACCATCCATAATATTATGTGATCGTATATGCGATATGTGGTTTGGGATGATGGTTTTATGTGGCACATTGACGGCTTTATTCCATGTACGCAACGAATTCATGGATGGTTTGATTCTATGATGGACATAGGGATGTAGGCGGAAAGACGAACTCAAAATTTACCTCAACTAATACGTGTTCCTTGCCAATCAAATAGTCCGTAACCTGTATAAACGGTGTGCTTCTTCTGGCTTGACACAATATGATATATTAGAGTAATTGATAATAAATGCAATAGAAAGGTACTCGAATTGTTTTACCCTTACAAAAAATTAAAATCATTCCATTAATGTGAATATTTTTTCAAATTAGTGCAAATAATCGATCTCGATATCTCCTTCTCCATTCAGACGTTTACGTTAGGGACACACTGTCCGTAGCTTAGAGAACAAAAGTGACCACTTTTATTATAATAGCCGTGAAAATATCTATTATTGGATAGCCTAATAAATTCGACGATAAGAATTATCATAAGTGGATTTGATTATGCAACAATATAGCAACAGAGTATCCATAACAGATCGACTGTGCAAATGTCAATAAGGAGTCGTTTGGAAAATTCAAGTTGGCCTTGACATGCAAGTTTAGCCGCGTCGCCACTGCAAAGAAGAGACATCACCAGCTCTAAATGTCACTTTCGAATAACGCGCTCCGATCATCCGACAAAACAAAGACGAAAACGAGAACCGTCCCATTCTGATTATTTTTTACAAGTTTTTATTTAATTACAAGCTTTTATTCAACTTGCAATGTATGTAGGTACCTATGTAACGAAGTAACTACGATTGTTCGGTGGAATCTTGCAACTCAAATTTGAAGCAGATATATTCTACCGATTCAGCTGCAATTTTCTATACACCTTTAGTTTGGATGACAATACAGGGTCAGCTGTGTGACGTTATTCTAAATTCAACATGACGGAACACCCAAGATGGCGGACTAAGTATTTTCATGCATTCCTACAATATGGCTGAGAATACGAATAGGTGCTCTAATCCGTCTGAAATTTTGGTGTATTGGGGTTTTTGCAGACCAGTTCGGCGATAACTAAAAAGTAAAAAATTAAAACCTTTGTTAAGAGCTATCTTTTATTAGAATGCGCTAAAAATAATAAAATAAACTGTTCGTTCAAAACTTCTACTATCAACTTATAACGTTATTACACAAATTATATGATATAAAAGCTTGTCGCGAGATTTACTTGTGTAGATAAACAAATAAATCAAATTATAAATTAAATAACTGATCTGGATTCTTTTTGAAGCATTTCAATAGGAGCTTGTTTATATATATATATATATATATATATATATATATATATATATATATATATATATATATATGCAAACAGAGCTATATTCAATTTAAACTAAGGAAAAAACTGTACTCATCTTTGGTATTGTCCATTTTTAGCTACTGTGATATATTATACTATCCATGTCTTGATGCAATGACTAAGAATCAAATTCAGATTGTCCAAAACAACTGTGTCAGGTTTGTTTGCGGCGCTTTGATCATGTTTCTGAGATTTTCTTGAAATTGAACTGGTTAAAAATAAAAGATATCGTCAAACACCATTTTCTTGTTTTCATTCACAAACCCATAATTTTATCCAAGCCTATGTACTTGAGGGAAAAGCTTATATTTAGGAAAGACATTCACGACGTGCACATAAGACTCCAAAATTCTATCACTGTACCTATTCACTGTACTACCTTATTCAAGCGTTCTTTCACTTACAACGCTGCTGTGTTATATCACGCCATTAGTCCAGCATGCAAAGCCATGTCTTTAAATTATTTCAAAAAAGCTATCAAAAGCAAATGTACTGTATATCCATAGTTCTCAATTTTATGTCTCTAGTACTTGTTTTGTTATTTAGGATATAGCAACTTTATTTATTTGTATCTGCCACTTAACAACTTTTTCTTTTTGCAACAGTGGTTAAGTGGAAGAGTAGCATGATGATAAACTTCGCCACTGTTTGCTCCACTTGTACTGTATTTCACAGTTTAAATAAAGACGATTATTATTATTATTATTATTATTATTATTATTATTATCATTATTATTATATATAAAAGATTACAATGCATGAATCGAAAAAAAATATTGGCTTTCTTTGAGATACAACAATTTAACTTACAGAATACTTAAAGTTTTGTACCAAACAGAATATCGATTGTAATAGTCTAGCATAATTGTTCGGACACTGAAATAATAGTTAATTAAATTTACAATTTTTGCATTATATGTTAAATATTATATTTGGCTTAATCTGAAATAAAACTGTACACACCGATTTATTTATCATTGGACTCCAATATGAGTGAAGGCATTGATTTGTACTATTCATAGTTTGAATATAGACTAATCACCTGCATCTTTCACATAAAATACCTACTAGAATCACACAGCATCACTACAATTCAAGGATACATCGGATTGTTCGTACAATAATTATAATACATGATTATTTGTTATTAATCATTTGGGTAATGTGAAGCTCAGGAAATATAAATCAGAAAAATTGAATACCCAATATTTATTTTATTAGTTGGTAGTCATTCACAGAAAAGAAATGGAAGAGTTATACGGAAATAAATTTGTGAGAGAACTAGTTTTCCGAAAACGCCAAATTACATTTGTTTTCTGCATCATTCTCAGCTTGTTTGCATAGAGAAACGAAAAATGGTTGTTAGTCATTTTAAAACGTTCATGTGCAACCAGAACTACTAAAAACCTCAAAATTCACCGCTAGGATAGCAGCACTCTGTGAGCTCGTGAAAATTCTGAATTTGGAAATATTTTTTTGGATGTAGGTATCAAAATGTCACGTCACAAAAATATCTTTCATGCATTTTTGCGTTGGTCTATTGGCAGTTTCAGAAACAATACCACGTAATTGTTTACGCAATTTAGTGACAACTGCACCAGTCAATAGTGAGTTTCATAAGATTTACGAGACTATAGTAAAATGTTGGCCTTTTTGCGTATACAACTTCCGTGAGTTGGCATGTTAAAAAGTTAAAGTTTGGTATAAAGAGTTGATCCTTTTGGGACGTAGTCAATGAAATTATTTGGAAGGTTTAACAATTTAATTAATGAAATTTCATGTTCTCACTTGTAGAAGTTTGTCTATGTGTCTTGTCAAGTAACATATTTTTGTGATACCCTAATTTGAAATTTATTGATTATAGGCGTAATGGAAATTATTGTAAACTCAAGTCAGAGGTTCAACGTATGAATTTGTGTATTTAGTAGAATGTATTAATTCAGCGTCAAGGAAATTAAGTTTTTATTGTTAACAGGCAAACTGACATTTCCTCGATATAGGAAAAAAAAGACTAATTGACCGGGCGGCGGGGCTGCGGCGACGTTTGCAATAATAAATTGTTAATTAGTTAGTTATTAACAAAGTGACCGGATGCTTACAACACCTACGTACCGGTGCCGGTGCTGGTGCCGGTGCCGTTGTAGCCACGGCCACGGTAACATAGCATATAACATGTTTTTTTTCAATACAATATGTATGTCTATATGTACATAAATATAAATACAGGCTGCGTGTATCGTCATCGCCGCATTTGAAATAATGAGAAATAGGAGATATTCAAACAACATCGAACATTCATTTTCAAAAAGCTGTGATTGAAAAGTTGTTGAATACAATTTTCGTATTCACTCATCCAAACTTTATACATCTGAAAGTTTCGCCCATTTGGTCGTGTAGGCATAATGTTGTGAAATTTCCTGAGGTGGGTGGGAGACAAAATGAAAAACCGTATATGATGGTGCTTGATTTACAAAAAAATATTTGGCACATTCTCAGTTCAATTCGACATTTCTTGCGAGGTTATGCTGTGCCGACATACGTGTAATAATTTTCCGCTGCTTCTTTATTGCTTTTGATACGATTTTTTTTATATAAAAATCGAATTAAATATTTGAGGAAATGCAGATTTAATTGGCAAATCATCAGTGTCCCTACTTTCAAGGTATTATTGCAACAACCACCCCAGAATCTAAGGGGGAGCAAACCGGAGAACCTACCCCGGGAGGCAATTTCAGCGGGTGCCAAAATCATCTCGAATGCTTGAGAAAGAACCATGTTTCTGCCCCGGTCCGCAAAGATCGTAGATCTTGAGGATGCAAAAAACATGTTTTCTAGTTATTTTCAAAATCACAGCACCAATTCATATAAAGTTTTTTTCCGATGTATTGAAAGGGCAAGAGCAAACAGACCAAAAGTAAGCAAAAAGTACCTAGAGATGGTGATATGATGGTGAAACAGTTAGATATAACTTTTGTTAGATTCGTTTAAGCTTCACTTCTCATTCACGGCGCATTTTGTGAATGCGTTAGGAAGGTGGTTCCCTTTTCAAAATTGCCAGGCCTATTTTGATTTTTTCTATTCACTGTGGTTTTCAACGAATCGAACAGATGTCGATCGATAATAATGTTAAGTGTATCTCAAGCAACAACTAACCTGTACACGACAAGATTCGTGCCGTGGCTACTGATGCTGCTGCTGCTGCTGCGGTGCTGGTAACAACCACACCACCTGTTGCAGTTTGTCGTAATTGTTCGCATCCCTGGCACATATTCTGGACGAAAATGGCTGGAGGGTCACTCGCGACGGACCCGCGTTAGATTTTGAGAGTGAGGAGATGGCGAGTCAGGTCAGGAACAGGTTTACAACCTGAAGGACCTTCTCGAATAAGAACAAACACGGTGACGTGAACGGTCGTCGACGTCGAAGTCGCAATCGTAGCGCGGCCTCCACGCACCAGAACTAAAGAAGTCGACCGTCGAGGCTGCTGTTGCCTGCTGCAGCGGCGTCACCGCGTTCGGTCATTTGTGGGCAGTGGAGGTGCGCCATTCCGTACGTCGCGACGACGACGATGACGGCGACGCCACACCAAATACAAAACCCGGACCCCCATCGTAGTTACTATCTATGCATTTCTTTATGGAATTAAATGCTATTTCTCAATCAAAAATCGACCAGCAAATGTTCATCAAATCACAATCCAAGCAGTACCTAATTCTCAAAACATAATTAGCATTTTCAAGTTCGTTACTAGCCACTTTAGTTCAATCTACAGATCCGCGTCAATGCGACTCGAGGGCAAAGGACCCAGTGACCGCCCTGACAAGACATAACGAAAGGAATAATCATCAATAGTCGTTCATGGGTCTAGCTAGTGACACCTTCCAATTTATACTATACTACTACTCCCTGAAGCTTCTGGGCACAATCTAGAAGCGAGCAATACGTCTAGCGAATGCGCCTAACCCCATAAACGACCTTCACAGTCCAGAACACCAAAGAAGGGTGACTGATCTCTCCCTATTCTATAGATATTATCATGGCAGATGTTCGACCGAGATGTCTCACATAATAACTCCAAGAGTCGCCAGTACATCGGAGACTATAGGAGGTCATCGGGTGCATTCTCACCAGGTCACAAGCCTGTTCCAAAGGTCGTTCTTTTGGAGAACCTCTGCATTGTGTAATGAGCTACCGAGGACTTTGTTTCCTGATCGTTACAATCTACAGCATTTTAAGATCAATGTGAATAGATATTTATCCATTTATCCTCGCGCAGTGCTTATGAAGCGCGATAGATCTGCCTTTGCGTGAGGTTATCTTTAATCCATAGAGATTATATGATATACATATAATCTCTATCGATGGAGCTCGAATGTATTTTAAATGTTTATGTAGTACACGAATACCAATTAACAGTGAAATACGAGATTTTGAACAAATGAGAGCGTTCTTCGAAACAGAACCAAAATGATTCGTCTATCAATGAAGAAACATTATGAGCAGACGGCGCGGCGTGACAGAGCGGCAATGGACTTGATAAAATGAATAATAAAATCAAAGAGTATAGATCAGGAACAGCAGCAGACAGGAGGGAGTTTTGTGCTTTCACGTTTCATTGAAATCGTTTACAGTTACATAAGCCGAATGGCGCAGCGTTATCGACGACGCGACGCGTCGCCCCTCCAACATCGACACAGTGTATATAGACCAGCCAATCAGCTAACCAACCAGCGCAACAAGGATAACGGCTCTTGAGATATTCTTATCTTCTATATTTAAGATATGACAGGATTTTTTTGTTCCTTTTTTTATCTTCAGCCTCGTTATCATCGAATGTGATCGTCAGTGTTACCAGATCCGTCTGTATTTTAATACCCTGTATCATATGTAAATTGAGTTATTGAGAAAAATTGTGATTATTTTAAATCCATATTCAGTAGGGTCAAAAAAATGAATAGCATCATGTACATCTCAGGCAATTTTATCACTTTAGAAGCCAATATTTGAATCGGATTTGAACATTTTTTATTCAAGTGAACGATGTCTCAAACCTGGCAGAGCAACGACGTTGTGGCCGGAGTAATCTGCGTCAATATCATTTTATATATGACTCAAAATTTGCGCGTTCCGTGTTCTACAAATTAAATGGATTAAACTTTGGGGAAATATTCGAAATACTGATAATTACTGCGATCTAAGTGTTTGACACTGTATAACTCTTGAGTCATAGTACCAGTTCATAAGTTCTCAGATCTAGATATTCAAGAACCATTGACATTGACAATGTCAGAATCAAAGGGAAAATTAGTCTTACAAAACTGAATTTGGATTGTTTGTTTCAAATTTACCATTTGATTATGAGACGCGGGCATATGCGCCAAAAAGGTTGTGCTTTTCGGTACTTCTTGAGTGCCAATATAATCTCATTGTCAAAGTATGTACGCATTATAAATATAAATACAATGAAAAAAAATTATATAGATTCAGAAGATTTGATCGCACATTCACGAACATTTAAATTGTTTGTATATAAAGAAGGCTAGATACTGATTACAGGGAATGAAAATTGATCTGGACATCCTGTGTTAAATTTGAGCTACTCAAAATTGAAATTGTCATATCTGAAACGAAATCAAAAGTGAGTCAATTTACACAGATATTCAAGAAAGCAAAACCAATGGTGAACTTCCCAGATGGTCGAGTCACACATTTTTATTATATTCCGTAGAAAGTTTAATTATTTATGCTAAACGAGGAATATATATATAGAGAGTACCGGTTTGGCTTTATTAGGCAGAAATATACATCAGTCATGTTGAATGTTACAGATTGTACGATCGCGAGGACAAAATTATCCGTAAAAGATTAAAATAAACTTTCTACTTTCTATGGTAAAAGAACGTGTATAGTGCTGTGCAGTTCAATTACAATTAGAATGAATGTCCAAACATGCGTTCAAGCAGAATATCAGCTACTCTTTCAATAAATTTTAAAACGAAGATTTAGTTGGCGCCAACATGAATTTTACGTTTCATGAATCTGTATACCATAATCTAACGATACAGTACCTAAGCATCAAGTACCAACTATTATCCAGCTGACCCGAGTTTTAAAATTCTAACACTCACCTTCAAATACGTGTTAAACGAGAATAATAATAATCATTGAATCAAAACAGGATTGTGATTTACTGTTAAGTCCCATTGAGACGCAGATTTACAGAATGTTCTAGGGGAGACAAATTGAAAAATTGCTTGTTTTGTATGAGTGTGTGTGTATGTGATACCGCCAACAATAAGAAAAGTGATTCATTATAATGTTATATATAATAAGTAAGTAATAAGCTCATCATAGCCCGAGAAAGTTTGATTCAAATACTGTAACTTATGTAATTGATTATTTTCAATGTGTATTATATTCCTCAATACATATTTGGCAATCCTTATTGTCAGTTACAGCTGTTGTAAAACAGAAAAGGATAATATTGAAGACAGTGTCACACATCCGATGCAATTAGCAAGATATACCATCCATAAATGATCTTATTGACAAGATGAACTTTCCCAAGGAATATCCCAAAAAATATACTTTTGGTATAACTGACATGCGTAAAGAAATTGTGAAACATTATTTCGTTGCAGTAACTGAGCACTGACACTGTTCTGATAAAACGCTGTATCTGCCTTGGAATAATATTCGTCCTGTTTTCCAATTTGACTTGTTTATCGTAGTACATTGTGGCACTTTGGTCCCGCGTTCCACGAACGGATATAACTTATTGTTGTAAGTTAGTGTGTCGCTAGAGGGTTTTCGACGATACCATCTTTTCGAGTATTAACACATTGTTCAAGGCGTTTAGTCGTGTATCTTCTAAATTCTTGTATATATAGAGCCCGATAATCTTTCGAAGGACATAATAATGAAGGTATTAGTTACGTGTTACGTACTGTTGCTGTTTGGTGCTAGTTTAGTGTCAGTGGATAGCAAGAGGGGTGGAGGATCCAGAGGTGGTAGTACGAGGGGAAAGTCGGGTAAGCGTACATTCTTCTTATAGATAACCTCTCGCAAGCGCGCCACAAGCGCTAAAGGACAAATTAATATCTATTTCATTCACCGTTCTTTTGTACAAGCTCGGCGTTTTAGGATGAGGTGCTGAGGATGCGCCCATTTAGCTCCTCTAGTATTTGCTGTACAAGTGGCTTCAGGAGTTATTATGCCCAGACAACTCGGTCGAACATCTGCTATGATGATATCTATAGAATGGGGTCAGATCAGCCACCCTTCTTCGATGTTCCAGACTGCGAAGATCCTTTGTAAAGTCAGACGCATCCACTAGATGTATGTCTGATGTTCTGATTTGGACCTTGTAGAGAGTACTATCGGCGAATACAATTTTCTGGAGTGAAAGAGAACCCCAGCTTTTGAATGCCGCGCCCACCTAGCAAAGCCGGCAACATGATCGCGCCAGGACATGTCACTGTTAATGTTGGTTCCCAGAAGCCTTATGAAGAATAACTGAAGAAGAGATATCATATAGATGAAAGCCTTGCTTACGTTTTAATAACAGTGAAGTACCAACCGTACATATTGGCTCATTATCGATACATTCAGAATTTCATTCCTTTGAAAATGATCTGACTCCATTTTTCGAATAGAATGGTTTCCGCAGAGAACCCCCAAATATTGGATTTCGCTCTATTTAAGGTGTATCACGGTGTCGTAGCTAGGGCAGGACAACCGTGAGTCGCGTACGGTCGCAAGATCGTGTGCTGAATGGGCGATAAATGACTTCAGTAGGGAAGTTATCTGTTCTTCAGATTTTTTGGATGGGGGTCGAAGAGTTAATGTCTAAAAGGGCACAAATTAGGAAATTTGCTCTAGTTCCTAACTACGAAACTGTTATCACGTCAACAAGTTTAGTCGAACCAAATATACAGAGCAGCAAATGTATTGTATGTGTATTAGGGACCGGTTGGAGCCTGTTCAACCGCAAATCGTCGAAGAAGACCTCGTCAACGGGTGGCAGCCAGACGAGCACGAACGTTGGAGGTGCAGCTCCAGCCGCCTCCTCCGGTACTGCACACGAGGCGGGCTTCAAAAAGCAGGCGGTGAATACGCAACAGCAACAGCAGAAGCCGTACGGATGGAACGTTCCAGGGACCATTCACCAACCGACTGGAGGGGGTAGCGCTGCTGCTGGTGCTGGTGCTCCTCCTGCTGCCGCTGCTGGTGGAGTCTGGAAAAGTGCACACGGACAACATGCCGGCACTGGCACTGGCTCTGGCGCTGCTGGTAAGTTTTCATATCCTTCAGTTCTTTTTTAGTAATATAGGTATATGGCGTCGGAAAAAAACTCATATTATAAGAAAACTTTATTTGAAATTTCTTAACAATTCAGGTGCCTACATATTTGAAAAGTATTATTTTCCACATAAATTCACCTGAAGACGATTCAATTAACGATTGATCATATCAATCGAAATATTTTGAGACAAAAATTCACAATGTTATTATACATAGCGACGACTTACTTGCCAGATAATATTTTTGAAGCACATACTTTGTTATGCATCAGTGAGAGTTGAGACTGGAAGACAGACTTAAAGAAATATTTGCTGTCGCGTGACCTTAATTATTATTTTAGCTTCTTCAAGCGCGTCCTCTGGTTGGAGTATGCTTAGAAACAGCAATCAGAATAACGTAGGTCACAAAAGTATCCAGTCTAATACCAGACATACTAACAACAATCCAAATCCAATCGGTTGGAACAATTCTCCCCAAACTGGGCAGTCTGGAAACTCGAAACGGATTGATACATCTCAAACAGCAGACGGATTGGGTGTTCGTGTACATTCTGCAAACGTTCAAAAACCATACGGCTGGAATATACCAGGCGCTGCTGGTGGTGCACCAAACCAAAAATCGGCGTATGGATGGAACGTGGTACCACCAAGACAGCAGAAAAATCAGAGTCCTGGTGCAGCCGTTGGAAAAAATGTTCAGAGTCCACATCAAACGTCAAATATCGGAAACAATCCACCATCATCATCATCTAGTAATGCTGGGCATAATATCCAAAGTGGTTCTCAAAATCGAGGCACAGCAGGAGGTAAAAATGTCGCCGGAAATCAACATGGTGAAACGGGGAAAAATGTTCCTCAACCGCAATCAGGTATGTTCGCCAGAAATTACAGCTACAGTTTCTAGCGAACATATTATTTTTATTTTTGTAATTGTCCATGTACAATATTATCAATATTTTATCATCCCCACATTCGGCTGTTTGATCAATCAATTCTATATTTCGTTCTGGAAAAGTTTTCAGAGAGACGTTTGATGTTTTAGTTTACGTCACACATGTGTGGAGCAGAGCAATTGAGCTTGATAGAGAATCTCGAACGTCGCGCTCGATACATCGAAAACTTTCGATAAGTATGGCATGAGAAACTTGTGATCAAGCTTGCAGCTATGAGCTACCACCGGGTCTATGCCTATAAATGGATGATTTTCTTATGGTTCGCTTCCTATTTATGGTGGTGGATGGATATGTCTCCCTAAAGCTGGGGGTTCTCAACCGCTCTAGGAAATTGTATTCTCTGCAACATCGGAGAATAGTAGCCGATCTGTCTCTATCCTCTAGATAGTATCACATAGAAGCACAACCCAACAGGTACATCTCCTCCAGATCCAGCTTACAACGCCTCGAACGAGCCTCTCCCAAATGTTCTTTTTTTTTTGAGAACCTCGTCGTTGTGGAATAGGAGTATTTTACCAGTTGGTTACAATCTACAGCGTATTCATAAGGTTGATATGAATAGATGATATTTATCCTCTCGCAACGCTTATAGAGCGTGATAGGCTTTCTGCCTTTGCGTGAGGCTATCTATGAAGAAAAAAAGATAGAGATAATCTTTCGCACAAGGCTGGACTTATAATATCTTCATATTTATATTATTATAATATAATTTACTCTAAAAATTTGGTTTTCTGAAAACCTCCGAAGCGAATTTAATAGTTTGTGATAAATGACATTTAGGTACATATGAACATCAATATGTTCCCTAGAAACCGTTATCGAAACTGTAGTTTCCATACCAAACTAAGGCATTTATCGAGAGATAATCAATATTTCAAATGTTGCGTTTCTGATTCCCCTTGTCTATATAATTTTGAGTGATTTACTACCTGATTCACCTGAAGACTATTGAATATAGTAAATTAACCAAAATGTCGAGACACTCAAAATTATATAGACAAGGGAAATCAGAAACACAAAATTGGAACAACAACGTCGTCTGAAGAAGTTTCAAACAACAAAGTAAGTCTCGTCTGTTATTTGAAGGTCATCAACAGCATCAAGCGACACACGTGAGCGGCAGCCACGCCCAAGCGCCCCCGCCCACTTATCAACAGAGTCTCGGCCACCAACCATACTATGGAGGAGGAGGAGGAGGAGGGGGATATCACCAGCATGGAGGGTACTCGGGGTATCCGGCCCCAGGAGGATACCACGGTGGATATGGAGGACATGGTGGCTACGGAGGGTATGGAGGCAGTTATGGGGGCTACGGAGGCTACGGGGGAGGTGGATATGGTATGGGTGGAATGGGTATGGGTGGATTTGGAAGTGGATGGGGCAGCGGTGGAGGATATGGAGGTGGGTACTTGATTAGTGTCATTGATTCATTTACCACTGTGCATACAGCCAAATGTACCTCGCGAATGGTAAGAGTGGAGATACTCTCTACGCAACGTACATTCACGTCCCATATTATACATATAAACATCCAGTTCTATCCTTCGAGTGTCAAAGAGTCTCAGTCACTATATGACAACAGACACCGTACTTTCCATGTGTCATACTACTATACGGACAACGATATAAGTCGCACTCTGAATATGTATCTTATAAAGATTATATTTTAATTGTTATCTAGTATATTTTTGGTTCATTGTGCATCCGTTAACCAAAAGGTCAATTCTTGTGTAAAAGTATACCTAAAGATATTCACGAAGGCATTTTATTACTATACAAATAAAATGCTCCAAAATCAAGAAGTAATTCGTATTCGAAAATAAAAAGGCAGTTTCTCGCAAACTTTGGATTACAATCAATTAGTTGGATGAGAAATGATACAATTCTTGAGGGGATACTATCTGCGTATTATATCATCATATTGGAACTAGCTGAACAACAACTTAAAAACAAAAATTAGATCTCAATCTATTCCAAAACAATTCTATTATATACGTTTTGATAAAAGTAACCGTTAGGAAATAAAAGATGTGAACGATTGCATATCAAAAAGAAGCAATATTAATTGCAGTCGTATGGAATCAAGTAACGCTGGATTATTTATAGATGATACAAATAAAGCGACAAAATACTGCTTTCCGGCATGTAATACCATTAATTACATATAAGTTGCGGAATGGTGATATAGTTTTTTATGTCAACTGAAGAATATCGAATGGCCACTATTTGCCGAATGATAAAAAATGAAAAATAATTGAATAGACGTAAAACATTGTTGTCCAAAGCAGGCACTGGTAGATTTTATAAAACAGTCTAAGCAATGTCATATTCAAGATGATAGTTTGTACGATTATGATAATTGATGAATCTTTGATAAAATCATCATGAGCTCTAGACATATTATAAATGTTCAGGCGGATATATGCAACAGAAGAGAGGGTTCTTCAGCGGTGGTAGTACGTTCGGCAACATCCTGACTGGGATGATGATCTACCATTTGACCTCCAGTCTGATCGGGGGTATGTTCAGACACAAACCGTACAACGTTTACAACTACTACAACATGCCACCGGAAGCTAAACAGGAGATGAAGATGCCTTCCAACATACTCACGCTCTGTGAAGGAAATGCCACCAACTTTTGCGCACAAGGTAGGCATACCTACTTGAAACTTTCAAAAGGTTTACACACATTGTTTGATCGTCATACGAGTAGATATTGTAGGTAAATGTTAAGGTCAAAGCACTAAATCACTGTCTAAATTTTCAAAACCATAGGGTGGATTTTCCAATTGTATCTACTATTTTTCCCACAAACAGAAATATTTGCTAATATGAATTCCGTTTTTCTTTCATATCTCAATATAGTCACTATCAATAAAAGGCAAAAAGCATAATTCAATACTAATTATATTCCATAATTTTTTCGGATAACTTTAAACTTCATAACCTGACCTCAA
Source organism: Bruchidius siliquastri (assembly GCA_949316355.1). NCBI lineage: Eukaryota > Metazoa > Arthropoda > Insecta > Coleoptera > Chrysomelidae > Bruchidius > Bruchidius siliquastri. The sequence continues at coordinate 26,161,904 of OX438529.1, forward strand.
AAAGTGGGTTGAAGTGAGTTGAAGTCTTCTTCGCTATGATGTCGGTGACTACAACTACTAGGTATCTCACAAACAGGGAACAAGGTCATGCAACCGTACATATAGGCAATGAATAATTGCATATGCGCTCTTTTGATCGCAAGAAAACCGTATCAATCAACCATGTAAGGGACAAATAAAAATTATCTATTTCAGATTTTCAGAGTTCAGTGTCAGCATGTGATCAGCATTCAGCCTCCATATCTGTAACACTGCATGTGATTGTGATCACTACTCTGTAGTTGTTTTTGGGAAGAAATAAAAATCGAGATAGCTTTGAAAAAGTCCGCCAATTCCGCTCACACCTTATTATCGATTTCTTTCCAATATAATGTCACCCTTTCAATGGAAAATGCATAAACCTGTTAAATACGTTACTTAATTCTAATTTTGATATGTAGGTATATTATTGTTACAGGTGCAAACTATAAACCAATTAGTATTACAAAAAATCGAATTCACCAGTTGACACCGAGAATCCGTCGTATATCCAAATCTAAATAAGAATAAAATCCAAGCGTTTTATCACAATTTTTAATCGACGATTCCACTGTCTAGAACTTGAACACATAATAGTTAGTTCTAGTACATCCGCTCGATTTGAGCGTTTATAGAAATTTCTCATATTAAATCGCGGAAGAAATCAGGCTAAACGACGAGCAGACCCTACACCCTAAGAACAATGATACTGAATTTCTCTACATTTAAAACAATTGTACAGCAGCCACAGCGAGGAGGGCTATGCAACCAAACATACAGACAGTACATACGGGCTCTTTATTTTTTATGTGTAGATTGATACTATAATAAATTATTAATCACAATCTGTGAATCATGTAACGGGCAACAAAAAACGATCTATATGACTATCTATTTCAAACCTTCAAAGTTCAGTTATGGCAACGACTCTCCGAATCTGTAGGTAAGACTATAGTCGGCTTTGTGAAGAAACAAAAAGCAAAATCGATCAGTAAATGAGTCCACTTTTAAGAGAGTTCCAAGACCTTGAATACCTCTTAATTTTACAATTTATTCATTTAGATAATTCATATCTTCTAACTTGTTGTACACTAATTTTTTTACGTGCAAACTATGAGGCTCACCTGCTGACACCAAGAATTTCTATCACCATACAAGAAACACCAATTATAGGTATCCGATTCACCATCTAACGTTAACTGAGAAGAATGTAGATTACAGCTGCATGAAAATCTTTAACAATCTGCCTTCAGATATCAGAACCGTTAATAATTTGCCAACATTCAAGAAAAAAATACATAAAATGTGATTAGATTTAGAACCATACTGTCTTGGAGATTACCTTAAATAGTTTTATTTTTTGATGGTACCAAAATTTGTTAATTTGACGTTATTTCACCTAATGCTGTAAGTACATTGTACATGTATTTTGCCGTGTTATTTTGAAATAAAGATTTGTTAAAATGAAAAAAAAATTCAATTTAATGTACCTACATCCACGAATACACGTATTTTTGAGGTTTTTCCACATTTTTCGTCGATTAACATTTCTAGAACTCTGAGAACACTGATATAGTGAATTCAAGACGTTAAGTCTATCTGCCCGATTTTATAATCTATTGAAAAGTGTTTCTCATAATATATAATAATCGGGTTAAATGAAGACTAGACCGTTTAAACGAGGTAATCGAATTTTTGTCTAGAGTTAAAACAATTGAATATCATCCTGAACGTCTAATCCAAGCTGCCTGGATTCTCACAATTTGCTAATACCTGCATTATTTTTGGAGAAGTGAAGAATTATAGTCAGCAACTCATGTAAGGCGCCTCATGGGTAATTTGATATCAAAAACATAATAAAGGTTCGTTCTTCAATTGAACTATAAATGTATGGTACTAAGGTTAAATTCAGAATAAATTCAATGCATAATTGATAAGCATGCTATATTCGACGTTCTTTCGTTATCACTATGCGATTATGTTTCAATGAATGACTGAATGAATAATTACTAAATCAACAGGAACGACTTCTATCTGTACAACGAATGGTACAGTGTTGTGTGTGGCCACTATGACAAATGCAGTACCTTGCGCACAAGAGAAAACGCTTTGTGTCAACGCTACCATGTCTTGTCCAGATAAGAATGATCCAATCTGTCAGAATTTGACCAAGGGAGAAGACAAAGCTACTTTACCAGTATGTATAGTATAAAAATAACAAGTCCTCTGAAAGAAAACCAACTTTTATGTAATCTTAGTAACACTGTGGACGTTTTAAAAACGCACATATTTTCCTAATTGTGTACCTCTGCATGGATATCCATCTTTGCATTCAACATTTCCTAATTTATGTTTCATTTGAAAACTAGATAGTCCTTAAAACGTTATTATTCTAAACAAACCATTTTTTTTGAATTTTAGGTACCTTGTTTGACAAACCTGACAGTAGACGTAAATCTGTTAAATGAAACAAACATAAATGGCCAGAGCGGTGGGAACGATTATAAATACTGCGTCACTCAACTGGCTGTAGCGGGCCCTGAATATAGAAATTGTACAAATAATGATCTTGTCGGAACTACAATGGACTATCGAAGCGTTCTTGCTGGTTAGTATACGAAAACACCAATATTAAGTATATATTTTACAGGATGAATTCTTTCAGAGAAAAGTTTTTCATTGTTGCGTAAAAACATTGCAGTCAGTCTATTTGTCTGTCTGTCTGTGCGGTAATCCTTTAACCATTCTATAACTCAAAAAGTAGTATTCAGATTTTTGTTTAAATTTTGAAAATAGACTACTAACATAACAAATTGGTATTTGTAGTTTTCAAAAATCTATCCAATAGCGGTCAAAATGTGAGTTTTCTGAGACCCGCTTTAATCAGAAAAGTATAATCTTAAGCTTGCTGGTTTTCTTAATTTTGAAAACCACAACCTTAAAAAAACCTTGGAATGGGAAAAAATGGGGACGAGTTCGACTGTAAAATATGTTCTATAACCAATGTTCTTTTGGCTATAGTAATTTTCGGAACTTTTCAAACATAAATAGTTGTGTACCCGTTCCTCCCTTCAGAACACACAAATTTTTCATAACTGTGGCTCCCAAAATGTCGTATCTGTCGATATGCTTTGATCTGTCGTTGTTTTTGAAATGTTCGTTTTGCCTAAATATAAAGTCAAAGGTCCTCAAAGGACAACTCTGTATTTTACTTAGCAAATCGATTATGTTGTATGATGATTTAGGCAATTACACGTGGAATCTGACCGTGTTCGGCATGGTTCATCCGTACGCCGTATTCAACTACCACCATCCCACCCTGGGCAGTAGTGGCAATGATATCGTGATGCCCATGGACGTGATGATTCCTTGTGTGGAGAACGCGACCAAACTGTGCGCTCCGGGGTTGGTCGCCATCTGCACCGCCTACAAAGAAGTCATGTGCTTGGAGACCCTCACCGAGACCAAGTATTGCGAACAGTTCAACACCACCTGCGTGCAGAGCGCTCTGCCCTGCGAGGATGACGTTCAAGCGACTCCTTGGTGCTCCAGGTAACACTCGTCATTATCTGCATTTTTGATATTCATCACTCACGCTGCTAAAATGATTATTAGGAATTTGAGACATAAAAAGTTTTTTACCTGAAAATAATAATTTCGACTCAAGTTGTTTTTTTTATTGTTTCTTATTATATTATTCCTCTTGCCAGGGGCCGATTTTTTGACATAATAATACATAATTATTTAATCGTTTACAGCAACAAAACCGAAGGTGAGATGTTTGAAAAGGACGGCAAAAAACACATCGCTGTCCAAATACCATGTTTCGCCAACATTACGGTCAACTCCAATCTGCCCAATTTCGAAATACACGAATTCAATGGCACGTTGCCTGAAGGCCAGAACACCAGTTACACCTATCGCTATAGGTAGCTATCTACTCGTTCACTTATTCATTTTGTAATAATATATTCCTGTATTTGTTGAATTTGCAATAATTATATTATTATATCGTATATTATTAATATATCGTATATTATCTTGATTCTTGTTTATGTGTTAGGATTACTCTGCATTTATACTAATTGTGATGAATTTGTGCAGATACTGTGTCGGTACCATCGGCATTCCCGGGCCAGAAAAGGAATCCTGTCTACTTGATATCCAATCTTCACATTAGTCCACCATTATGGAAAATGAGATTCTTCCTGATCACTGATCAGAATTTGCTATACGGAACACAGAACACTCATTAGGAAGTTGGATAGCCGGGATTGCATAATAATTATAGGGAATCTACTGAGACCTGGACATCACCGCGCTACACTCCACAAAGACAAGTTCTCTTATGTTGTAATCTTGAGATTAGACTGTTTATCTAAAGATGAAATCTTTTTTGATTTTTGTACCATAAATACATTAGGTGTATGTATAGGTATTTTTCTTTAACAAATAAATATAGAAACATGATCTTGGTGCATGAAATACACTATCGGATATCTGCATAAACTCTATTTACTGTCAATAATATTCAATAATAACTGAAATAATTTATTACTGTTTTCATGAATTAATTCAGTTTTTTTCATCTATCAGTAGATAAAAGTGGCAGTTGCTATCTTTTTCATTCATTTGCAGATGTGCTACATTCTAGGCAAATAAAACATCAAAATATTATATGAATAAAACACTTTATTAAAATAAATATAAATAAAATTAATGCAATAAATAAAAGTAAATGGAGAAGCTGAAAATAATTATGAAATACATGAATGATTTGTACCTGCATACAATAATTATATTCATAGAAATATATATCACACATTTGAAATACAACAATATAACTTGTAAAATTTGGTCCTTGTTACATAAAAACTGATGGGCGCAAAATAAAAATCAATAGTGATGCTGCAAGTTCTATATTTATATCATTTGTCGCAGTAGAGAGCTGCTGGTTAAATGAATGAAAATAAGATTGAAAATCGGGCAATCGTAAATTTTTATGTAGGTAACTACATAAACATTTTCCCTATATGTACAACAGAACTAACAGCACCTCACAAACTAAAAATCTACAACTAATATCACAAGCATTCTCCATTTTGTAAACTGAAAATATTTCAACGTCAACAAATTTACATAATATTGTGTATATAGAAGATATACGACTGCATGCAAAATCAAACCTTACATACAGAAATTATGATGCCTTCATCGGCAATTGTAGGCATATACAACACAGTTACCAATCTCACTTGTTCTGAATACTCTCAATTAAAACCACAGATGAATACCGAAAAAACTTTACTGACATTTCAGCTGCTTGGGAGACACAAATCTCCAGAATGTGCGTGTTTGTCGATACATAATTAAATTTATATTTTTTGTAGGAATATCCATATATGGGTAATTGAAAATTAAGGTCAATTGTTCTTGAAAGATAAAACGTATTTGTCAGCTAGTGAAATCTTTCATAAAATATCATAAGGCTCAAGAATCAAAACAATATAATTTGAAACAATTATTGATTTCCAAGATTTAATGTTATAAAACGATCACATTGATATGGCTCGTGAAGGATGATCTTATTTTTATGAATGTTCCGTTAAAGTATGTGGTAACAAATGATCAGTTTCTTAGTTTCATAACATCAATTATGTCAATATGAAATCTGTAATTTTGATAACGATCATGTCCAAAATATACTTTGTGCGTAACCACCAATAAGCAAGACGGTGGACTGCAACTCTGTGGAGTCTTCATTATTAATCGCATTCACACTGGCAGATTTTTTTCTACTGAAAGATAATGATTAACGGCATTTCTGTCTTGAATGTAATTCGTAACTAGCAAACTATGATCTTTTTTGAACTGAAAATCATGCAAATATTATTATATATATTTAAAACATATAAGGGTGAGTGACACCAATCATTCAAAGTTTATTGTAATCAAGTGATTTTGAATGTGGCATGTAAATTAAAGCTTTATTTTGAATTATAATACTGAGTGGTATTCCGTTGAAACAAAACACTGAGATTGTGGTATGGGAAAATGTGAGAAACAGCAGAGAAATGTCCGGATATGAACAGTATAAAATGGTTTTCTCGAGTTATCTGCCTATTGTTACGTTCTGGATAACATTGTAATGCAGGACGTTTATCATCCTGTATAAATCAAGTGCAACACTTGATCAGCTGATTTTAGAAGATTATCAAACTATTGGTACCTACTACTCACTCATTGATTTAAATATCTCCAGTAGTACGTCGTTGAAATGTAAACCCAAAAAGTTATGAGAATTGGTTGATGAGAATCGTATTGAATCCCATTCAAATATGTGGTTTGAAATGATGATTTTTCAGAAAAAGCGAATCCGTTGCAAATTGAAACAGTAATGATGTGTTGACAGTATTATAACGCAACTCGAAGAGCTTGCGCTAACCTGTCTTAGGAATAAGCGAATTCAAGCACCGACTGGCGAAATGTCGACTAGTTCAGTGGCAGCGGCGCGGGAGGCGTCGACAGTTGGTTGCATTCCTCGATCAATTTCAGCGCCAGCAGTTCGAGCAGCTGCAGCGCGACGTCTTGGTTGATCGATTCTGTCTGTATCGATGACACGAACACTGTCATCGCTTGCGACAACGCACCTTTTCCCATAATCATCTTCAAATAATCTGAAAACAGAAATAATATACCGAATGATCCATTTAACTTGAGACATCCGTATAGCGCGAAAACGGTGAGTTTTTTTATGAATACGTTCAGACGAAAGTTCTTGAGTGCAATGGGGGAGAGTTAATGATGACTTTTATTCACGATGTTGACAACGTTTTCAAGTTTTTTTCAAGGTGATCGATGTTTTTTTAATGAGAACGTATATTTTTCATTGCATTATCTTACTCTACGAGAAAAAACTAATAAATTTTGTTCACATTTCTTTTCCGATTGCAACTTAAGTAGATAAATAATTAAATATTTGTTCTTTTTCGTGCTATGCGGCTATCTGAAGTTAAATGGACCACCCGAAATACACATATATAGATTTATATTACCTATATTTATGTATGTGATTTTTATTTATTTCTCCTCACTTATAAGCTAATAAAGTTTTGGGACCATATTTTACTTAAAATGTGAACTTCTGTCAATGTCTGACGGTCGATCATTAGTAGATGTATTCATTCACATAGTATTTTACAGCATTATCCGACCAGAAAGATCGGTACTTCTTTTTATAGCATACATTTTATACAAATACTTGAGTATATTAATATTCGATATGTGTAAATATGAAAAATACCAGTTTTAATCCATCATTACCATCGATGAACAGAGGCACTTGAAAAGCAATGCTGCAAAATAACTTTTCTTATAATAACCAACAAATGTAGGTGTAGTATAAAAATATAGTAAAATGCATCCCACGCTTTTTTATACAAAATATTTTTCTTACGAATCACTTTATTCTTATTTTAAACTTATAAAAATGATCTACGACCATCTCTAACCTGGCAGACTGTCCACCAGACCGTCCACATATTCATCCATCTGCATATCGATCGTGGTGTGATTGGTGCGTTCCGGAATTCGGATCAACTGGACACACAGCCTTTCTACCGCCTGGTCTACCAGCTTGACCAGGAAATGTTCCATGGTGGGGCCACACGTGAGCAGAAAAGCCTTCAGGATTGGCTCCTGAGCGAAGGGAGAGCCGGCGTCTGCCAACAGCTCGCACAATATGTCCACGACGGCTCGCGTCACCGGCACTTTCACCTCGAACGGATCCAGTTCGTCTGCCCGAACAAATTTAAAGCCACCATTAGTTTTTTACAGACAAATACACCATAACTTAATTATATCAGGACCGCAACAGACTAAGTTCGATACCTTTTAAACCTTGAATTATTGAAACTGAAAGTTTTTATTATGGTTTGCTGTTAAAGCTATTTTTTCTAAACAATAATTTATTTTTTAGCATAATGAGATGTCTAGTTTCCTCCCATATTATTTTTTTTATTTATTTCAGAAAAACGTCTTAGCGACATCTATGTTGGTACCGTTGCAGCATACTACTACTATAAATGCTCCAAATAAGTATCTTTTCCATTTCAATAAAAGAGACTCTGTTTTACTGTATTTATCATTAAAACAAATTATTACTTTTTTATCCTGTTATTTCTGCTCATGACATTAGGACCAAGTTATCAAATCATAGTATGATCATTAGTCCTTAAAACTAATATTAATTTTCAAATCAATCACACATTTTGAAACTTGTGAAAATCAAGTTAAAAGCTCATATTATATTGATAGATGTTTACATATACAGATTACAAAAACGCGTAGCCGCAATAAAGTTATGACACAGTTATTCAACTAACCTTCAAACGTGACACTAGGTGAATACGGCAACTGGAATGTATCTAATGAATCAATAGCTTCATAGGCAGTATCAATTTCATCATCTAATGTACAGAAATCCTTCCGTTCAGTTAGCAGTTTTTTCATCCTGGTAAGAACGTCAGTCTCCTGTAACAGAATTAAAAATACACCTATAATTATGTCAAAATAATTGTTATTCGCAAAATTTAAAAGAAAAAGACTAAATATTAGTAACATCAACTCATCTCCAAATGTCGCCCTGTATGGGGACGCCCATTGGCAACTTACAAAGTCTAAAGTCCCAACACCTGGACTGCCTTGAGGCGGCAACAGATGTTCCTTACGACATCTGTCAACAAGGGTGAACTGATTTACAGACATCCCTTGTTCTTACGATGGTCATTAGGTATCTATAATTGTTACGAGATTGTGTCACTCCTGGGATACAAAACAAACACTGAGGAAATAAAAACGTAATTTTACCGACTTGACAAAGGATTGTTAACTGCTGTTTTTGAGAATCGCGTTATTATGCAGAAGTTTTGTAATTCATAGGGTATTACTGGCTAGGGGATTAATTAAAAAATGGTATCTAGAACACGATCAACGAAGTAAGAAGAATCAAAGACTCCATTAAGTAACAACCAAAGATGCTGAATAATGTTGATAACGAATTATGAACACTGCGAACGCTATTGCATGCCTTATATGATAACAAAAACCCTTTATTAAAACTAATTTCTTCTGAATCGTGGACTGCATTTTTGCGACAAGTGACACGGTGAACAGTTATTGATAGAAAAAATCGCGTGGCGAGTGAACTTATGACTTACGTGTAGTTCGGCTTGTACGAATATCCAGGCGTTGTCGTTTTGTTCAATTCCGGGCGCGTTACCGGGCAGCGCCGTCTTGATCGTATGCAACGTCTTGTCCAGCACGCCTGTGGCCGTTTTTGCGCAGAACTTGTAGAAAGTGGGCATCACGCCGCCAACGGCAATGCCGTCCGTTTCCGTCTCCGTCGTTTCCGTTTCTCTTCCGCAGTCCAACAGATCAACGGACGTTACGCATTCCGCGGTGTACGGTTGCTGTCTCTGCCTCACCGTTATCGTGACCGGTTGCTCTTCGATGTCCGGAGGCCTGAAATCACAGTAACGATACACATTTCCACTTTCCTCTCATTCATTTTCATGTGTGAATCATCGATTAGCCCAAAGCATATACACTAAACTTTTTCTTTTGTAAATTGAATTGCACTGTTTAATAAAGGCATCAGACATGACGACAACAAGTTAATTCGTTAAATATTTCACTTCTCATATCATATCTTGATGAAAAAAAAATTAGATTTCGCCGTTTTCTAAAACGTATGGTGTAGTAACCACTATTTTTCGTCCATCTATCTGTATCTTTGATTTAATTGATAATCATTCACACGGAATGTTTCACAAATAAGTCGGTTTCCGTAACACGTTTCACTTAATCTTTAAATCATCATCAGACTGCATGTGAAGCCTTGTGTTTTAATTACACAATTTTCATCTGAATAATGGAACAATTTTGCCAAGTAAAAAAATCTATATTCTACATGTCTCTGAGTCCGCTTGAACCTTCGTCAGCGATTTGATCATATTCGGGAATCGATATGATGTGCGGCATAGTATTGCTGCTGGTATTGTGCTTAAAGTCCATTTCTCATAGATTTTTTCTTGATTTCCTGCCACAGTAACCGTAACTTTTCCAAAATCCGAATAGTCAAATCGATACATTCATATGTCAAGCTTTTAGATCCGAGTTAAAAGTCCAGTTAAAAGGCAAATTCGTTGGATAGCGAAATTCATATGATATTTTGAAGGTGTATATGAAACTACCTGTAGAATCCCAAACAAGGCAGTTTGGGGTTAAAACCAATAATACACTGTTTTGTTCCATAATATTTGGCTTCCAAAAATCTGCAAAGCAAAGCAAAAAAAATGCAAATAATAAAACGTGATAACATCGTAGACAACATACAATGAATGAAAACAGGCAAACAAAAATACAACGGATGAGTACGTAGGTGTTTCAAGTTCACAGAAACCTATATTAACATAGTGCATAAAAGTATACAAGAAGATCAAAAATTCAAACACAAATTCACAATTTCATAAATGTAAAATTTGTTATCAAGGAAATTCGAATCACACCTCAGTTTTCCATACCATAAAACTAGTATCTTTGAACCCCTTATTGCGGGTAAGCTAGTGGATATTAAAATCTACATAGTGGTAGGTAGTATAAAAGGGACAAAACGCGTTCAGAACTTTAGACTAACTCAAATAAAAAAAATGATTAAAAAGAATAATTCAGTAACAATCAATATTTAAGTAGCATCTAACTTTTGTGAGTTTAATAGATATAGTAAAAGCAAATAGTCTTACATGGGACTAAGGGCTGGTGTGGACATACTAGACTCTGAGGACCTTTGTTGCAAGAGCGACCTGAGCTTAGCAATGCTGGACGCCAGATCGGCAGTATCTTCGTATTCCGGTTCCGGACTGTCGCTTATTCCCGTCTCCCTGTCCGCCTCCTCAGTCGAAATACTGGGGATTTGGATCTCTTTGTGTTCCTCTTCTTTTCTGTCAGTTTTCGACAAAGGTTTTTCCTACGAAATATTGCATTTAATTCCAGCACATATTACGTAAATGCCGACACACTAAACAAAACTACAAAAGTTAATTAAGTACTTTGATATATAGTCTTTGTAATAAGCTATCAACATGGTATCAACATATATTTGATAAACACTCAATAGTACCTTCAGATTCGTACATATAGAAATTTGAAATCGTTAAGAAAACGTCATTCCTTTGCTAGATATTTTCTCGGGAACACAGAAATAAAGCATCTCACCTACATATCAATAATAAAGGTATTTTAAGACGTGTTGTAAACAAGAACTAAACAAAATTATGTATTAAGGAAAAGTAGGCCATGCCGAATAGTGACTCCAGTGGGAAGAAACTATATCAGACCAGCTGCCATGAAGCAAATTAATGCCATACATAAAATTACTGATAAAATTGAACAATGAAATAACTCCAAGAATTTTTTGTTCCAGTTACTAGACAAAATGCAACATACACATAAAGACAAACCTCCAAAGCAAATTGAGAAGGTTTTATTGGAAAAATAGGACAACCTCAATATAGGTATATACATATGAATTAAAGTATTAGAAATTAACCTAACTTCTATATAGAAATAAACTATAGAAAGGATAATATATCATAAGATAATCATTATTAAAAATGTACAAAAACTTCAGGAAAATGTTAAAATACAGTTATTAATCTTGGAGTTTCAATTTTCTTTAACAAATATAGAAAAATTATTTTATGCATCATATCTTTTCAAGAATAAGGAATAGTACTTTTTTGCTTGTTCTAGAGATGTGAATATTGCAATTATTTCTTGTTGTTTTTGCAGCAATAATTGAGATGTTCAATTGAGTAAGTTGTGGTATCAGTACCTGAATTATCTCAAATATAAAAATAGTTGTTGAATAAAATAGTTGGTAATACATATAATTTTGTTTATTTTATTTAGGTATATCCTTTATTTAGATATTTTGTACTGAATAATTCTGTTTCATAAATAAGTAATAATGTTGGTGATAATATAACAAGCCATATAGTACAAGATCCGTATAGGAAACGACCTTCACTGATGGAGTAATCGAACGAAATTTATTTTTTATAAAATAAAATATGTTAAAGAAAATAACAGTGATAGGTTGCCTCATTAAATTTGGTCAAGGCTATTTTTAATTAATTTTTCAAAAAGGTTTTTTTTCTTATACCTTCACTGGTGTTGTAATTAAAAAAATTGAACGCTAATCGAAAGAATAAAACCTAGAGAATATGCTTACATGCGGTTGCCTACCTTTTTCTGTTCAAGAATATAGGGTAGCCGGATTTAAACAGGTAAATAAATAATGATACCTTCACCGGTCGAGTAATCAATTAAATTTTATATTAAAATGTAGATACTTCCATTGCAAAATTATTAGTATAAGGTTGCCAGGAAAATCCGTTCAAGAAACAAGGTTGCCAGGCCTTGAAATTTGGAAATTCACACGTATAATAATGTGCGAGAAGGAGAGTCTATCCACTCTACACCGTGCAATAGAGAAAGACGCAACTTAACAGCTGTTTGTCGTTCAAAATTGTGCAAGCGAACATGCTTTTCATTATTATATTTTTATTATATATTCATTTTTTTATTATAATTATGATAAATATTATGTGTTACTTATATTATAAATAAGTTACATCTATATTTATATTATACATTAGATATTATAAAATATAAAATACTTTATACATGTCTAGGACGTTTTTTTATGATCCAACGACTTTAATCAAATTTCAAATCGGTTAATTGAAAAAAGTAAATCACACATTCTAGTATATGTACTTATCATGAAAGTTTTATGTTGATTGAATGAAAATGTAATTACTTTTATGATATAATTATGTGAAAAAAGTTGCAATAAATAGGTTTGCAAGTAGAAACTATTTTTTTCTTCGGCTAAATTCAACTAAAATCAGAGCCGAATTTCTAGTTACACACTTATGATGTTATTCAGCCACAAATATCCGCTCACTTTTATATATTCTGTGCCGCTCACGATTCAAGATGACAATGAAACAGTGTATGTGTTTTGTGAGCGACGCCAGTCAAATGTCACAACAAAACATAACCTCAAAGCTTGGAGCTTGGTCCACATCTCTAGGATGAATTTCAAAGATTTGTGTTCTTTTTTCGAACAAATTAGAGAGACAAAAACATCCAACGAGAAAAGAAAACTGATACGAGAACGTTTCAAAAAGATACGCGATGAAAGCCAAAAGAGCAGCTCGAGTTACGATTTCTTTCCAATTCTGCGGCTTTTTCTGCCAAGTTTTGATAGAGAAAGAGGTTCTTTTAACATGAAAGAGGCCAAAATGTCGAAGGTTTTGACCAAACTACTAGATCTGCCAGCTGGTCACGACAGAAATGTCTTGAGTAAATCACATTTGATGGCAGGTCAGGCTACTGATTTTGGGGATGTTGTCTATTCTGTCATTAGAAAATATATGCGGAGTTACAATGATCAAATAACCGTGGATGACATCAACACATTCTTAGACGATATTACTAAAAGATCAAGTGAACGTGAAGCTGAAGATGTCATGATGCAGATGTTCCAAAGGATGCCAGCTGAAAATGTAAGGTGGATTATAAGGATCATCCTAAAAGATCTCAAATTAGGCATCTCATCTAACTCGATATTAAATTGTTACCATAGAGATGGTGCAGCATACTATGCTACCAATAACAGTTTGAAGAAAGTATGTCAAGTATTAGCGGACGAAAATGTGAAATTGAACGAGTTGGAGATCAATATTTTTGAGCCATTCAGACCAATGTTGTCCAAGAGAATTGATAATTCCAATTTTAAAAGAGAATTGAATGAAAACAAGCTGTTTTATGTTGAAGAGAAATTTGATGGTGAACGGTTTCAACTGCACATGAAAGATGGGAAATTCATGTATTTCTCAAGAAATGGCTTCAACTACACTGATCATTTGGGGAAAAGCTATGAAACAGGTAATCATGCAGAGTTTGTTTCACATCACCATTTTAAATATTTTTTCACTCTGTCCCTTAAAATGATGTATTATAAATATAGATTATAAATTTGTATACATATAGATTATTTGAAAGCATCAGAAAAGTAGCAGGATCATGTGTAACTTTCAAAACATTCTCTTCTGTATTTATATTACAAATTATTCCTCAATTTTAAATCTGTAATCTAATGAACTTTAAATGATATTGTTTTTAGGTGTATTCACACCAAAACTAAGAGGGCTTCTAGAACCAGCAGTAAAAAAACTAATATTGGATGGTGAACTAATGTTATGGGACACAAAATATCAGAACTTTGGATGCAAAGGAATGGCTGTAGATGTGAAAAAGCTCAATGATACAGGACGCTATCAACCATGTTATTGTGTGTTTGATATCATCATGCTAGATGATAGAATTTTGACTAACCAGCCACTGAAAGAAAGGAAGGAAATATTAAATACTGTATTCAGAGGTGAGGTTCATCCATAATTATGAGCTATATTTATAAAGCAATTTCTTGATGTCATTCATTCTATGTACCATTTAGATACTCGTTTTTATGAAAAAATGACAGCAAGTAGGTTAACAGATTATTTCCTATGCAATGGTATCGCTTTAGAAATAACAATGTGCTACTCTTTTCAACAATACAAATTATACATTAAACTATGACTACAATGTTCAATCCATTTAAGGTAGTGATTAATATTATGATATGTAGGTTTTAAAGAAGGAGTAATTATGGTGAGCAAAGTTAAAAGAGTTTCATCAAGGAAAGAATTAGTGGACGAGCTGAATGAAGTTGGGAAGAGAGGAGATGAAGGTATAGTTGTTAAAAATCCTGACTCTATCTACAAATATAGTGATAGAAATAGTGGATGGTACAAGATGAAGCTTGAATATTTTCAGGTAAACAATGTGAAATGGATCCAAAATCAATAATACATTTCACTAATCATTACATCATGTCTACAGATATTTTCAGGTTACTAATTTTCATCAGCTAGAACCAAATGTCTTTTACAAACTTTAGGAGCATTATGTCTGAAGTTATTATGTGTTTGAGAAGTTACTTATATAGGCAATTATTGATTGTCAGTATCATATTTAGTTTTGAAAATAATTCGCCCCACTGATTGTTTAGGTTACAATAATATAAGATAAAATTTGAAAAATACCAAAATTCGGCACTTATTCTTTGTTGACATGTTCAATGTTTATTTTATGACTTTTAATAGTTAAATCAACATATTGTGAGCAGTTGGGCGCTAAACAGTAAATGTTGATCTCATCCTTTTCGAATATGCGCAGGACTCGATGAACGACCTGGACCTGATCATGATGGGCGGCAAATTCGCCAGTTCCACTTGCGCCACGCTTAACTCGTTCGTGGTGGGCGTGAGAAGCGGCATGACAGCGGGCGGTCGCGCCATCTACCGGTCGCTAGGCAAAGTCACCTCCGGTCTAAACAACCAACAGCTAGACGAAATGGATCGGTTGCTGAAGACTGCAGGAAAGAAGTTTGAATCGTCGTCTCCTCCGACGTCGGATGTCCTCATTTTTGGAAAAGAAAAACCGGACTACTATATCGAGCCACAGCACAGCTTGGTATTCAAAATCAGGGCAACAGAGCTGATAAGAAACACCGACAATTCGTTCGCGACTTCTTATACACTCCGTTTTCCTAGGATCCTGAACGTCAGGCGAGACAAGCCTGTTGACGAGTGTCTGACTGTTGATGAACTTTTCGATCTCACCAAAACTAACAAGGTAAGCTGCTGTGGCTGAATGCTAAATTAGGTTACTAATATGACAAGGGAAATTTTTTGTAGTTTTCTAAAAATTGGTTTCATTTCTCATGTAGATTGTAGATGCTGCTACTTGGTGAAACTCTTCCATCATGCAGATGAAAAGATTGTGTACCTAACACACAGTTTCACAAATAAAACTTTTTCTTTCAGTGACGCGTTTCGATTGGTATTTAAATCATCTGACAGTAAATCTGACGTCCGACGATGATTTGAATATGAATCGAAATGTCACCGAAAGAAAAGAGTTTGATGAAACTGTGTGTTAAGTACACAATCTTTTTATCTGCATTCGATTTTTTGTTCAATCCCATCGCAGGCTGTCATAAAATTGGCCAAAGGTGGAATAGATCTGGAAGATATCCTCAGAACGAGTACCAGGAAGGTGATTAAACCCAAATTGGAAATGCCGACGATCTACGATAGCAGAAAAGTATGCGATGTTTTGGAAGGTTATACCATCTACTTGTTCAATGGCACAGAGAAAATGAGTAAAGAGGAATCAGAGAGTTTCGTACGAAAACTTGGTGGAACTACAAGTTTTAGGTACGCAATTTTTTTACTGAAATCTCTCGCACAGCCATGAAATAAACTCAATATTCAGTGACAAATTATCGTAATCACATCGAAAATGACTTTTGTCGCTTTTTGATTAATAAATTCATTCGGATAAAATTGTTGAATTTAAATACAAAATTTCACAAAGAAAACTCGTTTTTGTGACGTTTTCCAATTTAACCTATATATACCTATAAACCATCGTTAGACTGAATGAATGAAATTATAAACATCATATTTCAATTAATGACTCCTATTAATTCTCTTATTGTTTCGGATGTGGGCAGCTATTGAAAATAATCTTATCATCTTTGTCATTTGGAAGCAAATAAAATCAAGAAACAAATAATTTTATGAATAATAGAACATATTCTATTATGAACATGTAACATTTTTTCGAGTGTTTTGTGATTTTTTTCTAATATTGCAGACTGACAGATACGGTGGATATAGTTCTAGTAGGAATGAAAACGGCCAAAATCGGAGAGATAGTATCGAGACGTGCAAAATACGACATCGTAGATCTGAAGTGGCTGCAGAGAATCCTTCGGGACGGCAACCTTTCACCGTATCAACAAGATGAAGTTTACTATATCGCCCCTAACTACAAGAATATCTTAGCTGACGGTGTGGACATGTACGGTGACAGTTACACCGAACAAACGACCGTGCAACAGCTGAAACGAACATTCGAAACGATCACACACATGGGAGATTACTGCAATCAAAATGGCACGCTACAATACACTGGACGCCGTAATTATAGGGATCTTAAGGCATATTTTGATAAGTATTTTGTGCCGAACGATAACACTTCTGAAATTATTTATGATTCATTTATAGACGAGATGGAGTTTAGGTTTTACAATGGAAATGTTTGTGATATTATCTGTGATGACGTCAATTTATTGGTTTATAATGGCGAAGGAGAGAGGAAGCAATTTTTAGAACGGTATTTGATAGATGTCAATAGAAGCGATATTAAATTGAAGTGTAATTCTTTTTTATATGAGTAATTGTTTGAAACTATGGGTTTTATGCTTTTTGTGTGATGATTATGATCTAGGATTTTAACTTTATAGATTTTAAACACATCTTTTTCAGAAATACATTTTACTTCAACAGTTGGTATTTTTCTCATGGGCATAGCATGAGCAAAGTGCTACGCCATTGATACAATAATCCTTTATCCTGAATAATTCTGGAAGCCTACACTTCACGATTCTCGCTCATTCAGAAAGCGAGAGAGCTGCCCGAGAAGGATTTTTTACAGATAAAACTATCAAAAATGTAGAAAGCTTATCGAGAGAATAAATGTCTCTTCACATTGACCTTAAAACGGCATAGATTGTAACCATCAGGGAACAAGCTCCCCGGTAGCCAATTCCACAACGCCAAGGTTTTTCAAATAACGACTGTCAAATGTAAGTCAGTATGAACTAAAAAAGGAAATCTCTTCGCCAATAAGTGATGGAAATGAGCAATTAGTATTATCGGGCTGTATAAAGCGCCAAAAGTAGAATTCTGAAAATCACATTAAAAAATCATGTCTACCAGTTTTCACGGTGACATTGTGTTATTTTGAAAATGGAAGTGAGTCAAATGTAATTTTCACCTGGCGATGACGCGCCTGTTGGGCTCCTCTAGTGTTTGCTGTACTGACGATTCACTGTTTTATGTTACATTATTTAGCACATTAAAGGAGTTCATGTTCGAAGGTCATGGCGGATTCTTGGAATGATTAGCGTTTAAAAATAATCACAAATGAAATTGACTTACCAGAAGTATTTGTCCGTCAAAATTGGGAGAGTCCATCTGGAGTGGATTGATCCAGACGTTGTCTGCGCTGTCTTCCGATGCGGTTCTCTCTCTTGATTCGGATCTGGTCAGTCTACTGGCAATGGCCGTTTTCCTTCTCAGAGCGGATGAAGGGATGGGTTGACCGGCAGACGGCGGCTGTCGAACCGCTTGCTGTAGGCTGGCCTTCGCCTGATCGATGTTGTCCTGCAAACCGGTCAGACGCAGTCCCTTCCGGAGGCCAGCGCGCCCAAAGTCCAGGATACCTTCCACCATGCCAGCCGCTTCATCCTGGATACATCGCGTCAGCCGTTAAATGGAATCGATCATAACACGGAATGAAATACAGTAGTGGTTCGTAAACAAGACCACTGGGGTAAACTTATAACTAACATGCAATGTATTCAGATAGTATACAGACCATATCGGTACCTGGTAGATCACAAAGTCACAAGGGTCCATTGCCTTCATAACTATTCATTATTATCGTTATACGGCGTTTTTTATTATTAACAATTATATTTAACAAAAAAATTATGTATTTATTTTTCAGGGTACATAATGCAACTACATTTAATACTTTTTGTTTATCAGTAACTATATTAGTAACAATCTGAGTATATTATACTTTGTATTTCCAACAAATCATTGATACATTTATTGAGTATTCCGGAATATTTCACTTTATTTTGTCACTTTCACTTTTTATATCATTTTTCTTCTATTTATAAATTTCTAGTTTAACCTCCATGTTATAGTTCTTTTTTCTGTCGGGCTAATACTTTGATCAGCCTTAAACTGTTTACCAGTCCATTTTGCAGTTGTATCAGTCTATATATTCCATTTGTTTATATGAATAGTATTTGTTAATGATGACTGCAAATAAATTAGGTATATTATTATTATTATCATTATTATTATACATTATCATATTTATTTGAAAACTTCATGTAACAAAAAACAAAATCATTTCTTAGCACCAAATTATTGCAAACAGATTTGTTCTGCTGATAAAGCACAAGAAAATTATGGAAAGTTGTAAGGAATCTTTTTTTCAAACACATTGTACTATAATATACAGAATGAGGTTTTCCCTAAACCATTCCAGTTTTGAAAAAAGTAATGGCACATTGATATACTCAACAAATACTGTTGTCTTATTTTCTGGACAAGTTAACACATTTTTCTTTTATTTTGGTATAACATTTATAACAGTTTGAAAAAATAAGACATTAGTTCATTATGCGTCGAAAAGATAATTCTACAAATCTTTCAGTGAGCTTGAACATGCTTCAAACACATTTAAGAATGTATGTCTCAAGATACATGCTACAGTAGAAAAAAAATTGAAATTACTGCTAAGCATAGCACTGGCGAGTTTGAAAAAGGAGAAAAAGTTTGAAGCCAAGTCAACACAGGCATGCACATACCTCTTGCTGAGAGTCAAATGATCAGTGTTTGTTTGTTTGTGTGAAGAAAAGATTTAGTGTAACACAATTAGTAAATAATTATTTATTTATTTGTTATGTTTTTTGTATTTTACCTGGAAATCTCCAATTTTATGCAAGGCGTTATTCATTGTCGTTTCTTGAAGGTCTTTTATGTTGTGCAAGGTATTAACTGTAGCATCGCCTGAAATGCCAATGAGTTATCTCAACTATTAACCAACAGCTTCTGATTCTGACCCCTTACCCACAAAGATATGATATTAAGATATTATTACTTACACTTATGTTGATACTGGGAGAATAAATACCAAATATAATTCAAAAACAAACAGATTTTATAGAAAAATATGAATTTTAGTTGAATAAACCCTTTTTCTGTGGAATATTACCAGTGTAGGCAACAAAATTTTACTTTTTGGTTTTTCTAATTATTGCTTGAAAAAATTATTTTTCAGCATGCTATATAATGAATCAAATCTAATAGCAAAATTAAATTATTCTGAATAATCCAAAAGGGTTTCCAAATTGGCAATAAGTTCATAAATAGAGTAGAGTACAATGGAGCCTTAGAACTAACATTTGATCAGTTAATGGGTTGACTTACTTATTGGCTTCATTGATTTTTTAATGTCCTCCACAGTAGTTTGAGTGGTATGTTTTACTTCATTCAAAAATTGGTTGGCTGTATTTGCTGTCAAATCTTGATCATATTTTCCTGAAAACAAACATATGATTAAGGCTTGTTATTGAAACTTTTTAGAAAATATCTGTTTTAATAGTTTCACTCTCATCATATAATACAATAGATACTGAGATCAATTAGTATTTTGATATATGTATATATATGACGAATGTAAGTCTGATCATAAATATATTGAGAATGCCATGAAGCTTGATATTTTGGATAGGTCCTTTACCTGTTGTTATAAATATTGGTTTTGCTGGGGTTCTAATACTTTCATTAATCAGCGAATCCAATGGATCTTGTCCAAAAGATACTCCCAAGGCTAAATCTTTTGAGTCACTCCAGGTTTTTGTGGCTTTATGGGTTTTAGGTTCATATATCTTGACAGGATCGCTCATCAACTTTGATCCTCCTATGGGATCCTCACCTATGTCAATAGCCTTCAAAGTAAGAGAAATAATCATCATTTAAGGTATTTATAGATCATTTGTTAGAAAATAAATCACAAAGTAACACCTTGAAAACTCTTTGAAGTAATCTTCTTGCACAATAATAAGATTTTATGTAGTTTTATTCAAGTTTGCTAATATGAAAAATTTGCTAAAATTCATTCAAATCTAGTCTAATATCCAATTTAATGATGTCACCTTTTTCATATCAAACTTCTTACGTCTCCTATCCTCTGAAGACATTTTGGGTACTGCTCCCTTGTACTCCCTTATCTTTGATTTAATTTCTTCTATCTTCTCAGTCACAGCTTCCTCCTCAATTGTACTGTTATCAACTGCTACATCTCCATCTACATGGTCGTGTACATTTCCATTGCTCTGAACTTTATCTTCTATAACTTTTTTTTCTTCTACATGATCAATGTTCACAATTTTGATCCTTGCATATTTGTCCAGGTCATACTTTTTCACAATTCCATCAGATGCGACTGAACTCAAAATTACATAACTCAACACATCAGGATTGGATGCTAATTTCAAGATGTAAGCCAAGAGTTTCCTGGCCAGAATAGACACCAATACTTGACATGGTAATGAGTTCCACAGCTCAGAGTTGATGAAATGACAGAGCACACTGTTAGTCAGCTGATGAAGGAAGTAATCTTTGGATTTTTTATTAGTGCTGCATAGGTGGGAATACCTAGAAAGAAATATAATTAGAATGTTAAATTGATTCTTATTATTGTACATTGAGCAAGAAGTTTTGATTATAAGAAAAATAACTGCAGATACATTTATTAAATGCACTATTTCTGATTTCTCACCTATATAACTCCTCTATGCTGCCATTATACTTCTGCTGTCTCCTCAAACTCCGTCTGAACTCTTTCAAATGTCTGAGGTAAATATTCAGAGCCCCATGCAATAGCACTCTATTATCAACACACAGCTGCACCTCAACTAGCCTACTTATAACCTCTGCCAAAAATGTCTGTGAATCACTTGAAAAGCTTTCATCTCTAGTGACATATTGATACCATTTGGTTATGAAATACTTGTCGATATCCTCACAGAGCACTTTGATCCTTTCGGGGTCGGGTTTCACCTGCCCTTTCACCTTTCTTATCCATTTGGGGCACATAACTGCATCCACAGGCTCGTTTCTCTGTAGCAGCTTGTGCAAGCAGATGAATGTGATACATACAGAGATAAACCATACAAGAACAGTACTTATGATGAATGTAAGGCAGTTAACAGGTACGATATGGAGCTGGCTGTTGATTATGGACACAGAGACAAGCACTGTAAAGCCCAAAAGCAAAATTTTCCAACTTAGCAGCACATTTGTAAATAGCGACATCGTTTCAGCTGCACCTGCGTTAACGATTGTTGTTTTTATGAGGTGACATTATCTTTTCATTTCCGTTATCTTTCTGGTTCCGCTTGCAATCCTTTTTATCGCCGATAATTTTTTTGAAATCATATTTATGATATTTGTTTACAATTTTTGTCGATCGAACTATTCGATGACTTTGACGTTTGACTATAGGGATGAGAGATTTGGATCTCTCTGTAGATTTTGTTCACAACAGAATCATATCATAGGTTTGGTTTGACGTAACCGAATCAATTTTTATTGGGTTCAACAATCAACCGATTCTGTTTTGCCTAACTGATCCTGTGAATCTGTGATCCATTATTTAGGATTCAGTTTACGAATGAATGATCTCTATTGCTGAATTACGTTTTCTCATCACAAATTTTAACAGAGGTACATTTCTGTGGAATGAGTATTTTTAAAATAGAAAAATATGTAAAAATATCCTGAAGTAACCAACAAACTTTTATGATCAACATCGACGCAGTAAAAAAAATAAACAACCTATTTCTGAAGTGTTTTAAAGGAAGAATCTCTACATATTGCGCGCAAAGATCGTTACTGAAATCTGAAAACGAATTTTGAGATGTCGTCGAAGTACTTCAAAAATCCATTCCCAGATTATTCTGAAAACTGCAAAGATATTCTCGAAGGAGAGAGGGTAAGATTTTCAAATTATTTTTGCTTGTTGACAGACCTTGACATCTTAATTTAGTGTATAATAAACACATAAATGTCCTTTATTTGTTTACTGTGTATGTTATGGAGAGCAAACCCAAAAATTTATACTCAAGCATTTTAAATTGTGGGCATTTTCATCCTTTCCAAGAGATTAAAGTGCCACCACTAACCAATAGTCACTTTCAAAACACCTTCAAATTTCCTTATTGAGAAGATATGTTTAGATATTCAAGAATGAAGCTATATAAATAATCAGATTACATTAATCTGTCTCAAATTAATATTAAATCAATGATCTAATGAAAACATAACTAGTGAACTGAATGAATAAGAATATATTCATTTGAGCATATCAAGGTTATTGTTGCAGCTGAAGAAAGAGCATCCAATAACACAACAACTAGAAAAGAAATGGCAAGAATTTGAGATGAAACTACCAATGTTGGACTTTAATGATAATTCAGTATACACAGGAACATCAGGAATTGCTTTATTGAAACTCATGAGAGATACAACTAATTCAGAAATTCTCAAAGTTAGTATAATAAATACATAGGTTTTAGGTACATAAATGATTGGCAGATTGCTATTGAAAAAGTCACATCTCAATGTTTTAAAATAACTAAATATTCAATATTTATTTTTGTCGGACTGGAGTTTAAACCTTGCCAATGTGTATACTTGATTATTGTAGGAAGCACTGAAGTTACTCAATTTGAATAGGCTGAACGGTAAGAGAAATACATTTTTATGTGGTGATGCAGGACCTCTTGCTATTGGCATCTATTTGAATTATCTAATAGGAAACTCAGAGGAAGTTGACCTGCTTTGTAGCAAGTAAGTTATTTTCTCGATTCAAGGATAATAATAATAATAATAAACATTTTATTTTTTCAAATCTATGCTACAACATAATACATATGTTCGACATAAAATGAAAAACATGTCACAGAAAAAAAAACATTCAACATCAGATAGGTACTATTAATAAAATTGTAACATGTGGAGGTGAACTCTCTTATACTGTATGGCTCTAAATGTACCAGATATTTCCATAATACTTTTTTGAAAGACTTTACGCTCTGTATCTGTTTGATGTGTTCAGGTAGTGCATTAAAGAGTTCAATACATTTATAATGAGGGTGTTTTTCTGTGAGTGTGAGATTGTGTGTTGGGTATATGACTTGCTGGGCTTTTGTATTGTAATTATGTTCAGTAGCGTGGTCAAACTTATCTCAATGTTTTAGGGAAAAAATCAAACACTCAAATATGTACAAACCATACACTGTCAATATCTTTTCTGATCTAAATACAGTTCTGCATGTTTCATTATAACTCTTATTATTAATCAATCTCAAGGCTCTTTTTTGAATTACAAAAATGTCCTGAATATTACTATGTGAACCCCAAAACATCAAACCATATTTCATAACAGACTCAAAATTGGCAAAATATATTATTTTCAATGTTTTTTTATTCATATATCTTCCAATAACCCTTATTCCATAACACACTGAACTCAAATTATTTGCAACATTTCCAATATGTACTGACCAATCTAAAGACTCATTTAGATAAATACCCAAAAACTTTGTGGTATTTGATATCTTTAGTTCATTATCATCAAGGTGTATGCATTCAGATTTATGTATACGAGAACGTTTTGTTTTGAAGAGTATAACATCGGTTTTGTTTTTGTTTATTATCAACTGTTATGTATGCACCAATTTTTGATTTCACCAAAGTGTTCATTTGCATTGTCTAATAGTGTTGAAAGTTCCTTATTTCCTATAATTAAGTTTGTATCATCAGCATAACTGATTATTTCAAAATTTGGACTATTTGCTGAAGAGTACATGTCGTTGATGTAAATCACGAATATTACTGGGCCAAGAATACTACCCTGAGCTATACCGACACTATTAACTACTATACTAGAACTGTATATTTTCCCATTTTTGCAAATACTTACTTTTTGCTGCCTATCACTAATGTAAGTAGATATCCAGTTTAATGCTTTACCTCCAACACCATATAACTGAAGTTTCTGTAATAAAATATTCCTGTCGAGGCAGTCATATGCACGAGATAGGTCCAAGAACAATCCTAATGTAATGATACCATTTTCTAGATTCTGTAGAATTATTTGGATAAAATCAAAAATTGCTGTTTATGTGGATCTGCCTTTGAGATATCCATGTTGATTTTTTGCTAGGATATTGTTTTCTGTGAAGAAGTTTACTAACTGTTTTAACATTGCTAATTCGTAGAGTTTAGAAAATCCAGTCAAAATGTGTATGGGCCGGTAATTTTCTATGAGTGTTTTGTCTCCTTTTTTGTGTACTGGTTTTATAATAGCTATTTTGAGTCGGTCTGGAAAGATCCCATGTTCAAAAGAATTATTAATTAAATAACTCATTACTTTCTTGGTACATTCTATTGATTTTCTAACTATGCTTGTTGGAATTTCGTCTATGCCGGCCGTATGTTTATTTCTTATTTCTTTTCCTAATTCGCAAATTTCTTCAGGTGTTGTTGGACGTAAAATCATTGACTGGGTATTTTGCACAATATTACATTGAAAATTTCTCATTTCCAACTGTTTCAACATGTTTGGAACAACTGATAGGATATATGCATTATACCTATCGGGCAATTTTTCAATGTCCTCCGTTAAGCCCACATCATATTCATTTTTCGCAGTTTTACCTGTTATTTGCCTACAAATTGCCCACATGCACTTATTCTTGTTATCAGAATTCTTTATTCGCTTCTCATATTCATTTGAGCGACTCCTCTTAAGTAGACTATCATATTCATTTTTTGTTCTTGAATATTCCACTTTGAATTTTTGATCATGATCTGAGAGAGTTAATAATATATCTAGTTTTGTTTTGCATTTTTCTATTTCTGCATTATTTATTTTTCTATTTGTGAGGCGACGTGGTGTTAACGGAAAGCATTCGAAAAATATATTACTAAAATAGTTGATAAATACATTCCACTGCCTATTGACATCTTCGTTTGGTACTTGATAAACAATTTCCCAGTCTTCCTCGAACAGTCTGCTCAAGAATTTCTGAGTGTTATCATCTGAAAATATTCTTATGTTCTTAACTTTATTTTTAACTACTGCATCTGGAGACTCAAAAGTGATTTTTTGGGCTTTGTGGTCTGAAACAAAGTTTTCAATAATTTCCGTTCTCACATATTCCTGATTTGTGAAGATATTATCAATGCAACTAGCACAGTCATCTGATTTTCTTCTTGTGTCCTCAAATATTGTTTGAAACAGTTGGAATGACTGCATTAAAGATAACAATTGAGTTTTATGTCTATTGTCCCTTAGAAGTTCGATATTAAAATCACCTGCTACTACTATTATCCTATTCATATAAAATAAAAGATTAATTATATTTTCCAGTTTATCAAAAAAAATGTCTATATTGCCTGTCGGAGGTCTATATAAGGCCACTATTACGAACCGTTCATTTTTGAGAGAGCACTCCACACCTGCACATTCAATGACTCTTTCCACTGACATTTCACATACCTCTGGTAATGCTCTGCAGTATACAGAGTTTCTTGCATACACTGCTGCACCTCCATATTTCCCTTCTCTTCGGCTGTAGCATAATCTCAGGTTAAAATCTTCTATCGCCATCATCCTCAATTGAATTTCAGATTTCCAGTGCTCGGTCACACACATAACTCCACATTCATGATGATTCCGCAACATTTCGCTTAACTTATCCACAGAGTTTCCCATAGATTGCACATTTTGGTGTATAATGCTTACAGTGGATGTACAGGGCAAATTATAATCTTTTTTTCTGACTGTTGGATCTTTACCTACATCATTCATAAAAAAATAGTTTCATAGTTAATGTTATTTCGGAATCTCTCCATCCTTGATTTAAATACTGGACAGTTAATATCTCTAGCTGAATGATGAATATCGTTATATTTTATTTTTTTACAGTTGATACACATAGTATGTTCTTCATGGCATTGTGATGCTGAATGTTGATCAGAGCATTTATAGCATCTTTCTTCTTGAGAACAATACTTCGCAACATCCACAGCATTTGAAGCATATGGCCAGGTTGATGTGTTCTTTTACATACACTTTTGTCAAATCAAAGGTAACAGTTCCCCTCTTTAAGAACCACTTTGCAATTTCTGGGGAGGCTTGAAGGATCCAATTCTCTTTTGTAGGATTTCGGCACTGTTTTCTAGTAATGACTTTAATTTTATCTGCCATTGACTGGTTTAATTCTACTTCAATTTCATTATTAAGTCTCACTAATTCTTTGAGAAACTCTTCACTTTCATATCCTTCTGGTATTCCTGTAATGACAAACATAGGATCGTTAATTTCATTTTCTTTAATTCTTATGTCTTTTTTATCTTTTAATACGCCCTTCAATTTTTCTTGTTGCGTCTTGCTGTGACTTTCAACTACAACTGCTCCACTTCTCAACTGTCTGATACTTTTGAAGCTCCCATCAGTATCCTTCTATTGAACTTCGGATTTTAGTCTATTCAACACAATTTTTGGATCTTCAACCTTCTCTATTCTTACAATTGTTTCATGTCTTTTGTTGTCTGGTGGCGTTTTCCATTGTTGTCTATCATCAGCAAACCCTGGTTTGGCTTGATTTGACTGTTGAGTGCTAGCTATTTGTGCATAGTTTTTTTTGTGTTAATGTTTTATTGGCTTGTTGGTACCGCTCATTTGTTCTGGAAACAGCTGCATTCTTTTGTTCCAAATTCGCATTGAAATTTGTTTGCATTATCAGGTTTTGTTTTTCTAAGTCACCCATCTTGATTAGCAAATAGGTCAATAGTTTATGAATATTATATGTTGCACTCAAAATATTGTTTTTATCTTGGAAAGTTTCTGGGATTTTATTTGTTATCACATTTATCTGATCTATTTCTTTGAAAAATTTAGATACCAACTCTGATGTTCCACCATTTGTTGCGTTTATATGGTCCATTTCAAATATTTCGGAAAGTTCACTAGGCGATTCTTCCCTACATATACGTTTTCTTGCATCATCTGTATCTGGACTAACTTCTGTTCTAATTCGTTTTCCCCATTCAACACCATGTTTCTCTCTTTCCGCTGTTTGTTTCTCGGGACTGTCCAATGGTTTTGACGGTGGCGTTCGACATGTCATTCGTCGTGGCTTGAAGACATCGTCCACGTTGGTAAACTGCTCACGGTGTTCCTCTGATCTACTTGCTGAATCACCCTGTATGCATTCGTTTTGCTGAAGTATTTCTTTCACATTCCTTTGACCTTTTTTTTGACCTGCGTGTTGTTACTTTTTGTTGTCTGGTTCAATTCCGATTATACTATTTATTTCTTGTTTTCCCATATTAAGTTTCCCCAATGAGTTACTTCTTCCTCGATTTTGAGATCGCTGCTGCTTTACAGGATCCATTTTCTTTTGATGAAAATGTTCCTTTTTACACTCTCCGTCAAGTCCCCAATTTTGGTATTTTATCGTTTTCTTATACACCAGTATACAATAAAAAAGGACGGAGCTCTGCGAAACACGTGTCACGGTCACGACTAATCTCAATAAATTATCAGTCTTAACTCATTACATCCACTTTATTGATCTGGTATTTTACTTGGACTATATTTGTCCCCTATATATTTTCTGCATTGTCAAAATCATTTTCTTTTTGTAGTTGATAGTATTGTATATTGTAAATTGCATTTAATTTAAATATTTTTTAATGTAACATTTCATGTGAAGATGGTATTGAAGAGTTCAAAATTATTTATTGTATCATTCAATTTTCACAATTCTGATGTACCTATTCATTTTACTCATGTGAAGATAGAACTACTTTTTTATGAAATATGATATCCAGTCTTACAATAGTTCTAAAGTACCTATCTGATTGTTAATTTTAAGAATTCCAATAAATTTTCTCAAAAAAGTAAATGAAGAAGTTCTGAATAGTTGATTTCTCATATTCTGACACATGAACTTTTCAAATATGTTTTAACATGAAAAAATCGTGCCATCGTACTGGCTATGCAGTAGTATCAGTTCAGAAATAAAGATTGGAATGGAGTCTTATAATTCCAAGAAATACCAAACATTTGGAAAAATTCCATAATGTCCAATATTCACAAACTTGCTTCAAGTGGATCAGCAGCTCTAAAACCTAATCAAAATCTTTAATAAACTGATACAACTGCAAGTAATAATATCTAATAATAATATCCTTCATTCAATTGATCATCAGTTGATGACATAGAATGCGTCATATAGCGAATAACTAAAAAAAAAGTACTGAATAAAAATAAACATTCACACAATAAGTGTTATGCATGTGTTGAATAAAATTGATCATAAATTATATCAACAAAGTAATGCATATATTGAAAAAAAATAGAAGAATACTGAGTCAATCTACTTGAATTGATTTTTTAAAGGTTAAATACTACTTCAGTCATTATTTCTGATCTCCATTTAGTTCGAATGCAGTTAGTCATCTGTAGTTTAACTCACTAAAATAGAAAGAATATGAATTAGTTAGCCTCAGAAAATTGAGTTAACCATGTCTTAAAATACCATATAACGTAAAACAATTACAATTACAGATTAAATTTATTTGAAACATTTGCAATGTATTGAAAATATATTTTGTTCATGTTCAATATTGATTATCCAATTCTTATTAATTTTTTCCATTTATAGGGCAGCAATCAATAATTAAATTAACATTGCCTAGTTTGATGAATTTAATCGCAAAGACTTTAAATGAATGTTATTTTAGGCTAAAATTATTGAGCAGAGATGTAGTGAATGTACAATCTGACTTACCCAATGAGTACCTATATGGAAGAGCTGGGTATCTGTTTGCCATTTTGTATGTGAACAAACATGTCACACCACAGAAGTTCGACGACGAGTTTGTCAGATTGGTGAGTATATCATCAAAATGTTTTTTGCACTCACTTATTCTTATATTCCATATGATTTTATCAGTTTTATCTAAATGTTAGGAGGTCGGCACTCTGAATAAAATTTGATATTCTGATCTCTTTTCTAGATAATTGAAGCCATCCTAGTGAGCGGCCGCAACCTGTCGAAAGCGTTCAGCTTCAAATGTCCGCTAATGTATGAATGGCATGACAGTTACTATTTGGGAGCAGCGCATGGTGTCTCAGGAATTTTATACTTGCTACTGCAAGTGAAACAATACTTGCCTGATGATGATCTACAGAATCTTATCAAACCCACTATCGACTATGTTACTACACAAAGGTATCATCAATCAATTTATATAGTTATATCATTTTTTAATGTTGATGTGATTTCTTCAAAAGCCTCGTTTCGTTCTTGCAGAACAAATATTGCCTAAAATGTTTTAGAATATTCTGTTTTCACGTTACAGGTTTCCAAGTGGTAATTTTCCGTCTTCCCTGGGTAGAGATGTTGACAAATATGTCCAATGGTGTCATGGAGCTCCTGGATTTGTCTATCTTTTTTGTGAGGCATACAAGGTACACACACGGAGGGTCATATATTGTCCAATGCATTTTTTCATATTTGGTTATGGGAATATGATTAATTATTACACAGACTATATTAATTATCTGCATTCATCTTAGTATAATTATGTAGAACAGTACAAAACAATAATTTGAATATGTAAAGCAAGCAAATGATGTGTTGCATTCTTCCTAGTTCATGGGATTTGATTTGTGTTTTATGTTTATTCAGATATTAAAGTTGCC
This sequence comes from Bruchidius siliquastri, assembly GCA_949316355.1. Lineage (NCBI taxonomy): Eukaryota > Metazoa > Arthropoda > Insecta > Coleoptera > Chrysomelidae > Bruchidius > Bruchidius siliquastri. Next base: position 26,192,537 of record OX438529.1, read on the forward strand.
TTTGAAACTGAACATCATTCAAACGATTCATAATTGATTAATAATGCTATCATAAACTGAACAATTTCCATTTCTCCTTCTCAGGAATCATTTGGAGACTTGTGATTCCGTAAAACTATAATATTTCTGAATCATATCAGTTGCTGTTATAATTGATTTGTTGGTTGTGATTTCAGGTATTTCACGATCCGAAATATTTGCAACTGGCCAGCGAATGTGGTGATGTGATTTGGGAGAGAGGCCTTTTAAAAAAAGGCTACAGCATATGTCATGGCGTGGCTGGAAATGCTTACTGTTTCTTGGAACTATATCAGACGACAAAGGTTGGTGTTTTGGCAAACTAGTGTTTATTAGAGAGAAAATGATCCAAGCTTGTCATTTTTTGCTTCAAGTTGATTGGGATCAAAGAAAAGTTGATGAGAATTCGTTTGTTTATATATTTAATAATAATATAGGTTAAGAGTCGAAAAATGAAAGATGTCGGTATCTATGGATATATTATTTTATTGTCATGAATTATCATTTATAATAATGATTTATGAAATACCATATTATTGTATATAGTATAGTAGTTGTAGTATATTTGAAAACAAATGCATATTTTCAGGAATCAAAGCATCTGTACAGAGCGCTGAAGTTCGCAGAGTGGTGTTTCGATGCCACCAAGGAGCATGAAGAAGTATCCCCTGACAGGCCTCTGTCTCTATATGAAGGTCTTGCTGGCAGAGTGTATCTCTTCTTGGACATCCAAAAACCGACTGAGGCAAAGTTCCCGGGATTCACACTCTAATTTCATTGGGCTTGTACCTTCAAATACATCAGGCAGTTATGTCACTGTTTGTTGTAGTAAAAATGACAATGTCAATCATTTGACTGAAAAATAATTTTGTCATGAAAATTCAATGAACAATTCCTTAAGAATCGATTGTTTACATGAGTTTTTTGATGAAATATTTTATTCTGGACTTAGATGAAACACAATATCCATCTTATACCCAGTACACACTTTTTGGAAGCAAAATATCAATATTGCATCTTAGTTTTTTTAAATCCCTATTCTCGCTGTGTTTGAGAATCCTCAATATCATTATTTTTCCAACAGTATTCCGTGTATTCGCACATATTTAGAGACTAATTGCTGTAGATGTTGTATTCCACATTGTGTTCTAAATGTAGAACGTGTATTTATTTTTGTAATATTTATATGTATTTGTAAATTTTTTGTATATTAATCTCATTGACTTTAATGAAATCGTAGATCAATTCATCTTCTGAGTAGTATCTGGATCATCTCAAAAGTCAATGAGCGGATTATATATTTGTTATTTATGTATATTTTTTAATAAATGATAATGAAAAAACACGTTTACCGCTTTTTTATAATGTAATATCACCCATTCATTGGAAAATGCATTGACCCGTTTAATATGTCACTTTTAAAAAATTGGATGATAATTCATATTTTAAAATGTATATTATTTCTTCATGTGAAAACTATGAACGAGTAAAATTAGAAAAATTAAACGTTTTATTGATGATTCTACCTTCTGGAACATGAAACACATTAATAGGTTCGTTAATTGAAGTTTCTTACCCAGACCCTAAAAACGATTCATACAGAATTTTCCTACAGTGAAAACAATTGAATGTCAACTAAACGTCTAGCCCAGGATGTGATTTTTACATACTTATTCTTGGAAAGTTAAAGGGTGATAAGGAGGACGGTAAAGTTTTCATGACACCCAAGAAGAGTTTCTTTATTGGTTGCTCTACAAGCATACTTTATGCGTTAAATGATATTTTCGAATGTAGTGGGATCTCGGATAAACGACTTTTAGATGGCCCAATAAATAAATCGAAAGAGGTTAAATCTGGTGTCCTAGGAGGGACCACCTTATCCGATCTTGAAACCACATAGTTGACTTTTCTTGAAGTGCCATATAGTTTATTAGCTCTGGTGGTAAAAGTCTCCATTCACCAACCAAGGGCGCTGATATTCAACTTCTCTCAACCATCGCACATCGCGGATTTTCCACACTCCAGTAGTGCATATTATGTCGATTCAATTCACTTGTAAAACCCGATTTATCTGAGAACAACAAAAGAAAAAAATCTATTTGGTTCTATTCAATTTCTTGCCCACTGAGAAAATACGACTAAGTCAATAATGTTCCAAATAAATTATAACGGCGAACCTACTTACGGTCCATTTGTAGATTTGGAGAACATCGAATGAGACCTTTACCTAGAGCAGTCTCAACCAAACTGGGTTACAGTCTAATCAGGAATTAGAAATAAGTAATCACTCAACTTTATGAAGGCATAAAATTATTATCCTCTTAGTGCAGTATAGAAACTTGCTCTCCCATTTTACTGTATGCCCCATTTCACAAACGTGTGCACTAGGCGCTGATTTGAACGTTTCTCTTTTAGTTATATACTTTTTGTGCTCTTTGTTTGGACACAGCAGATGTAGTTGAAGAATGCAAGTTTATAATTATTACATTATGCATTTTTATGTTATATAGTGAGCCAAACTGCACAGCATGTATCTTTCCTCCGCTGTCACAGAATTCACCGCAATTAACTAGTTTTCCAAGCAAAATATAGTATTATGTTGTTTGAAATTTGTTGACAACATAGATGGAGGTCAATAAAGAGACTGGACATAACGACGCACTTCGTCTTTATTATCCTAAAGTTGCAAAACGTACAAATGGGCAACGGCGACGACGACGTGTCTAATCATCCAAAATAACTAGTCAGTGTCGTCGTTGCATGGCATCGTGTTTGTTTATAATCTTAACACCTAAGCAGCCGAAGAAAGGCGAGTCCAGTTGGACATACGCAGACGGTTTGTACATGAAGTTCTCTCTCCTCTCTCTCATTCCGGATTTCGTGAAGACAAGACGACTCGGGGGTGCAGGTGGTGAGTGGGGCAGAGTTGTTGTTCGTTGTTCAAGGCGATGGCATCACCTTGAGCCTTTCGAAAGCCGCTTTTTCAAGGCTCTCCCTGTGATTCGGATGGGCGATGTTGATCAGCGCGTGCGCGCGTTGTCGCAGCGACTTGCCGAACAGATCCGCCACTCCGTATTCTGTCACTACGTAGTGGACGTGGGCGCGTGACGTCACGATACCAGCACCTGCCAATCGAACAAATTTACAATTATAAAGACCATAATGCGACAGTTTCATTTAAATTATTTCGATAAAGCTCAATTACAGTGAAAGTGCCAGTGTAATTTTCCTAGAGTGATGCAAAAATGATTAAGAAAACAGCACACTTTTAACATTATGGGAGAACTTTGTTACTGTTTCTCAAAAGAAGCCTCCATATTTCAAACCCAATAATTCCGAAATTGTATTGCCTTCACAAGATTCATAAACCATGAAAGGTACTTCAAAATTAGCTGATAATTTTGGTCTTCTATAGATAGTATTCTCAAGTTTTTGGTGAACGAGTATGAACAGTTAAAATTGTCTTTCGAAAGTCGTTCGCTCACGAATTCCTAGACAAAATCAAAGATGTCAAAGCCAAAATCTGGGAGAATTAGGTGCTTGTATCTTTTGATGTATCCCTATCGTTTGCCAGTGTACAAATACCAAAAACTTTGTAATATTTGAGGAAATTGATCAGCTGTATATATTTTCTAGTATAAATGAGAATATTTTGGACGAAACGAAGGTAAAGCTATAGGGAACTGCTTGTCTCCTTACTTGGAAGAGCTTATGATAAATCGTTTCGAGGAACATGCAGAACGAAGTTTTGAGTATTTGGATTAGATTCAAGGGACATCTAAGCAAAATACAGCACAATATAAACGTCTGGTGTGGCAGAATAGTGAACATAAGATTCAGAGATATTTACAAGCTATCCAAAATTAGTTCGCAATGTTCTAAACTTCCAGGAGCTGGACGATTACGGAAGCCTGGAGAGATCAAAGAACACAAACAATGTAGTGAATGAGAACATAGTGAACGACGTGTCGGGTTTGAATGCAGTGATTTGGCGAGTCGTAAAACTGTGTAGTGTTTGTGGTTGCTGCACCAAAGGATCCAGTATCACACATTCTGTCCATCCCATTCACTGATTCATCAAAGTTGGTGGAAAAACATGATAGTAGAAAAGGAAGAATATTTATGGAAATCTGACCGGGTTTGCAGACAGGCGAAATTTTGCTGTCGCCTTTGTTGGTTGTGGAGGGCATCGCGATGATCGGCTTCCCTTTGCCGTCGAAGCCCTCGGCAGCGCCTCGAATGAAGTCCACCTGACCGCCGAAGCCCGAATACATTCGAGTGCCGATAGAGTCCGAGTTCACCTGCCCTGTTAGATCCACTTCGATGCAAGAGTTGATCGCCGTCATCTTCGGCATCTGGGAGATCACCTCTGAAACATTAACAAGTGTTATCATTTATCATTTTGCTCTCAGCACAAACGAAACAAATATAGATTTAGCTATTTATCGGCTCGATCATATTGTACGAATTCTCGCGATTGATACTTGAATTATCTTCCATCAATCTACTAGTAATTAACATGAACAATAATATGTCATGGTATGGTGATAGGCTTCCGAGAGGTTATCTATAAAAAAATATACTATACTCACTTGTACTGTTTACGTAATCGACGGCGAGCATCTCGACGAACGGATTGTTATCGACGAAATCGTAAAGGGCCTGCGTGCCGATGAGGAAAGAGCCTACGATGCGGCCCTTGTGAATCGTCTTTTTGTTGTTGGTGACGCAGCCGCGATTGACCAGGTCGATCACGCCTCCGGCGAACATCTCCGAATGGATGCCCAGATCTTTGTGGTCGTGCAAACATGCCAACACTGCGTCCGGAATGCTGCCGATACCTGCAACACGAAGACGAATACGGACACATCAAGAGGTGGAATGTGAACTGATTTACAGCGACATCCCTTGTTTTTTGTAACCCAAATCAAAAGTTATCCTAAATAGTGTTAATTGCTTTCACACCAATCTTCAAAGTGCTTGAATGTTTCCGACAATAATGTGTCGGTTCCCTTTAATCATATTTTGAATAGGATCGATATTTTTTTCTGTAACTTTAAATTACCCATTTGTAAGGTGGCTCCATCGTCGACGAGATTCTCAGCGATGTTCTTGCCGATTTGAGTCTCGACCTCGTTGGGTGGATGTCCGCCGTGCGTCGGAAGCGGATGATCAACTTTGCACGCGTAGTCAATGTGGCTGATGTGGATGATGCCGTCGCCGAACGTACGCGGCATGTTCGGATTCACCTGGGCTGTCAACGTAATTAAACGATAAAAATATTTTTTCTAAATTTTATTGAAGATATTGACCGTCGCTGCATCCAATCCAAAGCAATTATTACTAAAACGTCAACTTATTTGACTGACGCCATGTTTTGGAATGCAATCTTTACACCTGAATTTTCTTCGTTTCGTTAAATAATTATCAGAAGCTTGCCTGAAGTAAAACCAGAAGACGTTCAGGGATAATCAGTTCATTAGAGTGAATACAAAAATAAATTTTCTAATTAATTAAAGTTATATTTATAAAGTTGGTTTACGTACCAACAATAATCTTAGAATGTGACATTCCAGCTCTGACACAGTCCACACTTGTACCCAGACTGCAATAGCCGTGCTGATCTGGTGGAGACACCTGGAACGATATGTGATACTATCTTGAGAAAATAAAATAAAAATAGTCTTCATTTAAATCTAAATTGATGGGAGATAAAGTATCCTAATTCATAGCAAGAAGGGAAAACAATCAGTACACACTTTTTGAGAGAGCAGAATATCAATATTTCATTGAATGTTTTGAAGGTAAATCGTCCTGTTAATATCAAAAATGTACGCATCATAATGATGTCCTACCTGGATAACTGCGAACGTAGGCTGGATGATCTTTTTGTAGAATAAAATTGGAATTTCTGACAAGAAAATTGGCAAGGCGTCACCTCGTCCTTCTGCGACTGCCTTTCGGACATTGCCACCCATGAAGAAGGAAAACGACCTTTAGAATAAACATGAAATTAAACTTAGTCCCTGATTTTAATGAAATATTAATAGAAGTTGACGAAGCACTGAGATATGGGCTGAGAAGTGAAGAAAGCACTTCTGTTTATTTACAACATTTCGTCATGATCAGTGTCAATCTATTGAAAATGAACCAACAGAACTTTTATACTCTCCGAATAACCTCGAAATCATTTTTTGTTGGCGACTAATCAGCTTTCGATTCAAAACTAAAGATAATTCTTCAAAATTTGTAGACAATGTAGATCTTTCAATAATACTGTTTCGGACTCCTGTTGTCTGGAGATTTTTGGGCTATCACGTCAACTTTATTATTTTGAACGGGACTTCCTGTATATTTTGCCTTTTTGCACTTTTAAATAGCATAACCTATGTCTAAATTACACAATTTTGAAACAGAGCCACTAAAAAAAATGCCATAAATTGTGTCAGACCGCCGGGCTATCCTGACGAGTCTCAGCCAAAGACGAAACATGCATGCAAGGACGTCGGTGTAAATCAGTTCAACCTTGTTGACAGATGTCGTAGGAATCATATCAGTCATCTGTTACAGCTATTTGACAGAGTCCAAGCTGATAAATGTTACTATTACAAGTCTAGAAGCGGTATATCAATGATCAATGACTGTTAAAAAAATCTATAAAGATGCCAACAGCAGCCATCATACCAAAAGTGTGATTGTCTTGTCTCACCTGAATATCCCTTCGCAGTCGGGATCGCAATACGGTGCTGGACCCTCTGTGTGCATGTGGCACACTCTGATATCTTTCAATTTTTTCTTCTTTCCAACTTCAGTCATGCCTTTCAGCATCTCTATGGGGGTAGCGGCAGCACCCTGTGCGAACACTGTATCCCCTGTATCAAACGGTTTAAAACAATATGTAGAAAATTGTTATCTATTGATATGGTTGGAATGTCTGTGGAGAATTGAAACATTTAAAAAGTAAATGGTCTCGTATTTATATGTTCAACAAGCTCCTGATTGTTCAGGATATTTTCAATTCTCCACACATTTTTATAAATATTTAGTCGTAACGCGTCACACTGAAACATATTTTTATTTGTGTAACCTAGTGCTTGAATTAAACCAATTTTACCTGAATGATGGAAGAGTTTCACCAAGTGAGAACATCAATCTACTTTTATTTTAGATCCTATTTTTTAGTCATCCTTGTGCTTGGAAATCCCGAAATCAAAGTACATTACACTTTAAGTAATCAACAGGTGAGACCACATATGATTTTGGTACAAACTTTATTGACGTTTTTGCCGCCCCACAGCATTATTCAAAATATAAAATAGAAAGAAATTAAATCTAATTAGTACCCAGTATAACTATATTTTCCTATATCGCCAGTCCTCTTAAAGATACCATTCTAATATATCATGAATATTATCCATCATTTGGCAACACAATGAAAAGAAACCGGATCCAATGAACTGCATGTTTACTAATATGCATGCATATCTATTCTGAAAGAATATAAATATCTTCGAACATTAAACCATTAATTGTCGAAGATAAATATGCACTTATCAATCACAACGAAACGTTAATTTTGACTGAAGTTTATTCCAAAATAAAAGTAGCGTCTTTGCAATTGAATACATTATGGTGGTTATTCGAAAAAAAGGTTATCAGCTTAACCATATAAAAACGAATCATTTTTGAAGAACAATAGCAATAAATATTATCGGGTTATATTTATTCATACGTATATTTGTTCGTTTATTGTATTAATCGGTAGATACCATTTTCGGGTATGAGTCAATAGTTATTTGAATCAATAAATATCATTCGATCAAAGTACAACGATCAAGTTGAGATCAAAATAATATTTCAATATACAATACAACGATTCAAACGTTTATTCAAATCTAAATAAAACAAATATTTAAAAAATGAACTTAATAATGATCGTTTATCTTCACAATGAATGTATCAAGGTACTTCTAAATGTTTTGTCAAGTGCAACTGACCAATCAACTGGAAAAAATAACCCATTAATCTATAATACACATATTCTAGCCACAAAGTGAGCGCCAGATACACGCAACTTCCTCAAATTGTTTTCATAAAACTTACAAAATACGTGACAATTCACATGAGAAAGTTATCATATATAGAGAGGAAGGTTTATTTTGATTAACTTGGTTTCAGCTAAAAATCAACCTCCAGTAGGACACTATTTCCAGATATCTCAGACCACCACCCACTCGTAAATTCAGAGGTTTGACGATATTTATATAACTGTTAAGACATATTGAGCGCATTCGGGTTTAAATTTAACTAGATTTTTGCATCGGATTTGCCAGTGACGTAACGACGCCGAAATCGAAAAATTATGGCGCCTTAGACTATTTGTAAAGCACGTTTCTATTTTGAAACCACCTCGTATTTACAGGAAGAAAATCATCATTGGGCTTAAAAAAATACATCAAAATAAACGTTCGAATAAATAATGTGATATTATTAGACCTACTGCTTACTACAAGTTTAACGAGACAGATCTCTTATCTTAATCAAATTGTATAACTGTTTGTTATTTATTATTGCAGGTGAACGATTATTACATTTGTGCCATTATGATAATGATTGAGCATTTATACTACTAGTTTGTATGATTGTCACTTTACTCTGTCAACAATAGCTGAATCAAATGTTTGTTACTTTTCAATAATTTTGTATCTAACACAATATTCATCTACCAATGTGGTTATTAGCAAAATATTATAATACAATTCAGTCATGTACAGAAAAAGTTTGTTTCAACAAGCAATTAGATAATTTCCATGGCAGTCAGATTAGGTTCCTAAAAATAGAATAGTAATAAAGCCAAACAACAAAGCTGGAATGAAAAACATTATTATTCACATGGTCGAGCTTAGTCGTGTACCGTGTTGATTGTGGAAACGAAAAATAGTAAGAGAAAACCTGTAATGTGTATTTTCGCGGAAAAATCCAATTAATGTACTTTCCCAATTTCTCGCGTGGTTGCCCTTAGACTTGAACTGGCCACATGTGATCAAATAAATAACTACTAACGATTCAACCGAAACTTTGATATGTTATGAATGGATTGTTCCACAATTTACTAGTTTATTGTGATTCAAACTTATACATATTTCGCCCGCCTCTATGAGGAAGTCAGTATATGTTAAGAAGGGCATTGTTCGGGTCTTTTGCAACTAGCGTTTCACCCACAGGTAGCTTGCATTTGATCTATCCTATTGTAAGGCCTTTAGAGAACCGTTTCATTCCTATTCATGTGCACAGTCTGCATTCGTCGCCACTAGAGCACAACCAAGATTTCTCCTATTCAGCCTCAGCATCGATTTTGTTGCCTTCTTCTGTTATCCCTCTCATCATGGGTGAACTGCCATATTCATCTCTGTACAGAGTCTTTGCCATACTGTGTTAAATACAATTCCAATTGACAACAACTTAGCTCTATGAAGGTTGTACCAGCTCAGCCACTAAGAGCTAACCTGCTTCATTTCTTTCATGACCAGTTTGTGCTGGTATACATATCAGGTGGCTTCCTAACAGTTCTACACACCCTTATATGTGCAGTGAATGAATTCAAGTGCTATGGGCGCAACTTGACGATAAGAAAATATGTTCAAAGTAATGTGCTTCAGTGGTCGTTCTGCGATCATTCTGGATACAGGATCACCTGAAGAATAGATGCACAGATTCACAAGTTGACTGAATCCTCAATATTTAGTTTTGATCCAAAGATTCCAGTTGCAACATCAAATCCAGCGAAAAATTTTACATCAGCTAGGATCCACCAATAAGAGGTGAAACTGTTTAGCAACTCCAAATAGGTATCAAAAATGGACATTCGAAAATCGTAAAAAATCCGATAGACAAATTTCAGGTCGAAAAGTGGAATTTTTAGAAATAAGCCGAAAAATCGTTTCCTGGGTAAGAAAAGGGCACTGATAACGAATCCGGTGTCAATTTAAGGACTGAACTTGAGGGAGAGATCCTAGTGAGCCTCCCAGTACTTACCTGACAACTTAAGCTTTTCTAATGATCATATTGGCGATCAGCACCACTAAATACATAAACTCTCCAAGATTAGTTCGCTCGTCGCCAGCGGAGGAGATTTTCTGTTCCAGATCCGTTTAAAAAATCATTAGAAAATGGCTTCTATTCGAAAACAAATGATGCAAAATACAAAGACATAACTTGAATAACACTTTATAGTACAATTCGCGCTGTTTTGCTCATCAATAACTCAAACGAAAGAATAATGAAGTGACATAATGTGACTTAGATTATTTCTTAAAAGTATTCTGGCGCTTTGCATCTGATTATATCAAAATATGCAGAAGAATCATATTGGTTGAATGGAGAGAGAATGATACTATTGTGCAAGTCTAGATCAACAGCTTCCTATTTTGAAATTCAAAGAATGTAAAGCATTTGAAATACTTGTGATTTGCACATTTTTAAGGATAACTATTACAGCAAAAAATATTTTCTATAATTTCCCTTTTAGATTGACTGAATCTAAATGTGTTTTGCTCTATCAAAAAGACACTGTTTTCACATTGATTGTGTTGAACACAACTTGCTATCATTGGGGGGAAGGGGACTAATCACCACCACACCAGTATCCTCTATATGTGTTTTATATACAAGTCCTACCTATGGTTGATATTATGAGACAAACTAAAAATATATGTTTTAGTCTAATAAGATTCAAATTAGATTATATTTATAAGAACAATGAAGCATCTAAGAAAGTCCTTTGATAATAGCTAATCTATATCTGCTTATCTATACTCTCATGTATGGATCAAAACCATCATAATACAAAACAGACAGAATTGATAAAACAATATGATGTTATTTGTACTTCTTCATATTTTATATTTATATTATTGATAAAGAATTATGGAGCTTGAACAAATATATATTATTTATAGCAAGCTAAAGAGAAGGCATGTCTAATTACTATATGAATTTTTTATTAATAATATATTTGATGGTGCAGTTTTCTTAAATCATTCTACTTGGATAATTTGGAGTGTAAGTGATACTAGAAGACAAAGCAAATATTTTATTATATCAATAACATTGATATTAATGGGTTTGATATATGCACAGCCTTAATTAACATATATCTCGATAGTAAACTGCATTATCATAAGCACATTATTGAAGTGCATTGGACATAACATACAAACACAATTATTATACCTAGATGACCTATGCATTTCCTAGCTCGTCCAAAGTTCAACAAACAAATTCAAAATCAAGGTCGCATGAAACATGAATCAAATGATAGGGGCTCACCTGATTTGAGGTCCTGGAAGGCCTCTTCTGCTGAGCCTACCCATTTGGGCTCCTTGCCCTTGATAGGCTGCGCTGGCTCCGGGGTGTACGTGAAGTAGTTCCTATTGGCCGAAACTGCCTTCAGGGACTGGAAGACGTTGCCCAGCTTGGTGGGCACACCTCGTACTGAGGCTGCCATCCCCTACAGACAAATCGTTCGGTTGCTCCTGACGTCAAATCTAACCTTCAAGACAGGCACTTTGGTGGGTAGAGGAAAAATTCGCAACCCGCACCACCAACGCATTCACATTCGACTGGAAGTTGCACAAATTTTTCTAGCCACTCGAGCTCGATTCAAGTTGTTCCCCTCCCAATCATAACAATTTATCTTATCAAAAACGTTTGATTGGACAGCCTGCGACATCTATTGCAATCTATTGAGACCCAAACAGGAATAAATTTAACATGAGACAAGTTCGCGTTACTGCGTACAGATGGCACTTATAGAACACCAAAACCCAAAACAAGTTTGCAGTCAAAAGTATGGTCAAAGATAATTTTATTCAATGGGGGTCTTCTTTTTAATATGAGGTTTCATTGTTATTTAGCAAACTTTTCATCTAAACTACGACCTATTGACGACTTGTGATGACTTAGAACATTTAATTTTGTTTACATGATTTTAGGAAAAATGATTTTAGAAAAGAGTGTTTTGTTATTAAAATCACAAAAAGATGATGGTACCAGCGACAAGTACGAAGACCTATTAAAATTGAATGGATTCGAGGTGTGGCAAGTGAAAACTTTATTATTTGACTTCAAAAATATTGATGTGCTCAAAGAAAAGCTTATGAATAGTAAAAATTATGCTGGGATAGTTTTCTCTAGCCCACGATGTGTGCAAGCTGTTAGTCTAGCGATCAAGGATAAGATAGATATCATGAAAAGTTGGGAAATGAAGCACAATTATGTGGTAGGTGAAGCCACACATAAAGAAGCCCTTGAAAAGACTGGCTTAGATTGTTCAGGCAAGGAATCTGGAAATGCAGTTAATTTGTCGAAAATTATCTTGCAGCGTAAGTAATTATATTGACTAATAATATACAATTCAGGATGGCTACCATGTGTACAATGTAGGCAGCATATGAGTAGCAAATATACATTAAATAGCAATCATAAGAAGCATTAATCACTCAATTCAATATTTGCACTTTAACATAATATTGTATACCTATTCTACGAGATTTTTATACATTACAGGTAAAGATGTGTTACAAAAACCATTGTTATTCCCTCATGGCAATTTGAAAACGGATACATTGAACAGTGAGTTGGGCAAAGAAGGTGTAAATATAGAAGGAGTTTTGGTATATGATACAATTCCAAACCCGGAGATAAAGGCAGAGATAGGCAGTGCAACAAACAATTTTAGGAACATACAGGAATTTGTCGTATTTTTCAGCCCATCAGGGGTTAGAAGTTCTCTGCAGTTTCTGAAGAATATCAAAGATTTTTCTGTGGCAAAGGTTCATATCATCAAAAATCTCACTATAATATCATTACAAATTCTTTTTTAGCTCATAGCAATAGGACCAGTGACAAAAAAGGCCATGCAGGATGAAAAATTAGATATTTTTCAAGTGACTAAAAATCCAACACCTCAAGATGTTTTAGATATAATTTTACAAATGTGATGATCACATTTATTTGTTGAATATTTTATTCTCTTGTTTATTTCTTAAATAAATGTTATACATGATTTTTTTATTTTTCAACTAGAGTTTCTATAAAGAGAATTTGAAGACAACTGTTTTGTCTAACAAATGAGATTTGAATTTTGTACATTGCACCGTAACCTTTAGCACGATGCGTCAATAATTGTTTACTGTCAGTTAGACCAATTCACAATGATGAATCGGTTTTCATAAAAGAATCACAACCATTATAAATACAGTGATCGATGTTTGGATCACGTTTGGACGAAACTTACAACTAAAATATTTGTATTATCATTGTTTTAGCAGTGTTGCTAATTACCGTGCGATTACACGATTTGTGGGTATTTTAACTGCCTTGCTTTTCCACATCCACAAAACGCGTGTTTTTGTGTGTAATTTGGATAAACCGGGGAAATAGCGTATTATGAATTAAAATATTAGTGATCGTCGTACCAATTCTTTTAATGGTTTCAGAAGAGAGTCAATTTTTTTCTCTTCAAGTTTTTTTAACGAGATCTCAGAATGTACAGGGTTCCCCATCAGCCTGTGTAAAAGCTTGTAATGTCACAAATTTACATTGGCAGCACTGCGGTTCAGGACAACAATACTGTGGAATGTGCACATTTTCAATAAATTCCTCAATGTCAATTACGAAGGTAATAGTTAACTTAAAAGTTATTAAGTATGTATATTGAAGATTTATATTCACTGTAATCTACAACAATATTTTATACGTATTTGCTCAAATTACTAAATTAATTTCGTATATTTTCAGAACTATTTGGGTCACACATCCTGGAAATTACCAAAAATCAGGTACCCAGTTTACCGTAAATGATTATAAAATTTAACTACGTTAATATTTCCTGACACTGTTTCATTAATTATAGGCATGCTAGAATTTTGGGACAATATCTGTGATATATACATATATTGTTAGTAGTGTGCTGAAATGAAATCAGTGTGTTAGGTTAGAAACTACAATATTTCTCTATTATGAACATTTATTTTGTTTAATCAAATCTATTACTTTCATGAATACCATAGTGATTATTTTACTGCAGTGATAAGATTATTATGATCTCTAATTTTATGCAAAATTGTATGGTATTGTTTCAGTTTTAGAATTGATGTGGTGCTATGATGGAGATAGAAAAGGAGCAATTAACATTCTTTATAAGACATGCGTTGAAAACCGGTAAAGAATTTGTTGCAGAAATACCAAAAGGTAGTACTATAGGTGAGTGTTTTTTCCAGAGAGAGTAGATTATAATTCAGGTGCTTACAAGATTTCATATGCTCTCTATATTTGCATTAGGTACATAAAATCTTAAAGACTGAGCAACATTTATACAAGAGAAAGTATTTCCATCTATAGTGATTTTTCAGTATAGGAGGGTGCTTCAAATTCTTAGTTGTATTATAAAATCTGATTTCAGGAGAATTAAAAAAAATAATTGAATTTCACTTGGGGATATCAGTGCACAGACAGAATCTGGAAGGGTGGAAAAGCAATCCACAAAATGATGATAATTCCATTTTAGAAGAATGCTCTTCCGATGAAGTTACAGTTTTGACTGTATCCCAGTTGCCAGGTAATGGAAAAATATAATAATTAATTTTAAATCCAAACAAGATGACAGATTCCAAATATAAGGATATTTATTTCAAGTTACTTTAGCGGCAATTATTTCAGAATAAATGTGAAATAATCAACACTCTCCTGCCCATTGTCAACTTATGTGAAGTTCCTCATGCTTTTGTTATAATTGATTTTCATGTTGATCTAGAACTATTACAAATAATTCCTTACTTCCAGATTTGGAAATAGAGGCCTGTATGAAATGTGCAGAGGCAATGCTCGATAGAAATGTCCAATCCATACCATTCCAAACTGTCACCTTGGAAGATGTAATATATGAAAATGGTGTAGTACCTTTTGAAAATGTAAGTGCAATTCATTTATGTGTTGATTGGACATGGTCATGAAATGATGAAATAATAAATTTTGTATTTTTCCAGAGAAAAATAATTCTTCTGTACCTGCACATTGAAAAAAGTCAATTTTCAACAGAATTTCTAAACAACGTCGCACATCCAGAGGTAATTCTGCTCATGAAAAATACTTTCACTTTCCTAGGGTGGAATATAGAAGACTCTAAGTATCATGGTGCCTTGAGTAAAGCCTTAACCAGCAACAATTTACACCCTTTGTGTACATTGATAAAAAACAAGATTTGTTCAGCAAATATCCTACTGCCCACTGATGACGGCCTTACCACTTTTGCCTGTATGCAAAAAATATTTGACTTGGACACCTTTTTAATGTATTTGAAAGGAGCACATAGTTGTGTTTATGCAGATGCAGAAGCCAACATGAGTTTGTCCACTGTGAATTCTTCCAATGGTGAGTTAACCCTATTTTGGAATATACTATAGTTTTACAGTGGGTTTTGTTTTAGACCTTGAGGTCGAAGCTTGCATTAATTTTGTCAGAAAGAAAATAGAAATCTTTCCAGAAGTAGTGAAATTTGAAACTGGCAGATTGGAAGATGTCATCAAAAAGGCTTTTGGAGGACCTCTGACAAGTGTAAGTAATATCATCAACATTCCAAAAAAAATCACTGTAGATCTTGGTATCAATTTGCATTGAAAATAGATAGTGACTGTCATATACTTCTGATATGTGACATTATAATATATGACTGGATTTAGTTATTTGAATTATATTTTTAGCGTAAGATTCTTTTGCTGTACTTAGACAACATTGAAGACAATTTCTCAAGCACGTTTTGGGAAAATATAAGGAACAGAGATATTATCCAATCAATAGAAGAAAGCTTCATTTTGTTAGGTTGGGATGTTGAGGACTCTAACTACCATAGTGCCTTAATTGAAGCTTTAGAGAACAACAACCTAGGAACACTAACTTCTTTAGTAGGTATGAAGATACATTTGATGTTTATTTCATAATCATAATAGAAACTAGTCTTTGTTGCTTTTACCCCAAAAACCGACAATTGCATTTTGGGAACTTAATTCGGTCTGATCTGATCATCATCATCATGCAATCTCTTCCCTGTATGATTATTTGTTTTGATAGCCAGGAAGATATGTGCTGCAATTATAATAACTCCGATTGGAGACAGCTACACGACGTGGGCCTGCATGAGAACACCAACTACCTCTGATCAATTCTCCATCTACATTAAGACTGCTCAAGAGTCCTTGAAGGATGAAATCAAACAAGAAACGTCTCTACAAACCGTAGAGTCGGAAAGGAGTAACCAGGACGATGTAAACTCAGAGAAATTCCATACAAGTATGTACAGAAAAATGATAATACTTGTCCCTTAATATGCAAAAAAAAGATAAAAAGAGTTGATTTGACAAACCATGTGTTTAAGTAAAATGGTTTCGGACGTCCATTCTTTTGATATTTTTCCATCTCATAATGTTTCGATTGATCTGGTATCCTCAAGCAAAACGTTGTGAAAAGCAGAAATCTCAGGATTATGGGAGTCCAATAGTCAAATCAGACAAATTTCTTATCTGGATGAATAATGTTTCCATGAAGTTTAAATCATTGGAGATTCAAAAATATCTGCGAAACCCTCACTTCATTATAGTAAATGAACAGACTGATATTTTAAACTCAATTTTTATTAGTACACCACTATAAGTTTCCATCTGTTTGTATTCTAAGTTAATTTATTCCTGCAATATATTAAGTTGTAGAATGTATTAAGAGGAATGATATAATAGCTTAAGGAATAAAATATCCAAAATCGTGAAATATCTCAAGAAATAAAATAGTTCATCACATGAAATATCTCAAGGACATTTTGACGGCCATGGTTAAGGTTTTGTAGGGGTTTCCCTCAACACTAGTGTAAATGCATTCTCCACAAAAATATTTTCTCTAAGACAAACACAAGAAAGGAAATAATAATTTAATAAAAAAATAGCTAGACAGGATGAATAGTATGCTAGATTTGAGAGCTCTAGTTTTGTATCCATGATAGGACTAGTTAGTTAGTTGGCAAGTAATCTGGATAGCCTTGTTAGTAGTCCAATCTGACAGTCCGACAATGATTTAAATATAAATCAAAACATGTCACTGAAGAAAAAGAGTTTTATTTGTGAAACTGTGTTAATTATCAAGTTTTTTCTGAATGATTGAAGAGTTTCAACAAGTGAGAGCATCTACAATCTACAAAACTATAAATGTGTCAGATATTTGGTCGTTTGGTATTCTCCCATTGATTGTTTTTGTTTAATGTGAATGTAAAACATTTTTGGGTGAATATGAGCACTAATAATCGATTTATTTCACAAGTGATGGCAAGCATGTTAGGGGACAGAGACTATGATTGTTTTGAGTTCAATGAAGCTGACCTGTTGAAAGATAAGATCGCCTACGCCCTGTATGGCCCACCGCTTGTTGAAGAAGGATATAATAAAAAACAGAAGAAGGAAGTTGAGAAACTATATAAAGTTATCAAGAAAAGTAGCGGTTAGTATAAAATTTATATTGTTTTCTGTTCATACTTTTTTATTTAGGAATATCAATGTGTAGTTAGATTTTTCATTAAATTATATTGTTACATAAATTCGCATTTAGAAATCCGAAAAGAAGACCCAGTGCAGAATTCGAACCCGCATCTCCCGATTTCATGTCGGTCGCTCTGACCAACTGTTGGTTCTTTTCGGATTTCTAAATGCGAATTTATGTATCAAAAACTCCATCTTGCGGAGAAAAGCAAGTTATGTATCAATTATATTGTTGTTCTATTTGTCATGCTTACCGAATACAAATGTGTTATTGATTTTAATTGTACATTTTCCGTCGTAGACAAAATCTCCGAATTCAAAGATGAAGTGCAAATATCTTTCATATACGTTTGCATCGAGCCACTGCCTTTCCAGAAAATTTCAAGGGCGAAGAAGGATACAAAGTACAATCCAAAAACTGATCTGGAGCCACTGCCGATATTCGTGCTGCGAAAATGCAGAGAAAGCGAACACCCTTGCAGAATTTTCATTGATCATTCGGGAAGAACTTATGAAAACTGGAATGATTACATTATGAGGAATAAATTGCACGCTTGCCAAATGGTTCTCCCGAAAAACGGCAGGTACGTAATATAAATGACAAAGGTTAGTTGTAACGATTTCTTATCAAATATTTATATGATACAATGAACACTAATGGCCGGTTGTACCAGCATCTGCTTAAGTGAAGGAGTCCTTGAAATTTGATAACTTCATAGCCAATTTTTGTGGATGGTATTTCCGTTATTCCGATCCCGATGTACAAACATTTTTTCACAAGATGGTTTTCACACCAAAACGAATCGATTCCAACAATAATCTGACCTATGGACGGAATATCTCATCAAAACTCCTCCTGGAGGGCTGTTGGACCACCTGCGGCTGAGCGGAAAGAAAGCACGTCGATTTCCGAGAATCTCTGTTAAGAAGTATCGTCTTGAAATCTCGAGCTGCGATTCGCCATTGAATTCTGCTTCAAATTCGAGAAAACCGCAAAGAAGACCCTCCGAATGGTTAAGGACGCCTACGGGGATGCTGCCATGAGTCGCTCAACAGTGTTGGAGTGGAAAAAGCCAGAATGAGCAAGTCAAAGGTCAAATCCATGTTCATTTGTTTTTTTTGACCGACTTAGTGTGGTTCACGGTGCGTTTGTACCCCTTGGACGAAATGTGAATGTCAGATTTTACGTGGACGTGCTTGACAGGTTGCGGAAACGCGTCCTCCGCAGGCGGCCTGACATCGCCGATTTTTGAAAGCTGTACCACGGCAACGTGCCGCACCACACCGCGCTGCTGGTGAAGTTTATTTCCGAGCACAAGATTGACACGTTGCCCCACTCCCCCTACAGTCCAGATCTTGCTTGCTGGAGTTCGTTCTCTCCTCTTGGCTCAAGCGGGACCTCAAGGGAAACCGATGCAGCTCCGTAGAAGGAGCCGTGGCGGCCTCTCTCAAGGGGATCCCGGAAGCGAGTTCCAGAAGGCGTATTTGTCGGAGCACGAGGGTGCTATTTCAAGGACGACCAAGTATTTCCACCGATTAGTTGTTCAATAAAAAAAAATAATTTGATCCAGTCCTGCTACTTTTTGATCCTACCGTGTATCTCCAGGTACGCATTCGATGATGGAAGGATAATGTTGGAAAGACACCTGTCGCCGGCGTGCGGATTGGACGCCAAAGTTTTGCAAGGTTTCGATATCGCCAGCACAACTACTGGTGTTGTATCTGGAGGCGAGTACTCTTATTATTATTGCCACAATAACCACTAGAAATAATATAAACACTTTTTTTAATAATATTTGTTTGTGTTTGTGTTGTAGGAGTTCTATTAGTGTCCGCACTGCCTGCGGTGGCATTTCCTCCTGCTGCCTTATTGGCTGCAGGCCTGGCAGCAATTGGAGCAAGTCTGTACGCTGTCGGAAGAAGTTCTTATGCTCTATATGATAGAAGCAGACACAAAGAGGTACTGGTACAGATTGTAGATGCTCTTAATTGGTTCAACTCTTCCATCATTCAGATAGAAATTGTTGGATTCACACACAAGATTTCACAATTGAAACTCGTCTTTGCTTAGGCGTTTCGATGTAATCTTTAAATCAGCATCAGACTGTCACAATTAACTTTCGATTAGCATAAGGAGTGAAAAGTAGCAAATGAAATGAAATGAGATTTTGTACATTTCAGAGTTTGAGTATCCTGGAATCGGAACCGAGAGGCGCATATTTGAACATCGTTGCCGGTGCGTTGGGATTCGTCGGCGTTGGTGCTAACGTGTTAGTTCAACAATTGGTCGCCAGAGGTGTTAATATAGCCGAGGTGAGTTTGAACAGTAGTTGTGATAGTATAACCTGGTTGTACCGTCTTCGGATGTTGCGAAACTACCATTTCAGCGTCGAAATTTAAACGGTCTCTACTTTTAATACCAGAATGTACAAGGAAAAACTCTGTTTCAGCGTCAATATTGAACACCACTTATTTATGGCTTCATTTCCGACGTTTGTCTGGCATGCGACCGATCGTTGGAGAATTCCAAATTGTAAGATGTCTTGTCAAGTAAATGTATTCAGTTATAATATATTATGTACTTGGTTTGGTATATTGAAAAATATGTGTATTTATTTTATTCACGGTTGCGTAATATTGTCCCCCCATATATTTATTGAGCAAGCAATCGGGCGGAAAATTTAACTAAAAAGTCCTCTCTGTGTTGGCTACATTCATTTCGTCTAACTTTCGTATCCGCACCGCTCGCGTCCCAGTAATATTTGAATGTGTGTACATTTGATTGCAGGCGGGCATTTGGACGGTGAACGGTATCCAGATAGCCAACATCAGCGCGAGCGGCGCCGGATTGGTCAATTCCGGCTACGAGGTGATCGACCACTACATCACCCACAACCAGCCGCCCTCCGCTCTGACCATCCTCCAATTGGGCACCTCGATACTCTTCTTCGGCAACGCGGTGTTCGGATTCAAGAACTGCAGGACTTTGATCGACGAGACACAGCAGCAATCCCTGAAGAACTTCCAGGATTCGTTGCGCAGCAACAGACACAGGAAAACGTTCAACAAGCTCCTGAAAGAGACGATCCGCGCTAAGGAAGGCGACCTTACTGCGGGTCAAGCCGAAGTCATTTCGACCATCCGGAAGATACCGAACAAAGACGAAGTGTTCGCCGTGCTCACTAGAGCCAACAAGCAGATGAACGACAAGAACATCAAGTTCTCCGCCATCAAAGGCGAGATAACGTTGAACGGCGTCCCGGTAGACATTACTGACTTTGCGTCGATGAACAAAGGCGAAAGGGACACTTTCCTCTTCAAACTATCCCGAAACGGAGACGTACAGACGCCCGCTAATGCCAAGGAAACCGTCAGCACTTCCTTCTTCAAGTCCGGCTTTCCGCAAGACGCCGCCCATATCGATTTGGTGATCAAAATGACGTGCGGTCTGTCAGGCGACGTCACACAGAAAATCATCGCCATAGCGTCCAAGATTATTTGGAAGATCGCTGACCCGCTCAGGAGGAAATTGGACGAGTTGTTCCCGAATAAATCCAAGTATGCTGGACTGATCTATATGGTGATGCAGTTCGTCAGCAAACAAGCCGACAACTGGGAAGTTCGGTACAAAACGTGGAAAGCAACCGGCGATCAATCTTTGTATGCGGAATGGTTCGATCATGTGGATGTGCAGAATGCTAGAAGGTGGCTTAGGTTTTTTGAAAAGACTGTCGAAATATGCTTGTATCCGTCCGAGGCTCTGTTGAAGGAACTATTGATATATTTCCATACCTGGTTTGCTGCGAAGATTGTTGAATACCAACAGAGGATCGAACAGTCCAACGAAACGCGAGCTCATTCGGCTTCTTGGAGACCGACGAAAGTTGATTGTAGCGAGTGTGGCGGGTACTATTATTGCACTAACAGATAAAAGGCATTTATACTTAATTCAGTTGTCAGATGTTGAAAGATTGGCATTTGTATATGAAATTCAATCAGCCTAACAAAAATATCATCATTTTTATTCATTTAAAAGAATAACATTCATTGATTAGTTTTAAGCAAAAATAAAATTTCAATTCCGAATTTTCATTTTTTGCTTTCCAAGAAATAGTATGGTAGCAAAACTGAAGAATCTCGTCACAAAAATATGGTTAAAGTTGCTTGAAATAACGGGTTCTTAGATTTTCAGGATTTCTGGAACAAAATTCAAGGAAGTACCATAAGAAACATTTAAATTAGATAGTCCAAAGCTTCACAATGATCGAGTGCTTTGCTAAGTTCATAAAGGATAATAGATATATCCGTCCATTTCCAGCCTTCATCATCTTCCACATATCAATTACATTTCACTTGCTGGCGAGTATAGTATTTCCAAAGTCATTTTAAGAACCTCGGATTGTAACAAATTTTAAAACGTTTACCTTTTCAACTTCGTTAGCTTTGAACGAACATACTCCCTATTTTCCTTAAGAGGAAAACTTATTATTTTTTTACCAGTATTTATAGCACATATAACAACATTCGAGTTAAGTGAATGTGTGGAATTTTTTTGATGGTTCCTCAAAGCATAAATGTGTGAAAGAAACAAAAACAAAGTTTTTACCACTTTTTCCGTCTTCAGTGTTTGTTTGGAAAGTTTTGAAAAAAGAATCATGTACTATGTTGGTTTCATAAAAGCTGAATTCGGACAGCATGAAAAATATTTTATAGAACATAAAATAGACGTTCGTACGCGGTTGTGCTGAGCTTTTTCAAAGATATGTAGATTCATTTAATTATATTGAAAAAAAACCTGAATTATGTAGTAAGATCGAGATGCCTATAGATATTAGTTTGTATGCTTCCATATTATAGAGAGTGTGGCAAAAATCACTGAATTTAAACTAACCCAGTGCACTAAAATATTTTTTTACATAAACAATAAACATCGACTTTTTTCAACACTCATGTCTATAGTGCGGATCTTTGAAAACACTTCATTTAGATATATCGTATTATTTTTGTGTTCTATATAAACCTGAAATTTTACCGGATATCTGATTACGGAACATTTTCTTGCATATTATATTGTGATTAAATTTTACAACTAGCAGCGAAAAGTCGATGTATTGTGATTTAATGTGACCTATACGTACATGCACAAAATTTGAACGTTGTTCATGTATTGTTAATTATTGATTTTATTGTAGAAATCCTATATTTTTTATTAGGGCACAGGTTTTAAATTTAATATTTATATCACGTAATAGTGGAAGAAAAATAAATTATTTTTATGAATTCATTGTTGTTTCTGTTCAAATTCAGATTAAATGATTCTGATGAGAATGGTACCAACGAATAGCCTACCCCCGTGCTCATCATCAGACGATGATTTCACCGGAAGGTAACTCTGGAATATAAATATTTTTCACAAGTAAATCGATTTCAAAAAAATCTACGCCGCAAAAAATACACTAAAAATGAAATCAATAAATTTACAAAAAATCCAACACCAAAAAAACTGCTTTGAACAAATTCCCAAAAAAATAAAAAATAATTGCGTTATAGCTAAATATTCAAGAAATTGTAAGTTTCCTAATATTTACAAAATATAATATAAGAAAAAATCTTGGCAAACCAATTCCGGCTCCATTGAAACCTATACCCTGTAAAATACAATATAAATTAAATAATAGCGTTTGATACTCTTGGCTGGCACCGATTCCAAAAACAATAATACGCAATTATTTATTACCTTTCAGTGCATTTTTTCAATTGGCTTATGACGCTATTTAGTACTTTTTTGTTAGAATGTTCTTATCAAAACTCTCACGCTGCTGCCCTCTTCCCCCCCCCTCTTCCTACACACTTCTGACCGTCACGCGCATCCGCCAATCGCGAGCCTGGATTTGATGAATCCGTTCAACCGTTCAACACACGCATTCGGTATTCGGTACCGTTTAACGGAACCCCATATCATCGCAACCGGCTGTGACAGCGAGAGTGCTTTGACTCCGGCACATAAGCATAAACAGTGCATCTGTCTGATCAGTTAGGATCAGTGCGGCGTGAACCACGTTGTCGTGCCATAGAAATCGGTTGTGTGTTAGTCGTTCGTGTCAGTCAGTCAGTCTGCTCTGCTGGTCAAGTCACACATTATTTCATCATTGCTATTTCTCATCGTTCACTTCAAATACCTACTGCAACATGCTCGCGAAATCAACGGCGCTGTTATTATTGACGGCGATTGGTGAGTGGGTTTTCATGGTCAGCATCAGATTCCCTATTGATAAATCAGGGAAGAGGTCAGTCGTCAGTGGTTGACCTGCTTGAGAATCATTCACTTATTATATTAATATCATAGGCGTAGTTAGGGCATAATAGATTTCTACGAACCAATCAACTTTTTATAGGGAGAAACTATTCATTTTCTTCCTGTCGTAGGAGTTGTCCGAATTAATGTCTCTGTTAGCACTGCAGCCTTTAGGCTTTTTGTGCTTACTCTAGCCCCGAGCTGATCCTATTGTGATCCAGTGCATGGCACTCACG
This sequence comes from Bruchidius siliquastri, assembly GCA_949316355.1. NCBI lineage: Eukaryota > Metazoa > Arthropoda > Insecta > Coleoptera > Chrysomelidae > Bruchidius > Bruchidius siliquastri. Next base: position 26,216,665 of record OX438529.1, read on the forward strand.
GAGGACGTGGAAGGCTGACTGTACCTTCTTCGCATTGTCTGCAGCTAAAATCCCTGTTATATAGCCCTAGTTTTTTCAGGTGTTCCTTAAGACCACAGTGTCCTGTGAAAAGTCCAGTAAAGAAAGAGCTCTATCCGTTTTTTTGACCATGGTGCTTTGGTTAATTGTTTCCCATGCCTGCAAACACTCATCAAATTCCAGTATTTCTTATGCTGAAGTCTTACCCATGCCTTGACTTGGTTCCTTAATGTGTTTTTAGGAACCGCCAAGGGCAAAATTCACTTATTTATGTATACATTAACGTAAAAAAGACTGTATTTTGTGTACGTTTATGGTTCACTAAAGTTTTAATTAGCCGTGTGAAAATCTGGAGAGGTAAATGAATTGCTTATCCTGGTTATAAGAGAAGAATAATTGTTGAATTTGATAGTAATCTATGAGGACTGAAAATATAAAAGTAAACTTTGATACCATCCTCTACCAACGATCGTAACCTTGCGCGCATATAACGTATTTTTAATGCTAATGAAATTGGTATGTATTTTTCCTAAAAGTCGACAACATAAAAACGTGTTCTGAATACCTTTGTATTCTGTTTTTTTTAAATTTGTTCGTGGTAGGTTCAACAAACAAAATCCTCTGTCTTTCTGTATATATACAATCATATGTATATGAGTAGGATACATTTCATAAAATGCTTCATCGAACATTGAATGAAATCCTGAATGAATTTATCAGGCTTCCATAATCTTTATTATAATAATTATGCATATATCGGGAGTGTATTATTATTAGCAAAAATGTCATAAACATGGTCTTAAAAAGTGTCACTTTTCTATTGAGCTTTGCTTCACATTTCACATGGAAAGCGTCCGAATTTCAGTGGTGCGATAATGTGCAGTAGCTTCTTTTCTAAGAATGACCTACGCCAACTAATTTTTGGCACAATTATGACATAAAAGGGACAGATTTTGATTTAAGAGGAGTCCAGAACAGTGACTCAAATTTACTAATATCTGTTTCAATTTAAATTTCATCAAACCCTACTTCTCAAAATGAAGTAATCGCATTATTAATCCTCAACAACTAAATATGTAAAGTTCTATTAAGAGCAAAACTAGGTAGGAAACATAATTTCTGAATATTTGAAACTGCTCTCCTGAAAAAGTTGGATTTTTTATTTCAGTCACTTTTCATGTGCACCGACGATATGGAAGTATTTCTATTTCACTTTTATATATTCGTGGATTTGATAGAAATTGTAGAATGTATTTATCTTCGATTTCTAAAAAAAATTATTTTGTTATTAATCTTATCTGCCGAAACCTATATCTATATTTGAAATATCAAGTAAAAAATGTCATACATCAAGTTTTTGCCGATTTATGGGAATTTTATTTGTAACGTAACGTGAGCCATGTTTGACACGGATCGTACTTTGTTCAGTAAAAGCGGCTACAAAATATGCTGTCAACCAACTAACAGTAAATTTGATGTGTCAATTGAATGCCGAATGTAGATATTTTTATTGGGACATAAAGCTTCGTAATAAATACTCTGAGATGTCATCAACACATTTTCATGGCACGTAAAATCTAGTACATCGGCCTCAATACGTTTATACCGCATGCGCGGAGTTGTTACTTTTAATAACGTTTTTAATATCTTCACCTGTCATCTGCATGGATAGTGAGATGCTAGTCTTCCGATTGAAATGTGCTAACAATGCACAAAGTTTCGCGAATAAAAATGCATGAAGTTTATAGCGCGTTTCACCATATTTAAAATCATCGTCGCACTATCAAATTGTTTGCTTACAATGATTATATAGGTTTCATGTAAAATAGCAATTAGCTATTAAGATGAATTAATGAATTGATTACACAGTGTTACGATGCAATTAAATGTGGGAAAACCCTTAACAGGTTCCATACACATTTGTATTCATCACATAATCACAATTCAATCGGAAGTTTACTAATTATTGTTTCATCAAGAACTCAATATTGTTTCTGCATATAAAGAAAATAACTGCAAGTAAATTAATTATGTGGATTATTATTCATACCTAACTAGTGCCAGAATTAATATTGTATTATAGAAAATTGTAGTCATACTATTTCTATTTCTATCTCAGTGTTTGACGTAAAGTAAAAACAAATGTATTCTTATTTAAATATAACTTAATGCATCATTTTATGATATCAATTATTCCTACAGCAACATTTAATGACATGTATAGTAAATGATAAGGTTTGTTATTAAACTTTGTTCGATAATTTAGCGTTGTTGATAATAATTATGGAAAAATGTGACACGATCAATTTGAAACCTTCTTTTTTTAATTATCAAATGCGCATTTGTATATAATTTAATCGGCTATTAAAAATGGCATTTTTTTAATGAATACTGAGGAAGATCTTTGAAGCTCTAAATGTGCGATTGTAAATAAGTAGCGACTTACTGCCGTCTCTAGATTACAGAGTGTTTACAGTTTTAAGAGCGGAACTATCCTTACAGTACGTATCTAAAAATCAGGAAAACTCTCTCCAACTATGGTAATTGGATTTCAGGTTTGGTGTACTGTCAAAGCCTCAACGATCTTGATAGCGACGACAACCTGAAGAAAATCCAAGAACATTTGCCGCCAGAATTGCAGAATTTCAATACATCCAATCTACCAAAACTGGAACAGGTTGAAAAGGTTCTTAGGGAAAAATGCCAAAAAGTCAGCGGTAGTGATAGCGCTGTCGACTTGCTAAAGGTTGGTTAAAATGTGTGTTCTTACGTAAACATAAACGATAGTTCACCCATTTGCTTTCAAAAATGAGATGTTGTGTCAAGTCGGTTAACTGTTTCATTGATCTATTTTGGTTAATATATCCATAACTCTGTCCTTATACAATCGAAACCTTATGAAGAAGCTCAAAGTATTGTGATAGTCTCAGTGCAGAAATATCTAGAAGTTCAAAATCAACAGATAGACCATTTTCCAAAAAAGCAGTATACAACACAAGTGCATATTACATTCTCACTAATTGATTCATCATCAAATCAAATTCTAAACATTCGATTGTGTTAAAATAACGACGATTAGCATAAAATAAACGAACTGTGGAAATACGAATTGCAAAGTATCGCGTTTAATTAATAACGAGTATGTTCGTCAGACTGAACAAGCGACGGCGAAAGAATGTATGGAGAAATACGTGAATGCGAGCGTGGTGCAACAAGAACTGGAGAAGGCCAAAGACACAGGTTCGATGGACGAGGTGTTCGGCAAGTACTGCAAAAGGTGGCCGGACATCCAGGCTTGTTTCGAGAACGCCACCTCGTTCGCGAGACAGTGCATGGACAGCAAGGAACAGAACACATTCAACAGGAGTTTGACGATACTGCAAGACTTGCAGGAGTTCGTTTGTTTCAAGGATGGAGACAGATTAGCCAGTTAGTATATAATACAATTATTGTTTCAACTTATCGCCGCTCGCGGCTCAACCCACAGAGGGGCACAGCGTTGCCATATTTCCTAGTGACATCGAAATGTGGTGTACTTTCTGTTTGCATAAAAAAATGGTACTGTGAATTATTGATTTTGAAATCATTTTAGAGCCTGGTCATAATCATTCTTCATAAGGTGTTGTGTATTTAAAAATCTTTTATATTAAACATACAATTTTGGCATTCCTTTCGTTTCTAAAATTCTATTTTTATGGAAATAAACTATTGTGTGATAAGGTAATTGAACTATTATGTGTAGACGTTCTGATAAATGTACAGAAATGTATTATAGCTTCAGACTGAATTAAGTGAATAATTACCTTATAGATAGATTATCTATGATCAGGAAATTTTTACAACCATATTACGAGTGTGCAATAATTGTATATCCAAAGTTCAAGAAGCTGTACAATATCTCAGAATACTCGTTGTGCACATGCAAATTTCATGCAAATGTTTTCTACAGAAGGTTAAGGTGATAATAATATGATTTATCTAAATTCATTAAATATGTTTATGCATAAATCTGATAAACACTTTAATAATGTCAGAAAAACACAAGATCCAAATAATTATTAATCAGAAACCATATAAATATAGAGTACCTATTTTACTAACGTGCATAATATGAAAAAATGAATTCCAGTATGAAATTGACACATTTTTACTCCTACATATATTTTGTGCTTTCACAAAAGTTTCAGAATTTGTACATTAAGCATATCTTTTATCCAGGATATGTGATTCGCACAAAAGCAAACTATCTCATATTCATCGTCGTGTAGTCTACTTTATTTCCGCAAGAGATTATTAATTCATTTTTTCATAGACTTATGATCATTAATGATATACCTAGTTAAGCGGTGAACAAAGATTTTTCTTGGATAAGATTACTAAAAACTCATCATACGAAGGCAATTGATTTCCTTCAAACATTATTTACGGTTTAAGTCATGCTTCAGACTGTAAAACATCACAGCTCGGAAATGCACTTAGTTTATTTCCGTCATTCAATGGCAAAGTATCATTTTTGATTCAGCCGTTTGATATTATCATTTTTTATCACCTTATGGATCTTAGTTTTATTTTCACGTAAGAAAATGTAATGTCACTGTTTTTAGAAGCAGTGTGATTCTATAACAATAAAAAGGTAGTAAAATGGCTAAAGTACACTTTATTTATGTTCTCTATAAGTGCAGTGTTTATGTTGACTTAATATTTATAAATAGAGTAAACATGAATTTATCCATATTAACCTAGTAAGAAAAGAAGCAGTAACAATAATTTTTTGACAATGATCATTTTTCGTTGTCCGATTTCCAATCAATATTGCACTTTGAAAGATTGATTTGCGCCAAGAATTCTAAATATAAACTAAAAGAATGCATAAGGTGATGAATGCTGCTTCGGAAAATATCAATATAGAATAAATTATAAAATGTATGTATTAACACCGAATTTGTGTAAATGTTTTGTAGTGTTTGTGGCCGAAGGCGGTATAGAATGCGTGGACGAACAGAAGCAAGGTGTGCAGGACTGTCTGAACAAAACGTTAGGCGCCAGATTACCGGATACGGATGAACTGTCCATCACGAATATTCCGACTTTCCTATTTTCTACTAAAGAATGCGAGTAAGTAGACATTGATTATGTAAGTACGATGATACTTGACGAGATTCATCATATATTCGTCTTGCGATGTATTAAACAACATCATATTGGATCATTGGTGATATATTCTAATGTCTCTAGCATACAGCCGTATAGCATGAAAACGGTGAGTTTTTTTCTGAAAACGAAATTTCCTGTGTGCAATGGGGAATCCTTTTTCCAAGGTCAATCTGGTTTTTTCAATGCGAACATTTGAATGTGAAAATTTGAAATCCGATTGCAACTTAAGTAGATGAAAAATACAATATTTATTCTTTTCAATACCCTTATCAATCCATTCTATAAAGCTTTCCTGACACCCAAGGCGAGTTTCTTTATTGATTGCTCTACAAGCTTATCTTATGCGTAACATCATATTTCCCAATGTAGTGAAAGCTTTTCAAAATAAACAATCTTCTTTTAGATGGCCCAATAAAAAAATCAAGAATGGTTAAATCTGTTGACCTTGCAGGTCACATAACGGGCACACCTTATCCATCGATCAGGGTATTCCCGATCCAACACTTCCCGGAAAATTCTGGCATAATGAGCAGGGCAACCATCATGTTGAAACCACATGGCAAGTATGACTTCCTTGAAGTCGCATATCGTCTATGAGCTCTGATAAATGGTGTAAATGGTATTTTAGGAAGTCTCGATATTTTTGCCCATCCAATGCTCCTTCAATAAAATATAGACCAAATCAAACTGTCATCAACCGTCCGCACCATACATTCAGCAACGAAAGGCGCTGATGTTCCACTTCTCTCAACCATCATTAACTCTTCCCCATTGCACTCAAGAACTTTCATCTGAACGTTTTCATAAAAAACTCATCGTTTTCGCGCTATACGGCTGTCTCAAGTTAAATGGACCATTCAGTATAGCTAATACCTAGAGGTATATTAGTTTTTTACTTGATGTGAATCACATGTCTGTGGAGATTATAAATGGCTTGATTAAACAATTTTAAACGAAAATTATTTTTAAAATCATTTCCAAAATTGATAGAGAAGAGATGAAAGGTCTGATATCATGTCCTTTATCAAAAGGTCTGGTAGGTTCGACACTAACAAATTACTATGTAAGTTTTAGTGTTGGTCGGCAAAAAGGGGCCAAAAACGGCCTACCAAGCATACCAAAGTTTTATCAAAATCCGAGTTATACAGGGGTCTGAGTTCACCGGTTAGCGTACAGACGACAAACCGACGTAAGAAGTAAAAAAACACCCTCATAGGATTGAATGATCGCATTGCAAGCGTTTGGTTTTTAAAATGGTGAATCGTTTTCCAGGGATTTCGACACGGTGCGATTGTGCATAAACGCGGAGTTAGAGAAATGCAAAGAGAGCACGCCGGCCAACATCGTGGACGCCTTCTTCAAGTTCCTCAAGAAACAAATGCCGTGCGGAGAAGGAACCACCAACGTTAAAGAAGTGGCCGCAAGCATGCAGTCAGAAACGCGAAGCGCCGCCCCCGGTTCTCATTTGCCCGCCTCCATCGCGTTTGTTACGTTGTTGGGGTTAGCCAGTTTCACCTTGTAGAATGTTTGAGTGTGAAACTGTTTTTATCTAAAGGCCAGTCTAGGGATTCAAGTCACAACAGTTGTGATTTTTTTCAGAAAACCCGCATATTTTGTCAAAATATTACATAGACCATTTTAGGGAAATTCTATATATCCTTCAAACTATATTTTTTTACTTTAGGCCATGGGTTTTCTGAAATTCCGAAATATTCATTTTTCGTTACATTATATTTTTTAAAAATGGAGTGTCATATTCCGCAGAAATTACTGTTAGAAAAATACTTTGTCTACCTTACCTTTTAAAGACTGAGTAAGAATTGTGCCACTTGAATTCTATGGACAAAAAAACCCACAGACTAGACTTATTTGGGATGGTGTGGCGGGATTGTTGAAATTGTTTTAGTTCCCTTATCAGCAGAGTTAAGTGAACAAAAAGACCATGATTTTGTATTGGTTTTTCAATGTACCATCTAATCAAATTTGACCCGGACTGGTTAGAAAAACAACAATTTTATGCATTTCAATACAAATCTTTATAGTCGATGTCAAAATAGGCACCTTATGAGCCAATACAAGGATATCAACGGTTGATCCAATCTTCTATGCACTTTTGTAAGCGTCGGCCGGAATTTCCTTTAGTTCCTTTTTATGGCGTCGATAACTCATGGTGCCTTTCCCGAAAACAAGAAAAAATCACAGGGAGCCAAATCTGGCGGATACTGTGTCTGAGTGATGACCATTGTGTCGTGTTTGGCCGAAAATTCAGTCTATGTGACGGCTCTTTATCGTTACGGAAAATCCATGGTCTGTCTGCCCCCAAATCCCGTCGTCCACACTAAATTGCTTCTCACGTAGACTCAAAACAGCCCGCATTGACCGTTCGACCATCTAGAACAAATTCATGGTGAACCAATCCAGGATAATCAAAGAAAACGATGAGCATCACCTTGATTTTCGACCGACGTGGTTTTTTAAGTTTCGGCTCATTTTTGGCGCGCTATTCTTTAGATTTTTGGACAGTTTCGACGTCATATAATCATAAATCCATGTCTCTTCACCATCATTGATGCGTTTGATGAATTTAGGGTCATCAGCGATGTTGGCAAGCATCTCTTTTGCGACCGCTATCCGACCCTTTTTCTTTTGCAAAAACATCCAGGTCTTTTGGTACGAATCTGACGGCGACGCGCTTCGCACCCAAAACATCAACCGACATGTGTAGAGGGATGTTGAGAGCCTTTGCTATCCCTCTTATGCCACTCTACGATTTTTGAGCACAATTTCCTCCACTTTTTCAACGTTTTCGTCATTAACAGAGGTCGATGGACGAGTAGCGTGAGGCACGTCTTCTACGACCCTCACTGAATGTTTTATGCCACCCAAATACTTGCGTTCTTGATAGGGCAGCCTGGCCAAAATATTTCTCTAAACTTTTCAATGATCCCTTATCCGAATATCCATTGGAAAAACACATTAATTAAGATATGCCGCTCAAACTTCATAAATACTGTTGTACCAACGTAGGGAAAAAATTACCGATTCCGTTTCAGTCTGGGTCAAATTTTATATATACGAGTAGATAGAGTTTTCCTTGCAAGCGCTTCACTGATTTAATGTTTCGTCCATCCATAGACTGATTCAATCCTCTGTATAATTTTTACTTAAAACTAAGCGATTGTTCTTTAACTGTTCTACTATTTCGTTGTATTATAGTGTATGGTTCTGTGAATTAGCTTTTTATGCAATAACTTATGATTTTTTTTATTTTCCAATACATGTTTATATTTAAGATTACAAGTTAGTATGCAGTTTTTATCATTTCACAATAGGTGTGTGTATAAAATGTGATATTTCTTAGAAAACAAAATGTGGATAATAAACGTATAAAAAACTTCATGAATAGAAAATGTTTTCGTGAAATCATGGTGTTTTAATGAATTATTTCCCATGACTGCATCCATTCCTCAAGTTCCTGTATTCCTTAGGCCCATTCTTTGATTTGGTTGCTGACGGATCCTCAATGCTGGTTCTGGGCCAATGAATGAGCAAGATGATCCCTTTACGTTGGTAATGCTTGATTCAGAAATTGCTTACGTTTCGGAAAATGCATTCCCTTCCTCAGGGCTACGCAAAGCAAATCTAACATACATATATAAACCTTCCTGTGTATAAAAGGGAATATATATATTCGAAACTTGAGAAATTTGTACATTAGGCTGTTTTCGTTGAGCACATCAAAGCCTGGGAGCAATACCAAAATATTTAATGAAAAAAGGTTGTAAGAAGATTGATATATTTTACTTTGTTTAAATGTACAACTTAAAATGGCAATTTTTAAATGGGAGTAGCAGTATTATATAGTCTGATTCATGAAGGTCATGTATGAATATGAAGTTTTTACAATCTGAAAATCAGAGAAAACGTTAAAAATCAGATGTTAGGAATCAAATCATTCAAGTTTTTTAAACGGAATATCTTTGAAAATCACTGTGAGTTCAGCCCAACAAATGAAATATTTTGTCCATTAATTTTCCAAGCTTATGCATCATCCTTATTTTTATTTAGACTATAAAGTTTAATCAGAATAGTCAGTTTTTTGCTTCATAAAAACACCTATTGTGTATTGGAGGAAGTGTCATCTTCCAGTATTATCAGCACCTAGACACTGACCCAGCTGAAGCTTTGCCATGACCTGTTGAGATGTAGTATTTAATTGTTTAATTATTATATTTGGTCAATGTCGAAAGTATATCTGAATTCGGACACTACAAATATACCTAATAATATTATGGATATATGGTCGTACCGCTTGTATGGTGCCATAGCTCATTCCTCCAAAGGGTCCTGCTTTCAGTTGCGAAGGCCTCAAGCACCGTCTGAGTACCAGAGTCAAATCTCGTTGCAGGTCTGTCTCCAAATGAAACCAGTTGACGTCGTTCACGAATGTTCCAACATTCCTACTCTTCAACCATCATACAAATTTTTATTTAACAAACACACTCAATAACAAAATAATTATTTTAGTTCGAATCGTGTAATTTGATTTCAATGATATCGAGGAAATATAGACTTTTATAAATTGTAGACGTTGCAAAGAAATGCATGTGTCCGTTCGCTCAAAAATAATGCAGAACAGAAGCGTGTAGTTGTAAGAAACGACAAAGTTCCTTATACCACACATTTCAGCATGTATTTACATTCACAGGAATACATCGAATAATTTATCAAAAATTCATAAAACATGCAAATGACAGTTAAGATTCATGGATGTCCATGGAATTATTGTTCAAGTATGTACCTTTTAATTCCGTTTACAGATGAGTGATTCCCACGAATATGAAAAAAATATGAATGCCATATCGGACAAACGGTTACCGGAAAATCTCCATACAAACCAAAACCTATCTGCAAATTTTTAAATTGTTCATCAGTGTTGAATATAAGATTTGTACGTAAAATTTCGAATAGATAAAACAATAAAAAACATTGTTTGGCATACCTTCTTCTGCACAGTTTTCTGATTCTATAAAATTCAAGAAAACTAATAAAATACAGTTTCGAAACTGTATCTTTGACTTATTGCAATATTACGAAAGATTGTGCTTCAACTAAACATTTTTTTATATCATTCACTCCATTCTGTAACGGAAGATAGAAATACGATAGAAGCCTAGGCAACTTTCGTTAAAAATTGGAATTGATGGGTTGTTGCATTCAAACCTTCAAATATAAGGCTTGTTTCTTATAGATACAGTCGTAAGTTGAGTTATCTATTGAACTGTAGGATGAAAATACTTACTACGTCAGCCAATCGTTGTCCACCATTGCATACTAGATAAGTTGCACTAGCCCAACCGGCAAATAAAAACATCGAGTCTAATTTCAACCCACCCTAAAACAAAATGGAATTGGTATTCAACACAATACGCGCCCAATTTTAGCGGATTCGTGAAACGTGATAACTTGATAAGCTTAAGTCCTATTCCAAAACCTTTACATTTTTTTACACAATTATTAAGTTTCTGCTAAATTTACCTATTTATATTGTAGGAATAATAATGATTATAATGAAGATTTGAGAGTACAATGATAAATAACTTACACTTATCAAACCATATTCACATACACCCAAAACAGGTGCTGTACAAGAAATGTGGATCATCATACAGGGACTGAAGCATTTGTCTAATAGCTTGGCCATCCTAAAAGTGTCATTATTCATACTAAACATACACACACGTGAAACGCGATATAAAACGTTTTGTAGATCTTGTAATACACTGATAAACGATTATTCACAACAAAATTTACGTTTTGATTTTTCGTTCTATGTAATATTGGATCGTCTCGAATAAAGTTATCATGAACAGAAATTACATGCCAAGTTATGTTCACTGAGATAACTCAGACATATCTTGAATAATACATTGTTTTCAAATTGTCTTGATTCTTTCAGGATAACATTCATATCTAAATGAAAATATATGACAATGTCAAACGTGAAACTGCAACAAATATTTTAAAATTCCGAATCATCCGCAATTTTCAAGAAAATAAAACGTTTTCATATAACTTTCAAGATATGAGTGTTTACGAAACTGTATGACAGCGTTGTGATAGCGAACAGCTCTAGAGAAGGCAACCCTTCTTTCCTGTTTGTCACTGATCGACAGAGCCTCAATAAAGCTGATTCTAACGTGCTCAAACCTCATGATGACATGTTCAGTGCTCTCCATAATAACATAAGACATGAATCCTGACGTGTGATATATGTAAAGAGTCGCGTACATCTAAAAACATTGAAAATATATTTTTTAAGGAATAAATTCATTATGTGTATGCAATTGTCAGCTTCTGATGAATGAGCCGAGATAAAGGTACATCGTAAATAGTGTTCAGGAAGAACAAAATTGCTGACTGTGGAATATACTATAGAAACCTCCATATGAACACTAAATGGCACATTGATAAATATGGCAGCGTAATACAGCTGGAACTGCAAGTGAAATCATCAATGGGAATATTATGGGCAAAGAATATTAGCATCTGCACATACTGCGGGGCTTTACTGAGTTTCAAGTGTCATAAACTCGCAACGAGATCAGCACTGATAGGCACTTGTGAGTGCCTCTACCAGCAATTCACTCTCCAAAGGCGATGTTACAAACTGGTTACATGAATAGTAATTTCTTATTACTAACCTCATATATATAAACTAAATACTTCAACGGGACTTGGTGAAAATCAAAAGGCAGCCAAGTTGGAGTGATTAGTCCGCATGCCTCGTGAAGGCTATTCCTCAAACCGTCATCTGTTTGACAAGCTTCTACAGATTGTGAACTCGACGAGATATTCACATTGAGAACAATGCCTATTTGATAGAAGCAATAAATTGTTGAATATTTATTCAGTGTTTTATTACGTACGCTGAAATTTGTTGGTATTCCAAAGGTTTCAAAATCTACAAATAAATATACAATTTATGATATCTTACCTCAACCGATGAAACAAAGCAGGTCCAATTTTTTACTACTACCTTTTGTTTGGTTTTTTTCAGTACCTTGTATTCTGTAAGGTATGACATTGTACAAAACTGGTACGAAGTCATTCGAATAAAAAATTCTTAGCTTATAGAGCTTCAGCAGAGTGAATAAAATACTTCATCATATCAATCAGAGCACAGCTGTGTACTGAAAGTAGATACTGTGTTTATACCTGACAATTGCTTGTATAACAACACCACATCTTCAAGATTCAAAAGAAATCTCAATATAAAGTACAATGTCGAAGTGGCTCCTATAATTGTGCCAAAATCTCTATCCACATCGATAAACGTTTGTCCTAAAAAAATAAGTCAGTTGACTCAGTTTTTTTCAACATTTTAGAACTGTTGTAGTTGTAGCATGTTTTCGAATTATGAGGAATTATGCGAATTTTGGGAAACGTGAATATTTTGAGAATATTTATAATCGGGAAAGGATTAATGTTTATCAACAGTTGCAATATTTATATATATATAGTACTAAAAAACTGCAAATAACAGTAGCACTGAAACTGAAGCATACGTTTAATATTCACCAACATATGCAGCACTGCGCCAACAGAAAAGTAGCTAGCCATCGCAAACAGCACCGATGGTTTGATGAGGAACTTCTTCGAAAAATTATTCGCCTCTTTCTCTGACGGAAAGGAGAAGGTCATCCTGAAATATCGTCTGGAATTCTCTAAAACGCGGATTTTCTTATTCACTCCTATATTCATTGTATTGCCTGAAAAAACATTATCGTATCACTGGTGCCTAAAGTTATTTCTTAGGTGATATGGCAATCGGATATTTTATCTCACCAAATCATAACTTGAGTGCTTTGTTTGTATTTTAATAATAAATAAAAGTAACTGCAAATTCCTGAAAATGTCATGGTTTCTCATTATCTTGCCATTATAAAAACAGAATACATACCACTATGAAGGGTCCTTCTGTGTGTCCCTTGAAACGAGTAACAAGCAAGTGATAGGTGTGACACATCGAAATCCATCCGTTTTTATCAGAAAGGATGGAAGTCAATTCGAGGATGATAATTTGTCAGCGCGGCCCGAGACTCTGTCATTACTTTTATTATTTCGTTACCGCCTTCCCGACGACGACATATATTCGTTGTCTTCAAAGAAAATGAATCTGATAATTGCGACTGCCTGATAGATATATGCTTATTTATTTGCCTCCAATTACCTGCATTATTTATCAAAGGAGATTTACATGTACTCACATAAGACGTTCGGCAATTTACAATTCACGTCGTTATGTGACCCAATTTTTCATTTTTATTTGCTCTACTATATTTACATTAGATTAATGCTCTACTTCCCACATAGAACGTATTCCTCACTATAATCATACTCTATTCATTCGACTCTGTAGATCTTCGATACTCTCCGCCAGAATAATTGTGTCTTTTGCATATCTTAAGTTGTATGCTTGTTTCCCACATTTTCCGTTTTTATGTATTTCTTCAGAATATATTGCAACGAGATCAGAGGTAGCAGCTAAGAAAAGATCGCCCTGTATGTATATCATCCAGAACATGTGAGCATTTGGTTATGGAACATTCGTGATGGCCATTTTTCTATACCGGGTGTTCCATCTAACTTGAGACAACCGTATAGCGCGAAAACAGTGTTTTTTTATGAAAACGTTTAGATAAAAGTTGAAATGGGGGGGGGGGGAGTTAATTATTTTTTATTTCCGACATTGACAGCGTTATCAAGGCATTTTTCAAGGTACCATGTTTTTTTAATGGGAAATGACAACAGAACCCAACGTTTTCTATGAAACATCACAATTTATTTACCAGATATAACCTTAATACTAACAAAATTTGTACATGCGCTTACAGTTACCACTATTTTAGGAAACATAAAAAAGTACTATACACAAAGTATCATTACCACTAGGCGCGATGTTTCCCGAAACTTCCATTCCTTCGCTCATTTTGGGAAATATCGCATATCAGTCGATTAATTCGGACGGGAAATCGCTTACCTTCTGGCTTATCACAAATATAGAACATATAAACATCTCTCGAATTGTTTGATTTCATCAACGTATGCATATCAATTAATATTATCGATTTTCTTCAAGCCGCAAAAATCAATAAAATAAGATGAGTTCCAGAACATATTTGAAGGTGGAGATGAAAAGGGGAAATGCACATTCATTTATACGCCATTGCTTTATCGAAATAATGTGACCGATAAAGACCAGTTCAAATTAGCCTTGAATTTGAATGATTCGGTTATGGACAACAAATAATTAACTATTGGGAACATTTCGAATTATATGATTCACTAAATACATACTGATACATCTCATCAATTTTTTCAAGCCTACAAAAATGAATACGTTATAATATCAGAATTTATTGATCAGTTAGAGACAGGGCTGTAACATCATTTAAAAAAAGTTAAATGAAGTACCTATTTCTAACAACGTGAACGATTTAAATGAAAGATAATATTTATTCGAACCAATGAGAAAGATCTTAAATCGTTTTTGATATAAATGAGATAGTCCAGAGGCGATTTCCGACCGATGTATTCCTAAAGAAACATCATCATAGCATAATTCGATGGTCCGTTGCTGCGGCGCGGCGTTACAAGTAAAAAAATACCTTTGGGCAGTTTATCGACCTCGCACCAGACCAACGAAACATTTTTTCCTTATTATCACATTTTAACATCGGGTACTGCGTACACGGTCAATAAATATACTGACGACCTTCTGAGCGGTAGTGTAGTACTGAAAAGGATCATCAATTTATTGAGTTGATGTTTTCATCATGTTCGATATCGACCGTGTAAGCGGTACCTTGGAAACGAGAGACGACTGTCGGGCTTGGGGTCAGTTTTTCTCCTTCTGATGGTCCCTGTACCAGGATTCGACCGCGAAAAGCTGATTTTTATTTTGGTACTATTGTGCATGTAAAGGCACCGAATCGAATCTAAACTGTTTCACATTAGTTCGGAAGAAGCTGGCATGATTCCAGAGAAATATCAGGAACGGACATGAAGAAACACCACTTTCAAAATGAGTATTTTTTTAGAGCACTCAAATACAAGCCAAGATATGAGATATCAGCAACATATTGACATTGGTTTTGCGTACATCTATTATGTAATGAGCAACAAATTGATTAATTCATAATAAAAAAGAAATTCATATTTTGTCAACATTCGTCAATATGTTGCTAGTATTCTGTATCACAGGTTGTGAGTACTTTGAGAAAATCATTTTTTTGCTAGAAAGAATAAGGGATTTCAAATACAAATTTGAAAGTATAAGCTTAATATACATCTGCTTACTGAAAATGATTATTAAAATTACACATCATAATTTTATACCATTAAAAATCTTGAAGGAAAACGGTATCAATGCACAGAAAACATTATCAAGTAAATTGGCGAATTTAATGTTTTTTTCCTAATGCTTCCATTCGTCTTGAAAATATTCTGCTCATTTACTCCAAATAATCAAAAAGGGAATTTTCATGATGAATTTATTTCAATTTCCTTATTCTTAATTTTCCAACAGTACCCGATTTCCCTTCTTTTCTGCAAAATGTACGTTTGTCGAATTTTATTTTCTGTAAGTGAACTTGTTATATTTTCAGTGCCAATTCCACGATTCATTCCTGATATTTCCCATAATGCAGGCTTTTTTCAAGCTAATCGAAAGTTGCGAGTCAATAGCCAAATCTAATTCTAGAAATACTGGACTTGGCAAATAAGACTGTTACCGTTACAGAACGATTTAATACAAAATGAACAAAAATCCTAGTTTCTTTCAATGAGAACGAACATTTGATACAAAAATTCCTCAAGAAAAAGAGCAAAATGCATATTATCTGCAACAACAGTTGATTGAACTTTCTTTTAGAACATTTTTCACTACATCGAGAACATCAAAACACGCCATTCAAACTGTACACTCGATTTTCCATAAAAAAACATTCAACTTGATTGCTTTGCATAATGATAATAATAATGATGATTAAATTATGTGCATGATACGAAGCTTTAGGGATTCACAGTACATTCTAATCAACCTCGATCATTCATCTAATAAAAGGGACAAGTTAGTGTTTTGTGTGATCCTATTTTCTACCCGTAAATATGATAGTTTGTGCTCGTGAACACGATTTGTTTGTTTCCAATGTTCATTCCCTTCAATCGAAAGATAAATCGATACATTCAAGTTTTTAGGTCAAAATTTGAAAGTTTCAATTCTGAAAGAGAGTGAGGATTTTGAGTACCTATGTTTTGCAGCTGGTAAAACGATTTCTCTCCATGGACAAATTTATAAATGCAACATTGAGTTACATTTTTAAGTAAGGTATGCGAATTTCCTTCTAATTTTCGGCTATTTTATCAGAGATAGAAAAGACATATTCCAAAATTAATGCATTTGATATATACCTTTTTTACTAACAAAAAATCACGAAAATTGAACCCGCAAATTTTAAAACTGCGACACGTATTGTTTCCTGATTTATGACGATATGAAAAACAAAAATTTTAAAAATCAACTATGAGCATTTGATTTCCTGCAAAAAATGGGATTCGCACAAAACAGTGAGACGAAAAAACGTAGGTAGACAATCCATGTAAAACAACTATCGTTCTACTTTTGGCAGTCTTCACGTTTTTGTTTTTATTTACTATTATATAAAATCGCTTACGATCTACAAACTTATCGAGATACACCGGCAGGATTAGGAGATTTATTACAATTATTTACAAATTATCACCAATCAAACACAGCTTTACTTTTCCTTTTTTCCTTTAAGTAGAAAATGATAGGAGAGCGAGAAGTATCGCACACGTAGAGATTCATTAAAAAAAATATTTCCGAATGAAATGAACTGACGAGCTAATTTTATAACACACCTTTTTCCATCGACAACATTTTCAATTCGCCTAGTAACAGTTCCCTATAAAACCAACAGTACAGCCTGGCTGAAAACCACAATCTAGCCACAAAGCACCTACACTGAATCTTTTCACGTTCTCAATCAACACCTTCATCAATACTCAATAAGGATGTGGCGAAAACTGATTTTTTCTTGTCATAGTTTTTTTATAGGCCGTTCTGTACGTTCCACGGTTTTTTCCCACTTTTTGGGGAATTAAAAAATGCGAATGCTCAAATTTTGCCAAGTGTTGTTGTGGTTAAATTTTCATTTTTGAAATTATCACACACACACACACACACACACACACACACACACACACACACACACACACACACACACACACACACACACACACAAAATTAGACACCAGGACCGTTAAATTCAGACTGTGTTGTGAATTGAAATGGAAAAATGTGTATATGAAAAAAATATTGGTATCCTAATAACGAAATTCAAATAATTTTTGGTCATAAGCTCATGAACGTAAGTATAACATAATCCATTAATCCATTTTATTTTTCCTTTGACAGTAAAAAACTATATTAATTTGGCACGTTTGAAATCGATATGAAATTCCTCAATCACGCCTCAATTCAACAGAAAGCAATATCTCAATTTTCCTATACAAACAATCAAAATCCATCACATCCTGTATATTTCAGTAAGCAAACAACACAAGTATGATATTTTTAGTCACTCCATATTTCTAGCCTAAGCAGCCTAACATACAGTAATGCCGTTCTGAAACAAAGTAAACTGTATAAAGAACACATAAAAAAGATCACAATGAATCGATTAATACCTTAGAAGCAAAATAAACAACAGAAAAAAACCATCGACAACATTCACGAACGTATGCAAATAAAAGAGATATTCAACTTTTCTGTTTGCTGCATAAGGGAACCCCAAAAAATAAATACGGAGCGAATTTCCAAAATTGAAGCACGACAATTCGCGAAATGTAGATAATTATCAAGACTTTGACAACGAAAAAGTGCTTGTAATTTTATATTGTAATTAAAATGAAATCAACAGAAGACGACGCAACGCGAGACAAGCAAGAAAACATTTGGAAAGTAAACGAAAAACGTAAACACACATATTTGTTATTTATCTCGAAGACAAACAAACGGATCGTCGTACGTTTAATTAGGGAAAGCACCCCGCCCCGCCCCGTCCGCACCGAACCCATACAAATCACACTGGATCACTTTCCATCTTACTGCTGTTGTATCAGGTACGTCCTCCGCCTTTTATTATTCACTGTCCGTTCGTATTCTAACAGCTCTTTCTGAGCCAGCGCCATCTCTACTCTGAGCAATTCTTTGTCGTCTTCTATGTCGTCTGAGGTGTACATTTCGTCGGATATCTGCAACAATTTCATGCTTTATTCACACACACACACATATAATCAGTTTTTCCTATCAGCTAATAGAACTGTTTCTGAAAGCTCTTGATAAGAATGCCCCAAGCCTTGCATATGCCTCGACTTCAGCAAAACTTGAAGCAGGATATTTGACGTCCCACAAAATAAAGTGAATTATTAAGGATGCTGTCTTCGTAAACTCAATGAATGAGGCCAAGCGTAAAGTTAGACCTCTTTTTTGATAGCGATTTAAAATTTTCTAGGGAAGTGCACGACTAACAACCGAGATACTTGATGGTTTCAGATTGTTTGGGTGCAACGTGACCATCAAACCATGTAATATTTTCATAGTAACTTTCCAGAAAATTTGGGACACATCAGTGAGGAACAGAGCATCGTTCCACGGAAACGACGCTTTTAAATTTTACGCCAGTACAATAGTAGAATTAGTTCCGAATTCATTCTAACATCGTTCCCACAGAAACAATTACTTCCGACCCGATTCTAGGACGCAGAAATCAGTTCTTCGTTTTGAAAGACAACTAAAAATGAAGAGACATAAGATGATATCAATACAAAAGTATTCCATTACAGAGTTTTATCGAATTTCATTGAAATACGGAAGTGGACAACGAATAATAATTAGAAAAAATAAAAAAGAAAATTTGTCGCCAGTGTCACTAGATGTCTAACCAAAGATCAAGCTGTACAGGTTATGAAATTTGGTGGTTTCCCGGTCAAACCTTACGAAAAAGGCGTAATTCATTCAGACATGAATTGAAAATGTCATATTTTTTTAATCACAAACTAATTTCAGAAGCATTTCTTCGGACTTTCACTTTCTATAAAATCTATGTTTCACATAATGTCCATTGACATATATACGCTTGTGTTCAGGTTAAATTCTCGCAAAGGCAGAAAGAAAGCCTATAGCGCTCCAGAAGCGCTGCGAGATACCAAACGACCATTCACATTGACCTTGAAACGCTGTAAATTGTGACGATCGGGGACCAACTACCCTGCAGCTCATTCCGCAACACTGAGGATCTCCGAAAGAACGACTTTTGGTATGGGCTTGTTCAAGGCTTTGGAAGCTCGACCTGGACCTCGTAGTGTTTGCTGTACTCGTGGCTCTCGGTGCTGTTATGCGAGGCTGCTCGGACGATCATCTGCTATGATGATATCTATAGAATTGGAACAAATCAACCATTTTTTTTCCGATGTTCCAGACTCTGGAGGTCCTTTGTAAGGTCAGGATGTGTCAATTGGTGTGTTGATCATTTCTGGATTGTGTCCAGAAGCCTCATGGAATGCTTGGGAGTACATCGCTACATATATAATCAGACACAGAACTCCTAGCTCCTGTGTAAAATAAATTCGATAAACAATAAAGTCCGAGGCAATGCTTCCGAAACATCCACTTTGTCTACAAGTGACCTATACTCCACTGAGAAGCTATTATATCAATATCATCATGTTATGACAGCAATAATTTGCGTTTGAATGATAATGATCCATGAATGTAAACAATATGATCGTTGTCTCACCTCGATATCAACATCAGATCCGTCCTCCTTGACCTGCACATATTCGTACTGCTCCTCGTGATCCACTTCGATCTCTTCCTCCGCCTCCCTTTCCGAATCCGAACCCTCCTCGGAGCTTCTCTCCTCTGCGCTGCCGCACGAATCTCCTCCGAACGTGTCGCTCTCGTCTATTGAACAGGAGAATTTCATCTCGCCTCGCTCCAGCGCCTCCAAGTGTTCTGGGGAACGACAAAATCGTGTTAAAATAAAATCACTACACATGTTTACAACTACACTACACTAACCGTCAGCTTAGAATGCAGGAGGTTGTGTGGCGACAAAAATATTCTTTCTAATTATTAAATCATAAATGAAGATGTCGATGAGCAGTAGTACTGACCGGGATTGACCATGGCTCTGCGTATGGCGAGCGGATCCTTCCTGGACCACTTCTGCACCTCGTCGTCCATCTTACTGATCTTGGCCGGGTTCATCGCCCACAAGCACCCTTTGCGCTGGGCGCCGTTTAACGCCGGTTTCTCGATCTTCTCGAAGCATTTGTTCAGACTCAAGTTGTGTCGTACCGAGTTCTTCCAGCCGTTGGGCGCTGTTTTGAAGTACGGAAAATGCCTGCCAAAACATTTTTATCAACACGCCGCTGGTCAAGTTTACAAACAAACAAAAAGCTCGAGTCGGGCGGATCTACTGCAATTTCGATCATTACTTCCTTTCTACAATTTTTTTAAATTTGATTTACAACTATTCAATTCAAATTGTTTACAAATTTATTAACTGATTTTTTCACCGTGCTTTGTATTTATTTTTAGTAATTGATTCAAAAAAATAGTATTGTGATTGTATTCCTTGATATGTGAGAAAAATGTCGAATCAATCAGACCTCTTGAAGTCGGTAGAAATCAAAGATGGTAGATTTCATTACATTGATACATACATACATACCGATCGAGCTAACGCAATCGCGTTAAAAATACTGGACTGACCTGCACATGAAATTGTATATCTCAGAGACGGGCAGACTGCCAGTGCGACTGTTCT
The DNA here is from genome assembly GCA_949316355.1 of Bruchidius siliquastri. Lineage (NCBI taxonomy): Eukaryota > Metazoa > Arthropoda > Insecta > Coleoptera > Chrysomelidae > Bruchidius > Bruchidius siliquastri. The sequence continues at coordinate 26,237,757 of OX438529.1, forward strand.
TAAGCGCCATGGCAATGAGGCAGCTGTAGCTGTACGCGGGTTTGGGAAACGCCCTCAGCTGCGACCTCATCTCGTCGCTAGCGTTGTCGAAAACTGTGGTCCTCGACGTGAGGGTAGGCACCGTCGTCGTAGCTGGCACTACCTTCCGGACGTGCGTCGGCGTTACGGTGCGGATCAACGAAGCTGCCTGCGCGTGCGCCATCGTCATCGTCGATGACGTCATAGGCCTGAATGACACAAACAAAAGATAAATTAACAACTGCATTTTTCAATCTTTTTTTCTAAATTCAGGATCAAACTGTGTTGGTACCGCACCTGGACACTGTATTCCTGAACGTGAGTATGGTGGGCTGCTGGGTGCCTTTGACTGTATGTATAGCCTTGACAGTCTTCAGCTCTGCTGCTAGTGTCGTCGCCACGGGTCTGGCCAGAATCGGGGTGACTTTGGTGAGCTTCACTTGCGTTTGTACCTGCAAAGCTCTTTTGTTGCGTTCTGCGGCGATCGTGCCCACGTCTTGCAAGTTGCGCACCAAGTCTTTCTTTGCTGCCTGTGTTACAACAAAAAATTTATTATAAAGAGGTGTGCGTCGACAGTTCGTACGTATTTTCTAGGAACTTATTTTTAATAAAAGTTCTGCCTATTAAAGGCTGTATTGAGCGTTTTATCACTATATTTTTCTGTGAATCAGCAGTGGAACGAGTTTCAGTAAGTTATGTATTTTGGCTCACTGTATAACATAAAAATAGTTATTGTGTGTTTGAAATTTGTAGACAATGCAGATGTTTCATAAGTTGTGATCGGGCTTCGATTGCCTGAACTGGCGAACACGTGCCCCTTCAATAGCTATTTATACTCCTCCGGCTGTCGTGTCGTTGGCGCCACTAATCCTGATTGATTCAGACGGCGTTCCGAAACAAAACTTTTCAATTGTATCGAAATACATCGACGATCATGTAATTTGAAGTACTAGTTATTCGTTCAATCCTAGCGGTGTCGCTAGTGTATCCACCGAAGTAACCTGTGAAAGAGGAGAGTACTCACCTGTTGGGCGGCAGCCTCTACGACCGCTTTCGCGCCCGGGATCTTGATGGTGGCAGGCGAAAAGGTGAGATGGGATTCCCGGAAAGAGGGGGAAGGGGAACGGGCGTTGTTCGCTAGGGAGACGACGGGCATCACCGCGTTCGGATTCACCATGGTGGGGCCCTCGCCGTCGCCGCCACTGAAGTCCAGCGTCGAGTGGTTCGAGTTCGAGTTGAACCTGAGGCAACAAGAATTTTTTATCGAGACAAATATTCTTTATACTTCATTTTTCAAAAATAATAATAATTTTTAACAACTAATTGAATTGGTGAGTGAAATTTGTAATTTTATCCGAAATTTAATGAAAATCAAAATGGTAGTTACTTTCGCAGTAACAGAGGGGCCAAAAAATAATACTGGACAGACAGCCAGACCGATGGAAACGAGTGAAATCAAGAAAACAACATTTCGAATTCAATTTTTTTCGCGATTACAATATATCTGCCGCCCATAGACGAGAAATCTAAAAATGAAATATAATTTTCTGGCCTAGTTGAGCCTACTTACCATCGAATGTCGTGAACGTCCTCGAACTCTAGCGGCGGCATCTCGCTGAAGTTGAAGCCGGAGAAATCATTGTGGCCGCCTACTAGCGTGTCTATTTCCGACTTGATGTCGATGTCCAATATGTCGGGGAACGACAGGGAATCGCTAGCGGTCAGGAACATGTCCATCGCAGCCGACATGGCTTCCAGTTTCTGAAATTCAACAATCGGTCATTGAATATAATAATTATGCCTTCAAATACCACAACAAATCACAGGTCTGCAACAAGTTGGAACTCTGAAAAATATAGTAATAGCGTATTACGAACCATACATCTTTGGTTTCTGTACTAACACGCTTCTGCCAATTGAACTACAATACCGGGTGAGTAAACAGAGCTGAACGCCAATATATAGTACGCTTCCACCACGTCATCTCTTAGCCGTTTTTCAAAGTTATGTTTTTCGGACTTGGGGAGATATAAGGCAGTATTTACGTCGCCCAAATATATCAGCGCGTTTTGTTATCTATATTTTTAACTTGCTAACATATCCATTTGACGTCCTCTGTCATATTTCTATGAATGAATTTACTCATTTTATTTTTCGCTTGAACAATTTTTGTTTAATCATATTTCGAGTTATTTATTTGGTTATCTCCGTAGAAAGTAACATAGAGTGCAAGGTAGTGCATCTCCAATGAAGCAAATCAGAAGAGAAGAGCGGTACGACATGACTTGCTAGTTTTGGTTAGGTACCGAGACAACCTGCTCTACAATAGTACCACTCTCCTTTCACAAGTGGTATCGTTTTTATAACATAACCATGACTCTACAATTTCTATAATAAATACCTCTCTGTTCATAACAGCGTAAGGACCAATGTGTATACACCTATATCTTCAACATGTCCAAATGATGCAATCAATCAGATTGAAGGGAAAATTATTAATGTCGAAACCTTAAACTAAATATGCAAGTATGTACATTCCAACTTACTATTTCCTGATCAAGTGTATCACTTCAAAAAATCTTGAAAACATGAAAAATACAATATGCAGGAAATATGACTTTACAGGGTGAAAAAAATGCGATAGACAGACGAAATGAATGAGATGTGGAGACTATAATACTGTTAAGCTACTTTACCGCCTACAGGCACTGTCACTGAAACTGAGATGAAAATTGTTGGTAATATAGCTTACCGAGTTTCACACGCACTTAGTGCGTTTTAGGAAAATCGATGCAATATATCTCAAAATAAATCACAATATAGTAAGTTAGAACAAGATACCTATCATTGTATTTAAATATCATATAATCAATGCAAACATCCTAATCCACAGAAAATTAGTTTCTAAAGGTGACGATTTTACCTGTTTCTGACATATCTCTGCAAATCCCATTACATAAAAACTAAAGGCAAATATGCCTTCCATCTGTTTTTGATCACCCTACATTCTCGGTATCGCTTTCTATTTCTACCCACCCTAATCTAACAAAAGTGGGTGGGAAATAAGTGTTCGTCCTTTCATCTTTTACTGGATCTACACAATATTTTCATCTTGTTTTATTGAAAGTTTGTTACATTATCAGGAAGTGATCTGATCGTTCCTAGTTGCAGATTTGACAAAAATATGATTTTTTCAATTTTTTTCAGGTTGAATATAATCACAGAATTTATGGCTTGATGTATACTGCATTAAATTTTCATTTTGTGTAAAATCATCTCAAATGTTTTTATCTACGCCATAAAAAAACGATAATTCAGATACAATTAAGCAAGCTTTCCTGGATATACGAGTAATATTGTTCACAAATATAGAATTGAAACCTTTTCTCGTTGAATAAATGTGACGCAATAATATCAGTTTTTAGTTTCGAAGAATATCGTGAGATTGTTGATTTTTAGTTAAGTTCCTCGTGATCTTGCGAGTCACTAAGCATTAAAAAAAATTGCGTAAGGTTGGTTGATCCCCAGAATAAGATTTTTCTTGGAAAACGATCACGGCCTTCAGAAACGTCCAATAAGGAAGAACCGATTTTGAAAAACTATAAGAGCTTTAGAGTCCTGATCGGTACCTAGTGATCTAGTGTCAAAATTTTGTCAAAATTCGGTTGGTACCTTCCGTTCCTTCTTTTAGTTGATTCAAATATTTTCTTCATACAAAATCAAAAGCTGTCTAATCCGATAACACTTTTAAATGAAACTAATTTGCATATTTACTCAACAACCCACGCTGAACCCCGACAAATAGGTATAAGTACAATAATGTTCCTAGCCATTTTATGATCGTTTCAACCTTGACTGAACGAGACATCGAACATTCAGTGGCGTAGCTACCTAGGGGCTAGGCGGGGCAGTGCCCCGGTGCCCTCAAGCTTAGGGGGCCCTCGAATCCTTACCAGAAATCTTGATCGAACTGAACTTTTGGAAATTTCTCCCATTTTCAAAATAAATATGACAGGTTGCAACCCCACTTTAATCATGACAACTCAGTTGAGAGAAATTCAAAGGTATGCCTAGTGTATTCCCCTAAATTCTTTCTGTAGGTTGGCAGTGCCAGTGCCAGTGACAGTGTATTGAACCACATCAATTATGCATTCAAAACTTTACAAAAATGCGACATCAATTTGGGCGAGGCGAGTAAAGTTTTAGCAGAGACCAAAGAAGTTGCAAATTTATAGAAATGATTTCAAATTATTCAAGTGCAAAGCCAGTGAAACTGCAAGAAAATATGGTATTGATACCCATTTTCAAGAAAAAAGGCAAAGAAAAGTTAAAAAACATTTTGATGAATTATCTGCTGATCAACGATTTCCAAACTGAGAAAAAATATTTAAAATTGAGATTTTCAATAATGTACTAGACACAGTAATATCTCAATTACATACACGTTTTATTGGTATGAGTGCAGTCTGTCATATATTCGATTTTCTAACACCGACATTTTTATTACATGTTGATGAAGCAACTTTATTACAAAAGTGTGACGAATTCCAAAGAAAATATTCAGATATAATAGGCCCTAGTTTTTCACTTCAATTTATTAATATTTACCACCTAGTTTTACTCCAACTAACTCAAGCATGGACTGTTCACCAATTATGTAAGGAAATAATGAGCAAATATGGAGTGCTAGAATGCGACCTAACTGAAGTATTTACAGCAATGTTATCATTCTTTACAATTCCTGTCACTTCTGCAGCAGCTGAAAGGTCATTTAGCAAATTGAAAATAATAAAAAATTATTTAAGAAATAATATGGGCCAAACTCGACTCCGACATTTATCGCTAATAGCAATTGAAAACAAAACCGCATCAAGCCTGGATTTAAACGAAGTCATTGATACTTTTGCGAAAACTAAAGCTAGGAAAAAATTGTAAATATAATTGTTATTTAGTCAGTTGGTAGGCCCGATCTTTATACGTATAATAAACCCTTGATTCTTCTCTATTTCGTTTTATTAGCCAAACCTACACCAAGTATTAATTGTAATTTATGTTGTTACTGTTTAATATTTTTATTACCTGCCCTGCAGTGCACAAAACAGAGCTTAAGTAGCTTAGCATTTTTGAAGTATCTGTATATTTCATATTTTTATTTGATAGAACTTAATCAGTTTACATACCAGTAGCTACGCCACTGCGAACATTCAAATTATCCGCGAATTTTTCGGACGGGTCAAAAAACTGAACGGTCAAAAATATTCCGCGTTTGAGTGCGAATCAGATGAATAATCTTTTTTGTCCCGTTAGGTATATCTTTATTTTTGGAAATCGATATGTTTCATAGGTATTTGATCATAATCAATTTCTTTGTTTCTCATGTGTTTCTCTACGAGCATGTTCAGTCCTACAAATGAAAAATAAAATTCTTCCATAAACAACAGTTGTTATTATTTCATTTTATAATTCATACACAAGGTTTCACAAACTGTTTTTAGTGACCCATTCCAATTAATTTTTAATTTTGAGAATCAGGATCCTTTAAAAATTAAAGGGAAGAATAAACAGTTTTATTCGTGAGACCTCATCTATAAATTGCACAATTTCATCTAAATAGATTTACCGTTATGGTAAAATCATACTCGATAATACCAATTGATCAAAATGCTGATTAATATACCCCTTGACAATGCATCTGGACGAGCCACTGTTCAGGTCTTAGCAGCGCCCATTGCACATTTTCATGTTAGCACTGTACCTGGCCTGGCGCTGGCAGATGGCCGTTCCGACGTTAGCATCCGTATTATATTATATTCTCTATTCGAGGGGAACGAAAACAGGAAGGGTATAAAAGAGAGTATTTTTTTTTTAGATTCGCACATCTTTTTTCACTATATTTTAATCCTACAACGAAACTCGTGCCGACCAAAGTTCGAACCAGTTTCGTGTAAAGAAAATTTGAGGAATTCAATTGTACTACTACTAATTTTATTCATTTCTGGTCGTATTGAGGGTCTTTTGGTGAAAACAATCCTCCGTATCGAAAGTCGCACCTGTTCTTGAATGAATGTAAACACGCTCATTTTCGAATAAAAAAAGCTTATAAAATCGGCTTTAACATGCGCTCTCTTCGATTTTCCGTATTGTAACCTGTAACCTCAGACTGGCAGAGGGCAATGCTTCCTCCGAGTAGACAAATCCTATGCATATCAAAACTATTTTCCGTTTGACCTTGAAGTCTAGATGTTCTTCCCGCCTAGACCGTATAGGAAAATATATAAATACAGGCCAATTTTCGCCGGCTTTGCGACCGATTGAAACGTAAAAATACTGAAAAATATCGATAGAACAGTTTCTCATATCGTGTTAAAAGGGGAAATTCCTATTATTACCCTGGAAGCACATCGTAGGTGGGTGTACCCTGTCACAATGCCTAGTTTCTAGGCAAAATACACAAGTTTGCGGTATTTCCTATGATAATAATGCTGGAAACCATAAATTGCTTGTTGCGGCATTATTAAGAATAATAATAGGACTGCTATCTATTTGGAGAGATAACATGCGCCTCGTAAAAAGAGCGGGATCGGTACATTAGGTCGAGTCCATTATAAAACCGAATCATTACGAAAGTAATTTTGTGTATATCTAGTGTTTTTTAACAGAAATCGCGATGAAAAAATATTTAAAAAAATCTGCCGTACTTACCGTTTTATTTTCCAAAGGATTTTCGCCGTGTCCGATTGTATTTTCATCAAAATCGGGCATAAATTGAATTTTAACACTGACAGCACTGTACACCCAACGTATGTATACAAAACTTGTAGTTAACCACAAAGAACGAAGAGGGAATTCAAATCGCGCGCTGTTTATTGGTCAACGCAAGTCACGAGCCTTTCCCGCGCGCTTCCTATTGGCTGTTGAAAATGCCGAGAAAACGACGTTCGCCATCGAACGAGGATGCACATGGCAATGGTGCCTGACATTTAATTTAACCTAAATATACGGAAAAACTACGCAATATCCCAGATCGCCGATACTCCAAAAATTTTCTTTAAAAAATTAGGAAAAATTTGGTACCCGTTTTATCGGGTATTATAGCGTAGTTTTTACGTATTAGAAAGGAACACTTTGTCACAATTTGATGTTTTACCGGAATGTGTTTTCTAACAACCATCATGGCAGCCTCGCAATATTAAAAGTACCGTGTCCCTTTAAAATCTCAAGGTTGCGTTGTGGACAATGCATTTTCAAGTTCAAATTTCCGAAATACGACCGAATATAGATGAATAATCTGTTTTTGAAGAAAAATAATTTAATTACATAATTACATCTACAATCGATCGATATACGTGAGAATGGACTAGTCCATTCTATTAGATTGCCAGGGGAGTCTGGTAGTTTTCTTCTAGGGAAAAATAGGTATCAATTCAGGTGATTCATATGCCTGTGCAGGTATTCTGATCATTCGGGTTTACTAAAATTAATATGATCATATACAGATGTTTTTTTGTAGTTATTGATAAAAATGGCTAGACATCAAATTTATTAAATTTAGGATTAAAATTACTTACCAAATAAAAAGCTTTAAATTTGACTCGACGAGTAGTTTCATTGATTTTTCTATCGGGAATTTTGTCGAATAAAAAATTTCACGACTATTTTATCGATGTGATCTAGGGGTTTTAGGCTGCAGAAAAATAGGATACACCAAGCAAAAATATATTAAATTAAGTAAAACTCAATAAATCGTTTATTAGACAATAGAAGCAATTTTTTGTAATATTTCCTCATATATTGAAATGCCATTCAAAAATATCTTTGAATTGATATATTCATCATTGGCATGCAACAAAGATTTGGTATGAATCATTGGAGAAAATCCAAGGACTGGTATGCCCATCAAGTCCCTCAGAAACCTACCATCTGTGAATCCTGGACATATTACAGGTTTGATTTCAAGGCCACTGGAAAAAAAATAACAAGCAACTTTCATTTGAATAATTTTATGATTCTTCTGAAACGGAAAATGTATAATTTTCTTAACCAAAACTATGATCAGTTCAGACCAGCGTTAAATTTTTTGGAATGCCGTTTAGGCCAATCAGGACAAATCGCTGATAGGGAAATTCCAGCTAAAGGAGCAGAAATAGCATAAAAGTAAAATGTTAGCCAACAGGAGACCTGAAGACGATTGAAGATTGCACATCAGTCAAAATGGCGTGAATTGTAGATATTATTTCTTCAAAAAAGCCCTCCGACGATCGATATATTGTCTAGATAATATTGAGCATCTGATGAAATTAATCTTATAAACATCAAACAAGGCTGTGTAAAAATGATATTGGTTAAAAAAAATTTTTTTTCATAACCTAGAAATGAAGTAATAACGAACTTCTAAGCTCAAATTTATAAAATATCTTAAGATTAGAGGTAATTGCCAGCAGTTGATAATTCGTTTTAAATTTAAACAGCGGAACAGTCTTCATCAAGAATGTCAATTCTGGAACACAAAGTCAGTTAAAATTCAACAAACCATCTTAAGATTTTTTTTCGCAATCTTTTCCATGTTGGATTTGACGTTGACATTCATGATTCTGACAGTATCACAAACATATTTACATAAAATAACACAAAAATAGGTTCCATTAAAAAATTAACTCAGATTAGTCAGCATTTTTATTTTAAACTATACATATATACGATATCTTTGTTGAAATAAGCAATATTTCATATTATGAATAGATATATTTAGCTTGTATTTTATGTGGAAAAACAAAGACTAATAGCCATTTTTAATGTGGTAAGGTTCAAAAGCACATTAACACAACTGAGAAATATTGGAAGGATAAGATATATTTTTAAATTCAATTAAAACAGATTACATAGGAACGTAATTACAAGGATGGGCGTTTTTCTGAATCAAATTAGAGTAGAAAATTTTTTACAAAAATGTATGGTTTTCAAGATACAGGGTAAGAAAGTTAAAAAAAGTTTGTTAGCTTTTACGTAAAATAGATTCTGAAGTAATCGACATCTTTTTGTTGAAGTTAAATATTTCTTAATAGTGTCCTAAGTACCAGGTGTAACCTATATTTTCATCTATAATCCTTATCCTTTTATCATTAAAAATTATAATTGTTTGAAAAATAAATTCTTAATTCACTGGAAGTCTTTGTTTTCTACATATATAAGTAGTATACACAGTAGTACTTTTAAACTACTGTTGGAGGTGGTATATTATAAATTTCAGTCGACTTGCATGAAATTAGATAATTCGTTAATATTATCATCAGCAGGCATCTTTTTTTAAATTGTTCGAAGTAAGGAAATTTGCGTCAAAAACAAAGTTAAGAGGAATGTTTTGAGAAGATAAATGTTTATAATTCAATTATGTTGGAATTGGCTGGAGGTTCAGAATACCAACTGAACAAATTGGAAGTAAATACACAAATGCAAAAGGCAAATTATCACGTTACTATTTACAACTTGCTGGCTGCATGAACCGTGTGTTCTGATGCCAAAAAAAAAAATTACAACTTTTAAGGTTTTATATTATAATACTTATTCGGTCTTTTTGTACCCTTTCTAGAAGTTTAATTCATCTTTTTCTTGTTACTGTCAGGCTGTAGGTAACCTAAATGACGTGAAGACTAAATTAAGCAAACTGAAATCCCAGATTCGTTACGTTGAAATGTGGGAGAGCACCAAGCAAAGTATTTACAATTTGTAATGTATGTCATAACGCACTACTTAAATTTAATTGCTACAAGGCAAGTACCAAATTTAGAAGAATTTTAAGTTAGCAAAATGGCATTGGGGCATCAACCATCCAACATAATTGATGTATCAAATGTGTCTCGTTTTGGAAGAAAAATCTGAAAAATACGCACTGTAGATATTTTAGATCATTCGTGAATCGTATGTGACAAAATACAAATCTGTCTTAGCAGCTAAAAAATTGATATACACCACTCTCAAATCAGTACCGTATATAATCATGACATTCGATGAGTGGTTACATAAATAGATAAAGTCTTATATCAATCACTTTGGACCTGCTTTACAACACCCTTCAAACTATTTTATTTGCATAATAAACGTTTATTTAAAAAAAACTACGCCTAAAAAATTTGGTTGGATGTTTTGGAGCGGTAAAACTATGTATAAAATGAATGGTCAGATTTCTGGAAGTCTATGTTTGCTACATATATAAGTAGTTTACTTTCAAATTACTGTTGGATGTAGTACATTATGAATTTCCATTTTTTTTAACACGATGCCAGAAGGATAGGTTAGCAGGGTGTCCACTTACAATCCAAAATAAAAAAATCAAAAAATATCCGAGATCTCCAATTGTTAAAATTGAATTTATTTGCTTGTCCCACAGCAATGCAGACGGATACCAATTACATCATGATTTCGTTCTTTTTCTCTAACACATTTCAGAAATACCCACTTGAAATAAGAGTTTGATGAAAGATAAAGCTGTGCTTACTTTTTAATACCACTTTCAAAATCATACTACATCAAACCTACATTTTTTACTGTAAGGATGCCAATGTATCCCACCGCTTGTGTAATATAATTAAAATAGTAAAATATAAAATAATGGAAATTGAAGTTTGGTTGTTTTCAGCATTTTATAGGATAAAAGGCTTATCTTATATATTGATTGAATTGTTCAATGGCAAACCGTATAAAAAACACACGTGCAAACTTACATCGCTGTCACATAATAAAAAATATATCCACGTTTTAAAACGCACTTCCATTAAATTATAGAGAAAAAAAAGGTTTTAGAAGGTACCTACAGACAGAGTATATCCTGATATTGAGTCAGTTTACACAATAAACACAGTAACCATATAAGGATAAACAAATTTTTCTTGACAGTAAAATCTAGTTTCAAATTTTAGCTGCAAAATTTAATTTTTTATTGGTATTTTGAAATAAGATACATTGCATTCATTCAAATCACTTTAACTTTTGACATTTTTCCAATTTATGCTATAAAAATGTATCTGGTTTTGATTGTTCGAATCACGAGGAAATTTAGCAATTTTTCTCAGACTATATTTTTTTATTCTGATCAATCTGTGACCTGTAGGTACCTCAACAGAAATATTCACAACTCTCGAACATATGTATATAACCTATTTATATCACATCATTATCACGTCACAGTGATGCACTGTACTATAATGATATACAAATTAAATGTTATATATTTGAAAATGCAATTTTTAATAAACCTAAAAACTCGGCAACTGAACAGAAATAGAACATAGGACTACTATTGTTGATAAGCAAAGTTTTAATTTCATTAATTTATCCAAAACTAATCGTAAGGGGCACCGTTTTGTCTTGTTGGGACTCGTCGGTACGATGTAGGGTTTGGATGAACCAATGATATCACATGACAGTACCTAAAACGCTATACAAAAGAGTGCTCTCGTACACCATTTTTAGTCCGTGGCTAGGGCATTTACAACAAGATACAGATAACATATAGGTGTGTTCGAAAACAAACGTTGAAACATCTATATTTTTTGGTAAATTTAAACAGTTTCGTGAACTGTAATCCATTATTCTGCATCATATCATCACATCTCCAACGAATGGACTGAAAATCGCGGATAAGAACACCTTCTTCTATAGTGCTATAGTAATTAGAAAAACTTATTTGATAGTGATTCAAAGATCCTCGCGCCATCTATTGGCTCAAAAGTCAGTTCTTGATTCTTACAAGATGATTCTCACTTCACGTGAGTATATAAAAATGTTGAAGTCTTCATTACGGAGACTTTTCATGACGACTGAAACTTGGAATGGTTTAAAAAACAAAACAATGTATGAACAAAGAGTTCAGCGATTCAACCAAATGCAATTCTAATTAATAATAATAATAATACGTCTTTATTAGGGCGAAATTTAGCCAAAGGCTACTCTTACATTTAACCCTGTTCAATTGATTAACTGATAATTTATTTTTAGTTGACAGATCGCGCGAATATCTTTGAATATATGCCCAATATAGAGGCTGTGTTCGTGTAGCATGCTTTATTGCAAATTAAAATCAATAATTAGGGTGACCACTCAAAATTAAAAACAACATTTGCCAGATTTCTTTAGCGAATATATTCCAACTCTTACTGCTTTTGCAGTTAAAAACCATATGATATTGCTAAGAAAAAAATATGTGCGATTTTTTAAATAAAAATAATACTAGTTTTTGAAAATATCATTGTTGTTGGAAAAATTTACTTCAATCACGTGAAAAATCAGTTTTGATTTTGGTTGACCTATACAGGGCGATTCCACAACAATAAAAGTTTGACTACGAATTAAAAAAACCCATAAAACATTATTTTATATTGACTATAATTGAAATGCACTGTAACATCATATCGATTGCTTTTCTTCCCTGTGATTTTTTTGCCTGTGTGCTGTGAATATCATTAAAATATACAATAACGCGAGAGGCTGAATACCATTTAAAAAAGTGATTTCCCAAGGACAAAACTGTCTTCAATGCTTAGCGAACGTGACTCTAATGAACAAATCATACTGAGTCATATTGGATTGAACCCCTTAACATTAAAAATAACACTGTCAAGTTACAACAAAATGGAGCAAAGGATCTTCAGGATACGAAGCACCTTTTTTGTTTAAAAAGTTTGAGACCCTATATCTCGAAAACGAACCATTTGCGGACCCGTGTTTATATGAACATTTTCTCTCAAAACCACTCTAAGAATCGTGATTAATCAATTGTACATACACAATTAATACCTTGTTTTTTTGACGCTTGATTTGTTCATCAGATAAATTTTGTACTCTAGAAAGTCTTTTCAAAATGCCACACTGCCTGTCGACCTACAACCACAGGATACGTTTTATATCTTACACATTAACGCCACGTTTATATTTTCCAAACCAGATATTAATATGAATCAATCAAAAACAGGCCCAATAACAATAATAATAATATGAAAGATAACCGCACCGTTGTAATCCGTCATCAATCAAACGTGTATCACATACGTCTCACGAAGGTGTGAACCGAGACTCATGAAGACTCCCGGCATGCTGTCTGGAAGCAACCGGTGGGCGCTTCCAATCTCGGCCGTTTGGTCGGGATCTGCGAAGATGGGAAGGCCACCACGGTGGCCTTGTTGTTCCCGGCGATCCCGACCGGGAAGGCGTCTCAGCCGGACCGTTCCTCTAACTCGCCGACCTTGCGCAAGATGTCGCAGTAGTAGTGGACGCCGCGCAGGAAGGTGGATCGGTTGAGGAACTCGTCGTTGTCATGCAGCAAGATGGGCGTGTTGTTGATGGGCGAGAAACCCAACGCCGGGATGCCAGCCTCGCGAACGTAACGGGAATCGGTGCCGCCCGGGAACACTTGCGGCTTCAGCTTCAGACCGCTGCAAATTAACCAATATGTAGTTAAGTGTATGCTCTTCTCTATGCATCAGACCTGCTATAGACATGCATGTTTCGTCTTTAGCATAGACTCCTCAGTATCAGTGCTGCACATCAGATTTGAATCCTTTTTCGATCCGGATCAAATCCAGATCGGATCCAAAATTTTCAATTTGCACAATCCGGAAATAATGTTGGTATCTGAGATCCGGATCTGATATCATGTTCAATGATCCGGGATCCGTGTATTCAGTGTTGCCCATGTCTACTTAGTTTGAAAAAAACCGAAGAATATGTAACAGTGTCTATGGCAAAACCTCTTATGCCGTCTTTATTGACAAATTTCTTAGTAATAAGTGAAGACGATTTAATATGCGAACCTGTACAACTTTAAAAACTATTGTTACTGAAGAAATAAGGTCAAGACTTCTGTCGACTGTGGAGGATGCAAATTTAACAATTCATGGCATGTCTTCAATCCTTGATCCAAGGTTTAAAAGCACTTTGCTTAGAAATATGAAAAATATTATAATTAAATCCCTGGAACAGGCCTTAGAAATATTTGACAATCCGCGAGAAGAAGGAAATACAGAAAGCTCAAGTGTATTGGATTTCTTATTCCCAAAACCGTCAGACACTAAGGAGTTTAATGAAGTTGAAAGATATATTCAAGAGCAAGATCTCGACAAAAATAGACATTCAACAGGAAATATTATTCGTCCATAAAGAAATGGCCTTTCATCGGAGAATGTAGACACATTGGTATTTTTATATGAAAATAAGAATGTTGTTTGTAGTGTTTGTCGTCAACTCGAAATGTATTAGTTTTATTTTGCATGATAGTAAATTAAAATATTTTGTGCTGCATATAATAATGCTTTTTTGTATGCTTATAGATTATCATGAATCGGATCCGAATCTCAAATCTAGATATGAGGGTCCGGCATCCCGATCCAAGATCCAGATCCGAAACCCGCATCATAGATGCGGATCCCAAATCCGATTTATGTATCAAATCCGGATACTGATCGATCCAAATCCGGTTCTATTTTGGTAAGGATCACCGATCCGTCAAAACTTCAGATCCGTACAGCACTAGTCAGTATAGACTGGCGGTCTAATTATTGTAGAGAGTAATGAGGGGAAATAACGTAACAGCCAATATGCAGCATCACTGTGCGCGAAGCTTGGTAATAATAGTCGTCAATTATAGTAAACATTATAGTCCAGCAGCGCATCCTCGTCAGGTCTCGAACAAGCCTCTTCGAAAAGTCGTTCTTTTAGAGAACCTCGGCGTTGTGGAATGAGCTACCGGAGAGTTTGTCCCCCGATCGTTACAATCTACAGCGTTTTAAGAGCAATGTGAATAGACATTTACCCTCTTACAATGCTTCTGAAGCGCGAATTATCTATACAGAAAATGAGATGGAGAGATGAAAAAGGACTCACAGTTGATCAGTGACCTCCTTGAAAGCTACCCAAAAGGGATTGCTAGCGTCCAGCTTGGTGGCCGGAACGTGCATCTGGCGTTTCTTCACCTTGTAGTGCACGCCTTGGCCCGCTTCTTGGCACCATCTACTCAGCGTTTCTTCGAACTTCTGCAGGTCCATGTTCAACGCAACGCGGAAATCCGTGACGAACGTAAACTCGGGCGGGATCACGTTTTCTTGAACGCCACCCTAAAAATATACACTCTTTCATTAATACATTTACCGGACTGGCAGAATTTATTTCCTTAAGCGTGTATCAAATGTGTAAGAAAAAGACGAAGATGAAACACAAATGTTAGTGAATGAATGCGTGAACCTCCCAACCCTTTTGCAGGCTCGCGTTCTAGTCTAGTAAAATTAGCATGCCAAATGATTAATTTTTGTACGCACGATGTCTCATCCAGATATTTCACCACTTCACGATAAGACTATAATGGTTTCACGGAAATTCCTTACATTTATAAAATGAATCCGCAGGAAATATTTTACTATTATACACAATAATCTGCAAAGTCATCATGTTTTTATTTCATGTGTTTGCAAGTCAATTTGACATTTCATTGTAACTATCATCCTAAGAATTACAATTTTTCATCCTATTCATTTTTTTTTCACTCAATAAAAGATTTATCATTATTATTATGTCCGCGCTTATTTGTGGCATGTTATGAAATAGTTCTGCTCTCAGATGAATGATAACATAAGAATCAATTCATTGCTAATGAAGTCCATTAACATCAAAAATGCAAATTCATTAATTTAAATTTGAAATGTTAATTTTACTAGACTATAACTCTTCAAAAGGGAACTGTTTCCTAACGTTGAATGATACACACACTCTTTCTAACATTTGTGTTTCATTATGTCTTTCCCTAAAACATTTATTCTACATGTAAAGGAAATTCTGCCAGTGCTGTATCACTTATGGTATCAGGGTTTCCATTCAATCTTACAAAAAAATAACATTCCAGATACTCTTACTTGGTGAAAATATGTCATCATTCTGATAAAATTACGTAATCCACCAACATTGATAAGGACTCCTTAAACATGGTTTATCTATGTTCAAAATAGTTGAAATGTCCACTACTTACGTTCATTATCGTAACATTAGCAGAGGTTACATCTCCAAGCGTCAAATTCGGATTATCTCTCAATTTATCCTGTTGAGTTTTCCTGAATTCATATATTTTCTTCAACAGATACGTCACCTTTTCTCCGGGTGTGTTTTCTAACAGTAAAGACCCGTGTCCAGTATGGCCGGGACAGTAAAACGTTATTTCTACGAATAAACATTAGAATAGTTAGTTTACATGTAAACCATAAGTTAATAATGTGCTTTATGCACAATCTCCGACATTGTGTAATATTCTTTACGAGAAACAATAGCAACTGTCAAAGCGGGCTTGGTGTTATGTTGGCCTGAACGCTAATGGTATAGAAGTGAAACAGCAAAAAAAGATAAAAAGGGAATAGGAACGCAGTATTGCCGCAATCTATGGTGTAGTACTAGTATAAAAATAAGGACAGTCGCGAAACGTGGGCAGTGGAAGAATTACCTTAATAGCACACCGACGATATTTATATTATATACTTACGCCAAATGGACCTCTCGCCGTAAAACAATGCGAATTCTTCTGTTTCCGAAGCCATGCCTTCGTCAAGAGCAAAGCACACATTCATGTTTCGAAATATATTTGTTTTAACGAATACAGCCATTCCATCTTTTCCACCTATTTCCTCATCTACAAAAAAAAAGGGATAATTTTGAGAATGAGAATGAACGTCAGCAGTGCCGGCACGCTGACAAAAGATGCATAAGCATCAATGTTGCTTGTAAGCATACTCTAAAGTAGATGAGGTACTTCCATATCCATAACCATACTATGATATACCAAGGTATCCAAATACACCACCCTGGCAAACCATTATGAAGCCCCCAGTCTCTGACTTCAACCCACTAGACATTATTGTGCAAATGATTATTATTAATAACTTATTGCTAATACATATAATATGTATATACCTGGAACAAAGGTCACATGGATTGTTCTCCTTAAGGAAATCCCTTTTTTCTTCAAGCATCGTATAGCTTCCAAATATTGTATTCCTACTGATTTCATATCTTGAGATCCTCTAGCGTAAATATTACCCTGTTCGTCCATATGCGCTCCAAATGGTTTATATGTCCATTTATCCTGAAAAATATACTGTTTTAAGGACAGAGTATTAAGTTAAAAGCTTTGTTTTTATTTTGTCACATCATCGATTTATATAATTTTGTAATTCCTAGGAACTTTTTGCAAAAAAATATTTTTTTATAAATTGCCTTGCTTATCTGAAGAATAGTCACCGAAACGATAGACAGGAGAACTGCAATTAGTTAACTAGGCAATGATGTGCCTGAGAGTAATAATATTCCAATATTAAAGACAACTGAATCAATATTTTCTAATGGGTAATTTCATTTCAATAAATAGACCAAATCGGTTCCTGCAAGTATGACTCATTGTCTATTTATGGAGGAGCAACTGCACAAGTATTGATTTCTTGGTTGAACTTCCTTGGACTGTGGATTTCTAGGACATGCAAACAGTTATTTAGCTGTTATTATCTTTTTGCACATTGAAACAAATTGGCTACTGTAAAAAGTGTATTTCTGCAGTAATATTGATGTCTTTAACCATATTGTTTTATTTCCAATACAATTAATTAAGACTTTTAATATAAAACAATATGTACATTCCTTCAGAAGTGGCAGATAAAACATCAGCAATTTAATACCCTCCATATTAATTAGATGATTTAATACTCATTTCATTTCTGTTATCATTTTATAAATAGCAATTATGAACAAACTGTTTTTGTGGTATTTATCTTTTATAGATAACTGAATGCAACAATTATGAATGTTGCTTTCACATCAACACACATAATAGTTCTGACTTTATGATATAAATAATATAAATAAAAATAATAATAATAATAATTCACCAATTCTCATAATCTCATTTATTATATGCTAACTGTTCACCAACCTCAAATACAGGAACTACATCCATATGACTATTCAACATAATAGAAGGTAAACTAGGTTCCTTTCCCGCCCAGGTAATGATCATGATGGGTTTGCCTTTGACGACTTCGTGCACCTGGCAGGGCAAACCGAGACCTTTGGCTTGTTTTTCCAAAAACTTAACACATTCATCTGCAATGGAATTGAAATAGTGTCACTTCAAAGAATATATTGTACTAGACATTTGAAGACAAGAACAGTGACATAAGTAATTGTTTTATTAAACATCTAATATCTATATATAAATAATAGAATCTAACATTTGGTAATTCAGACACAGCAAATGCCTCAGTTGTAAATTAAAGCGATTCTTCAAGCAAGGAAAATCCATAATTTGGCAATACCATGAGTTAAGCAGTCACAGAATATTATATTGGAGACAGTGAACAAAAGAATTACCAGTTATTGATCAGTTATGCATTGCTTGCTTGTATATTGAAGTCCTGTGTCCTGTATATTTTGACGAATTATCTGATAAGTTCTAGGAATTTTTGAGGTATCAGATAGCTCATAGAAAAAACTATCAGAGTTATCTAGATATCCTTGAACTTGAATATACACAAATCGAAACCCCTACTGTTTTTATTATTATATACCTATATTCCATGTCACCAGTGGATAAAGTCCTCATCATTATAATATTTCAGTGGAAATGATATATTCTCAAGTACAATATGAGAACAACAATAGATTAAAAATAAAGTCATGCTTGCTGGTATAATTTGAAAACAATTGCACAAAAAGCTTATCACACAGGTCACTACAAATTAAAACAGAATGTTATAAACTAAAAACTTACTATCTTTGTAGGAGAAGTTCAATGAAAATCAAGGCCGTATTTTCACTGGAAAAAAAGAGTAGCAAAATATCGAACAAACTACACACACACACCCAAAAAGCGAAGCCAAGCCAACAGAATTGAACAAACGTCAAGCAACAAAACCCACGCTTCAATGTGACCTGATAATACACAATAATCCGTATACTTCATGTATATCCATAATGTCAAAAGGTTTAAATAAAAGCATCTTTAATACCTTTTCAATGCACCAGAAGCGTGAATAACAAACAATCACTTACCGTAATTTACGTTAGGATGCACCGAAGGGATTTGCAAATACTCGCGAAGATTATTGACAGCTAGCGTTTCCAACGCCTGCTTCTGATCAGCTGATAGCAAAGACATCTTACGAGATCCTGGGGAAAATTCCTGACGTTAATATACAGGACGCAATTCACGCAACGCGAAGTTCACTGTTGTACCGTGGTTGTAGCTACTCAGAGACAAAGATAAATGAATATACATATGTTTATTTGTCTGAGGTCTGATCTTTTAACCCGATTTAATATAGGGAATATAACATATGTTACGAGGAACATTCAAAATGTTATCAACATATTTGCTAATAATAACGTCGTAGTTATTACTAATAGTTATAGTAGATACCTGGGTATATACCTTTTTCCTGAATTTATTTCAGATTAGCAGTATCTAATAGGATGTGTTATAGTTATCGTTTTTGGTCGGTGTGAGTGTGCCCGCTTTTTTCTTGCATTTGAAGGAATAGGAAAACAATGAATTTTGTTGAATTTTTCATTTTTCACACTGTTATGTACCAGTTTTTATGTGATTTTCAGTAGAGGAGTCTTTTTGGGCTCCTCAGGTGTTTGTTGACCCTGACCTTCTGGTAAACCTATGCATTATTCAGGGCGTTAATTAAATCTGTACAATAATGAATTTTACAAACGATTGTTTGGGTGGTTTCAAGACAAAATATTTATTTAAACATGGATCCTCAAATATTTCGTTTTCGAGTTATACAGGGAGTTAAACTTAAAAGAAATGCTTTTGCGTAAGTATCCTGTTAACTATAAACCACTTACTTTTTTGTTATATTTATATATTTTTTGGGTTATTCAACTGAAAATACAAATCTTTTCATTCTTAGATTTTGAAAAAAATAAATCCATAATAGGATATCCCTGGACCATACAAGAACCGTGGGGAAAAATATAAAATAATCAAAGTTTACCTTGGAAAACGATTGCAGCGTTTGGTAAACAACTTGACAGTTGTTGTCAACTTGTCTATAAGCTATTACATTGTAATGTTCATAAAGAGCATTGTCGTAATCATTATTTTTGCAGTTATTTTTTCTTATGGGTCTTTAGGATACGAAAAATATTTTTTTCAAGTTTAACAGCCTGTATCACGAATTCGAAACATTTTGTCTTGAAACCACTCAAAGAATAGTCTGCTACATACTTAATTAACACCCTCTATATAGTTATATGTAGTAATTAAGTTTAGGTTAAGGATATAGGTGGTTATGAAAATACGCATGGCGGTACTCTCCACCTTTGTATGTAACAGAAATTTTGCTGTATATGTACAATAAAGATTATTTATTTATTTATTTATTTAAATCCTGCACATTACCTCACAGTTGAACTTCCTAAACCAAATACAAACCACCGCAAAAACCAAACCAAGGCATACACACTTTTGTAAATAACTAAATTATCTATCTAGGTATAACTACCTTGTTGGATCACAACTGCTTCTTACAAAAGAAATGCCAGGTTTTCTCAGCTATATGTGTGATTGTACAAACACACACCACAAAAGCACTGAACAATTAATATAGACTTTGCGGTATTATCTAATCTAGTCGTTTTGTTAAGTAGTGGGTTTATACTACAAATGTTTTGCATGATACCATGTACCAACGTTGATAGGTGATAAAGAGTGCAAACAGATTGTTACCGAATAACAGAGAAGCCAAATAGGGGATTTGGAAATTTATTCAAAGGCAGCAGATTAATATATGGGGGATACCTTCCACCATGTACCTTCACCATATCTAAGCCTTCTATATACAGACGAGCGTGTAGGGCAGGGCAGATTAAGGGATGATGAGTAAATTACATGTTGAGAAGTGTGACGTCTTGAGGAAGAGGGTAGTATTATAATTTGCCGATTTGCACAAGCCGGAATAACAAAAATCATGATTAAAATTCAGCGCTTGCAGCTGCAACAATATAAAACTTGCTCTCCTGAAAAAGTAAGACTTTTGATTTGTGTAAATTTTCTTGTGCTCCGACGATGTATTAAGTAAATCCGGGAAAACTTTGTTCGTTCTTCTGTTAATACAATTTATTGTATTTGAAAAAATTACAATATACTTACTTATATAGGCTATTCTCATAATTTCTCATCTATATAAAACAACAAATGATTAACATATCGTATAAAATAATATCTGTATTATGAAGAAACATAATATGGAAATAACCGGAGTATTTTGAATTTTCCGGTAGCTGGTAGTCCAAAGCTAATTTTGATCATTTCGATTTTCTTGGGAATATCACAAGGTTGCCAAATCAGACACCTATCAATTTAAGGGCATGCCCTCAAGGTTAAATATAACTGCTGGTTCAGGAACGCACATCTGATAATAGGTCAGTGTTTTCTGGACACACAACAAAAACACAAACCATACATTTGCTGTGAATTACCTCAAAATCAACGATAGATAAACAATATACCGTTTGTTGTTCCCGAGATAAAAACTTGCCAAAAAACGCATTGACGTGGTGAAGTAAAAGTAGGGAATAATTGAAAATATAGTTAAAGCTGTAGCCATCAAAACATCTCTATAGTGAAACGGAAACCACAAAGAAGAAAAAACGCTATTCGAGCTTTGCGAAGATCAATAAAAATACAAATATATCATAACAATAAGTATACATATGTATAATAAACGCATCATACATACATATATACATATACCATACACTAAAAAGTCAAAAACAGAAGCTCCTCATTTTGTATATTTGAAAAAGTATAGTAAACTGATTGTGCTGAGTGCCAAAATGTAATTAAGGAGCATTAAACAAATTTATACAGTTTGCTTTTACCAGAAAAGCCTCTAAGTCACCCGCTGAAATATGTTTCGCAGATTCAGATGGAATAAAAACAATAACATACTGAAAGGCTTTTTATATAGCCAGCAATTATCTAATAAATATACCCTAACTATCAATTATATGTTTATATGTGATTTATTTTACTTGTTTTCAGTTTTCGGTTCTCATGCTTTTGTTTCATTATCATTTCCGTCGGTCTGTCAATAGGACCACAGCATAATAAGTAAACTTTACTTATTATGCTGTGATAGGACTACTCAGACTAGGTCGAAAATCGGAGAATCATATCAATTGAAAATAAATTACACTTACCAAAACAGATAAAGGTAATAAAGTACTAGGTTTACCTAGTCGAATTTACAACGAATCATGGGAGCATTTGTTGATACCAAAAAATCATTATATTTGCAATTTTCCTTTGAGTACTCAGATAATAGATTCGACTTAAATTTCACCAAAAAACCTTATTAGATATAAGAAATCATCACACCTAATTTCATTAAAATCGGTTGGATAGTTGGCACAATAATTCTGCAGTCGGAACATATTAAAAGAGTTATTAATATAGCTAAAGTCTAAATTGATATACACACATAAAAAAGCAATCGAATTTTAGAAATATTTGAGAAAAATTGAAATCGGGTGATAGGAGAGACGTGGTCATTTTTTGAAGATTTGTTTTTTCAATACATTTTACTATTTCTGCAAAATTAAAAATTATCCATTCTTTTTAAACCAGATTTTGTGTAAAATTGAATTTAAAACTTTTTACCTCTGCATTTTTTTGGCGATCTTTAAATCATTTATTTAAGAACAATTTGAGCACATTTTCAGAAATCAGGCATAATGAAATTATCTTTTCTGGTAATATTTGAGACTGGTTGAAACAAAAATGTTCGTACATATGGAATGCATCAAATTGCATGCTTTTTAACACAAGGTCCAACTCTAATTACATACACTTACAATGTTTAAAATAGACACGATAATATTTGGAATATTTCAAAATCGACTTCCCAGATTTATTTACATAGTTATTCAGAATCGTTAAGGTGGAACTAATTGACTAAATTCTAGACCGACCCATTACGAAAAGCTTACATTTCACTTCGACGATATGGCAACCTCGCGCAATCGACACAGGTTAGGATTCACAGAATCTAAAATAAATTTGAAAATTGCCTGTGTCTAGATACTGCACAGTTAAAACTGATAGACAAGTGACTAATAGACACCAGCTGCTCACCAGTTGACGACGGTTTCAAAAAGGGCCCATATAACCAGCAGGAGTGTTTTATCCAGGGAGAGGAATTGATGACCCAATTCATCCAAGATTCGGCACTGTACTGAACTGAAACCCTCACAGCCAGGCGCGTAAGGAACGAGGACGTATCGATTTTGAATTTTCAGACGGTTTGCCTTAGGATTTTTGTTGAACTCCGACGGTAAAGACTATGTTGTTCAACCAGTTGATTTCATTTTTTTCTTTGATTTTCCCGGTGACAAACGCGGCGATTTACATGTGGAGCAATCGTGAGATGCGCGTGTCGCCACTGCAAGAATTCACAGACAAGGAATTTGAGGATGTGGTTCGGGAAACGGGATATCCGGAGGTTTTCCTGTTTAAAAGTCCTTCGAATATAGATCCTGGCATCAAGGAAGTTACGCATGGCTATTATTCCGCCTACAACCCCAATGCAGAAGTGTTGCCAAAAAATTACACAGGTAAAAGTTCTCAAATGAATTCGCTGCGTCAGTGGTTCAAACATTCTTACTATTTTCTATGCAGGGTTATACAGGCGGTAACTGTTTTAAGAAGCATGCATTTTAATGTTTTCCATATGATCGAAAATGTTTGTTTCAATCAGTCCAAAATATTACGTGCGCTCGCACAAATTATAGAAAAATTGCCAAAATGTCACGTTTTTCTCATTTAGCTGATATATCTGAAAAAATATTAAAATAAAAGATTATGTATTCAACACAGTTTCAAAAATATAACTCTCTTTCATTGACGCGTTTCAATTCACTGAGGATTTTATTTGTGAAAACGTGTGTTAAATACACAATTATTTCATCTACAAAATAGTTGTAGGCATGCATTTTGGTTGATATAAATGAAAAGCTTTTCATTTTAGAGAATATTGGCAAAACAAAATTTGTCATCCAATTGTACACAAGATCTAGCTGGTTTAAAAAAGAGAATACATTTTTCCATATTTAAAAAAATAGTAAAAGGTATTTAACAAACATAGTAAAAAAAAATTTCTGTACTAATCCACAGATTACAATTTTTCGAAATACGCTTAAACTTTGTGCGCCCTTTTATGTGTGATTAAGTTTACAAGTCTGGGAGCTTTAATAGAGTTTTTAATTATTGATCAGGATTGCAAAATTATTGCGCAAAAACAATTCAACCGATTTTGATGAAATCTGTGATGATTTTTTATACCAGAAAGATTTTTTCGCCAAATATTACAATCCTACCTATTATATGAGTACTATAAAAAAATTGCGAAGAAACATGAAATTTTTCACATGGTTTTTAAAGTTTTTCTTTTCATGTATCATTAAGAATGTTTTTTTTATCAATTTTCAAATCTAGATCTGTATAAAATTGAATTATGTAACTTTTATTCCTTTATAGTTTTTCTCTAAAATGACCAATTCTCTAGATAATTCAGCTAAAAGAAAAAACATAGTTTGATAACTGTTTAATAGTTTGTTTAATAGAAATATGATCGCACGTTTTTTACCCGGCCATAGTGAAATAATGATTTCTGGTGATATTTTGGCCTCATTAAAAAAACATTTTTCGATCATAAGTTCAGATGATGAGATTTTGAATTTGAATTTCAGATTTACTCGGCAATATTGATTTGGACATTAAAAAAATCAGGGAAGTTCTGAACGGTAGCAAAACGGAGAATGTCTTATCAGCCATCATAACCCCTACCATTAGACGATCAAAGAGGCAGTCTGAAGAATCGGCAGTTCAAGAAAGAATCAATGAAGAATCTACCAAACCAATCATATACAGAGCACAAAACGCCAACAATAAACTCTATGCACTATTATATTCATCAAAACCGTTGTTACTCAAAAGGAACGACTCCGAGGCGTTCCCCGAACTCCATCTGGGCAGGACCAATGACGACATGGTCATATATGACACTAGACTGAACGTAATGGTCATTCCAATGGAGACTACAGGCAAGGTTACCATGAGATTCACGTTTTCCAAGGTGAACGGATATTGGTACATGTCATCAGTTAAAGTAACTGACACAAATACTAACAAGGAATACAATCTGACTACGGATGAGGACATCATGGCTCCTGAGTATTTTTCGTACCATTGCAATGGGTACAGTGTGTTTTCAGATGGTAAGTAACTATTATAAAATGACTAAAGTTTGACGCGTCACTTTAGGAAAGTCCGGTAACATCGGTCTAGGGACAGAACCTAAACCGTGAGGCGTTTTGGCGTCGCCAATATTCCGATGTTGGTGTTATTACACCGGACGATGCGAATGAGCGTTGATAGATAGAGAACTGGACGTGTTGCGTTTCATTCCAGGTAACGGAACAGAACTGTACATATACGACATTCAGGTGCAGACAGATTCGAGAGACGGCAAATTCGGCGATGTTAACGACTGTGTTACTTTCACCACCGCTCCTATCTGGTCTGGACTGTTTGTCACGACGATTCTAGGCATTGGACTGATTGTCGCTCTGAGCGCTATCATGGACATCAAGACCATGGACAAGTTCGACAACTACAAGACGAAGAATCTCACCATTACTATCTCTGAGTGAAGTTTTCGCAATGCCGCCGTATCAATGTTGCTTCAACATTTTTGAACTATCGCTCTACCAGAATCATATAATAATTATTATATCTATAGTGTTACTAAAATCAATTGGAGAACATCGTATTTTCACGATTTACGGGGAGTCCTCACTTCCTCAGAGACATTGAATCTCTAGCTGCAGACAGCACATAGCATTAATTATTGGCCTAGCTCGCCTCTACGACATCGATAAGTAGGCGTGATAGTGGATAAAATATGTTTTTTATGAACTTCAATTGATTTTGGAGAACTATAACTGTGGCGTTATCAGATAACACTGCATGCCAAATATCTAACAGCTGAATATTTATTTTTGTATTTGGATTCGAAATTTGATCGATCACTTCCTTGCATGTATATGTAAATCCATATTCAAAATTCTTCGTTCAGGTATCCTTTTGAAGAAAATAATGCAGTTTTTCTTCTACACGCCATTTTTCAGATTCTTAAATTGTATTAATTACAATCATCCTTATATAGGGTTTGGGAAATATACAAAAATGACCCTGTCAAATGTTTTTCAATATGTTCAAAAATAATCGGGAATATCACAAACAAAAAAAGGTTATGATTATATTTATTGTTTCTGTTGCTTATCACTGGGCGATCAATTTTCCATTTTGTAAAAATAAAGCAACACTTATCAGCTATAAATCTAGAAATTACACCATTAAAGTATAGTTTCCGAGATCAAAAGCTAAAAAAATATCGACAGACGGACGTAAATAAGTTGACATGAATTTTAATGATGTACCTAGATAACATAAAATGTCCAAAATATGTATTATTTCAAAATCACTGCATATGCATTGCAGAATAATTCCTTTTTGGGGGTTTGAGGTATATTTTTATGTGACATATTTAAAAATCAAATGTTTTTGATCCCAATGCAAACTTCTGAGACCTCTATGATTTGAAAAAATTCCACATATCAATTTAACACTAGTGTGAAATTTAATCATTTTATTGGATAATGAAATTTTATCTACTCCATCTGTTAATTGTTTTTATATTATGTGATATAGGTATTTAATATTCATAAAACCGGATAAAATTCATTCTATCTTATTTTAATGAGCCATCTTCGCTTGCAATTCCATAACAGAGATTGATTCAAAAATTGTTTTTGCAAACAATCCTGTATCAGTTATCAGTTAAATTGATTATTGGATTCGACTATATAGGCATATCAATGCAATGTTGTATTTGCTAAAAAGGTTCTTGAATCAACTGTTGGCTCTTTTTTTGTAGTCTGAACATATTTTCTTTGGATTTTACCTAAACTGTATTTTTAAGATTCCTGTGATGTGTATATTATTTCATGAAAAATATAACTATTATAAACAATAAATATTTCCTATTATAGTCTTTTTATGTAGATATGTAGTCTTATTTGCCATATAAATATCCTCCTTACCTCCGTTGTCACGATAGAGAATAGGTGCAAATACGCACACTTTGACAATGTCAGCTATTCTTCCTTCATAAATGTGTACGAGACAAAATCATCTAAACAAATTAAGTGGCAATATTTTAATAACAGTAAAAAGGTACAGTGTTCTTCAATCAAAATCTCAATACTAGAATTTATTTTGAATTTTGTATTGGAATGGTATTGGATGACTATTACTTTCAGTAATCGATATAGGCAACCCACAATACGTCGACCAAAATTCATGCGCCATGAGTGACTGGTGTCATAATCACTAAACATTGAAAATAGACCAAATATTCGGGGGTCTACGATACATATGAGCTATTTCTATAGGTAACTTATCGCGCTCCAGTAGCACTGCGAGAAGGTAGATTGACACATTGACGCTGAAACGATGTAAATTGTAACCAATGAAGAACAAATTCTCCGACAGCTCATTCCACTACGCGAGGTTCTTCAAAAGAAAGACTTTTGAAACTTGGTCGAGGCGTTGTAAGCTGGTACCTGGTGAGGATGCCCCCGATGAGCTCTTTTAGTATTTGCTGTACTGGCGACTCATTTGGTTATGCGATACAGCTCGGTCAAAAATCTACCATGATAATGTCTACAGAATAGGGACGGATCAGCCACCCTTCTTCGATGTTTCAGACTGTGGAGGTTCTATGTAAGGTCAGGAGAATACACTTGACGCATGCTCGCTTTTGGATTGTGTCCAGAAGCTTCAGGGAATCTTTCGGAGCGCATCCCCAAACATGCGAGCAGTATTTCAGCGACGGTCTGATTTAAGCAGAGTAGAGTAGCGGTAGCTGTTCCGGTGAATATAGTATCGGGGACGCCTACTAAGCAAGGCCAGGACATGTTATTGTTGATGTTAATTTCCACAGTCTTGGTGGAAGATAACTCAAGTATTGGACGTCCCTCGATTTCCATGGCTGGTAGACTAGTATGTGACTTTCTTGTCAGAGTTGATGTACGTTCATTGATCCATTTGTTTATATTTTAGTTGTGCATTTCGCATTTCATTAACTGGTATCGCTCCTAACTTTTTAATAAGTTTGATTTACGTGTTTTCAGCATGCCAACCCTATTTCAGACTCTTACTGTTCAGCTTATGCTGCAATACATTATAGTTTGCGTTGAACACGACTTCATCTTTATCATTCGTAGTGTAGGCCATGAAAAATTAGTAAGTTGTCAGGTAAATTATGAGCATCATTTTTTTTTTGATGCCCTGGTCAGGAGTCATTCAGACATCTTAAGTCTGAGAAATGTGTGGCGCGATGAAATGGCAATAAGAGAAACAATAACAATAATGATATCATCTTTACAGCGCACCGCCCTTGTATAATATACTCTGCTTACATAACTGAGCCCTCCTGTAGTAATCTAAGTAATCTGAATGCATACCCAAGATCGACTTTTACTACGGGGAACAGTACAAATAACTGCGTCCTCCTGCAGTAATCTAAGTAATCTGAATGCATACTCAATATCAACTTTTACTATGGGGGACAGTTCAGGGACTTGTAGTATAACTGGGCCCTCCTGTAGTAATCTAAGTTATCTGAATGCATGCCTTGCTGCTCCTCACAGCAACCTCTACCTCTAGAGGCGTCCCACCTGGAGAGATTATAAGTTGGCTACCCTTCATCTTCATAGATTTATGAATGATAATATCGAAAACTTATCAGTCACTAAATACTAAAATGTAGTAGTTTACTATCATTTAGCTTAGGAAGCTTATCTCGATAGACATATGGAAACTACAATTAGATTAATCTCATGTCATGCAGTACAGTTGAATAATAGAAAGCACTCAGTAAGTACACTTACTACTTGGTAGAACCACACCCAAAGACCACACCCACACACACAAAGCTCACTGCTCAAGGTTCAACGTTTGACAACGAAATGCGAGCTGCCCTCAGACCCTGTATCTTCACAGTTCATATAAGATAAACAACGGGTCAAGTGGCTTCGCTCCGTAACAGATCAGGTAAACAACATTCGTGCATGGGGCGACTCTTTACAGGGTGATATTCTATCAGAAATGTGCTTAAAATATTTCGTATGCTTACATTCGGCCATCCGACATTCACCTCGCCCCGAGGTGGTCAATTGCTATCCGGGGACTCCGGGAGTGGAACCCCATCGTCACCACTCTCACTATCAGTTTCATCAGAAACACCTCCTGGAGAGCACCAAGTTTTCATCTTGTCCACCGCGGCAGTTCTCTCATAATTCGTTCCCCGTTCGGTTCGGTGCGAACCCGTCATGTTAGTTACAATGTACCTATCATTTGGCAAAACTGCTTCTACCACTAATGGTCCGCTATAAGGAGGTCGTATTTTTCGACTCGCCCCGGTAGATGGTTGCTGTTTTACTACCAGGACTAAGTCGCCTGTTCTATATTTCCGCAAAGTCTTTCGCTTCTTGTCAAAGCTAAGCTTTTGTTTCTGCTGGGCTGCCCCTATTTTAGCAGCTGGGGCTACCTTGTGGAACCAGATTCTCTAGAAGTATGGACATTTGGATTACTTCATCCTTTACAGTCATGTCGAGTCCTTTTTGGGGGCCAAACCCGAAAAGAAGTTGACTGGGTGTTTTCCCAGTAGATTTATTTGGGACTTTGTTTATTGCAAACTGTATATTTGGGAGTTCCTTGTCCCACAGATCTTCTTTTAATGTTGTGGTAAGTAGAGCATTCACCAGTGTGCGGTTTAACCGTTCTACTTGACCATTCGCCCTGGGTGCCGCTACAGCATTCAGAACATGTTTTATGTTGTTCTGGTAACAGAAATCCTCGAGTTTCTTAGCCGTGAACGAGCTTCCTTGGTCAGTGATGAGCACTCTAGGTACTCCGTAGGTTACTGACAGTGATCCAATATGGTCTATCACGAAGTTGATCTTTGTCGACTTCAGGCCTTCAGCGCAACAAACTTCGTGATGCCATCAATTAGTGCCAACACATACAAATTTCCCTTCCTACTTTTTAGGAATGGTCCCAAGTGATGTACCGTGAGACAATACTACAACGTTTTGTTTACGGCAAAGTGACTAAGTCATCATGAGCAGTCTTGACAACATGATGACGCATCCCATGGAATACAACCCACTGTGTATCCCTTGAACGGCAGTACGATACCTTCGGCATTCTCGTTAATCATAGTTCTTATGGACCTGCATCTACTAACATCCGTCGATAACCTTCTGGATAGTACCTCGTGAATCCTTTCGGTATGTTGACCAAATAGTAACCTATAGATTCTGAACATACCTTCTGATTCTGCAGACTCTTCAACACCTTCGACTGAGTTTCTGCTTCAAACAACTTCATGTGCCATTCGAGCTCCAGGCTTGTACTTCACTTTGGAAGTGAACTCTTGAAGTTGCAACCACCATTTAGCAATTCTGGGAATTATTTGCTTTTTTTTTACCAACAGTATAGCAGACATATCCTCATACTTTCACTACCGCTAGAGTGATATGTTTGTTCACCATCATTAGTTTGCCCGTTGTAGTACGCCACTGGACACTGAACGTAGCCGTCTATCAAGCTGAACTTGCAATAGTATGCTACCCAATCCTAAGATCCTTGCATCAGTGTGTACTTTTAGTCACAACAGTTGAAATGTACAATGCCAAAGCTGGTCGACTCACCCAGTCTTGCAGCTTGTTGGACCAGTCCTCCACTTTTCCACCTCACCTCCAAGATACACTTTTCTTAAGGAGGCTTGTGGGAGGCTTAGCTATCAAGGCATAATCCTTCACAACGTACCTAAAGCAATCTATTAGGCCAAGATTTTTTTTTTGACTTACTCAACCGTGCTTGGGCAACAAGAGTTAACCACAGCTATGGTTTTCTCTTCGCCTGATTTCACCTTTCATCGCTTTATCTGAAATCCGAGATATGTGACTAAGCTCATCTAAAAAAACACATTTCTTCGGATTCAAGGTGAGACACTCCCTTCGTAAAAAGAACTCCAAAACTATTTTGGTTGCCTTCAGATAATTCTATCATTTTAGCGTGCAGCAATACAACTCCAAGATATACCGTAGTAATGCAAGCTCAGGTCATGGTGAACCGTGAGCCAATACGCGGGCATCTGTCAACGATATGACATTATCAGACAAGTTTAAAAATAATAATCGAGAAATAGTTTCTCGATGCACTTGTATTATTCACCTTGGAAAGCAACACACTTGATCTTCCGCAGTTCTGCGGTTGGTCCTTGCATGTGTCTGTTACCTTCGTATTCGGCTAGAGACACTTTGAATTTCTCAAAATGATAACTGTGTTTTTTTTAATAGTGAAGTTATGGTATTTTTCGGTAAAAAGTTTCGAATCTGGATATTTATTTCCGTGAGCTACTTATAAAATTTCCCTAATCGGGGTACTGCCATCATTACCAAGTAATGCCAGCCGCTGACTTTTATTGAGTTTTTTTTATCCGCAGCCTCGATGCGTGTGTCTTCGGTGGTGACATAAATCACACCGAATGGCACTCGTCTGCCAATGCAATACATGTTTCTTTTTGACGTATTTATAACAACTTCGACCCTTACCAACATCTGTTCTATTTCTTGGGCGTCTGGTACGACCTAGTGATGTACCTGCTCGGTCAGATTTGGCGACCCTTTTTCCTTGAATGTTCATTTTTATTTTGCAGTCGTTTTAGATGCAACATCGTAACAATACTTCAGATGTACGATAATCACCTGTAGTTTATGATTCAGTACTACGACCAAAGAAACCATGAAACTCATCTATTCTATGACACCGCGTTATGGAGAACTGCTTAGGTTTTCCGGGTCAGCGACTATGTCAATATTACACTCTGTTGACGCTGACGGTTTTCCTTCAACTATGACCAAGTCTTCCTTAGCTATTACCATGTTCATCAACATACTAGTTTTATTATCAAGAGTTGTAAATGATAGGATCGCATCATACGAAAAGTCCGAAGAAGTAGAACTTTCAACACATAATATCCAGACAGTTCAGAAATTATAAGTCTTTTTTTTGTCGCTTGTAATAGAAAATGTATCTTAAAACATTTGGCCTGGCACATAAGTGTCAGATCTCACTTCTGAGAAAAATTGTAGGCCCTGAAAAATTAGTAAGTTGTCAGGTAAATTATGAGCATCATTTTTTTTTGATGCCCTGGTCAGGAGTCATTCAGACATCTTAAGTCTGAGAAATGTGTGGCGGGATGAAATGGCAATAAGAGAAACAATAACAATAATGATATAATCTTTACAGCGCACCGCCCTTGTATAATATACTCTGCTTACGGGGGCAATGCAATAATATCTCGGTCTGAGCGTTACTGTCAGGATGTGTTGGAAATTCACTTACTTGGTGACTGATAGATCTCTGTGTCTCCCCCTCGATAGCTGTACGGTCGAATTGTCGGAGTCAAGCCTGCGTTTGGAAAAACGTCTTTGAGTACCCTCCACACTCAACCGCTACATGACATGCACAACTCTACTGTACTGTTATTATATAGCTTAGCTGCTATGATACTGGTATTATCACCAACCAATGCCGTAATGCCCAGGATGTCTTCTAACTACATCAAGAGCCACGAACATAGTCTGGGGATGATCTCAGTGTTTTCTCTGGAAGATATCGGGCGCAATCTCTTAGCACCGCCACATGGTGCTCATCCGCACCTGCGCACACCAGAGGAGAGCGCAAACCCTAAGGTGCCACGCGGACTGCAAAAGGTGCATCTTGGCTTCACTAAAGATACACCCGCCAACAAAAGTGCACACAGCTTCATCTGTTGACTCGCCACACAGACTGGTCGATAGATCTATCTAAGTACGTACCTCCACAACCTTTGTGAAGACTTTGTCGTGGCGACACTGCCCTAATTAATGACACAGGTAGAGGGGGGTGCAATCTACCTCCCATATCGAGTCGAACGGTAGCCTCCTACCGCATGGTAGCCTGGCTCGATATGGATCCACACTAGCAACGGACGATGCAGACCAATCTGCATTCTGTCCCCGTGGATTGTCGAATCACTCATGTGTGTCCCACGACGTGTTTGGAGCGAAGGTAATGGTAGTGCAAGTTACCTCCCAAGATCCCGCCATGTCCGTATCACACAGTAGGGGGAGCGGTCTCTTGCCTCCAGAGTGCAATAGTCTGGCTTCACAAGAGTGCACACAGCTACAGATGTCCCTCGCCATACTTCTGGAGGGTCCTGCACTTCTGATCAAGTGCTAATCCTATGGGCTGGTGTATAGACAGGCGGCTAAGATCAACTTTTACTACGGGCAACAGTTCAGGGACTTTTAAGTATAACTGAGCCCTCCTGTAGTAATCTAAGTAATCTGAATGCATACCCAAGATCGACTTTTACTACGGGGAACAGTACATATAACTGCGTCCTCCTGCAGTAATCTAAGTAATCTGAATGCATACTCAAGATCAACTTTTACTATGGGGGACAGTTCAGGGACTTATAGTATAACTGGGCCCTCCTGTAGTAATCCAAGTTATCTGAATGCATGCCTTGCTGCTCCTCACAGCAACCTCTACCTCTAGAGGCGTCCCACCTGCAGAGATTAAAAGTTGGCTACCCTTCATCTTCATAGATTTATGAATGATAATATCGAAAACTTATCAGTCAATAAATACTAAAATGTAGTAGTTTACTATCATTTAGCTTAGGAAGCTTATCTCGATAGACATATGGAAACTACAATTAGATTAATCTCATGCCATGCAGTACAGTTGAATAATAGAAAGCACTCAGTAAGTACACTTACTACTTGGTAGAACCACACCCAAAGACCACACCCACACACACACAAAGCTCACTGCTCAAGGTTCAACGTTTGACAACGAAATGCGAGCTGCCCTCAGACCCTGTATCTTCACAGTTCATATAAGATAAACAACAGGTCAAGTGGCTTCGCTCCGTAACAGATCAGGTAAACAACATTCGTGCATGGGGCGACTCTTTACAGGGTGATATTCTATCAGAAATATGCTTAAAATATTTCTTATGCTTACAGTAGCGACAATCTATTATTCCAATAATTTGAATCCAAAGATGAAAAAACTCCATTCACAAGACTATGAGGATGACGCTTTTGCCACAGCCTACGTAACAATATAGCCGTGAAGCCGTGACACTGCGCATTTTTCGCAGGGTAACCATTTCGCCAAACTCAACCAAGATTTATCAAGCGAGCTCAGTCAATGCGACAATGCATAGCCACCGTTAGAGCATGATTGATTTTGCGAGGGGCGTACTTGCGTTATCCAGTGACTTGAATAGTTATTGCTTTTTTATTATTTTGTTGTTATTCGGTTATTTTATCGTTATTACGTTATATTCGTATTTTGTTGCGTATTAAAATGGGCAACAGAACAGCAAAGTTGTTTAGCGATGGGCTGCACAAATCAATAATTATAACAACTGCACTTACAGCTTTTTCTGCTTTCCGAGAGAAAAAGTTAGGTAAGATACTTCTATTAGATATATAAAAATAAATTATAGTAGATATATAATTTTGTAGAGTACGTCCATGGGCTATTGCTGCTGGCAGAGAAGACTTGCTTGCAAATTTAGAAAACCATTCTTTGGAAAGATTCCTGAGCGTACTTCTTTATTTATACTCATTAGATCGAAGGTACAATGTATTTTCAGATCTTATCTAATCGAATGTATTCTGTTTTTTCCTATAATCAATTTCTTGAATATGAATTGAATATGTATTACATATACAGATAATCCTTCAAAATAACAGTGTTCTTATATTATTCATTTTCAGCGCTCATTTTTCAAGATATTGGAATTTTTTGGAAGCGGTAATAAAAGAGTTGATTCTATGCTCTCATGCATTCGAATCACAACTGTGTTAAAAGAATTGTGGAAATTTGCCTAAATGAGTCAAATATGGCAGTACCCATGCGAGAGTTTTGAGGTTTTCTGTCAAAAATTGATTAAAGGGCTGCGAGAATAGATCTAGCCTTTTACTATCATCTCCATTAAAAATCGTTTTAATATCCCGGAAAATAAGGTTTGAAAACGGAAAATTAGGAAGCATATTTTAGCGAATTCAATTCTAGGTAGCCTCCCACTATAACCTTTGAAACTCATTATACACTTACACCCAGATTCATTGCGTTTCAATTTCCAAGTTTCAATTTATT
The DNA here is from genome assembly GCA_949316355.1 of Bruchidius siliquastri. Taxonomy (NCBI): domain Eukaryota; kingdom Metazoa; phylum Arthropoda; class Insecta; order Coleoptera; family Chrysomelidae; genus Bruchidius; species Bruchidius siliquastri. The sequence goes on from OX438529.1 coordinate 26,273,158, forward strand.
ATTGGTCAGCAAGCACAATGAATCAGACTAACAAAAGATCAAATACGGCTCTGTACCTTGCGATCCTCTCAATGAAGCGAGTGCTGACGTCCACTAAAAGGAAGAATTGTACAGCGGTATATTTGATTTTCAAGGAATGCCGTTTTGTTTTTGTCGTTTGGCCGGACATTATCCGGAAGGTCACGAAATCTGACCCCGGCTGAACAATGGGATCGCGGCTGAGTGTCGCGGCTATATTCTTACGTAGGCCGTGCTTTTGCGGTGACAATCATGACGACATAAATACGAATCTGCTAACCAAAACAGCGCTTTTCAGCTCTACTGACTGTCGCTTTCCTGCTAACTTGTCGTTCATCGACTAGTTTGCCAAAACTGCCCACAAGCACTTACGTATGCTAGGTGCCGTTAAACACTTTAAACAGTCATTCTTTTGCTGTACGTATAGTGTGATTTACAGCCCTCGTATACACGTTCTTCGACTTTTATCGTTATGATACCACTCATCCATGGCGCATAACTATTGGTAACTGTATTGTAAGTTGCCCAACACCAAGGTGCCGATAATAAAACACGTGCTCTCGTTATTCATTTTTGACGTTCAGTCTTTACTTCAATTTGCTTTGTAGAACGACAAAAAGCTATGGCACATTTAAATCTAAGTAAGTAATCAACATTCTTGTAACTATAAAAGCTAATGTTATTGCCTCGTTTCAGAAAAGAAATCCAAACGGCAACCAGCTCGTCAGCGATATAAGATTCTGAAAAAAATTCGAGATCACAACAAGAAAGCACGTAGAGAAGCTAAGAAAAATCCTATTAGGAAAAAGCAAGGGATTGTACAGGTGCCCAACATTTGTCCCTTCAAAGAGGATATTCTGAAGGAGGTAGAAGCTTACAAGAAACAAAAAGAAGAAGAGAAGAATCGTAAAAGAGAGGAAGTTCGATTAGAACGGTTGAAACTAAATAAGGAAAAAAAGAAAGAGCAACTAAGTGGTGGATTAGAAAAGCTAGTAAGCAAAATAGTTTATTAGAATATAAATATTGAGTATGAATTGAACATAACAAAGGAGAAGACCCCAACAATTATAGCTACCCTGATGTTTATTTTAATCTAGAGATCAAAGCTTCATTGCCTTATGTTGATAAAATTGTAAGATCTGAAATTTTTGACTGTAACGACATGTCAGCTATGAGTCCATTATTATTTATAAAACTTGAGAATTTCGTTTTGTATTGCAATTTGTATGATATGACAGAAAATGCAGAAACTAACAGTTTTCTCTCAACTGCAACGTTTATGATCTAAGAACAAACTGTTATAATGTTTGGAGGACACCCATGGTCAATCAGTACTACTGCAATAACTGACTACTTTCATCATTTTTAGAGAGAAAATGCTGAACTGAGAGACAAAATTCATAAGCACTTCACTGCAGAAACATCCCACAAAAATAATGAAATTAACAATGAGAATTCCCTCAAACAATATTACAAAGAATTCAAAAAAGTCATTGAGGCAGCTGATGTCATCTTGGAAGTGGTGGATGCAAGAGATCCCTTGGGAACTCGGTGTTCTCAAGTCGAGAAAGCTGTACAGGATACTGCTGGGAGTAAAAGGTTGGTTTTGGTGTTGAACAAGGCTGATCTGGTGCCGAGATATGCATTAGACCAATGGTTGAAATACTTCAAAGCGACAACTCCAACAGTGGGTGAGTATGTATTAAATTCACATTTTGAATTTGCGATTCTTTATTTCCTTGATGTTTCATAACATGATGCTAGTATCAAATACTTACTCTGAAAGGCTTTCTTCAGCTTTCAAGGCGTCGACTCAAACACAGAACAAGAAGCTAGGCCAAAAGAAATTCTCCAAGTCTCAAGATCTTGTACAGAACTCTGCCTGTGTTGGGGCTGATTTGTTAATGTCACTACTTGGAAACTATTGCAGGAATAAAGGAATAAAGACTTCTATTACTGTTGGTGTTGTAGGATTACCAAATGTAGGTAAAAGTTCTATTATCAATAGCTTGAAGAGGTCTAAAGCTTGCAATGTTGGTGCCACCCCCGGTGTTACAAAGTAAGTATAAGATCCAGTTCATTTTCAAATTTTTCACTCACATTATGTATCAATTGAAACAGCAGCACATCAGTGTATCTTTCATGTCAAAATTGATATAAATAACGACATAATACTGTATTACATCATACTATTTTTTATTATTTTTTTTGGTACTACTACATAAATGAGGTTAAATAAATTTAATTTTTCAGCCCACATAAAAATTGAACTACTTTCTACTTACCTGATCAGGAATTGAAAATACAAACTAAAATGAGATTTTAGGATGGTTTGATACATTTTCGAAAATATGGCAAATTATACATGGTTCTGCAACAGGTATCACCTATTTTTAAAGATCTCTCTAAAGGACAAACAGAATTCAATTGAAAGACCTTCTATATTACTAACAACTTTATTAAGTACAATTTTATGTCTTAAATGTTACTTTTGCTGAATGTTCCCGAAAGTCTATGCAGTACTGCAACCTATAACTGTAATTTTCCATTTTTTGCAATAGTTTTCCGTAAAGCAGTTGTGAATTTTCCATGGCCCAATAACAGTGATTTTGTTTAATATGTGAATGCAGAATATTCAGTAAGCTTCTTTCAGAAATCTACAGTGTCATTAAAAGCCTCAAGTGCTGATTGTTGCAGACTTCATTGAACAGTGTGTTTGACAGCATCGATTACTTTAGAGGTTTGTACTCTTCATACACCATCTCTAAACCATGACCTATTCAAAATAGGTGGTACCTGTTGCAGAGCCCAAGAACGTATTATTTTCTAATCAAAAGTTTTGCGATTATCATGTCCTTTAAACTAACAGGTAACATCTAATTAATTATAACGATTTTCGTTCATAACAATTCGTTTTTTGCTGAATACATAAACATGCCACACATTTCTGTCTGTTTGTCTGATAAACCGTTCTTCAAATCGATGAATACTTTTCAAATATCGATCCATTTAATCTCTGAAAAAGTATTGTAATAAATAGGTCGATTCTTTGTTTCACGGGCAGATGTACCAGGTAATTGATGATTGTGATCTCGGATTCTATGACTGAAGATTCATTTGAAGCCAGTTTTGACTCAAGTGTTGTTTAATACTTTAGGGCGATGCAAATAGTCCAGCTCGACTCAAAAATAAAGCTTTTGGACTCTCCAGGCATAGTTTTCGCGACAGGCAATGATGCAGGAGCCGCACTGAGAAATGCAGTGAATGTTTCCACGTTAAGTGATCCAGTAACTCCAGCTAACGCCATATTACAGAAGGTGTCTAAGAATCAAATTATGGAGATGTACGATGTGCCTGAATATAGTTTACCCGAGGCAAGACGATTTTTTCACTTCTCGTAGACAAAGTTAAATATATCTGACGTGACCTGTTCTCTTTCTGCTGTGCCTATCTGGTAGACGATGATATTTTGGTAACAAATCTTAACTGACATTTCAATCTGGTATGTAAAAATGCATTTAGAATGAAAAATAATACATTAAATTAAAGTTAAATGTTTTTTATAAATTATATGTGTTTCGCTGTACTAGGCTTAGCATAAAGAGAACAACATTCATATTACTGAAAACAGACTGAAAACAGATATTTTGATTGTAGATTTTAGAATGAAAAATAATACATTAAATTAAAGTTAAATGTTTTTTATAAATTATATGTGTTTCGCTGTACTAGGCTTAGCATGAAGAGAACAACATTCATATTACTGAAAACAGACTGAAAACAGATATTTTGATTGTAGGAATTTTATGCTTTAAAAGCAACAAGAACAGGCAGATTCAAGAAAGGAGGTGTACCTGATACTGTAGCCGCTGCTAGAGGCCTGCTAGAAGATTGGAATAAGTAAGATACCAATCAATTATATTTTTAAAACCAAATTGTTATGTTGCTTTGATTTTACCCATTTGCCAAGAAAGTAGGGACGTATATAAGGGAAAGAACTTTGAGGGCTCTCTCCAGCATAGTAATGGAACATAGCTAGTGACTGTGATGAAAAAATGAGATTTGTCAACCTCTCCTAGACAAGTCAAATATATTTTGTGATTTTGTTATATTACGGAACAGAAGAGCTGTAGATTTCATAAATTTCAGACCTAATTAGTGATGTAATGAAAAATTATACATTATCTTAAAAAAGTAAAAAACAGACATTTTTCAATTCAAGTGTGACTTCTCATTTTATGCGAATTTTCTGTCAGAACTTTTTTGCCAATTAGAGTCCTCTAGTTATAAGAAAAAATTAGTTTGATTACACAAATTTTACCATAAGTTCAGTTAGTTTCAAATCCAAATACCGTAGCGACTTCTAATAAAAGGACCATTTCACTTAAAAATGTATGGAATTCATTTTCCAAAAATGCAATACCAGGTCGTACAAATGTGCTTTTGATCGTGAGGAAAGGCATTTGGGTAGCGCCCCTAACAAGTTAGAACTAAATTATGATTAAATTCGAATTTCAATTATCAAAACAAACCCCAGTTACCAATTTTCGTCCTAAATTCGGCATTCAAGAAACTGCAGAAAAAAACACAAATAGAAATAAAACTCTGTATCTGGGAAGCAAAACAGTTGAGATCATATGTTTATATGAACTTTTTATTTCAAAAACACTTGAGGAATTGCCCTGTGAAATATCGGACTATTATTCAGAAACACCCTGTCTTTACGAATGTTAAATTACATACAGAAAAATTTTAATAATTGCAAGATCGCCTTCTCTCATCAAGATTATTTTTTATGAGAACTATAGTAATCCATCATCTATAATAACTAATAGGTTTTCAGATGAATTTTTTGTTTCTCATTGGTGGGATGAAACTACGTATGCACAGTGATATGTTCTTTAGCTACATGATTGTTTTTATTGCAGTGGTAAAATAAAATACTACACCGTACCACCCGAAGGTGCAGATAACTTGATAAGTGCTAAAATAGTATCCGAAGTGGGCAAGGAATTTGACATCGAGTCATTCGAAGCAATGGAAACTGACGTTCTGAGCAAGATTGAAAAAGAATCTGACATGTCGAATGCGCTCGCGTTGGATAGTTTGGGAACTGTAGACGCCATTGAAGATATGGAACAGGATGAAGATGACGATCTAGTGAGTTTGTGTTGTTGTTTTTACAATTATATAACCAATTTCGAAAGAATTAGACGTTCCAGATGTCACATTGGACAACTGCTCACATATTCTTGATGATTTACATACGGGATCATCATTTCTTAGCTGCTACCGCCGATCTCGTTGCGATAATAATGGCATTTCTCTTTTAGCTCGATATGATTTGTGCTCCAAAATGTATAATAATGATTGGGCTTATTTTCAGTTGAGCAAAAACATGAACGTAGCACCGAAAAAATCCGAGAAACCGAAACAAACTCCGCGCGTCAAAAAGCCAGATCCTGAAATGGAGCTGGAAGGAAACTTGAAGCTGAACCAACTGAGGAAGAAGCAGTTCAAGAAAGACAAAAAACAGAGGAGAAGGAGAGAAACAGTCGCTTTACAACTTTCAGCTGGACTGGAAAATTTCAACATTACAGTTGAATCTGGTTCATCGGAAAGTTACGATTTCAAGACAGACTTTGTTGATGCACTCAAAGAATAAATATGTCAGAGATGTTGTTTGTGGATCAAGATCACATATTTATTTATCTCTACAACAATTGATGATGTAATATGAAACAAGGATAATAAAAAATAGGTTTTATCTGAGACCTGCGTCCTCAGCTTTTGAGCGGAAATTATTAGAATCATTCGAAATAAAAACCATAGTGTCATCGGCAAAAAGATTTAGATTATTATCTACAAATAAATTATGAATAATAATGAGACGAAGTGATAGGATATCATTTTTTATTGCACTTAGAATATAAAATATATTGCTCCATATAAAAACTATAAGTTGTAATTATTGTATAAACTATAAGATATTAAAAGATAGAATTACAAATATCTGCATCGTATAAAACTTATAAACTTTTTCAACAGATCCCTGAATCCCATCAATTAAAAAAGTTTTTACTATACGCAACAGAATCAAAATAATACATTGTAATCATCTAAAAACTGCATAAGTTGGTAACTAAACCTATTCCAAAATTACTATACATTAATAATTCTGAGGAGATATTAGACGTCAATAGGCGGCTTATAATCGGGTAGAATTTCCCAAACCTTTTCTCTCCATCTTCTTTTTTTCATCTCTCTCGCTTTTTCCAATTCTAGTACCATCTTCAGTGATCTCCATTGGTAGAAATAATGGAATACAATTTTTCTGGATAAAAAAATTACTCGGGATAGTGTTTTTCAAATTTCTGTGCAAGTAAGAAAACTTAAAAGTTTGATTTCGGACTTCCATTGTGTATAAACATTTTTGAGTATCACCTTTTCTACAAGTTTCAGGCAACAGTAAGAAAACTCATTTTGTAATAATTTATTATTTCTGTTAGTAATACCTGTGGTGATTAACAAGATGGGCCTCTCACCACTTTTTTTTAATGATGTTTTGGGAAAATTGAAATGAATACACGGAAAAAACGCATAAAAATAGATTTTTGACGTTTTTGAGGCTACTGATCACCTCAATTTCTTTTTGCGTATTCCAAAATCATTTTGGCGTTTGTTTAAGACGTTATATTATCTATAAATGTTAAACCCCCCTGTGAATATTCTGTTCTTGTTAGACATAGATGCTTATTCACACATCTGCATCCAAAACAAGAGCTGTTGATCAATTTGAACAAAACTTTGTGGAAATGACAGATGTTCAAAAACCTGTGAAATTTGGCATTTTTGAGTATATAGGATTTTTTTTTTACTGTATACTGTTTACTTACTTGTTGTAATGTCTGTTTGCTTGTTCAGTTTTCTTATATTCCAGCATGATCTGCTTACAGGTATATCTGTGCCAGTAAATAAATATAGTGCTAGTTAACCTGAATTCGTAATAATCCTCAGCAACTTGGGCATTCCTTTTGCACTCTTTTTGCACCTGAAAATGCATGTTACGTCAGTGTCATAAAACATAGATACATACAATTTCTGCCTGAGGAACATCAGAGATTGGACTAAATAAATGATCGCAGATCTTCGTTGAAGAAGCTTTGGCTCTCATCATGTCCTTGAATAGCAAATTCAGAAGATCCACAAAATTAATGTGCAATTTATAATTTTTGATGTGAAAATTAATTTAAATAAAATCTCTTCACATGTATAGAATCAAACACCACCTGTATTGTATTCAATCATCACTGTATGAATCACAGTATGTAATAAGAAATAGACAAACAATTAATAGCCAGTTCCCTGAATGGGAAAAATGTAGGAGAAAAGGTGAATAGTGAACAACTAAACTAAGCTATACCCCTACCTCTTTCCATGTGGAAAATGATATGTGCAGAAGATGTTTCCTATAATATTCTTCAGCTAATCTGAATTTGGGTCTATATTTAGCTTCAATTAATTCTAGCCAACTTTGCATGCTGTCTCTTAAAATTGATTCTTTGTAATGTACAAGAGCCAGAGCATATTTTTCTTTGCTTCTTGAAACATAAATTGTGAGTTTTTTAAAACACTGCTCCATTAATAATCTTCTGTGGAACGTTATTGCTTGGTTCAATTTTTTCAAATAGATTTGCTGGTTAGCATGTTTAATCCTCTCCGATTCCATTTCTCTTTTTCTTTTCTCTTTGAGTATTTCCAGGTTTCTTTTGCGTTCTTCTTCTTCCAGCACTTTTTTTCTTTGTATAGCCTCCTCTAGTAATTTTTGTCTTGTTTCTTCTATGAATCGTTTTCTTTCTGAAATGTAGTGAAAATGGCATAAAAGTCGGTTTTTAGTTTCGCGATTATTTGGTTTATTCTGATGATACTTAGATTAAACCAAAAAGTGTTCCTGAAAACTAGCTTTCATTCGTGAACCCAGTGGCAGCAGCAATTATTGTTTTATACAATGAAAAGTGCTATTTAGTATCATGAATAATGATGTCAAGTGAGTTGACTCCGTATCTAACATGCACTTGTATCGCTTTGCTGAAAGTTGTAATAGGAGCTTACAGCTGCTGATCGTACATCTGATCTAAATTTTGGAAATTACGGAAATTTTCAGTATGTGTTCAATTGGAATGCAATTTATTGAATCAATGCTAACATGCATCCAAAAGTGGATTTTCAACCTCAAACTTACCTAAAATCATTTCTCTATTCCTAGCTCTTATCAGTGCTCTTTCTTCCATTTGTTGTACAAATTTAGGTGCTTGCTTTGAACATATAGAAAACTTTGGTTCTTGTATTAGCAGAGTTGGCATTTTCAGTTTTATCTTATGAGAGGATTCTAAAAACAATTTAAAAAAGGGACCACAATGTTAGTTTGAACTGAAAGTATATTTCAGGTAAACAAATATTTGTTCTAATGCATACACCTAGTTATTTAGTAAAAAATTGATGTTGTTATGCAAGAACAAAGATAATTACAAAAAAATAAAAATTTATTCATACTCTTACGAAAATATAATGTTTTGCTGATCTATACCTGCAAAAATTTCCCTAATATTTGTTTTCGTATTTTCAATCGATTTGATCAGATCTTCCCTTATTATACCAAGTTCCAGTTCGGCTATTATTTTATTTTGTTCTTCTATTTTGGCCCTCTGCATTTCTATTATAGTCTTCTGTGCACTGAACCTATTTTGGAAATTATTGTGTGATTTTGCTTGTTTCATTTTTGTGTGAGTTTTAATTACATGAGCATTTTCCTTTGTATTCACACTACCTCTTGAAACATTTTCAATGTCATCCTCTTTTTGCTTTTTGAGCTTTTGTATCAAGTTATCTAATTTTTCTTGCTTATTCACCGTAATTTCAATTCCTGTCTGTTGCTCGTTTTTCTTTTTTACACACTCTTTCCATTTGCAAAAATATTTTTTTGTTATATCAGCATTTTGCTTTCTCTGCGAACTGCAAGTTATTTGTTCCACCTTTCGCCGATTCATCTTCAATAGTTCATCAATAGTATCTTGTAGGTGTAATTTTTCTGTAGATCTGTGTGAATATTCATTATTTGTGTTCATTTTTTTTAGTGTACTAGTTTTGGGATTTGGGACTTTCCACATATCGTCATTTTTCCAGTTCAAAGATTTTGTATATTCCTCATCATTAGGCGTCCCATTCAATATACAGTTATTTGATAATCTAACATTTGTGATCGTTTCTAACTCTTCAGTCAATAATTCTCTGGAAGAAGTTGTTTAAAAATAATAAAAAAGGTTTAATGCAATGGAGTATATCACCCTACCTTTTTGCCTTCAAAATAACATGGTCGCATTTTAAAATATCCTCGTTGCATTTTCTATTTATTTCGGCATTAGTCATTGCTAATAGCTGTAAATCTAACTGCAAACGGATGATTCTAGGGCTGTTTTGTCACTGCAGGATGAAAATGAATTGGTTGCTAGGCTGTCGTTAAGGCAATTCTGGCATTCAAACTTCCCGCCATGATAGAAACGTTATTTAATCTACAATTAGCCACATTGCCAGATGAGAAAATCCACGACAACGAGCTATTTCTTTCAATAAGGTATTCGAGAATAACTTTGCATAGAGATGTGCGACGGAGTGATTTCATTCAAATGTTTGTAAATAGGCGGGTTAATAAAACAGTGATTAAAGTTCCGAAGAACGGCAACGCCGCTTTGATGGCCAAATAATAATTAGACATATCTCTATTTGACAGAATTTATTGTGTCAAAAAATAGAAATGGTGGTTATGAGCGAAGGTGAGTTGGGAAGAATCCTAAACAAATTATTTGGAATATTACACAATATGAACGGATGAGATTGGAAAATTAGTAATTTGTGGCAAATTTCCATCGTGTATTACAATTGTTAACCGACAGTTTTCTGTGAAATACTGAAGATCCTTTCCTCCAACCGATGAATGGATTCTTCCATATCTGCACTGTTTTTTTACTGTCAACGATGCCAATAATTTTCATTTCATGCCGTCGTTACGAAATGTTTATAAATAACACCTACAGTTTCAGGCTGATATCAACTGAACCCTTTTTGGCAGAAATGTGCCTATATCAAATAACATAGGATGGATACCATAGTGGAAGGGCCCCAAGATGACAGGGGCCAAATGCACAACATCAATATCGTGAACACGACTAATTGGAATAACCAATCTTCGCTTGTACATAATAATGCCAATACTCTTTTGTACATAGCTGTAAGTATTTAATTATAATAGTACAAAGCATCCCATTGCATGTCATGCACACAAACATGGTTTTGCTCGGCCAAAACGATGTAGAACTCACGTGTATAGTAGTCTGTCATTTTTCCTTATCATATACTTCAGTTGTGCATCATTTTTGATCTGAAAAACTTTTTGCTAAAGAAAACACCATAAAGCAAAATCTAAGTCATATTATTGAAAAAACAAACCTCAAATGAAACCAACTGGTATTACCTGTCTTTCAATATCAGTGTTCAATGTGAAGGAAGATTGAGAACTTGAGAAGGCATTCAATAAAAACCATACATATAAATATATGGTTTTTTATAATCAATCTTTTCCCTTTATTTTCCAATATTAATCCACAATTCAACACATTTTCCAAAACTCTTTTAGGTGGAATATGTTAAAGATACCCCTAACATAATACCAACTCAACCAGAAGTCTACTCAGATTTCGACCCTCATGTTAGTCCATTGGACCCAAACATGAGCTCTGTAGCCAGATACAGCCCTGTATATAACGAAGCCGTACCTGAGTACAATCCTGTCGTGATCCACCAATTGGTCACACCGCATGGGACTGTTCAAAATCAACAGTATATACATAATTTGAACACAGCCCCATTGGATACTATTCCAACTGTGCTCTGCAATGGAAGCATACCTGATGTTAGTAACCAGTTCTTGCAGATGGTTGGACAGCCTGACACTAACGTGAACGGGAGTAATGGAGCTGCGTTACAGGTTAATGGTGAACAAGATCAAGAGGTGGAGCTGCTTATTACTGATGAAGCTACAGGTAATATGTAACTTGATTTATTTTAGGGTAAAAATGTAAGTTTTTTATTGTTTTTCCTGAGAATTTTTGTGTTTCACAAAGTTTTGATTGATGAGAAGGAGGCTTGTTTGACATGTTGTAACCTCAACATGGCCAGTTGTTTGCTGAACTGGCAACTGTTGGTTTGAATTTGAGAGAAATTTATGCTCTTGGCTTTGTAACATATTTATATGAAATTTATATCTTTTGGAATACATATGCTCAATTCACTTCGCGCTAAATTTACTACTAGAACTTCAGGTATAGTAGAAAGTATACACCCACAAAAATAATTTATAAAATGAACTTGATGGTTCAAATTGATTCAATATTCTAACACATCTTTGTTCTAAAATCTATAATTTTGTGTACTAAGGTATATAAAACCCAATCAAACGTTTTCATAATAGCATTCATAAGTATAGGAAAGATATAGCTACAAATTCCATAGACTGCTGATCATTCTTAATTATTCAGGGTATATTTTTGAAAAGCTCTGTTCATATGTGACAGGTTTCCTTTGATCTTGCATACGTAATGATTTGTTGAAGCTTAATCTGAAAGTGCTAGAGGTGATACAAATTACAAAATTACAGCCCCTGTCCACAGATAAGATATGTTATTTGGAAAATATATTATTGTTTATTTTTCAGGCATATCATACAGCGTTAATGCGCAAGAGCTCCTGGTCGAGAGATGTCTCTCTGATCAACAGCTTCTAGAATCACTCGCTCCAGATCCTCTATTAGAATCCGAACTGCTCTCTTTGGACGACAGCACCTTGAAGTCTGAGTTGAACGATGACATTGACATATCAGCTGCTTCTGCAGTCTCTGGTGGTCCAGTTAGGACTCCATGCAATGGTTTTGAGGACAGTTTTACCACTGAGCCAAATCCGAGAGATGATGCAGTTGTAGAATCTTTCAGGGTAGAGACGAGGAAGAGTCGAAAAATGGATATTGATCCAGAAGATGATTTTTGTGAGTATTAAAAATAGAATATGAATTTTGAAATGAATATTAATTGTTATAAAGTCCTAGTTTGTCCAGTTTCAGATTTTAGAAGTCAAAGTTCAGGAATAATACCTTTACAATTTATGTAATTCATCATAATAAATATTCAAATGAATGCCAGATGTATTGTACAATTTTTTATATATTTTCAGTATCTTGTGTGTATGCCATAACAGACAAACCAATTTTGACTAGAGCTAGAGCTTCCTTGCCAGAGCCTTATTTAGTTATAGGAAAAGCAAATGAAGGTAATATCAATATATGAATAACCATATCAAATGTTTGAATGGTCCACTCCTCCATCTTACAGAAAATGCAGTATATGCGAAGAAAGCCATCCCAAAATGTTCCCAGTTTGGACCTTTGGAAGGTGTTTTGCTTCTTAATAATCGAGTTACAGAAAAGGATAAGGCAGACTCCAAAGACTCTTTGTTGTTTTTGGTTGAAAATGATGGTGTTGTATATAAAGTTGATGTATCAGATGAAAGTAATACTGTTAATCTTCTTACAAATATATGAATTCACTCATGTTGTGGTCTGATTTTAGATACGTCAAATTGGATGGGTTTTGTGAGAAAGGCCCAAAATTTTGAAGAACAGAATCTGGTGATATCTCAAGTGAATGGTTCTATATATTTTACTACTACAACTAATATACCTCCAAAGCAGGAGCTGAAGGTTTGTACTACATTCTAAATATGCTATAAGCCAATCATATATTATATAACTTTTTATAAAGTAAAGAATATTCAAGTAAATATATGTTTAGGAAAGTTCTAGAGAAGATTAATAGGTTCTTTAATGCTATCATACTGATAGTTACATTTCTACTTGAAAATTTGCTATTGCCAGAAATAAAACGCTTGTCATATTACTATTGCTACTATTTATTTGCAGGTTGGTTACAGCACTTCCTATGCCCAGTACTTCAAACTGCCAGCACTTCAACCTCCGAAACCAGAACCTTCTTGGCCTTGTTTTGAATGCCCAGAGAAGTTCACGTCTTCTGAAGAACTCCAGAAACATCTGAACGTGCATGACGTAAAAGATGAAAATGTTAAACCAAAATTAAAGAGGATCTTGAAGAATCGCAAACGATCTGTAAAGAAATATTATGCCGAGGCATTGGAGTGCAACATTTGCGGAGAAAGATTTTTTCAGTATAGTTACAATACCTTGAAGAGTCATCTGAGCGATAAGCACAAGTTTTGTAAGGGTTTTGTTGAGGATCACTTCACTGTGTTTCTGTAAGTGAACTGCAGTATTTTGACTATCAATCCTTTGATTACTCCTTGAACTGATAATAAAAAATCAACTAAAATCTCCTTCTGTTCTATGATCCAGAAACTTCGAATGCGAGACCTGCAGCACCAGCTTCAAGTCAGAAGCGCTGCTGAAGATCCACAACCTGGAGCACGACCCGGACTCGGCGGACGAGCAGTTCAACCACGTGTGTCCTGGCTGCCAGAAAAAATGTCCAACGCAGCGCCAGCTGGTGGCGCACGTCATGCAACACGCACTGCCCAAGTTGCCCCAATCGAACAGGGTCAAGTGTCCCATCTGCTACAAGATATTCGCGGTCAGGGAACGCCTACAGGTCAGTATTATACTTATTCGAGATTACTTGTTCCAGAAATACCCACTCTTCTGTAGCCAATTCAGTTCCTCGTCCACATTTCGAATGAGGCAAAGAAGCTTGAACTGCAACTCGCTGCTCTTGTAAGGTAGAATCGGAGCGAGTATTGACATCCTGCATGAGCACATGACAAGGAACCCTATGAACGATAGTTCTGGAACTAGAAGCGATCTGTCCATCTTTGAAACCCAAATAGTAGATTGGAATACTCCATCGGTAATATTTTTTTGTAGCTACTTTACATTTTGTCTTTCAGAAACACATGTTGGTTCACGGCTCCGAGGAAGCGAAGCCGCTACAATGCAAAACGTGTAATAAGCGCTTTTTGAACAATTCTGCTTTGGCGTGTCACTTCAAAACTCATTTTGCCGGAAAGAAGGTGTTTGAATGTCCCATCTGCAAGGAGAGCTTCGACCACGTTCTTAAGTTGAAATTGCATGTTCCCAAACATTGCCAGGTAATACATAATTTATTGATATTACTTTTCCAAAAGTTTCTAGTGGCTAACCTTTATATTTTTCCTATTGTTCCGATAGAATAATACCTTTACTTGTCCGCACTGCTTGAAAGTGTTCAAGAAGTACAGCATAATCAGGAAGCACATCAGAGCCTTCCACTGTGAGCGAACGCACGACTGTCCACACTGTACCAAAAATTTTCCTACAGTCGACAAGCTCAGGATGCATCTACTGAGACATTCCGATCATAGAGAGTTCTTATGTGCGGATTGTGGGAAACAATTCAAAAGGTATGGTATTAGTAGTAGGAGTAGATGTAGTTTTGATTTCATTAAACTACATTGTACCATTGAATCGTCACAATCATCATCACCAGGTCGAGCTTACCACGCCTCCAATGGGCGGAGAATCTCGGCGTTGTGGAATGAGCTGCAGGGAAGTCTGTTCCCTGATGGTTACAATCTACATTGATTCAAGGTCAATGTCCATAGTCATTTATCATCACTCAGCGTTTATGAAACATGATAGATTGTCTGCCTTTGTGTGTGGTCATCCATATAAGGAAGCTGATTAACAATTATTTTACAGAAAAGATAAGCTGAAAGAACACTGCAAACGAACTCATAACGAAGAAAGGGAGAACGCCGCCCCGCCAGATACAACAGTACCAGATGCTGCGCCCACAGCAAAAAAGGCTAAACGATTCTCTTCCAAACTGGACTTGACAGATTTCCACAGGTTCATCTATAAGTGTCATTCGTGCCTGGTGGGCTTCAAAAGGAGGGGTAAGCCATCAAATTGTATCTTTGGATGGAACTGACTTATGCCAGAATGTCTTGACGGAACCTTGAAGTTTCTCAAAAATTAAATAAACAAAATTTCAGGTATGCTGGTGAACCATCTGGCCAAAAGACATCCCGACATCAGACCCGACTCAGTACCTGAACTGAACTTGCCCATTCTGCAGACGACCCGTGATTATTATTGCCAGTATTGTGATAAAGTGTACAAAAGCAATTCGAAGCGCAAAGCGCACATTTTGAAAAATCACCCGGGGGCAGCATTACCGATGAGCAATCGGAAGCAAGGCCAGGTACAGCAAGAGGTAAGCAAGAATATATTCTCCTTTTACTTCCCAATCTCGATTTTGGATTTCCTACAACAGTTAATTTGATGTGGTTGCACTTTTTCTCAGCAGGTGTCAGGCGCTCTGCCGAATCCGACCTTCTCGCAGACGGTGGGCAGCATCACCACACGCCCGCAGAACTGCAAGTGGTGCCACAAGCAGTACGCGAGCAAGGCGAAGTTGTTGCAGCACCAGCGCAAGAAACACGCCGAGCACATGGCGACGACGCAGGGGGGCGGGCCCCAGGTGAAGGACGACCAGGAGGCGTTCGAGGAAGTGGCCCAGGCGGAGTGTCGCGTGGGGACGGATCGACAGGTGGGGCAGCCAGCGGTGGCTATGGTGATGGCGCCCAAGGTAGTGGCAGACGACGCGGAACTGCCGGTCACCAATAAAGGCGTTGCTGAACAGCCTGGTGAGTTCGCTGTTTTCAAGCCAACGGGAAATTAATCAGATTGGGATGCTTTATGGCTGGGGTCACCAAATGGCGGATTGCCTACCTATTTTGTGCAATCTTAAGTAAACAGTAAAATATATAACAGAAACATGAAGTTTAGGGTTTCTTTTCGTTTTGTTTCTTTGGTCATATTGATAAACTTGTATTTACATATTTAAATTGAGTATTTGAAACGATGAATGTGGATTAAAGAGAGCTGATTTCTTGCAAAACTTGCACTGACGACCCATAATCAAATTTTTACTTACATAAATGTACCTTCCGTCAATAAAATTTAATTTTAGAGTAAACATTCTTAATAAATCGTATTATCGGAATTTTCAATTGCATTATAAACAAATTATGTGCATTTTTATAATTGTTACATATTGTGTATGGGCAGTGCTGATTCATTTGTAGATAATTTTTACAAAAAATCTACTAGAAATTTAAACTGATTCGATCATTAGGAGAGGTATTTTTTTTCTAAGATTGTTTTCCCTTTATACAGGTAACTGTTCAGTAACAGAATTTGATAAGGGAGAAGTAGTGGACAACATAATAGGCAATGAATTAGACGAATACAATTTAGAGGAAGATTCACAATTCTGTCATTTGTCAATCAACGAGGCGGAAGGCTTTATGGAGGACAATGAATTGGAGAATCCAAACTCGCATTTGTATCGATTGCTAACTGCAAACAATGGTAAGTCTGCTAAGTGTATAATGATGATAATTAATCTGATTATTCAGATAGATTGTGGATGTTCTTAATTTGTGAAACTCTTCTGTCATTTCAAATAAGTAGAATTCTTTATTCATCAAACTGCATTCAAAAAATTAAAAAAATATTTTTTCCATAGGAATGTTGCAACCACCGCGCTGAAGGAGATCTCACAAACCTTGGAACTTCAGTTGATCTCCGATTATTTGGAGAATTTTTCTTCTGCTCTACACCGAGAGAATCTTTGTCCGTCAGATTTGTTTGACAACAGGTTGAAACCTGCCAGACGGAACAGATTGAAAAATAATTTCAAGATGGTTTTCATAGTAAAGGGATATTTTCTAAACAGATACACTGTAGACGATATCACATTGCGCGAATAGCCCTTATGTAACCCATATTTTGGGGTGATCAATATTGAAATATAGTTGATATCATTTTCTTAAACAAAGCAAATTTTTGTTTGTGCGTTTCTATATTAGTTAGCTTACATTGGATACTTGGTGTCATAGTTTTAGATTTTTCAACACATGTAATGCAACTGAATGATTTTGGAATAACTCGAGCACAACAGGCTTTTGAACTTGACAAATAATTTTGAAATGCCTGATCTCACATATCCATAGATATGTGTCGTAAATCTTGCATTTGGATGAAAAATTTTCAATCAGAATTGTGACAAACATCAAATTCTATCATTTTTTGCTTTTTTATAACTTGAAAGGAAAATATGTTGACGAGGCTGATTTTTGTTGTAATTAAGGTGATTTTTTTGTACTAACGTCACATGTTAGTGAGGAAAACAAGAGAGAGAGAGAAAAAAAAAACTGAGGGTTGTTACCAGTATACTTGAAAATTGTATGTGATACTCTTCATATTAATTGCTACTGCGTATAAACTCTTCCATGAAATATTTTATAAACGTTTTCGTACTCTAAAAGTGTATTTTCAGATGTGTGAATGACACGATACTTGTGAGATGTATTTATAGCATATTTTTTGTATTTACTGTCTTGGAAATAATAGAGACAATTTTTTTGCTCCGCACAAAAGGTGTGAGGGGGCATGGATTGCCTAATTTTACAAAATACCTACCAATAGCTAGAATTGTTGGATACACCTCGTCATGCTTTCTGTGCTGAGACTGTCTTTAAGTGTCTAACTTTTCATTATGAAGCATAGAAGTGGGAAAAAAGGGTTTAGTCCAGTACGTTATCACAGGATATTTTAAATACTATGACCATGTAGATAAAATAATTTGAATATCTATCTTGTCACTTGTATTTTGCTTTGTGGCTAATTACACAGAATATATGGGTATATTTAGACTCAACGATTGTCCTAGCAGCGTTAGAAATTATCGAAATCTTTTGGAGTGTAAGCTTAAATGCTGTTACGGTTAAATTTCCATATGTTTTCCAATAAATAATCTTCCGGTTGATTCTATTCTTAAATGCGTCTATTCCAAGAAAATGACTTTTCAGATGTTTGTTAAACTGTTTTATGAAAAATCTTCAGTGAATTGCAGTGAATTTGCAAACCCTCTTAAAATATTGTTTCTTGAATTATCTGATTTAGCTTAGAATATTATTATTTTCCAACAGACAGCCGAGACAGCAAATGCACAGACATAGTGATTTTAAAATTATTACAGATTTTCATTTGTTCTTTGTCGATGAGGACTTTGTAGTAAATGTAGAACTTGTCTAGTCTTCAGAGCATGGCACAATAATTTTGCATTTAGAGAATTTATTGAAGTAATGTTATTATCAAAATACTTGTCATTTGAATGTATCTTATAAGAGATATCTTTTGATTGTCTCAAGATTCATCGCGTTTATCTTGCATATTGTTGGCAGGCATTCAAAGAATTCAACCTCGAGCATCGTTTATGGAGCGCAAATATAGATCGTCCTAATTGTACTTGTAAACAAATTTTTCCTTTTCATTCATAATTACTCACCTCTTTCCCGTGGAATGCTACAACATAATAATTACAGTCAATATTTTGAGAGACTAAAGTCGAGAAACGACGCGATTAGAATACTGTTGCATATAATGAATATAATCAATTGAAATAAAAACATCTGAACGATTTAAGTAACGATGCAAGTATTCAATTCTCAAGCAATATATCTTCCGTGTACAACAGTTTCTTTGTCTTGTCTGTTACAACATTTGTTCGATTGTTGGCTGATTACTAGTATTTTTCTCATTGTGATTGAATTGTGAATTGGATCGATTGTTATACTCGTTAAGAAAAAAATATATTTTGTCTGCTTAGTTAAGTTGTATCATTAATCCCAGACTCCCAAAACAGACATTTTTTTGAGGTGTGATTTGTATGGTCGTAATATTTTGTATTGAAGAAAAAGGTAATAATCAGCAATTTCACAGCACGACTACTTTTTTTCAATCAAATCCTTTATTGCCAGCACAATCGAAACAAAAACGACATAGCAACGTCAAAAGAAACGGAGTGATGTCGTGTCAATCGACATAAAATGAATTATTTTTCATAGTTCATTGATACAGTGTAATAGTTTGAATAAGAATAAGACACATTTACAATTTACACATTAAAATTTAGAATGAAATCATGTATGATACATTGCAATAAAAGATAATTTTTTTAGACAGATTTACAATTTACACGTTAAAATTTAAACTGAAATTATACAAACACTTTTCCAACAAATATTTGTTTGTGGCTTTCTTGAAGGAAGTAAAATTGGTTTCATTCATGATTTCTGGTGGTAACATGTTATAGGCTCTTACAGCCATGTATATTGGGGTCCTTACACAAAAAGTTGAGGCATGAAGCGGAATACTTAGATCATACCTACCCCAAGTTGTGATTGTCATATTTTCAGCAGTGATCAAAGTTGCAGCTAAAGAGATTCTGATGCTTTCTCACAAAAACAACAAGTGAGCAATGATACAAGGAGGGTGCAGTGAGAAACCCTAATCTTGAGAAGTAATCCCTACATGATACTCTTGGGTGAAGAGCCCCAAAACAAAATGTTGTAGGTCATAATAGATTGTACTGATGCAAAGTAAAATTTTCGTAGAGTGTTTAGAGAAACTTCATGTAATCGTCGAATCAGTGTACATGCACTGTTTAATTTTGCAGTCACGATTTATGTCTGACAGTCCCAGTTCAAAGCTGAATCTATGTGAATCCCAAGAAACTTGACATTTTCCACCTCAGGTATTGTGACATGATTGCTCCAAACCAAAAGTGATTTATCCCGAGTTTGCGTTTTTTTGAAGGTAACTAGACTTGTCTTTCCTGTGTTTAGTTTCAAAGCATAATTATAGCACCATCCCAGCATTGTTTCCACTGCATGTGTACAGACGTCAGAGAGACCAGCCAAGCAGGAATCCGCAAGCATAACAGTTGTATCGTCTCATACACCAGAAACAATAAGGGACCCAGGATGAGCCCTGTGGGACACCTTGCTGCACAAAAGATAATTTAATAATACTTATCTCCTTTCTGAGATATACAGACGACTTGTTCTCTACTGTCCAGATATGACCTGATGATATGGGCACATTTGCCTTGAATCCCATACTTGTTCAACATCCTCAATAATATAGTGTGATCTACAGTGACAAAAGCTTTGGAAAGGTCAAAAAAGACGCCAGCTACTTTCTTGTTTTTATCTATATTTCCAACAATAAAAGATAGTACCTTGTAAATTGCTAACTGCGTTGAGTGTTTGGGAAGTTGGATATGGGAAACGCGTTAAATAAGACAAAGATAGTTAGCAGAACGTCTTAGTGCAAGAAAGACGGCCTACGTAAGCGTAGTCGGCAACAGCGAGTTTGTGTAAAACAATGCTAGAAACGATGGATAAAGCGAGTCGCACATGGACGGTTTTCTGACTCGAATTTGGAATATGGAATACAGATTTGGAATTCCGTGAACTTAGCGCAGACGTATCTATTGATTCATTTGTAAATCCTATATCGTACAGTATTGTTCAGTCCATTCGAATTCCCCAATTTTCAATTAGGAAATAATACGTGTATGACCGACTTCAATGAACAAATAAGTGGAAAAAGTGGCATAGCCCGGGCTGCTCAACATAAGCCACCTCACTTTTTGCAGTATTGAGAATGAAAAAGTGAGTCATTGTAGTAAGAAGAATAATCTTAATGTATCATTTATTTTCATGATAAAGAAATTTTAGTAAGCGATAATGAATAACTACCGTGGCAGCGGTCAGCTATTCTTGATGTATTTAGTATGCTACTAAATATTAGAGTAACTCTTGTGATTTGTGTGATTCACTATTAAAGGGCATGTAGCAACAATTCAGTTTTCCAGGAAAATAATGCAATCAGATTGCCAATTAAACAACTTCTTAGTAACATTAAAATTTTGCTATTTGTGACAAAATTTGACATCGTCATGCAAGGCCATTTGAAAAATAACCCTCATATCTTGATCACATATACATCAATATACTTATTTGCAGAAAAAGGTATCATCTGTAGTGATGTTACAGATTGCACAATTATGCAGTATTGTGCATAATAGCTTACTTCACTGCACAAGCGCATCCTTTAAAAGTAAGGTGCACAATTTGGTTCCTAGTCTAAGATACGTATAGGAAACGACCTTCACTGATGGAGTAATTGAACGAAATTTATTTTTCATAAAATAAAATATGTTAAAGAAAATAACAGTGATAGGTTGCCTCATTAAATTTGGTCAAGGCTATTTTTAATGAATTTTTAAAAAATGATTTTTTTCCTTATACCTTCATTGGTGTTGTAATTACAAAAATTGAACGCTAATCGAAAGAATAAAACCTATAGAATATGCTTACATGCGGTTGCGTACCTTTTTCTGTTCAAGAATGTAGGGTAGCCGGATTTAAACAGGTAAATAAATAATGATACCTTCATCGGTCGAGTAATCAATTAAATTTTATATTAAAATGTAGATACTTCCATTGCAAAATTATTAGTATGAGGTTGCCTATGAAAATCCGTTCAAGAAACAAGGTTGCCAGGCCTTGAAATTTGGAAATTCATACGTATAATAATGTGCGCGAAAGAGAGTCTATCCACTGTACACCGTGCAATAGAGAAAGACGCAACGTAACAGCTGTTTGTCGTTCAAAATTGTGCAAGAGAACATACTTTTCATTATTATATTTTTATTATATATTCATTTTTTTATTATAATTATGAAAAATATTATAAGTCTTACTTATATTATAAATAATTTACATCCATATTTATATTATACATTAGATGTTATAAAATATAAAATACTTTATATATGTCTAGGACGCTTTTTTATGATCCAACGACTTTAATCAAATTTTAAATCGGTTAATTGAAAAAAGTAAATCACACATGTTGAAAAAAATTATAGTATATTTACTTGTCATGAAAGTTTTATGTTGATTGAATGAAAATGTAATTATTTTTATGATATAATTATGTGAAAAAAGGTGCAATAAATATGTTTGCAAGTAGAAACTATTTCTTTATTGGGCTAAATTCAACTAAAAGCAGAGCCGAATTTCTAGTTGCACACTTATGATGTTAATATAAAATGGAAATAAAACAAAAAATTGTATCCGGGTTTTATATTATATTTATATTTTTTGTTACAATTATATTACAATAATTTTGAGGTGATTTGGTTGATTACAGTGAACATTAAATGAAACATTAAAAAAATATTTGAATATAAGGTATCCGGATTTAAACAGGTAAATAAATAATGATACCTCCACCGGTCGAGTGATCAAACGACACACTAGCTTTACGCCTTGATTCCATTTAGGCAATAGATTTTTATAATCTAAATTGACAAGACTATTGAGTAAATGAACTACATGCCAGCCAAATATTTCTTTAGCTACGGCGACTTCTCTGCTCAGGTGTACCCGCGCATATTATGTTATCAAGTTTTGTAGACTGAGGGTTTATAATTATTAAAAAATGTATATCCTTCAAGAAAAGTTTCAAATGCTAGTCTGGTACATCCAGAAAAATGATTCGACTCGCGCAGTAGCTAATTTAGTTTCTGTGTTCTTTCCAGATCGTCCAATTCCTTCTCAAACGGTTGGAATTTATTTGATTTGTTATTGTGGAACATAACCTTCATCAATACAAAACTAATAATTAATGCCCACAAATAATAC
Source organism: Bruchidius siliquastri (assembly GCA_949316355.1). Classification (NCBI taxonomy): domain Eukaryota; kingdom Metazoa; phylum Arthropoda; class Insecta; order Coleoptera; family Chrysomelidae; genus Bruchidius; species Bruchidius siliquastri. Next base: position 26,295,853 of record OX438529.1, read on the forward strand.
TACATGACAAGTGTTCAAGGTGATTACATGCTATCATTAAATCACCTACATAGCGTATATCCGACTTATGGACGAAGACATCCACGTCAAGACATTAGTCATACATCTACACCACACTCTAGTAGAAGATGTACTGATTAAGTGATAACTGATAACTGTTAACTGAATTACTGGCGTCTGCCTGTTTCTAATGCGTCCTGGTGTTGTCAGATCAATTTTAGTAAAATTCATCTTACTGCGGATGACAGGGTAACAATGTCTATTTCGTGATTACTATGTACGTATGCACATTAACTGAGTTACTGAATTCTTAGAGACATCTGAAAGTGAAGTCTGATCGCGAAAACTAAAAAAAAAACACCATGAAAATGTTTGCCTATGCCCAAACATGAAATCCAATTCTAATAACAATGCAAAATGCAACTTTGTCAGACTTCAAACTCCAGTGATGCTTAATGTGGACTGTGCTTACCTACTATTAAATTTGGAACTGAACATTTTTGGAGACCCAAGAACCGCATTGACCATGTTCTTAAATAAACACGAACATTAGAAACAAACATAGGAAAATGAAATTCACTACTTTATAAAAACTTGTACTCACTAATAGGTATTTGAATATGCCCAATAGCTAGACATAAAGGTCGACGAAACTGGATGTTATAGTGTTTTTGTGTTGCAAAGGTCTAAATATCAAAACAGTTATACTTGCAAGCCGATTTTTTTTGAGACGTACTTCGTAAAATGTGTTTGAATCTGAGTAAAATAAGGAATTTCAACTAGGCCAGCTAAAAACTTGTTTGGAAGATTACATATGATTTGAGATATTTCACTGTTGTCTGTTGGTAAGAGGAATATTGTCGGGACGACAGTACATACTTCGATATCAGGATTTCCATGGGGAATTGGGGAGACATCAAAACCTTGTAAAAACATATCTGCTATTTCTTCAGGATTTGTGATGATGGTCCCATCGTTTGATTTCAAACTTATGTCATGTGTCTTTTTTGCTTTATTTGTTCCTGAGTTTAAAATACACCAAGCAGTTTTTATCATATTATTTGAATTAATAATTTTATCCTCATTTAATTTATTTATCCATTTATCCTCAAGATGTTCGATAGTTAGACAAGTTTTCGATATTCATATCTTTCTAATTTATAGTGTTCATATACAGCAAGGCTTTAAGTCATTTTTGACCAAACAGACAATCTTTGATGCAGCTGGAATATCTTTTAATCTCATGGGTAATCAAATTTTTTATTTTGTTTTTTAATCTATATGTAGAAATTGGAAAAGAAATATTGAAATAGTGGAAGAATGTGTTATAAAAGATTTGAAATTTCTCCTGTTTCTCTGTAGACAAATAAATATCATCCCAGCACTCAGATGCCAACAAATTAATAAATCGATCAGTGTTTTCTTGTGTATAATAGGCGTCTATGTCTGTGCTAGTTTCTCACTTTAAGAAAATATGCTGAGCAAAATGATCTGATAAATTAGTTTTGAGGATAGTGCATTGAATTTGGTCCATCAGTAAATTACTAAAGATCTATCAGAGTTACATTTAATGAGCTGACCCTTGTGAATCCCCTCACATGCTGCTCCAGTCCATAACTGGCCATCAGCTGCAATAGAAAAGAAACTTGATCACTGGCTAAATTAAAGTTAATGTTGAAATCTCCACAGACTAACAAATATTTGTTGGGATTATAAAATGAAAATAACACGCTATCTAACTCAGTTAGAAAAATATCCAAATTTCCTGTTGGCGACATGTAGGTACTTAGCTGATGATGAATGCGTACTGTTATTTAAAAAGTAAGTAAGTTCGTTATTTTAACAGCGCCACTAAATATGTTTATTTTGGTGTAAGCCTAAAGGCTCATAGTGCAGCTCAGTTTTCAGGTAAGTATATGAATGTCACACAAAGCTAACAATCCAGTATACTGAGCTACAATTCAAAACAAAAATTACCCAGAAAATAATATTTTATAGTTATAAGTATAATGGCTGTGACAAATTGGGTTATGCTCATAAATAAAAGTGTAAATGCACTTACTATATAAACTTTAATTACATGAAGTAACATTAACAAATCATATTACTTTTTTCCTTTGTTCCTAATTTTTATTCGCTTATTTTTTCCAGGTCTAATTTTTGAATTCTTGTGTCCCTTTCCCGTGTTTTTGAACTTCCTTCCAGGTTTTCCAGGATTTTTGAATTCAGTTATATCTGCAGAACTGTCTTTAGTGTTAAGTTTCCTACCACGTTTCTTTCCGCCAAAACCAAACTTCTTATCTTTCATTTTCCTTCTTTCTATAGATCTTCTTGATATAGCTTTACCTATTAAAAAATACACTACAATCAAAATTTCACTCTAATCGATCCATCGTGGGGCCAGTGCAATAAAACCAAACCAAGACTATGGAGGAATAGGATCCGAGGTTTAGAATGCCAATAAATTTATAGAGATACCATTACTATTCTTGTGCTACTAAGTTAAGGGTGATATTGTGAACAGGAGAAAGGAAAAATAATTAAAGATCTGTATGATAAGAATATAAAGTCTACCTTTTTTATCGTCCAAAAAGTCTGTATCTGCCATACCCTTCCTAGCTTTCTTCACCTGGTTCAATATTTGCTTTTTTTCCTGCTGTCTCTGTTGCTTTATCTGTATCTGCAACATTTTTCCTTCCTTCCTCTGTTGTCTCAACTGCTTTACCCTTTCACTTCTCTTCTGCTGTTCCTGCTTCTTCATTAGATCCTCCCTAATTTTTTGCATGTGCTCATCTGATTTTGCCATTTCAGCAAAGTAGTCCTCAGGCCTACATGGAAACAATATAAAAAAAAAGATAGTCAAGTTTAAAATATGATAATTAAATGAAATATGATAATTTAATTACTACCCAGGGCCAGACTTTAGGCATTTGCGACCCTAGGCTGATCATTTTTTATGTGTCATCTCCCTATTGTCTAAATGTTTTTTTGTTATTTTTGTACAGGTTTCTTCAACAGATATCACAGATTTTCGAAAGTTTCTCTACAAGACAAAAAGTATTTAATGAAAAAAAGTTTAAGATAACTCACAGTTTTATTAAGTGCAATTTTATGCCTTGAATACTATAATAATAATAATAAAATCATCTTTATTGAGGAATGGTGTACAAGAGGGCCCAAGTGGCGAAGTTTAGCAGTTAGCTATTCTTACACTTAACCACTTTGGCTAGATATAAAGATGATATTCACTCAGACTAAAGTAAGACTAGATACAGGTTAAATTAAATTGAAAGTAGCATGTAGTTTGCATAAAAGATGTACAGAGCTCTATCAAAATCTATTTATACAAAACAATGTCTGTTGAATGTCTTTCTTGAGTGTCTATGCAGTACTTGTAGTATTTATGCATGACTTTCTCCATCAAATAACTCAACAGGAAACAATCAGGGACTGTCAAGTGGGGTAAATTTCATAGTCAAGAATTTACCTTTTTGTAGCAAGTCCCATTGCCTTTAGCTTCGGAATTGCAATAGTAACTGCTGCTTGTGCTTGCCTATAGAATATCATCTCCCTTTTGAAGTCATTCAACACAGGGTCTTCTTCAGGTTTGAACTGTGGCAATTTTTTGTTGTTTTTCAGTTCATTTTCTCTCTTTTGCTCCTGGGTCAATACTTGGACTGCAAGCTCTGGTGCTAAAGGAGCTTGATCATTGACACAGTCTAAACGTTCAATCCATGGTAGCTTTAATGTAATTTCCTCTAATTTTTGCTTTAAACCATTCTGAAATCAAACAAGATCATTTTCATCAAGTACACTGACATATGTTGTGATATGAATTCTTGATGTGGAGTCACACTATAGTTAAGGTATTCTTACCACATTATTAATAAAGTGTTTAGGAACTTCTTCTACTTTGTTCAGGCCAGGCTTCAGTTTACCATCTGCAAACGCTTTTTGTAACTGAAAAAAGATTGATGATGAATTATATTTAAATTACAGTTATTAGAATTCCTTACCTCAACATCACTTTCGCTCAATTCAGAATCGCTTGAGCTCATATTTGATTCAATAATCTAATTTCCACGTGTTTTTGTTTATAATTTACTGAAGTCAGGAAAATTATTTAAGGTTAGGTAACATCACAAATATGTCAAATACAAATATCAACTTTACTGTTCAAGGTCAGGTGCGGCTGCGTTCGCAATCTACCCTATTATGTCATACCGGAGTCCAAGGAAGAAGTGTTAGGTTAGGTATGGTAACCTAACCTGTAATCTGTCGTCCAAGAGGCTCCAAGTATAGGAATCCGGGCCACGGCCCAATGCGACCGGATATAATCCAATGCGCGAGATAAATCCACCCGTACCAATTTTAGATTCGAAATTGTTGCACAAGTACCTACAACATGCACAAGAATATCTGGCACTGAGCGAACTGCAGGCGATGAGAGCGCTGTCTTGAAGAACTAAACGACTGTCATGCGGTGTTACCATATGTTACCAAGTCATAGTGTTTTGTGTGTTGATCACAAGCTGTAAAAACTAAAAACTTCACCAGAAATATCGATGTAAATTTGATGAAATAAAAATGAAATGAAATGTTGAATGTTCCATAATCAGTAACGAACAATCTAGACCTTCGAGATATCAGTTTTTAACTGCTCACATTGGCTTACATACAAGATGATCTTTCTTAGACTGCTACCGCTGTCTCGTTACAATATGAACAAAAAACTACGATAGAGGATTTATTTGAGAAAAAATTAAATACCAATATTATTTAAATTTAGTCTTGAAAATGATGATTGAAAAGCCAATTTTTACTGTATCAGACCTTTCCTTATCGAGTTGAAACATCAAGTTTATTATAAAAAAGTATTACGTAACCAAGTCTGCTAATTTACATAATTTTATGTTAATAATCATCACTTTTCTGTTGTAAATAAACTATAGCAGATGATACCTAAAAAAGTTTAGTTAATGATGGAAGTATTTCCTTATCGCAACACTCGTGTAAAAATACATATTTTTTCAGCAGGAGCTACGTAAATTTTTGTGATATGCGTACAATCTTACATTTTCTCTAACCGACGAATAACCATCTAATATATATGTGAAACCAATGATATGGAGCAGGCGTTCGTTCTGTTTAATACGGATTAAGCCAGTATTTTTGCAAACAATACTTGTGAGATAATTTTTTTCTACTTTGCAACTGTATCACATCGCAAAACAAGTCTAGTGAAATTACAGAATCTTAAATATTTTTGGATAGATGGCATTTTATATCTATAAATGAGGGTTGCCTAAATCGATAGAACGGTTAAATATGACAAATACTAAAGTCAATTGTCGAAGTGGGCTGTGTTCCTCATCTACCTCATTATGTAAAACTGGTATCCAGATTTTTGTTTGGATACCAATATTTAGTTAAAAAAAAAGTTCAATCTGTAGTATTGTAACAATAATTTCGACTTATGGGCTTTTAGCTAACGCCTGGTCATCACCCTACTTGAATAAATCAAATCAAACGAAAGCTTGAACCGATCACTTGAAATTGGCTTTGACGTTGTTTTGTTTTCTATGCATGGTGCTGTGAGTTTTGGGTTTCATGTTCTATGGTTTAATGATGACAAAACATGAAAGATATTGAGATGTTTTGTGAAAAATTGTAATCATTTTTATGATGGGCGATAAGAAATCTTGCAAAGAGACGTTTTAGATACACCAAAGCTCAATATTCAGCTCCAAAGATTTTTTTTGCCATAAACAGCAGCTAAAGGCAGGCATTCTAATAATCGAATTCAAGAGAACAAAATGGCGTTAACGTTTTCAGGTGGATTTATGAATTTTGAATATGTTTAATAAGTAGGATATTATATTGGTATAAAAACTGATTTTGCACACCAATATTGAAACTGAAATTCAATAGACAAAAGTTGAGGATGATTGCACAGGAGCCTGTTCAGGTAAGATAATCGCTCTATTGAACATAGTCTTTCAATAACCAGGAATATTTTGCTTCTAGGCTGCCATTTGGCATTGTCTGAATCATTATGATTATGCTGATGCCGTTTTCTTATCAGAACGCTTGTATGCAGAAGGTAAGTATGTCTGAGGTTACAAAACTGCATCTAAATTATAAAATGTGCAGCCAACATAAAAAGTAATTCTATTGCTTGATGTGAAATAATGCACTTGTAGATTTTCTAATTCATGCATTTATAAGTGAATTTTGTGATCATTATTTACCTTATTATTGTAATAATTGGTTATCGTTATCCTTGAATAATTGCTGACATTAGATTTGTCCCACCATGGAATGTTATTCCAAAATATCAGTGAGCTCTTCATGGTATATTGATGCAGATTATCATAATAGTTCATTCACAGGTAACATTTCAGTATTTGATAGAAAATTCCCCATTTTATATGTAAACAGGATTAATGACTACTTCTGAGGTTGAATTTTTGATTATGTTTTGTGTATTGTTAAAGTAGTTTTTAATCCAGCTGATTTTATATGTAAAATATTTATCATATGTCATATGACATGGTAATCACATTATTTAGAAAAATGCCAACTGGGAAAAATTTATTTTTGTTTTAGTTCATTGTTTTGTTTATTATATGCATATCACACATTGACCATGATGGAAATATAATTTATAATGCTTCTTTTTGACTACCTTATTGCAGATTAGAAATATCTAAAAATTCATCTTGCAGCTGTAACTCAATAATTGTTTTCTGTTCTAGTTAAAACTGATGAAAGTTTGTATTTATTGGCAACTGCTTACTTTAGAAGTGGTCAAAAAGATCATGTATATTATATATTAAAGGACAGGACAGGAAGCTCTCCAAAATGTCGGTACTTGTTTGGCATTTGTGCTTATGAACTTGAAAAGTAAGTAATCATAATATTCAGTGATTAACTTGAAGAACTATCACTATTATTAATTATAATATATCATTCTTCTAATTTTATGTATAATTTTCATGCATTCTGCATGACGGGCATTCTTAAATTAGATCAAATCAAATGCTCTTGATAATTATCAACTTTTTGCCTTTTAATGCAGCCTCCTTTAGGCACATTTTTCCCATAACTTCAAGTTTCTTTAAGCAGAGATTTGTGAAAATTTGCTACTATTTCAGATATGCCGAAGCAGAGGCTGCTCTACTGGGAACAAATATGATACCTGATGATGAATTCATTAAAGAGTATGATGAGCAGGCCAGCTTTGTTTGGCTTTTGCTGGGTAAAATTGCAGCTAAAACTGAACGAAAGTCACTGGCCATTGAGGCTTGGAGGAAAGCACTAAAACTTAATCCTTTCTTATGGAACAGTTTTGAACTGTTGTGTGAAATTGGCGACAAGCCCAATCCACATAATATGTTCCAAATCACCAGTATGGAGAATCTCTCAATGTGCCAAGGTAATTCATTATTTACTTAATCTTAACTAGTGTGATCGAGTTGTTGTTGACCAAACATTGAAATTTCTTCTCCCTCAATAATATATTTACATTGTGATACTGTCATAATTTCTATTATTGCTGCCTTGATTTCAGCTAACGGACTGAACAGTATTGAAAGTGTCATAGTCACCAAAGATGTGCTGAATGCAGAAGTCGACAACCAGGAGTTTCTGAGCCCATACAAAATACACTGCATGACAAATCAAAAAATATTATTTACCCCAGATCTGAATACACCTTCAGACAGCCCTCTAGCCATACCGCTTACCACCTGGACGGCTTCCAATAGCAAATTCAAACAGACTACTCCAAAATTGGATGCAGATTTCTCAGTAAGTACTTTGTTGTCGTCCTAGCGATGTACTTATTTTCCTTCTATATAATTGGTACATTTATTTATTTAGTAATAAAACTAATGAATACATAAATTAAATACTATTTCGAACCTGTTCATTATCACTATATTTCAAAAGTTTCCACACAGCTTCACCTGTCATTTACGTTTTTATATTGGAACACATCCATTATCAATTATGCCTATGAATTTTTTTTTCAATTTTGGATATCAAACACAATCTCAAATGAGGGTATTTCTGCTATCATTGTCTTGTGATTGTTGATTGATGTTTTCCTCTCATACCTGAGGCAGCATTGTGTTTTTGGATTAATCATTTATTATCCTATCCTGGAGACAGTTGATGAAGTTGAATGCTTGTAAGGCTCACTAAATAGTCATATGCAATTTTAATTAATAATAATAATAATGTTTAATGATCACAGAATACAATTTAAAAGTATCATTGATAGGTCTGGAATAGATAGCTTACAGGTCAAAATAGCCAGCAGTAAAATAGTAATTGAACACTTAATCATAAATATAAACATAGTTTAACAGTACACAGATAAAATCAACATACAAAATACAAAATATCATATAAGATACATCATTAAAAATCAGCATTCCAATGTTTCACTAGTTCAAAGTATTCATCAAATGTATAAATACAACTTTCAATTAACTTGCTTTTAATCTTTCTTCGAAATAGTTTGTTTGGCAGAATTTCAATATTATTTGGTAGCACATAGAAAAATTTAATATCACAGTTATTTGTCCTGGACAGTCTGTTGAGAGGTAGTATAAGGTTGTCTCTATTTTGAGTATTGTAGGAATGGATATCACAATCAGTACTATAACTGTTTATGTTGTTCTTAATGAATATAAATTTATTATATATAATAATTGAAAACAATGTCATTATTTTCAATGATTTAAAGAAAGGCCTACATGTCATAGTGTTTTATTTTTACTATACATATGATAGCTGCTTTCTGAGTTTGGAATATCTTTTGCAAATGGCAGTTAGCAGCAGAGCTCCAGGATAACACAGCATATCTCATAACTGATCAAAAAGAGAATAATAGGTTGTCAAAGCTGCCTCTTGGCAGACACTGTCTCTAATTTTCCTAATAGCAAATATGGTCTTGCTTAATTTACTGCAGAGTGTATTGATATTCTCAGTCTACAGCAAATTAATATCCACAGTGACCCCTGAGAATTTTACCGGATCAGCTTTCTTATGAAATGATATAGTTTCAAAGACTAAAGAGGTGGTCTTACTTCCATTGAGAATTAAATGGTTTGGTATAAACCATGCCCTAGCACGCTGAAGAACATGATTTAGAATCAGTGATGCATCCTCCCCTCTCTCAATAGCTCTTCCAAAGGTTGCATCATCAGCATACAATATGCTTTGCACATCTGATTCAACAAACCATTGACCAGTAAAAGCAAGATAAATCAAAGAGAAAACCACAATTGTAGTTTTATCTTAGTGTTAATATGTTTCTTGATTCCTCAGCCAAATTTCGGTCAGTTATACAGCGTGATCGCCGATACGACGAACTCAAACTCTACTACGACTCCAATGCTCACAGAGTCGAACAATCACCACCAGTCACTTGCCAAAAGGGTGCGCGCCCAAGTGGACCAATTCATCGGTAGGAAGGAGTCCATATTTCAGAATTGCAAACCAGTATTCAGCCAGTCTTCTAACGTTCCTGTGAATAAAACACCTAACCCCCTATTTGTAAGTAACTTTTTCTAAGTAGAACATAACAGCAATATGATTCATCTCCCATACAGTCAAATGAAATGAAAGTCTGGGCGAAAATATTATAACTAGTGACTGCAACTACAGGCGAACATTAGCTGATGACCATAATCAGGCATTGTCATAACATAAAAAGTCAAAAGTAATATGATTATAGGTACAGTCAGGTCAGAACGTGAGACGTAGCACCAGGTTATTCAGCAACAACTATTCAGTGAAGGAAAACAACAAATCGCCAAACAGAAACAAATTCACGGCTTCAAGTCCGCGGAAGAATAACAAAACGAAACGGCTGACGAAGTGCGACCTTAACAAGAACAACAACTACTCCGAATTGAACACCAGGAATAAATTGGAGAAAGAGAAGAGCGAGACGGTGACTTCGGAGAAGAAGGACGATCACAACGTTAACGTTAGCGCCGAAGAGTGCGTGCAACAAGTGATTGCTTTGCAAAAACAAAGCGCAGACGGTGAGTGTTGTAGATGGAATATTTGGCGATTTTTTCTAGTTTGGGTAAAGGCATTTTAGAAATGCATGAGACTTTAATGAAAGACGGGACATTTTCTAAAGTTTTTATTTCAATTGCTTTGCTGGTTCTATGTTTGTGAATGCTTACCACTTAGGTATTATTATTATTGAAGGAAATGAATTTCAGGTTTGATGTGCCTGCTCCGGGAACTAGGGCAAGCATATCTGGACCTTTCGCATTACGAGTGCTCAGCTGCTATTGACAGGCTTCACAATTTGCCAAGGAATCAGTTTGAAACTGCCTGGGTACACTCGCTGCTGGGTAAGTTATAGCATGTCATCAACAAAACAATTGTTGGTTCCTTGAGAGCAAATCTAGCTTCAAGGCTCGATCTGGATACGGACCTTTCACTATAAATTATAATCTTAAAGGAGAATAGAAGAAAATACATACCGCCCAGAAATTAACGACTTGTTGGTACCATTTAACAAACTCCTGGGCTTTGACGTATCCCTCAAAAACGTGGACCACCCTGAACAAGCTTGCTGCTTATGGATTGCCATTGGGTCTATGCCAATGGTGGATAGTTGGTTTCCTTTGGGATATAAACAAAAATATAAATAAATTGTAGGTGTGGCGTATTTCGAGCAGCCGGATTACGAGATGGCAGTGAAGTATTTCGGGCAAGTGCACGACAAGGAGCCCCATCGGCTCGCCCATATGGACTTGTATTCGACGGCGCTGTGGCACCTGCAATGCGAGGTAGCGCTGTCGGCGCTCGCGCAAGACCTCATCAACGCCGACCGTAACTCGCCCGTCACCTGGTGCGCCAGCGGCAACTGCTTCTCATTGCACAAGGAGCACGACACCGCCATCAAGTTCTTCCAAAGAGCTGTGCAGGTACACGAATTCAAATAGAAAGTGCATGTTTTATAGATTCATAATGTTGTTTACAGGACAGGGTAAAGAATTTCGGATAAATGGCTTCCACGGCTTTGCTGGAACATACACACGTTGAATTTGTATTAGCGAATGAAATTATAAAAAAGTAATGATTTTCAGGTGGATCCGAATTTTCCGTACGCGTACACGCTGTTGGGCCACGAATACATAACGACGGAGGAGCTGGACAAGGCGATGAGCTGCTTCCGAAATGCGATTCGACTGGATCCGAGGCACTACAACGCCTGGTTCGGCATCGGCACGATATATTCTAAACAGGAACGGTACAGTCTTGCGGAGATGAACTACGTCAAAGCTCTCTCCATCAACCCACACAGTTCTGTGATTTTGTGTCATATAGGTGAGCACCGTGCGTCTTTATCCTTATTACAAGCAATACAATCGAAGCATTCAATTTTCTTTGAAGTAATTGTATCATAATCGGCCCTCGATACGTGTGCCGGTTTTCAAGTTAATCATCGGATGTCTTGAAGTCTGTGAAAATTACGTTAGAAGATTAAAAGAAATTTTCATCATGTCTAATAGAGTTTGTAGTTTTTAAGAGGAGACTCGACTTAGATTAAAAGGCGTTACGCATGGGTTTCCAGCGCTCATTTTTCAAGATAATGGATTTTTTTTTGCAAATGAAAAAGAAAGTTTGGTTCTATGCTCGTGCGGAACCCTTCTTGCAATTTTTGATACAAAATTATAGATATTGAATATTGACATTTTTTTACTCATTTCGGATGTTTTTTTTTAACCTTTCGATAACCAAAATATCAAGGAAAGGGTTTTGAACGGGCACAGAGCCGTCCTTCCTCTATGATTTGCATCAAAAATATTTTCAATATGTTCAAAATCAAGCGTTTCAAACAAAATATTGTAGTATCGTACATGAACATGTTTTTGCCGCTGATACTAGCGCCCTTGCGACAATATCAAAAATTCTATATCAAAATTGAAAAAAGTGTTTCACGCGATTATAGAACCAACCTTTCTGTATCATTTAAAAAAATCTTCCATTATCCTGGAAAATGAACGAAATATTATAAACCGATGCGAAACACCTTTTATTCTAGGTAGAATCCACTCTTAAACAAAAATCATATGCAATTTCAGGTGTAGTTCAAAATGCTCTGAAGCAACACGATAAAGCTCTAGTGACGTTGAACACGGCCATAACAAATAATCCAAAGAATCCGCTCTGCAAGTTTCACAGGGGCTCCATATACTTCGCCCTGGGCAGGTATTCGGAAGCGCTTAAAGAACTGGAAGAGTTGAAAGAAATTGTACCAAAGGAATCTCTAGTTTATTATCTAATAGGTGAGTTGATGCGACGAATTTTCTCTTCAGTTTGAATGTTGCATAATGATCATTGAAAATCTTTGTGCCGTTCGTAGTCGTAATGCTCAGAAATAGTATTTCTATATTTTATTTTATAGGCAAAGTGCACAAAAAGCTAGGCAATACGGATTTGGCGTTGATGCACTTCAGTTGGGCAACGGATTTAGATCCCAAAGGTGCCAGTAGTCAGATTAAGGAAGCTTTCGATCCAGCAATGGGTAAGTAACACTGGACAACAGAGTTTTGGTGCAGGAATATTTTTAGTTTGTTTTGCATAATTTCGATGCCCTGAATACAAATCTGGCTTTAGTTTTTGCCAATCAGCTCACATTTGTTTCAGTGAAATATTACACTATTTTGAGTTTAATTTTAACCAAATATGAAAAACAAATTTATTTATTATTATTCAAAATGATGACCTGTATTATCCAGTTTACTGATTCCGACCATTGTGAATGGCGTCGGGAATGTCGTATCCATATTATTGTGGGTTTGTTTGTATTTTTTTTTTGTAAATATGAATTCGCTTTCCGATACAGTAATATTTATTAACTTGTGTATGATCTCTTCTGATGAAAATGTTCACTCATTTAAGCTGTTTGTATATACATAGAACTATATGAAGTTTGATGAATGAGCCCGCGACCATTTCGGGTTTTATTCGTGAAACTTTGTAGAGATATGCAGTTAGCTTAGATAAAACTTTGTTTCCAGGTAACTCGTCATTAGAGGCTGATAACTTTTCATCTACGTCAGACACGTACAACACTGACAGATTGGTTCGCACTCGACTGAATTTTAATATCGATGATAGTGGCGACAGTTTTTGATTTATTTGTGTAAGGTTCTACAATAACATAACCACTATAACGTTCGAAATGTTTTCTTCATCCTTAAAAATCAAATTTGATTTGTAAGGCGAATATGTTTTATAAGTTCTAGATTGTATGAAGATTAAAAATATTATAAACAATGAGAACTCCACAAAAAGTTTTCTTTTAATAATTAGTACGTTTTTAAAGTAGTTTGAGTTTTCATTTATGTTAATCTCATTTAATTAATCTTGCTTATGTTGGCCGTTAATTGAAACCACATTTGACTACTGAACATACTTTATTAAGGTGACTGACTGCAGCCACGCGCACGACAAGAATTAAATTATGAAAATTAATGGTTAACTGTCTCTTGTTTTTTATATACACTATAAAGAAATGAGACAAAGTAGAATGGGAGTCGGATTTGCATAACTTGGATAATCTCAAGAGGAAGGCTGACGAAGCTGCCTTTTGAAATTGATCACATTTGTCATTTCAGTTTCAAACAAACTGTCAGCCATTTTGGTATGCTTGAAAGTTAAATACAAACAATGCCTCTCAAATCCATAGATGAAGTGTACTTGTTATCTCTGGTTTCAAAACGGTTTTTTCTTGAATCCAAAATGAGGGACATTTCATGTGGATATCTTCGTACTACACTGTTGTATATTTTGGGTTTTATGTTACTCATAAGAAAGGCAGTGTTTCAACTCCCTAGTTCTTGTTTTGTATCCGTGAAATAGCATAATTTGCAAGTTTCGTTGGCCAGTAAAAGATACCTGTTATTACATGTCAGAAGGTCACGTCCGGTAGACACGCTATCTTTAAGGAGCTAGCACAAACAGCAGACTGACAAAGCAGCTGCAACGTTAGAAGAGCTCGTGCAGTAAGTAATATGTTGTTTTGATTAACGGCCAGCACAAGTAAGAATCGAAAAGGATAAGTTTCAGAAGTTGCAGTAATCAGACCTGTTGCGATATGGTACTTTTTAACATTTTGCAATTTGTTTTCAGGTCGACCGTCTTATGACGGTGATTACTTCTCATCCGCGCCAGACGCGTTCAACCCCTCCAATAGATTGGTTGGTACCAGGCTAAATTTCACTACCGACGATAGCGAGGATAGTTTTTAGGTTTATTATGTAGTTATATGTATATGTTGACGTCACATACGATATTATAAACGCCTGAAATGTATTTCATGTCGCGCGAAATCAGAAAATAACTAGATTTCGCTTTTTCATCCTTCAAGGTCGTTTTTGGGTAGAGGTGGCCCCATTGAAATCTAGCAAGGAATAAAATTAAGCTCCCAGAGTTGAGAACTGTGTCTAATTCTGGTTGTTGTATAATTACAACCGTAATTTGAAAACTTTGTGAAAGAGATTCTGTTGTATCATGGTATGTATTGAGGTTCAAGCGAATTCTAGTTACTTTCCAGTTTTGCAACTTATCACTTGACAGACTGTATGGAAATATACAAGCAGCCAGGTGCCGTTTTTTAGCGTTAATAGTACGTTATTTCGAGCAAATTCAATTTTTAGGTGCACGATTTTTAAAGACAATAATTACATCTGGAGAATTATTATTTTAGGTTTTATTAAACTTTCCTGAATCAGTTTTGTAGATAGCTATGGAAATCGTTTGATATTGTAGGTTCATTAATATGTAAATTAATTAATATGTAAATTAATTAAAATTAAATGGTAATGAAGGTTTTGTTGAAATTTCTATTCAAGTACGATGTACAATCATCCATTTTGAAAAACTTTTGTCACGGATTATTCTAAATGCGATTGGATTGTAGTTGTATTAAAGAGAATTTTGAATTTCATCTTAAAGCAGGGTATTGCAGGATTTGGGAGGACGTTGATTATATCTTTTGCCGTATCTACAGACGGAGGTTGATTTACAAAAAAAGTCTTGCCTTAACGTCACCTAACTTAGCTTAAAATATGCTCTATTATATCCAATATCAAAGGAGTATAATATTAAACTGAATAACCTCTATGCAGAATAATATCAGCAATTATTAGGAACTGAACCTTCACCCAGTTTCTATCTTTTTATTTCGTATCTGCTAAATAGATTCTTTTTTGAAAAATAAAATCTATCTATCATGCTCATCTCTGAGAAATTGTGTTATACTGTGTATTATGATTTTTTAAGTGCTAGTCATCACTATTTCATTGAGATCAGAAAACATCCCGAGACTACAAATATAGATATTTGCCATCTCGAAGATAAATTATTGCGTGGAAAAGTTTTCAGTCGATTTAAGACTTACAGGTGCACCTTTTTCAATAGACTGGTCATGTAATTTTTTATGTAAAGAGATTAATTTTTGTATTATACGAGTAACTTATCTGTATAATTTTGCTTTTGCTATGTAAATAAAATATTTATTAAAAGTTTCATTCAATTTCTTCGCATACCTACTACCTACCTACAAAGGATCTCATTTTATGGCAATAACTACCGTAGTTTTTTACTAGCATCACGCTGCACGGAGCGTCAACACACTGCGTTCCCCTTCCCATCCAATCTTTCTTGCTGTCTTATTCGTTCATATGCTCTTAGCGTTACGAAAAATATAACCTCAATCTCACTTTCTCAGTTACTGCTGTTTTTCGTAAAGAATATTACAAGATTTCGGAAATTGTACGGTTCAAATGCCCGTTTCGGAAAAGGAAGTATGCGAAATGAGAAGTGCTCCAGATACATGCTCTTCCACTGTCAACTGTCAGAATTTCGAATCGCTGCTCTCGGCCGGACCTACGAAGGGGGCATGGCGTTGCCACATTTCGTAGTGACACAGAAGAGGTCTAGTTTCTCTTTGGATAGAGTGGTTTCGGACGAATCCGAAAAGTATACTAGCATGTTCTATATATACTCGTGTATATATATATATATATATATATATATATATATATATATATATATATATATATATATATATATATATATATATATATATATACAGGATGTTAAACATTAGATACCAGGATCGTTAAATTCAGACTGTGTTGTAAATAAATTCATATTTGGTGCAAATTTATGATTCAGTACACTAGCTATAACTAAAAATCGATAAAAGTGCACCACCAAAATCGTTTTATCGTAGCCGGCGGCGGCGGCTTAAATTTTCCAAAAATAACTTATAGATTTAATATTTTGCATGTTTGTCCCACTGTCAATTAACTCTCTCAACAAATTTGATGCAAATTTTAGGAACATGGGATTTCTTTGCATTATTATCCCTTTCCACATAACTCCACATGTTAATATTAATTTCTTCTAAAACGCATCGACTTATTTAATTTCTCAATATTGAATTAAACATTTTTGCTAGCTCCTGGTCTATTTCGTATCTTTGATAGCGGCTCTGAAATTCTCCCCCATTGCTTCTGGATTGCAATACAGAACAGCGTACCTACACATTGTGTATAAAGATAATTAAATTTGCCGCAGACGATTCGTAAGCCAAGCAATGCCAACTACCCAAGAATTCGTATTCGCGACGTCGTTGGCATTCTCCAATTAGAGCATTAATCCAACAATTATTACAGCTCACTAATACTAATTTAAATGGCAATTTAGTTTTACACTTGCACATAAATTGTCTGAAATTTATTTTTTTCGGACAGAGATGGCGCCACTTGCGCGCGCCGTTTAAATGGTTTGAAATGCATCGGTTGAACCATTACCCTCTAGTGTCTAGACGGTAATGGTTAAATATGGTTAAACGTATAAACATACTAGGTTCAAGACGTTTTATGTTTTATTTTCCAGGTCTTATCTCTTATCCAGTGTCAATTCAGAGAGGTAGTGCTAGAATGAGAGTCAACATTTTAGACCGGTATAGAACTGGGAAAAATACCTTACCCTCAGTTGTTATGATTACATGGCGTGATGCATTATAAGTCTTTTAAGGCTAACTCAAAAGTTCCACAAATAATCAATCATTTAATTTAAAACATCGGTTCTTATCTATTTGATCATTTTGCTTTATTAGAGCATCACGATAAGCCAAATTTGATTGAGTCTTTATTGTGCTAAACTTACCAAGCATAGGCAATCTGAAAACATTGTCCTAATTTTTCCCATATATGGACAAGATGGCCTGTGCCTTTTTCGACCAAGTCTCATCCCCTCCAAATAAAACGCACACAAATCAAAACATTTTATCAACATCTACAGAGCCACATATCCCGCTGTATTTGTCATAAACATTTTTATTAAATTTACGACAGCGCGATTTGTGTCCAACTACCACCATGTTTTTCAATTTTCAAATCGGGTTTTGGCTGTCCTTATTCTTTCATTTGCAGTTTTTCTTTCAACGAAAGACTACTGAATGAGTTTATTGTAGTTCCGATTGTATCCATTTCCACTATTACACTACATATGTATTCCAAAACAACACACAACTCGCTAAAACCAATACATAATGTTCATTCACCACACATTATTAATGAAAAAAGCAGACATAAGCATGAGACTTAATAAAATGAAACGGCTTGAGTTCAAAAGAAAACGATCATACTGAACTAGGAGTGGAAATATCGGTAATGTGCCTGGTACAAATGCTGCTTAGATTTTCATATTTAACATGTAGGAAAACGTCCAACATAGCACCTATCTCTGTTGCTCACATGCCTTGCTAAATGACTAAGTCTCTAGTCTTAAATTGTGTAGCTGAAAAACGATAGTATAATTGGATTAAGGTTTATGGTTGAGGTAAATATAGGAGGTTTGATTATTGCTAGAATGGATGACATATTGTAGTTGATGAAGGGTGAATAGTGAATAATGGCTATCTATCTTTTCTTGTGCTACTTGCGCACTCTGAGACAAGGGTATGTCAGTCGTTTTGATTAATGACGAATGAACATCGCTTTATTTTCATCCGTCTTAATATTTTGTCCCATTTTACATTCATGCATTCACCTTTTTTCAAATTATAATTTAAAGAAATCATGATAACGTATACAAAACTTTAGATATACCTATATGAGTAACACGTATGACACAAAGGTTAGAAACTATTTCCTAAACCTTTGCGGATCACAGACAATAAAAAGGTATGATTTGGAATAAGATGAAAATGAAAATAGAATCTCCTTTTCTGGAGACTCCTAAAACTACCTATCATTAATTATTTTGAATGGATGTATTTTTATTCTTGTCTTGTAATATTAAGGCGGGTGTTTCGCAGCGGCCGGCGTCAACATAATTTCTATTCTCATCTATCGCGGAACAATAAATCCGATTTACGCAGTTTTGCGAATGACAGGTATTCAGAGTGTTAGAGCGTTCTCTGCAGGTGGCTGACGGAAAACCAAAAGGTCCGAGAAGGGAAATAAGCATATTTTTACAATGTCTCACTCACTTGAATTGAATTAAAATTATTAACACAGAGTTTTTTGTTTAAAGACAAAAGCTTCCATGAAAATATTCATTGCTACAAAAGATATATAAAAAACCATTGCAACTCTAAAGCGATGCTACTAGATTTGGTGGCTTCTCTAAAAAAATTGAATTCCCCTGATCTTTCCTGTATGGGCGACTTTTGGTCTAGTTGGTCTTGTTATGGAAGCCAGCTCGTTCGAACATCTGCCATGATAATACCTATGGAACAGAAACAGGTCAGCCATCTTCCTTCGATTTTCTAGACCGTGGAGGTCCTTTGTCAATGAAAATACAAATTTCACTCATTTTGGATTGAGGGTGATAAAGCATCGTTTGCCGCCTCTCCACACGACATGGAACCCAGTTACGTGATATTAAATCACTGACAAAGCGTGTAAACTAACAGGCGAAAGCTTGTTAATTGGTAATAAGCGTCGTGACCAAATCCGTTCGCTGAGCGTTTTCCGTTCAGCTGGACTCTGCATTCTAATCATAATGAGCGAGATCTGGATTACAGTTTATCCAAAATTTATACGCAGAATAATCTAGTGATGAGGTAACATTATCATATCGAGTTATAATTTGCAGAATTTATATAATAATAGTGGAGTTGTAATGGGCACAACCACTGCAACGTTACGAGCACAGCGGGAAGAGCAGCTGAAGAAAACACACTTGATTTCAAGCGGGAGAATCATTGTACTATTACAGAGTTGACGATACTGACGCATAAAGTTATAAGGTTGTTGGCATGTGTGGTACTAAGAATAATTTTTGAATAGCATAACTTTCCTTTTTGTAGCGAGAGGCGTTGGACCGGTACTATGGATGTCCTGTAAGGATCCTGGAAAGATCGGACGGTCCGACGACCGACTCTTCATTCGTCCAGGAAAATTGAATCGGACGATGCAAGTAACGAGTAACGAAACTTATCCGGAATTAATGTTTCGGCATTTTGAGACTTGCCGACTATTCGTTACTCAGTAACGAAAACTTATCGATGGTTTATTCCAGCTCTACTTCATAACCAATTCCTTTTCGCGGCTGATTCTCACGAATAGTGATGAATAATACCTAATATCCACACCACTGAAAACACCCAACACTATTCTAGTATTATAAATGCAATCACGCGGATCAACTTGAAGCGTGGTATTCGGTTTCTGCTCATCCTGAATTTCAAATGTAATTTTCAACGCAAAATCGACACATCTATCTCCCTAGGATTGCATCTGTTGCATAATTACTTAGGCGTTTTGACAATTGATAATATGATACTCATTTCGTTCGCAGTAATCTTTGTCAGTTATATTATTGTTTGTTCTTGGATTCTACTTGCTACCTGAGTATTTGAACTGTAACGATTAATCCGAATTTCTACAGTAAGTATATTTGATTCTGTTTTTTCTTTGATGAAGGCTGTCCAGGCAGCCGAAACTATAATAAATATTGATTCATACGTAAATATGGCATTTCAATTAGCGACCAACGGAAAATATAATAAATTCACTGAATTCTTCTAGATCTCGTCATCAGTACTGAACAAAAACAATATGCATTTAAATCCTTTCAAATAAAAAAAGTGTTTGAAATCGTATTATAAATGATAGAGTTCTGAGGTAACAAACAAAAAAATACAACCGAATTGAGAATCTCCTTCTGCTCCGTCAGTCAATTATAAACATGTATATTATATGAATGTATTTTATAGACTCAGCAGAAAGAATGCACTCCTCGTATAGTTCAAATTAATCCAAATAACGATAAGAACCTATCCATATCACATTACTGCAACACCAAAACTGCTGTTCTGAATTGCAATTATCTGAAAAGCAATTAGAGAGAAGTCACCTAATATCAGGATATTGTTTCTGAATCCTGTCCGATTCTGGTATATCCAGTCAGGATAAGCTGGAAGTAATAAAGCAGTGGCATCGTGTGTACAACAAAGATCGATACAGCGACATATTGGAGCTGCTGTCCATTATACTATCTAGGATGGATAACAAATTCATGCAATTAAGTGCTAGAAGGATATTTGATGATTGATGAACAGCTCCAGTAGAATGTTACATAATAAAATAATATACAATCCTCCAACCTCCAAGGGCGTTCTAAGTAAACATTCAAGCAAATGAGAGATACGTTGTCACCAAACTGTTTGCTTAAGTTAGAACAATGAGAAGAAAAATCCCTATCTTTGAACTTACATGTTGAGCATAGTACAACTTTCCCGTTCATCATGTATGTATACATATATTTAGGTATGTTTTGAATAAGATATTGTAAAATTCTATATTCGGCAGCTGACTGCTTGAATTTTTAGATTCAGACGGGGCTGGGTCAAGTTAACAGCTCAGTGAGTCAGCGGAACAATAAGGAAACTTATTCATGGCTTCAAATTCCAGCGGGCGAAATCACTTCCTAGCTATATGAGGAAAAACTGACAATATAACTTTTATTACATGAGAATACGTGGCGGATGAACCATGTCACCACGCGTTTCATGAAAAATTTTACACATTTCTTCGGGTGTTATAAAATGCAGTTTCAAATACATTGTCGCTGCTGAATAAGTAGCATTTTTTATCGAGACTGTTCAATTCTGTATGCTGAGGACCAAGTGACGATTAATAGGATGTTAGTCATGTATCATATACCTGTTGTGAGAGACAGCGAGATATTTTGTGATTGTTAAGAAAAACAAGAGGGATGTACGGACTCCCATTGTCTTGTGATTTTTGCAGTCCATCGTTTGGATTAATGTGGTATCATCAATCATCTTCAGGACTTTTTTAAAATCTGCAGCAACGCAATATTTCCCCCATTTGGGATCCAAGAGCAAATCATAAGGAAACCTGGATAATACCTTTGATCTACCTGTACGTTTGAAGAACATTGACTTTGACTAGATCTTTCCACGAAGCATACTCAACTGAACTGAATCACAGTCTGTTGAGGAACAAGGAATACAAACAACGTTGAACTTGATAAAGACAGATGACCATTGACCATCCTTTTGAAATTGTTATCCTCTTTGTGTAGTATAGAAACTTACTCCCACTTACCCTATGCCTCGTTTCCCAAACAAGTTTACTAACTGCTGATGGATATAATAAACCAAACAGACAACCACAAAATAAATATCAGCAGTTATAATGGGCAAGTGTTCATCGTACCGTGCTGCTCTACAAACTGCCCATCGCTTCCTATAAGTTCTTCAGTATTCACCTGAATCTGATTTGGTGGTGCGAGGAGGATGACAGAAAACCGAATTTTCCCGGTGAATTTATACAGTTGCTGCTGTAACGCTGACTATGATTTGTAGAGGCCGCCCGGCCGATCTAAAACAATTTATGTTTTGCTTACACATCGCGCCGAAACCCAGCTCCATGCATTATGGATGAAATGCTGTGTGGCAGACATGTATATTACTGAACGTTGCCCTTTTCCCAGGTTATACACAGATGTTTGAGCTGGTTGAATAGTCCACTTCCTAGGTGAAACAATGACGCCAGGTAGGTTGGCGTTGCAGGTTCTACTTCCCTCGCTCTGGTATTAGTTTAAAAAATATGTAATTTTTCCTTTCGGAAATGTCTGGCCAGCGAGATAATGCAAGGTAGAAGAATGTAAGTCGCGACGTTGACAGAGGCTTCAAGCATTAGTAGGGGGGTCCAAGAGGGGATTTTCTGCGTTACTCAAGCGCGTCAGAAAATCATATGGGAAGAAACCTTGCACCCTATAATGTACCCCTACCGTATATGAACCTTTGATATAGGGGGGTGCGTTGAGGGCAGCCCGTCAGATTAGTAAAAAAAATCGATCCTCAGAAATACTCGGGCGCGTCAGATTAACAGAATGTAAGTTAAGTACACTTAGAAAAGTGCATATTTCAATAATCTGACAATTTGAGTGTGACATAAGGAAATTAGCGAGTAACAAAGTTGCAAAAAAAAATCGTTACCTGGAAATACTCGAGCGCGATTAATTTTTTTTTCATTTTGAAGGAAATTTTATGAGGATTAGGAAAAACATATAATCTGACGGTTTTCATGGGGCGATATAGCTCAAACCATCGATAAATGATGACGTGTACAGATGCCGAGAACTGTGTATTACTGTATTCCCCACTCTGCGCCTCTCGTTCCTTCTCACTCGTTCTCTATCTTTCACTCTCTCGCACAGTTCCCACTCTAGTGTCCGACGCCAGCTTGGCATCTCAACTGATCTCAATAATAACGTGCTCGTTATTGTACATGTACGACGCTTTGGTTTGTTTTTTGTATTTTCAAATAATGATTTTTTGCCCCATCCAAATTGTCAGAAATTTGAATAGGACCTTTCTTTCCGTTTACTTAACATTCCCTATGAAAATCTGACACTTTCGAATAACTTTTTTTTTTATTTTTTAACCCTTCTTTACGGCCACCCGCCTCCAGTTAATCCTCAGATTAATAGATATCCGTTATAAGAAAGAGAAGGCGCGTATACAATATGAATATCTGACGCGCTGGAGTATTTCAATGTGACCGTTTTATTTACATTTTTGAAAATCTATACACGCTCATTCCCTCACTAAAATGAAAAACTTTACATAACTTCTTTTCATTTTAGAACCTAATCTTCACAATACGACAAGACTCCATGACGCTTTAGTAACTGCAAATTTAGCATCTCGGGCTCCCCTACTACATGAAGTAGATCTGGTTCTGTTGTTTTCCACTGTATATACCACAATAATCCTCGTGCACTCTTCTTAGAGTTACTGCGATTATCTATCTTGTGGGAATGAATAATTATCTATTCAACAAGACCAATACATTAAAATCCGAAAACATGAAAAACTTTACATATGCCAAAATATCCTATCAGCAGATGAACAATCTACTATAGTCACCAAACTCATCATTAAGGATATTTTATGAAATCCGATGAGTAGTAATACTGAACTACATAGGAAACGAAACGTATTCATATTTGTACAATTTCAGGTTAATCACAGGCTTGAACGTAAGCAAATCCAGGCCACTTTGTCTTTCAAAATTTGTACTTTTTGGGCATAGTCAGAAAATACAGCTAACCCTGGTTAGATACGACGGAAATCAAAATTTAGTCCAGATTGATGTTCGGAATAGAGAAGTTTTTTATTCACGCTTCCCACAATTAATATTCGCTGATCGAAACTTTGCTCTCTACTATTTACTGCACGAATCGTAGACTTTACAAATTTTCCCAGATTGGGCGCATTTGATTCTGTCTTTCGTATGCATAGTGTGGTTCGATTGGAAAACAGTTGATAATCAAGCAGCATTCACTGAGCGTGATTTCCAATGGCACAAAGCCAACAACACAAATTGTGAAATATGGTAGTAGACGATCTTATTATGTTGTATATGCTTATTAATCACGTTGGGGACAGTTCATGTTTGCAATGAATGATGTATCCATTAATACCCAACGTTGAAATATTGGGTTAGCAATTTCCAGATTTGCGGTTGTACCAAATCGAATAGTAGGATTATTGTGAGCGAGAGTAACGTTAATTGGAATCTCTGTTTTAGATGAATTTGCGTAGTTCGCCAGTCAGGGGTGGCAATTTTGTATTTTACAGAATATCAAAGTTATTTTGATTTTAGCAATCGTATCCTCATGACCAATTCTTATTTCTGCTAGCGACAAAATATTCATTGTGGTATATAACACCTTTTATAACAATGACATATATGTCGGTCAAGATGTTACTTTACCTAGAATAAAAGCCGTTTCGTATGGGTTTCCAATATTTCGTTTCTAACGCTAATTTTTTGCACATGATAGAGAAAGGTTGATTCTATGCTCGTGCAATTTTTGTTATATAATTTTGGATATTGACATTTCGGATGTTTTTTCAACCTTCAGGTAACCAAAATACGTCCTTTTTCAAATATATGCATAAAAAAATTTCAATATGTTCAAAATCAACGAATAAATCGAACGAGTATAGAACCGACATTTTCAAAAAAAAAACGTTCCATTATGTTGAAAATGATCGCTGGAAACGAAATAATCTACTACCTTTTCGTTCTCCTTGAACATTCACCATTTATGAAAAGCAAAAAACCTCTTTACCCTCTGATATCACTTGATTCGTACCTGTCATGAAATTACAAAACATTATATATGTGCGCAATAGCTAAACACTTGATCTTTCATATTATAAATAACTTTGTATTACAAGAATGTAGTACAATAAATGACTTGAATTTCATGGAAACTTTACACACATAAAAATGAATTCTAAGGAGAAGAATATGTACTATACATTGACGTTATACCGTGGTTTTGTCATAATGACAAATTTAATGCAAATCTACAGAAAATTGGTTTCATGGTAAAAACGTCTTGATGGTCTATAACTTAACTGGTGTCAACCCTTCCTATATACGCCCCTTTTCCCACGTCAAATAATTGCATCTCAGCTCAGGACTGCACCTCAGATTTCCCCGCCGAAATCCTAATCAACCCCTAATTCTATCTCGACGCGGCGTCATTCATCTTGAGATGCCCTGCCGAGAGCGAGCAACAGTTAATGCCAACTGCGCTATCTTCTCTGGATACTGCCGGGATAGTTATGAGATTCTGTGTGCTGTGTGACCGCATGATCCCGAGGGATTTCGGGATCGACGGAGGGCCGTAGGCATCGTTTCGAAGGAACTCAAGGCTCACTACACAGCTGACGCTCAGTGTTGCCACACTCAGTCATTTATGTATCATGTCAGTGCTTGAGATTATTTAACAGTAGTACACAAAATATTCCATTCATAAAACTTTAGAAACACAATACATGATTGTTTATGAATACGTAATGTATACAACGACGGCGTACCGTGAAGGCAACACTGTAAGAACCGAAGAACGCGGCTCGGCAGTGGTGTACCATAAAGTGCTATGTTTAAAACGAAATTCTGGAGTGACCCCAATAGAAATCGCTGTCAGTTCAGCAACCGTAACCCGTCTCGACAAACTATATAAAATCATGAATCACAAAGCATATCCGCGGCATTTTTGGACAGTGTTCTATGGTGGATTCGAGCAGAAGCAATGACGACGGCGACGGCGACGCCTTGCTTAGATTAAAAGCTTAACAAAGATTAATGATTTCGGGTGAAAACGTTTACTCCGGTCGACTATATATCATGCATCTGGGAACGTCGCCGTCGTACGGGCTATCTTCTTATTGTCTGAGGTCTCTTCCGCATTTTCTCCGGCATATCAAACAGAGCGCCACATATCACCCAGTTACAAATCGATGGGGATTTGATAACAGATAAAACTGTATTATGCAATCAATTCGCTAATTGTTACTCAAACATATGTACCAAAAAGTTGGAAGAAAATTTCGGTCAAAACATGGTGCTACCGTGCACTTTATCTGCTAAACAACCCTCAAATTCCATTTTCATACCTCACATCAGTGAAGATGATGTATTATGAATAATAAATAACTTAAGAAGTAAATCTAGCGCTGGACTAGATGAAATTCCTCCAAAAGTTCTTAAAGCTATTGCACTTCCAGTTTTATCTCCACTCACTCATATTATTAACTCTTCCTTAAACAAAAGAATCTTTCCAGATCTGTTAAAAACAGCTCTAGTGCTGCCCATACATAAAAAGGTATCAAAGAAGACATTAAAAACTACCTAAAAAAACCTCTTAACGGAATTCTCATTGAACGTACAGTATACATGATAATTACAGAATATGCGTTAAAATATAACCTATTGTCAGACGCTCAGCATGGGTTTAGACAGAACAGATCAGTGGAGACAGCAACCCCCGAACTCTTGACCTGTGTCTATTCTCACTTAGATAAGGGTGAGTATGTAGTGAGCCTGCTGTTCGACCTGTCTAAAGCATTCGACAGCTTGAATAAAGCTATCATTTTACAAAAATTAAGTTCACTTGGCATAAGAGGTCACATATTAAGTTGGATTGATTCATACTTATCCCGTAGAAACATGATTATAAAAATTGAACATTTGTTATCCAATAGATTCCCTGTCAATCTTGGAGTTCTTCAGGGGTCTGTTTTAGGACCACTGATTTTTTCGCTTTTTATAAATGACCTACCACATTTCATCTCAGAAGGAACAGTGACAATTTTTGCTGATGACATTACAGTTACAGTATCTGGGAGTTCTGTCGAAGAGCTACATAGGAAAATCTCAGTGGTTTATGAGGAGATGGAAGTTTGGTGTGAAAGGAATAAACTGATACTGCATAAAACCAAAACTACTGCGATCAACTTTCACATCAGGAAAGCTATTCCACAAAATACTTTATTAGCATTAAATACCGAACTTAATTTGCAGTTAGTGGATAGCGTGAAACTCCTTGGTAGCTGGTTTGATGCAGATCTTTCCTTTAACCCGCAAATATAAAATGTCTGCCTCTACTTAAATAAAGGGTTCTATGCAATTTTCCATATGAAGCAATATCTAGATGAAAATAGACTAGTAACACTATACTATGCATTTGTATATAGCCACTTGTCATACAATATTCTATACTGGGGCAGAGCCACAGGTATCAACAGAGTTCTCATATCTCAAAAAAGAATTATTAGATTATTGTTCAACCTAAGCTTTCGAGAATGTTGCAGACATGCCTTTATCCAAAATAAGCTCTTAACAGTACCTTGCATCTATATATACAAGTGTGTAAATCATGTTAAGCAAAACCTTGACAACTTTGAAATACAAAATCAACATCACGGCTACAATACAAGAACCTCCACCTTAAAATCATATCGATCCAAAACTATGACTTACACAAGATCACCTCAATTCAACTACACAACACTATATAATGCCCTACCTAGAGAACTGCGAGATATAGTCGGCAAATTTAAAAATATGGTTTTTAAGTATCTAACCGATAAATGTTTTTATACAATAAATGAATTTTTAAATTGTAAATGAGTGTAGCGTTAAAATGTTTGTGGTTTGAATATATACTTTATACAGCCTTTTATCCCCATACAAATCTTATCCCAGTCTTAGTTACTGATGTAAGCTCCTTAATTAGTATTATATTATTTAGTATATTAAGTACCAAGTATTTAGTATTATAATGTGAGATTGTTGTTACTACTCTTATTAGAGCATTGGTGTGACTATTAAAATAATAGAACAAACTTATTGTGCTGCTCCTATTGTACAATGTTTGACATTTTTGCTTGCATCCTTAATTAATGTATTTTGGTTGTATACCACAAATCTCAATATTTATCTTTTTGACATGCCATGTGAACTTGTTGTTTTTTAATTTGGACAAATAAATACTACTACTACTACTATATCCGCTCTATAAAATGCTCCAACTTCATTGTTACCTCATACCTTCCAAGCATGACTATGAACTGTTCACGGCGAGCAATGTGGCTTTTCTAGTGAATATTCCTCATAATGATGAGGAATATTAATAAATGAATACTATGATTTTTTTGAAGTGATTTCCATCGTTCTGCATGTCTGAACTTTTCCAGGTTCCGATGAAAGTTTCAATCTAGGTTACTAGTATGACAAGTACGAAACTTTCATTGTAGTTTCCAAAAATTAATAGAATGGCAGCAGAGTTATCGTCAAAAAACGGAAAAATAGTAAAAAACGCGCAAATTCAGTCTTTGACGTTGCCGAGGCCTTTCATCATTGTTTTTTACATATTTGGGGAGGTCAAAATTGAGTTTGGCAGGTGAGAAGTGGTGAAAGGGCGGTCTAAAAAAATTAGGTGTTGATAACGGACGTTCTTGTATCTGAATTACTTGCACCGCGATAGTACTACGTACTTTTTGAAATATTGATCCACTAGCATCAAAGCAATATTGCGCACATGCTACGCAATAATATAATGGTCAACATCCTTACTATATCATTTGAGCGATACTGAGGAACGTCGCATTCTAATTCTATAAATATAACTGCTAATACAGATTATTGCATTCTACCTCAACAATGATATAACGTTATATTTAATCTCTATAAAGATGGAGTCAAGTTCATTGACTCGGTATTTTGTATTAAGAATTAAATTGAAATGAGTAATTACAAAAAAAAATGTAGAACTTTTCTCCAGAATTTGTACTGACAATTTTTTGAAAAAATTCGATTTCCAAATGGATGCTAGACTGTTTTCAAACCAAAAACTCGACTCTTCTGGTTGCTATTAAGTTCAATCCAAAAAGTACTTTCCAAATTATCGAAGGGCCAAGGAATATCGGACAGTCAAACAGACTGAAAAATGATACAGTTTTATATATCTCGGTTTCGAAATTGGTCAGGAATACAATTTTTGCCCGTAATGAGAATTTTGAAAACATTTTATAGGGAGAGTAAAATTTAAATGCACCTCCATTGCATGGTTAATAGTAGTGCATAATCTTTCAAAAGTTTTATTTCGGACTTCCATTATCTATAAAATCTAAAGGACATAGTATTTGTCAGTTTGATCTCATTTGTAAAAATATCATGATGCCTCCATCGGGGCGTCTCAGAGCTCAAAGACCCCACTGTTTCACTTGCTGTTAGCTTCTTCTTCTTTATCATAATTACGATTTTTTCTGTTACCTCAACTCCCCCGCCGAAAGTATCACAAAAAATGGTGAAGGCACTAACAAACTTCATACACTTTTACCCCTCCCCCAAGGCTGAGGTCTAGATACGGCCCTCAGGTTTATAAGACAGCTCAATTCAGGCCATTTTTGTAGATAAAGTCCGAGTCTTTGTGAGCGTGCTGTCAGTAAAGCAGGTCTACTTTATAGCTTCATCGAGTAAATAATGAGATGGCATTTTTAGGACGGCGCTGCTTCTCTATTATAAAGATAACGAGCGTTTATCAAGAGTTACCTCGCTAGTTACTGGATATTTGAACCATATCAATATCATTACCTTGGAAAAAGATTACCTTATTATAACTTTTCTTCACATTCTCCGTATATAGCGAGGGATTTTATCTGGAGATAGAGCTTGAGCTATTCTCAGACCAGGCTAGATAAAGATCCGATTATCGAATCAATTTCCACCAACCATGATAGCATATTCACAAATGAAAATAAAGCAGCCTTTATTATTTCAAATTCAACAAAAGAAGGTTATGCGTATTTTGCTACAATGTGATAGATATTCTCCAATGGACTGCATGTTGCAGACTTTTAATTGGTTGAATGTGTGGCAGTTCATTAAAGCTGCGAATCTCATCATGATTTATAAAATCGAACACAATCTTCTTCCTGAGTATTTAAATGCTCTGAAAAAAAGAAAAAATCTCCACAACTATAACATCAGGTCCAATACTCACTTTAATATACCAGCTGAAAAAACTACAGCCCTGCAAAAAACTTTACATTATGATGGGATCCGTTACTTTAATAGTTTGCCTGATGGTATTAAAGAGGCACCTAATTTAAAAACCTTCCGACAAAATGTCTATTTGTACCTACGAAACTGACTTATGTACCTAAGCATTTGATTTTAGATTCAAATTATGTTTTTTGTGTAACTAGCCAAGTGCTAATTAAATATTTATTTATCTTATTTTATTGAAGTAAAAAAATGGAATAACTGAGTTTTGAAATTATGAAATCGACTTTGATTATTTCCTAGGAAAACAGTGTTGCTTTTGAACAATAAACCATACAGCACTTTTTGAAATAAATATATAAAACACTCCATAGCAGTTTAAAAAATTGTGTTGCATGTGAAGCAAGGCTCTTTTCTGTCAGGGTTGTTGTATGAGTTTTCTGAGCGTTGATCGTAAATACATCGTAAGAATATTCATCCACCACCACCCAAGAAGAGATTCATGAGAAAACTATCCAACTGCAGACTCAATGGCAGAGCTATAGGCAACAAGCTTCATCAGAATTCTCTCAAGCCAGATCCTATCGAAGGCTTTCGATATATCGAGTGCGACAACTCGATACTCACCATGAAGCTCAATTGCTCTGTTCCACGTAAGCGTAACTCTGTCAAAATCGTGTAACCTCAAATACTGCCAGCTCTCCACCTATATCAGTCTCAACAACTTAATGACCATAAGCTATTAAGACCATGGCAGAAGCAGGTGTCTGCATCGATGTTAAGAAAGTGCACCTGCTACCAGACACAGGATCAATGACAAAGCTTTTAACTTTATTTACCTTGTGAGCATCGCTATACATTGTATAGATTATACCGTGCATGCGAATCTTCCCCGAAAAGTGCTTTTCTCCACCAGCCTTCATGTTTACAAGCTATTTGCCGAAAGTTCCATTTTGTATACGGAACAGTATGCATAAATATGGTAAGTTCTAATGGAAAATATATTGATAGCAGAGCGAGGATATGAATGTATACTTTGGACATTGAAAATTTTCTCAGTGTAAATTCACGCGTTGGTTGATGATATGAAAATCATTTTATATTATGCAGATCAAACATCTTTATACCACAGATTGATTCAATGAATATCAAAGACACCATATATATCACTTTTCTTGAAAATTAATTAATTGATCAAATCACTATCCAGCTTTTAATTTTTGAGACATCATTTTCTGGAAAACAAGTTAAGGCTATCTGATGTTTTGCCCTATAAGATAGCATTCTTAACTACTAGCGTCTACTGATGTTTGATTGTAGACAATGTACGGCTGCAAGATGAGAAATGTCTATTCTTATTGGCCTTAAAATGCTGTAGATTGTAACCATCGGGGAAAACTCGGTGGTAGGATTTGTCATCCATTCCCTCTACCGTTGGTTTTCCGCAGTAACTGCGTGTACTTGGTGAAGACTGTCTAAACAGCTAGAATGGTAGTTATGATATTCATTAGCGGCTGATAGAAAATGCAAGCGATAAAATTCGGCCCGTGTCGCACGCGCCTTCGGCACGAAATAGCAACAACGGCAACGGGTGGAATGGCGGTGACACGTTGACGGGCCGTGTCACCAGCCCTTTTGTCCCTTCGTCCTGCTGGTAGCGGCAACTCGACGTCCGAGCCCTCCTAAGGCCGCGCGCACTTCATCATCTACACACATACACACGGTCCAGTAATTTATCATCGCGGTCCCGCTTTGAACTGGCGGTCGGTGGACAGCCGACGCTCGCCCGTTTATTTTACAAAATAAACACCCTCCGTCGGACCGCGACAGCGACTTGGTTTGTTTTTGCGCCCCGGGGGAGGTGACCGGACACCGCAGGCCTGAGCCTGAGAAGCTGCTGATAACTGTATTATGTAATTATGTTGTTGCATCGACCAGTGAGAAACTGAACGTGTACTGCCTTGAGCGGTATTAGAATATCGCTCGAGAACCAAATGGGCATAATGGTGCTGAGGGGTGTTGAAATCCCAGATTCTTTACGCAAGGAATTGGTATCCTTTCTGTGGAAGAA
This sequence comes from Bruchidius siliquastri, assembly GCA_949316355.1. NCBI lineage: Eukaryota > Metazoa > Arthropoda > Insecta > Coleoptera > Chrysomelidae > Bruchidius > Bruchidius siliquastri. The sequence continues at coordinate 26,327,830 of OX438529.1, forward strand.
CAAACACTCCCCCCTCACCCCTCACGCAAATCGAAGTGTATTGATCTTTCAAAAAATTGAAGTGCTGCTAGTGTGAATTTCTGAAATGATCTGCTTGAATTATACGCATTAGCAACCTTGCAATATTGTTGCATTGTATTGAATGTGTAGTAGCAACTTATAACAGCGCCTTCTGCAGGGCATTAGATGAAATATTCAGTAAGTATAGGCATAAGAGTTTGCATACCTTCTTCTATTTTGATGGTTCGATTCTGTCTATAATATTGTTGAAGGGATTAAATCCTCCAATTTATGTACAAAAATGAGATTCTTTTGTTTGAATTCATTGATTAGATATTAATCATCGGTATTATTTTCATTTTGTGAAAGAACAAACAGTCTCCACTCACACTAATCAAAAAAAGATTCGGGCAAATGTTGACAACTTATTTTTTTCGTTTTTTGACGATAACTCAGCCGCCACTGACTCGATTCTGAAAAACTCACAGATTTCATAGTCTTTGCAACCATCGAATACATTGTAGTTGTATGCATGTTTAACTTTACTTTGAAGTCGATTTTCTATTTTTAAAAAACCCTTTTTTTATTAGATATCTCTACTCGACTACAGCGCCTTCTGCGTAGATTGAAAGCAAATTCTCAGATCGGATGTGTTGGTAATGTTAACGGAAGTGTCTAATAAAGGACAACATCCACTTTGCATCGAGGCGCCCTACGAAAATTTGATAATACCGGTTTGACAGGTAGACCCGGAAGTTTGCCGGAATAGGAATAGTTTTAGTAATGACGCCAAAACCCGAACAAGACTCGGTTATTAACTGCTGGCAAGAGAAGTGAGCCGGTCTATTATGGTCTTTAATGAGTTCCAATTTGAGGACCATGCTGTTCCTCAGAACTAGTATTGAACTTTTGTTTAACGTGGCCATATATTGCTCATCCACAATTATTGTATAGGAACAAAAAATTATTGCTCTTGTTCCAGCTGGTTATCTAGATCACCAACACAAAATTTTACAAGAACTAGTGCTCATTCAATAACTGTTAAAATATATGCTGTTCAAGTTAAAAATAGATATAAAAATTTTATTATACATATCTTCACAGAGGCAGAAAGCGCCTAAGAATTATTGCGAGAGGAATATTTATATTGACCGTATTGGCAAGGAATACCAGAAAACGAAGTCGTACGAAAGATTCACAACAAGGATGCGATGGGAAGTAATGAGAAGGAAGCAACGAGAAGGTAGTGTTGGGAAGGAAGCAAGTAGAAGTAAGTCATGGGCTTGAAGCGATGAGGAGTAAATCGTGAATGAGACGCGGTAGGGAGAATGAGGTGAGAAGTGGTGGGAAGTAAGCTTTGACTAGGTTTAAATTGAATTTCAGTATTCATTCATCCAAAATGTTCTAACTGTGCCTCATATAATTTTAGTTCTCATTTTATATAGGAAGACAGGGGAGCAAAAGTATGGGAAATAAATGGTGGGAAGGGAGTACAAGACGTATGTGATGGGAGAGAAATTAGGGAATACAAGTAAATGAAACGACTGGGAGTGAGTCCTGGAATCGAGCGGTAAAAAGGATCTTGCGAGAAACACGGGAAGGATAATTCGTCGTGAAGAAAACGGTGAGAAGAAAGCGGTGGGAAGTAAAGTTTGATTAGCTTCAAACATCACTGTTGAACATTTTGAATGGCCATACTACGTCCTAACTGTGCGTGATATAATTTTAGCTTTCGTATTACATATAAAAAAACTAGTTAGAAAGTATGGGAAGTGAATGGTGGGAAGGAAGTGTGGGAATGGATTGATAGGCAGGAGGTTGTGAAAAAGAATATAAGAAAATGTCAAACGATAAATAAATTGTAATGCCACCATTGGAAGGAAGTCGTGACAAGGGAGATGAGGGAAGAAAGCGACTAGAAGTAAGTCGTGCAATCGAGGGGTGAGAAATATGCGATGGAATAGACGCAGTAGGTAGAAAACGTCGTGAAGAAAACGGTGAGAAGGAAGAAACTATCATTTGGTCTGAAATGATGAAAGGCAGTACTATTACACTCCATTTTAGGAATAGGTAGTAAAAGTTCCGAAGGTATTTCACAATCCTATCTACAGTGAATGTCCCGTGATAGTGAACGCTGCCGACTAAGCTCCTAATCTTATCGAATTTGTGCAGAACCGAGCCGTGCCTTAAGCCTGCACTTCGGCTCGACAGAATTAGTAGGAAAATAGAGGTATTCACCCCGGCCATTTTTACCGTTCCTGAATGCACCGCAATGCCATCGGGCCAGGCCAGTTTAAACGAAAATCCAGGCAATCGCCGGCCCGAATTGGTGTAGTGATCGTGTGGAGATTGAATAAAAGTATTGGGGACGCGTAAATGGATGTGCTCGATTCATTCCTATTAAAGCTATATTGGAAATTCCGACGGTAATTTGTTATGTCTCCGCCACGAGGTTTTATTGCCGACGATTCTGTGTCTTTACCGAACAATCTTGGCTCATCGTGATTCTGAGAGGATGCTCTAAGCACAACATTTTGTTGTTGACTAGCATTCCACAATGGCCTTGAACAACGAAACGGTATTCTTGAGAGCATCCTCGTAGAATCAGAATGAGTCAAGATGTGTAGTAGTAGTAGTACATCTGGATACATCTTTTGGAGCTTCAAGGAGTCCAACCTAGCAAGACTGGTAACATATTCATTGTATGACATGTCATTATCGATGTTAACCCGCCAAAGAAGATCCCTAGAGAACGCCAGAGTTGACGGTAAATACATGGGGAGCAAATCCATCCATTGCCAATTGCTGTTTGATCAAATTAAACTGTTGGACCATTCGAATTCCTCCTGTTACAGTATTTTCACGGGTTTCAATTAAACGGTCATTAGGTGTATTATTTTTGCTGGTGGAAGCTTATGACGGAGTTACGAAAAAGTGGTGTGGTGTTCGGAGGGCGATAACATGGCCAGTGAGGCAATTTTCGAATTAAGCTAAACGCAGCGCGTACCGCAAAAATAAATGATACTAAGCTGGCCTGTGTGGCGAACACAATCCGTGGCCAGTTACGTACCGAAGCTTTTTATCTTAAAGGCGGCGACTAATTAGTTACATTTATATATGATACCGGATCTTCTAACGTAGAAAACAAACAATACACAGTCTTCAATCAGTTGCTCTCTACAGTTAGACCACCACTGACGAGTCTAAGCTAAAGAGGAAACATGGATATCTATAGCAGGTCTGGAGCACAAAGGAGAACATATACAGTTTAACTACTCGCCAAGACACTTCTCAGACAGTCAAACCTGACCCGTGTTTAGATGATCCTAGATAAAGAGGACTAATTCAACAGGATGGAATCACAATGAAAATGGTTCTTATAGTAAAATCTAAAGAAATCCAATACCAAAACTGTGTAAACAAGTAGAAATAACCTTGAATAGCTTTACAAATCTACTTACTCTTTGTATCAAAAAAAGGCTTCCAATTTCAAACTCATCAATACCAAAATTGTCAATTGCCTTCCCAAAATTCACTAATTAGGAAAGGAAACAGTGTAAACAGTTTGGAATTTATTTGAAGTAGTAGTGAAAGCCCGTAGCCCGGGATGAAGATGGAGGCCTGATTCTTGCCCAGCGCCTCCCAATTAATTACCCAGGAAACGATTTTTCGTCTTGTTTGCAAAATTTGTCTTTTCGAGCTAAAATTAATTTTTTTATTATTTTCGAATCTTGATACCTATGTTGACATGGGAAACAATTTCACATCTTATTGATGGACCCTATCCGACGTTAAATTTAGCGCTGAAACCAACTGTGTTGTCAGATTTGCGCTACGATACTCCGTTTTCCGAGAAAATAATCTTTTCTGAGAAGATGCATACGCAAAGGGGGGACCAAAAATCCGGGGACGCTTATCACGATTATGGCCACCTTTTTCGCGCCGGATTGAAACCATTTTAGTGCTTTCCCCGCCTGCAAATGGGCACCCCACGACATGTTAGGTTTTCTCAGAAGTTTATACCAGATACAAAACGTAATAATAATATAATAATAATATAAAATATTTATTTGAAAATTCGTAGGACAAAGATGACTGCATTTTTCCATTACGAATTATCCCCTTCTAGCCTTTGAATATCTACGTTACTGACCGTATGAACAGCTAACATCGTTTCAGGTTATGAGGTCATCCAAGCGATTTACGAGGGACATTAATCAATTAAGCAGTACGTGTATTACCGGGCTAGCTTAAGAACCTAAGGGAGATTCATGAGTCACGAACCCTAGGATTCCTCCGTTGAGAAATATGGAAAAGAAATTGCATCTTGCAGCACATCAGTGTTTAACTGTTTACCATCTACTACATTCAAACTCATGTGAAAAAAGCGTTTCGCGGAAAAGTTTTAGAAAGTGCTAATATTTCGAAAGAGTGCTTGGTTAAAAAAAAATGTACACTCTGGCTTGTCATTTGAATTATTTGCATTCAGCATCTGCTACGACGATGAGTGACAATAGTATAAAGTGTTTGTTTTGTGGAGAACTTCGAATTTAGCAATAAAACTACCAACAAGATTGAAAATATCGTTTTTATGAAACTGGTTTATATATTTCTTATACATTTAGTTTATTCATTATTTACAATTTTATTGAAGGGAGAGATTATAATACACTTTTTTTAACAAATTTCAGCATTTTTTTTGGAGTGCATGGTATTTTCTGTGCCTTTCATTTGTCACACTCAGTGCACATGAAAAATCACATTTTTTTCCGAACGTATTATCACATTTTAAATGTACGTATTGCTTTTAGAAATGGTAAAAAAATCAATTTTTGATGCAGAGAAAAATCTTGTATGCTTAACACAGTTTCACAAATAAAACTATTTTTCGTTCAGTGACGCGTTTTGATTTACATTTAAATCATCGTCGGATTGTCAGATTTGAGTGTCGACAAAAGCTACTCAGATTACATGACAATTAATTTACTAGATCCTATCATGGATACAAAACTAGAGCTCTCAGATATAGCATACTATTTATCCTGTCTACCTATTTTTCTATTGAATTATTTTTCTTTCTTTTGTCTGTCTTAGAGGGAATTGCTTTTTTTTGGCGACTGCGTTCGCAATAGTGTTAAGGGAAACCCCTATTCTTTCCTTAAGCTATTTCATTCTTCTTAATACATTCTATGACTCCAGTTATTTCCAGAGTAAGTTAACAGATAATACAAATAGATGGAAACGTATAGTAGTGTATCGATAAAATATTAGTTTAAAGAATCAGTCTATTCATTTACCACAATGAAATCGAGATTTCGCAGATATTTTTTAATATCTAATGTTTCAATATTATGAGATACACTCAGTCTATTTTCCTTGCCAAATTTATGATTAGTATCTAGTAAGTGTTTGGCAAAATCGGATCTTGCTGGATGTTGGGTTTTGAACGCGCTTATATGTTCTCTGTACCTTCTTGTACATTTTCTAGCCGTTTGACCTATATAAACAGCATTACAGAAGGCACATAAATACCTGACTAACACATATCTGATTCTTTTTCCTTTGCATTCACACACGTAAAGCTAAGATAAATCGTGTTAAAAAAATGTTGGTCGACATAAATAGATCTGTCAACAATGGCCGATGTAGTTCTTCGAGTACATCCCGCAACTGTGCGAATCACAAAGTTTATTCCGCGCAACTCATTACATGTTTTCTAGAGAACGGCGTAAATTGTTTTGTTTCACAATTTGCAGGAAAACGGTGAGTCGGGCACGGCAAATATTATTTCGTACACCTTCCGTAATTACGTTTTCGCTTCCGGTCTTGTTTTGTTTACGTCGTTATTGTGTTCTAATAGGAATGAGCCGGGGTGGTGGGGAACGGTACTATTCACAAGAGCAGGCGTCACACCAACTATTGATGGGAAAACGTTTCATCTCAGCAGCTTACGCTTAAATTAATTCATTAAAATTTTAATTGCGTAACTACCTCCACCAATGTAATTTCGGAAATTTATTAGATACCTATTTTGCTGATAATAAAATTATTTGAAATATCATAATTTGAAGTAGTTAACCTATCCTATTCATTCGAAGTATATAGTGTATATAGTTATACATTGTATCAATTTTTTCTGCGTTTATTCTTAACGTCCAAGTTCATCTCTTCCCTCTCCCTCTCTCTCTGTCTCTCTATATCTCTTTTATAATCGCATTAATAAGATGTGAAGTCCTTCTTGGCTGCTACCTATATTAGTATAATAAAAAAATAGTATATATTTTCCAGAAGTATTCATTCACATTTTATACCCTCTTGGATATTTTCTATTATATGAAAAAAATTAGCACGTGCTGATATTTAACTTTGAAAGTATTCTATTCACCAGCAGTTGTATCTGAAACACTATAGAAGCTAAGTACACTAAGTCTAAAGGCTGCGGTACTTACGCGGACATGACGTTGGGCAGCTCTTAGAAAAGCAAAAAAAACTATAGAAACAGCAGCCGATGTTACCGTTCGAATAAGCCAAACCTTTTTATCAAATTAGCGAAAAACTTGAATCAGTAGACCAGTTCAGCAGAAATCTTCGACTAAAAAGTTACCGAGTTTCGAGTAACATATGTGCACTCAAGAAAATGTCCTTAAGGTAAGTGCTGCTTCCAACAAAATATAAATCTTATTACAGTCTTGGTCCGCACTCTAAAACAAGTAAGAATCGATGTGAAACGACAGAAAGTTGAAACAGTTAGGCGTGACCATAAGTCTTAAGGTCTACTGAGCGTCGAGAGTTTGAAAAAACATTCCTTACAGGAGACACTTAGATGCAGTCCACAAGGACTCAAATTACGGAACTTGCCCGGGGCGCCACATTCCCTAGCTACAACACTGGGCGGTGATGACTCACACTACTAGACGGATGCGTATAGGCATCTGAGTCAAACCAGTTAACCACAGTCTACCGATGTCGTCTATTATTTGCCGCCATATTTGTTTGATTTCCACGTTAAGTCTGATATACACGTTGTTGTTGTTATCTCCCCAAATATTCGGCGATGCCAATGTCTCTCTCTCTCTCTCTCTCTCTCTCTGTATATCATACATACGCATATCAAAAGTAATGTTCTTTCAACATCTATATTATATGTCAATCTACTGGACAACATTTTTTTGTTACAAAGAAAATATGTAATAATTGGATTACCTTCATCGTTTACTTGGATGACATAGTGAAACAGACCTTTCGATCTTTATTAAGCTACCTTTACATAAAGAAACACTAAATTTTTCCAAAGAAATGAATGAACAGAAAAAGTTCATTACATCTGATTTATATTCACAATGTAACATTTTTAAGATACTCTTTTTAGCTCTGTAACCGCTTCTCGGGATTTCAGGGCGCGAATATAAATCAAATATTCTAATGAATGCAATGTTAACTGATTCCCGGCACAAAAGAACCTCGATGAAAACCGGAAACCAAAGTTTCGAGGAGTCGACGACTCCCTTTTTTGCTACTGAACTCCTAGACAGGCACGGACTTTATTCCTAGCGGTTCGGAAGGTGGATTTATAACACACTGCATATAATTTTACTCCACAGGAACAAGCCAAAGATGTATTGTGATCTAGAGCAGTCTTCGAGTTTCCAATAATATATTGTTTGGAAGTTTCATGATCAAGATCAAGAAAATTCATGTCACTCATTTTAGTCGGTCTGTCCGCCTTTCTAACACTAGAATGTTGTTATGGCAGGTCTAAAATGCTTTGAAAATTTTAATAATAGGTTCAGTGGCGGCGGAGCTATTGTGAAACACAAAAACAATGAAACACGCTCGACCTTGGTCGTATTTGAGGGTTCTGATATAAATTTTTTTTGGATGCAAAAATTGGAGCTGAGGGTAGAGGTTACATTTTTCAAATTTAAATCATTTGATTTATTTTTACAATTTTTTAATACTTTTATTATTATATATGTGTTACTGGATCCTTTGGCGCAGTAACCACAAAGACTACACAGTCTTACGACTCGCCAAACCACTTTTTTTCCAAACTTGATACGTGCTTCGCTTACTATGTTAGCATCCTCAGAGGACGATTAAAACTTTAGTTTTAATCTTGTGATTGTAAATATTGTATACATTTATTTACAAAAGAGCAACGATTACGAAATACGAATTTTTATTTCCGAACTTTTCACCATTTTTTTTAACTTGAAACGTGTTAATCCGGCCCTGCCTTTAAACTAGACGGGTGTGTATTAAATCCAGTTGATTTGAAAGTTTGTCGATGGAAGCTTCGGAAAATTTGGTAACTAATCTTGAAGATAAATATTGCCGGAAAGTGCTCAGCACTAATCTCTCGATTTTCATCTGCGCCGTTTTACATGCGTACCACAGATTGAGCGGAGACTCGATGAGCAGATGTTGACGCTCCCTTTCAGTACGTTGCGGCGAGGAGGATTGAGTATTGTTCCAGCAGCACGTCCCTCCAAGATTAAAGGGGTTTCAGCATTTCAGCAATATAGTTGTTATCGACAAAGCGATTGCCTTCTTTGTTTAGATCGCATCGAGATATCTGGGCGTCAGAAGATCACACCTCTTCAAACCATCAGAAGTGGGATTGGATTTGCTCGCTATATCGGCTTTTGTGATTTTGATAATTGCGATATCGCTCATTTTGCTGGTAAAGTACAAAAAAAGGTATTGGAATTTTCGGAGTGATACAGTATACTTATAACTTTTAAGATCCATCCTGTTATCTATGAAAACTCTCATCATAGCCCACGTCCCTGTAGATATTCATCCAATCTGTGGGGAAGGCACTTCCAACGCGACATGGCTATCAATAGAATCGTAGGGGTCCGAAGATTGGTAGAAAGCCGTTTTGCCACTAATCCCCAAATGTGTAACTCGGTTAGTATTTAATTACTTTCGATATAGGAATGAGCAACGGTAACGTCCGTTCCTTAGAAGACCGATGTTATTTATTGAACTTTCCAGATGGATTTCTGAAACAGAACTTTTTTAATTTGCTATACGAGTTCAGACAGATGGGGTCATAGGGCACAGGGATCATTGTATGATTAAAAAGTCTAGTCCAAAAAATATAAAATTCACATAAGAGATGTTTATCGGATGCACATTTCAAAGTATCAATATTTAATCAATCCAAACAAGGAATATAAGTTAACGAACTAGGCGAACTAGATGCTTTCTCTCTCTCTCTCAATATGAAAGCTTCGCATCACAGAGACATCTAGTGGAAGTTTGGATTAGTCAAATCACCGATCATATATTTGCCACCACCACAACCACTACTCAAAGAATGCAAGATGGGATTCCAATACATTCAAATATGCATAAGAAAGTCAGAATATGTTTGGTAACAGTGGGGGTGGCACCCGAATCTCCATGTTTCTATTCTGAAACCTTAGCTCATTTGGCCACAGTAGGAGTATGAATAGCTGCGAAGTTAGTCAGTTTACCTGAAGACGATTGAAGATAGTAAATCAATGGAAACATCGCGACACTAAAAATTGTAGTATTTCATCTACGTTGCCCACAAATTTCAAATAACGATTCGTAGTTTTCGTTTCGTCTTCTTTCTACCACCATTTCAAAACCAAACCATGATAGAAAACCTACATACCGCCTTGTGAAAAGCTTCCACATGAACAATTTAGGTTAATTGCGGGTATTGTGATACGAAAACAAATGACATCCCTCAAAGTAATAAGTCTGCCTTGGACGTAAAATCGATGAATAAAGATGAATGTCTGTGTAGCAACTTTTGCTAAGCTATTACGAGGCAGAGAGAGCACAACAGATTATTTTCCAGTCTCGCGGTCGTGCCCTTAAACTTTCCCGAAATCATGTGCCAACTTGATCTAGTATAGTCGGCTGTGGTCGAACACGGTGTCAGGACTTTTGATCAAACTTGCTGTTTATGGATTGCCGCCGAGTCTGTGCCTGTATATCATATGAGAGTAACGACAAAAGTTCTTCATCGATCAGAATTACTCTATCATGGGGAAGAAAACGAATTAATTGATTTCATCAATAATGAACAGGGCATCAAACTCTAGATTCGTAATAAACAATGAACTGTACAGATACAAATTCGCACTTAGAAACTCTGATAAAACCTAGTCTACTCGGAAATTTTGTAATTTTTTGAAAGATTTAAGGTTTTTCAGTATTTTTTTTGTTCAAATAGTTCCGATTTTTTTCATTAAAAAATTCATAATGTATATATTTAAGATGTTTATCTTTACGATCCCCATCACTACTTATTGATATCGACGGTCATTTGATATTGTACAATGTTGCAAACATACGGTACAATATTTTACCGGTTGCGCAAATTGTTTCAAAAAGTTTTTATTCTTACAATATATTATACTGGATACATACTAAATGAATGATTTATCATGATCAAATCGATTTTTTATTCAACAAGAGGTGATTGGTTTGACTAATTAACACCATCGATATACTGCATATAAATAAGGATCATTCGGCGGCACTTACTCATCATCCGCCAGGCAGCGTGAGTCACAAGCACCGCCGGTTATCAGTCGGAGATCGAACGGGTTGGGTAAAACGGTCGATCATTTCACCCGGAGACGATTGAGGATATCATATCAATCGAAACGTTGTGAATCAAAAAATAACTAAAACAATGGAATTCCTAATCGGTCGCACTGAAACATCTGCATTGTTTGCAAATTTTAGTCAACAGATGGAAGCATCCCTTTGGGCGTTCTGTCGACTATGCTATAATGTAACTTCTCCACCATCGGATTATAAATTGGAGAACGTTTCAGGAATTTTCATTTTAACTGATTTTATTACAAGCGGGGGTAATAAAATCGGCGCCATGTTTTCTGATGCGGATAATTGTTAATGGGGCGCTGAATCTCTGCCACTAAAAATGTAGCAATATTTATGACTCCAAGATGGATCGTATAAAAAGGCATAAAGACGACGCTTTAATGTTCCGCCGTTCGCGACGAATTGCCTTTTTCCTAGCCATGCTGTATCGCTAACTAGACCTTCGACTACTTTTACACAGAACAAAACCATTGCGCAACAGCTTTTACAAACATAAATGCGATTAGTTATAAAGAGTCTTTTCGACAGGGCAAAACGGATCTCTTCTAACCAAACAATATTTGACAGTTATCCTCAAATATTTGTCAAAAGACAATTACGAAGACTTGACTCACCACCTATGACTCAAGGTGATGCTCATGGTTTTCTTTGATTTGGTTAACCATGAATTCGTTCCACAAGGTCTTACGGTCAACATGGAATACTACCTGACCGTTTTGATGTGTCTACATGGTGCAATTCGTTGTAAACAGCCGTAAAGGCACCCTGTATGTAAATAATCCAGAACATGTGAGCAGCTGTCAAAAGATACATCTCAAACGTCGAGATCTATCGAAGTTGGCATGTTTTTGGTTACGGAACATTCGAGATGGGCATTTTTGTATGTTTTGGAGCATCGAGCTGCTGTCAGTGGTTTGACGTCAAATAGTTAAGAACCCAAAGTCGTGCATATAAATTAGCGTATAAGTTGAAATGAATCAGTTTTATAAGAACGTTACAGTATATTCAACAGCTATACCTTTACAAGAAACGATGCCATCTTTAATGCCGAATATGATAAACTACGATAAATCCTCTTCACTACACACTTCATGTACAATTCAAGGAAATCTGCATAATGTACATCTAATAAGGCAATCTAAATTGGACATTATTGAGGCATTTACTTGATGGATCATCTGTTTATGTTAATATCCATACACGAGGACCCAGGCAATTATGGGGCGGCTTTAGTTTAACGGGGAGATGTTTGTTTGCATGCCGTGGTGTCGCATATCCGTCAATCCAATTACCTGTTTTGATTATGTGGGACGGAGACTGATAAGCTTACGAGCTTCGATGATGTGTAACTGGAGCGGAATCTATCGATTTCTAATTTTACTTCGCCAGTTTATAGTCATTGAGCACACGTCTATAAAAATATCCTGAAAATCTAACTGTCTGTGATTATTACGTATAGTCAGTAAATTTTCCTGCTGCCTTAAACTCGAGTTATCTTTCATTATAGCTTCTGAGGGTTAACATCGAAAATTACATGACCTGGCAAGATCATATTGCCGACTTCGCCAGATTCAGAAAATTGTTCAAAATTCTTTCTGTTGCGCATGTTGTTATCATTTCATTAGTTGTTTCCGTCTCACTTTAATATTTTCCAAATCATTTTAGCTTATTTCCCACGATACGAGGATTTTTTTTGCTGATATGTTACAACGTTTTTTCATTCCAATTACCGTATATTTGATGACGGGAAATATTGTAGGTAAACATGAGTGTGCTGTTACAATAGGAATTTTATTCGGAATCAAAAATTAACCTTCAAGTTATACCTGTATCCGAATCACTCCGATAATACATTACTTCGAAACCTGATTACAATACAAGTGGCTCCCTCTGGTTTTGCAAGTTGCAGTGTCGAAAAATAAAATGTCCGCATGTCTTACAAATTTCAAAACAGGTTGGAAATTTTATTTGAACTTTTGCTGACTCAGGACGGTAACATCAACTATTGAAAATTGTTTCGAACCACGTCTATTATTAAACATCTACAAAACCATTACGGAGTTTTATAGGATTACATTGTAAACCGTAAGTGAAGAACCAATAATATTAATAATATTAATCTACAAAACTGTTTTGAAACATGTTGTTTTGCAACTTGTTGCACAGTCTAACTGCGGCTTTACTACGAACCTGCAATAATTCTTCAACAATGTATAGGTTCCAATTAGAACGCTGAAATGAGAAAATACCGACACCCCAATTAAACTCAGTTAAAAACTCACGAATATGCTTAAATTACAAGGCTAGAATAAAAACTTTCTAATTAACCTAGCGCAGTTATTTCACGCGTTGTTATTACCATAATTAAATTGCATGCTCAACGAAACAAAAAATAACTAGGAGTACCGAGCAGATGAAAAAGATCAAAAGTTACTATGCCACTTCTGTTACGCAACTTAGATAAGCTCTCTCCAAAGCTGTGGAAGCTTCAGATGTATTTTGAAAGGATCGGGATTATATGATGAGCTGTGCCGCATTGAAAAAGATCTTACAAGAAGTGCATATCAAAGTAGCTAGTGGAAACAGCAATACAAGAAATAACCGCCAATAGAAAAACAAAGCTACAAAAACTTATGTTTTAATTCCTAGTATCGGTATTTATTTATTGATATTTGTGTGCCAGTCTGTTTAAACATCACAGCTTCGACAGTAGTTTACAGTCAGGTTCAGGTGAATTATATACCATGAAAACTATTCCGGAGGTATCATCAATTGCAGCTGAGTTGAGAGTGAATTGACATGCAGAGCATGATTGTAGATTCAGGCATATAATAGTTCCATGAAAACTTCCGCAAGGTATAATGAAACTAGTTGGTTCACTGTACATATACGAGTATGCGAGTATGCATATTACAAACTAAGAGCTATATGTAGGAGAGTAAACTGGTCCATGACAAAGGCAAACAGATTTATAATTCCAGCCTACTGGAAATTCCGCGATCCAGCGAATTGTTTATTACACTTTTCCTATTTTCCACCCATATTCGTAGAACTTTCAGGAAATATTTTGCCGAGTTGGCCATGGAAACAATAATAATTGCACATAAATCAAGCAACTGCTTTGACAGAGGCAGATATGCTGTCACTTTACCACGAAAGAGAACAGTTTTACATTGAAAATGAATTTTTTGAAAAAAGAATTGGTAGAAGCAATTCTTTTTGGGCGCAAACAATGAAAACTGTCTATTTGGAAGAGTTTGCATGCAAAGATTTCCGTATGTTGAATCTCATCCAAATTGGTATTTGAAAGACTCAAGGAAATATTTGAAAGAACTGGGAATATAATTTATGAAAAAACAGTGGCAGATGCGCAAAATGAAATGTTTGACATGCGATGCAGATGGAAAATGCGTAGTCAAATTTAAATGTAGTTAGATATAAAAAATTGACTGTTAACAAGAACATTCCAAAATTCAAAATGACATCTATAAGTACTACGACATTTCGGCGGCGTATTTCTTCGCTATCTTGAGGTACAATAATTGTAACAATTATTGTTTTCAAATCTGCATAGATATAATATGTCTGTAATAATGGCGTGATTATTGTTGAAGAAGGTTTGAAGGAGGAGGGGAGGGTTGCTTTTGAAGAGGGCCCAGAAATGGTGGCTTTTATGAATTTTTTCACACCTTTACGTACACTGGTCGGTTTGAGCCTTCCAATTTTTTTCACACTTCAGGCATTCAGGAGGTCCTTCAATTATAGATTTCCCAATATATTATCAGTTAGAAGCATATTTTTTATCGCCTTACCCTCGTATTTTCCTGTTTTTATCGAGCCCCCCTCCAAACATGAAACCCTTCTTCCTAACTTCAAATTAGATCCATTAAACAAAATAAATGGTCGAGTCTAATCAGCTCTACGAAGGATTATGAAGATGATGGCATAATAAGGAGGATGAGGTAATATTTCGAAGGATAGCGACGTTAAGGGTTAATTTGACTGCGGATAATCTTAAAATTTGTTCGCTTTACGTGATTTTATTGTAGCAATAACATGAGTGAGCATATTTAAAGTTTTATTGATTTATGGTTAGTCAGTAGCGTACATAAAAAACGTGTCATGATTGTTTCATGATAAAGACTAGAATAAAAAGAATTCTTATTCTACTTGAAATTTGATTTTGTATAGTGTTTAACCTAGTTTTGGTGCTAAATATTCGCTCGACATGCTTAATAACATACATTTTAAACAAAGACAACTGCGAAATGAACCGCCGATGTGGGATACAATAGAGAGTTTATCAATTCCCATTCAATGCCAATGTATTCATGCGTTTTTGCTGCTGCTATCTAAAAAATAACCTAAATTCCACAATTAAGATTTCTTCTTTCGCAGGCGCTGGTGGAAATATTAGCTCATAACTCTTGTGGTCGAGTTTTTGCCAGATTTATGTATGCACAACAATGTTTCGGGTTCTTCGTACCCTCCGAGCGGTGCCCGCGACATTTATTAAAACGTGGCCAATTTATAGCCGTGCTCCTATTTCCTCGGACTACCCCAAAGCTAAGCCAGAATAACATTTACTTTGGCTGTCGACGTTATTGCTTTCAATCGGAGTTTCTCTGTTTATTAGATCTCGCGAAAAATGGGTGAGAATGAGATCGGCACATGTGTGTTGCCAAGTAGCTGCAACATTTGTCAAATATCAATATGCGAATAATAGTATCATGCGCTAGGCGGGGGAGTAATCGAAATCGTGGAATTCGAATTCGAGGGATTCTGTTTGCTTGATGCTTTATGATAGATACATTATAAAAAACATGTTTCTTATTTCTGGCGGTCTGTCTATCTGTCAGTCTGTAATTTGTCCCTTTTATAACTGAACATGATAAAATTTTCATAGTAGATTACTTCTACACCTATAAAAATTAATTCTAGACGAAGAATATGTCCAAGTATAGCATATCTTCCTATATGGCCAAAATATAAAAACTTTACAGAAAGTCAATTAATTTAAGTAAATATTTTCAGTTCAAACCAGAGCATGTCTTGGAAGTAGGAAAACCAAAATCTTAAGTTGAGCATATGATAATCTTAGAACAAAACAAATAAAAACTACCTATAAGAATACTATAATGTTGACTGAAGCATTTCATAGTCTTGACGACACTAATTGACGAAGTTAACGAAGAATATGCATTACTTGGAGCAAATGGAAGCATACTGAGAAAGTAGCTTATACTTTCAAGCCATGATATGCTCACATCGTCCTAGTTCAAGAATATTAGCGTCAGTACCTGAAC
Organism: Bruchidius siliquastri; assembly: GCA_949316355.1. Classification (NCBI taxonomy): domain Eukaryota; kingdom Metazoa; phylum Arthropoda; class Insecta; order Coleoptera; family Chrysomelidae; genus Bruchidius; species Bruchidius siliquastri. The sequence goes on from OX438529.1 coordinate 26,343,750, forward strand.
TTGTATGTATCTTAAACAAGGCAATGCTTGTCCTAGAAGCGCTATTCCATAGAATACCCCTGTATTAGCTAATACGACAACTAAGTTTCCAAATTTCAACAGGATAGACGTCGTTTACCCGCAGAAACGTAGCAAAGCAGTTATCGGCAGCAGTAATTTTAGCTGATTGGAAGTCCGAAGCTCCCCTTCCCGCAACCTCACCATCCCAGCACTTGCCTCACATTACCATCGGCAGACATTGTCCATACTGACACTCCCAATTCATCGCGCATCTCTAATGAAATTCATGAGGCCTCAATGGGTAGAGATTGATTTATGAGATAATAGAGCAAAGAAATTGATTCAGTATTTATTATGTATTGATGTTGATGACATCCAAATTCTGAACATATATACATAAATTATTTCATCAAGCTGAACAATTTGGAGGAACATGTGTGAGTGTTCCGATATTTAAATTTTGCAAAATCAATCAGGTGTCCTTGAAATTACTAAAATGAATATTAAAATTGATGAAATATAATGCATTTTAATCTATCCATAAAGAAACCTTTTTTGCAAAATGTGATTGTAATTGTTTTATGTTGGTCCTGTTTGGATTTACATTATAACAAAAATTCCACCTGTATTGATTTTATCCACTCATGAGAGGGTTAAAAACACAAGCTTTAATGGCTAGAATACTAGCTATAAATTGACAATTCAACTCGAATATTATAGTAACATGCAGGTAAAAATAAATAACTTTGGATAGGAAAACAGGTTTTCGAATACTTTGAGGGAACATTTTGTTGATGCATTTTCATCACTGCTTCATAATAGCTAACAATTTAAGGGTTTATGGGTTACTTTTGAAAAGCTCTGTCTATATATGAAGAATATGTGCAAAGTAGAAGCTTTCAATCTTCTATACACGCATACTAACTCTATCATGTAGGTTCAGTGTTTTGTAAATACCTGTGGAGGGACATTGGAGGAACTTATTCGTGGATTCTCATCGAAAAATTTGTCCGAGTCCTCATCTCTGCCAGGTAGCTACAGTTTATGTAAAGTCTATCATAATGGTAGAACTTTGCCTAGTTCCATGTAGAATAGAAACGCACCAATTTTTCTGTAGATAGCTATCAACTTTCTAAATGGCTGTGCGAAAAGTAATACCATTCTTCGCAAAACCATGAATTGTATTGAAAAGGAGGTCATTATTAATAATAATAATAATAATGTAGTTTTATGTGGTGGAGCAGTGATAGACGATTTATTTCTAGTATCGACACTGTGTATATCTGTTCTAAATAATATTTTACTATACAAATAAGGAGGGTGTTTATGTACAATTATTTTATGGAATAGGCATAAAGCGTGGACGTCAAACCTGTCTTCCATATTCAACCAATTTAATTCTTTTAATTTGTGTGACACCCGATCGAACTTCCGGATTCCATATATAAATCTTATACAGGAATTCTGTACACGCTGAATCCTATTTAAGCTTTCACTATCTAAACACGGTATATAAACAGCAGAGCAATAATTGAACTGTGATAGCACCAGAGTTTCACACAATGATTTTTTTGTATCAATTGACAAGTACGCCTTATGCGGATCAAGCAGCTTCATCGAAGCATAAGCTCTTTGTATATTTTTTGACACATACTCTCTAAATCTTCTCTATAGTCTATAAAAATTCTTGCATTCATCGACAATTTTTATAGACTCGCCACCAGTATTTACCTTAATATTTGAATTCACGAAAGTTCGAACAGTTTTCTTTGCAAATACTAAGGCAACTGACTTTTTTGAATTGAGAAAAAGATAATGTTTCTTTGAAAATTCAGCTATACGATTCAAATCATCATTCACTTTTTTATTAGCTGTTTCCAGATCAGATACAGGAAACTAATGATAGATTTGCGTATCATCTGCATACATATGCACAGAGCAATCTTGAACGAATTTTGTGAATTGACTTGTATATACAGTAAAGAGTAATGGTCTAAGTACTGAACCTTGTGGTACACCTGCTTTTATTTTTCGTGATTGAGATAGATGAGATCCAAGTTTAACTGTCTGTGTACGATTTTCTAAGTAGGATATCAAAAGTGATAAAGGTTCAGTGCAAAGGACACAAGACTTAAGAATTGCTAATAAAGTTTTATGGTTAATAGTGTCAAATGACATATTTTGTTGAGTTCATAGAAATCACAGTAGTCATTTTTGTTTTTTGGAATGCTATCTATGAAATAGTCATTGATTATATCAGGATTATCAAAAGAAGATAAATTGTCATTTTGTGATTTACTGTTTATATTTAAAGTTTTCAACTATTTCCATAGTTCCTTACCATTCTTTATACCCGACAAATTTTCAAAGTATAACTTTTTCGCTTGCTGAGTTTTATAGTTAGTCTGGTTTTTTAACCTTTTGTAGTCAGCCCAGTTCTTTTCAGAATGCTTTTTTCTGAGTTTCGCTCCAGCCTTATCCCTTTCTTTCATTAAGTGCTTTATTTCGTCATTAACCCAAGGCACTCTTTTCTTGGTAATTTTTATCGTCTTAAGTGGTATATGTTTATTAAACAATGACGTCAAGATATTATTAAATATCTCAACCTTTTTATCAACGTCATGAACGTAAAGTATTTCATCACGATTCTCATTGTACAAATCGCTCATGAATGCAGTTTCATCAAAGTAACGAAAATCTCTGTAAGTATGAAGCTTCGACGCTATCACAGGCTCAACAAGTCTAAAGTGACAACCAATACAAGCATGTAATGAAAATTGTGATGTGTTGACGAAGGTAGATTCTATGAAAGACTCATTATTACAAAGAATAACATCAATGAGCGACGCAGAATGGGGCGTAATATGAGTGGCTGCGGTGATCATCTGTGTTAACCCAACGGACTTTACCATAGAACTGAAATATTTGGTAGATGCTGCACACAGGTCTTGGAAATTCACATTTACATCACCTATACAAATGATATTATCAGTGTACGACATAGCAATTGTGAGGGAAGTCTCTAAAGAATCAATAAAAGAATTATAATTAGTGTGCGGAGGCCTATAAACTACACCTATAACAAAACTACACTTATTATACACTATTTTTACAAACAATTGCTCTATATCATCTGCAACATCAATAATCTCATACTTAAACTGATCACTTAAATATAAAAGAACTCCACCTCCTCTACCACTATTTCGATCTTTACGTAAAAGCTTGTAACCATCTATTCTTAACTTATCGGAATTAACCCCATCTGTTAGCCAAGTTTCTGTTAGACCCATTATATCAAAATTGTTATCATGCAAAAAATTTCTGAATTCATTGAATTTTGGAATTAACGACTATATTAAGATGACCCAACACACATTTTTCATCCATAATTAATTATCAACTAAATTATATATATACAACTAAGCACAGATCTGTTTTTCAAGAAAGTTAGTAATAGAAACGCAATGCAGTTAACTCAATTCAAGCACTATGAAACACCCTTTCCACTCCTTTGGCCGTTTTCGCGAAAATATTTCCATTGAATCTGAAGCAAAAATACGGTAATGGTTGAGTCAAAACCATTATGAATAACATTAATATGAATTTCTTCTCGATCGGTTAATAAAATTCATATTCAAGGTCTGTTTTCCCCTGCAATGAGCTTTGTGGGTCTGTTGACAGCTCGACAGAACTTGGGAGGTGCAAGGGGGCGAAGTAATTACCCTTTTTTCTTTATTTTTTTCGCGGTTGCGCTGGAAATGTTACGTAAACAATGAAATTGAATCAGCGGGGCGCCGTCCACGCCCACGCCATATCCGTTTTGACGACAAAGCTCGACGTGACAGGAATGTAATTTTAAAAAATAATTTTTAATTAATCGGTTGCCCGATTTCGATGAAACAATTACGTTTAGGCTGCTGATTAGGCTCTTTCTAATATGAACCGATGCCCTTTGTAACGCTTTTGAAGGGTGTCAAAAAACATCACAGCCAACAGACGGCAGACTCACAAAGAAAAAATCAGTACTGTTTAACGAATCACATTCAGTGGCGCCAGCTGAGGACAATCGCAGTGGAACAGAAGGTCGTTGTAGTTCCTATATAAGCAATTTTCTGGTTGCTTATTGAAATCACATACGAATTAATTAATATCCTTGATTGATCTTTTATTTCACGGAATCCATTGGGCTTGAAGCTGTACTTGCGCTTCTTCGCAGACTGGATCCTCAAATATCTTGGTTGGCTCTTGTTAGTGGCTTCTGTTTTGTGTTTTTTCCTTCCAGGTTACACCCGTACCCAGAGTATGTGTGTGAAGTTGCATGTGGAACATGGTTGTGGCAACCTTGGAGGATACTGCAGTGCTATGATCTTGGCAGTTTACTCTTCCACCCATACAGAGTATCTGTTTCTCTAATTTTAATACTCCCCGAAAAAAATGCAATAGTATGGACTGAGAAGACAAAATCTGAAAGTACTGTCCGAACGAACCTTTGAGGGCGGCGTCGGGGTGCCTCAACCGCCCGGCGTGAGCGTCGGCGTCGACCGGGAACAGCGGGAACACATCCTCCTCCCATCCTTCTTTCATCCAGTTTCGGCGCGAACCTCCCCACACCAGGATCGCAACCGCGCGCTTTGCCCCCTCAACGAGCACCGGTGTCAATTTGCGATCTGTCACGATCACGAACATAAAGACCTGTCGCACAACAGTGTTGTGGAAATGGTAGTTATGTGAGACGAGCCTGTGAAACTGTGAGGTTATTTTGAGGTTCCTCTAGGAGATTCAAGAATGGGGGTGACTTTTTCTTGGAAGGCGATCACTCTGATCCTACTGTTCGTCGCTTTGCATGGTTAGATATTCACACTTTTTATGTTAGTTTCGAATCGAATGCACTTGTAGCAGCTTTGTTTCCGAAAGGATGAATTACAAAATATAGGAATATAGGCACCAAAAGGAGTGACTCAGTACTTTCCAAGTATCCATTTTTATTAATAGCGTATAATTGACACCGTATTCTGATGGAAAAAGTGTCAGTTATTCAGAATTTCAAACGGTTTCCATAGAGAAAATCAGAAAAAGCCAATGAAGGCAGGAAAAAATGTAGTATTATTTGTCAAATGCATGCTCAGTGGACCGGAAAGCCGAAAAGTGGCAAAAATTCTCATATGAAAACAATAAATGTTTCTTAAATTGTGCTGAACGGGGCTACAGTTTTTGGATATGTTTTTAAGCAATCATAGAGCTAATTTTCAAAAAAATTTAAAACATTATTGTTTCTCCTTGCAATTTTTATGTAATCATTAAAGTGTGTTCAGGATTAACTTGCATGGTTCAAATGAAATTAATTTGAAAAATGTGTATGGTATTGTCTTCGAAGCATATATAAATGAAAGCAATTTCTTTACATGATGTTTTGAATGATTAAAACATTTAAGGGGCATCAATTTTTATATAAATTTCATCTGTTATAATGTTTCATTTAATTAAAACCCTATAGATAAGGATTCATAAAAGAATGCTACGGTTACCATGGGTTGCAAAACGATCAAACGAAAAATTTCTACAAAGTACTTAAGCTATTCAAGAGCTCTTGACAATCAAAAAATTCGAAAAATTTTCAAAGTTACATAGTCGAGGTTCTTGCAAATAATAATAGAGACAATACCTCAAAACAGGATCGAGCAAAAATTGTCAGTTTGATGGACAATGCCAGGGAGATCGGAAAAGATAAATAAAGAAGGATAATACGAAGAGTAAGACGAAGTTGCAAAAGAAGAATTAAATATTTTCCAGATAGAGTGAGAAGACTGGGAAGATTTTACCATTACTACTATCATGATTTCTGGTTCTACTTTATCGTATTCTTCAGTATTCTGTATTGGACGAAGAGTAATCTGCCAAGATTACAGCACTTAGGCCCCATTGCCACCCCAAACTGTCAAAGATGATTATACGACCCAGCGAAGCATCCCTAACACTGACCATAGAGGGCCAGCTCTCCCTTAGAATTGTATTCTTGAACTGATAGAATAGCTGGGCAATGTTGCATACAACCCCTGCATCTCAAGGTAGTGTTTCCTTAGCTGACAGTGGTATGTCGTGACCTCTTAAGCAGGAGACTTTAATGGGTGGTCTCAATACACCTCCATAATTTCAACTTCACAAGTTTATTGACAAACAAAGTACACTCAAGAAAGGGAGGTGGCGATGGTTCTGTTATTGGCAGCTATAAATTTTTCCTGACTCGAGAACCATTGTTCGGCTGCAAAGCCACTAAATTTTCCTCATGCACCGCCGTCTTCCCACAAGGAGATGCTTAAAACTCGAGGTAAAAGATGAGCGCTCAATTCCCAAAAAGTACATATTTCCTCGGTTTATATACACTGGATAAAAAGGATGTAGTAGCGAGCGTCCTCTTGTATCTGAATTTATTTCAACTTTAGAGAGGCATCGGCCCAGTCGCGCACAAATGCGCTTTCAATGGAGTCCGCTTTCAGACTAAGTGGATGGTGAGAAGTTACTTTTAGAGTACCAACAAAGAAGTAGGCCATGCTGGGTAGATGAGACTTTGTCATTTGATTGAAAGTTGATATTTTTGTGCTGCTTTAATATAATTTGAGGCACTCCCACGGTATAGATGAGGCAACTGTTCTTCCTTATGCTCCCTTGTGGAGAATGACAGTTGCCGAATTTACTGGAATTGCTCCTTCCCTACGCTTGAGCTTGTGCAATATAATGAGTCTGGCATAGTCCTCCTCGATCAGCAACAAAGAAGGTATTCGTTATTGAGTTCTCGGCTGCTGCCGACAGGAAAATTGTCCTGAAAGAGGAGGAGGAGAAACAGATCAAGTATCAGGAGCTCCTCAGCCTTGAGCTTTGCAGGCTTTGGTGAGACCACGCTATTATTTTGCTAATTATGGTCATTGGATTCATCGATGGAATAAGGAATATCCTCAGTTCCCTTCGAATATTTAGGACGCACGATTTGTGGACCCAGTGATTGGAAAACGAAAACAAGCTCAACATCGTTGGAGGTCTCTGAGACCTCTGAGATAATATCCATAATTAATAGAGCAGAAATATTGGTGAGGGTTTCTCTCTAACAAATGTCGTTTCAATTATTGGTCAGATCAAGTTTGATGAATATTGGAGAAGACCACAAGATAAGATAAAAGTCACGTTGAGCACTTTGTCTACCTACATGACGTCAATTTTGCCAATATCTCCGTGTGTAATTTTCAGATTTCCATATTGCTCATAGGCCGCCCACTCAAGACGAGGAAAGCCACTGGGGTGTCCATATGTAGGCGGGGCAAGCTTTGAAATAATCTCCCTGAAATTTGAGCACACCATTGAATTCGGCAGAATATTTTATATCGAATAGTGTCCAACAGTGGAAGGGCAAATTATTTTTCGCCGCGAGATAGGGTTCCAAAGTCGGCGTTCGAAAATTCAAAAAAAACGAAATATATACATACCTTCAATTTTTTTAATGAAAGTCGTTTTTTGAAAATGAGTGAGAAAATGGTTTTCTGGGTGATTGAGAGGCACTAATCACGAATTCGGCCTCCGTTTTCAGCTCGGGCCTGAAAGAGCCTCTGAGACGAGCTTTTGGGCGCTCACCACCCTCAAAATGGAACTTTTCTGAAAAGTTGCGAATTTCTAGTTATCATATTCGCATTGAGCGCCACCATACAAGTAAACGTTCCGAGTTTAGTTTGCTCTTGTCCAGTGGGGGTCGCTTTCGAAGGATTTGTTTCTCATTATAACAAAACATTAAAAAAGCCTAAGATTTCGTGGAATGTCCATTTGCAGACTGGGCAAGCGCTAAAACGTTCCCCCTGTTTCCCCAGGAACCTCCTAGGGCCCCCTTACATCCAGAACAGAAACTAAATGAATAAAGGAACCGGATCAGGATTTCGGATCCGGATGTCAGATCCTCAGATCTAGCTTTGAGATTCGGAGCATATTCAGGATAATGTATAGGCATACAAAAATCATTATTATTGGCAGCAAAAAATATTTTAATTTCCTATTAAGCAAAATATAAAAAATAAGTTTCAAGTTGGCGTTGAAAAAACAGTCTTATTATCATATAAAAAAACCAGTGTCTACATTCTCCGATGAAAGGCAACTCCTTCGTGCGCGAATAATATTTCCTGTTGTTGAAAACAATCTTTCAGAATGTGTGGAGGTCGCAGGAATACAGAGGACTTTTCTTCCTAGGTTTGATAATTGTCTTTTTATCTTTTTTCATTTGCCTCCCACCATTTTAGTGGACATTCATTTTTGTCGAGATCTTGCTTTTGAATATATCTTTCAACTTTATTAAACTCGTTAGTGCCTGACAGTTGCGGGAACAGGAAATCCAATACACTTGAGCTGCATGTATTTCCTTCTTCTTGCGAATTGTTAAATATTCCTAATGTCTGTTCCAGGAATTTAATTGCAACATTTTTTATATTCCTAGGCAAATTGCTTTTAAACTTAGGATCAAGGATTGAAGAGATGTCATGAATTGTTACATTTACATCTTCTACATTCGACTAGGGTCTTGAACTTATTCATCCAGTAACAGCAGTTTTAAAAAAGATATAACTAAGAAATTTGTCAATAAAGTCGACATAAGAGGTTTTGCCATCGACGATGTTAAATATTCTTTGGCTGAGAGTAATGTAGTAGCTTTTTCAAATTACTTTTCAAATATCTGAGATCCGGATCTTGGATCTTTGAACCAGATCTCTGACTTAGATCCGGATCTCAGATACGAATATTATATCCGGATTGATCCGGATTCTGATAGTACAAATTGGAAATTTTGGATCAGATTCGGATTGATCTGATGTGGAGCACTATTGGAAGTATTCAAATATGGCATATTGTCTTGAAAAATACCATCTACATGAAAATACGTCTGGAAATATCTTTTTGTTAATGAATCTCGCCCCAAACGACGCGACGATATGTTACACTAGCAACCGCATGCATGTTTTAAAACTAATATCAAGATGTGTTTATATTGTATTGATTTCATTTGCCCAAATAGATGACAAAAGCAAAATATGCAAAACCTTGCGTTCCAGTTTCTTCCAGTGTTTGTTGCGCAAACTGGAATTATTTTCGAATCGGCATCTCTTTTTAGATCCCTTAATGATGAGCTGGCGGCGATGATTTCCCTGAAGGAAACGTTGTTTTGTTATTCATTTTTGCTTCGCATAACTATTCGCCTTCATACGTTTTCTCTTTATATAAACAAAAGGCTCATTTGTCGGGAGTAAGGAACCTGGCAGGGCATTTTACCTTACATCTTAAATGTTCATTATATATCCTTTCAGAGACGCGTTTCGATTTATATTTAAATCATCGTCGGACTAACATAATATAGAAGTACAAGTAGATGGAGACTTAACACTGTTCTACAAATAAAAATTGAGTTCAAAAGATCAGTCCGATCATTCTCTAAAATGCAATTGAAAGTAAACATATGCAAAAGTTTTCTTTCAGCAACAATATCTGCTGAGTTATTCGATTCGGCATACTTTTTAGAAACCTTAATGATCCGTTGGAGGCGATGATTTCGCTAGAAAAAGCGTTTTTGTTATTTATTTTTGCTTCGCATTATTATTCGCCTGTACACATTTTCATTTTATATAAAGAAGGGAGCTTCGCAAGGTATTCATTTTTCTTTCACAGTTTCTACATCTTGGATTTTAATTATATACCTAGGTATATTTTGATTTTTATAGTGCATGCCAAACTATCAATAATGTTACAACAGTTACAACAACCATATCCTCAGGTTTGACCTCCGTTTAAAAATTGACCGCAAGTATAAGAGTCATATTGAGGCTCAAAATTCAATTATTGTTGGATAGTAAAGTCAAGGTCAAATCCCACGATCCCGTTAGATAACTGAAAAAATATTATAATATATCAGTCATTCTGCTATAGAACATGTTATCGTCTGTATTTAGTTATTCCAAAAACGGGAAACGGTTTGAAAGCCCCATAAGTATTGATCTTGGAGTTATATAAGTTATTTAGGGTTAAAAATTGTTAAGAAAAAACTATGTTACAACATGTTTTTACTTTTTTGGCAGGGAAGATGTGATGGTATGCAATACAGTTTAATGAACTTAAAAGTAATAAGTAAAACTGCTGCCATCGAATTATTGTTACTATGCGGAATTCGTAGTAGTAGGAACATTCACATTGATTCATATTTATTGCTATGTAAGCAAGTAGCATGTCGCTGCACTTTTAGATATGTAATTATTTTTAATCAATAAAAGTAGTATGGTTTTGGAATTGAACGACTGTGTTTGATTCGAGTTCGGTTTGAGAGTTCGAACCTAAGTACCTAAACCTTACTGAAGACCAAGTATATTACAGCTTGTTCTGAAGATGGGCACCTTGACAATAATATTGGATTAATTAGAGATGCCAAGTGTCACCCTCTATGGGGACGCCCATTAGCAACTTACGAAGTCAAAGGTCCTAAAATCTGGACTGCCTTGGAGCGGCAACAGATGTCCCTTACGACATCTGTCAACAAGGGTGAACTAATTTACAGCCCCGCCAGGCTATAATAGCGAGTCTAGGCTAAAAACGAAACATGCATGTCTATAGCAGGTCTCATGCATAGTGGATAGCATACACTTAAATACTGATATTAAATCAGTCGTCAGCTTCTAAATAGTGTTTACGGAGAACAATAGATGTCGCTGTAAATCAGTTCAAACTTGTTGACACATGTCGTAAGAGACATCTGTTGCCACTTCAAGGCAGTCCCCGTGTTAGGACCTCTGACTTCGTAAGTAACATTGCCAGTGGGCATCCCCATAGAGGGCGACACTTGGAGATGAGTTGATGTTGCCATCATACCTTCGACTGGGTTACCCGACTGCTCTCTACAGTTAGACCGCCAGGCTATAGTGACGAGTCTACGCTAAAGACGAAACATGCATGTTTATACTAGGTCTGATGCATAGTGGAGAGCATAATATTGAAAGTTTCAGTTACAATCTGAGCTTAGCGCGTAGAGCTTGGCTTGATTCAAAAATGTTTTTTCACTTATTCTTGCTACACTTAAAAATAGGTAGTTTTGTTCATTTTGGAAATACCAATCTCAGAGAAGAACATCTGATACAAACGTTGTCGAAGTTTTATAGTCATATGACAGTGTCTTCGGATTTGAATCTGACGTTTCAGAAAGTTTTAACCGTTTTATTTTTGTTCATGGAGGAAGTAGGGGGTAACTATCTCCATTACTCCCAGTAAATCCACGCATGCTGTGAATAACACTGGATAGCAGAACGTTTGGAGTCAACGGATAAATAAAAAAAGAAAACGTACAAATGCCTTGTCTTTAAAAGATTAAAATCGGGGTGAAAACGATGAAACTCAAATGGAATGTCTCCGACTATAGCTTGTTTATTCATGAAATCTCTCTTTTACTCCATTTGCCAAATGGAAACCGCTTAACGTCTAACGGCTTCAATTTTATGAAGTGCCGAATTCTTCATGTTAAGGATGAGCGGGAGCCATTTGTCAGTTAGTACAGTAAACTGAGGAATAGCAAAACGAGATATAGACGTAGATGCTCTTCCATCTTTCAGATTGTGATTCGAATACAAAGTTCCACAAATTAAAGTCGGTGAAGCAATTCCAGTTAATATTTTGACTGTATAGCGGCAGAGTTATGGACATTTTAACTCAAATAGATCGATTATTTATTAGTAACCTGCAGCCAGTGGCGGCCGGTCAGAGGTATACCGTGATTTCCTCCTCTCTCATTTAAGAATACTTGCGGCAATAACCTTAAACTAGGCAACCCATTATGCGAAGGCACATATTTTAAATATCCATAGGAGGCTGCTTTCCTTGACCAATCAAAGATTCGGCTAGGCAGTGGATTGGGTTTCTTTACTTGGATAAGTTTGAATTAAATCGAAAAGCCGGTTGTCGTTAGATTAGGGTGTATTTATTGAATTAATTTTATTACTCATTTTCAGTTTTTTGCTTGGCTTTATAGTGTATAGCTTAGCATGAAGGATTATTGCATAACTATTTTTCGGTGTTAAATATTTGTGTGGTTTCAGTAGCGATTGGTATTGGAGATGTCAGGGGTTACGAATATTTCTGATAAAAAATCAATATAAATGCGATTTTTGAGGTGTAAAAAAAAACAGCTTTTATGCACCGCTACCACGGTTGATGAAAGCTTAGTTAAGTAGCACTTGGAAAGCAAGGATGTAAATCAACCTGATCCACCTACTTGATATTTCCACCTCCGAGTTTACATATTGACTTTACTATATGTCGACATTCACTCCCAACTTATTTCCATCTTACGTTCGGATGGACTCAGATATAGAGCTGTTCCATAATTTATTCCTCCATCTTTTTTATCTGTAGTATAAATGGGCGGTAAGGAGATGTATGCGCTTACGGGGAATTGAACGACCGCCCCTCCCAACTATCTCATAACATCTCTCCATTCAAGACCTTGGGCGAGAGGTGCTCAGAAGGAGAACTTAATGATACCATAAAGATGGCTGGGTATTGCATGATTGGATGGATTGGAAATGTGTATCTACGTGTAGCAGACGTTTCGAACGTAATTACTTATTGCTCATAACATGATTGCTTTTCGCTTCATGTCTTATGAGATGGAGAGTAACATACTAAGCTCCTATAAACTGGGAGTAGGCCATGATTTTACTTTCCTCACTATACTATAGAGGGAAGCGTTGTAATTGCGCAGGTCTTCGAGTTTCAAATAAAACGACTGAAACGTTTTAACGTAAACAAATACATACACATAACATAAAAATGAATTCTCAGGAGAAAAATATGTGCTTTCATCCCTCGAGTATACCATATCTTCCGCAAAGCCATGATAATATTGAAGAAGACTAAATTTTCAATTATATAAAGTGAACTTTAGTAAATATTTTCAATTCAAACCTGCGAAAGTCTTCAAAGTAAGAAACCAGGATCATGATATGATGATCTTGACACAAAACAAAGGATATCTTACCTATAAGAATACTATACTGTTGACTGAAGCATTTCATAATCTTGGCGCAAATAGTCCAACTTAATTATAAAATTTTGTTCTTCTTGCAAAAAAATCTGAGAGTTTTCATTTTAGCTTAGCTAATCAAATTACTGGCATCGAAAATATATTCATTTTTTGTTCAAGTAAACTATAATTTTCTCATGAACAGATTTTCTTGTCTTGAGTATATCTTTGGAATAATATCGCTATACTTGACTCTTTACATGTGAAGGTACTTATGCTGATACTATTTAAAAAAAGGGATATTAACAGTAATTTTTTTTTTCAAATTTTTTCTGAACGTAATTAATGAATTTTAATAATTGTTTTTTGAATACGTTGTTGATTTGTGGCATCTCGAGTTACAAATAGGTTATTGTGTAGTGGTTGTTGTTATTGTAGTAAAACTTAACATAAAATCATTAGATTTTGGTAGAAGGATTATTTTTCAAGTGTTCCAGTTAAGAAAACGTAAAATCAGCAGATCTATTTATTTTTCAGTAGATTCGGTAACGCTGTATACCACCTGAAATGGCTTCAGCTCAATGTGAATGGTCATTTATCCTCGGCAGCGCGTTTGGGATAGGTTTTATATGAAAAAATGTGTATCGTTATAACAACCCGCCTATGCGACAGTATATAGGTTCACCCCCATTAAGATCAAAACACTTATTCATTAATTAGCAAATTACTGATTTATGTTTATCATCAGAACCACTTAGCTCGGATGAAGTTAATAAAACCATCGCTGCGTAAACAACGATAGAGCCTTGGATTTGTGTCTGGGTATATATTGGATTCAAAAGTGGTGAACGATGAAAGATCGTTCGCTGAAGTTAATGCTCTGTTATGGGCAATAAATCTGGCATGTATATCAGGAAAAATCGTACACTATTAAATGCAATGCGGAGTCTTGCCCTTTTATATGCTATATTTTATGCGATACGAGAAATCTCGGAAATGCCTAGGCAAATTCTTGTCGATTTCATACGGATGGTTTAAATAGACGATTGGAGACGTCTTTGTAGTATTATAATATATGAAGCACTAGAGAAAACGATATTAAAGACACAATTTTCGAGTGAGAAAAACTCAAAAATTTATTTAAGTGCAGACGGCACTCAAATTCATGTCTGCAGTATTCCCCGTTAGTCGGGTTCGAGTACCTCACGCGTTCAATATTTTTACAGAGTTTTCTCATTCCACAGTTGTGTCTTTTATCGTTCTTTCCTGTATCCACTGTTATGGATGCTGTTTTATCCTTGATGCTTGACAGCTTTAGAGTGTTTTTGAAATAAATATTTTTTCCATTTCCATCACTATTAAATTGATTGATTAATTGATATCGCTCGATCTCTGCTAATTATCTATTAATATTATTAGCGCATAATTGTTGTTACACTCAAATATATTTACATTCGCATTATACGTATAGTGGCCAAACGGCTACGATTCCATCAAGGAAAGCCAGAGACTTGGGTTTTGAGTCACCCGCATAATTTTTTTGGATTTCTGTCTTCAGTCTTCCTTCTCTGCTCCAAAAAATGGTGTCAAGTGATCATCTGTTGGTGCTTAACCATTCTCACAATCGCCGATTCAAGATAACTCAATAACACATGATAGTTCCGTGCTTCGATTGTTTCTTCCGCCGCCAACTCTGACCGCACGCGGGATTTATCGAATATCGTTCCAGTCCGTGGAGCGGAATTCAATAACAGCAGCAACAAATGCTCAGTAAATCGCGATTTCCCCATCGTATCAGAAATTGAATACTGTAAATTATTACACATTCGGCCAAACGAACAATTAGTAATTGACGTGATAAATCCAATAATTCAGTTAGAGAAGAATGGCGCCACATCCACAATGACGCGTTTTTGGCCAGACCGATAATCACACCAGGCTTACAGAATTCGCTGCTGGAAGAAGATTGGCTTTTACCAATACCCAAGCGGTTTTTTCATAAATTCCCGAAAGTCATTTTCATATATGTATGTATGTATGTCAAATTTCAAACAACATGAATGATGCTAATACCGATAATTTCACTACCTTGAATAAATACAGCAAAGCACCACTCTGCTTTGAAACGGTACATATTTCAGAGATTATTACAGCAGTAATGTATTACTGCATGCTACAATTTACCATCCCACAAAATTGTCATACATCCCCAGGAACAGACACAGACAATATGTCAGAGTCAAGAGTACTTTGCCTTAATGTCTATGGTATTGCTGCATCTGATTGTAAATGCCATTCCTTACTAGCAACTGATGGATTAATTTTTACAGAAATCAATGTATTATGTAGCAGACGCATTAAGTAACTGGCAACAATAGCTGAGATCCTGCCAGACAGGGAATAGTACATAATTCGTGAGATGAGAGTACGAATCTGTCAAAGCCAATAATGGTTTTAGGTTTCGTATCAATGTTCTATTGGTGAAGCGCACACACGTAGCTATAGCTTCGATATCGGAGGAGGAGCTAATAGTATATGCATATAAAAACATAGTAGCCTTCATAAACAGTCAAATCTGACAGATCGACGACGATATAAATCGAAATACATCACAAAAAACGGAGTAAACTGAACAACTTTATTTGCATGATGGAAGAGTTTCACCAAGTAACAGCATCTACAATTTAAAACAATCTCATGGAGATACGGTAATGGTGAAAGCAACGTTGTAGTATTTTATACCATTACGGTTATAAAGCACAATCACGTAATGGTCCTTAAGTGCTGTATCTACCTGTTCCCTGTAGTGCTGCAATTAAAAACAACTGCTGATATACTTTTCTTATTTTTTTTACAATCCTCCATGCTTGTCAGCTTCAAGCGATTGTTTGCAGGTTTGAATTCACAGCACCAACACAATTGGATTACTTACTTTTTTTTATTCCGAATGCGATTTAGCCTAAACTAAGAGCATGATAATCTAATGGTCGATTGCACCAACCGACAATATAATAAGAGCACTGGATGAAAAAATGGTCACAGAATTTAATGCCCTAAGCTTATCTAAGGCCTTCGCCACTATTGACTATGGTTTACTCTGCGCCAAACTCCAATATTATGGCCTGGATGAGATATCAATAAATTTTGTTTAGACCCTAGTTATCGGATCGTGTACAAAAAGTGAAAATTGAAGATAGTGTATCAAGTAATAAATGTATATTGTCTGGAGTTCCGCAGGGATAGATTATGGGAGTTTAATTCGCATGTAAATAATATTACACAGAAATCATTTTCGAGATTGGACCCTTTATATTATAGTAAGAGCAACAATGTAAAAAGACCTCATTTGAAACATTAGTCATGTCAGCTATTCGCTATTGTGAGATCCTGTATTACGCTTCTCTAGATAGTGTAAACAGAATGCGTCTACAAAAAGTGCAAAACTCTTGTTGCCGATTTGTTTTATTATGGGTCGAAAAAGTATGTCCATATATCAGCTAAACTTCCGTAAATTGGTTGTTAGGCACTCCATTACTTTTGTGAATCAATTCCGCTCATTGCCCGTTTAAAACCCTTTTTATCAGAAGGAATACACATTCTTTCGACCTAAAGCAAAGAGATTACCTCACCATCCTTCGTCATTTTGCCGCATTATTCCGGAGATCCTTCTTTTATAATGCTGCCGAATTATACAATCAGGTGAATACTGAACTAAAGCAATGTTGCGTGTTCACTTACAAATTTAAAAAAATAAATAAGACAGCCTACTAGCCGAGCAAATAGACGCTCTACCATGTGTACTTGCACATTAACATATTTTGTGTTATAATTTTAGTTATAAGTAGGTTTAAATTCAATGTAAATTGCTGAATTTCGCCCTAATAAAGACGATTTATTATTATTACTATTATTTGCTTGAGGAGAGAATAGTAAAGGAAATCTTAACATTCAAAAAGTTCTTAGCATCTATTGATTTGTTTTTCAAATGCTACTTTTTTCTAACTAATTTTTCGTTAACTGTGGTAACGGTGCATAAAAACATGTATTTTTTTATATTTACTCCTTGAGAAAACTATTAAAAATGACATTTATATTGAACTACAACCTTACCAGCTGCTTTTTTTGTCAATTTGTCAATTTTCGCTTACGGTTTCGATTAAAAGCTGTCAAAAAAACGAATTGTATTACTGCGCGTTCAGAAACGTTTGCAAACATAATAATTCCCGGTTTTGTGCCTGAGGAGGGAACTTTATTGATAGCGAAGTGTGCCAAACATCATTTGCGCTCGTATGAAGCGATATTTTATTTTTCAGAAAAGGCAGATACGTTCTGTTTTTATTTTTATTGGAAAATATATACAAAGTCCTTGTTAAAATGTATATTTCATGTAGTCGGGAAAGATAAAATGAAACATAATACCTTTTAGTTGGGTGGATACGTTCCAATGACGACAACTTGTTAACACCTTTTGACAGAAAACCAAGAAATTCAAATGATATTTGATGTAAATGTACATGTTGTTGATTGTAACTTCTGAAACTAATCCTGACTCTGTATTTCTCTTACAAAATATTGTACATTCAGCTATACCGTTCTAGTACTACCGTACAGCGTACAGCGTACAGAAACAATAATAATAGTTTGGCAATGCTGATATGAAAATTCTCGATACTTGCACGAAAAGTAACCAACGTGGCAACGTAGCAAAAGCCGGGCGCGTTTAACATATTGTATATTTACCTAATACGTATCCGATTGTTCCTCAACCCCTGGCTTCAGTGCTCACTGCTCAGTATCGTTAACATTTTATAGATGATAGAATGTATTGTTTCCAACAACCAACTTGAAACACCTTTCAGAAGCCCTCCTCGTCGGACGCCAATGCATACTTCCAAAAACGATGGGAGTTTCGCGCTGAATAACTTCAACTGAGCGTATCTGACAACCCGTGAACTCTCGCTAGACGAGAGCTAAGGATATTTGAGCAGCATCTTCGACAAACATAAGCAATCATTTCTCTGTAAACTTTTTGCTGAATTGCTCCTTTTTTCCTGTTTATGATTTATGAATTTTAATGCTTTAATGGAGAAATAAGCTGCACGCAACATATTCCGAGGCTGCCGTCGAGGGTGAATTCAAGCATTAACGTTGCGAAAGACGTCCTGATTGAAGATCTAGGGTAGTTTCTTATAAATAACCAAGTAGGTGAAAGTTCAACTTACATACAACTTGTTATTATCAATAAGCATGACGAATCGAGTCAACTAGGCTGACTTATAGATTAAACGCAAAACTTGAGCGTGTGAAGAAAAATCAAGCACGTAGCCAGAAACTTGATTTGGCTGGAGGGATTTGGGGGGAGGTCCTGCAGGAAATATAGTTTTTACAGGAAAGCGGCTTGCAGCAGGTTGTAACTTTGGGATGATTTACTTACTGGTCACTGCTTCTTAGTAAATTTACTGATAATTCAGACTTGTTTGACATATTACGATTTTTATTTCACATACGATATTATAAAAATATGCCCATTCAAGGGTAAAACTGTTATTGGCTGTTACAGATCTTTGATACATCGCACTCGTCTAATTTTGGAAAAAGAGTATTGTATCACAATGTACCTAAGGCTAGAAGATAGACGATACGATAATTTTAAAGTTAATTGAGAAAATGAACCTCTATTCATTAGGTACCAAAAATAATATGCTATATAAAAATAAAAATAAACAGATTGCCTACCAATATACTAAAATATATTCTACCAAAAGAACACTCATACAGTAATAATAACAATGATCATTTCGAATCACTCCCGTCCTCGCCCTGACAACATGTGAGTAATTTATAGATATACTCGTACCTACCGGTAAGTTTTAAGTGAATTTCCTTTAAGGAACTGCAAAGTTTTATTTGAAGAAATGTGGTTTCATTTATTGACCATTTGATCGTACTCCAGCTATGTTAAAAGTCAGCTAGTCAGCGCTAATAAACATACCAAATATAACACGATACCAGACGACTTAGAGTTTACCCGATATAATAAAAAATACACATAAATATAAGTACATATAACTACACGCTAAATAGTGATGAAATGCTATAGGTATATAATAAGTAGTAGTATATCTCACCTTCATCGCAAAGTTGAATCACTCTTTCGCCTCGTGTATGATCTATCTTGTACTAGCACTTTAATATACCTACATAACATAAAAACAAAATCACCGGCTGGCGATAATAACCGGTAATTTGTAGGTTAGATCTCTATTCGCAAGTATATATAGGGTTGCATAACTACAGGCCAAAACCATTGTATATCAATCACAAACGCTAAAATGTTCCTTGTAAAATCATTGTTAAGTAACATTAAACGGTTATACTAACTAGTCTTTATCCGTTTAAAATACCTACTCATTGTATGTACAGTTACAATGTTTTTATGCCAATATTTTGTATTTCTGTTATTGTGAAGGAATTTGCAATAAAAGATATTCTGTTTTCTGTAATTGTAGTTATGTGTCTTTGCAGTTGTTTTACTGTAGAATGCACTTATTTTCGTAGACACAATGATCTGATAATACTTTTTTCCGATGAAAAACGTTGTGATGATTAATCCATAGGTAGTAACGTACAGTAGTAGTAGTAAAGAAGTATTCTTTGCTAGCATAATCTTATATACCTACGTAAGTACAGTACAAAATCACTATCAAAATCTACACAATTTGTTATTTTTTTCTTCTTTTAATAGACCGCGATAAGTTACAAGGTTACCCAATGAAATAAACAGACTGTTTCGGTGTAAAAATCTTTCCTACATTCAAAACTAAATTAAACTGATTTTTCTGAGAGCCAGGATACTAAGAACTAGCCTCGGTTGCGTTGAAGATTTAATTCCACTGTAATCGTTCCTTTTCATTCACAAAGCAGACAGTAGAATACGCGGTAGGGTTTAAATAACGGACCGGAGATCAAAAATACAACTTTAAGCAACTTCGGAACACAAAATAGCACGGCAAATAAATCAGTCTCATTTTTTCGACATTTGTGAATCGTGTTTTCTATAATCTCTTTCCCTAATAAATTATGAATGAATAAAAGGTAAAATAATATGAACAAGATTAATAGCTAACAATGACGTTTGACGGAAAGTATATTATCTTGATTCAAGAATATTTTTCCCGTTATCCTTGAATTATTTCTTTAAAAATAAAGATGTCAAGTTGACGTCAGCTTCTGAGAGTCGGTGACCTACCCCAGTCCTTTGCGTCAGGCTCAAGTCGTCAGATTCCGGTAACGTGATATTTTCAGCATGTAACTCATACTCCCTTTGTAGATCCTAATTCCATAATTCTCTCAATATCCTTATTAATCTGCATATATGTAAAGATCAAGAAAACATATTTTTTGCGATTTCCTTTTACTTTCCAAACCAAGAAGAAGATAATGTCTGTATTGCTTATACTGCTACTACCACCACCACCACCACCTTACAAAATATTTCCTAACTTATCAAATATTAAATTTCAAACATCTATTTTCTGTACAATTATTGAGATCACATCGTTTTCTAAACTTTACATATTGTGAAGCAAAAAGTAAGGAAGCCAAGTAAATACAGTATTCAAGGAAGTAATCTAGTAAAATAAACGCAGTGGTGCGTTCTTCTTAGCAGGGTTGCCAAGTCGACCAGAAGCAATTACTGTACAAATGCTCAAAAAAACATCCTTTATAGAGGAAAATTTGCGTACATATCGAAACTTTTCAGTGGGAAAAGCAGCTTTATATGGAAAATGAAACATTCATTGATAAAATCTAAAAGAAAACCGGCAGATGTTTCTCAAAGTTCACAAAAGTAATGGATAATGTCATCGCCCTTCCGAAAATGACGCATTTTAAGAGATATAAAATTAGCCAGCTGAATTTATACCCCATAAAACAGTAAAAAAATGTCCAATGGTTGAAAATATTATTTAAACTGCTGGATTTGAGTATGTAACAACATTAATAAAAAAGGTTAGGCATTTTATGTAGATTCTGAAAAAACATGTTACATTTTTCAAACTTTTTTGAAACAATATGTATACTGGGAAAAACTACCCACCTTAATATATTTTTTCCGTAATTCTCCAAACTAATGAGATAAGGAACTTCAATCTATCGGTGGGTCACCCCGTAAAAAATATGGAATAATCGTAAATGTACAATAATTATCGTACCTTTGGCAATCCTGTTTCGTAGTGTCATGCGGCTACATTCAAAACTAAATTAAATTGATTCATCCATGTGTCCGTGTAACGCAAACCCAGCCGAGGTTCCGTTTGAGATTTAATTCGCCTGTAATGTTTCACCTCATTCTCAAAGCTTTGCCAGAAACGTTGCAGGCCTGTAGAGGTTTTAATAACAGAAAATTGGTTCTTTATCTTTTTGTAGCCTTTGCGCTCAGAAGTTATAGGAAGGTTTACACAAAGGATTGATTCTCTCTACAGCAGTATGATGTCTCTGTAGGTGGATTAACTCACAGTACAGTTCGTGAACAAAGTATGTTACCAAAATCTAGCAGAAATCTTCATTCGAGCGACATAATTAAGGACATGTGCTGTGTACTGTCCGATTTTTAGATAATGCAAGTGATTATTATTAATAATAATTAGAAAAAATAGAGAGAAAATTTGTCGCTAGTAGGGATCAAACCTATAACCTACATTTTCTAAACTGTACTGCTCGATCTTTGATTAGACATCTAGTGCCAGATGGCGATACTATCGTCGGCAGTGACTGACATGATTTCATCAAGTTGAGCCGAGTGCGGAAATCTGCCGCCGGCTTTAGAAAATACAAATGATTATTATTGCTTTTATTGAGACTCTTCTTGCAGATTAGTGTAGCATCTGTCAAAAGATCGGTTTCAAAACTAATAAAATCATTTTTGCACACTAACAAGGAAACTGATATTGACGTAAACACTGTAATCAATAGGTTTGCTAACTCAAATAACGTATTATTGATTTTTTCATATACTTTTAGTTTTGATGTGAGAAATGTGTTTTTTTGTATCTATCTTTTTCACTCCTTTCCCAATAATTCAGTGCTGAATGCGCCTTTGGGTAAAAGTATTAATATTCGAGGAAGTAATTTGATGTAAATTTAGCGCAGCGTTCTTCCTGAAACTAGCGCCGCAAGGAGAAATCTTTCTTTAATTCAAACCGAAATTAAATTGATTCATCTGAGTGTCCTTGTAGCGCGAACTCAACCTCGGTTGCACTGAGGATTTAGTTTAGCTGTAATCCTTTCCGCTTCATTCTCAAAGCGACCAAAGGACTATTCAGTCACATCCAGGTTTTAATAACGGAGCATCTGAATGCGAATTTTGTTTCGGAGTTCCATTGTCTATATAGTTTTGAGTGACGACATTTCGATAGAATAGAGAGTAAATAGTAAACTTCAATCCTCCTCAGGTGAAGCTGACAAGATTGAAGAACCAATGTCTTGGTTGATGACGTTTGAGTGAAAGAGTGATTTATGTTGTGACACTGAAAAGTCGTTGTCTGATCAGCAGCATAAAATATACCAAAATATTTGTGTCACCAGGTAACGATGGTTTCCTGATTTTCCGACATTCATCACGTTCAATCAACCAGTAAACAATTTTTCCGATTAGAATAGGAGGATATCGCCATTCTAGCATAGGTTTAGGGAGTTTTACTGAAAACAATATATTTTAGGTGGTATTTAGGTGGGTTATAACATGGGCATTAAGCTAAAGAAATTCTGGCTGGGCAGTCGGCGTCGTTCGCCATCTGATGTCGATACAATTGTAAAATTTCAGATTTTACTGTTTTGGCATCTTCAATTCGTGCAGTGCAAGATTTATGAAATTTAAAACCCCTAAATAGCTATATAGAATTATTCGACCATATTTTTTGCAAGGTATCCCTTTCAGATTTTTTACGATTTTTGAACGCTATGTCAAGTCGGAAAACGGTTAACACTCTTGTTTTTTGGAATCTATTCCATGTGAAATTCTCCGCTGAATCCATCGGTCAGATTAATAATTTCGACACGGTAGTTTGTTTGGAGGAGATTCATGTATTCGATGGTCCTGAATGCGAATAGGACGATTAGAAAAGCGTAAGTAGTCAGATAAGCGCTCATAGACTCGCTAGGACCCCAACCTAAAGTTTACGCAAGGTATCCCCTTTAGATTTTTTTACAATTTTTGAACATCCACTTTCAGAAAACGGTTTTGCCTCTTATTTTTAGACTCTATCCAATGTAATATTTTCCGCTGAACCCAGCGATGATATCAGATTCGCGCTACGATGTTGCGTTCTCCAGAAAAAAAGTATTTTCTGGTTAATTGCATATGCGAAGGGGAAGGGGTCCATAATCCAGAAAGACATAAATTAGTTTTCTGGGTAATTCTGGGTTTCTTATCACGAATCTGGCCTCGTTTTATGCGCTGGACGTGAATGGGCACGACAAGCTACCAGAAGAGCCAGGCACATCATTTCTTAGTGCTTGCCCTGCAAATGGGCATTTACGACAAGTTAGGCTTTCTTTATTATCATATTCCGATTCAAGTGTCTTGATTATATTTGTCGAAGGTCTATCAGTGGTTGTACTGTAACGGAAACCGAAAAATTAACGAATATATTTATGACAGCAGGATACGATTTTTTCGAATACTCGATGCCCATTCCCACACTCAAGGGTGGTGTTAGTAGTAAGTCGTATAGCAGCTTATTAGAGAAAATAATGATATGTGAAAAGAAATTATTTAACCATCATTTAACCTTCCAAAAGTAATAGTATTAAGGAAACGCACTTATATGTTGGCGTGGGGCTGTGATCAGGTTCACAACGTTTCAATTGATGTGGCATCCTCAATCGTCTTCAGGTGGAAGGTTTCTTCCAAACAAACGTTGGGGAACGCACTAATCACAAGACAATGGAAAGTGTTACGGAGTCCACTGCATGCTACGATCTCTTTCAATTGCGGGAAAATGTCGAATGTGATAATTGAATCGGATGAAAGCAAAGCTTCGAGGGTAATTATTTCTTTAGAGCGAATTTATTGCCGTCAGAGAGTCGGCAAGATAAATGGAGTTCTACCTGATTCGACGATTAATCGGTTCAAATTTCCGTCGGCTTCGACATCTCCCACCCGCGCCCACGTCAGCCTTGTTTTGCTTGCGAGCTCCAAAAACAGTCGGGATGAATTATACCACTTTTGGATGTAGGCGGTATTTAGATAGCAAAACAGGAAGACACATTTATTTTGCCCATGTGTGAAAATGTTGGTGACATCGTTACCTGAGAACAAGGGCGGGTTGTTATAAGGACGATCAACAGCAATACCATGAAAATCAACATTATAAACTGCCTTACCATAAGACTGAAAGTTTGCCACTGTTCAACGGGTACCAGGCCGATTCAATTTTTGTGTTTTAATCAGCAAACAACAAAGCTGCTATTTGCCCCACTTACAGTCAAACAATCGACGTCGAGTTTACAAATCAAAATAAAAGCTCATGCGGTTGAAAAGCCGCCGTCAGTAAACCGTGAAGGATCAACGGTGATGAATTTTATTCGCTGGAAAATTGCATGAAACGCATTATTGTTCACGGTCTGCAGGTACGTCGATCAGATGCGGACTTGTTTGCTGTTTTCAACGAACTTTCATTACTCTCACTTGCATGGAACAAATCTGGGAAGTCGTTTTTAGCTTAATTATAATCATCGTATCAATTTGAAGCGCCTTTCGGGTATGTATTTTGGTTACAGTTTGATCTCCCCATACCAGCGAGTAGTTGTTGATGTTTAGCAATAAAAGCGTATTAATGAAACTTCATTCTAGCAAATAAGAGAGAAACGTCAACACAGCCGAAACATATCACGCTTTTGCTCCTGTGACTTCATTTCAGTTTGAGATATGATGTCATCGAGATTTCTTCAAACAGCATTCGTATTTTTTATTTCACCATTTAACGAACAGCAATATTAAGCGCAATGTAAACAATTAATTTAATCAATAAACTGAAACTGAACTGAACATATAATTTGTATTCCTATGGCCACAAGCTTGTAAACGTGAAATGACCGCAGATACCAAACTTGCCAAATATCAACGAGTCTCTAGAAGATCGCACATACGGTTGGGTAGTTCCAAAGAGCCAGTCCGACCCTGTCGCCAATCGTCGCACGTATGCAACTATGCAAACACATTGATGAGAAGCAGCTTGTCATCTCTCTTTAACCGCATCGAAATGTATACCGGGATCCAGCGACCGGTGAGTTCAATTGTTTCCGCCTACTGGATTGCGAGGCGGCCTTTTAAATTCACAGCTCTGCATCGCGCTGCACATACAGTCTGAAGGTACGTCACGATACGCAGTGCTTCGCACAATATACTTGATTACCTGAATTCGTATCCGGTGACAGTAATGGCTTTTTGGTTATTCGATGGAACTGAACCGAATGATCCCATCATACGGGAAGCATTGTATGTTAAATAGGGCGTTGATAACAATATTCCTTAAGCAGGGTTGCCAAATTCTACCTTAACCGTGAAAGAAATATACCAATGATATTGTCATTATCATAGACCAATAATAGTCAAACCATATGACATTTCAAAAAAACCAACTGCGAATAACTACTTACTTTGACTAGGTACTCCAGAAGCTTGTTTGTAAATACCTGAAAAGTGGATCTCGTATTTTCATATTCTCCTCGTACTATTGCAATTGCTGGATCGCTGACTGTTTGCGTAATTCCGGTCCGCAATCAAGTGTGGACAAAAGGTTGCGCATCGTACCGTAGAGATAATAAAGCGCACTCGATTCCGGTATTCGTGTAATTTTAAAAGGTTCCAGTAATTGGCTGGCCAGAGACAATTGAGCCACGTTAGTGGGTATCCGCAGTTTGCCCATATCGTTGCCTCGGTTGGCAGTATTGACGTATGGAGGGTAAATGACATCAGGCGATATTATATTTATCACATCTTTTGGTATAGGAGGGTTCTCGTTCGCCCTAGAAGTTCCATTCGCCGGAACAGCTACAGCTTCTCTACAAGGGTTTGAAGCACTGGAGTACTGCTCGTATATGTGGAGATACTCTTTCACTCTAGAAACTGTTATCTATCAGAACAGCTACTACTTTTACTCTACAAGACTCTACAGTAATAGTTTACAAAGTTTCAAGACCAACGTGAATGGAAATGGTCATCGGACTGACGGCATGTGATGGAATGAAGTCACAAATATATTCTTACAGTTTTAAAACCGATGGCCTCAGCAAGAGTAAAATCTAACTGAGGTTATTTTTACTAGGTATCGATCTATCGATATTAATCATGTGATGTGGTGAAACGCATGATATGTTGCGTTGCATACCTGTATGGGTATGAATAACACAACGACGAGGCGGCTTTCAATGCACACGATCCAACGCTTCCATATGCAAAGTCCATTGATGGAATACTGGAATAGGTTGACATCCATGTTAGTACAGGAGTTTTACTGGAATCGATGTATTTTGTCGGTTCGCGTAGAGTAATGAAATATGTCATATGTCACATGTCGTTTTAATGTTTTGTAATATTTTTTAATGTTTATTCCAAACGATTGATAAATTGATTGATTGAACAGTTGATAGTTACATTAAAAAGGTATTAAATTTTTCAATGAACTGATACCACTCGATGTGAAATAGAAGGTCAACTTACTTTATTGCATTATCATGATCCAATTAAAATATAGCAATCTGTAGTTGTATTTGTTAACACATAAGCAGAACAGATTAGGATTCTCTAGAAAAAAAAATTACTACTTTCGACCCCTTCGAATACCTAATTTTTGGAAGAATCTTAGGAGGTTTGGAAACCTATAAAATAAAATGTAGTTTGAGAGGTTTTGTTTTTAGACGGTAACTCCTCGGCAAGTCCAGTAAAGAAAAATCAAGAAAATGAAAAATATTTGTTTCGCGAGTCCAATACTTCACTCGCCTATTGGCTTTTAAAATTTTAATATTTCTATATTTTCTTTGACAAAAAATGTAAAGGCAGACGAAATGTTAGTAAAAATTTATTTCTCAAGCATATGTGATTCTGATTAGTTGCCATATGAAGCTCAATGACTTGAATTCTATTGAATCTGAAGGCATTTTGTATTTTGGTGGATTCGTCTATTGCAGCGTACGTAGCACCATCACCATTTATTGACATCAGACAAGTAATGTTACATATGTGGTGGAATTTTTATGGATACAAAAGCATGCACAAAAATCACATAAATCTGCATCAAAAGAGAAAAAGAATGTCAATCATCTTGTTACATGTCATTTTTTCGGGCCCGGAACTTTGCTCGATGAGCCTGGTTTACTTGTTTCAATCGGTACAGGCCGTGAAATGCTTTTGACCAACCCCATTCTTGGACCATTTTGCCCGTACTAGATTTAACCACATTACCACATTGAATATATATAATAGAGGTATTCAATTGTTTTGGTTCGGACAATTACGAGATTCTTCAAAATTCAATCACCCTGTACTATAATTGCCAGGCTATAATTGAATGAGTAGCTGAAGTGCATTGGTCAGTGGCGGAGACTTAAGGGTTTGCACTCCCCGGAAGAATATTACGGAAAATTGGAATGAGAACAGAAGTCCTTGTCGTGAGTGTATCTTCAGAAGAATGGTAGAGACATGGGTTCACAACATTTCTCTGGGTTCCTCTCGCTCTCCAAAGTTGTCTCTTCAATCTGCCTTTCATGTTTTTTACACAACTACTGATGCTGATTCATCTGATGGATAATATTCCAGGCATATTTATCCTCGACGATCGGGTAATGCGTTATTACCACTACACAAGTGAGTTCTGATCCAGCACTGATTGTGGCACTAGCAATACTACGATATTGTCGAAAAGCAGTATAGAGATTGAACGTAAACACATTGCAGGATATTCCGGTCATTCCATCCGGAAAGCTTATCGATCCCTATACGACAAATATAAGTTTGCATTAGCAATGACCTGCAAGCTGAGCCTGGATTTTAGCACTCTGCCAAATTGCTAGCTCGCCTTTCTTCCTAATGTATTTGGTTAGCTTGATTAGGTTTTTATTCAGATGCACCAATGGTTATTGAAAACTTGACGGGATTGGCATCGTTCCAGAATCGGTCGCAAATATGATTCAATAATAATAATCATGTTTGAAAGACTATTCGGGAGAACTATCATCAGCAACTGTGTCCAACGTGGTGAAACCACGCGACGTACCACAACTCACATCTAGCTAAAAGTACAGCCCACTTTTTTGTGAGCTGCTATGATCTCTTCAAGAAAGATATTTAAAATACTAATGATTGATCATTGCTATGTAAGGTATACATTTTAGTAGCTCAGTTGCATCCTTCATAAAGAGCAGCTACCCTGTATGTGTATCTGGTTGGCCGTAATCCGTGCATGAATAGGAAATACAGCTACTACCTACACTGTGATATGCATATTTATCTAGATCAACGTCAGACCAGATGTATATCTATACTGCTCTGGAATACAGCTGTGCCCTTCTGCAGATACGCGGACTGACTCATCGTACATGTATCTCCGAGTGTCGCCAATGGGACAAAGTCAGGTTCCTAACAACAACAATTTGGATCTTCCACTTTACCTGTAGATAATGAAGATGAAAATTTTATAGACAATTAAAGTACGAACCTACGTTTATTGCACAAGTCTTAGAAGTAACTGAAATAGTCACCGTCAGTTGCTCACCAAAAATGTCTGTAACGTCCGTTTGGTTTTGAAAGTTCAAAAACTTTAGGAGCCTTGGAGTAGACGGAATGCAGTTCTCGATTATGTCCAGAAGCTTCTGTGAGTACGATAGTATCTATAAAATATGAATAGACCATTCACCCTCCTTCGATGTTCCAGACTGTGGAGATCTCCACACAAACAAGTAGTTCTTCAGCGATGGTCTGGTCAGAGCCTTGTAGAGTAGCAGTAGCTGTTCCGGAGAATGCAATTTCCCGGAGCGGAAAAGAAACCGTAGCCTCTGGGACCTCGACCTAGCGAGGTGAATCTAGAACATGTTATTGTCCGTGAGAAGTTCCAGAAGCTTCATGGATGATTAATTGGATTGGAATCAATCCTTCAAAATACCTAGATTGTTTAGAAATAACTTATTCCTTAGTTCGGATTGAAAATCTGTAATAAACAACAACGGATGTGGAGAAGTGACGCACAAATTCCTTATTGTGGCTACTTTTGCAACACATACGTCTAATTTGCTTTGCATTTTAGGAAATTGTATGCAAATACCATTGAAACTTAGGTTATTCCAATATATTCCAGAAAATATGGATTTGCTTTCAGTGAAATGCAACCCGTTGTACCTCACTGTTGCGATCTACTGCTGTTTCATCAAAGTCGATTCAAAGAGGACGGATAAAAATTTCGGTCCCCGGAGAAGGATCAAAGTAAAGCATTTCAGAAAAAATTGCAGCTACGATTATAATTCTTTGCGTCTGATTGTAAAAAGGTTTTTTTTGCTGATCGATATCAAGAGGATTTCAGAACTCATAAACGAAGTACAGCACGTGAAAGTTTGAAAATTCGCATTCACAGCTCCTGATTGACGGTCGGACGCTTCAAATAACTGAGCTAAGCAGGCACTGCGCTTACTCGCTCGAAAAAGCCGATGGTGTCAGAAGCACAGCCTTGAAAGTCTATCCTTCCGAATATCAAACTGCGCGCGTTGTTCGTATCTCGAGATGCAGCATTACTTTTGGGTCGGTAGAGATATCTGACCGCGGTTTCTGCACTTGATATATAATCACCTACTTCACGCTATTTTTTGAAGCTACCACTTTCGTAATTATTCATTATCAGTTTTTTGGAATATGTAGTAGTAGTTGCTAAAACATGAGCGGAAATGAAGAAGACCCTTTAGGAAAAATGCATGAGCAACTTTAAGGAACAAGCAACCATAAAACAAGTGAACTACGTAGTGTTTGTCACCTACCTGATTGCCCATGTTAATATTTGATCAGTATTGGCATAAATTATCAGCAGCCCAAATCGAAGAATTGTACCGAAAACATAAAATGAAGTGCCCCGTGTTTCAAGCAACCGGAAGAAAGCGGTGTTTTTGCTGATTTATTTCAGGGTGAATGTGGGGACATTACAGGCAGTTTTGTGAGCACGCTTCGCCAACGTTCGTTATGGCTGGCTAACAAAAATAGAACAAAAATGTCCACGTTTCTCCTTCGCACAGTTTTCCTCACAGGGGTAATCGCCCCATTCTGGGGATTTGCTTAATAAAAGTTGTTTCTCTGTAAACTATGAAGTCGGAGGTTGATGCAACAACTTCATACTGTTCGTCTGTCTGATAACCAAAGTCAGTAGCGTATCTGAGGGATCTATAACTGTTCTTTATTTTGTTCGGAATGAATTAGTGATTTGTCAGATTTACATGAATTTTATTCGACTTGGTCGGGTCAGAGGATTAAATAATTTTTTTGTTAAATTTTCATTACTAAAAAGACAGTTCCGGCGAACACTTATCATGATAGAATCTATAGAATAATGATAAGTCAGCCAGTCTTCTTCAATGTTCCATATTTTGTATGCAGTTTAAAATGTCAGGCATTGGTGGATACTAAAACGTATTGCTGAGAATATACGTATACTCCTTGAAAAATTCTGTATCCAAACGAAAAAAGAAACAGTACTAACAGAGCATGAAAATAAGAATCTCCTTGACTCAATTTTTTCCATTTGCTCTGTTCTTTGAAGTATTACAGTAGGACAGCGAGTTCGGAGTCGCTCAATTTTCTCGCACCGTTGCTCCTCGCAACCCACAAGGCGAACCAGTAAGCTGGCTACAAATAATAAACAAGGACCGCAAGCTAAATCCCGGTGAGATAAGTTAATATTTACGAGTTCTGTGCCAGTCGCGAAGCCATTCGATGCTCTTCGTTATATAAAGCAAACAAAACTTCACTAATACACCTTTATCACGCGGTTTATACACTTGCTATACTCGTACATATACTGATGTTGCAGCGATCAGGATTTGACTGCACGTAAGCAGGAACTTGATTTTCTTGTTATTTACAAGGAATTCGTTTGCTGTTTGCACTATAACCTTTATACAAGGTACATCAACTGTTACCTGAGATCATCAGACAATCGGGGAAAATGCAAATAGTACAACTGTTTCGAATACCGCACACCAGAGAGAAAGGGTGTCATTGACACACTGGTTTGTGATAGAGTACAGTAGAAAAATTAATTTGGGAATATCATATTGCATATATATGAAATATTAATCATAAGTATTATTAGGAATATGGGGCACCCAATAACAAGCTGTCCCTGTAATAGACATCGATTTTCTGTCGGGGAACTCTTGTTCGACAAAGCTCGGACATTTCGCATAACAGCCACCACCAAAAACAATAAGCAAAACTTTTATATACGTGTATGCGAGACCTCTTTGTATCCATGCTATTCGACAGACAGTAACGTAAGAATGCAATAAAATTGATGGCCTATTGAGCGTTATGAGTTAAAATAAAAGTGAGGAGCTATAAAGCTTCCAAACATTTTATCACTATGCATGTAAACATTTCAACCGAGCTAACGGTATTGTCTGGTGTACAATTTGTGGTAATGGCTTTTCGAACAGAATTTCTTTAATTTAGAAATCCCGCATAAAGCTGGCTAAAAATCCTCTAGACAGAATCCCGTATGCACCAGGAGTATAACTCGATAAAGCAATCCAACTAGCAAAATTGCTTTTATCGAACATGTCTTTCATTCCGGTTGCTGTACATATATACAGATGTTCATTCGAATTACTGTGACCGCACCAGCAAATCCATACCGACACATGTATGTACGTCTGTCCATCCTGGTGAAATGTTTCCCTTTGCTTTTCAGAACTTCAATGGAAACAACAATGCATTCTATTTTCCAGATGCATACAATTCGGGCACATCAGCAAAAATAAAACAGATTGACAAGCTGGACGGGAGAAAACCTCATTGTTTGACTCTATTTTCAATCCCACCAGCAGCTGACAAGCTGTTCACTTCCGACTGACTATTTTCAGAGCAAAACGTCGCGTCATGTCGACCAGAACTGCATCTGTAAGGCATTACATACTATACTTTGTGTACGGAAGCTATATTACAGGATATTCCACTGTCTTTGACATTTTCCGTTTCACTGCGTTCCGAACGAACTACTATCTTCAATCAAATTAAAAAACATGTCCTTTCGCATCTACCGGTAGGAAAATTTTAAAGTTGGATATGGGAAACGCGTTAAGTAAGACAAAGATAGTTAGGAGAACGTCTTAGTGCAAGAAAGACGGCCTACGTAAGCGTAGTCGGCAACAGCGAGTTTGTGAAAAACAATGCTAGAAACGATGGATAAAGCGAGTCGCACTGTCGCACATGGACGGTTTTCTGACTCGAATTTGGAATATGGAATACAGATTTGGAATTCCGTGCGCAGACGTATCTATTGAACATTTTTAAATCCTATATCGTACAGTATTTTTCAGTCCATTCGAGTTCCCCAATTTTCAATTAGGAAATCAATAAGGAAATAATGCGTGTATGGCCGACTTCAATGAACAAATAAGTGGAAAAAGTGGCATAGTCCGGGCTGCTTAACATAAGCCACCTCAATTTTTGCAGTATTGAGAATGAAAAAGTAAAGTCATTATAGTAAGAAGAATAATCTTGATGTATCATTCATTTTCATGATAAAGAACTTTTAGTAAGCGTTAATGAATAACCACCGTGGCAGCGGTCAGCTATTCTTGATGTATTTGGTATGCTACTAAATATTAGAGGAACTCTTGTGATTTGTGTGATTCACTATTAAAGGGCATGCAGCAATAATTCAGTTTTCCAGGAAAATAATGAAATCAGATCGCCAATTAAAAAACTTCTTAGTAACATTTAAATTTTGTCATCCGTAAGGAATTTGTGACAAGATTTGACATCGTCATCGTCATGCAAGGTCATTTGAAAAATTCTCCTCATATTTTGATGACGTATACATCAATATTCTTATTTGCAGAAAAAGGTATCATCTGTAGTGATGTTACAGATTGCACAATTATGCAGTATTGTGCATAATAGCTCATCACTTCACTGCACAAGCGCATCCTTTTAAAGTAAGGTGTACAATTTGGTTCCGTTGCTTCCACCATTCTAAAACTACAATATTGTGTCAGTTGTTGCTTGTTCTGTGGGTCTGTGATAGCACTGAAAGCCACTAATTTTTTTAAATTTTGAAATGCTTCATTTTACTTACTTACGCCTTGATTCCATTTAGGCAATAGATTTTTATAGTCTAAATTGACAAGACTATTGAGTAAATGAACTACATGCCAGCCGAATATTTCTTTAGCTACGGCGACTTCTCTGCTCAGGTGCACCCGCGCATATTATGTTTTCGAGTTTTGTAGACTGAGGGTTTGTTTATAATTATTAAAAAAATGTATATCCTTCAAGAAAAGTTTCTAATGCTAGTCTGGTACATCCAGAAAAATGATTCGACTCGCGCAGTAGCTGATTCATTTTATGTGTTCTTTCCAGATCGTCCAATTCCTTCTCTTCAAACGGTTGGAATTTATTTGATTTGTTATTGTGGAACATAACCTTCATCACTACAAAACTAATAATTGATGCCCACAAATAGTACTACATGACAAGTGTTCAAGGTGATTACATGCTATCATTAAATCACCTACATAGCGTAAATCCGACTTATGGACGAAGACATCCACGTCAAGACATCAGTTATACATCTACACCCCAATCCAGTAGAAGGTCTACTGATTAAGTGATAAGTGATGACTGAATTACTGGCGTCTGCAAACTGCCAGTTTTTCTGCGTCCCGGTGTTGTCAGATCAATTTTAGTAAAATTCATCTTACTGCGGATGACAGGGTAACAATGTCTATTTCGTGATTACTAAGCACGTTAACTGAGTTACTGAATTCTCAGAGACATCTGAAAATGAAGACGAATCGCGAAAACTAATAACAATGCAAAATGCAACTTTGTCAAACTTCGAACTCCAGTGATGCTTAGTGTGGACTGTGCTTACCTACTATTAAATTTGGAACTTAAAATTTTTGGAGCCCCAAGAACAGCATTGACCATGTTCTTAAATAAACACGAACATTAGAAACAAACATAGGAAAATGAAATTTACTACTTTATAAAAACCTGTACTAACTAATAGGTATTTGAATACGCCCAACAGCTAGACATAAAGGACGACGAAACTGGGTGTTATATTGTTTTTGTGTTGCAAAGGTCTGCATATCAAAACAGTTATACTTGCAAACCGATTTTTTTTGAGACGTATTTCGTAGAATGTGTTTGAATCTGAGTAAAATATAACTTGAAGAACTGTCATATAATGCCTAAAAATACGTTGGCTTAAATTATTTTCTTCTGTATTTCATAACAGAATTACAGATACAGATTCAGTCACATTTTTCAGGACTGTGATTTATGAAATAATTGATATAATTTTTCTAGGACTGCCTACTTAAGAAATACTAATTATCATATTTAATGGACAATCTGACAACCTCGCACAGCTAAAATCATCGGTACGATAAGCAACCTTCCACATTCCCACACGTCGCCAAATATACGGTTCCGCAGTCCGTCTCCTTCCCTCTTGCATGTTTTTAAAATACTCTCTTCTTTGTCTTTCATCAATACCTGATGCATGTCCAATAATATTATATATATAGTTCTGATTGGATCGGCCGGTGTTTCGATTGAGTGACGTACTTTTCTGCTGACGTGGCTGTCCGATGGTTATTTCATGTTACTTCCGTACTCAAGTTCGGTGTAACTGTAGTTTTTTCATTTTTATTATGATTGGTTCTACTTATACGCTAGGTTTGCTATAAGCGTGGTTGTTATTGGCGATGAAGCTGACTCCTTGAGATTTAGATCAGACTATCATTAAGACTACACGGAGACCGACATACTGACAAGCTGATATATTGACTGAAATGAGTAAAATTAGTTTTCGTGATAGCATGGCATTTCAGGAGAATGTATCATATTGAATCGGAAAGTCTTCCCAATTGCAGTACTCTCTTTCCTATGTGGTGGAAAGTAAAATGCTTATCTCGGCAAGGTTTCGAAATCAGCTCTAGCTTCGTACAGACCTTATTTGTTTGCATGTTCGTGGTATCCTCGCCT
Organism: Bruchidius siliquastri; assembly: GCA_949316355.1. Taxonomy (NCBI): domain Eukaryota; kingdom Metazoa; phylum Arthropoda; class Insecta; order Coleoptera; family Chrysomelidae; genus Bruchidius; species Bruchidius siliquastri. The sequence continues at coordinate 26,379,029 of OX438529.1, forward strand.
TATCACGTGCGATGTCGAAGCAAAGCTTATAATATGGGAAGCTCGTAGCGTAGGAGAGAGACATCCCGACTCAGAAATAGAAACCGCATCGCGTTTTGGATAGCAAACATACATTTTCGTTGTGGGGTATAGTTCAGTCGACAGTCACCTTCGAGTAATTTCTGTACAAGATTGTGGGTGTGTTAGTAAATGAAATAGAAACAAAATAGACAAAGGGTATCCCAGCATACATTTTAGAAAGACAGAGTAAAGTAAAGTGGCCTTTATTGGATTTTTCTCAATAAGCACCAAAAATTGTCTTTTAAATGTTGAGCGACAATCATACACTTTATTCATTGTTCTATGTAGATCTTCAATACTCTCCCGCTAGAGTCACTGTATTATTCGCATATCTTAAGTTGCTTACTCGTGATTCACCAACCGGTATCCCACATTTTTCGTTTTCCAAAGCTTTTTCAAGTATTTACTCAGAACATATATATTAAAAAGTGAAGGCGATATACCGCATCCCTGTCTTTGTATTTTCATTTCTTCTGATGTGGCGTACTAGAAGAAACATGATTAGGAATTTTGAGTTCTGTCTACTAGTCTACAGGATCATCCAGCCATTCCGGTCGGAGAAGAATGGATCCCTTGATATGCATATTACGTACCTTCTTTCTATACCTTTTGCATGTGGAAAATGCAAGTTTGGAGAGGAGAGACGACTGGCTGAGTGACTGGGAACGCTTACATTCCAACGCTGGAATTGCAAAGTAGTTATTTGTGTTTCTACTGAGAGAAAGATCCTTCGAGGGCGTTTATCGATGTGCGGTATGTGATCAGAAGAGATCGGTGGAAAGTTTCTTATAAGTTAGGTACACGAACAATAGATATGCAGGTATTCAAAGTTGATACTTTGAGATATTCAGTAGCTTTGAATTCCTGTTGGAGCTTCTTATTTCAACGATTCGACTATAACAATGAGATTTCTGCTTCTCGTTTGAATTGCACATTCGGACTAGTTGAATAGAGTTGCAGCTTTTTGAAAATATGTTACAGGGGTGACAGACTAGATGCTACGTTTATTCTTTCGTATAAAATTTGATTGAAGTATTCAGGTCTAACTGTAAAGAACACTTAGGTGGTTTATATCTATTCCATTCAGGGTGTGATAGCAACATATATCTACAAGTGTCACGGATAGTGGCGCTGCCCATTGGCATCTTTGTGAATTCCAGGTTCTAATGCTTGAACTCTGCCTAGTAGCTGTTGGCTTGATGATAAATGTTGCGATAATAACACAAGATGGACCGACTTGGATGAAAATAACAAACTGTTTATTAATAACAGGACCTACCTGTGGAAAATGTTCATCTTACCTTTGGTGCTTCCCTCATTCTACGTAAATACTGAAATTTACATCATAAATTCCTGGGCAAACAAAACGTAATGGCTGTTGAACTGTAAGATAAGCGTTTCAAAAATAATAAGACATTATCTAGACAGTATAAGCACTATAAACAGAAACATTTATTCGGCTCCCCATTCGGCTTTATAGTCCGTATATGTTTGCCGATCATAAAGAGCATAAAGGTTACATATATTCCTGGAATTCAGGGCGCACATTTACAGACCAGAAGCATAAAAGCTGCACACTGATGAGTAGATTGTCAAAATTGCACGTGGGAGTTTGATAGAGAGACACGTAATAGAGCTAGACCACATTTGTTTAATAAATAAAATGTATTCAAGGTGATTGACTATTATCGAGTTGTAAGAAGGATACTGGAGGGTGTGTTATAGATTATCTTCGCAATCATATGTAAAACATAATATCTCAAAATAGCCTATGACTTCTTTTAATGAAATTTTCTATACTCATCTCTAAGCGACTGTCTATTGGTATGTCATCCGTTGGCGTTTTTCACATTTTAGGAGGAATATCTTAGTTTTTGGGACGTAGTATATAGTGCTTTTCTATCTGTACACTTACGGAAAAGCTATTAGCAAAAAAATACCTTATAGATATTTAGTCTTTTATGATTGTTGGATAGTTTACGATCAATTCTGATCGTAGCCACAAATGAATCTGTTCAAAGGTCTGAAAATCTTTAAAAACTAATCATGATAACAATATAGTGGAAACTGATATATCCAAGAGAAACATTATAATTGAAACTACCTGGCTTCGTTTTCCAATCGTGAAACGTCACTGGATCAGAAACATAAACATCAATTCATTTATTTGGACCTTCAGTAACTTCAGCAGCCGTACTTTTACTACTTTTATTGATTCGATTTATTACCGTTGGGGGAAGACGTCCGCAGAATGTTCGGCTAAGCATCGTATACTTATTTATTGATTCCCAGGGAAGGGAAGGGAAAATTTGAGATTTTTCCGTAATTTATGTGGGTTCGACGATACCCTCCTTATTGGTAATAAAATATGATATTGGAATTTTCAGCCGTTTTGAATTTAGTATAAGGTTTTCCAGAGCGCGTAAATTCTGTTACTTAGACCTTATAAGAAGTAAGTCCATGTGCGCCGTGAAAGGAAGCTGCATCAGGCAATAAGGTGCTAACCTAAATTGCCTATTTCCGATTTTAGATAAGCATAACTTGATTTAAGAATTACATTGCCTATTTTACAATCAGTCTCCAATTTAAGGCACGTTGAAATTGCTTCAAAACAGATTTGTAATTTCTAAAATACTGAACGGACTTAAAAAACGAGATCAGATTTCGAAAGGTCTTTTCATGGTCTTTTGAATCAATGAGAACAACTTTTCAAATTTCGAGCTGTGTTCAATACAGGGTAAAACACAGCTTCGTGTTTTGTAGGAAAGTCACGGTTTTTTTAATATACCGTTTCATAGATATTGGTCATAACTGGGGATGTTTTTAGGATTTTTTGAATATCTACTATGGTTTCAAAAAAAATTTTCATCGAAAAATTTTGAATTTTCCATTCTACACCAATTATCTGTTTCATAAGTGCATTAATAAATTTAGTCTTTGCTTAGGTCTATCTCTCTGCTTTTAAAACAAAGAACTAGCCCCAAAGACATGTATAATGGTTTATTTAGGAACTTAAACCAACAATAAAATCAATTCTTTGTTCACCATAATGATTCATGTGAAATATGAGAACAAATTAATACCCTGGAGTGGGTCGAAGAAAAATATTTATGACATTAACTTTGAAAACCTTATTGTAACTCTGTCATCATAGAATCCACAAGTCTGGCAATCAAGTTTTGGAGAACCAAAATTCCCATTCACGCACCTTCGCGTCTACCAATTCTTGCAAATTTTGATATCTATTACCTTCCCAATTCAAACGTTATTCAAGGTTGATCTGTACATGTTCTATTGGATTCATATCTGGCTACCTTGCAGGTCAAATCATTCGATTGACATTGTTTTCCCTAAGCAAGTGGTTGACGATTCTTGCTCGATGAGGACGAGAACAAAATTATTTTTTTAATGATAAGTATATAAGAATATTATTACTCTTGTTATGCTGACCAATCTTTCATGTTACTTAAGCCTATCAGTGATCGTTTCATCTCCTATTTAAATTCGATAAGCGATATAGAGAACCTTTAGGGTAAAAGACTTGGATTGGTACCATTATGAGGTCCATGTTCTCCGGCATTACGTCTTCAGATAGGCGCTCATGGTGATTTATACTGGTAAACAGTGCGGTTGCGGTAAACATCTCTCCTAATGAAGATTCACTGCCAATGTCTGGGCTCAATCGCGTTTTAACGGTATGAAAGTTTGGAGTAGGTGAGAACTTTTAGCCCGTGAATTATAGTCGAAAGAGAAGCAGAGTAAGCTGGTGAAACTGCAACGGGGACGCAGTGAACTGAATTGCTTCTTTCATTTTCCTTAGGGTAGAATTGATATTACATGCTAGTTTGAGATGATACGTTTTTTGATATTTCATAACATTCCATTTCTGTAGGTTTGTCTGATGTTCTGTCTGTTTCTATCTCTGTTGTCTTGACATATTTACTTTAGTTCAATATACGTTTTTTTTTAATGTAAAGTTCTGTTCTCTTATAAATGTTGTGTGTTTGATATAGATAGGAAAACATATCGCTACCAATACAGTTTTGAAAATTTTACTTTTGAAAAAAATCTTAATAAATTTGAAGTCTTTAGTAGTTTTAATCTCAATGTTAATGATTATCTTCATTTTAAACTTATTACAAATAATAAACTATATTGAGTTAGTGACCTTTCTCGATAATAAAAAATATTGTTTCATTTTTAGTGCTGTTTGCTTCAAACTAATTTTCGGCGCTCCATACTATTTTGTAATTTTTTTCTGGATAATAATAAATGAAGAATTTTATATTATCCTGTAGATTGTTGATGCTCTTACTTGGTGAAACTCTTCCATCCTGCAGATAAAATAGCTGTGTACTAGAGCTCTCAAATCTAAAATACTATCATATCTAGCTATTCTTCTATTAAATTATCTTTATCATTATTCATTCTTCTTAATACATTCTATGACCTGAGATATTTCAATAGTAAGTTAACATTGAGTTTAAAAGATCTGTATGTTCATTTACTACAATGAAATCAGGATATCGCAGATATTTTTGAATCACTAATGTTTCCATGAAGTATTTTATTACAGTCTATTTTCTATTCCCAACTTTATGATTGATATCTTGTAAGTGTTTTGAAAAATTTAATCTTCGTGGATGTTGGTTTTTGAACGTGCTTATATGTTCTCTGTACCTTGTTGTAAATGCTCTAGCTGTTTGATCTTAATAAACAGCATTACAGAAGGCACATGGTATCTTATAAATACCTTACTTACACATATCTGGTTCTTTCTCCTTTGCCTTTATTAAATATGATCTTAAGTTAGGTAATACGTAATTGTGGCTTACTGTTTTGTTTCCTGTTTTTTGTTGTGTTAATATATGCTCCTAATAGCCATTTTGTATTCTTTATTTGTTATTAAGTGTTCCACCATTTTTGGCTTATATTCAAAGTTCTATGTACCATCGAGTCTTATCCATATGTTTAATATATGAAAACTTTCAGCTCAGAACTTATAACAGAAAGTGGAGAACGGGAAGTTGGCAGAGTTGCAAAGTTATGCGGAAAAGATTTATCGCTTAAATCTGAGTTGATTTTGACGAGTAACGAGTAAACGTGCTAGTGGTCACGTAATTACAGCCATCTGGGTGGAATACTTTGCGAGCAATAAATTTACAAGCAAATGTGACTGTTCTAAGCATAACCCTTCAATAGCGTAAGATCCAAGAGCTACTAGACCCACGTTACTTTAACAGAGCTCTGGGACAAACTGTGACCGCTGTTTAAACGTCAATCTACAACAGATGAACAACAAATTGGAACGCAGAACAAAGGAAAATGAAGAAATGAAACACGAAAATGAGGAAATGAAGGCTCAGATAGTAATGCAGGATACGAAAATAGAATAAAAGTATAACAGAAGAAATAGAATAGATACACACACTCTTACCTTTGCCCATCTGCCAGTCGTATGCCTGCAATCGTAGAAACACCATCTTTACAGACATGTGACATGTACAGAAATTCAAACACATTTATAACTGAATATGGCATCGAAATAAACCGAAACGATGTAGTATTAATAAACCTCAAGATACTTTCGTTTTTGAAAATTGTGTACACACACCGCAGCTGCGACCGCCGTCGCAGACGAAGTTAAGAGGTTTAAGGGAAAGACTCTCAGCGTGAATAATTCAACGTAAAAAAGCTACTTGTGAAATGTTTTGTGTCACCAGGGCCTTCCTGAAGCATATGATGTTGCTCGATTATGTACCACGACAGTGATGGATCACTTTTAAACTCTGTAAAAGGTGAAAAGTGAGATTTTCTTTCATCCCATCAACAAATGAGTGGCAGTATAATGTAAATGATGCTTCATGAGCTCCCCTTTCATACTTATAATCAACTGGCTTATTCCTACTAAGACATCTCCTCGAACCTTTATCTGATGATCGATGATACTTGATACATTGATTGGTAAAATTGGTATTTTTTATTATGTGTTTTGGACAAATTAACTTAACAACAGTATGTTAAAAAAGATTGATACTATCACTAAAACTGCTATATTTTACATAATTATTTTTTTTATTTATTGATGGGGATAACATAAAAATATTAACAACTTTGATTAAGGCGAAACTATTCACATTTCCTGAAATATCTAAAATAAAATTATGTGTCTAATCTGGGGAAGGATTCAACCACGTTCAATCCCAACACATTCTCCTTCTCTATCTAAGGGCTTTTATGAAAATCTAAAAAAAGAAATAATGTTGAAAAACTTGTTAACATTATGATGTACAAAATTAAAATAATATGTATGTATATCCTAACGATTTCTTATCTCAAAAATTCAAGATTCACTGCTTAAGTTTTTATTAAGCATTTTTTTCGGAATCAGAAAACAAGCATTTTCTTTCTGGTTTTGTCCCAAGGGTTGATTTAAGTAATTCTCTTGATTTCCATCAAAACAAAAACCACTTTTGCGTCTGCCAACCTTAATAAAATAAAAACATCTCCGGACAACTTCTCAGAAAAGTTTGTCAGTACGGAATCAGTATTTGCATATCGCAATAATATAATCTGAATTACATTACCATCGTAATACAGCGGCGCCATGCTCTCACCTTTTATTTCAATTTATAAAACTCAATTTAAATGTTAAGGACTGACTGTTAGCAAACTAATTAACAGCTTATGAGGTTTGGTGGATCCGCCTCACAAACCCCCTAATCAATTTGAGAAAATCTAGAATTTTCCGGTCTGGAAGAATTAATTGAGGGTTTTTCCGTGTTTCTTTTCATTGAAGGAGATATTTGAAGGCTGGTTACTCGGTTCTCATGTTACTTGACTCGAATTTACGGCTAGGATTAAGCGTTACAAATGGCCGGCAGTTAGCCTTCGTCTTTCTGCCTCAACGTTCTCGACCATAACTAAGCGAGTAAGTAGGGATTTTGGAGTTGAATGCTTCACTGCTATAAATGTTTACAATCGTTTAAAATGCGATGCGCGTGTGGAGTAGAGTTAAAAGGCATTTAGAGTGAAAACATACACAAACTGCATGCCCTGGTATCCCCCCCACCCCAAGCCTGATACGCCCGTGCAGTGTGCAAAATACCATCCACCATGCTTCTTTAAAAATACCAGTGAAAACCGGTGAAGTAACCAGTTTTTACGCGGTAACGATTCTACAATTTGCGAGTCTTTGACAGTTTCAAGCGAATTCGTTAAGGTCAAAGAATGTGCAGTTGTCTGTGGGTTTCACGTTTCTTTGGCGTAGACTAAGTTAAGAAGGAATGGTAAACACGAGTGCATTTTGTCTGCTCATTGTTTTAGTTTACGTTTGTTTTTGTTTGAATTAGCAGTACACCTCGTCCGATCTCCGACTGGTAAACCGGCAGTGCTGCCGATCGCGGTGACTCACGCTGCGCGGAGGATGATGAGTAGGCGCTGCTGAATCATCCCAGATTAAACGCAGTCAACTAATAATGTTTATTATTGACCACCATATTGGTTTGATTTACACGCTAGGTCTGCTGAGTACGACTGCGCCCACCCAAGCAATTCTGTTATGCTCGGTCCAGGCATGACCAGCTATCCTTTCACCTGAAGACGATTGGCTTTGAAAACTAAAAATAAGAATGTGACGTAACATGGCAAGCAGATATCAAAATGAATATTGCTGCTTTACCTATAAGTATAGTAATATCCTGCCCAGGTCTGACATTGCGGTTATGTGACGTTCATATTTTCTGAAGCTGATTAAAGTGATGAAGGCTCCTCCAGTGAGACAAGGGATTACGGCGAGGTAATATAACTAGCTGGAGTCCGTTGAGGTTCGACTAAGCTATCAGATGCCAGCCACGAGCGTACACACAAGCACAAGCACAAGCAAAAGGCTGCCAGTCGCGATGATTCAATATTTACCTACTCTTACGTTATACGAAGCCTGTAAAAACTATTTTGTTGTTATGATAAAGTTGTTGATTTGAACACAACGTTTGATAAATGGGCTAGGATATGGCAGATAGGGCACCATAATATTGCCCTACGTAGGATTCTGTACATAAAAAACTTCTAAACTTCACGCAAATACAGAGCAACCTGCCAAGGACTTACATTTCAATTCATCAACGGCTATATAATGAAAAATGTAAAATCTCAGCAGTGTAACAAAGAAACAGCTGAATAATCTGGCCTACTCGTCGTTTTCAAAAATTCAGATGCTATGGTGTTCTGATAACTGGTTGTTCGGCGTCGGTAATCAGCGAAAATGCCGGTTCACCGAGTTTCTGAGCCGCTTCGTCTGCGGCCATGAGAAAATGAATATTTAGCCTGACGAAGGGGTTAACGATATCCCGACGATTCAGCGTTTTTCGACTAAAGTATAACGAGATCGAGTTTCAGCACTGTCGATCGCTTGCAATCTTATTTGCAAAAGCTTTCGATCGGGCTGAACGTATACAGGGCAATTCCAAATGCGAACATAAAGAGTACCTTCACTCCTGGAAGTACGGTTCCTTTAAAATTACTGTTGGTAGAATATGTTCTATAAACAATAAAATTTTGACCCCGGTAGTAGAGGGTATTAAGTTGCTGCCTTGAAATTGCACTGCTGTATGTTTAATTTTGTATCACATAACAGGTAACTTTGGGTTTCTTGTGTGGCGGTACATTATGGCCCATGTTTTGGATGTATAACGATGCAAATGTCATTTGTATTCTAACCTTTTTGTTTATAACTACCACGATTAACATTATAAATACCTACTAATCAGCGAATGATTCAATATCACCATATTAACAAAACTATAGATCACAAACTAGAGAAAGTTAAAAGAAATAAGAAAGTTCAATTTGGAGTTTAATAATTGAGTTTAACTTTTCTGAACAAACTATACCATGGAAAACTCACTCTACTTGATTTCATCGTTAAAACAACTCAAAAACTATAGCAGGAGTTGCACATCCTGAATGGTGAAATTTCCAAAGCAAATTACTACTGAATCATTGACGCAAAATGACTTATTTCTGAAAATATAGTCGTGACCGCAATCGATTGTATGGATTGGAGCTGATGGTCGAGCTGGTTGGTTTAAGTTAGGGGTTAATTTAATTTTGATTTAGGTTGATGCGCGCCCGTTGGTTTAATGAAGTTCTTTATGTAGGGAATGTCGAGGTGACTCTGTGAAGAGCCTCGTTTAAAGCTATTTCGTTAAAAAAGCTATGAATACCGTACAATGCACGATATCAATAGACTCTATTGAGTTTGACGAATAACCCTGTACTCCTTATGTAGAATAGTATCCCTTTGATGGACGTTAAAGTTTACTGCTGATATTATCTATAATAGTATATTGTAAAGCGCTTCTTTAGCTGAAGCTTTATCACATTCCGGGAAGGTCGTAAAGAAGGTTGTAAAAGTTTAAACTTTAGAGGATGTACTAAGAAGATACGGGATAATAACTATCCATAGATTGATCATTTTTTAATTAAATTTTGAAGTGAGGTGCAACGTTTTAATGAGATTATTGCTATCATGATCAAAAATATCCAAAGTCGCCAGTGTTACGCTGTTATTAACCACGATCAGAGATCTTTACCGACCAAAAATGGCGCTGCTGTACCTCCACGAAGTTTGAAATTGGAGAGAGGGATGACTTTCTGGCTAGTGCAAGCAACTAACATCATTTGCTTGCAACGAGCCTGCTTAGCTGAGTTGGATAGAGCTCCTGACTGACAATGAGAAGGTATCTGTATCAAATCTATCTAAATGTGAATTTGTATTTCATTGCAGAATAGGCCCAGAAGAAATATATACTTAAGGATAAATAAGTTATGCATTAAGGAGCAGAATTCCATGGTTACGGAGCCTGAGAAAGTGGTTTAGATTTACTTATAACCAACTATCTAGAGCGGCCATTTCCAAAGTGAAAATAGCCATGATGGTTGCCAACTTTCGACTCGAAGATGACACTTGAAGAAGATATCATAGTAACACGATTACCAAAATTAATACCAGAGATTTTTTGGCAGCTACTTTGGAAACACCCCGTAGACGAGAAAGGGGACATGTTGCTTGTGCTCACAAATCGCCTAACCACACACGCCTTGTTAAATTCCATAGTGGGATGATTGCATATGAATTGGAACGATTTATCTGGATCTTACAAGAGGATTCTTCGATCATAGAAAGCTCGGGTTTCATCATTCTCTATCCATCATGTCCGGATATAGAGGATTTGTCTTTGTATCGAGGGAGAGCAAAGCGGACTCGTTGTAGCCAGTTGCGTGACTTGTAGGGCGAGGGTGATATGGTCAATTCAACGAATACTGTTTCTCTATTTACTTTTATATTTTTTTAGTAACCAAAGTAACTAAAATATCAAGGAAAGGCTTGGCACAAGTAGAGAATTAACCTTTCTCTATTATTTAAAAAAAAAAACGTTCCAGTATCTTGAAAAATGAGCGCTGGAAACGAAATATTGGGAACCTATGCAAAACGCCATTTATTCTAGGTAGACTCCCCTTTCCCATTATTTTCAGAGAATTTATCCATATAAAGTCATTTTCATAGCGAAACATAGATATTGTGACGACAATGATCAAGAATTCTTTTAAATAATTGAGAATTCAGGTACATTTAACGTAAACTTGATATTTTAAAACGGTTAGATCACAGTGCACTGTAAACTTTACCTTTACTTTGCGTACAGTTTTCTAATGGCTAACCGATAATTTAGCAATAATTTGCATACATCGAATACTAATAATTTATAAGGTTCAATGTAAATTTGTTTATCAGGGATATTTAATTTCGACCATTCTTCAAGATTAACCAAAAACGTAAAATTTCGTCTAACATAAATTTCAATTCAACCATCCTTCAAGTTTAACTAAATACATAACCTTTAAAATAATGCTCTTTATCAGTTTCCATTGAAGTCATTACCTTTTATAACATAAAGATTCCGTGAAAAGGTCAAAGCTTATCTGGTTGCCAACCATAGATGAAAAAAATACGTACAATTTTCTACTGAGACGTTATCAATTATTTCCTTCAAGTCGTATAAAAGCGGAATCGTGGCACCCACCAAACATCGTACGTCCATGGAATCAGCAAGTTGTATAACGACGAAGACTTATTAATGTACATTATACGAGGCGGACTTAAGGCGTAATGATGGATGGCAGGAGATCCGTTCGGGAGTGGCTGCGGCCTAAGACGTCTCCTAGAAACAAAGATGCATTGTTTCCGGGAATCCAACGGGAAAATGCTCCTACCGTGGATATGGATGCCTCCCGGTTCTAGTGAAGCAACTGATTGCGAAATGGAAAACGTACCGTAGATGAATATTTGGAGTGCAGTTTTCTATTCAGGAGATATTCAGTGACGTACAGGAAAGAAATGAGTCAAATTGATTGACTTTTTTTATACAGATCACCTGTCGTAAAGGTGGAAAGCCTAACGCGCTCCTAAAACGCTGCGAGAGAATAAATGTCTGTTCACATTGAACTTGACATGATGTCTTGAGATCTGAACATTAAAATGTATTCATTAACAGTTTCCTGTGAAGTGGGTGAAAGTCAAAACCGTGGCATATATTTCATGAATGTCGGCTTTCAGCTATGTTTAGTTGTTAATTCTGAACTCGATTCTCTCTGTATATAATTCTATTATGATAAGAATCATTTTAGATGTCACAAATGTAAACTATTGTATCAATCGGCCAACTTACATTGCCGGCGTTTCCCTAGAAATGATGAACTCCACCCTGTACTTGTAGATTTTTTGCTCAAAAAACCCATGTGTCACTTTTAAAGGGGTGTCTTCTGTGCTGCAAGCAAAATATATGTCGTCGCCATTTTTAAACATCTGCCGGAAAGGCTTGAGATTATAATTTATGTTGGTCTATATTTCACGGAATTAAGGTTTAAGGTTCAGCGCGGCCTTTTTGTGTTTTAGAGCTGTCCCACTTTAACTTTATTATATTATAAACGAGAGAAGAACTGGCGGTTTATGAAGCTCTTCTATTATTTTACATTATTCCCAAGAGAAACTGGAAATGCTTTAGCTCAGTTACATGGATTATGTAGATGTGCTCAAAAATGCTACCTTTACGAGGTTTTGTACAAGATGTTCATGTAGACTGTAGATTTTGATGATGTACGAGAGAAACTTGTAGAGCTTAAATCTCATTTTGCAATCTGAGATGTTTTCTTGTATTAAACAACTCGTAAAAATTTACATCAACTCAAAAAACTTCCCATTTATAACGGCTGAGCTGAAGAATGTTTTATACGATTCAAGTTTCTCCATTAAGTTTGGAGCGGACTCTAAATTTCCATATAGTAGACTGCTTCTGATCCGAACCCCAGGAGCAGTTTTATTCGAACGTTTATTGCCACGGTCTAGGGAAAGAAAACAGTGGTAGAGGATTGAGAGCTTAAGATCTCTGGGTGATTCATTTCTGCCCCAGTAAGAGAATATTAGGATTCTGGATAATTCATTGGATTCCGTGAGTTAAATTTGTGAAGTGCATTGAAAGCAGCAGCTTCAGAAAGATAACTGAGGGTACCAGCACTACCAGCGTTATTCAGGAAAGTGTATTTTTTGAAATCGTTTCACAATTTCAATGCCCCCTACCCTGTACAAAGTGTATCCAATCCGTGTCTTGTCCAGAGTGAGTTATCGAGTAATCCTGACCGAAGGAAATCCTTTGTTGCGGGAGATGGTTTAATTTATCATAAAAATACGTGCAGAGATAACTCCCAAATGGGCGAACATTTTCTTCCTGATACGTAAGTCGACAATTTTTATCGCCGCATCAATCCGGAAGAAAGGGAAAATTTATTGCTTATAAAACGTTTTTAGCATTTCCAAACTTTGGTAGGCGCTTTCAACGCGAATAAATTGAATTTTTTTTGGGAGGGGCTGCAACGAATTTCACTTTGTTTGCCACGGAATATATGTTTATATTATGATTCGTTAAATTGTTCATTTCTTGAAGCTGAGGGAGACTGGGAGACTCATGACTGCTTCCAAAAAAGCTATCGAGTAAAACCTTATGCAAAATGTCTTAATATTTCTCAATTTGTGACTTTGGCTGTCCAAGGGAATTTGAGCATACGTTGGTAGAGACGTTTGACATGTCTCTAATTTTTCATTGATTTTGCTTTCAACGTCCATGTTTATACTGTTAATACCATACAGAGCAGTCTAAGAACCTCAATCTGATGACCAAATTTGTATTTGTGAACGTCGTCCTGTCTTTTACAAATCCTTTTGAGACTGATTCTATTCTAACTTTTCTCCTCATCTTGGTCTAATTGGGAGTTTATAAGCACTCCAACGTATTTGTATTTATCACGGTCTCTAGCTGTTTACCTTCCAGTGTGTATATTGTCAACAAGAGTCTTGAGATCATGTGTTTAATTTTTTCTCTGTTGATTGTTGTTAGCCCCATTTTTTTCGCTTCCTTTGTTAATACTCTCTAAAAGGATTTGTAGACCTTCTATATTCTGTGCTATTATTATGTTATCGTCTGCAAACCTTAACCCGGCGTTATGGAATGAGTGACCAGGAAGTTTGTCCCTCGATGGTTGCAATGTGCAGCGTTTTAAGGTCAATGTGAATGAATCTATATACTTAAAAGAAATTGAAACGTCTGCGATGGTTCAACATGCGATAGGTCATAATACATATATACCTAAGATTCCTGCATTAATCCAGGATAGAAATATCAATTGATACGAAAAACATACTGTTTCTCGACCCTCAATGAATGATGGCTCTGGATATTAATGACTGCGAAAGATATATCGTTCAGAATAATAGATGTAGGTCATCCCTGCGCATATTATATCCCTTCCAGCTAATCTTGTCCTAGATGAAATCAACCGTGACAGTGAGAGAGCTCCGTTGAATGTTTCTTTTAGCAGGTCCGTAATCGGCAAGCGATGGTAGTTAACATGGGAGTTCCATAAGCATCAGTCCTGGCACAGTTCAAGGAAAGTGTATGACACAGATGTATGAAAAGGGGGGGGCGTGGGGGGTAATCAACTCTTCCCCACCTCCAAAATTTTAGATCAAATCAATTCAATTTTGTTTTTTACCGAAGAAATAAATGGTTCATATCTAAATTTTAGTAACGTATTATTCATAAGAACGTATTGCTAATTCGGTATCTATTCCTAAAGATTTTAACCTATTTTGTGTAGTCATCTCCGTTTTCTTCGTATTTAGAAAATGAAATTTCGCAAACCTCGCGATTACTCCAAATGTTCCTTTACCCTCTTTGAAATGAGCTAAAGTACATAGTATTTATCTGTTTGATCTCATTTGACCATTGTGGCGGCTCAAAGCTTCTGAGCTTTGAGCTCTGGCTCAGTCTCCACTGTTTCACTTGTAAAGCATACACAAACTTCATGCCCTTTTACCTCCCCAAGACTGACGTCTAGATACGCACTTGGTTTATGATCGATGAAAATTGGACATCAGATATCATGTAGATTGTAGATGATCTTACTTGGTGAACCTCTTCCATCATTAAAATTAAAAATTGTGTATCCAACATCTCAACAACTTGTCTCTGGCAATTCGATTTTTATACAATGGAGATGAACTATTCCATAAACATTCGTACTCTCTATACTTATAATGAAGTATTTGCATCGCCTTAAGTGGCCATTTTGTCACGAAAAATTATTTTTTGTTGATAATAGAGTAGCCAATGGTCACTTGCGAAGTACTGGTATCTTCTAAAATGCTTTTCAGTGGCTGGCGTGTAACAAGCATGTTTAGTGTCGCCATTGGAAGGGCTACACCTGCGTACAGCCCTGGTTGCTTAGTTTCGCAGACCGTATTCTACAGTAGGAGGGTATTAAAATTAGATTATATCGAGCGTCTTAATTTAAAGTGGCCCGACTGCGAAATTTCCATTTTATGCAGGAATAATTTTGCCTTACTGATATTTGCGTTAGGAGTTGGATTTTTGATACTTACCAGCCAGACAAGCCAACGTTAAGGAATAATTAAAAGCGGTTTGAAGTTGTAAGCTAGCTGCGCTCAGAAAATTTCGATAATAGAATCCGGAGATTCAAGGAGTACAGTAATGAAATTGCCAAAGGCATGTCAGTATATGTGTGCACATACCGGATGGTCCATTTAACTTGAGACAACCGTATATCCCGAAAACGATGAGCTTTTTGATGAAAACGTTCAGATAAAAGTTGTTGAGTGCAATCGGGAAGACTTAACGATGGGTTTTATTTTCGACATTCACAGCGTTTTCAAGGCTTTTTTTCAAAGTCAACCATGTTTTTTAATGAGAACATATATTTTTTATTTATTCCTAATCAGCTGTAAAAAAAATACGGATGGAAACGTCCCCAAGTAGCAAAAGCCCTCGACTCCGGTTCGGCCGTACATATTTGAAAGGGTTCGCCCTAAAAAATGGGAGGCCATACATCTCGCAGGCACGGGCTAGATTCAATTTATGTTCTTTTGCCGGTAGTGAGGAAAAAGTATTGGTATGTGTGTGAGCACATTTCAGGATTTAATGGCTACTTCAAATTCTCTGCATATGTGAAATTGATACGGGAACTTTATGATGTTCTTATTAAATTTCGGGAGGCGTAATCGGTTGTGCTGAAATGAATATCCCGTATTTTACGCCTTTGTTACAATTTACAGAATTTTTTGTGACTGCATTCTTCAAGCATATTTGATGCACTATGGATGAAAATGCTA
The DNA here is from genome assembly GCA_949316355.1 of Bruchidius siliquastri. Classification (NCBI taxonomy): domain Eukaryota; kingdom Metazoa; phylum Arthropoda; class Insecta; order Coleoptera; family Chrysomelidae; genus Bruchidius; species Bruchidius siliquastri. The sequence continues at coordinate 26,394,831 of OX438529.1, forward strand.
GACTTTTAATCATGTATATTGTAGAGGCTCTCACTTGAAACGTTTCAAAAAGTTTTACAAATAAAACTCTCTTTTGTCAGTGTGTCAAGGGTGAACTAATTTATAGCGACAGCGATGTCAATAACTATAGATTAAGAATTTTACAATACACCAGACTTACAAACATTTTTCATGTATTTGAATTTTTTTCATGTTGTATCTTGCATTTTTAGGGCCAATTTGGGAAACCTAGTTTTTTACATTTTTTTTAAGTGCTATCTCAACTCAAAAGAGCTATAAAATCCGATACAAATTCTGATACTGATACCACTAAGTGGTAAGTATAGCATGAACATACTGGATACCATTTTCACAAAATATTCAAAAAAAGTTAATTTATATAAAATATTTTAATCTGCTTAAAATTATAAATGGAGGTATAGATATGTTGTCCTACAATATATGTGAAAATGTAAAACAGTAATCAGCTAAAATCTCGAGATAATTATATTTGTAGTTTTTCCTCTCACATTGTTAACGGTTTTCTTCTATTATGTCCAGTCTCAAAGGACGTTATAATCATATATAATCTTTGATATATCAACCGAATGGTGCTTTTAGTTTTGTGAAATTCTTAGTCGCCTACGTCCAACGTCTCATAAAGTAACAAACCTTGCGATTTGTAAAGTTTCATGATACCGGGCACAATTACCTATCCGTTAGTTTCCAGAGAAATCCGAAACGAGTTGCGGCCGACATTAATCTCGGAAAGTTTTAAACGACTGTACAAAGACCTAACCTCAACTGAACCAAGGCAATCTCTCATTCTCGTTTGGCCATCCGGACGCGCGTCGCTTAATCCCTCCTGTAATTGCGAAGACAAAATCGCTTACAAGAAGCTTTTTTAATTTCCAGAGTTCGCAACTTCCGGCCAGCCTTTCAGTTTAAACTATTCGCAGAAGTGCAACTCCCAAAGATAAAGTTAAGACCGAAGAAGTTTCGCTCCCTTGTACAGCGAACGCTGGCTGACAGATCACGCTCCTTGTTTTTCTTACAGGTTCGGATACTTCGGAAGATCGGAAGTAATACAAATCCTTTCTAATACCCATTGCCCGTCTTGAAGAAATGCAAATCCGGTGAAATGTAAGTGGTACTCTTTCAGCTACTGAAGGATCTCTCAACATTCCATTGTTCCGCCAAGGAATGAGCAGGGACAGGGTCGGCCTAAGAAGATTTTTCTGCTATAGACATGCATGTTTCGTCTTTAGCCTAGACTTGGCAGTACAGCCTGGTGGTATAACTGTAGAGAGCAAACGGGTGGTATATACGTCACCCAGTCAACATCAACTCACGTCCAAGTGTCGCCCTCTATGGGGTGATAGGACCTTTGACTTCGTAAGTTGCCAATGGGCATCCCCATAGAGGGCGACATTTGGAGATGAGTTGAGATACAAATTGGATCTCTGTGGGTTTACAGGATAATATGGAGAATGGTGGATAGAGCTACCTCAGGATGGCGAGGCCAAATTGAATCATCTGAGTCAAACTTACCTATATCCGAAAGCATTTCGTTTGACTATGAAGGCGCTTCAAAGTTGTAACAATAATTTCAAGATTTTTACCGTACGTATTCCATTTTTTCTGTCATGCTGCCAAAAAAATAAGACAGGAACCAGTTTGCCCAGCTCAATATACAGTAGTTCAAGGTGAATAAATACATTTTTGAAGTTCTGGGGAAAGAACAACGTCACTTTAGCTATAATTTCATATCATAGATAACCTTTCAAAAAAAAATCCGTGCACAAAATGCGCTGTGACAGTTGAAATGTCTATTCACATTGATTTCACTAGGTAGATTATTAAGCATGATAGGTTAGTGACAGATTATTCACTTTTTTAAATCTTTCAGACTGTGAAGATTTTTTGTAATGTTGCGCTTATCAAATTTCCTAAAATATCTTCCAAAAAGATTCGCACAGTGTATAATCTCATTCAAGGTATTGAAATAACCGTCGGCAAATGAGCTGTTTTGAGTTAAAAATTTTGATAGAGTGTTTACTCTGTGCTTTTGTTTTTGTTTGTCCATGGAAGCACCATTTTAAAATAGGAAGTATGCAAACAACTTAAATTGGATGAAAAATTTGTGTACGGTGGAGCGTTCGCTGCTATCTATATATACTTTAACAGCATGGTTGCTTCATGAAGATTGTACATAGACCAGTCGAATAGGTATTCAGCATGTATAAGAATTCGAATGAATCAGTATCAGTAACTTCGTATGTAACTGAAAATGAGACATAACTGTATGATGTTTGCGCTAGCAGTGCTATTGTCAGGTATCGACAGAACACCGAGCGAGGCTTTAACAGTCTATAATCAACAAAGTTTTCATATACCATCCATATAACAGCTCAAAAATTCTCTGTCGGTTACTATAGCAACTCCAATTAAAATTTCAATGACTTTCCGATGGCGATATGGATGTTTTCAACATTTTGCTACTTTGACAAACCAAATACGTTTATTAACCCCGGGACATCAAAGCGAACATGTAAAGGCATGTGCTGGCATAAAACTCGTGTCTTTTATGCGAATAGAGAATAAAAACAGCGAGTCATTGAGTACGGTTCTGGAAGAAAGCTGCTTTCGCAATTATTACAAGAAAGATGAGATAGTGCTTTTATGTATGTATATAATAAAGAAGGAAAAACGGGAATCAATGTTGCCACAGCTACCACCTTATCGGAAAAGCGATTTTTTTGACAATCTCTGATGCTACTTATGAGGATAATTACATATAGAGCGCCGTCAGCAAATAGATACTGAAGAAAAGTAATAGAAAAATAAAATATAAACATGGCTTTTTGGGGGAGGACCTAACATCTTCGACAGTCTATATTGAATTAACAGAGTTCCAGCTTAGGTCAGTTGGATAGAGCGTTTGACCGGCACACAGAAGGTGCCTGGTTCGAATCCCGCACTAATCCAGTTTTTCTTCTGGGAAATTCGCCTGTATTTTTTCGTCGTATCTCCACCTATTGCACTACTAAGTTGTCATTCCATCATTTTTCGCTGTGTCTCAAAGGAGATTTGTCGCTTGCAATTCTAAATATTATTCTATCGTCCATTGTACTAATGTGCTCGTTCCATTTCCTTTTTCTACCTAGTAGCCACTCATTACCGTTTTCTCTTTGCCTCGTCTTCAGATATTTTTATTTCTCACGCTGTTCCAAAGCGTTCTTCCAGTTATACTACGGAGTATATGTTTAGGTTTCGTTGTGTCAGATCAAGTTTCTGCGGTATATGTCATAGTTGGTCTTACTACCTTGCACATTCTTGATTTGGTTCCTATTATAATATTATCATTTCGACATTCTGTGTCATCTGAACATCTTGTTATTCTTATTACTCTAATTACATTTCTTGCTAGATTACTTTGCCTCCAACTTCCTCTGTCCAGCTTAATGGTGTTTTTGAGATTATCATATTAAAGAATTTGGCAGTGCTGTTAAATTGATGAAATATTCATTGTAGATCATCTTCATATTTAGCCAACGCCATCGATAGATCACATCGTTCGATCAAATCGCTTTCAATCCGAGATGCCTGCATTAGCTCTTTATTTGGGTTGAGTAAACCGTAAGAAGTAGTAAAAATGTTAGATCCCTTGAAAACGATCACTCCCTAATAAGTTTCCAGGAGTTCCACGCGCAGTTGATAGCACATTCAATTAAAGAAGTTAGGAAGAGCTAACATTTGCCTCTACTTACACAAGGAATGAACAAACAACCTCCTATACTCGTGACCGCGAAGTTTGTCTACCAACAAACCAGCGGATAATTTTCTTCAACTCCAGCCCTATTTTGCTCGATATTCACGGAACGAGTTTGTACGATTACATGGTGCATGAGTTCGATCGCAGATTTCACCGTTTTAATTTTATTATTAAATTCGTTCGATCTCAAAAAAATAAAGTGTTGATGTAATACGTCCTAGTATATATAGAATTTTCGCAATGCTCCTGTTAGATATATAACTCAGATATCGATCTAGTTGCAGCAGAGTAATACGTAAAACATTAGGAAGAAAATTTGTCGCCAGTGGAGATCGAACCTACAACCTCCCGCATTCTAGGCGGACGCCTTAGGTTGGGCCATGACGAGCTGGCCAGAAAAAACGGCAAATACGCTATGGAAAGTACATCCCCGCGCAAATTCTTCTTCCTAATAGTCTAACCTTCACAGCTCGATGTTTGATTAGACAACTAGTGCCAGAGGTCGATACTATCTTCGGCAGGAGCTGGCATCGTTCCATCAAGTCATGACCCAACGGTAAGGCGCCTGTCTAGAATGCAGGAGGTTGTGGGTTCGATCGCCAGTGGCGATAAATTTTCTTTCTAATTTTTCCAGGTGAATCAGAAGAAGACCACCAATTCTGCTGAAGGATTTATACCAGCAATAAAAAATGCCGCATGAAAAAGAAAATACTTTTTTGGAAGAGAAGCTGCTTATAGGTAGTGTCATCAATTCGTGAATAATTGTGGCGATCTGCTGGTTCAAATTTTAAACCATTTATGTCTCTATAATCAAGGCATCATCAGTAAAAAAGACAAACCTTTTCTTTGGATTTGCTGCCGCTGTCACTAGTACTTTTGATACAAAATGAATGCAAAACATACTGGTTGTAAACAAATTTCGATGAAATTTTTATTGCTTCCTAAGTCAGTGTTAGGCAAAATTAAATTGCGTGGTAAATAAAAATGAACTACTAATAAAATTGTGAATCGCCATATTGCAATTAACAATTTTTCATTTTTTAATCGTTGGTTGTATACGAGGAATTTATGTTCGCGACCGAGGTAAAGGAACATAATTATTATTAGAATAATTGCATTTACTTTTTCATCCATAAATTAGTCAGGGGGATATAAGACGGTATCTCTTGGGGAGGGGGGTCACTAATTACATTCTCGTGGATTCGCCACTTAATTAGTTGATTAAAACAAACACACATATATACATACATCTATAAAATGCTCTGTCGAATTGATAACCTTTTTTTGGAATCGGTCAATAAAAGGCTGATACATTTCAAATGGCTATCTACATTTATTCATATTGAAAATATCATCATTCAAGGCACGCACCCCCAGACCGAATGCATCGAACGTTCCCGATTAACATCTCCGATACCCCTTTTTCCCTCGCCTTTGACCCGCATAAATAAATTCCCATCGCTCTCCGTTCGAAATGCAACCCAGTTTTTAGCTTAACATAGGCGTTCAAGAGGATCCCTTTCTTTAAATTCCCACGACAACAATATATTATAATAATAACATTTAGAAATCGAGCTATTAGGTTCATTGATGTTTCATTGCTTACTCCATGGCTCACAAGCGTAGGAGAGTCTCAGCCGACTTCACACCGTTCCTCCAGTGCTGTCTGTCTTTCATAGCATTAATCGGTAAATGTAAGGTTATAATTTTATTATGGTTTGTGGTTTATTTAGTCGTGTACATAAAAAAAACGTGTCTTTATTATGTTATGATAAATATTAAAATAAAATAACATTTTATCACATTTCAAAATTTAATTCATCTAATATTCAACTCAGTTTTGCTGCGAATATTGGCTTCATACTTTTAATTACATACATTTTAAACGACGGATTAATTATGCGAACCTGTACATCTTTTTGAAACTACTGTTAGTGAAGAAAAAAGTTCAAGACTCTTGTCGAATCTAGAAGAATCAAACAATTCATGACATGTCTTTAATCCTTGAATGTAGGTTTAAGAAAACATTGCCTAGAAATATAAAAAATATTGCGATTAAATCCCTGGAACCGACATTAGATAGATTTGACAATCCGCAAGCCGAAGGAAATGCAGGAAGCACAAGTGTATTGGATTTCCTTTTCCCGAAACCGTCAGGCATTAAGGAGTTTAATGAAGTTGAAAGATATATTCAAGAGCAAGATCTCGACAAAAATAGTGGGAAGCGAATGAAAAAAAATATCCAAAATTATCAAACCTAACGAGAAAAGTTCTCTGTATTCCTGCGATCTCCACACCTTCTGAAAGTATTTTCAACAACAGGAAATATGATTTGTGCAAAAAGAAGTTGGCTTTCATCGGATAATGTAGACACACTGGTATATTTATATGACACTCGTAATAAGAATGTTATTTCTACGCCAACTTAAAAGGTATTTGTTATATTTTGCTCAATAAAAAATTAAAATATTGTGTGCTGCAAATAATAATACATTTTTGTATGCCTATATATTATCATGAATCGGATCCAAATCTCAAATCTAGATCTGACTGCGCCGAAACGTACCTTCGCCAGTATTTCTTATCCACGTCTCTGTCCGAGAATATTGATTCATATCCCCATGAATCAATTTTAATTTATAACATAAACGCGACAGTAAGACTTGGGCACGAGTTATTTGTTTATTTGGATTTTTATATTCTCTTCACGTTGTCGGGAAACGTGCCTTGATTTCGATCCAACTCAATTTTATTTGTGGAGACGCAATCATTCGAAGGTGGATTATCCGATTTGGTTTTTGCCGAAAAACAAATTCTGAAGAATAAATCGTTCCGAGGCATACTTTTGTAACGAAGTTGATGAACTAAGTTCGAACTTGGAAATATACTTTGTATATTGAGTCACCAAATATGAGTTTCACAGGAAAGCAGCTGTTGTTATTTATTTATGTAAACATCATTTTGTAGACCAGACATAGACTTTCTATTTATGAGTAGCTTGTGGGTCGATTCTGAAATGCACTCCCGTTTGCATAGTCAGTACAAACTTTTTAATGGCATAATATCCCCTGGAACGTCTTTACCGGCTTCAACGATATTCGCTTTTGATTAATTGTTGTTCGACAGCCTTCCCACCTTCATTCGAACAATGCAAACGTCCCAGATAATTAATGGGATTTCCGCTAGTTTGGAAACGGCGTGGTGATAATGGACGCAAAGCTGTCGCGTCGCAAAAATAAAATTGTAAATCTGCCACGTGCTACTTCGTAAGATGTATTGAGAACGCAATTTTTCATTTTCGCTTAGAGAAGTGTTCTTTGTTATGCTTGTTCTTTTCCGATCCATTCAATCAAACTTTTGTACAATATATCGAAATTATGTTTGACTTCTTAGACCAGTGTGTATGTTTTTTTGATTTTTTCCAAATATAATTTATCCATTCAGCGGTTATAAAAGTACCTTGGAAATCAACATTTTATCGTACTTTCGCATCCAACCTTCCTCGACCCCTCTCTATCTAATTATAAATCAGCCCGAGAGCCGTTATTTTACAGGGCACAAGCATTAGCGCTAAAACTATTCCCGGCTAGATCCAATTACCAGACACCTTTTTGCTTTCCGAAAATTAGCGGAAAGAAGGGGAGGATGTACAAAAGGCAATTTGAACGGCGGAGCACAAGCCCTCATCCGCAGCAGGCCATGCAAAAGTTTCAAATTGATTTACTTGTTTTTCCGCTTTAGCAATCAATCTTTTCTACGCCAACGGTAATTGAACGGTCGATGTAAATTAGATTTTATTCCGGAGTCTCGACACTTCGACCGCCTGCATAAGTTTTACCATAGACTAAAGGCATGTAAAAGTCGATAGAAGGAGCCATTCATACATTGTTTGTTCTTACTTTACACGCCGATCTTTTGGTAGTGCGAGGACGAATGAGAATATAGCAGCTACCTAAGAGAGAATTCTTGCCTGTGGAATCTAACATTTTGATTAAAAATCGACATACAACCGAAAACGATAAAGTATACATCACTAAGAAAATACATATATTTTAGAGCGTTAGCAAGTTATTACGGCCGAACAAAAACCAAACTTTTTGAAAAGAACTTTATTGCCTGAGAGACAAGTGGCGAATGAATGTCGGGACCATCCAACAACTGGCTTTTATAGATAACAGACTTATGAAATAAGCAAAACGAAAGGATGTTTCTTAAGAGGGTTTCTTAACTAGCACTGCGACAAAACAACAGCCGACTAAGCGTTCCCGCGTCAGTAATTATGAAATAAATCAGTGGGGGACTTCCTTGAAGCTTCTAGACAGAATCCAGAAACGGAAAATAATTCTAGCTGATGCACCTGACCTCATAAAGGACCTCAACAGCCTAGAACATCGAAGAAGGATGGCTGATCTGTCTGTTTTGCAGCGTGAAGAATCATTTTAATTGGAGATGCGCAACCTTGTGTGAAAAGTTGATATCTAGCATGAAACCGGAAGAGAACCAAATTGATTACTTGTTTTTCCGCTTTAGCAATCAATCCTTTCTGCGCTAACGGTAATCGAACGGTCGATGTAAATTAGATTTTATTCCGGAGCTTCGACCCTAAAACCGCCTGCATTTATCTTTGCCTTTCTCACCCAAATGAGGACACACAGAGGAGACTTTGCTTGGGGTACATTATTTAGCAGTATTTTAAGACTTATCTGGTCTGGAACACTGATAATTAAATCAACATTAAATCTCTCTTTAATCTAATTCGGAATTACAAACGAATAAATTAAGTTTAATTAGACTCGATTATAATAAGGAGTTACCTGGATTTAGTATTGGTAGAAGATATTTTTGGCTTTTTAGAAACTACCAGTAGTACTGAACTGTCCCCCCCCCACACGAGTTGAGCCTTCCCAATATATTCGACTAACGACGCCCATGCCGCCTGAAAGCAATGCCGCTTTTGCAGAGGGTGCAAAAAACGATACTTTTTTCTGGGTGAGCTAATAAAAAGTTTATAAAGTATCTCAAATTTGTAAAAAAGCGTTATGCCTCTCTGACTGTGACATCGGTTAGTATCGTGTTTGAGTTAAGCATCCAATCCTCGTCGGAGTTTGCGTTAGCGCCAGCGACGTAGGCAGACAATTTTTCGGAGGGATATGCTGCTAACCTATATTTTTTTAGCATCCCGAAGTCATGGAAAAATGGGGAAAAACAATTAAGCTTCGTTGTTGGACGTATCTGAAATGACTGAACAAATTTATTTTTTTGGAGGGGTCAATGTTTGGAGGTGGGAGGTTGGGGGTTGGGAGAGGGGGACACCGAAACATTTTATGGGGTTGGTAAAAGACGTTCATTCATCCATGCCGTATTAAGTGATGCACTGTTGCCTGTGATGCCAGGACGTACATAAAAATTTTCAAATAACTACAAGAGCAGGGTAACTTGCTTTAGGAACTACTACAATGTATTACTTATTAGTTGTCAAAAGTTCATTGAAATGCAGGCTGATTATTGTAACTGTGAATACTACAAGCACTGCGGTTACTGCTACCAGACCACTTTAACAACGCACAAAGCACTGCATACCATTTTCTAACTTTGGAGTATCAAAAAAATTTATTAGGATATGCCGGTGTTACTATTTTACGACCTTCTCTCCAACTTACAAATAGATCTGCTAGTTTTTCTAAGCTTTCGCCAGCTCGAAAAATTTAGTGGTGGTGAGGAGAGGCTCCCTCCTATTCTGCCAGCGCTACGTTTCTGGTTGGCGCTCGTAAAATTCTGGTAGTTTAAGTCGATGGGGGTTTGCTGACCGGAAAATCCACAACCCACTGGCGACACACATTACGCAGAGCACAAGAATTTTTATTCATTTTTTTATGACGTGTATGCTGGTAATAACACACACCTTGTTTATTATATATGGAACCGGCTCAATATTTTGTATTTTGGCAGATCACAATGAAATTTAGATTGGAATGTTTATCACCCCTTCCAAGATGAAGCGTTAACTAGACTTTTCAAATAGCACTTAATGATAAAATTGTCTTCATTGGAAAGTGCGATCAAAATCAAGTTTTTCGTATATCTGGGTATTTATTCAATAGCTACATACGAGTATGTTACCAAAATATCGTTTGTCATACTGTTAGAAACATTCTCTATATCACACTATGCATAAAACAATACAATAATTACATTATTCCACATTAAAAGCGAATTTTGTGAGAACAATCAATGGCATCGCAACGCCACTCGTAACAGTGATAACTTGAAACAGCTGTCGCTAAAAAAATCATCGTACTATAATGTTCAGAAACTAGCTCAGTAACGTTCAATATGAAATATATATAAGAGCTATTTCAGAATTTGCACTTTTTGACAGGTTTGTTGCAGTTTCTTGTTAAACGATAATCCTTACTAATCATACTTAGCGATGTGACGCCCCTGAGAGCAATTCTTTTAAACAACCACAAGCTTTGCTAAATGCGTGGCTTTTTTGCACCCGAGCCTACCCAGTAATTTCTCATGGGATCCAAATATTTTTGTCACCCTTCTCATAAAAACGTAGATGAGATTTTCCGGAATTATGTGTGGAAAGAACAATGCGAGTCCTCAACTTGGCACCATTCAAATTTATCACTTGTGTGTAATCTCCGTTCACTTCCCGCCAGTGAGTTTTTTATCTTAGTAAAAACGGTCCACAGGTGAGAAAATTCTGAAGCTAGTCCTGTACACCTCGCGAAAAAATGATGTTCGCATCCAGAATAACAGAAATGTGCGAAGCTGGCAACGTTGCACTGCCGGCAAGGTAGATAAAGGGTCATATTAACATGCTATCTGCCTTGCTGATAATGCATAATGCAACGTTGCCGTGGAGCATATTTCAGGAATTATAGAAACGAACTTCAATTTTTCCCAATGTGTACATACATGCGGAGCCAGAAGCACTGGATAATTGCAAATGATATAGATAGATTGGATCACAGCCTTTTTAAATTAGGAAGCCGCGCTGCTGGTGTGGCAACACCGCAGTCAGCTGATGGAGGTGGTCCGGTACAAAGACTACTAAGGTCCGGTAGAAGCGCGCATTTTACTTCTTTCGGTCGCGGTTCTTTCAAATTCGAAACCTTGTTCCTTCACTTTTGGACCAATTTTTTTAATCAAACTGATTTTGTAAGTATAAAGGTAAATGAATACATATGTTTCTTAGATCTGGTAGAATAATATTAACGGTAACATGTAACAGATAAATAACAATCAATATCAATTTCATTTTTAATATTGAAATAGAAGAGCAACATGTTACAACAAAAAATCATCTTGAACCAATAAGTTAAAGTTAAACTATGATTATATGAAGCAGTACAGTTCTAAAAAAACTATTTTTTGAAGGTATCTAATTTACTCTTTTTCTGGGAGTTGACTTCAGGTTCTAAAAATTTGTGTGTACTTTCTTTCTTTTCCTTTTGCTTCTCATAGTTTAGATTATTATTTATTTTAACAAAATTATTGAGCAAAACGTTGCTAAAAACTGAACAAATCATATTAAAGATCTTTGTTTTATTTTTGCCACATTCACTGCAGTTGCCATAAAATATATTAGAAAAATAGTCTGACTCGACACTTTTTCACAATATCCCACCAATGTCTAATTATTTCCAAGAAACAACCAGTATCATAGTATTCTGGGATACTTTCCAAACAAGATACTGTTGAAGAATGAAAAATATTGTCAGCCAAATTAACCTTCTGTCGCTCTAGGGAAGATGGATATAGTGATTTATAGTTGAGTTTAAAACCTTGTTTAGTAACTAAGCTATTTTCTTTGTCATAAATTTTACACAAATCTTGAAACTTTGCATATTGTGTGTTGTTATTTTCAAAACTATTAAAAACAAAAGTGTTATGCAAATTCTTTAGATTCAACCAGTTTTTCCATATGTTTCTAAAAATATGTACAAAATCATACAGGAGAAAAATTGTTTTTTTAGTGTCCTTAGGGTTGGGAAATGATTTTCCGTTACCTGATATTGTTTTGAACATTGTTTTATTTATTCCATGATTATCTGTTACAACAGATAACACTTCACCACCACATTCTTGAACAAAGTTTATGACTTCTTGTGTCATACTTGCTAATTCATCACCCTCCACATTGTTTACGGGCCATAACTTAATTTCATTCAAATTACCAAATGCTGAAAACACCATTAATGCTACAATAGTAGCAAATTCATCCTTATTACTGCTTTCATTTTGGGCATAACCAACTTCAGTTTGAGCTCTATAGTTTAATCGGGATGTTACATAAATTTCATCTATAATTAAAGGTACAACCAATTTCCTAACAGATAAGGTCCTATTGATATTAGTGAACTAATTCTTGTTGCAGTATTCATCTTTTGGTGATACTGCTAAGGAGCCAGATATACTTTGTAAGTAACTCTTATTATGAGGTAAGATGAAGAAATCACATACAATATCATAGCAACTGAGTGACTGACAATATAAAATAAATGCCATATTATTGTTGAAGCTTTATATCTTCTTTTGTTTGAGACAATTTGGGTAAGTTGGCCAATAATTATTTCTAATTGTCTGGCATAAGAAAGTTATCATGGGTCACATGTACATAAGCCTCTGAAATAACAGCCAATCCCCTACTAATCATATCCAGAACAGTTCCTTCCACTTGAAAATCCTCAGTTGTATTATAATGAGAAATTAAATTTTCTAGTTGAGACCAACGCTCCAGTTTATGATCCAAATTCAAAATCCAATTTAGTTGTCTTCCATATAGTTCATCATTTTTATTATAAACTGTTACAGTCAGGTCTGAAGCTATCATAATAGTCCTGCTTACAGAACATCCATTATGTGTGTCAAAACTTAGTAAATAAAATAGCAATTTACCAGGGCAAGCTTTGATGTTCCAGTTGTGTAGAGGTATCTTATTTTTTAAGTTTTTTAAGAGGCCTTCAAATTTTTTTATTAAATCTTCTGATAAAAAATCCTCCAAGACTTTCTTATCACGTTCCAGAAGATTTTCCCTTATTTTTTCCGGGTCAGCCCTTGTTCTTGGTGGATCTGATGATAAATATTTTGGAATATTGGGAAACTCCCGCGGTATTGCACTTTCATACAGCTTTGGATATGCTAAGGCCACTTTTTTATCTCTTCTAATGGTGTTATAAATTCGTGAAATCGGATAATGTCTGATTCACTAAAATGTTTTGCAGAAACTACACTATTTTTAGAAGGGGTCCAGTTCTTCCTTGGAATAGCGTTTCAACACTTCTGTAGTCTTTGTGGGCACTTGGGGACAGCTGAATGTTGTTTCACATTTGTTGTTTGATTCCTTCAGACTAGTCATAATTTGACTTACATTTAGGTATGCAACAGCGTCGAGGCATCTGTAATATAAAATATATGTACTTAATGGTGCAAATCAAAGTAGTACTTAAATTTGAAGAATTTCTTAATTATGTTTCCTTGCCTCCAGGCTTATGGTCAGACCTTGGTGGCACCCGGTATACCGATTTCCCTAGGAATATAGCTTTGTATATGCATCATTTTTGTATGATTCGCAATACAATCGAAAGCCGGCATTCAAATGACCGGGTGGTTGGTGACGCGGCGAGGGGAGGGTGGTTTCTGCGCTTGCTGCCGTCCACCTAATGCATACAAATCGTATCTAAATTACTCCGCCCGGAGAACAAATCAACACGGATGAGACTTTTATTGCTGTCATACCCCACCATAACGACCATTGTCGGATGCGAAACCAGCACCGATGTCATTTCCGAATTATAAAACCCGTCAAAGGTTCCCCTGGTGTGAAGCTGCTGCTTTGTGCTTTACTAGGAATGAATCATTCAGATTTTTGATTGTATTATGCAGATAAGGGTGATCTTTGTTTCTCCGACTTTGATGTATGAGAATTACATATCGTTTGTTGCCGAAAACATGGTCCGAAAATAAGTTATTTTTGGTTTGAATTGCCACTTTTACATCATGACATGTATTTGTTTGATGAAAACTGTAATGTTTAATGCAGATAAGAAGTTGTGTAATTAACACGCAGTTTCACAAATAAAACTCTTTCTTTCAGTGAAGCGTTTCCATTTAAATTTAAATCAAATCCGACAGTCCGACGATGATTTAAATATAAATCGAAACGCGTCACTGAAAAAAAGAGTTTTATTTGTGAAACTGTGTGTTAATTACACAACTTTTTATCTACATATTGGAAGTCTAATGTTTAACTTAAATGTGTAATTATAAGGATGCAAATAATAATAATAATAATAATAATAATAATAATAATAATAATAATAATAATAATAATAATAATAATAATAATAATAATACTTTATTGTCCAACAGAAAAATCCAATTATGGGACAATGCAATACACAAGCAATAAACAAACATAGTCTTAGTACTAGAGAGAAAAAATGTAACATTCACGCATAACCATGCCGTAGTTAATTGATATAAAAATAGCATATATTATTTGAGATGTATAGATTAATTGCCTATAGTTCTGAATAGAAACTATGAGTTAGATAGAAGTGCTCACTAGACTTAATTATTATATTTCTAATTGCACTGAGATGTATATCACAGGAATCTGAGATCAAATTAAAACATGAACACATAAAATGTATAGGGGACCTCGTTGAAACATTAGTTCTTGGCATACTCTGATAAAATGTAGGGCATCTTCGTGAGTTTAGTTTAGGCACATAAACATTAAGCTTGATCAATAAGAGAGGAGCGTCTACTTGATTATGCAATAGTTTGTGGAGAAATCGCAGTGCGTGATTCCTTCTTCTAAGTTCCAATGGCTGAGCATCAAACCTCATGAGCAGTACTGCCTGATCACTTCCTCTTGGTGGATAATATCCATCTAATTTTAAGGCCAGATATTTTAGAAAGCGTCGTTGCACCTTCTCGATTGCCCATATATGGTTTTGATAAAGAGGGTTCCACACAACGGATGCATATTCCAGTTTTGAACGAACCATTGTGTAGAAAAGAGTTTTTAGTGCAACATCATTTACAAAAGATTTGCAGTTTCTAATAATGAAACCTAGATTTCTTAGAGAACATGATGCAATATGCTCGATGTGTCTGACGAAGGTCAACTTGGAATCAAAGAGTATGCCAAGATCTTTTACTTCAAGGCACCTTGTTAAGCTTGTATTTCCTAATTTATAATCAAACTCCACATACTGGGTCTTACGAGTGAAGGAACAAACTTTACATTTGCTTATGTTTAAATAAAGTCTGTTGTTCTCAAACCAACTTTTAATTATATTGAGATCATTTTGAAGTAATAAGCAGTCATTGATATTATTTATCCGTAAGTAGATTTTTAAGTCATCCGAAAACATCAATTTACAACATTCCAAAGACTGTGTTGAATCATTTATGAAGTAGAAAAATAAAAGTGGGCCAAGATTGGCACCCTGCGGCACTCCGGAGGTTGCGTAATAGGACATTGAATTGAAACCATTATACGTTATATATTGCATTCTGTTATTCAGATAGGAAGTAAGTAACTCAACTGTATCAACTGAATACTAAAACCAAACTGATGGAGGCAAATATCAATGAAGCAATAAAACGAAGAATACTGAAGTAAAATGATTACGTTTTTGTTATATATCGAACTGTTTAATCAAACAAGGTTCACAAAAAATAGGTTGACAGTCCAAATCTGAGGCGCGGTCTGCAATTTGATGACCCACAGCATAGATTCTAAACGTGGGCTATCATGCCCCCTTGAGGGCGTTGAGACTTTAAGGGGGGCAGTAGAAGACGCCGAGAAAATAAGGGGCGGTGATATCCTATCTCACGTTTGAATATAATAGTGGCAATAGCTGTTTCAGATTAGGGGGCTCTAGAAAAAAGATCTCAAAATAGGTGGTAGACAAAATAAGTTTCAAAACCTATGCTAGAGCGATTGGAAACATCCAAAATATCTGCAATTTTCAATTTAATGCCGCACTTGTATCATTTTTAAACAGATACACGCTCCTAAAATTGACAGCAATTTTGTTATATATACGGTACGCGAGAGTGCGAGACAAATACCAGAAAATTTTTGGTTTCACATCATGCGGCTGCCGAAATCTACCAATCAGATCACTCGAAACAGACAGCCTGGCAAAAAAAAACTCGGCTTGTCACCTGAATCGCAAATATTTCGCGCTGACGCTTTTGCGTCACACTTCAACGCAAATGTGTCAAATTCGTCGTGATTCCGATAAACGTTCCTCTATTTTGTGCCGTCCAATGTGAGATTTTATCTTCATTTGTTCGAATATGCTCGTTCCGTAACAAATGAAGTATTGCTGGGCGTCGCTGCAATACGTGTGACCGAATTCGGAAGCGCAGTGAGAGTCAGATTAGCGCAGTTAATAGAGACTTAAGAGGGGATAATAAGAGGCGTTTCGCAAGGGTTACCAATATTTGGTTTCCAGCGCTATTTTTTCAAGATACTGGAAATTTTTTTTTAGGAAATGATAGAAAAAGGTTAGTTCTATCCTTCTGCAAAACCCTTTTTGTAATTTTTGATACAAAATTCTGGATATTGTCACATGAATACTTACATTTTTTCACTCATTTCTGAAACTTTTATTAACGTTTTGGTAACCAAAGTAATTAAAATCTCAAGAAAAAGGCTTCGCATTAGCATAGAGCCGTGCTTTGTATATGATCTGCATAAAAAATATTCTCAATATGTTCAAGATCAAGCCTTTCAAACGAAATGTTGTGGCACCGTATATGAACATATTTTTACCACTGATACGAGCGGCCTCGCGACAATATTTAAAATTTTGTATCAACGAGTATAGAACCAACCGTTCTCTGAGATTTTGTTTTCCATTATCTTGAAAAATGAGCGCTGGGAACGAAATATTAGAAACCCATGCAAAACGCCTTTAATTCTAGGTAGAGTAACTTTTTAAAGCACCTCTTGATTTAACAGCTGTTTTTGGGACTCTTTATGCTTAGAGCAGGATTCAGAGTGGTCATAAGTGAGAAGCATGAGCTGCAAAACATAAACAGTGAGGACGTATAGTAAATAATTTAACAATTTTCATTTATAGTTGGCTGTGAAAGTTAAGCACGCACGTTTGACGCCGAGATTGTTTTGTGGTTAACTTGATTATGTTTATTGTTAAAATTATGAAATTGGTACTTCTTATTCATGTGCCTTGTTAGGTCTTCAAGACGTTGATTTTTTTTATACTGCGCAAGTTTGAATAATTGGTCGACACTGCGTGTATCTGTCCAGTTTCGAATGTTTTACAGCCATGATGTTTGTTTTATACAAACGCCTCTTCGCCGTTCTATCTTGCCTTTCGCCATTAGTTGCAAGATACGATAGTTCGAAGAGTATGACATAGACAGAGTTTTCGACGGTTCACGGTTGTTAAGACTTTTTCACCTGATCGCTTTGCATAGTTTCCTTAGCATTCTCCTATTGATCCACACCTCTAGGGTCTCTAGCCGATTTATAGTGGCTGTTTTCAGAGTCCACATTTCCTTACCATACAACGTATAGACCATATGTAGCATTTCATTTTCTGTGTGGTTTTAGATTAGGTAATGTTATCATTGCAGAAGGGAGATTTCATTTGATCATTTTGTCCATATCTACCTAAAATGACTGGACTGTAGTAACAAGATTATAAATAATAGTGGCCGATGGTGACGACATTTCCTGTGAGATTTAATAGAATCGAAATTGAACCAGAGAATGCAGATGGAGGGATGTATTGCGTCGCATTTTTTAGGGACGGTCCTTTTGGTCTTTCAATATGTGTCAAAGGGAATGAAATTTAGAAAGCAGACCGTTACAAAAAGTATCTTACGGAGAACAACGTGCTATTATTCTACGAAATGGCAGTTATTAAGTTGAGACAAAAAAGGTCAGATACCAAACCTCGACAAATGTCCTTTTCTACAGTAGGTAATTGTTTAATGTGACACCGGCCTTCGTAATCTTTAGCAAAAAGCTAAAATAAAATTTGAAACAACAATGGTATTAACATCTTTGACTGCTTTAAGACACTAGTACAGATGCAATTACGTTAAGTCGCTCACGGCCACAGTATCGCAGATAAAATCAGCTGTGATGATATCGAACCTTTTGAAACGAGATGACACTTAAAGAATAGGAAAGAAATAGGAGGTGATACAGTAAGGCACACTGACATAAGACAATTTTATGATAAGTTTATGCTCTCCACTATCTATCAGACCTGCTATAGAGATGCATTTCTCGTCTTTAGCCTAGACTCGTCAGTATAGCCTGGCGGTCTAAGTGTAGAGAGCAATCGGGTGGTATATACGTAACCCAGTCAAGGTTGTGATAGCAAGATCAACTCATCTCCAAGTGTCCCATGACAACTTACGAAGTCAAAGGTCCTGTACTGACGAGTCTAGGCTAAAGACAAAACATAGATGTTTATAGCAGGTCTGATGCATAGTGGAGAACATACACTTAATATCAGTTGCTAACTGAGAGTCTCTCCGCTGTTTCAGTTTACGCAATGCTATGGGAGAGCATATGAAAGGTTTTCAGAAATTCCTAAGCAGGTCGCTGGGGCGTGATAACCATGAAACTATTTCTGCTGAATCTGCATGCTGCACCGGGGTAACATATTCATTTGTCGGTAATATACGTACTTTAATTCAACTAAATTGTCAGTGTACTGCTGGGAAGGGAAATGCAGTTAATATCATGGAATTACAGACATGCCATGTAGGGCTGATCCCCGCAAACGACTGCAGTCTAATTACGTAGGGGGAACGTATAATATTATATAGTTACGGTCAAATAAAAAAAAAGAAAAGATACAATTTTACATTTAGAAAAACTGAAGATGATTGAAGATACAATATCTAGACAAAAATTAAGATTTAATGTGTAATTATTTATTCCTCAAAACGAACTGGCTGAAGCGTACGATCTCGTTTCCATGAAGTTTCAATGAAAACGTTCAAAAAAGCTGTTCACTTCGTTACTCCAATTTTCACCCCCCTGTCCTACCTTTGTTACAGGATTTCCCGTTAAGGAAGCAAAGATCCGAAATTAACTTTGCTTTTCGTTTGTCAAACTGCGTTAACAAAAATTCTTTGCCTTTGAAACTCAAACAGGGGTGAGGATGATTTGGACTGGTGATCAATAAGAACTGTAATGTTATGAAAGCAGCCATTACTGCAGAATTACTTGTTAGTTAAAGGATATTTCGTTAAAAAAAATAGTTATATCTGATTTTGTACCACAGCTCGCAAAAGTTTGTTTATGAATTTAAATAAACTGCAATTGGATGCTGCGTATCCATTTTCTACAAGTTTCCACTTCCACAAGATTTGTTAACAGCGAATAATTGATATTAATTTGAAATGTCTGGTTTTGCATTCATACACTTCAAATTATTGATGTGACGTTTCATTACATCCAGGAAAAATTAAAGGCAAGTGAATAATTACCAACAAGTCAGTTCATCATTGTGTAACGTCTTTGGCGAATTGCAATTACATCCGACCCTTTTTCGCTTCTCCTGAGCACCTCCTCCCTTTAGTCTGTATTGTATTTTAAAGTCTGCGCCATTGTCTCCTGAATTACTGCAGCAACGTTGAGCAGTTTCAAAGGCATTAATAATACAGCAGCACAAAAGGCGTTTTGTCAGATAAGACGGGAATGTAACTTTGTCAGTCGGTTATTCATTAGGTGACGGATAATTTAATGAAGCAGCCGCACGCGAACTTTTACTTCGGGATCTGATAAAGAACATTATTTGTGATTCGCCATTTTGACGCTTTCCAGTCATTGTATTTAAAAAAAATGGGTACACCTTAGACTATTTAACAGAGACTATTCAACCAATTGTACGGGTAAGCCGCCAGATTTTTATAGAACATTTTGAATAAAAATCATGGTAAAATACGGAAAAAAAATAATTATGATAACACTGCTCGAGCTTCTCGAATTCGAGTTACTACGATAATTCAACCGTTGTCAAGTTGTCATTCACGCGCGCGCGTGTGCCTTTGAATGAATACCTAAAGAGTGTTAGTAACATTTATGAAAATGGGTCGTCAGTGCAAGAAATCAGCTCTTTTTACCCCCTATACCTTAACTCAAACTCAATTTTTTTTGAGTTTTTCAGATTAGAATTTGGTAAGATATAAGTATATATTTTTTCACCCGTCATTTGGCAGGACCTGCTATGAACTCTTGGACTGCATGCAATCATTTCAATCCAGCCACGTTTCTCCAGTTCGATATAAGCCCAATCTTGACATTTTCAACCTAGTATCTGTTAATACCCAACATAGGTTAGGGGCCAATGTATGAGCCCTTTGTCCACAAATCTAGATGCCCAAAAGTGAGTTCCTGAAGCTGCCAAGGTAATAGAGGAAAATAAAATGAAAGCTCTTAAAAAAACAAAAAAATAAGTATTTCTAACAGAAAACAAACTAATAAAAGCAGATGTAGCTTCAGAGAAGCTGCAATATGTATCTCGAGACGAATTCAATTAAAGTAGATCGAGTGCCATTCGCGGAAGAGTATGAAATTGAAATAAGAGTTCTCCGGAAGAGAGCAAACAATTTTTCTTTGCGAACTTACTTCGCGCTCTCGTCTGAGAAGCCCAGCGCTAGAAAGTCCCTTCAGGCATTAATTCTTCATGACGCGCACACTTTCCGTGTATATTTTAAATTGGAAAATACTTGCTTGCATTATTCATTGGAATATTTTCATTTCAAAATCAGAGAATGGGTATCAAGTATTAAAGGTCCGATAGATACCGCGAAAATTTTCGAATTTCAGATAATTTGCTTTTTTAGTGTTTTGTGATCGCCACAACATAGATTACTGTTGGTCTGTTTGTAATTGTTTATAATCTATCGCTATATTGGCGGCAGAGTAATAGCATTCATCAAAAAAATATCAGAACCAGAATTTTCAACAGAGTTTTATCGGGTAACTCTGCGATACATAAGTGGACAACTAATAATAATTAGAAAAATTAGGAAGAAAAAGTTGTCGCCAACGGGGACCGAACCAACAACCTCCTGCATTCTAGGCAGGAGCTTTACCGTTGGGCAATGACGACCTGGTCAGACAGAACGGCAAATACGCTATGGAAGGTAAATCCCCCGAGCAATTCTTCTTCCTAATTTTCTAACCTTTACAGCTCGATCTTTGATTAGACATCTAGTGCCAGAGGTCGATACTAACTTCGGAATTCTGCCACTTTTAGCAGGCGCAACTTGATGGAATCATGCGAGTTACTGCCGAAGATCGAGCTGTACAGGTTAAGAAACTGCGCGAGGGAATGTAGCTTCCATAGCGTATCTGCCGGTCTGTCTGACCAGTTCGTCATGACAAAACGGGAGGGTGGCTGCCTAGAATGCAGGAGGTCGTGGGTTCGATGCCACCTGCCAACAAATTTTTCCTTATAATTTTTTTTATTATTATAAAATACAAACTCCTCCTGTTTTTTGTTAATTTCTAAATAATAAAATTTTGCGAATAAGATTCTACCACACCAGAATGTTTTATGGGCATATTTAAAGGACAAGGTTTATTGAAATAATCTTTTGTACAGGTGAAAATATTCGGAAAGCAATTGCAAACATTTTGCCAGAAATGTTTCAAATTGCTGTCGATAGAGTATGGATTTGAAAAACCACCAGACGATCGCATTCAATATAAATTGTAAATTAGATGATATGTACAAAAACTCATTTGTTTTGTACTTGCTTTGTTCTTATGAAAAAGTATTCAGCTTATCCAGTTGATTCAGCCTCTTACATAAATTATGGCCTACCCAGTATTAACAGTTAAAAAATACTGCTATACCAACTGTACAGAACATTTAAAATGATGAATTCTAGCTTAATTATATTGATATTATAGTAATATATACACATCAAAAAAATCAATCCAATCGGTTCAGAAGAAAATATGCAAATGAGTGGAATATTTAAATGTAGAAATGAAAATGTATGTATCGAGCTACTCATGCACGCAACAATGTTGAATTGAAGGTTTTTGTGATCAGGAATAAATATCCATACAATGCCTTGGTATGTATAAATCCACGATACAAAACCAAAGAATCGAATATATCATCTAAAATGATAGGGACTCATTGTTATTTTCATCTGAAAGAGTGAATAAACGAGTCACCTCCAGTTTGTCAAATCTGGTCTTAACCACTTTAAACGTCGGAAACCGAGGTGCACAGCACGCTAGTACACCGATAGTGGCGGTTTGCTCAATTATTTATCAAACCGCGAATAATTATCCTCGATGGGGCATTCATGATGTTACAATTAAACTTCAACCTCCGCCACAGACTGAACCGTCGGGAAAACCCGCAGCTGCAGGTAAATACGCCAACAGCCTGGGGCCTGACACTCGAATTACCGAGAAATTCCATGCAGAGGGGCACCACATAGACACGATTGTTACCGGGGATTCTTTATATGTGCACCCACCGGGTACAGCAAAATTGTGCTGATTGTCTTCTGACATCTGTCATTACTGTAAACAAAATTATGTAACTTGAACACAAGCTTTCACAAATAAAGCTGTTTCGATTTTATATTTAAATGTTTCACCAAGGATTCAATCTAGACTATTTCTCATTAATGTCAAGTGTCACCGGTAGATCTTTGGCAACCACTCTTACCATTAGTTGTCATCAACAAAAAAGTCGCATGCTGTTGTGTCTGTCAGCCGTGGAGATAAAAGCACGCCAGTGTTTACTTCATTTTCCATCAAGCTTCAGAACCAAGACAATCAGAAAAACGC
Organism: Bruchidius siliquastri; assembly: GCA_949316355.1. NCBI lineage: Eukaryota > Metazoa > Arthropoda > Insecta > Coleoptera > Chrysomelidae > Bruchidius > Bruchidius siliquastri. The sequence goes on from OX438529.1 coordinate 26,417,429, forward strand.
TGAAATTGCGGACAAAGACATGGATATATTAGTTTTACATTTATGCCAGTGTCATCATTATTGCAAACAGGAAGTTTGACACTTCCACGATGCTAGAGAAATAAATTATTGATATATTTTAATTCCTGAAACTTGAGCTGCAAATGTCTAACTTATTCGTTCAATTGTGTTATTGTGGAGCAAGCTGAAACCAAACAAAATGAAACACTACCTTGGAAGCTTGTCACTGTATATTTTCAATGATAAATTCCTCACTTTCCGGTGTTCGGTGGCGCTGTAGTCGAATATTTATTGTAGCAGTTAGACTCGGTCGGGGCAACTCAGGAAATAAAAAAGCACAGCGAGATTACCGCCGATTTTCGAGGGCAAATTGTCGTGCCAATACACTAGTAGAGCAGTAATGGCTACTGTCATGATAGTACAGTTCATATTGATAACACAGCTACATAGAAAAGGCCTCTGGGGACGACACATGTTTGTCAACTATTTCCGTCAAAGTAGCTTAACAAGAAATAAAGGTACGAGAACAACAATGATTTCGTAACTTTTTCTGTTATCCAGAAATCCTGGAAGAAGTAGGGAGCTGAGTTGTGGAAATGGGAATTAACTATACTCCATCTATTATTTTATATTGGCTGCTAATTTAAACCATATACCATTGAGCGAATAGATTTCCTAACGATTCGGATGCCTTTTTTTATGACGTGCTTTATCAACGCACACAATATGAAAAATTAAGGTAACCGTTTAACTCCAAAGAATCCAATAGCAAGAGAAAACGAGTATAAAAACATATTGTAAGGTAATTACTTAAATTTTCGCGTATAGACATAATTTTGGCAGTGAGAATTTTATTTTGTTCTGAAAGGAATCGATCTCGTATCTCTAGCATCTACGTGATGTATGCTTCAATAGGCAATCGTACAAATTGAGCAGAAAAATAGCATTTCAGCGAATATCTAGATAAAAAGACCTTACAAAGAATTTACCTCTCTTGGAAAATCTAATGATGTACGATTGGCAAGATGTTTCTCGATGTAGATTTGCGCCTTTTATCTTCTCTTATCTAATCATGCTTCAGTCAGTTGATGAACTATATATGCAAATCGATCAATTGACTTCCATTCTAAAATCACTGAACCATGAAAGCTTTCCCTCCAAGACACGTTATGAAACAAAAACATCGCTGTAGATATATCTGGATATCTGAAAGTCATTTGAGGATGGTAAAAACGGATGACAAATGCCGAACAAGGACCGTTCGACTTTTTATTCCCGCTGCGATCTGCCAATTTCCTTTCACTTGCTGGGTTTAAAACGATATTGGAAAAACATTACAAGTTATGTCCATTGGAGTTTCTGCTTATACAGGGTAACTGTATCCACAAAATGGGGACAAGTAGTTTGACAAGTAGTATTGTATGACTTCCCATATCATAGAATATTCAATGTGTAAAATCAATAGTATTTGTGATAAAGCCACTCAAAAATGTACCACAATATCATTTTATTTGTAATTTACGGAAAAAAAGAGTATGCCAGGACATGAACAATTATGGGTATTGAGTGTATGCACTCCACCAAGTGTTAGGATCTTGGCTTCGTAAGATGCCAGGGGTAAGATCCACCGCGCGCGACACTTGGAGATGACTGTTAATTGTGGGTATTTGATCTTAATATTAACATATAATATATTGATATTATACGGACTATGTACCTATAATTGTTTTTGTTCTGGCTTGCTCCGTTTTTTCGTAAGATACAGATAAATGGAATTATGGAATATTTTTGAGAAATATATGTAGATTGTAGATGCTCTTACTTGGTGAAAGTCTTCCATCATGAAGATAATAGGTTGTGTCATTATCACACAATTTCAAAAATTTGTGAAACTATGTGATAATTACACAACTTTTTATCTACATTCGAGAAATATGTTAATTTTATCCATAGAGTTTATAATTGCTTAGGGGGTCCAAGAAATTCAAAATATACTGTGTTCCATTTTAAAAAATTAAAGTCATTTCCGGTAAATTCGAAAACAATATTCAATGTTCTCAGTGACGATTGATTTGCTTCATTTGGGGTCGAGGACAACTGAATTTTTACACCTAACAAAAAATAGACAACCTGACCTTTGCGTATTCTAGAGCCTTCAAATTCTCGTTTGGCTGGTATATAATTTGCTCCTCAAATGATTGACTGCAAACAAATTCACATTCAAGTATTGAATGAAACGTAGGATTCCTTTAGACAATCCACTCGCGATATATTTTTTAAAATATTAAAATACTTCTTCAGACTATCAGGATGTAGGCAGATATCTAATGTGATAGTTGAATGCAAAATGCGATAAGAAATCGGCAACAGAGAATCTCGGAACAAAATGGGACGAAATAGCTTCTGGCAGAAAAAGGTTCGACAAAAACGCTATGTCGCGAGATCGCATTAAAAGCGAGCCTTACAGATTGTGAGCCGAAAGAATACAGAAACTTTTTTACAGTTGCGGCGGAAGACCCTCATCTGAGCGCTGTAAAAGTTTCTTCGAGGGTGAACGGCATTATCTGTGCTTTCTAGTGGAGTTTCGTCGTTTTGTAGTAGGCTATGTTTAGTGCGGGGCTGCCGGTGATTGGAATGTATTTTTTCCATGTTACAGTTGATCATTGTTGCCAGACAAAGAAAGGAAAAAGTCGCCATCGACCTATATGAGAACTCTTAACTTTGTCGCTAGAGGCTTTTTTTGAAACGCTGTCAATCTTGAATATATTTATCAAATTGAAGTGTGATAGGCTATCTGACTTTGCGTGAGGTAAGGCATGTAAGAACAAAATTTTCTGATGCATAAAATCCATGTTTATTTTTGTAGACATACCTTATACGTGGTTCGTTCAGAGCTTCCCTTTGGGTGTCCTATTGAAACAATAATTATTATTATTTTGACATTATTTCTTCCCATCTACTGTATAAAACGTGTATATACATAATATACTTCTATGAATACTATATTTTTTCCTTCAATTAAAATGTCGCTAAAAATAAGCGTAGCATTAGAAGACACCACCATGCTGTAATAAAGACAAAAAATCGACTTGTCGTCTTGAATAGGAACACTGCATTTGATGTGTTTTCTGTCACTCTCAATTTTTATACCGACGCTTTCCTATTGTCCCTTAACAAATCACATATCTGAAGAGGACGTATTGAACTTCGAAATTGTGGGTTGCAAATAAATAGTAAGATTAACCCACTCCCCAATAACTTATTTTTTAATACCGTTTTGGTACAAAGAAACGAGCTTAGTAAATACATACTTTTAATAAAGACTCCTTTCAAAAAGAGACATATGTACTATAATACAGTCAAAATAAACATCAACCCTTTTCCATGCGATTTTCTATTTTTTAGAGACATACAACTTGTCTCTATATAAAAGGGTCCCTCATTATATGCACCGTCAACCCAAACCAGAATCTAAGCAGGTACTTCTTTTAATGAGGATATATACTTCGTATACTTTCCGCTGCGTTCACAGCTTGAACATGGACGCACCCAGATTAAAATTTGAAATAATTATGTGTAGTTGAGGAATTTTTTGTAGGCCGAACAATTTATCAGTCGACTTGCCAGTGGTGTGAGAATATCCGGGCCTCGACACGTACAGCAATCCTCCCCACCCCTATCGGCCCCCCGTTACCAACTAAATGATATTTGGGTATCCTAAGTATCCTGTATTTGTATGCCTGATTCATGTTATATTTGGAATCGGACCTCAGCAACCTTTATCAAGGAACAAAAAAATTTATTTAGAAATTTTAATCGACATGCGATTCCAATAAGTACTAGTACAAATATAATATGAACAGTGAACATGTTGAAACTAAAACACAGGCATGACAATCAACCAACCACACACATATTCCATTGTAATTTGTTTCCATAAAACCGCAAACCATCTATACAAAGAACAAACCAAATACGATTTATGCGAAAATGCCCGAACGAAACAGATGATTTAATTAAAATAATTACCGTTTCCGCTGGCAACCGGCAACAAATACAGTTTGCAATATATGGTCTATAACAGAACATCAAACAGGATACTCGACAATATTCCCTTTAGGAGCGTTGACATGATTAGTGGAAACATGGTCGTATGTTTATAGGCGGACAACAGAAATACACAAAACATCTCATTGATAAATACTTCAAAAACGCAACTTATCACTGTTTAAGATGACGTAATGCCTCCTACGAAGATGGACTAATGAACCATAAAGGCAACACTGGTAAAAGCTAAGAATGCGGATCCGCAGTGGTGTACCATAAAGTGTTAAGTTTAATGCGCAAATATAGTTTAGAGGTTAGTTTCAGATAAAAAATATAATATTTCGGTATTACGGTAAATAAAACGTCGATACATTCATATTGTGAAAATAGTTGAATGAATATTATTATAATTGCTATAATTTTATTCTAGGAACGGCGGAGGCATTGAAGTACGTATCGGTGAGCATTCCCCAGGCAGCCCGGGTGATGGACACAGTCACGCTGCAGTGCCGCTTTGACATAGAGGGGGAACCTTTGTACACCCTCAAGTGGTACAAGGGAGGAAAGGAGTTCTACCGGTACATCCCTAAAGAGATGCCGAACACACAGGTGTTTACTGTACCAGGCATAACGGTTGATGTAAGTTATTTATTTATTAATAATTATTCCTTCTCTACACCACTGTCTTGGCTAAGATTAGACAACTCTCATTAATTATAGAACAATGAAAGTCAATCATATGCATTAATGTTCTAATATAATCATTTATATAGTAGTTGTTTGAAACTTGTACACAAGGTGGATTTATCAAAAGTTTGATTTCGGACTTCCATTGTCTATAAAATTTTGAGTATCACGACGTTTCGATTGATATTCTATCTTCAATCGTCTTCAGGTACAGTGGAAGTCCGAAATCAAACTTTTGATTTATATAGTACTCAAAATATTCTTATTACTCTCATTAGCGTGTGTAAATTTAATGCGGAAGGTGGACTGCATACATTTGAATTCGCCAAGATCAGAATTATTGATTAAGAGTACATACTGAATAATAAGTGAAGTATAACTGTAAGTAGATAACAATTAGTCTTTATCCATGATCGTGGTCAGTGTCTACATACCTACTGTTTTACATCTACCCAGATCTTGGGAGACTCACGTCCTAGCACCATTCTGGGTCCATCCAAATATTGAAACAGGGATTCACACGAGCATAAAAACAAACTTTTTCTGTAATATGTCAAAAAATACTATCTTGAAAAATGAGCGCAGGAAACGAAATATTGGAAACTCATGCAAATTGCCTTTATTTTAGGAAGACAAAACAAAGCCCTCATTGCAAACAGCAAGTGCACCTAAAGCTGCTCCCACAATGATATCCTCGCTACGTGCTTAGTCTATCCTCAAAGTAGTTCGAGAAACTGCGATTTACAATCATTATTTATTCTGTGCAGTGCTGAACCGCTCCGGTATATCCACGTCAACAGTAATTCCGGGCACAGTAAACACTTGCGCATTGGGAGATTCCTCGGGGAGGAAAAGGTAGAACAGTTCACTGCTTTACAGTGATCCAGATGGTCAGAAAACTGGTGAAAATATGCAACTCTCATACTTCTAGAAATTGTCAATGCTGTTAGTTTACTATTTGATAATTGTTAATTGAAACAGTTTTGAGAGATCAAAGATAACGTTCGACAAAATCATTTGTATTCGGGTAGGTTTTATAGTTACAACGTGAAAATCTTTAGGAGCTGTAAGATGGGGATGATATCCATTTCTATTAAAAAAAACGTACAAATCGAAAATCTACAAAGGAAAGTGCTGAATCTCGTAATCTAGAATTTGTGGCATCAGAATGTTTTCCTTGCCTACGGCGTGGAAAGCAAAAAGTTTGAATCTACTAAAAGTGGTCAGACTGGAACACACTGAATGTGGAGAGGTGAAAAAGAAGATGTTTATATTTCACGCACAGCGTACAGTTTTCGCCATTTTAACAGTAAATTCAATAAAAGTTTGGCCGGGCGCCAGACCGACACTTGCTTCTGGCAGCAACCGAATGAATTAAAAAAGCTAACAATGCTTTTAGGGCTTAAACGAGACACTGTCCGCATCCCGAGACAGCAAACTTTATTTCTCGCCCGCTAAATTATGGCCGCTTATGAGATTCGGGATAAATGTTTTGCCACCACTGTGAAGTCAGTAACGGAGTTAATATTATTTTTCGAAAAGAGGTTCGTTCTTGGAAATATTCATCTCCTTTGCATCGACAATTATTCCTCAGTTCAAGCACAGTACCTTATTCAAAATTTCCCTCAGACTCTCGTCACCAGAAGCAATGTATTGGTCTGGTCAAAACAAATCAAATGAGCGCCAACTTTTGAGGGGCTTACTATTGATAGTAGCCATTTAAGAATCCTGAGACGCCTGCATGTAATGGTAAATGGGAAGTGCCCACGGCCATACCTATATTTGTTAAGAAAGCTGGACTGGAGGTGCAAAAGGACCCTTTAGGTGGTCTATACGCCGAACTATTCGATTCATTCAAAGAACCTTATTTTGACAGGGGCAGTATCTTATCTAGATTGATGAGCACACTGAAAGAACGTACAGGAAAATTAGACAACACTGACAAAAAATTCCATATTGGTCTGGTCAATATGATAGACATTTGTCCTCTCGTAGTGCCTCTGGAGACCCATAGGTTTCCTGGCTATCTGTCAAAAAAAATGAACTACTACGGTTGGTTTGACAAACCGTATGTGCGCCGCTTGAGGTATCTTCTTCCTCCTTTTCTCCTTCTATATACAATCCAGACTATATTCTTGCTACCGCGACATTATTGCTTTAAACGTCGCCTGCACATACAGATGTCTTGGCGATCTTCCGGTTTATACAAGGAGTGATTTTCCTTGTCTGCCATCGCAAACGTCCTCCTTTGCTGTTGTGTCGTTTTCTTGATAAAAAGTTATGTGGAAAAAACGGACGCTCTGTTCGGGTTTTGCAATGCTTTGAGGCATTACATTTTAACAGAAAAAAAAATCCGATTCCATAGTAGCAGATTGAGGAGGAAAGGATGAAGATTCTTGTAAGGTTCCCAGCACTAAGCTTACATGTGTAAAATCATCTGGTCAACTATTGTAATTGTAGTATGCGATGATTCGTGACGTTTTGAGTCTTCAAGGGCTGTCAGTTCAAAATTCAATTTAACAAAACATGGTTGATGTTCTGGAAGAGAAGCTTTGGCGAGATCCTTGAGGAACATCGGCGCTGATAATGAATACATCGGAAACATATCCATATACGTAAATATAAAAATAAATTCTCAGACGACCTTTCTAGTCTTCAGCCTGTAGTGTGCACATAAGAATGTTAAAAGTCAAAACGAAAACACAATTTTATGTTAGATAACTACGAACACTGAACAACTTTTAAAGACAAATACAAACATTTTTTCATTTCTTATATTGTGATTAATTAAAGTAGAAGCTTCATTGGACTTATGTTCAGAGTCAAAAATTACTAGTTTATTAGTCTTAAATAACGGACACAGATCGATACTTTTAAATTCAAATTTGTATAACAAATTCCAAATAAAGATGTGGAAATGTAATGCATGTTTATCGAACAGTATAATTTATGCAAACCAATATATATATTTATACATGCATACCATGTGGGAATGTGGGCTATATTTTACGCACATAATAATTGTTCGCCGCAAATTGTGATTTGCGTGAAATTTAAATTTACTCGTATCATTTATCATAATAGCTTTGTCAACGCAAATACGCCGTAAATACATCTAGTTCGTCAACAAATTCAAATTACTTAATGTTTTGAGTTTTAGTTTGCATTGTATTCTAGTGATTTGATCATTTACATTTAATTCTGGTAAATGTCATTTACTTATATTTTAAGGTTCTTCATGCTTTGATTGGTCGTAGGAAATCTATACTAAATTAACAACTATTTCCCACGCCGACAGACTTGATGAGGTTAAAAAATTTCAAGAATTTAGATAGAATTTTTTGGATTTATTGGACATTCTTTATAACTTAAAAATTATTGGAATCTTTGAGGTAATTGGATATTTGAGGTAATTAGGTATTTTTTCTGTTATCGAGGCGATGTAAGCTGGAACTGGTGAGGTTACTCCCGTTGGAATCTTGGTGTTATTATTGCGAAACAGCTTGTTCGAACAGCTGCCATGATAATATCTATACAGATCAGCCACCCAACTTCGATGTTCTAGATCTAGACTGTGGAGGTCATTTGTAAGATCAGGAACATCCACTAGACGTATTGTTCGCTTGTGGTTTGTGTCCAGAATCTTTAGGGAATACTTCGGAGTGCATGCCCACATACTAGCAGATCTGAGCATTGTAGAGTAGCAGTAGCTGTTCCGGAACATACAATTTTCTAGAGCGAAAGCCTTGCCCTGATGAATGAGTGATTCAAAAATCTGTTTCAGCTGGGTAAGAGCACACCATACGAGGTTGTGCTGAAAAACGTTCAACCAGAAGTAACGGGAAAGTACAAGTGCGAAGTTTCATCAGACGCGCCAAACTTCTATACGTACATGGAAGCTGGATATATGTATGTTATTGGTGAGTATTACATCTTGAACAGTTTCAATTAAGATTTAATGACATACAGTGAATTTGTGTAACTGCTGTGGTTCATTATATTCTCTACTGGCCAACTGAAACCACAGACCAAGAAACGAATATCTTTACTGTCGCTTCGGCTATCTGAATATTCCTTCATTCGTCTGTGGTTTCAATCAGCGGCGAGTAAGAAATATAATGAAACTGTGAATTTAATTATAGTATAAAATTTCATTATCTCAAAGTTGCTTATAGATTCTTGCAGGGGGATTTACTTAAAAAATTGTCTTGTCACCTCGCTTGTCACAAATTAGGAAAAAATGGCAAACCTTTGAATACATTTTTAAAATAGGTGATCCTGGTTCCTTTGGCACAGCAACCAAAAACACACAGTTTTTTATGAATCGTTCCGAATAACATGCCGAAAGTTTTCGGTATTTCCATGGTATCGATGCGTTAACGATATCTTCGCTGTTTTTGACACAACATTCCGGTGCATTGACGAATTTGTTAATAAACTAAATAGTCAATTTGATTCGATTCAATTTACTTTCGAAATTGAAAAAAAAATGGACAGTTTCCATTTCTGGATGTTTTGGTTATAATTAACAGTGGAAATAGTTTGGAATTGGTACCGTCGTTTGGGGTAAAATTGATAAAAGAGGTTGAAATTGACCCTTAGGTTCCATTTTCATAAATTCAAATCTAGTACGCCTGTTAGATTCGTCTCTAGCCAAAACGTTTATGTAGTGGAAAGGCCGTCCAATAATACCTTTATCTGCTCTCATAATACGATGATACGTTGTTCTATGTAAAAAATGCATTTAAAATAGATAGTTTTACTGAAATTCTCGTCACTTCCAGAACTTTGATTAGTAAGTCAAATTATGGTTTATTGTTTAATGATTTGACAGTTCATTCTTCTTGTCACCATATTGAAAAATTTAGTCATTTTGGTTAACACATAACGAGTTTCTGATTAAATTTATTTATTGAATTTTTTTAATGATGCGAAAAATTGTATTCTGGGTGAGATACTTGACATTTTGCTGTATTTGAGGACCCTGAATCAGAATTCGATCATTAAAAAAACTTCACATCTGGCGCAGAATGAAGGCTAGAAAATATTTTTTTCTTGAGAACCATACCAAGTAGCGTAAAATTAAGTACACTGTTGTATTCAGCAGAAAATTTTACATCTATTTTTGTTCGCCCCGAGATAGGAGTCAATATTCGACTTTTGAAAAAAGTAAAAAAGAACGAATGAGGGACACCTTCGAACAATTTTACTAAAAAAGTCGAATTTTTTCAAATAAGTCTTCATTGCATGTATTACGTCTTTTTTAACAGTCATGAATTTTTGTGTGTTGATTTGAAATATACATGAATAAGATGTTTTATAAATCTCAGTTAAATAGTCTAAGGTAAAGCTGCGGCTCTATACTCTCTCTCTCTCACTCTCTCTCGTTCCATATATATGTATATATATATATATATATATATATATATATATATTAGACGTGCTTGAACTGTTTTTTGTAGCGCTGAAACAAAAAATGAAAATGTTCTCCCTGCACCAATAGAGTCTCACTTCAGATTCGTTTATCCACTCCAAAAGGCATCTCGTGCAACGATTTTATAGGACAATGCGTTTGAGTGTACCTTTTTGTAGAAACAGTGTGCAATTTAAGAGGTAAGTGAAGGCTGAAAAGGATCGATAAATTCCTCCTGAAGGAACAACGGCTCTCTATATTGGCTTCCTTATTCACTGGCTTGGAGTTTCTTTTCTGTCCTTTATACGTTCGCAATTTCTATCCAATGCTACTGTAGTATGTACGTGCATTAGCTGTAACTGCAATTTCATCCTGTCGACCGACCGTTCAACGATAAATATTTCTACTTCACTTGAACAATGTCGCAATATGGGTCCCAGTAGGCGATGGATGATATATTCGATGAAAGCGGCGCGACGCCACGCGACGCGAGGCACAGTTGCGGAGTTGGCTTTGTTTCGACATGGGATACACGACCATACACGTACAGCGGGATACACCGCGTGACGTCACTGTGAAGTAAATCACAAATAAATACATAACAACAAAAAATGGTTAATTTTGATTAACCGGTTTACGAGCTTCTGTGATCAAAGGTTACAATCGTCGTCGAGCTCAGTGTTATTTTTTAATTTTACCACTGCACCCTAAGATATGAAGTGCCAAGTACCGCCCGATCAATCTTATTAAAATGTAAAGTAAACCGATTTAACGGGGCTTCGCTCAACGTGGAACCGATGAAATTAATCACATTGCAACGAAACTCGACATTCGTCGAGATTTAACGCCCGCTAATCCAAGCCTAACGCACCACTACCGTTCTATCGAGCTCCGAGTAGCTCACTTTACCGGCATTCGACCTAAATTTGCGCGCAGTGGTCTAGGAATTCCAACAAGTTTGTTCATACTCTCACAAATTGGATACGGCACTCGGCACCTTAACGGAATTTGGTTCTATACGTGGAAGTCAAAGAAATAAGCCAGTAACTGACGCCAACTGACCGACTATTTACTGAACTATTCGTCTTTTGAAAGTACCATTTCCACCGTGGAATGATGACAAATCATCCTGGTTATAGTTTTATTTAATACAGACCTGAAAAGACCAGTTGTAGTTGTTGAGAACCAAGTGCGCAAGTTGATACGCCACCTCATATGTTTTCAAGTAAACAACCCGGTACAGTTGTTTCAAGTTCGTTGACGTATGTTAAAAGCCATGAAGCTACTGCTCTTATTTATTTAGTAGGATTCAAAGTAAATAGCTATTTCGAACCGTGTAGATAGGGTAAATAGTGCGTTCCCAAAGGTACAAAAAGGTATGCATATTGGCTTCCAATGCTTACTCGGTACCTGAAAGTGCAGGCAAAGGAACTTTTCTATTTTGCCATAAATACTTTCTGGAAAATAATGAACAAATGGAGATATGTACCACGTATGTTATTTGTACTGTTATTTGTATATTTTCATCTTCTATCAGATGAACGTGTTTTTGACTATAACTATACTACCACAGTGCATATTTTCAATATCTAGAAATTTTTTTCGTGTTTGCTGTAGTAACATGGTGTCAAAATGTCGTCAAAATCCGAATAAAAAGATTTAGTCAAATAAATTCAAGCAAATGAACAATATATACTACTGTGTATACCTGAGGTAAGAGTGTGATAGCAACATTCATCACCAAGAGAAACAATCAATTATTGAAAATTCGAACGAGTCAGATTAAGTGATGAAAAGTGTGCACTGATGAAGGAACAGGATTCGAGCAATTTCGCGGTAGTTATAGGTTTCTCCCTTATTTCTGGGAAGTAAAATAAACATATCCAGCAATACTTGAATGCATACACATAAATGCATGCGCGTTAGAAAGGTGATTTGTAGTTCTAATTAAGAGCAAAGCACTCCAGCATGTTTGGCAGCGTTCGGAGCGGGAGTCGAGCGAGGTTTATCCGGAATATTTGCATTCATACCGTGGGCGCAGGTACCTATAGAAATTCCAATTTTATTCAATAATGTGCAAATGGATGTGCGGTTACTGGAAAACTACAGTCGCCGTAAATGCAGATTGCAGAATAAGAAGAAGTTAAGGCATTCATTATGCAGATGCGCTAGCCATTATTACTCCATTACGTCTGTACAGTCTACACAGTGGTGCCCACATCATACAGAATGTTCAAATGTGTGGGTGTGTTTGTTTTGTATCTGCATCTCTCCAGTTATTCCGAGAAATATTATCGAATAGAAAGTATAACTTCATTATTTAATATAAAATCTACAACAACTTCACGAAAAACCATTGCACAACAAGGGCGTATCTAGACCTCAGGTGGTAACTGAGCAGGAAATTTGTGTATGCTTTCACCATTTTTTGTAATTGCTTCGTCGAGGTAGTTGAGGAAACAGAAATGGGTATCTTAATTGTATTAGAATTAAAAGGGGGAAAATAAGTAATAAGGGAAACAGTGGAGTTTTTTGACATTTTAGGAAGATGAAATAAAACATCGATTACTAAACAACACTAAACAACCCGCCAAAGGTAAGCTTGCATTTGTACTCAGCCGTCACAATGAAAGCATCGTGATTTTTCTCGAATGAGATACAGCAGATAAATACGATGTGTTTCAGCTCATTTGGAAGAGGGCAAAGAATCGTTTCAGTTCGTCCCGTACGGATGCGCGCTAAGCTTAAGCCAACTTTTAGTTCCAGTAACGCAATGGGATTTCGGAAATCGCACAAGTAATATGCAACTGATTTTGAGTTATCGCAAGAGAAAATTAAAACTGAAATCGTAAGAAATCACCTTAAGCAAGCACTAAGAACAATTAGCCATTCCGAACACAAATGTAAGCAACGCATGCTAGAAAAGTCGATTGATCATTATCTGCAGATTGTGAACTAAGAAACTCTGTGGCTCAAAGCCCTAGTTCACCCGAACAGTGTGGCTCCTTAAACGAGTTTAGACCATATTATAATTATAATATAATATGAAAACCTATTATTTGGAATATTTCAGATGTTGATTTTTTAGCTAGAGCCCTAGGCTCCTTATAACCAGCGGCCCCTGGCTTTAGCTACTAAACCCACGTAACTTCAGCTTAAGTATGCCCATCCATACTTTCCGAAAATACAGAGCGTTATAAATCAATGCGGCCATGCGGGTGAAAGTTCCCCAATGATTCAATATCGAAATGGTTTGTAGCCGTCAAAGAAATTAAATCGTTTTGTCGTCGACGCACGCGCCATCTATCAATTCTCGATGGCAGCGAATCTAAATCACCACGACTGGTAAAAGCGGCGTCCATAATTAATCGCGACATTACGAACAAAAAAGCCAGCGATGCATCCGATGATTTGTGATTTTAATTAACAGTCGGATGTGGAAACATATTTGACAGATTTTCAAGGATTGTCAAATTTCAGGAGTGCGCTTGATTTTGTTTGCTCGTTCTGGAAGTTCATGGGTGGTCACTTTACGAAGTAATTGGAGAAATTGATCCTTAGATAGATATTTATTATGAAGATATTGCTCAAGAAGCATAAGGACATGAGTAACATGTAATGCTTCGGACCAGATCAATCGCACGCGTGGTCGGAATAATACTTACGTTGTTCAATAAACTATGTGTAATATTTCCCAATAATCATAAAGCATTTGACAAAGTCCTTCGTGATCAAATAAAGATCATTTTTAACACAAGACATCTAGATAGTAGAGACTTTTATCACCAATCTGTATTACAATCAAAAAGCTGTGATATGTGTTGATAACCACACATCAGAAAAAATTGAAATACAAAGAGGGGTAAGATAGGATTGCGCCTACACTTTTTAATGTTAATTCTGGTGAAATACTTAGTTTGGAATTCGGAGGAATATAGGATAACGGTAGAAGGTACTTCTATTGCAATAGAAGACTAATAAGGGCCGATTTCATCAAATAACCAATCGTTATATTAAGCCAATGGGATGATATCTTATCGAGCTCTACCAATAGGCTTTCAGAGTTTTTCGTTATAATTTAGATATCCAATGGTGTTTGACTATATAAAACAAAATTTTCAAACTTCTGAGATGACAGACTGGCATTGTAATGTCAGTTGCTTATGGAATATTCCTAAATTGACAGAAATTTGAATCAAAATGGTGAACAATTTGTAGTTTTCAGATAAAATCAATTATTTTCCATTGTAGTGAACGTTTCTACAATTTTATTTTTGAAATACACAGTTAATTTCCATATAACTATTTGTGGAGGAGTTCTGTTTGAGTTACTATTTACATATAGGTACCTACTTTATATAAATACATAAACATTCTACAATTGGACCGTCCTGCACAAATATTTCAGTTGGTGAGAAACGTTGTCATAGAAACTTAGTAATTGCCAAGTAATGGTATTCAAAATCCAGTAGAGAAATCCGATATTTTCATTCCCCTGGTTGTACACAGCATTCCTTGACTTTAATAGGGTAATACGTTATACAAAATACCTAATACGGATTGTATCAAGGACAAACTAACATCATAAACTGTTTACAGAAGATGCATAAGCTCTTGAATTGGAACATAATACTTTACTGCTGCTATACGTTGAGAAAATAGGAAATTGCAGTACTTGTTATGCGCCACAGATCATCAGTTGTTTATCAGTTATGCGCTTATCTGTCATTTCAAACTTCAAACCACAAAATAGAGATGGGTCGCTATTTCGTAAGCTGTGAATTCATAGTGATGGGCTCAGTAAGGGGATATCTAAATGCATATAGAGGACCAACTTTAGTAAGCGTGGCCACACCAAACATGTGTTCATATATACTCTTCGACAGACAACAGTATGCATAGTGACTTTAGAACTAAAATCATTGCACAAGTACCTACAAGAAGCATTAGAAAGTACCGCACCGTGCGAAACGTCGACAGCGATGTTTTGAACAAACCTCCACTAACGGTGTTGCCAAATAACCCGGAATATATATAGGTATATATTATTCAACCAAGATTTCGTATGCATATGCATCCATCACCAGGGCTACAATGAACGCTCAATACCATCGAAAATGGGATTATCAGATAACACTCACCAGAAGTGGGTAAGTTTGAAACAGCAAGTAATGTAACATTGGTCATAGTAAAATTCTATACGTATAATAATACATGTGAAATAGCTCACAGATGAATTCAATTTATTTGTAGTATCAGTAAAACCATAATAATATCTATGTCAAAACCCTGACCAAAATGTTTTGGATACTTATGAATAATACAGAAATTTACTCACTCACAAAACCAGCAACTTCGAACTGGAATGGAGATTCAAAATGCCCATCACTAGACCTGCATATGAATCGTGACGACGTGACGTACAGATTACGTAATCAGCTCTCAGCTGTTTTTGTTTATGGTGTTTGATAATTTCATTTTACAATTATTTCTGAAAAGCAGGGCTAAGCTTATAGAAATATCCAAATTGTAGCTCAACTTTTTTTATTATTATTTTTCCAGTGTTTGTGCTATATATTTGGAATGCCGTGCAACCTTATTTCGTTATACCTTCAACCATAAGGATTGTTGTAATGCTGGATACCTGTGCTGGACACCAAGCAGGCTTTGGATGGCATTTATTTTTCTTGAATATGAATGAACCTAAAAAGTAATTGAAATAATAAGGAAATTTGTGAAATGCCTCCTATATATCCTTTTTTTTTTACTGAATTATTGTTAGATCCGAAAACCGATGTACTAATGTCTCACATTCCTCAAATCCTATTGGTGGAGAATAGCGATTGGTTATAGCTTGTAAAATAAGGGGAATAGCAATTTTCAGTTATATATGGTGGATTGCCAGGCCCAGAAACCTGCTGTGAGGTTCAGAAAGTGCCTCTTTTCATTAATCAAATCTTTCCTCACCATTTTGTGTTGAAATTCAAAGGAAAACAATGATTTTCAGAGACTTTTGACAGTACAATATTTAATGGCATTTCAGAAAGGTCTTATGTGATTGGTCAATTTGTTCGTTACATCTCTGATGTTGATGAAATCGGCCCTAAGATATATATCATTGATAAAATGCGGAGATTCCTGCAAATATACTTTAATAAGCCTTAAAATATTGATCACAATTCCATCTTGTTACATTCATCAGATATTGATACACGTTGAAATTAATTTGTCAACCACCAACATTAATCATTCATATGATACAAGGAGCAGTAGTGTTCTGGTTGTGCGTTTTCGCAGCCTTTCAAATTTTCCAAAGGATTCTTTGTTCATGAGAACAAAACTCTATAATAAAATGCGTTACACTTCAAAGAAATGTGTTCTATAAATGCATACAAATAAATTCAGAATCGTATCTTTTAAAAAACTCGTTTTATTCTGAACATGAATGTTTAGGCTTATAATACTTCTTAATATGAAATTTCTGTACCTTACATTTTCATATGAATATTTTCTTCTCTCTGTAATGGATAACAAAGATCTATATCTATTATATATCTATCTAATAGTCTCAATAATTGTATTTTACTCTATTTACCGTTTGTTGCTCTTATCAATCTTTTATCAATACGTGTAAAATCCCGTTGCACTCCAAAACGTTGTAATTTTTACACTAATCAACTCTACCACATCTGTGGGGCTGAAAGATACTAGACATACGTCATGTTGCAATGAATGTACGTAATTCCCATACACTTCTGCATATAATTCGCCCGTGAAAAATTTTAATTGGTTTCATTGTCATTTTTATTTCATATTTATGGCTCGATTTTATATGGCGGATGCATTAGAGGTAGTTGAATTTCATATATTCGCTGAATTTGGCTTATTTTGTGTTTGTATTTCAGCATCAATGGAAATTTATTATGAATAATTATAGGATAATGGAGATTTTACTTGTTATGAATACTATATATAATGCTGAAGTAATAAAAACTTAATATACAATAATTATATATGATATAAATCAAATTTCATGGTATGGAGATCAGAATTTGGATTAGATTTTGTAACTATTCATTAATGAAACGGAATTATAAATATTGAAAAGCTTGGAATCTTTTTTAATTAAATAAACCCAAGTTCAAAAATTCCCATAATTTTCAAACCTATTTCAAGTCTAGATTGGGGATCTATAAATGGAGCTCAGTTTAACGCGCGGAAAACAACCCTGACAAAGAATTCCCATGCTGTGAATTGTCTGCCACCTTACATTCAAATAGGGAGCTGAGGTATGTCGTTGAACTTTAAGGGCCGGCAACATGATCCTGATAGATGATGACACAAATCAATGATTTCAGGAATTTTCATGTATCAGAAATGTTTGTAGTTGTCAGTTATTTAACTAGCAGGAATATAGAGATTTGCAGAGACTGTAAAAAGTCATCTGGTCAATTGATTTATTTACAAAATGGTAAACACTTTTTTTGAATAGTGAAATACCACTGGACCTGACAAAAAAATACCATTTCTTCTGAACTTATATGTTAGCTTTTGCAAACAAATTTTGTCGAAAGCCACCTCAGACGTATTGTTCTGAAACCCCTGTTTCATTTTTTTGTATTCTTCAACCGATTCTCTATCCTGTATGTGAGACACAGAGGTAAAATGTAGCTGTTTTATGAAAAATATTGGAGTATGACATTTTCTGTGAGTGAAGGTGAATCTCACAACTTGCTGCATTCTAGATAAATGATGATTTTCTAATTATTATTTGTTCATTATGAAATGTATTTGATCGATATTAATCTTTAATCCTCAGAACTAAACATGAGGTGATTACAATATGAGATAACGTTGGTGTAGGAACACAGTACTGAATCAAGTGTTCAGCAACCAGCATTCGCATGTGTAACATGTGGTCTAATTCATTAACTGTTCGAGGATGATGGAAAATTGCCAGCAGTTTTCTACCTAAAAACTTTTCTGGCAAAAAGAACAAAAGGGTGACATCGATTTCACCAACATAGTCGTGCCTAATATTGTTTGAAGAGAAGTTTTAGACTTTACGTCGAATATTTGCCTGTTCTATGTTGCTAACGTTTACGTTCTTACTGATACTTTGGGAGTTTATTTCCCGATATGTTTAGAGATGTTAATGCTAGAAAAGTAAAAATCCGATTCACATCTTTATTTTCAAAGTGGGGAGTATAGAGTCAACCTACTTGACGCCCTTCTTTGTACCTCTCACAAATATTTATTCGTCGCGTGACATTGGTAAAATACTTATTACGGTACGACCAAGAACTGCTTTCCGTCAAGTAAACAGATCAGCTTCTGGCAGTATTAACCATGAAATTCTGTTGCAAAAACTGTCTGCATGTGGTGTGACTGGCTCCTCATATTCGTAGATCAAGTCGTAACTTATTGACAGAAAACAGTATGTTGCAATATCACACAAAAATGGACAAATGGTAAATCAAGTAAAGTCAAATGAAGCCAATTTAGATGCTGGTGTTCCACAAGGTTCAGTTTTGGGGACTATTTTGTTCATTTTATATGCCAACGAGATTGAGACTGTGTATGAACAGGCGCTTTTTAATTGTATGCAGATGATGCATCAATATTGATATCGAGCAATTCTGAAGCTGATTTAAAAAATGATTGCAATTTTAACACTAATAAGAACGATGTTATGAGATTTCATAATCCACAACGGCAAATAGGCATTCCTGACGTAAAACATAATAACATTACCTTGAACCTTGAAAAGTGATGTCTAGTTTCTCGGTTTATATATTGATGATAAGCTTAACTTCAGATTCCATTATGATCATCTTATTTCACAACTTAAGACTGTTTCTTATATGTTTCGAAACTTAAGTTCAGTCCTCTCGGAGACTCAGCTGGTAGCCATATATTATTGTCTTGTGGAGTCAAGACTGAAATATGGTATTTGTTTTTGGGGCTACTCTCCAGCAGTACAAAATGTTTTTATTACGCAAAAGCGAATTGTTAGGTCAGTGGCGCAAGTATCTGCCACACACAGCTGTAAAGAGCTCTTCAATAAATATAAACATCTAACAATACCTTCTTCTGGTGATTTTAGAGTTGGCTTTATATGTATACAAAAATAAAAGCAAATTTACCAAATAACCACCTGGTAGAGTAACAATATTCATACCGATTTTTCGAAATATTTAATTGGTAGTAAATCCAAAATTTTCAATAGACTGGCCATAAAGTTACAAAGCATAACAAATCTAACTTCCAGTTCCAAGCAAAGAACATCGTCTCAAAACCCAGCGAGCAGAGACAGGAAAATCTGGAATAGCTGACCACGCATGGACGGAGCACCATAAAATAGCTTGGGACGACGCTAAGGTTATTGCCAAGGAACCGCATTGGTATCGAAGGAAATTCAAAGAGGCGGCATTCATCACCAACAACAGCAAAGTGTACAGCAGACCCAGCGTAGACATTAAACCAATCTGGCAGCCACTCATAAAGAAGATCAATAGACTACGACTGGACCAGACAACAAACAATGACCGACAAACAGCCACGTCAGCAGACCGGAATACCGCGCATCGGGAACCAATCAGAACAGACCGCGCACAACGACCCGTCACCGGACGGGGTATAAATAGGCATGGAAGGAACGTGTTCGCCAGTTCACCTGAAGACGATTGAAGATAGCACATCAATCGAAACGTCGTGATACTCAAAATTTTATAGACAATGGAAGTCCCAAATCAAACTTTTGATAAATCCACCTTGTCTACAAGTTTCAATCAACATAAATATTTCCCATGTTGGACAATTTTTTTCTCCGCCCATGTCTGCGGCTCACAACACCTCTTCGCACGTTTTCTCACTGCCGTCATTTGCGTTACAGGAAAATTCTCCAGATGGAATCCTGGCGCATTTTATCCCACTTACTATCTATCATCTGCCGTCAGAGTAGCGATGGTGAGAGCGGAAGCAAGTTTTTCGATACCCATCTGCCGACAAAAAATTTAATAATGCTTCGGGCGTATTTTAATATATGCGCTGGGAAGTTTTTCCAGATTTTCAGTTGTCGGTTTTGGTCGGCCGGAGGGCCGGCGAGCAGTGAGGTGTAAGTTATAAGCATGCGGCAATGGGGCCACATGTGCTCCGCTCTGTGCGGTCACAACCACAGATGAATGAGATTAAAAGCGGGTTTGTATAGGGTGGCCCATTACACAGCCACACAAAAAACATTTTGGTCTGGGGTTCAGACCTTATTTTCTATACGTTTTTTAGGTCGGTGAGATCGAATTTGCGGTCTGTTCAATCCTAACACGTCATGGTTTAGCCTTAACCTCACAAGACTCTCTAATTGAGGCTTTTTGTCGCTTTTATCACAGGTCAACATTTAGTTTGAAAACTCCTGACTCTACCTATCTAGGGATTTTTGAGGGCCTTAGGTATCATTGATTCCAATGCCGAGATCGCTTAAGCTCTATCACGTCAGTATCAGCCATTTGAAGGTCAAGCTGAGAAAAGGTGGTTGAGAAAATTCATAGAAAGGCATCAAAAATAGTTTTTTATAGATTTGGGGATTGGACTATGTTTTCTATACGTCTTTTGGGTCGTTGATTACAGCTCTGAGGTGGTATTTACAAAATTCAAGATGGCTGATTGAAGATGACGAACGATTTTTCCTAAAATCGGCTATCTATCAAAAATGAATGACACTTTGATGACTTACGCCTCAAAAAGAGGGTCTTTATCGGTGAAGGAATGCGACGGGTATAGTGGAATTAGGATTATTTTTACACAAGCCAAGTTTGCTGATAACCCTCATCTTGTCAAAAAAAATCTTCGTTAATAAAAAAACATTTAATCCATTCTTGTATTTGCAGATACGCCAGTGGACGATCCAGTTATGACGGTGGATAAGGAGGTCGCTGAAGTGGGATCTGTGGTGAGGGGAAACTGTTCCGCACCCCCTTCCTACCCTCCAGCTAATGTTACCTGGTACTTGAATGGCAGACGGGTAAGCAGGCACTCTGAAAAACAAATTGGCTGACAGGGATTATAATCGATACTGTTATGTAGCCGGTAAACATGGCAAATTGTTGAAACATTAATTTTTATCATGAACACTTTTGAATTCGTTTAAAATTTTAATATCTAACCACACATCATATTTATTTCCGTCTTTCGACGTGAACCTGTCCCTTGTGCTTTTACTGCTTTCTCGCCTCATTACCGAAACAGAAATTGAACAAATTATCCCGGTTGAAAAAAAACGTCTTTTAGTAACGCCAAAAATTTTAGATGAATAAAAAATAGTTGAAACGTGACCTCAAAACCATCCGAGTCATAAAGCAATTCGCAGTTTCCACTCATATAATTTCAGTTGCATCCATTTTTTCCTAGAGTTTTACATGTGGCGTTTCAAAATTCTCATATTACCTTTTTTCGGTGAGGTTGAACGTTAAAGCCACATGATATTCCAATAATGAGTTTACGCTATTCCAGTGAATCAAATATAGAAATACCTGTTCAAATATGTATGGAACGTCACTCCATTGCCTCGCATTGGGCATTAGGTACATATTATATTGAATTTATTTGCTGCATTTGGTCCATGTGGTTTACGTTTTATCTATGAATACAATATCCACTCATATGAAACGAATTATGTGTGAGAGCATATTGCATAGTGTTTACCTGTTGTTGATGATTGATTAAATATATAGATTGTTTCTGCTGTATTAGTATTATTATGTGAAGCAGCTCGGTCGAACATCTGCCGTGATAATATCTATAGAATAGGGACAGATCTGCCACCTCCTTCGGTGTTCCAGACCGTGGAGATCATATGCGAGGTCAGGCGCATCCCCACACATGGAAGCAGTACTCTAGCGATGGACAGATCTGGGTCCTGTATAGTAGCCGTAGCTGTTCCGGAGAGCATATCATTTCCTATATTGTTGATGTTAATTCCCAAAAGCTTGATGGAATATGATTCAAGTATTACTGCTTTGTGAGGGATGTTGTCTGAGTCTTCTGCGCATCGAACTGAATTCCGTTTGTATATCCCAATCCACAATTCTTTCAATGTCATCATTGCTACGCTTGCCGAAATCTGATCTTTCGGGATGGTAATGGTTTGTTCGGTACGCTGGAATTTGACATAACTGAACAAGGGTTGTCATAAAGTTCATATCAACATCATGGTTATGTCATGTAGATTAAAATGTTCTTACTTGGTGAAACTCTTCCATCATTCACATAAACATTGCATAGCAATGTGCAATTGTGGCGACACAGGTTCATGAAGTCGCACTGATGTCAAGGGGTTGTTCAAAAAAACTGTTCTTCTGTGCAAATCTACAGAAAATAGGTTTTATTGAAGAATTACCCTAGAAACATATTTTTTGAAGTATCAGCATCTCATGAAAGACAAGATTCACGTGATACGATGCAGTTTAGACAGTTTCCTCCATATTATCTAGAGAATCTGACTTGGTGTTGCCGGATTTTCCGTAAAACGTTTCACCATCCATCTATTTCACTGTTCAATTAAACAGGTTTTCCAAGAGACATTTGCTTCTTTCCTGAGCAATTTGAGAAGGAAATGTCATTTAGAGCGCTCATCATAATGAATCTAATTTCTTCATGTAACTGCTATGTTTCATTCAGATTAATGATTATTTCATTGCATTCTACGAAATTGTAACTAGGAGAAATGTTTGCAAATATATGCACAAAAGGTTGAATTTTCACAATAGCACAGTATACAATAGTATGACAATAGCATCCGCATATTCTCATACATCCTGGTAAATATAACTCTCATGTGTTTTTATTTGTATAAACACACAACAACCCTCATATGGTTATATCTTTTCCACACAAAAAAATGTGTACGCACAACAGGAGTGAAAAGAGCACTGATTGCTCTCTCGTATAAATGAACGATGCATGTTTGCCGCAAGCTTTCGCGAATTTTATTGGAAAAATTTCGCGTAGTGTACCGACAATGGCAACAATCAGTCTGCAGTCATCGCTTTGACAGATCGCATCACTAAAACAGAGTTACAATCACGATACACATAAGCTGATTTGCCTGCACAAATTCGTTCTTGCCGCGGATGGAAGGCGTCGAGGCGCTGATAAGGATAGTTGGTGTATTCGGACAAACATAATTTTATTGGTTACGTGGAACGAGATTGACAGCGTCGGATGCGCATCGGCATGTGTAGAGCTATTCATCAAATATTCTTGTAGCGTATATAAGCGTCACTAGAGTAAATATTAAGAAATTCAAATCCAAACATCAAAACTTTGAAGGGTCATGGTCGCCGAATACGATCCTTAGGGAATACATTCCTGGTATTGGAAAAATAATGCTCGTCTGTGGACAGTTTTGCTGTCAAGGCATTCTCAGAGGCAAAAAGTAGTAATTTATTACCACATCAGGTGGTTTCCAACAAAGAATTGGGAATCGCGGCTTTATTTAGTTTATTGGTTAGAGCGACGCTTGTGTCTCACTAAAGTTTGTAAGAAACTGCTCTGATCCCCTGACCTAAGCCAACCGTAAGAAAATACAAAATATTGAGCTGCCGCATCGGAATCTTGTAAATAAGAGTAAACAAGGTACATAAACAAATCCGGATTACGAGAAAAGTAAGGTACAGCTTTGAATCCGTAAAAGTCCGTCGTAACTTCCAGAAACTTCATCTCGCGAAAGCTTTTACCCAACAAAAAGCATGGCAACGGGAAAGAATGCCTTCCGGCTGAGGCAAATTCCTTTGCTCCAAACTTTATCAATTATGCTTTTCATTACATGTTGTGCAGCCTGAATTACGAGACGACCTTTATTCCTTTATGTTGTTTTTGGGATTGATTATAGTTCGACCCACCTGCTGTTCTGTAAAGTGACTGGATTTTTCCTCCTGGAAGGAACTTATCTTAATTAATACTCTTCAAACTTACAGATGGATCATATGATCCTAAATACTCCTAGGGGGTATCGTACTGTTGCCCAAAGACGGGACGATGGGGGGGGGGGGCAGGAAAGCCTTCCTCACCCACTAAGTTAGATTTTCAAAACTTGCTAGGAATTAACAGATTCATGCATAATTAGATTTTTTTCATAAATTAACTTGCAGTTATAATTGCATCCAAGTAACACTTTCCTGTCAGCGTACATAGTCAAATGATGTCCCTTTCTCTCAATTCCACACAACAACAATGACTTATGGCGATGTTGTTGATTGTAATTAGAGGCAGATGTTCGGCATTCCACACTTCTTGGAAACAAGAATGTAAGCAGTATTCGGCCCAGACCTAATCCTAATGGAGTGCGAACTAGCTAGACATTCTATAATTGTTGAAATAGGAAAGGTTCCACAATGTCAGTTGTTTTCCAGTTAATTCTGACCATTACAGCTTATCACAGCAGCAGCGTAACCCGAAACTTCTGCGCCGTTCCCGGACAACTTTCCGCATAAATAACGCTTCTGGTAATATCGGACTCTGCCCGACCGACCGAGCTACCGGCTAGAGTGCCGATATTAATACTGCGAAAAGGAGCATTTAACATTTTACACCGGGGATGCTCAATTGATTCTCCATTAAGGAAATTGCTGCCCCGCTCTTCAGATAAGCTGCTTATACAGGGACCGTGGTGGGGAACGCGCTAGACATTGGTAATGATAATAATAGTGAACGTGACAATTGGGCTGGAGGCATAGTGGTATGGTGAGCAAAGAGCTGAGAAAAATAGAGAGCAAAACGCTGAAAATCAACTCATGTTTTTATAGTGACTAGTGCTTTTGGCGCTTTCCCATTTCAGCCACCAGGTCTCTTTATATTGAATCGAAGGGTCCGTCGTCAAACAAGTTATTTTGGCTGGCCATTTTGACGAAGGTCGATGTCGCCCTCAAAATATTAACCAAATACCGTTCTTGATTCCCTTTTGCTCTCACCACTCCCTTTCATTAATGGTATTCTGAGATGACGGGCGCTTTACGATTTCTGACTGCCATTAATCGAACCAACCACGAAATAATTTGTCGATAGAAATTAAGGGGATCAAATGTAAATCGTTTCAAGTGCATTTTTGGATACCCTGAGGTAATTGTCATCAAAGTTTATTGATGTTTGAAAATTGCTCTGAATAATCAAGGTATAAATTTCTAGTGAACAATCTAGTTAACGTCATTGAAATAAGGGCGAATTATTGAGATTACAATAATTTATATATATATATATATATATAATTGCCCCTATTTCCCCACTTTCTCGTTTTCTGGTCCCCTGTCCTCATACTGGGGTTATTGATATCGGTAAAAATATAGTATTGGAGCTAGAACCGGTTCCTGTGGAACAACCGCGAGAAAGTTCCGTCAGGACAAAAAAAAATTGGCGAACAGAAAGGATGAAGTTCCTGTTCTATATGTGACAACCATGCTATAAGCATTTACTTGAAATGAAGGATTCCTCTTTCGAACTCTTTTTATTTGAATAAAAGATGTTGACACGTAAACACCCCTTATCACATCCAGGGCACGTTTTCCTGCTACGGTACAGATCACACAAAATGTAGCATTTTCACTGAGAGCAATCTCGATCAAGCTCAATGTTCCAAGGCAAAATTAATTGTAAATAGAAGGTTAGGATGTTGTATTCTGAATCGTCACGTCTCCTATCGTTTCCTCGAAAGAACTCCCAAGAATTTCATTATCGGCCTGCCAATTCGCGGGGAGGGTTTTTCTGTTTATTTTGGAAGCGCCGATTTTTATATAGGATACTTCAACAGAGAGACTAGATCAAACATGGATGCTTACAACGTCAATAAAACCAGTCGACTTCGGAAAAACTATTCGTTTAGTAATTCTTAATTCTATTGAAAAAGTTTTGGCACAGGTTTAGTACCTCTTATATTTGACTTTGAGTGATGCTAACATTATTATTTTCAACTTATCTCCAAGTGTCGTCCTCTATGGGGACGCCCATTGGTGACACATGGAGATCAGTTGAAGTTGCTATCACACCGTTGACTGGGTTAGGTATATACCATTAGATTGCTCTCTATAGTTAGACCGCCAGGATATACTGACGAGTCTTGGCTAAAGACGAAACATGCATGTCTATAGCAGGTCTGATGTATAGTGGAGAGCATACACTTAATATCAGTTGTCAGCTGAGATAACGGTACACCGTAAATAGTGTCTACGAAGAACAAGGGATGTCGCTGTAAATTAGTTCACCTTTGTTGACAGATGTTGTCAAGGCAGTCCAGGTGTTAGGACCTTTGACTCCGTAAGTTGCCAATGGACGTCCCCATAGAGGGCAACACTTGGAGATGAATTGATGTTGCTTTCACACCTTGGACTAGGTTACCACCCGATTGCTCTCTACACTTAGACCGCTAGGCTATACTGACGAGTCTAGACTGAAGACGAAACATGCATTATTTTATTATCAAAATGATACTCGATGCCGGAATGGTGGATTATTATTTTTCAGTCTGTATCTTTTATAGCTGAATGAGACCCCTGATCTATAAAATTTTGACCTATGTAGTACTCGATAGTTTTCAGACATATATTATTGTTCAATCTTTTCCATAAGTGGGGGTCGGGCTAATTTGTTACATTTCTGTTTTAGCGACTGATTACTGCATTTTAACTGGATAGGTATTATGAATAATAACTTCATTTTATTTTATTTGTTATGCATATGAGTTCTTTTCTCAGTCATGTTTTGTAAGCTTTAACTTGTCATGTTAATCAGTGTACGGTACTGACCTTTCAACCATACCTGAAAATGCACTTCTAGAATGAACCTACTATCTATCTATTTATCTATCTATTGCTAGCATCACTGTCAATAAAGTTATAAAGTTATGCTGAGTATATCATTTTATTGTTGTAGATACCAGAGCGTTCCCAGAAATTTCTTCCGCCTAGCGAAACTCACAACTCCGTGTCCAGCGTGAGTGCGCGTCGTACGCCCTTGGTGACGTTTTCCAAGCTGGAACTAGAGGTCGACACTGAAACGTTCCATAATGGTAAGGCGAGACTTTCCTGTGTCGCCAGCATATTTCACCTCTACAAGCGGGAAAAGGATGTTGTTTTGGAGGAAGAAAGACCGCGTCCTAGGCCGTCGTCAGTTTTGGGAATTAGAGACGTGATGGGAGGTAAGTACGGTCGGATGATTTTCGATATGATATTCATGGCCGAAAGCACTAAAATCTGCTTGAGGAGAGGATAGAAAATTGGGTCTTAAAATTTAAGGACTCTTCACCAATATCACGAAGACCGAAGTCATCTTCCACAATATCAGGTTTATCGCCTAATCGTTTAAATACTCCGTTTACAGAAAGTACAAACACAAATATTCAAAAGAATGTCAAGAAATCTGACATTATAACTCAAACTGTGGTAGGTACCGGGTGGTCCATTTAACTTGAGACAGCTTCACGAGTATAGCGCGAAAACGGTGTGTTTTTAGATGGAAACGCTCAGATGAAAGTTCTTGAGAGCAATGCAGAGAGATAATGATTATTTTTATTTTCGAATCTGACTGCATTTTGAAGGTTTTTTTAAGGTCAACCATGTTTTTTTAATAAGAACATAAATTTTTTATTGCAGAATCTTACTCTACGAGAAAAAACAAAATATATTTTTTTTCCACAAAATTTCGAAATCCGATTGCAACTTAAGTAGATGAAAGTACATTATTTATTCTTCTTAATAATTTTCCAATAACTACATGGTTTGTCAGAAATGCTTTTCTTCTCACGAAAGCATAAATAACGTAATTATCATATGTGGAACCTTCAAATTTATTATAACAAATGTTCAAAATGTTGCCCGCCAACTTTAATAAATTTATCAATCCATTTTATAAAGTTTTCATGATACTCAAGGACAGTTTTTTATTGATTGCTCTACAAGCATATCTTATGCGGTAAATCATAATATTCTCCAATGTAATCAATAATTCCGCACCAGACATTCACCAACGAAGGGCGCTGATGTTGCACTTATCTCAACTATCGCGGATTTTCCACACACCAGTACTGCATATTATGTCGATTCTCTTCACCATGGTTTGTAAAACCAGATTCATCTGAGAACAACAAGCAAAAGAAAAAAGATCTATTCAATTTCTTGTCCATTGAGAAAATACGACTAAGTCAATTATGTTCCAAACAATCGATAACTGCATTGTCTATCGTTGCGGTATGGAAACGTTTCGAAAAAGAACAAATGTTTTATTTTTTATCTACTTCATTTGCAATCTAATTAGACCATTTTCTGAACAAAAGGTATTTGTTTTTTCTCGTAGATTGAGATCCTGCAATAAAAAATATGTTTCCATTAAAAAAAACATCGTTGATCCTGAAAAAACCTTGAAAACGCTGTTGATGTCAAATATAAAAAACATGATTAACTCTCCCCCATTGCACTCAACAACTTTCATCTGAACATTGTCATAAAAAAACGCGTTTTCGCGCTATTCGGCTGTTTCAAGTTAAATGGACCACCCGGTATATTTAAATTTGTCGTTAATGGCTACTTAGTAATGGAAATCGTGAGTGCAAAATTATTCCTCCCTATCAGTGGTGTAATTGAAAAGTTGTATTCAAGGACTCCTTAATGCTAGGCGATGTTTAACGGTACCTCAAAAATGAAGAGAGAAAAGTAATGTATTAAGAGTTATTTATATCTTTCAAATATGATTAACGATGTAAGTTACTTATATTATATAAAAAAGCTTGATATAAATACAAAGCAGACAAAAAGCTTCAGAAGAAGAGATAATTCAATCAGCTAACATAAGCCATAAGTTTAAATCAACGGTTGGCAAAGCCGTCTATAATTTAAGAGAAATTGACAAAATTGGATAAAAAGATTTAGGGCACCAGTAAACTTGAGCTATTTATTCCCGACGAATGTTTTATTTATGTGCCGAACCCGAGAAAATACATCCAGTTTTTCCTCGGGGGGAAAGTTTGTTAATGGTAATCCTAGCGCTGAAAGTGCCCTTTCGAATGGAAGTCTTAATTTAGTACCAGCCGAGTAACATATATTTTCTGCTTTTGTTCGAAAGAGTATACAAGAGTGAACGGCTGAGAGAGAGTCTGTTGTAAAGTTACTTTTTTTCTGCTCTTTGGGATTTAATTCAGTTTGAGCGAATGCAAAAATCGATAATGCCTACAGTTTCCGTATTTTCTTTTCGAAAGTGCTAATCGTCCATGTTGTTTTGAATGGATATCTCTTTAACGTCAGTGAATTAGCTTTTTATATAACCAGGTATGATATGATTCATTTTATTCAAAGATTACTGTTCAAATCATGGACGTTTTATATTCTATGTTTACCTATTCAATACCTTTTGAACTTGAATCAGGAAAAATACTTTATAACGCAGAGAAAAGAAAGAATTCACACTGGTACAGTTTGGACACTGTTTTGGTTCATTTTAATAGGATGAAGTTTTTGGTATTCTCAATAATTTGAATGCATATTCAATAGAGCTTAAATCAAGGGAAATTTGAATTTGTGATGATTTTTTTATCAAATCGTATCAATTAAATTATCTAATAAACTTAGATTCTTCTCCTACGATAACAAAATTTTTGAACCAAGTTGAACTATCTTCACCAAGCTTATTAAATGCTTCAGTTAACATTATAGTATTCTGGCGGTACAGACAAACAGACTGACCGAAAGACAGGCATGAAGATAAACCGACAAAAATAGTTTTTTGTGCTGTATACTTCCAAAAATAATTGCAACATTTATTCTAGACTATGATATAATACCTGCTCCGCGTGTTATCAAGGGAAGCGTAATAAATGGAACTGTGTCACCATAGCACGGCCAGGAGCGGTACCTCCGCTCCAAACTTATCCTCATTACCATTTGGAAGTTTGTTAATTAGAGTTGGGGAGTTTTCTAACGTCGACATTAAATGTCCGGTGAAACTTGTGCCCTTATTAAATATCCCAGTATTTCCTCTGTCAACCCCATTCTTTTCTACGCAATTCCAAGTGACAGGCCACCCATTTGACAGGTGGCATCTGACTGGCTCTAATAAAAGTTCTAATATTTCCCAACAGATTCTGAATGCAAATTGTATAAAATTCATTTTCTTAACGTAGTTCTTGTAGTCATTTGAGATTTTCAAAATTTGGAATTCTGCAGCCTTGTTCCTCTATCAGTTTATTGTCATAATAACGAATTTGCTGCAAATCTGCGGGAAAGCGTTTCATGAGAGAACTCCCTTAAAAGGTGACATATATTAAGTATTGAAACGTTAGGACAAGAGTCTGAAAATACGTTTACCTCATTTTATATACCTATAAGTGGAATGGAATGGATGATTGAAATTAAATTATTCCATATTCCATTTCATGAATATATGCCAACCACAAGTAGTATTATATCATCTTTCATCTAACACTGAAACCGCTATTTGTATGTATGTCGTATAAAAAAGTTAAGAATAATAAAAAGATATCAGTTCCATAAATATTTTTCGAGTAGTACTTACCGGCAAAAGGAGATGTATTTTTGGCACATTTTATTATTTCTTTATTTTTGTTCCCATTTCGTACCTAAAAACCGTAATGTATCACGCAGAATAGCTGTAAAGGCCAATTCTTGTAATTTATATATAAAATGTGCGGCAATTCATTTTATTTATAAAACGGTACGGTCACCATATTTCTCATAATAAACAACCTCTATCTGCATGGTAAGCGCGTATTGCGGCCAAATCGCCACTAGAGGACCTTTGTACGATATTATACAGGGCTGGAGAATAATTTAACTGATAAAACCTGTTCGTTCGCACCTCCACCTGCGGCAGCTAGCGGTATCATACTCACCGTTTTGCATTTATGCAGTGGTCTGTGCCACACTGAAATATTCCACCATACATATACATGGCTTTCGGAAGGTTTGGAAACGGTCGATTATTAAATAAATTATACAGAGATTGAGCAAAGTTCAAAACAAAAAGTTCAGGATTTTCAAGTGTCTATTAGGCAGTAAATATTTTAGCTCTTCTTCCAGTGTCGCCCTCTATCGACAACTTACGAAGTCAAAGGTCCTAACACCTGGACTGCCAATGGGCATTCCTATAGAGGGCGACACTTGGAGATGATTTGATCTTGCTATCACACCCTTGACTGGGTAACGTATATACCACCCGATTGCTCTCCACAGTTACTGCCAGGTTATACTGATGAGTCTAGGCTAAAAACGAAACATCCATAGAAATGCATGCTTGTTGTTATAGCAAGTCTGATGCATAGTGGAGAGTATACACTTAGTAAATATTTTAATTGGGGTCGTGGCGTGACAAAGTTGCATTTTTTAAATAGTCTCCAGGGTCGATTACTGAAAAGGAAGTTTGTTGAAGTGCTCGAGATGATATTGCACTATCAACTATCAGAATTTCGTATCGCCGCTCGCAACTGTGTAGTAAATAGTGTGTTACTGTGTTGTGAATAAATTTGTGCGTTAGCACTGCTGCCTTAAAAAAATGTTATGGTGGAAAATTGTTGCTTGTTTAGCAGCCTCTTTAGACTCGATACTTGAAGATTTCGAAGACTCAAACTATTTCATATGCCGAATACATTCGTAGGATTTGTGTGGCCAATGAATTATTTTCGTATATATCCTATTTGAAAAACTGTTTTGATATTCAATTATTTCAATTCTCAGTCTTTTGAATAAAGAGGCCTGGTGTGTCTAAAGTAATACAATTTGCTTTTTAGTAGAAATCAGAGACGTGCTTTGTTCTCAAGAAGTGTAATTAACATTTCACATCACTGAGTTTATAGAAACTTGATATTCAGTTTTTCCGACAGTTAAGACAATGTGCTTCCGCATTGCAACAATCAACTTATTCGTCGGACCAGAGTTCTATCCTGTAATTAATGTCCCCTCCAAGATTCGACCTCAGGATTATATCGACGTCGTAGGATCCGTAACCCCCACTAGCTACACGAGCAGTTCCTCCTCTGCCTCTACTGTCCTGATCTGTAACCTAAAATGTGGTAAAATTAGTTCAGAAATATATGGTTCCAATTTGCAGCACCATCCCTGGAGGACAGCTCGTATGCAGCAAAATGAAGATAGATGAAAATAAAACTCACTTTCAAACATGTTATTTTATAAGGATTGTGTCCTACTTCGGGAAAGATAATTTTTCGTGTTTTTCGCTGTAAGAATCCACCTTCTTCAAAAACGTTAGTGAGGTAAAGAGATCTATTTCTGCAACAACAAAAAAAAATATTTTAAATATATGGTCGCTCGATATTAAAGATATCCAGATTACTAACTGAATCTAGTTTTTGAGCATTTTTCAGTAAATAGTATAAAGTACTTGGATTGTATCAATCTACAATGTGAACTACTCATTGCAGACAACGTGCTTGAAATCTAATACCATATGTATTGCAGTATCAATAGTTCAAAACCAAACAAAAATGCATTGAAAAACATGTGTTTTTTCTGAGGTTCGCTCAATTTAGGCGATTGCCTTGCGTTGAGCAATAGCGTAATTATCGTGTAGGCTCTCGAGAAATATGGATTAAATATTTTGAATATAAAAACCGACAGCAGATAACAGAACAAAACAAATTTATCGACGACACACGCAAAAAAATATGTACTGAAAGTAAACAGGTGATATAAGAGAAAGCCAGATAAAATTGAGTAATTTCAGTATAAGATACAAACATCTTTTAAACAGCCAAATAGGGTACAGGTACCTGTCTCAAGTAACTGGGCTCTGCAATTCATGTAACGGCATTAGTTTAGAAATAAGGAATCCGATCGGATTTTGGAACTGAATTGTTGGGAGTTGACGTCATTTTTCAGAGATTAAATGCTTGTTTCGTAATTATTCACTATTCCTATAAAGTAATTTCTGGTAAAACTCGTTGAAACAGTTGCGGAAAAAAGACTGATAATAGAGATCCTTAGAAACGTCCAGAAACGAGGTACCAACGTTTTTTTAATTTTTTTTTGTCTTTTGACGATAGCCCCTCGGCCACTGAACCAATTTTCAAAAACTACAAACCTTTTTTGTGTTTTTAAACCTTTGATAATAGCATCTGTTTGAAAGTTTAGATTAGGATAAGATAGAAATATATGGTTCCATATGTTAAATCTAGTGACAAAAGCAATATATATGAAAAAAATATATATTTTTTAGCTCATACTTACGATGCTGTTTCATCAGGACATTGCACAATATCATGAGTATCACTTGCTAATGTCTGAGACAGCAAAACAAATAGAAATGATGCCCAGAACAGTGGGATAACAATTGAATTATTTGCCATATTTTTTATAAACTAAGTTCAAATATTGTACTGAAATCTTTTATTAACCGCTTATCGGTTGAATTGCGATATGTTAATCACAAAACGATTTTTCGATAATGCTGTACAAGATTTTGCTATTAACGAATAGATTGATAAAGAATCACCTCAAGTATTTACAAGACAATCAACGTTATCACTATAGAAATGAAGAATTGGACAGGATTCTGAAACTATTGATAGTTGAAATTCAATTTTAGAGACTTTAAAAAGCTTAAAAATATTATAATTTCAAAATTCCCGAATTTTCAAATTATAAAACACGCACATGATATCCAATATTTTCAAAAATCACTTTTCGTTTATCAGCAGCTTTAAAATCAGATGAAAATCTTCAATTAATTTACTGATACTTGACGTAATTTGATGAGGGTGAACAACACTTTACTTACGATTTATTGGAATCCGGACATTGCACAATATTATTTGAATTTGTCAATGCAGATTGTGTGAGCGAATCATGTAGCAATGAGCAAAAGATCACTACAGCAAGGATGATCGAAGAACACGCTTTATACATCATTTTGTAAAATACTTATGTGATATTTCATCTTTCATATTCTTTTATATAGCTTATACCGAATCACAGTTGTTATTCCTTATCATGATATAAAGGAAGCCGAAAACACAAAAAACAAATTGGTTTCATCAAGAAAAATAAACAGATAACAGATCCTTGGTAGATTTTGAAGTGATACTAGAGACTACGTGATTCAAATTCCTGAGATAATGGTAATGAACTCTCTGCTTAAACAAAATACAAATCTTATGACTAATACTTCGAAAAATTGAATAGAAAAGTTTGTCGCCAGCGGGGATCGAACCTACAACCTCCTAGATTGTAGGTAAACGCTCTACCGAATAGCTAGATCTTGGTTTAGACATCTAGTGGCCAGTTACTGAAAGATAATATCCTCAATAGAATTTTGCCTGGAACTAACCAAATTTTCATATTATTATGCTTTATCTTCCATTAATATTCTTGGAATTAACATCAACAATAATATGTTAAGGCACAATCATGTTGTCGGCCTTGCTAGGTCGGCATCCCAGCGACACTGGGGGTTCACTTCGAAGCACTCCCCGAGACTTCTGGATTAAATACTACGACCCGACTCCCCTCCGCCTCTGTTTCAATGTTGAGTTTGAAGGCAAGCGTCGATCCATTCAGTAGGGCCAACGGTAGGACGCTTCACATGAAGCTTCTGTTCGCATGCATCGTCGCAGCTTCAGCTTCAAAGCTAAACCACTTACGTGTAGCAGCTGACCGTCAACGGTATGCCTCTCACATAGTGCCGGTCACTTCGGCTGAACGTAACAGGATGGCCTTCTGGACAATAGGATCAACGCGACGATCCTTTGACAGGTCCATCAATCTCCTAATCAACAAACACCGGTTGGTTGAGGACGGACGCGAAACAGTCACACCATCGCTTTGGAATGTAATTCCTGTTAGTTATCCTGTCAAGTGTCTACATGGTTACAATGAAGTCGGTAGGTGAGGAGTTGAACGGATAAGGTCAGCCACGCAGTTGTTGGCATTCTACGTAGGCTGTCTTTCAGTGACGGCTGCAAGTGAACACTTCAAAGGTTTCGTAAAGAGAAATTATCTATTTTCTTAAATTAGGTCTATCCTATATTTTTTCTCATGTCCCTGAAGAGCCAAAAAAATACATTTTCCATTGAAAAACATGGTGCACAGTTGCCAGAATTCACCAAAGGACTACAATAACATTAATTTTTCTACATAGCTAGTTCACAAGATCACATGAATATGTTCAATAATGAATATATTAGCCTTTGAATAGTGAAGAAAGTTAAAAATTCAGAACAAACCTGTTATGTTAAATCACACATCATACACTAGCTGGCAACATGGCTTTATAGTAAATTCTGACTGCTACTAGCCGCTACGTATCATTTTTCATTCATAATTTGCAAATTTAACGTCTGTCGACATTTGAACAGAACCGAACCGTCAACCGTCTACGTCAGGTCACTGTCAACCGCTTTGAATTTTGACGTGAGCGTTCGAATCAGACATTGTAGTTTTTGATCATTTTCTGAAGCTGAAGCTGCAGGTGTAACCTTCCATCAGTAAGTATAATTGTGTACTTTTTCAAATTCCCGTCATGTCAAATTTCGTGATTCATCCAAATGTCATCGATGTTTACAAACAGACATTACGGTCCCCATCAAGCTGCCATCTTGCCACCTTCCCCTTTCCCCGCTGGTCCCCTCGCCCAAAGTCATGTTTGACTATAGGCATAAACGAATTTATGAATGAGATGCCAGGTCTTCAGTTGTTCTATCGTCGTTGGTGGCAACTTACTTGACTATATTTTTTGTAACAGAATATCAGTTTATCTCCTTTAAGTTAGCTTAGAATAGAGAAAATTGAAGCCATAATATCGTGTTACGGTATACGATAGAGCAGTTAATGTATGTGCATATAGTTAAACGTTGCAACTAACGTCGGAGGACGGCAACGGTTTAATATCAAACCGGCTGCGGTGTTTAGCTCTTGTTGGCTATAAGTTCCGAAAACGCAAAGCAAATATTATCTCCGGGGTTACCAGAAGAACAATGTAGTGCAGCCCAAGGAATTCGGATTGTGAAAATTCCAAATTAAACTCAGAGAAGCAGAGATGGAATGTAAGATGAAGCCACGTGCTTTGGATATTAACTACAGCATCATAGCTATGCTTTGGTCTGCATTGCTATTGCAGTTTCGCTGCTCTAGTTCAATTAGATTTTAAGATGCTTGAACGGCTGTGAAATTTGGAAACAAAGGAACAAGTAGATTGACTTGGTAGTTTGGAAAACTTGATTTAATAATAAAATTGGTTGAGATATTTTTTTGCCTACAGTTGAAGTGATTCGAAATTAAATAAAAAAATGTAACATCGTTGGTTCATGCTGTATTTCTTTCAGTTAGGATTTATATCGGATTTTAAAAGTGTTTATAGTTGGGATTTAATTTAACAAATCTTCAAAAATTAAATATTGGAATGTTTAAAAAATTCTCATGTTCTTATATAAATGTGATACCAATCATATAAGATTAATAAACATATTTTTCCACCACCCTACACAATATTGAACTGGGCTCCTTGCTCCCGCTTGAGGTATTTCAAATTTCATTACATGATCCTAAATTTCCAAGAACAGCGATGCGCGGAATTTTAAATCGATTTAACTTTATTAAATATCGCCTGCCGGCGAGTTTTTTCCGTCACTTGCTCTTATTACTGCTTGTTTAAGATACTCTACCAAGGACAATCTTGCCGGAATTTTGCAATGCTTTGAGGATGTCTCACTTTGAGGGTGTCTTCAATAAAGGAATTCAGGGTTTAGTCAACGACGCCGCGTCGGAGTAACTTTTTTTTCAAGATATATAGTAAAATCACACTAAAATAGTTGTCTAGTGCATGCGCTGACCAAAATTGCCTAGAGTACATTAACGCTGTACTTCACGTCCTGATATCAGATTAGAACCTAATATTAAGTCAAATCCAATGGATAACCTGATTCCTTTTGTCAATTTTAGAAATTCAAAAAATTTTCGCGTTTCCAAAACTATTCATAATTCCTACTATTTTTAAAAACATCAATCAACATCATCTAACAGTTCTAAAATTCGACGAAAATGTTAAAAAAAACTGAGTCAACCGGCTTAATTACATTTTTTTCAAGAGGCTATTCGCAAGCTCTAGTCTAATCTGGTACAATACTAATCTTATTTCACCTTCCTGATTGGTTACTGCTTCTTTTTTTTAGTAGTTATGCCGAAAGAACAAAGTATCAAAATAATTACAGTAATTCAAAACTTCTCAAAATCTTCTTTATCAAATTTTATTTTCCAAGTGCGATCAGATGACAAACAGAAAAAATCTCACCTAGTAAATCTTGTACTAGATTTAACAACTCCACAAAGTGGATTTCGTACTCAGTCATATTTTTCTGTATTATTATTTTGGTAATAGATTAAATATTCTGTTACTCTGGAAATAATTCCGTTGGCAACGAATAGGTGGTTTTGCATAGCTTTTAAATTGATTCAAAATAAAAATGAACGAGTTTTTTTAGTGAAAAATATACTCAATTGGGCGGTGGGCAAAATAATGTTGAGAACGAATTGTTTGGAGGGTTGCGTTCTCACAGAGCAGACACCTCTCTCAGCCACCAAGAAGCTCGATTCGCAAACAAATAAAATTACTGAATCCCCCCAGCGTAACGTAACGTTGCCGACGCGTCGCCGGCCTCGCATTTAATGGTTATATTCCACCCCACTGACATTTTCCTACCCTAAGCAGTCGTAGTACTGGTGCTTTAAACTTAAGATGATTCAGAAACGTATTAGACTCAAAAATCAATCTCTAGTCTCCACTAAAACACAATGAAATTATACATTCGAATATACTGTCTATACCTGAGAAAGATGCCCAGGCAAAGCAATGCAACAAAAAGGCAGCCATGCCGTAAGACGCTTCGCGTGCAATCATTTCAAATATATTAATAAATTATCACAGAACACAAGATATAAATATTCTATACAATATTTGATTACATAGTTATTGTTATATTTTTGATGTAAACATATAATTAAATAAGTGTGGCTCTCCACTATCCATCAGACCGGCTATAGAGATGCATGTTTCGACTTCAGCCTAGACTCGTCAGTAAAGCCTGGCTATCCAGCTGTAGAGAGCAATCGGATGGTATATAAGTAACCCAGTCAAGGGTGTGATAGCAACATCAAGTTATCTCCAAGTGTCGCCCTTTATGGGGACGCCCATTTGGCAACTTACGAAGTTAAAGTGCCTAACACCTGGACTCCCTTGAAGCGGCAACAGATGTCGCTTACGTTGAGAAATGCATATCTACAGGTCCAAAGGTGTGAATCATTTTTTATGTCAAACAAGTTCCCAAGGATTACCTGGGTCAAAGAAATTAGGTTTAAATTTTTATTTGTGTCGATTTTTGACGATAAATCCGTCGCCAATTAACCGATTTTAGACGATTAAAAAGCTTTTTGATACTTGTAACCTAGCCTCAAAATTTAATCAAAATCCAGAAACTATTTCTTCGGGTAAAAAGGCCTCAAAGATTACAGGACAGAGAGACAGACATACCGACTGAAATAAGGAACATGGTCTTTTGTTATGTATGTATTATGTAACATCATCAAAATGCAATATCTAGAATTCGAAATTTTTCACGACTGCAATACATCTCCACCTATTTTCGTAGGAAGTCAAATTAAAGTAGGATTTGAATGACTTTTTAAACAACCAACGGTAACATAAAACTTTTTAAATCATTATCTACGCAATGCGGCTTGATCTAGGAACCTGTAATAGTATGTGGAAAATATAAATAAATTAGTCTAGTTCAGTTACCAGCCCATACGCATCTTATATCAATAAATAAACCGTCTCATAGCTATAACAATTTGTGCGACGTATCACCCGAACTATTACATTTTCCGGCTGTTTAACACCCAGCGACGCTATATGGGAAGCTGCCTGAGACGCTATAGTCTCCATTTTATTGGCCATAAGGGAAAGAAAACGGTGCTGAACGTGGAACGGGAGTAAGAAATTCATTAAGGGATTTGTATTTGATTACCGATGTCTAATAGGAAACTATACACCCAAGATGTACCTGTAGGAGTTGGAAGAAGGTCTTCAGATATTGTTAGTGTATCTCCTCCAATTGTGTCTCCCATGACAAAGATATGTTGATCTGCCAGTTGGTGGGGGGAGGGGGTGGACGTAAGGAGGGGAATGGGAGAAAAAAATATGAGAACCCATCAGATATTCACAGGAGATGTCATGTCAACCCGAATGAAGCTCTCATTCAAAAAACTGACGACTCGGGTATGACGCAAGCTCGTTAATGATAAGCGATGTTTCGATACTTTTTGAATATCATTTAAAAAACACAATCTTGTGAGATACACTGCTGCACATAAATATCGTTACAAGCAAATTTTATAGCCAACTTTGATACTTTGTAATTCCTAGAATACTGTACAGATTTAAAAAAGCAGATCATAATTCGAAAGGTCTTTTCATGGTCATTTTGAGCAATTTTTTAAATTTTGAGCGGGGGGCTTCAATACAGGGTAAAACACAAATTCATGTATTCTGAAAAATAAATTCACTGGCTCTCAATTTTTCAGGAAGGCTACAAAAATATTTTAGAACATACCGTTTTATAGATATTGACCATTGTTCGGAACATTTTTCGGATTTTCAGAATATCAACTATGGTTTCCGAAATAAATTTTTTTTTTGGAGAATTTTAATTTTCCATTATAACTCAATTTTCTCTGTTTCATAAAGTGCATCAATAAATTTAGTCTTTACTACCTTCGATCACCCTCCTTTATAAAATAAAGAACTCGCCCTGAAGACACGGTTTATTCAGGAACCTCATTCATTCTTGTGACATATGAGGAGAAATTAATACTCTTGAGTGGATCAAAGAAAAATATTGTTTGGATTAACGTTGAGAACCTTATTTGGCCGCCATATTTTAATGACGTCCCTCGGGCATAGAATCCACAAGTCTGGCAATCAAGTTTTGAAGAACCGAAATTTCCATTCTGGCTCAATCGCGTCTACCAATTCTTGCAAACTCTGATATCCATTACCTTCTCGATTCAAATTATGATTTATTATACCTTGTCGTACCAGACATGTTTTAGCACCTTATGTATCAAGCCCTTAAATAAACGGAGAAACTTTCTGGAAACTGCTAATATCTTCATTTTCTCTGCTGATCGTAAATAACACACCGACTATAATGCGGATAAAAATCTCTGAAATGCAATGGAGCTGGAGAGAAATATAAAAAGGTTATAATCGTAATCCAGCCCACAGAAACCGCTACTAAAGGATTCTCCCTATTACTTATTCAGCGGTCGAGAGCCACTTCTTTGCCTCTTCTCTTATTTTTGGTCGTAGAAGAGATAACAAGTGTTTATTTTGCCTCGTGATTCGAGTGTAATGGTTATAAATGGGTAGTGTGACGTTTACAGTGGAACCAAATACGTTACTAAGAAAACAAGGTTTTTTACTTTACACTGTTCGCTCTTTCACGCGACGAAATACATGATTCATACCTTTCTCATTATTTACACGCAAACATTAGTAGTTCGAGACTTTTGGTTACAAATAGTCTATTCCTCGACATACAACACGCTGTTTAACCATAAAATAAATTATTCACGATAAAGTTCACCAGATACAAAACGTATTTTTCACAGCGTGAACACTGTGACAAAACAACAGATGTGATGCCAAATTGAGCAATAAGTAGTTTCAATTCTCCCACCCCCATCCTTCTCCCATCAACAGTGGCTTCTAATATATTGGGAATTTCTCCGTTTTTTTGACCCGCTACCACTGGACCAATTTTCAAAAACCTTATCCTGACCATAATAATAATCTAGCGACATATTTTCAGCAATATTTTATCCTTAGTACCTATATTTGAAACTTTCTATGACACATTTGGTAAATTAGTATTTTACAATAAAATTCGAAATAGAAGTAGTACAGATTTACCTTTGCAGGTAAATTTCTTGCAAAACTCGCAGTACATCTGACCATCTTTTAAATATTTAAAATGTCATCTCATCAACAAAGCATGGAGGTTTTAATGAGTATTAATGTCAGCTGGAAGAATGATACCAGAGTTGAGGGTCTTTCATCTTATTGCGTATTTTATTAGGAAGTCTGTATATAATTTTCATAAAGTCAGAAGGGTTAGAGCAGGAAGAAAAACGAGATAACTGCCGATGAACCAGATTCACAGTGCTTCATTTATAATGAAAAAGATGAAGCAGATAAAATATTTAGAAGAGTAAATTACTTGTTCATAGCCTTTCCTTTCTCTTGGCTTTGACAATATTGACGAGTTGAGTCTTTTTACGTCATCTATTTCGTCTTGTATAATATGATGAAGGCTCGTGAGAATATCAGACGGTGGTGCCATAACTTCAATCCCCCCCTCGATTATTGTTTGAATCCTTACTAGTTTCAAATTATGTTATTTTATGAAATTGTTTGATATTTTAGGCATACACATGGCTGTTTGACCTTCTATAACAAGTCGCCTTGAAACCACATACGTATGCCTAGTTTAAGAAAATCCGTTTGTGTTACAGAGTCTTCAAGACCGTCAGGAAGCATCGCCAGCGTCATCATCGTGTGCACCTGGTTCCTTTTGCGGTAACTAGGTTCCACCTTGTAAATCGGGAAGGAGATCAATTTTGTACATAGTATGTTGTAAATATTTGAAATTCGATGTTGTACTTGCCATACAAGTTACAATAAAAGAAAGTACAGTCGCAATGCAATTCGACTTAGAAGCTTTTGCTTATCGTAAAGAACAACAACTGTAAAATTTCCTTCACAAATTTCATAACAATTTTTGTTACTTGGGTCGATTTCCAACGTACAAAAATAATTGCAAAGTCTACTATCAACTATTATGGAAGTCTAAGCACAGATCAACTTTGTAGTTTAGTTTGAATGGCCTTATGCCAGACCTCACCTTTTGTATTTAATGTACAATAAAATCTTTATTATTATTACTATTATTATTTCTCATGCTCGAATGACAAGTATGTCTCAAGGAGATTTTTCATCAGGTAGAACTCTAGACATCTGAGAACATAAACCGAATATCCCAATCGTTCTACGAGAAAATATTTAAATTGATAATTAGATTATTTTGTGATCTAAATATACAGCAATCATATAAAACCTTGAACGATGAAGGTTTTACCAATTTCTTGAAACCACAACTATATGCTCGAATTGCATAGCTCACGTACAATATCAAGTAATCAGAACAAGAATTGTAAAAAATATGTAAATATATATGTGATGTTTTTTACTATGTCTACAAATCATTGAAGACTAGCTTGCAATTCCAAATATTTATCGCTAGTGCTACTAAAGCCTGACATGCTGGCTTCATAAAATGAGTCTTAAATGTTCACGAAGTGGGCGTAGCAAAAATAACCTGGTATCTTGATGAGACATTAGATTATATTCAGATTCAACAAAGTCGTAATTTTTGAAACGCCCAAAAACGATTTAGAACTATAAAAATACAAAAATAATTTTTCGCAGTGGATTTTTTTGCATTTTAATCATGTACAGAATGATTAGATACCAAACTGCTTTGTGTAACTTTAAGTAGTACTGATATTTCCGAATGATTTTGAGACACTTTGTACAACAATAGAAGTGCTACATATATTTTAATGTTGGAATATGTTACTAAGGATCATGTGATTTTATTGTTGTGGATAATTTCTGGGGAGTAAACAAAAATGATATCTGACTGCTAAATTTGAGGTTAGCTTTTCCGTCAATATTTTCCTGATAATTTGAAAAGTCTATTCGATACTGATAGAATTTTAACATGCTGAAATAAAAATAGTGCTCTCCAGAAACTCGTTCAACTTTTTGTTACGTCATGCTCCATAAAGTTTATTTCTTCAGTAAAACCGCTTCATCAAAAACCGAGTAGATTTTTAGTTCGAGAAATAAACGTACTGAAGCATTGTTGTTAGCGAAAGTGCTGAACGTGAATCAAAATGAATAATAAGAGTAACGAATAATAATTGTCTGTTATTCCATGTTCCATATATTGTATCTTGACTATGCAACTGTATTGTTCCGTCTTTCTACTCGAATCAACAACATCCAAATAAAATTATACTGTTATTTAATTTCTTTCATACTGTCAATGACGTATTATACTATTATAGGAACAAAATGTGTCGTTAGAGAAGTTGAAAAATGTATATTTGTTATCCAGTGTAAAATCAAAACTAATAAAGAATCTACTTGTTCGTAAGACATTTTGTTGACAAACAAATAACCAAGAATTTCAGGATTGAATGAAAAATTCGAAGTGAGAAAAATCCAGAATTGTTTTGGTTTAGTTTCTGGATTTTTCTGATTCAAAAATTGTGATCACACCATTATATGTGTTCGGGCTCTC
This sequence comes from Bruchidius siliquastri, assembly GCA_949316355.1. NCBI lineage: Eukaryota > Metazoa > Arthropoda > Insecta > Coleoptera > Chrysomelidae > Bruchidius > Bruchidius siliquastri. Next base: position 26,461,000 of record OX438529.1, read on the forward strand.
AACAATCAGAGCTCCAGATCATACTGACAAGTCTAGGCTAAAGAAGAAACATGCATGTCTATAGCAGGTTACATTTTACTTTAATTTTGATTATGTTTGATGGAAAAAAATCTTTGTAGTATATTCTGAAGAAGAATAGTAACATTTTCAAAAGCTTCACATAAACAAAGATTCTCTCCCTTTGAAACCAATATTTTTTGGTCCTAACGGGCATAAGGTACATAAGGTTCCAAATAGAACGAACAAAAACAACAATTTCTTTATGACAGTGCACGGTGTTCTGATATGTTCCCCACTAAACGTGTCAATTCCTAGAATCGGTTCCGAACTAATTCTGTTTCTGTAGTAACAGTCTTAGAATTGATTCAAAACTGATTCCAGCACTGTCGGAACAAGCTAACAGTATCTTAACTGCTATTCCAATATACCCCGCAAAGAGAATTTATCACTTTATCAGTAGTAGCAGTGCCACAACAATTCCTAGGGAGGCGGTAGAGGCATTCGCAGACCTCAATTTATCGGAGCTCTATATATATACATGTATATACCTTGGGGACGCGGAGTCGCAGTTGGTGCGATTATATTTCCGCCAGCTCCAATGCAACCACTACACAGCTACAAATCATACAGCTTCAAGACGATACATACTTAGTTGCTTGCTATAAAATCTGGGAGCGATATCGGATCAGTGTAACTATTATAAAATCAAGTTTATTACTGAAGCCTAGTAGGAATGTCAATCACCGGTCGGTTGAACCGAACATCTGTTTTTTTAACTGAATAACTGGTTATTACCGGTTATACTTTTGTATTGGTTTTTACCGGTGTTTCCTTTTTATATTGTATTAGCAGTCGGAAAAACCGGCTGTTTTCCTGTTGGGTTCATTTAAAACCAAATTTTCAACGTAATAGGTATCATATAGATAGGAATCAAAATTTCTTATCCAAGCGTGACCAAGTGAAAGAATTTATCCCACAAAAATTGGACTTGGTTACCATCAGAAATGGTTCTTGTTCATCGGGCTGTACTGTGCCTGCATGTTAAAACTATGATAAGAAAATTGAAGTAAGAGAGGTGTTTCTCATTCCCAAAAAATGAAGTTTTTGCATGAAACTCTACTCAAAATCTTCTGATAGAACAATCAAAAGCGTAAAATACAGAAAGAAAGGTAAAGAATTTATTAAGATTATCATGCAAGATTCCATTTCAAAATATTAATAGGTCAACAATGTATCATGAAAATATGCTTCAAATCGATAAATCTGACATTGATATGATATTTTAAGATTTTTAAGAAAATTCCAAGCCCTGCAAAAAATGTATCCTATTGTTTAATGCCGTATAACCCATATTTTTGAAGTAAATCCAGACCATTCGTTAAAAGAAGACTATTTGTATGTTTTCTAATTTAAGCATTCATAAGGCAAAACTAAAACTGTACTATTTCAGAGCAATTCCAGCAATCATATCACCTGCTTGTCTTACATTCCATGTTTGAGCGAGTTTTCAGATTAATTTCAATTGAGTATCGTATATACAGTTTACCGGTTGGGAAAAATCAAAGTTGGATATGGGAAACGCGTTAAGTAAGACAAAGATAATTAGCAGAGCGTCTTACAATTAGTGCAAGAAAGATGGCCTACGTAAGCGTAGTCGGCAACAGCGAGTTTGTGAGAAACAGTGCTAGAAAAGACGATGGGTAAAGCGAGCCGCACATGTACGGTTTCCTGACTCGAATTTGGAATATGGAATACAGCTTATGGACGTAAACATCCGCGTCACATTAATCGTACATCTACATCCCACTCCAGAAGAAGGTGTACGATTGAGTGGCAAGACCGACAAGCGGCAAGTGATGAAGTGATAACTGATTTACTGGCGTCTGCAAACTGCCAGTTTCTCTGCGTCGCGGTGTTGTCAGATCAATTTCAGTACAATTGATCTTACTGCGGATGACATGATAACAATGTCTTTCTCGTGATTACTCTGTACGTATGCACATTAACTGAGTGACTGAATTGAAACTGGATGTTATGGTGTTTTTGTGATGCAAATGTCTAAATATCAAAACAGTATACTTACAAAACCGATTTTTTTTAGACATATTCCGTAGAACGTGTTTGAATCTATGTAAAATATAACTTAAAGAACTGCCACATAATGCCTAAAAATACGTCGACTTAGATTATATTCCTCTGTATTTCATAACAGAATTACAGATATAGTTTCAGTCACATTTTTCATGACTGTTATTTATGAAATAATTGATATAATTTTCTAGGACTGACTCCTTAAGAAATAGTAAATTATCATATTTAATTGACAATCTGACAATCACGCACAGCCAAAATCATGGGTACGATAAGCAGCCTTCCACATTCCCACACGTTGCCAAATATACGGTTCCGCAGGCCGTCTCCTTCGCTCTTGCATGTTTTTCGAATACTCTTTTTGTCTTTCATTATTACCTTATGCATGTCCAATAATAATTTCTCCCCCAATGTATATCGAAGCTATTGGAGAGTTATGGTAAATTGTCCTGAAAATGCTATCAGAATTCTACAAAATTCATGGACATTCTTTGAGCAACGAAAAAAATGTTTTCAATAGTCAGCCATGTTCCATAGCGTATCTGCCACTTTACTTGGCGGTCTCGGCATAGCTGAATGGTAAAGCGTCTTCATAGAATGCAGGAGGTCGTGAGTTCAATCCCCACTGGAGACACATTTTTTCCATTTTATCGTCTCGCGTACCGAGTGGAGTGAAATCCTATAAAGAACTGATATAAAAAAATTAAATGATTCCTTACATGTATCCGACGCGGATATTAAACAGCAGAATTCGAACATGCTCTCGGTATAAATGTGCTGGCTGTCCCCAAGTTCGGATGACAGTCGAAGCGTTCAATTTAGCACCCGACCCGGTTGGAATTCAAATTTCCAAAGCTACTGTTAGAAGTACAGAATCGATTAGGCAGCTGTGACTACAACCATCTAAATTATTACTGTGTGCGCTCTCACAGAGCTTTGCAATTTAGGAGATGTTCGATCACATCGCGTCGCGTCGTAACGAAAAAATATTGCTCTGTATATTGGCTTCGTCTAGGAAAAAACAGACGTTGATTAACGACGTCGTTGATTTCGCTTTTTGCATGCGGCCGATATTAGGTCCGTAAGTTCATAGAGTTGAAACCAGGTCTATTCTTTCAACATGCTTTTATTAGCTTCAACTGTATCATATAGAAGATGGTAATTTAAATGAGAAATGGAAATTACCGAACTTCCACTAACAATATGATAGTCTTGTATCCAAAATATATGCTGCTTGCCAAGTACACCTCTATTTGCTCCAAGCTGCTCAACCCCTCCCGCTTAGGATGAATGGGCTGTTGAAGAGTTGGGGTTGTTATTGTTGTAAGGATCTCGTATAGATGTTGATGCAATATGAAGGTTGTGAATAGGTTCCATAACCAATATTGTACGTATATCTTATAGCTTTACACATGTAGCAAGATATGGTATACTTGAATGCACATATTCTTCATCTGAGAACAAATTTTTATGTCTGATGTTTCCCAATATTTCAAATTTCCATTCAAATATTAATGTATAACCTGATAACATTGTGTGGAAGGTACAGCGTTAATCTACTCAACACCGTTTTTTTCAACTCAGCACGTTATTGATTCCCTTTCTTAACCAACGTGTCATCCCACACACCCTTCAATTATTAAGGGGCCTCCGCTTTGCCTGGGATCATTAATACCCGTCTTCCTTCCCAGAATCCGCTTGGAAGTGTGCGCGTTATCCGTATCGCAATCAGTCAACAGCTCTAAAAAGTAATTTTCGGTGGTGAAAAAATTAAGATCCGCCTGGAAACATCTGGAGGATATAGAGACGAGAATAAACTCATCCCGCAGTGAAGACATTTTTAGATCCGGGTCAGGCACTCCTTCTCTGTCAAAAAAGTTGTTCAATTTTCTATTATCATCTAATCCAATTTACAGCTCCGTGGATGACAGCACCTTTACCGTTCCCCCGGGATCTGTCTTTTCTCCAACGCTCTTTTGGCTATTCATCAAGGGATTGTTAAAAATAACATCTAACCGTATCTACAGCTTCGCAGATCATTGAACCCTTATTTCCTGCATGGAATGAAGCAAACTACTACCCGAGAGAACTCACAAGAACAGAATTGTCATTGTTCCCGTTTGCTCTTGGTAAACTCTTTTCTCATGCAGATCACATAAGACAGTTGCACAAAAATACAACTCACTTTCTTCCAGTGACGCGTTCCGATTTATATTAAAATCATCGAATATCAATCGAAACGCGTCACTGTAAAAAAGAGACGTTTTATTTGTGAAACTGTGTATTAAATACACAATTATTCTCTCTGCATTGTCCCCAACATGCAAAACAAAGTTTTGAGTATTTACCTAGAATACGGTATAGATACGTTGAGGATATCTTCGCTGTTTTTAACAGAACATTGTGGAAATGAACTCTTAATTTGATTCGAATAAATGGACAGTTGCCGTTACTGGATGTTTTAGGAGAGACAGTAATACAATGCGTTACATAACGGAAAACTGTAACCACCGCCACCAACATCGACTAGTCAATTTGCCTTTATTCGTATATTTGGGATCACAATACTTTGTGATCCCAAATAAATGAATGGTCTTTAGGGGGTCTGAGATGTAGAACTGTATACCAGTCTGGTCCAGCACTTAGAAGAAGAGGAACTAGGAGATCTATTAGGACTAGATTAAGGAGCACGTAGCTCAATAGAAAAGTCTAGAGTGGCAGAACACATGCTAGATAGGGAACATCTATCTTAAATCTATTTAAGCAATTTAAATGTAATGTATTATATGAATAAGATGGAAGCTCATTTTTCAGTATTTTATGCATTAAGCAGATAAGGTGTAGGATCTATGTTTTTTCAAAACGAAGAATTTCATATTGCTGATATAAAGCAGTAACATGGCGATATCTGGGGGTGATGCAAGAAAACCTAATGCGAGAATTTCGAATCTTTTGAATTTTGTATGCTTCAGACTTATCCAAGCAAGGAGCATATATATATATATATATATATATATATATATATATATATATATATATATATATATATATATATATATATATATATATATATATATATAACATCACTATATTCCATTGAAGACATAATCAAAGATTAAGTAACCTTGATTTTGATAGCAGTACTGCAAACAGTGTTCGATAGAATATCTGACGATGTTAACTAAGTCACTTTTTATATAAGTAAGAGCTTTTCCAGTGTCAGTGAGGGTATATGTATAATGAATTTGACCATCATCGGGATAATAATGGCATTTACAATACTGCATGACAGAAGATAGATCAGACATATACAAGGCAAGTAAAATTGGTCTTAAGATAGAACCTTGCGGCACCCCACAGCGCAACGGCAACCTACCTGACGCGTCCTTCCAGGTAAGAAACGTTGCTATATAACGCAACAACTAGCTTTAATGCTTTCATTTGAATTTTCCCCTGAAGACGCAAACACGTGGTGGGTTTAAATAACGAGTGGTAGAACTGTGTACTGGTAGTGTTTGAAAACTCAGTCAAAAGCATTACCACCGATCCACCTGGTTTGTTATAGTACGAACCGGTTGAATTGCTTCTGGGAACTAATTCCGCTAGTTGCTCGGAGGCTGCAGGCCTGACACAATGGCCCCGGAATACAATGGAGTGCATCCACACTCGCCTCGCCCAAGAGAAAAATGATAAAAAGGAAGCGGAAGTCCTCACTGAGGATACGTGGGATGTGGAACTGGAAAATTAAAGCGCGATATCGCTGATGCTGGATTAGCCGGTCTCTGTACTGTGTTGGTACAGACCAGTAACGAGCTTTCGGGAAATTTTTCCCTTGCGCTTGAGTCTAGATTTGTACAGGGTGTTATGCGTAACATACGCTAACACCGAGACATACACTGAACTCCAGGACAGCTAGTAGTGCAGACCACATACCGGAAATCGTCCTGAAAAGTTGCGTTGCATTTTTGTTAGATTATTCAACAAATGTCTTCCAATTTAAGTTGAAATCGTAAAAAACAATTTGAATTGGATATTTCTTAAGACTAATCATAGGACACTTAATTTTATTTTATCCTAGATCGAACTAAAATGGCCCCTAAATTAGATATTTCCCGCAATATATACAGTATTCCTGAATTAAGATTATCTCTTTCAGAAACGTAATTTGAACGTAAAGTTTCATAAATGAAACACTCTTTTAGTATGACGAGTTTCGATTCATATTCAAATTATCGTCGGGCGGCCAGATTTAACATGATTAAAGATTGTCTAGTATCACTCCATTTTCCATCAAGAAGTCATTCCGGTGCTAAGTGTATCATTCTGTAGACTTGAGGCACTTATCCCGTCTACTTGTACGCAGCTCAGGAGTTCGGAGTGAGTTATGAAGTTCCTTCCTGTGGGGCGTGTAATTGTCTGAGCTTATGATAATTTCGAGGAGTGTATGAATGCCTGTCTCGCCTTCCCAAAAGGTAATGCATCTTTGTAGACAACTTTATGAGCTGTATTCACCGACAGTGAATCACCACCTATGTTCGTGTTATGGGTTTCGTGAAAAATTATCCTATCTTGGAGTACATGAGATTCAACCAAGTTGGATTGAATTAGTTTTCTGTCCATCTGTCTGAAATTCTAAGGGGAGAGGATTCGTATTTCACACTTATAAGCATATGATTGCTTAGTCCGGTAGTTTATTACACAACGCCAAGGTTCTCCAAACGAATGATTTTTAGAGGCGTCGTAAACTAGACGTCGTAAGGATGCCCAAGCTCGGTCTAAAATTTTATACGATAATATCTATAGAATATCTATAGATCAGCTACCCTTCTTCGATGTTTTATACTGTGGAGGTCCTTCATAAGGTCAGATGCATACACTTAACGTTTTGCTCGTTTCTGGATTGTGGCCAGAAGCTTAAGGAAGTGCTTTGGGCGCAACCCCACACATGCGAGCAGAACTCCAGCGGTGGTATGAACCTTGAGTATCTAGTAGTAGTAGTAGCTGCTCCGGAGAATATAATTTCCTAGAGCCGCTGAGAACCTAGCGAGGCCAGCAACATGACACGTTATTGTTGCTGGTGATTCCTTGACTGGATGCGACTCCTTGGTCGACTCCTTGGTCATGAGGCTATAGATAAGCATAGATCTGATTTTCAAGAGTTCGTTGATGTACAGTATTAAGAGCGTTGAAGTTACAACAGATTCCTGAAGAATTCCAGCGTTGATGGTAAATACTTCGAAGAAGGTTCACCACGATTGAGGAAACGTGCTTTCACCTGATAATATTGGCTTCCACAAACCTGAATACGTTCCATTTGATCTTCCTACCAATCCGAGGTGCTAAAGGTGAGGAGTATCGATCAAAATCCTAATACAATTTCATGCCGGTTTGATCCAAATAAAATTTTGGTAATTGGCGCCCGAATTCGATGCGGTAGCGCTATTTTGATATTCCGAACGATATGTCGTGTCATCGAGGAGCGTGAGGATATTAATTCGAGGGTTGTCGTGGCTTTTGATAAGGGTGAAATCATCATATGCAAACGTGTCAACGTCAGGCGCCCCACACCAGTTCAATAACAAGCTCCATTTCATCTCGCACTCCATCTAGCCATGACATCGGTTTTTCTGTATACAGCGCGGCCAAGAAAAATAATAATGAAACAAAAATATTTATTTTTATTGTTTATTTGGAGCAATAATACAGGTTAAAAGTAAGAATAGTGAGAGAATATCGTAATACAGAGTAGGACTGAAATTCTGTAGCGCGAACGGAGCGGTGGAGGGCAGTCGCACTACCTGGGCAATGCAGATGGAAGCTTTCCGAAGAGACCGAGGGCTGAAATGGTGGAAAATGCTGTCAGTCAGTGAGTCAGACTTTGTTTTGTTCTTCGGGCGTTTTGTGTGGATGGTGGGAAATGGTTTCAGTTTTGCTCCTCGACCACCCAATTGCTCTCTACAGTGATACCGCCGGGCTAAACTGACGTGTCTAGGCTAAAGACGAAACATTCATGTCTATGGCAGGTCTGATGCATAGTGGAGAGCATACACTTTGAAATTACTGTCATTTTTTTATAAGTATAAGGGATTGCCATTCATCTTATTGGGCGTGTACCTGAACGCTTCCCTGTTCGTAACCATTTCTCGACCAAATGCAGGGAAAACTAAGGCTCATGACCGATCAATGAGAATACGTACATTCAACCCCCTCAATGGAGAAAAACATAATGGACTCTCGATGAAGAAAGCGCAGCGCTAAAAGCATTTCTTGCATTTTACCAGAGCCGAATTTAATTCGGTTCGTTTTGGCAGTGGCGTCACTTTTTGAACCAGTCCATGTTTGAATGTTGTGACAGAGGAAGATACGCAAATCACATACGAACATGTGACATGCCACAAACATACATGGTTCGGTCCTAGCTCACATGCTTGTCAGGGTTCTCCACAACGAACATACATCAAGGAAATGTTGGAAATATCCTTAGACTATTTGACAGAGAAATATTTTATTTATTTACGTTTAAAACCAATCCATCATCAAATGGTGGTTGCGAAATTACTACAACGCCATACTGGCGTTAAGTACGCTATCGGATTCATATAGGATATTCTGAATAAAAATCATCGTTATATACGAAAAAGAGATAATTATGACAACACTGGTTGAACTTCTCGAGCAATATGATGGGAATTGTTAATTTAATCTTAAGCAGTGTTAGTGTAAGACATAAAATATGGGTCTACAGCGCAAGTTTTACAAATGATAACTTCATTTGAATCCGCATTTATCGTTGCGAGAGTAAGTAAATTCAAGGTTATTGATATTTGTGATGAATATAAGCATAAAATAAAATTCTCATTCTATTTAAAAATTCAATTCACATAATATTTTTAATCGCAGTTTTGTTGCTGCATATTCCTTTAATACAACAACTTTGTTTAACTGCAATAAGAACCGCCGATGTTGAATATCATAAAAAAGTTACCCACTTACACAAAAAGTAAGATCAATAAAAATTTTTATTTTTCAGGTAAGAAGTTAGGATATATCCAAATATCGGATGGGGATAAATGAGAATTTTGATAAAACGTATCTGCCAAAAACCTAGAGCAAATATTCAAGAAAAGAAGCGCCTCTGTCTGTTATGGTAGTTTCCCAGAAATCCAAGACGGAGCTTTAAAGTGCATATGGCGTGTATCTAAATGAGGCTCGTTAGGAGAGAGGAGGTAATGTGCATTGAAGCGTGAGGTGTGTATATGTACGGACGAACGTTCGTTATTATACGGTTCAAATACCTCTACGGAAAAATTCGTAAGAGCGTGCAACGACTTGATTGATAGGATTTTAACAAGTTTTTTTTCTATGATTATATTGACTTTTCCACTCAAGAGGTAATGAAAACCTTATTTTTGCCTGATGCATTGTTTGCAGTCTTGCAGCCCTGCAAAACTGGTATACAGGGTGTTACTAATTGAAGGTACAACTCGTATTTCGTTATTGACTTTCTACTTCCTACATTAATAGGCGGGAAAAGTATCGTAATCCACAAAAAAAAAACAATTAGAGATTATGTTCCATGACATGTAATAATGAAAAACCATGTTCATCGGTCTGTTTGTTTGTCCCGTCATCTTTGTCCCATTTATAGCCTGAAAAGTACTATTCAGATTTTGATGAAGTTCTGACGCTAGTTTACAACTATGGCAAGGCTTTGAGATTTAGGGAATTAATACGGTATATAACTCGGGTTAAATATTCTTTAGATGGTGGAACGTCTTTTACCAAGGCCATGAAAGATTTGAGACCTCTCTCTCCCTGATTTTTTCTTGGAAGCTTTCTTTATTGGATTATCGTCACGGATTCCTTTTCGTTCTTGGAATGCCTTCTCGGTAACTGCTATGATACCAATTACTTACTCACGAAAAAAAACGCCTCGCCTTAATACATTCTTTGGATTCTTTCTCCATCACCTGTTCTAGTGTTAAAGGGAAATAGCTCGCTGGAGGACAATAATTTACCCCACACACCGGCAAGCGTCGACTAAGACACATTGTTTTATTTTCCCTTTCACACGATCAGAGGATTCGGAGTTCTCTAGGCGGTTTGCTAAAAAATGGTTCACGACGCGTTTGACGTACAAGGGATATATCTATGTAGAGATTGCGGCAACTTATTGCCTCACGTTTCGCAAAGCCATATATATAGGCTTACCACTACACCAAAACATTGTGGAGGTAATTTAACAATTTTTAATGAAATGAAGTATCGTGACACTTGGATATTTGATACTGGCTGCTTTGGCGCAGCAAGCAGGAAAAATTGAACGAGTCAGACCAAATAATATATCAATACCTCTTCATCCTAAATATACGAAGAATTTTGATAAAATCAGTCGCCTAAACGACTTACACGATAAAAACTATAGTTTTTTTGTTTGAAATTTGTTAAACAATGTAGATGTTTCAGTAACACTGGTTTGAATTCCCACTGTTTTGGGATTTGTTGAGTTTCGCAACATTTTGATTAATGTGGTCAAAGATGTGGAAAGGATTGACATTTTGTGCCGATGTTGATTTCATATTTTCTCCCCGTCATCCCGTTCGAAATCCGATTGATAGGCGGCATTGGTTCCGTTCGCGATGACTCACCCTACTCGGCGCATGATGAGTGAGCGATGCTGAATAATCTTTGTTTATATGCAGTATATTTTTTTGGTAGTATTACTGTTTACCACTGCAACTGCAGTCACATCTTTCTTTTGTGAATTTTCACGTTCAAGTGCTCAAAAATGTTTTGTAGTTGATTGTATTCACGGTTCCAGACCACGAATGGGTCGTCTACAAAAATCTCAATACAATGCAGCGAAGCAGCGTTACTAAAACTATAGTTTTGTATTCATAATACGGTTCTGCCAAGTGTATGCTCTCTACTATGCATCATACTAAGCATGCTATAGCCATGCATGCTTCGTATTTAGCCTAGATTCGTCAGCATAGCCTGACGGTCTCGCTGCACAGAGCAATTTGATGGTATAAACGTAACCCAGTCAAGGGTGTGACAGCAACATCAACTCATCTCTAAGGGTCACCCTCTATGGGACGCCCATTGGCGACTTACGAAGTCAAAGGTCCTAACACCTGGACTGCCTTACAAGATCTGTCAATAAGGGTGAACTGATTTACAGCGCCATCCCTTGTTCTTCGGAAACAATATTCACGCTGTACCGTTATCTCGGCTCAACCACATCAGAAGCTGACAACTGATATTAAGTGTATGCTTTCCACTATGCATCAGACCTTTGACTTTGTAAGTTGCCAATGGGCATCCCCATAAGGGGCGATACTGGGAGATAAGTTGACGATTTAGCTAGTTAAGGAGTAACTCGGGTGAATTTTGACAGTCTAACGATGATCGAAATGTCAAATTGAAACGCATCACTAGTTTTATCTCTCAGATGAGAAGTTCGGTTGATCATTTTCGTATAGACCTTGTCTGATTCTGATTTCAGTATACTGGGAAATGTCCTTTCCAACCGAAATACAGCATATTAGGTACGGAGTCAATCTACTTGAATCTATTTTTCCATGTAAATTCAAGTCAATAATGCGATGGCATTAATTTTATTGAAGTCCAAAACGTGTTTGAGCAGTCAGCCACGTCCCGAGAACCTTGGAGGCTATAAATCTTTTCGATTGAGCTAGCGTCAACAGGGATGGATTTTGAATCGTGTCCGTTAAAATACTTTTTCTATCACCGCCATTGAAATACGGCTTTCCTGAATGTCTTGAGTTCGATCGCTGAAATTCAATTGCTGCTCGGTACGACGAATAGTTTTTGGAGAAGAAAACATGGTTTTCATCATGTCATCTAAAGACCAAATGACCATAACTAGCAGACTAATAGTGTGGACTGGTCAAAGCCTGCAAAGCTTATTGACGAGCCTCTGATACTTTGATCTCTTTCTATTCACAACGGACTCAATATCTCATGCAGTGTAAATGAATGTGTAATGTGTTAAATAAACCATGATAAGCCTTAGGAAAGTGGTCAACTGCTTGGACAAGCCATGTTCTTCTAGATGTCTTTGTAAAGCCTTGAAAGAAATTGACTTCAGATGCTTTAATGTAGGTTTTTAGTTGGGTAGAAACCAGCTCTTCCACTTGAAGTCAGGTGAGTAATCTGTTTGCTGTCCTCAAAAGGAAGATTCCTTTGCCCGCCATCTCATGACCATACACAAAGCGGATAAGGGGATTGGTGCTCCTCATAACCAGACTTTGCTGTAAATTGCGTTATCTAGAGGCATAAAGTTAAAGATTCATCTTCAAGCATCGCGCACTATGGCGCTGCCCATTGGCAACTCACGAAGTCAAAGGTCATAGTGTGCGAGGCTTGAAGATGAGTGTTAATGTTGCTATCATACCCCTGACTGGGTTTCGTATATACCACCCAATTGCTCTCTACCACGGTAAACTCAAGAGTCTAGACTAAAGACGAAACATACTGCATGTCCATAGCAGGCATCGTGGAGGGCATACACTTAATAAAGTTTAATGTCATCCATATCAAACGAATGCGTGACCTTGTGCCACCGGTAATTGGGTGTACTACAGTTGCATCATCTAAATTTCTCACCGATTGTGGTTCTGAATCCACCACTGGTCTACAGTTTGCTTGCAAGGCGTCCCCGCAACTTGTATCTTAACAGCATGGATATTGACTTATAGGGGAGGAGGAGGACGATGTGTTTGTCTCGAAATGGGAAACAATCCACATGTGTCGAAGCAGGGGGCGGAGGGTAATTATTCTTCGACACAGTGACAAATGATACAAGGGGTAGCAAAGTGCTGTTGAAACATTTGGTCTGGTAATAGGTAATTATCCTTAGCCGGATCTGAGGTACCATTAAGAGAAAGGTGAAAATGAATGAGGAAGCCCTTCGGAATCGTTAGTCAGTTGAATATTGATTTCCTTAATCTGCCACTTCTTTTGGATATTTGTATATTCGACATACTATTGCGATGTGTAGATGGTATAATTGAAAAAAATGACTGTCTATTTGGCAAATATCTTGTACTGCTGCCTTGAAATTCCACTGCTATGGTTCGTCTTATATCATTAGACATATGCAGCATTTATTTTTGATATAGGAATGCATTATGTCACTTGTTTTGGATTTTGGATTAAAACCAACATTGCTCCTTGGAAGCAGTACATGTCAATATAATTATGATTCAATTTTTTTCGCATGCGGTTATTATGGGTCAGTAAAAAATGCATACCATAAATACAACCGGATAAAGTTTATTGTTACATATGAAGCAAAACACTGTAATGCGGTGAATCAATTACATGACTGAACACACCTCAACGCTTTAACTAAAGGCAATTTTGTGCTATAATACGAGTATATAACACCATATCTGGAGGTATAGCCCACAGCAAATTCATGCCTCCAAAGTGATTGCTCGGAGTAGTGTAATCGCCGAAAAGGCATTTCTGACAATCTGCAAAAGAAATTATAGGATTCAATTCATCTCCAAGTGTCGCCCTCTATGGAGATGCCCATTGACCACTTACGAAGTTAAAGGTCCTAACACCTGGACTGCCTTGAAGCGGCGACAGATGTCACTTAAGACATCTATCCACAAGGGTGGACTGATTTACAGCGACATCCCTTGTTCTTGTCAAACACTTTTACGATGTACCATGATCTCGGCTTATTCACATCAGAAGGTGACAACTGATTAAGTGTATGTTCTCGACTATGCATACACTTAATATCTCGAAGAACAAGGGATGTCGCGAGGACGACACTTAGAGATGAGTTGATGACGCCATCACACCCTTGACTGGGTTACGTCTACAGTTAGACCTCCAGCCTATACTGAAGAGTCTAGGCTAAAGGCGAAGCATGCAGGACTGATGCAGAGCGGTGAGCATACACTTAATTATAGGATTGTTATAAATAAGAGATCATCGAATTTATACAATACTTTTCAATCGAAATATCCATATAGTATCTGGATGCTTCAAACATTATGTTTGACCCAATACTGATGTTGTACTTTGATAAAAGCTACCGAAGCAGCCGTAACGCATGTAAAGATATTAAATTTGGCCAATGGTATCTGTTTCTAATTAGCGATCGATATAAAATATAAGATAGACTTTGCAGTAAATGTTTGGTTATTGCATATTGTGTTTGAAATTATATATCTCTTTGTTTTTCTTTTTCTCTGAGATCTCTAACACTTTATAATCCCATTATTCTCTGAACACGCTACTCCATCTATTGTTACGAAAACCCACAAATTTGTTCCACAGTCAGATACTTCATCATTACAGCAGGCAAAAGCGTCCTGAAGCGGATCCGCTTTTAGATAAGGACCGAAATGAAGGAATTGTCTCATTGTCAGTTTAAAAAGGGGAAATGAAACTTCAGCTAGTTTTTCTTTTAATTTTATAAAGTGTACCGCCAAGTATTTGATGTTCTTGTGATAAGAAAGAACAGTGGGGAACAACTTAATGGAAGTGCCAATTATATCAGACAGAGGCTGGGTTATTAAGCTAGAAGCTGCTTGAACTACAAATTGCCTTCCTTGGTGGCATGGCTTTCACTGTTTATTTGGTGGTGTGGTGGCTAGCACACATCTGAGCGAAGCCAGAAGAAGTTTGACTCGAATTTATATAGTTTATTAAACTACTTCAAAAGAGGAGGAGGTTCTCAATTCGGTTGGGTTTTTCAAAAATTCAAATTACACATTACGAATCAATAAATCAGAGATAGAGAGATAGACTCTATCTATGCAATGTTATGTAAAAGACTTTTTCCTACCTAATACAATGAAACAAATTTTAAAAAAAATTATAGAATCATTGCAAGACATTTCACAAACATTTTTATACCCTCAATTCAATAAAAAAATCCACTGCCGAAATTTGTGGATGCTCTAGAAGGTTCTTTCTAACCAGAATTCTTTAAATTATATATTAAACCTAGTCTGCGACGTATCTTTATTTTTTTGCGAATAGTATGAATTGGTGTTTTATCGCTCACTGTTTCATTTGACTAATTAATGAAGAGGTCCAGGATCAACACAGACAAATACAATAATTCGAAGACATTTGTTTCAACTAATTAAAATCTCGTTGCAAACGCAATCGAAATGCGTTGTCACAGCTCACAACATTAAAACTGATAAATAATCAATATACTCACCGAAACCAATAATTCATTATTCAAATTGGTCATTCCGGCTGCGTTTATGTTCGTCCCTTTCTCAGAGTTGTACAGGATTAATGTTAAAGCTCTTTTGATAGGAGACCTGAACAGATCCCAATCGGATTCAATGATTGCGTTCAAAACAGATACGCTCTGAAAAGTTCAATGTACCAATTTAATTTTGAATATCTGAATGTTCACAAGTCCTACTACAAGTAGGTACTTTCCAAGTACAATTTATTCAAAAATATTTTGCCATCAAGCGATATTTTATACATATAAATATTTTGACGTCTTATTTATATGGTTTAATAATTTTTTATTGTTATATGACTCAAGTAACAGATAAATACATTAAATTCTGAGGGAACCTTAAAACCAATATTTTTTTATCCTAATGGGCATAGTACATAAGGAGAACGAATAAAAAATCTAAAATTTCTTTACGACAGTGCGCAGTGTTGTCGCATGTTCTTTCTGACGTCACCACTAAACCGGTCCATTACGTAGGGTAAATATAAATAAATATGTGTCATGACTTTGTGGTAAACAATGAAAAGTGCTTACGAAGAATAAGAAGATAAATTGTATAATGCATATAATTGAAAATTAATATATGCATTTTTCGGAAGATTCATTTTCAGATTGGTAGATGGGTTTTTAAATCACTTGAAATACCGAAATTTCAGTTGGCAGCATGAGCCTTCACTGTCACACGGTTTTTTTGCCTTTGAGCATGCGCACTGCTACCGGAAAAACCACGTACTTTAAAACCGCGCGCGACATAAGAAATTTTGAACAACTTCAAATTCTAGAATACAACGCGAATACAATGTTCATCACTTGTCTAAAAGGAGCAAAAAAGAAAGGGAAACTGAGCGACACACTATTTCTACAGTAGTTCTCCCAAAGTTAATAGAAGATCATAAAAAACATATTCTTTCCTGTTGTTTATATTTTATATTACGTTTACTTATCGATCCTAGTATTTGACCATGATGACCAAGTGTTTGTAGTTTTTTTAATCACATATGAAAACAAACGCTAAAAAAAGATGGCATACCTGTTCTTTGAGTATAGTCGCAGGAATCGAGAATACAGACAATTGTAACATGAACGATTCTGTCAAAATAAATATGACAGCTGTTTTGATTAAATCGCTATGATCCTGGAATAAGCAATAATATAAAATGATACCAACTCTATCTATAGATTACGATTTTTGATCATCAGTGTCCCTACTCACAAGAGTCAATATAAATCCATTCACAACTAAAGCAAGGTAGCTCATGACAAGCTGTGGTATAAGTACAATGGATGCATACTTTTCAAGATGAAGCCCAAACCTACAATCATATGTAAAATAGAAGAAATAATAAAAAGGTCGCTTATCCAAGTTATTTTGTAGAGATGTATCTTTTAAGCTTTTTTTTATTTGTCAGCTGTCTAAAGCCAGAGTTATGTAGATATATATTAACCTAAATAGATCGATACGTGCTTCTGGACACGGGAAGTTAAATTTATTAGTTAGCTGCAACCCGGTTTCATTTTTCCTTCATCAGTTCTTCCATTCTCTATTAATTTTTATTACTAGTTATTATCGACATTGACATTCGTTGAACATAAAATACAATACAGTTCATCTGAAGGTAGCATTTTAAATAAAGTGTCAACTCACTCTAGGAGTTTATTGTGATGTTTAACGCAAATCTTTAACCTCTCCATAACTTTGTTCTGAAAGTATTGAGACCTGAACTTTTCCAGATCTGAGGCGTCTTCCATGATCCCTGCACTGAGATTCTTCAGGAGTTCTTTTAGTACTTCGTATTGGACGTAGAGGTGCACCAAGCAGTAGATATACAATGCGTCATAAAATGCGTTACCGAATACCGACAGGAACAGGTTCCAAATCATATAGACGTAGAGGATCTCGTGAAGCGGGCTGGGATTAGTGTCGAATGGTGTCCATATTATGTTCGGCAACGGTCTCACACCTTCAAGATATAATTCAAATTAAATTGGGTTCGAAACCCTCATCCATGGATGGGTTCACAGATTACAAGATGTCTTATCAATTTGAATATTTGCACACGTATTAAGGATAAGGACTGGCAACAGTGACAACAGAATAACGAAAAAATTCGTATTTATTCCAGTGAAAATAAATTTTGATACCTGTCTCTATCTATGATCAATAGGTATAAGCTCCACGAAAAAATGGAATTTTCAAACAATTCGATACGTAACCTGTAAACGTTGAAATGTCTATAAGCACCAGTGTTGCCAACTAAACTAAAAAACAAATCCTCAAAATCGATGCATATCTGCTAAAACGGATATTTTTATCACTGAATAACTGGGTTTATAGACGTGTTTTGATTTTGTTAAGAAACTTGTTAAAGTTGACTGAAAAGATACAATATTGGTCAATATTCTCAATATTTAACCTCAGTTTAGTGGTGCCAGATGACTAAGAGTACTAAGACTGTTAGACGTAACATATAAAGGGAAGAACATTTATTGAAAAAAAAACAGTATCAGTTAATCCGTTAGATTTTTTGCTCCAACTGCCTACTTTTTTCCCGTAGTCAAATTGAACCTCCCTAAATTTAGCGTAAATTCCGATAAGTTGGCAACACTGATAGCATCGTCCGTTCCTGCACAGCGCTGGAGTGTTTAGGTGTTTAGTGGTAGACCAGTAGACCTTGCTGCTATTACTATGGTCCGATTTTTGTGTGCACATTCTGCATTTCTGCAACGGTCACTGAGATAAAAAAAATATGTAGGAGTAGAATATACATTTTCACAGATAACACTCTCTCACCTCCATTGATTCGTTTCTATTTATATAGGTATGAATCAAATATAGCATTCTACTTATCCTAGCTGTCTAGCTATAGTTCTATGTGGATCATAGGGGAATATGTTTTGCTTTACCTTCTGGCACGTCCACTATGGGAAAACGTATGGTCACCGTCAGACATACGCAAGATGTAGTAAAATGTATAAAAATTAGCTTGTTAGTGAAACTGAACGCTTCTTTTAGCTTCTCATCGAGTTTCGGGCCCACTATGCTTGTATCCCAAAATCCGTCGTTGATAGTACTGAAGAAATAGTTGACGCGTTCCCTATCAACGTATAGGTAGAATAACTTTACAACAGCCTAAAATAAATTCAATTGAAGTAGATTAAACGATCCTTTTTACTTCACAGGCATAAGCCGAGTTGAATTTCCACATTCTATAGATTGTATCATAGTAAATATAGAAGCGAGCTGTCTCGCATATACTATCACCAAGGATTATAAAAATGGCAATCAGAAGCTTGATATATATTTTGTCCAGAAAACACACTGCATAATATTATCACTCATCGTCGTAGCAGATATTACATCCAGATAATTTAATTCACAGAACTTAAAATACACACAGACCAGCCAAAGTATTGTTCATATCATCACAAATGTTGTGATCAGCTTGGCGTGATGAGTGACGGAAAATATATTATCTTGATTTAGGAATTGGAGAGGAGAATAGGGGAGCGAGGTGCGCTCGAGAAATACATGCTCCACTGTAACTGTATGCGCTGAACTTTGTTGGCGATTTTTGTTATTCCGATTTGTGAAAATCGACAGATTACTTTTTTCACGCTATCCTTGAATTATTACGTTTAAAATAAAAATCTAAAATTGATCGCACTCGAATACACAGTATGTTTATCAGAGATGTAGTTAAAAACTGCTTCAGGTTATCAGGTACACTTGATTCACTCAAGCTAAGATTAAAATGCAAATAATGTTGTAAAATCACTCCTGAACCAGAGCAGGCTAAGCTTCTTTCTCCTAATATTTGCCTCGTTTAAGTATATATAAATACGATAGATTTTTTGTTTCTCAAAACCAGTTCAAGATGCCAGCACTCACCATGAATCGTATGGGATATGTTGCAACTAAATCAGCCAGACGTTTTGTGTCTTTCAGGTTTTGGAAAAAATAAACAGTTCGTCCCGCCAAAATAAACGCCTTCAGTATGGTGACTGTCGGCCAGAAATACTTTTTCGGCCCTTCGAAACCATAAATTTGCAAACAACGCTTCATTCCTTCCATTCGATCATCTGTAGGGGATATATTGAAGTGTTACTGTCACTATCGAAGTATTGTATAATTTGTATTCTTAAATAGTTATACTACTTCATTGCAAAACATTTGCAAAAAAATCATTCTACCGTTGCCAAATTGTAGTGTAAAAAATAGGAAAGTAGGAAATTCTTGAAATGGTGAACTGTACAGGTTTCGTTACATGGTTTATAACCTTGAAAGCAGTATAGATTACATTTCAAATGAAAAAAAAATCATGTAAAAAACCGTTTTCACAAATGCAGTTGTACTTACGACCAATTTTGTATTCGTTCCGATTTGGAAAAACTACGTTATGGTTTTTTCCGTACTCCATTACACTAATGGAATTATTGAAGACTGTATAAAAACCTCTTGTTTATATAGGTACCTTCAATTCTGTTATTTTTTACCTGGTCAATTTTTATTATACCGTGGAAAATCGGCAAAATAATGTATCACGATTGAAGTGGATGATACACTTTATATAAATATGTCATCATGGAACACCACCAATAAAAATGTATTTGCAGAATATAAACTTACTAGTAATTTTTTTAACAACCGGCAATTCTACGAACTGAAATACGATCGGCGATTTGGTTTTACAATAATTTATATAATCTTCCGATAAGCTACTACTGAGATCAATATAAAATTGTAGCGTATCAATATGAATATATACGAGTATGTTGTTAGGATCATTACACTAATACATAGAAGCGAACTATGTCTATGTGACTCCATTTTACTTCCCACGCAAAGATGTGGCGAATAGGTAGTGTGGTTACAAAAATTTATGAATTATTATTTTTATATTTTAAATATATATCTATAGGTATAACTCTGATGGATATATGGTCATAGCATCATTTACGCAAAATAAAATCAACTAAATGTAATTTTTATTATAGTTGTGTCAAGAATGAATGCTGCTTTTTTAATGCAATAGTGACCAAAGCAAAGATAATAACAATATTAACAACCGTTAATAGAATTGCTTTGTTCTGCACGTTTTGTTTCACTTCTTTGCGAAATTGTTAAACTACTCCTACTATTACTTGGTTTTTGATAAAATCTGTTAATTGTCTGGTTCCACGATAATCCTAATAGGTCAAAAGTACCTTCTCCTATGTTAAAACAATTTGTTAATAACAGGATAGCAAACATTTAGGAACACACTGTGCTATGAGTAAGTTACTATGTTTAACTCCTTTTCTGCACAAAAATGGTCTTGTTAGTTGCTACTTAGTAATTTAAAGAAGTTATGGATAATCAGTAGCAGAAATCTCGCGCGATTCACGGTTCGAGCATGCATAAGGTGGGCTAGGTTTGCAAAAAATACTTTCAACCTGTTTATGGGTGACTTACCACACAATGGAATAAAGAATAGAATGAAGCCTTTCACGAGTGTGGGAATCCGCAGGTAACCGTCAACAAATACAGTTTGCAATATATGATCTATAACTGAACATCAAACAGCGTACTCGACAATATTCTCTTTAGGACCGTTGACATGATTAGTGGAAACATGATTGTGACTAACGTTTGTTTACAGGCGGGTTGACATCAGTTGCTATTTAACAGAAATACACAAAACATCTCATTGATAAATAAAAATGCAATCATTCACTGTTTAAAAAGACGTAATGCGTCCAGCGAAGATGGACTGTTCTCTCTCCTACGGTGGCGTACCATATAGGCATTATTATGTTTAATACGCATTAGGTTTAGTTTTACATAAAAATGTATTTTTTTTTGGTAATACGGTAAATAAAAAGTCGACACATCCATATTTTGAAAATAGTGGAATGAATATTATTAAAATTGCTACAATTTTATTCTAGGAATTGGGGAGGCATTGAAGTACGTATCGGTGAGCATTCCCAGGCAGCCCGGGTCATGGACACAGTGACGCTATCATACTCTCGAGATAGAGTTTATCTGGATTGTTTGAATTCCAGGACACGAGTCCAGAAATCCGGAGTTTCAAAACAAAAGTGGACGGAATACGTATTTCGGAGATTATAAAATAGAAATGAGAGAAAAAAAGGAAATTCAATAGGTACCACTTTTTTATTAAGAACTATATACAAGAACAAAAATATTTCCTAAACGTATTAAATATCTGCACGTTTGCGAATTGCAGGGCTCTAAAAAATCACAAAATATATACGGAAAATTGTAGTCAACATTATGGAAAACAATATGCTTTCCGTCGAAAGATTGAAGGTGTATATTTAAGAAGAATGGTCAGCATTTCAAAATTGAGATAATTGAGTAACATGTGGAATACTAACTCATCACTGTGTATCTTTTCACTCAGAAACGTGCATATCGTTCATGCGTAATTATTCGAGTTTTAAACGTCGATCATTAGATGGGTGAAAATCCGAAAAACCGAAGGTAATTTTTGCTTAGGCTGGCAAGAGATCGAAATCGTCGGAAACGTGAACCATGGGCACGTGGGCATCTTCGATCTTCGGCGTAGATTTGCGATCGCACAGACTCAATTCCTTCATCTTCCACTCCCAGTCCATCTTTTGAACGGCGTGCAACGACTCCGCCTCGTTGTGGTGCCTCAGCAACATGTGCTCTTTTATCTTTTCCCATTTATCGTCGACGTCCTGCAACCAGCTCAGGAATAGACGACCTACAATCAATAAATACTCGAGTCATCCCCAGTAAACTATCGTTTTAACCCGGGTGAAAAATTGAGAATTGTCGCTCCTGATAATAATAAAACTATTCCAGTCGAGTCGCATTTTAGGGAATCTTTGAATAATTACCATTATAACGCGACCTTGCGTTTCGATCCTTTTCTTCTTGTTCAGGTGTGATCAGATTGTAGACCTCCTCGTCCCTCAAAATTGTACACACCGAGAACGGTAACGATTGATTGGCTAACGCTCTGGCTGCCCGGCCATGTACCCTCAAGATTTCCTGTTCTACTGACAGCACCAATTTCTCTTTTTCAATGACATGCTGAAAAAAAACATAGATTGATGTACAAAGATGACTATCTGGCTTATTTATATCTTTCAATTTAAACCAACCCATAGAGGGGACACTACCTAGAATAAAAGACGTTTCGCATGGGTTTCCAATATTTTGTTTCCAGCGCTCATTTTTCGAGGAAAAAAAAAACGAACTATTTTTTTGCAAATGATAGAAAAAGGTTGGTTCTGTGCTCGCGCAAAGCCCTTTTTGCAATTATTTATACAAAAATTTAGATATTGTCACATGAATTTTTACATTTTAGGACTCATTCCGGATGTTTTTTTAACTTTTTGGTAATCAAAGTAACCAAGAAAAAGGGCTTCGCACGGGCATAGATCCTTCCTTTATCTATGATCTGCATAATAACAATAATAATAATAATAAATATTGTGGCACCGTACATGAATATATTTTTACTGCTGATACGCGTGCCCTTGAACGTATTTCAGTGTTCAAAACCACATTAATTTGATTGCAGAACCGTTGGGACACTGAAATAGGAGGAATCCACTCTTCTAGATCGCCCTACTCGCTGTACATCAACGAACTGTGAAAATCTACAGCTTACCAGCATAAAAAACCCAATAATGAACATCAAGAAACCAAAAACCGCATCTACCACGTATCGCGCGAATGCCGCAAAATATACGTTGGATAAACGACGAAGAGTAAGAAATCAGGAACACAGGCTGCACACAAAACGAACAGAGACAAGAAAATCCGCAATTGTTGACCACGCATGGAAATGACACCATAAAATACTGTGGGACGACAAATGGTATGTACAAACAACAAATTCAAGGAGGCAGTTTTCATCGTCAATAACGAACCTAGAATAGAAATGAAACGAATATGGCAGCAGAAAAATGCCGAAACTACAGCTAGACCGATCGCACTTAAAAATAAACGTGACAGGACTAACCATACAACCCCCATGTTAGCAGAAAACCACGTCAGTCAATCGGAACACCGTCCGAACCAATCAGAACTAGCCTCACAAAAGATACGCCAGTCAGAGAAGTGAAAATAGCATATTCGCCAGTTCACATGAAGACGATTGAAGATAGAAATCAATCAAAACGTCGTGACACTAGTAATCATATAAAAAAAAGGAAAATTACTGTAGTGTGAATTGAATATTGGATGCGCCAAAACTTACTTGCGTCCTCAGCCTATACCGCTCTTTCTCTTGCTCGGTAAAAAGATCTTTCATTTGTGTCGGCAAGTTCTGCGGATAGTTGATGTTCGGAGAAGTGGGAGCCGTTCCGGCTAGAACGTACGTACAACGGTTCATGAGGTAGTCCTTGAAACCCTGCGGCGGTTTCGGTTGGACGGGGAACAGTCCGCGTCTCCTCTTCGCTATCTACAATGCAAATACATTGTTAAGAAATGGATTATTTAAATTTAGAAATACATTATGACTTCTAATTATCACCAACTACGACCCACCTGTTTCCGTATGTTCAAGAACAGCTGATAGCAGTTGGTGATGGGCTGTTCGTGCGGATGGATCTGCACCTCGGCGGGCGGTTCTGGCTGCTCGGCCTGCGAAGCGGTCGCTGCGGCACTGCCGCCCGTCGCCGCTCCCGATTGCTCCTTGTTCTGCTTCATCTTGCGCTTGCGCGGGTGCAACTCGACGGGCGGCGCGGGGGCGGCCGTCGAAGACGACGTCGTAGCCGTCGCGGTGGACGTCGTTGACACGGAGGTGGACGCAGACGACGACGATGTGGACGAGCTCGTCGTCGAGGAGGTTGTCGTCGTGGGCGTGGTCGACGGCTGCTGGGTCTCCGTCTCCGCGTTGGACTGAGGCTGGAACGCAAATCCGTCAACGATTAAAACGGACTTTGATGCAACGGTCAAAGTACATAATTTTCATTTAAATGAAGGCATTTTATTAGGAGATCATTCATTCAATTACCTCATCCGAGCTATTGGAAGTCTCCTTTTTCTCTTCGTTCTTCGAAACACCACCAGTCGTGTTGTTCTCCGACGTGGACACGATCGATTGATCCTTTTCGGCGGCGTCTCCGTTGCCGCCTCCCGAACTGGCCACCACGTACGGCAGCGCCTGATGCGCCCTCTGCGAACTGCTCTTGCTGTTGCGACCTGTCGCACCTTCTTGCTCGCCGCTCGTCGTCTGCGGTATCACGATTTTCAACGGTGGCACCTGAAACGGTAACGTATCACGTAAGGTTCCACTTCTGAAGCTTACGCTGGAATCGAACGATTAGATGCATGCTTTTTGCTATTTTGGACCACCTCACGGATATTTTATAATACAAATGCTGAGTTGTACCTTGAGGTCGGTTTTTCCATCGTCAGTTTCTGCATCCGATACATTCGGCTTAGGACTCGAACACGGACTCTTCTTATCCGCGTTACCTTTGACAGAGTTCGAGGACCCTGGCTTGATTTGAGCAGCAGACGACTGCTTGCTGTTCTGACCTTTCCCCTGCCCTAAAAATATAAATATACAAATTATCGCTTATACAAAAAGAAAAGTATACTGTCAAACACAATCATTTGGAATGACGATTTAAATATTTTAATTGAATTGCGCCAATCCGCACAAAGTTTCGCAAATAAAATCGTATATAAACTACATACATAATTATTGTTTATGTTAAATTTGTCTTGTATCTCACCTGCATTACGTTGTGTACCAGATTTTCCTTCTTTTGCAGTTTCATCTTTCCTTTTCTTCCTCCTGGACTCGTCGTCATTTCCAGAATTAGTTGGCGTTGCAGTGCTCTGACCTGCGGCACCCCCTGTCTCTTCATTGCTTTCTCCACTTACTTCTGCAAAAGTCCTGGACAGAAAAATGGCAACTATAAAAATGTTCGAGACAGAGAAGTCAAAAGTTTGAGAGCTACCTAGTCTCTTCGAAGTTCTACAACCCTAAACGTCTTAAGAACGGCGACAAAGTCACTGATATCGATGGGAAATATCGTTCACGAGCTTTCTGTTAACCCACCTTTTGGACGTACTGGTTTGATTGGCTGTATCATCGCCTCCTTGCGTAGCTGTGGTGCCCAGAGAAGAATCAGCATTCCCAGCCTCAGCTTCAGCTGACGTTGTAGTTGCGGCTCCCGATTGTTTCAGATCTGGAGAAGTATTTCCAGACGCAGCCTCCTGAAAACAGGCCGACAAGTAAGATTCGTGATCGGCGCCCTCGAATTACTGAGAAACGAGTTTATATCCAGTTTGAAGAACTCTTTTGTCACTCCCACCTTGGAATCTTTCTTCGAAAATAATGTTTCGCAAGCACACGATTGGATTCAGCGGTAAATTTGCACGTTCGGTGAAGTAATTCTGTATAACTAGTTTATTGAAAAGATCTAGGAACTACACCCCTAATTCGCAAAAAGTGAATATCAATACCGATTTGAATTCGTAAACATCATCGGCCACAGAGCTTTTCACATCCATTGTTTCTTCTTTTTGTTTGCTAGCACCGGTGGTATCTGCGCTTGTGCTTTTTTTGTCATCCCTCGAGCGTGGCGCTATTCGGTTCCCGGATGTACCTTCTGAAACAATCATTATTATCATTATTACTATTACCATTCATAAAGGAAAAAAAGAGTGCTATTTCATTTCTAAGTGGCTACTCTTTACACAGTACGGAGTGTGCGTCATACTTTCTCATTCATTATGTGTACTCGTGTCTTGATAATAATAAAAATAATTATGATAGCCATACTAGTTTCCTCCATTTTCCAAATTTCTTCCAATATTTTCAAAATGTCACTATTTTCTTATATCTTCTTAATTTTTAAAACAATTTCATATTTTTTTTTAATCTTCCCTCACTGAAATTACTTAATTTTCACTATTTTCCCCAATTATTCCAATTTTTCTCCGAATTTATTCTCTCGTAGCGCTTTTGGAGTGAGATAGGTTTTCTGATTTCGTCTAAGATTATCAATACCACAAATAACAAAGATTTACTTAGCAGACCCCCAGATATTGAGAAATTAAACAAAAATTATGCTGGATTTGGAAATTGTAGCGCCATAGCTTCTAACATTAAATACCTAAACATTTTTATACCTACAATTACATGAAAACTAACTGAAAGGTTAACAAATGGACTGTTTAAGAATGAGTTTCTCATTAGGGACGTCATACAGTCACACGAAAAATGGCAACCGTTCACTACATGGAGTTTATAAAAATCATTTTCAATAATTATATCCTTAAAGATAAAATACTACCGAAAATGAATGACCTAAAGTTTGTGACAGAACATGAGAGTATGTTTTGGTAAATGTATGATCCTTATAGCTTATTCAAAACATTTTCCATACGTAAGTTTCCGGGTGGCTTTGTTTTCGAATTCCTTATAGTCGTTATCTTTTGTTTTATGACTATGCAATATATATATATATATATATATATATATATATATATATATATATATATATATATATATATATATATATATATATATATATATAGATAGAGCAAACATTTCGGACAGAAATAGAATATAAACAGATAGATGTCATTTTTATCGTGGAACGTCAAGAGAATATCTCGCATTCAAAATATTTAACGATTACAATACTGGAGGGAGGAAAAAAGGAATTGGATGGCTTGTGCTTCAGATATATTATTCTGTGAACTTTGAGAATACAAACGTGGTTCTTTCCTTTCCTGTTTAGGAACATGAATACGAATAGATGTTTATAACAGATCGTGACTTATATCCGTCGTTTTTGAATACGCTGACTCAACTATATTTATATCAATGAAAAGTGCAGATTCATACGCCCAGCTTATTCGCAAGAAGCACTCGTGATTGTGTGTTACGCTGCAGCAGAAGCTAAATAAACATCGGCCAACGCTAACTGCACACTTTTATGTACAGGGTGGCCCTGACCTTGCATCATTACTATATTACACATGATATTTTACAATGCGACCCTAATCCTGAAGGGCGTGAGTTTCTCAGTGAATTTAGGTATAAGAGTTCATATCAATATATGTCTGAAACCTCCTCAACCGTTCAACTACAAGGTGCCAAAGTTGTAAGATAATGATAGTATGTTTTCATTTCGTTTCTGATGTTTTTTGACATTTGACACAAACTCTTTACTAATCAATAGCTATGTAGAAGATTTAATGATTCTTCAACCAGTGGCGTTCTTACGGGATAAGAACTATTTTTTTAAATACTAAACGCCACTGGTTGTTTTTTAAATAAAAATTAATTTCAAGGTCCTGATTTATTTTGGAGCAAATTTGATTCTTCACTTTTCTATAATTGTTTTTTTTTTGAATAACTCGCTGCCACTGAATCGTTTTTGGAAAACTACAGAGCTTTTAAGTCCTTATCATGCTAGTAAACTAGCGTCAAACTTTCATCAAAATTAAAACCTTCCAAGTTATAGAGGATTCAACGATTACCAGACCAAGTACAGACAGACAGACAAACTCATGGTTTTTCGTGATGTATATCTCATGAAACATCAAGAAAACACAGTATATATCAATTTGTGTGGAAAGTGAAATAAAATAGCATACTTAAAATAAGACGAATGTGAGTTCCACATTACTCCGGAGTATTTTTAGGACACCCAGTATAAACCTGTCACGAATTATAATGAGCGACGATATTTCGAGATCAACAGGCCATTAAAATATTCAGTTTTTAGCCGCTAGAGCACCGCTACTACGAATTTCATTATGCAGATTTACTTTGATACCCATGAAAACGAGAAAGTGTAATACGCGTGAAATCATAAAGAACAATTGAAGTCGCAACATGTTATCTTCGCATTCTCTGTACCTTAAGGTGAAAGTTTGAACGTAGCAAGCACCCAGCAAGGAATGTTTATATACAAGAATGATGTCAAGTAGGTCGATTATACCTAGCATGTAATGGTAACCGTTTGAATTTTTTTCCTTTCCTAGGAGCCGCCTGAAGTAATGTCTCCATTAGCACTGCAGCCTCCAGGGTTATTGAGCCTCACATTACTTGTACCAACAATTCTAGCAGATTTGAACCCTGTACAATTTTGTACAGTTTCCCTGCGGGTACGGCACTGAACTCTATTGGTTCTAGTCTAGACTTCCCAAAGAGCAGCTTCCTCTTTTGATAATATCATGTCAATAGAGGCAACCATAAGATACGTTTCTGAAATTACATTATTTTATATTGTTTTTATCATTTATTTTTTATTTAGTCAAACAAAAATGTTTATGATAGTTAATAACTAATTTTGACACGAAAATACACCATTTCAACTAAGTTTTCGTTGGAGCCGCACTACGAAAGTTTCAGAAAAAAAAAATAATACAAATCATCGATCAACACAAATCTTCCTACCAGTAGCAAAATACAGGAGCCGGATTCAGAACCGGTTGCAATATTCGGATTTCGGATCCGGATCTAAGATTCGGATCTTTGGTCTAAATCCGCATTTAGGAGCAGATATCCGCATCAAGAATTGTCATGTAATATATGGACATACAAAAGTAGTATTATTTGCACCAAAAAAATTTTAATTTTCCATTAAACATTATTTTCATGAAAAAATACTAGTGTGTATATCTTTTCCGAAAAAAGGGAACACCTCTTTGCAAGAATAATATATAAACTTACGGTTCATATTGATTATCATTTCACAATGACAGATAGAAGCACAAGTATTGCAAGTAGTTCCCCGATCCGCACAAAAACAAAACACGAAACAACTTTCTGCCTTACAAGTCTAGCTCACGAAACACGGAAATTAAATTAACAAGAGAACAAATAACGAAAAAACGTCCTACTGCCAAAGAAGATTTGTAGGAAGTATTTATGTTAGAAAGATAAGTCAAGTAACTATGCAACAATGAATACATGGATCCACTATACGGATCCCGGATCTTGAACTGGATCTCAGATACGAACATTACATCCGGATCCGGAATAAAAATGTTCAAAAATTCGAATCAAATCCGGATCGAAAAAGTATCCGGATCTGATGTGCACTATCACACACACAAAATATATGTGTTGTTGAGCCTGGCAACTAAAAGTGCGGTTGTCTCCCGGACTATTACTATTCGGCCGTCATTCCGTGGATCGCGATCGCGAAAACATGTCGTCGACTATCGCGGTGGCGGCGGCCGGCTGCGGCTGTCAAAACATCCGCACGTTTTCCAAAAACACGCACACCGTTGCACCGATTTTTCGTACCTACCTTTGTGCGTCTGTTGTGTGGCACGCCGCATCTGGGTGTGCCTGTCCCCTGTCTTCGTCCTCGTCCGTTCTTTCCTTTTGTCGTTGCGGCTGCCGGGCTCGAGATGCACTTGCTCTGACTCCGACACACAGGAATCCAACAGGATTTACCCAATCCTTATCGGACTGGCTGACGCGAACGCGACGTTGCCGGACGTTCCGTTATGGAAGGCGCGTTTGGCGAAAGCCAGCCCAGCGGAGCACCCGCGGTTTAATAGTCCGGACAACGAAGACTTTGGATTCGGACAAATAACGGCAAAGTAGAGTTGTTGATTTGCGGTACTTACTAATCTTACGCTGCTACTGAGTAATCATGTATGACGCTCGGTTTAGTTCGGTCAACGAATAGGCTTTATTCGAAAAATCAGCAAAATTCGGGATTTTTATTGTCTTAGATTATTCGTTATTGATTGTCACTGTACTGTCGGTACACTCGGTCTAGTCCAGGTAATGAAGATTTAATTCGAAGAATTAGCACCAAAATACAGATTTTTGTTACTTTCAAGTATACGTTATTGTTCGTTACTATGCTACTGGGTAATCATTACACTCGGTTTAGTCCGGTCAACGAGGAGTTTTGATTTGGAAAAATAGCATACTGAAGAGATTTTGGTTTTCGGTACTTTAGAGTATTCGTTACTTATCGTTACTTTGCTCATTTATTATACTCGATCTAGTCCAGTCGATAAAGATTTGATTCGAAAAAGTGGCATCAAACTACAGATGTTGATTTTCGTTACTCTGCTAATGAGTAATCATTACACTTGGTTTAGTCCGGCCAATGGAGTTTTGATTTGAAAAAATAGCATACTTAAGAGAGTTTGATTTTCGGTACTTTAGAGAATTCGTTACTAATCGTTACTTTGCTCATTTATTACACTCGATCTAATCCATTCAATAAAGATTTGATTCGAAAAAGTGGCATCAAATTACAGATGTTGATTTTCGTTAATCTGCTACCGAGTAATTATTTATTACACTCTGTTCAGTAAGGCTAACGAAAACTGCTGATTCGGAGAAATAGCATAAAACTACAGATGTTGCTTTAGCAATCCTGTTTCGGACTTCCTTTGTCTTGAGATTTTTGCGTTTCACAACGGTTCGATTGATGTGGTGAGAATACCATATCAAGTGATAGAGGACATTCGTCTTTAGGGTACGTATATAGCCCAGAGAATACATTTGAGAAACAAATTATTTAAACATTTTTTTGTGAGTACACAGAAAAAAATTACAGGAGCTTCAAAAACATAGATTGCGCATGATTTTGTATATTTTTTATATTTACTAATAATTCGACCGCCAATGTATTGATTCGCAAACCATATAGCAGCATTACCTACTACGAGCCCTAAAAAATTATCGTTAGCAGTAACCGAGATTGCGCCGTGACAGGCAGAAAATAGGCAGATCGACGGAAATGCTTGAGGTGAGATTTTGTAATAAGATAGACATGATAAAACCATTTCCGACACTTCCCTATCAATACGAAAGTCGAACAATGCATTTGGAAAAAGAGCGAAACACAAGACTGAAAAAAACTATTCTTATTTGTGGAACACAGTGTATAGAAATCGCAAAACGATGATAGACTTGCTAACTCAACGGGAAATGTAAGTATTCGTTTCAATACCCGTTTATAAAACCGGTAACCTTTAATTGCTTCACTTATATCACTGCCAAGTGTATAATTTCATAACACACTGTATCGTACGCTGTACGCATCGTACGGAGGTATAATTCCACAATGTAGTATGTTTATATCGAATCGAAATATCTCTTTTCTCTTGCGCTGGAAAAGGCCAGTGGCGTAGCACGTTCTAAGAAAATCAATATCATATAGATTGTAGATGCTCTTACTTGGCGAATGTATTTCGCGATCACGATACTCGAGATGTGACACTCGTTTAGTTTGATTCAAAACCATCGTAAGATCGTCAAATAGATTGTTAAAAATACCTGTTAGGTATGCGAAATAAAATCCAAATGCCTCCCCTCTCACAAGACATCAGAAAAACGCAATCATTATCTTAAATTTGAGATTCTTCACGTTCACGATCTCAATAATCAACATGTTTACGCGAATGAAGCAAAATCACAAATGATTCAGAAAACACATTTCCAATTCTCAAAATTTCCCTCGTGATTGGCGCCGTACCTCAATGCAATGAGTTTAAATTAAAAGTTGTGGGAAAGCGCAATCAATAAGGCCAAGGAACTGAGCGTCGCTCGATGTGGCAACGTGGCGTCTTCAATTAGCTACCAGCCACTGCAGTGGTCTGATACGAGGGGCGCGCTACAAATTCAGAATAGTTTTAAAATCGTATTAGGCGATGAATATTGTCGCTTTAAGAGGAAACTCTAGAATAAAACGCGTTTCGCATGGGTTCCAATATTTCGCTTCCAGCGCTCAATTTTCAAAATAATTGAATGTTTTTTTTTAAAATGATGGAAAAAAGTTGATTCTATGCTTGTGCGAAGCCCTTTTTGCAATTTTTTATTCAAAATTTTAGATATTGTCACATGAATAGTCACATTTTTTGACACATTTCTATGTTTTTAAAAGCAACTAAAGTAACCAAAATCTCAAGAAAAAGGCTTCGCACTGGCATAGAGCCGTCCATTCTCTATGATTTGCAAAAAAAATATCAAAAATACCGTACTTGAAAATATTTTTATCGCTGATACGAGCACCCTTGTGACAATATCTAAAATTTTGTATCAAAAATTGATAAAAGGGCTTCGCACGAGTAGAGAACCAACCTTTCCTTAACATTTGAAAAAACGTTCCATTATCTTGAAAAAGTGCGCACTGGAAACGAAATATTGGAAACCCATGCAAAATACCTTTTATTCTAGGTAGAAACCCCTGAAACTGCTTGAATTCGTTTAAAGAAAAAAAGAGCTCAATGGAAAGACAAATGTAGAAACACGGCAAGTTTGTTTTTCAGCGGGACTATTTTTAGCCCAATAAGAAATAAGGTATGCCTCAAGGGGCATGAAGAACGGGGCAGGCTACCGGACCAAATTGATAATCCTGTGATATTCTTAAAATAGTTTATCATATCGATAGGTAGGTGTCTTTCATCTGCTTACAAAAAAAACGGAATGCTAGAGAATGCAGCAACCATTGTACCATCAGTTTGATGATCGCATACTCTCAAAGTTATTCATAACTGTATATATCAGAAATTTGAATGGATGGTCAAATGACTCAGGTAATAAGAATAATAATAGAAACATCTCGATCCAACCTCATCAAAAGGAAAAGAAAAGTTTTTTTCTCAACAAGGATCTAAGTACAGCATTAGAACATCGCTTAGCAATGATACGTTTTTGCAACTCTCCTCTATGGAGCCAAAGCAGAGACTGGGAATGCTGCAATTCCTAAAAAGATCAAATTATTTGAAATGTGGGTGTATAGAAAGATTCTCAGAATATTATGGATGGATGAAGTAACAAATGCATAAATTCTGAGATGTATAGGCATTTAAATATCTGGGTTTTATCATGAGAGGATAAAATAAACTTTTACGGTTGATTGTCCAAGACAAAATCCAGGGAAAACGAAGTAAAGGTAATGGTTGCAGAAACTGAGAAACTAGTTCGGATATGCTTCTAACCAACTTTTTAAAGCGGCTGCTTCGAAAGTGAGAATAGCTAATATAATACCATCATTGGTTGACAACCTTCAACTCGAAGATGGCATTTGAAGGAGAGGAAAACTTTTGACCCAAAATCCATTGCAAACCCTTCAACCTCCCAAGAGGAAGTGTCATTCAGCAAATTTTTTTGAATGGGAATTGGGGTCAAGTGATACCTTGTTTTTTTATAATAAGTCACTCCAAATGACGAGAAAAACTACCCATCTAACACACATCCATGAATAAAAGCTGTTACAATAGATGATACAACACTGTAAAAACTGCTAGAATAAACAAATAACTAGATGTGGAAATCTCAAGATAACAGTCAGAGTCTGCAACATTATCTGTGTTAATAACTTAATCTATACGCGTTTCTAAACAGAAAAAATATTTCAGGTAACGCCATAATAGCGATAACGATATATTGAACTAGCTATCGAGTATACAACCACACAGGAAAAAAATAAAATAAAACAGGAACATGACTCTCGGAAGTTGAAACATCGCACAGGGCGCTATTTGGCTCACAACTTTATCGGCGGTATCTGTACTATAAATGTTCCATAAACAACTCAATAATAAATACTATAATGTGTAATACTTTGATAAATATGATTACCTGGCAAAGGCAGATTGAGATCGACCAGATATGGCTTAACAGAAGGTGCGGCCACGTCCAAGGGAGTCTGTCCTTTGGAGTTGTAGGCGGAGAGGTCCGCCCCATACTCCACCAACATCCTGGCCAAGGCGGCGTGCCCATTGGCGGCGGCGTCGTGTAGGGGCGTGTCGTCGTCAAGGCCGCGCGCGTTCACGTTTGCGCCTGCGTTCACCAACCTAACCGCCACTTCGTAGCGCCCTCTGTTGCAAGCTTCGTGCAACGGAGTCCAGCCTGGAACAAAAAATATCGGTCTTGTTATTGTGTTGTTGTACATTGTTATTTTGCGCTGGCCGCTCATTGTAACCACATATGTATGCGAAACAGAATTAAAATAAAATGGATACTGAAAATATAATGACATCAAAATTTATGAATGTTTCTAGAGTTCAGTTTTCAAACAAGAGGTTAGTACGAAGTATTATGAAAGGTTAGTCATAGGTAGAGAGTCAAACCTCTGTAATTGTCTTTTGACAGATGCTTGAGGATGACCATTACTGCAAAGAACAAAAGCAATTCTGATTAAATTCGAAATGTGAATATCTATTGGTATATGTCAGTTTTCAATAAATTGATGTTATAAAAAAAGGTATTAATTCTCCCTGGATATGTCTAAAAATGGAAAAATCTGGTAATTTTCTATTTCTATTATAAGTTTAATTGTTGACTCCTCACTGTTTATATATATATATAATATATATATAGCCATATAACAAAAACATCATCAAAATACCACCACCATAACATGATATACATAATTGAAATATTGTTAGTCTGATATTTTGCTACACTCAAATCAGACCTTAGTGCTGTCATATATAATATATGAATATCATTGTCTGATTTCTACATATTATAGGTAAACATTTTTTATCCCACTTTTGATGGGTAAAAAAACCATAACAAAAAGTGACTTGTTTACACTTTTGGAAGAATTTGCAAAAGCAATAATATATATTAAAAGTGATCTTCACATTGCTTCTCATATTATTGATGAGGCAGCTTCAATTAGCAACAATAACGAGGTTTATATAGCAAACCTCTGCCCATAGGAATAAAACCAATACTATAGGATGAAAAAATTACAGTTGGAAAGAACCCATTTGACTTAATAATATAAATAACAATCAAAGTGATTATGCCAGTTCAGCAAACGATTGTATAGATATTGGAAAACAGAACAACAAATTTTTGAAATCAAGTTGTATGTATCTTCCTCTGAATGATACAATAAGGATATAAATTCATCATATCTTCTGCTGGCCCCAAATTGAAATCACAAACATATCAATAAATATCTTCACTGGTGTTTGTTCATTGTCTTTGAGTGATATGTAGAAAGATCTAATAAATGTCCTTCAAACCAACAGATGAACCAAAGTTTTTCTCTATAGTTCCTTATAGTTTGTTCTTGGAGCCCAAATAGGGGGGTATTGTGCTACTGCATTGAAATCACATGTTTGTTTTTATCTCAATGATAGGCTGCTTTGAGTATCTTATGTGGCGGTACATTATGTCCATTCTCTTGGATTTATCAACAATGCAAATCCATCGTCAGTATTCTAACCTTTCACAATAGTTTATTTTTCAAAATCTAATTTTTCAATGTTTTGAACTATGATAAGATATCCAAAAGATCAGTAATGGTAGTCATTCAAATGGATGTGGTTTCAATAAGTGGCTGGTGGAAAATATAATCATCATCAGAGACAACTGCAGGACAAGTTCCTCCATCCTTGAACTAATGATTACACTAAGGTTGCATGAACCCACCATTGAATCGGAAAAAGCCTTGCCAGCAGCTACAGAGGGGGATATAAGATAAAAAGATTACCCGCAAAATCAACAGCATTAGGATCAGCTCGATGAGCGAGCAATTTCACAACTTGATCAACATCTCCCTTAATAGCTGCTATATGTAGCGGGGTTTCACCTCGTTCGTTGCGTTCTCTGGACCGGGAGCTGCTGGAACTGGGGCTGCGCGAACCTGGCTCTCCACCTGAGGTCATTTGTAGTAGCAGGGCCATTTGCTGCCTCTCCGACATCGGAGTCACTGGCGTCGCCCTGGTCGAACTGCTGGAGCCCTTGGGCCTCATCGTCGAGGGTATTCCTTGACATTAATATTTGCTGCCCTAGAAAATTCAGTTGGCATAGCCTGGAAGAAGATTACGGACTATAGATATACCGATACGTACCAGCAGTTATCAGTGCTCCGTGTATGATCTCTCAAGAGACATACATCATTTATTTTTTACAGATTAATCAAAATATGTAATTTCAAAACAAACAAAATTCAAATAAAGGAAAAGAAAAAATAAGTGGGAAGAAAAAAAGCTGCTTTGACAAATTAGAAATTACAGAACGGCACGGATCGACATTCGACAGATCACTGACTCAGGGTTGCCAACAATTTTTTTCTGAGATCGTACAAATTGGGCATAAGACTAGCATTTCAGTTAGTTTCTTGAAAAAAAGATCGTACAATAAAAGTATATTACTATTTCCTAAAGATTTCACTGTTATTTTTGTAAGAAATAAATAGTGCGACTTAAATCGTACAATTGGCAATGCTGTTCTGTCGTGATCACAGGAGGTAACACACAAGGCCACGTAACAAATACAGTAGAAACGACATATTGACACATGACATATAACGTTCACTACTAAACAACATTGAGCTTAACTAAATATCCAGGGTAAAGGAAGCAATGAGCTAACTTTTTTATTGAATTGTGTGATGACATTGAACGGACAAACATACCCGTTTCGCTTCAAATTTTGTTTGAGTCCATCCTTATTCTAACAAAATCCACGCTTCTGTTCACCTAATTTAACTATTTGAAAACAGATGCCGCTAGGTGTATCGAAAACGTTTAAATCCTTTCTATTCCAGGATTTTCGAAGTCCAACAACTAGGTACACTTGAGAATACATGATTTTTTCATTATCTTGAATTTTGTGGCGATGTTTGCCTGTATCGAACTTTTGCTAAAGTAACCATCGATTCTATCCTTATTCTAACAAAATCCACCCTTTTGTTCACCTAATTTTACTATTTGAAAACAGATGCCGCTAGGTGTATCGAAAACGTTTAAATCCTTTCTATTCCAGGATTTTCGAAGTCCAACAACTAGGTACACTTGAGAATACATGATTTTTCCATTATCTTGAATTTTGTGGCGATGTTTGCCTGTATCGAACTTTAGCTAAAGTAACGATCAGGATAAAAGAGCCAAATCGACTGTCGTAGTCTGAGGTTTTCAATTTGAGGCGTTCGAGTGTTACCAAAAACCAAAAATCATTCTGATCGGGGGTGCGGCTCTGTATAGAGGCCCGGTATATGGTGGAGCTACTCAACAGAGTGAAAGGTATAGGTATGTTAATCTGCCACGCTTGAGTACGTATCTACATATCAAAAGCTCCTCTTGGGCTTCCATAAATAATATGTTTGCGTTTTTTCACCACACCGCCACTGATTGAAATAAGCATACACAATATAATGCAATAATTCCACTTAATTGCTGAAGATGCATCGTATGCTATGATATATGTTATTTTCATTTCCTATGCGTATATACAATGACTGTCGAAATCAATGAAATCCGTTTCAAAATCCCAGTCAGCCAACAAATGAACACCGATGTGAGATTAAGAGAAAATTCAGACCTAGGTGTGTTATTACACATCATTCGCCGGATTGGCAGCATATTCGCGTGCAAACATTGCTTAATTGCTGTGTATATTCTTATATGTTGCTCCAAATGTAATCAAGTGAGTTATATGCAGCAGTGCACTCGATATTAGAATGAACAAATTTAGTAAAGTAGCTTGACTTGATGTGTACTCCTCTCACGCAAAGTATCTCAATTTGGAAATTAATTTCATGGGATGTTTTAGAATGCACCCGTTTAGTGGTGACGTCACAAAGAACACTGTTTATATACATATAAATTCCAAAATCTTGAATACTCTTAATATCTAGTGAAATTTTTTTTTCCTGCATACAGAAGTTCAAAAAATTATAATTTTACATTTAAAAACTATATTATTTATTTCAAAAAAACAAATATATATATATATATTTATAATTTGAAATCATCAAATCCTCGATTACCAAACGAACTTCTCATTTTCATCTTTTCCAAGGTAGCAATAAGATTAGAAATGCGCTACCTTGTGTGAAAATTGCGTATCTCAAAATATATTTTTCCCACCTCATTATCTATTTGCGCATAATAATCCTAATAATACGTGTATATTCGGAAAAATTGGGTAATGATTGAATATTTTTTGTAGCACTGTTTGCATATAACTCATTACAGTATTGAAATTTTACTTCACGTGTAAATACAAAAAATTCATTAGGTATTATTAGACTAAGATCGTATTGCCGGCAGACCTACGTCATTTAGCATTTAGCCAAAGACATAAATAGTTTAATATGTGGCTTAGAGCCACTGGACATTTTGACAAACAGGTTTCAACTGTATGCTCTCCGCTATGCATCAGACCTGCTATAAATATGCATGTTTCGTCTTTAGCTCGTCAGTATAGCCTAGCGGTCTAACTGTAGAGAGCAATCGGGTGGTATATATACGTAACCCAGTCAAGAGTGTGAT
Source organism: Bruchidius siliquastri (assembly GCA_949316355.1). Taxonomy (NCBI): domain Eukaryota; kingdom Metazoa; phylum Arthropoda; class Insecta; order Coleoptera; family Chrysomelidae; genus Bruchidius; species Bruchidius siliquastri. The sequence goes on from OX438529.1 coordinate 26,499,576, forward strand.
AGCAACATCAACACTCATCTCCAAGTGTCGCCCTCTATTGGAACGCCCATTGGCAACATACGAAGTCAAAGGTCCTTAAACCTGGACTATACGGAACTGACTGAAGAAATTAAAATTAATCTTCTACCCGCGTGGGACCATGGTGCTTTATTTAATTGTTTCCCATGCCTGCATACAGTCATCCAGTTGCAGTATTCCTTATGCGGAAGTCTCAAATATTCTATGACTTTGTTCCTTATTTTGTCAATAAATAATCGGTGTCTGGTATTATTGAAATCAAAATAAAAGCCTACAGCTCGAAGTCCACTGTTCCACTTGCTGTTAGTTTCTCCTTCATCATTAGAATTACGATTAACAAATCACTTTGTCTGTTGCCTCAACTACCTTGACGAAGGTATACAAAAGATGAAAGCATACATAGCAACTAGAGGCCCTTTTACCCCCCCCCCCACTCCCCTAAAACTGAGGTCTAGATACGCCTTAGCTGACTAGGCTAGCAAGGTCTCTGGTACCTTTTGTATCTGTTTTCTCCTGAAATGCCGACGCTTTTACTTAAATAATAATGTATAAAATTCAAAATACTATTAAAAACGATATCCCGTTGGTATTTTTCTGAAATAGCAAATTAGACCGATCTTATGATGTTTTATATGCCAGCTTTTTCTACGCGACATAACTAAAATTCTACTTTATAATTACAAAATACTTCCCTTTTAGACTTAAAACCAATTAAAAATTGTAAAAAAATTATATTCTTGAAACCAATGAGCTGTATACTTATAAACTATAGGGCTTATGTATCTATTGTGAAGGTAACTGTAAATTGCATATAAAACATTACTATTTTTGATTCCAAATTAAAAAAAATGATCGTTAATCATTTAACATGTAACGAACCAATTTTAAGATCGAATTATTAGCTTTGCTAAAGGAACGTACGCCTGTTGACTCTAGGATCTTGGTCTATCGTATCCAACAAGCACAACTAAATGGACAACATAGCTGTCTTTTGCAGTAACCTTCAACCAACAGGCTATACTTAATAATTTTTTAATTCTCTTAAATAATTTACTTTCATTACTGCCTATTTTGACTGATCAAAATTAATTTTTGTTCTATAAATTTAGTCTTAACTAGGTGTATCAGCCTTGAATTTTTGCTAATAATGATATATCGTCGAGAGCACTTCACCTCTCTAAACGTAACAACGTAACATGAAAGATAATTAGTAGCCACATTTAATTGTTAGGCTATAAGCGTTTTAAATTGAAAAAATTAAACTGCCCATTATTTATCAGTATAATAACCATAATTCAATTGTGCAGTCGCTAAATCGTGTTCTAGGAGCTGGGGTCAGGATCAATAAAAAAAACTGTGCGTTTCCAAATATTACGATGCTGGCTAAACTAGCCAGGAGATGATTTTTCGTCTTATTTGATGAAAACAGATTTTTTTACCCAAAAATTGTGCGATTTTAGAACGTCCGCTTTTGATATACTTATATGTTGAGTCTAAAAACGCTTTCCTCTCTTATTTCTGGGATCTATTCCATGTAAAATTTTCCGTTGAATCTAACGGTGTAATCAGATTCGCACTACGTTCCGTTGTCTGAGAAAAACGTATTTTCTGAAAAAAATTATATGCGAAGCTATCGATTTTTTTGTCAGGGTACTCAAGAAACTACCTAGGGAGCCTGGAGATCGTTATACTGCTTGTCTCGCCTGCAAATGGGCACCCCATGACGTGTAGCGAGGCTAAAAGGAGATTTTCCACTTATTACTGAGCTGTATCCAATGGAAAATTTTCCGCTGATTCCAATGGTGCGCTTAGATTTACAGTACGACATTCTACAACGATCGCCGAAACGTAGGTCACGCTGAAAGTTTTTAGATACAGAAAAAACTGAAAGGTTTTTTTTTTAACTTTATTCTGTTTTGCCAACATATTCTCGCCCTACTTCAATACATTTACGCATTCGGTAAAACCACTCCTCAAATTCTTGTGACCAACGTTTTTTTTGAAAGGTTGCTAGTTTGCTCCTCAAATGCAGCGTTTGCCTCTTCATCGATGGAAAAATGGCGACCTCGTAATTTTTCTTTGATCTCAGGGAATAAAAAGAAGTCGCACCGAGAATGAGGTGGCTGAGGAAACAGTTTGTCTCCCTGTTCAGCAAAAAAATCGTGTGTTCTAGCGGCGCTGTGGGCGGATGCGTTGTCATGGTGCCATTGAATACCCCACAGACCAGTCTTTGGACGACTCTTGGATAGTTCTTGGAAGACTACAGGAAAACATTTGGTTTATATACCATTCAGAAGTAACTGTCTTTTTATTTTTTTCCAAGGCTACCGTTGTGATATACCCACTTTCAGAAAAAAAAGATGCGACCATTTTCTTTCCAACACTCTTGAAACGACGAATTTTCATTAGAGGCTGCTCACTTTCAAGGCACCAAACTAATGACTGCTGTTTAGTTTCGGGATCACAATAATGTAACCATGTTTCGTCTCCGGTTACGATATTAAAAGTATTTTTATACTGTGCTGATTATAAAATTATTCAAATATAAACATAGTCTAATCAACTCTTGTTGCTTGTTGCTCACTGGTCAACAAATGTGGCACCCATCAGGAACACCGCTCCGTTAGGCGAAGGTGATCATGAATGATTTTTCGGACCGCTGCCGATCCAATCCCCAGAGAAGCCTCAATCTCGGTGTAGGTTATATGTCGATCTTTTTGTACCCTATTTTTCACAGCTTCTACACTTTCCGGAGTAACAGCAGTGGGCTGTCGACCTGTGCAAGGTTCATCATCGAGTGAGACCCGGCCTCTTTTAAACTCAGCAAACCAATTAACAACTGTAGCCCTAGAAGGGACAGAGTCCCCAAAACAAATCACTAAACTTTAATGACATTCCGCTTGTTTTAGTCTCTTTTTATAGTCATACAAAATCATGGCTCGAAAATCGCGACTACCCGGTTCCATTTTCACGTGAAAATTAGACCAAACTTGCATCCAGGACCGTGGCAAGGCAACTACTGAACGAATATCTTAAGACTTCCAGCGTGATCCTCGTATGATTTCCGCAAACATAGATCCACGGGAGGTCTTGTGGACTACGTCACACATATGTGGAGCAGAACAGTTGAACTTCATAAAGAGTCTCAAGTCTTCGCGCTCGATATATCGACAGCTTGACAGTCTGTCATACCTCAGAAGTGCTGCGAATGGAAATAACTATTAGCATTTCTCTGTACTGACGACTGTTGGTGTTATTTGACATGAAACAAATATTCTTGTCGTTGAATATGGACGTGACTATCACGACTTAATATTCCTTACACCCTTTCAAATTATTCTTTTGATATTATTTTTCCGAACATGTACTTGCGTTCACAAAAAAAGGACATTTGTTTTTATATGAGAGCGAATGTAATGCGGAAAAGTGAATATTCAACCTTCATTCGGAAATAAGATAAACAAAGCCTAACTAACCATTCGCAGATACTTTCACAACATGGTGGTTTGAAAAATATTAAAGAAGTCCAATGTATCACAAATATCTTATTAACACAACAACCACTGATTACGAAACATGAAGATAAACTTAAAGTCCAACTGTCTATATAAAGTTAAATCAGTCATGATCCCAATTATTCCTTAGTAGGTTTTGACCCAGTCTGATTATATCATATGTTTTAAGGAAAAACTAATCAATGACAAGTGTCCACTATGCATAAGATCTGCTATAGACATGTATGTTTCGTCTTTAGCCTAGACTCGTCAGTATAGACTGGCAGTCTAACTGTAGAGAGCAATCGGGTGGTATATACGTAACCCAACCAACGGTGTGATACTTTGATAGTAACATCAACTCATCTAAGTGACGCCATCTACGAAGCAGGAGGTTCTGTCATTAAGTGATTAAGTGTATGCTCAGTCTAGGTGTTAGTTTGTAAGATGTCAATGGGCTTTGCAATACAAGGCGATACTACTTGGAGATGAGTGTTGATGTTGCTATCACACCCTTGACTGGGTTAAGTATATACCACCCGACTGCTCTTCTACAGTTACACCGCCAGGCTATACTGACGAGTCTAGGCCATAGACGAAACATGCATATCTATAGCAGGTCTGTTGCATAGTGGAGAGCATACACTTAATATCAGCTGTCAGCTTCTGATGTGAATGAGTCAAGATAAAGGTGCATCGTAAAAGTGTTTACGAAGAACAAGGGATGTCCCTGCAAATCAGTTCAGCCTTGTTAGCAGATGTCGTAAGGGACATCTGTTGCCGCTGCAAGGCAGTCAAGGTGTTATGCTTCGTAAGATGTAATCATCCAACTTTTGTGCTTGGAATACAAGAGATGAAATTGTTGTGTTCTTAATAATATAATTTTTACTATGTTCTAAGTAAACGAACCAAATATAAGTTTGTAGCTGTCAGCTCCCTGGCTATCAGTTTCCATTTGTACAAATATGACAACAATAGACACAATCATCAATTTCACAAAGAAGTCACCTGCTTTAAATACACCAGATTACCAAAGAACCTGATGTACACAAAACGCGAATAAATTATTAAAAGAATAGAAGCATGTTACTCAAGTGTGCACCCATAACATTGATATGTGCATTTCACACACGGCTAATAAAAAACAAAGCCCGTAATTATATTTCAAAAACTGGGCAATTACGAATCTTGAACAGTTACTAAATAAAACATGCTTAAGACATTATTTTTGCAAAGGCTCTAATTTGGAAATAATGGCAGTGTCAATTATCTAGATTGTTGAACGTTTGCTTTATTACGTCAGTCACCGAATGCCTTTGCTAATGAGGTCACTGTCATTATTACGATTCTTTTATTTGTGTTTGGTGTGCAGATATCTTTCCCAGATAATGTCGATTATGGTTTTTATCTCGGAAGTAATTGCAGTGCTCCCATTTTTCTTAGATATTTATCGAATTCCAGTGTATTGTCCGACTGCCAGGTACCATACTCAAGAGGATTCATGCAAATTGCCAGGTTCCGAGGCTTGTAGCCATTTGATAATTATTGTATGAGTTCTAAATAAAATCAAATTTGATTAATTGTGAGTTTGGAAAAAATCCGTTATACTTAGAAAGACTTCTTGAAACGAATGTAGAGAAAATAGACTGGGACGGGAAAGGGATGGAGATGAAGACCTAGAAGGAAATGGCTGATGGCAAAACTAAGTCACTCGATTTGCGGCCAACGCCAAATGTTATAGTTGTTCTATCCTATTTTCAACGTGTTTATCCATCACTTTCGGAACTCAATAACTCGAAAGCGGTTGAATTTAAATACATTAAGATACTGGAAATTTTTGCATGAAATGGATCTTTTCAGTGTGACGTCACACGTAAGAGCTGGCAATAGTGACCACTTTTATAAGAAAGCCAGGAATTAAAGAACTGTTGGACTAAGACCTTACCCATCAGGTTATTACGGTCTACAAAATAACTGGAATTTACATCCAAATTTCATTTCCTCCTCGGCTTTAGAGGCATATTTAAGACATCAAAAGCTGAAATGTTAAGTATTACCAATGCATACAGACAAACAATATTGGTAATGTATTATATAAAAAAGATACTATTCCGGGCATACTTTTTAATTGTATGATGCATACGCAGAATAAAATCACAATTTCTCTAGGACAGTGCGCGGTGCTGTCATATTTTTTTTGTGACGTCACCACTAAACGGGTCCATTGAAGGAAGAATGCTCAATGATATATAGGCTGTTCCATTGAAAATGCACTTCCATGCGCCATGATTTTATGACCAACTGTGTATAATTAATTTATTTGTAGACGCTTAAAAATCATAACACATGTGTTTCAAGCTTTTTACTGTACCTTTTATTCAATAATCGACCGTTTCCAAACTTCTCGAAAGCACTGTATGGCTTTATATGGCTGTTGAACATTTTTCAAATTAAAAATTATTTTTAAAATTCCATAATTCGTTCCAGATCCAAGCATGTCACAAACATTTTGTGATTCTAATAATGAAATCCCTTGCTTGGATTACAGCCAGCAACGAACTAGTAAAATCGCTTATAAAAATTAGCATTAGACAGCTCTGCATATATATTGAAGGTTCTATTTTCTGAACATTCATTTTGTGGTCCTACGATATGACACCGTAGATGGTGCAACACTCATATCTAAAATCTATAAATGTATCACCTCCACACATTCACAGTACTGTGTTAACTTATAGACGTATTCTCGTTATATGTTTATTGGTATTGAACACATATTATTCATTATCTGCCTATTTATCTATCTGTCTATCATTGCGTACTCGAAAAACTGCTCGATTGCACAGGGTGTCCCTCTCCACTTACTGGTTTTCAACATTGGAAATGTAGGTTATCGTGTATGAGGTCGAGTCTCAGTCTATTGAACAAAGGTAGACAAGACATTTCATTCATAAATACTTAAAAAATCCAGATTAGTTTAAAAAGACACTACGTCTTTTGCCAAGAAGACAGACTCTCTCTCTTACGGCGCGGACCATAAAGGCAACACTGTTAAGAGCTAACATTGCGACTCGACAGTGATGTATCATAAAATGTCATATTTCATACCTAAATATCTTTCAATGTTAAGTTTTACATGAAATTTAATATTTATGATAAAAATGTTAATATCTTTGGATTGTTGAATTTGAGTTTGAGTTAATATGCAAAAAATACTCTTATTAGAGTCTTCTGTGCGTTTAACTGGACTCCACTTGTAGATCCCCATTCGACAATACTTTTGATTCCCTGTTGATTAAAACAACATAATAAGTTTCAAAATTTACGGGGGGGCAAGATCCATGACAGTCCTCCCCTTATAAAAATTCACTTGATACGCCAATGGACAGATCAGCCGTTTTTCTTAGATGTACCAGATTCTGAATGCCCCTTTGTCCTTTGAATGGTCAGTCGCATCCACCAGAAGCTTTAGGAATTAATTTGTTCGGGGATTTTGCCGTTTTTAAACAGTTTTAGGACTATTCGAAAATCAGTTGAGCCGCTCTGTAAACCATAGACATATCCAGTGTATATTAATATTCGTGGAATTCCATAGAGACACGCACATAACTAGTTTACTTTTCCTTACAACTATGACACTAGACACGTCCTTGCCCTGTAAGTGAACGCTATGTCCCGAACGCTCATAATTAACAAACAGAGCGGTTAGTAGGCACTCACTGTGTGCACGCCTTTCACTGACAGTCAGCCTGTTGATGTTGGTCAGCCTAGGCTCAAGACCGAATTGTTTGGACTCGCGCTCTCACACATGTATCTATTTCGGCACTTAAGGTACCCACACACGACGAAGAATTTCCATGGGACAATGGACTCGTTTGCTGGTGATGTCAGAAAGGAAACATGACAACACCGCGAACGGTACTAAGCAAATTGTTGATTTTTTGTTCGTTCTATTTTGAACCTTATCTGCTCTGTCCATTAGGATAAAAAAATATCGGTTTAAAAGTTTCATCAGAATTTAATTTATTTCTTTGTTACATGTTATTTAACAATAGAAAAATTAAACCAGCTAACTAAGACATGTCAAAATACTTGTGATGGATGAAACATCGGTTGATGGCAAAACACTTTTGAATATATTGTAATTGAAAAGCACCTATTTGTAGTAGTTAGCATAAGCGCAATATATTCGATTTTGGAGAAAGTATTCTCATATGCTTAGACATTTTGTAGATAATATACTTTACGATAAACAACAGCAACTGTCAGAGCGAGATTGAGGTTATGCTGACATGAACCCTGAACGCTAATAATAGAAGAGTGAGTGAGACAGCAAGAAATATAGAAAAGGAACGCCTGTGGTTCCTGCTAAGTTGGGCTACAACAACGCTAACTTACGTGACGGCAATTTTAATTTCGAATAAACTCAATAAAAATAGTTAATATTTTTTTTTTATTTGAAAATACAACCGCATCAGCCAGAGGCTATTGGCGGCGGATTTGGTGATTTACAGTTTGTGTAATATGTTTATACATTTAAGGTAGCTGAATAGTTGTTGCAAATTACATTGATTTCCTAATATGTCTTTGAGATTGGATCCAATATTATTAATTATTCTTTCATGTTCATACATTGGGCACTCCACTAAAAGGTGTTTAATTGTCTGTTGCACTTCACAAAAAACACAGATCGGTTCAGATTGTCTGGAAATTCGGTACTCGTGGGTAGCTCTGGTGTGGCCGAGTCGTAAGCGGGTGATGATCGCCTGTTGTCTCCTGTTGGTGGTGAGGGTCTGCCATGGTGCGAAAGATGGTTTTAGCTCTGACAATTTTGACGGAATACTTTGCCACAATAGTTAATATTGTATTCAAAATTAATAGGTGAAGTGTAATGTCAGCCATTATGTAGTTTCTAATGTTTTGGTAGATATAATATTTATTTTCGATATGTCAGCTGCTTTAATTAAGCTTCACAATAAGTACTATTTTGAACGTGTGGTATGTGGCCTTGCAAGGCTATTTCATAATATACAGCTTGTTATTTATAATCATAGGATAAAGAATATACCTACTATGTATATCATACGGTAGTTGCTATAAAGAAATTGCAACAATTGAAATGTCTTCTATGACAGACTATTTGATATACTTGTCAAATTGATTCCTGGGTTGATGCTATTACCAATATAGCCCATTAGCCGCCTCTCTTGAGGACTTAATGCAGTTTTAGTTAGATGATGCTACTACTGTGAAATTTGATCATTTCATAGGTCTTTTAGAACTAATTCCCGTCGACTTCAACTACCACAAGTCGACTGTTGTTTTGCTCTGCGAAGTAGTGCGAAGTAGCGTTATCCCAATGTTTATACTTTTCTTAGCCCTTGCAGTGTCAAATTATACTGAGTGTTACTGTCTTTGAGTTTTACTGGTAAGTGATTATGCTTCTGTAAATGATTAGTTGTAGATAACAGAAAGTTTTTCATAACAAATTAATTGATTATTTTATATTGTTCTTTTTGTAAGGCTATGAAACTATGTGTGTCCTCAAAATATGACGCTGGGCCTAGACGTTATGCGTTATAATTTTTCAGGCTTTTACAAGTCTTTCAAAATGAGCGGCCTGAATTACGTTTTTAAGACTATGATAACTTTTTATCAAGCCACAGTCTACTATGTGACCTCAAGCAAATGAGGTATCGGGAACGGGAACAACTCGAGATAATCGGACGGCAAAATGCACCTATGTCTGCCAATGAGATGGACAAAAAACTGAGAGGATTTTGTGACTATAGGTTCGACAACAGCAATGGAATTATGATAGCACGATGGAGAGACAACAAGTCTGTTTCTTTAGCAACAAATTTTGACTCAGTAGAGCCATTACTAAACATGCAACGGTGGAATAAGAAATTGAAAGAGAAGGTATCAGTTCTCCAACCACTCGTAGTGAACAATTATAACAGATTTAGGGGGTGTTGGGGTCAATTTCTGTAAGGGGCAAAAAGTGGTACTGGTGCCTTTTCACAAGGATGATTGATATGGCGGTTGTGAATTCGTACATCCTCTATTCACGGCAGCAAATCAATTTCCATAAAAGATTTTAGACGCCAAGTCGCCGTACCTTACCTCAAGTTAGGTCACGGCAGCCGAGTTTTGAAAGGGCGTTGTTTGTCACTGCCTTCTACCTCAAGAAAAAAAGTCTTTGATGATCTGGGCAAAAGAGTTAACCAGCGGCGTTGTCAGTTCCCAAACTGCTCTGGAAAACCCAGAACATTCTGTATGAAATGTGAGGTGACATTGTACATAAATTGTTTCCCGAAATATAATAATAAATTAATCAATAGGTGAACTTAAATATCTGTTAGACAATAATTGTAATGTTGTTTGATCCAAATAAATTGGTGTGGATTATGAACGTCTATTCACTTTTTTGCCGTAACAAAGCGAAGATTGTCCCAGCGTTCTCAGATGAGGACAGCATTTTTTTGTTTTTAAATTTGTTTTCTGTCAATTTATTGGTTGGAATTCTTAAAGCATGTATATTTTATGCAACATATCCAAGAATTGACAGAAAATTACAAAAAAATAATAATTTGGGCTTTAATGGGTTAAGATGGCATTGAATTTATTAACGGAAATAAACTGACAGCGGAACAAGTTTAAAAACTCCCAAATTTATCTACAGGGTCGGCAGATTTTTCTTTCGGTCCAGGAATTAGTGTGTAAGAAAAAGTCAGAAGGTGAAACACAAATGTAAGAGTGAGTGCGCGAATCTTGCAACCCGTGGCAACGCTGGTATAGTAAGTATACGCATCTGAGGCTGCCGAGCATCGAACATCTCAAAATACGTTAATAAAATCTTCCAAATATCATCTTTATTCAACTGCACAGATATAAAAATAATAACAACAATACTCTGTAAAAAATACAGACAGCGTCATTTGCATTGATTTTTCAATTAAACATCATAAAGATAACAGCAACATAAAACACTCAGGTTTTCTAATGAATTCAAATTTAGTGAACTGCTACTGCGTTTATTATGTAGTAACACTTGAATAAGTAAGAGCATAAATCAAGCCAATAAGTAAAATGAAACTGATTGATTTACTATGTAGAAGAACTTGAAGTACTAACACAAACAAATTTTAAAAATCCGTTAGTGAGGAGGCCGGTTAACCAATTACGTTATGTTATTTCGAACCATCTCCACATCTGTCAAGTTTTTTAGTAAATCATTTTTTTCCGGCAGAAATCAACTTATAACTATAATAAAATATTGGCAATCAAAACGTAAGACAGATGTAGAGCTGGATGTCAGTTCCAAATGGTATAACCTGATTGTTTAACTGGCCTGCTAACTAACGGCTTATTAAAATTAAATTAAATGATAATAAATAAATATTGATCAGCATATTAAAACTATAATTTCAATTTTTCCCATGGTTTCTTGGTATTACAGCTAATTTAAATATATATTACCAGTAGGAAAGTCCATCCAAGAAAGCTTGCGTTGATGATCTCACAGAACTGTCCACCCAAACTTTTGCCTGAGTATGCCCAGCATTTACCGACATTTCATCTAAATAATGTATTTTTCCACCTTCGTTACGAAATTGTCTAATTTTTCTGAGATATTCCCGTCTCCACACAACTATCTTTCCTTTTTCTAATAATAAACTGTTTCTTCCTCATTTCAAGAATCGAAAATCCAGTTCTTTGAGCAGTTGATGAAAGTTCTTTTAAAATTTGGCAAGTCCGTGTCATCGTTAACTGCTTTTAAGATTTTATCAACTATAGGTAGTTCATTTTTGAAGAAAAAATTATCTTTATTTTATTACTTTTCTTCTAATTGCAGTCCTGTCAAAGTCATCGATTGCTTAGTTTTTTTTCTTGTGGGATACGATTTTTGACAATGAATGATTATCTTTATACTCCCTAATAATTCGGTAAACACTTGACCGACTAACTCCCGAAATCTCAGCTACCCTGCATACAACCTCTTCAATAGCCAAATCATCATATTCTTGCATTTGCTTTTCATAAATATTTAAAATAATTCGCTTTTCATCTGCGCTAAAATTCAGCTTTTTATCTCTTTTTTTTTGGCGGGGTAAGACTAATATCGACAATTTCGTCAGCTATATCCTTGTCAGACATTTTCAAATGAAACAAAGTTAACTAACGAACAAAACGTACAATTACCAAACGCCTCTTAAGTATATCAGTTACTAATTGCGGTCCTGTGCGTAAGAGAATTCGTTACCGGCCATCGAAGGTTCTCTTACTCTGATTGGCGTTGTATGGTGGCTCGACCAATCCGGGCCAATAGGGGGGTGGGTGTGAGATGTTCACCTATCGATCACGCGTTCATCACGCACTGATCATTGTTTAGGTTCACTTTCTTTCTTGGGCGAATACAGTAGAGCAGTTTTTTTGGAAAAACGATTTTAATGGTTTATTTTTCATGTTTTTTATTCAATAAAAGTTGACGCCCAATTCTGTAGTCCAGTCAAGACTACTGAGTAGTTATACATATATTGATACATACGTCATCTTGAAGTTCCTACTTTTCAAAAGTGTTTGCCGTTCAGGATATGCGGACGGGAAGGATTATGTCTAAAAGGGGGACTCAAATCAAGCAACTTGTCGTGGGTGCCTTAAGCCTTACCTAAAATCACTGAGGGGTCAAAGAGCTTAATGGCAAATGAAAAACTTGGGGGCACTAGAAAAATATATTCTCGTAGTGGGCGGTGGGCAAAATAAGGTTGAGAATCGATGCTGCGAAGGCTTCTGGCGAACTTCAAACGAAGGTATGCTATGGCACTTTCACAGGTAAAGTCGTAACCCTTTTTAAGACGAAAATCAGATGCAAGCAGGTCAAGGAACAATAATGTGTCGGTATTTTCGCTCTCTCTAATTCCATTTGATTGAGTGGCATGTAGGCACTGCTCGCGCTCGATCACGATGGCATTTTTCTAGCGGCTTGTTTATTATTTTGTTGTGCATTCTCAATAAAACATCACGTTATCCCATTATAGAATTATTTGCGGATTACGAATGCTGTACGGAAATGAAGATCTGATCTGATTTTATTCGGATTCAAAGTAGATATAAGCAAGGTGAACACATTGCATCGAGTATGCAGAAAGTCTCAGAGTTTGGACACTTCTCAATATGTTTGCTCCCCTTAACATTTTGTTTGCTATGCTTGAGAATGAGTGGGAACAGCAAAACGTTCTAGATGTATTGCTCGCTTCTGGATTGTGTCTAGAAGCTTCATGGAATGCTTCAGAGCGCATCCCCACACATGCGAGCGGTACACCAGCGATGGTCTGATCTGGGCCTGGTACAGTAGCAGTAGGTGTTCAGGATAATACAACTTCCTCGAGCGGAAGAAGACCTCCTGCCTCAGGATTTTACAAATAAGAGTTGTTTTTGTGATGCGTTCCAGTTTAATCTGACGATTAAAGTGGCACGCGTCACAACTAACTGACATTTATTTGTGGAACCATGTCTATAAATTGCAGAATTTTATCTCGATGATTGGTTGTTTGTTTGTTAATATTTGTTTAGATATTAAAGTTCAATTCCTGCTAATTCTGTAGGCATAACACAGAAATGCACAGGGAATGCAATTACTTCACTGCAGGAATTATGACAAACTGTTTACTATTACAATTATTTATGTACTAGACAATTTTGCCTATTAAGTGCCTGATTTATTGACATTGGTTGTGCGGTGCAAGAAATACGCTAGGTGCCAACAAGTTGAGGATTGATATTATCAACTCCTACACTAATTTAAAAGGATTTATTGTTGCGATTGTACGTTTTATATAGGGTTCTTTCAAAAAGTAAAGACGATTGTACTACATAGTTTCAATATTTATTTTTTTCACCGGAATACAATAATATACGTAATAGTGGTAGAATTTTCTTACGGTAAAATGGAATGTAGAATTTTCATAAGAGACTAAAGCAACTCTGTACCTACTACAAGCAAGCTGATATTGAAGTCCATCGCAGAGCACTACGACTTGACAGCTGCGGCCAAAGTTTGCCTGAGATCGCCATTCGTTCCACTCGATCTTGTCCGAATTACGTAAATCTGCCCCACGGCGCGAAACCATTCAATCGATTTCTCATTCGTAAAGTAATTCACATTCTTCGTGTTACACATTTGCGTCTGTATGTATCTAGTGCGACGACTGCCCATAAGCGCGTTTGCTTTGTGGGAAAATCGACGTTTAAGCCTCCTACGACGACACTTGCTTATCTCTTTATTACCATTCTTTGAAGGAATGGATGGATATTACTATTTCTTATGGCGAGACCCGTCCAGCTCCAGAAATGCTCTGAGAGGATAAGTGTCTATTCACATTGCACTTAGGACGCTATAAACAGTCACCTCTCTCTAGCCATGCTTTCACTAGTACTAGTACACTATCTTTTCCTAATATCCAGCATGGGTTCAGGGCCAACGCATGAGCCCCTTGGAGGAGAAGGAGAGTTCCCAGCTTACACTTTCCTCTATGACTTTTCCAGGTACATTATCATATCACTGAATCTCGTCCCTTTTAAGAGAAATTCGTCGGTGAGACACTTTTATAGTGCTAAAAAATAATATCTATTCTCCTCATCGTATTAACTGGTGATAACAAGAGTATATCTGCATTGTTCAGATCAACATACCGATAGAAATTTTGCAACAATTCGTCGTTAGGCGTGGTGATATGATTTCACTGATATTAGATTAATACAACTTTGGACACGGTTGCAAATCACATGGTACCATACTTGAGGTACTGCCACTAGCCGCTCTGACGAATTATATTACATGAAGGTTGCTTTTACTAATCGCTAGACTGACCTTAAAAAATTCCGTAAGCGTAACAGTTCGTGTAGCGTTTACTTTTATTTCCTTTCAAATATACCGTGCTGTATTCTAATACGGATACCCGGTACAATAAATCAAAAATGGACTCTAGCAAATCGACTCAGTATTTCCAACAAATTCATGTCTTTTGGGATGAGTAGCGGTATGATATCTGCTAAAATAACATTGAAGGGTGCAATACAAAAAGTCAGTTATGTCCAACAAAGTAAAATTATCAGGGAGGGGGGGGGGGGGTCTGTTGAGAAAAACTGCGTGTACGCACTTCAAAGAAGTAGGGGAGGAGATTTTAACTTTGGTATACTTTGGCCACAGTCATACTAGTTTGACACTAGAAAATTAGTTAGTCAGACATTTTGTAATATATATATATATATATATATATTCTAAAAAAATAATTGGATTTAATTTGTCCTTGTACGCCTTTTTAATTTTTTACTGTAAACATTGAATAAAACATATCAACTCATCTCCAAGTGTCGCCCTCTATGGGGACACCAATTGGCAGCTTACGAAGTCAAACGTTGATGTTGCTATTACACCCTTGAATGAGTTACGTATATACCATCCGATTACTCTCTACTGCTAGATCGACAGGCTATACTGGCAAGTCTAGGCTAAAGACGAAACATGCACATGCAGGTCCAAGGCATAGTGAAGACCATATCTATGCTTAAGTAAAATATAATTTTGAAACTCCATCCTTTATTTGGTGAAATATTACAAACGATAGTGCTCTAGCAACATGGTTATCTATTATATTTTCTTTAAACATTTTTTGTGTATTCTGAATCGGAAATATTTTTGAATGGGGTAGCAGGTTTGTGTATGCTTTTACTTTTTTGTTTGTAGTATCTTCGTCGGGATAGTTGAGGCAATAGAAAGAGGCAGAAGATAAACAGCAAGTGAAACAGTGGAGTCTCTGATATTTTAGGAAGATGAAATAAAACAACCGGCTAAATGTAAGATTGCATTTGTACTGAGCGGCCACAATAGAAGCGTTGTGATATTTTCGCAAATGAGATAAAGAAAATAGATGCAATTTGCTTTAGCTCATTTGAAAGCGGGTGTTATAGTTCGTCCACTCTCTGCGATACGTACAAATGCGCGCTTACCTTAGGCCGAATTTTAGTTCAAGCCACGATATCGGATTTTGAAAATCGTATAAGAAATATAATAAACTGATTTAGAGTTATCGTAAGGTTTTCAAAATTTCATTTGGATTTCAATGACATCAGACTCGTATTATTGATTTCGAACATCAGAATTGTTAGAAAATACGAAGAAAACAAAATGACTGCACAAAATAGTCTAAAACAGAAATACATCGTGTATTGGTCTGCTATTTTTGTTTGCAATGCAATCTATAGGAATAGATAGAGAATTGAAAATAAGTTTTTATCAGGATTACGTAACTCAAAACTAGATATGAACAATTCATTCCTTGGTTAATTGCCTCTCTTAGCCCTCCTTATATACGCTTCTGTTCTAGGTCTGTAGATGACAGAAACAAGCTTCTTAATGTAGGTACGTCAAGTATTCGTCTGAATATTGCAGTTATAACTGGGTATCTGGATCACGTAATCTCACAATTCCATCATTTTGCACGTTTTGTGCACAAATCAAATTGGGTGAATGCATCAAAAGCGTGAAAACGGATCATTAATGCCTGTCAAGTTAATTCGTATGTACCGGTAGCCATGTCTGATATGAAAATTGAAAAAATGCATACAGTCTACGTGGTTTGATTAATAGAAGGGAATACGAATACAATCAAGTCTATGGAAGTGGAACTAATGAAAACGAGCATGTTCATATATATATATATATATATATATATATATATATATATATATATATATTCCATTTGCATATCGTTCAGTAACTGATAGGTATGACGGTTTTTGTACAGACTTTTTTATGTTTAATTGAAAAATTCACCAAATTTAGCATAGTCGGTGAACGGGAATTATATCTTCATACTCAGCGGTGTGGTTGGATTACCTACATGAAATCAATACTATATTGATTCCATATTCTTATCAAAATTTTGATCGTAAACGTATTTCAATTTGTGATAATTCATTCCTCCCACAATATTCCAGTAAAAAAAATTGCTGCTAACTTGCGAGTGATTAAAGTTTTTGTAAGAGAATCAAAGTGCTGATTGATACTATATACTATCAATTAGTGCTGTTCATCAGTTCCGGATCCTTTTTCAATCCGGATCAGATCCAAAGTTTTCAATTTGCACAATTCCGATACGGATCAATCCGGATATAATATTCGTATCTGAGATATCTAAGATCCGAAATCCGGGTCAAAGATCCGAGATCTGGATATCAGATCCGGGATCTGGTTATCGGATCATTGTATCCAGTGTTGCCCATGCCTACTTAGTTTGAAAAAGGCGAAGAATATGTAACATTGTCGATTGCAAAACCTCTTTAGACGTCTTTATTGACAAATTTCTTAGTTAGGCGTGAAGACGATTTACCATACGAACCTCTAACATCTTTTAAAAACTACTGTTACTGAAGAAATAAGTTCAAGATTCTTGTCGAGTGTAGAATAATCAAACTTAACAATTCAGGACATGTCTTCAATTCCTGCTCCTATAGGAGTAAAAGCACTCAAAAGAACTTCAGTTCCCTACAGCATTAATATAATTACGATGAATTCCATTACATGGTGCAGCAATAGACAAAATAGAGTTTTTGGGGTTTAAACCCACACAATGAATTTCTGATTAGATAATTCGAGTAGCATGACACAATTTCTAAAATCAGCCAAAATTGTTCATCGACTTATATCACGTTTAGTAATATTGTAATTTCATGCAATGATAAGCAAATATTGGCTAACAATTAGGTGATACGTTGTTACATGTAACTTTAGAAGAATAAATGTATGTCACACGCACGCAAAGATATGCTTTGATTTACATAATACGTATTTGGTTCACTGCGGTAGCCTTATAGGTACATACGAGTATGCATACCTTTTGTTTCATTGGAGTAATTCGGGATTGGTCCGTATTTGGAAATTCATAATATGTAACATATTTGACTATATCTGAAACTGTATTTGTGTGAAGCAGTTCAATTTTTTCTTATGACCACGTTTCAGAATTAGTTCCGTAAAATCAGTTATATAGAATTCAAATTTCGTAAAATGAATGAATGTCGGAATGCGTCTGTACTTTTTGTCTCGTTGTACGGTTTATAGTTACTTCATTACTTTTATTTATCAGTCATTGAAATGGCATATGTGCTCGTAGAAAAGAAATCCTCACTGACGTTTCTTTAACCTTGATTATATGTCATCTTAACTCTAAGAAAATTATATATGTAATACTATTAGAAAATGAAAATGAGTATGATAAATGTCAAGTACGCATACTGAGGAACAACAATTGTGGTGAGATGTATCATTTAGTATGAGTATATAAGTCTGTGTTTTTAAAAATGGCTACTGTTTTCATGACTTGATCTGTCACTAAAAATCAAAATTAGGCTTTTGAAATGCTATATATATCTTTGTGCTGCTTTACGGGGAGGAATCTTGGACATAAATTTAAAAAAATGGAAACATACGAAATCTGGATTTTTCGTAGAATTTTGAAGATCTGAACATGCAGGGAAATAGGGGAATAATGTCAATGGTAAAGTTACACAAGCTAGAGTATTTGGGAAATATTATAAGAAAAATGAGTGTTCTAGTTGATTCTTCAGGAAAAAAAGTATTTTACAAAATGGCGCATGTCACATTAAACTTGTAATGACATCATCGACTAATTGATAAAATGAGTTACCACAAAAAAAATATATATTTGAATCGAATTTTGAGTATTTTCATATTTTGAATTCGAAACTTGAAAGTACTTGTATCTTTCACATTTTGAAAATGATCAGAGTGCCAGAAGCCAAGAATGTCGAAACATTCATATAGTTATTTTGAGATCTCTTCCTCACCCCCGAGCAAAAAGCTAGACCCCCAAAAAGGAAGTTTTGGCGTTTTTTTTCATTTTTTACGATTTTCTGACGATAACCTCACTGCCACTGAAGCAATTGTGAAAAACAACAATGCTTTTGGGTTATCAAAATCCAAAAAGCACTTTCCGAGTTATAGAAAGGTCAATGATTTTCGGACAGACAGACAGACAGACCCACAGAAATCAGTGATGTACCTGTCAAGTATTTCGAATTCTAAATTTTCGCGATTACAATACTTAATAAATAAAAACTGCTAACACGTTTCTGCGTAGCTACAATTGTTTGATTACAACTCAAACCAAAATCATCCTAAACCGTTTCCGCAAAAGTGTTATTCACCTGAGCATACTCCTTAATCTAATTAGATACAAATATAGGCAGAGTTTTTTTTTAATTACCGCTAGTATTTAAATTCTAACAACTGTATGTTGTAGACCACAGGATTAGGAATACATTAGAAAACGTACTATAAAAATTCAGTATAGAAAGTGCAATCCAATCTTCTAAGTACAACAACGATACCGATCAGTATGATATGTACACTGAGCATAAGAACATAAATTGAATCATAATGGTAAATGTATGTATATTGTGAAGTGTACGATTCGCATACTAAAAAGGTTTTATATAGCTGGCAAAATTAATAGTAATATCTCGAGTGCATGACGCCTCGAACATATCTTTTTATTCTAAGGAAGAGAGTGTGAAGTGAAACTCCAATGCGTGTGATGATAAATTCGTATAAAACATTTATCCATTATGAATGCGTATGTCTCGGTATTGAAATCACCGAATGGATACGATAGGATCATCTAAAGTGTCTTCATAATTGCCCTCTATAAATTTCATTCTCTTATCTGTACTTGACAGGCAATAATTGTGCATATGATGAAGTGTTCCGGTCAGCTAAAGTCGTTAGATTGTGCCAACAGCAAGACATGTTCTCTAGCGGATCGAAGATCGGTTGTGTGCAAAACATCCCTGGGAAGGACAGGAAAAATTCACCCAACAGCTATAGAGCTGTGACAACAACTTGCTTGTAGTTAGAGGCATGCAGAAGTTACTATCAAACATACGTATCACGCATCATCTTTGACCTCTAATAGTGCGTCTATAGAGTCCACAGCCTAAGTACTTTAAGTGCCAATTAAGCACGTTTCTAGACGTCAGTCTTGGGGATGGGTGGTAAAAGGGTATGAAGTTTGTTTATGCTTTCACCAATTTTTTAAATACATTCGTCGAGGTAGTCGAAGCAATAGAAAAAGGGATATGTTAATAGTAATAATAATAAAGAAGGAGAACAGCAAGTGAAACATGGGAGTCCTTAAGAAGCATCGTCATGTTTTTTCGAATGAAATCAAGCAGATGAATACTATGTGGCTTAGCTCATTTGAAAGAGAATGAAGAAGCATTTTCGCTTGTCCTGTCTTGCAGCACATATTGAGTAATCGCAAGGCTTGCTAAATTTTATTTTGATTTCAATGATACCAACAGCTGATGAAAATTCAATTATGAATCAAAAAGATGTAAAAAATGTATTTTATATATTTCCGATATTTGAAAACGTTTGTATAATAATGTCATATTGTTCAAACTCCCCAACTTCTATGTTCACGTGAAAACGATATTTTCCTGATTAAATGTATGTTCCTTATAAGAAATTTGAAAGGTGTATATTCGTATTTATGTATATTAACGGTATATATCACGAAATTGAGTAAAGAGTTACCACCTGACTTTCATTATGTGTGTATATTATCAATCTGCAGGCTACAATCTCTGAAAATCTGCATATCGTTCGCGTTTCGCAAACAAGGTTACGACAAATCCGATCTGGTACGTATCAGTATGTTATAGAAAATATGTTCACGGCAGGCAGCTAAAAAATCCCTAATTTCAATAAACTAGGTGAGCGTAACAAGTGGATTACCTTCCACAGCAAAATTTCTATTTCTGATCGGATAAGTATATGAATAGGTACAAATAATGTACATATATAAGTAAAAGCGTTAAGTATTGATCTGGCCTGCATTTCTGATAAATTACTATGTTTTTAAAGCATTTTTTAAGGTGTACACTCTCCACTATACATATGGTTTGCTACAAATATTTTTGTTCCGTATTTGGAGTAATTAGTACAGCTCGGCGGCCGACAGTACATCTAAAAGTAAAAATACTACATTTTTGATCATATAGGGTATAATTTAAGCAAATATTTTCAATTCAAACTTATACTAATTGTGCAATTTTTCTTTTTCTTTAGGGAATATTTGTTTAGAATGAGTTTTGATATCAAAAATATACTTTTCTGGCTCTAACACCATAATTTTCTCGTCAAGTAAATTGTCTTAGAGTGATTCGTGAATATACCTTTACAAGAATATCGAAATTCTAGAACTGAATTTCTGTGTATCTGGTCAGAAATGAAATTTGGATAGGAAGTAGTGTACTTCTGATAAACCTATAAATATTTACACTAATTTTCAGCTGTAATATTTTGCTTGTTAGGATCTTGAAGATGCCAATGAGCAGCGCCACTCTGCGCGAGATTTAGAGATAAATATTACTATCACACCCTTACCTGGGTTAGACATATACCTACTATCCAATTGTAATGAATCAGACGGCCAGGCTAGGCTGATGCGTCTAGGCAAAACAACATGCATGTCTATAGTAGGTCATATGTATCTACCTACATACATATGACTTACGCATGCTCCGTTTTTAGCCCAGACGCATCATATAGCCTGGCGAGCATACACTTTTCGCAATTTCGGGTTTTAATGTTTGACTAACATCTTCAATTAAGCTGTAAATGTGGCGTAGGCAAAATGGGGCAATTCGATGTGATGATGTAAACTCCACTTCGTATAATTATAGCGGTAGCATGCATTTTTCTATATAATTTATCATTATAACAATTAAAGTTTCTGAAAAATGAAAGTGTATGTAAAAAGGGTTTCTAAATTTTTTTAAACGTTCCAGGTGCCGTTCCTTATCCAAGGTCATCCAGGTTTCTTGCAGCGTACGCTATTCTTGATGAATAGTGTCTTAAGTACAATAAAAACACGTCGCCATGTAAATTCAGATCAGTCAGTAAGAAATTTCTAATTGTAATCGGCCAAGTACGCGAGTAGATATGTATGTATAAGTAAAAGCGAGACGCGTTAGTCCGGACTGCACGATTTCCTATTCCTAATACATTATCTATTCGGAAAAAAAGCTACGTAATTGTTTTACAAATTATGTATATCCTTCTTAAGATGCCAGTGCATACGCACTATGGTTCACGCGCATACGCTCAGCTCTCGTTTTTGTCGATTTCTCTGTAAAATCTTTTTCCGGCATTTAAATTAGATGAAATTTATTTCTGAGCATAGGCGTTTCCTAGTAGAGTTGTCATTGTATGGACATGAAGGATCCGTTTCACCAACCTTGAAAATAGAGAAATGAATGAAATTCTGGTTGTTCAAATTAGGAAATAAAAACTCGGTTTTATACAGTGTTACTACTAGATTCCACATATCGGGTCGATTAATGATCGCACAATAAAAAAAAATCCCCAATTCAAGAATTGCGTAATTTTCACTCCAAGTAGATCATTTATTTCACTTCGCCAACGGCAGGACGAATGAACTTTTGAAAAGTTGGGGCTGTTAGTGTTGTGAGGATCTCATACAGTTGTTGATGTGATATGTAAGTTGTGAATAGGCCCCATTACCAACGGTGGACGTATATCTTCTCGCTTAAGTACAGGTACATATTTTTTATATTCTATGTTTATCGGTACAATACCGCTCAAACTTGAATCAGGAAAAATGCTAAATGAAACAGAGAGAGCTAAGAACTGAGGGTACATTGGTAGAGTTTGGATACTTTTTTGTTCTTCATTCTGAGGTTAAGGAACAAACAGCGGCTTTGGTAACAGCTCATCAAAAATACCGAATGCCAATATTCTCAGATTTTGCCTTCAGGAAATTTCATAATGAAGTTGAACTGCTTATGCCAAGATTATGGTATTCTTATGGGTGAGATATTCGTTGTTTTGTGCCAAGATTATAATATACTTAATTTAAGATTTTAGTATTCTCACTTTCAAGACTTTCCCAGGTTTGAATTGAATATATTTGCTTGTATTTACTCTATATGACCAAAAATATAATAATTTCACTTCAAGATTATTAGAGCGTTGCGCGAATAGGACGATATGGTATACTTGAATGAACGCACATATTATTCGTCTGAGAATTTATTCTTATGTGTAAAAATGTAAATAAATTGATCTAGTTTGAGTTAACAGCAGGTGGGTACGCATATGGTTGGGGTACTACGTGAACTTATTCCATTAATCCGAAGTCAAACCATTAGAGGTCAGCTTTTGTTCAGAGTGGGTGATAACGATAGTGAACGTACTGCTTTACACGTTCCTTGATAAAGAAGCTTCCACATGAGCGCATTTGTGCGCACTAGACCGAAAATTGCTCGCATAAACACAGGCATGTGTAAAACTGTTCTGAATATCATATGTGGAAGTAATGCCTCAAGAAGGAGTATGTCATACCTCCCACGCAATTTATTGAAATTGCACAACAAGAATACAATGATTATGTTTATAGTTTGAAGTCACTATTGTATTCCTATTGCTATTCCACATATTATGATAGGACCCGTTTAATGTTTCGTCACACGCAAGAGCTGGCAACAATGGTCACTGTCATAAGAAAAACAGGAATTAAGGATTGTCGACCTTACGCATAAGGTGATTGCGGTCTACAAAATGACTGAAATTACATACATTCAAATTGTATCTTCTCCTTGACTTTAGAGGGATATTCAAGAGCCGAAAGAGCTGAATCTGTATAGTTAAATTGTAAAGTAATAATCATGCATTCAGACAAACAATATTGAAAACGTAATTTATAAAAAAAAGAGATATTATTCAAGGCATATATTTGAATTGTATTACGCCTGTGCAGAATAAAATAAACGTCAAATTTGTGTAGGCAACTATAGATATTCCAACCTAGTATGACTTGTCCTAGAAAGAAAGAGAGTGAGCGCGCGTGAGCCGTAGCAGTGGGACAGGACAGAGCGACGGAAAGGGAGAGAAGTGCACGAAAGCAATAAAGATTGCATGTAGCTTATCTAGGAAAATCGATGGAAGATCGATTTCCAAGTACGTATACAATAGAAAGACGCTAAACTCAACTCAACATTGTAACCAAACCTCATTTCAAGTGTATGCTTTCCACTATGCATCAGACCGATAGAGGGCGACACTTGGAGATGAGTTGACAAACCTCACATCTAGTGATTTAAAAACATCATTAATTTTCTTCAAACCCACAGATTGGAATTCCTCTAAATAATCATCATATTACGGATCATCACGTCCAGAACATCAACCATTTGTATGATAATATAACACAACGTAGGTCTTGTATTCAATTTACACCGTCTACAGGCGTAATCACACTTTTGAGTTTGTCAAAGCAGCCGGCATCATTACGAACTCATTTCGACTATAATTTCGCAACTCTAATTAATTTCAACCACTTTCATTTAGTGGACCATTTGACAATTCATGAATGGTCGAGATGCTCCAATTTAACTCTTTCCGTGAATTAATTGATTCGTATCGAATTCCGCACCAGCAGATTATTTGCTTTCAACGATGGAGCCTCAGGGAACCCGCTTATGTAATGACATTCCGGAAAAAAATAAATGCGTGCGGTTAGTGAACCAGAATCCGGTGAATCTGTAACACACGTGCCTCCTTTCTCGTCATAGAAATTTATTGCAAATGGAAGTATCTGCCCGTTGATATAATTTATTATGTGTAATAAACACGTAATAATCAAGTAAAAGAAGACTAAAATCATCTTAGGATCGTGTTTATAGTCCTTGAAATTTATGGTCCAAGTTTTTTTGCTTCCTTGTACAAAGAATTGAAGAAATCTGGCAACATGGGTCCATCGCCTCCACCCCGAAAGAAAAAGCAGACAGGGTTTCGCCAAGGAGATCCTCCACAGACTACCATCAACACCCAAAAATGCTAGAAACTAGATTTAGATCCCGAGGTATGGAAAATCAAGAAAGCTACTGTTCCAGACCAAATATCAGCATATCGATGGAGGAATTTCTGCCATTCCTATTATTGGGAGACTACGCTAGAATATTGAAAATCCTAGTTGAAGAGAACATTAAGAATAAACAACTAGAGGAACAGACAGGTTTTTGAGCAAGACAATTAATAACATATTCACAAATGATTGCAGCAAATATGGATTTTCTCTTGACAAGTTATGGGTGGTCTAAATTGGACCGAGATGAATATAAGCCGATCAAAAATAGCATAAATAGAAAGAAGACAATCGCGATTCGGTTTGGACATGTCAAGAGGATGACAAATGACAGATGGCCCAAGAAAATACGAGAATGGCCACCGCCGGAAAGGGGCAAGAGATGACGACGAGCGGAGTACCTGCTTAGCTCAGTTAGCGGGAGCATCTGACCTGAAATCAGAAGGTGTGTGGTTCGAATCGCGTTAGAGGCCAGGTTTAAATCTAGGTTTCAGATTATCTCGTCGGCAGATAGATCCAGCGGCACTCTTTATAATTGCAGAAATAATAATTCGTACTGTATCCTCCAGTTCACTGTTTACATAATAACAATCATTATAAACCTTTAAACTAAAGTGCTCGCAAAATTTTAACCTCCTATTTCTTTTAGTCAATCTTTGAACCTCTGCTTCCTGGACTAAGCTGGGCGTAGATTTTGGGTAACATAAAGTAACGCAGTGTGATCAAAGGTAATTAGCTAATGCTCTCAAATTTCCAAACTTCTGAGGAACGCGTCAATGCTTTTCATCACTTTTCATTGGGAGAAAGTGCCTTTTACTTTAGCACAAAAGTAACAGCGAAAATCTATTACAAACAGTTCAACGAAATTATCAAAAAATTGTTGTGAAGCAACCCTAAAATATATAAATCATCATCGAACTCTCATATCTGATAGTCCGACCATGATTTAAATATAAATCGGAACGCGTCCTGCAAGAGAGTTTTATTTGTGAACTGTGTATTAAACACAACATTATTTAATCTGCAAAATGGAAGAGTTTAATCAATTGAGTATAAAATAAAGTGGAAGAAAAAATGGAACACAACTGTCCTGGTTCTAATCAGTTCACGATATTACAGTTAGCTATATAGAGTTGCTATTAAAACTATTTAGATACACTAGATATCCTTATTTTCTGAAGCTTTACCCTTTGACTCAGTCCATTAATATTCCAGATGCGCCGAGTCTTTGATATATGATATTGCTTCTAGAGCATACCGTGAATGTATTTCAGATGTAAAGCCCGGTATAATAATTTTCTAATACCTACTTTGAGCTTAATGGTACATACATTACCATACAGATGCGACTAAGAATGGGACACAGCTAAGATTTTTATCATTGCTACCGCATTTGTATTCAGAAGAGACATGCATTTTGGTTAAACCAAATTGTTTCGGCAGTACGTGGAACATTTTACAATGTATGGTATCTGCAGAAGAACCAAATATCAGAAAAGATACGTAATTTCGCGATATTTTGAAAAACAAGAGTAGCTGTTCCAAAGAATACAATTTCCTGAAATGATTGCACCAGGATACGAAATTGCCAGGAAATTAATGAAATATTATTCGAGCATGAGAATCTTCTGTACGTTTAACTGCACTCCATCTGTAGATTTTCATTTGATAAATATTTGGTTGTCTTCGTTGGAGGCAGTTGATTCTATCTTGTCAGTGACAATATATGATAAAAAAAAGTTCTGAGTTTGGTCATAATTTTATGGTTGTGCTCCTATTTGCTGTTATCGATAGATCGTTTGCAGTGGCTTATGATATCGATGATAACAAATAATTGTTCACACTGAGGAATGTGCAGCACTAACTGAGTGAAAAAATAATTTATCTTCGACCAAGAAAGAAATAATTGGAGCTATTTCGCATACACGTAATTTACACGTAAATTATCTTTTAAATCAAGAATAGGCTATAAACTCGAAAGTCTAAAAACAGAGGCCAAAAGTAATCCGAAACATATCGATGCAGCTTGCTAGATACTTTATCATTCTAATTTGCGCTCATATCTAAACATGAATAATAACGCTTATATAAAATATGCATTGGAAATAAACATGAATCATGACAAAACCTCCACGACCTTCTTACTAGTTCAACCACAAAGGTTATAAAAATGTTTTTTATAATTTACCGGTAAACATTTTTCCCAACTATTCATAGCTTTCTCCGGATTTTATGAAAAAGTAACTGAATACGTCGATATATAGTAGGCGTTGCATAACCTAATTCTTTGTCGCGCTCATCGACTGTCAAGTAGATTCTTTTATTTACACTTCTTGACATAGTCAAGAAATGCCTTATTTTTTGCGCGCTATTCTCTAGATTGTTGGGCAGTTGCGACGTAATATTCATAAATCAACGTCTTGTCACCAGCAATGATGCGTTTGATGAATGTAGGGTCATCAGCGCCGTTCCTTTTGCAATAAAATTCAGGTCTTTTGGCGCGAGTCTGGCGGCATCGCGTCTCACACCCAAAACATCGACCAAAATGTGTAGAGAGATGTTGAGAGCCTTTGCTATCTTTCTAACGCCAACACGACGTTAACAGAAGTAGATGGGCGAGTAGCATGAGGCAAGATTTCTACCACTTCGCTACCTTCACTTGATAGCCTACTATATAGACATGTTGATATGCAGTCATCATAACCTCAAATTATCTATTTGAATATATACCTGCACTTTGTGGTTTCGTTTTTAGGTGAATTTATTTTCTCTGTTTGCATAAATATAGATCTGATACAAGAACCAATATCAATTTCTATTCGAAATACCATCACACTGCAACCCAAATATGAGTAATGTGGATTATGCACTAGTTGTATAGTAAAGTGCTTTTTAGATCACTGTAGAATAATATGATAGATAATAATAATATTCCTTTGATTTCTTCGTTAAATAACATATAGCAGAAAAACTGGAGTTTAATAAATATATATACTTTTTTCGTGTTTGTTGATGTTTACAGCCCATATGTACATAAGATTTTTGATATACGGTGGTACGATGTTTGAGGGAATCGATAAATATTTAGATCTATCAGTATAGGTGTGATCTTCTTACTTGTTTTTATAAACATTAATTGCCAATTCATAAATTTAAATACTGGGTACTGTTAAAATATTGAAAGACTTAATATAATGTCCGCAGAACTGATGCTAATGAAGATTTTATATGAACATAATAGTATATTTCTGGAGTATAAACACTCTATCAATATATTTACGAGCTACATCCCCAGCATAAGGCGACCTAGCACATTACAACTAAAGGTTGAGTGGTTCAAAGTGACTAAAATATGCTTGCTATAATAATTTTACACCATAACAACTTAGCAGTCTGTAAAATTCTGTTACTCATCTTAGTGAAAATATCATCATCTGGGTTTTTTCTGTATTCAGTATGACCCCGTTTTTTGCAGACCAATTCATTGCTGCATTATAAATTATTTCATTCTTGAGAGTCAGATCTGTGATACTTGAACTACTCACCAAAATTGTTGGTATCATATGCATACCCGATGGCAAGCAAGAGTATGGAAGGATTTTCAGTCGTAGGATTAATCCGGTTTCTCCTCATCACATGAGAAGTAAAATGGCGCTTTTTATTTCCAATCTGTACTGAAGAATCCAAATTGAATCCAAAATACATGCGATCAGTATAACTGAAGCATGAAGTCTTCTGCGTGAAAACTACTACAGATCACGTAATGAAGGTGAATTATTTGGCTAATGGCACTATAACATGCAAAATATGGAATATTCTGCGTAAAGGAAAATAGGAAGCAGACAAATTTTGATTTCCGTGTTGAAGCAGATTATAAGCAACCCTGAATTGAGGTCAAACGCGTTTACGTCATATCCTAACTAAAGAAGTGAAGCCAATAAGTGGGCAGACTCAGAACTTTCATGCATTCATTTCACTTCCCAGACAATGTCAGTCATTTTTATCACTCTGTCTAACCAATGGATAATCCTTGACCACTCTATAACTCTGAAAGTATCATACTGATTTTGATGAAATTGTCACACTACTCCTCCGTACTTGTTAGACATAGATGGTTGTTCACAGATTCCAAACAAGAAACAAAACAGTTAGTACCTGTAGACTTTCACAATACATTCGAACAGAATTGTATTTGACTGGATATAACCTTACAGAAATCTGTATTTGATTTCTATTATATTTCAGATTTAAATTGTTTATCAAAGTTGAACCTCGCGATTTTGAGGTTAGAGCAAAATTGATGTGGTGTGTTTATCTAAAAGACATGATTTAGTAAACGTTGCACAATGTACGTGAAAATAATCACATCAGTTTATACATTCCAATAAATTATAATTGGTGCAATCTATTTTATCGGCTAAGGTATCCCCGATTAAATTGTTCAACATATCTGCTTATTTATAATTACCGTTCAGTTATATTTCATCAATTGGAATACATTCAAACAACGTTGGTGTTATATACTCATGTATAAATCAAACATTTCATATGAATAATATCCATTCTAAGTAGTTCCAGAGCAATTATACCGATAGCGGATAACAAAACTTATTTAAGTAATTAGTTGTAAATCGTTAAGCAAATAGTAAGATAAAATTAGCTAAAAAACGCGTATTTTTTCAAACTCAGACCGGCATTTTTCCAAATTTCAAGGAACAAACATCAGGAATTCAAATCAGGTTCCTGAGCAACATTATGATAATGAATACTTAAAGATGGATGATGCAAGAGAGGTTCCTAACATAATCACCTCAAGAAGTGTATGTTCAAAACAAATTAACATCCTCATATTTAGATACTCATCTCCAAGCGTCGCGCACGGTGACGCTGCCCATTGGTGACTTACGAAGTCAAGGTCCTAACGTTTGGAGATGCTGCTATCACATCCTTGACAGGGTTACGTATATACTACCCAATTGACTGACTGACGAGTCTAGGCTAAATACGAAACATGCATATCTATAGAAGGTTTGATGCATAGTGGAGAGAATACACGTAATCCTCTCACCTATGTAAAATCAGATTCACTGAATGGCGTTCTCTAGGGATTTATGCTTTCCCTAACGCTCTTCTTCTTATATATTAATGAATTGTTGAAGGTGACATTTAATATTATCTATAGCTTTACAGATGACATTTTTCGTTACCATCAGACAACAAAAATAACATGTCCTGGCACGAACATGTTGCCGACCTCGCTAGAGGCAGTACATTGTTCATCTTCTTCGCTATCTGTAGGCAAATCTAGTCCTACTGTATAAGAATTCCTTCACAATACTGAGTGTCGATTTTTGTAATGTTTCCACATCAACAATATTATTCATAGTCGCAAAAGTGTCGACCTGGTATATCAATAATGAAATGAGGTACTAGTTCTATCTGACTATAATTCAATAGAATTTTCAAATTGAACGCTGTCCGTATCAAAACAGATTAATCTTGTATGACGTCGCCAGTTATTTTACGGCTAATTCAACACTGTGGCAAAAATGCGGAAATATGTATTAAACGCACGAACACCCGCTATATGAATTAAAGATAAAACTGATATCTACAGTAATTACTGCTGCTCGGTAAACCTATTTCTGGGTTCCTTATATTTTCTCGCCATGAAATTACGCTTATGATAGCTATACGTAGTATACATATATACATCCATAAAGAAACGATATTGATATATGAGTACCTTGAATATAGTAATAGGATCATTAGAAAGGTTCCACTGTACGATTGTGGGTGTTAACCAACATTTTTGAAGAGTAGAGCAGTATTCCTACCTGTCCACAAATGAAAACACTCGTGAAATAAAAATACGAACACAAAAATCCTGAAAAACCCAGCGAAGTCGGAAACATGATCGTTCTACACGTTATTCGTCAATGACTAAGGTACCAGATATTCAGATATCGAATGAGGCGTTACAATCAAAAATCTATTCCAGCAGTTTCTATTGAAATTGCAACGTGACATCAATTATGGTGTGAAAGTGATTAAGGATCATTTGCAGTATATTTAATTGCATATAGAAAAGAGTACTGTCTTCATAAATCACAAACATCTAATATACCACCTTTCAAGCCAATAGGGAGATAAAATCAATGACTCTGGAAAGTATATCTGATATTGTATAACTCAGTGCGACAGATTGCAGCCGCATTTTCGAGATATTTTACGTCCATAAACTAAATAGGGAATAGCGCCAATAAAAGCATAGGTACTAGTATACAATTAAGCAGATAATATCTGCTCATTATCTAAAGCAACTACTTCTCGTGCTGTTTATTTTGCACAAACGTGTATTTGTACGCTTTGCTTATTAATTAAGTCATATAGTAAATTCCAGTAAAATAATTTATTAAAATATTGACTTCCTGGAATATTTCCAAATCATTTTTGGGAGAATATTGACCAAATAATCCTATGAAGAAACCATCAATGTAACTCCTGGCAGAATGCGACATATTTTTCGCGTTAATATCCATCAAGCTAGATATATTTAGAATATCATAGATAAAAGTGCAATTAAACCACTCTGGGAATGGTGAAAAAATTGGTGGAAATCATAAAAAACTTTTAATATGATAAAAGGAGGCTATGACAAACCTTCTTATATCCATATCGATCTTATTATAGCTGACCCTTTATGGCAGTGTAGCGTAGCAACGCCTACGTATACATATAGATCATATTTTAAACGTGGCCCGGGTTCGATCCTTGTCGTCGGCAAACTGTAATTTTTATATTTTTTTGACATGTTTTGCAATAAAACAATACTTGGATTGACTCGTATTTAACTCTATAAACTTATTTTATTCCATTGCCATAATAATTTATTTTCAATTTTGATTATTTATAAACATTCTGGCAATACTATAAATTGATGACTGAAAGCTAGTAGCTAATGAAAATTATTTATTGTATTTAATAACGTTTGCACTACTGCCAGAGCTGTAGATTTGAAGCTATGCCAAATTGATGTTTCGGCAACTTCGGCAGCCTTTTTCAGGGAACAAAACAATAAGAAATTTAAACTAACAAATTGCAATGACATTTTATAATTATGTAATAATATCAATTCCAGTATTTAGGCGTACAGTTGGCGTACAGGCGTACAAATTCATATCATTGGGGGAAAAATTATTAGTGCATCAGGTATTAATGAAAGACAAAGAAGAGAGTATTTGAAAAACTTGCAAGAGGGAAGGAGAGGGCCTGCGGAACCGAATATTTAGCAACGTGTGGGAATGTGGAAGGCTCCTTATCGTACCGATGATTTTAGCTGTGCGAGGTTGTCAGATTGGCAATTAAATATGATAATTAGTATTTCTTAAGGAGGCAGTCCTAAAAAAATTATATCAATTATTTCATAAGACCTGTATCTGTAATTCTGTTATGAAATACAGAAGAAAATAATTTAAGCCGACATATTTTTAGGCATTATATGACAGTTCTTCAAGTTATATTATACTCAGATTCAGACACATTCTACGAAATACGTTTCAAAAAAAAATCGGTTTGCAAGTATAACTGTTTTGATATTTAGACCCTTTGCAACACAAAAACACTATAACATCCAGTTTCGTCGACCTTCATGTCTAGCTATTGGACGTATTCAAATACATATTAGTGAGTACAGGTTTTCATAAAGTAGTATATTTCATTTTCCTATGTTTGTTTCTTATGTTCCTGTTTATTTAAAAACATGGTCAATGCAGTTCTTGGGGCTCCAAAAATTTTAAGTTCCAAATTTAATAGTTGGTAAGCACAGTCCACACTAAGCATCACTGGAGTTCGAAGTCTGACAAAGTTGTTTTTTGCATTGTTATTAGAATTGGATTTCATGTTTGGGCATAGGCAAACATTTTCATGGTGTTTTTTTTTTCAGTTCTCGCGATTAGTCTTCATTTTCAGATGTCTGTGAGAATTCAGTAACTCAGTTAACGTGTATACGTACATAGTAATCACGAAATAGACATTGTTACTCTGTCATCCGCAGTAAGATGAATTTTACTAAAATTGATCTGACAACACCGGGACGCAGAGAAACTGGCAGTTTGCAGACGCCAGTAATTCAGTTATCACTTATCACTTAATCAGTACACCTTCTACTGGAGTGCGGTGTAGATGTATGACTAATGTCTTGACGTGTGATGTCTTCGTCCATAAGTCAGATTTACGCTATGTAGGTGATTTCATGATAGTATGTAATCACCTTGAACACTTGTCATGTAGTATTATTTGTGGGCATCAATTATTAGTTTTGTAGTGATGAAGGTTATGTTCCACAATAACAAATCAAATAAATTCCAACCGTTTGAGGAGAAGGAACTGGACGATCTGGAAAGAACACAGTAAATAAATCAGCTACTGCGCGAGTCGAATTATTTTTCTGGATGTACCAGACTAGCATTTGAAACTTTTCTTGAATATTCGGCTGGCATGTAGTTCATTCACTCAATAGTCGAGTCAATTTAGACTATAAAAATCTATTGCCTGAATGGAATCAAGGCGTTAGTAAGTAAAATGAAGCATTTCAAAATTTAAAAAAATTAGTTGCCTTCAGTGCTATCACAGACCCACAGAACAAGCAACAACTGACACAATATTGTAGTTTGAGAATGGTGGAAGCAACGGAACCAAATTGAGCACCTTATTTTAAAAGGATGCGCTTGTGCAGTGAAGTGAGCTATTATGCACAATACTGCATAATTGTGCAATCTGTAACATCACTACGGATGATACCTTTTTCTGCAAATAAGTATATTGATGTATACGTGATCAAGATATGAGGGTTATTTTTCAAATCACCTTGTCAAATTTTGTCACAAATTCCTTACGGATGGCAAAATTTAAATGTTACTAAGAAGTTTTTTAATTGGCAATCTGATTTCATTATTTTCCTGGAAAACTGAATTGTTGCTGCATGCCCTTTAATAGTGAATCACATAGATCACAAGAGTTCCTCTAATATTTAGTAGCATACCAAATACATCAAGAATAGCTGACCGTTGCCACGGTAGTTATTCATTATCGCTTACTAAAAGTTCTTTATCATGAAAATAAATGATACATCAAGATTATTCTTCTTACTACAATGACTTTACTTTTTCATTCTCAATACTGCAAAAAGTGAGGTGGCTTATGTTGAGCAGCCCGGGCTATGCCACTTTTTCCACTTATTTGTTCATTGAAGTCGGCCATACACGCATTATTTCCTAATTCATTTCCTAATTGAAAATTGGGGAACTCCAATGGACTGAAAAATATTGTACGATATAGGATTTACAAATGAATCAATAGATACGTCTGCGCTAGGTTCACGGATATCCAAATCTGTATTCCATATTCCAAATTCGAGTCAGAATCTTTGTCTTACTTAACGCGTTTCCCATATCCAACTTTAAAATTTCCCTACCGGTATACAGTACACTGTATATATGAATTTACAATGTCACCACACAGCTTTTGCAAACCTCATGTGATTGATTTCTTCTGATGAAGTTTTATTAGCTTTTTTCAGTTATCAAGAGAAAAAATTTATATAGACGTTTAATAAAAATTAATAAGCTAACAATTACGCTAGAAAAAATCGGAACCCATGACCCTGACTTTCTACTACCGGCATCAACTTAGGCAACAAGTGTGATCAATTGTTCTTACGGGTAGGCATGAAAAATTTAAGTACCAGAAATGATTCATTTAATGACTCTTTTCAATAATAATGGAAAATTTTGTGTGTGGTACGACGAAAAAGTATAAAAATGTGAAGCACCAATTGCAAAACTACTTCATTATAAATCGTTGTTCTTCTTGAAAGAATGTGAGAGTAGTACTACATTTCCATAACTTTGCAATGAACAAAAAAGTGTCCAAGGTGTATCTACGAATGTGACTTCTGTCTTACAATTTTTTTGCGTCATATAGTATTTTTCCGTATTCAATTTTGAAATATATTGTACAGATAAACATAAAATATAAAAAATGTGTACCTGTCAGGAGATATAATCATTCTCAAATTGATAGAGCACATTTAAAACTAAACAATTTAGAGTTAAGTGGCCAAACCAAATTTTCAGGAGTTCAGTTGGATGAAAATTTGAACTGAAACCACCATATAGATTACGTTGCCTTGAAATTAAGTAAGATTTCATATGGTATTAAAATATTGAGTAAATACTTAGACGGAGAGACAATTAATATATTGTATCATGCAAATTTTGAGTCAGTTGCAAGATATGTGCATAATATTTTGGGGGAGCAATCGTACCGTTGACAAGTTATTCGTAATACAAAAAAGAACTCTAAGAATTATGTATGGTCTCAAATATAATTAAACCTGTAGAAGAATTTTCAACACAAACAATATTATGACAATTTATGGTCTTTATGTGT
This sequence comes from Bruchidius siliquastri, assembly GCA_949316355.1. Lineage (NCBI taxonomy): Eukaryota > Metazoa > Arthropoda > Insecta > Coleoptera > Chrysomelidae > Bruchidius > Bruchidius siliquastri. Next base: position 26,534,515 of record OX438529.1, read on the forward strand.
ATGAATGTCTTATGTATTTTTTCAGAAATCGCAGTTATTTTGACGATACTAGTAAACCCAGCCATAGTTATAATACACGAAATGATGTTTTGTTCTTTCCGAAGCACCGCTTAACTATAACAGAAAAGTCTCCTTATTATATGGCTATAAAATTTTTTAATAAGTTACCTGGTAATATAAAAAATGTTCCGTCTATCAAACACTTTAAAAATCAAATTAAATCGCTTATTATAAACCTCGAGCCTTATAGTATTGAAGACTTTCTATCAAAAACACTTATAATAACAGAGTAAACATAACCATTACTAAGTAGAAATGTAACTTCATTTGTCTCATTCTTTTTTTTTAGTGACACTATTTCATTATGTGCTGAATAGTAGTGAAAATCTATTTGTGAGCATACTCTGAAATAAAGATAATTATTATTATTATTATCATTATTATTATAAGAAATTAAATCCAACGGGATTTTTGTGAAACACGTTGCACGCTCATCAAATATCAATATTTTCTGGAATTGAACTCATCCTATTACTTCGCGGTTTATATCATATGTTGAGCGTAGAAACGCCTTTTTTGAAAAATCCATAGCACAGTTCATTCCTCTAATTGGTGACCTTGAAAAGCGCTTGTGTTGCTTGGCAATATAACAATGCATAATCACGGTTTTTGTTTACCGAGCTTGAAGACCGTCCGTACTGTTTGTTATAATAACGAAAATGGGAGCCCATTCTCTTCACGTTACCCAACAACGACCACAAATCCTAGTTGACGCATTAGATAAAAACTTGCGGCCACGCCTTCATCATACCGAAAGACTGGTCATTAAGTCAAAAAGTATTTAATTAGTGTCTTTATTCCTGCGATGTATCATACGCCAACATGATACGAACTTTGTGTATTAATTTATTTAGTATTGTAGATGTTGAAGGAAACGTTGGTTTAAAGGCTAACAAATAACTGAACGAAAAATTATACTACTATAAGCACAAAGGCAGATATTGATCGACGTTTTTGACAGACTTTGAAAAAGGAGGAGGTTTATTTGAATATTATATTTTATTATACTCATACATAGCAGTACAAACAAAAACAATTACCTTGGAAATAGGTTAAAAGCAAAGTTTAGGTATTCTTAATAAAATACAAATACACATACCCAACCTATCCATTCTAAACAATTTTGTATTAATATTCAAAAATAATAGCTGTTGAGTTTTAATATTTCCGTTCGCATAGCAATGCATTCAATTACAATTTATTTAAAAATGTTTTGTCAGCAACCGATATTTTATACATAGAAATACTTTGATATGTCTTATTTATATGGTTTAATAATTTTCAATTGTTAAATAGCTCAAATAACAGAGAAATACATCGAATTGTGAGGAAGCTTTTGAACCAATATTTTTTATCACAATGAGCAGAGTACATAAGGTTCAAAATAAAACGAACAATCACCACTAAACGGGTCCATTGAAATTTGAAAAATTATTAAAAGGCAATGAATTAGTCATTTATTAATAAGTGTGGTACGACCAAAACTATAGATGAAACAGCTGATTTTCGCAAGGGATCAGTAGGAGCAGGCAGGTGAACCGGTTCAGAGAACCTGTTCTCGGGTGAGAAAGGAACTATTGGGACCTGTTTCGGGAATTTGCTGTTCTTTAACAAGTCGAGTTTTGACTTCACAAAAAAAAGGTACTTAATCATCATTTTGTACTGTCAGCTACCATACTGCGTCCTTTCAGATCGATATAATATATTCACCGGGTATAACATGCAGAAATTCATTATAGTTTCCATTTATAGCGTTCACAGGTTTAACTAGACAGTTTGGATATTTGAAAATATTTTTTTAGTGAATTCAGATACTTATGGTAAAAGTTGTTTATCCTTAATTGAATATATTGCTTCATTGCTCCAACGGCACAATTGGGCAAGAAATGCGCAAAACTGAGTGTAAACAATATTAATACAGTATGAAATTTTGCGTTACACATTCCGTTTTGGATTATGCAAGGTTCATACGAGATCATTAGATTTACTAGGTGAAACTTAAAATTTAGTAATTCCGCGTATGGTGATAAAATTAGAAATTCTGTACCGATTGTAATAATAAATTTCGTAATAATGCAGCACAAGATGCGTGATATGTGGGATAAAAGAAACTGGTACCACAAACTCACGTCAAGAAAACGTTGGTTGTAGTGGAATTGGTAAAAATAACAAGAAATATCGCATCAAAATATAAAATACTGTCAAATAAACTGTTTAGTGTTGTCAGGTTGGAGAGAATTATGATTGACCTCCCCCCCAAATGTCTCGCATAATACAGGGTAAGTTCAAAAAGTAGTAGGAGTGAATTTCTGAAAGTATCGTCGTGATACAAGATGAAGAAAAATCTCGGGCTCCGATACGCCATTGAATTCTGCTTCAAACTCGGAGAAAATCGTATTTGTTCTCCGATGGTTAGAATCTACTGCGTCTTATTATCAATGGGAATAAATGCTTCTGGAGTGCGAAAAAAAATTATAAATTTTTTGTAGAACAATATTTTCGATTCTGGGTTGCACAATAAGTCGAATACGTCATCCATCTCTGTCTAAAATTGTTACCCACCGTACCCACAATGGTAAGATTTTCCATCTGGTATTTTAAATCTCATGAATAGAGATATTATCGAAATTGTATTAACAATTTAATTACGGAACCACTGTATAATTAAACTTCCAGTAATTTGTGCTATAACAGGAACAATGATTGGTTATAGGATTTTATCTCTTATAATTATCTCATGTTTGTGGCTAGAGTAACACATATTTCAGTTGAGTGAAGAGGGGACAGAGAGAGAGGCATGAGGAACAAAACGAAACTACGTTCAATTAAAATATTGTGGTTAGAAATTGAAATGTAATTGGTTATTTTGATGCGTGAGGTAAATGGCTAACAGAAATTATAAGTAATTTTGGAGAATTTCGTGAGATAGGTTGGTTGAAGATATGTCATGATAGAATCTTCAGAATTCATGATCGATGTTTCTTCCAGATTGTGTAGACTGTTATTTTCTTAATTGACTCCAGAAGCTTCAAGGCGTGCTTCAGAGCGCATATGTCTTCTATTCCAGGCAGGATCTGATTTCATTCTTGTGTAGTTGTTCCAACGAATACATTTTTCTGAATCGGAAGAGAATCCCTAGCTTCAGGACATATTGTTGATGTTTATTCCCAGAAGCTTGATGGAATATAACTGGAGTATTGGAAGTCTTGCTGAATTCATGGACTTTTTTGCGTTGTTCTTAGATTTCTTAATGACTTTGTAGGCGTTTGATTACAGTAATGGCAAATACATCTTTCATGTCTCTGACGATTTTATCAAGTCGAAGCAAAAGTCATAGAACAATACGGCTGAATTGGAATTGACATTTTATTTATGTATGATCTTGGACTATTCGGTATTTTATGTTGCATACAATTTCGAATATCAGTTAGCTGTTTTTAAGAGGCTCTGGTTTATACCATTAGGTCAATAGCTTGGGAGCTATCCATTTTCCATGATAGGTTCCAATGTTGAGGAGAAGCTCTGCCTACTGCAATTTGCAAAGCTTAGATAATGTCTTCCTAACCTCATGCTATACATGTTACAAACATGTTACTTTTTTAAGATGTATAATATACGCATCCACCATTTTTTAGAAATTGTAACGTAGACATGAAAATCCTACATTGACAGTGATTTGGTCAAACAGTTTTTCCGAGAATGGTCGAGGATGGGGAAAGGAGGCAGCTGCGGTAGGAAATTTTGTTGCTTCCCAAATTCGTCGAACCAAATAATACCTTTCTAAAAATTTTCAATATATCACTAGATGGACGTCATATTTTGTATGAGCACAAACGTTTTCATATGTACATATCATATTCATTGGATGAATATACAGCGTTGTTCAACAGTATAGTTTAAGTATTTTTCACTAATCAATAGTTTGATACAGTTTCCGATATTTATGAATGATCCAAATGACTAAAACGTAGAGTATACTGTATACGACTGTATTATTTTTTGATGGGCGAAATTTTCCAGTTCGTCAGCTAATAACGCCTACCTGTAGATTTGGTTAGGATTTCAAGAATGATTCATATATACAGTACGTTACTCTTCCATTATATCACAAGATTAAATGACCTGACATTTCGTTGTTGATTTCCCGTCATTATAAGATGTTATTCCCAGTTATATCATCGTACTTTCCTGCCGAAATGGAGATGTCAAGTTTGCAGGATATTTTTAAGTGTATTTTATTGATATGTTAATACAGGTAATGTTGAAAGGTCTCCACGGGTATCATATTTTTCATCAAAGTTATCTCGCATATAATATAATGATACATTTTTTTGTTTTTTTTATAAGGACCTTTCGAAAAGGCAGAATGCTCATCGCGCCCCAGAATCTCTGTGATAGGATAAATGTCGATTCGGATTCACTTGTAGACTGTAACAATCGGGGAATAAACTCCGCGGTGGTTTATTTCTCCAGGCCGAGGTTCTCCAGAAGAACGACTTTTGGAAGAGGCTCTTTTGGAGGGTTGGAAGCTCGACCTGGTACAAAATGTGCCCGTTGTGTCTCTGTAGTGTTATCATGCGAGACAGCTCAGTCATTATAGTATCCATAAAATAGAGACACAGCAACTCTCCTTCAATGTTTTAGACTGAATAGTTTGAACAGTGCTCGATATAGTCCAGCACTAAGTGTGGAATTCGGTTAGAGATGAGCGTCAAAAGTCGACATTCGAAAATCGTAAAACTTCCAAAGGCTTTGGAAAATCTTCCGAGAAGGAATAAAACCACCGAGATGAGGCGCTGAACCCCAATATGATCATCAAGAAACCCTAACATGTTGTGAGGTGCCCATTTGTAGGTGGGGCAAGCACTAAAATGATCTCACTGGCTCCTCCTGTAGTTTCTTGAGACCCTTCACATCCGGAGCGGAAATGGAGACCATATTCGTAATTAGCGCCCCAGAATTACCCAGAAAACAAATTTCTGTCCTGTTTAAAAAAACGAATTCTTGGCCCCTTCCTTCGCATATGCATTTTTTGAGAAAATATTATTTTTATTTTATTTTTAACAGTACGTCATCGCGCGAATTTGATAGCACTGTTAGATTCAGCGGAAAATTTCACATTGGATAGAGTCCAATAATTAGAGGGAAAACCGTTTCCCGACTCGACATAGGTATCAAAATCGAAAGATCGGAAATCGTAAAAAGTCTAATCTTGTAGAATTTTAGGTCGAAAAATAGATTTTTTTCCCAACAAGACTAAAAATCGTCTCCTGGCTAATTTAGAGGCGCTTATCATGAATCCGACCTCAAATTTGGGCCTGGACTCAAAGGATAGCACCAGGTGAACCTCTGAGCGTTTACCTGACGACTTACGCTTTTCTAATGGTCATATCCACGTTCAGCACCACCGAATACATCAACTACCCAAGATTAGTTCGTTCGTCGGCAGCGGGGAGGATTTCTTTTTAGGAATTGTTGCGAAAATCAGCAGAAATACAAATAATATAAAATTCATAGTTAGATCTAACCTGTACGTGCTGTGAAGGTGTGGTTGAAGTATTTGAAGAGGATTTATCACAATGATTCCAATTTTCTCGTTCATCGCTTAATTCTTGTATAAAGAATTATTTTTTTACTGTTTTGTTCGATCGAACTATGAAAGCGTATTTTTAATTTTTTCACCATGCTTCAAAAATGTCTTTCTTCACTTCCCTATATATTCAACCATAGTCTTCGCGTCGTATACTCCCAGCTATTTCTGATATGCCCTCTAACTTTCAAACTCTATCATTTCTATTTGTATATACATTGTGAAGTCCTTCACCAAAACATATTTGTCTGAAGGCCGCAGATTCCAGCACTCGGATCAACTTGATGGAATCATGCCAGTTACCTGCCTGCCTAGGATGCATGAGGTTGTGGGTTCGATACCCACTAGCTGCAAATGTCCCTTTCTGATTTTTCTAATTATGATTGATTGTCCACATACGGATTGCAGTGTAATCCGATAAAACTCCGTAATACTATCTGTCTAAATTGAACGGTACCAACTGCCCCATGCGATGATTAATTATCACAGTAAATTCGGTACCTAGCGCAGCAAATAATTCATTCACTTCCCAGCCACCACACTCTCCCGACCTTGCCCGGGTGTACCGCCGCCGCGCCGTACCATGGACGGCTTTCCGGAACCACCCTGCGGCGACCTTGAGCCGCAGTGGTACCACGCTCGTTCCTCCTTCATCCGCGAGAGGTCGCTGGTACCCGTACTCGCGAAGTGGAGGAACCCGATGTTTTATAAACTCAAGTGAACGCAAAGAAATGCAGTCATCGGCGGTACTCAAGACACAGTGTGTGTGTGACGAGTCGCTATCCGTTTAGTGACTTGGCAGTAGAATTAAGTGACGCAAAATGGACTACTCTATATTGTTCCCCGCCGTTTTAGGATTAGTGGTAGTACTGCAGGGTGGCCATGCCGTTAGGGTAGCCGGTCCCAGGAAAGGTGAGTGTCAAAGTGATCAGATCATGGATTATGTTATCAGGAGCCTAGCCGGCGCCCTTGAGGTAAGATAAGGGTTGAGATCAAGGTCGTTGCTAGCAGGGATGGACGAAGAAAGGGGGTGGACAACAGTTGTCTTCATGTGAGTTTTGAGGTTGCTGCAAGGAGAAATCGAGAGTAAAATAATCTTCTGAAAATGAAATACTACATACACTACCCTTAAACTACAGTTACGTACCCAAAGTGTTTGTCTATTGTCTTACTTATCCTGTTTGATTCGATCTGGCTGTTAACCAAAACTACATGTGACTACTCAAATATCCTTCCTAATGTTTCGGCTGCTCCGGTTGAGTAAAGAACATGAAAAAATTAAATTCCTAAATCCTCTTGATTGATCCCCGTTTTGACTATTTCCAGTTTAACGATTACTATAGTTGATATTGAGCGGTCTTCCTTTAGTAACTCCTATGTAATTTATATAATTTCAGTTTTTTGTGTGCTATGCATTCGAAACATCAATAACACCATTTCCTACTTTTGCAGAAGTTGTATTAGATTTTTAATAATTATATTCAGGTGAAAAAATTTTAATTGGGACTGTATATTCCTTGTATCGGCCTGCATTTTCAATTTGCATTGCAAAGCAACACATAATAGATACACAATAGTGGAAGTAATCGTTGCATCATTATTTAAGATTCATAGCTTCACATCAATACATTAGGCATTAATAAATAATAAATTAAATAAAGCTGTGTTGATGTTTCATAACCAGTAAAACTGATAAGTCAGAAATATATTAATCGCTATTTTTAGCCAGTTATTGTTTCTTTCATACTGATTATTAAGGCACCCATTTCCGTAGATATGTTGGTTTGTCTATCATCATTCTTGTCACTACGTAATCTCAGTAACCACTGCGCCAGTGACGCATTTGTAATTTTTTATTTAGGGGGGGGGGTAAAAATATATCATGTGGCAAAGATACTCAAACACGGCAAAAAATGTGAATGATAAAAAAATTGGTGGTTGAACTTATCACATACACGCAGAATACAAAAAATACTGGAATTTAATACATGAAATTTTCCATGCAGCCTTGACTCCATCAGCTCGATTCTATCGTTATCAAGGGGAGGTACTCTGATGTCTTACAGTCGCCAAGTCAGTGAATTTTCAACGCATTGTGAAAGTAAAGTCCAACCCGAGATATTCCAGTATTGCCTCTGTAATGGAAGTAAATAATACAGCGCGGTGCGTTACATAAATCACAGCTGTGTGATTCTCCTATTTCGCATATTTGTTATATTGGGAGTTTCTTATTGTTATTGTTTATCTAGTCTCTATTATTGCCAGAATCTCCGAAGTGGGACGTCTTCTAAACTGTCTACAATTCCACTACCTACAAATTTTTCAGAAATAAGAGTGTCTATGTACAGTCTATGAAATGAAGTCTCACAAAGGTATCCTTATAGCCAGCAGAAAATCGAAACTCTACGCGTTATAAAGTATGTTTTCATTGAAAGTAGATAAAACATTCTTTGCGCTTTAAGAAAATATTGAAAAATACTTATGCTCCTTTATATTAGCAAAAAATGCTATTCAACGTATTTGATAACCAGTCAACTTTGTTAGTATGTGAAAGTGAAATATCCGAGCAATCATCATTGTAAACGACAGTATCTCAAGGGTATGAGATATATCGCAGAAATGTTTTTTGGATGCATAGCTGTCATTGTAATTTCACGTCTATCACACTGAATGGGTCAATGAATGCATGTCTGCGTTCTTGATCCCCAAGGGAATCAGATTGGACTTAAAATAAATAAATATTGGATATTTATATATAGAGAGAATAAAAACTGAGAAAAAATAAATTTTTATTAAGGGGGTTAGCAAATATTTGAACACTGAACACGCATTTGTTAGTTTGACCTGTATGTATGTGACGGAATCTTTCAAAGTAATTTCCGCCATTTCATTGATTTGAAAATTTGCACACCATTGGCCAAATTCACCCTCGGACAACTGGACTCTTCACAGGACACTGTAACCTGAAGAAGCACCTGAACCTGGGCTTTATAAGGGAGGCATTATCTGCAGGAAATGTGGAGAAGGAAGTCTTTCACGTTCTCTGTGAGTGCCATGCTCTAGATAACCAGAGGAAAGAGGAAGCCTGGGATTAAACCAATAGAGTTTAGTACAGTACCAGCAGGTAATCTATTCAGGGTTCAAGACTGTTAGAATGGGTGCTGAAGAACAAAAATACAGGAAGCCTGAAGGCTGCAATACTAATGTGCAAATTACGTCGTAAGGTTCCTAGGAAAGGAAAAAAGAGGCCGATGACAATGTGAAAATTTGAAAAAATGGGATGCTTCATTGAAAATCAATGAAGTTTAATTTAAAAAAATATTTTAGAAATAACTTTAATGATTAACTTAGATAAAATAGATTTTTGCAGTTTGATGATACATTTAAATTTGCCTTAACATTAAATAATAATAAAAATAAATGTTGGCTTAAAACATTTAAATAAACGCATTTTAAGCAAACCGTAAGAGAACGAAAAAAATAATTGTTAAATAATATGATTTTTAGCGATAAGTAAATTATTTTCAATAATTTTAAATTGAGAATAAACTTATTAACATAGAAATTTGTTTTCTTACAAAAAATCGTGAGGTGGTACAGTTAGTATAAAAATATAGTAAAAAGCAGTCCACGCTTCCTAAAAACATATTTTTGCTAATAACTTTATTATTATTTTAAACTTATTAAACATTTTTCAATTATAGTGAACTAGTGCAGTTTCTAGTGCCGCTGAAGTACTCATAACAAAGAATTATTTTTTTCACCTTAGACTGTGGTTTGCTATTTAACCGCGTTTTTCAGTATAATTTATTTAGAATTAAAAAATGGTAGCGATTATTAAAAGGTTTGGAATCACTAGGGCATCGAGAATTCGGAACTATTTACCAGGAGACATTTTTTCCCACTCTACGAGCACTAATCAGCTCAAAACTCGTATCACCTTAACTTCTGCAAAGCAGTCAAGATATAGTTCTAGCTTTTCCTTCTATCACGTGTATTTTTCGATAACCTAGAGGCGAGCTAGGCCAAATAATGATATACGCTGGGCATTAAAGTACTCCAGCGTTTGACAACTGTAGTTTCTTTCGTGAACCAGGATTGTTCAGTAGAAGACGTAGCGAAATATTTAATGCCATTGTATTGAGGAATCGGAGGTCTTTGGGTGGTCATTGCTTAAATATAAATGAAATATTTGGCAAGTAATACAAGCACTAGACATAGCGCATCTTCACCTATTCCACAATCTCGTTTGAACGACGCTCATCGGTCACCGTTGCGACGGTCTCTGCCAGTCACTACGATTGGAACTGGAATCAAGGTCGAGGATGATAGTTGCTTTCTTCCAACCAGATGTTTATTTATGATTTTTACCTGTACGCAGATTGTCGGTTCATCCAACCCATCAAGGTTAAATCCTGATGAGACCAGTTAACAGTTATTTTGTTTACATGGTAGTAATTCTTCTTCGCTGTTGTACTCATTTTTATTCATGAATTTTTTTGTACTAGACAGGTTTTATTGAATCACAGACGAATAACTGCTTTTTATCGATCCCACTGCAGGACAGAAATGTAAATCAGGAGATTGGGAGGCTGTTGCTTTCCGCAACTGTGATCGTATATTCAAACATTGAAATCCATAAATAGATTCTTCGGTTAAGTTATAGGAATGCGTTTGATATGTTTTTTATAGATAGCCTCACGCAAAGTCAAAGCCTATCGCGCTTCATAGGCTATGACGAGCAATGAGCAAAACTGAAACACCCTCTACAATCACGGAAATACTTCTTCCTAGCTTCCCAAGAATTTTCGAGAAGTATTGAATTTCCATATCGTAACAGAAATGGTTAAAGCATCTACCTACACACCTTAAGGTTGTGGGTTCGATTTCCACCGGCTAAGGCTACGAATTTATTTCTTATTTTTATATTATTGAGGTCAGCCCCGACTAAGCTAAACTTTGAGGTATAAGAATATGTCATTTGATTGGGTGTACATAATTCAGTCGTGAAAGTGCACCCTTCAGGCCTACATCATTAATTCACATTTTTAAACATAAAATAAACAGCGCCGTGTTATGACGATTTTTACAATACTCCTAGTTTATTACTTGAATGGTATTTAATTGAATATTACATTCACTCAAGAAAGGATTTATACTGGTACGTAGGTACTCGTGACTAATACTGTACGAATAATTTATCATAGTGGCAGTATTAGAGCCATGAGATAAACAGCTGCTTGCGAATGAGTTGTGTAAACGTAACACAAATAACTTCCGATCTAAACCCGATAGAGAATTTGCGAAATAGAGAAAATTGATCGACAAAAGTCTAGTAAAGGTTATAGAAAAAATGGCGACCATGATGCCAACTTAGGAGATAAACGTTTGGATTGAGTTTTGATCTGGAATTTAATTTAGGAAATATTTAAATGATGAAAAATGTTAAATCTTATATAATTTCAAAAATCATAAATATTTTTGAGTTAGCCAAAATTTCAATAATTGTCGGTATTTCCAGTAATCACCTACTTATTACACAACGGTTTTTTGTTCAAATGGGCTTCTGGAGGGTGATAGGCTATCCTGGCTTTGCAGGCAGTTATCTATATAAAAAATTAATAAACCCGCTGCTCTACTACACAAACTTTATGGGCAGCCTAATTATCCGTCCTTAAGACTAAGCTTTCATAAAGGATTCTTGTGCAACAGACGAAACATTTTTAAGACCGTGAAATTTTATGGTTATGCGCTGTGCACGAATTTATTATACGCAGTCGTGTGCATTTCTCAACATTTTTCTCAAGATTTTAAAGACAACGGACATTATTTGATGTAATAACGATTTAAATAGCGCCATTTGTCACACGTATTTTTCAGTTCCTGGTATACTGATAATAACCGGCTTGATGCCAAATAGGAAGTGATGCAATAGTATAAAACTTCAGTCAGGTTTTTACCAGATATTTTTTGATCTCTAATGTTTCCATCAGATTTGAATCATTTATTCTATTACAATTATGAAGCATACTTAGTCTATTTTTGTTGCCTATCTTATGATTAGTATGTCACTATGCATCTCTCCACTATGCATCAGACCTGCTATTGACAAGCATGTATCGTCTTTAGCCTAGACGCGTCAGTATAGACTGGCGGTCAAAGCAATCGGATGTTATATAAGTAAAGGTATGATAGCAACATCAACTCATCTCCTAGTGTCGCCCTCTATGGATGTTTGTATCTTGTTGAACTGTAGTAACAGACTGAGGTTTTGAACTCAATTTTTATGGATACATTACTATAAATTTCTATAATGTATTCCATGTTAACTTATACTTGAAACTTACTAAGTCATGGAATGTATCCAAAGAATAAAGCAGCTGTCAAGGAAAATAATACTTCAAGCCTGAAATATTTCAGGGACATTTTGATGGCGATGGTTGAGATTTTCTAAGTATTATCCATTAAGGGGGGACTCTACCTATAATAAAAGGTATTTCGCATGAGGTTTCAAGATAATGGAATGAGTTTTATGAAAATGTGGAGAGAGGTTGATTCTATACTTGTGCGAAGCTCTTTTTTTAATTTTGGATATAAAATTTCTGATATTGTCGCAAGGGCGCTCGTATCAACGGCAAAAATATGTTGATGTACGGTGCCACAGTACTTCGTTTGGAGCGCTTGATTCTGAACATATTGAAAATATGATTTAGGCAGATCATCAAGAAAGGACGACTGTATTACCGTGCGAAGACCTCTTCTTAAAGTTTTTGTTACTTTGGTTACCAAAAGGTTAAAAATACACCTGAATTGAGTAAAAAAATATCAATATTCATGTGACAATATCCAAAATTTTGTATCAAAAATTGCAAAAAGGGCTTCGCACAAGCGTATAGTCAAGCTTTCTCTATTATTTGCAAAAAAATTGTTCCATGCTCTTGGAAAATGAGAGCTGGAAACAAAATATTGGAAAGCCATTTATTCTAAATAGAGTCCTCCTGACCTCGAGGTCCCCTCTTAACGCTAATGCAAATGCAGTCGCCAAAAAATATGTCCCCCAAAACAGACAAAAGAAAGAATTTTTTGTTGCTTCGATGTTAAATAACTGAGTAACAGAAAGTACAACTTATCGCAAGCTCAGGCTCTTTATATTCATTACAATGAGCTCATTACCTATTTACTAGTGTCTTTCCGGGATATTTAACCAGAGCTTAGCAGATTGATGATGTTTGATAAGTAGCTGGTCATACAGTCATTCTAAAATTCAATTACGTCTTGAATTTCAGTTAGTCAGTCTCAACCGGAAGTGGGATACAACTTGTAAATTGAAACCTATAAGGCAACGATAAAAAATCCAAACCAGATATTCAAGAAGTTCCAAACCCAGGAACAAAGAGTAGGGCGGCAAGGGCTGATGCCTCAGAGACAAAAAAGACCTCTGTGAATAAGAATTGAAAAGCATGTCTATAAAAAATGAGTAGATACATAGCTCGAATAAAAAAATTAGAACGAGCAAAATACATCCTAGTCTAGGCGCATGGGAACCACTGACATATAATAGGCCATTTTCTTGGAAGAAAACTTAAGATAACGAATTACTTAATTATACACTGAAAATGCCATGCTATTGGTGATCAGTGAATCAGAAGAATTGCATGGAGTTTATCATCGATGTAGATTATGACGAAAGAAAATGCTAGACCAGATTTCGACATCACACATATTGACCTTCGAGTTTATATATGTTTCCCGATACTTTTCAATGCAAATCCATATCTAATTGTTTTCTATTGCTTTGTCTTGATGTATTGCCGACGATTGTGTATGAACACACCTTAGGGTCGAATGGTGTTTCAGTTTTCTATTTATTATTAACAGGTTTGCATGAACGAAATAATGGTTTGATGAAATCAAAGTTTGGTAATCATGAATTTATATTGAACACTTATTGTTTATTATTTCATTCAAATGTATACGGCATGACCTTGTGATAGAAGGATATCGATGAGGAAAATACTTTAACTATATTAAATATAGAATTTTGTTCGCTTAGTTATGGTTTACAAATATTAATAGTTCGGTTGATTAAATAAAAAATGATGTTGCCTATTTATAGTAGTGCGATTTGAAGAACGAGATGATTATCAGAAGCACCGACAAGCAGCTAATGAGAAATCAAGAGAACTACGTCATCTGCTACTTAGAATTTACCCGGTCCTGGATCGGAATGTTAAAATTCGAACAGTCCACAAACCTGAAGAGTAAAGAACTCGTCTACAATTCGAAATGTTGAAATATCAAATCAATTACTTGGCTTAAAGCAGGGAAATAAAAATATCCGTTGTCTCCCGTACTGAAAACCAATGAAATAAATCGCTCCAATATAAGTAGGTATACCTCATTATAAGCTCAGCGAACCAGACTAAATCAAATTAACCAAAAGAAATGAATTAGCTTTTTAGCGTAATATATTCTGAAAGGATATGTTCTTATACTTGTTAAAGCATGAAAATTTCAACAAAAAAATATCGAATAGAAATCCCAAATCCTTTCATTTGTAGGATTTTCCTTCGTCATAGATGAATAAGCCTATGCTTCCGGAAAAAGTTATGATGAAGTAGCACATACTTTTAAAGCACACAAAAATGAAGCACATGATTCATTAGATAGGAATTAGTTTTTCCAAAAAGTTATCTTCTCTATGCAGCAACAAAAATGTATCAAAAGTGAATAATTCGGAATATATCAACGGGCTTTTTGCTTTTTGAAGTATATGCAATTTGTTCGACTTTTTTCGAATAATTTTTTTATTAGTCTTGATTTTAGAGCAACGCAGATTTGTGGGTGAAATATTTGGATTTCCCAGTTTTAACAGCTTATGATTAAATTTTAATATAACTTCTGAAGTCTAAATCCAATCTGCTAAGAATCGTAGTAGGTGATTTTTGAAAATCGCTTTGTGTTTTAGATTTTACGAGAGTTTTGGAAATCAAAAAAATTGTGTGGGTGATCTAAACATTCTCTTTAAAGAAAAATCCGATACATTTTCAAAGCCAAATCAATATTTTCTATTGATGTATAGGGAGAAAGTTCCAATCTACTTGGCTACATTTGTTTACTATTTACACATTTATGGTATTAATTCATAGAGCTCCAAAACCTCTAGCAATGGTATATTTTTAGGAAGAGCAATCAAAGATTTAAACGATTATGACTAACATAATTAAGTGATCCTTTCTAATAATTACAAAATCAATCAAAAGTTTGATTTCGGACTTCCATTGTCTATAAAATTTTGAGTATCACGACGTTTCGATTGATATGCTATCTTCAACTCTCAGAGACAAAGGACTGCATCTACCAAATACCATGTCAATGTGGTAAAATCTATGTTGGAGAAACAAAAAGGCCACTGGAAGTAAGAATCAAAGAACATCGTCTCAACATCCAGCGTGCAGAGATAGGAAAATCTGGAATAGCTGACCACGCATGGACGGAGCACCATAAAATAGCTCGGGACGACGCTAAGGTTATTGCCAAGGAACCGCATTGGTATCGAAGGAAATTCGAGGAGGTGGCATTCATCACCAACAACAGCAAAGTGTACAAACCCAGCATAGACATTAAACCAATCTGGCAGCCACTTATAAAGAAGATCAATAGACTACGACTGGACCAGACAACAATCAATGACCAACAAACAGCCACGTCAGCAGACCGGAATACCGCGCATCGGGAACCAATCGAAACAGACCGCGCACAACGACACGTCACCGGACGGGGTATAAATAGGCGTGAAAGGAACGTGTTCGGCAGTTAACCTGAAGACGATTGAAGATAGCATATCAATCGATACGTCGTGATACTAAAAAATTTTATAGACAATGGAAGTCCGAAATCAAACTTTTGATAAATCCACCTTGTCTACAAGTTTCAAACAACAGTTACAAAATCAATGGTTCAGTCAAAGTTTATGGTTGGAGAACAAATTTTGAAAATATACTGAGTCAATTAAAATTCTTGTTTTTCCACGCTCTTTCAAGAAGCTTATATCTAACACAAATAAATTTCAGAACAGATGGAAAAGTAAATAAGTTTCTAAGCTGTAGTGAAAGTTACAAGCTACATGATATGCAATTCATCCTTAATGTACTTTTTATTTTATCTGGAACAGAAATCTTGTTAATAACTAATCCGAATATACACATTCTATCAAGTTTTTGTTACTCCACCATTCGCACATTAAAAAATTAATATATTATTAATAGTTTATTCACATCAGTCGGCATATTTCAATAGAAAATGATAGTTAAGAAGTTTGCTATTTTTTGGTTGTCTTCATTTCACTAAAAAAGATGTCAGCCATAGATGATAAATTGAAAATATCTGATAGGAAATCAGAAGTAGTTGTTCAAAAAAAGTTGTAGCGGTGGTTTTGATTTCAATGCATAAACAATAATAATAAATATGAAATGTTTAATGAATAATCAAGATATTATTATATTGTCAATACCTGCTTTAATTTTTGAACTAATCAGACGTCTTAAACTCGGTGAAAATTACGTTTATTCTGTACGACAGATACATATATACAGGTCAAGCGAACGAAAGCGTGTGAAAAACAAATTAAACTCATGACTCCGAAGACTCCTGAAACACCCTTCATATTCAACTCGCAAGGAAAAGAGAAAACCATACTAACTTTCATACTCCAACAATCTCATTACCCATTCATTAAAAAAATATATATTTCGGCGCCATGAAAGACAACTGTAAGTGAGATCCTATTATATACGACATATTCTTTGTTATATCCATTAAATAATGAGGCCTTCAAACAAAGTGCATCTTTCGTAAGAACTGGTAGCTATAAAGGTACATATGTGCTCTTCAGATGCAAAGAACGATATGCTTTTTCATTTTAACTTTTTTCCCAGGTATAAACCGTCCAAAGTAATTTCTCTGATTTCTCTGCCATCTGGTAATAATATAGCAATAAAAATTCAGTTGATTATTTAGACTGATAGGATCACCTCAAGAACTTGAGGTGATCCTACTTGACTTTCTATCTCTGTGTGATTTCACGAATTGTTTATCATTTTCTAAAATCAGTTTTGCAGCTCGAGGCTAAGGCCATGCGCGCAATTGCGATTTTGTGTCGCGGCGATTGGAAAACCCTAATCAGCCGTACACTCGCGTCTATTTCATTCCGTCAACAAAATTCTGTTGATCTATTTGGCAAATGAGTGAGTAATCATCTATGTATAACGAGGATTACCGGGGTCAAAAATCCATAGATGATAAAAAATCTTTCACCATCGTGGAAAATTGTTGAGTTTTCTTCCTACCAACAACGCCCCAACCCCATTACTACCGTTAAAAAAAAGGAAAATAATCAGGGAATAATGGACACACCGCCTAACAGACAGGCATACAGATAGACAGACTGACAGACAGACCGACGGAAATAAGTGACATGATCAATATGTCATGAAATGACACGAGAACACAATTTCTTGAATTTGAAATTTTTCACGACTACAATACTTCACCGCACATTAACGTGGGAATCAGATCTAATAACAACAAATATTAACGGGGCGCGTATAGTGATACAAATGTATTTCAAACATCTAGCTGAACATCGATTTGGAGCTGGTTTTATACGGATTCGATTTTCTGTCATTTCGTATTGGAGAACGTGAGATACTGTTTCTAGTATGTCTACAGAAATTAGGTTAATGGAAAAAATTTGCTGTCGGAAAGTATATGAGTACTATTGAAAAATTGCAAAATTTCAGGACACTAAAATATCCCATATAAGATATTATGGCTATATCAGTTCAGCTTTCAAAGTAAGGCATATATCATTTTCATCGTATGTTGTACATCTAGTCTTACCCTTATTAGGCCTGGTCTTACGAATATACACCTATGATAAAATAAAATTTTATTTTAACACTTTCTCCAAGTATGGTCAGAAATTTTGATGAGATTATTACGTAAGGCGCCACTGGAAAATTGATTTTCAACGAGATGTAAATTTGCTCGATAGATCGAATTATTTTCCTTGCACTAGGACAAAAAGGAGAAAACATAGCTTCTAGAATTACGAGCAATAAGCGGATCAGAAAAAGCATTGTTAGCTTTTCGTTGTTTTGATTACAGTGCATCACTGCACGACGGCCATGCGATTGAAGCCATCCAAAGGACATGTTCAGACGACTCGAGGCAGGAGCGCTTAAGGTTTCTGACAGTGTTGCCTATGGATACAGAATAATTTTTTTTCAGATACTTTTAGCCAGCTCTTGGTGGTCTGCTGTTTCCCCAGGGATATTGTTATCAGAGTTGTTTTAATTATTGATGCTGTTTATTTAACTAAATAATAGTTAACATCTGCTGAACAGAATACAGACAGACAGACGGAAATGCGTCGTATGTCATGCTATATATAAAAAACATAATATCTCGTTTTCGAAAATTCGAGCATATTAGTGTAGTAAGTAACAGTACTATTGGAAGAAAATAGGTTTTTCGTGTAGGAATGTTAGTGGAATCCTGATGACTCGACTGAAAAGCGGAAAGAAACTTCCATTTACAAATGTATAGGTGATACATGTCGTCACACACGCTTATCTAGATCACAGACAACATCTGGCTGGAACAAAGTATCTACGAGTATGTGGTCTGGTTATACAACGACAACCAACCATGTGACGATGCAACACTAGGCACATTCATTACAAAAAACTATTCTCAAATAAAACAGGCTGAAAAAGAGAGTGAGTTTCCGTGTAATCTGCAGGCACAAAAGGTAGCTGCGAATAAACACATGTATATTTTTTCTTCCAAAGTCGATTGAATATCATGACATGTTCATTTCAGTGCTTTTATCACGTATAGTTATGGATCCTGTAGATGCGAGCAAGGCCGAATAATACTGGAAGCTAGGCGTGAAGATACTCCAGTGCTCGGTCAACTGTGATTGTTTTGTGACTTCAGGACTCTAGGAAAGTTCTAAATAACTTTACTGTTTGACGTATTTCTTTATGTTTTTATAGATAATCTCTTGTAAAGACAGAGAGGATGATAAATGTCCATTCGAATTGACTTATACGGTGACATCTGTAGTCAGATGACCTAATGAGAATTGAGTCTACATAACGAAAATTCATGACCACTTATTTCCGTCTGTTTGTCTGTTTTTTGGTTTGCCTGTTTGTTAGTCTATTGTTGATTTTGCCTCTGCGTAATTTCAGTACCCGTTGCTCAGATCTTGATAAAAGTTGGGAAACAAAATGATACGCGATCATAGTAGGTGAATGCTATTATATTTTTGAAAATCGTTACAATGGCGGCGATTTATTAATGAAAATTATTATTATATATATTACTAATGAAAAAAGCTAATTATTAATAAACCTTGATTTTTACATTTCCTTAGTTCTCGATCATTTTTATCGTTGGATAGAAGCATCTATTGAGGACAATTTTTTCTGAATTCCTAATTTGAGTTCTTTTAATTTTAAGAATTCTAAATCATCTTAGGTTGGGTTTGTAGGAAAACAGTTGTTAGAGTGAACATTTCTGCAAAACTTTGAACTTTATTGTTTGAGATATTCTCACGTTACTATTTTTTTTTAAGCGTAGTGAGTACATTATATGGGAGGTTCAAGAATCCTAAAAATTTCTAGGCACCCTGTAGTATGGATAAGATTTTTTTTCATAGGAGCTACTTTTACATTAGATGGAATTTGTCAAAAAACCAGAGCCAAGCCCAATGAACGTGAATCGAAATTTTTTTCTCGATGAAAGGAGAACGTCCAGCACATTCAGCTTTTGCATGCATATCTCGAACAAATAGCTGTTGCAAAAAGCTAATAAATGTTATCGCAAGCGATTGATATAAAGTACGTGAACACCGCAAAAAATATCAAGCCGCTTGCAAAATACTTCCTTGGAATTCCCATAAACCGCAAAGTTGTTAACAAGCTGGTGTCTAAACCCAAAAATGTAAAACACTATTTCACTGCTGTTGGTTCGTAATGTTATTATATATTAAATTTTTTTTATGAAATAGACAATTTAGATACTTAGCCTAGGCATATTTTGTCGTTTAGGATGCAATATACTTTTATTGAGACTAAACAATGCACGTTTTTTAAAATATTCAAAAGTAAATTATGTGACTATTCTAGTAAAATATTCCAGCTCGTTCTATCCCAAGACTTCCTCCTTCCCTCTTCGGAACTCTAAAATAAGAAGTAATTTTGATAACGTGTTAACATTAGGATAACATTCATCTCCAAGCGTCGCGTACTATGGCGCTGCCCATTGCAACCTACGAAGTGAAAGGTTCTAATATTTGCACTGCCCTGAAGCAGCGACAGATGTTTCTTACGACATCTGTCAACAAGGCTGAACTGATTTACAGCGACAGGTCTTGCTTTTAGTAAACACTATTTGAGATGTATTGCAATCTCGGCTCATTCACGTCAGTTGTCACGTGAATGAGCCGAAATAAAGGTAAATCGTAAATAGTGCTAACGAAGAACAAGGGATGTCGCTGTAAATCAGTTCACCCTTGTTAAAAGATGTCGTAAGAGACATTTGTCGCCGCTTTAGGGCATTCCGAGTTGTAGGACCTTTGATTTAGTGAATTACCAATGGCCGTCCCCGTAGAGGGCTACACATAAGCGTATTTTCACGCAAGTGCGTAATTTAAAAGAGTGGATTTGTCGCAAAACTTGCGCTGACGACCCATTTTACTTCTAGTTTCAATTGATGCTACTAACAAAAGTACATTGAGCGAAGATAACGATATGTCTTCTCTCCTATAATCCTTAGATGATCTTAGCGAATTGATATCTGTCAACTGTCCTGTTGTGCGTCGGCGGTACGACAATCAGAAACTCCCATGTCTGCAAAACCTCCCATCGGCTGTTAGATATCTGTTATTAGTCACTGTACAAGCCTTCGCGAACCATTAACTCAGTGGAATTGCAGAAACTGCCTAATGTATTCTTCTTTTCTTGGGCGTATCAATCAAATGACTGTTTGAAATCCCCTTTCTCTTGAAAATGGGTGGGTCCCGTGAATTTAGAATGTAACTAACTTTTTTTCTGTTTTATAACACAATCACATGTCATCATTCGATAATTGGTAAATGTTGCGCGGACTTTCTAATTGTCTGTTCAATTTTTAAGCAGTGATTAAACTGAAATGCATTGCGTAGGTGAGCGATTTCGAAAAGTTTAATCAAAATATACCAAAATCGTGATCACTAATAGGGTTAAATTATTGTCTCACGTTCACTTTTAAAAGGTACCTGTTGTAATACCGGTAATTCGTGAAATAATTCATATTTATGTCTTTATACCTATACTGCCAGTTTCTACTCGAAATAATTGCTGTTGGTGTAAATTAATTTAATTTTAACACGGCTTCGCGCCTTTGTGATATTGTAAAAGACGGCGAGTTACATTTTCTCTTGAATGTGTCAGGTGTTCGGAAAAAGTTGTAATTATGTTGGTGGTGGTTCTGATCACAGTTTAAACTGTAAGATCATTACGGGTCTTTAAGGATTGACTGACATATGGAAAAGGATGTCGTATGATAGCGTCAAGTAGGTATGGTATCAGTTTAATATTTAAATCGGAATTTGGCACATCTGTTCATTTGGAATTGGATTAGGAAAAATTTGGATCAACAGAAATATCAAATTCCGCGCTATATATCTATTGAAAATTACACCATATTTTTTTATATTTTATAGGTAAATGCGTGAAACAATTTGTGTGTATTTTATCTGTTAATGCTTGCTAACGGTGAACAGTTCATAAAAATACTGAACATGGGCTAGACTACCATTACAAGACAAAAACTGGAGATCTTCTCGCAAGACTGCATCCTTCTATCAGTGAAAATACGATTTCATTCATGATTATTCTTCTAACGTCTCACTTATCTTATTCGATAGAAAGCGAAAGTGGACATATTGTTGTGGAATCGCTATAGTAATTTATTGTTTCCAATTACATACATATCTCATATTATCCTCAATATACATACAGCTAATAACCTGTCAATATTGTTAATCATCTAAGGGTATAAATAATAATACGTTTCAATTTACCGCTATCATATTATGACAGACCCAGATGTTTCTGTTGCGTCACTTCTCATAACATCACGACAGTAGTATCACATTTCCGATGAGGAAATTCTTGGAGTGTATGCTTCTTTATGCCCCTTTTCCTGTATTTTCAGATCCTGATTCATGTGACTAGGCTTCCATACCTACTATCTCCATCCACTATAATTATGCTGAATGGTGTGCGAGGCTCTCCTGTAGCTTGTCGAGGCTCCTCGAGCTGTCCAGAATTTTTGTCCTATTTGAACGTTTCGGACTCCCTTCACATATGCATTATCTCTTATAATTATGCTAAATTGCACATTTTAGTTAAATGTGATACAAGCAAGTCAAGATATCCAATTGACGACATATATTCATGTATTTTGATATTATTTCATGTATGTTCTGCAATCGCTCAGTAGACAGATGTTTGAGGGTCGTCGATGATTTTACTGCTATAAAAAGAGAAAAGTGTATTTACCATGAAACATTTAATTCCGCTTCGCCAAAAGTAGTTGCCGCTTGCAATCCTAACAGCGGCGATAAAAAATAAGGACAAATTTTCCACCTGACACACATTATTTCGACAGCGTTGTTTGATGAGGAAGCAGTATTACATTGACGTTTGTTCAGACGCTCAGATTGTGTGCTAAAAAAGGAGGATAGACTGTGGTTAATTAATGTAATTAAGGTCCTTAAAATTGCCAAATTTTCTACACAGACAATCGTGTCGCGGTACCATTGTGACTTTGAAAACGTCTGTTCCGTTCTTTCAAATCCTTCCAACTAATGTAATTGTGCAGTTCACAGACATCCATTTATATTTGCTACCCTAGTATTGTGCAAACATTTCATGATCTGAGTAAATTATTATGGTCGACATTTTATCATGTTTACATTACATACATTTGTTTCTCTTATTTCCGTCGGTTTATTTGTCCGTCTCTTGGGCATTTTGATCATTAAGAAGCCGCAATACTATATTGATAAAAAAGTGATGATAAGCTGTTATGTAATAGAAGGGCAAATGAGCTATAACGATGCATTTTTTAGAATTTCTATTCTACGCATGACTTCCGATACCTTTTTTCGCTGCCTTGTCATCAGTTATTTCATTTTTTCTTGGTTTTACACTCATAAAAAGGAATTCGATATTCTTGTAAAGATATACACACGACAAGAACAGCTGATCGTGTTAAAACAATTTACTTGATAAGAAAATTATTATTAATGTGAAACAAGAAAGTATATTTTCGAATTCAATACTCATTCTGAAGAAAACACTCTGAAGAAAAATATAGTTATCTTCACAAAATAAGATTTCAATCCTTTCTAACAAGTGTTCCATATATTTTTGTAAGGTTATCATATTTTCCAACGGAGCTCCGTTTATTTCAGTCAAAAATACGAACATCTTGCGATAACCTCCAAGTAATTCATTAACTTGTTTGGCATCGCCATATTCGTCAACTTCAATTCAGCGGTACCCGTGTGTCTGTTTCCGCGTTCGTTAAGTTTTTATTGGATTCAATTTTTACCAACCACCTCTCCGGATGAATGTGCTGTTATAAAGTTGGGGTTGTGACTGATGTGAGGATCTCATACAAGTGTACAGGTGTTGATGTGATATGAGTGATATGTGAGTTGTGAATAAGTTCTATTACAACTGGGGGACGTATATCTTTTGGCTTAATTGCAGGTACATATTTTTTTATATTCTGTTTATCTGTACAACACCTTTCAAACTTGAATTAGGAAAAATACTATATGACGCAGAGAAATGTAAAAAAGAAGATACGAGTACATTGGTATAGTGTTGATGCTTTTTTGGATCTTCTTTTTAAGATTAAGGAACCAAGTATCTTTAATAACAGTTCATAAAAATTACAGAATGTTTATACCAATAATAAGTTATATAATGTCAGAAATATATATGAAAACATATTAAATGAAATTTTTCAAGCAGGCGGTTTTTCGACTTTTCGAACAACTGTGCTGCAGTTCAGTGATCAATTTCCCTCCCTCTAACTGCGGCTCATTATCACAAACAACCCATCGAATTTATGCTCTATACTTGATTTGGAACAACAGACGTCGTTACAAGACGAACTCTCCCTTTCAGTCTCTGGGGACAAAGCAATACATCCGCTGTCCAAAATGTATCAATCAAAGTCATCAGGCGACCTGTTCCAGTGCAAGGTAGCACAATGAAAAAAGTGTCCACTGGACTGGACATACATCAGGTTTAATCACAACGCATTACATACATATTTCTGGTTCCGATGCTCCTCTTTCAAACCTAATGTGATGTTTAACTTTCTCCTCTGTTTGCAGATTATCAGTGTCAGTGGCGTATATTAAACTGGCTCCTTCTTTTAGTGCATATCGTCTATTGACGTTGACCATCTTCTAGTGTTGTTATAGGTTAATACGGGATCCAGGTTCTGATACTGTCTCGGAAACAGTTTTTGGATTAAGACCCACACAGTCAAGAATTCTTTCTAGTTTAAACAAAATGACAAACACCGATCGATCAACATAGACCGATTGACGAGGCAGAAGCTCTATGGCTCAAACAGTGTTGCCAGGTATACTTACTTAAAGCCAATTATACACATGAATATTGTTTGAAATATTTTCCGCCATATTGGTTTCATTTCCCGCGGGTCTTTATGTCTCACTTGCAGGGGTGTTTTTGTCTCTAAGACGTATATGCCGCCACACTAACAAGGCACCTGAGTCCTTGAATATTTTGTTTGAATTCCGTATCGTTTTCCTATACTTCTGATCTGCTCTTCTGCTGGTAGTAGACGGCTGCCGTACATCTTCTACTAGCTCCCTTGGATATCCATTTCCACAGGTCATTCTTGATGCGTCGAAGCTTATATTTCAGGCCCGACTATGTAATGCAGATATTCCTTGGTCTATCTATGAGATTTTCGTAGCTACCCTGTGTCCTGTGTGAAATGATTTTCTGTACACTGTGGTTTGTATTTTTGTATTGTTGCCAGGTCACGAATGTGTTGTATACCTGTACATAGCAAACCAATAGCCTTGGATTTTTGGTATAAGAATCGCTCAAGCTCAACCCACTCCATGCATAGATTCGCGTCGACTGGAGAGTTGTTTTTGAGGCAGAAAGCTAGTACTTCTAATACACCCTCCAGTGGCTGATTCTGTCTTTATTGAAGTGTCTGATGTTCCTTCAGATTTTTATCGATTAGCATCAGTGCTTCTCAACTATAACAATTCATTGCTTCCCCAAGACAGAAGCCAATATATAAATTTGGATTCAGAAACTGGGAAAAACCCAGCTTCATTAGAAATCGAAAAATCGATCTGGTTATCATGGAAGTTGAAAGAGACTAAATCGAACATGTTTAAGCGAATGCGTGACCTCTACTGAATACTTAGCAAATAATGGTGAGTTGAAATCATCGAAATTTTTTACGCATTCTTAACTAACCAAGACTGATACAAAATTTGTTTCATTTCACGTAAGGATCAACATGCTCTTGAGTGTAAATCTAATCTGCTGAATAGAGTAAGTACCTGGAATTTTATATTGAAAAGATATGAACTGAATGACAAATTGAATACTCTACTGGTTTCGGCATCGCAATTTTGAGTACGCCAATGTCGAAATAGCAGCATTAATGGGGCAGTTATTGGATAGATTAACTTCAGTCAATGTAACAAGAAGACCACTGTCTATTCCTGCCAATTTTTTCAATGGAGTTTAATCAACAGTTCTAACAGATTATTGATAATATTATTTTGCAAACAGTATATATAATCACACCTCAAAACGATGTGGTAATATATAAAATTGCATTTTGCTGCACACTTGGATGGACAACGTAAGCGCGGAATGTTTGACACACGGGTTCGAGTCCTGTCCAAATCAAAAAATTTATTTATATTGCTCACTCCATAATTGTGTCTTTAATCTGTGTATTTCATTGAATTTTGCACGGTAGGACTACGGCGGCTTTTTGAAAATGGATACAGAGAGTGATACTAAAGGTATGATAAGGCGCGGTCTGAATCTCAAGCTTGAGCACATCCTCACTCGATCATCTAATCGATACTGACCAATCGCGGACATGGAGAATCAAACAGAGTTGCCACATGCTTTTCTGATCGGGGTAGATTACAACACGTTAGCAGGGTGGATGTTGATTGGCTGAAATTTTGAACTTGTCAATTCTATATGAGCCTTTGGCAGGTCTGTATAGATAAAATCCGGGGAAAATCGAAATTGCAGAACCCTAACCTAAGGCACAAAATGCAGCTTCATTAGAAGTCCCTCTCATGGAATTACGATAAAACTATGTAAAAGTACAGCGTAAACTTATTTTCATGTTTATTCTTCAAACATTTAAATCGATCCCTGCACGCCAATGATCAGAATGGCCTATCTCGTTCATATACCAGTAACTTTCACGGTTATAAACGATTGCTTCTTTACCCTGAATCAAGTGAAGAGTATCACTGGAAAACCAAAAAGTTCATTAGTTAATTATTTACCTATTCACTGAATTGTTAAAATCATTAACTCAGTTGACGAAAGAAATCAGACTGTAAAAACCATACAACGTTGGTAAGATTGATTGACAAGTGAGCTCTTAGGAAATTCCAATTTGTCGTTTGTTTTTTATACTTGCTGCGACCGTTAGGAGGCAAGAAAGTGTCTATTGTGATCATAATTGAGATGTTTCGATTGTTTTATGAATTTCCAATATTGCATTGGGCTCTGTCAAAGGAAGCACTGCCTCATTCTCACGTTGAGCTGCCAATTTTAATTCATGATACATGTGTGTTGAAGTCTTAAGTGAGAAAAAGGTTAAAAAATACGATTGTCCAGCGTTCGAACCTTTGACCTTTGGTATATAGTACGGAGTCTCGCGATAGTTTGATTCAAAATGCGGTATATAGCGCGTAGGTTAGCTCGATGTTTCCAAGTTTTCAAGCGTCTGGAATAAGTTATGGCTCACCAAAAGTATTTGGAAAATCAGCCATGATACTCTCAACAAGGAGTGAGAACAAATGTGGACAGAATAGAGCAGTCTACCTACCTTGAAGCGATGGTAATTTGCACAAATGGGAAATGAAAATAGGAATAGAAAAATCTGGACCCAACTCCATTAAAATGAACAAACGAACGAGGACTTCTTTCGAAGCAAAGATCAAATTCCGCCATTGTGCTTTAACATTGAACTAAATCCAAATTTGAAATCAGTACCCCTGAAAACAGATTTTCAACGATTTTTTTTTGTAAAACACGTCCACCATTTGGTTTTTTACGATAACTTTAAATCTCCCAGGTTTTTGTCTGAGTTTCTGAATGCGAATTTGTTTACCGGCTTCCATCTTGAGGATTGGCAAGTGAATAATTGTGATCAATAGCCATATTGATGCCTATCAAGTATGGGAATAAATGAAAAGCAAGTAAACATAAAAGCAATCGAAAAAACAGTCGTCAAATTAAACTGAGAAAGTTCCACGAATTTGTCGCCATTCCAAGCAAAAAGAGATAATTATTTTCAAGGTGTCATATCTGGAGAGTGCAAGTGACAACATTTCCATGTCGTAACATAACCTTCTATGTCAGATCGGAATTATTGAACAGCCTTACGATTGCGTGTACCTTATGTATGTCCGGTTTGCGCCGCGACAACTCTTTGTCGTTGGATTCGTTGAATTAATATATGTTAAATAGTGCGCGGGTTACAAAGCTTACACCGAAATCATTCATGCTGGATAATTCTTCCGAAGGCAATTTATGGCAGTAAAAATAGTAATTTTAGCTACATTTTTGGGTGGACAACTTTTTCATTTTTGGTGTTTGTTCGGTAAAACGTCGTTTTAAAAAGAATATTTGGACTGTACTTCGGAAATAACTCCCCGTTGCTTCTTGCCCCCCCCCCTCCAGGTCTGAACCGTAAATGGTTCGTGATCGAAGAAGATGTAGATCAACATGTTCCTCCAGATTTGAATTCTTCTTGAAAATAACATTTTCTTTAGAACAATACGAGTATGCCATGACGTAAACATAAGCACATCATTGAATTCTGCAGAAACTGTCCATCGGATAGAGTGGGAAATAAGGGGCCCCTATACTCTGTTTTCATGATCATATTCGGTTTTAGTGACCCGAGTCCAGAAGCTTCAAAGGGTGCTTCGAAGCACATCTCCACACATGCGAGAAATCTTCCAAAGATGGTCTGATCTGAGCCTTGTACAGTGATAGAAACTCATTTTCTGAAAAGGAAGAGAACTCCCAACTCATACTGGAAATTATGATAAGGAATCCAAAAAATTCTGCATAAATTTGTGTATAAATTCAACAACATGGAAGAGAATGGCAGCTTTGGAATCAGATGAACTCGATGTTTAGTCTCATTTGAATGACAGTAGTCTCACATATCTTTCACTGATACAAGTACACATTTTCTTATAACAATTAAAAATTCCCATTGTTTTTGATCTCTGCATTAACCTGATATTACTAGTTAACATGGTGAAAGATGATAGTGAAGGCTTTGCGAAAGTTAAATTCCTCATTGTCTTTTTGTATAATGGCTTGTTACACTTCATTTGGGGGAAAAACGATATTTTTGTGGGAACATTGATATAAGAAAAGTACTTTCCAGTAATTATACATCGCTTACTCTGCTCACATGTCCTCAAGTAACATATATATTTCCATATTCTCATAATAAAGAAGTAAGTCTCATACATCTTCCAAATATGTTCCTGTTAACTTCTGTATAGAGTGATTGATGAATGGAAATATCTGCAATAAGCGTGTGTACTTTCTTTTTAGTTCGCAATCAATGTATTTTTCCAAGGCAGCTTTCTACAGCCATACTGTAGCTTTATTCAGAATCTATCAATTTTCCAGTAAATGGTTCGACCTTTACAGAAATCAGACAAATATAATGAACAATGTCACTATAAAAATCCATAAAATCAATAAAATTATAAACGCCTTTGCAATCTGGCCAATTTGCGTTCTATTCAACGTTATAAGAAATAAAACTAGATACAAACTGACCACCAATATTGATACAATTATTCAAATTCAAGGACAAGTGCATATACCACAGTTTCCTGGCTCATTCCTTTGATCATTTTGCGTTCTTAGTGTTTAGAAAGTAAGTAGCAGTTAAATCTTTGCCTTCTATAACAGCGTCATAATTTACACATACGAGTATAGGTAACTTAGAATTGGATTTTGATACAAACCCTTGTTTGGAATGGCCGCATTGTTTGCCCTGCCTACTTTTTTCTTCACTTTTTTTGCACATTGGTGTCATTTCGGTCTACCTACTCTTTTATTCTGCTGTTAAATTGCAAGGGTATGTACAAATATGGATAGTTTCATTTGTTGAAGGTTGGCACTGAATTTGTTCGGTCGATCTAGGTAATAGTCTGATGGTGGGTATGTTTTACTTTCATAGTTAATCTTATTAAATTTAATCGGGTATCAATGTACCTGAAATGTGATTATTCTATGAAGTTTTTTTAAGTTCAGAATATTTAGGGATCTGGTGATTTTAACATTGATCAGCATAGATTTTATATGTCTAAATCAGAATGAATGTTTGTGACAGATTACACTCTAGATTTACGCTTAACCAGTTAAAACTTGTGGGTGCTGCAGGAACGATACAAGAAGATAAATTTCCAACGGAACCGGTAAAGAGATGTCAGTCAAATTAACAAAGTACTTGGCACATAAAAAAGAAATTTACCTAAAATCTCTAAAAGGCTAATGATTCATGAACGCCGTTACTTATCACCTCAAAACCTCAAAAGCTTGCCACTAAATTTGTTCAGAAACAAAGTGAAATCAATATTGAAGCAGAAAGCATACTATTCTCTGAACGAATATCTCACCGATCCCCAATTCTCTTAAATATTGCTCCTATAACTAATGTACTCAATGTGTTCAAACTATATTTATGTATTATTTCATTTATGTTTTAGTTATATTTTTATTATCAATCAATGTTCTGTTAACGGATAACAATATTTGATGGTGTGTATATAACTGTTTTATAATGTTTTTAATATGTTGTGTACGACTTGTGAGTGCCTTTATGGGTTTAAATGTTATTCATATCATTTTTTTCTCTATTCTAAATAGTTTTTGACATGTTCAATGTCATCACTCGATGTCCTTCTGAACTAATAAAGATATTATTATTATTATTATGAATATGAGTGATTTAACATTCTTACCGTTGGCATCAATAAATGTAGTACAACAAAAAGAACAAATGGAACGGCTGAATCTCGCAAGGGACCTCCAAGAACAGGTGAACCGTTTCAAAGAAGCCGTTCTCGGGTTAGAACCGAACTGTTGGAGCCTGTTACGGGATTCTACATTTCTTACAAGCTTTTTTTGCAACGTATGTAACTATGTAACTATCCAGGGAATGTTTGTTCGATGGAATCTTGCAATTTAATTTTGAAGCAGATAGCTTCAACCGATTTTGGTGAAAATTTGGATACACGTTTACTTTGGATAACAAATGGATGGTTAGCTGTGTGACGTCATTTTAAATCCAACATGGCGGAACACCCAGGATGGCAAACGAGTTATTTTTAATGCACTCCTACAATATGGGTATCAAATGGAAGGGCTTGCTGAGAATACGATTGAGAGCAAAAGAAAAAGATGATGATCATAGACTCCGTTGCTCCAATCTGTCTGAAATTTTGGTGTACTGGGGTTATTGAAGTCCTGTTAATCACCCTGTATAAATTGGAGTGAACGTAATTTGCTCGCTGTGAGAAGAGAGAAGGCGTCGCCGATGTCAGAGCCAGAAAATAGCCTACTAGGCTTTCGTCGTTATTTCTATCGCTTATAGGTATTGTTATGTAAGAAAGAAAGGACAAAACCAAATAATTATGGATCGACCTTGATTTGAATTACTCGATTCTTAAAATGTGAGGCCTATGTATCCCACCAGTTATTTTTGCCGGTGTACGACCAGGGGCGTACGATGAACCTGGTACACACATACAAATAAATTCTCAGAAGAAGAATATGTGCTTTCGTTCAAGAACACCATTTCAAGTAAGATCCTAAATTTTGGATGACAGAGGGTTAACTTAAGTAAGCATTTTCAATTCAAACTTGTCTTGGAAGTAAGATATGAAAATCCTAATTTGAGCATATAATACTACAATGTTGACGGGAACTTTCCATAATCCTGGCGCAAATAGTTCAACTTCATTATAAACTTTGTTCTTTTTGGAGGAAGAATCTAAAAGAATTGGTATAAGCATTCAGTTATTTTAATGAGCTGAAAATAATATGGGCAGAAACACATGAAATAGGACACGCGTACCGGCGGAATTGCCGTTGACGAAGATGGCGATACGAACCAAATGAATGACTTGGAGCGAACGTATATTTCGGAACCAATGGAACTGCAAAATATGGAATACTTGTCATAAAAAGCATTGACATTTTAGTTAAATTATATTTTTATTCAGAATATAGATCTTTGGAATGATTAATGAAATCGGAAATATACTTTTTTGATTCAAATAAACAATAATTTTCTCAACATTTAATTTGACTCAATGTGAGAGGAGGTCTTATTGCCATGTGTATATATTTACAAGAATATCGCAATTCTCGAATTCCTTTTTTTGTGTAACAAGAAGGAAAGGAGGCCCACGGATGCGGATAAAGGGGATGACGGAGAAAATAATGTTCAGAAGATGAACATATTTGATATTTATCCAAATATAATACTATCGAATACAGAAAAATCGTAATGGTGCCTTGGAATTATCAACAATGCAAATGTACCATGCGTATTTTAAATCATAATAAGGTCTGACTTGAAAAAAATATCTGTTCCGTTGGAAGCAGTTAATAATGTCAATGTCATTGTAATTTCAAAATGCATTTTTCATATATGCAACCTTGGACCAATACTATCTGTCTCTGTCTTACTCAAAGCGCAATACGATAAGAATACTGAATTTCTACGAATAGACCGGCAGTTTTAACGTTGCATTAATTCTATGATTTGGTACACCTCCTGAGGAGGATTGTACTGCAGCAGTGACCTCAATCTGTTGCCTTCAATATAACATCCGTCTTGAACCAACTACAGCGGACTTTGTTTTGTTTGCTAATTTCTCCTACTATATACAGATTTGGGGACATACATTTTTGTTTTTATAGATAAAAGCGATGAAATAAATATCTATTACCTAATATCCACGATTATCTGAGTTTTACAAATAATAGCATAATAATAACCAGTTAGATTTCAATAGTAACATTGGCAATTGAGGGCTGGTTTTGAGAAGTTCTGGAATTCTAGGAATAATAATAATTAATTATGGACAAATTTAATACTGAGATCAATTACAACCGTTTTAGCGATTCAAATAGTCCGGTCCGTGAGATTCAGTCTACTTTAATACTTGATCTCAATAGATAATTAAAATATATTTTAAGTTCTTAGTTTGGTTTGCTGTTGAACTTTTTTAAATTCATTGAACTATACTTTTTTGCATTACAACGATCTTGCAATGTAATAGTAACCAAAATACTCGTTTTTTAGAATATCATGTGTTACAACGATCCTAAAATTATTTGATTCATCCCACCACCATTACATGGAATTTATGCTAACTTTTTGCGTCATCTATATTGTCATAATAGATTTTTTATGAATGCTTCGAACGTGAGATTTTCCATTTCTATGACATGACAACGTATAAAATTAATCATTTCTTTTTGATCCTGATGACGCCGGACCGGACATTAAGACAAAGTTAATGAAATTTTTGTATTGTCATCCGTCCTTGATACGTGTAAAAATTTTCAAATAGATTAGACGTCTTGAAATCGATAAAAATTATGTTGAAATATCTCTATGCATTGAATATACATACATACATAGGTACATACAAACAGGTCAAGTTTATGAAAGGTGTTTTTAAAACTACCTGTCGTTCCCCTTAATTTCAGGCATTATTTGTAATATCCTTATAGTTTTAAACCCAGGGTTTGATAAACGGAAGTTAAATGTCGGATCATTTCCTGTTTCTAAGGTCAAATGGACATTACTGCACTGCACTGAATGACTTGAGATTTTGAAATTGGTTCAATTCGTCGACTCATTCTCTTTTTCCATCCGTAAGAAATCGATTTAAAGTGCATAATGTGGTTGGAGTCGATGTTTGGTTCATTATATGCGGTTTTTAGGTATTTCGTCTACATATATAGTATTTATTTACAATCACAATACTGCAAGAAGCTATACAATAGCCATGTTGTCCGGTAAGACCGAGGTTAAATTAAAAATCAAAGTTTGTCGCCATTGGAGATCGAACTCACAACCTCCTTCATTCTAGAAAGACGCTCTACGGTCGAGATTGCTAAGCAGAACAGCAAATACGCTGTTGAAGGTAGATACCCTTCCAAATTTCTAACCTGTACAGCTCGATCTTGGTCAGACATCTACTGGTCAGTGACTGATATGATCTCTTCAATCGAACTTTACCGTGATTTAACCACCACTGAGCCAAATACCAATAACAAATTTCAAGATGTGGCAGTTTGCGACACTGGAGACAGTATATCATCTCTTTGTCAAGTAACGAATTAACAGTTTTGTTATATGGTGCGTAGCTGAAATATGAAAATTGTATTAGTGATTTCTAAGTCTTCACAAAGTTAACATTTTTAATGTGGTTACTGTTGCATTTTAAACAGGATAAATTGACCAATCGATGATATTGCCGCTAATTATCGATTTATCTGGGTTAAAGTTAACAAGTTAAAGTCTTCAGCAAATTACAACTGACTCAACAATAATTTCAAGGTAAGTATGGCGCGTACTGCAATTAATCTTTTACCAACTAGATATTTCGCTTTTACGTTTGTAGTGACTCATTATATTATATGGATTCCGTTGGTTTAGCTTAGTTATACAGACTGATAAGCTGTTGAAATCCTTGTTTGATGGCAGAACATTCAGAATTATCGATTCAAACAGGTATCCCTCAGGGCTCTGTACTCTAACTTTAAACCTTATATCGACTCTGTTAGTACAAAAGGGCACAAAACGAAAAGACCAACAAACTAATATTGTACCAATCAATCTTACGCTCTACCATAACTAATGCATGTGCACAAATTAAAGTTCTTCCCCACAATTTTGAGTACATCATGATACGTATATAACCCAACAGTACATAACCATCTTGATGTTCCTTTCTGTTCAGAATTCAATGAGCAAATCGCAATCAGAATTTATCAAAGTGCAACTGCACATTCTAATCGTCTCGTGAGGGCTACAGTATCATGCGATCCTGCAACTATACGTAAGCACAAAAGATTTAGATTGGAGCTTCACTCTAACACCTAATACATTTCCTATACTTATCTACAGTAATATTGTATCTATCTTCTATCTATCGACAGAATGATGTCTATGTATCCACCACAATACTTTTCTACCCTAAATCACCTTTTGGAATGTTTGTCAAAAACATTAATTAAAGGTACTCGCTTTTGTGTCAGTTGAACCCTCAGTTATTTATGTTGTTTTTAACGAAATTCAATTGACTGTGGAGGAACTGTGATTCATCATTTTTATAGTGCGCAAAGTAATACCTCGAATAACCTTCAGTCATTATATCATTAACAATTCTTCGGTTCAGACTCCTTTCAGGAAGCGAATACTGGTGCAAAAAACGCTGCAATCTATTTTGTCTAATACATAATACTGCCAAGGTTACTATACAGTAATTGTTTTGTTTTTATGCTCCTTTCAGTACATGACATAGGGGAGGAGTGATTCTTTGAATGTGATCGTGTTGACTGATCACGACCACTTAACGATCAACTGATCAACATTAACACGTTTGGTGATAGAGGATGATGTTGATCCGGTCATTTTATAAATTAATATTTTGATGTTTATATTGAACTAAGTTGAATGACTCTATATATGGACAAGGAAGCTTCTCCTCCTGTTCAGTTTCCCGATAGTGACTATCTACAGCGTTCGCATTGTTTCTGCCTTTGAGAGTAGCTATCTATAAAAAACACACTTTCTACGTCCGACTTTTTTGCCGGAAAACATCTTACTCGAATCAGATTTATTTCGCGATTAAAATACCTCTTCCGCCTACTAGCGTGGAAAGTACAATGGCAAAAGCAAATACATCAACAATTTTCGGCTGAAGTAAAAGTAAACAGTGGTATTGGCAGGTCAATGCAACAATCAATACCAGTTATACATATAGAATGACTTGCACAATTGCACATATCAATGTTATAAATGCTTATTTTTATTTTCTCGGTATGATAAATAGATGGAATAATAATTTGTACAAGACGTTTATAGATATTGAACAATCATGGTTTTTTTCATTGTTGCAGGTAATACATTGGGTTCAACAGCAGTCACGCATATTCAGAATAGGTGAACGAGATTCACATGCAGCAGATAAGGTCGTACATTCACTTTATGGTTAAGCATAGGATTGCGATTGTTATTGGAAGTTTGCAACTCTTCCCAGTGTTGCCAACTTCCAAGCCAATAAGCATTTACGTACATACATACAATTTCAAACACAAAAAATTAAACTACTTTTTGGTTATACCTTGTCAAAATTATTTAGGTGTGCGTAAATTCCGCAGTTTTATTTACGTTACAAAACATCCCTGATTAAAACTGCATGAGCAGATTTATTTCTCGGTTGGAAGACAACAGACAATATGACCAACATGGTCAAAAGCAGGGCGTGCCTAACGTTTCTGTTATTTGCAATCGTAATTTAAATACGTGGATGTTTAATCAATACAAATGATTAAACTATAGGAAATTCTATGGACTTTTTATTAACCTACATCTAGGTAGATTTCAATAGATGACGACATTGTTCGCTCGTAAAACTGATAAAAGTTGTGTTGGCTTAGATTTGTTGACACACAAATTTAAGAAATTGTTTTATAAGTACCTATTTTGGTTAGAAGTGCCGTTCCCTAAAAGGAAAATAGTAAAATAGTAATTAGTGCTGTAAGTATTATTATTAATTATTTATGGAGATGTGTTGAAAGCGGCGGTTTTCAAAAGAGAACCACTTTTGAATCATCTTAATGAACTATAATATTAAAATATAGGCGCCATCAAAAAAGCTTTGGCTGAAGCCATAAAGGCAGCAAGCAGAGTAATAAATGATGATTTGCTCATTATTGGAACAGATTTGTAGTATTCCGAAACAGGTTATATTAAATAATCCAACTGCATTCCAGCTTTCCATAAGATTTCATACTAAGTTGTTCTGATAAATGAAAATATTGCAAAACATAACCTCAAGTGCAATTCGACAACTATTGTAGTTAGATTTTAATCAGCATATCTGGGGAGCAATATATACCGTACATAAGAGTTTTCAAGACTGTACTCACCATTTATCTATATTATTGAGACTCTTTACGTTGAAGATACTATGAACTACATTAACTATGAAGGGTACAGATATACATTTTTCCTGTGCACCATGAACCATGATGGACGAATGGTAATAAGTCATTTACGGTGGTAAACATATTTGTGGATAGCTTGCTTGCAACTGAAATCTCGAAGATATATTCAATCACAGTATTTTTTTTTAATAGAAAAAGTTGTTCCCGAAAAATTTTCTTCCAGAATGAAGAATTTCCAACATGTCAAGGTACGTAACAACGTAACCTTACATTATTACACAGGTGCCAGAATGCGAAAAAAGAACGCAAAATGATATGTAGCAGCAAAATAACCGTGATATTATGTGCAAAAAATACGAACAATTTATGAAACTATACTCGAAATAATTTTTCTTCGTCATTTCCGTCCAGAAAATGTTTTTCTGCAATCGTAGATTGAAACTATCGGTGCTGTTATTGCATAAGCATTCACCTGCTGTACCGTTCAAACAACTTCCATTCTGCGAGATGCACATTCTGACAACAGCGGTACAGCACTCGCAACGGGCAAGATGGACTCGACCACCCGAGGGGTGTCCGTTTTGGGTGTCATGTTTGGATTTTTTGGATGAAATTCGATACATTTTTGGATAATTTTCAATATCCTGGCCAAAATTGATGGAATCGGGCAAAGATAAAACGTCGAACTAATAAGGAAACTCCAAATTTTCATTTCGTAAAAGCTAAAGTCCAATATATAGTGTGACAAATAAGATGTACGTCGATTTTCCCAATTTCGTATAGATTTAAAAAGAACCTCATGGATTTTACGTAGTGATTGCTGGAAAAATAGCTGTATTTTGTGGAAAGTGTGTGTCGGTATGAAAAGGTCACCTCAAAACTTGACTTGTATGTAGTTATTAAAAACCGAAAGCTTGGTATTCGCGACGATATCCAATATAACTTTTGGGCTGATACATACCATGACATATTGTTTCCACTCATATTTTGGCTTTCGATTTTTTTAGCAATAAATGGAAAAGTTTTTTGTTTCCCGCCTGATGGCAATAAAATTTGTCTTCGTAGCCCTCATTATAATGGTAGCCAGACTTGCCAAGTCGGAAACATATTTACGTTTCGTACAAATTTCAAACAATAGTCTTCTCTTAATCTTTTTGTGGGTTTGACTCCGCATCCATATTCAAATTTGTAATTTTCGGGATAATGAATGAGTAC
The DNA here is from genome assembly GCA_949316355.1 of Bruchidius siliquastri. Classification (NCBI taxonomy): domain Eukaryota; kingdom Metazoa; phylum Arthropoda; class Insecta; order Coleoptera; family Chrysomelidae; genus Bruchidius; species Bruchidius siliquastri. The sequence continues at coordinate 26,571,997 of OX438529.1, forward strand.
CTGAAGACTGTAGAGTGAACATACGCAATTTGTAGCGCGGATCTAATGTTTTTGCTAGAATGAATGCTTTATATTCTAAATGACGAAGTCTACCATTGATTCCGGCTATCAAATGTCTCACAAAATTAAAATATTCTGGGCTATAATTGTCGGCATCGTCATCAGCCATCTGTTGAATCTTGACCTGTTGTAAAACTTTTAGCAAGTTTTTGATCAGAGGTATAGCGTTGCAAATTCTGCACTTTTGTAGCTTCTTCAAAATATTTCAAGGCCGAGTAAACTTGTTTCAGCAATATCCACTCTTTTGTAACCAATACAATTAGAATTTTACATTTCACATGAGGCAAAGAAACTTGAACTGCTATCCGCTGTTCTTGAAGGGAACGTTGTTATTGTTTTTTGCATTTCCGTGAGGATTTGGCGAACTGACGTTGAGTGACTAAAATTGCCAATGATAGATCTCGCCTTTTTGATCATATCATCTATTTTATCTCCTCAAGATAGTATCCTTCAGTACTAATTGTACAGACAGCGGCAACGTTACATACTACCGAGCTAACGAGCCAACAACAATCTCGTCTTTCAAATGAAAATATTCTTCTTTACGTTAAGCGATTCATTATACCGATTGAGTGTAGAAAGGTATTTGGTAAAGGATTTATCAAAGTGTATTATGAGATTATGAATAGATACGGATTCATGTAGGTAGCGAGAAAGTTGATGGGTTTGTGGAAAAATTTACATCTACGTCCAGGTATGACTTTAACCTGCGACTATTATTGGAACATCTCACTTTAGGTGTGTAGGTGAATGTTTGGAAATGACAATATCGCGAGCGACTTGCTTTAGTCAATATGCTTAATTGAAACTGTCCCAAGTAAAGGTAGCCGCACTGAGGGGGGTTCCACGAGTAAAACCCAAACGCAGACCTAACGATGTTTTTTTTAGATAGCCTTATGCAGAGGTAGAATACCTATCGCGCTTCATAAGCGCTGCGAGAGATTAAAGTATATTCACATAGACACCAAAACGCTGTAGGTTGTAACCATCGAGAAACAACCTCACCGGTAGCTCAATTCATAACAAATTTCTTGCCAAAAGTTGGCAACAGGCAATTATATTGCAGACAAGACAGACAGAAGATAAACACTGACAGGCGGTGACCTTGACTTAAAGGCTGAGTCCCGCTGGAACGCCTTCTGAGGTAGTTGATTCAGTCTGTTATTTTATATATGATGAAACCTTGAATCAAAAGACAGGTTGTCACGAGAAAGTCCTGGCTCCCCTGAAGACCTACACAGCAAGAAAATGGAAAGCCGTCTGAAGACCCGAAAAAAGAACTGGCACTTAATCTAATCTAATATAATCTAATCTGCAATTTGAATGACAGATTAATGACTCATAAGAATGATCAGTTTTAATATTCAAAGACCATCAATGCCCTGTTTCATTGTCTTCTTTGCATACATCTTTGATTCTTTTCTTAGATATAATCATCAACAGTATTCACCTATCACGTTTGTATGATTACAATCAATTTAAATCAATTACGAGGCTGTGAATTTCTAGCTTATTCATAATGTACATGCGTTTTTTGAGAAATTAATTACAGTATATCGAAAATACTGTTGAGTTAATACACAGTCCTACTTAGGTGCAAGTTTCAGAGGGTATTTATTTTTCTCTGGAAGAGAAGTGCGAATATATATGTTGAATATACCTTTGATTAAACTTACACCGTCGTTGTTCGGTTTATTGCCTTGAAACCACATGAGATTATCTGAATAAGTTTACCAACGTTTCTGCTGCTTATGAAGTCATTGTCAACATACGAATTTTCATGTACTTTGATACAGATTTAAGACTAATTCAAAAAGGATATATTTATATAATTACGATAGTTGCAAATATTGTTTATAAGGTGTACCCTTCCCCCCCCCCCCCCTCTGAAAAGAAAATTGCCTGTCTTTCCTATTTTTCTCATTATTTTTAGAAATATTAAGGGTGAGAAGATTCCAAATTGACACCCCGTATATGTATCTATGCATTATATGATTTGACTTGTCGAACCAAATGATTTCATGACAATCATATTGACTGCAATTATTATAATGTCAATCCAATTCCACGAACAGTATAATTGATCTTTTGAATGCCTATATCACAGTCGCCTACGTACAGTTTTACACAACAATTGAAACGTAACACCATAAGCATAACAGACTTAATTATAACTTAAGGGCTTTGACCAGATTATATCACATCAGGCTATGATATATCGACACTAATTTTGAAATATGTCCCGGCAATTGTTTTGTGAACTTTCCGATCTTTCTGTTCTCCCTGAGCTGTCAGATTTAATGACGGATTACGAGAGAGATATCGTGGTATTTCTAGTTCAATTATTATTATCGGTGTAAGTAGTTGCATAGAAAAAATTAGTTATGTTTATATTCAAATTTATCTTTTGAAACAGATGCGAGCTATTAAAATGTCAAGTATTCTTCTTCATAGTCAATTCATTATTTGATCCCGAAAACCATTCTTGGAAATATTTTCTGCATTCTTCTAGTCGTTGTATGTGCCTTTTGGCTCAAACTTGTCATAGCGCGGTAATTTTCTTTTTATGTTATTTATATATTTTGGACCTTTGAATACTTATTTGTTTGAGTAGCAATGTACGCTCGAGACAGGTAAGCCTCTATTTTTCCATGTTGAAGATGTCCTTTGTGAGGTCAGTTACATCCATTAAACGTATTATTCGTTTCTGGATTGAGTCTAGGGAATGGTTTGGAGCGCATCCTGACACACGTGAGCAGTACTCCAACCATGACATGTTATTGTTGATAATTATTGATTGAGGACCTTTCCAGTATTGGATGTCTCTCCATCCCCATGACTGGTAGACACCATGCGACTTCTTTGTCAGAGTTATCTGAGTCTTCTGCGCGTTAAATTGGAATCCGAACTTGATGCAAGATGATTTTTTCTCTTGGGTATTTCCGCGAATCTTTTGGAGAACTTGAGGCAAACAAACTGTACTGTAGCATTTTGAATTAACAGTAACAGTAACAGTACGTCTTCCAGTGACCAGTAATTAAAAATAAAGTGGCAACCATATGTTTGTTCCCGATTTATTCACGAACAGATTTTGTTGATGCCGATTCATTCACAAAGTCCCAAACTGTTGTTTGTTGTGTTGTTTTCATATATACTCGTGATTTATATGTTTCCAAGAAATTTTGTTGTAAGCTGAGGACCATGTCGGTGATACAAACAGTAGTGCCTGTAGACTGTAGAAACAGATCAAACAGGAAAATCCATTAGAGGCCGCATAATATGACAGCAAGATCAAATGAGTGATTGTGGCCGGCACTAATAAAATGTATTTAGCTATTACTTTCACGATAATAAAACAGTCCACGCTTGCCACTTACATCTTTGATGCCAGCTGCGTAATAATTCGGTGGAACAGAGGCTGAACACCGCATGTGTCATTTTTAATTACCATTACTATTGCTTTACATTCTAAAATAAAAAAAAATGTATAGCGATTAAACGGTTGAAAGGATTATTAATGGGATATTTATTTACTTTACACACTATGCCACTTTCTATTTTTACAAATAGAAGTAGCTGGTCTTCTCTAGGTCCTTCAGATCCGAATGAATTGTATTGAAATAAGGGGAGATTTTCGGCACTATAAAAATTAATGTAAATGATGTTAATATATAATAATAATAAATAATAAAAGTAGCCAGAATACTCAATGTTTTTCATTAAACAGGTTAGATACCATTCCATTTTTTAATTTGAAATTCAAATTTGAAAACTTGTTTTTTTTTAAATATTATTTTAAATTCAATTCAAATTACGCTTAAAAATGTTTTCCTAATTTTCTATATCAAATTTAAAATTATTTTTTGTTATTTTTTTTATATTTTCTTTAATTATTGTATTGTCATCAGTTGACAATATTAATTAACCATATGTCCTATGAACCGACATTATATAAAAAATCGTTGTCCTCTATGGAGCGACGACAGTAAATTTCTGTACTGTATTTAAATGATATATGTAACGGATAGTTGCAACATTAGATATTAATTTCTACTTTGTTAGAATATATAGTTTTCTCTTTCCTTTGGATTGCAAGCAAGTGCGCCAGGAAGCAAGGATTGGTGATAATTTTGTATCGCAATGTACGCTCGTGAAGAAATCTTCATAGAAATGCTACAATTTATTGCTAGAAAAGCTATCAATGAATAATCTATTGACAAAAGCGCAGTAAAATTCTATGAATGGTGTTAGAATACTTAAGCTCTTGGTTTTCCATTAGAATTTATATTGATATTAATCTCTAAACGTACGTTTCTCTCTTCTTTGTGGCAAAGTAAATTTAACTACTACTTCTCACGCCAGTAGGAGTAGAAATACTGCCTGTCTCTCTATTCGGTAAGTGATTTGAGAACGGTTATAGGCTCATCTGTTAGAGCAAAGCTCATTGCGTGAGAAGTCAAGGGCCAATCTCTTTACGGAATTTTTTAATTATATCTCTCTCGTTGAAGGACATCAATGGATGAACTCTAGAGCATAAGTATTTTAGTTTTAAGCTTTATTAGAGACAAATCAATGATCTAACTTCATCAGTTTTGATGGCCATATCACCTTCTCTGGTGTTTACAAAAAAAATATCTCTCTCGCATGAACATCCATCTCTCTTTCGATGTGACCGTCTCTGTTCCACACAGTAAGGTTTTATTTTCGCATAGCTGGGTAGAATATGTATGTGAAATCTAACTATTATGTATTCCTTATCACTTTTATTACTGAGTTAGTCACTTCATTATGCAGTTAATGGGCATAATGAATATGTTCAACATATATTTATTTGTTCCTTGTTCCGACATTGAATATATATGGATATGCGAGTTCAGTAAATCACCTATATTCCATATTGACACGCAAGAAGACATGCACTAAATGTGCTTCCGTAGATCTTTGAGGAAATGCTTGTTTCTGTGAATATTCATGTTTGGAACTCGACGAGCAATATGACACATCTCAATGCCCCTCTTTTGACTGAGCTATCTCGCACAATAACACCAAGAGTCGCCAGTACAGCAAATATTAGAGACGCCCAATGACCACATCGTCCCAGGTCGAGCTTACAACGGCTTGAAACAAGCCAAAAGGCGCTCTTTTGGAGAGCCTTGGCGTTGAGGAATGAGTTGCCGGGGAGCTGTGGAGACAAATGAATCCTCTTACAGCGTTTCTGGAGCGCAATTGACTTTCTGCCTTTCGATATACAGAAGGTACAAGAATGGAATGGGGAAAGAGAGACCGGATTTCAGCCGTAATGCTAAGAATCTCGTGAAGTCGAGAGTGGCAAAATAAAGATATGAATGAGATATTGGAGCTGTTGGTTATGAGCTGAATTAAGATTTTGACTTCGAAACCTGTAATCTTATGTATGATTTGAAAATTTAAATTTAAAAAACATACGTCAACTGGATAAGTAGTTCTGTAACCAGATAAGAAGCTGATATCACTGTGCGTGAAATGCAGAGTCCACCTACATGACCCTATTTTTATTTTTTTTTAAAGGCTAAATATCACTATTGCGATTATTATTATCCTAATTCAGGTAGAAGGCGGTAATGTATTATGAATATACATATCTTCAGTATAACTCTGCTGCCACTGTCTCAAACTGTATAAAGTACGTCCAGGGTTAAAATTGTGATTGAACTTTTTTTATCATTTTTTTAAGATCTCTCCTACACCACCCCTCGGTTATTGTTATATTCAATGTTATAAGATTTTTGAGAGGATGGTCAGCCCATTGGAAATGTTGTGTGCTCATCTAGATTGTATGAGCTTTTATTCAGGGGTCTTTGTATACAGTGAATTTTGACAGATTGGCAATTCTTTGAGGATTAAAGCAGAACGATTGACAAGAAAAGGCCTCCATTTATGAAAATCTGTGTGTACACAATTTTATCTTAAGATGCAAAGTGGTGTCAAAATGAAGCAGTGTTCTTGATCTACAGAATAAACACTCCGAAATTTCATCAAAATCGGTAAATCGGTTACTGACATTACGCGGTGATAAAAACTGCAATGCGATAGACTGAGTTTCTACTGAAAAATACCCAAAAAAGAACCGCCAACATACAGACAGAGCGGTAGAACATGTACTGCCCCAAGGAAGACGAAAACGTCATAAATCAAACTATTATTAATAATTGATTATTTGAATTATTTTCGACTCTCAGATGTATAACATCTTGCCTAAGCACCCGTATTCCAACAAAGTTGTGCCGAAAAAGGCTCAACATCGTAACTCCTGGATAATGATTTGCATCTTGACATATGTACAGACAACAAGGCAGTTCAATAAAACATTCATACTTTGCAATAAATCGCATATTCATTGTTTTCTGGAGATAAAAGTGAGCTGCCTTCAGTTTAGGAAACAAGCATTACCAAACTACTTTCTACTTTTGAAATCATATCTCAACCAGGCCGAGGTTTATTTTTTTCACATATTGTCGAAGTAAAAGGTACGACAAAGGAAATTATGAGACCAACAACCAACATTTTCACGAACGGATTCAGGTCTATTAGCGACGGGAACCTGAGATATTCTTGTGAAAAAGTTCATTACTTTATATACGAGTATTGTTTAAAATTAGTGTCTATAACACCTAAATTTCATTCAATTCATTTTAATTACTAATGCATTTGATTATACAAAAAAATCCTTCATATTTTGCTAACGAGCTTCTTATTGGAAACCATTCCTGCTTGGTGCAGCGTGAAGTCAGATAAGGAAATAAATAAATAGCATAGTATAGTATGCAGTTCATAATTACTAAATTACTGCTAACTGCATAAGATTTATGAATCTTTCTCTTACCGTAATAACAACACTTCTGTAGAATGAACTGATACCAAGCGTATACTTTCATTTGTCTTCGGACGTAATCATTCCGGTATCGTGTTTACGCCGATTTACAGACATTTCTTCGAGCCATATGGTGCATCATAACAGCGACATTTATATAATAGGCGGGTCGTCCCAGTAATGTTTTCATTCTTGTAACAAAAAATATTTTTTTTAATGTACGAAAATTTCATGTATCACACTTAGATGGAATGGATGTCAATAGAACGCATAGTATCACATATCAAAATGGAAGTTGTGAGGCGTAACCCACCAATAAAGTTTGATTGTCTCGATGTGGTATACTCAATCGTCTTCAAAGACATAAAAAGATTCTCAATTCAAGAATTGCGATAGTTTTCTGAAGATATATCCACATATTTACTTGATGAGCAAATTTTACTTTATCTGAACCAAGAAAAGCATATTCCGTTTCAATACTTATTCTAAATAAATATACTTTTAAGGAAAATATAATTTTCATCAAAACTAGGATTTCGATGCTCTTTATCTACTTTTTCAACAAAGCCCCGTTCACTCCGAACAAGAATATAAACATTTTGAAAATTGCATGTCCTCCAATAACAATGTGGATAGAAAATATACGCGCTTCCCGAATCCACTTCTATTCGCTCCAAGTAATTCATTTAAATTTCACATCGCCTTCCTCGTCAAAAGCATTTCAGCGGTACGCGTACCTTGTTTCATGTCTGTTTTGCATTCCATTGGTGTTTATTTCTATCAATCAAATTTCAAATTAAGAGGCACTCTACCCGGAATAAAAGGCGTTTCGAATTGGTTTCCAATATTTCGTATCCAGCGCTGATTTTTCAAAATTATGAAACGTTTTTTTGCAGTTGTTTGTTTTTTAACCCTTTGGTAACCAAAATAATCAAGGGCTTCGCACCGGCATAAAGCCATCCTTTCTCTTTGAACTAGACAAAACATATTTTCAATATGTTCAAAATCAAGCGCTACAAACGAAATATTGTGGCATCGTACATGAACATATTTTTACCGCTGATACGAGCGCCCTTGCGACAATACCTAAAATTTTGTATCAAAAAACGAAATATTGGAAACCCATGCAAAACGCCTGTTATTCTAAGTCCCCTCTTAATCGTTAACGTTACTTTCAGGCGCAGCCTGAACAATATAGCCAAATTAATTTTGCTGTAGCCAATAACTTTCTTTGAGAAGCCAAATTAGCTACAAGTTAAGATATCTGGCAACACTGTTTGGTTGGAGCGGTGGTCAATACAATTTAAGAACTGGTATTATTCCAATTTAGTGAATAGTTGTCATTGCAATACCTTTTGATCAGTAATTTAATGGTCTCGGACTATTCAATCTTCACATCTGTCACGTTAAAACAGTGTCATTTACGGTAATGTATTGACAGAGAAAACTTTCAAGAGGACTAACTAGCTGCTTTCAAGCCCGTCATATGCCAGAAGCAGTTGTAAAATGTAAACGTGTAATGTGTCTTATATTGAACAAGGTATTGTGTTTTGAAACCACTACTGGTGCCGGTATGACGACAATTAGCAACCTAATGACTGGTAACAAGTTTGTGGTCTACAGCATCGTTCTACGCCGATATTCAAGTATTTAGGTGCTGCAAATCGGATTTGTGGAAAAGTACGTTTGCACCAACAAAACTTCAGAACCAGGATTAGCAAAGACATTTCACCGTTCGGACTGATACTGCACTGATTTTAAAATAGGTTTTGGTCGGAATTCTGGTTTAGGAGAGAAATATTTCAGCGGTCGATATAGAAGTATCTCCACGGAAGACGCGAATATCACCATGTAAGCGTGAAGTATTAAGCGTTTAAAATGTATATCAACTCGAATTCCAAATTTCTTTGGATCACAATACCTTTGCCTATAACATGAAAGGTAAAAAGCAAACATAAAACAAAATTTTCATCAATAAATATTTATTGCTTCAACATACCTCTCAGATGCTCGATATATATTGAGCAACCAGATAATTTTTATATAACGTAGTAAACCTGATCCAATGAAAGCACTTGCATGATTACAGGTGTACAGTTAAAATATTGTTAGTAAACGCTGAATGCTCTTGAACAGGCTTGATTGTTTTTGGATCGAATAACAATGACCTTTGTTCTCCTTGTTCAGGCATTGTAATTTCGGAATAGTGAAAGAAATTGAAAATAATTTGGCTAATAGGCACGAATATCCCGGAGCAAACTTTCATCCAGGTGCAAACAAAAGCAACAGTTGAAAGTCATTAGCCAAGAAAATATATACAATGCTTACCGTCAATACCGGATTTGATACAAGTTTTGATCCGAATAATATTCATAGAATCGAAAAAACGAGACACCTTAGGAGCAAGCGTAAGCAAACAGTTTTTTACAACTACAAGATAAATGCGTAGAACTGTCTGCTGATTTTTATCATCATCTGTTTTTAGCAGGCCTGTCGAGACAAAATATGAGTCGGTTTGGGGGGGGGGGGGGGGTGTAATCTGAAGTTTGGACCGACAGTAAAAAATCTGAAGAGCAAAAAATGTGACCCGTTCAGATTTGGTACGCTAGCTAGAGTACTTCGAGTGGAATTGCTACCCTAAACCCGGGGTAGTTGTGGCAACACTGATTCCAGGAGCTCTCAGCTAATGCATTGTTTTGCTATTCGCTTCTCTCATGTTTGTTTTGGAAGCTGGTGGGCGATCGTGATGATATTGTTGCGGATTTCGGTATGAGGGAAGTAGATTTACGGATATATCAGCTAGACAGAGGTGTAGGCTAAATTTCCAGTCGAGCAAGCATTTTTTCATAACTTTCAATTGAACTGGAATTTTTACCTTTCACTAAATATTTGCTTTGAATGGAAACTTTAGATACTAGTAATATCCATAAAATACCCGATAAACACCATTCTCTTTTAATTGATACGTTATACCTATATAATTAAATCCATCCTTATTAAAAATAAATTAAAAACCGTCTGAGGTATGCAATTGTTATAAGTATTTGTGGTAAAATAAATACTCGTACTTCGGGACTGTAATAAAAATTACCTTCAATTTTTAGTACCAAACAAATTTGAATCATTCGAGTTTTTCTTGTTATAAAATACGCGTCAAGTAAGTTGACTCTGTATTTCACGTGCAATTTATTGAAGACGGATTTTACAGCTGTTAATCCACTTGAGGTAAGTTTTGGATATTATTTAGTATTTTAAAGCTTGACAATCTTGGAAATTGTTAAAAGTGTAAATGATATTTTTTAATTTTAACGTCAAGTATCAATAGATCAAACACCTGATCCAAATCCTTCCCATTTTTTATCAGCGTCAGCCTACTTGACGACATTTTTTGTAGGTATTTATAGATTCTATTTATTTTTATCACAACTACTCGGATATATGTTTATTTTTAGCTGTGTAGATACTTTACTACTAACGGATTCAGTAAAACTGGTTTTAAAAAAAATTGGAATGCCGACCTAGAATTCCCAATCGTTGTTCAGAAATAATTCAAACGATTTCATCTTGTAGTTCCGTTCAATTTTATGATTGCTAGAGAGAGAACGACAGAAGGAATTATTCAAATGTCACAATTTTTGGTAAAGGTAGGAAAGCAATATAACCGATTGCTTTTCGTTGTTAATAAAAAATGATTTATCCAAGCTGATTGATGATTGTTTAATAGAAATAACCTTTTATACAAAAATAACAGTGTAAAATTAATATGAGCTTGTTTTGTTTCACGTAAGGTCCACTTCAAATTGAATAGTCATCAAGAGGAGCCTAAGCTCTCCCAAAGATATGTGAAGCTCATTGGAAATGGGTGGTACTCCAAAATATTATGACCATTATCCAAGAAATATTTTGAATCGTGAGTTGCTCCAATCCAATCGCTATAGACTGTACTGACATATAGAAAAACCAAAATGACTGGCTGAGTAGAAGTCTACTGTGCCAGGAGATCACAATTAAAACAAACATCGATTCACGCTTAAACAGTGTTCTGACCGAGACTCCATTGTCTACCTGATTGCGTTCCGGTGTCTGGTCTGAAGAGTGTAATTTAATTGAGATCACAAAAGAATTAGTCTGAATCAGTGCTAGATGATAAATATGCATAGCAATCTAGGTATCATCTGAAGCTGTTCAATCATCCGACAAATTGTAGTCAAGTTACTTTTTCAGATACAACTTTCGCTATTGTATCACGGGTTTTGTGTGGTTTTTGAAGTTTGCCCGGCAAATCTGATTTGATTCTGTTTCTTTAAGGATTTTTAGTCGAATCGGCGTTGGTGCTAGGGGACTAATAGACTTCTAAATAACAGTTTTTATAACAAGCAGTTTCAATTTTAAGGATTCAACAAAACTGAAGGCTTTAAGGTGAATAACCTAATCTAATGTTTCCCTTATTGTTGCCCCACTTATCACACCATTATTAGTAAACGTAATCGACGTTTAGTATACCTGATGATCAGATTTACATACAGAAATTGCTAGGACCTGTAAAATGCAATATATCATTGATATTTTCACGAACGCGTTCTTTCCCTTATTATTAATCGTAAAATAAATAAAGTTACTTCGACTCGAAAGTGTATTTTTATCTTAGTCCATTAGGAATTACGTTGGCAATTTGTGTTTAGATTGAAAACTATTTAAAATTTATAGCCAGGATGATTATTAATATTCGGACCGAATACGAAGAAAAAGAAGAATTCCAACAGTTAATTTTGTTCGTTTCAAAGGTTTACTAGTCTCGCAGACCGCACGTTACCAGCTGTACTCCAAACCTGGCACCAGTTGAGGTTTATAGAATTCCTCAATTATCTGTTTGTAATCTTAGCGAAAAAGCAAAGTTCGCATCTAGAACGCCTTAAACGCTTTCATCTGTCTCACCGGAAGTGCAACGTTGCCGTATCACATATTTCATGCATTCTGCAGGCGAACTCAACTTTTTCGCAATGTGTACCTACCTGTAGATCTTAATCACGAACACTTTATCCATAACGAACCTATTTAATTTAAACATGTCGTTCGCAGGTCTACATGTTACACGAACGTGCGGTAATTGTGGAATAAGAGCACAAAAGTTGTTCAATCGATCTCAGCGGGTGTTTAGTTAGTGCACATATTATACATACACTGAGTGTGGCCTGTGGTAATATTATATTATTATGACACATTATATGGAAAGTAATAATACTCCGTCCCGGTAATTTATATCAGCCGGTAGGCATTAATGCCAGTAATCATAGACTTTCTAATTTGTAATCTGATAGAATACGACTTAGAATTTTTTTGTCATTTTAGTATGGATAATGTATATCTGAGCAGATTGTAGTAAGGGGTTGGCGAGAAAGCTTGCACACAGCTTGAAGCGCATGAATTAATCGAGATTATCGAGTTCTGGGAGGCTTCTGCCACGCTATCCCGCCCTAGACACGCTACTGATCATAATACTCCTCACGCCTGTAATACAGCGAAATTCTGATTGAAGCTTGGTTCACCTAACAACCGAAATAACGTAGCTTCAAATCTCAACCAACAATTATTTTCAAAGAGAACCTGGTGAAAATCTCGTAAGAACCTTAACAACAGCTACAACTGTATTCCATTTGAAATGTAACTTATTAGGCTTAATTACAATTTCGCTCACCTTATGTTAACCACTTAACGTTTTACGTGTGAAATAGTCCCACCATCTGTTGTACAACATTACTATTTACCTTGAGATATTTTTATTTAATGGATTCCTTCACCTTCTTCGCTTCATTATACGATTCAAAAAGAGAGAAAGAACCATTTATTGGTATCAAGTCACACAATTCTGATGAATTAATTGCTATTAAGTACTTTCTTCGTACCACTTAAACTATAGAATACTGCAAGTAGATTGGATCCAAGTGCTGGATGTTTTGTAAATTGATGTGAAATCATTTGGAACCCAAAATTATTTTTGTAATAAAATAAATAACTTGTATGTAATGTAACTAACTTAATGTAATGTAATGGAATGACAATACAATACCTTACTCAATTTCAGAGTTGTTATGTTTTAAACATAGTGATTAAAACATGTTAGCAATTCCCATTTGATTGACCTGGCTTGATTACGCTGCTATAAGATAGTTATTTTTTTGTCATATACCTATTTTCAGGGTTTAGAAAACCATTTTGCTATTTCAAGTACCAAAAACATTAACATTCTCTGTACGTCCCTGTTTTAAGGTGGCGTTTATTGACATACGCAATTTGCATTCTAGAACAAACCACATACGCACGTATATGCCAGACTAACCCAAAGAATGCTGAGCTTAGTTGCACTTAAACTGCTAATTTAAATTAGTTCATCTTCCGGTAGTAAGAATCGACGTTAGAAACTGCATGTGTACGCATATAGACTCCGAACTACTAATGATGAGCTACTAGCAGAACTGCAATATAATTGTAGGTAATCTCTAGCTGGAAAGTGATGCGTATGTGCAAGGTACTAATCGCATTCCAGAGAAAGCATTGTACATTGTTTTGCATGTTAAAACAAAAATGAGGAAGTGCGACAATGTCTTGCTATCTATTCGTGGGATGATATTTGCTATCCAGATGAGTGATGGGTGGGATACCTAGATGGAGGAGGTGGAGCTAGATAATTAGCTTTTGCAGAATCGACCCTGTCACTTTCAAATATTTTGGAGCGGAAATCATTTTGTGAAATCATTTTTAAATACACAAAATTACTAAAAATAAACTGAAAAAAAATTCGTCGTCAGGGAGGATCGAACCCAAAACCTCCGCCATTCTAGGCAAATGCCTAGTGTCCCTTTTACGGATTTCAGTGTAATCCGATAAAACTTTTTACTAATTACTGTTCGTATATTTTAATACTATGTAGTATTTTGGACTTTATACTTTGGTAATGGCTGCTAAGGCACCGTAAACGTTAGTGATGATATGCAGCTAATCGTATGTAGTTAATTAAAGGTCATTTGAGGATTGAGTGTATGCTCTCCACTATGCATGTATGTTTTGTCTTGAGCCTAGACTCGTCAGTAAAGCCTGGCGGTCTAACTGTTAAGAGCAATTGGATGGTATATACGTAATCCAGTCAAGGGTGTGATAGCAACATCAACCCATCTCCAAGTGTCGCCCTCTATCGGGACGCCCATTGGCAACTTACGAAGTCAAAGGTCCTAACAATTGGACTACCTTGAAGCGGTAACAGATGTCCCTTACGACAAGACAGTCCAGGTGTTGAACCTTTGACTCCGTAAGTCGCCAATGGGCGTCCCCATAGAGGGCGACACTTGAAGATGGGTTCTCTTGAAAATATAATGAATTATAAGTCATATTGTTTCTGTATGATGCTATCGGTTCATGGGTTATTATAGGCAGAAAACGACAAAAACGCCGTAACTGCGTTTTTCAAAGTTACCTTGACACTTCATCGTTTCATTGCAAAACTTTGTGTGGTTTTAAACTGGAGATGGCAGAATTTCCTTTAGAATGTAGAATCCATGTGTAGGAAAAAGAAGATTAAATAGAAATGTTAGAATGTCCCAACGCGTGGTAATGCTGCCCTTTTGCTGGCTCGCGTTATAGTATAGTAAACCTAGCATTTCTTATGTTCAACATTTGTAGGTAAAATTCACGTTAGGAATATTCTGGAGAGCACAAAGGCTGAACTCTCTTTATAATTAATTAACTAGTTTGTTTGTTTTGAGATCTTCAGTTTATTCATAGTGTTGTATATATCACCGCGTTTGCTGTGATGGCGTGATGGCCGACGGAAAATATATTATCTTTAATTAGGAATTGGAGTATAGTGTGAGGACGGTGCGAGAGAGTGAGAGATAGAGAAAGAGTAAGAATGTATTGGGCTCACTATTAAGGATGTACGTAGAATTCGATGTAAAATATTCCGTAGCGATTTCAAATCCTTGTGTGTGTGTCGTAATATGTTAAACGCCTCGATACCCTTATTTGCATATATATCTGACTGCCCACAGTTACGGAAATAGTGCGACAAAGTGAACATCGTAATTAATCAAAACTAATCTAAGGATGAACAGATATCCTAATGACGTCTTCATGAACATTTTTCAATCTCACTTTCTATAAAATGCCTTCCTTCAAATCATGCGTACCTTGCGAAATTGACCCGACTTTCATTGGTTATTAAAGAAGGCATCTTAATTATAACAGTTATATATACTTATTACATTTTTTGCGCTCCTCGGGTGCGGCGAGTACTAAGTAGTTGTTATAGTACAAGACAACTAGGCCAATCGGCATTAAAATGCTCCACGCTATGGCATCATCCTAGGAACCAGAGTTTAAATTGTTGTTAGTTGAAATTGAATAAAAAATTGGGATCGAGTTGTTTGACGTTATGCTTTCCATGCCATAGTGTCAGTTTAGAAATAACCATTTTAATCGGATTTAGGAAGTGGTTGATAGGATTGAATTTAAAAGAAAATGAAAAACTACATCTTATGAATTCAACAAGTAAAAATTCTTTAAGGTTTTTATGAACATCCGTCATTTCCAATACTTCTAAAATTTACAATCACAATCTTGGATAAGGTGGTACAACGGCACGTGAGAATTCAGAGTCAACTTACTTGACGCACAGCAGTGTTTCCAATCGTACGATTTAAATTGCATTCGTACGATTTCTTTTCTTTCTGTCCGGTGTAGGATTACCTCATTATGATCGTACATAGAAATGCGATATGTGTCTGCTCCGAATATATATCGAATAATAATGGTGAAAAACACACCCAATCAGATCGCCAGGATATACGAACGCGTCGAGGCTACAGACGAAACATGCATGCCATATACATAGTGAAGAGCATTTCACAGCATTTCAGCAAGAATTTGGTAATCAGGGCAAATCTAATAGTCTTGGCTTATCAGTTATCCAACTTCGAGGAATTAACGCGTGTATGTTTCTGGCTACGAACAAATTATGCATAATATGCCTCATCAAGTTGAGAGGTGCTATTTTACGCGTTTTAATTAAAAAGAAAGGTAGAGCGTCCCGACAGCAGGTGTTGCATACATCTTGCGTGGTTCCTGATACAACCTTTCAAGCAACGATTGTAATCTAGTATCAATCGCATCTTTCCTAGAGATCTAGCTGGACAAAGTATCAAAATATGAACTATAGTAATAGTAGTGCATTTTTGAAAATTGAGGAAAATGCCAGATCACTCAGAATTTTGAACTTTCATTAGCATCTGTTATTAAGGACCAAAAGCAATACCATAATTTTTTGGAAAAATATTATTTAAATCAAGTTATTAAGGCTTGAATTTGTACTTGATAGCCATTAGGTACAGTTCAAGCTATTATGACTTTGTAAAGATGTAAAAATGAATTTTGAAACCATTGAAAATTTTAAATAGTCCCTAGAATTATATAAAAATCTGAATAACATGCGTGGGAAGAAATTCGCTTTAACAACGACTTTTAATTGAAAATCGAATGAGCCGGAGAATTACGCAATCTATATAATATTATATATATTTATCCGTTGTTATAGTGAGTATATTTGTAGCGTTTAATCGTAATAACAATTTCACAATTATAGGATATGAACTTTCACAAAGCCCTGCTGATTAATTGTCGGACGCTGTTATTAGTTGGCTATGAATCTCTGGTATTATCGTACAGTCAATTTCAATTTCACTAATCGACTCATGAGGTTACGTAACAAACAATCTTTGTCATGACTAATCAATCATGTGACAATACGTCATTGGCGCCACGTGTTTGCTTTGGCGAGCAATACATCGGAACCGGTGCGACCTACAGCAATGTTCAAACCCGAAGCTGAGGTAGGCCACATATGCCACCAGCACTGGCGTTTCGTGTGCTTAAGGTTGCATGAGACCAGGGCGCGATGTAAATTCGGTTTAGGTCAAGTTGATGTCTTGAATGATTATAATCTATCAAATGTCATGTTATTCAGTCTTACATAAGTACATACGTATGTAGGTCCTGAATTTTGACAGATTTTAATGAAACAGTATGTGAGGAAAGTATGCACCAACGCTGTGATAACGGCCATATTTTCAAAGGGAATTTTCAATCTTGGTTTGATACTGTTTCTTCTCAAACTAACCTGATTAGTGACGATACCAGTTCGCTACGCAAAAATTACCGTTCCAGTTAAGGGTTCATTTCATGAAGCGTCGGTAGCTCACTATTATGCAAAGTGTAATTGAATTGCCTGCGAAACGATTGCGGAAGTCGCATACAGTCGATCTTCTTTGCTCTCTTCGCGTTTCGCAACAAACTACTTATCTTCATTCCAGCGGAAGCTCGTCTCGCACAGGTCATAGAAATACCGTTTATGGATTTTCCGGTCTTCTTTGCGGATTTTTTATCGAATATTCTCTTCGTTAGGGGTAATTAACTGGAAATAGCTATTTTGGCAGTGGCGTGTTAACAACGCTATAGGTGACAAGGATCAGTTGCGAAATTATTGACCAGGTATATAAGGAGACTTTTCTGACATTTAATGGAGTATCACGAATTATTTCTGAATTGTCAGGAGCTAGAAAACTTCTACAAAGGTTTTGAAATAAAAAAAACAGTAACGCTACACTTTAAACGGAAAAAATGAGTTAATTAGATTAACAGTGTAATTAGTTCAGAAATCATAAACCGATGTATGATAATAAAATCTCGGGGCCCGAACTTCAAACCGAACTCGCTTATTTTGAGGAACCTTTGTGGGAGTTTAGCGTGGAGCGTCATACCTTTCGAATATACTTAAAGTGAACCCGATACATAAAAATAACTAAAACAAAAGCTTTGGTGGTTTTCAAAACTGTGTAGACTCCTCAACAAGATTTCTGCACTCTAAAATAAAAAGAAGCCTTTGTGGATGTAACAAATAAGGATTGTACTTTTTCTCTGCTTGGTGACGATAAGCATGGTTGAAAATAGGGACCATCGATCTAGAGCACTTGAGTGTGAACTCTAAGAGCCATATCTATAATTGAATGGATTTTGTTCTACTAGGGGTCTAATTTTTTTTAGTTTAATTAGATGCTGCTCATTGTACAAAAGTATAGAGACAATAAAAATGCGTTAAATAATAGTTATGGCTCATAAAAGGTTATAAATTGCATTGAAGTTTATGAAAGTTATGGATTTGTTCTTCGGGGCAATGCTGAGAGCAGGATAACGCGATTACAACATAGAAAGACTTAGGATAGATTTGATGTATAAGAAAATAGATGCTGCTTTTTTCAGAAATTTCACTAGTAACCGCTACTGGCTGGATTTCATTTTCATGTGCCTCTTGATGAAGGATATTACACATATACAAGTTAAACTAAGCGTGAGAATTGCAATGAAAAGTCCAATGAAAAACATGTTAGGTAATCGATCGCATTAATATTATTTATAAACCGTATCTTTGGACAGTGCATTGCAAGGAAATGAAAGTTCATGCATTTGGAATATTATCGATCCGGGATCGGGCCCCGTCACGCCTGAATTCCACGGTGAATCTTTTTGACGCATATAATTGTAATAAAATATAAAATAAACGTGTTTATATGAATTCTTCTTATGGAGCAGGCGATTCACCGTATGGTTTTTGAATTTCACGTTTTTTTTCTTAATTTCTTCCTTATGATCCTTTATGGGGGGAGGGGGAGGAATATTGTATCCATCATACATTTCGAATTCAAGATGTTAGAAACTTCACTGTGTTAAACTATGACATTCAAGTATTCAACACATTGAAGATAATTTTATCATGTCATACATTTCAGAAGCCTGAAACTATTATTCAGGCTGGATTTGCTGGTTTATTTTTTCAAATGTCTATGGTTCCGGTCCCGTTGTACCTGTTTGTCCCTAAAGGGAGCAATGAAGAGCGCTCCCACCGCAGTACTGAAGACCTGCCCCCAATCCAATCTCTAATAATGAAGGAGGAGGGAATTAACAGGAACCTTGGACACCAGCACACTGAGAAAGATGTGGGCAGCGTCATACTGGATGTATTAGTGGTAACGGGGAGGCAAAGCTGGGCAAGTAGGCCACCTTTGGCCCCTTACTGGATGTAATAGAGGATCACATAATTCAGAGGTTTGAATTCGAAAAGTACTTCGTGACTATAATTAGAGATCGAAGACAGCTAAGGAAACAGAACCTGGCACACAAACGAATTAAAGTCCGAACACGGAACTGGAGCAAGAATCAAGGGAAGAGCGCAAGGATAACCAATAAGCGGGCGTATTAAAATAAAAGGATCACCATATACACCAAAAGTCTGGTGACATTTATGGTGCTGAAAGATCCCAGGGTGACATTTGCACTGGTTTCGGAACTTAGTAAACTGGGGAACACAGCAAAGTAATTTTGGAGTAGTTGCCAGGACAGTTAGTAATTATCGGTAATGAAAAGGCAGTTGAGCTTGCAAGAAAGGGATCATCTTCCTCATTCATTGGCCGAAAACCAGCTTTGAGGGTCCTTGAAAACATAGTAAAGAACCAAGTAAAGAAACTGGTAAGGCTACAGTACAGCTTAGGAAAGTCTCGGGGTATTTAAACAGACTTGAGTAGAGCGGAATGCGAGAGGAATTCCATTGCACAGTTAAAAACGTTCAATAATTGGTTGGCGCTTATAGTGCGTGTCCATAATTATGGGACGATGGTAACCGACACGTTACCTTGTAGTAACAACAAACGTAACTAACTCATTTCATTTCATAACAGAGGCACGACTCGAAATAATTGATAAATAATCGATATCATACTTGATATAATATAAATGCATAAAAGCGTTCAACATTTTGCAGTTGTTAAACAAAATTGCTTTAAGACTTAACGAACTCTTTTATGTTTTTTTGTCGGTCGGGTTTGTCGTCACTTAAATGGAATGGATTGTTACATTTTCCAGTCAGCTACTTCTTTCAACATAACGCAAACGCTAATGCTATTAATTTACATAATTATGGCAAAACATAATGCAACATAATGTGAACTGTTACTTGGATTACTGTACGAAATTGTTGTTGGGTATGTGCAGCGCACGCTAACCAGATTTTGTAATATGACTTGAAAAAGAGAGTTTCGTGTTAGGACCCGTGATGGGCAAATTCCCGGTACATTAAAATACGGGAAAAGACCCAAGTATTACACCCGGTATGTCCCCATTGGGTGAAATATCGAGACACAGTAGTGCATTCCCTTTGTTCGCTAAGGTTACTATAACAAATAAGTATTACAATGATACATCAAATCAAAACTTTAGAGCTTCGTGTGCTGAGTAATTGACGGGAGCTGATCAAGAATCCAGCCTCAGTTTGTGTT
This sequence comes from Bruchidius siliquastri, assembly GCA_949316355.1. NCBI lineage: Eukaryota > Metazoa > Arthropoda > Insecta > Coleoptera > Chrysomelidae > Bruchidius > Bruchidius siliquastri. Next base: position 26,592,280 of record OX438529.1, read on the forward strand.
CCTAACTTAAAGGAGAGCCCCTAGCGAAACTCTGAGTGCCTACTAGACTACTAACGCTTTTATAATTGTCATATTCGCATTCAGGATCGATGGTTCTCAATCGCAGATATTAACTTACTCTTTGCATGCGTGTCGCCCAAGTACAGCGTCATGAGAAACATTAAAACGGATCGATAATATGTCTGTATTCTTATTCACATCTATTTACCAGGGAAATCCATAAAACTTCCTTGTAGCACAAAATCATATTTCCCAAACGGAAAACAGGAGTTCTATCTCAATCTTTTTACAGTTTAAAAATAGTTCAACTTCAACGCTACATGGAAATACCTCAGAATAATGGCATGAAAATTCCAAATAATGCTATTTAATCAGTTTCCTCGTAATTTAGAAGTATCTAATCTATAGCTAATTCATGGTTTTCTATTGCAGCCACAGACCAACAGACTGCCGCCAGTTTTTGGTCATCAGATATCGCAGCAAGTATACCAGATCACACAGATCTATTTTCGTCGACACATGGCGTCGTGCAAACGCATCCCAGCTTGGCTGCATCGAGAGGGATTGGAAACCAGAAAAGTTCAATGTATAGACATTTAGACTATAGGTAAGTCATGTTTGATATTTTGGAGGGCGGTAGATGTATAGGCTTTACGGCCATATTTACAGTTGGCACTTCCAATTTCTCTCAAGGCACCTTTATGGTTCCATTAATCCAAAATGACCTCATAACACCTATCAACGAGCCTTGTACAGTGGCAGTAGCTGTTCCGGAGAATATAATTTCCTGGAGCGGAAGAGAGCCCCCAGCTCCTGGGATGCTGACCTAGCGAGACCGGCAACATGACCAAGAGTCTATCTCTAGCACCTATTGAAACTAGGTCTAACTACTACCTCATTTCTGGGGAAAATATGGATGAGTGAAAGTTACGTACGAAATCGAAAAAACTCCAAATTTGTTCCTCGAATAAATTGGCGACCCATGAATAAAAAATCATTAAAGTCATTAAAAACAGTCATTATTACTCCATTAAGTTTTCAGATATGCATTCTTGTGCAGCGAGCTGCTAGACTGAAACGGTTATATAATAAACAAGGTGTATTGTTAAACTGTCACTTAGCTTTTCGCAGAAGTCCATTAAATTACGTTGGTCATAGTGCCGGTAATGGTCAATTGCACACATATGTGGTAGAAAAGTTTTTACATAAAGGCATTTTTGCTCTTGACACCAATAGGGAAGTTCTATAATTTGTAAATTTTTAACACCAGGAATCTTCTATACTCTTTAGATGTAGATGATTATTCACACCATCTGTATTCAAAACAGATAAAAAACTGAATTCTTACAATAATTGTCGACATAAAATGGTTGATAATGTAAAAACTGATATTTAGCTTCTCCATGGATGGCTTTACCTGCATTGGTTCCAATTTATTGAAGATTTTCATCGTAACATAGAGTTGGTGATCTACTTAACGTGGCGTAAGCCTTATGGATTCATCCCTGTCAGACCTCCAAGCGACTTCTTCCTCAGAGTTGTTGTCTAAGTCTTCTGCACGTTAAACGGAATCCCCATTCCACAAGTCCCTCAATCTCCTCTTTAATCTGAACAAAATGCTGTCCTCGCCGTAGGTCTCTCGAGATGGTACTTCAGTAGCTGCACATTAATGACAGTCTTCATAGTCTTGGACATGGTGCTGAGCAGAGTTACAGGTCTATAATTGCTGGGTACATATTTTTCCTGCCCTTTTGTGGCATAGGTTGTAGGTGCCAGAAATGCATTTTTGTATCGAATTCAATCAAAAATGTTTCCGAAATTCTAGTAAACTAATCTTATTGGTTTTCCTCTATTCCAGGTCATCGTCCACAGCAGAATTACGAAATAACCCCTCACTGTCGCACCCTAACGAATGTGCGAGAGCTTGTAGGGAGGGAGAACCGCCAAAAATATGTTACTACCACTTCACGCTGGAGTTATACACGGTGCTAGGAGCGTAAGTATCATAAATATAATATTTTTATGACAATACTATAGATTATTCAAGTCAAAGACCAATGCAAAGTTTCATCAAATTAGTTGTAATTGCTTCGAACCAATTTCTTTTTGAGTATTTTGAGACGCCCTTTCCAATAGAAGTAAAATAGACTTTCATCGACTCATAATGGTGCAATGGTACGGCATACATGCTCTAATATTAACTGTTGTTTGAAACTTGTAGACAAGGTGGATTTCGGACTTCCATTGTCTATAAAATTTTGAGTATCACGACGTTGCGATTGATGTGCTATCTTCAATCGAAACGTCGTAATACTCAAAATTTTATAGACAATGGAAGTCCGAAATCAAACCTCTAATATTAACTTATGTATTTTGCCGTTTTTGGAATCAGCTTCATATCGAAATGTAGGATTTAATGGAGGGTACACGATGACCATAACCCGAAAAAGATTGAATAATGACTTAAAAACATTATACTTAGCTTAGTTATCCTACTAAGCCTATCAAAAATTTACACTTGACACATGACCAAACGCCTCCGGCTGTGAAGAGTATTGTACGGGTAGCAACAGTGGGTTGAATTCCTTGTTTGAATTAATTTAAATCTCGTTACAGCTAGTGTCTATATTCTAGTTCATAATTTGTTATTTTATTTTGTAAATCATTACGCTTCAATACCAGTTTAAGTGTTGAGCATGATATTCCAGGAAATTCAATTTACCATTCGATAATATGTAAATAGCTGTTACATGTTTTTACTTTCATCGCTAAATTTGATATAATGACAAGGTGAAAGCATCAACGGCTGTCACTAAATAGGCGCACGTCTAGTAATCTATTTACGTGTATAATTGCGAAGCACATCCCATTATTACCAATTCCAAATTTGAATTCACCCATGATTGTCGTTGCAGTTCATAAAACTATATTGAGGAAAGGACGACTTTCTCATAGCTCGAAGAGGATTAGATTTATATTTGAACTGTGCGATATGCATTGTCTTTTTAATACCTCCTCGTACGAGGCTATCGAGAGGTACCTCACGGCGTCAACGCACGGGATGCTGAAGACATGGGTTCGAGTCCCTTCCATGTGTCGTTTTTCTGTGTTTATACAACTCATCCGATTCATTATATCATTTCATTTGCAAGTTCTCTGTAAAATAATTAGAATTCTTAAATATATTAGCTGAAATTAAATAACGACTAATATTTTGTCATTTTCTTAATAATTTGTTTAACAAACATTTGCGCCTACGTAAAATTCTGATTTTGGACTCATTAGAGCAAATATTTTCGATCTAGAGGAGAATCGTTACACATTGACCACAATAAGCTGTAAATTGGAATAATCTGAGAGAAAACTCCCCGGCAACTGATTCCACAACGCTGAAATTCCCCAAAACAATGACTATTATCTGTTCGTATGTTCAGGGCCTGCCAGGTTTGCACCCCTAACGCGACGAACACCGTCTGGTCAAACTGTCAATGCGTGTTGGCAGATGGAGTGGAACGCGGAGTCTTGACGGTCAACCGGATGATTCCGGGGCCCAGCATTCAGGTGTGCGAGGGCGATAAGGTGGTCGTCGACGTCGAAAACCACATGGAAGGCATGGAAGTCACCATCCATTGGCACGGCATCTGGCAAAGGGGCACGCAGTACTACGACGGAGTCCCTTTTGTCACACAGTGCCCCATCCAACAGGACAACACGTTCAGGTATCCATTCGATTATACACTTATTCATTTATTCATTTATTTATTTAATCACTTATCCATTTATACATTTGCCCAATTACCCATTTATACATTTACCCATTTATCAATTTATACATTTAACCATTTAGGCTTTTAGTTTTAACTTTGAATTGGGGGACCCCTAAAGATAAACTCTAACCAGCTGGGGATGGATTTGATATACAGATGATGATACTTAATTGAAATTGATCCCAAAACTTCCCAAACATGGATGAAAGACGAGCAGATAGGATTATTGATGGAATTCCTCAAATATACCGTGGTTTTTCACATTAAATGCTTAAAATAAAAAAAAACATACTACTAGGTTTCTTTTTCGTATTTTTTGATTCACTTTAAAAACCTTACCATTATAGAATCGAAAACTGTAAAATTTACTCTGCGATCTGACATATAATAATAATATTTGGTTTCAATTAACAGTGAGTTTGAGAATCTAAATTTGTACAATTTGTGTTCCAAAAGCAATAAAAACCGTTTTTATCGGACTCCATTTTTCTTTGTGAAGGTTTTCAAAAAGTTTTCATTCCCATCAATTTCTTTTTTAGACAGTACCAGAAATCAAGTAGGTACTATTTGTGGGTACCATCTATCTAGTTCCTCATTTCCATTGCAATTTATTCACAAGCGCTGTTTTCAACAATAGAAAGTGTTTGTTAATATTTCACGCAACAGAACCTTCGTTTTTATGAAACTATATTGCTTTTTAATCCTTTAATGAAGAAAGGTAATGTAAATGACTTTATTCAAATTTGTTGTTTACGCAGTTTGGTTTGCCATTTCCTTATGAATAAATTATAGGATCTGGTTCTGCTCTGAATCTATACTAAATTAACCGATTGTGTATGGGTAGTCTTATGTGTATAGACTCTCGGACTGAACTAATAATATTCAGAGATGGTACTAATACAGGGTGTTCAGATTTTTAAACCCAAAGAAGTGCTAAAAATGAATAGATAAATAGTATTAAAAATATTATATCTCCAGACATTGCATCTTCCTTTAGTTTACTCATCTCCAGGCTTCGCACTAGTAAAGAACCAAAATTTTTTCGAGAAAAGCCCTTCAATTATCTTGGAAAATGAGCGCTGGAAACGAAATGTTGAAAATCCATTCAAAAAGTACAATATACGTAGTCGTACCAAGCACAGCTAACCTCCGAAGCACGAAATAAAAGGTGCGTCATGTCGGAGAGACAAGTTTTCACGCCGACTACTTCTACAGACATTTCAATATTATGAAAAGGAAAACAGACAGATAACATAAAAGACTAGTCAAGCATCAAGCGCGTGATTCAGATAAAAGTCTCGTGGAATTAGTTTATTTGCCACGCTTCGTTTGGCAGGTGTTCGCGTTGTGGTGGAGTTTGTGTGGATTTTAATAATATTATCTGGTAGACCAACGTCGAGCACTGGCTGGCTCGGTATAGTTTCTTTGTAAAATATGAACGATGCTTATCATAGATTACGTAAATTCTAAAGAAAGATTATGCCGAGTTTAAATAACAACTCAAATGAAAAGTTAGCACCTTATCTTGCCAATAGGCAGCGCCACCATGCCATCTTGCTATCACACCCTTGCCTGGATTACATATATACCAGCCAACTCTCTACAGCTAGATCGCCAGATTATACTGACGAATCAAGGCTAAAGACGAAACATGCATATCTGTAGCAGATCTTATGTATAGAGGAGAACATAGTAGTAGTAGTAATGGGGAGGCAAAGCCTGGAAAGTAGACCACTTTTGGCCATTTTTGTGGACCCCAAGGACCATCACTAAAACTAGGGCAGACATGGCAGTTCCTTAGTGTCTAACCTTCCAGTTAATAAAGGTCATGATGTCCGACCATTCCGCTGAGTAGCTCTCTTCCCTGTCAAACTCTGCTGTGCCGAAAACCTCATCCATAAGGCTCCTATGAGTGACAGGTGCCTGTTCAATCTGCAGTGACCTGTGAGGATCCCTACCAACAAGTGGAGTGAATCCCTCCTCCTCTTGGACTGTCTGTAATCATCTTTCTCCAGCTATGCTTCATATGTACCATATAGTGGAGAACATACACTCAATATTATTTAATTTTTTCATTAAAACAGGGACTTGTACAAATGAATGACTACTTTTCTCTATGGAAATCTTGTCGCAGAGTTAAATTTCCCCGAATTGATCATCCCCTACGACAAACGAGTATATACGCGGCTGACCATCAAAGCTCTCTAAAGGATTGTTCAACTGTCCATCAAAACAAGTTGGTACCGAAAGTACAAAATCATTAAACGTCACGATTTGACTGAATTTCACGGATTTCGCTACCATTCTGAACAAGTGGTATTCGCAGTGATGAAGGAAAAGAAATCTTTCACACATTTTTGCACAATTGTGTCAGCAGCTTTTTTGATATCTATACAGCTGAAAAAGCATCTCTTTAAATTTCATGCTTGACCTAGTAAAGCAAAAATTTTGATCTTATCGACGTATACGAAAAAGGCATGGTAATAATTAATTTCTCTTATTGTAAGCTAATGGCAATCCTCAATTTGCAACAAGTTTTGTTTGGTTCTTTCTCTTCAGATTTTTTTATAGATATAGACGTAAAAACGCATATCGAGCTGAAATAGCGCTGCTAGAAGATGGTGATGTGAAATAAATGAATTACTTGGGACGAATAGAGGTGTACTTGGTAAGCTTTTCAAATCAAGGTTATCATATTTTTCATGGAGGTTTTGCAGTTTCCAAGATGTTTGGGTTCTCGATCGGAGTACGGGGCTCCATTGGAAAATATCATAGCCTTACTGAAAAAATATGGAATACTTTTTAGAAGCATTATGAGGGAAATTATATTTTTCTTTAGGATATATTTGTTATAATAGTATCAAGTATATTGTCTTAGATTGAGAATACATGTTCTTGACATAAGAACTTAGATCTATGCAAGAATTTCGTCATTCTTAAATTCAGAATTTATTTTTATGTGTATATACACGATTTCCAAATACTTTCTAACAAGAATATGTATATTTTCATTCATGATCTTATTGTTTAGTACACTCAAATTTCGGGCGATCGATGAAAATCTGCTTATTTTGTTTTCTATTAAGGTTAGATCAAGATCTGAATTTTGGATTAATTGTAATAACGGTATCGTATTATTTCATGATCATTAGTGAAGTCTAATTCCACCAACTACTGCAATTAGGCAACGTTCGTTACTCACTTTCTGCGCTTGACCCAGTGTTCCTAAACCGACGATCGTGTCAAAGTAAAGCGAAAAAATTTGCGACCATTGTCATAGCGCAATCGCCAAATCTGCAATTGTTTTTGCATGTTTTTCGCAATTGTACATCAGTTTTTTTCCGATTGGAACTGTTGGAATTCCTATGTTTGTGATTGCTTTCCGATTGTTCAGAGTTAGTGGTTGTATTCCACTAATTTCAAGAAATAGTGATCATAGTAGTGATCATAGTGGTTAGCCTGGCTCCATTCAGGAAATAGGGATGCTCAACTGTAAATTGGATTGGATGTGATTTCCAATACTGTTGATGCACAGTATGAAAAGCATTGCAGAAAGAACATACCCCTGTGGAACACCAGCGTTTATGGCAATATATCGGAAACACATCCATATAATGATCGATTCCCGAGGAAACTATCCAACCGTCGCCATAGATCTGGTTGCAGTAAGCTTCAGATCCAGAAGCTCACTGTAACAATGTAGCTCCATCTCCAGGACTACGATGTGAACACGCGACGAAATTATATAAAATACGACCCTGCATTCAAGTGACTATAATTCAGACAGCAGCAATTAATAAACGTATTGCTGATTATGAATTCTGAAAAAAGTTGGCAAGTCACTCTGATTCTTTCTAAGGAATGATATGCAAGATTGGTACAGATAAAAAATGTAATATGACCGTTTCAATACATCAACGTTCCAGCAATGCGTATACGGAATTCATTATGTATTTATGCAGAGTAATTTGACTTATTAAGTAGTGTTTTGTAACTGGGCAATACATTTTTTTTCTCATGCGGAGGCAGACTAATTAATTGGCATGTCAGAGCGGGAGTAGAAATTATGGTGACTGAGACTGTGGGCACGAAAAAAATTGCGAGGACAATATACGGCTGCCAAAATTAGATTATTATCTTTTATACAGGTATAAATTTGATAACCGTAAGGTGTGTACGGCATTCTCAAGGATAGGAAACATTGTTAGATCTAGTTGCTGTATCGCCCAATGAGTATGTGATGTGACCAAATCATGTGACCAAAAGTGTAGCCAATGGCCGTCCCCATAGAGGGCGACAATTGGAGTTGAGAAAAAGATCGGTTAAGTTACTTGTCAAACTGATTCTCTAATTAAGAATTCCCAGCAGATCCTGTAAAACATTGTCCCTGGTTGTGAAAGCATAATCTGTAGCGGTCTTATAATTTTTGCGGGCAGTTTATTCTTTATATCTTGGTATGGCGTTCGACCGGTTGTAGCAACATACTATTTCAAAAATGCTATTGTTCGAAAATTACAGCATACTGTGGAAAAAGCTAAATGTAATTCTCCCAGGTTATTGCAGTGAAAAGGTGCGTACCCCTAAAACGAAAAAAAAATCGCAGTATCATCTGCAGACAATAAGAAATAAGACAGTGATGTATCTACCCAGGGTAATAAATTTCAATTATGTTACTATACAATTTGAATAGCCATACATTATTTAAGTAGAAGAATAATTGTGGAAGTAGCATTGTTTCAGTAACAGATGGTAATTATTTTTTGTTCAAGTTCGCGGATTTGAACCATTTTATGTAGATCAAGTCTGATGGATTACGATGCTGTTGATAAAATCTATGGAACGTGGTGGTGAAGGTGAGATATTCTTTCAAGGATAAGTGATCCATCTTCCAAGTTCTTGTGCAGTTTTTGTTGAGATGTTGGATGATCTAGTCCTAATGCCTCTACAATCCGATGTCTTTTTTATTAAAAAAATAACTAGAAGGGAGTATGCAAAATTCCACCTGTCAGGGTCAAGACAATCTATTTGTTTTGCTCCTTGATTCCATGTAGGATGTGAGGGTGCTATCACAAACTGGGTCGGCGGTCTCTAATGAAAGACTTTTGGAAGATGCTTCTAAGCTCGACCTGGAGAGATTGCTTCCTTTGAGCTCCTGTAGGGTTTGGCTCTTGGTGTTATTATGCAAGAAAGCTCGGTCGAACAACTGCCATGATCGTATCTATAGAATTGTTTTTCGACAATTGAGGCGAAATCAAAAAAAAAGTACTTGTTCAATAAAATTGTAAATAAATGGTTCTAGTCAATTGTCAGCCGGTGGCTTTTCCTGATGTTTCATATATTATTCCAGATACCAGTGGGTGGCGGGCAATGCAGGAACCCATTTCTGGCATGCCCACACTGGTCTGCAGAAGATGGACGGTCTGTATGGAAGCATCGTAGTGAGGCAGCCTCCAGCCATGGACCCCAACAGCCACTTATACGACTTCGATCTCACCACCCACGTCATGCTGCTCAGCGATTGGCTTCATGAAGATGCCGCAGAGAGGTTCCCTGGTAGATTGGCGGTAAGTTGAGGTTTTTTTATCAAATATTTTCATACATGTGATACTTGATCCTTAGGGGCAGCACTACACAGTTTGCCCCTCTGTTTTATACATGTGATCCCGCAAAGCTTTTTGACTTGGACCTTTTTTGGCCGGAAATCATAAAAATATCACTTAACACCCCAAAATCCCATTCCATGTAGGATCAACTTGTCAGTAACCTTGGTCGCGGATCTTTATTGACCCCAAACATTGGCGCTGCTGTAGCTCGAGATAAGATTGAGGTGTGCAATTTTAAATCAGCAAATAAATAATATAATGAAAAACAAATTTAAGACACGTTGTGTATAGTTTTCTAAAACTGCTTATCACGCAGCCTTGTGCAGCTGTTTCTCAATCAAACTATCATATTGGAATATTTCTCTATAGAACTATATTGCGTATTTAGACATTCTATAACATACCGCGCGTTGTTGAAACAAAATAAGTCCACTGTAATTAAATCACAATTACCGTTCGAAAGGAAATACATATGTAATCACCCTACGCAAGTATAGCCGGTGAAAGCCCAAAATTATTCGCTATTCTACTCTACATATGACATTATATCTGTTAACAACCTTTGCGTTTTGTTCGCTGTGTTACACAATGAATTAGTATATTTAGTTCCATTGATATGCATTAAGTTTAACACTAAGTAACGTGTGAATGAACAATGCCAATTGCTAAATCTTTATTCATTTTCGTTGAGTGTATCCGATGTCTTTACCAAATACGACATTCTGTTCTCAGCGCCGCGATTGCTCCATGACTGGCTGAAATTAGGATGATGGCTCCAATAAAAGCGAATTAGAGTGAATGCCGGATATTACGAGAAAAGTTATATTACTTAGTATTTGTCACCTGGTAATGTACATTGCATTGTCTTTCTCAATATCTTGATACAATATAGATCTATCTTTGTCGAAGACGTTATTCTACTTGACTTGTGTCATAGCTGAATGGGAAAAAACAAAATATTTTTCGGGATCGTTACAAAATAGATCCGTATCCGGATTTGAATACAGGCACCGGATTCGGATTTTGGATCCGGAACTATGTACCGGATTTCGGGTCTGGATTTCAGATCCCGATCTAGTACCCGGATGCCGAATCCTCAGATTAAGATTCGAGATTCAAATCCGATTCATGATAATGTATAGGCATACGAAAAAGCATATAAAGCAAAATAAAACAAACACATTTTGAGTTGACGTAGATACAACGTTCTTATTTTCATATAAAAATTCCAGTGTCTCTACATTCTCCGATGAAATGCAACTTCTGTTTGGACAAATAAATTTTCTGTTGTTGAAAACACTCTTTAAGAAGGTGTGGAGGTCGCAGGAATACAGAGGACTTTTCTCGCTAGATGACACCTACTTTCCACTGCCAATTCTTTTCTGATATCACTAACCTACCATTCATCTCTGTTTACAAACTGTTTTCTTTAATTTCAGGTGAACACCGGTCAAGATCCCGAGAACGTGTTGATCAACGGTAAAGGTCAGTTCAGGGACCCAAACACCGGTTTCATGACTAACACGCCGCTGGAGGTGTTCACGATAACGCCGGGCAGAAGGTACCGATTCAGGATGATCAACTCGTTCGCCTCCGTCTGCCCCGCGCAGATGACCATTCAAGGTCACGACCTTCACCTCATCGCCACCGACGGGGAATCCGTCCATCCGGTCACCGTCAACACCATCATCTCTTTCTCTGGTGAGTTATGAACTTTGGCGTCATGCTACCCACTTAAAGTCTGGTAGAGGATTTGCCTGTACTGATGGCGAATTTATTCAGAAAGTTATTGTTAATGACATCATATCGCAACGTTCTTAAGACACTCATTTATTTCAAGTTGTACCCTAATTTATATTTACCACTTCTGATTCTTGACTGATTATCATTGATTTGGTATTTTCAACATTCAAATTAAGCCCATAATCTAAAGGTCTGGTAACACTGATGGCGATATTTTTCATAATGTAATTGATAACTCCACAACCTTTTACTGATCTATTAGTCTTCATTACACATTTTCAATCATTTAATTATGCCTGATGACCTAAAGTGATTTCTTTTAACATGAACATGATTTTGGAGCATAAAAAGAACGTGACCAGACAGGTCTGCATATTATCTAGTGCGTTGAAATTTCTCTGAATTGTGTAAGACAATAACCATTGTTATATTATGGCTTATAGCGACAAAAGACCGAGTAATAGTCGCTTGCACAAAGCTGTCTAAAAACAAAAATTAAATGGGCATTATGTAAAACAACATCGGGTCAACTTTATCTCTATCTATATGGTCGTTGTCCATGGAGAGCTTAAATTTGAAACGATATTGACGCAATGAATTGCGACGTATAGGCATATTTAGCAAATCAAATGTCAAATCATAAATTCCTTGCATTACTGGAGGGGTGGCAGGTATCCATACACTTTCATATTTGGTATTTACAGAGTTCCAGCGAGAAATATGCCATCGGGGACAAACTGTGGTATAATTATTGAGACGTGGAGATTGAACGTCCATCGCTTATAGTTTCAGTCAATACGTTGTGTGAAGTAGGTTTTGTTTATAAATAAAACATTATGAACGACAGCTTGGCTGTTCTCAGTTAGAAAAGTAAGAAGCAAGCTACTGTGGAAAACTGGGTGAAGTTAATCTACCATCGCGATTGAATAATAATGCTAGACGTAGATAGCTTTACAAACATGATATAAAACTGTTAAATCTGTCTCCATATATTTATCGCACCTCTCTTTATATCCATTACCTCATTAGATTCGATATGTTTCCTATCTTCTTTTAGTGCTATATCAGGTCCTCCTGATGTCGGCGACCACAATGGCGAGCTGAGCACTGTCTTCGGCAAGTCTAAAAAGTTGTTCTGCGCTTCGAAATTCGATCCACTCTCTAAGATTCCTTAACCACGAGGCTTGTCTTCTACCGACTCCTCTACGGCCTTCTATCTTGCCCTTCATTATAAGTTGATGGATACGGAAACGCTCACCCCTGAGTATGTGACCTAGACAGGACAGCTTTCGGCATTTTACTGTTATTAGTAGTTGCTTTATGTAAAACCGCTTCATTTGTCTGAATGGCTACCCATGGGATTCGGAGCATACGTCTATGTAGCCACATTTCAAATGCTTCAAGACGATTAATGGTTGCTGCATTTAAGGTCCAAATTTCTGTCCCATACAACAGTATAGATCATATGTAGCACTTGTTCATTCACTGGCGGAGCTTTAAATTTAGATTATTATTGCAGAAGAGCGATCTCATTTTTTGGAAGGTTGCGCGAACTGACTCGATCCTGCACTTGACTTCTTTATCTGGGTCGAGATGTTCTGTAATGTAGCAGCTAAGATATTTGAAACATGTTTTGACCATTTATTTGCAGTGCAGCATCATTATACGGTTGACGGCTGAAAACCATAAACCTTAGTTTTAGTGACATTTATGTTTAGACCCATTTCTTGTCTCATCACGTTGACCAAGCCTGAAAGACGTTGAAGGTCCTGAAAAACATCACATGAGATTACGGTGTCATCGGCATAACCATCAGCAAATATAACACAGAGAAAAAACAGGATAATTATTGGAAGTTACATTTACCCTACCATTTTTCAGGCGAAAGATACGATTTCGTGATAAACGCCGATCAACAGGTTGGCGCCTATTGGATCCAAGTACGTGGTTTGGGCGAGTGCGGTATCAGAAGAGTTCAGCAGTTGGCTATCCTGAGATACGCCAGGGGGCCGTATCAACCGACCACAGCGCCACCTACCTACGACTTTGGTATTCCACAGGGAGTGGTGAGTAGGCCTAAGGGCTGTACATAACATGCTAGACGTTGGGAATATTTTATGTAAATAGTGCTATTTATTTTGTTGTTTTGTTGTATGTACATACTTGGAGCAACTAAGATGTACAAGTGTCATTCTTTGGGCTGCTCTTATCAAACGGCGTTCAAGGATGTTTCTTCCTCCTAGTCGTACCTTCTGGATTTATTGGATGTTTTTTTTAAAGATTTTAATGATTTATTACGGTTCTAAAATAACTAAATAGGTTAGTAGACACTTTGGTGCTTAGCTTATTATCTGTTTATTATGTTACGTTTTATGATGATGATGAAAATTTTGATTACACTCTCGAATGAAGTAACAGATTATCTTCCGAATGATGTCAATTTTGATTAGCAGTGCTATTGAAAAAAGTTTTCTCTATTTTTCGATAAACATTTGCAATTTTTAACCATCATTACAAACAAATTCTAAGAATAATGAAATTCCGGAGCAGTTTATTCATTGGTATGAAATTCCCTTCATATTTTATGGCGTAGTGACTAAAATCCTTGAACTTTGATTGAGTATGAGTGTCAAATACCACAAGGTCATTATTATAGAATATGTATATACCTAAAAGTACAACGGTGTTTTTCATTTAGTATAGTAAATCTACAAGAATAATTTGTAAATAGGTAGCTCTGGTTTTGTAGAGCTTTCAACGTCCATGTTTATACATAGTTGAAACCTCAGCAGTCTAAGAACCTTAATCTAATGGTCAAACTTCATTTCTTATATGTGAACATTGACCTGTGTTTCATAAATCCGTTTCAGGATATTTCTATTCTGACTTGTATCTCCTCATCTAGGTATAATTGGGAGTTTATGATTGCTGCAAGGTATTCATATTATCAACCCTATTTAGCTGGCTTTCTTCTGGTGTATGTTGTCAACAGGAGGTTTCGAGATAGGTTTGAACAATTTATAAATTTGATAAAATGCACAAACATGTAATCATCCGTAAAATAACTCAAGGAGGTTATCAGTTAGATAAGTGTTATAATATAACCCTCATTGGCAGAATATTAAATCGCTAATAAAGGTCACTAAACCTACACAACATACAGCATAGACCTTGCGTATTCAGCAATGATCAATGACCTTGACAGAACCATTCTGAAATAAGCTCAAATCGATTCATCTGTTTGATCTTCATTTCTATGTGGGTGGCAAGTGAAAGCTGGCTACAACCCAAACTCTAACAACTGGTACACTAATCCATTCGAACAAATGTCTTCATTTCCAGAACCCATGTTCGATACGTCATAAACAGGTGTCGTTGTGGATTAAAAACGATTTAATTAGAGAAACCTGTCCGCAAGTATTATTTATATTCACGTATAACTGTTTGTGACAGCCTGAACGAATTCACCAGTTTGAAAGTCAATACGCGCGTAAAGATATAAGCTGTGTAATTGTGAAATAGACAAGCATTGGTTTCTAATTGAGAGTTAAGCGTGTTGATACTGTGATACATTTTTATCTTTCCCTAGCGGCCGTGGTTGTAATACTATCTATGGTATTGGATTACGGTTATAGCGAGATCATTTATCAAATTTTACATATGTCGCCACAACGTTGATCGACAATCTCGATGTTTAAGGGATATCTTGGTGTGAAAGTTCAAAAATTATATTTTTGAGAATGTTTTAAATAAAACGTGCTCATCCAATTTGCAGAAGTATTTATTTTAAAAATAGATATCTGTAGAAAAAATGATGAAAAAATATTCCAAAATAAACGAACTATGCGCATTCTGGTGAAACTGTGAAAAAAATGAAATTTGCAATGAATAAAGATTGGCTTTGAAATTTCTAGTTGAAATCTTTCATCCAATTAAAACCCCTTAGTAGATCGTATGATTAAACGCGTCTAAAACATGCTGTAAAATTTTTAAATCAATCGAATGTTTCGTTCTGGTTAGAGCAGAAAATTTGGAAAACCCCGGTTGATTATTTTCAACGCAAAAACTGACACAAAAATGTGTTTTGACGTTGTATGCATTTTTGAGGTGGCGATGGATAAATAATATTTCTGATTTTTTTTTAATAAATAACCACACGCAAAGGCATACGAGTATAGTCTATCGCGCTTCATAAGCACTGCGCGAGGATGAATGTCAATTCACGATGACCTTAGAACGCCGAAGATTGTAACCGTCGGTGAACAAAGTCCCCGGCAGCTCATTCCACAACGCCAAGGTTCTCCAAAAGAACGACTTTTGGAACAGGCTTGTTTTGAGGAGTTATAAGCTCAACTGGCGACCCACTTCATGATTTCTCAATCTGTTAGTAATCACCCATAACTAAAACCCCGTCGCCGTCGCTGGAATACCACTATACTAGTCGACCGGAAAATTGAACTTCGATGCCACAATTTTCGGCTATTAAAGTATACGACAATCCATTGGACTGCAATTAAGCCATTCGTTAGTTAGTTACTATAGTAATGCTACTGCAATTAAGGACTCATAGAATTGCTACCATAAATATTTATGTAGACAAATGCATATGCATTTAACTGGAGCAAAAGTAAAAGGTTTGCCAATACTCTTTGCTCGCTAGCGATTTTTTGGTTATCGTTGAGCTTATATAACTAGTGCAGACCTCGTGATTGACCTACAAGGCTGAATTTAAATTAGGTACAGTAAAGGAATTACTCCCGTATAATGAATACAGGGTGTTGATGAAAAATGTCGCTTCACATTGACCTTAGAACACTGTAGATTGTAACCATCGAAAAACAGACTCTCCAAGGTTTTACAAAAGAATAGTGAGAGGGTAATCATGACAGAAGGTCTAGTTTCAAAGATATTTTGGAAAAAATCTTTGGTTCCGCTATATCCATAATAGCCATCTAGAGGGCATGAAGTTTGTGTACGTTTTCACCATTTTTTGTAATACCTTCGTCGAGGCGGTTGAGGTAACAGAAAGTGGTATGTTAATAGTATTACAATTGATAATGAGGAGATAAACAGCAAGTGAAACAGTGGAGTGTTTGACATTTTAGGAAGATGAAATAAAACATTGATTGATCCTCTAGTCAATTTTCTCGAAAACAACCGACAAAGGTAAGCTTGCTTTTGTACTGAGGAGCTACAATAGAAGCATCGTAATGCGTGTTTTAGCTCATTTGGACGAGGGCAAATAATCATTTTCGTTCGTCCCGTCTCTTCGATAAATACAAATGCGCGCTTACCGTTAGAAAAATAGTATAATTATAGTTTTGTTTATAATACATAGCTTTCTAGAGTAGTACGGCGATATCTTGGTGTTGTAGTATATTCATAACGTCTTATAAAATTACATGTACAAAACCATAATGTAAAAAGCGCAGCTTTACATGCAAGGCTTCACAGCGGAACTGATTGTCTTATTCCCAGGTATATTCGATCATAATTCCCCCCATTGTACAGTGTAAATAGTACCGTATTTACCCAACTCTTGACAGGTCCTCAACCCGCTAGATGCCAGATGCAACGAGGTACGGCCTGACGCCATTTGTGTGAGTCAGCTGAAGAACGCGAAGGAGGTGGACAGGGGAGTGCTACAGGAGAGGCCGGACGTTAAGATTTTCTTGCCGTTCAGGTTCCACGTTTACACGCCTGAAGATCTCTTCAGTCCCAACACTTACAATAGACATTTAGGTAAGCAATATTGTACGAGATCGATCGTCAATTCGATTTCTTTGTCACACCTGACGTGTCTTTCTGACAGGTAAATTTTACGGTTGGCAACACGAGAGATTTATAAGACCCACCTGTATTTTTTTGTTTTAATCTTCGAAAGTCGTGTGGGGTTTGGATAAACTCCTTTGACGAGGGGTAAAAAAGTATAGTGTTTGTGATTGCCATACCAAATGGTCCAGTCTCACATATCCCTAATGAATCTATAGGCTACTTAAAAATAGGGATACTATACTGCTGTACATAATTATCGTTACAAGCAAATTTTTCAGCCACATTTGATACTTTTTAATTCCAAAAATCCTAAGTATCAAAGTTGGCTGCAAAATTTGCTTGTAACGGTAATTTATATGCTAGGTAGGTATGACGTATTAATTCTCACGGGAATGAAACGTCTAAGAGAACGCGGTATATCTAGATGACAAAACATTAGTTTTCCTGATTTATTAATCTACTTCCAGTTTAATTGAATATGCATATTGCTGTGATATTATAATAATAATAAATGTGAAATGGAAACCACAAAAAAAAACAATTATACAAATAGCTTGTGTTTAGTTTCTTTATCAATAGTATAAACGTATATAATTATGTCGTTTGTGGTGACAATCAATATTTATATAACTCTTTGACCAAATAATAACCGTTTATTATAGAAATTTCGAGTAAAATATTTGAAAAAAGTGGAAATCCACCACTCAAATGAGTGGTTTTATTATTTTCTCGAATACTAAGCATGATAGGAAAGAAATTCAAAATACAAAAACGTTGTATTTTAAGTCTATTAATTCAAAAAATAAGTATTACAGACAAGTCAGTGGCGGACATTTTTGTGCCAATGCATGGACTTCCAAGATTTTGTTTCCAGCGCTCATTTTTCAAGTAAATAGAATGATTTTTTTGCAAATTTTAGAGAAAGGTTTGTGCGAATCCCAATTTTCAATACAACATTTAAGATATTGTCTCAAGGGCGCTCGTATCAGCGGTAAAAATATTCTCATGTATGGTTCCACGCTATTTGTTTGAGGTGCGTGATTTTGAACAAACTGAAAATATTTTTTGTCCAAATTGTAGAGCAGGGATGGCACTATACCCATGCGAGGTTCTTTAGTTACTTTGACTACTAAAAGGTTAAAAAGACATTCGAAATGAGTCAAAAAATGTCGATATTAATGTGAAAATTTCTAAAATTTTATATCAACAATAGAAAAAATATTTCTCACGAGAATAGAACCAACCTTCCTCTATAATTTTCAAAAAAAGCAGGTCCATTATCATGAAAAATGAGCGCCAAATTCAAAATATTGAAAACCCACCCAAAACGCCTTATATTCTAGGTAGAGCTCCCTCTCAAAATATCTGTTTATGCACTACAGTGTCGGACCAATTCCCTCCCGCAAACATTAGCATATGAAATGCACATTAAATTTTTTTAAATGTCAAACCTTTGGTTACGAATATTCATACGCCTAATGTGTTGCTCCCTATTGATATTTTACCAACAAATACTTGCAGTGGCACCGAACGGCGACCACGTGATCAGTTTGATCGACGAGATCTCGCACATGTCTCCTCCCGCCCCGCCGCTCTCCCAGTACGACGACATCGATCCCGAGCAGTTCTGCAACGGGGACAACAGGCCGGCCAACTGTGGACAGAACTGCATGTGTACGCACAAGGTGGACATCCCGCTTAATGCAATCGTTGAAGTCGTACTTGTAGACGAAGGTAGGTTATCTGTTCGATAGTAGGTAGAGCATGCGTTAACATTTTTTTTTTTGGTACGATTTTGTTAACATGTATGCATTTATCACTCATTATCTTATCAACTATATTCATTAATATTTAAATTTGCACAAGTTTGAAGGATCGACGATAATGCAATAATTTGAAAAAAATTTGCCAAGAATTTTATATTTATATATTACTTTATTTCAAAGTTACAACAGAAAAATTTGAAAATGATTTGGATAAATTTTTAAAAAGTATAAAATTTCGGAAAAAAATATATGCGATAAGAATAGATTCTCGTTTGTTTGCTGACAAATAATCACGTTATCTGAATACATTTATTTTCAAGTTCATTTTGAGTCTAAAGAGTACAATAAATTATTATATACCTAGTTCAAAAAATTGAAAACCCTGACTTAATATATATATAATATATAATAGCTTTACTTCCGTTTTTTCAAAATTCCGTCCTTAAGACTAGAACATTTTTCGATCTGTGAGAGTGACCAATTATTTCTGATGTCATGGTTGTAGTTATTACAAGTGAGTAATTCCCTCAAATATTGAAAATTTTTTAGTATTGATACACTGAGAAACAATAAGATACGTAAAAAATACCAGTACCTCATTCTCCAAACTATTTTACATCTTAAATTTTGTATATAAGTTTATAGGCATTCAAACTCTTTCACCAAAACAGTACAATTTTGTTGATGTTGGGTTTGGGATTTGAAGCATTATTTTGAGATGAAAGATATCTACGTTCTTACATCTATTCAAGCATACTTGGCCAACTACTTTTGGTATATCGTTTCTTTTGATTTTACTCAAACCAACCAACTTCAACATCAATAATTTTGTCAACCTTATCCGCTTTTACATAAAAACAAACCTCCCCTTCCAAGCTTCAGTAACACGGCTTACTAAATACATATTTATGAACAGTATCTTAGCGATATTATTCAAAATTTTCATTAAAACGGTTAAGGAATTTGATTCAGATCTTCATTTGCATCATTATGCTGCATTTTGATTTTCAGTACAACAGCCTAACCTAAGTCATCCCTTCCATCTGCACGGTTATTCCTTCAACGTGATTGGTATCGGGCGATCACCTGACCAGAACGTCAAGAAGATCAACTTGAAGCACGCTTTGGACCTGGATAGACAAGGTCTGTTGCACAGACAGTTCAACTTACCGCCTGGCAAGGACACAATTGCTGTGCCAAACAATGGTTATGTCGTACTCCGGTTCCGAGCTGATAATCCAGGATTCTGGCTGTTCCACTGTCACTTCTTGTTCCACATAGTTATAGGTATGTATTGCGTCAACATCGTTCCTTTTGCAGCTTTCCAGACTGTATGGAGGATTTTTGGGATTTGAACCGAATCCAATTACAAAAAAATTCAGCAAGATTGGGTCATTATATTTTGACTTTTATGTGTTCTAGGAATGAATCTGATCTTCCAAGTAGGCAGCTTAAGCGATTTACCTCCAGTACCGCCGAGATTCCCAACATGTGGGGACCACTTGCCAGAAGTCTCCTTGGACATAGCAAATGAGTATATTAAGAACTACAAGAAATAGAACGCGTAGTCCCGTAGAAGATTATAGATAATCCGATAGAGGGAATTGTGGGAGTCCTCAAGCAAAGCGATGAAACTTCATTTGATCGATACTTTATAAGAAGGTCAAGATGCTAAGATAACTTATTATTTATAAATGTAATATGATTGAGTTTTGGTCTCTTCAAGGATAAAAATTGATATTCTTGTACTGCTGGCAGCTAGCAAAACTGGATTTATCATAAAAACGACTTGCAACATTTAATAATTTCACCATAGTACGTTAATGGCTGATAGCAGAGAGTAACTACTAGTAAATCTCATCTCAAAAACTTTTATCGCCCAGGTCGATATTTATCTGTTTCTCTTCAATCTGGATTGAAACTTCATATGAATCCACTACACTGCATTTGTGAATCGTAAGTTGACTGTTCCCATATATTTCATTCTGTTATGTCATAATTGGATATTTGGACCCAACACTTTCATGTAAATGATAAGCGGAAACCATACGACTGGCTGGAATGCGTTTTTTATTTATGTTCAGTTCAATAAAATCATTATTTATAAGTAAACGTCTAAAAGCATCTTGACTTTCATACAATAGCATAGTTTGATATTGAAGGCTGTTCTATCTGATCTAAAAACAATCATTCACTGCAAGTAATTTGATTGCCAAACCTTGAACGTTCAAGTGTAGCAACATAGAAGAACAAGCACTCTGAAGAATTCATTTTTTTAAATAAATATTTCACTGACCTTGGGGAAATTGGATATTTTGTTGCCAACTATCATCAACATCATCGTGATTTTTCTCAAAACTTGTAAAAGAAACTGACCTGACTGACACAACATCTGATTGCCAGTCAGATGCTCTGCCTTTGAGCTAAATAGACACTCATCTTTTTCACGTGCCTCCTTCGGTCTCCCCAAAGTTGGCAAGCATTCTGGCAAGTTTTTCTCCATCCTGCGCATATTTAACTAATTGATCCTTTTTGCTTCCGCTGTATTCATCGCGTATCTTAATTCTGACGGTAGTATTTCTCGATATTTTTTAACTGACTTAACTGACTTTTTTTAAATGTGAATTTCTATGCCGGCCCTCATCCTCGATATGCAAATAAATAACTTGTCATGACATCTACTTGTATGATCATATATTTTGTTTGTAATATTCTAGTAATTAGCAGATGAGTCTTACAACAGCCTTCAATAAACTCGATTTAGGTTTAAGTTTCAAAGGTCCCACGAATACCGCGAATAAAGTTACCTTCACCAAATCACCTTACGTAGTAAGAGATGCTTCTGCGAAAGACAATACTTCCATCTTGCCATTTTGAAGGACGAGCAACCTGAAAAAAAATTATGACTTGCTTATTGTTATCATCCGATTTTTATTTATGTTATTTATCTGTAATGGTCTATATTTCGCCATAAATACTTAAGGTAAGTATTATGATAGGATCCTACCTCTAATATAAATGTATGTATATGTTTTTTTATGAATTTCTTTCACACAAGTTACCATCCGAGTAAATTGGTGCCTGCTGAACCGATTACATAATGTCAGATGTGTAAATGTATAGATCACATCCTCTAGTATAAAAGAATCGCAATGAAATGTTCAATCAGTATTATTGTATATCTTGCTCAAAAATTCAACGTTGTGGATCTTTTATACCAGACGAAACGTTTCAGTATTTCCATTTTGTAGTGCAGGACGTAAACACAGTTGGGGATACGAAAGACGATACCAGTTTTGATTTGAAAGCTGATGACTGGTTTTCTAGCCGAAATGACAACTGAAACTTGTTATGTTATGTATACCTCAAAGGACACAATGGAGTTCAAGAAATTGCAAGCTATACAGAACTTTACACTAGTGATGGGATAATTCTAATTATAATTAATCGATCATTTACTTACACCTTCCGTTCTAAAGTTCGATCAAATATGAACTTTGGAGGAATACCGTCGACATCAGCCTGTAGATGTGGCTGATTTGCAACAATCATCTTCCACCTGCGAGATGATGGTTTATCCCAAAACTCGGTAACCCACTCTGTATATATACCTCATTATTCTACATGAAACACAAACATGAAAAAAAGACAATTATGAGGAAAAAAGACAATTATGAGTACAATTATGGTACGAAAGGTGGAAGGTAATGGATAACTTTCAACCTCTTCAACTCTCTCCATACTGAGTTTGCAGGTGTATTTTCATACCAACTTTCGTCATGTTCTCTAGAAACGGTATTTCATTGTTTGTTTGACGGCTGATTTATTCAAGCAAGACGTCAATTTTAGGCAATGGTTTCTACCGTGCAGTTAACAAACAATGTTATGAAACACATGTGACGTTCCGATTATATGAATTGTTCTTTCAATTGGGGGGAGAGGCTGAAGGATATATCAACTAGTTTGGGAGATCCAGCATTTCAAAGGTGCAGTTTTTTTAAACACGTGTTTAATTTTTTTTTCTACTAAATAATTTAGAGCAGTGTAATTTTGGAAAAAAAGAATCTGTCTCAGACTATTTTTTATCGAAATACCATTAAAGCCTTTACCATGATTTTGATCATTAAACTACAATGGGTGGGTGCGAAAAGACACCAAAAAAATTACAATAAACATCTATTCGAAGGCCTTGTTTCCGAAATACAGATTAAGTTTTTGTGTACAATTTTTTGCCTGGCATACTACTTTTAAAATATTATACCATGGTGAATTTATACAAAAAATCTGAAACTATCTTGATGTAAGTATGGCCTAGGGAATAATAATTCATCACTTATTAATTTCTCCTCAAAAATTCCACCTCAAATATTTCAAAAACTCATGCAGGTAAAATTTTGTGCAAATCCTTTTCAATTCTGACAGCCTGATGAAAATTCAAATGTAAAATTAAAACGCGTTGCGGAGTAGACAAAGTTTTGTGTTAAATAAGGCAATTTGGTGAAACAGTGTCACAAAGTTAGAGCATCATCAATTTACATAAAATATCCCTTTTTCACGACAAAACTGTGCACCTTTAAAACAGTGTATGTCCTAAACGGTACATCATGTGAAAAACTTGTTTCCTTTAGATTTTTCAGCAATTATCTTAGCCACAGTTTACGACTGAATCCTTTTCATCTAAAATCTAATCTCTCAGGTGCCCTCCCAATTAACGGAACGAATTAAAGTGTTCACATATTTTGAATAACCTTGAAAGGTCAGCGTTTAACGTAGTTTTGTTATTCTCAAACGTTTTTAGGATTATTTATCTGTAACGACATCACTGTAAACTTTTCATACTCATTGTAACTTTATACATTTTTAGTGGACTAGTATTGCATGTTACCTTTTTCTAATCAAGTTGTTAGCTGGGTGAGATCTGTTACCGTTTAAATATGAATTTTAGTTATCTAAGATTGCCCTAGTCTCTTACAGTCTTTTATAACTGAGATTAACTGTTTTATATAATGTACATTCTAGATAAATAAAAGGATTCATATGTATATATTCTTGTTTGGTGTTAGGGTTACCTTGTACATATATTCGTATGTATTGATGGAGTGCAGCTTTTTGGTAGTTTACCTATTTTTCGGTTAAGGTCATTGGTTGAATTGGAGTTTTTATTAGACTCCAGATTATGCGCTTACGTTTTCAAGTATGAATGTGTATGTATGTATATATGTATATTTGTGAAGGTGACATTTGAAAGCTTATCTGTCATGGAGCGTGAAATGAGTTTGGACAGTGGTTTGTTCATATTTAAGTGTGAGGAGCAACTAGGTGGTATATACGTAACCCAGTTAATATTGTGATAGCAACACCTACACTCATCTCTAAGCTGTGATATCAGTTGTCAGCGTTTTAGTTGAATGATGGTCAGATACATTTAGTCATTTCACCCTTCTTAACAAATGTCATGTATCACTGTTATTCGGTCCATTTGGCCCATTTGGCTTCATAAGACGTTAAAGTAATCGATTTTCAAGGCCGCGTCATCCATTGTTTCCAACCGTTTGATTTCAATTATTTTGAGGTAACATTTATTTTTTTATTTTGTTTTCGAGCTATCACCAAGCTGAAACATTGTCCAAACGTAAGGATTTCAATAGCTTGATGTGATAAGAAAATCATTGTGTGTGAGGTATGTAAATTATATTTCAAATTTGTAAATCTATGGATATTCGTCTCATTATCTTAGGTTGGTGTTTAATATTTTTATTTAGAGGTCCATATTATAATACGCGATTGTGAAAAAAAAAACGTTATTTTATCTCCATGAAATATTGTCTCCTTTCTATGACTCACATTGGGATTAATTATTGTAGAGCAAATTGTTTTTCTGAATGAGCTGATTAACGTTGACAAAATCTGTTAAAGGCTCGTTCCTTATTGACAACATAAAGAATCACAGGTCCACATTATATGTCCGTCAGTTTTTAAAATGATTGAAAAAATGGGTTTCGAAGTAGGTACAAAATAATTTTATAGAAATCTTTCAGTCAGCGATTCAAATCCGAGATCGTCACGTAGGTACTTTATTTGCTTTATCTGCTTTCACCCTTCCAATGATGGAATCGTATCCCCCAGTTATTTCTGTATTTATTTCACATATTTCAGGACAGGACTTCTGTGTCTCTAGTTGAGCTAACTCTTATTTTTGTTATGAATGGAATTATTTATTGAATGCAAAAAACACCTAGCTCATTCTCTTAGCAAAATGAAATTACGTATATCTTATGTTATTGAAGGTAAGTAGATGCAGACATTGAATCCCTCTATTGTGACTAATATGAACTAAATAATTTAATCATCCTTAAGATGTTTATCCAATGTCCTCCTTATACTGCATGCTACACCTTTCAACATTAAAAAAAATTAATTCGAGTTAGGTACGACGCTCCTCACGGATGTATTTTTTTTTTATTAAAAGAGAAATGACTACCAGACTACTTCCTTAAAAGCAGTTTGTGATATCTTCTCAAACCATTTTACTAATTTTTTGCCAAAATAGCCCACAACTTGTGGGCTATTGAGTATCTTTTAAATTGAACAAGGTAAATATAAATGTGGCATAATTTTCATTTGAAAAACAATGGAAAGTATCCAAATACGAGGAATTCTAATCCGAAGATAAATAATATGCATATTATTGAATTTTTTGTAGCTTCGTTTTCAAATCGATTAATGGGTCTCATAATCGGCAGGAATTCAAATTTCGATAGGGTTGGCAGTACTGACATCAATGTCAACTGATTCAATCAGCTGCTGGTAGGCCAAATGACACAGAACACCACATAAGCTTTGTTCTGGTTCTCAGTCCCAGAACGGTCCTAGGACAGTTCGCGTACTGCGCAGAACTAGATGCGCAATAACTCAGTTCAAGAATGGTTCGGTTACCGTCCTAGAACGGTTCGATGTATGAATGAACCAGAACAGCTTTTTTTAGTTGGAACCGTTATAACCAGAGAATCGATCGTTCTACGCCTGGTCGACTCGGACGCAATAATATGGTTTATGGACTTTTGGGTGCTATGTTTTCTCATTTTTGGTTCCCAGCCATAAAACCTTATATATTCTGTGGCCATAAATGAATCGGGAAATCACCGAAATCAGATTAAGCCTGTGAAATAATCCACTAAAGGAATTTCAACTACATCTGCGTATACATAATTATATTAATTTGAGTTTCATATATGCAAGAAATGGCGCACAACCTTTAGTATCACAATGGATATTCATAAATTGAATATATTTACCGAAATTTATTTTTAGTGGATCAGAATTTTCAATAATAGAACAGCCACAAGGATCATTAAATCGTACAATCGAAGCATCTATTTTTGATAGAGAAAGAACCTTGTATCTATTAAGCTTATACAAGGAATATAAGGCAAAATTAGGTACATACGATTTAAAAACAATGAAGGTTTGGCTTTGGTACGACTCAGTATCTGAGTAAAGCTGTACCGTCTCTTCCACATAATTCTCATTTTTAAAAGATCCATATCAATATAATATGTAAACCATATACACCACACAATAAGCAAAAGAAGTCAAATAAAACACACAGAATATATATAAAACAGCGAAGTTAGTGACAAATAACTGACATCTAATCATTTTGCCGATTCAATTACGATACATTATATATATATATATATATATATATATATATATATATATATATATATATATATATACATTATATATATATATATATATATATATAATGTATCGTAATTGAATCGGCAAAATGGTTAGATGTCAGTTATTTGTCACTAACTTCGCTGTTTTATATATATTCTGTGTATTTTATTTGACTTCTTTCTTATTGTGTGGTGAATATAGTTTACATATTATATTGATATGGATCTTTTAGTATCATGTTCAATCAAAAGTCCATAAACCATATTATTGCGTCCGAGTCGACCAGGCGTAGAACGATCGATTCTCTGGTTCTAACGGTTCCAACTAAAAAAAGCTGTTCTGGTTCATTCATACATCGAACCGCTCTAGGACGGTAATTGAACCATTCTTGAACTGAGTTATTGCGCATCTAGTTCTGCACAGTACGCGAACTGTCCTAGTCCTAGAACCGTTCTGGGACTGAGAACCAGAACAAAGCTATAGTAACAACCAAAATGTGTGTCTCTGAATGCAGGATCTTGCATATAATTGGCGTTTGTGCACTCCTGCAGAGATATTTTTTATACAAATGCCTATTACGATTATGTGATAATATGTGTGGGAAATATAAGATTATGGAAAGACTATGAGGTTCAAGACGCTGGCGGATGTTGCCTAAGTACAAAAATTGTAACAAGCCAACAGCGATCCGGTAAAGCGTATTTGTTATTTGCAAAATAGACAAATGATGCAGCCAATATTTTGTCCAATATACCATCCACACCTGTTGCCATGAAACATGTAATCAATATAAGCTTACGACGTTAGTTCACATTGTATTCGTATTTGAATATGAACTCCCCTTATGTATACCCTTAGTTGTAAATAAGATGCAAGGGGA
The DNA here is from genome assembly GCA_949316355.1 of Bruchidius siliquastri. Classification (NCBI taxonomy): domain Eukaryota; kingdom Metazoa; phylum Arthropoda; class Insecta; order Coleoptera; family Chrysomelidae; genus Bruchidius; species Bruchidius siliquastri. The sequence continues at coordinate 26,619,500 of OX438529.1, forward strand.
GGTTAGTCCCGATTTATTGTACGATTTCATAGTATCTGGAATAGTATTTCCAGTAATTTTTCTTCTAGCCGCACGAAATTTACACTATATATGTGTATACTAATGATTGGTGGAGTGGTAATAGTAGTAAGCTTCGAAACTAATGTTGCGCAAAACTTACAATTTTATCTTAAAGCTCTTCTGATTTCCGTACAGTTTGCAAAAACTGATTGCTTCAATAACTATCAATTTCGCTTGGTTGCCGTGATATGATCCGCAAATAATGGTAGCAAATTTTTCAGGTACTTAATCCTCTAGATGCCATATGTGACAAGCCAAGGGTTGAAGCCATTTGTGTGAGTCAATTGAAAAACGCCAAGAAGGTCGACGAATCTATATTGCAGGAACGTCCAGATGTCAAAATATTCTTACCTTTCCGGTTTTTGTTCTATAAACCGGAAGAACTGTTCAGAGCAAATACATACAACAGATTCTTAGGTATGTACCATAGTATGATTGTTGAATCTGGGCTAGTGGAACTTACAAATAACTATTGTTCAAGTTTTAAGCTGAGCTCAAAAAAATTGAGCCGTTGTACATACCTTGTTCTTGTGTCTTCCAGCTGCCCCTGGAGGAGATCACGTGATAAGCTTGATAGACGAAATCTCATTCAAATTCCCGCCGTCTCCACCTCTGTCTCAATTGGAAGATCTCGACCAGGATATATTTTGTAACGGAGACAACAGACCAGCTAGTTGCGGCAAGAATTGTCAGTGTGTACACACAGTAGATATACCATTGAATGCTGTTGTTGAAGTAGTTCTAGTCGATGAAGGTATGTATGGAACTATGGAGATAAACAATGCCTAGTAACAATTCTAATGTTCTGTTTCTGAAGGAACAGTTTCAAAATTTAATTTAAACTAATTCAACTTTTGTTGGAACGAGGGTTCCGATTTGCTCATACTCCGAATTGCGCTTTTGCAACTAACTGGATACTTTATCTTTGTAGTCAGAAACGTCTAGCTTCTCCAAAATTCGATATCAAGAGTGCAGGCTATAGGATATAGCTAAGACGCGAGTCAAAGTATCAAACAGAACATTATTGAAAGAAACCCATTCAATACTCAGTAAATTATACCAGAGCTTTATTTATATTCCAGTCCAATCTCCTAACTTGAGCCATCCGTTCCATCTACACGGCTACTCATTCCACGTAGTAGGTATTGGAAGATCACCAGACCAAAACGTGAAAAAGATTAACTTGAAACACGCCTTGGATCTGGACAGGAAAGGACTGCTCCATCGTCAATTCAAGTTACCGCCTTTGAAGGACACAGTTGCAGTGCCCAACAATGGATACGTCATATTCAGATTCAGAGCGGATAATCCAGGTACGTTAAGCACTGCACATAGTGGCGTTGCCCAATCCAAAGTCCTAACAGCTTGGATTCTGACTATACAACATCATTGTTCTTGTGTTTACGAAGAATGAAAGATGTCGCTGTGAATCAGTTCACCCTTAGAGACCATCTGTCACTGCTATCGAGCAGAGTCCAAGCTGTTAGATCTCTTTGAATTCGTAAGATTCTAATTGATGAACTACACCTCAAAATGTGGCTGATTACGAGCAAAACTGTTGTTTTTCTCTTTCAGGATTTTGGCTGTTCCATTGTCATTTCCTCTTCCACATAGTCATCGGGATGAACTTGGTTTTCCACGTCGGAACCCAACACGATCTACCGCCAATTCCGGAGAGCTTTCCAAAATGCGGGGACCATTTACCACCTATCATGTTCCTATAGGAGTGATAATCGGTTTGTGCGATAGTACGGAAAGATTGTAAAGTGAAAATGAAAATTTAGGCGGCGTACCATGAAGGCAACACTGTTAAAAGCTACACTGCATTAATAACTAAAATAGGTGAACTAAATCTATGACTATAAATGCGATATTTTAGATATTTCTTTTTGAAGTCCACAAAAGTGGAATACTTATTATGACATCCAACATCGCCGGTTCTTTTTGCAGTTAAACGAAGTTGTCTTTTATGCAGATAGAATAGTTTTGTATTTAATACACAGTTCCATAAATAAAACTTTTTCTTACAGTGTAAGTAATTAGGAGTATTATGTGAATATTCATAATCAAAACTGTGTTAAACATTACGTAAATTCGATTTTCAGGATGAGTTTTTTTTTATTCATCTATTTATCATAAATCAATAATGATAATTTTTTATCTACGCAACCGAGTATCGACAAATCAGTGTAATATTTAACGCCAACTATTCCACCCATACTTTGCAATCTATCCAACTATCAATCCTGAAAAGTATCAAGTGCGTGTGTTTGTGAATAGACTAATTTTATCTGTGTTTAGTTTATGAAACATTTTTTACATTATCGTGATCGAATGAACTTGCCATTGGCTGTTTTTTATATGTGGACAATATTTTTTTATAAGTGGCTTGTATTGAGATGTTACTCTTGTACAAATTAGATGTTAGAATATTTATTCATTTAGATTGCGCTGTCCATTAAGCAGAGAAAAACTTGTTGTTTAGGATCTGATGATTAATGTTATATTTCAACTTGGCAGATGGTATTCTGCTGAATTAAATAACAGGAACGTGGTTTATTTACTATTTCATTCTTTGTATAAGTATTTCGTAAAAGCATAATTTATTTCACAGGCTTTAGTCACACAAGCAAAATAACTCAGAGACTTAAGAGGCTTTTATACGTCTTAATTCGGGACTTATAACTCTTATTATTTATGGAAAGTAACCTCACTCATCGTCATCGCATATCGTGCTGTAAGACGGAGTTTTCTTTTATTTTAAATCTGATAACAGTGGTACATATAAGCTGATGATCATTTTGATGATAATTTTCATAAATGCCTCTCAAATTCTCTCGACCATTGAATTTTATATTGAATGGAATCCATTTAAATGCCGTATTGAAAATTTCATGTCACAACACCCCTTTATCTTTTGAGTAGTGGACAGTTGCCACATGCTCTGGTAGATTTGTACATTCCAAGCTTGCTGTACATACACTTTGTAAGAGAAATACATTTTTATACTTAAATTGATTATTATTCAGCTTCCGTTTCCTTATTCTAGTAAATAAGTATCATAAATAACTAGATCAAATGCAAGAAAACGCTTCCAGTGAATATATAGTTAGCACTGCTATTTCCAGAAAAAATCTAGGAGAAAGGATAACGATAGAAATAGTACTCAAGATAGATGACATCGGGTCCTTTTTGAATAAAGACAACAGGTTAACATCTACCACAAACTTTATTTGGTTGAATTTTCAACAATCTTTAAATTACACGTAATATTCAATCACGTCCCTTAAATACATTTTTGCTCGAGAGAACAAATATCTGTCTGGTATGTATAGCACGTAATTATTTGGATAAATATATACTGTGATACATTTACCAGTTGGTAAACAATATTTAAAGGCTTGAAAAATATTGCCACGGAGATACTGCTTTTTTTTAGAGCAAAACATATTTTGTTTTATAGTTTATAAATGAGAAACAAAATGGTTAGTTTCCATGTCCGGTGCTATTAAAATCCTAATTCTTATAAAATTAGAAAAGAAACAAATGTTCTAATTTGGTCGCAACCGCATGTCTGGAATAAGCGCTCGGAATGAAAACATGAAATATTTTAAGTAAAATTTGGAGGTTAGAGCTGTATAATGGCTCGTCTTCATCTTGCAGCGTGTTACATGATTCAAAAAATTAAAATTCACTGTTGCCTCTAATAGTTACGTATAACTTAGTCAAGACAGCCGAAACGCCGATAAGGTTTGTTGTACGAACACATCTGGTTTCACGTGTTGACCACTTGAAAGTGTTGACGTGTCACTAGTAGTTATTCGAACCAATAGCATTGAATTAATTCCACTTTGCTATTACCTCTCGATTTTTCAAGCTGGGCGAGACAGTCGAAACGTCAATACATTTTGTTCTATGAAATTCGGTTTCATTTATTGACTAGTTAAGGCGTGATGTTTTCTAGTTGCTTTTCTGACATGCAGTATATGCACCAAGAGTCCAAAATGCTACACTCTACTGTCTACTATTAATATTTTTATGCGCTACTGATTTTTAAGACTTTTGATAAAAAAATATTTTTCTCTGAATACTAAGTTTCGGACGTGTTGCAGGAAAGTAAAACATAAATCTTTTATATACAACGCTATAGTTTCATCTAAATTTCGACACTGCTCAATGGACGTTTCAATATTCCTTTATGATCTAAACTTATGTATAGATACTTACAGTCTTCTCATATAATAATTAACAATTATCCGATAATTCAATTATCTATTGTTCTTATACTGAAATGATTAAGTACATCTGAGCAGTTTTTCAAAAGTTCTGTTTCAGACTTCCATTGTCGACATCTGAACCAATCAAGACAATCCGCATCAACGACATTTCATTCACAGAAGCATAAATAGCTGTGGAAAGGGCATGTTCGCCAGTTCACCTGAAGACGATTGAAGCTAGTGAATCAATCGAAAAATTATATAATATATATAGACAATGGAAATTCGAAACACAACTTTGGAAAAATGTACGTCGGCGTCGTCTACAGTTTGAGCTATTATCATGCTGGTTCTAATTTTAGTTTAGCCTGAAGCTTGAACAGTCTATCTTAATGCATATTTGTACTTGATGTCTACGCACTATATTTGAATGTTATACCTTATATTCCAATTTCAATACTTATCAACAAACATTTTACCGATTAACCTCCACTTCCTTGGTGGACCTAGGAGGGTACAGTAAGAAATAGTGAACAATAATAGTGCACACAACAATAAAAAACGATGCAAATCAATCACAAATATTACAATAAATTAACACAAAATAACTTCACAAAACCAACTGTACAGTATTGCACAAAGTAAATTGTATCACAATAAGGTAAAAGTGCAAAAAAAACTCTGGAGTTTAAATAAAAAAGCATATAGTTAAATATGCATTACTAAATAGAATGGGACGAAACATTTTAAAAAAAATGGTATTCCACCTTAGGCTCTCAATTGGTGTAAAAAAGTTAGTCACATTATTTTAATATCCTTCAATCAAAAATGTTCAATATAGATCAGTGTATTTAATTTTTGTTGAAAAACTGTAGCTGCTTGCTTAGATGTACGCTTGTAAAACTTTTTGTTTTCCACCAATGACCAAATTTCTGAAGTATTTTCATTTAGATTCGTCCAAACCTATCAATCACTTAATAGATGCATATTTTTGTGTTACCAATCATCACACAGTGTGCTATATAGCTTGAGAATGAGGTTCAAATTTCGATGTAAAAAAATATCATAATGATATGACCAAGTTTCAAACATATCATTCAATACATAGTGATTAAAATATGTTTAAACACAGCTTTCACATTCTGTTCAAGTCATGTTTCAAACGTGGTGTGTTTTTAACATTTATTTCAAATCATTACCTTTTTATTCAGGATTGTTATATTTTAAACATATCGTTTATCAGCTGAGCTTATATCATGCATCATCGTGTAGATATAAAATTTTCTCTACAAACTACGCTACCCAACTAGTTTGTAATACTTGGCACTGGGTAGAACATTCTAAATCACATTACGATACTATGAAATGAGACGCAAAATACCTGACAAAACATACTAAGCATTTTACTATTGCTGAAGATAGCTTTTATAACTGCAGCTGTTAGTTAAAACATAATAACAATTTTATCGTTTATTTTCAAACTATGGAGAGTGGCAAAAATGAAATTCACACTTGTTGTACCCGTTTAAAAAACATTATACAATATCACAATATTAAAATGTATGAAGCAATACTACCGAATGTTTAGCTTTAAAAGTACTTTCTCCAGCTGTGAAATGCTTAGCATTCTTCAACAAAAAAGAGATACGCTAGTCGTACCATTAAACCAACTTCAACCTCCAAATGGAGATTGGCCTCTGGAACACGGTCACTTGTCCTTGCTCCTTTCCGCCGAAAATATAAATATACACCGAAATATCCTTAGCATTGCACTCACTATCTTTTGCACTAACTATTTTTACGTTCCTCTCTACCCTACTAGCACTAAGCGCTCTAAGTTTATCTATATTCATCCTGTTTTGAGTTTCTACTTTATCTAAAGCTAAAGACTTTGGCGGCCTGGATGACCTGTGGTTGTGTTTGTACAACACCGACGTGTTTTCGTTGATAACGCCGTCGTAGTTCTGAAGCTCCAAAATGTCTTCGTCTTCCGACGTCTTGGATTGAGTACCTAAAATCGTTACAGCGTTTTTCTTGTCTATAATCGGTCCCATGTAGTTAGGATTGCAGAATCCGTAGGGTCCCGATTGATTTCTTTCTCTGTTCTTCTGGTTGTCTTCGAATATCGTATTGGTTTTCACGCTGTAGTTGCTAGCAGACGATAATCTGCAAAAGGAATTACATAGATTTGAAGATTGGGCTACACGTAACTGTTAATTTTAAGTCCTAAGCTGGTAAGTATAGTCATTTTGTAAATATCATTAGTACACCACTTGCGAATTTCCTTACCGATTCATAGTTTCCAAGCTAGCATAATCCGACGTCGAAGAAACATTCTCTTCTGACTTTTCTCCCATGGATCCCCCTACCATTTGTTGATAGATCGGATTATCTGCATACCCCAGATGAGAGGAGTAACTTTCGCTTCTCGATATAGGTTTGAAGCTATCGAAAGCGTTTTGTTCTTCATCTTTCTCATCCACATCTTTCTTCGGTTTTCGCTCTTTGCCCAACAATTCGCTCTCTTCCTCACTATCCAGGTAGACTAGTTTGGCGGCTTCGACTGGCGTTAATACTGGCGTCGGTAGGGTCAGTAGGCTGAAGTTTGGCACTGATATGGGTTCTCGAGGTAGCACAACTGCTGTCGAGTCGAACTCGACCCGTTTTTTTGTTGGCAGTTTCGTGTCATCACGTGGGGGTGATGAATCTGAGTATTTTTTCTTGATGACGTAAGCAGACTTCGATTTCACCATGGTACCTGTAACGTAACATCCATAATACAGGCTGATCATTCGAAAACTGCCCACCCTCAAATATCCATTTTTTCCGAAAATAATAATAAAAAACAAATGCCACACTTATCAACAATATTTGCTGCCTCCATGGTTCAACCTGTTGGGTACATTTTATCTTTTAAATCTTCAATGGAAAGTCAAGTGGTGAATTATTTTGAATCATGTTTAATTATGTCTCAAAAAATACACAAACCTAGAGATTTCTTCAATTTATAGCATCACTCTTTCGAATACCTCTTGTTAAGTTAATTTTTTTTTGGTACATAAATTTAAGTATGTTTAAGCGACAATAGTTCCAGAATAGTAGCAAAATAATTGTAGACGTTTGATTGTTATTTGTTAGTTACTGTACAATCTGAGTATATATTACTTACTTATACGGTGGTATATTTTGTTATTTTCATTTTACTCCCTACTAATTTCACAATTTGATAGTCGGCTCTTGCTTTGTCGCAGAGCTTACGCTGTAGAAAATGCGTAGTATTTCTGGCGATTTAGAGTTCGTATTGAATAAAAGTATGTTGTGTTTATGAAGATTATTTGTCTTTAAATATTACATTACACAGCTAAGAATCCTTTCGGATCGCTGCCATATTCTCATTCGTCGTCCTCCTCCTCCTCGCACTACAAATGTCGGCGTGTAAGCAATGAATAATTTATGAACGAGTGGCTCCGCCTATTATTTCTTATGTAGGTTTTTTCGAATGTTTACTAATTTCAAAAATGTATGATGTAGGTATATGCAAGCCATGTGGCGACTTAAATACAAAAATTTGGAAGGGACGTTGTGGCTACATGTAGCTTACACCACTCACCCCTAGAAGGCGTTGCTACCATGGTTTCTGTATCGATCACCTCTTGCGGGCTGGCGTGCTGTCGCAACAGACTTTCGGTGCTGTCACCTTGACAGGCAGTCAATACAGTATAACTGCATCTGCTACTCAGCACTGGAATGTTCTGTGACAGCCTTGTGATCTCTTGCAGGAAGCCCCGGGTCCTCGAATCCTGTTGGTTCTCTCTATCTACGTCGGACTCGCGAACCATGTAGGTTGTTTCACACGGGGCGATCTAGGATCGAATTGAAACTTGTTAACAGTATAATCAGTGTATGGCCCTTGAAAGTAAATTCGTATAAAGACTAACACATCTAGTGAGCTTTGTTTGGGCTTAGATTCCTTTAAAGTAAGGTGACCACTAAGATTATTGAGTTATGACAAAAATACACTTTACTCATGTCTATACCGGTTTTGAAAACGAAGGAAAAACAATATATATAGTTAACAAAATCTTTTCTCTTCTCTCTCTCTCTGAAAAATGATTTGGCTATGTTTCCAAACTTATGCCTTCGCTTGGAAACAGTAATCTCAATTGCAGATGTTGGTGTTATGATTCTTGTGATTTCTCATACTTTCCATAACTCCTGATAGGTTTCAGTTAGAAATCATAAAATGGTAAAATTCGTGAAATTTGGGCGAGATTTTCTTATTAAAGAAATCTCTTGAACTGGGGATAAATTCCCTAAGTTGGAATCACTGTTCTTATCCGTAAAATGGCAGTGATACGTTTCTACACGTTGACGCTTTGATTTGAAAGTTCAAACACTCATACAGAACTAGCAAAAAACTGTTTCTGTAAGCCAACCACAGAAAGAAGCCCAGTTTAATGCCTCAGACATTCGTTACTAGATGGCGCGGCGTAGAGAATCTAAACGGAATAGACATAAATTGAACTGATGGGAGAACATACCAGAATTCAGTAAATTTGACTATAAAACCAATACAAATGACGTCAGATAGCAGCTGAGAGTTGAATAGTAAATAACATTAAAAAACACGTTTGATTACCAGAAAGCTTACTAGATGTATACGAAAATACGAATTCGAAACATTTGTAGCTGAATGTATGAGGCAAAGTTATCACCACAAAATCAAAATTCCCTGATATAATCTATTTAGGGTATTTCGCGTTCATGTTGTCTTCCCCCATCGATAAATGAAGCCATAATAAAAATTCTGATATCGAAGACATAAAATCAGGAGGTCAATTGTACAAATTGATTAACAAGATAACTTTACTTCACTTCTCAAGCCGGTATTCAGCAAACTAGAGTAACAGAGAGATTGGTATCCTCCAATCAGTTGGAGCTGTTACTTGATTCCAAAATAAAAATTCTGACAGAGGGATAGAACAAAGAATGCATCGTTACTTCGTAACATGTGTATGACTTTACAGGAAACGCTGATTAAAGACACAACAAGTCTGGAGTGAAAAAAATTTTGATGCGGACTGGACTCGAACTCGTCTCTAGCATCCCGTACTTCACTAATATGTCTTTAATCTCTATTGCCTCTGTTTACACAGTTACTGAAGCTTATTCATATGTATGATTTTATGGAAGCATACATTGAAAGTTTACAATGGAAGATGCTCTAATAAGATGGTCAAGATACCATGCACGATTAAATGAAAATATATATAAACATAGTTTCTACAGGCGTTAAGGCAGTGATATAGCTAAAGCGCCTTACTGTCACCTTTATACTACTATATCCCGTTAACCGAACGTAAGTCCTTATCTTCCTGATAATCTGGGGAGAAGGAGGAGTATAGTTAATTTTGCATATCACACTCTATCTCACATTATTGGTTCATTTCGTTGACAATGAATAAACACGTTCTCTTTTAGTTGTTACATGTACTGATCGAAACCAAATCAGATACTTATATAAATGAGACATTGTATTTTTTTAATATTGAGTAACTAGTAAATTTACCTTATTGCTTGGAAGATAAGACGAATGCCGATTTCCTCTGTCTGCCGATGAAACCCTACCACGCATTTTCACAGATCTGTGATCCGACACATTGGAAGAATGGTTCAGATGGAGTTCAGATATCGTCAGAGCAATCGACTCTGCCCTTGGTTGTGGTTTCAAGCCGACTATGTTGATTCTCTCCCACGTTTCGAATGCTGAAACATATTGAATGAAAAGATAATTAAAATTAATTTCGAAATGCCCATTGTACTACACTATAAGGCGAGCCTGTAAAAGGGCAGCGTTGCCACGCGTTTGGAGGCTCGCGCACTCATTCCATTCATCTTCGTCTTTTTCTTACACATTGAATACATGCTAAATGAAATCTAAACAAAAATCATCGTTAGCTGAGAAGACATCCACCTCAAACCGCGCCTTCTTGGATTAACAACTGAAAGATCACACTCACCAAAGCTAAATCTCCACAGTTCATCGCAAGGTTCGCCTCCTCTCTCTCCTCCGAAAATGTACATGGATTTGTACAGTGCACAGGCCGCGTGTCCGTGCAGCGGCCCTGGTCCCGTCTTGGGCTTGATCGCCCTCCATCTTCCTGGACCTGCCTCCCATCTCCACAGGTCGCTACGAGCCTGAAGATCGGTCATGCCTCCGAAGATCCACATACATCCGTCGGATAGGACAGCCGAGTGTTTGTGTCGAGGTGGAGGACATGTTGAGGAAGAGTTCGTTGAAGATGAGGGGGAGAGCAGATGCCAGGAGTCTGTGTCTGAAAGCATTAAGCATAGGAAAAAGCGGGTTTTTTCGAACTAAGAGGTTTTATTCAGGTTTTGTTATTATATTCGATATAAAAGAGAACGTCGTTCAGCTAATTTATTATTTCCATGGTGGTCTGGGATTCTTGTTGGTTCATTGACTATCTACTCCAAGACATCGCGGATAGCAAAGGCTTCATTTTTGTGTCCCTCATCGTCCGGTTTATTGGAATGTTTAAGCCAGTATGTATTGTGAACGTTAAAGTCAACCAAAAAGGTGATTTTTGAGTTGGGATGATTTGTAACATACCCAATTAATGTAGATTGTAGATGCTTTCACTTTGAGAAATGCTTCCATCATGCAGATTGTGTATCTAATCATCTCGGGGTGGTTTGACAAACTGTACTGAATAGTTTCTACTCTTTAGTGGTCAAAATGGGTACTAATAAATGATAGGAAATTTTGAATAGTTTTAATTTATCGCATAAGGATGAACGCAATGATATTTTACCAAAATGGTACGCCCACAATTCGTTGCAGGATCCCTTTAAGTCCTGGTATCCTCCATATATAAGCATTGATCCATTGTAGACCAAAGCAGTATGACCTCTTCTTCCTTTTGGAGTAGTTACACCTGCAAAAATAATGAATCATTTATTCTCATACACTGTTTGGCGAAAGGTTATTGATAAAGATCAATGACAACGTTAGTTTAATCTAGAAATTTCTAAATAATCACCGCCATTTAGGTGAAACTTTAGAGGACTGAATAACAGGGTGTTACACTGGAACAATTTTACAATAGGGAATCTGAAAGAGAACCAGTCAAAACATATTTTATTAAATACAGTGAAACGTAGAAATGTTTACCTTTCTTTGTACGCTTTTTCTTCCAAGAATTTGCCTTAACGTCATATACCCAAAGGGGTGTTTCTGTTGCTGCAGAGAATCCAACTTCCCCTCCGAAGACGTAGATGCAGTCTTTGTAAACCACTGCGGTGTGTTCCTGAAGGCATGGCAATTTATCGCCAGATGGCTGTAGCTGGGTCCACTTGCCGTTAACTGCAAATGAATAGTTATTAGGTTTTGTTTAAAATTTGTAGGTAAAGTGGATGGGAAGGAAGCACGTCGTCTCATGTCAGGAATCCGAAATATTTTGTGGAAACATAACCTCGCAGGATCCTTCGTGTGGTTCGAATTCCGTACTGGGACATTTTTCTGATTTCAAAATGCGAATTGTGTGAAAAATCTGCTGTGTCCAAACTTTTCGAAAGTGCTGTATATAAATAATAAAGCTCGAATAGCCAAGTAAAGTGCCAGCATAAGACGTACGTCATGATTCGGAGTCTGCCTGGAAACACCCTTCTTATTTGCTCGTCGACGACAAGGCTCGGCAACATATGGCTTGGTCCATTCCCCGAATACAAATTATTTAGGAGATGTGGCGCGAGGGAGAGGTTGGTTAGGGCGTAATCTCGTTGGTCGTTGGCGTATACGCTGGAATGTTCGATGAAATCGTAATGATGTCGGCAAGGCCGATTAATGAATCATAATTGGATCTCTAGGGGCTAAACTGAACTGGAAATAGTACGAGTTTTCCTAATAATATACGTTACACCAAAACTGGAGTATAAATTGAAAATATTTTTCAATAACCTTTTTGACTGGTTAGGCAGCGATAGAAAGTCAACCTACTGAGAGGGAGTGTCATCCTCCAATTTTTTCAAATTGTAATGGAATTCAAATGATGCCTTGCTAAGATCCACATCACTCCACCTGATACACTTATATGTGATGCGCAAATAACGCCGGGAATGATCCAGAATATCCAGCATTTACTTGATTAATACAGTATTTTTTTAGTATTGATTTAACCGAATTTGCCATTTTTCTAAAATCGTGTGTCGTTGACACTTCATGGCGAAAAAAAATTCTAAGCAACAGTGTAGAGGGAATTGAAGGTTCTTTCCAGTGTAGTATCATTTGACCGCCATTCCCAATTGAAAAAATTTGGGTTGCAGGGATTGGAATAGCTTTTGGGTCAAAAGTTATACCCATGAAAGAAAATTCCTTCCCCAGAAGTTATGTGTTGCGGTACATCTTCATTGGTCCAACCTGTATATAAAAGCATGTTAAAAATGAGCCAAAAATGTCTAGTTATTTATACAGTTCAAAAAATGTATTCGGGTCGATTTCATCAAATAACCAGTCATTATATTGAGCCAAGGGGATGAGATTTTATTGAGCTCTACCAATAGGCTGTCAGAGTCTTTCGTTATAATTTAGATATCTAATAGTGTTTAACTATATAAAACAAAATTTTAAAACTTCTGAGATGACAGACTGGCATTGTAATTTCAGTTACTTATGGAATTTTCCTAAATTTACAGAAATTCTAATCAAAATGGTGAAAAATTTCTAGTTTTCAGATAAAATCAATTATTTTCCATTGTAGTGAACGTTTCTACAATTTTATTTTTGGAATACACAGGTAATTTCCATATAACTATTTATGGAGCAGTTCTATTTGGGTTACTATTTACATATAGGTACCTACCTTATATAAATACATAAACATTCTACAATTTTACCATCCTGCACAAATATTTCAGTTGGTGAGAAACGTTCTCATAGAAACTTAGTAATTGCCAAGTAATTGTATTCAAAATCCAGTAGAGAAATCCGATCATTTTCATTCCCCTGGTTGGACACAGCATTCCTTGATTTTAATAGTGTTATACAAAATACCTAATACGGATTGTATCAAGGACAAACTAACATCATAAACTGTTTACAGCAGATGCATAAGCTCTTGAATTGGAACATAATACTTTTTTTGCTGCTATACTTTGAGAAAATAGGAAATTGCAGTACTTGTTAAGCGCCACAGATGATCAGTTGTTTATCAGTTATGCGCTTTATCTGTCATTTCAAATATTATCAAACCACAAAAAGATGAGTCGCTATATCATAAGCTGTGAATTCATAGTGATGGGCTTAATAAGGGGATATCTAAATGCATATAGAGGTCCAACTCTAGTAAGCGTGGCATGGCGTGGCCACACCAAACATGTGTTCATATATACTCTTCGATAGACAACAGTATGCATAGTGACTTTAGAACTAAAATCGTTGCATAAGTACCTCTTCGATAGACAACAGTATGCAGAGTGACTTTAGAACTAAAATCATTGCATAAGTACCTACAAGAAGCATTATAAAATATCGCAGACATCGATGTTTTGAACAAACCTCCGCTTACGGTGTTGCCAAATAACCCGGAATGCTTGGGTTCTCGAATTTATCATTTTGAAATACATATAAGTTTACCCTTTTCCTTTTATGCACAGAAGCGCACCCCCATCCTGTTCATTTACTTCTGAAAAATTCATATTCATTACTAGTGCATACGTATTCGAATGAATGTTTTCATTTACGAGTGAGTTTTCACGTTTTCACATTTTAAACTTTATAACTGTAACGTATAAAAACAGATATACGTATGTTGCATAGCGAGCATAGCCTCGATTTTTTTTCACATTACTATTTGTGATGATCAAATCGCATTTAAACACTTGCTTAGATGGCAACACTGTATTTCATGTCTGCGAATCATGAAAAAGAGCTAAAGTTTGTTCCAGACAACAAAAGTACCCGCCTGCTGTCATATATATATATATATATATATTTCACTTTATCCAACCAAGATTTAGTATGCATATGCATCCATCATCAGGGCTACAATGAACGCTCAATAACATCAAAAATGGGATTATAACACTCACCAGAAGTGGCTAAGTTTGAAACATCAAGTAATGTAACATTGGTCAGAGTAAAATTCTATACGTATAATAATACATGTGAAATAGCTCACAGATAAATTCAATTTATTTGTAGTGTCAGTAAAACTATGATAATATATATGTCAAAACCCTGAACAAAATGTTTTGGATATTTATGAATAATATAGAAATTTACTCACTAACAAAACCATCAACTTCGAACTGGAATGGAGATTCAAAACACCCATCACTAGACCTGCATATGAATCCGAATCCTGACGACGTGACGTACAGATTACGTAATCAGCTCTCAGATGTTTTTGTTTATGCTGTTTGATAATTTCATTTTACAATTTTATTATTTCTGAAAAGGAGTGCTAAGCTTATAGAAATATCCAAATTGTAGCTCAACTTTTTTTATTATTTTTTTCCAGTGTTTGTGCTATATATTTTGAATGCTGTGCAACCTTATTTCGTTATACCTTCAACCATAAGGATTTTTGTAATGCTGGATACCTGTGCTGGACACCAAGCAGGCTTTCGATGGCATTTATTTTTGTAGAATATGAATGCACCTAATAAGTAATAGAAATAATAAGAAAATTTGTGAAATGCCTCCTATATATCCTTTTTTTACTGAATTATCAGGTATTTATATTATTACAGTATTATCTAGCTTAAAAATCATTGCAATACTCTCCATTAGATTTTTATGAATTTGATACATCCGAAAACCGATGTCCTAATGCCTCACATTCCTCAAATCCTATTGGTGGAGAATAGCGATTCAGTATAGCTTGTGAAATGAGGGAAATAGTAATTTTCACTTATAAATGGTAGACTTCCAGGCTCAGAAATTTGCTTTGAGGTTCAGAAAGTGCCCTTTTTCATCAATCAAATCTTTCCTCACCATTTTGTGTTCCAATTCAAAGGAAATCAATGATTTTCAGATACTCTTGATGGTACAATATTTAAAGGCATTTCAGAAAGGTCTTATGTGATTGGTCAATCTGTTCATTATATCTCTGATGTTGATAAATAACGAATAAACGTTTTGAACGTCTTAGCAACTATTTCTAGACATTCGAGACAATTGAAAAAAAGATAAAGATAAAAGACTTCAGAATAAGTGCAGCGGTTGAGGTCAAGGATGTTCGTCATAAAACATAGAAGAAACATGGCGCGAACGTCACTCGACTATAATATTTCAGCGTTTCGCTCTTATAAGGTACACTCTCGTAGACGCCATCCATATAACTGAAAAGTCCTTGCTCTGGCTGCGCTCCTGTTTGTCGAATCCATATATTTTCCTGTTTTTGAAACAGCTGTTGCTTCTCTACAAGGTCTAATCATACTATCGCATGTGTGAGGATGCGCTCCGAACCACTCAGAACCTCCACAGTCTAGAATATTGAAGAAGGGTGGCTTTTCTATAGATATCATAGAAAATGTTTGACGGAACTGTCTCGCATAGTAACACCAAGAGTTCAGTACAGTATAGCAAACACCGGAGGAGCCCAACGAGCACATTTTCACCAGGTCGAACGAGTATTTTTCCAAATGTCGTTCTTTTGGAGATATTCGGCTTTGTGGAATGTTGAAATGCGTGGAAAGTAAGAGTAAAAACGCCTACCTAGGTGATATTTCCAGAAGTCTCTCATGGGCACGTTTCCGTTTCTGCCTCCCAGCAGGTAGACATGATCTCCAACTAGTGTCGCGCTGTGCTTCGCTCTGGCAGATGGAGCTGAGTTCTTGACGCCAATATCTTCCGGAGTTACAATGCTCCACATTGCCGATAGCCTTATGAAAAAAAAACATTTTTAAATGATTTAAACAGTATCGTGGTGTGTGAATAGTGTGAATGAACCTCTTAAACGGTATTTTATATCCATTTTTAAAAGAAATTCATTGACATTTCTTTTGTGTCTGAATTTCAAGAAATATAACGTATGTGTTAATATATTTGTTGTAGAGCATGGTTCACATATTTAGAATTTTGCATCCGCATTATGAAAGGTGTTATAATAAAATGTTATAGACCAGGCGTTATTTGTTTTAAACAGCATGCAATTGGATGTTTTCCATATGAATAATTTCACTATACACGGCTTCAAACATCTGTGTTCATATTTTTATTAAACAAATTATTGAAAAAGTTGCGAAAATATAGTTTTTTTCTCTTTCAGCAGACATCTGAAATAGAAAACATCTTAAATATCCGGACAATGTGCATTATCCACATCCACATTGTGGAGGAGCTTTGCGACAAATCTTTCTCATTGTTTAATCTGCATCCCAATTTTACTCCTCTACAAGGAACACAAGCTTTGTTCGCTGTTTGAAGCTTCATAGTAGTCGCGTAAACAAAAACCAGCATTACTTGCTCTTTTGTATTCTGGGGAAAAATAAGTTTCCTTCATCGTCGTGAGAAAATGCTCTTTTGGGAGTTGCCTAACTCATCAAACACTGGCGTTAACGTCTGAGCTATCGTTGCTGTAAGTTATTCTTATAACTTCACGCAATTTCACTGATTTTCTGATCATTCTGAATGAGATCAATTCATTGTTTTGTCGTTATGTTTGCCTACTTTGATGGCTGGTTTCATTAATAAAACTTAATCTTAATGTTATGAAACTTTAGGGTAGTATCATATTCAAAATAACGCTGTTTGTACTTTGATAAAGGCTGCTAGGCAGTCGAAACGTCAGTAGAGATATTCAATTAGGGACCTGTGGAAAACATACAAAAATTAAAATGTTGTTCTGCAATTATATTTTCCTGCTTAGTGAATATCTGATTCATGACCGTATTATAATAGGAAATGTGTTTTTAATGGTACTTCTGTCATTTGACGAAGCAAATATATTGGAGCACGATGTTTTGACTAATCAAATTTAAACCATCTACAAGTTATTTTTTAAGCTGTAAGATACTGATCGGATAAGCTTGAACCGCTGAAAGCAGAGTCACGCTGAAACATTTCTGTTTTGCTCAATGACTGAATTACTATATAAATTTCAATGTGAACATGATAGTTTGTGTAGGAAATGGAGTCTAGAATATCGACGATTCTCTCTGCTGACAGATTATCCAATAAATATTAAAAAGCGAAACGTGCTTCGACACCATACCCTCTGAACTACGAATAACGTTCCAGCGTCAGATAACCACCCTCTCGAGAATTGCCGATGAGGCGCATCCCCCCATGCATACCAGTCACTCTGTGTCGACACCTCGTTTTGTGTGCCAAAAAATCTGCTCTTGAGTAAATGAAAATTGGAACACTAGTTTTCATGGACTAAGGACGGAAACAAGGGCAACTTACAACGTAAAACAGAATGAAATATCTAATTATGTAACCAGGTTCAACTTATGACCTCAAACTTATTCTTTGGTTGCCTCCTCATATATTATAATCATTATTTTCCACTGAGCGGTAATCAAAACCACATACCATTTATTGAATATCTTTGCTAACATTCTGGCTGCCTCAGCATCAACATATAAAACATGAAAAGATTAATGTCTGAAACACTAATGACATTGTCATTTTTAACTACTTCCAGAACAGTTTTGTTTTCAAACAAGACCTACTATTAACTATGTATATCCAATACTATAGTATCAAAATTTCATCAAATACAGAATAGTACTTTCCGTGTTTAAGAGCAAAAAAGGATTGAAGACGTGAAAACGTCAAGAAAATATATCATTTATCCAAAAAATTTGGCGATTAGAATACCTCTTCGCCTATTGGCGTGAGAAGTAAAAAGGGATGAATGAGAATAACGGTACAGAACAAGCAGGCTCTGATGAATGGAATGCCTAATGAATGAACTTGAGCAATATAACGTTTAACCTTTGAATTACGCAGGATACAGAGAGGCGATCTAAATTGAACAAAAGTAAGATTATAATTGGATGCAACAGCAACTAAATGTTACGGTAACGAACTAGAATACAAATAAATAACTATCATATAAAAAATGAATGTTTGAAATTGCCTCTGTTTATCTGGTGAGTAAAAGATATATTTCTTTTACTTACCAGGCCTACAATAGACAATAATTTCAGTTTCCACTACCACAAATGAATACAGAGAAACATATATGAAAAGAATCCACATGCTAAACGAATCATAAAAATAAGCAGCAATGGCGAGAGAATAAGTAACTAAGCATGAAGAGGATGTGGAGAATAGAAGAATGCTTAGAAGCAAAAAACGATACCAAGGCAGCATTTCAGAAATTGAAAACATCATTACTTAAATAGAGAACAACGAGCAAAAAAGTCAAGTCAGAGAATATGCCATTTACACAACGTTTTAGACCACAAAGAACCTAACTTTATGTTTGAAGATAATTTTGTAAGGAATCCTCAAAGCCTGTGGTACTTCATGTAACTTACGGAATTAAGGTTTTGTTTAAAGATGGTACTGTTTGCCTAAAAGTAGTAATAAGATATCATTGTCAGTGTAATTTCCAAATTTGGTTTTTAATATCTTGTACTTCGATAAAGACTGTCCGAGGCAGCCGGAATGTTAATAAATGTATTATAGTCACTCGTATGCGGTTTTAGTTAGCGACTCGTATAAAATGTAATGAACCATTGTGGTATCTTATTTACTTAATTATATAGGTAGAGAAATACTACGTAAACTGTGAAGTCCTCTACTTTACATCACGATCAATCTCAATTAGAAACTAAGACAGTCCCGAGATCTTTTAAGCTAGCATTGATTTGAACCTACCTGTAACTCAACGAAGCACCTCCTGCGACCCACTTTTTTCAGCTTCTTGACATGTTATCCTGCAGAAGCACTTGAGATCCGGAAAAGCCGCGTAACCACCATAACACAACCGCATGCCGATGTTCCCGTTTCGCTTTTGTTGTCGTCCTGCTGCAGGACGGCAGGACGCGTGCGCGCGCTCAGCAGGAATGCCGCGTCCTGGACGACAGGGCGGTTATTGATTATCACGGGAAACGACAGAGTTGGAGTGGGTTAGGGTGGTAGATGGGAACGCACTTAGGGGTTATTTAATGAAAAGATGTTCCCGTGTTAATTGCCCAGTCATACGGGGATGTTGCGGTAGGGGGAGGGAGGGTCTTGACCCTCTACCCCTCCTTCTCCTCCTGTTGTCTGATAACGTGCTCGAAGCTGAAGGTATAAACACATGAATCAAAAGGAAAACATAATAAAGAAAATATCAGAAATTCGCTGTATTGATAAAAATCATAAATCGGTGAGAAGAGAATGAAAAAAATCACTTTAACGGTATTTTTTTTAAATCATGTAATTTGGGAAATTCCAAAAAAAAATCATTAACACAATATGGCATGCATGGGATCCTGATTTATAGTCATCAAAATACAATGACGCATTCCAATTAGTGGGAAAAATTGATGGAAGAAAAAGCTTCGACGATCAATATTGCGATTGTCCTGAAATGATTGATGTTTTTCGCAATTAAGGAATAATTTTTTTCCACCTAATCATCAAAAACGAATTCTTATCGGAGCTATTTGGTAAATCAACTGCCACATCACATTTAACAACCAACTGAAATGACGTGGATGCGAGCGAAACAAATACGCAACTGTTCCTTCGCACTAGTTGACCTTTCCTCTATTTTATTTTGCTTCTCTCCAACGGTTAATGTAAAATTCAAGTTCGTTCAACTACTGGCTGCCATTTTGCTATGTGCATCTCAAGCCGTGGTTGTTATTGTAGCATACCGATATTCTATAAGTAAAGATGACTTCAACAACCGATCGATCACAATACTTCTAGATTTCTTGATCGTAGCTGTGTTAGCTTCAACCAACATCATCTCCATAGCCCAAGCGATGATCTTAAGAAGAAGACAAGCTTGTAAGTTAAAACTTGAGATTGAATACCTCCAGAAGATTAATGGATATGCTAGTCGCAGAGTGGGAGCAATCTTATTGGCTGAGGCATTCCTGGTATCGGTTTTAGCATTTGATGCTATAATGATCACGATACCAACTGGTCTTTGGAGCAAGAACCTACCATGGTACTTGTGCTGCTTCATCAACTCTTTCAATATACTTCAGATCTGTTCGTATGTTGAAACGCTTTACTATCCTTTCAAAAAATTCAATGAAGAGATTTGGAACAGTTGGACATCACGAAATCTCCTACACAGAACTATGTCTTTGCAAGATTTCAAATATTACAGGACTATTCATGAGAGGATTTGTGATGCTGTGAAGCTTGTAAACGATTATTTTGGAGTACAGAGTTTGCTTGTCATTATTACAGTTCAAGTTAGTTTGATTCGCGTGGCTTACATACCACTGAAATTGTATTTAGGAGGAAATATGGGGTCTTCTTTTATCAAGATGACAATGAGCTCCATAGGATTTGCTTTGAGTTTTCTAGTAAGTAGCCATTATTATAGCGAATCACATAACTATACTTTTTGATTGTAATACATCGTATAGTATTTAACTAATACCTTGAAATCGCAAAACACTGAGCCATGCCAATAGATAAAATAGTCTAATGAGTCCCCAAACGCTAATCATTATCTTTCAATTACTCTGTTTTTTATCACCCGCTCATCAACAAACAATGCTCATTAATATCTGTACGATAAATCACTTGCCGGGGAAATTATGTTGGTTTACTTGAAGAACACATTCTGATCACTTAGAAAAATGACGCGGGTAGGAAGACGACGTAAACGCAATACCCCATGTCGTTATAAAATTAATATTCTCAAAATAGTGGAAACTTTTAGCACTTTATTATGTTTCTCACCAACGAAGATTGTGAAATTAGAATACTCCCAACTACTAATTGGTATTTTGATTTGTTCTCTTCAAGCGATGGGTATTTTAATGGCATTTCGAACCACTGTGAATAAAGATGACTTTCTATCTCGTCCGGTTCACCTGATTCTAGATTTTTCAATAGCCACAGCAACAACTACAACGAATATAGTCTCCGTAATCCAAGCCTTGATTCTCAAAAGGAAGCAACTACGCACATTGAAAAACGAGATTGCTTACCTCCAGGAGCTTTACGGATACACCAATCGCAATGTGACAACAATACTGCTCTCCGAAGCTCTATTCGTATCAATTTTAAGCTACGATGCTCTAGTCATCGGGATTAAATTGGACGTTTGGCGTAATTGGATGCTTTGGTACTTGAACAGCTTCATGACTACAATCAACATACTTCAGATCACTTTATACGCGAATACGCTTTGTTACTCTTTCAAAAAGTATAACGGAGATGTTTGGAAGAGTTGGATATCTTGCCACCTTTACCACAGAAACGTGTCGTATAAGGAATTCAAATACTACAAGAGCATTCATGAGAGGATTTGCGATGCAGTGAACTTGATCAACGATGGTTTTGGGGTGCAGACCTTGTTTTTCATCATTACAGTTATTGTTGTGTTAGTACGAGTGGCGTACATACCATTGAAACTGTACCTGCAAGGGGTGCAGGGGTCTCTCCTTATGCAAATTACGTTGAGCTCTGTAGGACTTAGTGCGAGTTTTCTAGTGAGTAATTCATAAAGTGATAGTCTGTTATCTGTTATGATTAATACCTCATCCTAGGAGGAAGATGTTTCATCTTTGGTATTCGTTGGGTGTTCTGGAGAACACGTCAATTTGGTTTTCAACGTTTTTTTAAGCTATTTATATTGGTTCCCACCTTATGAAACTATTTCAGAATACTTGTACTGAGCGACACTCTTCCATTCATAAGATAAATTGCACAATTTTAGCTTAAGTTCTACATAAAATGAGTTGACGCAGATGATTTCAGGTGTTTGCATGGCAGTTGGCTAGATATTCTAGTAGAACAACAGCGGAAGCAAGGAAGCTTCATGAAATCAGCTACAACATTCTTATGAGCCTTCCCAGCCTTCCTGAAAGGTTTCAAGAGAGAGCGATGAAGGAACAGATAATGCTTCTTGCCGCCCGCACCAACGCAAAAAGTGTATGCTTCTCCACTGTGATGTTTCCGATAGATAATTCTATGCTGATGATGATTTTCAATTCTGTAACTACCTACCTCATAATATTGTTGCAATATTAAATAAAATCTTTTTTGGTGCAGACGGTAGTTGAGTTCGCATCTTCAGCAATCACTCTCCTCAAAATCCTGAATCTAAAAAGCAAAAAAATTCCTACTGAAAGCATATTCCGACCTTTCAGCCCACGATTCAGCGCCTCATGCGGTCTACACCACTGACACGGGCTCCTTTCCACCCTGTCCTAGCTACGAGTGCTACGACGCATGCATGCTACGATAATATGGGCTCCAGTTGTGATAATTCAGCATTGTGACTGCGTAAACACACAATTTTGAAGTTCAAAAAATGCAGAAACACTATGATGCGGACAAGACTCGAACCCATTTCTTCAGAATCCTGGATTGTTACAAACAACTTTGCCTTCCCTAATGCACAACAAATCGACTCGAACAGATATCTATATATTTATCATTTACAGTTTGTACAAAAAAATATTCAAAATCTATAACAATTACTGGAAGTACGGGCAATCTTTCTTGGTATCCGTTTCTACGCAGTACGTTCCACGGGCACTGAAAAGGAAAAACTTTTAATGTCGGTGTCAGGCGTAATTTTTCCATGTAAGCCATCTAATGAACCAATAGGCAGTTAACCGAGTCTCACAAGGAACAGGACACTTCACAAGGTACTACTGTTTTGTTTTATCTCTCTCACAGCGTTTCCGGTGTGCCTGCTTTTGCGACAGGTTATCTATAAAACATATCTCAAGTTTTCACAGAGGTGATTCTATAACAAGTATTGAAATATGCGATCAAGGTATATTTGTCTTACTTGAAAGGAGTATTTTCACCCATGGGTATACTTTTCCCTGGAACGTATCCCCATTTGGAGCTGCTTCGTTTTGGACATTCAGATGAGCATGGCCTACCAATAATTGGTTTACCGTCAAGCATCAGGGTTCTGGCAAAGTAACAAGCACTCTGGAAATGGCTACATCGAACTTGCTCTGAAAGAATTAAAATGAATAAAGTGAATTAGTTGGAATTTGAACCATCATGTTTTCGAAGAGATTAGCATATAGGATATATATACGCGATATTATTATGACGTATCGTAAATATGTGTTTCTTCGACATGCACTTGTCGAAAACTCAAACAAAGGAATTCATAAAATGTATCAGTATTAACTACCCCCATACGATTAATCTTGAATCGAAAACTTACGCAGTCTAGTTCCATAACAGCTGGGCTGTATGCTTCCTCCATTGACACAGAAGTCTACTGTACCAATTTGATTTCTTTCTCCTAGAAATCCTGCATTTGTATGGATTACTTCGACCTGATGTGCATCTTCTTTGCCTAATCTGAACTCTTTCTGAGCAAAGCGGTCTATCAAAGGCCTTGCTGGGTCCAATCCTTAAAAAAAATACCAATTATTCAATCAGTTACCGTAATTTCTGTAAGATTGGCAGCATTGAACGGATAGAAAGACGCGGCTCGCACGGTTATCAATTTTACCTCTGTATTTCACGGGCAGTAATTTCAGTCTACTAAATAATTTTATCCGATTTCAGAACTGGTAATCCAGACTAAGAAAGTTTGAAAGTTGAAGTATATTTTCCAATTAGCATATCAGTAAAGATAATAAAGTTTTTTGGCATGTCGCAGTCCAGTCTCAGGCCATTCACACTTGACCGTAATTTCAATCCTGTCGATTCTAGATGCTCTTACTTAGTGAAACTCTTCCATCATGCAGATAAAAGGATTCTGAATTTGACACACTGACAAAAGAAAGAAAATATAAATAATTCAATAGACAAATAGTTATACAGGATAAATAGTATGCTAGATTTGATAACTTTAGTTTTGTATCAATGATAGGATCTAGTTAGCTAGATGGAAAGTAAACCGGGTAGCCTTTGTCTTTGTTAAAAGTCAAATCTGACAATCCGACGATGATCTACATATAAATCGTAACGCGTCACTGGAAGAATAAGAGTTTAATTTATGAAACTGTGTGTTAAATACACAGCAGTTCAAACGATGCAAAACAGCTCCAAAATCCGCTTGAAATATTTATTCCCTGATTAATACAATTGTATGGAAAATACACTTGCCACCATGGTTGCATTATCCCCACTTTCTCCCACAACTCACCAATTATCCTGTGCTGTTTGATGCTCAAGTGTTTGCTGGCCATACCGCAAATGTGCGCTCCTAGAGAGTGACCCAGACAGGTTGTTAGCTCGGCGTCCCCACCGTGGTTCATTATGTAGGCATAAAGGTGGGCCGTACACATGCCTAAAAAGAATACAGGGAATACATGCATCTTTCAGTTTTATTTATTTATTTATTTTTATTTTATTTAACAAATCTTTATTTCAAAATACATGTACAATGTACTTACAGCATTAGGTGAAATAACGTCAAATGTAACGTTTTAGTTTTAGTGTCGCAATAACTGTACTTGTATATAACTTCAATTTTTGAAAGATGCCCTAGATTCCTTAGTATTTTATAATCGCTAGATAAGCCATATTAACTTCAACTTCAACTAAGATATATTTAGGTGTTGAAAGGTTTCTAGGTTTCTACCTTTTTTGATAAGCTACAAATCCCTGTCGTCCTGGCTACAGTGGTAATCTAGAGTCAAAATATCATAAAACTGCGCATGAGCTTTAGATGTGTCAACGAATACCTGACAAAATACAGACCTGACATGGTTTTTCGTCAGGTATATGTCTTAAAACATCAAAAAAAACATAATGCGTCGATTTCGAAACTTTTCGCGATTACAATACTTCGGCGGCCTATTGGCATGAAAGTAAAGTGAAAAAATGCTCATTTTTGCTCACCTACAAGTCTGGTATTGGAAAGAGCTGACAGGTAGCATGGAAACCTTGTCAGTCGTTCCCAATCTACTGTGAATATGTTGTAGTCTCCTCTTTCAAGGTACGCTGTAAATATTGAAATATCAGGTCTGAGTCGCAGAAGTCACGGTTAATAAATAAATAAGGCACAATAAATATGTGATTTGCTTTTCTGTATATAAAATCTACTTTGAATTATACAATATAATCTGAGCTCTTTTGCAACCAAATGTGATACTTTTTGCTTTGATCTTAGTCTCGGAACCAAGAAGTTTATCTGTGATAACGGCTTAGAGCACAATCAATTTTTAACTTCTACGTTTTGCCAAAGTTATCATATCCATTCTCATCAACAGGTCTAGTCAAGGGTGTGATAGCAACGTCAACAGGCGTCGCGCACGGTGGCGTTTCCCATTGTGAAGACCTGGACTTTTTGAGGTGCCACTGAGCAGCGCCAACATGTGCGAAGCGTATTGATGAACAAAGTTATGTTATATGAAATTCTTGGAATGTTCTAAGTTTCTCTGGTGAAAACAATGTCAGGATACTTACTGTTCCTAAGGAGCGAGATCGGAGTTCTGCTTTCTGTCCCATTAAATCCATGGATGATGATGACGTTCTTCTTTTCGGGCTCATATCCAGCGTACTTTAATGCATAGTGGTTTCTCACATCGATCCTCAGCCTCTTTTTACCTGTTGCACTAACATTATATTAAATTGTTGTTCACCATACTGATCATTATTATTTGTTGTTTCATTCAAATGACCAAGTTACATAATGCTGGACGATTTTGATAACGAATGATTTAACTGAGCATTTTAGCTTTAATTTTCAATTGAAACATAAATATCACATTTGTATTTGGAAACATAAGAACATACAATTATTCACAGGATGCAGTGCAATGAATCGGAACTGAAAACTGATATAGTAGTTAAAGACATGATTCTCTATAGAATAATTTGTTATAAAAATAATAAGAATGTCGATAAAAACAGAAAAAATACAAAATATCAAATATCTATTGTTCACAAAGGGTTTATGCGAAAATTAAAATTTTAAAATTATTCAATTATTCCCAAAACCGTTCTGAAGGTATTAAATATGGAATTCATATTCAATTTTTTTAAATTATTTTTAAATTTTTTTTACATTATTGTATTCTTATTAAACTCCATTAAATATGCCACTATTTTAATTAATCAGCGTTTTGGAGCTTGTTCAGAGTGGCCGTTATCGGTAGTAGCTTTCTAGAGTGAATAAGATACTGAATTCATAGGTAAAAAACTAATCTATGTGCCCATGGCTAGTCAAAAAGATCGATCAGAATAATAGCCAATAATAGGAGATTGGATTGATGATGATTCTCTGTAAAAGCAGAAAACACTACTTTATTAATCTTCCATAAATGTTTCCGCAAGACTATGGAACTTTATAGTTATTAAAGAACTACTCACTTTGTATACAAGTAAAACCTTATGTCATTGTCTGGACATTCGTATATTTTCTTCAGGTTGCAGCGCCAGTATCTCACATCCATCACATTCCATATTATACCATAGGTAATTTCTGAAATTCAAGAATCGTAAAAGATAACTTTGAGCATGGAACGCTGCTATTCGTTATCAAGAGCTGACTGCAAATATAATCATAGTAACATGAATTGAATACTAAAACAGATAATAATTGTAAATATACGTCAGTATTCTTGATAAATATTGGGTTACAAATTTATAATTACACAAGTGTCCATTTTTTTAGTTGATTTAAAATGACAGAACTCCCCACTTGTTTGAAAATGAAACAGTTCCCCTGGATTCATTATAAAATGCCAATATTACTATAATTTCAAAACTCATTGTTTCTCATTTTGATGAAGACTTCCATGGTATCAGAAACATTGGTAATGATATTTCTGTCTGACTCTCTGTGGTTTTAGTTATTGGCTAGTAAGAAATGTAAGATTGATAAAGAATCATATATAATATAAATTATATAGTTTCGTATGTGTTTTACTGCCTTTAGAAATTATAAATTATAAAATTCAGGATAATCATTTGCAATTCCCGATTTCTATATGAAACATGTCTTTAAACCAAGTGATACTTTCTCGAAGTGAACCAGTGCAAATGCATATTAATAGCATTGTAACACAGATTGCTACAATCGCGATAATAATCGCGTAATTCTGCTAAACACGCGGAGAGAAAGACATGCACCTAATTAGCTTGACACGATGTTTTTGTAATTAATCAGCTTGAGCACCACTGACCTTGGAACAACAGCACTAAAATACTGACGATGCACCATTGGCTAGTATATCTCATCTTCCACCATCAGTACCCAGGAAAGAGCGTTGTAAACAGGTAGTACTCATTCGGAAAGCACGTGTTTAATGAAAGACGAGGAACTGGATCGGCGTTCCGCTTCATGGTCTACTTCGATCAGGTATTAAATCGTACGCAGGCATGGTAATTTGATCAGATGCGACTTTCGGAAACGCCGTCACAGAGGCCGGGCCGCCGACTTAACGGGATTTTATTCTATTGGTCCAGATTGTCAGAAAGGTGGACATTTTCTATAATAATTTTGAGTGTCAGGATATTTTCATTGATTTACTATTTAATAGTTAGATTGACAGTTGAAGACGATTGAAGATAGTAAATCAATCGAATCGTCATGACACTCAAAATCATGGTGACAGGGAAGTCCGAAACACAACATTTGAAACATCTAACTTGTCTACAAATTCCAGATAACGGTCGAAAATTATTATTCGGATCCTGATGAAATGTTGATACTAGATTTCTACTATGGCAAGGACAAGAAAGCTTTGTAGGTTTTGAAAATCGGTACAGTGGCTACAGAGCATTCGTCGTTGATTTGGAACTATCTCAAAAGTGAGTGGTTGACCTTTTTCATTGTTCTGCAAAAAGGCATCAATTGAAAGCTAAAAGTGGTCGCCTTTTATAGCTCTTCACTTCTGATCCTCAACATTTTTTTTTGTACTTTGACGGAGTCTAAAGTAAAGGTCTATTTGGCTCACTTGCTGTTTCAGCAGCTACTACTACATATTTCTGTGTCCTTGTATAGTATGGACATTTTTCAGTACATGGAAATTCTTTCTTTCTTCACAAAAGATATTTGGAACTTGATTCCAAAATATCAGTAGTTGCAAACTCCAATTCAAAGCTGTATTTCTAAACTGATACCACTTCAGTACAGCGTCAACCTACTCGGTCATTTTTTATACGCTTGTGACATGAATATATTTGTTTACCTCAATCCAGTTGCTTTAATGGTATTGCAGGACGTATAATCTTGAAGGAATTTGTGATTGTTTCATTAAATTAAAATATATTAATATAGTGCCATGGACAAGAGAACGGTGAATTTGTTATTAGCTTGTTTTAGCAAAATTAGTCGAATTTGCCTTCACCTTTCGTGATAAGTTGTTGTGCATCCATGGTAAATTACCCGCCCTTTCTCTATGATCTGCAGAAAAATGTTTTCAACATGTTCAAAATCAAGCGCTTTAAACGGAATATTGTGGCACAGTACATGAACATATTTTTAGCGCTGGTACAAGCGTCCTTGTAACGATATCTGAAATTTTGTATAAAGAATAGAAAAAAGGGCTTCGCACCAGCATAGAACCAATCTTTCTCTATCATCTGCAGAAAAAATCGTCCTATTATCTTGAGAAATGAGCACTGGAAACGGAATATTGGAAACCCATGCAAAACGCATTCAGGTAGGTACAGGGAGGTGAAGTTTTTATATCTGGTGTAAAATTCTAGATATATTTTTGAAAATTCTTATGCACCTTCTAGGTAAAGACACATTTTCTGGTGTGAATCATTTTCGAGATTTGCGTCGAGCATTTTTGAAAAAAGATGGTGCGCTATTGAAATGCGTCCATGCATATATTTTATTTGGATATCCTGGTCACTTCTCCATAAAAGTCATCATGCGTTTCACAATGCTTGTTCAAAATATTCAAATTATTCGTATGAAGGTAAGATAGTAACGACTTGGGATTTTGAATCAGTCGAAAAGACAGGCCTACTCTTCGTTCCCGAATAACGAATACTACGGTTTGTTAACCCAGTAATGCAATACGCCAAGCGTAGACACTCCAGTGCTTGACTGGCCAACTGTAGGTTTTTTGTGAGTGTAATCAGGGAACCTCGAGGTAATTGAATTATAAACGATGGCATTAATGAAAAACAGTTGAATCAACATTCATTTAATAGACAGCCATTTTAGTTACAGTCATAATCTATACAGTACGTGACAAATCATCCGTCAATTAAAAAAGTATTTTAAACTAAAAATGATATGTCCAAAACACTACGCTTAGATTAATTGAACCAAAAAAATGGAAGCATCACATAAATTACATCCATCATTAGTTTTCATTGGGCTCATGCTGAAAACTTGATAATGGTACTTAAACATTCAACAATATATGTACATTTATTTCTAAAAAATTAGTTTAACTGCATAAAACGTTTTAAAAAATAGTTAAAGTCCTAAAGACTAAATTTGAAAATTTCTACCGTATCCTCAGACACGCAAAGATGATTCAGATTTGTCATCGTAGAACCTGAACACATCGATAGAACTAATAAGAGTTAGGTAATATCGAGAGTTGGTAGAAACCATCTATCGAATCAAAATTCAGCTAAATTAGCTAGTATATTCGAAATATATATATATATATATATATATATATATATATTCACTTCATTCGTCCGAATCTAAAGTGGTTCATTTAGTAAGCTACTAAATTTTGTTCATTAGTTAATTAGACATTCATCGCTCCGACAAAAAATCTGAACTACAGAAAAAACACCCTCCCCACTTTTCAGTCCACGATTTTGCGTCATATGCAGATTGCGCTCATGGCACGGGCCCCGGTTACATTGCCATAGCTACAAAACTGCATTTACTATAGCAAAAAAATTGAGGGGTATAAAGTCGTGGTGGGCGTTATTTAGTGTTTTGCCTGTTATTAGCTACTATATCCATTTTAATCTATTCAGATGGAAATCTCCTGCAATGTCTATCATTCATTAGAATTATAAATCCTGTAAATCGCAAAAAAATCATATGGATCTACTACGTCCCTTCGTTAGATAAATATTTTACAGTTGAAAAAATTATCCAAGGTGCAGCTTGTGTGTGCTCTTATCAGATCCATCCCTAGTTATACATGTCCGATTACAAATCTAGACCAGCTAAGGTCTGCATTCGACACTATGCTTGTAGATGTCCAAGCTTACTTGTAGTGCGATCAAATTCACTTCTGGCCCATCACAACAGACTAAATCATCTAAGGTCGATCCAAATCTACAAAACGGTTCCGCTAGATGGCATCCTAGTATAATTCATAGATTTTTTTGTACTATACACTTTAGGCTCATCACAGTTAATAAATATGCAATGTCACCAACCCGGCGAGACTAAAGATCTGCAGTCAAAGTTCAAAAGAAAAGTAACACTGTTAAACGTAAGTTAAGCAGTAAAACTGAAAGAAAAGAACCATAATGAAGATGACACTAACATGAACACATTAATTCCAGATTTTTCATATCATATAAAAAAATTACGTAGAATAAAGACTTATTGTTCCTCAGTCAATATCAAAATAGCTGGTGGCTTTGTAGTTAGCATAAGTACAACATTGTAGCTTTCCGAAAAAGTAAACTCATAAAGCAGAATAATAACTCAGTATCATCTGAATTTGTCAACAAAATGCTATACGAAATGATCTTTCTGTGGTCTGAGTAGAAGTACAAATAAAAATGTTGCTAGGGTTTCAAAAGGTGGACTATTGGATAATTTTTGAAGTTCTCTCAAATTACGTAAGGTAAATATAAATATATGTCATGACTTGTAATGTGAAAAACAATGGAAATAAGAAACTGATTGGAAATATCGGTAGATTGATTCTCAGATCTGTAGAAATACCGAAATTTCGGTAGGATTGGCAGCACTGTAGGTAAACATGTAGCAGTTTATTATATTTATATTGTACATATGACATATACACAATTGGTTTTAATACGATCATTTGATTTTTGTTAGCTCACATACAGATACAGTAGGAGTTTGGGATGTTTCCGTTTATATTCTTAGATATACAACAATAACCACAATTGTAATCGCAAGACCGATGGTGTTCAGACTCCATGTGCGCCATCCATCGAGTCAAAAATCAGCCAGTCTCGCTCTTAGCCACAGATGAGAGAAGTAGAGAGACACTTTGAGGAGTTGTTTTAACGTACAGATACATTTTCCATTGACCTTGGGATATTTAAATTGTATATATAATGATTAACGTCGGCAAAAACACAATTAATCGCTACTTTTTGAAAAATGGTGCTGCTACGTTTTCGGGTTCATTTGTTTTTGATCTTCAGGTTTTCAAGGACGGTCGTCGGCCACTATAAAAAAATTAGGAAACTTTGATAGAGTCGAAAAAATTTCAATTCTTCTTTCCTCCCTTTAACAGCAATTTCCCTACATTCCATATAGGATATTGTGACCCAACTCGCTGCGTTCATTGGAGACCAAAACCTCAAGAGGGAACTCTACATAAAATATAACGCTTTCCAATATTTCGTTTCTAGCGTTAATTTTTCAACATAATGGAATGATTAAAAAAAATAGAGAAAGGTTGGTTCTATACTGGTGTGAAGCCGTCCTTTTGAATTCCCATGCCTCTCATCAAAATTTTGTGTTCAGCTTTGTTTGTTTGTCAAAAAAACCAACGTCTTTACTGAAGGTACGTGGTGTGTCTGCAACAAAGAATTACGTACGTAAGTTGTGTTGTATCCTGCATATAATAAATAATCTGTTCATGATGGATGATTGATTTTGGCCTCTACCCACTTCAGTCAGAAGAAACGAAAAACAGAGAAACCGGCTTTTCGAACACCTGAAAATGACACCGTTATCGATTACGTTATATCGCAAGGATGGACTGGTAACTTTCATACCGTTTCTACCAAAAAAGTGATAAGGCATGGTCGTAACAACATGTTCAAGCTGTAACCAAATAAAACTAATCGAAACAAATTAAATCTGTGTACTTTACCACAGGAAATTCATCATCATCATTTTTTATATACCTACTCATGTTTATGTTAGGTTTAATTGGTCACGGATAATAATGATGATAAAGACGTGATGTTGATAAGATGTCATTTTCTTTGGCTGGATAGCATCTAAACATATTTATTGTAATTTTGTTTAGAAGCGCGCCATGATATCTTGTTTATGTTTTTATACTTTGAATGTTGTATCAATCAGACGATGAATTTTGGTGAGCCCTTAGCTAAGGCTTTGGTCTCCAGTAAATGCAGCTAGCCTCTTGCTGCAAAACATCCAGTTTGTATGCTCATAACGATAATTAATTGATGAGGTTTTTCATCAAAAACACTGCATTACATGGTGAGAGATCATCGCCATCCTCATTTTTTTCATTAAAAAGTAATGAGAAAAATCAGATTTATGTCTTTCGTGTATGCTTGAAACACAACAATACCATTTCTTGAGGATGAATATCCATTAACATTGATTATTATGCAACACTGTAGATTGTAACTCTCGAGGAACAAACTCCACGGCGGCTTATTCAACAGCGCTGCGATTCTCCAAAAGAACGATTTTCGGACGTATGACATCACCGCCGCTGATACGATATCTCCCCAGAGATGGCGCCACGACCGGACGGGAAATTAGGTAGGCAACTCGCAGTGCTTGAAATGCAAGTCTCGTAGTATTCGGTTGAGCGCAGTCTTCCATCTTATGTAGCCATGGAAATATGACTTTCTGGACCATCTCGAGCTTCAGCTTCATTTTTTCTTTAAACTCGTTGGTCGTTAAAATTTAGAGACGATCTTCTTGCTGGGAATGAAAAAGGGTATTGATAAAAATTGAATGTTTGTCATGTTCAGCCAGTTAATATGGTAGTTCGAAACATAGTGGTATCTACTAATTGTTTGATGTAGGGGTCTGATATCAGTTACCGAGGTCAGAGATATTTACCGAGCGAACTCTGGAGCAGATAAAATCATTTGTTTACTTCGACTGATTACAGATGATCTAAGTGATATATTAAACGAACAATAGTATGTTTATGCCATGAAAAATATGTATAACAACAAAGAAAAATTTCGAAACTAATGATCACAAAACTGTTCCCGTTCGCTCTCTGATGAACGTTTCATTGGGTTACGCTGTGCTGAAAGAAGTTTCTGGAAGAAAACAACCATCTGTAATGGGGCTCCAAATAAAAATGTCCAGATGAATGAGTCTTACCAGGTGAGAGCATCAATCGATTACAATCTGCGCGATAAAATTGTTTTCTACCACGGCATTGCAGCGAACCAAGCTGATATGCAATAACTAGATTTTGATAAAAGGGCGGCTATTCAAAATAAACCCTCACACATGTCTTTACCAAACTATACATCGAGTAGTAATACAACTGAAAGTGAGATTCACGCCATGTCGGTACCTGCAGTGCTGGTCACTGAGACCCCGTTCTTTAGTACATTCACCTTGGAAACATTGTCTCTACTGTCGCACAGGGTGTAGGTCGTTCTGCTCGTCATGGTTATGGCTGATGTCGAAGCTATGTCTCCTTTGCTTACTAGGGGTCCAGCGTCCATCTCGTCTCCATTGTTGATGCACAAAGAAGTTCCTCGATGCGATTTCGACCTGTAAGGGGACGATTAAGGACTCACTAGAAAGTGATAACTGTATATTGTCCTTAACTTTTGTTTGCGTATACACTATAAACAACGAACGATGAAAGACTGTGTAGAAAAGATTCGTTTCTCTGAATGGATGATTCATCCAGAGTGAAAACGTGTCAGGCGATATAATAATCATAGCGTGGTGTCAGTGTTTCAGAAGTGAAATTAAGTTGGGAATCCGGAACAGCTATTGTTGCTCCACAAGATCAGAATATCGCTGAAATAATGCTCGCATGTATGGGGATGTGCCCCAAAGCACTCTCTGAAGCTTCTGGACACAATCGAGATGCGCATGACCCTACAAAGGGCCTCCACAGACTGGAACATTTAATAAGAGTGGATGATGTGTCTCAATCCTATAGATATTATCATGGCACATGTTCGATACAGCTGTCTCGCATGATAAAACAGAAAATCGCCAGTAGAGCAAAGACT
The DNA here is from genome assembly GCA_949316355.1 of Bruchidius siliquastri. NCBI lineage: Eukaryota > Metazoa > Arthropoda > Insecta > Coleoptera > Chrysomelidae > Bruchidius > Bruchidius siliquastri. Next base: position 26,653,976 of record OX438529.1, read on the forward strand.
AGACGAGCTCAACGGGTGCATTCTCACTAGGTTGAGCTTACGACCCGTGATACAGTATACATGCTGCTTAAGATTAGAGGACTGTACCCGGTCAGATATTATTCTTGTATTTTTAACTTCAAATACGAATATAAAGAAATTCTGAAGCTGATATTTTACGGAAATCATACTTCATTTGGCAAATGTAAATCCATAGAGCTTTTGTCCTTTATTTTTAGTACCTATAGTAGCATCATAAATGTAACACAAATCTAAATACTTACATTTTCAGAACAGTTTTAAATATTCAGAAATAATGTTTCATACCCGTTTTGGCTCTTTATTGACTTATACAGATTATTCTAATTGTCTAAAATGAATAACATGATTACTTAACTTTATGTTTTGATAAAATTTGATTTGAAATGCCTACTGAAACATAAGCTATTATCTGAAACAAGTCGGAAACGCGCTATGGAATTAGACCTTTTTAAATGTCACTTTTTTACCATCAAAGTAATTTTCTTACCCAGGTGGGAAACAATTTTTGAATGAATATTAATTTTTCATCGTTCAGACTTCTTATCACAACTGTAGGACAGTTGCGATTTCTTTCAACCTCCAATTCCAATAACGATATTACTCGACGTCTGCATATCTAATATTTTCGTTGTGGTGTTTTTATAAGACAGAAATCTATTACGGAAGGTATTTGCTGACCTGTCAGAGGGTTTGTTCTTTTTGGGGAAGACGCTGTTTTCCAAGTGTAGCGTCGCGTTGACGTCTTTGTGGGCAGCACAAGTGCAGGCTTTCAGGAAACTTTTCTTGAAGTTGTCGCTGAGGAAAGCGTACAAGATGGGGTTCACCGCTGAATTAGAGTAACTCATACAAGAAGCCAGTAGGTGCAGGGTTATGGAGAAACTAGAAACAAATTATTAATTTTCAGATAGAAACCATGAACAAATGCATAAGCAGCTCTAAACTTCGATCAGAATATTCAATGAAGTGACGCATTACAAACAGTAACGGTAACGAAAACCGAGTTGATAATCGAGAAATACGCGTAATAAAAAGTCTTTATTGAATACAAAAATTGACAATTATTCAAGTGCGGAATTTCAAATCGAACACGGAGTGAGGCAGGAGTGCGTCCTGTCACCGTTACTGTTTAATTTGTGTCATGACAAAATCTTTAAGGAAGTTCCAGAAGATCGAACACGTGGCTTAAAAGTAAACAGTATGTAAATGTTATTATAATTTTATGCGCTAACCTGCAAGATCTCAAGCATCTGCTTCAGCAACTGTGTCAGTTAAGTATCAGAAACAATGGGTTTGAATATAAATGTGATTAAAACCAAACTTATGATACTCCCATGGACAGCCAATCGAAAGAGCGCAAGTTTTTAAACATTTTAGTCAATTATGGCATGGACCAAAGGGACAATCAGACATAGAATTGAGGTGAATCAAGCAGTTTTAATATTATTTACTATTTTCAACATATAACGTTAGATTTTATATGTTTCAGGTGTTTTATGGATCCCGGATTCGAGCAAATTGATATTCGAAAGATACTAATAACAATACATCTCTCAGCTATAATGTAAAGGGTGAAACAACTAGCGATACAGACAATTCTCAGATAACTAATCTAATTTAACTACTACCAACACATCAGGTGTGTTGTGCAATCTTCTATGAGTGTTCGTGTGAGGCAGCTTCACATGGGACACGGACAGTGAAAATGGTTTCTTTGTTACTGATTTCTGAAAGAGAAAAATCATTTGTAAAAAATTCGCTCGAAAAACCTTGAGAGAAAAAGAAAAACTCCTTTGCCTCTTCGTACCACTTTGGGGATCAGTGCTTTGTTCTGTGGAAGTTAGCCGTATTACATTCTCGAGTTATCCTTTGAAAAACTCTTTCTTCGGTTTTTCATTTCGGATGTTTCCTACAAGTTCGCAAATTCAATATTCCTTCAACTTCGTTATAATCAGCATCTTCAGGTTGCGTATTCAGACTTGTTTGACACGATGAAGATATCGACTTTAGAGCAGCCCATTTTAGAGGCATAAGATTGGCTCTACTTTAAAATCAATTTGTGTAACTTTAACGGAGTTTAAATTAAATAAAGTAGGTACACCAGCTCGTATTGAAGGAAGCTGTCGGATGTACGAAAAGTTTTTCAGCTTTCAGCTCGAAGACACACATAAACAGGAGCAATAGGTTGATTAGCATAGGAAGCTGGCGGTAATCCAGAGAAAACTGTGGAAAATTAAAGAAAATGGTGTAATTTTAGTACAAAGTTTCTGTTTTTGTGAGACGCGTTTTCGATTTAACCAATCGTTGTACTCCAATTTTAATATGATTAGGCCATATCATTGCTACTTTTAAGTGACTGCAGTAGTAGCACATTATCCACATGACTAATAAATATTCATCGTCGTACATTCTCCTTCACACACATATCCTGTTTAGTGTATTGTATCTCCGTTGTCAAACTGAATTCTTTATGAGTTGATATCATGGAGTCTCAAATTCCAGCTACAATGGCTCGGTTCCCTTGGGGATTATACGCGCTGGTCCTCTTTATATTTTTCCACGCGTGCTGCACATCCAGAGCTCAAGGAAATCGCGCGTGACAGGCTATTGTGTTGTGTAAAGTAATAAAAGAAAACATTATTCACCACCAGACACACACACGCGCAGTTTCCACTGACCTATTTCTTAATATTCCGGGGCTGATGATCATACAAACTAACATATTAGCTGGTAGTGGAAACCAACAGTTTTTTGATGGACAATAAAACAAATAAACTTAGACAAGGCAAACTTATGTAAAAATTAATAACATAACTCACTTGTCGTTACTGCCATTGATAGCAAGCTGGGTGATCCAGTAGGGAAGCCAGCAAATGACGTACACTGTAACCACAGTCAAGACGAGGTTGGTCACCTTCCGATGTGACCTTTTCTTCTCCTTCGATTTGTTTTTCGGTCCGACAGTCTTTAGTTTTTTTATCACTAGCCAGTAAAACACGAGAATCAAACACAAGGGAATAGCGAAACTACAAATAAACGTATACGAGGTGAAGATCTTCGCGGAACCCACGTCCACATCGTCAGTGAAGTTATCACTCGAGTTGAAGTAGCTGCCCCATTCAATCACGCACGATTTCTTTCCTGTAAAAAAACACAGTCAGTGATTATATGGAAGTACATTCATGAAGCGTTCTGCGTCGAAATTCAATACTACCTTTTGCTGAATGTTCTGACTGAAGAATAACACAAAATTATCTAAAAATGTAGTTGTTGCATGCATCAAAAGCTTTCTTTCCCTAAAAATTAAAATTGCTAAATCGTTGGTTCAGTAATTGGTTTATGTTTCACTATTTTTCAAATCTAGTGTGCCACATCGTGGCCTGGTTACAGATAAATGACCCCCTTGCTCCCCCCGTTGACGGCGACCATGCTCACCATCCATTTCAACCTCTTTCGCATGTTGAATGATGGGAATGATCAGGATGATGCTGAAAGTCCATGCAAGCAACGACACTATTTTGGAGATGACTGGCGTCCTCCATCTTGGCGACGAGATCGGATGGCACACGGCTATGTACCTGTCCGCACTCATTATGCACAGCAGGATTGAACTGGTGAATTGGTTTATGCTAGTGGAGATCATGTAGGCCTTGCAGGCGAAGTGGCCGAAGATCCAGTGGCGGAACCATATGGTCGTTATGAGGAACGGTATTCCTGTAACAATATAAGCATTCAATTCAATTTATTATTATACTAACCTGTATTTAATTTAGTTGGGACGCCAATAGGAGAAAGGTTAGATTAGAAAAGCCATTCACTCAAAAGCTTCAATGTGAATTTGAATACTTGAAATTATATTTGCTTGCATTCTCACAAATGGCATTGGTAAAAGCTGATGTCGAATCTTAACAGTATTTAGGTTTCGAATTCCAACTAATAATACTCGTGGAATTTTCCCCTACAGAATCAAATAATGTGATAACAGATCCACGACCAGAGTTGATTTTTTTTAGTATTATTGTTTCTTTGGTTACCTTCAATTTTTTATCATTCAATATTTAAATGTTAAGTCGTTTCAGCAATATCTTATATTTAATTTAATACACATTATTATTGCATGGAAATAAACTAAGGCTTAAAATTTTACTGAAAAACAGGCTTCAATAGCAAACAATACTAAAAAGTGGGATCCCAGAACTCGACAAAAACGTGGCCTCTTGTTGGTGGACAGCACTTTGTGACTCTACTTGCACTCGCTTTGAATAGGTAATTCTTGGAAAATTTTATGATCTACTTTTTACTGAGCAGGATGTTATACTGGAACTCTCTTTTGAAATATTTTATAATTACATTTCATTTCGAATTTCAGAATGAAGATAAAATCGGATTACTGCCTATATAAACAATGGGCATCAAATTCTATTGAAAACAGTGGATGCTCATACAAAAGTTATTGATATATTGCATACCTCTCTTTAATTATGTTTTCCGCTGGATAATTGAAACACACTTCGGATAAATGAATATGTTTAGTGACGTTTTGGCTGCTTCAGCAACCTTTATTAAATTACAAAACAAAATCAAAATTAATTGATTTTGAAAATATAACGCCTTACCTTTATTCGAACTATTATGAAAGGCTATAATATAGATGATGCATTTTTTTATATACTTATTGTGCTCATTGGTTCAACACTTTAAAAGTATATAAAACTCACAAATACAATATTTGCCACATACATATTTGATATAAGCATTTTTTCAATCTATGTTTTCATTTTTTGGCTTTGTGTGGCAAAGGAGGTATTTTATTGTATGAATACATGAAGATCCCTCCTCAGTATGATTAACTTATTAATAGTTTAGATTGAATCTTAGAACTGCTCATCCACATGCAGTACGTTTTGAAATATTGTTAATACTGAAAATTTATGAAAATTCGAAAATCTTATCAGCGAGATATATATTTAAATCTAATTCCAAAAAATTTGAACTGGTACCGTTGTTTGAAGAGTAAGGCTACTTGAAACACTTTTTTACCTTATCTGTGTGTATAAAATGCTAGGCTTTTGCACGGATTAAGTTTCAATAGACTTGTCCTTCTATAAATAATTTTATCTAGACCAAAAATTCTCACTATCAAGCTCTCTAAAATATTGCCCCCCTCAGAATTTTTGGCTAGAAACTGTGGCATCCAGGAAAAGTTCCGTAATTTGCGCCCGCTTTCTAGACATAACTCGTCTCCTCTGCAAGACCTGAAGGGCAAACAAAACATCTCCACTGAAACCTTTTTCATACTCTTTTGGAAATTCACCTTTTCCAAATAATCTGACGAGAGAGCAAAAAAACCTCTATACTCGCTTAATTTGTTTCTATTTCTTAAGTTCCATCTTCAAAACGTTACAGCCGGTAAAACTTTAAGCCCAATTGCCCAGGTTTCTTAGAATTCTCCGCCCCCTAGTAGGATATAGACGTCCCCTGATTTTATCGTTTTCTTCTACCGCCCCCTGCGTTATCGCTCACATTGAGAACTTATCGTCTATGCCGATCTAGACAATCATGAGAAAAGAAATATATTCCGTTGACTCAGTTTTTTGAACATTTTTTTCGGATTTTGTAACTGTTATCCAATACGAGGAATTATGGAAACTCTTTGTTAATTTTGAATATTTATATTTTCTAAGAATTGTAATATTTTTCTAACGCTCATTTGTATACACATAACATTAATCTCTCTTTTGATGTTTACTTACCTATGAGAAAACATTCGTCTGCTATGGCCAGATTGACTATGTACATGTTGGTCACAGTCTGCATCTTGGAGAAGCGGATGACAACATAGATGACAAGAGTGTTGCCTATCATTCCGACCAGACATACTACGCTGAACAGAATTGTCTGCACGATTTGTATAACTATCGGGAAGAAGTTCTCGTGGTCCCGAAGGGAGGTGAGATTTGCGCCGATGCTTGTGATGTTAACGTCATTCATCGTCTTTGGGATGGCAGATATGGCATCTGGAACAGAAAACAGTATCAAGTGCAATCATAGAAATGTTGATGGTTACTTTTATTGATTATATTTTGACTCTAATGAAAATATAGGTCTCAAAAGTTGCTCTTTGATCTCTTTATAACAGTCACGGTAACATTTGGTGATTCGTGTCAGGAAAGGTACGAAAAGCTTCGATACACGCCTGTCAAACTGTTTAGACATCGATTCGAAATTATACACCAAGATATAAACCGCAAAATTTTCATCAAGTTTGCCTTCATCAGCCGGATTCAAAGCATCTTAAATTAAAGTGCTCTGAACGGTAAAGCCAAAGACGAGGAGTAATAAAAAGCCGACGATAAACGAAGAGGCGTCGACCTCGACTCTTTTATATATTATAAAGTCGCTCTTGAAAATCGTATTAAAATCTATGGAGGGGAACTAACTGAGGTTACCGATGACTCAAATACAACAGGAAAATATTTACAACGCATCTTGGTTTGAGGTTGATGAAAGAAACAAGCTTCCAATTTATGATACCCTTTACTGATTTTCCACAATTTACAATTTACAGTTTCTGTTACATTTTTTTTAAACCACCAAACATCTTAAGAATATTTTGATGGTAATGGCTCGGGTTCTCTATGGGCTCACATAAACAAATATAGTTACCAAAAAAGATTGAATTGAACGTTAGCCAGAGAGGTTAAGCATTATCCTAGATTTGAGTATTTTGACTGCACAATTTCACTGTGACTTACAATAAATTTATTTAATGTCACTTTTAATGCAGTTGAAACTGAGCTCTTTCGATTAACGACGACAACAGATCAAATTATGAATTTTCTCCATAATAATCGCGGAGGGGGGAGGGGGTAAGGTTAAAAGTGTATCGGTTAACATTTCACATTAGTAGTTGATTCTCTTGCAAGCATCAAGTAAATAGCAAATATTATTAACTAGCTCGAAAAAGCCAAATATGTAGTTAATTTAAACAGAAACGAATACAAAGAAAAAATGTTTGTCTTAGCAGGGAAATACAGACTTCTACAAAGTAATTTGTAACAAGACCGTATTATGGAAAACATGTATCAACACTGTCGAGACGAAGGATGTTTACATGAAATATAATTTATCAAACGAACTGGACCGAGGTAATGTTTAAATAAATAAATAGTCTATCGATGCGCGATACGTTTACATCTGCTAAGATAGAAGATATCGCTCGGTTTATAGGTCACCAGTCATTCCTTGCTCAATATATCGTTCAGGTGGTACCAGTGTAGCCTCCAGGGTGTTATCCCATATTTCCCAAGGTTAGTAACACTTTATATTCTATTGTTTATCGGTTAGTTGCTTACAAACACAACACACACTTACAGTCTTCCCCTGAATATGCTAACATAGTTATCGAAACAAGTGTAAGGCCTAAAAATATAGTGGTTGTGTAGTGCTTGTGCTCGCTGCATCAAAGCTCTTTAGTCGAACAGAATACGCTTTTATAAATATTTGGCAATATCATCATCATCATTTATAGTCCATGCAACGTTCAGTAGGGTCGATAGATACTAGTTGTAGTCACAGAAGACGCAGACAGCAACCCTAACAAAGACGTCGCATGCTGGTCTGTTAGTCATGGAGAAATATTTGATTAAGCATTGTTGAAGCTTCTGGGAATGAAAATCAAAAATAACGTGTTATGACACGATCATGTTGCCGGCCTCTCTAGGTCGACGTCCCAGAAGCTAGAGTTTGTCTTCTGCTCCAGAAAGTTATATCCTCAAGAACAGCTGCGTCTGCTCTACAAGGCCCAGTTCGTACCAAATCGATCAATACGTCTTGTGGAAGCACCTGACCTCACAAAGGACCTCTACAGTTTCATACATGAAAGAAGGGTGGCTAGTCTATCTCTATTCTAAAGATACTATCATGGCTCATGTTGGAACGCACTGTCTCGCATGATAACATCAGGAGTCGCCAGCACAGCAAAGATTAAAGGAGCCCAACAGGCGCATCCACACCAAGTCGAGCTTACAATGCCTCTTCCAAAAGTCATTCTTTTGGAGAACCGGAGCCAGTGTGATGAATTACCAGGGAGTTTGTTCCCCAGTCGTTACAATCTAGAGCGTTTTGAGGTCAATGTGATTAGAAATTCATCCTCTCGCAGCGCTTATGAAGCGCGATAGGCTTTCTGCCTTTGCTTGAAAGATGTGAGTTTCTAAATTTTTGTTTCCAAAAGATGTATATACTAAAATGCCATTTAAAACTAAAATTCTGTGATCCTTACTTAGTCGTACAAAATGAATGATATCACGTATTAAGCATGTGATCTGGATGTTTACAAATATCAGAATGATGCTACATTATACTCCGTGATCGGTCGTTCTCGTATCAGGGTACCGTTAGCTATTATTATATTGCCAGTTTTATCGATGAAGAACAGAAATTAAATGCAGATTACTGAATCGATGTTTTTTTTTGGAATTATTGAGCCACCATTATTTTTGCATAGAAAGGATAAAAGTTTATTGACCTTGGAATGCAGTTGATTGTAACCATCACAGAACCAACTCAATTTTATCCAGCGTTTTATGTTCAACATTCACCTACGGAAGCACTGGTATCTTGCTCAACAGGGCTTGATCAATTCTTCTCCTTTTTTGTGGTTATGAAACATTTTTAAGTTCAACTGCAACTATCTACAGTTACAAAATCCAACTCCATCATTCCAAACTGATATAGTTGAGTTGGAATTACGACGACAATCTACTTGACGACATTTTTTTCTCTTATCCACATTTCTTCACTGCGTGTCAATGTCGGTTCAATCATGTACAAGGCTTAACAAGCATGTTGTGCTTGATCAACACAGATTATTGGAACACGTTGACGTATTTAACCTACAAATAAATTTTTGGTAGAGCCACTGCCTGGAATCCTAAAATCCACCCAATCAATTCATGCCACTTCGCTACCATAATCTATAAACTTTGTCGGAATTCAAGGACCAAGAAAACGGGATAATGAGAAATGCACTCGACTGAAACTATGAGTTTGCGATCAAAAGAAACTTGTGGAGAAATTTCTCAAAGTAGCCGCTCTGTTTTCGCTATAGCGAAACAATAGTATATCGTTCAAACTGTCGTTTTATCTTTTGGACTGATGGAATCTTTTGAAAAACTTTATTTTAGCTGGAAAAACTTCTGCTCAGTACGGTTGATTTTTGCAGTCTGCTTATTCTAGTAATATAAATTCAAGTGGAATGAGTTTACACAGAAAAAATGACTGAGGAATTCTTTGCTTTCAAATCATTATTCACAATTATTTTGTATCATCTCCTGATTTCCACTCTAGAAGCATAACCCTTTCGACCTTCATAGAACTGTACTATAAAACCTTAAGTAAATAAATGAATCAACATGAGAATGAAAATAACTAGGTATCATTTCTGCATCAATTTTTTACCAGGAAGCGTTGGCTACTCGTAAAAATTGCTACGCAGAATTTCAACTATGATGAAAATTCTTAATAAATACAAATTCCCTGCTATTATATGCCATTAGGCGCAATCATTCTTTTGACCAACGCTCATAGTTCCTCAGCTGACAACCGTTTTTTCCGTACTGTGCGATTCAAAACGTGCGCGTCTTTGCATACCAAAATGAAGTGTTTAGGATATTTAAAATATATCTGAAACTACTAGTGATCTAAACGTGAGATAGTGTCATGTGTTGATTAAATTACAGCATCCAATTGGTGCTGAAGACATTTTTGGATACCTGTTTTTGATTGATGAGTGTGAGTAAAAGTGGTGTTTTGGGTTAGTAAAACTTAGCTGAGAGTGATTAAATATCAATATAGCGTGTCGACAACCACGTTAATTCGAAAGTGTGGCAACATGAGTTTCTTAAAGGAAGTATTCAGTCATTGAAGTGGAAGCGTTTGAGAATTGTAGTCAAAATGTCTATACGTCAAGACAAGGGGATTCGATGTCGATTAATGTTAACTTGGTGAGGCGACGACGGTGACATCAAAAGCATTTCAATTAGTTCATTACTTCTTATTCTTCTAGCATAACTGAGCCCATTTGCCCAATAACTCAATTTCAAAAATGAAAAACAATTTACCTGAAGCAATTACGCTGGAACAAAAAACTTTATTTATGCGGCTTCCAACTTTAAACAACTTATTGTTCTGAACCTATCGATCTCAAATAACGATAATGTAATGGCTTGCAACCACGAACTTCAGGAAAATGTTCATTACGCTAGTATACAGAGAGTCCCACATTTTCTTTAACACTGTAAAAGTAATAATGTCAGTAGCATTTTGTAACCACGCCTGAATCCTTTTAAAAAAAATGGAAGTGTTCATATCGGTTGTATCTTTCATGTTCGTTACCTCATATCTCCATCATTTATAAGCCGATTTGAAATATCTGTTTTTTATTTGAAAGGATATACTTCCAGATTGGACCCGTAGAAATTTATTCAGTAGAATTGTCAAATGTCATGACCTTTATTAGAAGATGTAGACGTGAGATTGAGAAACCACCAAGTTAGATTTGACGTTGGTTCTCTAGATTAGCTAAAAGGCTTCATACAGCTTGGTCGTCTTTATCAAAACTTGATTTTAATCAAGTAATGACAAAATCAAGTCTCAGATGTATTGAACTGCACTATAGTCTCATTCTAATGACCTTCAGATATTTCGACAGAGGGACAGTTGCTGGCGGTCGGTCTTTTTTTTCCAATTGATCTGTGATCGGTGAACTATTCTCAATGCTCGCATGATATGACTCGCGCAAATATGATAAACTTCATGTTATCAATAAACTGTTATTCTATATTTGACTACTACGAATTGATCTTCAACCTCTGAGTTCGATTGTTGCATTAATAATTGCTATCTTTCAATTGAATCATTATTTTCACAGGGGAATGGCAGTATTGGGACAGTTTTACCAGTTCTACCGTTTTGGAATATTGGAAACATGATTGAATACTGAAATTTCATTTATTTAGTATCGGAATTACGGAAAACACTGACGATCTATCCATTCGTGAAATATCGATTTCTTTTGTCAAACTAAATAATATTCTTTCAAATATATTGAAGTCTAATTTTTCATCATTTTCAGTAAGGTTCAAAAGTATTTTAATAAATATCAATTCATTAAGATATAAAAAAAGATGGTAAAAAACTAACACATTAAAAAATTGAGAAAAGTTTTCCAAGTGTATCATCTCCAATGAGCCTGTTACCCAAATTTAAAAGGGTAAAAATGAGTAAATCGTTGGAAAAACACAGTTATCGTGTGAAACGTACATAAAAATTATTTGAAATAAATTAGATAAATTTTTTTGGCTTTGTACTTTGAAAAAGCTATGAAGCTTAGACTTGTCAGTATAGCTTGGTGATCTTATTGTAGAGAGTTATTGGGTGGCAATACGTAATTCAGTCAGGGGTGTGATAGCAACATCAACTCATCTCCAAGTGGCGCCCTCAATGCGGACGCCCATTGGCAACTTAAGAAGTGAAGGTATTAGGACCTAAAACAGAGGCTTGCGGCACAATAATTCTTACCAATTTAGGTTCACTACTAGTATTATTGATTGTTACTGTTTGTCTTTTTTCACTTCAGTGTTTTTTTTTCAATTAATTTTAAAGTTCTCGCCGTAATAACAGCATATTCTGATTTATTCAACAGTATTCTATGTTACTATGTTAATTAGTTTTTTCCATCAAAGGCTCACAAGGTACAGACCAGTCTCAGTAAGATGAAATGACATGATTTGCGATTGGAACAGTAAACATATTAAATGTCATTTTCCTTTTTGTCCCCAAAATGTCTAAAAGTATTATTTCAGCAGAAGAACAATTCAAAAGAAAGCTCCTTGTTATACGTCTTTCTATTATTAACAAGCTCGAACGATTTGGTGTAGGAGGGTAAAAGGAAAAAAGGTCCGATAATACCTTCCTCCTTCAAGCTGTTCATCTCGGCAGGAGTCGAGATTCAATATCAAACAGATTCTTTTGTTGGTGGTCAAGGGGGCTGTCGCTAGCTGTACACCTGGTATCGAGTACTTTGATGTCCCTAACCCTACTACGATATACTAACGATAAGTCCGTGGTGGCTTTTTAGAAATGATTTATTTAATATGAACGACAAGCTATGAGTATTGATGTTATACAGGTCACAAATATTATTGAAATTGGTTTCCATATATGAAATTTGAGTTCTGAGTTGCTGTTGTAACGCTCTAATTTAAAACAAGAATATTATACAAATCTGGCAGGTGTATTATTAAAGCTCAGTTTGGATAACAAATATATACTATCAATCATGTTGTGCCATAATTTGTATCAAAATATTGAAGAGCCTCAAATCAAGAGGGGTTGAGCCAAATCTGGTAGAAAAAAATATTTCCCAAATGTCTCTGACATGATACACATCATCACGTTTTAGATATTCCAAGAAACTTCTTTGTACCTGCTACAATAGATTTTTATAAAAAGCTTGTCATGGATATATATGCAAAATATATTTTCTTTAATGCATTGATACGTATATTGAATTTAAATTTTGCATTAAACCATACACCAGATCCTTAATTTGTCCATCTTTCTTGAAAATCCAAGGTATTTGCATTTGGAATATACTAGAACTGCACGCGCTAAGCTTTATTGACAATTTTTGCTACTTTGGCTTGTGGAAATCGGCAGTTTATATTTCTCCCGTTATCTTTGAATTATTCTAGCTGCTTGTCTGTGACCCTCCCACTCCCTTGGGTGATTCTCGGGTTGTCAGATTATTGTAATGAACACTTGTCAGTATGTAATTAAACCGTCGTCACTTAATCTGGGGCGCTCGAATTATCAACATTCGATTCTTTTTCTTACTCTCATGATCGATTACCTTACACACGCGGTTCTATATACTCGTAGAAGGCTTAGTTAAGGTTGGGGTGCTGAATAGGCTGCAAGGTGCAAGGTATACCTCGAGCTGAAATAAATCCCAAACTGGTCTATTGGCCTCTCGTGCTATTTGTGAAGCTTTAAGATGATTGGGCAATTACCATCATTAATGCTAGTTATTATTAGTGATAATATTTATCAATTTCAGATGGACGTTACAGATATGCCATCCGAAGAAGAACTCCACAACGTAACCATTGACGATGATCCATTTGGTGAAGACTATTCCCCCATCACAGAACACATGTGGCATTACCTACGTTATTACGTAGAAATCAGCATCATCCTCAGACTGTTGCTCTCGCTCTTTGTCGTAGCAGCATCCATCTTCCTAATAGTAGTGATTTTGAGGTTTAAGAGACTGAAAATCAGGACGAATCAATATATCCTCAATATGTCTTGCTTGCACTTATGTTTCTACATGATACCGTTGATTTATATACTGTTACATTTTGCATTTTATATGAACTCAAGCGGAATACACTTGTTCCAGACTTTGACTACCGCTATCACATTGTACATAACTATAGCTTTCATGTTAGGAGTGGATTGGTTTATATTTGCGTGGAAGCCAAATCTAGAGACCTCGTACAACAAATATTTCAAATACGTCTTACTTGGAATATACTCAGTGTTCTGTATGGAATGGGCGATTGCGTTTTGCTATGACAAAATGGTGAATATCGCTTTCATGCGGCCACTATTCTTTACTGTAGTTTATTTGATATATGTTGTGGTACTTGTAGTAATCAATATCCTCAAAAGAAGAATGTCTTTAGCCGCATCCTCGAAGAGAACAGAGTACGCGTTAACTGTATCAAATATTGCAATATTTAGTTTCTTGCCAATGTTGATATTTCATGCCATTTTCTCACTCACCGCCATACTTGATGTCAACTTTTACTTATTTATGTGCTACCTAGAACCATTTCCTTCCATCATAGCTATAAGTCATCCAATATATATTGTTCATAGGTTAGGTAAGGATAACAAATATTTTGGAATGGCGTACAATAAGTCGTTTAAAAGGTCTGTTCGAAGTTATAATGATGATAATCTAGATCACTCCTTAGGCGATGACTGTAGTGACGTCCAAGTTAACTTCAGCAATCAAACCAGGATTGATATAAATAAGTAGTTACTTATACAACTAGTATTATGGGTCGTATTTATAGCCTGATCTTGAGATAACAATAGCCTCACTCGAGGACCAAGTCATTATTTAAAGGCCCTCCACCGTCTAGAACGTCAAAGGAGGGTGGCTGATCTGATAGACATTTTCATGGCAAATGTTCGATCGAGCAGTGTTGTGAGGTCAATATGAATAAACATTCATCCTCCCGCAGCGCTTATGATGCGTGATAAGCTTTCTGCTTTTGCGTGAGGATATCCATACAAAATTAACCAATCGATTAATATTGAGATAAAATTAAGTAATCTAAACACAGGGCTACATAATTTTATGTGAATCATGCAAAAATCTCACCAAGTACATGCCACATAAACTGAGTATTATCAAAAAAAATTCCTCTCGGCTCAAAGAAGCCTTAAGGAATAACTGGAAATATGAACCTATTCAATCTCAAAGGTATATCAAGGCTATTACTGTAGAGCTATCAATCGTAAACAAAAATATATCTATAAGTATTCCCTAATAATACGCTTTGCACTTCAAAGATAATTTTGTTCTAATATTTTCATTGCGTTTAACATCAATAGTCCACAATCCACCAAGCTATCATATCCTTAAGGATGCTTGAAGGAAGTCTTGGCCGACTATAAACTGCGTTTCAACTATATGGTTTCCTTGGCTTAACGTAGCCTTAAGAAGGGACCATAAGCTTTACACTAAGTCAACGCAAAAGTATATTCTTGAAGTTCAAGGAATCCTTAAAGGACAACTATAAATATGACCCTAAGTCAAAGTAATATCTGACTGTTACTATGGAACTATATTAATTTGGGCCAAGTACCATTTCTGATTTGCCTTAATAATAGTACTGTGAAGTCTATCTAGTTAGGTATTGGGAAAGCTATCTGATTAAGTGACCTGTTAACGTTTCTCGATTAAGTTATTCAAATAGACCTTAATGTCGCAGCAGCAAAGAATGTGATCTGACAAGAATGAATTGAATAAATTGCCTGTCATTTTTAGAAGTCTCTTTTACTGATGCATTATCAGAGTGTACCTAACAAATACAACTTGAGCTACTCTCCCTAATTTCTTTCAGTTCCAGAATTCTATAGCAAACCGCCTCTATGAGCGATAGAAGGTACGGTCAAGAAGTGTCATTGTAATACAAGAATGCATGCTTATTGATAGTCACACTGGTCCTGTTACTGTATAATGCACATGATTCAACCCTCAAGGCTATATAACTAGGAGATTACAGCTCATTAAAATATAGTTGGTCTTGGTTTTATGTGGTCTTAATTTTGATGACCACTTCGTATACGTTAGCGATTAATCAGTTTGAGCCGCAGTTCTCCGAGTTTACGGTTCTAATCAACGAAAAAGCAAGTCGTATATGTACTCTACTGCATCCATAAGTTGTTTACATGTCGTTTGTCTATATTTATCTCTATTAACATCGCGTACTTGTGTATCCCGTGTGTTAGTGCGGTCCATTTTAGTTTATAATCTTCAATCAACAATGTAGGTAATAGAAATTCTCGTTCAGTAACTCTAAAAAGCTTAGCCTACGCACATTAGTCTTCATCTTTAACCATCACTGAGGTTGGCTATCATCATAGCTAATCTTATGTTCGATGATGCGGCCCCAACAGAATATATTATAACATAACAGATGCAATTGCATCTCATCACTGTCTTGAACTGCTCAACCAGGAAATGCATCTTCTTCCTTTTCTTCATCTACCATGTGAACTGTATTTCTCCCCTCTCTTCACGTGGTCCAGATATTGCAACTTACGATTTTTGTGGTGTTTTAACATCTTTCAAGTGCCTCCAGATGGTTACGAATCTCCTGTTCCAACGTTTGAACTTTCATTCCATAAAGCAGTACCGGCAACACATAACATCTTAGCATCCTGTCCTTGAGATGCTAGCTAAGATCTTTTCCATGAAGTGACTTCCTCCATTTATTGAATATATATTTCTAACTTGACCAATTCTTGAACTCACCCTTATCTTACACCGCATTTCATCTGTCTATTTGATTAATAAGCTATATTTGAAAGGTGACTCTAATACCCCTGGACTACAAAGTCATCCGAATCCCCAATGGTTCACTAATTGGGTAGCGTCTCATTCTGATTCTGCCAACATAATCCAGTGTTGACTAGATCTACTTTCGTATGTGTATATTGTTTTGTCATCTGTTGTGTGTAAGCAAACTGCTCACGTGTCTAGGTGAGGTCTCCAATTTGCTATGTAAGTAGCCTGTTAAGAGCATGATAAAGTAGGAAGCTTGTTTAGATACGTTGTTCCCGGTGTTACCGCAGGAATTGTTATGCATATACATGAGGCAGGTACTCGAGCAGGTTGTCCACTTCTGGGGCGACACAGGTGCATCTTGATATTGCATAGCGACAGGGATTTCTGCATTTTGATTTATGACTTAGATGCTGTTAGACTAAAAGCTGTTGACGGTGGATATATCACTTATGAGAAACTAAACATTTCATCTGTCATATGTGATTATGATTCAAATAGATACCTGACACGCTATGTTGTCTGCCTTGCAAGGTCAGCGGCCCAGAAGCTGATGATTCGTTTTCGTACAAGGTTCAGATCAGGCTATCTTTGGGACAATCCAGAAAAGAGCAATGCAATTCGTTTTTTTATGTTTTGTGGTTTCATAAAAGCTACCGAGGTAGCCTACAAGTTAGTAAAGCTATTTAATTTATCGTTTGTGGTTTTGAGTAGCGGTCAGTTAAAAATGTAGGATGACCTGACATCGAAGAAAAGTGGACGATTTGTTACAATTTACTGCTTCTCAAGGTCAATATGTGGAGACATTAAACTATCTATGAAAAATACACAACCAAGTGCATGATCACTGAATATATTCAGGGGAAACGAAGGAAATCATATTACAAAAAGACTCAAATTACAAAAAAAACTACAACAAAGATATGGATATATATACGTACCATTTTTATGTTCAATGTGATTGTATGAAGAACATCATGAATGTTCCTCCAAATAGTCTTCAGATTTCCTCCTTCATCCTTTCATCCTACCACAGCATCTGGAAGAAGAAGATAATATCTAGATATGCAACCACAAAAACTACACAGAATCACAAAAACATGATATTCGCATGTATTTCTTCTACCTGTTAACCGTTTAACTCGCAAGTCGAAAAACATATAAAGCCTGTGAAATCATCTACCCAAAAAGGGATTTTGCCCCTCCCAAAAATGTGCAGACGTCACCATGGGACCTTACAATGCCCTAAATGTCGCCTGACCATCAGTGAATATGGCGATCCTGAAATACAGATAAATATTTTCCAAACGATGCACTATATCTACAGTTTTGCTCTCTACCACAGATTCCCCAAATTCTGTTCCTGTGTAAAAGTTTACGTTGCTTTGTGATGTGTCTACTTAGCTCAATGGACAGAATGGGCGTCTGACAAGTAAAGAGTGCGTGGCGAAAAACCCCTAGAGACTCGACTGAGGTGAACCTTAATTTTTTATTCTTAATGTTGAAAGCTACCAAACTACCTGAGTACTGGACTATATCTACTTTGTATGTAAAACAGTCGCGCAACTCGCTGCTAATTGCGGTAGTTTCCTAGAATGTAAGTTATTTAGTAAATTGGATGTGCAGGCGCCAAATTAGGATGATTTGTTTCCCTGTACGCCATGATATACAAGTAGAGCTGCTGCAGTCTTTGTGTCAGTTGAACTTTGTGAGCCTGGAGACGCAGCTTCTTGAAAATTGCAATTTATTCTTGTCCACGACGCCGATTGCTGTTCTTGGACTCTAACACTGAGGCATTCACTCGATCTTGTCATTTGAACTCAATGAGGGGAGGAAAGCCAATATTTGATTGAAAAAAATTAAAAAAAAATATGTTCGGCGTGAACGGGATTCGAACCCATGTCACCATAATTCCATGCAGACGCTGCAAATGGAAAAAATGGATATCCGATAAGGCTAGTGGAAGATGTACTGTAGCCTTTTGAGTAGCATGAGACAAAAATACCCCTACAGTGAGATTTAAGAACATCTTATCAACATATAGTGGTTTGAAAATCTGAGCACAGAGAGCCACATTGGTATCGCCAATCAAGGAAGCAGTTTTCATTGCCAGCAACTACGATGTGTATAACAGATTCAACGTTGAAATCAGAAAAAATGGCGTCCAATAGTGAAGAGCATTGGTAAAACGCAATAATAGATGATTCAGCAGCGCATACACATCCATCGGTAGCGTGAGTCACCGCACGACGACATAAGGGAAAGCTTCATATAGCACTGAAAGGAACAATCTCTTGATGCACTTGAAGGCTATTGAAGATACGAAAAGGCAATGGAAGTCGGAGGTAGTGTTATTGAAATGAGTTGAGCTTCATCAGAGACAATTCCTGATATATCATATACAACTACCCTTTTCGCGTCATATGTTGCGTGGTGCGTGCGAAAATACGATATTTTTTTAAGCAGTTCTACGACAATTGCAACTGACTGATCTGGGAACCCTGTCCCTTGTTTAACTCCGGTATGATTTTGACCTGAATTACCTAATTGAAAATTCAAAAATCTATACATAATTTGGTTATGTGCGGCTAATTTATGATTCATAGAATGACACGAATTTCTGGAAATATATGTGCGTTGGTTTCATATATATCATTAAATTAAATTTGCCACGATTGCTAAATATATTTAAATCCAGGCAACTAATGAATACATTACTACTGATGAAGTATAACCATCATATAATTTGATGCAGGGTTCAACAACACTTTTTGGACCTCCATTGCCTTGAGAACTTTTGCGCTTCACAACGTTTCGATTGATGTAGTATCTTCATATTCGTGATTAGCTCCCCTGAATTAAGCAGTTGATCTGTTTAAAGAAATAAATTTCTCCCCACCGCATCTCGTTCTTTCGAAAAAAAAATTTTTTTCTTGCGAACGGAACCTCGTAGCGCAAATCTGAGTACACCGTTGGATCATCCAGTCCAACGATAAGATGGCAATCTGTTTTTTATTTCAAGATGGGTGTCAAAACAGTATGAAATTGTTCAGAACATTTATCCTCTTTGGCCCATTCTCTCATTACCTGTTTATTTGATATTCTTTTTAGCACAAACATCTACTGGAACCACTTATGTACAAAGAATGTTCTATACGCTGAGATAGGATTCTCTGGAGACAGTTTTTATTATAATCAATATCACCCCAAATGATGATGATGATGAAGTGAAAATCCGGAGCCGCGTTAACATGTAATGCATGATTTTTTCTGCTTTCAGATGGAAGCTCCAAACGAATCCACAACAGAGGACTACCCAACCAATCTAACAATCGATGACGATCCCTTTGGAGATGACTACACCAGTGTATCGGAAGATCTCTTCTATTACTATTACTACTACGATGTGATCATACTCATCCTCAGACTGGTCCTCTGCGTTTTGTTTGTATCCGCCAGCATCTTCCTGGCCATAGTGATCATCAGGTTCAAACGACTGCACACCAGGAGCAACATCTACATTCTCCACATGTGCTTCCTGCACGTGTTCGTCTACACCCTGCCTCTGCTGTATTTTATCATTTATGTTATGATCAGGGGACATATGCATGAATCAGCGTTTTTTCAAACGCTTAGTACCACGCTTTCACTGTACATAACCTTCGGGTTTCTGTTGGGGGTTGACTGGTTTGTCTTTGCACGTAATCCGCTCTGGGCAGGTACTTACGAGAAGTACTTCAAGTACGTTCTGGCCTCTGTGTATCTCGTTTTTATCCTAGAATGGGCAGTTGCTTTTTTCTATTCCAGAGTTTATCACTTAGTTGTACTT
This sequence comes from Bruchidius siliquastri, assembly GCA_949316355.1. NCBI lineage: Eukaryota > Metazoa > Arthropoda > Insecta > Coleoptera > Chrysomelidae > Bruchidius > Bruchidius siliquastri. The sequence continues at coordinate 26,673,970 of OX438529.1, forward strand.
AGGTCTTTGGTATTCACTATATTCTATATTTTGTATATCACTGTGTTGATAGTGTTGAATATCCTAAAAAGGTGGCTGTCTTTGACATCAGCTTCTAAAAGGACTGAGTATGCTTTTATTGTATCAAATATCACGATATTCAGTTTCTTGCCCTTGTTGATTTTCCATACGGTTAATGAATTCACGTTGCATGTTAGTCCCTACCTGAACCTGTTCATGCATTATTTGGAACCGGTTCCGTCGACGATAGCTTTGGGACACCCCATTTTCATTGTGCATATATTAGGGAAGGAGAACAAGTTCTTCAGGATGGCTTATAGTAAGATGTTTAAGAGATCGCTTAGAAGTTACATCGATGAAAATTTGGATGACTCAGCAGATAGGGGTAATGATGGTAATACAACCCTTGTCGATGAAACTAGAATAGATCTGAACAGGTAGACGGGTAGAGTATCTATATCGCATAATTTGGAACTTGCCTATTGACCAAATGCTTTGATCATTTGTACATAACATTTGGAATAAATTTTAAACCAGACAAACAGAAGAATTTAAACTTACATAGGTCAAAGATAAATGCCCTTTATTTGAAATATTTGTTGAGATTTTGACGACGAATTTCCTTCAACCTTAGAGCAGAAGCCGTAACCAAAAGACTGTTTGCCCTAAGACAGGCGCCAGAAAAAAGGATTTAATATAACAAGAGATAGAAATGATGAATAAAGTGGTGGATTTGAGAAATTTATTTTTATATTCCTGATAGGACTTAGGTAGTTGACAAGTAACCTAGGTTGCCTTTGCCAATAGTCAAATTTGATGATCTGACGATGTTTTAAATGATAAAGCGACACGGTAACAAAAATCCAACTTTCATCTCTTCAGTCCTCTTATAGAAACTGCCCAATTTCATTTGAATTGACTCGTCAGACTGCTGGGGCTTATTTCAGGTGCTTCGTGTATTCACCAATACCACCAATTTCTATTCTCAAGGATAAAAGTTAGATCACTATTCCTGGAGCCGTCGCTACCGAATTTTTGATAGTAAATAAAAAGTTCAAAATTTATATTAACGAGCTAGTCCTACTTTTTAAAATAGTGCTGTAATCATTTCCGACCGTCATTGGATGTACAGCAGGAAAAGAGTTTGAGAAAGACATATCCCTGAGGTACACCCGTACCTCTGGACCTGGCACAGATCGGGTGGTAGCTAATTGGCATTAAGGCAGATGAGGCTTCCTAGCTGTTGTCTTGCCACGGAACCATATTCATTTGTATTTTTTGAATGTGTGCCAAAGATTATTGTATATAGATCATTAATAAATTGTGTAAGTGAACGTATAGTAAATGGATTATCAAGAAATATATTTTGACTTTTTGTTGTAGAACCTACTTGAAAATAATGTATGTACGTATATAGACCGATGTTTTTCTTGGCAATAGACGTCAGCAAACGTAGCATGCTAGGCATATCGTGGGTATGACGCTACACACCTTGATGGAATGCAGTAGACGTATGTACATATGGAATGGCATAGTGTATTTCTCGGTATGGTGAGCCCTTGTTGAGTTTCATACTTCACGAGAGTGATAGGTGTAATCTATTTGTCGAGTGTATGCTCAACTCTATGCATCAGACCTGCTATAGACTTCATGGTTCGTCAATAGTCTAAACTCGTTAGTATAGCCTGGCGGTCTAACTCTACAGAGCAATCGGATGGTATATACGTAACCCAGTCAAGGGTGTGATAGCAACATCAACACACCTCCAAGTGTCGCCCTCTATGGAGACGCCCATCGGCAACGTTAAGTTACATATGTCAACAAGGGTGAACCAATTTACAGCGACATCCCAGGTTTTTTGTTAACGGAGATAAGCTGATCTATTTATCGCTCTTGTTGGTAATCTGATTGAGGTCATTGACTTGTAAGCGTTGAAAAGTAAAATCCAGTAATGATAAACCAATTTTCTGGTGTCAATTTCGTACGACTCAGTATACACAGTATACCACAGTCAAAATCCTTTCTCCCCTTCTAAAAAATGTACTCTAATGCAAATATCTAGTTCTTACGTTCAACCATTCAGTTTGAGTCACTGACAACAGCATAAATCAGTAAGTATCCTAAACAGCTCCGTCATTGAAGTAATAAGCTTTTTGTTTGATATTATATGTACATCAAATAAATCAAAAGTACAGAGACCTAATTGGCGAGTTTCTAAAATAACGTAGGTTCACCTTTTTACAATATTTTATATAATTGACAACGTGTAAAGTGTTTCTTCGGAGTCTATACAGGTGGACCTTGGCCTTTGCAGAGAATTACTGTCGCCTCATAGCATGTCTATAATTAGATTCTTCACAAAGATCTTGTCATCCCTTATCTGTGGTATGACTTCAAACAACAGGTCCACTAATGACGTTACAATCAAGCGGAATTACAGCGGCCCTTTGTTGCTTGGGTCAATACATTATACAGTCGAGCAACTTCACAAGCATTGCTATCCGTGTCTAGCACCTTAATCAACATTAATAAATGACACATTATTTCAGGTATTCGTTGAACATGTGGAAAAATGTATGTTCAAATTCAAAAGCCATAATACTGGATTCTTTCAAGAAGCTTCAGGGAGTGCTTTGGGGCGCATACCCACACATCACGGCTAGCGGACAAGCATTAGACTTTTTGGCGGGGTTGTCTAAGTATTTTGCACATAGTAATGTGTTACAATAAATTGTGTAGAAAAATCCAAAGTTTTATTTGTTGATAGGCACTATATACCTACCTATATGTATATGAGTAATAATAGCGTTTGTTAACGTTACACTTTTTATAAAAGGATCATTGCGGAAACTCTGTTGATGTTACTGTACATCCATAAATATCAGAACATTAATTTTATGTCCAAGGGTTTTGAGAGGACTAGATGGAGAGCTAGAGTTCCAGTATATATGAGATAATCAATCATCTGTTGTACAGAGGTAACAAACAGTCCATTGAAGTATAGATATTTATTCCTTTCTCCCGCTCCTTTTGCCCACTCTACCCTCTTCACTTTATCTATTATCTAGGTAAAGAGGCCTGACAAACCTTAAGTATTTTATCATTTAAAAAATAACAGTATTTCAAAAATTCCAGAAATGCGAATGTTTCATAAACATACTTGAACTAGATTAACAGTTCTGACATCTGATAATAATATTCGGTGAGCTGGTACTATTCGAATAAGCAGCTGAATGAATGCTGCAATGTTTTGCACTAAAACACCTCTGAACTTGTACCAAATTGACCCGTGCCTGTCTTACCGATAAGATAGCCTCAGCAACATCCTGAATTAAATTAAATAAGTCGCTGTTATTCTCGTGGATCCTTTTGTACGCACCATTTATACTGGTGTAGGTTTAACTACCCGTTTATTATGTAGTTAACGACGCGACAGTCGCAAGTTCAGTGTAGTTTTATGTCACGTACTTCTAAGGACAAGGTAAGCTGGTACTTTTGCATCGTCATTATACTATTAGTTTTGTAGACTGTAGATACTCCTACTTGGTAGAAACCTTCATTATTAGGACTGAAATTGTGATATTTAAACACCAGACTTCGTGTGCCTTCTGTAATGCAGTCTATATAGGTCAAACAGCAAGAGCGTTTACAACCAGATACTGGAGGAGGAGGGCTTCGCTCTTTCCACCAAATTCTAATTCGGTTGCTTACTAGTTTAGTTAGTGACAGCTTGTGCTGAAGTCTTACACATGTCTTGACTTGGTTCCTAACTGTGTTTATAAGAACTCTCAGGGTAGTTCAGCACCAATAAATTCGGAAGACAATACCTGCAAGATCATCTACATTTTATTTGCCAATAATTCCTCAATATCCTAGTATACACACCAAATTCATATTGTTGTGCTCTGCCCGTTTGCTCAGTTCTTATTAATAGTCCCAAATAGGTGCTGACATCTCCAACTCCCTGAGTGTCGCCTAACTGTCAGTGAATATGGAGATACTTTTGTTTTCATACTTTCGCAAGGGTGTAATGCAAATGGGCAGCGCCAGCATGCGCGAGGCTTAGTCATGAGCGTTGATGTACCTATATGTATATTTTGTATTAATTACTTTCAGGGATGGAAGTAGAAAGTAACCCCTACGAAGATGATCCTCATTACCATGGCCACCGCAAGACGCTCCTGGAGTATCTCTCACTAGCCACTGACTACATCAGCGTTCCGATCTGTATTACGGCCATTTTGACTGATATTCTACTCATCTGCATCATCATCAAATACAAGAGACTTAAGCAGCGACAGAACTACTACTTGCTGAACTTCGGACTCTTCCATTTCATCTACATCGTTTCCACGCCGTGTCTTCACATCGTCATGGACATCTTCTACAGCAGCGAGTTAGACGTAAATTGGTACTGCGCTTGGCTCAGAGTGGAAAACTTTGGAATCTTCCTCCTTCTGACATTCATCGTTGGGTTCCCCATCGACGCTTTCATCGAAATCAGGAGCTTTAGGTTCTTCAAGAACTACGAGAGGGGATACTTCTTGATCTTCATCTTCTTCTACGTATTTGCTGCTATACTATACTCAGCCGCAGCTAGTGTTTGCTTCAAACAAGGTTTCAGAAACAATTTCAATTTCTATCTGATAACAGTGTATTATCTTGTTATGTTGGTTGGCGTATTCTACACCTCGACTCAAATCAAGTACAAGCATTCGACGGAGGTGAATCTGCATTATACAATCAACGTTGCCATGTCAGTGCTGCTATGTTGGTTGCCGTTGTTCATATGTTACTCTTTGATAAACATTTTCAAGGACGTCCACAACGTGGAAATAGTCTTGTGGTATTTGGCGTTTCTCCCGGAGTATCTGGCATACTGTAGCAGCATGATTATGGTCTGGCAACTGTCTAAGAGGAATAAATACTTCAGAGTTGCATTTCGAACACTATTTAGAAGGCCTGTGGATGAATCAGATTATACAGAATTGGTAGCAGGAGAAAATGCTTTGATGAATTAGATACACTAGCCAAATGAGACATTCAAATGTTTGACATTGAGTTCGTTCCAGTGTCTGTTCCATGAGCTGAACTGCATATACAGGTTGACGTAATTAAAACATACCACCAAGTATTACTGCTAGGGAAAGAACTAAAATCTAGTACGTGTCAAGCTTGTTTCTCAGGGGGATGACTTATGGCACAAATAGCATTGCAAACCCTTCAATTCTCTAGGAAGGGGTGTCATCTCGTAAATTTCAAATGAGAATGGGGAATGAGGGTGAGCTGCTGAAAATTCAAAGTCTACAGCACTCCTCCTGATACAATGGAAGACCTGGGTGACCGAATAATTAACGTATGTCCTGGAATATTCAAAATATTAACTAATACAGAAGATTTTAATTATGAATTTAACCAATTTTTGCTTTTTTCTCAAACCGTTTCTCGTAAAATTCTTTCCATACCAGCTCTGCCACATTGTATGTTGAAATTTATCGGATATGGCGACTTTAATTCTACAGATGACGAATGAGAAATTAATCTACGAATCAGAAGCAAAAAACATGGGATTATTTCAACATTGACATGCGACAGTGTCCATTTATCCAGTCATCAGGAATTAGGAATATATTGTGATAGAGTTGTTATTTTTATTCAAATGATCAAAATAGGTTATAGTATATTAGTATATATTAAACATTCTTATTAGTTATGTCAAACAAATGTCTGGATCTTGAGAAAATTTGCTATATCCCTTGTCTGGATATTTACTCAAAAATCAATGTATGCTTATCTTATTTAATAAAATGCCCGCTAAATACGATACCTTTTTAGATTGCGCTTTATTGCTTCTATTTGTTTCAGTGACGCGCCTTCATTGTCTTGAGATATTTTGCGTTTCACAGCGTGTCGATTGATGTGTATCTTCATTCGTCTTCGGGTTAAAGGGAGATGATGGACGATAACACATAAATCGCAATGTTGCGAAACGCAAAAAATCTCAAGACAAGTTCCAAGCATTATTGAACTTTATGCTAGAGCATTGAAAACGCACAGGGATTTGTGACGTTACTACCCTTCATTTTCCCCCAAATTTGTCTGAATACTAAGCCGAAATATTGTAGCTTGGTGTGCTGTTATCCAATCTATTCTAACACAAACAAACGCACCTACAGCGAATCATACCATAAATATAAAAATGATAGCAGAATACTCCGGAAATTTCCCATTATACGGGAAATAAAATCTAAAATCCTTTCATACACATTTTGTGATAAACGGCAATGAATTGTAATGGAAGCGATAAGGTTATGTCCTATATACTGTTTACTGTTCGCGCTTTAACAGTTTCAAAAAAATGTCAGGTGTACTGGGTGGTCCATTTAACTTGAGACGTATATCGCAAAAATGGTCAGTTTTTAGATGAAAACATTCGGATGAATGGTGTTGAGTGCAATGGCTGGACAATTTCTTGCCCACTGAGAAAGTATGACTCAGTCAATAATGTCCCAAAGAAATGAACTACCGTTAACGGTAATGAAAAAGAACAAATGTTCCATTATTTATCTACATAAGTTGCCATCGGATTAAAAAAATTTGTGAACAAAATATATGTTCCCATTAAATGCACATGGTATGCCTTGAAAAAATCTTGCAAATGCTGTCAATGTCGAAAATAATTATAATAAGTCATCAGTAACTCTCCCCCATTTGACCCCAGAACTTTCATCTGACAGTTTTCATCAAAAAACTCATCGTTTTCGCGCTATACGGTTCTATCGTATAGCTATACGTAAGTTAAATGGACCACCCGGATAGGTTTTATCTATAGATCTGGATGATTTGGACTGGACCTTTTCCAGAAACATGGAAGCCTCTAGTGTTCCATCCGACATTTTCTCTCTGTAAAAAGTGCATAGGAGCATGTTTTCCCCTTTGAAGCCTCAGCTTTTGATTGCCAAGTCAGTGCAGGTGACAGGGCTTGAAAGCTGCTTTTAGTTGCTGTGTGGCGTAACAACTTTTTTCCAGTGGCATAACAAAAATAAACCTTATTTCAAGCCAAAGGCAGTGTAAAATATAAAACAGTAGAGGAAAATTATACTGTATACATATTTCTGCTACAACACACCATTTTCTGTCACGCATGTTGATGAAATAAATTAAATAGGAAGCCGTTATCCCAGTATTGACACTGTAATTAGAACCTAAGCTTTCATTGAATCAGGACAGCCTTATAAATATCCAATTTCCGTCTTCGTGGACACGGAAAATGATTTAAGCGACACGTTTATTTAAGTTGAAATATGAAGATCACATAAAAATGTCTCCCTTCACTAGAAACACGATAGCGAAACAGCATGGCTAGAAAGATTTTTTTACCATAGTACTTTGCTGAGAAAAATGAGTATAAGGTTTCGATGCTATTTAATAGGACATTTAAAAATTATTCTGCTTTCTTTTCCACTCTTATAATATGATAATAAATCGGGTGGGTGGTATTGTGATCGAGGTAAAAAATATAAATTAGATTTTTTTTGATATGTCGTCAAATATTATTGTTATTTATTAAGACTTACACACCTGAAAATCAAAAGATATCAATATTATCAAATGGATAAATCTTCAAATGATGGAAAATTCCTTTGCGAATGTCAGAAAGACGAAACAGATTCATATCAACTCTGTAAGACGACCCAACCAAATATTCTGAGGCTTAGAAGAAATTTTCCTTCGGCATCCATAAAAAGGCAAGTTTGTAGTGCTTAAACGACTTTAGAGTTTCTCATCACAGACCAAAAGCTATCAGTTAGAAACATGTATCATCAGATTGCGTATAACCGAATGTTTGCTTTGGGAAAACTGTTTCCGGTAGCATTTGATGCTGTATCCACAGAGATACACAATTATTAATCGTGAATAACACATTCAGGGTAATGGGTACTCTGTATTGTAATATTCGCTAGAATCTTTATAAGAGTAGATGGGTACGGCTGGATTTTCAATTACAATGAGCCCTAAATTGCAATAAAATGTCGTTTCATAGTCTGCAATATCCTCGGTAATGTTCCATCGCTGGCGAACTAAAGCTAAGCAATTACTGTCGGATTATATCTAGTAATGGTTTTCGCTTTTTAAATGCCACAGAATATACAAGCAGTCCACCAGTGTTTTGCAAAGTGATATAAATAATCGCTATTTCAGGCGATATTTCTGTCATCTTTTGGATTGATCAGCCTAAGTATTACGCCGTTGTCAGACTTCCTGGAAATTATCAATGGTAGCCGGACTACCCACTCACCTTAACGAAATAGTAATAACGAGAGCATTTATCTAGACCTTTAGAGTATTATTTTTGACATCAACTCATCTCCAAGTGTCGCCCTCTATGGGGACGCCCATTGCAACTTAGGAAGTAAAAGGTGCTATCACCTAAACTGCCTTGGAGCGGCAACAGATGTCCCTTACGACGTAAGTTGTCAATGGGCGTGCCCATAGAGGCCGACACTTAGATGAATTGATGTTGCTATCACACCCTTGACTGGGTTACGTATATACTACCTGATTGCTCTCTACAGTTAGACCGCCAGGCAGGCTATATTGACGAGTCTAGGCTAAAGACGAAACATACATGTCTGTAGCAGGTCTGATGCGCAGTGGAGAGCATACACTTAAGAAGCATAATGCTGAATATTCGACACACAGTGCTTAAAAAAGGCTATATATTGATTCTACTGTGGAGGGTCTGGCAATAATGCGACAATCCACTTCATCGATTTCAAAAATCGTAGCAACCAGCCGTAAAAATTCAGAGTACTCAGAGTTTTGTGCTTGACAGTGCCCATTTTAATTTATTGCCTATATGTCTGCTTTGTATTCTCATTTGTTTGTAAAAATGGTAAAATTACCAAATCTGTTATCTATATCATGTCGTAACACTTACTTTCGATAATGTTTCACTCTTTGGAGTTTCCAAGACTATTATTATAGGAAACCTGAGAAAAATGAAGAAAGAATTTTAGAAAAGCTTAGATAATTTTGTCATTCATCATTTTTGTGATAATGATCTGATAAGTATTATGAAAATCATTCTACCTGTAAGAATAAAATATTCACGTCAAATTGCTTAGCGATTATTTATGTATATGCACTTTAGCGAATTAACTAAACAATGCACTATATGAGTTGCATGAGCACTTCTCATTTCTCTATAACAATGAAGCACTCTAACAAATGGCCTATTTCGTAATAAATAAAAAAATATCAAGTCAAATTAATTAATAAGCCGTATCCATATGCCGTGACTATTCAGTCCTCAGACTATTCCTGTGGGATGCCCTTACGAACCGACCTCGTCTTGAGTTCTGTGTCATTACCTTGAGGTGTGATTATTCCAATGCTGTGTTCTGCATCCAAAGCCATACATCAGCGGAGCTGCTTCAAAGGACCGTTGTTGATTGAGAATCACGTAAACATTGTAGAAGGCCCTTTTATTGGGTGATAAGCCTTACATCCATTATTAACCATATCACAGTATGATGGATGATAATTGGGTACCAATATGTCACATACAGTTTTTTTTTTTGGGAGTTTTACCAAAATTATTGCAGACTTTTTGAGTTATCAATAAGGCTTCCTTAAGGTTCAAAAAGTCCTGAAACAACGTCTATAAGTACGACCAGACACTGGAAACAAACTAAATTGATAGAATTTATCTAAAATGAACCTTGATAAATCAGCATAAATCTTCGAGATTGATACTTATGGAAGCAGAGAAGCAATTTTTATGTGGCTACCTTTACAGCCACCCTCCGTGTGATACTCTTTTTATCTCTAGAAACAACAAGAACTAATTTAATCTTCCGAGTTTCAGGACAGCGTGAAAAATTACAGACGGACGTCGGTAAAAACATCGCAGACAGCGTACAAGAAACAATCTCGGTCTGGGGTGATTAAGATAAAGAGAATGAGGAATAAACAACAAGCATTATCGCTCCTGTGATCAGAACAAACAGAAAACCCAAAAATGGTATGGAATCATAGCTAACTGTTATTATGATGGTGTTTTATGATGTCTACAAAATTAATGACCGCTTCAGAAACACTGCTAATTCACTCGTAGCCCTTAAATTGTCTTGAAAGTTTTTTCTTTCAACAACGTTTCGATTGATGTAGTGTCCTCAACCAATTCCCCTTTTCTTAAATATTATATTGTATGTTAATTCAGAAGTGCACCAATTTGGATTTGATCGCCCCCCTTTTCCCTAACCAGCGACACCATTTTTGTAGGAATTAAGATCGTTAATAAGATGACTTTATTGTAAGAATCCAAACTTTAGCGTCTGTGGTGAGCAAGGCCAAAACTTCAATGTGGCATGCACGACGGAAATGTGGTACCTGTCAATTTCATGACATGTTGGCAACGTCGCAAGGTAGTATCCAGGAATTTGTGTCAAGTTGGTATCCAGACATTTGTGACAAGTTGAAGACGTTGGGAGATAAATGTTGATGGAATGTATGATGATTTCTTGTGAAGTTGTTTGTTTTTTATACGAATTTTTGCTGATCCGTTTGAGATGAGTTTATAAAATATTTGATATCGCATTTTTTAACATTGTGAATTTTCGAAAGAGCAAAATTCTAAACTCCAATATTTCAATTATTAACAGTTCCAAAATGCAAAAAAATGTTTCATCTAAACTAATACCACTGAGTGTAAAGTACCGAGTCAACCTACTTGACGTCATTTTTATCATATGGAACAAACATTCATTTATTTGATACAGGTTATAACTCTTACCTTTATTTTTCCTTGAACAGAAAATAATTTTCCCTCAAATAATTTTTTTGGAATTCCAAACAAAACAATTGGCTGTCTGAAAATACACTTTATATAATCTATCCAAACAATACAATACAATTGAGTCGATGAGTGAAATATAATTTGTTTATTTCTAACAATGCTTTATCACACTATATTTTTATAGTTCAAAAATATTACCACTTATGGCAGTTTGGTAAAACTGTAATTTATCAGAGAACTAGGGTTGTATTTTCTCGGCAATAACCGATCCGTTCCTAGCAACTAAGTAAATGAATCGTAAGATGTTCGTATCCTGGATTGAAGTGAACGGAGAACGGAAAGACTTGCCAGAATTGAAAGAAATCAGCTTGACAGCTCGCTTGTCAAAAAGAGGCGAACATTGAGAAAGTTTGAATAATATCCATCGACACGATACAAAAGCACACTCACACACGCACTAAAAAGGAATACGCAAGCTGAACAGAAATGCACACATCGCCTGCTAGAAATGCAGATTCATCTACGTGAGTTGACTGACTGCTGAGCCAGAAGCCTTCAGGCTCAAAGTTCATATTATTACGCCATGAACCCACTCTTTCCATCTCACTCCATCCAAACAATGTTGCCACTTGTAACCAATTTGGTTCCTTACAAGGAAATTGATTGAGCCATATTATATTGGCAAATTGAAATGATCTTCCTTGCCTCCTTATAACAAGCCATCCATGGTGTTCTTACAGACGAGCTGCCACTGATTTGCGTTTTCCCAATTAAACGTCACAAGCAAAGAAATTGAATGGTTATACATACATATAACATTATTTCCGATAACTTGCAAGGTGATTTCTATACGGGCTCGAATATTCGAAGTTAAATATATTTTCTTTACCTGAAGAATAATAACGTTTCATTTCGCTACACGATATCACGTTCCTGCTTCTGACATGGGTTTGCTGTTTGCTGTTTTCTTGATTTATTTTTTTGAAGGCATTCATGTGTTGGTAACTAGATATCCATATATTTTTGCTGGAAGTGTATGGTATCTTTACTTCCTGATTTATTTACCAGCAACAAGTAATTTATCTTACGGACGTTAATACTGATTGAAAAATGTGGGCTTAGGTGACAAGAAAAATCGTTTAAATTAATTTAAGTTTTTATTAACAATACAGCATTAATGTTACAAGGATCATTATATCTACTTTTTCGGTGAAGAGTGATACGAATTTTATGATTATTTAATTGGAACAGTGGTGGCGCTGCTCATTAGCAATTTATGAAGTAAAGCTCCACACCAGAATATACTGAAGAGTTTAGGTTAAAGACGAATCATGCATGTCTATAGCAGGTCTAATCCATAGTGGAGAGCATTCACTTAACATTTCTTACTTGTTATTATCTCAGCTGAAACCATTCCCTTAGAAGTACTACATCTACTTGACTCCATTTTTTTTCAAATTCAAACAATTCATTTTTATTTCAATACAGTTCTTACCGACTATTTATATACTATATGAATATGTAAGATATTTACCTACACTCAGCTATATCCACGTTTAATTTCCGAAACACCCTACAGATGATCTGTTTGCGCCTGTCAACGCTGTACCAGCCAAAAAGTTTTCCAGTGTTATTTCGACGTCTGTTCCCTTCTCCGATTAACCGTTAATGAATCTAAAAGCAGCGTTATTGTGACTTTCCGTCATCCTGACGCGTACAGCCAGACAAGATTAATAGCACTCATTTTGCTTACGTGTATAGCGCTGGAGTGTACTTTTGAATGTCATAAATACAAAGCCTATGTCACACCAAATGGACCTCATTAAGTACAGGAAGTGATGCAAATGAAAAAATGGACTATGAAGATTGAAGGTATGTTGCATCGGGTTACATCCAATTCATAATCAAAAGATGGAGATGGTAGGAAAAAGGAATCACCTTTCTCAGTCACTGGTCGAGAACAAGCCTTGGGGGTCCCCAAAAACACATTTAGGAGCTAACTCAATGAATGGGTGAGACTTCAGCATAATGAACACTGGAACTTATTTGCTGGATGCAGACAAGGGCAACAATTCATTAAAGCGACATGTCTAATTCCCTTAAGCAGGAATCATCTCCGTATATTTACTGGACTCGTTCTTCTTTAGCTGCCGACAATGCAGGAAGAAACAGTGTCAGCCTTTAAGATCCTCTGTGAGTACCATTTGTTAGATCACAACAGGAAACAAGTCTTTGAAAAGCCTGGGCTAGTACCAATAGAGTTCGGTACAGTAGCAGCAAGGAAACTGTACAGGGTTTAAGACTAATAGAACGGGTGAACTTTTACCGGTAAAATTTTTGAGCCAAATTTACATACAGAGCTCCTCAAGTTAAGCTATCATCTCATAAACTTACACTTTTTTCAAGATGGTGGTGTTCCCAAACCCTCCACTCCACGAAATACCCAAAAAATGCTGTTAATCGGAAAATGAAATTTACTAATCTGACTGCGCTAGTTAATTTCCAGTTACACTGTAATAATTCTCTTCAAGATGTTCATCTATGTCATCCTTATCACCCAGCCGACATCTATCAATTTGATGATAGTTGCACAACTCAAATATCTGGTAATGTAGAAAACTCGACAATCTAAGGAAAGTCTGAGTTAAGGGCAATAACCTCTTGAACAGCAGTGCAATAAATTAAGGCCAGACACAAATTGTGTCCGGAGGCTATTCCGGAATGCCGTTCCGGCCACCGACAGCCTGTCCAGTGGAGGGTCGTTATACTCGTACATGGCGTCAAGTTGTCCCTGCTAGTAGCAAGCAAATTTGGCTCAACATATTTGTTCATTTGGGGGCGCGATAATTTCTCACATAATATCGATTTCTGGACGAAAATTTGTACCTTTTTTGACATAAGAAATTTAAACCTTGTCTAAATTCAGTGCTTACTTCTAGGCAGGGGAACTTGTATGTCTTTTCTCACTTTCAAAGACTCGTGATTTCTTTATGCGACTTTTTATTACACATTTTTTGTCAACAAAATCAAAGCCGCTAGGAGCAACCGTTTCCGAGGTATTTGGATTTGAAATATCTCTAAAACGCCTCGGGTATTGAGATTATTTAAAAAATTAATCAAAAAAGGTGGAGTAAAGGAGGTACAAGCTTTTCTAATTTCTTGAGGAAAGCAAAACAAATGTGGTATAATTCAATGATGATGAATAATTATTAAAATATCTACCCCCCTTTACCCCATTTTTTCTCTGCGACTTCAATACTGACGCGTATTTTATTATAAAGTTACTAGAGCTTTTTGATTTCTGGTATTTTTTTCGTTCATGTCTCCATTTTAGCAAAAGCGTTTTCTATTTCTTATTTATGCTTTTTTACTGGTTCATGTGCATTCGGATTGAGACTATGATACATTTCCGCATCATCATCATAACACTGTACTTTGCAATTTTGGAAAACGTTTACAAAATCTAACATATGCACTAGAAAGAGAAATTGCCCCAAACCAGGACCTTGTGATACACCAAAGAAGACAGTTTCACTAGTTGACAACACTGCTGCCAATATGAACGTATTGTCTCATATTAAATAAGTAGTTTTTTAACAGCTGGAAAGAGATATCGTGAAAGCCTAAAAGGAGGTGATGATCTGTTGTATCAAAGCCTTCAGTAAAAACCAAAAAAATAAGGTGTGTTTCCAGGCCTTGGTTCGTAACGCAGAGGAAGGTATTCTGAGAATCGCAAGCCACTCGAGAAACCTCCAAGCCCCTTTCCTCCTAATAGGTCAGAGATCAAATTATTCAGTAAGGCTATAATAATTATACCTATCGTATTGGAACGCCTACGTTTGTCCCCGACGTCAATTCGAAATAACTGCTTTCCTGTGCTGTTTTAAATTAATCATTGGAAAATTTTCCGCTAAATTCAATTGAGTGTTGAGATTTGTGCTACGGCGTCCCGTTCTCCGGAAAAAATTCATTTCCGGGAAGACACAAATGCGGGGGAGTTTTCGTGATCAGTGCCCAAGAAACGAGGTTTTGCTTTGAAAGTGAATTTTATACGAATCCAGTTTGTTTGAAGATTTTGATAAGAAATGAGAGTGTTGATCCAATTGAAGTGTGTTATGGAAACGTTAGGACTCTACATTATAGAAACTATGCATTTTGGACAAGTTAAAAGAAAGAAAAAACCCTTTGTATATCTCATGAATTGTGGATATAGAATTTTGAGGCCGCTTAAATTGTCTGAAAAAATAGTACTAAGCATTGAATTCATGCTCTCCACTATGCATCAGGTCTGCTTTAGACATGCATCATGTAGATTGTAGATGCTCTTACTAAGTGAAACTATTCCATCATGTAGATAAAGAGTTGTGTAATTTACACACAATTTCACAAATATAACTCTTTCTTTCAGTGACGCGTCTCGATAAAATCTAACAGTCCGACGATGATATAAATATAAATCGAAACGCGTCACTGAAAGAAAAAGTTTAATTTGAGAAACTTTGTGTAAATTGCACAGTTGTTTATCTACATTAGACATGCATGTTTCGTCTTTAGCTTAGATTCGTCAGTAAAGCCTCGCGGTCCAACTGTAGAGAGCAATCGGTTGGTAATACGTAACCCAGTCAAGAGTGTGATAGCAACATCAACTCATTTCCCAGTGTCGCCCTCTACGGGGACGTCCATTGGCAACTCACGAAGTCAGATGTCCTAACACCTGGACTGCCTTGAGGTATTTACGAAGAACAAGGGATGTCCCTGTGAATCAGTTCATACTTTTTGACAGATGTCGTGAGGGACATCTGTTGTCGCTTCAGGGCAGTCCAGGTGATAGGACCTTTGGCTTCGTAAGTTGCCAATGGGCGTCCGCATAGAGGGCGACTCTTGGAGATGAATTGATGTTGCTATCACACCCTTGACTGGGTTACGTATATACCAGCCGAATGCCCTCAAGAGCAGAATCGATATGAATAATTCGTATTTTTTTCCTGATACAACAAAGCAATATTTTCACTGAGGGAGTAATAAACAGATTTAATTTCTTTTACGACTGGGACGAAAAATAAAGCATGAACTTTATTACATTTTCTTGCAGCTTTTTGTCTTCCTGATTCAATTGTTTCCTCAAGGGGAAGCATTTGTTTTCCCGATATTAATTTTTAAACCTCTCATCGGACGTTTGCGATGTCGAAGGCTTATTTGATTAAATATTTTTTTGGCTTTGTCCTTGGTGTAGATATTAGAAAGAAGACGTCAAGTATTTACTGGACCAAAATGTTGCTACTTCTCGGTAACAAGATTTTTGAACGATCAGATAAAGCCCCATAGAATATTTGAATGCAATTTTTTAGTTTAGTTTTTAGTGGGTGTGTCTGTCGTTACCTTTTTCGCTGCTTGTACTTAGTAACCGCCCGTCAGTTTTCAGATGTTCATATGAATGAACTGACAAATGCCATAGGTTGGCTCTAAATTCTAACTTACCAGATTAAATACACAGTTTTGTCATTAGAAAGATCAAGATTTTGTGTTGCAGACTCGTACCCGCGCATGCACCACAAAAATTTTAAAAGCCAGGTAATGGTGACCTACGGCACATTTCACATTAGTAAGTAGTGCATTGTCACGTGAACCAATCGTGTGCACCAAATTTCAGCACAATAGCTTCAGTGGATATGGGTGAAGCCTTTGATAAAATGTAATTCTAAGAACCCCACGTTTTTTTCAGAATGAATAATTTTATCGTTAGTCATTTTATTTTCAGTTTTTTTAACTATAATTTACTTAAGATAGTCTCGTGCGTCGCACAACGTGTTCCGGATAACTATTACTCCAAAATTAGAACGGCTGTATGAGTATTGCTTCCGGATCGGTTGGGTGGTCAATGGTCATACACGTGTGTTCCCGTATCCGCAATTTGCATGTAGCACGCTCATAGTAAATTGTGTCCCATGGTAATCTAGTTAGCATGGCATACACGTAGGTGCAGCTTTTAAATATACGCACTCTGTCCTTATTAGCCATGAATTTTTCAGTCCTTTGCCGGAGTCCAGGAGAAGTTGGATGGCGCAAAGTAGAGTGCATGCTCGTGTAGAAGCCTGACAAAATTTAATAAAGATATTACCTGTGTGTCAGCTACTACCTGTGAGGTAGGTTTAGGATAAAATATATCTTTTATTTGCATGGAAAAGTTTGATCTGAGTATGAAACCTAAAATTCGACTATCACTATCTATCTATATCTGGATAGATAGATCATTTTTATTATTACATAATGATATAAAAGTCGTCAATTATAAGTTGAGATGAGTGGATAAATAATATGTGCGCATATCCTATCGCGAAATAGATAAAAAAAATTGAAAATAATAGAATGGAAAATGCAGCGACTGAAGCGTAATAATAATTGAAATTAAAAAGAGAGGGATAGCCATACAGGTTTGTCAGTGAAGTGTTCATGAGTAGAATAATATGCCAACGATAGAGGAAGTTTGGTGTGTCGAATGTTAGAAGAGTTTCACACTTCGGGCGGGTGCCTGGTTGATATATAGAGTCTAACTTCATCCACTGATAAAAATTGTACCTTAACTAACACAGACCTAAGAATTGGCCTTCAAAAAAATGGCGAGGGATATGTTCACTGTATTTTTATGATCATCCTTATTTAGGTTGAACGTAGTTACGTATAGTATCAGCAGTTGTTGATGGAAGCAGCATAGACTGTAAGAGTTCACGTGGCACCCTGATAGAAATATGCTATATGGTTTTTCGAGATGCACATCAAGAAAACACAATATCTCGATTTGTTTTGCTATTACAGCACCTCACTGTCATATGCAGAATCATATGTCGAGAGATCATTGATATTTTTCCTGGTGCGTTTGTTGTGGCGTTATTGACGATTTTGTGGAGTAACACTACACTGCCACTATAACGGCAAAAAGCTGTTGTAAAATTGTATTATCTGTAGGACATGACTGGGAACAGTGAACTGATATTCTATTTCCATATTCTGTGCGTAAAAAATTCAATTGCGAGCCTATACAGGAAAATACGAAAAAACACATTTTACCGGAACATGGTTCGGATTGATCGATGCAAATAGAATGTTGCGATTTCGCTGAATCAGACAGGTTCAGAGGAATGTGGAAACATGGATTATCGCCCGATTTTCCTCATCCATAGAAGCTGTTTACGATGGTACAAATAAACATCTTGATGTTTATTTGAATTTTACTCTAGGAGATAAAACAAATAGCTTTTGTTCACGAAATGATTTAATCCGTTTGCAAATTAAGTAGATAAGAAATCAAACATTTGTTTTTTCTATACCGCACCGGTAGTTGACAGAGTCGTATTTTCTGAAATGTGGAAAATTCCGCGATGGTTGAGAGAAGTGGAACATCAGCGCCTTTGGTCGGTGAATGTATGGTGCGAAATATTTGATGACAGGTGGTCGGTCCATATCTTATTGGGGGATCATTGAATGGGCAAAAATATCGAGAATTTCTATAACACCATTTACCAGAGCTGCAACATGATGGCTGATGATTTCTTTTTATGAGGCCATCTAAAAAAAGTTGTTTATTCGAGAAGCTCCCCCTACACTGAAAATATGATGTAACGCATAAGAAATGCTTGTAGAACAATCAATAGAGATACTCTCCTTGGGTGTCATGAAAACTTTATAAAACGGATTGATAAGTGTATTGAGGTTGAGGGGGATCATTTTGAACATTTGAACATTTGTTATAATGAATGTAAAGGTTTTTCATATGATAATTCCGTTATTTATGCTTATGTGAAAACAACAATTATTATATTTTTCATCTGCCTAAGTTGCAATAGGTTTAAAAAATTTTATGCACAAAAGGTATATGCTTTTTCTCATAGAACCTGACCTTGAAAAAAGGTCGAAAATAAAAGTCATTGTCTGCTCCTCCCCATTCCACGCAAGAACCTTCATGCGGACGTTTTCATCCAAAAGCTCACCGTTTTCACACTATACGGCTGTCCCAAGTTGAATGGATCACCCGGTATATACAATTTTACTGAATGTACCATATAAGAGTGTTGCTTAATCAACATCGTGTCTACTAGTCGTTTGTTAAATATTATAGATATAACAAATTAAGACAACACTGAAGACAATATCCCTGGGAAACAATAGACCAATGAACAAGCAAAACGTATCCGAGAAATAATTTTGCAACACTGTCAGACATCTTCGAAGCTCCTACCTTGACTCGCCTAAACTCGTCCTTTAGATGGCCTAAGGGCATAGCGAGTTGGACATTGAGGTGTTAGATGCATGATTGAGCAGGGTTACAATGTAATCTAAACAAGGACACTTTATACGTATAGGTAACCAGGAAAGAGAGACTTGTAACAATTCACTTACTCATCAGCTTGCTGATCGAAAAGCTAGAGCAATATTCTACATTGGTAAAATTTATCTAATTGTATCGTATGTATAAAAGTTCATTGTCAGAAGTTAATCATTTACTAGATCCAACTGAAGTAGTTTACCACTGGAAAATTCTATAATTTATCTACCTGAAAACTGTCAGTTATATATAGTGTATAATTTCAGATATATCGGTTTTACAACAAGAGTTCTGTGCAGCGGTTAGAGGATTTTTTTGCTCAATGCCTTTTGAGCGATACCTAATATTGTTTTCCAATCTCCGCCGAAATTTGATTCAACCAATTTGCGTCATCTGCTTTTCAATTTGCTCAGACAGGTAATAACCTTATTTCCAGATGGTTTCAAATGACATTACGGAACAACCGGATTACTCCGTGATGTGGACAGGCAGTTGATTCCTGCGACTACACTGCATGCATCTCATCCGAGAAAAGGCGATATATGAATTTGTTTATGTCTAGCAAAATGCTAATATTGAATTTCGTAGTAGTATAATGTTGACATACTCACCTACATAAACTTGTCAACTCACATCAAACTTTATATATATATATATATATATATATATATATATATATATATGACTCGAATTTTATTAATCGTGTCCTTCTAGAGACAAAATAAATATTTATTGTGGTATTCATATTACCTTTTTCCTAAAAATTTGAATAACATTTTTACGTTTATTCCGACTCATTGTACAATTAGGCAGTATAGCTGACTCAGCCACTGCCATAGTCAAATCGAGTTTATTCATTTATTTCCGACGGAGAAACGCTTAGTCGGCTGTTGCTCTGTCGTAGTACTTACTCTGCAAAAATGCGTAGTACTTTTGATGATTTAAACTTTTTCGTAAATAATTATGTTATGATACTGCGTCCTTTGGCGCGGCAACCGCAAACACTTCGCCAGACCACTTTTTTTTAAACTCGGCGTGTGCTCAGCTATCGTGATCATGAAGCTGGTAACAACAATATACAACAAGTTTAAGTCACACAAACAGACAGTTTTATTTGTGAAACCTTGTGGTCCATTGTTGTTGCCAGCTTCAGGATCACCACACGGCAACAAAACAAGTCGAAATGGCTCTTGTATTTAACAACGGAATTGTCTACAACTAAAACTCTTTATGAAAACTTCTCCAAGTCGGGAATACTACGTGCAACATATGAAGTTTGAAATTTGAAACAAGCGACTTTGTAAGTTTTCTGGGTAGCTCGATTTCATCGCTATAAATTTTGTCATGCCCCTTTCTTATGCCGGCGCATTCCGTATATGAGACTTGCCCCCTCTGTCGTTCTAATGAATAAAATGTGATTTATACGAGTTTCCGTGTAGATAAGACGGGTGAGGCGAGCATAACTCCAAAGAAGTGTCTTGGGGAGCCGCTTCAGCGAAATGCGATCTACACCCAGAACAACTTTAGTGGCGGGTAAAACGGGAAACTTGAATAGGGGCAAAATATGTGAAAGTGGAATAATTCTTCGTATGCCTCAGCAAGGGAGATATCATCGCAGAAAAAATTCGTGATTAGGCATAATAGAGTCCCTATGAGTCTAGTATCGAAATTACGAGACTTGAGAACGCCTTATCAATGTTTCATGAGTTAATCTAATTTATCCCAATTCAATCTTTTGATGTAATGAAAAAATTTTGTGGGGATATTCAGACAGACACAACTAAATGTAGAAGAGAGAGAAGAGATTCGGTTGGAGAGGCACCTAATGTAATCCAGAAGTAGATGAAAAATATACTGAGAGAAAGAACAGATATTACACTGGATGGATTAATGGAGCTTCTAAGGTTCTGTGTGAAGAATAATTATTTTCGAAAAAAATCTGCATGCAATAATGAGAGTCGCCGTTATCTTCTGTTGTAGCTAATTTATACATGTATTGTTGGGAGGTAATTGCTTTCGAAAGCTCAGACATCAGACCAAAACTATAGCTTTGCTATTTAGTCGTTACCAACCATGGAGCAACCAATTAATTAAAGATGTTCTTCGAACATCTGAACAGCGTCAGAGCATCGACAAAGCTCACAAAGCAAGAAGAGAAGAAAAACTCGCTCTCGTTTTGGATTGTTTATTAATTTTCTACGTGTGGTTTACTTCAGGTGTACTCAAATTTTGGGGAACCAGAGTAATTCAAAACATTACCCATCAGTCAGATTGTCTACCTCCCTGTAATTATTTTCGCCGCGTAGCTACAGTTACACTGCATAGATTTTGATAAGATTTATGATGTGGATCCGTAGGATATACAACTTTAGTTATGTTGCAAAATTCATACGATATCCAATTATTTGAGCTACCCCATTTCTTTCACATCCCGTTGTCGATATAATTTGTTACAAATGTATATTTATTTGAAATATACATAACTCTCTTACTTCCTGCTAGACTTGTACAATAGACGGAAATGAGCTACTCAAAAAATATGAAAGGAGCCCGTAGGAAGTCCTAAACGACAAAGCATTCTTGGAAAAACAGTTTCCTGTGGCTTCTATTTTCGACACGGGATTGAACGGCAGGGATGGCTTGGAAAATATTATGATAACAAGGAAATGACTCGCTATTTAAACATGAAGTTCACCTTCTACCTGTACGAGCTTTTGTGTATTGTTGATACAGATTTCACAACAATGTACAATAATATTCATAATTGATTACTGAACAGGAAGGGGAATTACGTCCATGGAAATGGTGAATAGGTTTATAAAAGCTCTATGCTCTTTACAATTGTGTTGTATTGCTACTTAATTACTATAAGCTATTTGTTTAATAATTTGAATTTTGTTCTGGAAATACAGATATTTGTAAAGCTTCGCATTCAAAGTATGCATTTATTATCTGCATGATGGAAGAGTTTCACCAAGTAGGAGCATTCACGATCTACATGAACAATCACATGGCAATAACTATTTGGAAAACTCGCAGTTTAATAAGTAACTGTGATAGATGTACATATATATGAATATACAAATAATGACTGTACCCATCCGTCTTTTTATTTACAAAATCGCTTATCTGAATTATAACATCGAAAAGTTAATTTCATCAGATTACCTATATCGTTTAACAAGTTCATTTCGCTTGAACTAATGTTTGCATCGTCTACTCTACACCCCATAATTCAGAATACTGGCAAGTGCTTCGCAAACCAAAGCAAAAAGATTCATCCGACTCAATCAAAAACCTAAAAATAAATTGATGATCGCTTCAATGAGTAATCTGATATGGCACAGCCCTGTTTACACAATTTTCATGAAAATAGAAATAATTATCCTTTATCTTATCAGAACATTCGATGCCGGCCGTAATCTTACCAAACAGGCTGCTTGTTTAATTAGGTTATTAACGTTACCGACTAAGAATTGTGCAAATATGGACATGCAAGTTGTATGCATTGGATGTTATCGGCCAGGAGACAGCTGTGTTTCTCCTGATAGGGAGGGGCATTTTTTATATAATTGCCATGCGATTTGGCGACGTTGTCCTTTTGCAGGCTCGCGTTATAGTCTAGTAAAATTAGCATTTCCAATTATCAACATTTGTACGCAAATAGTCGCAACCAATTCTGAAGAGGACAAAGGCAGAGCTGTGTTTATAGCACAGTGAAATTACAAAATCAGCATTTTTGATGATTAACTGACCTAATTCGCAATAAATTGATTCTTATGTAATCACGTGCCACATTCCAGTGTGTGCTTGTTTCGTCTTTAGCTTAGACTCGTCCAAGTGTTATTAGCTTTGATTTTGTAAGTTGCCGAAGGAAGCGCCAGAGCGCGCGACGCTTGGTGATGAGAGTTGATTGATTTGTCAACAATTTGAAACAGCTTTCATTCTGTACTTATTTGATACCTAGCCTTGGTTACATAATTCTGATTCATACATATATCTAACTAGTTGTCAAATACATTTGTTCACATTATTTGTGATTCTGAATGTGTTACCTCATTTTATTCTTTCAGTTTTCTATACTGAAGACAAGGTTAATAGTTCATTTCAAAAATAGTTGTGCTGTAATTTTAAATAGCATGAATGAATGATAGTTGCAATGAATTGCCAAAGTGTCAAGCGAATACATACAATAAAAGCATGATGATATTGTAGCTTATTGTGTTTGATTACATTAATTACTACCTGAATATTTACTATGAATTCATTTTATACATCTAGGGAGCTCCCTTATTGACCTATCTTATCATGCACAAGTGTATGGTGAAATATCTTTGAATTTGGAATGCTAATTTTACCCGACTATAACGCGAGCCTGCAAAAGCGTTGCCATGATGATT
Source organism: Bruchidius siliquastri (assembly GCA_949316355.1). Taxonomy (NCBI): domain Eukaryota; kingdom Metazoa; phylum Arthropoda; class Insecta; order Coleoptera; family Chrysomelidae; genus Bruchidius; species Bruchidius siliquastri. The sequence continues at coordinate 26,697,491 of OX438529.1, forward strand.
TGCGCACTCATTCTAACATTTATCAGAAGTGTGCGTTACAGATCAAGAAAGCTTCTCTCTACCAAAATGATGTTCCGGTTTAGATTTAATCGACCGTGTAAGAAATGAGACCATCAGAGGAAAAACGGATGTGAAAAGTACAATAATGAATCACATAATAATAATAGTGCTACGTGTAAAACACAGCCTAACACACCTTCTTTTCAAAAATCGGGAGTTTTAATGAATTCCACTAGACAACCAGCTGCATTTTAGCGGCTTCATACACGTTGCATATACATGAGATGCAGATCTTTGCCAACCACCTCCCTCGAAAGCGCCACCTGTATAACGAATAATATTGAACAGTATCAGCATTTATATTGAAAATATCCGACTGGTTCAGACTTTAGACATCGAATTTGTTCGGAGTTCTCTAGTTTTTCGCTTCAGGGCTCACGAAAGGGAGAGGGATGTAAATACGGGTGAAATCAAAACACAAGGCAAGGATAAGGCACAAAGAGGCGGTGTCATTAAGTGGGGCAAACTAAAGTCCCTTTAATACTTTTGCCAGAAACTTTTGAGGTTCTTAATGCGAATTTGTAATGGGTTTTGTATAGTTCATTCAAAGAATTTTCAAATACTAATCAATGCTATATGTGCCGTTTTCATCGATGGCCTTTTGTCAATTTCCTCGTAGAACCTTATTTCCGTCCTCTAGACCTCAGCCCCCCCCACTTGTCGGGCCTATATGTTGCTTTTATCTGTGCAATAAATGTTAATTTTCCAGAAAAATACTAAATGTGGATTTATTCGCAATTGCGGGAGACCTTTTCATGTAAGAAATACATAAAAAATACAAGATCAGTTACATTCAGCATCAACAGAGCATGTCGAGACAAAACAAATTAAAATAATTGGACTAGACAGACAACGTAGCCGTAATACCCCTCGTTGACGTCAACCGTCCGCTCTACGCTTTACGAACAAAAAATTCCAGTTTACATAAAGAGCAAAAACTGAATCAAGATGTATGTTTGAGTGATACCCAATTGAATATTGATGAAGGCAAAATGAGAATGTTGCCTTCATTCCAAGAGGAGTATAAAAGGTAATACGTGGTATGTACACACATAATAAGAAACTCTCAATTCAAGAATTTCGATATTCTTGTAGATATATACTCATGACAAGAACATCTGGTCCTACTCTTAGACAATTTACTTGATAAGAAAATTATGATTAATTTGAACGAAGAAAAGTATATTTTCGGATTCAATACTCATTCTAGTGTAGAACATTTTGATATAAATTATATCAAATACCCTAGGATATTGATTTATACTATAATCTTGCTGGCAGAAAGGGGCCACGTATAACATTTTCATGCATATCTGGCATGTTATGGAAGTAATGTGATCGTGAGAGTTTAAGAATTTAAGATGATTTGCTTTTTATGGCGATTGATGATTCTTCAACTGATCACATTGGCGTTTTCATACAGTTTGTCATATGTATTTCTAGTAACTATGATTTTTTTACTAACATTCCGTGTGTCACTTTTTACATAATATTTTACAGACCAAAACCTAAAAAAAAGAAGATAATTAGCCTGACTTATTAGCCTCCAATCAATTTTAGTTTAATGAACTAAAAAACGTACTATTTTTCTTACAATACCATATTTTTTGCTAGTAACCTCAGTCTATTTATTTATATTGGGTTAGTGGACAAAATCTCAATGATTTGTTACTTCTCAATTCGATTTGCTCATTATTCCTACTCATTTCATGTTAAAAAGCTGTTTTACCAGAAATGTTTTGTCCAAATTTCTAAATTAGCCAAATTTTATAAACTACCCCGAAATTATTTCCTAAATATTTTGATTCAAATTTTTATTTCCAATTGCATTGAATGATTGCATTACATACATAAATACAGCCGAATCGTTTCATAAATCGGAAGGATAGTACATGAAATGGAAACGGTAAACAGATACTACCATGTAAAGTAGTAAAGTACAACAATTCAAATATTCATCGACCCATTAGTGTCTTGATAATATTATATAGTTACTTTGCTCCTTTGACTTTGACTTTCTTTATTTCATATATTAATGTCCATTTGAATTTTTCTTGATTACAATATCTGATATGTGAGGCATTAGTGGTTAAGTGTAAGAATAGCAGTTTACTAAACTTCGCCACTATTGCCCTATACCAAACTCATGTAATGTTATTTTTCATAAATTTTAATAAAGACAAGTTATTATTATTATAAAGTGTACAGAAGAATTGGACCTGAGCACTGAATAGAATACCCTACATCTCGATGTATCTAAAAGTAGAAAAGCACATTCACCCAGCTCCAAAAACAACCCTTTGAAAGCGGGGTACTCAAGTCAAATCCTCACCGAGTTACCAAGGTGAAATATAACAATGGGCCGTATTGTCCTCTAATGTACAACATTGGAAAAGAAATGTACTTCCTACCTTTCTCCTGCGCCATTAGATACAAAAAAGTAACATTTTTCACATAAAAGGAATCTCACACAAAGAGGCCTATTATCTATATTCGGCTTGCGACGTAAACTCTTTACTTCACACTTTAATGGGATAGGTAAAGGTATTGTATTATAACAAAGGTGTACTTCATATATTTTTTCATTATATCTAATATATTAAACACCCAGCGGGTTATCAACCCTTGAATGGCGTTGTGATATTTCAGTAAATAGCGCGTCGTGGGAGAGAAATGAAGAAGTGTAACTGGAAAAAATCTACTTTTGAATTATTTATACACATTGAGCAAAGAATAGACCTTACAGGTGTTTTTTGTGACATCTCTCAGACATGCTGGAAAAACAATTCTGCACTGTTGTCACTTAAACTTAAATGTATAAGTCAATTTAAATTGCGCTAAGACGACAGGACGGAATCCTGAAAATATAGGTTCGAGTCCCGTCCGCAGAAGACAATTTTTCTAAATTTTTGTCACCACAAAATTGCGTTCAATCTCCCTTTCGGGAAAGATCAACAGTTAAAAATGCCGATCCAGAGCATAACAAAACTTTCACAAATAGTCCAATTTATTACCTTGTAGCATTCGGCGTTTTCGCGCGCTTTCGTGTATGTGCAGGCTGCTTGTTTATCCAGCGAACTGAAAAAGGTGATGTACAGCTTACCGCTAAATCATGCACGCTTGGATGAATCTCGAAAAGAGTTGATAGGAAAAAGTTCGCGAGCAGCGCTGTAGCACCGGAATGGGTTGACGATAGCGTTTCTATACTACGAGTATTACCGGGTGTCCCATAGTAATTTGCTGTTCTTAGAAAGCGTTAGTTTGCACCGAAAATTTCGAGGAGCACTTACCTAGCCTTACCCTGTTTCTTTTGCATTGATTAAATATGATTTTAAAGTCAAACAGCAGAGGATTTACACCAAGATACCGAGAACATACATACACATAAGTGCGTTCAAAAACAAACATCCAGAAAGATCAAATTTTCACTCACTCACTAGATAGATGTATTGAAATAATGGAAACGTTTAAGGAATAGAATATCTTAAAGCATGAAATAACTTAAGAACATTTTGACTGCGTCTCTCACTAGTGCAAATGAATGCATCTACAATCTGAATGACGACGAATGGCAAATAATAATTAGCTACTAACGAAATTCGTTACAAAGTATCGCGGACGAGACGTAGAGTTAGAGGAAAATGTTGAATTGAATATAATACTTTGAAAAAAGCTGTTAAAGCAGCTGAAATGTTAGTAAGCTACATTCAGTAGTGATATGTGGTTTTAATCAACGATCTGGACAAGCAGAACGAATGAACAGAAAACCACAGGGTAAATCACATTAATTTTCTCAGCCTCAGCATTTCGAGTGTTTCCTACTAATGGTTCACTTCCCTTAAAATTATACAATAGCTATCTGTTGGCAGTACAAAGTAAACAAAGGAAAGGTTGGAAACTCAAATGAAAAGATGAGGAATTATACTGTCTTCCCAGTAGCCGATATAAAACAGAATTAAACTTTTAGGAGCTTCTCGGTGAGCTCGGTAAGAGGATTTCCCTGAGAAAATATATCTAATATTCCTCTTCGACAAAGACGTTACGAGTGCCAAAACAACATTCGGTAAACAATTGATTAAACAGAATTATATAACGCCTCTATTTATTGTCATCAAATTCGTGTACGGAGTTGTATAAAATGGGTTGAATCACTCAAATCTTGAGAGTATCGTTAATTTAGAACATCATGCCTTTGTAAGCAAAATTACACCATTTGGTTTATTTTCATGATGACAATTAAAAGGCTTTTAAATGTTCCTAATTCGATTTTTTATACCTTCCGAAATAAAAGAACTAAAAATATATACCTACCCATATTTCGGCTTATTTTTCCGTTAAAAATTTTCTATATTTCTCTCGAAACTTGAAAGATATGGAACTTGAACACTCATCATCAGAAGCTGTTTACGAAGAACAAGGGATATCGCTGTAAATCAGTTTAGCCTGTGACAGATGTTGTGAGGGCCATCTGTCACTGTTCAAAGCAGTCCACCTGTGACTTCTTAAGTTGCCAATGCGCGCGCCATAGTGCGCGACGCTTGGGGATGAGTGTTGATGCTGCTATCACACCCTTGACTGGGTTACGTAAATACCACCGGATTGCTCTCTACAGTTAGACCGCCAGGCTATACTGACGAGTCTACGCTAAAGACAAAACATGCATGTCTATAACATAGTGGAGAGCATACACTTGAAAGATATGGACCTAAACTAAATGAAAACTCATAAAACGAATGCCACTACAGGTATTAGTTATTTACTGAAGCTGTTAATCGTTCAAGTTTTGTGGAACAAGCTTTAAGAACAAACACTACAACTATCCATTATTGAAGAGACAAGTAACTGTGCTGGTGTGTATTACTTCCATAACGCTGATGCCAGAATATTACTTTTGAATAAAAATTATTAGAAATACCATCATATTTTAGAAAATGGTGCAGATGAAATTTTTAGACCAGATTGTTTAGTTGTCAAATATATACCGTCTTTCCACATCTGCTTATATTTTCTAGATATGATTTGTTAACCTCCATCAAGACATTAAGAGCCATTCATAAGTGCAGAATTGTTCGGGGGTGAAAGTCTATTGCATAAGCTTGGTAATCCTAGGGACTTTCCACAGAAATATTTTACCATTGTGTTTTCGTATAGCAGTATAATTATCATTATAAATAATATAATACCTTAATAATAATTATTCACACATAGTTGAATTAGTGCTAAATCTATGAATCATTTGATCTGTGGTGACCGACGAGAAACAACTTTAATATGGATCTGTCAGTTGAAAAAATACATTGACAATATACCTTTCTTGTGGAGACTTGTCAGAACTGTTTTTTAACTAACTTGTTGAGTAAATTAATTTATTTTGAGGAGGAAAGTCAGTAAGGGTAATAAAAAATCCAAAAAGCTTCGAAAATATAACGTCAAGTAGGTCAACTTTGTATTTCGCTTGCAGTGCTATCAGTTTACTCAATACTATCAGATTTCAGAGATGTACAGCATAGCTGAAGTTGACCGATATCAAACATGCACCATAAATTAAAATGAGAGTATCGAGTACAAGGCTCCTTCAGCATAAATTAAAATTAAACCAAAAGTCCATAGAAACATTTAATGAAATAAAGTGGGCTAACCAACCTGAAGAATATAATTTCAATCTTTTTATGTTGTTCATACGTATTATTGTTAAATTATTAGCATCTGCCATAAAACGGACGTTGATCTACCTGTTATCTGGAATCAGGCTTGGGAGGTGTTAGCACGTCCACCATAAACTGAAACTGATTTACAAGCCCATTCCTTAATTTTTTTAAAGGCAGACTCTCAAGTCTGTTTGTATATTCACACAGTTCTATTCAGAAATAACGCCTTTACATTTGCAAACAAAATTTAATGTTTTCGTACGTTGTTTCCGATATCTCTTCTTTTCTAGCAAAACCACTCTAAACTGATAATTATAATGCTCAAATTACTCTCAGGGCAGTTTCGTTGTGGTATTCTTCAGTTTATTCACCTATTGTAGTTACTTGTTGTTGATGTCATGATGAAGGAAATAAATTTGCAGACAATTTAGAAATAGTTTTTCTGAAGGTTCCTTTGAATTAGGATGTACATTGTTTCGTAACTTTATATATGATGGGCGCCATGAATCATCTAACCGACAAAACCTCATGGCTTCAGAAAAACGTATTATTTCTAGGTTGAAGGCTTCCCCGACCACATTACCTTCCTGGACTATACATCCTGGAAGTGAAAAATTAAGAGCAGAAAATTAAGTGTAAACTCATGCGCTAGACTCGTATTAGAATGCAGCCAGTTCTTCCAGATACTTTGTCTTCGTTATATCAGTAGCTGAACCTTTGAACTTGGCCAAGTTATAATTGGATTACTAGTGGAACGTGTGACCGCCTTCGTAAAGTTTTGAATTAGGTGAGCAACTGCATAATCCGTACTGTGCTTAGGAATTCAGGTGATTTGCATCAGGACTATCTAATCGTATATAGCCTGGTGGGTATTGCAGAAGGGCATTGGGGTGATTCCACATTTACACATATAGTGCTATCAATCTATTGTTGAGTCTGAAGTGGAAAGTTTTCTACCATATGGTGTGGCATCTAATCAGGAAAGATCCTCATATTGTTTCGTATGTATATACCAGCAATTCAGTGGTTCTCCGGGGATCTGGATCTGGTCTTCTCTACAATCAACGAACTATTGGAAATAACATCCAATCTAACCTGCAGCCTAATTCCTTATTCGTTGAGAGAGCTGCACCCCCAACGGCTTCCGCTTCCTCCAGCTCCCAACTGTGACCCGGATTCTCAGAAACATAAATTTAAAATTCCATCAATCCAGGGTCTTTGAACTCGCTCTGGGAGCATCTCTTAATAAGGATGAGATGATTAAAGCGAGGCCATCAGTAAGGTAAATTGGCAATATGTTTCGACAAAGTTACATCTCAAATTATTTACAAAAATGAAAAATTGTTCAGTTAATACTGCGGTTTACTCACGCTAACGATGATATTGGCAGGTTACCTACCAAGAAAAAACAATTATTTTGACATGGTAAATGCAAGTTTGTACTATTTTTCGAAATCTTTCTGCGTTAGATATCGTGGGAACATATATGTTAGAGACATTTTTATGTTCAGAATTACAGAGACGTAGACAAAAGCAGCTGTAGTTTCATCAAGATGGTCCTAATGGCCATGCAAATTATGTTTTTTGCTCACTTGATACCGAGGTTCGATCCATTAAATTCACCTGATTTGATGGCTCCTGAATTGTTCTTGTAGTGTTCTTTGAAACAGAGGCGTATGCAAGCACTATAAGACCTATAAACGTCTCAAGCGATCTGTACTTCAATATGTATGGCATTACCCATCGAATATAAATGTGTACAGCTATTTTGCTATTCGCGTACTTTTATCTCTCATAGATAAATCCGTACTACACACACATATGCAAAGATTAAATTTAGCCCAGAATCTATTATTAAATAGAACAGAGAGGCATTATATTTATATAGACCATATTACATGAACAAACAATATAAACAGGTTTTATGGGAACATTCATTCACGGTTTACGTTAAAACGCTTCAAGAATACCCAATATATATTAGATCCCGTCAAAATTTACTATTATAACAATTCATTATTCAATTAATATTATTCACGGCATGAGATATTTTTGATATTCCTGTTTGTTTTACCATGGGCTGTTGTAAACATCTTGATGAATATTACATATACATACGTATGCGTGCTTGTTTTCTCTACGCTGAGATTAAACTACGTAAAAGACGAAAAGAAAAAGGAGCAAGACTTTTATATTGGATTTTGCCACCATCTCAGAGATATTGAAATCATACTGAATTGAATTTTTAATAAGCTAATTAATACCCTATAATAACAAACCGTACCAAAGGGTAAATAGTTTCATTTTTACTATATCTTTATATGAACCATACTCTTACAAATAGCTACCAATGAAATATTATTTCCTAAGGGATCACTTCTTATTTGTGGTGGTTAGTGGATATGAATCCAATGTGTTTGCCATCAATGCGAGTGTCCTCAGGAATCTGTTCTTTCACCAACGCTCTGCTTGCTGTACATCAACTAATTGTTTGGGAATGGCATCTAGTCCCATATTTCGGCTCAGATTAATGGACTTTAGTTCAACGCGCAGAAAACTCAAGGCATCAATCCTGACAAGGAAGTCGCATGTCCATCTAGCTACTAGGAATTAGCAACAACAACATGTCAAGGCACGATCAAGTTACAGAAACTGGGGGTTCTCTCCCGCTCCAGGAAATTGTATTATCCGAAACAGCTACTGGAACTCTACAAGGCCGTGATCAGACCATCGCTAGAATATTGCTATCATGTGTGAGTATGCGCCCTGAAACACTCTCTAAAGATTCTGAACACAATTGAGGAGCGAGCAATAGGGACAAAGGACCTCCTCAGTAGGAAAAGTCCAAGAAGGGTGTTTGATTTGAGACCAAGTGGCGCAATCCCACCAGGTCGAACTTTCAATTCAACATTAACATACTATCAAAAAGTATTCTGAAAGAAGGAAGAAGAGCAACCCTCCTGGCACCAGTTCTTTTACGTAAATCGAAAAGCTGGTAACAACGCGCAAATATCAATCTTATGATAATATTCAGAATTGACAGATTTGATCAAAACAAACTGGACAGCTTCAAGAATTTAATCACCATGGTACAATCAATAGGGAGGTTTTATACTACAGCAGAAATCTGATACCACCGAGCATGTGGGACAGTCAGTTGCTTTTTTTCGGCACTAGGACGTTTTCCCATAAGCCAGGAACAAAATATCTAAATATAGTCAGTTGCTTCTGATTGCCCAAACAATGGTGAATAAATTCTCCATGTATCCGCGAAAATAGTATATGTAATCTAATGATCCACTTGGAGATTTTACAGAATGTTGATTTCGATAAAATTTTAGCATCCGTTTCATAGACATCAAGTACTACCCATATTATGTGAATCGATCATATTAAAGAAAAATAATCTACCGTTTAACCTAATTTCATCTTTCGCCAGGCTAATCAGATAATAGCAGTAGTTGATTGAGAAGCACTAGCAGCTATAAATCAATGTTCAATTTCTGAGAGATCCTCCAACGCATGTCCACACATCGACTGTGATTGATTACACTGATACGTTGATGGAATTTCAACGATGAAACAAGGTGGTTTGTTTGTCAGGATCCCGTTCTCAGAATAATTAGCTTATTTCAGCGCCTCCTCGACTTCTAGAGTAAGGCGTAGTCATTTGCATTTGAGATTGATTATTGAAAAAAACTACTTCCAGAGGATTATACCTTAGCGTAATTATTTTTTGTGGATAAGTGTTTTCAGTAGATGTTTGTGTCAGGAAGAATATTTGAAAATTTAGTTCCTTCAAACAGGCCAAAAACTCCTACGTAATTACGAGGCTTTAATCACCAATCTGCTCGAGGAGGTACCGGGGGAGCATGGGAGAACATTTTAAAGTTGCCCACCCTGTAAATGGGCACTCAAGTGAAGTGTGAAGTATCTCAACGAGAAAATACTTATTTTCCTTATTTAAAAAAGATTGTGAAGAAATTTGAAAGCTTTTTAAATGATCACATTCGGATGCAGGGTCCGCAAATATGTGTGTCGGGTACCTTTCAAGTAGGTAGTTTAGCTGTTTCGAACTTAAATATCTTCATATTGTGTTCAAAGTATTCAGTTTCCTGTTGCACAACCTCTTGAAGGTCGTCACTAGTTTTGGGTTTCTGATTTATGGACATTTCATGATTCTCACCCCTCATGTGTGTTTAATTTGACCCCAATGAATAAATTCAATTATAAACTCATTGTCTGGTAACGAAAATTACTAAAGTATAGAAAATGGCGAAGAGAAGGTTTATTTTTGTATTGCGTCACTAAGACGAATTGGGCCTCAATATGCGACTCGGACCTAAGGGTCCTATGTTTGGTTCTCTATTGGCCAGCAATGAGGGTTTACGTTCTGAAGTCGGCAAAGACAATTGCGACGTCTTTTTTTCGGAGAAGTTCGTAACGTAATGCTGAGGACACCATTGAATGCAGCGGACACAATTTTCCATGCGATACAGTCGAGCAACAAGTGTGGAATACGTTTCTCGCATAGAGATTGACGTCAAAAGTTGACATTAGAATATCGTAAAAGTTACAGAATTTTCTTGGTTCTCTGTTGACCAGTGATGGCGATTCGTGATAAGTGCTCCTCAATTACAAAATAATTCATAATATATTTAGACTGGGCGATTTTCTGACGTCCCTTTTTGACCACATATCACGGGACGGAAGAGCCGATTCCCGTTTTTTTTCACTCCATTCGATCTGATTGAAAGTTTTGTCCTGGACCAATAGTGTTCTTAGGAATTAAATTATCCAAGGATGTATATATAGGTAGAATTGAGCAGAAAAGAGCTGGAAACACTTGCAACTCCTATATAACGATCAAAGCTGGCAGGGTCTAATTAAAAGGCAACGTTGATGGATAACCTATAACTTTCCGGACAACCCACGATGCACGTGGATTTGTGTATTAGTTATTCCCCCTGGAGACACCTTACGTGGTTAAGGACAGAGGAGGATGCAACATTTTATTCATATATACTTCAAAGTCACGATCCATAATAATTGTTCAAAAATACGTGTACTATTCTCTTTCGTTATGGCAGCGTACCATGATAACAACACTGTCGGAAAGTTGCTTGGCAGTTGCGTACCATAATAATAATACCTTTTAATGCTTAGTTTTACATAAACATTCAATATTTATGATGAAGATGTAAAGATCGTTATGATTTTGGACTGTTATTCTAATTATTTATTTTTTGATTTAGGTTGACTTTTGATACCTATGTCCATGACCATATATATATATATATATACATATATATATATATATATATATATATATATATATATATATATTCCTTTTATATATAAATGAAACCTGGTAAAGATGTGGTGTTAAGTGTATGCTCTCGACTATACATCAGACCTACTATAGATATGTATGTTTCGTCTTTAACCTAGACTGGTCAGTATAGCCTGGCGGTCTAACTGTAGAGAGTAAATGGGTGGTATATATATACCTTACCTGGTTAAGGGTGTGATAGCAGCATCAACACTCATCCCCAAGCATCCCGCACGGTGGCTCTAAAGTCGGTTTCAAGGCAGTCCAAGTGTTAGGACCTTGACTTGAGATGCCAATGGGCAACTACACCTTGCGCGAAGCTTGGAGATGAGTGTTAAAGATGTGGCTGATATGCCTAAATATAACAGTAAGTTGTAGATTCAACAAGACATGAAATACTCGAACGCCATTTATATTCCCACATTTCTGATATTGAGTCTGATAAAGCTATGAACAACATAATGTATTCTCAACTAATATACTATTGTAGTTTCTAGGAACCAAAATGTGCTGCGATTTTTACTTTGAATAGTAGACATGATACTTACAAGCGGCCCCTCAAAAAGGATATGTATTTATTAACCATCTAAATCAGCATAATTTTTTACTTTTTTACCAACATCACTGCGGTGCGGAGATCCAGCGTCTTTAATGTCAGCATGGAATCCTGAAGACTCAGGTTCAAGTCCCGTCTGGACCAATTTTTTCCGTTGATTTCTCAGAAATTCTGTCTTTCATCCCCTCTCCCAAATATCTGTTCCAAATACACTATCTCAATACACAATCTGATGCCAAAAAAAAAAATCACGACATCCTGCACGAACATTCAATACAAATTTCCATGACTCCGGTAACGCCTATGTTTTCCATATAAGAACACTTTTGATCTCCGAGCTTTGCCTCCCGTCCGTATAGATATAGGGTTCGGTATTCCCTTTGAGGACAATGAGCTTTGGATACTGTTTCCAACAACTGCGTCGCCTAAACTTTTATGCACAGACCGTGAAAATGGACAGTCTTTGTTGTAGTTTTTTCGACACCCGAACCCCCCATCTGTGAGTAAGGGGATTTTGTATTCAACGTTTCTGTGAAAGAGCAATAAACTAGAAAACGAGATATCGATACTCTGTATATATGATGTAAAGTTCTCCACTCTTCTCCCAGTGGCTGCTCCTCAGGAGTATTAGTTAGATGTCTGTTAATAAATATATGTATGCTGCTCTTAAAATTCAATCACTCTTTTCTGTTTGATAGCAGGAACGTTTTGAAGCATAATAATAAAAATAATAAAATGTCTATGCCGTGGAAGTGCCACAAATGATAAATAGCATGTAAAACTGCATTATATCCATAGGCGTGAGCTGTGCTGGCGTACACTCTACACGGTGACACAAGATGTATAACTAAAAATGATTTTTTTTACAAAAATCTTCTGTTTTATTTATTTGCAACCTTTATGTTACACACTGTAAATAAAAAGTTACATAATTCATTTCTTGGAGCAATTTATCTGGATCCCCTGACTACCGCCAGCCTTAGGGTAAAACGCAGATCTGTTATTTATATTTTTGTTTTTGCTCAGCTGCAACTCCTAAAGAAACTTTTTTCCTAACACGATGGAGAAACCGTCGTCATTATTCAAGTGCTTTTATCGCTTCCATATTTCTCAGGCCCGTTTCATTCCTGTTCTTCTAAGTTTCACGATTATTTCTTGGGAGCTGCGTAGTTGTTATCAGCATCTCAAGTACTGTGTGGATGCATTTAGTTGCGGAGTTCCTTCGGCATCCATATCAACGTTAATTAAAGGTGAAATTCCAGAAATAAGTAGTTGTTTTTCACGCGTTTCTATATATATAAAAGGAATATATATAAAAGGAATATATATATATATATATATATATATATATATATATATATATATTCCTTTTATATATATAGAAACGCGTGAAAAACAACTACTTATTTCTGGAATTTCACCTTTAATTAACGTTGATATGGATGCCGAAGGAACTCCGCAACTAAATGCATCCACACAGTACTTGAGATGCTGATAACAACTACGCAGCTCCCAAGAAATAATCGTGAAACTTAGAAGAACAGGAATGAAACGGGCCTGAGAAATATGGAAGCGATAAAAGCACTTGAATAATGACGACGGTTTCTCCATCGTGTTAGGAAAAAAGTTTCTTTAGGAGTTGCAGCTGAGCAAAAACAAAAATATAAATAACAGATCTGCGTTTTACCCTAAGGCTGGCGGTAGTCAGGGGATCCAGATAAATTGCTCCAAGAAATGAATTATGTAACTTTTTATTTACAGTGTGTAACATAAAGGTTGCAAATAAATAAAACAGAAGATTTTTGTAAAAAAAATCATTTTTAGTTATACATCTTGTGTCACCGTGTAGAGTGTACGCCAGCACAGCTCACGCCTATGGATATAATGCAGTTTTACATGCTATTTATCATTTGTGGCACTTCCACGGCATAGACATTTTATTATTTTTATTATTATGCTTCAAAACGTTCCTGCTATCAAACAGAAAAGAGTGATTGAATTTTAAGAGCAGCATACATATATTTATTAACAGACATCTAACTAATACTCCTGAGGAGCAGCCACTGGGAGAAGAGTGGAGAACTTTACATCATATATGCAGAGTATCGATATCTCGTTTTCTAGTTTATTGCTCTTTCACAGAAACGTTGAATACAAAATCCCCTTACTCACAGATGGGGGGTTCGGGTGTCGAAAAAACTACAACAAAGACTGTCCATTTTCACGGTCTGTGCATAAAAGTTTAGGCGACGCAGTTGTTGGAAACAGTATCCAAAGCTCATTGTCCTCAAAGGGAATACCGAACCCTATATCTATACGGACGGGAGGCAAAGCTCGGAGATCAAAAGTGTTCTTATATGGAAAACATAGGCGTTACCGGAGTCATGGAAATTTGTATTGAATGTTCGTGCAGGATGTCGTGATTTTTTTTTTTGGCATCAGATTGTGTATTGAGATAGTGTATTTGGAACAGATATTTGGGAGAGGGGATGAAAGACAGAATTTCTGAGAAATCAACGGAAAAAATTGGTCCAGACGGGACTTGAACCTGAGTCTTCAGGATTCCATGCTGACATTAAAGACGCTGGATCTCCGCACCGCAGTGATGTTGGTAAAAAAGTAAAAAATTATGCTGATTTAGATGGTTAATAAATACATATCCTTTTTGAGGGGCCGCTTGTAAGTATCATGTCTACTATTCAAAGTAAAAATCGCAGCACATTTTGGTTCCTAGAAACTACAATAGTATATTAGTTGAGAATACATTATGTTGTTCATAGCTTTATCAGACTCAATATCAGAAATGTGGGAATATAAATGGCGTTCGAGTATTTCATGTCTTGTTGAATCTACAACTTACTGTTATATTTAGGCATATCAGCCACATCTTTAACACTCATCTCCAAGCTTCGCGCAAGGTGTAGTTGCCCATTGGCATCTCAAGTCAAGGTCCTAACACTTGGACTGCCTTGAAACCGACTTTAGAGCCACCGTGCGGGATGCTTGGGGATGAGTGTTGATGCTGCTATCACACCCTTAACCAGGTAAGGTATATATATACCACCCATTTACTCTCTACAGTTAGACCGCCAGGCTATACTGACCAGTCTAGGTTAAAGACGAAACATACATATCTATAGTAGGTCTGATGTATAGTCGAGAGCATACACTTAACACCACATCTTTACCAGGTTTCATTTCTGTTCAGTGTTTTATTGCCAAAACTATATATTGTCTATATAGCCACAAAAACAGTTAATACCTATTTTTGATTTTTAAATTACCTTGTTTGTATTGCTCACTTGGGTGAACATAAGATTCATTTGCCTGGACAGATTCGGTGTCTAGTATAAGAAGAGATAGTCCTAACTCTGTTGGGATTCTGTCGCTCCTCTCCTTAAGCTGCGTCGTGAGGAAGGACGAAGGAAATCCCGGTTTGAGGGCTGAAGGCTCCAGGCTTCATTAAATATTTATCCCCAAGGTTTGTTACAAAGTGCCTAATAAACGGTTGGTCTAACGGTTAACAGTACGCCTGTGGTTAAAGCTTTGGTTCTGCCGAAAATGCGTGAATAGATGTTGGGTCGCAAACCGTACGTAGAAAAAGCAGAATGGACGAACAAAAAATATAAATAAGGGACCTAATAAATTTCAGAAAGCTGCCAATGCCAATGAGAGTCTTGTAAGGCTGTAGGGAAAGATATTAGGATAAATCGGAATATGCGGAAAAATATTGTT
This sequence comes from Bruchidius siliquastri, assembly GCA_949316355.1. NCBI lineage: Eukaryota > Metazoa > Arthropoda > Insecta > Coleoptera > Chrysomelidae > Bruchidius > Bruchidius siliquastri. Next base: position 26,712,822 of record OX438529.1, read on the forward strand.
TTTGGTGAATCATACTCGTTTCTCATCAATTTTGTCTTTGAAAGCATTTCTCAATGTATTCCGTCATCAAATGTCCATTTATGTCGTTTTTTCGATTGGTATGGTTCATAGGTATTACAGCAGGATGCGCTTGACTCACAATAAAGGGATATGTATATAAATCGTCGCGTAGCTGGAAGGACAAAGAGACCTAACTTCAATTATTTTACAGAATACGCACTTAATCTAGAGGCTTATAGTGCAACGAGTATAAAATGTCTCTCTATTACTATAAAAGTGTTGCAAAGTGTTTCAAAGTATGCATTACATTGTTGTTCAAGTTTTAATGACACGTTACATTTTACTCACTTCTAAAGACTGGAGATGCTCATAGCTCTAAATTAGCATTTTTCGACCTAAAGAATCAGTTTGCGTTACTTTTTTGCGTAATACTATAAGTATATGTTTCGTTCGAAAAATAATATGAAACAAGATGCAGACCAACCGAAAAGTAACTATTTTATTTTCAACTATTTAAAGAGCATTTATTCCTTGATCTATCAATACCGGTGTTTTGTATAATTCAATTTCTATAGCACTTTTTTTAAATGAGGTGTACGATTATCGAAATGTAATAAATCTGTGGTATGTCTTGTTGATCTTACCTTTGCACTAGCCGTTAAGATCACATGTGTTCCATAAAATAACTTTACCTGGTTTTTTAAATATTGATCATCCTTATTCAGTTAGAATGTAGCAGTTAAGTTTAAAAAAAGCAGGATGAACTAGTTTCAGGGTAAAAATTAAATATGAAGAAAGGCGAAAGCGTATATAGATATCATATTTATAAATTTTCATGATTCAACAAGATGCTAAGCTACCACTACAGCTACAACTAGAAGGGAATTAAAACGGGGGGAAGTCTAGCAAATAATATGGACAAAAAATGTACGCCACTGAGTCCAGGAAAATCTAGCAGCTATGAATGCAACTTTATTGTCTCTTGTTTTCCCTTCGTATCTTATATCATATTGGTGAAAAAAAAAAAATAATAACCACTTCATTCCATGTTGATGATTTTGTTTAAACAATTTTTTGCACATAAAGTGAGGTGCTTTCTATTTTTTCTCGCAAACGAAGTATTATTAGCTATTAATTTGAGAAACATGTTTTTTCAAGTGAATGGCGTATTTTTTTTGAATAAACTTTGTGAAAAATAAAAAAATGCTCAGAACATGTATATCTATTTGTGACCGCCGGTAGGTACTTCTAGTAGGCAGATATATAATTTTTCATTGTTGTGATTTCAGCACAGCGGAAATCGTTAAAACTTTTTTATCCGCACCCGAACGGGCTGAAGTTAACACTGAAAAGGGGATATCCATATAAAGTTTGAAAAAAGTTCTATACAGCCAATTAAAAATACAGTTTAGTGAGCCGCAACAAAAACGTAAAACCTAAAATGTATATTTACCTTCCGGTTTTTTCTGTAGCAGAGTTAACTTTATTTCAAAAACAATGGTTACAGCAGTAAATAAATGATGTACCCAAAAGTGCTTCACGTTGTTTTTATTATTTCCCACAACAATAGGCGAGGTAAGTATTGTAATCGCGAAACATTTTAAATTCGCGCTATTGTTTTCTTGATACTCATGACGTATGTATCCCAAGAAATGGTGTCAAGTAGATTAACTCTATAGTTACCATGCAGTAGTATCAGTAGAGGCAAGAAGATTTGGATAATTTTTTTTGTAAATGGCTCCCCGTGCCTCTCAGAACTCCTTTGCTAGAAACATATTGTGATCAGTTCATCATTTTGTTTATAAATGACCTCACGCAAAGGCAGATAGTCTATCGTGCTTCATAAGGGTCCAGTTCGGAAACAAAAGCTAGATTCGTCATCAGTGCTCGAGTGCCCAGAAAACGGGATTTTGTCCAGTGTGCAGAAAAAGGTTTATTGATACAATCTCGAAATATTTACGCAGACTTTGTATTAGTTGCAACTTTTTCGATACCCAGTTGTCCGACTTGACATATTCGTGCAAAAAGCAGATTTCGAGACGAGGTTAAAAGTAGCAAATTTGAAAAACTATTCCTTAGACATCGGTGATGGTTAATCGTGATGTAATACATTTTTGATAAATAAAATAGCAAATTTCAACAATAATTTGTAAAAAAATGTTCCCGAACGTTATAATGACGATTATATAGTTATAATTATTATTCCTGTTGTAAATTTTCGTGGCAAAATTTTGAATTGTTTGCAAATATAGGCTGTTTCAGAAATGTATTTTCTGGCGTATAAAGTACAACTTGTTAGTTCGTTAACCTGAATGAGTTGACGTTAAATACGGAATGCGGATTCGTGGAGCAAACAGAATATTTCCAACAATCCCAACTGAGAGTAATTAGGAGCATATTACACCCCCATAATCCGCAACACGCCGTAAAATATAAAACATACAGATCTCACTTTTGGTTTTACTGCTGTAGTCAACTTTACGGGTGATACTGAGCGTAGTAAAATTAAGAGCGAAAAGTTGAGGATATATGTGTAGGTAATCCCGTCGTTACGTTGTTGCTGAAGTCTCATTATTATGTTTGTTTTATTTTGGCGAAACCTCACGTTTGTTTCTAGGCTACAGATTTTGTATCACAAGCTTAATTAATACTCGAGTGCAAAACATGGCAGCTCTATTTTTTGCATCTTTCCTGTTTAACTAAAAAAATCATATATTCATACAATAATAATTTATTGTTCAATGAAAACTTACACATTTCGATTACCATAATCGAAAGAGTGATAGATCTTTTTTGTATTTTCCTAAGTTTGAAGCACTGGGGTCTTCCCCATTTTATTTCTAGCAAAATCCCGCTAGCATGCAGCAATTGAAATATAGGTGCAGCGCTTATTGCCCAAACTGCCAACAAAACTCCAAGTTAAGCGTACTCTTTAGTAAATTGTTGGTTGCAAAGCAAACTTTGAAACGGCCATCTAACTTCCACAGCACATGCACATAAACAGTTTCAGCCACAGTAACTCATTCACTCTTCAAAGTCGGAGTCGTTCGTTTTGAAATATGAGTCAAATCCAGATCGGATCTTGCATAGTTTGAGCATAACTCAAATTTCATGAACGCTGAAAGCGACTGGAATGCCGAGCTGTGGCGAGAACTGGGCAGTTTATTATCCTTAGATAAATTTATGGTGCCATGTATTTAGGATACGTACATATTATTGGACAGGAAACAACCGCTGATGAATAGTGGTAACAATAATTAGTACACAGATAATGTATTATAATTGGAAAGCTGTACTACTTTTATCGCAGCGCTCATGGAGCTCAGGGGTTTATGCCTTCGAGAGAACTATAAAACTAACTAACTATAGAAAAAGTTTAATGTAGTGCGAAGTGCCTCAAAACGAGTAGTTTGCAACCTTCAATTTACCTGGCATGAATGAGGGTATGATTGTACACAGATAAAAATTATAGATGTAAATTAAAGATATACTCACGATAAGAACATTCTGTTGTCCCTCTAAAGACAATTCGCTTGATGAGAGAATTACTGTTTATTTTAATCAGCAGAATTATATTTTTGATTTTGATAATCATTCTAGAGATAGTTGAAGTTTGAAACTTGAAATATTTGAAACACACTGTGTAGAAGATAGAGACTTGAGCCTGAGGCTCTGATTACTTTCCTGTTTACTTTTCATGCGATTAAAGTGTATACAGATAAATGTGCAAATATTATGCTGTAGGATTAGCGAATCGTTTGTGTCAGGAAATGGAAATATTGGAAAATAAACTGTTCCGCCTTTATGCTACGCAGCTTCGCTAAATCAATATTGAGTTTCCTCGTTCTCATACACAGGGTGATAATTTCAGAGATTCGCATTTCACTAACGCTACTAGAAAGGATTGAGGTAATAACACATACTTTGACTAGAAATACAGATCAATTGAGCAGTGAATGAGCAAGGTGCCTTCAAAGAATACTTAGACCAGGTCGTTCCTTTGGAGAACCTTGGCGTTGTGGACAGGTACTTTATACATCTATCTTCACGCAGTGCTCATGAAGCGCGATAAACTTTCTGCCTGTGCGTGAGGTTATTTTTGAAAACATTATGTTGACGATGTTTGAGTTCCGCGAACTTTTGAGGACAGTGTATAAAATTGCTCACTGTAAATATTCGTTGAACTGACAACATGACCATTTCCGGGAGGCAATGATGGTATAAAAAAGTCTTCTGTTTCCCATTACGGACTTGTTTTTGTCTACGAAATAGGCATTGAGCACTAAAACTTTACTAGTCCATCAACTCCTTCGGGTTCGTTGTAATGGCGAGACTGTACACAGTGTGGAGGTTTCAATTTCCCCGCAAAAAAAGTCAATTCATCCGTTTTTATACAGAAAATGCTCAGTTCTAATGGTTTTATCTAAAATAAATGCCATTTCTGTAAAGATAAATATAACGTCTATATGATTTCCCATTCATAAGTGAAGGTGAAATTATATGATTCAGGGAAAGACCTGAAAAATGTCCTCTGAGCCTCAATAATCACTTTTTCTCATATCCTATTTCGTTTTCCCTGAAACACAAGCAAATTTGTATTATGGCGTATATTTTAGTAGCTTTATCTGAAAAAACTATCGATTTTAGAAATGACGTATATTGTACAAAATTTATTTAAAATTGTTCAGAGGGCCTAAAAAAGCAGACAGTTCTGGGTGGATGTACGCTACAAATCTACACAATTCTCAGCGGTAGCAACAAACCAAATTTTATATTTTTATCTCCAGCTTTCGTGGACAAAACTCTCTTTGTCACCTATTAGTAATCATAATCAAGAATGTTCACAATACCTGCTAAGATGTAAATGGCATTCCCTAAAGAGTATACAAAGAACATCTTTATTGAGAATCCACTCAATGATGACAGATAACATTTTTCCGACGCACCCCAGAGGGATGAGAAAATTGGGGTCGTGCTGCTGCTTAATTCAATTCTCTTCTTAATAGACACGAAATTAAATTATTGGGGGGAAATCACCGGGGGAAGTGGAGGCATAGCGAGAACAGGCTTAACTTAGTTAGGGGTGCGGATAGCATTCTGATCGACGGATGAGAATCATTCAGTCTTCATTGCTAATCAAGAAGGTGAAATCGCTAAATTGATATAAATAAGAATTAATTAGTTATTGCGCAACTCCTTCATGGTGAAGCTGAGTCCCAAAACGGTATGAGAATGGAGAGAAGTTCTCATCTTAAGTCCACAGTCCCGCGTTAGGGACGTCTGCATATCAGAGTGGTACTGTGACGTTATGAGGAGCACCGATCTGACTTTCTTTTGAGGGCAGCCAGCAAAGCAGCTGAAGAACTCAGCTTCACACTTGACTTTAAGCGAGGGAATCAGCAGTTCATCCTCCACCCGTCATCTAAAACCTACATCAAAACTGCTGACGCAGCAAGATGAAACTAGTAGTCCAATATAATATTCAAAGGTCAATAAATATGATAAGCATGGTATGACTGTATAATGAATTTCAAACACAAATCGATCTCCGTGAAATTAAAAATAGATTTGTTTCTCAATTCCCCTTTAGCTACATCAATACCCAAAAGAATACAATTCAGCCATGTTTGTTTATCAGAGTACACATTCAGCATTTGGCTTAACCATTAATTACATTGGTATGCATGCGTTGTGTACACCTACACACTTTATACGCTATCGTTTCTTTATAGAGGTTGGTGCTATAAATCTTCATTTGTGTAAAAAACTTTGGAGATCTATCTTTACGTGGCGCATCCATATATATTACTCAACGTTTATTGAAATAACGTTCCTTGACGATGATGTATTTGAAGACGGACCAATTTATGTGAGATTTTGATTGTGATCATAGACAGAAGAAAGAAATAAACGGTACTTCGTTCTACAGGGTATGCGCATTTGTTTTCTTCTTACCTGACTAGTAAAAGGAATTGAATTATATTGAAAAATTCTCTAGATCCTTAGAAGAATATCAAATTGTTATTAGGATTGCAACTTTATTTAGAAGAACGGTTCAGCTTGACACCATTTTCTGTCTGTTTTACATGTATTTTCGCTTCTATACCTTTGAAATTGCGTCAGTTCGAAAAAAGCACCCATAAAATTTAGCAAAGTTCATGTTAATTTGCGTGTCCATACATGTTTCACAAATAAATGCAAATTGCTTTGTCATGCTTCACAACTCCATAAAGACAGAACGCTATCTCGAGCTCTATTATTAACCATTAGATGGTCAGCTCTCGAATATAGCTGGCCAAATGGTACGAATTGTTCGCTCCTCGAACTGTCGGCAAGCGAGATAAGCGACTTTAACGAAATTAGCGGATGACGACGTACTTAACATTATCATCAAGATTTTCAGTGCCGTAGAATTCTCCTTTTTTCGAGGTACTTTACCGACAAAACAGGCGAAGTCAGAATTGCAGATATTCAAAAACTACATAAGCCGATTTCGCAAGTATGTCGAATCCTACTTCTGATGTTATGAACGGCAAAATATTACGGTGAGTTCTGTTAAGGAAAGCTCTCGAATACAGCTACCAGATGCTACGGATTTTTTGCTCCTTCATCTCTCGTCGAAACTAGTAACCAAACCAATGCACCATCAGCTAAAGAGACTGATAGTTACTATAAACCAGTTTTAGTCGACGTGGCGGCAATATTCATATGTATCATTTACACAAATAAAAATCATACTCAAATGTTCCTTAATACAGTCGCGATAGCTTGAGATAGACAAGTTTGCGTTTTTTTTTTGTTCTAGCGAGAAGCTAAAGTTCAGGACCACAGAATTAGCCAGTTTTAATTCTACGTTATTTAAATTGCATTTAGTAATTAAACATTCGACCTCGTTTGCATTTTATGCTGATATGTTATTTTCGATCATAGGACAAAGATGAAGCACGTTTTTGTTATTCCCTTTTTAAATATTTATCAGACGAGGGTACTATTGGTGTATTTCATAGAAACAGATTACACGACATGTTATTACGATTTTTGTACATAAACCTCACACCATAGAATGGTTCTCAACTTTGAAAGAAAATTCATTATACGAATAGGACAATTGTTCGAAAAATACTATTTATAAATATGAGTGATTTTTTAAACTATTTATCATTAATGGTCTCTTGAAGAGGAAGCTGCATTTCATGATCTTGATTTTATCTAACAAATATTGATCCATACTGCAATAATGCTTGAGAAATGCTCCAGCCTCAATGAATACTTTATCCAAAATTATACTTTGTATCTTTTTACTTGTTTGAAATACAAGAAAATCAGAAAAATGTCGTCTAAATCCAGACAGGCTAAGTGTACAGAAAACATATTGTTAATTTCAGATAAAAATTGGTTCTTCAGCAAAAAATGTAAATTGTAGATGCTCTTACTTGGTGAAACTTTCCCATCATTCGGATAAAATAATTGTGTACTTAACACACACCTTCACTAAACTCAACTCTTTTTTTTAAATGACGCGTTCCGATTTATATTTAAATCAATGTCCGTCCAGCTGCTAGACGCGGGTAATCTGGGTAGCTTTTGTTAAAAGTTGAATCTAACAGTTCGACGATGATTTGGATATAAATCGAAACGCTTCTCTAAAAGATAAAGAGATTATTTTTGAACAATCTTCTTATCTATAACAAATGTCAAGTCTGACAGTCCGACGATGATTTCACTCTAAATCGAAACCGCGTCACTGAAAGAAAAGAGTTTTATTTGTGAAACTGTGAAACAATCTTTTTATCTTTAACAAATGTCAAATCTGACAGTCCGACGATGATTTGAATATAAATCGATATGCGTGATTGAAAGAAAGATAGTTTTATTTGTGAAACTTGTCTTCCAGTATACAAATTTTTATCTGAATAATTCTGAATTTCATCCAGGAAGAGCATCTACAATCTACATATTGTTGATTTGTTGATATTCCCGTACTACAAAAGTATTTAAATGATAAGATTCAGGTTTTGCGCAAATAGGTTCGATGTTATAAAAAGTATCTAACTACAACCATGAACTCAACAAAGTCAATAACTACCTGTTATTACTAATATATATATATATATATATATATATATATATATATATATATATATATATATATAATTCTCGTATGCTTGTTTTTTTGTTGCGTTTTTCTCCTCACCAAGTTAAAATAGGAAACGCGGAGTCACGGTTCGTAGAGACTCAAAAAAAAATATATACCTCGAAGGCAATGAATCAGTTCATATATAAGAATAACTGTTGACAGCTGGAATTGAATAAAAAAAATATGAATATAGTATGAAAATTTTCAAGGTTAACTATAAAAGCGATTCTTTTATTCATTGATGAATTTATTCTTGTACTTTGATGTTTGGAGCTGCAATAGCATGACTGCTGGAACTAGAGTTGCTCTTTAATGAATTTTAATTAACGGGTCGGAAGGGTATTCTCTCCATTTAACTAATCTAATAAAAGCGTGTTAAGAAGGAATTTCAAGTGTCATTCGCGCATTATCACTTTTTAAACGTATTGCTCAAAGGACTAGTAAAACATCTAATTATAATGTTAATTCGTTTCATCACTTCTAAATATATTGCATTATAAAAATAAAAATTTTTTAGTTGGTGAGGATAGCGTTCGAAGATTCCGTTTAAAACATACATACATACATGTGAAACTAATAAAAAAACGTGTTAAAAATTCGAACGTTCAGGTGGTCGACATTAGTTCCAAAAATTTCCAGTAGACAGCTTTTCGATCTGGAAACGCACTTTTACTTAGTGTTGATTCTACAGCAAAATGCATACTCACCAGAAAACCTAGGCTGACCAACTCGAGAACGCTGCAGCCCGATGGAAAACAAAAGTCTATAGTGCACAAGTGATCGCGTGTCTCCGGACTGAAATATTCGCGCGGAAAGCTCCGGAAGAACCGGAACACCGCAACTCTTCGGAGATCCAACGGCGGAATGACTGAGCGTCGCGTCAAGCGGCGCGCTATCCAGAAAGTTTTCGAGTGTGCGCGCTAAGCAGAGATAGGTCGACGTCGCATCGGGGAAACGCTCCGGAAAAGCGCGAGAAAATGAGATTTCGTCATATGGCAATGTTCACACGAAGCTCGCGCATAGAAACGGATATTTTATATGTGTGATATGCCGCCGAAATTCATCGCGGAAGGTCGATAGCATTGCTTTGACTTCAATCTCTTGAGAGTTTTGCGTTTCACAAAGGTTTCCATTGATGTGGCACTCCTTCAATTTTTTTTATGTAATGGTGTACAGGAATGACAGCGAAATACTGACCACAGTGTGTAGTAAAGTTAAGCATACGGTACCTGCACTATACTTCAAGCTACCAAGCAGTAACGAAAATAAATTAGATTACAAAAAATATATATATATATATATATTTTTTGTTCCGATAATATATATGAGAAATTTATCTTTGTACTTTGACATTTGCAGACCAATTACGTAGCAGCTGGAATTAGACCTGCTCTACAATGAATTTGAATTAACCGGTCTGCAGGGTATTCTCTCCATTTACGGGGCCTCGGTCGACTCCAGTATCGTTATATTTCAAAGACTCTGTCTCTAATGAAAGTATGTTGTGTAGGGGATAAAAAAAATACATAAGATAAGATCATTCTGTGCAATAGTCATATAAACATTTAATAATGTAATAATTCAATATGACTAACATAACTAATTAAAAATACATTGTAATTTTTATACAATGACTTACGAGTACTAATTTAACATAAAAAAAAGGTTGGGCGTGTATCAGGAAGCCGCTCGAGATGACACATCTGGAAATTAAATAAAAAGAACCTGAGTAACCAATTCATCATTCATCATCACTAACTAAGGCTATTACAGATTGTTCTCTTAGCACAAACACAAGACAAATCACAACACGTCTTTACTGTACGTGGTACAACTTGAATATATTCAGATTTATATTTCGACAAAAAGGTACTGGGAACTGACGTAAGTTCGAGCTGGTATAAACAGATGTTATATGCAATTTTGAACCTTATTTCCAATATGACGAACAGCCTGAAATACTAAAGTCAACGCTCAAATTACCGTGAAGCCCTTCAGACTGTTTGTAAAATAGTATCGGCCGGGTGATGATTTATTTATCTTAAACACGGTTGGATTTCAGCTTTCCCTTATCTATTCGCCTTTTTGGCATCGCTTTTGCGTTGCATGTTTAACTTAACTCTTGGACAATATTATTTTCGACTTATAAAATTTACTCACCCTGACAGTTGAGAATAAATATTCAATGTCATTCGTATCACCTTGTTTATCCGTGTCATCATTTCTAAGCGGATTGCTTTATAAAAATAAATAATGAAAAAATCAAATTATTTTATGGTCATTAGTCATTGAAGAGAGCTTGTTATAATAAGTTGTGTTCCCAAGCGGTCACTCGTCCAAGTTCTAACCGTGCCCGACACTGCTTAGTTTCACGATCGAACGAGAGTGTTCTCTGCGTAGTATTGCCATTACCTCATATAATTTATCGTATATTCAGGTATTTAAGCTTTGAATATAACTTTTATCAGAAAGAATTTGGATATAACAAGCAACAACTTATTAAACTGTTGTATTGACAACCCTTTTTGATATGTGTGCAAAGTTAAAAAATAATCTAACCTTTTGAAGATAGGTTACTAACGTACTTACATACATACACGTGAAGCTAAGAAAAAGCATGTTGAAAATAGCGTCAAGTAGGTTGACTCTGTACTTCACACGCGATTATATTAGTTTATAAATTCATATCGTGGAACTGACTGCTGATGTGATACTTTGCACGCCAAACTCAGACGCCATTTTTGAATAGACTAAACAGCCATTTTCTTGTTATTCAAAGACCCGTAGCAGAACAAATAAACTCCTTCAAAGAAATGTGAAATGTTAATTCAACAATCCTGCTGGACTGTTTATATGGTTATAAAGTTATCATTTATTAAAGATGCGGTTTCCATCATAGCTCCATTCTTGTGATATATTTTATGGCAGCATAAATTTACGAAGGAAGATCCTTCCATCTTATAGGAGTATCATATATCTTCCTTGAACTGCTGCCAGACTTTGCTAGCGGCACCTGAACTATGCTTATAAGAAAAGTTCCTGGGAATCTCAGGATGTTATCTGACTTATTGTCGACTTTTTTTCAGGAAATTTCGAATAAATGAGTCTCGAGCGTCGGTCTCGGAAGTTCACCAATTAGGAGATCGTACAAAGAACAGGATAGACAAAAAGGCTTCATGAAAAGAAGCAGCACAGACTAGAGCTCAGTAGAGAGTTCTACACTGAAAAAAACCGTGTTTGTTCCATATTATTTCTCTTAGTCGTTGATTAAGATCACAATTTCTCATCATCTTGGTTGCCTCTCTAGCATTTCTAAAGCAGCGTATCGATTTCGCGCGGCAGCCTCGCGCGGCGGCCTCGCGAGGCATGCTTCGCGAAATCGATACCTGCCTCGCGGTCGAAGCTGCCTCACCTTGCGGCAGCCTCAGCATGAGCCGACAATAGTCGGTTTTCAGTCATGCTCAAAGGCGCCTCGCCAGTAAATACTCGCTCTGTTTGGACGTGTTTGTATCGTCATTTCTGCCGCGCTCGAGGAAAATTAAAATGGACAACGAAAAGTGTATACTTTTGATTCATTTATACAAAGAGCGTTATTTGCTGTGGGATCCAAAACATAAACATTATCACAATAATACCCTCAGAGAAGATGCCTGGAAAGAAATAAGTTTAATGTTGTCTATTCCCATTCATCCACCAACGCGGCTTTCTTCGTCGTTTCGTCCTATCTGCTATGGATCACAATAAAAGAAAATGCCGCAACAGCTGAACGTGAAAAAACCGGTGCCATGGTGGAGCGCCTCGCACTGACTGACGGCTCGCTCTGCTTCGCGTGCTTGGCTTTCATACCGGCTCAAAAATTTACCTGTTGAGGCAGCCTCGCGAGGCTGCCGCGCGAGGCTGCCGCGCAAAATCGATACGCGGCTTAAGATTAAAGTATTACACTACCAAAAGTACTGGCAAAATTTACTTTAACGTGTAGAATCAGTGTGTCAGAAAAACAGAAAAAGATTAAACACAAATGTCAAAATGAGTGCGTGACCCTCCCAACCATTTTGCAGGCTCGCGTTATAGCCTAGTAAAATTAGCATTTCAAATGATCAACATTTGTACGTAGGATGTCACAATGAATCCTGCATAGGATAAAGGCAGATCTATCTTTATAATACACTCAAATTACTAAATTAGCTTTTTGATAATTAATATTGACTTCATTGTTGTGATGCTCCTACTTGATGAAACTCTTCCGTCACTTAGATAAAATTGTGTAATTTGAAGAGATAGCTTTACAAATTAAACTCTCTTCTTCAGTGACGCATTTCAATTTGTATATAAATCAGACATACCGACCGACAGGCAAACAGAACGACCGACAAACTGACAGACAAAATAGACCGCTATACCGACAGACAGACAGTCATTTTCGTGACGTAAAAATCAAGCGACGTACAAAAAACGTATTATATGAAATATTAGAATCTCCGCTATAAAACTTTTTTCATTAGCACGTGTGAATCGCAAATCGTGTCAGGATAATCTTCCTGTGATGGAAAGACCTCTTTGTTCATTCAGTCTCTGTTTGAGTTCACTTGCGCGATTCGTTTGAGAGGCAGATTTCCATTGCACTTCTCTTTTGGCTTTGGCGCTTTTGTAACAGCTTCTGTGATCCTTTGATCTTCTGGTCCTTTAACACATGTTTGCACTTTTTCAGTCACGATATTAATCAAGATATACCCTTACCTAGCTCTTCATATACCAACGAGGTAATGATGGAAATGTCTCAACCCATGTCACCATGAACATTATACGGTTCAAGAAGTATATTTGAATTTCAGTCACATACTCGTATGTAATTGATTCAATTTATATTTTAATCGAATTTTAAGGTTATTGATCGTTTGGTATGAAATTTGAAAATATATTCAAAATATTAGAGAGCGTTAACCATCAACGTTCAATTCCCAAAAATTTTATATTTCCGAAAATTCCCAAAATTACATTTTTTTCAAGAACGTATACTTTTCAATTGGGTCGACATCGACAGTCGTAAAATAAGATAACCGCAGTTCAGCCTAGACTTCGATTGTGCTGTGGTGGTCTGTAGCATTATCTGTACTTTATTTAAAACTTACAAAAACTAGGGGATCAGGATTGTATAAATTAAATGGAATAAATATTTGAAATACATTCAAAATTGATCGGATGTGTATGTACTATGTTTTTGATCAACGTGACGACGATGAGGTGACGCAAAAATTTCAAAAAATTTTGCGTTATTTAGTTTTTAATTTTTGTTTTTTTTTGACGATTACACCGCTGCCACTGATTCGATTTTTAAAAACAATACAAAGTTCAAAAATTACTTTCCGTGCTATGAAGGCAGTAGAGATTATCTGAATGAATACAGGCAGACAGACCGACAGAAAGGAGATATACTTTATCAGCAAAAGCAACCCCGTTGGCATGGGTAGTATAAGTAATTAGTCCCTAGTATGAAATAAGAAAAGGATATTTATGCTGATATTTCGTGAATGAGATTCCAGTAATCATCGTAGATCGTTTCGTCACCACGAATGGAGACACAGGTTCGACTCCAATGCGCACCAACAGTTTTCGAATTTCCGAAATGTGTGTGAATGAATTTCCCCCTGAATTCGTACGTATAACTAATGAGCTTCAATTACTCGAAATACAGCTGCGAAATTTAGAATAATCAAAAAGGTTTGCAGGCGTCTATTTATATCCTATCTATTACAGGTTTCAGATTGGAAAAAATCAATTCCCGTGAGTATTTGTCAATAGAAATTGTAATTGCGGAATATATTAATCAAATCAGAAATGTCAAATTATTATTTGCTTTATGAGAATCGATTATAGGCTAGCGAAAAAAAACATTGGCAGGTAATTAATACCATTTTAATTTATGTATAAACATCTGATTCTGCTCATTACGAAATTGCAGGCAAGTAGATTACCTCAATATTTTCTACACATCATATTGTTGTTAATAGATTATTCTTCTCAATATATATGAGTTGTACAAAGCAACTATTGTTGTAATTGAATAATTTGATAAATACTGTTGCAATGTGGAAGACGAGTGTGGTAACTACATCTAGTTTTAATTTTTCAAGCTGAATACTTGCATTACTTCCAGTCGATGTAAATATCATAATCGACTTCTAAAGTATATATTCCTGTATAAAATGCCTCTCACAAACCCTGCTCCTTCCAGTTACGTCAATGTTATCTCTGTATATAAATTTTTTTTCAAAGCACTTGGCAATACAAGCAAATGGATATATGTCCAGTTTCTTCCGCGCCGCTATAATATAATTACCATAATATTCCGGGACACAACAGTTGTAAGGTATTTTCACGAGTCTATAACAAACCAATTAACGGAGCAATCTGATACGCTATATACTTCTTCTAAATGTGATCACTTCACTGTGCAAATATTCAATCGTACTCCTGAATGATGGAAGAGTTTCACTCAGTAAAAGTATCTACAATCTACACGATATCAGAGTTCTGCTCAGATTTGCAGCGATTTTTGTTTCTTTATTTTGGATCTACTATTAAGTGTTTCCAAAAAAGGTCAAATACCAATTGATTTTGCCTGTTCGAGGAATACTGAATCAGCCTACTACATCCTATTTTCATGACGATTCTTTCAACATAGAAATCTGAAAGTGTATGGCAGACCAAGCTGGGGAGATATTATTTTACAAGAACGACTGATACATATATGTTTTTCTCTTTGACGTAAATGCACTAGGACTTTCCTATCAAAGTTAGTCACCTGAAAGAAGACGTGGTCTCTAAATCATAGCTAAATATTTATAGGTACTCACTTGTGGAATTGTGGGGGAAGGTATTGGATACACGTCAGTTTTCACCTCTACAGCGAGATGTTTACTTCCCACAAGTATTGTTATCGAGAGACGTTTCGAATTCGAAATAATGTTTCCTTGATGAACTGTCAATTATTACCATCCGTCTGTTATAACTGTTTAATCTTCCCTTGAAGATGCCAGCAAAACACGTGGTTGTGCGAGGGTCGTAGATGTGCCTCATATTTTGTTTGCACACTTAATTATTGCACTTTCATTAACAACGTCATCATTCTGGCTGAAACTTACTGGAAACTGCTTATTGCAGAGAGCGAGTTTCAGGAAATTATACAGTTTGGAAGTTTCGCATATTGCTAGGTGGATATGTGTAGGCAGACGTGGGGGGTTTAATTTTCCCAATTTAGTTCACACCGCCGATTATTGTCGGATGGAACGTATTCCACCAATAGTTTGCAGTTTGCCTCTGCCGTTTCCGCCATTGCATTGTGCGCATGACCAATATTTGCTTTTACCGATCATTCACGTTTCGCTTGGTTACCCTTCTACTCCCCACACGAATATTCAGCACTTTTGACTTTGTACAGGGGACGAAAATTAGCATTTTTGTTCACATATTACATATAAAGAAAACGTATAAACATAAAGTTTATATTACTATGACCTTCGTTTTATTTTCAATGGGTTGTGTTCGACTTTTGATTTCTGATAATATTTTTACGTTATATTTTTTGTATGAATCTCAATGAAGAAATATTTTAAAAATAGGAGTTTGTCTAGAATCATCAAATGTCGTGAGAAATCGGAGCTGGTAACAGAACGACGCGTTTATGTCCATCCATATTCTAAATTATTTTTATGAATATCTAGCCAGGATAGGCACCAAGAGTATAAAGAATGAAGTATCTTGAGAAAAATATTTTAAAGAATAATATATTCTGTGACGATATTATATTATATTATAGATATTATAATATATAATATACTATTATATTATAATAAGTTAAATGATATGTCTCGGAATGTATAGGTAAAAACCTGTCAAAAATGATATTTAATGTATTTTGTTCATTACACAACTTTTTATCTACATATTTTCATTTCATTTTATTGACTGGAAACTGCCAAAAATGTTAATGCTGAAATAGAATTCAAAAATTTACTTTTTTCATCTCCATATTTTCGGATATCTATATACTATCAAGGATGGGTACGGAACTCAACTGATTTATAACTTAAAACAAAAGTTTTATCCTTTAGAAAGTGATTCAAATTAATTGAGATTTCAAAAATCAATTCTTTTGTACTTTGACAGAGATTGGCGAGGCAGCCAAAACGTTGGTAGTTCTTCTAGTAGTCATATGAGGTTTCAATTGACGGTTATAACCAGGAATTTTCACGCTCAAACTCAATAGTAATAATTTTATTGAATTGAATTGAGTGGGATTGCTATCGCAGTTGAACAAAAGTTTGAATGATTAAAAATTATTACATAATCTTTAGTGCACTTTGCTATTATATGGAGTTATTTATTTTTCAGCTATTTATTTAATTTTATTGAGACGAACTTAAATGTAACACTGATCAATCCAGAGAGAGCCTGAATTTTGGATTTTCTACAAGCGTGGATATTCTCGGAGTTGGCAAAATTTAACTTTCCCTCCCAACCCTTCTGGAAAATGTTCTCGCTACGTCCCTGATATTAAGTGAAGCAAAGTACGTATTTTGCTAACGACGAGCGCATTATTATTATGCTCTCAAGCTCTTGTAAACGAATAATGGGAAAATATTATATAATTGGCGCAGTTTTCGTAGCGGAAAAATGTTTAAATTAGGAAAAAAGGACATATTATTTACTACGTTAAGGGTAATACCATACCTCTCTTTGTAAAGTATACGAATGTTCAAGGAGAGCCCTAAATATAAACCTCTTAAAATGTATACTGTTCTGCTGCATTATTTAGAAAGGTAGATATTGTGTTCGAAATATGAAAGACACGAAAACGGAATTTTCCTCATGGAACGTCAAAAAGCTCATTTATAGGTAGGTTCTCGGAATAAGGGCACGTCAGCCACTTTTCCTCGCTGATACTAGACTTAATCCTATTTTCTAAATTATGTTCAGATGCTTCACAAGTAATTTCTGTATTTTCTGCAACGGAAGAGAAACCTCAGCTCTTCTGACAATGACCTAGCAAGACCGGCAACAAGTTGATTGAATACATTTCTTGAAATAGAACACATATGACTCTTTCGCATGCGTTTGAGGAAATGTGATAAGATACATTTAATGTAATTTATTTTAATTCAATAATCTGAATCCTTATACTATACTTAAAACGACGACAAGGCAACTCCGTATAACAAATACTGTACAGACAGACACTTGTTGCATGCTATGAATTTGCGAACTCCAGTAAATTGTTGACGCTTTTATGCTTATATCGATTTTCCTCAAGCTTGGTTTTATTATGACTCGAATTACAGCAGCCTTTAATCCGTTTAATCATCTTGTGAAATGTAGACTAGTGAAATGTGGTTCGACTCAGAACATTAATATGAGTAACTGGAATCCTAAAGAAGCCTTATAATGAAACTCCATTTGCGGAAGAAAATAAGGTTCTAGAAGGCCTTGTGGTACTACCATAAAAGTGATTCAACCTATTTCAGTTCCATGATTCTGATGATCTTTTTCCCACATTTGAACTAGTTTGTATACAGCGTCAGCCTACAATTTTTGAACCTTATGGCTGTACTCAAACAATAAAAAGTCCTAATGACCATGTGAATATTTTGAACACCAAATTTCTCAATCTAAGAACGTTATTATCAGCAAAAGTGGAACAACAAAATATGTACTTGTATTGATACTGCTAGAAATTCTTATTTGAAAGCCAGTGAAGTGAATAATCTTGCTCTGAAATCCAAGAAAACTGCTTTCCATGTTTCTCAAGCGGTGCAATTTGGTTAAATTCGGAAAGCTGCTTATGTTATAAAAGCCGAGACATCATCTCATGTTGTTTGAGGTGATCAAATATATAAATCATTGTATGTTAACTGTTATACGCTAAACTGTTTTCCGAATCGCAAGTCGTGTTTACTTTGCACAATCAAAATACCTCTCCTCCAGTGCTATATTTCCGATCAGCTAGATTTAGTCTGCGGCAGTAGTTATTTACCTCAACGGAGTCACGATTAGCAGCAGCAAATTCAATCAATTTATATTAAGTGGGGATTTGTAACCTAAATTAATAGCACAACCCCAGTTTCTAATTTACAACCCTTATGAAGGATTACAATCAAGACATAAAGCAAACAACAGCTTACAGGAAGTTATCTTGATGGAAATGATATTTCCTTAAGTTCATGATTATATTGAATTGCTTTTGCCGTTTTTATTTTGTATGAGAAAGGAGTTTTGCAGTTTGTTTTCAGAAAAAAACTTTCTCCAACAATTCAGTCTGACTTGATAGCCGTGGCAGTAGTTTTTTATCAAATTGATATCTAAAAGACAGCTTTTAAGTATAAAATAGTAATTTTTCTTACGTAAATGGGTCAACATGTGATTCTCTTTTCTAGTGTGATTATTTTTACCTGTTATAGAAACGTTTCTTCTCCATTAGTATTAGCATCTATTTCTTTAGAAAAAAAATGTACAGTAATTTGTAGTTTTACAGAGTTTTATCGGATTACACTACAATCCAGAAGAGGGACTGAACTAATAATTAGAAAAATTAGAAAGAAACCTTTTTTACCAGTGGAGTTCGAACTCACAACCTCTCGCATCCTGAGCATACGCTTTATCATTCAGCCATGACCACAGAATAAAAAAAACGCATTGGAAGGTACATTCCCCTGCGTAATTCTTCGCAATTTTATAACCTGTCACAGCTCATATTTGTAGCATCTCTGGGGTATGAGAGTTCCCCAAGCGCCTGCGTTTAATTAGAACAGCTCAGCGTGTAATTTCGCAAATTCCCATTGGCAATATACCCCCCCCCACATATCTATTGTGACATTGTAACTTGAACAGCAACATTGTTTCTCATTGTCCATTAGGTAAAAATTACATTTTTATGTCTGAACTATGTATACATAATAAATAATTGCATTTGATTAATAGGTGTTCGGTTCTCTGACCTTCTGAAATTAATGAAAATTTCCGTACTAAGGTTGTTGCTCCTTCTGTGTATCAAACGGTTTGAACTAACCACAGATGTAAAATAATGCCTACAAGATTCCGGTAGTGTAGTAATTTTTATTACTATGATCCCGACATATACAGATTGGCTCAACCGGGAAGTGACAGAGATAAGCATCTCAAACAAACTTGTACATTATATACGAAGAAACGTTTCAAAAATGGTTATCAATATACTTCTTTAAACGGAATGTATATTTTATTCCATATTTAGATGAAGTAGTTTGACGTTATACCTACTTCTCACTGCTATTACTTCAGAAATGAGAAGAAAAATGGTTTATGTCCTTCACTATGAGCATTTCCTTGTCCCACACTCGTCAACTGACTGACGACGCTCCTGTTTTCAGCACATCTAACAAAAGTCAGACTCATCGAGACTGTCTTTTATAGTTTCTCGGCTCGCTAATCTTAAATTCTCAGCGTTTCTTTTAAGTGCATGGCGTTACGGGTTACCAGCGCAGTTGCTCGTTCCTTGTTCCACTTGTCCGGGATATTAGAGTGGTTGAACTCCTGGCCTGGAACGAACAGGAGCAAGAAACTTAAAGCATCACCTACTTGTAACACGAACGTGGCTTATTCAACTTTCGACAGCTAATTCTGCGATGCAGAGCGGCGCGCAACGTTGATTATAAGAATTGTTTGAAGTTTGTAGACAACGTTGATGCCTCAAAAATGTTTGGATCTGCATTGTCTATATAATTTTTGAGTGTCATAATCATAACGTTCCGATTAGCATATTCAATCGTCTTCCGCTGAACTGCCGAATATGTCCTCTCGATATCTACATATATGAAAATTGGTTTTCAGACGAAGAATATGTAAGAATCATATAAAGATAACTCAAGTAAATAGTCTCAAATCAAACCTGAGAAAGTCTTGGAACTAAGAATAGCAAATTTTTAAACTGATCTTGTGATAATCTTGGCACAAAACAAATAATAACTCACCTATAAGAATACTGACTGATCATGTTGACTAAAGCATTTCATAATCTTGGTGCAAATAGCTCCAATTCTTTAAAAAAATATGTGAACCTTAGAGTAAGAATCTAAGAGTAATGGTAATATTTTTATGTATGATATTCTTGTTACCAGATCCACACTTAGCTCCGTAGCCTCATATAGTTTTCCTAATTGAGTTTGAAGCGTATTGTATAGATGAACAGAGAATATAAAAAATATGCGACTCTTCAAGATGGAATGATGTTGATATCACACTGGGTTACGTATATTGCTCGCTACAGTTATACCGCTAGGCTATATAGACGAGTCTAGGCTAAAGGCGAGACATGCATATCTATAGCAGTTCTGATGCATAGTGGAGGGTATACATATAAGTAGTTTAGTCATCCAATATTGTTAAATTTATTTAAAAGTTCTATACAAATTCTCATTTCTAACTGATACCATTGCATAGGTAGTACTAGTAGTCATTTTTTTCAAATAAGACCTTAATATGAAAGAGAAAAGTATTATCGATTTGATATTTTCTAGAGCATACTGAACCAAAATGGGTCACGGTCTGCTGATAAATTGGAGAGACTCATGAAACAACTTTATAAAGGCAGATTATTTGACCTTCCTGTTGTAAATTATTTTCTTTGTGTTGAATTAAAATTTCCCGCCACTTTATTCTGTGCCCTGTTTCTCAAAGTTTTTCAATGAGTTCTGATTTTGTCGTTTTCCCCTTAATTATACATATTTGACGATTTATCCAACACTTGATGGATCTAGAAAATTTACCAATATAGCACTTGTCACCTACGTTGTCTGCACAGAGCAGAGAATTTATTTCTAGTAGGATAAAGAATCTGGCTTCATAAAGTTGAGCAATGATTGTCTTTCCAATTCCATAGTCTACTGTGACCTGGTTTGGTTAAGTCTGCTCTAGGAAAAAATGTAATACACGTTCTCCAAGCCTACTGATGTACATTATCTAATGATATGTTCTAGGGATGGATAAAACTGTATATTCGAAAAAGCACTTGAAGAGGCTCCTGCTTTTTCAGAATAATAACTTTTAGGAAGCAGCTTTTTTGTAGCAGTCTTAGTGTACACATTTTTCACATATATGGTGTAGGTTGCACCCTTGTTTTGTGTACTTATCTTTTTTCTTTAACATTTCTGGGCGGCAGGTGGAAAAAATTTATTTTTTCAAATAAATAAGTACTACATAGCAACTACTCAACTAGATTTGCTGATCAGTGACCCAATATCAATTTTTCATTAAATATCTTTTATAATCTTAAGAATGAATAAATGGAATCTTGAATATTTTTCAATTTATTCGAGATTAATTCAAATGCTTAAATGACCGTGCCGAGATCAAGATGGTGACATTGTATACTTAAGGCGGTGTTTTTATCCTTCTGAAAGCATTGTCATGGTTCTTAAGAACATGCTGTATGACACCATAGTCTTCAATACCTGCAAAATAAACAAAAATTACATTTATTGAAAGGCTATTTTAGAAAAAAACTATTTTTGTAATCAAAATTTAAATATTTTTTCATTCATCATAATATATTCTACCGCAGCTCCAATTTTCAAATCCAGTTCGACCATTCTTCCCACGTTGACTGCTATTCCAATTTGACATTTTCCAAGGAACATCAGAACATCTTTTGCATGCTCCTTATGTTTATACCAATTTGTACAATACAAACTGTCTGGCAGTTTTTGGCTCTGAAACATAGAAAGCCAAATAATTAGCATACAAAGGTTCCAAGCTTCATTGAGAAAGTAGACTGTGGCAAAGCTTTTCTCGGTCAGTCCGGTAGCGATCAGCAATATGAAATTTTGACAGTTAATAATGGACACTTGTCTTTCCGAAGCTTCATCACTCTTCTTTGTTTTTGTCGTGGCCTCCTCTGTTTTTTCCGTAAATTTCAAGCAAATCGAAAATATGATATACCTTCCAGTGGATTTATTTCAATTTAGAGACCATATCTATATTAAAGTTACTTTTGGGAAGGAAAAAAGCAATAATACCATTTCAAATAATGAGCGAATGTTCGAAATTTTCGCATACTATTGACTTCAAGATGAAAATCACTCATAACAGTATTTATATAGTATGGATGATAGCGGTAACAATCATGAATCTTTTATCTACCGCTGGATCATATTCACAACTACTTTTTAGGTGACACAGAATGATGAATTTAATCTAAAATATATTCTATATTTACTCACTTGTGTTATCAGTTCTTGAGCAGGGAAACAATAGCAGATACAAAATTCAAAAAGCATCAACGCCAAATAGATAACTGTCCTCATGATTTCTTGAAAACTGTCCCTAAAAAATTAAAGGATGGTATAAGCACTGTCAGAGGATAAATGTCTCTTCACATTGACCTTAAAACGCTGTAGACTTTAAGCCATCGGGAAACAAAGTCCCCGATAACTCATTCCACAACGCCAAGGTTCTCCAAAAGAACGACTTTTGAAAGAAGCACGATTTTAAGGTCACTGAGAAGTGGGCTTTCTAAATTTGCGGGAGTCGATATACAAAAAGGATGACTCGTCAAGGCTGAACCATCTGGATATACTTACCCCAAAAATATAAGATACATTTCCATGCATAATATGAGAACAATCATTACAACATATACCAAAATCATTGAAGAAAACGTAGCGTTGATGTTGTTTCTGAAACTGACATATCGAAAATGAAGAACACGTCATATGTTAGCATGCATGACGGGTCTAGGCTAAAGACGAAACATGCATGTCTACAGCATGTCTCATGCGTAGTGGAGAGCATACACTTAATATTTTAAAAACTAAAATAATTATCAGGTTTTACAAAATTATTCATATCCGTACCTCAGTATCAATGTATGGTGATCGCTGCACTTTTTTATTCGTTCTCCACAATCCGAATCAGTTTCATCGCTGTCGTCGAAAATCCTTCTGATCTCATGGTTAAGCATTTTTATTTGTATAACGGTGAGAGACACAAGAGTAAATATAAATGTGTCCATAGATATTACCAGTGATATAACTCCGACGCTTTGTATGTGCTCCCAAATGAAGACCCCTGAAGAATTTACAAAAAATATATACGCCAACACTTTTATCCAGATTTCTAAAAAAAATCAATTGCATCGTCTATGTACACTCTTTAATATATTTTGGATCCAATGAAATTCTTTGTACAATACAATTTAACAATTATCATCCGACGTTTTCTTCGTAAAATAAAATAAATAAAAAATTGTTGTTTGTTAAAGAGTATATTCAATAATAGACTTTGATACTAAGTGTAAAGAAATGCCCGAAATAAAATAAATAAAAGTGTTGAAATATTGAATCAATTATCTAGATCTAGAATAAAATTAATTTTGAATGGAAGTTTGTTAAAACAAAAACAACCAAATCAATATGAATAGGTTTTCGAGTGGAGAGTATGATTGCTTTTTTGAAATTGGCAAAACGATTTCTATATCTGGTGCTGGTTTTGCTATTGGACAAACTACTTTTTCAGTACTCGACAGGTGTTTCGCTGAATTCGTTAGCCTCTTCAGAGGAATATTAAAATCAGTTTTAATTAAACTAATTTTTAATCTTCTCCTGAAGATGCTGACGTTAGCCAAGCAAATGTCGGATATATAAAAGTGGTTCAACGTATAGAATGCACTGTTTGTGGTAACAGTTTCCATTAGATTACAAAACCATGGCTCTTTTAATGAAAAGCATTCCAGTGAATTCGCTGTATTATGCCTAATACTTATACTATAGCCGGACTATTGCTACTAGTATAATTTTGTATTTTAGTCTCACCCCAAAAAGACAACCCTTCAGGAATATACGCCTTGAAAACTAGATTAGCTGAGATCGGTCGCTTATCTTCGATGATCCTCACGTAATTGAAAGTGATTGTACATAGAAACATGATACCACAGTAGATGAAATACTTGTTTCTTATCATTTTTACGTCATAGTAGTAAAAGCTTGTGATACCAGATACCTTGTAGTCGTCCACCTTCCAAAAGTTTTCCTCGATGTCAGTCAGCATTTGCAGTATTCTTGGTCGTTGCACATAAAAACACACCAAGTACACCACGGCCTGCAAATATTCACTTAATAAATTTACTTACATTTCGACTGCCTCCGAAGCCTTAACAAAAGTACAAAAGTAGAAAGAACGTAGCGTTGACTAGAGAAATAGTTTTGTTTTGGATTAACACCTTTGTATGAATATTGCGATATGTTATATACAAATTATTCATTTGCATTGTTGATAAATCCGAAAAGAGGAAAAAGATACTAGTTATAGCTTTTATAATATATTTACTTATAAATTATTTAAAATATTATAGCCCCGAATTCCTAAATTAATAGTTGAAATGCTATCGATTAGTCATGTTCGGCTGTATGAGAAAGTAACTCGGTTGAACATAACCCTCTTACTGCAAAAGGTATCTAAACTTATAATAAAATAATTAATAAAGCCGCATAATGTAAAAGTAAGAGATTAGTAGCATTAACTTTAACAGAATATTGTTAAACTACGTTTGTATTTTTATGACTGACCTCATTATGAATATATCACATATCTCATAACAGAAGAACTGAAATACTCACATGAGCTTGCATTAGAATATTTGTTAATATGTCTATTCCTTCGGGAATTGTCATATTATCCGTTTTGAAGAATAGCATCAGCACCAAATATATCAGAATCAGCAACTGTGTTAAAAATAATGTGAATAATGCTGTCTGGATCTTATTTCCTATCTTCCTA
Source organism: Bruchidius siliquastri (assembly GCA_949316355.1). Taxonomy (NCBI): domain Eukaryota; kingdom Metazoa; phylum Arthropoda; class Insecta; order Coleoptera; family Chrysomelidae; genus Bruchidius; species Bruchidius siliquastri. The sequence goes on from OX438529.1 coordinate 26,737,762, forward strand.
GGATTAACTCCCAAAAGAGTCATCAGTGCCAAACAGTGATCTATTGTGATGTAGTTCATTTTTGCACACTAAAACCAAAGCTATATAATAGCTTTATGTTGTAGCGCACCACAAATATGAAATACAAATTGTGATAAAAAATATTTGTTATTTCGACCATAGGTTAAGTGGTATAGCCTCTAATTTGCAACGTATTTAATGTGTATTGGTGGAACAAAATAAAAAACACAAAATGAATAGTAAATCATCAAATTATTCCCAAAATAGGTACGTATAGCAAACTAATCTGATATGCATGCCCAGCGTACAGTAAAAGTAAATCGAAACGCGTCACTAAAAGACACGGAGCCATTTGTTCTGAACCGTCTTCAAATACACAACTTTTATCTGAGTTGAACAAATATTAGAACTAGTTTCAAGATCGTGTTATAAGCAGATATTTTGTAAGTTCCTGGTCTACAGCACCAGTAGAACTTAAAGTTTCTGAAAAGCAAATTGCTGCAATTCAACCAGAAATTCAAAATAATACTGTGTACAGTTTAAAGGAAAGTTTGGCGATTATACAAATAACAGCAAATATAAGAAATCCTACTATTTGAGCAATTGATATCCTGTTGACAACTTCATGTGTTGAAAATGCATAACAGGCTAGAGTGTAACCCTTACTTCATAACATTGTACAGATGATCTTTCGCTGGCATTCCTATTTTGCATGATATGTCATACCTTGAACAAGAAGGCGTAGTGGTAATTGGTTATTTACTCACGTAATTTCAAGACAGCAAAGTAGAGTGATTTTTAGTTATTACTTGATGCGGTGAGATTGGAAACCTAGTTCTGCTGACTATACTTCTTAGCTCAGATGATGCCTCAACCCTGTCGGTGTTGAGAATGGTGAATAGAAGGCTTTCACCGTCAATTGTAGTTCCGAGCCTCATACAAGGACATCATATATTTTTTACTGCTATTGCTCTAACTATTGTTCAACACCCTTTTATTGACCATCGTGACAATGGCGGTGGTAATTAATATTTCCTATAATTACAGGGGATAGGTCCGTATTGTAATGAAAATTTTGCTGCATATATTCTTGAGATTGAATAGACCTTTGTTCTACAGGGCGTCTACAGGGAAACTTCCATTTGCTTGATTATTTTTCATCGAGAAGCAAATTTGGAGCACAAGGTTTCATGAACGAAACTCGCTTCTTGTGACGTGTATCAAATAATCGATGATTTAAGTATGAATCGAAACACGTGACAATGCCACAGGTGAACTATAGTGTTCTACGAGCGATGCTGGGGTGTTCTTACCCTCAAAATCGCGTGGTCGCCCAATCGGTGCAACCATTATGCCATTGTTTCCTGCTACGACTTCCCGGTATCTTCTTACACACAAGTTAAATTTGCACAACTCCAAAATAAGTTTTTAAAAAACTTTATTTTTCGAAAATGTACAGAGGAGTGATCCAAACCCAACAAAATTAATGGAAGACTGACTACAATACAGTTTTACACATATTTATAATCTCGACGAAAAATGTAAGGTAAGCGGAATGTAATTCCCAGTATGAGCAGATATGGTGTCCGTAACTCCTCCCGCCGCAGAAACTGAACCAACGGTGAAGTTTGGAAGTTCGGTTTTTCTTTATTCTTTTCTTCTCAAACAATGATTTCAGGTTTTCGATTTTCTGTCTTCTTCTCGTCTTCTTTTCTCTTGAGATAAATCTTGACAGCCAGGTAGGCAAGAACGACTGCAATTAGGGCATATAGAAAGATGGTCCAGATGCTCACTGATTGTAGATCAATTGGATTAGTGGAAATTTCTTGAAGGTTATGTTTTTGTACATCCAGGACGGCTCTAATACTTTTCATTCCATTGAAATTGATTGACTCCAGTTGAATAGGCTTCAAAGTAGCAGGCTGCATTTTGTTGAGACCTTCGAAAGCTAATTTTGGTAATCCAATATTACTGAATTTTAGTTTTGGGTTCCTGTAACCTTTTATGGTCGTGGTACCCATATGAATTTGGCAATTATGGTAATTCTCTAACAGGTATGTTCCTCGTAGTGGGATTTTATTATGACTTTCCCCACATTGGTACGTAATGATAGTTCTGTCAGGAATAATTAGCATCCAATTTTCTGCATCTAACTTTTTGACTTTTACTTCTTGTACATGGAGCGGTATTTGAAGGCAGGTAGTAATATTCTTCTCATATAGTAACATTTGGACTTCACAAGGATTTTCCTTGCCTAGTTTTATTGGATTATTTTCATGGCATATATACTGTTCATGTTGAATTTCTTGGCAGCTTTTGTCGAAAAGGCTATAGCTGTGCTCACTAAGGATGAGGAAATTTGAATAAGGAAGTATGACTTTGAATTGTCTGGATGATGGTGTAGGTAATGGATACAAATGATAATAACTATATCTATCGATCTCTACCAGAGGGATTTCCAAAATGAAAATTACTTGATTTCCTTTACTGTAACTCTTTATTTCCAAAAATTTTTCAAAGTGCAAAATATTTTCCAAAATAGGTTCGAACGGTAATCTGACATTATGTAAATTTTCTGAGATGAGCTGTATTTCTTCTAACAAATCTTGAGGTCTCAATATAGAATTATGAAAGGTATTAAGTTTTGAAAAAGATATAGCAACTTCCAGCTTTTCTAATAAATCATGAGTGTATCGAAATGAAGCTAACATTTGTGAGACTACAATTTGTATAAATAATTCACTTTTCATATTTAAATCTTTTGTCTGCATAAGTAATTTCTCAAATTGCAAGATGCGTGATTCCACAATTAATTGGTTTTTTGTGATATTTCTAGATATTTTCTCGAAGTTATCTAAGGATTGATAAAGAATTGTAACCTGTTCCTGGACCAAAGTTTTTAATTTACCTTGGTTTCTTGATAATGTGGATAATGCTTGATCACAACGTTTTGCATCTGATTCGTCTAGATTTCCTGTTATAATTTTTATAACTGAACCAAGCCCATTAATTAGTCCTCTTTTTGCTTCTGATTGAAAACTGGATTTATTTGTAGCAATTGATCATGTATTTTTGATTCAAAGGACAATATTAAATTAAAATAGTTTTTTAATTCTGGAAAGTATGAAGTGGAATTTTTGATATCTAACTTTAATTGTTCAAACACTTTTTGCAAGTCTAAAAACTGTTCAGCTATATAAGATATATCAAAAATATGAATAAATGACCAATAATCAGCAATATTCTGAGCATTTCCTAATTTTAGGGGAAAGAGACCAGGATTATCACTAAGGTCATGGAATTTAGGATGTTCTAATTCTGACGTTGATCTTCTGCCGAAGGCGAGGATCCTGAAATAGAAGGGACTTTGAGTTCCTTCAAATGAATAATTTCTATCTTGTTAGTGGATTTATTCTTAATTTTTGCGTTATTATGTTCCAAAATTTCTAATATTTCGAAGGGTCCTTTAAATTTATTCTCTTTTTTGTTTCTTTTCCGCATGGCTCTATAAACCGTTTGCCCTACTTTAAATTGATATTGTGAGCTACCTTGCTTGTTTCTTCTTCCGAGTACTTTAGTTTTATTTGCCTAGAGGTTTTCTGAAATACGCTGATATAAGTGTTTCATTTTGTCTTTGTGATTTGAAGCATAATCGGTATAAAAGGAGGTTTCGATAAGGTCGGAAGGGTCTCTGGAGTTTGTGTGACCAAATGTTAATTCCAATGGGATAAATTTGGTTGCTGAGTGTAGAGAGTTGTTATACGCTATTAAGGCGTAATCCATTAGGTTAATAGTATTTTCTTTGGGAAATTTCTTCAAAAGTATTCTAAGATGTTCGATCAGTGACGAATGAAATCTTTCTATGGGTGAATTAGACTCATGATGTAAAGGTGTGGTGAAATGAACGTCAATCTTATAGAATTTTAAAAGTTCTCTAACTGTCTCGTTTTTAAATTCAGTGCCATTATCGAGAGTAATACGTTCTGGTAGGCCATAATATGAGAAGTATTGTAGGAATGCTTTACAAATTTCAACTGAAGTTTTTGCCTGAATTGTGATTGCGTGTCCTAATTTGGAAAATGCATCAATAATTGTTAAGAAATGCTGATTGCTGAATGTAAATACATCAGCGTGAAGCAGCTAAAAAGGTATTCCTATGCTTTCTGTTAATACTAAAGGTGTGAATAACTTTAGCGTCCTTTTTCAGACAAAGTGTCATCGGGCGAGTAATTTTGGCAAAATCTTTGATGAATCGACGATAATATCCTACAAGGCCTAAAAATGATTTTATTTCTTTCTGGGTTCTAGGAATAGGAAAATTTTTGATTGCTGAAATTTTGTCTGGATTCGGTTTTACACCGTCTGGGGTAATAACGTGACCCAAATATTGAACTTCTTTCCTTAAAAATTCAGATTTATCCATTTGAATTTTAAAATTTGATTCCCTTAGTTTAGTTAAAACCTGTCTTAATCGTACTAAAAGTTGCTGTAAAGAACCACTGAAGACCACAATATCATCGAGATAGACCAGACATATTTCATTTTGGAGGCCACGTAATATGTTGTCCATAACTCGTTGAAAGGTACTAGGGGAGTTTTTCATACCAAATGGCATTCTTTTGAGTTCCAGGTGACCATTTTCGGTTGAGAAGGCTGTTTTTGGAATATCCTCAGGTTCCATCTCAATTTGGTGGAACCCACTTGCAAGGTCAAGTGTGGTGAAATATTGACTCCTACTGAGTTTATCCAAAATGTCAATTATATTTGGAAGTGGACAGCGGTCATCGACTGTACGTTCATTAAGCTTCCTATAATCTATGACTAATCGTCACTTCTTTTTACCCGAAGCATCTTCCTTCTTACTGACTATCCAGATAGGGGACGAAAATGGCGATGAACTTTCTTGGATTATGTCTTGTTGTAGCATTTTTGAAATTTGATCTCTAACTTCAGCTTTATGAATTTCAGGGTACCGGTAACTTTTTGTAAAAATAGGGGTATCATCCGTCAATTTAAATTTATGCTTAATTTTGTTAGTAAAACTCAATTGAATATCTTCACAATGAAAAATGTCCCTGAATTCAAAACAAAGTTTGTGAATGGCATCTGCTTCTTTTTGGTTACAGTGGTCAAGGCGTAGGTTTTGTAAATTTTCTTTTAATAATTGATCATGATTTTTATCAATGTGCTGATCAGTTTCGGCAATACTACGAACGTTAATGTCAAATATCTCTATAGATTCTATATCAAGAGGCTGGTTAATTTATAAATTTACAGCTTCTTCACTGGAATTAATAATCGTAGTTGTAGCAAAATGATTTGAAATGTTCACCACAGCTTCAGGCATTTCTAACCTACTACCAAAATTTGTATGGTTCAGAATACCTGTGCCATTATTTATACTCACTGGAATTTTAACACTCTGTTGAGATCGAGGGGAAATAGTAATTTGATAAGTTTCGAAATTCTTGGATGCTTTCTGATTATTTGATTTGTTCTCAAAAATTATAGGAATCTGAGCAGCAGCAAAAGCGTAAAAAAATATAGAATTTATGAAAATTCTCAGAGTTAAAAATTTGAAATACAGGAATGTCTGCTACTTGATCGTGAAATGTCATGGCATGAGCTGTTTGAATATTGAAATTCTCTCCGAAAATATAATCTGGATAAAATTTATACGCTAATTTGGGGTCTATGAGACTTCTAGAACTACCTGTATCAATCAAAAAGTAAGCGGTTATATCCGGAATATATATATAAGGGAGATCTGTATGGATATTATTGAAATATATTATGTCGGTGTTTCGTTCTGGGAAGCCTGGGTAAAATTTTGTTCTTCAACTGCAGAATCATTTACATTGTCAGAATACAAGCTATTTTCATATATGGGACGACACTGGTTTGCAACATTGTATGAGACATCATGGAAATATGGGTTATCTGTTTGCTCGTACGAGTCTTGCATGTCATATGATACGTTGGATTCGACGAATGTAGAGTCTGTGATAGGGAAGGTGAATGAATTGTCACTGATAGGCGATTCCGTATTTTGCGAGGTATTTTGGATTTGGTGTGTGAAAAGGTGTTGGGTATTTGCGTTCGAATTCGTTCTTGTATTGATTGAACTAGTATCCATAGGAATAGGATATCTTTGCGTTCTCGATGTAACATTACTATTACTACTACTTGTAATTTGAGGTAATGGAGGTCTATTATTGGTTGGAAAGTTTGGTCTTTGGAAGTTTGGTTGAAATTCCGGCTTTGGCTGGAATGTATTAGTTTGATTGAAACTCGGAAACTGGGTTTGATTTTGGGAATATGATGAAGTTGAAGGATAATTAGAAAAGTGGGATCTCGGAGCGAAATTATTAGCGAAACCGGGTCTAGAAGCATAATTTCCAGGAAAAATATTCGAAATTGATCTGGTATAGTTTTGGGCACTTTGTGCGAAAGAGGTTTGCACATATCTTACATGTTGTGGAACATTTATGACAGTACGATTAGTATTCGGAGCGTTGACAGAAAAATGAGTATTTAATCTGGGTTGAGGTTTATATAGGGGATTTTGGAGGTTATGGTTACGCCCAGTGCTAAAGTAAATGAAATTTTCTTCTTCTGTGCACAAAGATAAGGCTTGTTCTAATGAATCTGGATTTCTTAGACGAATAACTAGTTGCATTTGGTATGGTAACCCACTAATAAAAATTTTTAAAGCAAAATCATCATAGTGTCTGATTTTAATCAATTTCTCCGTTGGATCTTCGATAGAAGTATTTAATTTTGAAAATAGCAAACTCCTTGCTTCCTGGATCCACATTCCAAATTGCATTGCATGGTGTTTCATTTTTCAACTGTTTTATAGATATAAGATCTTGAATAAGACAATCGATACTTCTTTGGTCTGAAAAGGTTACAGTAAGTGAGTTTTTTATCAGATTCCACGAGTTTAATTCTGACCTAGAGCCAATTAAGTCTGCAGCACGATCCCGTAATTTGCTCAAAATCGTGTCCAACAAACAAATAGTTATTGGATCATCTGCATCATCTGAATTTTGGAAAGCTCTTAAAAAAATTTCACAAGATGCAATGAATCTATGTAATTGTTTCGGATTACCGTCAAAAGGTGGGATATTATCAGCCTGATATCTTAGTAACGCTAAATTTACATCTCTTACATTTGCAACTAAAGCAGCATTTGCTCTTGTGTTCGGCATTGTGTTAGAAATATTCCAGTTAGCAATTCTGTTAACTAAGTTTTCAATTTCGCTGTCCGAATTATCAGACATACAATGGTATTCAAGCCTCTGGCTTTAATCTACGATATATATATATATATATATATATATATATATATATATATATATATATATATATATATATATATATATATATATATATATATATATATATATATATATATATATATATATATATATATATATATATATATATATATATATATATATATATATATATATGGAAAATGGAGGGAAATTGAGAAATGAGAGGAAATGAGCCTTACACTAATAGTCACAAGATGGTTTTCATCTAGTAGGTTTTCATATTCTAAGCTTATCTGTATGGTCCAATGGGTGGTTTCCTCGATGGATCCGCCCTGGATGAGTCTCCACTAATTCAGCCGGCTCCTTCTTCTTCTGGAACTCTCCTGAAGGTCCTTCGATTAATCCTTGGGTAGTCCTTGGGTTAATATTTGGATAAAGTTCTTGTCGGACTAAACGTAAACACGAACCGAGTAATCGCCGTAATCTGCGATAGAAGCTTTGCGAAACTCGTCCCGACTATCCTACTGCGACTGCACCAGTTAAATTTGCACAACTGCTAAATAAGTTTTAAAAAAACTTTATTTTTCGAAAATGTACAGAGGAGTGAGCCAAACCCGACAAAATTAATGGAAGACTGACTACAATACAGTTTTACACATATTTATAATCTCGACGGAAAATGTAAGGTAAGCGGAATGTAATTCCCTGTATGAGCAGATATGGTGTCCGTAACTCACATCGATACTAAGTCCTCCCAGCCTTCACTTAGATTACGCTGTCATGATGAGGTCCAATAAGTCCGAAACACGTGTCGGATTATTCGCGCATTATTGCCTTCGTTTGATTATATATATATATATATATATATATATATATATATATATATATATATTTATATATATATATATATATATATATATATATATATATATATTAGCAGAACGTCTTAGTGCAAGAAAGACGGCCTACGTAAGCGTAGTCGGCAACAGCGAGTTTGTGAGAAGCAATGCTAGAAACGATGGATAAAGCCAGTCGCACATGGACGGTTTTCTGACTCCGAGTTTGGAATATAGAATACAGATTTGGAATTCCGTGAACTTAGTGCAGACATATCTATTGATTCATTTGTAAATCCTATATCGTACAGTATTTTTCAGTCCATTCGAGTTCCCCAATTTTCAATTAGGAAATCGATTAGGAAATAATGCGTGTATGGCCGACTTGAATGAACAAATAAGTGGAAAAAGTGGCATAGCCCGGGCTGCTCAACATAAGCCACCTTACTTTTTGCAGTATTGAGAATGAAAAAGTAAAGTCATTGTATTAAGAAGAATAATCTTAATGTGTCACTTATTTTCATGATAACGAACTTTTAGTAAGCGATAATGAATAACTACCGTGGCAGCGGTCAGCTATTCTTGATGTATTTGGTATGCTACTAAATATTAGAGGAACTCTTGTGATTTGTGTGATTCACTATTAAAGGGCATGCAGCAACAAATCAGTTTTCCAGGAAAATAATGAAATTAGATTCCCAATTAAAAAACTTCTTAGTAATAGTTGAATTTTGCCATCCGTAAGGAATTTGTGACAAAATTTGACATCGTCATGCAAGGTCATTTGAAAAATAACCCTCATATCTTGATTACGTATACATCAATAAACTTATTTGCAGAAAAAGGTATCATCTGTAGTGATGTTACAGATTGCACAATTATGCAGTATTGTGCATAATAGCTCACTTCACTGCTTCCGTTGCTTCCACCATTCTCAAACTACAATATTGTGTCAGTTGTTGCTTGTTCTGTGGGTCTGTGATAGCACTGAAAGCGACTAATTTTTAAAAATTTTGAAATGCTTCATTTTGCTTACGCCTTGATTCCATTTAGGCAATAGATTTTTATAGTCTAAATTGACAAGACTATTGAGTAAATGAACTACATGCCAGCCGAATATTTCTTTAGCTACGGCGACTTCTCTGCTTAGGTGCACCCGCGCATATTATGTTTTCGAGTTTTGTAGACTGAGGGTTTGTTTATAATTATTAAAAAAATGTATATCCTTCAAGAAAAGTTTCTAATGCTAGTCTGGTACATCCAGAAAAATGATTCGACTCGCGCAGTAGCTGATTCATTTTCTGTGTTCTTTCCAGATCGTCCAATTCCTTCTCTTCTAACGGTTGGAATTTATTTGATTTGTTATTGTGGAACATAACCTTCATCACTACAAAACTAATAATTGATGCCCACAAATAATACTACATGACAAGTGTTCAAGGTGATTACATACTATCATGAAATCACCTACATAGCGTAAATCTGACTTATGGACGAAGACATCACACGTCAAGACATTAGTCATACATCTACACCGCACTCCAGTAGAAGGTGTACTGATTAAGTGATAAGTGGTAACTGAATTACTGGCGTCTGCAAACTGCCAGTTTCTCTGCGTCCCGGTGTTGTCAGATCAATTTTAGTAAAATTCATCTTACTGCGGATGACAGAGTAACAATGTCTATTTCGTGATTACTATGTACGTATACACGTTAACTGAGTTACTGAATTCTCACAGACATCTGAAAATGAAGACTAATCGCGAAAACTGAAAAAAAAAACACCATGAAAATGTTTGCCTATGCCCAAACATGAAATCCAATTCTAATAACAATGCAAAATACAACTTTGTCAGACTTCGAACTCCAGTGATGCTTAGTGTGGACTGTGCTTACCTACTATTAAATTTGGAACTTAAAATTTTTGGAGCCCCAAGAACTGCATTGACCATGTTTTTAAATAAACAGGAACATAAGAAACAAACATAGGAAAATGAAATATACTACTTTATGAAAACCTGTACTCACTAATATGTATTTGAATACGTCCAATAGCTAGACATGAAGGTCGACGAAACTGGATGTTATAGTGTTTTTGTGTTGCAAAGGGTCTAAATATCAAAACAGTTATACTTGCAAACCGATTTTTTTTTAAACGTATTTCGTAGAATGTGTTTGAATCTGAGTATAATATAACTTGAAGAACTGTTCCTGCGGCACAAATTGGTGTCCTTGACGTCGACCGTGGTCGTACAGATCCCCGAAATGTGTTAACCACTGTTGTTGAAATAGAGGATTCAGACTTTTATAAATTAGCAAATAAAGATGGCACCTTGAAGCAGCTTTTTACCCAGAATCAATTCGCAATTTGTAAAAAAAAGTTACTTTCCATGGATGAGATTGCAACTCAAGAAGTATCGCTAAGAGAAGCAGCTTTTGCTAATTCAAAAAGTGGAGGGCAAGGCTATACACGCTGTGGAAAAAAGTGTTCCATTGCTAAATGTAGGTGCAAAAACAAGAGGCTTTTGTGTAATTCAAAGAGTCATGGTAGTTTAAGTTGTTGCAATAAATAAGGTTACCATACATTTTCTTCAGTTTTGTTTAATTCAGTTTAAAAAATAAAATGTATTTCATTTGGTATATTAAAAATATTTTAGCTGTTTGTTTTAAGTTCAACACGTTCTTTATGTTTATTGGAAAACTGTTCCCATGTTTTAATCAAAAATAAATGATAACCTATAATGTTTTATTTTTTCATTTAGAAACAAATGTTTCTTTTGAACATACACCATGATGAATGTTGACATTCGCCGGTGTAAGTTAGAAATGATTATATTTGATCAATATATCGGACATACGCAAAGTAACTTGGTGAATGTTGATATTCACCGGTATATCTCGACATTCACCGGATTTCGGTCTTTCACAGTAACATATATATATATATATATATATATATATATATATAGAGAGAGAGAGAGAGGCTTACGAGATCGATTAACAAGGGTGAACTGATTAATACTAACTGAATAAGTCTTTCCATGTTTGATGACTGGGAAAATAAGTTCCCAAAATGGTCACTTCTCCCGGACTATAATAGCTTGGGCGATGCAGAGATAGAGAGCCTCACGATATCCATTAACAAGGGTGAACTGATTTGCAATGACGTCCATTGCTCTTTGTAAACACGCCTACTATGCACAGTTATTGGCATTATTTATATGAAAAGCTGACGAAACTAAGTGTACGAGTATATAATATACTCTCGACCATACATGTGGCCTGCAAGGGAAATTCATGTTTTGCCTTGACGAGGACAGAGGTCTCTGTATATCCAAAAGTGTCCGTTGGAAGTAGTTAAACAATGGTGGCGCTAGTGTAGCACGTGTTAAGTATCACCATTTGATATCTTGAGCCAATATAAGAGATAGGTGAAATTTTTCGTTGGTTTCATTTAGACGTTATCAGCACTATTCAATTAAGGAACATTTTATTGGAAAATGTGCTTATATAACAGGTAATAAATTATGTTATTGAAAATTGATTTGCTCATCTTCTAACACCATTTTATCGCAATTTCTGATGGGTGAATTATTTCTGAGTTTGTCTGCTGAGTATTTAACAAATTCAGGATAGTCGTACCACAGCGCACGCAAAGTCCGAAATACCAAACAATAATTTTAGACTTTACCTAGACAAACCTACATTGCAGTAGCTACATGTCAGTTAGCCGACTATAGGTTTGCTGAACCAGTGATAACAATATCAAATAACTATCAAATCTCTCATGAAGTATCCAAAATTCGGGAATGATACTGATATCATTAATTGACAAATATCTCCGAAATAGTTGCGAAGGATAAATGCAATCTTAATTATTTATTTAAGGTTAAACCAAATACATAAATAGATTTCTTCAATGATGGTGCAGAGAGAGACTTTGTACGATTTAGCCGGTGCTTTTATTCTTCTGAAAGCATTGTCATTGTTCTCAAAAACATGCTGTATGATATCATAGTCTTCAATACCTGAAAAACGAAAAGACTAAATATGGTATTGTTTTTTAACAAAAACCTGATTAAAAATATATAATTCCTGACAACGAATCAAAATGAGCTTGGTATTGTTCTGAAAATGTCACTTTTTTTAAGTATTTCTTTTGTGAAGGGACACACAGGGAGCGTAAACAGAAGTTTGTTTATAAATATCCCAAATATAAGAAAATCGAGAATATCATTTGCTGCCAAATTTACTTTCCGTAGATATCTCGAAAATTACAAGAGATACAAACGGTTAACCAAACGTTAGAAAGCAATTTTTTCTGCGAAATAACTGCGTTTCCATGCTTCTACGCTGTGCTACTTATATATGAGGAGGTAAAACAGGGGGTGCATAAAAATACTCCATGGATTAGACTAAAGAAATTTAAGTTTGAAAAAAATGGTATTGAACTTTATGCACAAAAGAAGAGCAGGTCTCAACTTACAGCTTTTCTGCACTCATTGCTTAGCTTTGTTTGGAGTTTTTATTTAATGAATGACCAGAGATATTTAGCGACAAAAGAAAATGTCTTCCTAGAAATCATAAGACTGGATGGAGTACATTTATTACATCATAATAGATTTTAATCAACTATTTCGATAATATTAATCTTCACAAAAATTTGACAAGATCTACCCACAACGTTAGTAAATTGGATTATCACATTGCCAAATAGTAAAATCTTTGGTCCACACAACTTATAAAATCGCAAACGGTTTCTCTGTCACAACATGACGTGATGCTCAGTAGTACGTACAACAAAAAGATGCTAAAGGGCGGTAAAACCGTATAGTGATCAAAGAAGACTTAGCGGAAGATAGATTGAAATGATGGAAATAGCTATGGAGGAAACTTCGCTAAAGAGGATATGGTCATACAGTGGAACTATCTAAGGTCAACTGCTTGGACAAGCCATGCTCTCCTAGATGTTTGTAAAAGATTCCATTCATGGGCTTTATGTATAATTGTTGAGATATCCTACCGCGACTCCAATTTGTAAATCAAGTTCAACCATCCTTCCCACGTTGACTGTTATTCCAATTTGACATTTTCCAAGGAACATCAGCACATCTTTGGAATGCTCCATATGTTTATACCAGGTTGTACAGTACAAACTGTCTGGGAGTTCTTGGCACTGAAACAGACACCGCCAAATAATTAGCATACAAAGGCTACAAACGTCAACTAACTAAGGAGCATGAGGTGGTCTGTAAAATCTCAAAGCCATCTGCAGCATCTAGACAATTAAAGTTTAGTTTGAACCGTTGATCACGGTAAAATGTTTGCGAATGAAAGATAACATAATACATCGGGAATAATATAATGCTGATAGTCACATAACTCCTCCCCCCTTAAGATGAAGTTTTCGAGGGTGAGAACAAAACTTCTGGCATAGAGGGATGGATCCTGGGCTCATAGGAACCATTGGCTTTTTTTTGAGCTTGGTATTCTTTCCTGCTTTTGGAACCTCTTCATGACGATCTATGGAATTCTAACCACAAAATTGTATACAGGTGTAGACTCTACTGGTAAAGGTCCGAAGTTATTGCCTGGATTTGGTCTGGTCTTCCTTGAAGCTTGTGAAGTTGGTCTACTGACATGTGCTGCAGATTTATTCTTTTGGGATTTGTTTTTTGTAAAATTTGAACTCTTTGTGTAATAAGGGCATTCTCTTGGCTATTTAATTTTCATTCTTGTACATGTAGTCTTGAGTCTGCATACTGCACTGGTAGGGCACTTCGATACACCAATAATTTTTCTAGTTTTGGAAAAAGTGCTATATATTTAGAGTCCAAAACTTCTTCAATTCAGGGCCTCTAGAGGGATACAGGGACCTGGTTGCAATTTGATTTCTTTGTGTTGACTTTTATTCAAAGGCAATCTTCTTCTTCTACTACTGCGTGGAGAAATTTGATGTCGTGGCAAATAAAGCTTTATTCTATGGATTGGCAAGGGTCAGCATCATGTGGGGACATGATGGTGCGCATTGTGAAATAGGAATATTTGGAGATAATAGTAGTAAGGTTAACGATAGGAATGGAATAGAGATGAGAATGCTTGAATTTATTTTGACGCCATTTTGCAGCTATGCTTCACGTCACAAAATAACTTCCTGCAATCGTTGTTTGTTAATTTCTCACTGAATTTTGAAGGTAAAGATTTATTTCGAGTTCCTCTCCATAACATTGGTTTTAACATCAATAACATTCATCATTTTATTTATATATGAAGACTCCTAAATCATGTATCAACCGATAATAGATAACATTTACAATTATTTTCAAGTAAAATGGAATGTATGTATCATATATTTACTCACTTGTGTTATAAGTTCTTGAGCAGGGAAACAGTAGCAGAAACAAAATTCAAAAAGTAACAACGCGAAATAGCAAACTGTCGTCATAAATTCTTCAAGAGTGTTCCTGAAAACATACTAGAACATTAGACTTAGATTATATACGTGTAGCTCCCGACTGTGCCAGAAGGGAAAAACCTCTCGGCGCCAAGTGAGAATAGTAGGGATGGGCTGATATTTCGCAAGCTGCTAACTCGTAACTGCTTTTTCGATGAAGCAGCTTGAAGCTGCTCCTTAAATGTCTGTAAAGCTGCTTACGAAGGCAGTATTTTAAGGGACTGAACCGTTCCAAATATTCTGCAAGACTGCGACTGTGCGTCAGCGTAACTGTTGGGTCTGCGCCGCAGCTGGTTCGCTGCTTTTTTTGAAGCAGAAATTGCTATGAATGCCGTGCTCCGTGAAAATGAAAAAGCTGTTTAACGGTTACTTATTTGGTTCAGGTCAGGTTGTTTGCGTTAGCAACATGGATAAGTACCAATAGATCATACTTGCTATATTTCATGGTATCGTATTATCAAGTAGGCTTAGCATATAGATGGGAAGAATTATATGTGTGTTTTAAATTGAGCGAGGCGCCTGAAAATAGAGCTTTTCACGTATAGGCTGCTGCTAAAATAAATAATTTTTTTGGATATGCTCTGTAGTACTACCTATTCATGTATCCGAATACAGATAAATAAAGCAACACTTAAAATAAGTAATCTATTGGGAAGGAGATAAGATAACTGAAGCAATGTAAGGTTATCACGTTACGCCAAGTTATCAGGTCTCTGTTTCCGGTTATACTTACCCCAAAAATATAAGATACACTTCCATGCACAACATGAGAAGAATCACTACCATATACATCAAGATCATTGAAGAAAAGGTATCATTGATATTGTTGCTGAAGCTAAAATATTAAAATTAAAGAACACGTCAGCTATAGACATGCAGACATTGAGCCTAGATTCGTCAGTATAGACTGGCGGTCTAATTGTAGAGAACAATCGGGTAGTATATACGTAACCTAGGCGAGGGTGTGATAGCAACATCAATTCATCTCGAAGTGTCGCCCTCTATGGAACCTTTGACTTCGTGGGCGACACTTGAAGATGAGTTGATTTGTTGTTATGTGAGCTGCAATTCAATTTTTTGCTGAATCGCAAGCTAATACAACAGAGATTGCTGCATTTCAAGTTAATTAGGGCTCAAGAACAGCATCTTAAAAATTCCAATCGGATTTACTCCCTAATTCACGTTGTATTAGTGCATAGAGCATACAGTTGATCCGATAGAAAAATAATTAGGAATTAAAGAAAATGATGGAAATGTTTGACATAATAAAGGATAATGTTATTAAATAGGTATAGTATTTTAGTCGAATATCTGAAGCCAACAGTGACAAAATCCTATCCAACACAGAAAATCTGTTTTTGGCATTATAATGTATCCATTTATCTCATATATTCATATGTAGAATTTGGAATATATTGTAGTTATTATGAATGTCACCAGAGAGCTATATTCTGAGAAAAACGGTGAAGTATAGCGCTTTGATACACATTTTGATCACTACAAATTTATTCAAGCTTCACAAAATTATCCATATCAGTACCTCAGTATCAATGTATGATGGTCGTTGCACTTTTTTATTCGTTCTCCACAATCTGAAGTATTTTCCTCGCCATCCTCGAAAATCATTCTCATCTCATGCCTGAGCATTTTAATTTGTATGATGGTGAGAGACACAATAGTGAATATTAGTGTGTCCATAGATATTACCATTGATATACATCCCAAGCTTTGTATATGCTCCCAAATGAAAAATCCTGAAGAATTTACGAAAAAATATACGGATCACTTTTATCCAGATGTCTAGGAAAGGTTTAAAATTTTTCATAAGCATTTATTAGAATATATCGGATCCAATGGAATTCTTTGTACAATACAGTTTGTCAATCATTGTATAAATAGCCATATTGTATATTATGTTCTGGAAACTGTTGACAGTGTAGACAGTGATAATTTTTTTTGATTTCATTTGATGTCTGTGGAAAATTATAGTCAATAATATATTATGATACAAATTTTCATGAAATATTGAAAAAGTGAATCAGTGATATAGATCTAGAAAAAAAAATGTTGGATGGAACTTTATTCTGAAACAACCAAATCAACATGAATAAGTTTTTGAGCGAGAAATCTGATAGGTTTTGCTGAATTTCATAAGACAGTTTATATATGTGGTACTGGTTTTACTATTTGCCAAGCTACTCTTTTAATACCGATACAATTATTGAATTAATTTCAATTGAACTAATTTTAATCTTCTCCTTATTAACTGGAACAAGTGTCTGAAATTGAAGATGTGTAGTTAATTCTCTGTGTACTGTTTGTCGTAACCGTTTCTGTTAAAGTCCAAAATCATGACTTTTTGAATAAAAAGCATTCAGGTGCAGATAAACTTGTTATATTATTACTAAGAATTACACTACAGAAGGTTATCCTTTGTGTACACTACTACCAAGATTATTGCTGCTAGTATTAGTTTGTATTCAGTCTCACCCCAAAAAGGCAACCCTTCTGGAATATAAGCGTTAAAAACCAGATTATCTGAGATCGGTCGCTTATCTTTGATGATCCTCCCGTAATTGAAAGTGACTGTACATAGAAACATGATACCACAGTAGATGACAAACTTGTTTCTAATCATTTTTACATCAGAGTAGTAAAAGCTTGTGATTTCAGATACTTTATAGTCTTCTATTTTCCAAAAGTTTTCCTCGATGTCAGTCAGCATTTGCAGTATTCTTTTTCGTTGCACATAAAAACACACCAAGTACACTACGGACTGCAAATATTCACTTAATAAATTCAAAATTAGAAATAAAGAATCATTACAGATAATATAAAAGTAAGAGATTAGTATATTAGTTCCAGCAGCTTATTGTCGATTTTTGTTTATCTTTTTATCATATAAAAGATCTGCGTTACTCACATGCGCTTGCAAAAGAACATTTGATATTATATCTATTGCCTCGGGAATTGTCAAATCGTCCGTTTTAAGGAATCGCATCAGCACCAAATATATCAGAGTCAGGAACTGTGTTAAGAAAAATATAAATAATGCAATCTGGATCTTGTTACCAATCTTCTTAGGATTAACTCCCAAAATGTTCATCAACACCAAACAGTGACCTATTGTTGTGTGATTCATTATTGCATACTAAAATCAAAGCGATATAATAACATCTCTAATTTACGACTTAGAAATATTTATTTTGACCACAGGTGTAGTGGTATCACCTATAATTAGCAATATATTTCACAAATTGATGTGACCATAATATAAAACACATCTAATACGATGAAGTCAAGAGTTTCCTACGTATTGAGATCAGTGCCTTCCCGAAGAAATGCGTATGATAAGGGCAATTGAAGAAATTTTAACTGCTACTAAACTGAAAAGCAGAAATTTCTTAAATTCATGTTCTAAAACATCGCCTGATCCCAGCTTAGCGGATTACTGACTGTGGGATAATATTGAAAAAATTGCTACTTAAAACGCGACCAACGATGCTGGTAGACTAATTTTTTTTTTCATTAAGTAGCAAATGGTTGGCAAATGTACAATAAGTAGCAAATATAAGAATTCCGATTATTTAAGCAATTGCATTTCGTTCACATCCTGTTGTAACTTATAATAAATATCGCATAATAAGCTGAATAATATCTCTTATATGTAAAATTGTATGAACCAGATGATCTTTCGCTGCTTGCTTCTCTTATTTTGAATTAAATTTCATCCCTTATATGGTAAATAATAAGACATAGTGATAATTGGGTATTTACTCACGTAATTCCAAGATAGCAAAGTAAAATAATGTTTAGTTGATCGTTGATGCTATGAAACTAGATACCAAGTTCTGCTGACTACATTTTTTACTTCAGATAATGCCTTGAAGCCTGAATGCTGTCACTGTTGAGAATGGAAAATAGAAAGCTTTCAAAGCCAATTTTGATTCCGAGCCTCATCATTAATTATTCATTGCCGTTGCTCTATCCATTGTTTAAGATTTTTATATTTACCATTGTAACAATGAGAGTGGTAATTAAGATTTCCTGTAATTACAGGGGATAGGTCAGTATTGTGATGTAGCTGCATTTATATTCATGGAATTGAATAAGTCTTTGTTCTACAAGGCATCTAGAAGGGAAGAGTTTCCCTTTGCTTGCAACTCGTACATCAAATAACCAAAACCGTAACATATTTATAACTAGAGACTTTCATATTCAAATAAATGATTAAATTCATACACCGGGTGATCCATGAAAACGGTTTTCAGATGAAAACGTTCAGATAAAAGTTCTTGAGTCAATGGGGAAGGGGAAATGATGACAGCATTAGACAGCAAAGTCTTTTCCAAGGCCAAACATGTTTTTTTAATAGGAATATATATCTTTTAGTATTGCAGAATCTTACTCTACGAGCAAAAACAAATATCTGTTGTTTACAACATTTTTCAATCCAATTGCAGCTTGAGGAGGTAATAAATATAACATTTGTTATTTTTTGGAAACTTCCCATACCGCAACGATAGACAACGTCTTAGGAATATGATTGATCAAGTCGGATTTTCTCAGCAAGAAAATGAATAGAAGTACTCGTAAGTATAATTTTTATTCTTTTGCTTGTTGTTCTCAGATGAATCTCGTTTCACAAACCATGCAGAAGTGAATCAACATAATATGCACTACTGGATAGAAAGGGTGAGTATGTGATTTCATTATGATGCCAGAATTTTCTGGGAAATGCTGGATCGGGAATACCCCAATCGATGAATCGGATGAAGTGGTCCTCACATTATGTGGCCTGCTAGCTCACCAGATTTAACCCCCCTCGATTTCCTTACATTGGACCATCTAAACAATGTTTATTCCAGAAACTCCCGCCAAATTGGAAAATATGATGGAACGCATAAGGTATGTTTGTAGAGCAATCAATAGAGATACTCTCGATGGATATCATGAAAACTCTATAAAATGGATTGATAAGTGTATTGAAATTGGTGGTCAACATTTTGAACATTTGTTATAATAAATTTAGAAGTTTCACATATAATTATTTATGCTTTCGTAGGAAGAAAAGCATTTCTAACAAACCATGTAGCTATTGGTAAATTTATAAAAAGAATAAATATTGTATTTATAATCTACTTACGTTGTCAACAAAAGATATTTGTTTTTTCTCGTAAGGTAAGATTATGCAATAAAAAATATATGTTCCCTTTATTAAAACATGGTTGACCTTAAAAAAATCCATGGAAATGCTGTCAGTGTCAAAAATGAAAGTCATCATCGACTCTCCCCCATTGCACACAAGAACTTTCATCTGAACGTTTTCATCAAAAACTCACCGTTTTCACACTATTCGGCTGTCTGAAGTTGAATGGACCACCCGATATATTGGAATTCGATTTTTACTCAAATTAAGTTTGCAATGACGAAAGTTGAAAGTATTCCAGTATATGTTATACGTTGTTCTTCAAGCAGTACTGTGGTAGAAAGTGTTACCTAATGTCTAGGAAAAACTGAAAAGGTGGCTTGTTTTGGCGATGTAGTAAAACTGATTCTCGCATACCTGATAGGTTAATGGCTTACAATACAGCTTTCGAAAGGTAGAAATCAGCATGGCTAGAGAGCCAACTCACAGTTGTAATCCGAAGCAACACAGCTTAAGTGTCTTACGGCATTTCCAGAAAAGATGCTCCACAGCTTTAGGATGCTCCGGACCTTGAGCTTTTTCCAGACCGAAACTAAAGAATATAAATTTGAGTATGTCTCAACGCTCATGTGGAAGATGGTTTAAATCGTGGTGATTCGAATGGTATGTAAGTCAACTGGATGGTAATTTAAAAAAAAATAACATCTGTACCTGTTATCGGTAGATCGCAATTAATCACACATTTAAACAGGTATAAAAATCAACAGAAATTAAACGAGGCGGAAGAAGACTCTGTCAAATATCGAAAATGAGTTTCACCACGACATGTCGAAGCATCGACGTTTTTTTGCTGACGTCATTGACAAAATGATCCAGAAATCGAATTATATTGCAAACAGGTTTCACTCACGTTTTATAGGTTCACTTCGTACAAAAATCCAACATACCTACTCATACTCGCTTTGGATCTAATGCAAAAAGCTGGGAAATCGATGGACAACAAAAAAGCTATAGTAGGCATTTATCTTACAAATTATCTATGTCCAGAGAAACTCTGGTGGACGAAAGCCTCTTTATCTCCAATCAACTGTAACAATGGACAGAAATCCCATAGATTAGAGATTGTTGACTTTCGATCGATCGGAATAATGCCAAAAGCTAAACGACGCGAATGCATTGTTGGGTGTATTGTCTTTGTTTTTGCTCACATATTCGTAAACCCATTAGCGTAGCCAGGATTGTAACATATTTCATGTTTATCATACATAACTCTTTACAAAGCCAGTAACGTGCGATAACGTAAAATATCAAAATCATCAGCCATAAGGATGTACGTTTGAGAAGCAATTTTTATGCAAACCACGAGCAGTAGCCAGAATAGGACAGAAATGACTGAGGTTTCTAAGGCAAGAAGAGGAGTTCGACAGGGCTGTTTACCTTTAGCAATTTTTTACAATACTTATTGTGATAAACTATTTACTATGTACTAACACAGTCCATATATAGAACTCTTGAGAATTGATGTTATCTATACCGATTTCGCTGAAGCATTCGATAAGGTAAATCACAGACTCTTAATTGAATTAAAATAGTTTCTCTGATAACTTGACCCATTTCTTTGATACCTATCATCAACATAGAACACAATACATTTTGTTTTACAAAAATGTTACTTCGAAAAACTTCATCGTTACTTAATGGATTCCGCAGAGAACAGACCTTGACCCTCTGCTATTATTTTTCTAGATGAAATTCTTCCATTTTAAGCTAAGATCTAGTTAAGGATTGTAAAAAATAGAGCAATTCGAACCTACATACTTGTAAGCAATGGGGCTTATACCTGTTAATTGTGTATTAAGCAAAAATCGGCAAAAATTGAGATTTTATAACAATCCCAACGTAATACCGTTTTTTGGAAGTTTTCTTAAACGATTTTTCCAGTTATGGAATAATTAACAAAGATTACACTGTTTCTATCAGTATAAAAAAATGATACTTGATTACTCAAGATGCAATTAAGATACAATTGCAACCTAAAACGAAATATCCTTGCCTATTACAGCGCCACTGAGTTTCACGTATAACCCATTCCTTTATATACATATCATGAATTTGTAATGGCAAACAGCTAAACAGAGGTTCATTGTAATTCAGCATACATCACTATAATGTTTGCAAATGTTCCTAGGCTTTGCGCTTGCAATTACAAGCATTCGCGTTGTCACAGCTGAACTACCCATATCTTCAGAAGAGATACGTGGCTAACTTTAGCATTCTGGTACTGGTTAGGCATCTTTTAATTTAAAGCGATCAACAATATTACAGCAAAGTATGATCAAAAGAAAACCTGTAAAACAGGAAAAGGAGGGTAAAAAACAATTTTAGAGTGTTCAGCATGTTTTTTTGCGGACGGGACTCGAACCAGTGTTTTCAACATTACGTACATAGCAAGTGCTAGAATGTTCTCCCTGTTTTCCCCGATACCTCTTCGGGTCCTCTCAAATCCGGCGCAAAAACGAAGGCTAGACTCGTGATAAGCGGAGCAGAGTTACGAAGGAAACGAGTTATTGACCCCCGGCATTTCCATTTTTTCAGAATTTATTTCTTCTGGAGAATACCATTGGATTCAGCAGAAAATTTCACATCGTATGGAGTCCAACAATGGAAAGGCAAATTGTTTTTCGCCTCGAAATAGGAGTCAATAGTTGCCGTTCAAAAATCTGGGAAAATCGAAAGGGGAATACCTTCGAACACTTTTACAAGTTTTTTTTTCAAATAAGGCGAAAACTAGCTTTCTGGGTAATTGAGGGGCGCTGATCACGAGCCTCCCTTTTCAGCTCGGGCGTAGAGAGGACCCGCCTTTGGGCGTTTACCTTCCTCAAAATTGGACTACCCTGGCCAATTAGTTTTCTAATGATCATATTCGGATTCGGCACCACCAGATACAAAAACGTCCCGAGTTTAGTTTGCTCGTCTGCAGCAGAGACCGCTCTCGAAGAATTTATGTCTCATTATAATAAAATCTTAAACCACACATTTTAATAACATCCTCTTGTTCCAGAATAAGACAAAACCTCCAAGTTGTAGAGTACGATACGATACGATTTTCTATAATTCATCTTCTTAAAAAAAAATTAACAGCCAATGACATTTTCCACTGTTAAATATGTATACTTTTATAATTGTATGTGAAAAAAAATCGTAATATAGACACCAGATGACAAAAAAATCTCAATAATCGCTTAACTTCATTAAGGAGCACGCATATAAATAAATAGTTTCGAAGTATTGTTTCAACTAATATCAGTATATCATTCCAAAGTTGTAATCTGCTTCAATATGTTTCTGTTTGTTATTAAGTTCCGACAAAGGACTTTGATGAAATATTATCCCTAGGCCGTCAAACGTTAATTCAAAGAACACAGTTGCAGCTTATGAGGTGGGGGGTGAGGATAACGATGATTTCTTATAGCGCAGTTAGCTTAGAAAGCGATGGGAATATAAATTTCATATAATAAAAATTTTGTATACTCTCCCCTATGCATGAGACCTGCTATAGATATGCATAATTTGTCTTTAGCCTAGACTCGTCAGTATAGCCTGGCGGTCTAACTGTAGAGAGTAATCTGGTGGTATATACATACGTAACCCAGTCAATGGTGTGATAGCGACATCAACTCAAGTGTCGCCCTCTATGGGGACGTCCATTGGCAACTTACGAAGTCCAGGTGTTAGGACCTTTGACTTCGTAAGTTGTCAATGGGCGTCTTCATAGAAGACGACATTTGGATATGAGTTCATGCAAACATTTTTTTTCTTTTTAGTCCAGTTTGCGTGTTTTTTATTCTTTAATAATATATATATTTTTACTTTAGAGACCAATAACGAACTTATATAAATAAATGTATTAAATTTAGCCAGGTAACGCGAAATTTTACATCAAACAGCCGAGAAACAATATATTTCAAATTCGATAATAAATTACTTCAAACATTTTAAGCTGTAATTCTGAAAGAAGTGTCTACCCTAAGAAACGCATATTTTAGATTATTCATTCATTTTCTCATAATACTTCTACAAAAAAAATGTTGCCTATTTTTGATGTTAGTGTCATTTGCCTCTATTCACATCATTTTTCTGCTTTCATACCCTGTGCTATAGCGAGAGAAAAACGCATTACGAACAAAGCTATAAAGCGTGTTTCCTTCAGTAATTTTCATTATGTGCAGGAGACCAATGGATTTGTGACAGAAGCATATAAAACAGAGGACTTTAATTTCATCAAATGAGAACGTAAATTTCCAGGATCAAGGTCTCCCGGTTTCCAAAAAGAAGGAAAAAGGAAACTGGCGCAAGAATTGCCTGGTTTGAATATTCTCTCTCTTGAGGTGGTTTTAACAGAAAAGAATATCTACTGAATAGGTGAATGCATTCATTCAAAGACTTCTAGAATGGTGTTCAGTTCAACACATAGACGGCTGAAACAACAAAAGAATCGAATGCTGTTCTTACTTCTGAGGTAGAGAACTCTTAATCCTGAAGTCATCTTCCATCAAGCTTCTGGGTCTCGCTAGGATAGCGATGGGCATAATCTTAGTACATTTTGTCATTCCATTCCAAAATACATAATACAAAATGTTGTATATTGTCCCACATCTTGCGTAATAGAAAGTTAAATCCAGTCTCACACTTATTTTAACATACAATCATGTTTCCAATTGCAAAATCTGATTCCAATTTATAGAAACGACCTCGATCGTTGAACACGTGTCGTTTCACTAACACAAGGAGTGATTACTGAAATGACGCCGAAATATTAATAAAGGTATTTATTAATCACATATTAACGAACAAACTTCTGGAAAATTAGGAAGTGAAATGAAGGACAATGCTGCGCACCTCCTGTTTGTAATCAAGCTATATCATATTTAATTATTCCACTACATGCCTGCCGAAAGACACTTCCAAGCAACATGACAATCAATTATAATTAATAAGCTACCAGAGCGTGTAGAGAACAAACTGAATCGTTGGAGAATATTTTTATTCTCTACGTACTAAACTAAGAAGACACCTACATTAGGTATATTAAAACAAACTAGTTTTGATATAATAATATTTAGGCCTAACTAACAAAAAAATCATATACGTATAAAGGAGTGAAGCCTTGGCCCACAGTCTTCTATTGCATTCTTCATATTGGTTCAAACGATCTTGGCTAGTGTTCAAAAACACAGAAGAGGTGGAATGTTAGAGAATCAATCGTAAACGAATACTTATTATGTACAAATTCAATATTACCTCGCATTATGAGTGATATTCTGACTACGAGACAAGTGGTGCGCATCGGAGGAAGGCACTCAACTATGGTGGAGTGCGGCGTTTGACACGTTGTGTTGCGGAATGTGTGTTTTATTCATTCATTTGTTTGTTTTATTATCATTATCATTATGGTTCTGTACAATGTTCGATGGAGAATAATATTTCCCAGAATGCTAAATTGTCGATCTACCTGATGCTGATTCATCTGTTATTCCTTTCCTACCCTGTGCATTCAATTCCAGATCCTGCGAATGTAATAAAAGCTACCTGAGGGGAATGAGAAACATTCATATCTCAGCAAAGCTATTTAAATTATGCACCACGCTTCACAAGAATGTGTTTCCAGCGACATCATTGGGGTGGGTATACGAGGGTGATTTTATTCGGCTTTTTTATGGACAAAGGCAGAGCGATACAACTTCAGAAATGCTGTGAGTGGATAAATGTCTATCCACATTTACTTTGAAATGCTTTAAACTATAACTATGTCAGGGGATAAACTCCCGAGGAATAAATGCCATAACGCTAAGGTTGTATAATATTAATAGTCGTATTATTGTCCGCTACGAAATTGATTCTTCATGATTCGGCTGGTTCCAGATGATGTTAGTGACAATAGTTTTGCAGAATATTTGTGTTTATTCGATCAAAAACAAGTATAGGCGCTAACAAAGAGAAAATTGAAAACTAATTCTAAAACTGGGCTAGAAGAAGCTTATTTATTATTTCTGAAAAAAAAACACTTTTCTATTTTCTTAGTCATCCCCAAACAACGCAGCAAATGTCAAGTCTTTCAAAAAAGTGTCTATTACAAAAATTACAAGAATATTATCTCAAAGTAAAGGTACCAAGAAGAAAGGCTATACCAGAATTGAGTGAATTTGAAAATTTGTTGTTTCGCTTATTCGATTGAAAGTTATGTCTTTCTAATCAGATTCGGTTGAGACCAAAAACAAATTTTTGTCGCAAAACCGTAGCTCGTTTGGATCATGTTGGCGTACATATTCCTCAAAATATCCCATTCGCATTTGAGAATATTTGGAGCATGACACCCTCAGTCAGTAAAAGGGCTTACACATTTTTTTTGGACTAAAGTGACGCCCTGGAAAACAAAATTGATATGTTTATGTTTTTTCAAAAGGTTCTTTCCCTAGCAGTTATGCCTTGCGGCACATTTTCTTTGGTTCTCCCCATATATTTACAGTTGATAACTCATCCAGGATCTTAACACGGCTCTCACAATAATTTGTACTTTATAAAACACTGTGGAGTAATGGAAATGATTGGGTTGTATACAATATTTATTACTATTATTTGTTTAATTCCATCTAAAATGTATTGCTCAACTTTTCCCCATAGCTGAATATGTGTGTTTTCATTACTTTTTATTACAACGTTATGTCGTTTATTCTCAAGAGAATGGAATAACTGAACACTCATTTTTATCAGACACAAGTGAAAATAAAACATATATTCTCCATAAAGGATGGCAAAGCTTCACAGATCAACGTGGCATTGTTTCTGAAGAAACGTTTAATGAGGCCATAGATGTTCAGACAATTAATTTTGACTCAGTGATCATGCAAACCGTTTAGTTCCATGACAGGCCCAACATATTTTGTCAGGTACAAAGAAAATGGTTTGCCATACCTGTTCTATATGATTCACTCACCATATTGATCATTACGAGTTTCGTATTAATTCCGCACATGTAAGTCTCGAAAACTCACTTCACATTTTTCCCGGTAAAATCGATAAGATTGTCAACAATCTTCAAGTACAAACTAAATGAATTTCCAGACCGGTTGCATATCACATGCAGTCACGGGTACAAATAAGGTAGTAGGCCTAGGTACATAAAAACAATTGATGCTTTAAAAACAGTCCAAATTCCGTACGCGACGGATAAATAGTGGCACTGGTAGAAATCCCAGGAATTTGGTGGGATGTTTTGTTTATGCCACTTATAATATTCATCTCGAACTGGGAAATAAGTTTTGACTAATGGGATCGATTTTGAAAGATAGTTTTCGTAGATATGACGCAGGATGCATATACGAGTATGATTTAGATGCTTTGAAAACATTTATATTTCCTTAGGATGCCTCATCGATTGCTTAGGTACAGTGCATTTATTCACTGCTGTGATAATGGGGTAGAAATAGAGTTTTAGTTTTTAAGCCTCATTAACATTTAGCTTTGATCAATTTGATCTGTCATGTGTGCATAAGATTTAGAGAATTCGTGAAACACTTACAAAGGAAGTGTGCGGAATTATGACTATAGTTTAAGGGCAGCTACTATTCAATAATATATCTATCATTGTATATAAATATACTGTGAATGAATTAATTCGAAATAATTATTGACATACTTATATGAAACACGAATACTATAACTGTTATACTATATTGTATGTATCCAAAGATTACCATAAAAAATAGTCATAACTTTTATTTTGTAACAAATGTAAACAACTTAACTGATCCTACTGATATCTCCAAAAAAGCAGGTACATACAATAAGAGATGAAAAAGATTAAGAACAAAATTGCTACAAGCACTAGTAAAACCAAAGTATCAAACTCTAAGGTAAAGTAAAGACATCTAATAATGAAATGTCAGGGATAGGTAAATGAAGCGAGAAAAAAATAATACATAATAGGATTGATATGTAGGTATATTTCCTTGTCACATAAGACCACAAGGATGACTGTTTATTCGAATTATCAATTATATATAAACTATTAATCTTGCCTTTGATGTCAGCGAAGTATGATTCCGATGATGTCAATAAACGTTTACGATCCGAACTGCACAAACATATGGCGTGGCTATTTTCTTCCGTGAATCTGTCACCCAGAGAACTATCCAAAGAATCCAGGTATGTTTTTTACGCAAAAAAAGTAGGTACCCTCTCCAGAATATTACTCATCCGGGAAACGTCATGAGCTGACATATGCCTCCCTTTCCACCCCCTATGTGTGCCCTTTTACTTGAACATGTATTTTATTTATGTACATGTATTTTATTATTATTTAAACAAACTGCATTCTGTTTATTCTACCAAAAGCTGCTGCTTCATAATCGAAACTGGGCGCCGTCGAAAAAATCTAAGGAGGACACACATTCCTGTAGAGAGAAAGCGAACATAAATTCCAGCTGAAACCAGCCATCAATTTACGTTGAAAAGGACCTGAATATTAATTTTTCTTTTCTTGCCACCCCTCCTACACTTTTTATATGGTTTCCCAAGTTAATTATTTTTTTTAGTCATCTTCATCGAAGCGAACCGTTGCTGAACAGCGTTGCCTCAATAATCGCTAACGGCTTTAATCACATTTAGCGTACATTTGACATTAAATAATATATCAATAATATGGACAAATATAACATTTTTATATATCCTACACATTTTATATATTTCACGATTAATAATAAGTACCTTGTCAGCTCCTTCAGGGCAAAGTGTACAAATACAAGTTCATTGGTAATAAGTAGTTTCATTCTGCTAGAACCTACATATCAAGGTACAAGATTTCAGACTAAGCCTTTACACTCTTTACAGTATGTTTAAAAGTGACGATACGAATGAACATTATAATTAGTACATGAAGCAAAATGTCATAATACGAATGACATTAATTATTTCTTTCAAAGACACTTTTATTAGTTTGACGTGTGAATGTAGAAACATAATTTTTGAAATATAACAATACAGGATCCATCCAATGCCTTGTAAACGGAGAGAATACTCTTCAGACCCGTTAATTAAGATGCATTGAAGTCTAATTCCTATAGCTACGAAATTGCGGCTCCAAATGTCAAAGTACAAGGATAAATTCATCAAAGAATATATGATAGCTTAGAAAACTGATCAAAAAACACGCTTTTATAGGAGATCGATCTAAAAACTAAATAATAATAACACAAGAATAATAAACGCGCGATAACTAATGTCATTGTGATAAAAGCGGGCGTGCTCGATATCAGTTGTAACTAGCTCTATTTCAAAATGTAGAGTTAGTGTAAAAATGAAGTACGAATCACCCATCGGAATAATCATAATCATATTGTTATATGTATCATTAGTCATACATCGTTAAACGTCTTACTATTTTTCATAGATGTCGGTCTGAGTACCCTTGATATAGGTGATTCAGTTTTAATTGGGAATTCCAAGACGCGGGCACTTTCTGCCAATAGCTTTCCTCATAAAATTGGGGCCCATAAAATGCATGTCAATTTTATGGAGGACTTTCATCGTAGCATCATATCGAAATTGTCCATCGTTCCATAAAGCTTATAGTATTTCCATTAAACTCCTATTTCACATTCACATCATGCTTTGTTTGCGTAAGCGTGGCATTTCCATCATATTCGTACCTCAACGTTATGGCTTAACGCCTAAATAGAACAGTTGCTTTCAATGGCATACAGTCATATGTGATATTGGATTGATTTTCCATCATACCATCTTTATGGAGAACGATCGTTTGCGGTGATATTGATTATTGCCGCGATATGATACCGATCGTTAAGAGTTTAGATGTAAAGCAATGTGGATGAATTGACAGAAAGTAGCCATGGTCTTGTTGACAATAATAATAATTTATTAATGCTAAGGTACAAACAAGTGTACTTATATAGGTCAATGTAGGATATAATATATGATACGCACTTAGTGCAAAAAACAAATTAACGTCTGTACTCGTATATTTGGCTAAGTCTGAGGAGAAAACAAAGATCCTTAACCAATTGTTGATATAAAATAAATATAACCATGAATGGCTTTATCTAGCGCGTAAAGACGGAAACGTGAATGCGGTTTTTTCGAAAATATCAAACGTAACCCATATAAAATGAAGAGCACAACATATTTCTTTATTTCAGAGGGTCGTACATTGCACAGCTACTGAAATGTTTGTAGTATAGTAAAGGCGGAATATGTTGATTTGATGATCTGTAAAGTAAAATAAAAATATATTAATTTCTATAAATGCCTATACGATGAATATTCAATTAATTTATCCCAACAGTGAATCTGCATATAAATATTAATATGAAAACGTTTGACCACAACAGCTGGTTAAACAACAAACAAACGGAATATTATTCTAAAAATCGACTTTATTTTCAGAATAACAAGGAGTATAACTGTGAATTCAGATAATATCTACATATAATTATGTATAAAATTGCACAAATTTCTCCCCTTGAAACCAAACTCCAGGCAGTGTGCTGCTAAATCGAAATAACAAGATCAGCCTTTATCTCATCTCCATGCGTCGCTCTCCATAGCGCTGCGCATTGACAACTTACGTCAAAGGTCGTAACACCTAGACTTGCCAATGGGCAGCGCCATAGAGCGCGACGTTTGATGTTGCTATCACACCCTTGACTGGGTTACGTATGTACCACCCGATTGCTCTCTACACTCTACAGTTAGACTGCCAGGCTCTCCTGACGAGTCTAGGCTACAGACGAAACATGCATGTCTATAGCAGGGCTGATCCATAGTGGAGAGCATACACTTGAGATATCAGCCTTGTTTTCTATACCACTAATAGATACAATAAATCATAAGCAGCTTCGACAGGTTCACTAAACAAGAAGGTCCTCAAGAGATATATTGGAAATACTAATATTATTACCTTAACAAAAACTGGTAACGAGGCAATGGTTATGCCACCTCCTAAATGTATCATCAGTGGGTTTTTCATTAGTAAGATATAGGTATTTATCATTTTTTTGTATGAAACATCACCATCTACCCATTTGGAGTCATAAATTGCATATGCCATTTTCTCACTCTGAAACAATTACATGAAAAATATGAGGGAAGGGTCAAAAACTGTAAAATTATCGGAGAAGGTCTTTGGAAATGTGTAGGTATGTAGCATCTGGCCAGCGGGAGAATGCCAGGCAAAAATCTACAGACAAGAAACCTCAGTTATGTCGTGTGACATTTTACGCATAAAGTATAACCTCATTCTGTTGTTTTATGTACCGGGTGGTCCATTTAACTTGAGACAGCCGTATACGCGAAAACGGTGAGCTTTTTTATCAAAAAAGTTCAAAAGCAAAGTTCTTGGGTGCAATAGGGGAGTTGATGATGACTTTTATTCTCTACAACGTGACGCTCATGTAAATGCTTGAATACCTGATCGACTATTTGGCTCCCACACCAACACTCACTATACATGATCATTAGAATAACGGTCATATATGGTAGAATAAAGACCATATCCGATCGCTGAGCCTAAAAAGAGCTTTTCAATAATAGGACAATCAAAGGTAATCAAAGGCAGGCTCACCTGCAGGAGTAAAGACATGCTGGTACATATATTCAAAATTCCACAAGACAGAACAGAAGATATTCCTATGCCACACAGCTTCTGTACGTTTTTGAAAAACCTTAAAATATACATATAAATTAGGGGTAAATAATAGAACCGCGACATTATCAGACGTTTTACGCATGAAGTGTATAACGTTCTGTTGTTTCAAGAATATTTATGGAATTTTACTAAATTTTCTAGAAATGTACTTAGCCAACATGATCTCTACTAGTACTATGCTAAATATTATAAATAAGTAATTGAAACAACACGAACAACAATATCTCTGGGGACAGTGTTTTATTATCCATTAATTTTGACGTCGCTCACATCTTTGACATATATGTATTCACTATATAATGTTTTTTTTAATTTTGAAACATAATGTAATACATTTCAAAAATAATGCTGGTTCTGAGAGTAATGACTTTTCATAACTAGCTGAAGGAGGTTTTTCCAAAATAAATTACGATGAAAGAGGACTAAGTTTAACAGATTTTCCATAATACTAATAAACTTACTTGCTGTTTCCGCAAGGTAGAAATCTATACACGATTCGCATTTTGAAATCCACCTGGCGGAAAAAGCAAGTGAGCAATTGTCACGTTTGTTGCCTAAATAATGAGGCTATAATTGTTCTATGCAGAGGTCTGCTATTGGCAATCCTTCCAACCCACTGCGCTCTGCAAGGAGTGGGTGTCCAGTTAGCTCAGTTGGTCAGAGCATCCGATCGGCAATCAGAAGCTGTGTGTGGTTCGGATTCCGAACTGGGAATTTTTTTCCGGATTGCAAAATGCGAATTGTGTATCAACTAATAGACTTATTTCACTTTATAATCGTTTTTTTTTTCATATTCTTGATCAAATAACTGAATTATATAGAAATGTACTAGATATGATTTCTGAGTTTTATCAGCTTCGAAAACAAAAACTAAGTTAGATTACCAGAGGAATATAGCAAGAAGCGGATTTTGTAGAAAGGTTTAGGGTGATGAAGGAAAAAGCATCTACTTAAACCCAATATAGTAACAATAATGAGAATTTCCTCAAAATCAGGAAGTTGTGACTAGATGAAGTAAACAATCATAACGTTTCAGCTCCTTTTATGAAGATACCAAATTTGAAAAAACAAATTTTGTATCATGACTGACATGTTTAACTGCTTCCATGGGTAAATTTTTTTTTAGTCCTTAGTGTGAATCAAGATAATGCATTTGCATTATTGATAACTGCAAAACAAGGAGTATATTAATATAAATATTATGTTGTCCTAACTTACACAAGGAACTGCATGTGCCATTCAATACACCGTTTCAACTCATCACGATCAACAATGTTCTTTAGAGCATCTCCTATTAGACTTAGCTGGATTATAATCTCTATCATCAAACTGGTGAACGAAGTTGCATAGACGGTGCACATATTAGCGCTGTAGGTGCACATAGTTGCCTAAAGGTAACGCAATAATGAGAGTCATGGTGCAAGAAACAGTATATTGCCGCTCAGCTAGGGAATTTTCTATTCCATATGATGTAGATTCTTCACTTTTTTATTTAATTTTACAAAATCTATTACTACTATAAATTGTATTGTTCATTCATACAACCCCCTGATTTATATATATATATATATATATATATATATATATATATATATATATATATATATATATATATATATATATAATAAATACGTATATACGTTTTTTATCCAAGGTGAGATCCGTATAAATGTGAAACAAGACGAGATCCTTACAAAATTTTCTCAAGAAATATAATTTGTTTTCATATATAGATTTTATTAGACCAATGATTCAGTTATATGCTGGAAATGGTAGTTGCAATTTATTATTATGGGTACATTCAAAAAGTAGCTAAAGTGAGATCCGAAGCAAAATAATAGCAACATCTGAGATCCTTAAATGTATATTTATGTATGTTGATGTTTGTACAAATAGACGAGATCCAGCGCTGTTGCCAAACGTAATCTAACCTAAAAGAGGGGATACAAATCCATTTCTGCATCTTTTTAGTTTCACGTTTACTAAACTCCACTTTTAGGTTGCAGCGGCATTCTTAAAAATGTGGAACATGACGAATACTCTATTACTAATTTTGAGGAGGATTGCGACCCCTGATTGAGTTGAATTTGGCCAACATTCTCTCGAGAAAACATACATTTTTAGCAAGTTTATGCTTCACATTTTTTTTCGAACATGAAATTCTAGTGATCTTTTTTTATTTCCGGCAACATAATGAGAGTAAATAGCCAAATAAAGAACATTGTTGATAACTGCGTTACTGGTCGAGTGGTCTGAAGCGTCAATTTTTACAATGAGATTTTTGATGAGCGTAGGTTCGATTCCAACACCCCGAAATTTTTTCAATTGCAATTTTTCATCGTCATAATTATAAAAATTACATTTTGATTAAAAACGCGATGAATGTAGACATCATGCAGCCGGATCCAGTACTGTTATATGTTCACAATATGATGCCCAAAATGTTTGCTGACCGATAACTTTCGTTTAGTTCCAGGAAATATTGCACCACAAGGGTCAAGTAAAAAAAAGGTACAAAGTCGAGGATCATGGGATCCAAGACAAAAAGCTACTATGAAGAAATTTTTCAAAATGCGCATAAAAAATAGGATTTTCCCCAAAAAGGATGAATGCCTCGAATTTAAAAAAAAAAGTATACTCTCATTTTCCAAGAGAAAACTTGGATACAAATTAAAGTATTCATTTATAATAATTACAGATTAAAACATTAGAAGTTTACAAATTTTATTTGGATCCTGTTTCAATTCCATCTAACAAAATTACCCTATCTGCTCTACAAATGCTTCAGCGCATTGCTACCGCGTGCTGTAGTGGAAAGAGCTGCCGCTTCAAAACAGGCCGAATACGCTTGCTTTGATGCTTTCATAGTCACAGAAAGCAAAACACAAGTACATAATATATCTCTTACTATGACTCATCAATGATATTATTTTATCGCAAAGATGAGATCCGCCGCGTTGCCAAATTTTCGGATCTCACTCTAAGTGGAAAGTATCACGCAAATATACAGACTCACGTACGCCCTCTGTCTCGATTACCCACAAACTAATAGCGTATAAAATATAGAAAACAAGCAAGAAGAAGGTCTGACGAATTATTCGATGAAGAACACTGCCAAGGCGACAACTTCAATTACAACGCGATATCCAAAATCGGATCTGCACTTTCCAAAGTGATCTCACCTTAACTAACATACCTAAGTAGATAGTATAATAGAAATTGGTAGAAGTTCTAGATTACCTCAGCAAAGTTGGGTAGTTTTAATAATTATTGAGAATGATATCTATATTAATTGACAAAAAGAATGCAAGACTATTGTTGCTGTTAGCCATGTTAAATTATGAAATGTCTGACTATCGAGAGAATGTCAGGCAAATGAATGCCGGCAAAAAACCTCGACGTTGTCAGACGTCTTACAATTAAAGTATATATCGTTCTGAGGTTTGAAGTATATTTTTTCAACTGCACTAAGTGTACAAGAAAAATACTAAACTAACGCCATTTTTACTGGTATTTTTCTCATTCACTTGTTGCTTGACTTGCTAGAATTATATTGTCTCAATCCATTTTATACCATTTATATGTATATCACTCCGTAACGCATAGGGTTTTTCCGCCGCATTTCCCCTTTTCATCTCTGGTATTCCTTGGCTAGTCAGACAGTACGCGAAGAACTAAGTTCAACTTACCTGGAAAATAAAGAACACCTTCCAGTTCACAATAGAAGGTTTGTGAGCTGCCAGAACGAATCTTTCGTTTTTCAATATAGGCAAAACAATTAAGGCTGTATTATTAAATAATATATTGCTGAAAATAATTTTTTGAAGAAATCGAGCCACGTCTTTCCATTTTCTAGCAGATGCCGCCTGAAACTGTGACTTGGGCTGAAACATTGCAGACTTCATTGTTGATTGTATGAAGTGAATGCTCTGTAAAGATAAAAATGTTGTCTCATATAATTATTGTGTTAACCTATGCACCTACATGGTGTGAGCTTATCCTGGGTCTGCTCCCTTCCATCTTTTCCTTTCCAATGTGAGCCTTGGTGGTATGATCTCATTCGGATGTTTCATTCGAGTTTTTTATATACGTATGTATATCGTAGGTAGTGACTATATTTATTTATGCAATCTGATTTTGGTTAAGCGCAAGAAGATGAATGGTACGCATACAGATATATTTTAGAAAGCAAAATGTTTGTTGTAGTGAAATACATCCTGCTTCTAAATTTTTTTCTGATGATTCTTATTGAGAATGTATTGACAATTCAGAAAGAAGTACTACCTTCTTCAAAGTCATACGTGAATTACTCCAGCACAGAGGAAGAAAATGCTTCGATAGCCCATTTCGCTAATTCTATCATAATATAATCCAAGTTTTTTGAGTCAACTAAAACAATGATATTAAATGGCTCAACTTGAAACCAATAAAGTGTCATTGGTTGATAAAAAAAACAAGACCTCTGTTCCGTCAAATGCTCAGCTTACACTCACCTCTAGTTTGAAGTATATAAGGATCATCATTAGCAAGTTCAGTAATCCTTCGGAATATATGAATATCACTGAATTGATGTCAAACAAGGATAAACTGTCCCACTTATCATAAAGAAACATGAATCCAGTATATTCAAATAATGCTTGGAGGATCACCACTGAAACTGTGTAACTGTTATACCTGTAATAATAATTGCTTAAGCTGTTTTCATGAGCCAGCCATCCACGTACCATACTGTATTGAAGCCTGAGTTCGGCTTTGAACTTTTCCAAAATCCAAAAATTTTCAGACCTACTATATTTGGTCGCACCACAGACTCGAAGTCAAATCGACCGTCCATACTATTTCATCTATCGCCTGTAGGATGTGTTAGCTATATGTTTCATGTTTCATTGTTATATATTTCTATTATGGCATACATCTTTTATCGATTACTATCTTCACGGAAGGTTGAAATTGTAGAGTATGGTTTAAGTATAGAGAGTGACACTTTATACATATAGAAAAATCAGCTACATCGATTTTGGAATCTTCTATTTTATCGCAACCTCACAGCGTAAAATTTGCAATTCCCCATATTCACAAAATGGAAGAGAAACCATTATGGTTTATGTAGATTGTAGATGCTCTTACTTGGTGAAAGTCGTCCATCATGCAGATAAAAGGATTGTGTATTTAACACACAGTTTCACAGATGAAACTCTTTTTCTTTCAGTGACGTGTTTCGATTTATATTTAAATCATTTTCAAACTACCAGAATTTCTTCCGAATCTGTTTTTGCTACTGGAACTACTGCGTTTCAAATGCATAAGGATAATACATTATTGAGAAGCTGCTATTTAACCTTTAGAAATGCCGTCAAGTACGCCAAATGTTCACTTGCAGCTCTTTGGGTTGAGGATTATGACCAGAGATTAGAACTGTTGATCCACATAAAGTAATTTTTGAAAATATTGGAAAAATATTCGAAAACTTTGCATTTAGGGAATTTTCTGGAGTTATAAAATATCGATTTCTTTCAGAAGATCAAAAGTCCAAAAACTTGATCGAAATCTGAATCTATAAACTGATATCATAGCGTGGGAGGTACATCATGAATCTAGTTGCTACAATCTTTTAAAAAGATGTCACCATGTACATCTCCGCCTATCAATTTACTTTGTAAAGTTACACAATACATACATTGTAGAAAGAAAATCATGAAAATAATCGCAAAATTATTACATTAAATATTCATATCCGTAGCTCACTTGTTACACACATCACAATAGATAACAGAACTGGCGATCCATTTGACTAACGTTGCTGGTTTCTACTTTCAGACATTTTTACTCTTCGGAGAAAATTTTGACATCTCAACCCTTGACCCACATCGGTTTTCCAACTTTGACTTTGAAGCTCAATGGCTTAAAGTAACGTACTCTTTGCTGATAAGGTTCATTGGATCAGAACAACGGTCTATTTGCTGATGAACTCGATTGTTAGTCTTCAAAACGTTTCAAAATGCAAATTCTCAAGGCAATGCAATTCCGAAGCAGTATTATTAAAACGAAAAAAAAAGTCAATCTATTTGACTGTTCATTTACACTTTCAACATCTTTATCATTATCAGGGCCAGAATCCCAACAGAATATAGTCATCAAACTGTAAGTTAAGTTGACCCGGACTGTAGCTAATATTACCTCTTGTTAACTTGCTCTAAATCCTCAACTGGCAGTAGCAGATCTTTTGCCAGAACGTGCGCCATTTTTGGAACGAACTGTCTAACAAAGGAAGCGGGTTCGGATCTAATTGTTCCAGTTTACGTTTATCTTCTTCCAAGTCACGCATTGACGGATCTCTGCTTTGCTCAGCGTAAAAAAAAGATCGTCCTTTTACGGTAATTCAATTACCCTCCCGAAGTAAAGGACTTATAGAGATGACATGGTTTGCAGACAATACATCTTCAGAGGCGTAGCCACCTAAGTTATTGGGTAATAAGGCTTCTAGAATTAGTTGTTTTTTATTCGATTCATATTATATTTTTATAATTATATTATTATATTATTTTAGGCAGAAATCACACGCAGCGTCAACTGTCTGCCTGTTTTCATTTTCAGTGGTTTCTGTAGGTGGAATTATTATTCCTAATTTTGATAAATGTTTCCTAATTTTACCTAATTTTGCCTGATTTTCTCTAAGTTCCGTTTTACTCTTTCTAGTTTTTCTCAATTTTCCATAAAGCGATAGCTGTTGCTTACTATCAATTTCTATTCTAATTATATAATTGTATGATGAAAAGAACAAGCTTTTAAACTCTCGCTTAATATTTGGAGTGGCAATTGATGTTTTCAATATCAAACTTGCCAAAAGTTTTTTATTCGGACATTTTTTGTGGTTTTCAGCGTTCAAAATAATTATGTGTAATAAGTTTTGTAGATGCTTTCACTTGGTGAAACTCTTCCATCGTGCAGATGAAATAATTGTGAATTTTGACACAAAGTTTCACAAATGAAACTGTATTTATGTACTTCAGGGGCGCGTTTCGACTTATATATGACAGTCTGACGATGACTTAAATATCAATCGAAAGGCCTCACTGAAAGAAAAGGAGACTCATTTGTGGAACTTTGTTTTCAAATACCCAGTTTTTTAACTGCATTTATTGTACCATATTCTTCGCGCTTCCACTCCAATCGGCACATTCACAACGCACCGTGAGAGTTGGTGATCAAGATACAATTTGCCATTCGCAATTAATAATTAAATAGAGGTGAGAAAGAATCAACACAGTAGATCAGAAGGGAAACTCTTTGGAAAGTTTTGAATTAGATTTACTAAATTGGAGGAACTTCGACAAAATTAATTTTATCATGTACTTCGAAGTTTGTCCATGAACTCTAACAATTTTCTATGAAGCTGGTCGAGCTTCTTTCCAATTACGAAGTCATTATGTGCAAAATTAAGTACATATTTTACAGCGTAGCTGTTCTTTCTTCCCGACGAGTTCAGGATTTTGTACAAGACGTCCACGTCCTGGAAAGAATTAATAGGGTTAATCTGGATTATTATATTAAGTTTATGAAATTAGCTTCAAAATAACACCAAGAGTCACTTGCTAAAACTTTCTCGAAAAGTAGTACTACTGACATCAATAAGAACGGGTTCTCCATTAATCACGTGAGGTTAACATAAGGGTGGGTAAGGACTTTAGAATACATCTCAATTGATGTAGATGTGAAAGAGGGTGTTGTTACGTATTACATATCAGATGCTGGGGGGTAGGATGTCCAAACCTAAATTATGACCTTCGAGGTAGAATTCATAGAATTGTATTACTATTTTGGTAATTGCAGTTATCAGTAATATGCGGACACTGAGACAGCAATATGTTATATTTTCTGCATTACGGCCCTTAAAAGATCTGTGATTAGAAGAGTTTACCTTTTCGGTGGCCACGGTGTCATATCGTCCTACCAACAATAATACGGGTAGATTTATGTTGGTAATATTGTACTCAGATGCTGTTTCCGTACCGTACAATCTTCTGTTACGCTCACTATCGTACTTATATTTTCCAAATCTCCCACCCTGAAGAACCACTTGCAGATACATTTTCAGCACTTTCACTGACACCCCGGTCGGGTAGTAACTGAAGAAGAGAGGAATCATATCCTGGAAATAAACAAAAATGTTGATAGATCTTATGCAGTTTCATATCAACCTAATCCTTGACAGATTGGTGAATAAAGAGCTACAGTTATAATATTATAATAAATATTATTAAAGTCTTTTTTCGCCAAACAACAACAAATAACAACTTACATCTAAAAAAGATTTCATAGTTATTATATGAATTATACAATTTTCTTAATATGGAATGGATGCATAGTTACTCTAAAGCTCGCTCTAAAACCTTCATTCAATGAAAAGACTCAACTTAGAAGAATACGAACTTACTAAGGTTTGGCTAATTCAGCTGCCAAGGTAGCCAAAATGCTAGTGAAGCTTGTTCACTAGGAAAATATCTCAGCATATATACCTCATGATAATTAACAGAAACGCAACTGGTGTTTCAACAATCATTTTTATACGTAAACCGCATTTTAGATCTGCATTCCGAACATAAAAATACTCAATCAAATCAATATTTAATCAATCAGGTTACACACATATATGTAGGGAATTGCAAAATCTCTGTAAATTGTTTTTTACAGGTAGAAGGTAGCGAAACATTCAATTTATTATAGGTACCTATGTAGTTCTAACAATGCGAGAGACGAAAATTATTCCAGCATTAGCTGTTGCATGACTGCATCGCTATGTTAAATCATATTGACCTTATTAATCAGATTTTAATTTACCAAACACATTCTGAATTCAGAGATTATAAAATACAACCCGTATATCTCAGTTTTCCGTAAAGAGTTTTTGTTATACGCTAAAATGCTCCCGAAGATAAATGAGTGATATTGCATCCGGACCCGAACGAACCCGAGCGAAACCGAGTGAATGACGGATGAAGTAGGAGTGATCAACAGAGGGGAAGAGTATGCGACGGAGTTCACACGTACGGCGCTATGTTTATCTTTATCTTTCTGCTTACTTTAGCATATTCGGCTGATATTAACAAAGTTATTTAAGTAAAACTTATACAAAAAAATTAAAATCATCTTACTGCAGGATTCTCTCTGGGGTTAACGCCACTGCTCAATTTAAGTATAGCATCACAAAACATGACATATGGATACACTCCGCATGATTTACGGAAAAAGTCTTCTAGACAAGGAAGTTGTCCGGTTCCTCTGAATCCCAATATATCCGCAACGTTCTGAAATAAGGCAAAGGTAAAATACCACCTGAATACAGAGAAAAATATGAACTTATTAAAATATTAACATTTACATACAACTGTCAGGCAACGTAACGCTGGCCATTGGCATCTTTACGGAGCCAAGGTCCTTAGAAATCGGACTGTGCCTAATAGGCCGTCACATATACATATAGTGGATTGAACTAGGATCTACAAGGACGTAAGTAGTGTTGCTTGAGAGAGCTCCACATAGAGAGAGATATAAAATAATAACAGTTACCGCTATCACAGGTCCATAGTGTAGGATGGTTTTCTTAAGTAAAGGTTCGATGTTCCTCAGAAAAGCGACTGGTGCTAAGGATATCATGCCCTTCAAATGTTCACTGGCATGCTGACTGCGCTCAGATGCGTAGATGTATGAGATTGTGCTGCCCATCGAGTGACCTGTGCACAAATTAAACAAATTTTGCCAAACACTTGCTAGATACTAATCATAAAGTTGGCAACGAACACAGAATGAGTGTACTTCATACTTGTAATGAAATACGTGATTTAAACTTCATTGAAACGTGAGAGATTCAAAAATATCTGCAAAACCCTGACCTCCTTGTTGTAAATGAACAGACTGATCTTTTAAACTCAATTTTTATCGATACACTACTATAAGTTTCCATCTATTTGTATTCTAGGTCAATTAAGAAGAATGAGATAGCTTAAGTAATTAAATAGCTTATCACATTTTGACGGCGATGGTTAATGTTTTGTAGGGGTTTCCTTTAACACTAGTGTAGATGCAGTCGCCAAAAAAATATTTCCACTCATACGAAATAAGAATTCGCATTGGAAGGGCAAGAAATCCCTTCATCCGCCTACGAAAAATTCTCTGTAATATCTCCTTAAACATCGATGTATGAATCAGAGTTATGATGCTATGTGATCTCTATGCTTTTATATGGTGCAGCAAGTTGGAGCCTAAGTGAAAACGCCTCTAAGAGAATGGAGGCATTCAGAATGTGGTGCAACCGGCGAATGCTGCGAGTTTCATACGTGCACCACATCACCATTGATGCTATACTAGAAATACACAGGAAAGACAAGGAACTCCTCGACACAATTAAATTCAGGAAAGTGGTGTACTTTAAACATATCATGCCTAATACGAATCACCGTGGCATCTTGTTTGATAAATATTAAAAAAGGGACGAAACAGTGCTTAAAATGCTTTCTGTATGATCTAAATTAATATACTTATAACAAAAAATTCTTAAGATAGTCGAGAATCAGAGTAATGATCACCGTTCAAATAACTTTGATTGAAAAATTTATTACCCAGATTCTAAGCATTTTTTATCATCAATTTTTATACAAATTACCTGAATATAATATTCACGTTACATAAAAAAATGCAAATTCATCGTTCTGAGGTTGTCAGGACAGGTCAATTAACTGCATTTGCACAAGGCTAGCGTGGACGCTTTTAATTTCCCACGCAAAATCGAGTTTTTATGACGTTCATCACGGTCTGTCTGTCTCTCTGTCGACTATGCGTTGACGTTGTATAGGTAGGTACTTTCTCGTTTAATTTTTTTCAATGCTTTGTACTCAACCGATATTTTTCAGATGGAAATATTTTGACATTCTTTTTTATATGGTTTATTGATGTTTTATTGTTAAATTCAGAGTGATCTTTCAAACCAATATTTTTTAATGAGTACAGTACATATTGTTCAAAATATAACGAACAAATAATTCTAAATTTCGTTATGACAGTGCGTGGTGTTGTCATATGTTCGCTGTGACGTCACCACTAAACGCGTATATAATCGGGAGTTTCTTCTACATAGGCGACATGACATCATATCACATCACGTAAGCGCGTTGTATTCGAAGCATACTGACCTATATAAATGATGTTCCCCTTTTGACTGGTGACATTCGCCACGTATTCCACAATCGCAACCATGTCGTAAAGCGCCAACTCATCTAACCTTAAAAGAATAAAGAGTCGTAAAATATATAGCCAATTCCGCTCAACACCAACGGAACTGTTGGCGATTAAACAGATGTCGTTCGGCAGGGGCGCAGCTCATGGTTCAAATTCCCCATGGTCACAAAGTTCCACATTCAGCCTTACAAAGCTGGATTTTTCCTTAAAAAAAATAGTACGTTAGATCAAAAATACAATTCATAAACCTTGACAAGCATTGGAATTTTGATCTTAACAAAACGAGTATTTATTAACAAGAAAAAAAAATAAAAAAGTTTTCCACCCATGGGGATTGAACCCGCAGAGAGCTCGAACATTTCTTTTATACACTAAACAAACACACTAAACCTTCATCAGGAAATAAAGGGCTCTGCCTCATTGCATGTCGAAACATTGTTAAAACAAAGTCTTCGACATGAAATGAGGTAGTTTGATTTGTTAATGTAAGTTAAATGGCTGAAAAGTATTTTAATAATTAGAAATACACGGAGAATTCATAATGCTCAAAAGCCGTTCATATCATTCAAAAATCTATCATTATTGTCTTTTGAGTATAAATGTGTGGATAATACTCTAAATCCTTCGCTATCTTACAAATTTGACATAAGTATACTTGTCAAAAATTAAAACCAAGCTTTTGTGAGACCCCACTCCATTT
This sequence comes from Bruchidius siliquastri, assembly GCA_949316355.1. Taxonomy (NCBI): domain Eukaryota; kingdom Metazoa; phylum Arthropoda; class Insecta; order Coleoptera; family Chrysomelidae; genus Bruchidius; species Bruchidius siliquastri. The sequence goes on from OX438529.1 coordinate 26,781,137, forward strand.
CTGCAACTGATTTATTCATTTTTTTGTTTATAAAAAATAATAAACAACGTCTGCAACTGCATTTAAACGGGAATGATGCAGCGGCGCTTACTCATCATAGTCGGGTACTGCCGGTTACGAGTCGGAGATTTGACCGGGTGGGTGGAAAGTATAGAAGCAGTATCAGAACAAACAGTCGGTCTTACCACCTGAAGAAGATTGAAGATATCGCATCTAGAGAAACGTTGTGAAATGCATAAAATCATAAAACGTCAAAAATGAACACAAATTTCAAACAACGACGAGTAAAACTTTCAGTGTAAACTTGGAATACAGATCGTTAAATGAGGAATTCCCTATGGTATTTTCAACCCCACTCTCCCCACGAGTAACCCAAGGACAGTCTCCTAGTAACGCTCCTGTTGTTCAGTGTAGCTAGTTACCATATGTTTATCTGGTTTCTGATATACATTCTGCTTTACGTTCTGCTCTTTCCAATTTAGTACCTTCAGTTACGAGTGGCAATCAACACGTGTTCCACAGAAGTTAACGTTGAAATGACTATAGGTGAATACGTATCATTTCTCCTTTGATCTTTCGAATCGTACCGACGAACTGTACGTTAGTAGAAACTTGGTAAAACTATTGCAAAATCGATAATTTTTGAGGAAAAAACGTTGCACAGTTTTATACTAGTATATTCAATAACAAACACTAATGCACTTACGGAATAAAATGAGACAATGTGTCAGATTTATTTTAATATTTAGCGCAGGATATGATACTGTGCAAGAACAAGGCAATTTTATGCCCTCGAGGATGCAAAACTATGTAACAATTCTGTTAAAATTTGGATTTAACCCCCTTACAGATGGTCCCGATTTGTACTTGATTGCTGTTGCAGTCTTCAATAGCTTGATAGCAATTCTTACCCAAAGTTCCAATATTCATGATCTTCCGTTGACAAGCTGACATGTCCAGTCGACTGAGCGGATCCTCGAAGTGTAGGTAGCCAGACGTCATAACCATGATCAACTAGAAATAGTCCTGTGAAATACAAACATACAGAGTGCTTAGAATATTCAAGAAAACTGAAATGGCGAAGAGTTACACATATTTTCTGTTATAAAAGATCCTCCCGACTCTAACGAAGGTAGAAACCCTATCGGGCTCCTAAAACGTTTCCAGATGATAGATGTCTACTCATATATACCTTGGAACGCTGTATATTCTTATGTATGAGATACTCGTCATGGAGTGAGTATTATTTAACCAAAATATTGATTTTTTATATTGAAACCACATACGTATGAAAGAATATCTTCACTGACGGTTCGGCCGGCTAGTCAGACATGATCGTGCGTGGACGTCTTACTGATAGCTTAGATGTTTCAAGAAGATGACTTCATTTTTAGAGATCCGTCTATCTCCCTGGCATCATGTGATTTTTTTACATTCTGCAACAAGCAAAACCAGCTAGCTCCAACACTTGCACTGATTTACTGATTCGATAGTATTAACATAATTGAGTCAAATGATTTAATTTCCAATAAATTGAGATGATCGTACAATATGACAGCTATGATAAAAACTGTTACAATTATCTACATTTATTCTGTATTATAATTAATAATATGGCACGTGTAATCTATAAAATTACAGAAGTAAAAGTAGAAAATTGGATAAGTTGTAGGGACGATATATGATTAGAGGAAAAAACAGGTGTCGTCGGATATATTTTTTCCAAACTAAATTGGAGATCGTAAAAGCATAATCTTTCTAGTGCTTTTTATCACGTGTATTTATAGATGCACAAAGCCGAGCCAGGCCAAATATTGCTATACGCTGAGCGTAAAATGTTTGACTGGCGAACTGCAATTATCTTTGTGGACGGCTTTCTTGTAGTAAGGATATTATACCAGGATTGTTCAGTCAACCAATTCATTAGATTTTTGAGTGCTTACGGTACTTCGTTGAAATTACAGGTTTTTCTGGTGACTCCAAAAATAACAGATATAGCAAATGCTGGCAAAACAAAATCTACTAACAAGAAAAGTTGTATTTTATTATTTAATTTTATGACACATTAAAAAAAAATCAGCCTTGAAAATAGAATTTAAAAGCATCTAAAAGCAGAATGTTATTATATTTCATACAAAATCCAATACGTTAAATCAATGCTTCAAGAGATGTGTGTCGAATGTTGATGGATTCTACTTATTTCAGTACAACAAAAATAACTTTACTACTTATTAATTGGTTGTGAGAAAATCATCTGTGTGTGCACGTCAAGACGTTGTACCTCACTCGCAATGATATAAGCTTAGAAATAAGGATATGGATAGGATTTTATAACTTTTCAGATTTTTGTCAAAATAAATATTATTTAGATTTTATCCTTAGATATTATGGCGTTCTTTATGCGACTGTTATGGATAGAATATAAGAGTTTCATAGAATCCCTAACAGCCTATTTGCAATTTAATGTTCACCAAAGGCATTATGATGTTCATAAACGTTACCTATCAAGAACATGAAAAATATTTCTAGCGTTCCTTCCCCGCAGATATGGGCACCTTGTACCTTTTTAGCTAAAGACATTTCAGAACGAATTATAGATAGAGAAACCGTAATCGTCACAATTTTGAAATACAGTTGAAGGTATAAGTTGGAATGAAGACTTGATTTTTGAGTAAATATAGTTACAATAACTTCATATAGGTATATAAAAATAAATAAAAACAACAATATATTCAACCTTATTACTATAATAGTCTCTCATAGACAAAATTTATTAGAATCTAAATTTCAGTCACTATACGAATGTCTAACGAAATTAAACAGTAACATTCCAAATTATTTCCGTCATATCGTGACGTTATAATGCTGTTTAGGAAATATAAAGAATGTAATGAGGATATTTCAGTATAGTAGTATACCTTTTCATTACAAACTTTGATTCATTGTGATAGCACCCAGAAAATAATTGAACCATTTTTCTGTGTGTGGTTAATGTAACCTCAAACCCAAATTGTGCTTTCCTCTTTTGCTTATCATATACCAGCCGGTCATCAAAATCCATGTGATTGACTGACAAAATAAATTTGTTAACGTTCCGGCTGCCACGACAGCCTTTATCAAACAACAATAAATGGATAATAAAAACTTTAACTTATGATGTCATTAACATTGATGTATCTAGGAAAAAGAGTGTTGCTTTGTGAAATGCTAGAATCAAGATGATGTATTAATATTGGTGATTCTAAATCATAAGACACGCAGGTGTAACAAGTTTCATGAAACACTTATTTCTAAACCTGCAATATTCTCAAAAATTCGGAGCACTGAATAGCAAATACCTCGCATACCTATTCAGAAATAAGTTGTGGGTAGAAGAAAAATATGGGGTTTTGGCTGCGGGACATCAGATCTATTCTGTATAGCGAAAGACATAGACCGATTCAAGGCCATGCTGATAGCCGAGGCTCGAAGACAAGCACAACACCAAAAGCAGAAGAATCTTAGGCTATTAACGTTACCTATAGATTTTCTATTTTGCAGTACCCAAAATCCAGCAGAACCCTGAATGCCATGCTGGATGATGACCGGCTGACGTCCAGATCTGTTCAGATCGTTTCCATAGGGAATTCTAAAGAGCACCAATATGTAACCATCTTCTGTCACCACATGATGCTCTTCCACAGGGTATCCATTCCTTTGTACCATGTCTATCTGGAAAAAATATATATTTTGCATATGCTCCTACCCTATACCAAGAAGGTTAATTCTTAATAATTTTTGTTACTATACGAAGAAAATCTGTTTTGGTGATAATTGCCTTAAAAGAAGTGAAAAATTGATATAAATTTAAAGTCTTTGTAAATAAAACCCGGTATTAAAACAAGAACTAGAATGTTGCTAATATTAGATAACAGTTCATTCATAATTGTTTCTATGAATAAAGCACGGATTGCATACTAAAATGCCGTCCATATTACAACATGCTGCTTCCGACAAGCTGCCGGATAAACTTATATACAACAAACACGAATCGGGTGTAAATAAATTGGTTTGGCCAGTAATAAGACTATATCAATGTTTTACTTCTACTAAGAAAATTACCGTCAAACTAGACCTTGCCTCTATAGTCACAGAAACTATTAATACCTGCCTATTGTTGACTTGACTAAATTACCTTGGTTTTATTTCCTACTTTCATAGAATAACATCGAAAAGATTTAAATTTGTCTAATTCTAGCCGAGTCTATGACTAACTTAGAAACAAAACATAATTAATTCTAATTATTCTGTTAGTTGAGTTAGTTGAGTTTGATCACAGATCACTACAAGTAAGATGAACTAGACATGCAACTACAAGATAACAATTTCAGAGGTTATACTAGCCAATCTACTTGATTTCCAACACTCAAATTGTCATCAAGTAAAAACAAAATCTTTATTCTTTAATGCATAGTTCCTCTGAATTCAATGAATGATAAGACTTTATATAATAATTTAATTCTAACACGCCAGTAAGAACAATGGATAATATTTTTTATCAACATTGTCCGATAAGCTAACCACAAATTGAGTCGATTATTCGTTCACGTCCCACATGATTCAAGTTTGATTGTTTGGACAAAATCAGCTGTTCAACTGCAATAATTTCGATGAGCTGTTACGTTTTCGAATAGCTTCAAATATGTTATGATTTAAAAAATTCCTAACATTTTTCAAGTGTATGACCAGTTTTAAATTCGAAACAAAGTCTTGATTAAACCACTACACGTGAAGGGCTGAGTCGACCTACTTAACGATATTTTTTCATAGTTGAATAGCAATATTTAGAAATAATGCAGTAATATGTAGTAGTAGCAGTTGCTGGAACAGAAGCGGGACAAACTGAAGTAATGAGTTTGGAATGTGTCACGATAAGAGTTAGGAGTCCTCAAAGGAAACTTAATCATCTCTGTTTTGCTTAGGTCACCGCACATCACACATTTCATGTATATACATGTTAATGGCATCGAAATAAATAATTATTCTGAACCGTAGGAGTATTGATAAATACTATTAGTTTAACCGAAACCAATTAAAAACATATGATGAATTATCTTTCAAATCTGGCTTCTTTTGTTTCATTCTTGTAATTTCTCGGTAATTTAATATTTTTAATTTTCAATTAAAATAACTCCGTAGACACTGCGCTAATTTTCAAAAATACTACAGCATTACCTACTACGACCTCACATCATAAACCTCTCCAAATTTCTTTGAAATGGATGCATTGGTTACTGATATTACATGTGGAGAAAGAAGCTAATACACAAATGGACGAAAACAACTGACATAGATATTCGGGCTAACGCGGAGAAGAGGTGAAACTAAATATTTAAAAGCTAATTTGTGAGAAAACCGACTACTAGAGCTTCTTTGTCTTACCACATTGGATCTAACGTTTGGATTATTCCAACAGTTCCTATTCAATCCAATGGCAAAGTAGTCGCCCAAGGTCGGACAAACATTATTATTTTGACTGGAAGCAACACAAGCTATTTGGTAAACCACACCAACTAGGAACACTATAGCTAGCATAACTTGGATGTACTACACACAAAACTTGCTTCACATCAATTATCATATTTTTTGCTGGACACCAGTCATCACTTATACTATCGATAATACCTGCCATGAACAAACTGCCTTGGTTTTTTATCCGACACGTTATGCTTTATTCGATAATATTAGGTACAGGTAAGTGCACAACTTATTACTTCCCGCACGAATAAGTGGGGCAAGTATTGTAATCCCAAATCATTCATATTCGGAATGTTTTGATACTCAAGCAGCCAGTAAAGCCTCAATAACAACGTTTCTTGATGCAAGATTGATTCGCATTACGTCGTGAAAGTATACATAGTACTAACTAATGCTTGATGTATGGAAATTAACTGAGCTGAAATGGGGAGCCGAAACGCAAGCAAAGGTGGACATCTGTAAAATTCATTGAATCATAGGAACCTTGTGGTAAAATTTAATATGACATCAACTCATCTCCAAGTGTCGCCCTCTATGGGGATGCCCATTGGCAACTTACGAAGTTAATGGTGCTAATACCTGGACTACCTTGAAGCAGCAACAGATGTCGCTCACGACATCTGTCAACAAGGGTGAACTGATCCCTTGTTCTTCGTAAACACTTTTATGATGTCATTCGCATCAGAACCTGACAACTGATATTAAGTGTATACTCTCCACTATGCATCAGATTTGCTATAGACATGCATGTCTGGTCTTCAGCCTAGACTCGTCAGTATAGCCTGGCAATCTAACTATAAAGAGCAGTCGTAAGGGACATCTGTTGAAGCTTCAAGGCAGTCTAGGTGTTATGACCTTTCGTCAATTGCCAATGGGCATCATTATACAGGGCGACACTTGGAGATGAGCTGATCATCCTTCACTGGGTTAGGTATATACCATCCGATTGCTCTCTACAGCTAGATCGCCAGGCTATACTGATGCGCCTTGGCTAAAGACGCAGCATGCATGTCTGTAGCAGGTCTGGTGCATAGTGGAGAGCATACACTTGATTGAATATGACGTTTATCTTGGTGTTCCTCAAGCATTCTGGGACCGTTCATAATCATGATTTTCATCAACGACATCCCTCTTCATATGTTTATCCTCTCTGGATGTAAGCAGTTTTTTCATGCGGATGATACTACTACCGCAATTGAGGCTGAGACTGTGGAAAAAACTAATCATAGAATAAATATAATTGCTACTGAATTTAAGTCTTGATGGGAAAGGAACTTTTTAATCCTGAATTCCAATAAAAGAATGCATAAAATATAAAAATTTTGTCGTATATTATTCGTGAATGATATTTCACCTCTCCCATACCACTCTCCACTCCCTTATTTGGCCGTTGAAAGTTCAAGGGAAAAAATTATATTACTGGAAGTTTCTCAAAGGTCGATACGAAGGTTTGATAACTTTTGTGTTAATAAAATGCTGTCTATAAATTATCAAAACTTCCGGAGTTGTTTAACTTGTACTCTCAGAAAGAACAACTTCCACAGGTTATTAGCAGCATTGCGATCGTGAAAATTTAATATTTCGAAAAAGCCAATTTTGGTTTGTATTGTAGCTATTGTCCAAGAGTTGGTACGGGATAGAATAATAGAGCCGCCTTATAGTCCATGGACACCACCAGGGGTGCTGGTGAATAAAAAATAAGATACACGTAAGTCTATGTGGTCTATTTGCCTCGTATCCACGAGGCTTTGGCTGGAGCAAAGCTTTTTCCACTCATGATTTAAAAAGTAGATATCTTCAGGTGGCAATAGATCCCGCCGATAAGGAGAAAACTGTCTTTACTATTACGACTAGACTTTCGACATCCTACAACTCAGCTAAAAAGTTTATCTGAATTTTGTTTCAAATTTGCCATACTTCATTATTTGCGTTCCTTAAGTTTCTGACGACTTATTGGACATAGTCAAGTACTGTTTTTTGAACTGCTCAAAATTTTGTTGTGCGTAAGATTCAAAAATCTGTGTGTATCTCCTTTATTCCATCATAAATAAATATTCAAAAACTACTCACCACATTTGATCCATAGTTTGGATTATACCAACAATTCTTATTCACCCCTATGGTGGCATAATCCTTCCAAGTCGCACATACATTGCTACGATTAGAATTGGCATCTACACGATTAATTTGGTCAACGCTACCAACTAGGAGAAAGATTACAGCTAGCATATTTTGACCGATTTTTATGTACCACTAGCTTCACATCAATAAATAATGTTTAATATGATGCTAACCATCACTTATATCGTTAATTCCTGTCATGGACAAACCAACTCGTTTTTTCCATCTGAAACATGATGATTTGATTGGTAATATTAGATGTAGGCATTTCAACCCTGAGAAGCTTCACTACGTGACAGTGAACTTGACTTTTGTTTACCGGTTTCTACCATCATTGAGACTGAGAATCAGGTATAAGATAATGGCCCATGTTATGTGCTTAATCGTCCTATCTAGCATTCTTCCACTTTGTTTCACAATACAGTATATGAGTTCCAAGCTGAATGTTAGTCGTGACATTTTTGAAAGTCTGTATATACGCTTTGTAGACGTTTTTCATTAACAGCATTTACATTAGGGTTAACGTCTCCTAAGTAGGGCTAACTCATCATTTGAAATTCATTGCTATCGAATTGTCGAATCTACAAATGGAGTCCAGTTTTGCACACAGAAGGCTCAGACCACAGCTCTGACAAGAAAGTCACATGCTAGTGTGCCAGGAGTTGATATGGAGTAATGCCCATTACTTGAGTCATCTTCCATCAAGATTCTTGTAATCAACATCGGCAATAGCATCTCAGGGCACGAGCATATTGCCGGCCTTGCTAAGTTGACGTCATAGAAGTTGAGTCTCACTCGATGATGAACCTCACATAGGTCGACCGCCCACTGCTGTGACTCCGGAAACTGTAAAAGCTGTACAAAATATGGTAAAAAAAGATCGACATATAAAATACACCGAAATCGAGACTTTTCTGGGGGTTGGATCGGCAGCGGTCCGAACAATCATTCATGATCACCTTCGCCAAAGGAAGGGGTGTTCCAGATGGGTGCCACATTTGTTGACCAGTGAGCAAAAAGCAACTAGTTTGGATTGGACTAAGTTTATGCTTGAAAAATTTTATAATGGGCACAGTAAAAACACTTTTAATATCGTAACCGGAGACGAAATATGGTTATATTATTATGATCCCGAAACTAAACAGCAGTCATCAGTTTGGTGCTTTGAAAGTTAGCAGCCTATAATGAAAATTCGTCGTTCCAAGAGTGTTGGAAAGAAAATGGTCGCATCTAACATTTTTCTAAGAGTGCATACATCACAACGGTAGCCTTGAAAAATCAAAGGTCAGTTACTTCTGAATGGTATATAAACAAATGTGTTGCTGTAGTCTTCCAAGAACTATGCCAGAGCCGTCCAAAGACTGATCTGCCGCCGTCAAACTGTTGCCTCATCCACCTTATTTTCCGGACCTAGCTCCGTGCGACTTCTTCTCATTCCCTAAGATTAAAGAAAAGTTACGAGGTCGCCATTTTTCCACCGATGAAGAGGCAATCGCTGCATTTGATGAGGAAATTTGCAACCTTTCAAAAGAACGTTGATCACAAAAATTTGACAAGTGGTTTTACCGAATGCGTAAATGTATTGAGGTAGGGGGAGAATATGTTGATAAACAGAATAAAGTTTTTTTAAAAAACCTTGTAGTTTTTCTGTATCTAAAAACTGTCAGCGTAACCCTCGTACTAGAAAATAACAACTTCAAAATAGTAAAAATCAAAACACAGCTCCTACTGGGGACCGTCGGTACGGTCTTTCGTGATGCGACTGAAAACCTGTTCTCAAAGCTAACCATTGTTCCAGTTTAATCTAATCAACCTCGTTGATTATTGAAAAATAGAATGGCCTTTCAATTTGATTGAAACAAGGAATTATTGATCAATATCGTTGAACACACGTTCACATTAGACTATTTCACTTAAAGGGCATAGATTCAATGATATTGATCAATAACATTGACTAGTGAGAAAACGTCTGTAAGCAGAGGCGTATACAGACCTTGCGATAACTCAAAATTAGCTTATTTGTTCCACGATTTTCGAAATCCCGTAGCGCGACCGGAACGAAAATTTGGGAAAGTAAAAGACCTCATGATACCTTCATTGTGGCGGCTCAGAACTCAGAACGCAAAGACTCCACTGTTTCACTTGCTGTTACCTTCTCCTTCTTTATTATAATAATTATTAACATATCCCCTTTTCTGTTTACAAAAAATGGTGAAAGCATGAACAAACTTCAAGCACTTTTATCTCCCAGACTGTGGTCTAGATCCGCCTATGGCTGTAGTTCATTCCAATTTAACCTTCGCTTATATCTGAGATTAATTTTATATATATCATATTCTTTATGTAACACATAATAAATATATCTTTCATTTTCTGTTTGAATTCATTCTATGTGAGGATATTTCTCAAATTTCCAATCAATAAATTTACTAATATTATGTGAACATTTTTTCATATGGCTAAGTCTGAGGAGAAAACAAACAACTAAGATACATAATAACGATATATTAACAGTATTAAGGTATTATATACAACTAAAAGTTTTTGGTATATAAATTCTGAAGCAAGTTGACTTTCTTGAGCTTATTTTCCATCATCTGTTTGAACTTGGGATCCTTTTCCACATTGAATATGGTTCTTGAAGAGAAGTGATTCTCCACAACATACTTCAAAAGAACTTTAAGTCGGTATAGAGCGTCGTGCACATCGTCAGTGAAAATAACGTCTCTGAACAATCCAATATTTTCGTTATGAAGGAGTAACAATTGTTTCCTGTTTTCCATAACGTCTTTGAGAAATATTTTCAAGTGCTCCTCTTGTAACATCTCAAATGTCTCTGTGGCGGTCATATAAATAGTTTCTTGTTTTTGGTCTTGTGTTTCTTCTATCTGCAAATTATGCTTTACGTATCAGTAACTTATACTTTGAGTTATTAATGCCTGACAGTAGCTACCTTTTGGTATTTTGATAGGCACTAAGTATTGATGGATATTAAAAAAAGTATAATTTCATGTAAACTGCGGCACATAAACAAAAAAATGTGGTGTAGAACGAAAAATTGATTTTTTTTTTCGAAAATTATAGTACATTTTGCAAAATCCCATAAATGTCCCGAGATATGGTCAATATCTATGAAACGTTATGTCCAAAAAAGTCACAGTGGTCTTCCTGCAAAATTAGTAGCTGGTGAATATTTTTTCAAAATATATGATTGTGTTTTACCCTATATTAAAGTCTACATCGGAAAAAATGTGAAACTCACTGGAATTTGAGGCTTGCTCAGAACGCTCAGCAAAGGACGATGGTTTAAAGTAGCTGACTTGTTGGATTCTACGTTCTTAAGTAAAAACGAATCACTGACGCTCCTTTGATCTAAGTTGTGCATATGATGGCTGGGATCGTGTCTCAAGACCATGAGACTTTCTAAGGAATCATAAAAGGACACCGCTTTGTTGACGTCTCTTCTACTGCTACCTGGTGTTGTCTTTACCAAACCATCGCATTGAACGCACTTGTCACCTAAGAGGGTCAATGTATATTTGATTAGATTGACTATATTTGCCAGATTGGACTTATACTAATCTATATTAATATTTGGTTGATTCTCGTCTAAAGTTATTTCTACTTCTAGCGTTTGGGTTATTAATGTTTCACTAAATCTCTGGATCAATTCCAAATTCTCTAGATCTAAGGAAATTTCGCTGGACCTGGCAACCCTGGATGGATGGACAAAATTTAGATTACGTTCTAAACTTGTATGGCAGTAATGCCAATATACTAAACCGATTGGGTTTCAATGATTCGCATCTATAACTGCTTTCCCATGACGTGTTTGAATAATCTTCTGATGAGCTCTGCGGGTCATGATCGGCTCAACAAGAATCATGATCACATCAGCAAAATGAAACCCAACCATGAACTCACCCCCATTGACATCAATTGTTAGGACCGTTGGTTTCATAAGATGTCAATGGGCGTCCCCATAGAGGGCGACACTTAGGTGAGTTCATGTTGCTATCATAGCCTTTACTGGGTTACGTATATAACACCTGATTGCTCTCTACACTTAGACCGCCAGGCTATACTGACGAGTCTAGGCTAATGACGAAACATGCATGTCTATAGCAGGTCTAATGCATTGTGGAGAGCATACACTAGAAACCCAACCATTTTATCGCTCAAACCTAGAATTACTTGTCAAGCTTAGATTCGAGTGATTATTACTTTAATCAGTACTACTACAATAATATTTAACAACAAGTGCTTACAGTGTTCAGCTGTTTCAGTTGACGCATCAGCGTATGCAATGCAGCAGGTTTTGCATTGACTAACATTGGAGTTTTTCGCTACTAGTTCGTGTGTTGCACAAAATTGATCTGAATGCTTCCTGGACGATTCTTTTTGTCCCATGGTAAAACAGTCGACGGTATCACGACTAGGCATACCAATGAAACCTCCTTCCATGTTCCCACTTATGGAGTGCTAACATAATTTGATAATATTGATGAGTTAATCTGTTATTATGGTTATTTATTTAAATCATCGTTGAGTTTCCCAGGTAATGATTTGGTCGCGATGCCAATACATCGGTATATTTTGATTTTATTCTCTCTCCCAGTTAAGCTGTCAGGTATAAGAGATTCACATCCGACGATAATTTAAAGATGAATCGAAACGCTTGAGTGAGAGAAAGAGAGTCTTATGTGTGAAACTTTGCGTTCTAATGAACCATTTTTTATCTAAACTATCTAAATATCGAGAACCTTGGACTGTAAATTCTGTGGGGCAATCAGAAATATATGGATCAATAATATAATATCCCTCTTCCAATAAGTAATACATGTTAGTGTTGCTAATATCTTCATAAGTTTGAAAATGTTATACAAACATGCTCTGTAAGATTATGATAGCTGCCTACAGCAAAGTTATCACTGTAGTATTGATATATCACTGAAAGGCCATCCTCTGACAACAACCGAAAATAGGAATGAATACGGTGGAAAATTTTCATTGTAAAAATGGTAAGCCAAAATATTTATCATACTGCCTGATCTTTTAACATGGAATGAACATTTTCAAATCAAACGAAGCATGAATAAATATTGCAAGAACTAATAAGGTCAAAATTACAATCGCTCAATTTGGTCCCCGGAAAATACATCTACTTTACTTGCTGCGAGTACAGTTGCTATAGAACAAAACTAATATGGGTGAACACAATAGACCGTGAAAAAAGCTACAAAATATGTCCCTTATGCTCGAAATATTCTCCACAAAATAATACCAGAATACTCAGCCTAAATAATCTTCGATGGTTTAGGCGCTAACCGAAATCATAGTGTCAAACAGCAGTAAATCATAATCAGTATCATACAGGAATATTTCATACTCAGCCTCAAACAGCAATAAATCAAGATCGGCAGCCAGAAACCAAAAGGAGGAATCCATGCGTAGCCCGAAATACAATTTCGTGGCTGCAAACAGGTTCAAGATCGCAGGAAGTCAAGCAAACTTCACATCATGAAGGGAGCGAAAAATTATTACGCAGCTGTGAAGTAGAAAAAGGAGAGTTTATAGCAGCACCCACCGGCTCATGTAACTCAAAACCTATTAAATCAATTGAGGGATTAATTCCATCAGAAAATCGATATGTTTGCCGGTGATTATTTACATCCTTAACCAATTGTTAATTTAAAATGAATAAGTAAACAATGAATGGCTTTATCTACTGCGTAAAGATGGGAACGTGAAAACGGTAATAAGAGACAGCGATCGATAGAAAAAATAGGGATCGATGATATTGATTATCAGTTAGGCGACACAAGCAAAGCGGGTAATACAGGGTACATTTTTGATCTCTTATCGATTATAAATACTTGACAACCGTAGCTGTTACATTCTTGTTTCTTTTAAAACTGAATAAAAAACATATGCTATACTATTCTAAGGCAGGATCAAAAGGAAATCCTTTGGGTCCGGAACCGGCTGTAGGGTTAGCCGCAGGTAGAATTAGAAAAGCTACGGACAAGTGGATTCAAATTCAACACTCTTTGAGGTGGAATAGCATCTCAGGACGTCTCCGTCAGGCACGGGAATTCATTACAGGGCCTGTAGCCAAAGAGGGGCGATTTTGAATCTCTTTTGATAGGAGTCATCTTAGGTTGCTGGTGGGACTGCTCTCTGGTCATAATACCTTTAGGCGGCACCTGCCCCTAATTGGGATAGTTAGTGACCCAACGTGTGCACGCTGTGCCGATGAGGAGGAGTCCTCGGCACACATACTATGCCGCTGTGAAGCCCTCGGGCACCAGAGGCTGGCCATACTGGGGTCCATGATTCTGGAACCAGGGGATATAAGATGGGCAGGACCCAAGGCCATACTTAACTTTGCGAAAATGGCTGGCCTTGGGAACTAGAGCTGATATAGGCGCAAAAGGGTCCGGCGGTGGCCTATGCACCGCGATGGTCCACATTGGATTGCCTCTCTCTCTATTCATTCATTCTAAGAACTTCACTAACCAGATAGTCTTGGCTTACGGCCGGAGTACCCTGTGGACTGAAGTTGGAGTTAATTGTTGATCCAGATGACACAGTCGAACACTCTGTGGAGGATATGGCGGTTTTTACTTCTCTCACGCAAGTTGGACAGTTTTTGATCAGTACCAGGTTTCTGTTGATGAACTGAAATATGTACGTCTCTTTCAGCCAATCCAAGTGAGTTTTCTCGCTCATAGGCAACGCTAAAACAATCTTAGGACACAGACCCATCAGTTTCAGCATCAGAGCAGCGGATAGGTCGGTATGGAATACTAGCACCTTGTTCTCAGTAGTGGATTTGCAGAGTTCTCTGTAAAAAAGAAATGAGTAACATTTTTTTCATGATGTACTTGTTGTAATATTTTCACCGCCTACTGGTGTGGGAAGTAAAATGGTATATTTGATCATGATGTAATTGCATAACTTTTTATAGTACCCTATCTGACACTGACGCACATGTCCTTATTATCGTAATATGTCATGCCAACCATATTGCCGGTCTCGTCCCAGAAGCTAGGGGGTTCTCTCCAGGAAATTGTATTATTCGGAATAACTGCTGCAACTCCACAAGGCCTAGAACTGACCGTTCCTGGAATAATTCTCGCGTGTTTGAGGATGCGTTCCGAATCACTCCCTGTAAAGCTTATGGACACAATACCGAACGCCTGTCCATACAAAGAACCTCCATAATCTAGAGCATCAAAGGAGGTAGCCTCTTCCAAAAGTTGTTCTTTTGGAGAATTTCACCATCGAGTTGGTTCCCTGATGGTTACAATCTACAGCAATTTTATTTAAGGTCAATGTGAATGTAGATTCATCCTATTGCAGCGTTTATGAGGGTTGATTGGCTTCCTGCATTTATGTGAGGTTGTCTATAAAAATATACAGTATTTCGCTCCTAACAACAGACATTTAACTATGTTATTCAGACCATTTACCTAAATGAGATTGCGTATCGGAATCCGTATGATTCTGATACCGTTATAAATTCTCCATGCTTGAGAAGGTTGTCAAAGGTGCTTTCATCCACAAAGTAGTAATGACGTCCTTCGATTTCTTCGACATTACGGGGTCGAGTTGTGTGGCTGACCCCCAAAACAGTTTTCCGGTTCTTCACCACGAATCTAAACACAACCTCTTTCTTCCTGCTTCCGGGCGTACCAACAACTAGTATTATGGGGGGCGGAGGGAAATCGCATGGTACTACATGAGCTCCAATCTAAAATCAACGAATACGTTGCGGCTGGCACTATAGTTTTACAGTCTACCTCTTTAAAATCGGGATTCTGAGAGAGCTGGTGTGTGAAGCTATTAATCTTTATTTAATTACTTTAATTCTGTAATTCTGAGTTGCTTATCACGAACGTGAGGAGGCCCAACATGCTAACATGAAAGTCAATGACACTATTCAGCATAATTATGGTGGATGCCGATGTAGCCCAACAGGTCGAGTGTCTATACGGCAATCGGGAGGTGCATGGTTCGATTCCTGCCATAAGCAACTTTTACAGTCCACCAAATCATGCCAAAATCAATAATCCCACTTCATGAAGCGCTGACCTCTGTATCAATACAACAAGTGTGAGTCATCATGAAGTAAGGAGTATGCCTTATATAATTTGAAGATAAGAATTCCCACTATTCAATCAAATTATTTCACATGTTTAACTTAGTTCGTTGGAACTGCACTATACAATCTAAAATTGTTCAATTGAAGCACTCAAAAAAGTTTTGCAAGACAATCCGTTGAAAGCATTCGCTACATATTTGCCAAGGCAATCCTGATATAATGAACATGCAGTTGGCGAACCATTCTCAAAAAAAACGTCAGTTGGCTAGTCAAAAACTGGTGTATTCGTATGCCTATCGTATAGCATTATTTGACACGGCTCGCTTTACGAGCGCGATAAGTATACGTGATAATAACCGTTGGAAATAATGTTTTATGATTCTCAATTGAGATTGGAAGAACTATACTGACGCTGAGTAAAAGCAAATTGACAAACCACTGGCAGATTCATATGCTCCAACAATAGTAGCTCCATCCTGTCTAATCGAGCTCTCAACGTGTATTCGACATCTTGGGTGAACTTTGCCATGACTCGCTTTTTGACAGTCACTTCATCTCCATTCAGTTCGTGAAGATGTTGCAGTGTTCTGTAGCATAAGCTGAAACAGTGGGCCATGCAACAAAGAGGATTGTCTCTTATGTCCAGACTGCGAAGATGTGTCAACTTCCTCAGGTAGTAGATGTCCATCAATGAACTGATCTACAATTCCATACAATGAATAGATATAGAAACTTTTTGCTTAAAGAACTAGCTAGAAATGTCTCGAGAAGGCGGCTAAAAATACTCAATAGCTTTTTGAGGTATTCAAGAGAAATGCTTCAAATTTCATCAGAACAGCTTTACTAACGTGCATGAACAATGAAGGCAAATCCTGGACATATCACTAGTGCAATGAAGTGAATGGTAAGATAAACTGCCAATTGAGAATGAAATATACTTCACTCGGCCATCGGAGGTGTGTAATAAATTGAGAAAATTGAACCCCACATCTCTCACGGCGCTACCAAGTATGATAAAATTCAACAAGCACTATCATGATGAGAAATATGTGAATGTATTTTTGAAGCTGTCAAAGTTACTATATATACCATTCAAAATTTCTCTTTCTACTTCTCACACTAACTATGTATACCTTGTTTGCGGGAACAATCAATGTTTCCAGATTATAGCATCCCTCGAAGTATCTCAAGGAGTCTATCTTATTGTAGGTGAGGTTGATGGTCCTTATATAGACAAGAGTTGGAAATCCCACACCTTCCCCCTCCTCGATGCTCTCGATCATATTTGAGCGCATCACCAATGTCTGGAGTCTCAAGTTGCTGATATTTTCAACCACTTGTATTTGATTATCCGATAAATCAAGATAAGATAAAAACTTTAACGATTCCAATCCTTCAATCTTCTCTATCTCGTTGAAAGATAAATCCAGATGTACAAGAGACCAGAAATCTTTCAGATCTGGCATTTTCTTCACTTGGTTGTAAGAAAAGTTCACGTGAGTGAGGTAAAAAGGAGCTTTGAAGTCAAGCAAGTTTTCTAACTCATTGTGGCTGGCATAAAGGTATTGGAGGAAAGGCAGGTCGCCTAAAGGCTGTAACGTGGTCAGCCTGTTAAATGACAGGTTCAGATACTGGATGAAGTGATACTTTTTGATGGCTGTAATATCCTTTAGTCCCTTTGCTTCAAGCACTAGTTTGCAGTAAGCGTAACAATTAAGTTCAGGTACTCGCTCCAAGTTTGAAACACAACACGATATCATCCTTTGGGACAAGACACCATTCTTTTCTTCTTCTGTGAGCTTCAGGTTATTATAATTTCTGATCCTCACTTCTTTCTTCCTGGTGCAGAAAGGTTCTTCTTTGAATCTATGGGCTCCCCAATCACCTGCTGCTTCTAACACTCTGGCATACGTGTCCTCTATGAACATCTCGCCTTCTGATTCGGAGCTGCTCTCTTCTTCTTCCTTTTCGGCTTGTATTTGCGAAGGTAAGGGCGATATTGAGCACTGCGAGGCATTTTCTAAGACTGCGAAGTAGTTCAGGAGAGAGTTTTGCGATTCTATCTCCGTTGGTGTACATTTCATTTCCATATTAGTGTTTTGTGATTGTCACTGTCAAATAGTATCAAGCACTAAGTGATGAGATAACAACCTACAAAATATTCAACCATGAGGACTAATACGGTTACGCTTTCTCCTTGTGTCCTTATATATTCTAGCACTCTATTGTCTACTGCCTACTGTATTGTGTTTTACAGTATATTGGGTTATCGTTGACCTCTTGCAAAGGCAGAAAGCATATAGTGCTCCAGGAACGGTGCGAGAGGACAAATGTAACCATCGAGTAACAAACCACCAAATAGCTCACTCCACAACGCCGAATTTCTCCAAAGCAACGAAATTTTGAAGAGGCTTGCTCGAAGCGTTGGCCCTCCTAGTGTTTGCTTTGGTGACGATATTCTGTGGTATTATTTGAGATAGCAATATCTATAGAGCGCGGACCGAGCGACCACACTTCTTCGAGGTCCTTTGTAAAATCATACGCTTCCACTAGACTCTCCGTTTTCGCGCTATACGGCTATCTCAAGTTAATTGGACCACCCGGTATATTCATGATTCCTATTCGGTCAAAGTGCAGTTAAAACAGAAACAGAGCAAGTCAATCCCCCTTATATCGAGGTTATGAATATTTTGCTTATATGAGACTCGGGCTGATTACCGCTCATATAGTCAGGAAGTTAGGCATCCAAAAGAAAGTTTTCATGATTCGCTATATGTTGGAAAATTCCAGGTTAGGCACCATTTTGGGTTGATCAGAAAAATTGGTCTGGACGTTTGCTTGTATATAATTCATGAATTCTTAGTTACGAGAATTTCTTATAGTGTAGCATCTTCTTTGTGATCCCCGCTTCAATTTAGAGGCACCCACATCCAGTATCCCCCAAGATTTGTCGGCCAAAATTATCATTTTATTCTACATATTTGCTATAACTAATTTTGCTGTAAGATCATAACCTGAATTACTCGTGAATTGTTGTGGTATGTATTTAGGGAGATGGACTGTAGCTACTATTGCGTCTTAGTATTTTTCCCTAAATCCTCAACTGGCAGTAGCAGATCTTTTGCCACAACGTGCGCCATTTTTGGAACAAACTGTCTAACAAAGGAAGCGGGTTCGGATCTAATTGTTCCAGTTTACGTTCTCAGCTCAGCTAAAAAAAAGGATCGTCCTTTTACGCAATTCAATTGTCCTCCCGAAATAAAGGACTTATGAAGATGACATAGTTTGACAACAATAAATCTACAGAGGCGTAGCCACTTAAGTTATTGGGTAATTAAGATTCTAGAATGAGGTGTTTTTTATTCTATTCATATTATATCTTTATGATTATATCAGTATAATATTTTATAGGCAAAAATCAACAAGCAATTTTCAGTAGCTTCATCATACAGATAAAATAATTGTGAATTGGTACACAAAGTATCACAAATAAAACTGTATTTCTTTCAATGACACGTTTCTACTTATATATAACAGTCCGACGATGATTTAAATATCAATCGAAACACCCCACTGAAAGAAATAGAGACTTATTTGTCTTGTAACATATTTTTCGCGCTTCCACTCCAATCGGCATATTCACAACGCACCGTGAGAGTTGGTGACCAAGATACAATTTTGCCATTCGCAATTCATATTTAACTAGAGGTGAGGAAGAATCAACACAATACATCAGAACGCAAACTCTGGAAAGTTTTAAACTATATTTACTAAATTGGAGGAACTTCGACAAAATTAATTTTATCATGTACTTCGAAGTTTCGCCATGAACTCTAACAATTTTCTATGAAGCTGATCGAGCTTCTTTCCAATTACGAAGTCATTATGTGCAAAATTAAGTACATATTTTACAGCGTAGCTGTTCTTCCTTCCCGACGAGTTCAGGATTTTGTACAAGACGTCCACGTCCTGGAAAGAATTAATAGGGTAAATTAGGATTATTACATTAAGTTTATGAAATCATAGATTGGAAATTAGCTATAAAATAACTCCAAGACATAAACTTTCTCGAAAAGTGGTAGTACTAACTTCAATAAGAATGGGTTCTCCATTAATCACGTGACGTTAACATAAGGGTAGGTAAGGACTTTAGAATACATCTCAATTGATGTAGATGTGAAAGAGGGGGTTGTCCTTCGAAGTAGAATTCATAGAATTCTATTACTATTTTGGTAATTGGAGTTATTAGTAATATGCGGACACTGAGACCGCAATATGTAATATTTCCTGCACTACGGTTCTCAAAAGATCTGTGATTAGAAGAGTTTACCTTTTCGGTGGCCACGGTGTCATATCGTCCTACCAACAATAATACGGGTAGATTTATGTTGGTAATATTGTACTCAGAAGCTGTTTCCGTACCGTACAATCTTCTGTTACGCTCACTATCGTACTTATATTTTCCAAATCTCCCATCCTGAAGAACCACTTGTAGATACATTTTCAACACCTTTACTGACACCCCGGTCGGGTAGTAACTAAAGAAGACAGGAATCATATCCTGCAAATAAACAAAAATGTTGATAGGTCTTATGCTGTCAGTTTCATATTAACCGAATCCTTAACAGAATGGTGAATAAACAGCTACAATTGTAATATTATAATAATTATTATGAAAGTCTTTATTCGCCAAACAGAAACAAATAATAACTAACATCTAAAAAAAATTGATAGTTATTTTATCAAATCGGATACAATTTTATTCTTTCGTATGAAAAACAAGTATATTTAAATATAAATCACCTTGCACTGGTTAGTTTCGACAAAACTTGAAGTTTTGCTATGTTAGTTAATATATTTAATTGAAGTTTCATTTGGAGAGCTTGAAATAACATATTCTAAATTAATAGCAATATCCAAATTCTAAAAAGGATATAAATTCTAGGAAAAATAAAAAAATCATAGTTTTAAAGGGGTCAAGTATAGTTACTCTAAAGCTGTCATGCAATGAGAGAAGGCTTAACTAAGCAGAATACAGACCTACTAAAGTTTGGCTAATTCCTTGGAACAAAATCTGCCAAGGTAACCGAAATGCTAGTAAAGCTTGTTCACTAGGCATATCTATACTTTATATATTGATCATGATAACTAATAGAAACGCAACTCTTGTTTTAATATTCATTTTTTTTGCTTAAATCGGATATTATATCTGCATTTCGAATAGACTCCGTTTATCTGAACTATTATTTTGGGCACGTTTAAGAATTGATATCTTACTGCAGGATTCTCTCTGGGGTTAACGCCACTGCTCAATTTAAGTATAGCATCACAAAACATGACAAACGGATACACTCCACATGATTTACGGAAAAAGTCTTCTATATAAGGAAGTTGTCCGGTTCCTCTGAACCCCAATACGTCCACAGTGTTCTGAAATAAAGCAAAGTTAAAATACCACCTGGATACAGAGAAGAAAATGATAGTCTAATAGTCCGTCACATGTATAGTGAAGAGCAAACACCTAATATTCAAACGTGTTATTATTTATTGGCAGACAGAACAACCACAAAATGGCTCCAAGACTCCGAACTTTTCCCAGGAAACTACAACTTTAGAAATGAAGACTTGCGTTGGATTTTGGAAAAGTTGTTGTTGTTGTGGATAAAAAAATTGAAAGAATAAATTCAATGAATGATCAGGTTTTTTGAATCAACAATAATTTTCAGTATTTTTGAAAATGATTCCGAGAGTAAACTGAGTCCAGGCAGTCGGAGGTAAATCCTTTTTATGGAATTATTGGACTTTGCTTAAACGTGACTGAATTTTTATGCCTTGTAGACATCCTCAAAAAAAAATTTTTAGGGAATAATTTTACTGGGTCACTTACAAACAAGTTAGTCTGATTGAACTAAGATTTACAAGGACAGCTTCACATGGAGAGAGATATAAAATATTAAAATAATAACAGTTACCGCAATCAGAGGTCCATATTGTAGGATAGTTGTCTTAAGGAAAGGGTCGATGTTCCTCAGAAAAGCCACTGGTGCTAAGGATATCATGCCCTTCAAATGTTCACTAGCATGCTGACTGCGCTCAGATGCGTAGATGTATGAGATTGTGCTGCCCATCGAGTGACCTGTGCCCATATTAAACAAATGAATATGGTTATTGTTGAGGAGTCCCTAGAGTTCATTTTAACGGGGTAGCTTTTTCGGTTAACAAGTCTGTAAATCGACTCAAAATCGAAATGCATGGTTGGAAGTCATCAAGTACCAAATCAAATTACTTGCCAGTTTTTTTCAAATGTGTTTTTCGCAAATATAATTTCCAAACTTTGACATGTCCCTGCACGTAAATGGTTAAAGTTACGGTAGTGAAACCTCCACCGTCGAATACCACTGCCAAAAATTCATAGATACGTGTAAAATTTAAAGTTAGACGGCCGATTGTAGATTGTTTTGAATCTAAAGCCAACTATGCTGGGCGCTATAACTAAATGATTGCTACTGATTGGAAGAGTAAATAGATTTTTATATTTAGGATGCAACATGTGGTTACTTATACGGAATAAGAATTCGTATTGAATGGCCAAGGAATGCCTTCAGCCGCCTACGAAAAGTTCTCGGTAATATCTAGATAAACATCGATATATGAATCAAAGTTGTGATGCTATGTGATATGTGGTACAACCGGCGAATGTTGCGAGTAGGATACGTGCACCACATCCCCATTGATGCTATATTAGAAGTACTCAGGAAAGACACAGGGAAGTCCTAGACACGATTAAATGCAGGAAAATGGAACATATCTTGCGTAATACGAATTACTGTGTCATCTTGTTTGATTTATATTAAATGAAGGGGTGAAACAGTGCAGTGAACATTTCTTGTATGATGAAAATTAACATACTTATAACAAAAAATTCTGAGAGAGACGTCAAATAAGGTGATTATCACCGTTTAAATAACTTTGAATGAAAAATTAACTACCCGCGTTCTAGGCATTTTTACATCCATTTTGATGCAAATTACCTGAATAACATATTCACGTTGGATAAAAAAATGCAAATTGGTCGAGGTTATCAGGACAGGTCAAATAACAAAGCTTAATTTCCAACGCAAAATCGGGGTTTTATGACATTCATCACGGTCCGTCTGTCTCTCTGTCGACTATGCGTTGGCGTTGTACAAGTACATATTTCTCGTTTAATTTTTCTTAACGCTTTGCACTCAACCGATATTTTTTACATAGCAATATTTTGACATGCATTCTTTATATGGTTTGTTAATGTTTTATTGTTGAATGACTCAAACAGCAGAGAAATAAATCAAATTCAGAGTGGACTTTCTAACCAATAAATATTTTTTAATGAGCAGAGTACATAAGGTTCAAAATATAACTAACGAATAATCAACAATTTTCCTAAGACAGTGCGCGGTGTTGTCATATGTTCCTTGTGACGTCACCGCTAAACGCGCATATAATCGGGAGTTTCTTCTACATAGGCGACATGACATCTTATCACATCACGTAAGCGCGTTGTATTCGAAGCACACTGACCTATATAAATGATGTTCCCCTTTTGACTGGTGACATTCGCCACGTATTCCACAATCGCAACCATGTCGTAAAGCGCCAACTCATCCAACCTTAAAAAAATAAAGAGTCTTAAGATGTATAGCCAATTCTGCTCAACACCAACGAAAGTATTGGCGATTCAACTGATGTCGTTCGGCAGGGGCGTAGCTCAGGGTTCAAATCCCCCATGGATACAAAGTTACGGATTCAGCCTTACAAAGCTGGATTTTTCCTTAAAAAAATACTACTTTAGATCAAAAATACAATTCAGATACCTTGACAAGCATTTATATTTCGATATTAGCAGAAAGAGTATATAGTTATGTAGAAAAAAATCATTAAAATAAGTTTTCCACCAATGGGGATTGAACCCAGAGCGAACACTTCTGTTAGGCATGAACAGTCAATTGCTTCACCACACCAAACTTTCATAATCGATAAAATATCTAAGAACGTGAAATATCTTAAGAAATGAAATGGTCTATCACATGAAATATTCCAATGACATTTCGACGGCGATGGTTGAGGTTTTGTAGGGGTTTCCCTTAACACTAGTGCAAATGTCGTCATTTCAGTAAAACCTTCTCTACATCATGTTTGTATAATCGAAAAAATACCATTTTCTCCCCTTTGCACATTTAAACACGCGTTGAAAATGAAAACCAAGCGTTTGTCTGAACCCCACTCCATTGCTGCTACTGATTCATTCCCTATATGCGTTGAAATTTGAGATGTATATTCAAATGAAACCCAAAAATCACGAAATAATCAGCTTCGTTTGTTCTGCTAGTTACCGTAGTTACCATTGTTCTTTGTGACGATGCATCACAGATATCCATGATCTAGTCGTACCCAATCCCCAATTTTCTTTGTTTTTTATTGACAAGCATATTTCATTAGATAACTGTTCAAGGTTAAGGTTTTAAAAAAGTAAAATCGATAATTTTTTAGAAAAAACGTTGCACAGTTTTATATTCAACTATCATATTCAATAACAAGCACTAATGCACTTACGGAATAAAATGAGACAATGTGTTAGATTTATTTTAATATTTGGTGCAGGATATACTGTGCAAGAATAAGGCAATTTCATGCTCTCGAGGATGCAAAACTATGCAAAAATTCTGTTAAAATTTGGATTTAACCCCCTTACAGATGGTCCCGATTTGTGTTGCAGTGTTCAATAGCTTGATAGCAATTCTTACCCAAAGTTCCAATATTCATGATCTTTCGTTGTCAAGCTGACATGTCCAGTCGACTGGGCGGATCCTCGGAGTGTAGGTAGCCAGACGTCATAACCATGATCAACTAGAAATAGCCCTGTGAAATACAAACATACAGGGTGCTTAGAATAGTAACAGAAACACATTTTCTGTTATAAAGATAGCCTCTAGCTAAGGTAGAAACCCTATCGACCTCCATATTTACCTTGGAACGCTATATATTCTTATGTATGAGATACTCGTCATGGAGTGAGTATTATTGAACCAATATGTTGATTTTTTATATTGAAACCACATACGTATGAAAGAATATCTTCACTGACGGTTCGGCCGGCTAAACAGACATGATCTTTAGAAGTTTGAAAGATGATGACTTCATTTTTAGAGATCCGTCCATCTCCTTGGCATCATGTGATTTTTTCACATTCTGTAACAAGCAAAACCAGCCTTGCTCCAACACTTGCACTGATTTACTGATTCGACAGTATTAACATAATTGAGCCAAAAGATTTAATTTCCCATAAATTAAGATGATCGTACAATATGACAGCTACCATAAAAACTGTATATAATTAATAGTATGGCATGTTTAATCTGTTAAATTATAGAAGTAGAAGTAGAAAATTAAATAATTTGTAGGGACAATATGTGATCAGAGGAAAAAACATGTGTCGTCAGATATATGTTATCCAAACTAAATTGGACATCATAAAAACATAATCTAACCAGTAGCATGATATTAGATCCGCAAAGCCGAGCCAGGCCAAATAATGCTATATGCTGAGCGTAAAATGTTTGACTGGCAAACTACAGTTTTTTTGTGGACGGCTTTCTTGTAGCAAAGATATTATATTACGATTTTTCAGTACAAGACGTAGTGCACCAATTCATTAGACTGCGTTTCGAAATTGAACTTTTTTCAGTGCTTCCTGTACATTGTTGAAATTCCAAAATTTTCAGCCGACTTAAAAAATAACAGATATAGCAAAATATGAAAAAACAAAATCTACTAACAAGAGAAGTTGTATTTTATTATTTAAATTTATGACACATCACAAAAATAGTTAGCCTTGAAAATACGTTAAATCAATGGTCCAAGAGATATATGACGAAACTTTATGGATTCTACTTATTTCAATACAACAAAAATAACAAGAAAATTCTGCCGTTCTTTATGCATCTGTTATGGATAGATTATAATAATTTCATAAAATCCCTAACAGCCAATTTGAAATTTAATGTTCACCAAAGGCATTATGATGTTCATAAACATCACCTATCAAGAACATGAATAATATTTCTAGCTTTCCTTCTCTGCAGACATCGACACGTTGTACCTTTTCAGATAAAAATATTTCAGAGCGAATTATAGATAGGGATACAGTAATCGTCACAGTTTTCAGCACATAAAGGCTGATTTACATTATCAGAAATACAGTTGATGGTATCAATAGGAACAATACCATGTCATGGCATGATCATGTTACCGACCTCGCTAGTTGGGCCTCACAGAAGCTTCTGCTCCAGGAAATTGTAATATCCAGAGCAGCTACTACTAGCTATTACTGCTCTACAAGGTCCAGATCGGACGATCGATGGAATACTACTCGTATGTACGGTGAAGTATTCTGAAGCACTCTCTACTACTGTATACTTCTTAGAAGTTTCAATAAAAACGATTTTTTGCTGCCTTATTGCAGCTCAACAGTATATATATATATATATATATATATATATATATATATACTCGTATATATATATATATACTCGTATATATATATATATATATATATATATATATATATATATATAGATGCCAATGGTCAAAAATAAATAAAAACAGTCAACATATTCAACCTCATTATCATAATAGTCTCTCATAGACAAAATTTATTAGAATCTAACCTTCTAACCTTCAGTCACTATACGAATGTCTAACGAAATTAAACAGTAACATTGAGCAAACACCGTCAAATTTATTTCTTTCATATCGTGACGTAATGATGCTTTTTATGAAATATAAAGAATGTAATGAGGATTCTTTAGTATAGTACTTAGCACATCTTTTCATTACAAACTATGATTCTTTGTAATAGCACCCAAGACAATAAATTAACCATTTTTCTGTGTTTGGTTAATGTATCGGTGATCCTAAACCTAATACAGGTGTGACAAGTCCCCTGAAACACGTATTAGAAATTTTCAAGCCTGTAATTTTCTCAAAAATTCAAGGAGTACAAAATATGGGGCACTGAATAGCGAATTTCTCGCGTACCTATTCGGGAATAAGTTGTGGGTAGCAAAAAAATATGGCGCAAGAAACTATCATGGCTACGGAGCATCAGAACTATTCTGTATAGCGAAAGAGATAGACCGATTCAATGCCATCGAGACAGCCTAGCCTGGAAAATATTAACTATTACCGTTACCTATAGATTTTCTATTTTGCAGTACCCAAAATCCAGCAGAGCCCTGAATGCCATGCTGAATGATGACTGGCTGACGTCCAGATCTGTTCAGATCGTTTCCATAGGGAATCCTAAAGAGCACCAATGTGTAACCATCTTCTGTCACCACATGATGCTCTTCCACAGGGTAGCCATTTCTCTGTACTATGTCTATCTGAAAAAAATACATATTTTGCATATGCTCCTACCCTATTCCAATGAAGTTAATTATTAATCATTTTTGTTACTATATGAAGAAAATCTGTTTTGGTGATAATTGTCTTAAAAGAAGTCAAAAATTGATACAGCATTACCTACTACAACCTCACATCGTAAAGCTCTCCAACTTTCTTCAAAATGGATGCGGTGGTTATTGATATTACGAAGGGGACAAGGAAGCTAATACACAGATCGACGAAAACAACTGACATAGATCTTCGTGTTAACGGGAGAGAGGTGAAACTGAATACTTAAAAGCTAATTTGTGGGAAAACCGACTACCTAGATTTGTCTTACCACATTGGATCTAACGTTTGGATTATTCCAACAGTTCCTATTCAATCCAATGGAAATGTAGTCACCCACGGTCGGACAAACATTATTATTCTGACTGGAAGCAACACAAGCTATTTGGTAAGCAATACCAACTAGGAACACTATAGCTAGCATAACTTGGATGAACTACACACAAAACTTGCTTCACATCAATAATCATATTTTTTGCTGGCCACCAGTCATCACTTATACTATCGATAATACCTGTCATGAACAAACTGCCTTGGTTTTTTATCCGACACGTTATGATTTATTCGATAATATTAGGTACAAGTAAGTGCACCACTTATTACTTCCCGCACGAATAAGTATTGTAATCCCGAATAATTCATATTTGGAATTTTTTGATGCTTAAGCAGCCAGCAAAGCCTCAATCACAATGTGCCTTGATGCAAGATTGATTCACGTTACTTCAAGAAAGTATCCATAGTACTAGCGAATCCTTGATGTATGGGAATCAACTGAGCTGAAATGGGGTGCCAAATACTGGGGAGTCTATCTAGCAAGCAAAAGTGGACATTTGTAGAACTCATCGAATCATACTTGAATCATAGGAAGCTTGTGGTGAAATTGAATATGACATCAACCCATCTCCAAGTTTCGCCCTCTATGGAGACGCCCATTGGCAACCTATGGAACCAAAGGTCTCAACACCTGGACTACCTTGAAGCGGCAACAGATACACGAGATCTGCCAACAAGGGTGAACTGATTTACAGCGACATCTCTCGTTCTTCGTAAACACTTTTACGATGTACCGTTATCTCGGCTCATTCTCATCAGAAGATAACAACTGATATTATGTGTATGCTCTCCACTAGGCATCTGACCTGCTATAGACATGTATGTTTCGTCTTTAGCCTAGACTTGACAGTATATAACCTGGAGGTAATCGGAAATATCTGACCCAGTCAAGGGATTTGCCGCTTCAAGATGATCGGAATCGGATTTCAAAATTTTGTGAAGAAAGGATATTTTTTTCTTGTATAGTAATATTCTGCAATAATATATGTTCCCATCAAGAAAACATCGTTGACCTTGAAAAAACACTTGGAAACGCTATCAATGTCGAAAATAATAGTCATCATTAATTCTCCCCCATTGCACTCAAGAATTTTCATCTGAACGTTATCTAAAAACTCGTTTTCGCGCTACACGGCTGTCTCAAGTTAAATGGACCACCCGATATATACAGATATATATATATATATATATATATATATATATATATATATATATATATATATATATATATATAATTGAAGCATCTTTGTTCTTCGTCTTTAATTTTTTTAATAATTCCTTCGAAAATGATTTTTTTTCAAATTTGCAATACTTCATTATTTGCATTCCTTAAGTTTCTGACAACTTATTGGACATAGTCAAGTACCTTTTTTTGTAGTCCTCAAGACTCAAAAATCTGTCTGTATCTACTTTATTCCATCATAAATAAATATTGAAAGACTACTCACCACATTTGATCCATAATTTGGATTATACCAACAATTCTTATTTACCCCTATGGTGGCATAATCCTTCCAAGTCGCACATACATTGCTACGATTAGAATTGGCATCTACACGAGTAACTTGGTCAACACTACCAACTAGGAAAATGATTACAGCTAGCATATTTCGACCGATTTTTATATACCACTAGCTTCACATCAATAAAGAACGTTTAATGTGATGCTTACCATCACTTATATCGTTAATTTCTGTCATGGACAAACCAACTCGTTTTTTCCATCTGAAACATGATGATTTTATTGGTAATATTAGATGTAGGCATTTCAACCCTGAGGAGCTTCACTACCTGACAGTGAACTTGACTTTTGGTTACCGGTTTCTGCCGTCATTGAGACTAAGAATCAGGTCGTTTACGAATGCAATAATGTATGTTTATAGCTGTGTTTTTAAGATAATGACCAATGTAACGTGCCTAATCGTCTTTCCTACCATTCTTCCACTTTGTTTCACAATACAGTATATGAGTTCCAAACTGACTGTTTGAGTCGTGACATTTTTGAAAGTCTGTATATAGGCTTTGTAGACGTCTTATATTAATAGCATTTACATTAGCATTAAAGTCTCCTAAGTACGGCTAACTCATCGTTTGATATTCATTGCTATCAAATTGTCGAATCTACAAATGGAGTCCAGTTTTGCACACAGAAGGCTCAGACCACAGCTCTGACAAGAAAGTCACATGCTAGTGTGCCAGGAGTTGATATGGAGTGATGCCCATTACTTGAGTCAACTTCCATCAAGATTCTTGTAATCAACATCGACAATAGCATCTCAGGGCACGAGCATATTGCGGGCCTTGCTAAGTTGACATCTTAGATGCTGGGCGTTCGCTTCTGTTCCAGAAAATTGTATTAACCGGAACACATTAACAAATTTTCTAGTGTAAATTTTTTACGACTGTGGCTACAGTCAAAATCTTCTCTACAAGTAGTTCCTCTCCCCTCTTGTAAAATTTAATCCAATAGACATAAGCAGTTCTTGCATTGGACCGATTGTCTTTGCGTGCCGTCTTCAGGTCTTTTGTAGTTTTTGCTTCGATTTATTCTGTTCAGGCCTTCAGGGGCCCGGTTTCCAGTTTTCCCTCTCGCCCAGATTTTCCCTCGACGAACCTGCTGTCCAATATTGGCCTTCAACCGGAAAGCAGTAATTCACATTTTCCCCAAAACAGAGATATCCCTTACGCATAAATTAATTATGTGTGATATATTTCCCGGCATACAAATCACTTCCTAAGCTCGTTTTCATCTGGATCAGATACAGGAATTTATTGACCGTAATTATTCCGAAGAGAAGGCGGAAACCAGCCGGAAGCCATTTCCCTGTGAAATCCTCGTCCTGGATTCCCTTAAGCTTGTCACCATGTCCGAATGAGGACTGACTTTGACGTGCTACTATTGTTCGCACGGTTAAATGAAACACACTAAATGGCTGGCTGAAAATTTATTAGATTTCAGTAGGATGAACGCCGAATTAAACAGGAATACTCGCAATGCGGGAATTACTTTACTTTAGATGGCGCTGTCGGTCTTCCAGCAGTGACTGTTAATCAGTCTCATCGAAAAAAATGTTTCATTGCGGAAATTCTGATGCGGACAAAAACTATCTTAATTCAAGCCTCTTGCACAACAACAGCGCCATTCATCTGAACTGCCATCTGGACCAATCAGGACCAGTCCCGACAACGATACACATTTTCCGGTAATATTCGAATAATAAAATGAAGACGTAACTTTTTGAGTAGTTTAAAAGTTGTCAAATTTTTCAAATGGTCATATATATGATAACAAATTTCATCATTAACTCTCCCCCATTGCACCCATCAACTGTCATCTGAACGATTACATAAAAAAACTCACCGATTTCGCGCTATACGGCTGTCTCAAGTTAAATGGTCCACCCGGTATAATAAAGAAACAAAATCACTTAAAAGATATTTTATTCATTCTAATAAATTAAAGAGCATATAAATACAAAAACAAACATGTCAAATACTAATCACTCCCTGAACCTCGCCTTGACAAACGATGGCAACGGTATTAAATACAAGAAACCGTTGAATAAGATGATTCCGACAGTGAAAGCGAATGTAATCCCAATGTTGAAATCCTCATCCCAGATCCTATTGAAAGCATCTGCATGATCCCTGGAGTACCGCTCAGTGAGGAACGAATGGCCGTTAAAGTATCTGCAAAAGGGATTTGTCACCGCATCTCGCAGCGAGATCTCTGGATTGAGGCTGGAGCAGTTGTGCTGGAAGTCGAATGGAAGAGGCTGGTTGAGGGCAGGATCGCTGAAGATCTTCTTATTGAGGTACGCTGAGGCGTATCGAACTTGAGTTGCATACGTTGCGTAGTACAGCCAATCCTGAAGACCTTTAATGGACCTGTGAAATTATTCATCTATGTAGATTGTAGATGCTCTTACTTGGTTGAACTCTTCAATCGTTCAAATAAAAATCGTGCGATTGGAATAGAGGGTTTCACAAAACAGTGAGTAAATAAGTAACGTCTTTATTGATACGGCCAAGTCTAGCCTTAAGCCGGGTTCTCATTGGTCAATGCTATTGGTCAATAGCATTAAATCTATACCATTGAATTGAATGGAAAATTTGTTCACAGGTTTCAATAATATTGAATATTCAGTCTAGAATTTAAAACAGAAAATTGTGCGTGCTGGCGTTCGAATTATTTTTGAACATTAAAAAAACGCGATCAAAAACAGGAAAAACGTTGTCGTTGCTGGGTCAGATCGTGGATTTGACAATGGAAAGCTGAAGGGCTTCAGATAAGGTGTTGCTGGAATTGGCTTTTAGAATTTTATTTAGTTCAAGTTTGTCTGTCGTGCGGATACCTTTAATTTCATTTTTCATGCCGTTAACTGTTTATATCTCCATTGCAGAACGAATATTCTCATAACTCTTTAACCGCATAAAGGTTTTTCTGTATTTTTCAGTTCTCACGTTCAAAATACACTTTTCTTTTTTGATAAAGCTCTGAAAACATGGGCGTAAGTTTATCCCTCCATCCCTTAAGGCAGACAGTTTTTATCTATTTAAATGTAAACGTGAACCACCACCACTACTAGAAAATACCATAATTTCATAATAGTCAAAATAGGATCACAGCTCTTACCGGGGACCGTTGGCACGGCCTTTCGATGCGACTGAAAACCTGTTCTCATGGTCAACCACTGTTCAGTTTAATTGAATCAATCTCGGTGATTCTTGAACATAGAAAGGCCGTTCAGTTTGATTGAAACAAAAAATGATTGATCAATATCGTTGAACACACGTTCACATTAGACCACTTCACTTGATATTAATCAATAACATTGACTAGTGAGAACCCGGCTTTAGGCACAGGCGTATACAAGAGGGGGGGGGAAGGAGGTAATTACCCTCCTAAGATTTTATTTTCTACCCAAGGAAGGAATAGTTCATATTAAAATCTGAGTTACGTAATCTGTAATCCTTATATAAACGTATTGTTGTTTCCTTATCTATTACTATATATTATGTACTTTATGTAGCATTCATTCTATGTGGGAATATTTCTCAAATTTTCAATCATTAAATTTACTAATATCATGAAGGTATAAGTGAAACTTTTTCGGAACATGCTTAATCGGTGTTGAGGCATTGTGAACATTCTTTCTAGGTATTTTCGAAAGTAAGTATCTAGGGGAGCAAGTTTTTTTTTCAACACATTCCGGTTGAAAACTCAAATAAAAAATATGGGTACCCACGCTCAATGGACAGCATAGCATTTTAAAATGTAAACTCTCTAATAATTATAATTATAATAGTGTGACTCTTCTGAGTGAATTTACAATAAGAACCTATTTTTATAAATAACTCAATGTTTGTGCCAATTCTATAATTCATATTTTTGATGTATGTATTTTCTTTCTAAAATCAAAGTATAGCCACCTAACGTAGAAAATAAAAAAATAAGAAATAAAACCATATTAGAAATGTATTTAACATACCTGATTATCCCACTTCCTAGTGTAACACAAACACAGGTTATGTAAATGCTGAAGATAGCAGCTGTCAAATAATCCTTCACTATCATTAGAATTGCCATGGTTTGCTGCTCTGTAAACAGGTAGCACGCCCAGAGTACCGAGGCAAAGCAGATGTAGTCTATTGGCGTATCAAAGCTTCCTATCAACCTGAAATGTAAAATTAATATTTACATGGAAATAAATGTGTATAATCTCCACTATGCATGAGATCTGCTATAGACATGCATGTTTCGTCTTTGGCCTAGACTCGTGACTATAGCCTGTACAGAGCAGTCGGGTTGTAGGACCTTTGACTTCGTAAGTTGCCAATGGGCGTCCCGTCCCCATGGAGGGCGACACTTAGAGATGAGATGGAAATAAATTTTATTTGGATCAGCCGTCAATTTCTTGCTCCAAAAATTAGTAAAATTATCTAGCTTTAGTGTACTTGACAATAGTATTCAGTATCACTGTCTACCTTGAGACGATTTGGACAGGGTGAACGTGTCATGCAATGACCGTCAAACATCCACGTCAGCAGAAAACATCGCCAACCATCTGAACTAATTAGGACTACCCGCATCAGGTAGCTAGTTAGCCACTTCAATATGCGGGGGACGTTTTGTAATCACAACAAATCGAATTCAAAATATTATGTTCTGTTAAGGTTTCATAGCATGTACGTTACGAAAAACCATGACGCTGTTTTCCGTAATGTTGATGAATCTTTGACACTATGACAACAAATAAAACGATTTGCCGTTTGAAAGTGGTATCTTTGGGGGCGGTTATCGTCAAAAAACAAAAAATAAAAAGCATGGAAACTATTATTTTGGAGGCAAACTTAATAATGTAAAATAGTTTAATGCATAAAATATCGTGAGAAATGAAATATTTTATCACATGAAATATCTTAAAGACATTTTGACGGAGATGATTAAGACATTCTAGGGATTTTTCCCTAACACTTGTACAATGCAGTCGCCAAAATATTTCTCCTCAGACAGACAAAAGAAATAAAGAATTTAATAGAGCAATAGAATAAATAGAATGCTAGATTTGAGAATCTAGTTAATAGCTAGTTGACAAGTAATCTGGATAGTCTTTGTCAGTCCGACGAAGATTCAAATACATATAAATCGAAATGACTCACGGAAAGAAAATATAGTTTTATCTGTGAAACTAATATACAATTTTCGTATGGTGTTAAAAAAGCAGAAAGGAATATCTAAAATACAAATGAAAGGCACTCGTCCTATCATGATATTCCTGAATATCACCACTCAACTTGAATATTCCCCATTCTCATTCCCATTTCGATCCACCCAACAATTTACTCCACGCGGCTAGCCGAAATACCCCGGAATATTCCGGCACTTGACTAAAAGTACCAATTGGTGGTTAACCGCGTTTTATATGGTAGCTTAAACGTTCGCGGGAATTATTCCAATTAGTCCAGATACTCCAATTAAAGTGGCGTGACTCTCTGCGGGCACTCCATCTGTTTGCAGTGCTTTTGATGCTCTCATTCTAACTCAATTGGAAAATATCGCCGGTTCGTTATAGGAGATGCTGGCAATTTCGACTCTTAGAGGAAGTTTCGTTAACGGCATCGAAAGAAACTGAGCATAAGCCTGATAGAGACGCTGTACTTTTCTTCCTTTGTTCCAGTGCATGGGTGGGGCATGCATCCCTAACAAACAAACAAGTAAGATACATTCTGATCAGCCACGAATCACCGGAGACGAAATTGGGAAATGCAGTGAAAAAGTCTAAAAGTTTAATATTATAAAACGCCGCTCTAGCATTTCGAGTCAAAAGCTATTGAGTAAGGACATAGTTAAAAGCCTTCATATCACAGCCCTTTTAAAAATGTGCTATGATCTTCCTTGCCAGGCTACCGATAATTTTCTTCATTTAGACTTAATGCAGCACTGCTCAGCTACACGTCTAACAACTCAATATCGCACGGCATCGTCTCACTCACTTTCATACTCTTAGCGTTTAGACCAACGTAGCCTCAATTTAGCATTAACAGCTGATGTATTTCATAAAGAATATTAGACAATGGGGAGATTAGGCTAATCGCATAATTTAACCATCACCTTTTCCCTCGCACCCTGATGTCCCTTCGGTACACAGTATTACCCCGAACGTTTTCCAATGATTCCAAACCATTGGAAAAGTGATACTAATGAAAGTTGACCTTCCTGCTGCCTGCCGCCTAATAAGCACGAGCAACTTTGTCGTTTGTCTTTAAAGCGCCTCCTCAGTGAAACGTAATTACAACTATCCGCGCGAAGTTGAGGATCGGCAGCAAAGTTTTATTGGCGGGTAGTTTTTGATGAGGGCAATACATTCACGTAGTCAGTTCAGCAGGAGACTAGGCGACGGAATACTTTCAGAGGGTATAACCGGCAGGAAATTAAATTCTTCACAGCGGTTCGTTCAAAAATACCTCTATTCCAATCACAGTGCTTCACTGAAAACGTATAAACACTGGTGGCCTTGCGGCCGAAGTAAAACAAAGGAAAATGTTTCCGACGTTTCTGTTAATTTTTCTGGAGATTTCTGGATCTTAACATCGCAATATGATATAATGCAAACAATAAACTGTATAATTACTTTCGCTACACACGCCGCGCCGCGCGTTTTCTAAACAATGAGAGACCCTATTTTTGAGGTGTAAGTCACATAAATTACATCAAACGTTTGCAAACATACACTGCTGACAGAATTTTCTCTAGCATGTAGAATCAATGTGTAAGAAAATGGCAAAATGAACGCGTGAATCTCCGAACACGTGGCAACACTGCCCTTACACAGGCTCGCGTTATAGTCTTGTAAAATTGACATTTCAAATGATTCATGACAGTATTAAAATATTTCACCATAAAGTTGTTATGCTGGAGTGGTTTTATGGAAACTCCCTCCATTAATAAAATGAGTGCGTAGAAAATGTTTGAGTAGTGATTGACAACTATTCAAATGCATCATCTTATTATAACCTTTCATAATACTTCATAGAAAGGTCTTGTTTGGAAGCACATTCTATTTTATTGATTAACTTTTTTCATTCGGTTCTGTACTTTAATCAAGGCAGCCCAGTCAGCAGAAACGTCAGTTAAGACACTCATCCATGAGTATGAGGTTTCAGTTGGCATCTAGCGAAAAATATGAATCTAGTTCGTCCACAATCTTCTAGTTGCTTTCCCAACTTTTTTCCCTCCATTACTGAAAACTAATCAGACAATGCGTGTGAAATATGATTCCGAACGACAGGTTATCATGTCCAGCTGTCTTCACTGTGTGGCGTATTGATAAAAATCTATTGCGTTGCAGGAATTATTAATTTGCGACACGCGCTTGTTGAGCTCCATCACCCCAAGTTCGGAGTTTCAAAAGTTCACGAACATTAAACAAGTATGAGAGAAGATGCTACTCGTGTGCATTGAGGTGAATCAAATTCACATTAATTGATTAGGAAACCTGATAACATAATCTACCGAGAATATGTCTGGATTGAACGTTGCTCATAGAAATGTTTAGATAAGCTTACTGTGTCTCCTCTTTCATTGATAAATATTGTCTGTCGGTCTCAGTGCTGAAGAAGGTGATGTATCGCTGCGGGTAGGTACGGAGCTCCCCCCTCCCCACAATCACTGGTCGAGTTTAACCTAGGTTAGCAAAAATTATCAGATCGTCAACACTCATCTCAAAGCGTCGCGTACTATGGCGCTGCCCATTGCCAAGTTACGAAGTCAAAGGTCCCAACAATTGGATGCATGTAGATGAGTGTATATGTTGCTATCATACCCTTGACTGGGTTACGTATATACCACCCAACTGCTTTCTACAGTTAGACCGCCAGGCTATACTGACAAGTCTAGGCTAAAGACGAGACATGCATGTCTATAGCAGGTCTGATGCATAGTCATCTATCGTCGATTCAAGGCAGTCCAAGTGTAAGAACCTTCGACACTTGGAGATAACTGTATATGTTGCTATCACAGCCCTGGCTAGTTTACGTATATACCACCCAATTTCACTCTACAATTAGACTGCCCGGCTATACTGATGAGTCTAGGCTAAAAACGAAACATGCGCGTCTATAGCAGGCTTGATGCATAGTGGGGAGCATACACTCAAGACAATAGTATATTTTTTTACAGAAATGTAAAATTGTTAGGCACGTTTCTAGACTCTGATTTGAAGTTCACTAGTAACATTGAACATATTTGTAAGAAATTGAATAGGTGAAGCTCATCCTGAGTCGGGATGGTTTTTAAGCATCAATTAAGCATTTGCCTACATTACCACAACTGATATGAAAAAACAGTATTTTATAACAGTATCGTTATATATAATAATTTACTAGGGTACATACGAGAAATAGCGCCATATAATACATTAAAAAAAACCTGTCCTGTCAAATGTGAACAAATTTACCGAATTTTATCAATAAATTATGTATTTATCAGTCTCTATTTAATATACGAGTAATATATATATATATATATATATATATATATATATATATATATATATATATATATATATATATATATATATATATATATATATATATATATATATATATATATATATATATGTATATATACATATATATATATATATATATAGGTATATAAAGATACTCACGGATAAACAATGGCGGCTCCAGCAAATACTGTTAGAAACGAGAATGGTATGGAGATGAGATTGTAGGTTAAGAGAAATAAAGTGCCTCCATACAGGCCCTCCTGGGATTCCTGGTAATATCTGGTGCGGTACGTTGGATCTGAAAACGAAATCTACTCAAAAGCTGCACTCACGCTGTATTTATATGCGCATATACCTATTATCTCTACCCCTAGGGACAGACAGCATAAAAGGTTTTTTGTGTGGAAGCCAATTTATAAATCCTGCAATCCTGCATATTAGATCTTTCGAATGTTTCACTTCCCACGCCGATTGGGATTGTCACTCATTTCCGTGAGACTAACTGTCTGTACTTGAAACTGAATTACTTTAACTAATGTAAATAAATGAATAGTGAACAGCTATTCTTCTATTATTTCCATAAGTGTTTCGCATCACAAAATGGATGAGAACCACTGTTATAAAACGTCACGCGTCAGTACTTGAAACACCTATACCAGTAAAGTAGGAAGGTTTACTTACACATCAAGATGGCGTTGGTTATTCCCATAAAATAGACACTCGCTAAACAGTTCAGCACCAGCCCACTGCGAGTGATGTAGGTACGTTGGAAATTCTAGAAAATAAATAAATCGGAGTTATGCGATGTTAAGTGAGCAAATATGTTGCTTCCTGGTGTAGGAGAAATTTAGAGAAAATATATAGGAAGTTTAGATATGATGGAGGTACTCAACATGGACCATGGTATGTTAATCTACCACGCTTGAGTAAATCCCAAAATACCCTACAGGGCTCCCATACTATTATCAGTTGGAGAGATATGTCTCTGCCTCTCTAGCCAAAATGGATATCCTGAAATCGATGGAATACAACCCAAAACAATATCCATTCCCACTCGCTTCGTATGTACGAAGCGCGCACCATTTTCGGAATAATACCCTCATTTATAATAACAAAATTGATACAAAATAACTTTCCAAATATGCAATAAAACGTTTCGCCGACCAGACAAGCGCTATTAAAACTTTGAACGCTCACATAGCCTCCCTACTTTGTGTACACTAACAGTCATAAATTCTACAATCATGCCCTCCTTTACTGCATGAGCTGGCCAGCAGTCGCTTGTAGAGAACAGTAATAAAATATAATCCTTGCATAAATTCATTTTTACGACTCGCTACAGTAATGGGATGGTCTGTATTGCATAATTTTCCACGTCAGGATAAAAGTGATGTTATGGGATTGGAAACAAACAAAATTATTATGCGCTCCCAACTGCCGCCATTGTTGTTTAAAATTCTGAAGACGATGGTCCGAGAAATACGGATCTGTATTCATTAAAGCCGCTACACCTGTACTAAGTACAGCTCTGTTGAAAAAACGTAAGCAACGTAAAATGCTAACTGTAAAATACAGATAACACAAATTTCAAACTGCTTTAAAGCATTAAAAACGTAAAATGTACCTGTGATGATGCTAGGCTTACCTTCATTTCTCTGTAAAATGTCCAGAGTAGGAGAAAGCATACAGGGACAAGGCATAACCTCAGGAACATTTGCCTCATTCCAGCTTTTTTGAAACTAACTGTAGCTGATAGTAGCCTCCTAGAAGAATAACTGTTTTTTTTGTATCCATCGACATCATTGAGATAAAAATACAAATGTATAATCGATAATTAGTATAATAATAAATAGGTAAAAAACACGAAATACTGAAAAAGTTTTGGGGCTTATAAATGGCCAAGACGCAGTTAATTGTAGCATTTAGTAGAAACCACAAAAATTCACGAAGATGTCAACTATACCACGAAATAAACACTGCATTTCAATGTTCAAAAAAAGTTCAAAAAGGCATACATGATGTGAAACAACTAAAAACTTGAAAAAGCAAATATCATCCTGGAGGAATATGATACAAAATTGTTGGTGGTGTTAATATTTTATAATATTTTATTTTGGAATGGTGAACAATGCAAAATAATGCAATAAATTTGAATTAAGGAGTTTAAAAATCGCATATGATTAGATTTTCATGGAGTAACAGTTGTCAATACAGAACTAATCACAGTTTATAGGAAATATGTAAACTCAAGGAAACCTAAAAGTTTTGGGGATTTCTGAGAATATAAGAGGATTATATTTTTTTAATATTTTTTACATTCATTTATCCACGTGTTGTTTATTTTCTTCAATATTGCTAGGTTTTCGTAAGTGTACAGCTTTTTAAAGTTTACAACAATACAAACTCACTTCAAACTACTGAATTCTAGATGCTAACTGAATTGGCGAAACAGCAATTTGGCGAATGGTATACTGTGTAGTATTTGTATTCCTCTCACAGCGAACCAAGCTTGCCATATTCAATCAAAATATTCACGTAAAATATCGATTTTCTCACTCACATGTAAATGTTCCAAGCAGTAGAGCAAGAACTGGGTTTGCCTATCAGCAGAGGTACCTTATTAGCATGGCCAAGGGCATGGTTGATGGTGGAATTTGGACCATTTATGTTTGAGTTCTTTCTGAACGCTCCACCTTCAATTTTGAACTTTTCGACAAGTTGCGCGATTTGATGGTTGCTCTCCATGAAACGCTCTCTGGATCTTCTGTCCACCGTTGAAAGGCACACTAGAAAATAAAATGAATGATAATAACATAATGCTAATCCTTAAGGATCTTGAAGCAGTCTGTTGGCGATTATAAGAGGAAGTTGAGCTGTAGGGTGCTGAAGTGTCAAGAAAGAGAATATAATTTTTTTATAAAAACTGTCTAGATGCATTTGTTTAAGATTTTATCGTTTAATACTCACAGTAATACATAAGAGGATTTTCCAGCTGAGGGCAAGGGAAACCAATGGCATTGAAGTACTCCAGCATCTGCCTAGTCCCTCCAGTGTATACTACGTCTCCCAAACACAAATAAAGGACCCTTTCCAAGAACGGGAAAACATCCGATCGAGGCTTTTCCATGGTGAGGATCATTGCCGTTCCATACTTTTTCGCGGCGTTGGAAAGGATCGATACCACCAGGTAAGTGTTTAGAGGGTCGAGATCCCATGTTGGCTCGTCCAGAAGAAGAATGACTAGAATGTTCAATTAATCAAATTATCCTATACAACCAATGTGTACTATAGAGAGTGCATCTAACTGGATAACCATAACATATGGTAGTGTAAAATATAATTCATATCCTCCAACTTGTTTATTAGATATTCTCATGAAGGTTTTCCAGTGCAAAATCCATTATTCGTATCTCCTTCTGTTTAGTATCTCAACTTGGCTATCCATTATGCTGAGAGTTCGTGGTTTCGATATAGGTAGTCGATATACAATCGCTAACCGAAATATATATAAGTTGATAGAGTCGACCGAGAGCCCTTACCCTTAAAAGAGGTGATGACCCTTTCCGTCCTTTGTTCGCCTGTGCGTGTACTAGACGTTTAGATTACAAGGGAATTTATACTCGTAAAAAAGTGGAGCTATAGACATTATTGGTATAAAGGAATTAGGGTGCTTTATTGGAAAACTACTGCATTGAAAAGGGCCGAGATCCCATAAGAGTACTTTTTGGAAACAGAAGTGTTTCAATTATCGACAAATTACGTCAAATACCCTTATTGGAAAAAACTGAATCCTTCTGACGGATTTTTTGGAATCGTAATGTTACAAATTTAGTACATTCATTGATTCAAGTATGTCAAACACATCAGGTTTCGGTTAGTTCGCACAATTATTTTTGTACTGTTACGTATATGCGCTTGGAAAGATATGTAAATAAATTTGATTGAATTTAATTCTCAGCCAATCATCCTAAACTAATTTAAACAAAGTATTAATGCCCTAGGATTATTTTTCCAGTTTTTGCGTATAGACGTAATTACGTGATATGATTACCTAAATTTTGATATGGATGAACAAACAAAAATACTTTGTTTAATTTTGTTAAAATATTGAACAACACGAACCATCCATTATAAAACGAGACATCAAATATAAAATAATGAAATGATAATATGGGTCCCTATCGAATTGATCTGGCTAATTGTTTGTTCTCGCTTTCAATGGCTATTTATTTTTCAGGCATCGTAGTTAAACAAATACATAACTAACGCAACTGCCGCGGGACATAATCGATTTTTTCATTAATTTGCGCTGTGAACGTAAATGTAAATATAAGTTCCACAATAAATGGTGTTTTTTATAATAATAACAATAATGTCTTTCATAGGCTTAGTATGCACGTTCAACCTAAATAACGAATTTCCTCACAAATATATTGTTGAAAACGTGATAAGAATTTTGAATAGAAAATTTAGGAAATAGTAGATTCATACTTTCTTTGTCGTGTAATTAACCTGAAACATGAATGTTGTATTTTTTGGAGTCTTGTTGCTGCTTCCTGATCCAAACGAGGATAGTATATCGTACATCCATACAACATGCCTGATATAACTAGACCCTTACACAGCCTTTTCTTCATATTCACAGACAATAAGTTGTTGTTATACAATAGTTTTAATTTGTTATAAAATATTTTACTAACGTTTAAGGCATGTGTACGGAAACGAAAATCCTCATCAAAATATGAGCCGACATTTCATACTATCCGTCAACAGAGATCAGCATTGTCTACCCTGATACGCATGCCGAATTAAAAAAAACTCCCATTTCTTCCTACGATCAAACAAAATGAGCTTAGATTTAGTTGGATTGAGTCGCATGTTATGCATATTCGGAGATTTTCTGCAGATCGCTCTTTAAATTTTCGGTAGCTTCATGATGTTTATCTTGGTGAAAATCTGTGTCTGTGTGTCGTCGGCATAGAGTTCACTTTACAGTGGAATATTTTTTGGATAGATCAAAGTATATATAAGGAATAGTGGCGGTCTCAGTGGTACACCTGAAACAATATTCTGTGATTGTGGAACACAATGATCTATGCTTACGGTATGAATCCTGCCTCTCAAATAAAAACCTGAAAACTGAATACTTAAATTACTAAAGCCAACATCATTTATTGAATTCCCATCCAATGATGTTTGAGTAATGTCACGCGCATAGTGGACAATCTGGACTCTAAGTCGGCTAGAAGCCTTAGATATATGGATTCATAGAAGAATGATACCGATACCAGACACAAAACGTAGTTCTACAAAGGGCTAACACTATTCCAGCACTCTTAACACCCATAAAATGTCTAAGAATGTAGGCCACATCCATCGAGGTAACCAGTATCGTATCTTGCAACTAATAGTAAAAGGCAAGTTAGAATGATGAATAAGAGATGTTAGAAAACAAATGTGGATGAGGTATACGCACTGTCGACCAATTTAGTTTAAACTCATAAAGAAGAAGAATGACAGATTGAAGAGATATGTTAACAATTCTAGTCTGACCTGGATCTTTGATCAATTGTATGCCGATTGTCAATCTACGATATTCACTCAAGGTCAAGTCTTCTGTGCATTTGTTAGCCACCTGAGATAGCGCTAGGTCTGCCATGACTTGCTTTACCTTTGATTTCTTCAAATATCCAGAGATCTGGAAAAAAAGAAAAAATCTTGAGTTCTTGTTCAGCAACAAAGAGCACGAAACATTGTCGAAGATGTAAAATAAACGCGCGAAGTGGTCAAAAATGTGTAACACTACATCTGTGTGAAAAAAATCTAACATCATAATTGTCGATGGTGATAGATATATATGTTGCGAACCTCAGCAGCATGAAGTGAATGATGACGATGTTGCCTTCTTTGATGCCATGGAGAATTTATCCGACGCAAGTAAGATCTATATAAGCATATTGCAGTATTTGATCAAACGAATTGATCTAATTATAAAATAACAGCAAGTAATCAATTTTATTATTATGGAAGAAGCTCGCTAGAGGCTTTGGAAGGTCGTAGCACCCCTCTGTTCTCTGCTATACTGGCAACTGTTGGTGTTACCATGCGAGGCAGCTTGATTGTATCTGCAGAATAGAGCCATATCTGTCACCCTTCTTGGAGGTTGTTTGTGCTAAAGTGTTGACCTGTAACTGAACCACAAAGCCAGGATAGCACAGAAAGATCCCTGTGGAACACCAGCGTTGATCATAAATGAATCAGAAGCACATCCAGCACATATAAGGAATGGTGTTAGCTCCGCGGCACCGCGCTTCATGACAATGGCTGGCATTTGGTCTCTAA
This sequence comes from Bruchidius siliquastri, assembly GCA_949316355.1. Taxonomy (NCBI): domain Eukaryota; kingdom Metazoa; phylum Arthropoda; class Insecta; order Coleoptera; family Chrysomelidae; genus Bruchidius; species Bruchidius siliquastri. The sequence goes on from OX438529.1 coordinate 26,825,063, forward strand.
AAGTGTTTACGAAGGGATTTCGATGTAAAGCAATTCATCCCTGTAGATAGTGATAATAGGCGACCATCTACCTATGATGGTAGGACTAATGACTTCCTTAGACGTTAGCGGGCAGCGCAATTCGCCACGACCCTTGAAGTATGTTACTAAATTTACTGCTAACAATGGCTACTCAAGCTACACATGAATAAGCTAAGTTCTAACATGAATAGAGAACTGATAAACTTGATATTCGCAAGTTACAAGAATGTCACGCTCGCGATAGGAATATGCCTGTAGGACGTTTGAATGTATGCGATAAATATCAATGTGCAGCAGTTCAAAGCTCAAAAGCGGAATTTTCGAATGCAGACTCTGTCATGCGAGATGGGGACGTGACAGAATGACTAATGTCCCCACCTTTCAGTTGGGCGTATGGAAATTCCCTGTACAGAAAAAGTGTGAAGTGGAAGACTTTCATCCAATGTAGTACTGCCACGTGGACGCTCCGAAATGTCGAATGTATACAAGATCATTCTGGCCCAGTTTTATTTTAGGCGTGGTGGCAGTATCGTAAAAATTTTGAAATTCATAATACGACTGAATTAGACCCTATTACATTTATTAAATTCCTGTTTTCGCCACAACTGATGGTGACAGACCCACGAGGTGCCACATCAATCTAAAGAAAATCTAATTTTACATCGAATACTAAGAAGAGGAAAGTGATATTCGAAAAATGAGATATATGTATTGGAATATCTCAAAAGTTGGCAGCTTAGAGCTATGATTTAAGAAATTTTGTTTACTGGTTGCAAAATAAGACCTATACGTTCATGAATATCAAGTGTCAGAAAAAGACAGAAGGTAAAAATGTATTTATAATACAGTCAAATTACTAAATTAGCATTTTTGATGATTAACTAACTTCATTCACTATAAATTGGTTCTCATACAATCATTATTTGGATAACTACGCCACTACATCGAATCAGCTTCCTCTTTCTGTCTAGGTAGTTTTATCTTTAAAAATAAACCCGCCTCGAGTCAGCATCTCACGACAGAGGTTTTCGAGCTGTCAGTTTCCGCGATTTCTTGTCGTACCATTTACATACGTTTCTAGATGCAAGAAGCGCATGCATTCCAAAAGAAAACAGTAACATCGAGCTGGCGCTGCAACACTCTTGCATGCAAATTGTCCTGCTAGAAGTTTTCCTACTCTCGCATCTTTTTTTAGAAAAGAGGGATGGAAATTATCGCTGAGCTGTGGTTCACTATCATATACACTATAGCAATACTATAACTATATAGAGATTAAATATAAAGATAATATTGCCAGATAATTCCATTGCAGCGTATTTTGTATTTTGTTTGTATCAGGAACAACATCAAACAACCAGAAAATATTCAAGAAACTAATTAAAAGGGTTAAAGAGGAGAAATGTCCCGAACAATCTCATACTACAACTGGGGTGTGATTGATCACAGAGAAATTCAATTCATGGAATAATCGTGGCGTTTTATACAGATTAATCATTCAAATCTCTGTTTATTTCTGACATATGGTTCAAAAGGTATCAGAACATTGTTTGGGGTGAGATTGTTCACGCGGCTGAAGTGGATCAATGGTAAATAAGTGAGGCAATGACAATATAAATACTTTATGGTTAGATGTGAGGGGGCCCGAGCCGGGCTATATTTAAATAAAAATACTTTTATAATGAACATTTTCGAAGGTATCCCCCTTTCGATTTTTTGCCCCGCCTGAAAATGGGCACCTGACGAAATCTTAGGCTTATTTATTATCGAATTCGGAACGTGTATGTATTTGGTGGCGCTGAATGCGATTATGCGATCATTAGAAAAGCGTAACTCATAAGGGAAGTCTAATTTTTGAAGAAGAAAAGCGCCCAGAAGAACGTCAAGAGGGCCCGTTCAGGCCCGAACGATAAACGGAGGCCAGATCAATACCAGAAAACAATTTTTCGCCAATTCGAAAAATTCTAATTTTCTCCTAATTTTTCCGATTTTCAAACGCCGAATTTTGATTCCTACCTCAAGACGAAAAACAATTGGACATCTTATTGTTGGACTCTATTCGATGTAAAATGTCTTACTGAATCCAATGGTGTGCTCAGATTTGCGCTGCGAGGTTCCGTTCTTCGGAAAAGAATGTTTTCTGGAAAGATAGAAATGCCATGGGAGGGTCCGAAAATTTATTTTGTTCAAACAGGTTCAAAACTCGTTTCCTGCGTAACGCGTCGTTTCTTAATTTAATTTGAGAAACAAATTGAAACCTACATAACACCCCCCATTCTATGTCTACGCATTTAATTGAATTACGACAGTCTCGTAATTCATCCAATTCCAATATCAGAAGTTCTGGACAATTAGGAATTCTAGGAAATCTTAAACACAGCTTAAACATTGGTGCTTTCAGTTCAGACAGTATCAAAATATACTTTCAGAATTTTCACAGTGGAAAATATCACATCACAATTAACAAAATATTATATCTCGAATTCGAAATACTTTGTGATTAGTGTCTGGTGGCTTGAAACGTAAAAACAAATCCATATCGATTGCCTTGCAGCCCCCCCCCCCCCATTTCATTATCTGGTAAAAAGCCTTTCGGCATCTTCCAAAGTCTAAACAATCGAAAGCCATCGTCGTTGCAATTTATTCGAATGGGGAGACAGAAAATGTCGCTGAGCCACGAGTCAAGGCTTATTTACGCATCGCTTACCCCTTGCGGAATTCCAACAGTTTCCACGCAATACAGGCATGCACCTACTTATCCTAATGAAAAACCACAAATATGAAAAATAATTTATCTTTTATACTTTTACGGATAAATTAGATTCACTATTAAGCCCACATCGTCTGCGAAAGTAGTCTCTGAAACTTCGACCTGTCGTAGATTTGTAGACTAGTGACCGAGATACTGCAGCAGTCACTATCAGCAGAAGAGTGGATACATCTTAAAGGATAGGGAAAGTATGACAGATAGAGTTTTTGACAAGTGAAGCAAGTCAACAGCGCAACATTCCAATCTACTGAGGAAGTAAAATTGTAAATAATTTGGTCTAGTCCAGTTCTACTCGTTTGGTTCAATAATAGTTCACTGAGGGGTACTTATAAGACAAGAGGATATAATTTATCATAGAGATGTTCCATTCTTCCAGTATCGTGACTGTTCTTGTTCTGTTGAATGAGTTCGGGAAAGTTGTTCGGGCAAAACGTCAGAATATCAGATTACTTCACATCACGTTATTACTTATCTTATTTTCCAGACAATTTCGCTGATTCCTAACAGGAACGAGCTAGAGGATACAATCCTCGAATTTATCAGAATTATCCATTTGGCAGATGCATTGTCGTGTAATATTTCATATCACGTTGGCAGGATGAAACGTTAATTGTTTGTCACCAGCCAGCCAAAAGGGCACAAGAGAACCGTATTAATTCATACACGTGTAATTTTGGACACAATAGGAAGGGAGGATAGGGTTTCGATACCCACGACTAAATTTCCTATGATAGTCATTTATAAAAGATCCCTTTTACCTCGCACAAGCGAGAAAAGTGGGAATTGTGATTGTGAACACGTTTTACTTCCCATGTAAATTGGCAAAGAACTATTGTATCGGCGAAAAATTCAATAAAAGCGAAATGCGTCACTGAAAAGGAGACTCTATATGTTTTGTGAAACGTAGTGTAGAAACTGAAAAGGTCTCAAATATGCACTTATAAAAAGGCCTAATGAGGAAATTGAAGCACTTACACTCCGCTTTCCGGATCTATGAACATAGTAGATGCTCGATGTACTTCAAACGTTTCGAACAAATCAGAAGACATTTGAATTTTTCTGACGTTATACAGTATTGCAGAGGATATACTTTAGATGTTCTGTTCCATTTCTATTTCTCGGCAACTCAAGGAACTAAAAATTGGCCTGTTACAGGATTCGAACCACACACCTTCTCATTGCAGGTCAGACGTTCTAGCCAATTGAGCTAAATAGGCACTCCGCTCAATTGATGTTTAACGCCGGTGATATTAAGAGGGAACTCTACCTAGAATGAAAGGCGTTTTGCATGGGTTTTCAATATTTGGTTTGGAAACGTCTTTTATTCTAGGTAGAGTTCTATCTTAACACCGCAAGTAAGTTGGATATAATCTGTCTGCAGTAATAATCACACCGTTTCTAAGCATATTTCTGAAGATATGAACTATCGACCTTTCTTACTATCTTAATGCTGTTTAGCCACAATAATAAAGAGAAAGCTTGATAATATTAGCGTTTTTGAAGCTTCTCACTGTACCTTTGTTGGTGTGTAATACAGTGTCTGTGAGACTGTCAGTCCAGGAACAAGGTCGCACTTATGTGTCACATAGCCACACCTCTGCTGGAAAAGGCATAGGCTCATTGGTTGGTTGTTCAGGAGTATCTGTCCTCTGATTGGTCCTCGGGCTCGTCGGGAGATGACATCCAGGAGAGCTTTCTTTCCGCTGCCTAGGAATATTCATTGGAAACTGAATCGGAGCATACAATGTAACAAAACGAATACATAAGATATACATAAGATCTGCTATAGAAATGCAAGTTTCGACTTCAACAAAGATTAGATAGAGAGCAATTAGGTGTTATATACCTAACTCAGGTAAGGGTGTGATAGTAACATATTTCTCCAAGGGTTGCGCAATCTGGACTTAATGGTTCGTGGAAGATCACACAAACATATTATAAAACATTCATTTTTTCAATATTTTTAAAAAACAAGATGATTATATGATGTTCAATTCGATTCATTAATTTATCGTGAGTATAGATATTTACTTTCTTGATGAACTTACCTTTAGATCCCAAAACCGCCAGTACTTCCCCAGAGTGCACTGTCATCGAGACATCTTTCAATATAATCCCTGTTTTAATGTTTCCTAACATTCTTTGGAAACATGACCCCGATTCAACCTGTAATAATGACGAATATTAAAAATCGTTTGAATCATGTTATCTTGGATATATTTTATTTCCGATGTTATAACAAATAGATACCAAGTGAAGAACAAGAGCTTTTTATTAAATATATCTTATCTACGTTTGAGCTAAGCGTTAATAGTACTGTAATTGTCACTCTGTAGATATTATATCCACACTCACCTGCCCGGAATAGAAAACATTGCACAGTTCCAGGACATAATCTCCGGCAATCATTCTGATCCCCAATCAAACCAAAAATATTGAGTTATATAGAAGCTCCTTAAATTATCACCATCATCCATTCAAACGTTAACAATGTGCCAAAGGTACTCAGGTAACTGTAAAGGTGAACTGACTCCGGATGACTTCACCATCGAGGTAAAACAGTGAAAGTAGTTTTGGTAACACGATCTACGTCAAATGGAAGGGAGTGTTACTCGCGTCAAATTAAGGTAGTGAGCTTTATTGTCTGCTGGGGCACAATGGTTTTGGAGTTCAACAAGGCAGCGTATCCGGGCCACTCCTTTCAGTGATTAACATCCGAGGGTATATGATATTGTGAATAGAGTAATGAACTTTTCAGAATATTGTCACTTAGAAAGCAAGTTTTCAATAATTTGGCATAAAAATGAGATTTTTTTATGCCAAATATATTATGTCTATCACCCACCAATTAAAATCCTTCAAATAACTTATTATGCTTATGTATTTACTATAATTAACAATGGTCTAATTTTTTAAGGTATATTTATGAATTAATTTAAAAATGCTCAAAATAAATTCAAAAAGTTATAAAAAATTACGAAACTATTGAAGAACCTTATGCAACCGAGTGTATTTGTTTCACTATAAATATCTAAGTAAAACTTTTTGTAATGTTTTCAGATGCTCTAACCAACTGAGCTAATCAGGCACTCCGCTCGAACGATGCAAGCAGTTTGGAACTCGGAAGAAGAATGGCGTTTCAGGGAAGAAGAACGGCTTTTTAGTAGAACTGATTGGAAATCAGAAGGCATGTGGTTCGAATTCCGCAGTCTGCAGGTCTTTTTCCAAATTACTAAATTCGAAGTGTCTCCTGACTTTCTAATGAAAAATTTAAATTCACTGATTTTTTATTAGCAAATAAATAAATTTCCTAGACTACTAACCATTTAGAAAAATAAACGGAACGTTAATAGTATTTGAATATTCAGTAACGTGGCGAGCATATATAGCTAGAAGATAAATCCATTCATAGTACCTATAACCCCGCACTAATCGTTATTAGAGACCATCCCACCAAAATTCGGTACACCGCAAAACCAAAGAATCCTCAAAACTACTTTCCGCTCCGTCCGCGGTACGATTACGGTACCACTTGCGTCCGATGGTACCGCAGCGCCGCGAATTCTTCTGGTGGTTCCGCGGTCAGTACTACCAGTGCCGCTTTCTGATATCGCCGAATTTGATCGTCCTCGAAGGTACTTTCGGGTACTGCCGCGTAGTTTTGACTTCTGTTGAGTTGTTGAGTTGATTTCCAAACAATAGTGCACATGGATTAACGTTGTGGTGAGCTACGATGTGCTACGTAGCCAGATTGAAGATGGTTTAGTGTAAGTATGGTATTTCTTTTATTCCGGTCATGTGGACCCTGAGGCAAATCGGATGGACCAGTTGGAGAAGCTGTCACATGCTTGACCCGGATCATTTGCTATTGATCTTGAACCTGTTAATATGGAAAGCAAGTGAGACTTTGGCTGTTTGCTACAAAGTATATTTTCATGTATAATATGTACATGGAGATATCAGCAATAAACATTATCTACCTCTATGGCATGAAAGATCAGGGATTACTAATTAGTTTCATTTTGTGTCGACTTCAAAATAATATGACTGCCGCATCCGTTAATAGTTTTAGTTTTAGCAGCTGATGGTTTTCTGGTACTCCTCTGTGCCCAAATACCCTCATAAATATAGCAATATTGAATTGGGGTGAGCATTCACATACCAGAGTTGATCTAGACGTTGGGGATGTTACGTCTCTCAAAGCTGCCTAAATTTCGGGTTTTTGTAGGGCTGCTGTAGACCCAGATAGTTTATTTGACACACTCAGTTCCATATTCTAGACATTTCCATAGACTAGACTATACGAATAACAAATTCTGTGCTGGAACAGAAAAACAGACTTGTGTTGTAATGACTGTAGGAAGGCTGGTCATCAAGTGCCCATGTAAATGTTTTCAATTCAAACCTTGGAGGTGAGAATATTTGAATCTGAAATTAAGCATATGATCATCTTGGCACAAATCAAAGAATATCTTACCTATAAGAATACTAGTAATGTTGACTGAAACATTTCATAATCTAATCGCACGCCTCAACCTCATTTTAAAATTTCGTTTTTCTTGGAGGAAGAATCTATCTTAAAAATAAGAAACAAAAAATTGTGCAAACTTTGCCATTGTGACTTCTTTCGTACATTTCTCTGCGTCATCCTCATTAGTCTCCAATGTCCCAAAACTGGTAAAATTAGATTTAATATTCACCAAATATATATTGTTTCCAAAGCATGAATTGTAAAAAACCCAACCTAACCCTTGTAGGATAAAAATTTGCCTTTGCTTTACTTTACTTTGTCAATGTGTCTAAGAGATAAGAAAAACTTGTGTGAAGTAATCATTGTTTTATAAACTGTCCAAGTTGCAAAACTTTTGCATGTTTCAAAAATAAAGCAAGTTGAAGTTCGTGCAGTAATAAAATATTTCCATATTAAGGGTTTATCCCCGACGGAATAAAAGTTGAGCTAGTGTTCTCCATACACCACAGTTAAAACTTGGTTTCCAGACTTCAAACTTAGGCGCAAGAATACAAGGAAAGGATGCACCGCTTTCAGTAAGGCCAAGAACAATCCCCATAACAAACATATTATCCATTAAAGTTAATAAAGTTATTTTATATGATCAACTATTGAAGTTAATACTTTGGTAGGCATATTATATCCTTACCAAAGCTTAGAGGATGAAAAGGCTCGCATAATTGATCCCACAAACTGGTCGCACTGGACTAAAAGCTGACAAGCAAAGCAGTTTCAGATATTCGGCAACATTATGAACTATATTATAATGTATCCATGATGTAAAAATCGAATTCATTCATAACGGTAACATGTTCAAATTAAAAACTTAATTTGTTTACCGTTACAAGATCGCCCTACCAGAAACTTTGTACAATATTCTTGTGTAACGAGAACACTCGAAATGATAAGTAGGCCTTGATATTGCCATTGTCTGCGTGAGTAATACCAATACAGTGCAGCTAGAAATACCACTACAGTTGCTACACAGAATAAATCCATTCTTATTCTGACCACAACCGAAGAAAAAACGAGTAATTGTTGGTTCAACAAAGCAGCAGTTAACAATTTACTAAACAGTGGATTCCTTTTCTATACCGTAACGCTACTCATTTATATCTCTTCGTATTGGAAGGAATCGGAAAGTTTCGATATTGCTCACGACGAAAAATTTTATTTCACAATTTTATCTTTAAATTGCAATCGGATATGATCGATACACAAGAAAAGTGCAAAACAAGTATATTCTCATTATAAAACCCATCGCCAAAAGTCGCCCTCTATGGCCCATTAGCAACTCACGAAGTCAAAGGTCCTAACACCTGGACTGCCTTGACTTCGTAAGTTGCCAATGGGCGTCTGCATAGAGGGCGACACTTGGAGATGAGTTTATGTTGCTATCACACCCTTGATTGGGTTACGTATATACCATTTGATTGCTCTCTACAGTTAGGCCGCCAGGCTATACCGACTAGTCTAGGCTAAAGACGAAACAGGCATGTCTATAGCAGGTCTGATGTATAGTGGAAAGCATACACTTAATTAGAAAACGTGACTTAAAAAACGACCTGCAGATGGCACAAGTGTCACTTTCTGTTTAAGCGGTAATTTGGCTTTTGAAAAAGACTTGTTCGAGGCGTTGTAAACTCGACCTGGCGATGATACGTCAATTGAGCTCCTCTAGTGTTTGCTGTACTAGAAGAGCTCGGTAGAACATCTGCTATGGTAATACACTACTTCTTTGATGTTCTAGACTGTGGAGGTCGTTTGGGAGACCATGGCGCCATATCTAGACGTATTGCTCGTTTCTGAATTGCAAACATGCTACGTACAGGCATCAAACACAAATTGTCTCAGATTTGAAAAAAATTTGCCACTTCCCTCCCTTTTGCGTGAGGCGTGAAGTTACTGAAAATGTGAAATTTGTCACTGGGATTTCCCATAATATCTACTTGAATATGGTTATTAGCAACTGGAAACATTTTCGGCATTGTCGGTATTTCCCTAGAGACATGCTTATATCCAGAAGTTATTAATTTGTTTTATTCAATTTGCATTATGATGAGCAAGTTGATATTCTTCAATATTTCTGGTAAAATTTGAATACTTGAGAAATTAGAAATATTTCATTCTATTTACATAATATAGTAGATAGGAGTGGAAGGTTTATTATTGCAAATTCTTCTGCCAATTCGTTTGTGTTGTTCCTCAGGCCTTTTTTTAATAATACATCTGAAAGCATCACGTTTAAGCTGTATTTGTATCAATTTAGAAACAAGGATTTGGATCAGACGATGATTTAAATATAAATCGAAACGCGTCTCTGAAAGAGATTTATTTGTGGAACTGAGCGTTATTACACAATCTTTTTGTCTGCATGATGGAATAGTTTCACCAAATAAGAGCAACTACTATCTACACGTTTAGAATTGTTGGAATTAAATTAAATAAATTTTCGAAAGCTTCAACTGTTGTACAATTTCCAAGAGATCCATTATAAAAAAACTGAACAATTATATAAATTTTCCTCCTCCACCAAAGTAAAATGCTTTATCCGACATTATTTCTGAGTACTGGCAGAGAATTAGGGACTTGAGTTATCGCAAGTAACCAAATGCAATTAGCAAATTAAGGCCTAAGCGTAGTTGAAAGCAAAAGATCAAAGAATAAACACTACGAGATTAAGTTGTAATGTGTATCATCTTTGAAATGAGAGATTGATGCTACCATCAGGAACAAGAGTTTGAAGTCAATATCGCATTATTTACACTGTATTGTTTGGCTGTTTGGTTTATATAGTCAAAACAGACAGAGAGACGCAAGTGTCTGAATATGTCTTACGTATTTTGCTAAGTCATGTCAGACACAATTCGCATTATGAAATCTGGAAAAAGTGGCACAGTGCAAGATTCGAACCACACATCTTCCGCATATAAAACTAGTTAGTCCCAAACTTATCTACCATTCTAATTTATTATATCTAGCTATTGTTTTATAATTTTTTCAATGTTTTTCAGGGGAAATGTTTTTTTGTTGAGGAAAAACCCCCAGAAAATCTTTAAAATCACCATCCTTAAGATATTTCATGTCATAAAATATTTCGTTATTTGAGATATTTCATGCTGTAAGATATTCTCTTGGTAAACTATCTCACTCTTTGAATAAAAGATAATATTAAAATGTAGATTGTAGATGCTCCTAATTGGTGAAACCCTCCCATCATGCAAATAAAAGGATTATGTATTTCACATACAGTTTCATAGATAAAACTCTTGAAACATCTTAAGTCATAGGAAGTATTAAGAAGAATGAAATTAGCTTCAGGAATAGAATATCTATAAACGTAAAATATCTAAGAAATAAAATAATTTATCACATGAAATAACTTGAGAGTAAATTTTGACAGCAATGGTTGAGGTTTTGTAGGGGTTTTCCTTAACACTGGAGCAAATGCCGCTGCCAAAAAAGATTTTCCCTAAGACAGAGAAAAGAAAGAAAATATGAATAATTTAATAGAAGAATAGCTAGACCGGATAAATAGTATGCTACATTTGAGAGCTCTAGTTTTGTATCCATGATGGGATCTGATTAGCTACTTGGCAGGTAATCTGGGTGGCCTTTGTTAAAAGGCAAATCTAACAGTCCGCCGATGATTAAAATATGAATCGAAACGCGTCACTGAAAGAAAGAGAGTGTTATTTGTGAAACTTTGTGTGAAATACACAATATCTACAAATATAATACTATTTTATGACCTATCGACAAAAATATAGTTCAAAGGTCAGTCTATTCAAAAATCTCAGATTTCTTGTTCGAAATAGTCAAGAACGTAAACTTAGTCATTACCGTATTATGTTGAAATGCTTTGTTTAGCCGTTTGTTCGCCACATACACTGTTAATGCCGGTAACTGATAAATTAAATGAAGAGGCTGATGGCATACTACTAAATTGAATATGCCCAATCTGAATCTGCCTGTTTGGCCGGGGGTTTACTCGATGTGCTGGGATTAGTGAAGGGATTACAAAAGCCATAATAATGATACATGAGTGACACAGATTATGCGGCACATACAAGTGATTGTTAGACCAGATTTTTCATTTGAAAAATCACCTCGGAATAATCCGCAGAAATATATTTAAATCAATCCAACTACTTGGCCGGGTGATCAGCTTGTTAGCTAGAGAGAAAATAAGCTCAAAACGGCACCCTGCTGAATCGCGTTTCCATCTTGCTGGAATGTTTTGTGCATTATCGGAATAACACTTAAGTCACCCACCGACTATTCTTCCAGTAAAAGCTTGCCGCAATACCTTAAACACAGCTATCTTAAAAACACCACTCATGGTTGGCTGGATATTAACTCCATTTATTGGAAACTTTCCATACAGAGATGTAATATTCGCGAAAACCACATAGGTTACCTGCTACGTGATAATTCGACTCCCAGCAGTCTGCCAGTAAACATTAAAGTTTGAATGGCTGGCGGCAGAATATTGTGTGCCTATGTCTGCGGGCCCTTCTGGCATACGAGGGTCACGCTAAAAGTTATTAGATACAGAAAAACTTTTTTCAAGAACCTTTATTCTCTTTTTTCAACATATTTCCCCCCTACCTCAATACATTTACGCATTCGGTAAAACCACTTGTCAAATTCTTGTGAGCAACTTTCTTTTGAAAGGTTGCTAATTTCCTCCTCAAATGCAGCGATTGCCTCTTCATCGGTGGAAAAATGGCAATCTCGTAACTTTTCTTTGATCTTAGGGAATAAGAAGAAACCGCACGGAGCTAGGTCCGGAGAATAAGGTGGGTGAGGCAACAGTTTGACACCCTGTTCAGCAAAAAAATCGAGTCTTCTAGCGGCTCTGTGGGCGGGTGCGTTGTCATGATGGCTCTTGCATAGTTTTTGGAAGACTTCAGGAACACATTTGGTTATATACCATTCAGAAGTAACTGTCATTTGATTTTCCAAGGCTACGGTTGTGATGTATCCACTTTCAGAAAATAAAGATGCGAGCATTTTCTTTCCAACACTCTTGGAACGACGAATTTTTGTTGGAGGCTGCTCACTTTCAAAGCACCAAACTAATGACTGCTGTTTAGTTTCAGGATCATAATGATATAATAATGTTTCGTCTCCCGTTATGATATCAAAAGTGTTTTTACTGTGCCCATTATCAAATTTTTAAAGCATAAACTTAGACAAATAAATCCTTGTTGCTTTTTGCTCACTGGTCAACAAATGTGGCACCCATCTGGAACACAGCTTCCTTAGGCGAAGGTGATCATGAATGATTGTTCGGACCGCTGCCGATCCAATCCTCAGAGAAGCCTCAATCTCGGTGTAGGTTATATGTCGATATTTTTTTACCATATTTTGCATAGCTTTTACAGTTTCCTGAGTAACAGCAGTATGCGGTAGACCTGTGCGAGGTTCATCATCGAGTGAGACCCGGCCCCTTTTAAACTCAGCAAACCAATTAAAAACTGTAGCCCTAGAAGGGGCAGAGTCCCCAAAGTAACTAACTAAAATTTCGTGACATCCCGCTTGTTTTAGTCCCTTTTTACAGTCATAGAAGATTATGGCTCGAAAATCGCGACTACCCGGTTCCATTTTCACGTTAAAATTTGGCCAACACTTAGATGCATTCGAGACCGTGGCGAAGCAACTACTGAACGATTCAAACGCTCAACCTTGCATAGATTAGGAATATCTAATGACTTTCGGCGTGACCCTTGTATCGTGATTTATCAGTCTGAGCAATTAATAATGGAGACGAGTCCCTAGTTGACGCCATACCCAAAAGTTCATCGTTAAGCCTCATAATTTTGATTATCTCAGGGCCCTTCAGGGTTTTAAGTATATTTCAAGAATGTTGAGTGGTTCAAATTGGTGTATTTTATAGAGTTTGTTAGTTACCTAACAGCAGAAAGAATAAATGTTTCTTCACATGGACGTTGACATGCTGTAGGTTGTATCCAGTGGGAAACAAAGTCCTCGGTAGCTCATTCCATAACGCCGAGGTTCTCCAAAAGAACGACTTTTGGAACAGGCTTGTTCGAGGCGTTGAGAGCTCGAATAATGAGTCCACATCTGTAACGCATTCGGGTATCTTAATGTCTCTTCAATCCGCTGATAATATACAATACTAGGCAGCCTATACATAACATGCCTCGAAAACCCCATTTGACACTAACTGGCAGGCTGCTTGTTCGGAACATTTCCTTATTCAGCTTTAACCCATTAACGGGCAAGCAAATAAAAAGCCAGGAATTTGAAGAAACCTTTACTGAATTATAATAATTCACAAATCAAGAAGATTTTTGAGTAAAAAAAATATATTACTGATAGTTTTGACAAAAAAATCCAAATCTAACTAGCAAAGCAAGAAGCTCTTTGGTAGTCAATCGTCTTCTTATTTCCCAGTCTGAAAACTTGCTAAAACAAGAAATAGAACATAATGAAGCCAATCTACACAAGAAAAGTATCTCTTACCTCATTCTGATCAAATATTTCAACAATGAGATACACCCGTAGATATCTATCGGAAATATTTTCATATTCTTTTTATAGATAGAGCGTTGGGAGTGTGCGACTCGTCTCTATATTTACTTATAAATCTCAGTCACGTTGTAGGGTTGGGTGCCAAATTGATCCAGTAAATTCAATAATATGTCTCACATATATCAGGTGGAGAGGTGCAGCAGAAGAAACTGTGACAGCTGCTAAATCATCTGCTGATCAAAGATATCATGACTGAACGTATATCTTAACTAATATATAACGTAATGTGCAGAAACCATATTCTTGACCATTCCTGAATTTTGTCGATCTCATACTGTAACATATTATCACTGGGCGTTTATTTAGTGTGTGTCAGTATAAATTACTTAGAAAGTGTAAGTAGCGGAGAGATGTTGTAGAACCGAAGGCAAAGATCCTAAAACGAAGCCCTGAGGAACACGGTTAGTTACTGCCCTTCTATTAGACAACATAAAAAGCACAATGGATGCAAATAAGAAGTATACATTTTCTTGAAATTTGTAAAAAGAATGTTTTCTACGAAGTCTCTTTCTGATATATGAACAAGCCTAATAAAAATGATTTTTTTTAACTTCTGATGAGCAATAACTTTAGAGACTTAGACACAAAAAAACAGTAAAATAAAATAAAAGCCAGAGCATTGTACATATCACTACGAGTGCTGCGATCAGCTGTTTGATGGCGTGATGACTGGCTGAAAGTATATTATCTTGAATTAGGAATTAAGCGTGGTACTTTATGTAGAGAACTTATGAAGGTACTCAACAGGGTACAAGGTATGTTAATCTGCCGCGTTTCTGTGAGTCCCAAAATCCTCTATTTGAGTAGTTCTTACGGCTTACGTTACGGAAAGTGTGCCCTACGACTCAGCACAATGACATTCTCCATTAGCACAGTCATTCAAAGCGATTTACGCAGAATAAGCGATTGCAAAATGATGTTTGAAAGAGCTTCATAGTCGCAGAGCGTCGCCATTGTGTACACGAAAGGTTGACATGTATAAATCCATAAAAAGAACATCAGGTCATCTATAATCCCAAAGGAACAATTTATCATCGGTGCTCACCACGAGAAACGGCAGAGTCGGATTCTGTATTTTAAGTTTTATCGTAAATAAGGTTGTATCACCTCAAAAGAAATTTGACAGAAATATTTTTCATCTATTCCCCTTGAAGATTTTTCAAATACAATAGTTTAATGAAACTATACATATTTCCGATGATTATTATTAAATTTTGTGCTTTACATTGTCAAGACGTTTCGATCGATTAACTATCTTCAATCGTCTTCAAGTAAACTGGTAAACATGTTAATTGAAGAGCTTTTTATACTTCTCTGTCTGGCGTGGCTAGTCCTGATTGTTTCAGATGGCGTGCCGGTTAAGTGACGTTATGTTTTGCTGACTGTTCGGCAGTCATTGTTTGTCATGTTGGAAGACAAAGAGTGTAACTTATGCTCTAGAATGATGGAAGCACAGAGATATGAAAGCGTGAATTTTGCTGTTACCTGAATATTTAATTTTGTCAGCCCACCCCTGAATAGTTCGATATTTATGATGCCGTCACTCAATTTGAATTATCTAGATTATAACATCATTTTTATACGGTATAGGAGTGTCGGTAGGTTATGTCTGCATTTTTTTGTATATAAATGCTCACACGCAGCCAAAGGTGAAGAGACTGGGAGTGTAGATCAAGAACATATATGGTAAAATTAAAACTTCGCTTTCCGCGCAGCCAACATCTTTTTGAGAAAATATGCAGGCTCATGTGAGCGGAGAACCTGCTTAGCTCAGTCCGCAGAACATCTGACCGACAATCTCAGGAAATCCAGCAGTAGGCCAGGTTCATTGCGAATTTCTAAATGCTTACTTTCATACCATTTTTTTTTTAATTCTACAAATTTTCTAGGTCATCTTCCTCACAGAGGTTTTGAAAAGATTAGTTCCAAACACACCCTGTATAAAAATTTGTACAATCACTTGAGGATAATCTTGCTGAGTAAAAGATTATCAAAACCACTGACCATACCATAATAATGTCTTGTGGTTGCGTGTTCTAGTGAAAACTACGTGCATAATATGCACCATTCATCCGTTCTCTTTATGCTAAAATATGAATGATATGAGAACAATTTTCATTTCATTATTGCTCAATATTACGTGATAAGTAATAATTATTGGTGTGTTATAAATAATTCAATATGTAAATCGTAAATTTGAGGTGAACGATCCAGTTAAGTCTGTGTTTGTGTTTAGTAACGTGAGACATTGTAACATCTACTCTTGCATGTAAAGTCTATCATCGCTAGCTAGTAACATAGATCGATCGATATCAGCAGGCTGAGCCGGAAACCCTCTGGCTCAAAGCCCATGTAATTACCCCGTAAACCCCATCACTATCCCATTTCATCTCTCTTCCTCATATGCGAGACCAAGCCGATATTGTCTTTACCGGTAGATCCAAACACAGCGTTGCCACATCTGGATACTTGTTGCCAATATGGATATTTCAATTATTATTTATTGGCTACAGGAAAATTGATTACTACATTATAATGGTAAATCAAGAGATATTAACCCTTAGATTAATTCTGATCTGCTTCCAACATGTCCAATTGTATGATTTCGTAACCGCTGGATAGACTGAATTATGCCTGGTTCTCTTCGAAAGATTCCTGTGGAACATCAGTTCAATTATTGTGCTTATGCTACTATCTGATCGCTGGAGCTGAAGCAAGACCGAGCGCCGATGAACAAACTCTTTTTATACTCGCATTATGAATTTTAATATTTTTATTGAAATACCCGTAATTATACGCTTTAATTATTCATAATAATAGCGTCTCAGTCCGTAGAGGATCTTTTCTTCAGGAAGATTTTCCTAGATGTAACAGCGATACATAATTTTTACGCCTCTGGCCTTTTACCAAGGCAATTAAAGTGTATGATTTATAGGGAGAGTTGAAGTTGTACGGGTACGCGGTACAATGCAGCTCGTTTATCAAGGGACTCGCTGTTAGCATTCAGACTCGCTTCATCACGTGAACATATTAATGTACGGTTTTCAACAAGGTCATTATTCCTATTGAGATACCGATCGACCATCTCTACTCAGAGTGTGAGACTCTTTGGGGATCTGGCACATTCAGTAAATACATTGCTATCCTCACTTGCTAATTTTTTTTAATATGATTGATCAGACTACGAATATGCTCATCACTACGGTTTGGATTAAAAAGCATACAAAAGTTGAAATAAGCGCTTAAAAGCATCCAATTTTATACAGAAAAGCATGGAATATGCTTAAACAAGGCATAAAAGTGTAATCAAAATTTATTGCTTATCTATGAAATACATAAGAAAATACATAATAGACAAACATTGAAATAAACAAAGTCTCTAATAAACAACATAACAGAAAGAAAGATAATTTAGCTCTTGTAGAAACAAGAATTAACTAAATGCTGATTGGCAATGGCTTTTTCGATATCATTTATAATTTTGATGGAGGTATCCAATGTCACTCCTTGTTTCTCCAAGGACTTTATGGTGATACTGACAAAACTAAAATTAGCTTTTATATAAGCTAAATTGTTCATTAATTCATTTTGATTTAGCACCATTTGACAATCTATAATTGCTTTGCTAGCTGTTCCGGGTAGCTCGAATATAACTTTTTCGAAATTTTCAAATTTATCTGCATAATATGATGCGGCATCTAATCATGTGCCCCATCTTGTCAAAACTTGTTCAGGAAGTAATGAAATATTCTGTAGTCGTTCTTTAAAAAGTTGCACCCGCAAAAGCGCCATGACAAAAAGTTTTCAACTTAAAATCCGGACTCTACTCATTACTATGCATTCGACCTGCTTTAGACATGCATGTTTAGTTTTTAGCCTAGACTCGTCCGTATAGCCTGGCGCTCGAACTGTAGAGAGCAATTGGGTGGTGTATAAGTGTCGCCCTCTATGGCGACGCCCATTGGCAGCTTACGAAATCAAAGGTCTCTTGGGACATCTATCAACGAGGGTGAATTGATTTACAGCGACATCCCTTGTTCTCCATAAACATTATGTACGATGTACCGTTATCCCGGCTAATTCCGTCAGAAGCTGATGTCTGTCGCTCATACAACGCAACAACGCCATTCAATTTATTTGTTTTTCACATACCGTTATGAAGAGAGTTTCTCAAAATACATAATAAGCTGAAATATATTTACTTACTTTATGACATCGTTGCGTGATGAAACCTACAAAATTTATTGATAGATACAATCCTCCTTAACTTAATAACAAGCAAATCACGCTTCACGAGTTTCTGACGTTCCAATTTTCGATCGATCGAGAAAGTAATTAATTTCTTTCTCAACACTCAAGAAGATTATATTGTACTTTTTTCCTCTTTCGTAAACGTATTATAAGATTTTATTATGCCTTCACTTGCACAGCCCTACAAAATTGGATTTTATGTCAGAGTTAGACGTAGAAGCTTTAATTTTAAATACGGAGCTGGCGAATGCAGGCAATCTGAATAGAATTTATTGTTTCAGAAGGAAGATTTCCGTGATTTTTTTTATAGATCACCTCACGCAAAGCCATTGCGAAAGAATGAATGTCTACTCACATTGACCTTGAAATATATATTTAATCAATTCTATGATCCTCCTCGTACTTATGCCAGAAAATGCTTGACGGAAAACAACTTTGGACGAAAGTTTTCATGTTTCTAGACTGCTAGTTATAAGTGTAGCAAGTTTAAAACTCATATCAATAATTGTATCATTTCTTTTTAGGAAGCTGCCTATTGGTGCAGAATTATGACCTCTTCTCGGCTCCATAATTGTAAGTAATTTGTCATAATTTATTCGAAATGTTTATCCAGAATCTCGAGTGGTAGAAATAATGTATCGCTAATTGAAAAAGTCAGTAAAAAAACTGGAAAAAAATTATGGTTCGTTAAAAAAAATTACTCAATTTTTCCTTAAAGCGTACCCAACAAGACAATGGTCACAAATGACTAAAGAATGCGATAGACAATAATGATTCAACTAATAACTATTAAAAATTAACTCGGAGTATCTCAAGGTCGGGTGCTTAGAAGCCTTATTTTTATGGTGTACCTAATACATCTCTTTGTTGAATGTGAATTAATATAAAAGAGTATGTGCTTAACGCAAAGTTTCACAAATAAAACTGTGTTTATCACTGTCACTGTCAGATCTGACTGTCCAACGACAATTTTTATCTCAACGATGTGAGTTTCACCAAGTAAGAGCACTGCAATCTACATGAATATGTGAATAATTTAATTTGTTTGCTCGTAATACTGTTCTGGAATGTTCGGATAGCGATGTGGGAAGTATTGTCGACAAAATGAATACCTATTTCAGTAAAGTTGATACTTACACAATTATTAACTAACTGAGACTAAATTTAGCCAAAAAATCTAGGCAATGACTCTTATAACTAAATAGTTGTATCAATATGAATGATATAAATATTGGATCCAACAATAAAAACATTGAAATACTTAACACAGTTCAGTTAGACGACATTTTAACATCCACTACATATTTTTAGTAAAAAATCTATATTAGTCCTTTTCAAGAGTATGCAACTTCATATCATTCCACACAAGGTAAACATTGTACAAAATTATAATACATTTTGAATATTTTCAAAAAGCTACATACTTATTTAATCTAGACCAAGTAGATCAGCTAGAAAAAGAACCATGCCATCAAAAAAAGCATATTGCATTGTGATCGCTTACTTCCTCAGTATAGACTTTATAAGGGAAAAGCTAAGAAACACAATTGTTTTGTATGGAACAGTTTATAACAAGGAAAGTATGTATCATTATCAGAAATTGAAAACATAACACGATTATATACATAACTGCAAAAGCATTTTTCCGCTAACATTTTCGCCATAAAACCGGTGCAAATAAACACCGTTGAAAATTCTAATTTCTCTTGATGAAATGTAACCAGGACGCTAACCAGCTTATAATTACCGCTTATAATGCCTCATCAAATTGAATGAAAATGATAAAATATCATCCACACACACAACATTCAATGACAGCAGCTTCTATAATCACTGCACACCATGTGGTAAGGCGACTGACGAATTTTAAGAAGAACTACAATTAATAAAACGTTCCGTGTACAGTTGTGAAACATGTGGCTAATGGGAAATGTATTTATTGATACAAAGACAAGATGGAATAACAGCGTTATTTAAAACGTTACGTACAACATAGCCAGGTTGGTTAAGTATTCTTTCTTGGCTTGGTACATTCTCCAGTAGCTACTGGGATACAATAGCCTGTAGTTAAACATGCGGTAGCTCAGTCATATAGGTTTTTTGTTAATTTCGTACTGTTTTTTCCGAAGAGTTTCATTTAGCCATTTATGTAAATTTATGTTCAGCAGGAAGAGCATTTGAGGTACGACAGATCTCTGAGGTACGCCCACATCGGAAGCAAATCCATCATGCCACACCCTTTCGAAAGATTTTGATATATCGAGTGTAACAACTCGAGACTCACCAACTGCTCTGATAATGATATTTTTCTTTGTCCAGATACTTCAAAGAGTATGCGTTTGTTTATGTTGAGATTATTTGTTTCCAAGTAAAAGGCTTGCATCTTTGATTCGTGAAGTTCAGATACACCAAGAATCAAGGCAAAACGTGGAAAACATTTATATTGAAAGAGCACAACCTAGAACCGATGAGCGTAACACTGAAAAATATGGAATAAATAATTATAAAATATACGAGTATAAGGCAGTTGTTGTTCTTGATCCAAAAAATATTTTGTTTTCTGTAAAACATTTGCGTCGTTCCTTCATCAAATTCGTCATAACATGAGTATAATCTGTTACAGCATTTAAACACATGTTCCAAGACTAATGGCGCCCAGGACAAGTTCCGTAATTTGGGCGTTCCTAGTGGAAATACCCCCCCCCTTCTTCAGCCACCCCCCAAAAATACCTTCAGGGCAAAAAAATAACCTCTCAAGTACCTCTCTACTGAAGTTATCCAACTATTTTGGACATTCGCTTGCTCCAGAAGGTCTAACGAGCAACAAAAAAACTCCTGAACCTATTTCTCACCACCCTTACAAAAACCTCGATTTTACGTCCCATACACGAAGTGCTGCCCTACTAAAATTTCACTATCTATGTGTTCATGACTTATCCTAGAAACTCCAGATTCCATAAAAAGAAGACTGCATTATACAGATGCAAATAAATTCGGAATAGTAAAATCATGTTAACAGTATGAAATGGGATTTCAATTTGAGCTGAGCTAACAAGTTTATTTTGGATTATATATTCTGAAAAATGCTCAGCGAACAGGCAAAGCTGTGTAAACATTATGCTTGCTGATGGCAATCCCTAGAAGGTTTATGGAAATACGGGATGAATACTGCCTGATATTGATCCTGATGCACAATGACTTAACAAAGTGACATTCAGTATCTCTGTTTTACGAAAATATCATGATAAAATTCAAGAATTGTTCAATCTGCTCAATGCAGATGCCGATTGAACTTGCTTTTACTAGGAACAAAAGACATTACGATGCATTCAGACGTTTTTATTACCCTTTTTTGCTTGTCAAGACAGGTACGTTAACATCTTTGGTAACCAAGAAACTTAACAAGCGTATAATGACAGCTATTATCTGTGACAATATGAATCTGGTACTTATAGTCGCAACATTATACAAGGTTGAGCAAAATTGGCACACACCCAGTTTCTCATTTATTCTTAGTTGAGAAAGAATGGGAGCTAAACAAGGTTTTGATTGATTAATCAACCTTTAATCTTTCAGAACTTAGATGATAATCGTCAATTGAAACACATTTAAGACTTTGATTCGTGTGACATGACACAATACAGATAAATCCATGTTCTGACTTACGTCACCCATATGCGGAGAATTGCAATTGAGCTTCTATCGAAGGCTTTTAATAGAGGGCTTATGAGACCTCTGATCAAACTTTCTGCCTATGGGCTGCAAGCGGGTCTATTCCAGTGGTTGAATAGTTTTTACAGAAACCGATCCTTATCTGTGGTGATGGTATGAATATGCTTCCTATGTGTTTACCATCATTGTGCGCATTCCTCAAAGACGCCAAATAGTTGAATCATATTTCATAAAGCTTCTGGGAATCAATATCAAAAATAACATATCCTGACACCACCAGTTTTTCAGCCTTGCTTTATAGGCATCCCAGAAGCTGGTGAGCCTCGAAAAAGCATCTCTCAATTATTTTTTTTGGAAGACCGTTGTAGACTGCGCTTCCGGATAGTTTGTTCCCCGATTGCAATCATCTAAAGCGTTTTAAGTAATAATCACACCAAGTTTATCTCAATGATGGTAGAGTTCCACAAAGAACATCTTCAATCTACATCAATCTTTTTGTCACTCACTGTAACAATTACCATATTTTGGACCAACCTTAGTGAATCGGCTGAAAAGCATTACTCAGAAAAACTGGTCTTTTGAAATCTCAATACAAAAGGTGGCATGATGAGAGATCACTTTATTCGAAGCGTCTGGAGTGAAATCGTTCAGATTTGAATAAAACACAGATGGCGCATTTGCAACAGAGAACGAGACAGTTCTTTATACACAATACCATCAAGTCGTTGGAAGACCTTGAAAGAGTTTACTGACTGGATCAGTGACATGGCCGCCGCGGATAGGCAAACCTCTTATAGACCAAAAGCAGTTGGCGATGTTTTTGGTTCTTAACGCTGAAAAATCCTTAGCGATAAGATCCATCCAAAATTGCGGGTGAAATGAAGAAAAACCTGTATGAAGCTCTTTATTATGCGTTTTTATATTCAATTCAGAATTATTCAAGTTAAATTATTTTCAGAATTACATTCTGAACTTTTTCATTTGTATGAATTCATAAATTCTTGTTTAATGAAATTTTCCCATATCTTATATAGTCATGAATCCTCAAAACGTCTGCAAATTCTAAAATTGATCGAACGTCAGGAAATCGGCTAAAACGGACCTGTTTAGTGTGATGTCACACGTAAGAGCTGGCAACAGTGACCACTTTTATAAGAAACCATGAATTCAATAGCTGTTGCACTATCGACCTTACGCATCAGCTTATTACGGTCTACAAAATGACTGGAATTACATACATCCAAATTTCATTTTACCCTCGACTTTAGAGGCATATTTGAGAAATCAGAGGTTAAAGTATTAACACAGTCACAGTAGTATTACTAATGCATACAGACAAACAATATTGGAAACATATTATATTTGATAAATGGACGAGATTCAGCACATACATTTGAATTGTGTGACGCATGCGCAGAATAAAATACACTTCAAATTTGTGTAGACAATCATATAAATTCTAACCTAGTTTGGACTGTCCCTAGAGAGAGAGAGCGCGATCCGTAGCAGTGCGGCAGACACAGGGCAACGAACATTGAAAGAAGCGCGTGAAAGCTATAGAGATTTCATGTTCCATGTAGTTTATCTAGGAAAATCTGTAAAAGATCGGTTTCCAAGCATGAAACATAAGGGCGTTAAACTCAATTCAACCTTGTATAATCGAAATTTTATGCTAAACCACCCAACCAACCCAACCTCTTTTCCTTATGTCCACTTCGATCTCTTATAACAATTCCGAGTTTTCAGGTTAATTGGAAGTATATCTATAATATAACAGGGCCATCATATCTTAGTCTACTTGTATATTACCAACCAACTTTATACTTGAATGGAACTGAAATCTACCGTTCCGTCAAAGATATCATTTGTTTCGGTGTGTGGTCATATAGCCAGTGCTATGTAGGTACTCAAGTTACACAAAACTGGATATATCAACTTAGTCAATAAAACGTTTCAAAAACAGTTTCAGTTTCCTCATTTCCAATTTTTTTAGTCACTTCCTATGCACTATTTCTTAGGTGCTCGCTTTTTGCGGTAACTGAATACTGTTTTAACTTTGTTGACAACAATATTTCAAAAACAGTGTGTATAATAAAAATTTTGCAAACAATGGAAGTATGCATTTTTGAGAATAACTGAACTGGAATAAGATTTCTGGTAATAATAGGAACTATGTATGGTAATGAAATAAAGATAGCTAATAGATCAGCATTTACCTTAAGGATCATATTGAGTCAATACAAAACAGAAAGTACCAGATACAAATTTTCACTCTCAAACGTCTTGAAGTTGCTGGAAAATACAAATTACATAAATGTATACAAACATTGAAAAATACAGGTCAAACTAACATAAGCATGATATAAAAAATGCGTGAAAGTCGTGGTTAGCCGAATGCACCGAAATGCAGTTCATCAACGCACAAAATAACCTGTAACAAAGTATTCGAAAGCATTTTTGTTTCGTTTTCCGTTTTCTCCTATTCCGACGGTAATAATTAGGTAACTTTATGGTCTGAGTATCTTGGACGCGGGCAATTGGGATCATAAAAAATTACCTAACAGGGGCAGTGTGCGCATTAGACATGACTGCCTTGCTCCGTATCCAAAGATCTCAATCTCCTCATTTGTAACTAAACCGTCTGTTGTCGATAACATTACTGGTTCCTGGTGAAAGGCGTAATAAAACAAACAGAATGCTAGATTTGTCACGGTAAAGCTTCGATTTTCTAATAACGAAAGTAGTTCATTGAATTGCGAGGATTCGTCTGCAAAATTGTTGTAGAAAAATGTATTTGTTTCTCTATGTCCTTTAATATATCTGATAAAATTTAGTATTACATATGATATACTGATCGAGGTCGCTAGGTGCAATCATTAACTTGCAAATAGCCTCAAAAACTGAAAAAACAAGTCTCTGTTACTCAGACAAGGTACAAAAAATTATTATTATGTTACAATTAAGTTGGATCGCTTAATTACACCTTGGGTAATTATGCATACAAAAATTGTTTATGATCAATTATAACACAATTAATCGAGGGGCTGGACCTGGTGAATATCATCCATTGGGACCCTCTACTGTTTGTTGAATTGATGAAGCTTTCGATAACCAGCCTTCCTATTCGTACAAAGTAGACTTGTATCGTGAAGGAAGTCTCACACATCTATAAATAGTGCTCACATTACCAAATCGTCTTCTTCTGTAGAAGAATTTAAGGAGGAAATACAATTTGATTAACCATAGAGATATTCAAGGTCAACTGCGTTACTTGCAAAATACGTACCTCGGAAATAAATTTCCAATGCTATGTTTGTGGAATGCTTATGTTTATTTATAGAGTTATAGCGTAACTATGTGCTATATCATTATACCCCATGATATCATCATTATTATAACACGTATACATTGATCTCCCTGAAAACGCAAAAAAAGAAAGAAAAATTTAACTTAAGCGAGTTTTCATCTAGCGGATATACGGCTCTACGTTTTACCTCCCAGGTAAATAGGCGGGGAAATATTGCAATCGCGAAAACATGCAAATCCGTGGTATTATGTTTTCTCAATGTGGGACACTTCACAAAAATCAAGGTCACTAATTTATATCCGACTCTGAATATTTTTGTCTGATGTCCCCACTATAACTCGAAATGCTTACTACAGGGACAAGGTCAAAGGAAATGAATAATTTTTGAGAAGCAGTCTAGTGACGGTAGAGGATTACTAAAGCTAGGTGTAGATATAAAATTGCGCCATATACATCCAGTAGACATCCAGGATATTCTCACTTTGCGATTCAAACGATTCTGACGAACACAAAACAGATACAGTTAAGAAGACACGTTTTAACTGTGGGGTAGATAAATGTCATATATCATTTTCATCGCCATTTGCAGAGAGTGCAACAGGGTTGACAAATTGCTCTTAGCATACCGATGCTGACAGACAATGGTACAGAGATTGAATAGACGTTCTTGGATAACCAGGTTTATAATAATTTGTCATACTCTTGTTTAAAAACAAATCACGAGGAAAGTAGTAAGTCAAGATACTTTATGCCATTATTTCATACCTAAGCAGCTAGGAATGCAAAGTCACAGTGCCGATGTACCGTGAATCGGTATAAAAAAAAATTAATCTAAAATGGAAGGACACTTCTAGCTCCTGTCCCTCCTCCCAAGGTCGAAAGATTTAATTTTTCGTCAAAGTTAATATTCGAACAGCGTTAGAAAGATGATGATATCTGCTATCCATTTTTTTGAGGCATGATCATAATCTAAATTCCTGTTATATTTTTATTACATGCCAAGTTTTTGCATAGGAACGCAGGATTGAAATTTTATCAAGAGTTCATCCAGTAACATTTATTTGACCTTTAAAAAGCAAGAAGTTATGCAAACTTAATAAAGATAAAATAATGTCAAGGGTGCTTGTTCGCACAGTTACAATTTTATTACGCAGGAGACGAATATATCGATTTATTATGCTGAAAATTTGTTTCGTAACCTTTGCTCATATCAGACAATGAAAGGGAAAGCTGCAAATGCCGGGCGAGTACTAGTTTATTTAGTGCAATTAACCAATTGTGAGAACAAACATCCACGTGAATCAAGAGTATGTCAATGCAACGCAATATCAGTTACACTGTACCGCAAACATACAGATATGGCAAACAGTGAAAACATATAGGGATTACCTATAGAAATGGATAAGGACTTAGCCACAGCATCGTGATCGTGTCATATCCATCAGATTTTCTTGTCAGGGTAATAATTGTGTGGGTGCATATAGCCAAATTAATTTTCCTATATTCAATAACTCCAGCGTGCGGCACATGTATTTCTGTTCGAGTTTCATAATGCTCAGAATGAGTGTGGAGGTGTGCTTTTAGATCCTGCCCTTTAAACCACAAAACATATTCACGGGAGAAGGTATGAATCCTTATTATCTACAGGAAACACGGTTGAATTGAATTGAAATTTGTATTTCATGGAATGGCACTTCAACCGTCATATCTATCATGTGAGCCGCTATATTTTGGTGGGTAACCAGAGTTGACATACAGTCTGACATACTCAAAATAGTGATGAGAGAGTAATAATTGCGGTTGTAATCATTTCATCAGTACTTCGACCTTTTCGATTTTACGGCTGCTTTCAGCAAACACATCAGAATTACCTGCCTCAATTGAAAGTGGCTATAAACATTGGTGTTTACTTTAGCATCGGCGGTTGATCATACGGTATAGTTTTACGACATCGCCCACTTTATTTCATTATGTGCCCGATCTTATGAGTGCATTTAAAAATGTTTTTGTACGATTAGCTCCGTTCCATTCCAAACACTCGAAGTGGAAAGTATTAAAATGGATTTTTTTAATGACTAGTTTCACAAAAATCGAGAGTATATTTTGCAACATAGGATTAAATGAAGCACATGTCACTCACAAAAGGCGCGAAGTTATCGCACCTGCATCTCCGTGCATCACAGAAGAGAGAAATAGAGAGTGGACACTTTGACCACATCTGTTTTCCGTTGACCTTGGGACTTGACACTTGTCCAGCTATAAATATTTGGTGATGGTTTATTATTAATAATAATAATATCTAATAGACGTCTTTATCGATACTACAATAATTACAAAGCTAACGTTAGGCCTATATGACTCTCTTTTAGGTGAGGAGAGCTCCTCTCGTGAAAATGGTTTACCGATGCGAGTGCGACTTAACGCAGTACGTTTGGAAAATACATTGCGACATGAATCCAGTGGCGTCGGATTGGGGTTTTTCTTCCGGGCAGTACTCACCAAAGTCATCAGTGACTAAACGATTTCCTTTACAAGTTTAAAGTGGTTGCGACAGTTTTGGACATTTTTACACAATTTTGGAACATTGGAAATTGTGTAGTATACGAGATTGAACAGTAGAGAGCAGACAGCTGTTAGCCTACCTCGGTAATTCGACGCAGATAAAAATTTTGAAGACTGAATGGCAACTGATGCCAGGGAAGAGTCCTCAACGTGATTTATCATTTGAAGACTTATAAAATCTCCATATTTTATTTAGTAGCTTTTATATTTTGCAAATTTATAATGCACATCGAGAATAATGAAAATCACTCTAAATTCCAAATCAACTTATAACAGGACAAGTGGTTATTTTCTACACAGATATTAACCTAGTGATCTCACGTACCTATGCGACAAACAGAATGGTAGTAAAATCTATATTTCTTTGTTTTATTTTTTGGATATTTAGGTACAATCCTAAATATTATCTGACAGACGAAAAACCGAAAGGATTCTGAATCTATTGTAATATGGCACATAAATATTTGTTTCATCAAGAACCGTTAAAATTAATCTTTCCTAGCTTGCAGTTGCATCATATTCCAAAAGATAGACGCTTTTGATAAATTCGAGAACCCAAACATTCCGGCTTATTTGGCAACACCGTTAGCGACAGTTTTACAGAACTGTTGGACTTTGTTCAAGGCAGCACTGTACCGAAAAACATGCTGTATCCATCTGCGGTCCGCCCCGTGCGGTATTTTCTAATGCTTTTTGTATGTACTTGTGCAACGATTTTGGATCTAGAGTCGCTATGTATACTGTTATCTACCTTAGTAGAGTATATATAAAGACATGTTGGTGTGGCTACGTTTACTAAAGTTGGACCTCTATATGCATTTAGATATCCCCATAATCAGGCCATCACACTAATCCCAATTGTTTCGTGATTGTATAGGTGATAGGTGTTCCGTGGTTTGAACATAATTTGTGGTTCGAAATGACCTAATCATAACAGCTAAAAACTTATGTTTACAAAACGGCAATATCCTATTTTCAAAAAGAATGGCAGCAGAAAAGTATTATGTTCCAATTCAACAGCTTATGCAACTGAAATATTTGTGCAGGATGGTCAAATTGTAGAATGTTTGTGGATTTATATAAAGTAGGTATCTATATGTAAATAGTAACTCAATAGAACTCCTCCATAAATAGTTATATGAAAATTAACTGTGTATTTCAAAAATAAAATTGTAGAAACGTTCACTACAATGGAAAATGATGATTTTTTACTGGAAGTTATAAATTTTCCACCATTTTGATTCAAATTTCTGTAAATTTTGGAATATATCATAAGCAACTGACATTACAATGCCAATCTGCCATCTCAGATATTTGAAAATCTTGTTTCATACAGTCAAACACCATTGGATATCTTAATTATAACGAAAGACTCTGAAAGCCTATTGGTAGAGCTCAATGAGATCTCATACCATTGGCTAAATATAACAACTGGTTATTTGATGCGATTCTCATTGACTGGAAAAATATACAAAGTTCTATCTAGATTTTGTAATAGAGAAGAGAATTTCCATATTCGATATTTTGCAAACTGTTGCATGTGATCCGACGGTGAGATGAATGATTCATCTTGCTCATAATCATTTTATTCCGCTTCCACTCTGACCGCGTTTGTTTCATGTAATACGTTTGAACAATGGCAAACATTTCGCAACTGTACACAATAATCCATCTCTGAAGTGGGATGTAGCTAGTGAAGTCAGTTGCGTAGCTCTGGGTTATGAACGTGGAGTTCCATGATGTCAATCTGCTAACAGATGCTTGACTGATGATTGGGAAGTCGGAAAAAGCACTCCGTTGTTGCTTTCGCAGCTATTCATACTCGATAAATCGAAATCATAAGCGGATTTGAAGCGGCCAATACGAACCGAAATTTGTTCTCTACAATAAGCAATCCTTTATAATGATGATGACAATACAAATTCAAGTTGTCTGAACCTATGAATTAGCATTGTTTCTATGTGAAATATTATACCATATCATAGGTGTCGTGTAATCCTGATGTCATGATCATTCAAATACGTAGAAATATAGGATCGTACCTAAGAGTCACTGACATCCGGCTCTACGTCATCGCGGAAGAATTACACAAGCGTTCAGTATGCATATGGGAGATTATGTAAACCCAAAGTCTGCCAGGACCTGGTCACACCCAGATTTTTTCGAAGTGCTCGTGGCCCCCTACAAGCCTATGTAATTTTTTATTCACTCCGACATCTTGTTTGATTTCGGGATTTCTTTCATTTTTCAATAATTGAGTAATACACTTTTCCACAGGATTTTCCTGGCAGACTTTATTCCCCTATACGCGTGTTTTAATTCTTATTCAAATACGCGATGACACAGGTTCGAGTATCATTGGCTCACATACTACCTCCTATACTTTCGATTGAAATTGATGACTGAGGAAAACGTCTATACTGATAAGAATTTCTTGGCAGGTCAACAAATATATATTTTGCTCGATATAGAAAGCTACTGTGGTAGCATTACATTTTTTGCTTCACGTAACAACGTTTTTTGTTTGATTTCAGTCCGAGAATTTTATGATAGATCGTCAATTTTATTGAGACAAATAATCATAAAATGGAAGTCGTGATATAATTTTTTATTGAATCCAAGAGAGATTGATATATTTTTCCGCGCCAAATAAGCGTGAACCTCACAATATAGTGGATTGCTTTAGTTATTTTTCTTAGTTTGCTATAGACATTCCTGTGAAACGTCGCTTTGCGACACTGTAACAATTTCTATTTATAACACAAGTAATGGAACATTTATATCGTCGGTATTCTCACGAATTGTGAATAATATCCAGCCAAAATCACCCTTAAACCTTGGAATTACACCGTTTTAATGCCATTTTGGTTTCGATTACGCGTTCATATTCCCGTGCTTTGTTTGAAAAGCGTATTTTCAAAGAGATAATAAATGTAAATGACGCCTACTGGAAATGGCAGTTACAACATAATTAAAGCACAAATTTGGATGACATAAATTTGAAGAATGAAACAGCGGCGTAACGGAGAGGGAGTTAAGCATATTAGCACTGCGATTTAATTACTGAACTGTACTTTATAGCAATTTCTGTTTGAAGTAGTACCTGAACAGATCTCTACAGACCCGTACCCAGAATATTCTTTCGGAGATGACATGTGACAGATCACATATGGCATATAACAGATGACAGATGTCAGCTGACAAAGGATAGATGACAGACCAAGGCAAATAGATCATGGTGTTCCGTAATGTGTATGTGTCATGAAATGGAATAACAATATCTAGAATTTAGTTTTTCGAGTCTACAATACTTCTCACTTCTATTGAAGTGGGAAAAAATATTTCTCTATATTTAATTTCTTCGAAAAAAAATCAGGCAAAAAAAAAGGAAGCGCTTTTTCTCAAAATCTTCTGAACCCTCGGTAAAGCAGTTCTCATCCCTTGAATGTTTATATTCAATAGGCAATATTTAGATCTTGATTGTTCAAGTGTTCTTAAAGTGTATGCTCTCCACTATGCATCAGACCTGCTATAGACATGCATGTTTCGTCTTTTGCCTAGACTCGTCAGTATAGCCTGGCGGTCTAACTTTAGAGAGTAATCCGGTGGTATATACGTAACCCAGTCAATGGTGTAATTGCAACTTCAACTCAACTCCAAGTGTCGCCCTCTATAGGATACCCATTGGCAACTGTCGTAAGGGACATCTATTGCTGATTCAAGGCAGTCCAAGTGTTCGAACCTTTGACTTCATAAGTTGCCAATGGGCGTCCTCATAGAAGGCGATACTTGGAGATGTAAATGTTTTACTTTTCACAGTGTTCTCATGTTCTCAAAACTTCATAATATTTTCCGCACGGAATTTCATAGCTGAATCATCCGTTATGTTTAATAAACCAATCTGTCTTTTTTCCTATATCGCACTTTCTAGTCCAGCAAGAATACTCTCGCGGAGAAAGGACGATCCATCTAAGTCAATTAACTTTTGTATTTTGAGTGATGGATAAACTTTTATGCATGTACTACCTAACACCAAAGATATTTTCTTTTATTTTTTGTAACGTTTTCGATTTAATTTAGCATCATGAATGTGAATCAGTATCAATAAAAACATATTTTTCAGCTGTGCGGAATCAGTAATAGAGTTGTAGCAGTAGAGGTTGAAAATTTGTCATGCCCTCGAATTTATAAAACAAATTGTATTTCCCTTCAGCATTATTTTTAACGGAAATAAATAACATTTATTATTTAATTTTTTTATGGGTAAAGGGTTGTCATTTTTAAGCATATTTCTAAAGATATGTTGTTGTAATCGGTTAAATATTCTGCGGAAGAGAATCCCAGAACCACCAAAGGTCATTGATCTTGAATCTAAGTATTTCTGAAGGAGAAAAGGGGCCATCCTTACTCAATAGGCTCATTATAAAACACATAACAAATTACAATGTCAGCGGTGTAAAATCCTTTACATTGTTACACGAACTTAAAATTCAGAATGTTCCCAGAGCTGTGCGGGATCAGAATAGGAAATGGACGTTCGTCCAAAATACACAGTTATTCCCAGTTAATTTAAGCTACTTGTCTGTCAGCTCTTGTTTCATTGTTTATTCGTTTTTGTGTTTATTTTATTACCGACTGACACACTTTCGTGTATATGAATCTTCCGAGGAATGTCACAAGTGGTATATTCCTAGCAATATGGCTGCTACAAAGACGTACCAATAGGAGAATAAGGCGAAATCTCATTCACTTTCAATAAAGATTCACATCACTGTGGGCCAAACTCTGAAATAGCCTACCAAAATAATATAGCACTAATTAGTTGTAATGAAAAATGTTGATTAATGTCAAACACTGATAAAAATAAAATGCCGAATTAAAATGTAAAAAGACAATTCAAAGATATTTTGTTTTAAATGGTATTTTGTATCTTTTTATTGCCAAGCTGGATGTTGACAATTTACATTATATTCCAATGCGTTAATATGTTAAGAGTTTCTGTGTATATCTCCAAAGTCTATGAAGATTTATCGAAACTATACTCACGTGACATCTCCGTTTTTGATTCTATACGACTCAATTATTGCTGCTAGCTATATCTGAAACAGGGACAACCTGTGTACGTATTTAGTTATTTTTAATTATTCAATATTATCAAACGACCCTTCAAGCAGCGCTATAAAGCTTTTCACATGAGCTTCTCATGTGCTCCAAGGACTGTTGGGATGTACGCTCATTATATTCTATATGCTACATGCTTCCACGACAGATGCAGTTGAAATATCGAGACCTCTTTTAGAGGATTTGTTTGATTTAAGTCCCTATTAATCATGCAATAGAAAGCTCCTAGTTTCTAGCTTTGGACTCTAAAAATATCCATTATAAGGTAGCTAGAGCCCTAGAGAAATGCTACGGATACAAACTATAAAATGCCGAAAAATCCCTTATCTAGGACTCATTATTCAAGGTAACCGACATCGTATCTTGCATTAATAATGAAAGGCAAAATAGAAGGACGAAGAGGAGTTAGTAGGATACAAGCATCATGACTAAAAAATACGTCAAAGAGGAAGAATATTTTCAAGAATAGAACAAATGCTCTTTGCACTTTGAAAAACCACAAATATTTTTTTTCTGTAAATAAAATGTATGTTACTGTACTGGGCGTAGCTGAAGGAGGACATCTCTTGTATTACATCAGTCTAAACATTCATCACTAACAAGTGTCCACTAACTACTTGTCAACTCCTTCAACCATAAGGCGGATAACGAAATATATGTCTAACTTTCTATCAAATAAAATGTGCTCGTTAGCCTCAGTCTAGAAATGCCAAATCCAGCTGTCGACCGATCCTAAACTATCCCAATTAGTGCTAAACACTCAGAGAATAACTAAGTACCTCTATCCTGCTCTGATATTCCAAGAAAGTATCTTTGAGACTTTTGCCACAATTGCTTTGTGTATAATTAATGGACGTCGTTTAATAATAGAAATGCTGGAAATCCAGTAGGCCTAGTCTGGTATGTCAATAGGACAGTGACGTGGCTGTCGTTGGAGGTTTAGAGATAATATTAAGACATTGGGTCAAATAAAACAAGCACATAGAAGCCTATTACTTAGCTTTATTTAACATTTTTGTACGTAATCGATAAGTAATTATTCCTGAAGATATAGTTAATCGAAATCCAAAAAATACTTTCCGAGTTATACAATGGTTACATATCTACACCACTGGAAGAGGATAGAATTCAATTAACAATTCGAATATAGCACAGCTATAGAATATAATTCGATGTCAAAGGACCTACTAATTGGATTGCTATCCGTAATCCAGAAACAGACACTGCGGCTGTTAATAAAGATGAACCTCTCTATCTACAACATTTTGAGGTACATCATACTCATAATACAGAGATCTCGTTTTGAATTCAAGGCAGACAAAATGACAGTAAAGTTTGTTTTAGCGGATATATGTGATTCAATCATTCGCCATTCATAACGGGGCAAATCTGAATGAGAGAAACATGAATTTCCACAATATATAGAGGTTCAGAAAATAATCGCGTCACGTTGGTTGACACTACGTTTCACGCAATGAATGGTATTAGTTTAAATATAATGATTTGAATCTGATTTTGTAACTATGGATAATTGAAATTGAATTTAAAAAATATTAACAATTATCAACATCCAAAAATTTTCATAATTTCCGATATTCTCATAACTTACTTCAAGTGGATTAGCAACTCTATAGTCAGATACAAATTCAATAAATTGAGTCCACCTAGTTGATGCAATCTTCCCCAAAAAAATTATGTAAAAGCCCACAAACTAAGTTGAGCAATATTTTCTCTATCGTTACACGTCAGTATCCTGATGTCAAAATTTGATCAAAATCCGTATGAAACTACGACAAACAACAAGACAGATGGAAACAACAGGAAAACTTAGTATCTCCAGTTAAAAACGTCTCGCGAAATCATACTTCTTTCGCCTATTATCGTGGAAACTAAACTAATGGCATCACATCTATTGTAAAATTGGATCCGAAGTCTTTATTGCATTTCTTCGAGTATCTCATTCATTGGGAAACTTTTCCCATAGACGATATATTTTCGCTGAGTGCCACATATGCCGTTTAGTGGGAAATGCAGTCGAAGTAGATCGTGTTAGGGAAGAAACTCATTCACTTAGACGTCATTTAATCCGACTATTTGGCCGTTAAGCACTCAGCGTAACTATTGCTGCGACTTTTTGATGGCCATCTATTGTCCATTGTTACTATTTAAGCCACCCTTGAGAGCCCTGAAGAAAGCCTGAAAGCGATCCTTGATAGCTGACTTGCCGAATAGCCCTTTCTTTTCATTCTACACATTTGCCTTCGTTTATACTGTGTGTCGCATAATATTTACATTTGCTTTATTTTCCCGAAAGTCGAAGTCGACTTTAAAACATTAAACACATCAGATATATTTGAGTGAAATCTAGGGAAACAGGGCCCCGCGACCCGTATTTTCTCTCTAAATACCTGTTTCCCCCTTCTCGTAAGACTGTACGACACAAAGCCCGGATCTTTTTCAACATCCATTGCTGCATCGTTGATTATAAGATTTATTTCAGAAACTAATAAATTATTTCACTCGTAAATGTAATTAATTTAACTTAAACTTATTGAAATTTACCTTACAATATTTTTACCGTCCTTCCTAATCAAACGCATCTTATATTCTGTCTGGAGAGCCCACAACGAGTGATTTTTTGCATGATTTCTACCAATTTTTGTGTGATAAATGGTCATGGAAACTCCATCAATTTTTGACAGCCTTTTTCCTCCACCAACGTAATCCAAGCACTTGGAAGAGCATCGTTCAAAAAATACGTCTTGTTTCAGATAGGAGATAGCAGCACCCTTGCAGTATGGTCCGGAGTCGCACTCCCTCTCAAGGGGGTGGCTCCCAAGGATTCGAAATGGAGCGGAAGTATTCGGTACCATCCAATCCAGATTCCAGAATATTTTCTGGAGGGGCCAGCGAAGACCTCCACGCTTGGTCTATATACAGGTAATGCAAACACCTTCTATTGACGACAGTACAAACTATCATCACAAATAGGAGACACTTCTATATCACGTTTCAAGTAAAGTTCGGACATTAGACAGAGTGAAGTTACGCGGTAGTTGATTGAAAATCAAAGAGCATGTGATCAACAACCCAACAAAACTAAACAACTGGCTAATGTTTCTACCAGTAATTAAATAGAATTTTTTTCTTCCGTTTGTTGTTGAATCTGGTTTTACAAACCATGATAAAGTAAACCGACATAATATGCACTACTTGAGTGTGGAAAATTTGCGATGGTTGACAGAAGTGTAACATAAGCGCCCTTCGTGAATGTATGGTGCAGAATTATTGATGACAGGTTTATCAGTCCATATTTCATTGAAAGAACATTGGACCATTTACCAGACCTAATAGAAGATATACCACTTGAAGAGAGGGCAATTATGTGGTTTCAACATGATGACTCCCTTGCTTATTATCCCGTTATGTGGCCTGCTAGGTCACCAGATTTAACCCCTATCGATTTCCTCCTATCGGGCCATCGAAAAGAAGTTTTTTATTCGAGAATCTCCCACTACATTGGAAACTATGATGCAACGCATAAGATATGCTTGTAGTGCAATCAATAAAGAAACTCTCCTTGGGTATCATGAAAACTTTCTAAAATGGATTGATAAGTGTATTGAAGTTGGCGAGCATCATTTTAAACATTTGGTATGATATATTTAAGGGTTTCCCGTATGATAATTACGTTCTTTAAGCTTAAGTGAGAAGAAAAACATTTGTGACATACCATTGGAAAATTTATAAAAAGAATAAATATTGTGTTTTCTATCTATTTAAGTTGCAATCAGATTTCAAAAAAGTTTTTTTTTCGTAGATTAAGATTCTGCAATAAAAAATATGTTTCCATTGAAAAAACATGGTTGACCTTGAAACAAAACTTGAAAATACTGTCAATGTCGAAAATAAAAGTCAATCATTAACGCTCCCCATTGCCCATTCAGAATTCGTAGTTAGCGATCCGAAACTCCCATTCTCTTTTTGGGGATTCCAAACCGCTGAATTTTTGTATTGTCTTCCATCTTGGGAACCGGAAAATAAACAATTACCGCGCTTCACCTTGAACGTTGCAATTCACTTCCGTATATCCTGCAAATACCTAATGCGTTGGGGGACTCAGGGAGCCTGGCCCAATTCAGACACCGAGAGAAAGCATCGTTATCGTTGGTGGCACCTGTATCTCCCTTGATACATCGCTTGGATCCAGACCATACGGGCAACTCCTTGGGGATGCATAGGAGGTTGCATTACACGCTTAGCAGTCAGAGCAAACACGCCACGCGTGGTGGCAGTGTGATCTCTACACATTAGATGGGGTGGAACATAGTAATGACTACATAATATACTCAAGGTGATGGACGAAACGTGGGGGAATTCTTTTTCGGGATGTTACCGCCGTCGCTTGAAATTATTAGTCAACAGAAAGTATAACAGCATTACCGTAGAGACCACACATTGCTACTAATCCCTAGTACCAAAAATTAAATATTCTGTGTGTTGGAAAAAATCTATTGAGATCTGAAGTAGGTGTTACGACCGAAAAAGGGCTTCACACGAGCATAGAACCAACCTTTAACTATCATTCCATTATCTTGAAAAATGAGCGCCATAAGCGAAATATTGGAAATCCATGCAAAACGCCTTTTATGCTAGGTAGTTTCCATTTGAAAGGTAGGTTACTTTTAAGATAAAACACAATATCCAATGCGAAATTAGTAACAAATTCTAAAAGATGAAGATAGATATTTTTGAAAATATCTCTCTAAGGGCCGATTTCATCAAATAACCAGTCGTTAAATTGAGCCAATGGGATGAGATCTTATCGAGCTCTACCAATAGGCTTTCAGAGTCTTTCGTTATAATTTAGATATCCAATGGTGTTTGACTATATAAAACAAAATTTTCAAACTTCTGAGATATCAGATTGGCATTGCAATG
This sequence comes from Bruchidius siliquastri, assembly GCA_949316355.1. Lineage (NCBI taxonomy): Eukaryota > Metazoa > Arthropoda > Insecta > Coleoptera > Chrysomelidae > Bruchidius > Bruchidius siliquastri. The sequence continues at coordinate 26,862,776 of OX438529.1, forward strand.
CCAGTTGCTTATGGAATATTCCTAAATTTACAGAAATTTTAATCAAAATGGTGCACAATTTGTAGTTTTCAGATAAAATCAATTATTTTCCATTGTAGTGAACGTTTCTACAATTTTATTTTTGACATATACAGTTAATTTTCGTATAACTATTTGTGGAGGAGTTCTATGCTCACTATGCAATATTCGTATATCTGTTTTTATACGTTACAGTTATAAAATTTAAAATGTGAACTGTGAAAACTCACTCGTAAATAAAAACATTCATTCGAATACGTATTATTCACAAGTAATGAATATGAATTTTTCAGAAGTAAATGATCAGGGTGGGGGTGCGCTCCTGTGCATAAACGGAAACGGGTAAACATATGTATTTCAAAATGATAAATTCGAGAACCCAAGCATTCCGGGTTATTCGGCAACACCGTTAGCGGAGGTTTGTTCAAAACATCGCTGTCTGCGGTCCGCACGGTGCGGTATTTTCTTGTAGGTACTTGTGCAATGATTTTAGTTCTAAAGTCACTATGCATACTGTTGTCTATCGAAGAGTATATATGAACACATGTTTGGTGTGGTCACGCTTACTGAAGTTGGACCTCTATATGCATTTAGATATCCCCTTACTGAGCCCATCACTATGAATTCACAGCTTACGAAATAGCGACCGATCTGTATTGAAATGACAGATAAGCGCAAAGCGCATAACTGATAAACAACTGATCATCTGTGGCGCATAACAAGTACTGCAATTTCCTATTTTCTCAACGTATAGCAGCAGAAAAGTATTAAATTCCAATTCAAGAGCTTATCCATCTTCTGTAAACAGTTTATGATGTTAGTTTGTCCTTGATACAATCCGTATTAGGTATTTTGTATAACCCTATTAAAATCAAGGAATGCTGTGTCCAACCAGGGGAATAAAAATGATCGGATTTCTCTACTGGATTTTGAATACAATTACTTGGCAATTACTAAGTTTCTATGACAACGTTTCTCACCAACTGAAATAATTTGTGCAGGATGGTCAAATTGTAGAATGCTTATGTATTTATATAAGGTAGGTACCTATATGTAAATAGTAACTCAAATAGAACTCCTCCACAAATAGTTATACGGAAATTAACTGTATATGTCAAAAATAAAATTGTAGAAACGTTCCCTACAATGGAAAATAATTGATTTTATCTGAAAACTACAAATTGTGCACCATTTTGATTAAAATTTCTGTAAATTTAGGAATATTCCATAAGCAACTGACATTGCAATGCCAATCTGATATCTCAGAAGTTTGAAAATTTTGTTTTATATAGTCAAACACCATTGGATATCTAAATTATAACGAAAGACTCTGAAAGCCTATTGGTAGAGCTCGATAAGATCTCGTCCCATTGGCTCAATATAACGACTGGTTATTTGATGAAATCGGCCCTTAGAGAGATATTTTCAAAAATATCTATCTTCATCTTTCAGAATTTGTTACTAATTTCGCATTGGATATTGTGTTTTATCTTAAAAGTAACCTACCTTTCAAATGGGAACTACCTAGCATAAAAGGCGTTTTGCATGGATTTCCAATATTTCGCTTATGGCGCTCATTTTTCAAGATAATCGAATGATAGTTAAAGGTTGGTTCTATGCTCGTGTGAAGCCCTTTTTCGGTCGTAACACCTACTTCAGATCTCAATAGAATTTTTCCAACACACAGAATATTTAATTTTTGGTAATAGGGATTAGTAGCAATGTGTGGTCACTACGGTAATGCTGTTATACTTTCTGTTGACTAATAATTTCAAGCGACAGCGGCAACATCCCGAAAAAGAATTCCCCCACGTTTCGTCCATCACCCTGAGTATATTATGTAGTCATTACTATGTTCCACCCCATCTAATGTGTAGATCACACTGCCGCCACGCGTGGCGGAATTTTGTTTGCTCTGACTGCTAAGCGTGTAATGCAACCTCCTATGCATCCCCAAGGAGTTGCCCGTATGGACTGGATCCAAGCGATGTATCAAGGAAGATACAGGTGCCACCAACGATAACGATGCTTTCTCTCGGTGTCTGAATTGGGCCAGGCTCCCTGAGTCCTCCAACGCATTACGTATTTTGCAGGATATACGGAAGTGAATTGCAACGTTCAAGGTGAAGCGCGGTAATTGTTTATTTGCCGATTCCCAAGATGGAAGACGATACACAAATTCAGCGGTTTGGAATCCCCAAAAGGAGAAGGGAAGTTTCGGATCGCTAACTACGAATTCTGAATCAAATGGGCAATGGGGAGAGTTAATGATTGACTTTTATTTTCGACATTGAATGTATTTTCAAGTTTTTTTTACAAGGTCAACCATGTTTTTTCAATGGAAATATATTTTTTATTGCAGAATCTTAAACTACGAGAAAAAACAAATAACTTTTTTGAAATCTGATTGCTACTTAAATGGATAGAAAATACAATATATATTCTTTTTATCAATTTATATATATATATATATATATATATATATATATATATATATATATATATATGTTAAAAAATAAGCGAAATACGGCGCCGAAGCGGACAGCAGGCGGGTACTTTTGTATCATGAAAAAGAGCTAAAGTTTGTTCCAGACAACAAAAGTACCCGCCTGCTGTCCGCTCCGGCGCCGTATTTCGCTTGTTTTTTAATATAAAGATATATATATATATATATATATATATATATATATATTTCACTTTATTCAACCAAGATCAGGGCTACAATTAACGCTCAATACCATCAAAAATGAGATTATAAGGTAATACTCACCAGAAGTGGCTAAGTTTGAAACAGCAAGTAATGTAACATTGGTCAGAGTAAAATCATTCTATACGTATAATAATACATGTGAAATAGCTCACAGATAAATTCAATTCATTTGTAGTGTCAGTAAAACCATGATAATATCTATGTCAAAGGCCTGAACAAAATGTTTTGGATATTTATGAATAATACAGAAATTTACTCACTTACAAAAACCAGCAACTTCGAACTGGAATGGAGATTCAAAACGCCATCACTAGAACTGCATATGAATCGTGACGACGTGACGTACAGGTTACGTAATCAGCTCTCAGCTATTTTTGTTAATGGTGTTTGATAATTTCATTTTACAATTATTTCTGAAAAGTAGGGCTAAGCTTATACAAATATCCAAATTGTAGCTCAACTTTTTTTATTATTTTTTTCCAGTGTTTGTGCTATATATTTTGAATGCTGTGCAACCTTATTTCGTTATACCTTCAACCATAAGAATTTTTGTAATGCTGGATACCTGTGCTGGACACCAAGCAGGCTTTGAATGGCATTTATTTTTGTAGAATATGAATGAACCTAATAAGTAATAGAAATAATAAGAAAATTTGTGAAATGCCTCCTATATATCCTTTTTTTACTGAATTATCAGGTATTTATATTATTACATTATTATGTAGCTTTATAAAAATCATTGCAATACTCTCCATTAGATTTTTATGAATTTGATACATCCGAAAACCGATGTCCTAATGCCTCTCATTCCCCAAAACCTATTGGTGGAGAATAGGTATAAGCTTGTGAAATGAGGGAAATAGCAATTCTCACTCATATATGGTGGACTGCCATGCTCAGAAACTTGCTGTGAGGTTCAGAAAGTGCCCTTTTCCATTAATCAAATCTTTCCTCACCATTTTGTGTTGAAATTCAAAGGAAATCAATGATTTTCAGAGACTTTTGACAGTACAATATTTAATGGCATTTCAGAAAGGTCTTATGTGATTAGTCAATCCATTCCTTATATCTCTGATGTTGATGAAATGGGCCCTAAGAATGTCAGTTTTGCCCTATTTCGATCAGCTGTGATCAACAAAATCATACGGGCTAATATCCACAGTCTATAATGATGATAATACATGAAATTGTGATCGCTACATCCAGAAAGGATAAGCATATGAAAAAGAGAGAGATAAAACAAACTACAAACAATTTTTCAAGAGAGACCCAGATTAATAGAAACTGTACCGGGTTTAATTCGTATGTATATTTAATCATTTGACTGGATAATGCCATTTGAATTGTATATGCATCCTTGGTTTCATGGGATAACTGGAAAGGGCAGATAAGGGTGTCAGTTATTTATACGGACCAACCCCGTTAGAGTCGTATACTGTCCAAAATGCATGCTGAGGTTAAATTAATACCATGAAATGCTAAAGCTGGGAATGTAATCTGAACTAGACGAAGCTGTGCACTTTATGATCCCAGTTTTCATGGCTGGCTGATTTTGCCCTGTAAGCTGAACGAATTCATTTGACCAAATATATGGGATGGAGAGAAACGATCTCTTTCAGTAATCAATCTAGATTTTCATATTTTCATATCTGCAAAACACTGTTTAGTCAAGTCATTCAATATCGATGTAATATTTCTTGGGATAACTCCAAAATGGAAAATTTCGAATTGGAGAATATTGTTTTTTTTTTGTTTCAAAGCATATACACCACTGAAAACTCTGTCACTCGTTTTAGTATTGGATTAATCTACTTGACGCCATTTTTTGTAAAACACCTACTTTTTAACCTGGTTTTACTAGCTTCACGTGTATGTTGCTAAAATGTAAAAAATCAATCTCTCAAGCGTGGGGTGCTCGATATCAATTGATATAATTTCCTAGTAGCTCTATTTCAAAATACAGAGTTTGATTAAAAATGTATTACAAAACACAATAACATTAATTGGTAACACTTTAACTTAGCGCGGTAGGCAAAATTTGAAAAAAAGTTGACGAAATGGGTAGATTTCGACGATTTTCAAGTGGAATCGACAGGATCTTGTTAGGAAACGCTTTTTATCGCAGCCGTGGCTCATAAAGTCATCAATTTGAGGTAAATTCATAAATAGAAATACTTACGTTTTTAAGTGGTGTTTACTGTGGTATACGTATATAAAATTCTGGTTTGTTTGTATTTAGATAGATTTTCGGCGATTTTCTTTGGAAATCAGAGTGAATTTCCTGTAGAATTATAGTGAAATCAGAAAAATGGGATAATTTAAAAATTATCAACCTGCTCTCAAGATTGTGGGAGATATGTCAAATCTGACATATGTCCCTTAAACAGCGAACCAGATTGCGACGTTGCCAAATGTATTTTTTTTGTAATAACTGAATAATCGACTACGGGAGACGTATCAATAGTACAAATGCTAAAGTTACGATAGTTCAACTTTATAATAATAAATAATTTAAACCAATTTGACAAAACATAGCTTTTGTTGAAATTCATCAAAAATAGAAAAAAAACTGAAAACGAGATTTTGATATAACTGCCGTAGTACGGTTCCAATGGAAGTTTTGTAATGATGTTTTTCCGAAAGAAAATGAAAGATAGAAGAAATAAGATTATCTGTAACTAGTGTATGAACTAGTCCTATACTGGCACTGTTATCAATGAATTAATGTTAGAAATAAAGAAAATGCATTAATGAAATAATGTTAAAGGTGCTTGGGCATCAGTATTTCTATTTAATTCATCTAAAGTGGACCATTTCCAGTTGGAAAGCATCATTATGACTAAGTTTTCTTTGAAATAGTATAGATTTACCCAACATAAATGGTGGAGGAGGGAAAATGTAGGCTGGGTAAATATGACTTCATTTTGAGGAGGTGGTAAAGGGTGAATGACACAGTATTTTTTTAATTCATTCATTTGAACATAAGTTAGATGTTAAGGGGTGAATGATAATGTGTTTTTTAGATGATTTCTTTGAATACAAAAATATGACGAAGCAACCGCAGCTGCACCCTCAGCGCGTGCTTCGTGTGCAGCTGCGGTTGCTTGGAGGGGGGAGGGGGAGGGATGGAATTGCCACTATCTTTTTCAATTTATTTATTTGAATACAAAATATATGGCGAAGCAACCGCAGCTGCACACGAAGCGCGCGCTTCGTGTGCAACTGCGGTTGCTTTGAGGGGTGAAGGGGGGGGGTGATTGCCACTATATTTTTCAATTTATTTCTTTGAATACAAAATAGATGGCGAAGCAACCGTAGCTGCACACGAAGCGCGCGCTTCGTGTGCAGCTGCGGTTGATTTGAGGGGAGAGGGGGGGAAGGGGGGAGGGAATTGCCACTATTTTTTTCAATTTATTTCTTTGAATACAAATCACAGTACGGAGAACTTAGCGAATCTGAGGAATTTGTAAAAAACCGTAAATCCGACAACACGGCTCGACCTCTCGACCATTGACGTTTGCATTAGTGGCATTTCTTTTATATTTTGACAATCAAGATACCGGTCTTGATTGATTTCGTGGTTTATTTGAAATTGAATATAGAAATATGTTACATGTCTATGTGAATATCAAAATATTAGATAAAAACATATTGTAGCTCCAGAGCCTGACAGTACGTTGAGGTATATATAGTAATCTATCTGTGTACAGTGTTTTAGTGCATAAATAGTGAGAAAATAACTTATATGGCTGATTAGCAGGTGCTTCATATTGCTGGTTCAAAAAATTGTAAGTACAGTGAAAAAATCCGAATGTATACATTTCCTAAGCAAAAAACCGATGTTATAGTTCGAATTACATGTAAATCTACCCATTTGAGTGAAAAATTCAATAATCGACGTACCGCGCTAAGTTACGTTGTAGCCCATTAATTTTCTCGGCAATCATTTTAAGAATTATTTTTTCTTTTTAGTTCAATTAAATCTAAAAGCGTGTTTTCAGCTTTTTTTAAACTATAATTCATTCAGTTGTAGGAGTTGATGAAAAACACAAGCAGACCATATGTTGGAAGATTACAACTGATTCCAAAGTAATATACTTACTGGAATATAAGTTTCGTTTCCTATTGAATTGGACTAAACATCTAAAGACGTGATTTCTATTCCAGGCAAAATCTCAACTCGGACTTTACGGACAGCGCTCTTGGCTCTACAGATAAGAGTCCTTTGCCTTACGGAAACTTCCAGCTCCGAGATACAACCGTCCAATCGATTATATCGCATCCACGCTATGGACCCAAGTAAGTGCACGCTATGCTTTCATGCTTTCATTATTTTTTTACATTTTGCTTTGTAGTAATCTCTTTAGTGTATTAGTGAACGAATCCGTGTTTGACATCGCAAATAGATAAAATGGAATGCTGTACGATTGTGGATATTTCTATTCGTGACTGAGTAATGGAACAGGTTGAATACAGAAGTGCAGGGCTTCCAATGTACCGATTTGGGTCACAATAATCTCAAGAGTAGGAGATTTTTAATACGTTTTTATTAGCCTGATATGTGTGCCTGCTGAAATTCAAGACGTCTGATGATTTGAATAGTTTAAAAATTTTTTGATACGAATTTCATGTAACAAACGTATTGCTCGTTTTTGGATTCTGTCCAGATCAATGTAAGATCAAAGTGTAGTCTTCTATATCGTCTTGTAATAAAACCAGATACCATACCCATATCTTCATCATCAACTGACATTTTCTTTGCTGAGAAGCCGTGCTTTGAACCTGCCAAACATCGTGGATAGTCAGCCTTCGACTTTGCAAGTTTAGTGACAGCAAGTACTTTCTGCCAAATTTAAATGAGCCTTTGTCATTTAGACTTAACTTATTATCAATGTTCACTTCGGAATGTTGATCAGTCTCATTTAGCATTAGCATTTGCCATGGTATTTCCAAATTAATCCCACATAGTAGCCATGGTAGTAAAGTGAACGTTATGTGGGAATTGGATGGAACAACAAACGCCAGAAGCTGCATTGAAGGTCACGTCGGCGTCGTAGTTAAGAAAGGAAACTCGTAAAGGGAAATTTCCTGTGTTTTTACTGCCTCGTAAAGTGTAACAGATGCCATGAAATTCAGGCGCTTGTGACTGTTCATGTTTCTTAGCACTATTAGAAGCCGACCTGAATTTCAATTTTATCAGCCCATCCATTGAAACAGGATATCATAAAATTCCGATACATCAACAAAAGAAGCATATTATTTCCTTTATGTAGATTGCAGATACTTTTACTTGATGGAATTTACCACCATTCTGATAAAGTTTCACAAATAAAACTCTCATTCAGTGACGCATTTCAATTTATATTTACGAGTCAGATCTTCAAAATAAATATCTTATAGTAATGGATATAATCTAAGAATAGTATATTATTTAGTGAATAAAGAACTGCTAGAAAGCTTTTAGAGTAATATATAAAACACTCAACAAAAAACAAAATGATTCCTAACAATTACATATTTATAAAGCATTTGCAGTGATATAACAAAAACTGTATAAAAACCGTTTACGAATCAAATAAAGATAGCTAATAGATTGGCATCTTTCTTAAGAAAATCATTAGTTAATGCAAAAGAAAAAGAACCAGATATAAGTAGGCATTTAGAAGATTTCATGTCTTCTGTAATGCTGGTTAGAAATTTATTTAGTGCAATGGGGCATAGTTGACGATGACGTTTAAACAACCATGTTTTTCTAATGGGAACTTTTTTTTTGGAAGAACCTTATTGTACGAGGAAAAAAAATATTTTGATCACAAAATCTTGAATCTCAACTAGATAAATAGTAAAACCTTTCTTCTCTTCGAAATGTTTCAATACCGCAACAGTAGACAACGCTGGTTTCATTTCTTTTGATCATCATTGATTGAGTCGCATTTTCTCAGTGAGCAAGAAATTGAAGAGAATTAAATAGATTTTTTTTCTTTTCTTTGTTGATCTCAGCTGAATCTGGTTTTTCAAACAAAGCTGAATCGGCTTAATATGCACTACTGGGAAGTGCAGGATCGGGAATATCCTAATCGATGAATCGGATGAGGTGGTCCCGTTATGTGGCCTCCTAGTTGACCAGATTTGAACCCTCTCGATTTCTTTTTATGTGGCCATCTAAAAGAAGTTGTTTATTCGTGAAGCTCCCACTACACTGGAAAATATGTAACACATAAGAAATGCTTGTAAAGGCATTAATAGAGAAATTCTCCTTGAGTGTCATGTCGAAAATAAAAGGCATCATTAACTCTCCCTCATTTAACCCCAAAATTTTCATCTGAACACTTTCATCTAAAAACTGACCGTTATCACGCTATACGGCTGTCTCAAGTTAAATGGACCACCCGATATACATAGGCTAACTAACTGTGGAGCAAAGGAAGTAAAATCCAAAGTCACGTTCGTAAGTAAGACTCGGTATTCAGAGAGCGCACCATATTCCTTATAAAAATGGAAACGTGTTACAACGTGCGTCTTCAATGTAGCATCGTATGACTGCGCTTCGGCAAATGAATAGGCTGGTATTGCGACGTATCGTTCTTACCCCAATCACGACTGATTTTCCTCAGACGTATTCATATAGATGCGAATGTTAGTACGAGTACAAGCAATACCTGTGTATGAACAAAAATAGGAACCATTGAAAAATGCTTCCTAAGGGCAGAGCTGCGTGAAGTACCGTACTAAAGTACTAATGAGTACTTTACAATTAGTAACTTTGGAAAATATTGATATATATTCCAGTATGGGTATTTATACGAGAAGTACTCTAAGCTAATGAGTATATTAAAAAAAAATGGGTTATATTCCTAAAAAATGAATAACTACTATATATACTATAAGTATTTCAGATTTTTTTGTTATTAATGCAGTCTATTCTGCTTATGAACTGTAATAGTTTGTATGGCTGTAAGGCATCATTTACTTATCATTTCTTTGGATTATTAATATGTGATGTAATAAACAACAAATATAGTTTTGAGTAAATTGATAGACAATATCTTTCATTCATGTTTCAACGTTTCTTTTACCTGAATAATAACGCGAACTGACAAGTGAAAATGCGAAGTCGCATCTAACAAATTGATAATACAAAAAAATCATATTTGTTGCAATTTTTTTGGCCCACACAGTATAATACAAAATATATTTCGGAAATCGAAAATCATAGCGACCTTGATATTTTGATAAATATAAAGCCATATATTATGTTTTCGTAATAAACATAACACATTATGGTACGCTACTGTCGAGTCGCGTTCTTAGCTTTTAACGGTGTTGCCTCTATGATATTCCGTCGTAAATTAGTGAATAGTCCATCTTGGATGCACGCGTCACGTCTTTTTAAACAATAATAGATTGTGTTTTCAAAATATTTATGAATATGAATAATGTAGACTGTATCATAAAGTTGACAACGGAAACAGAATGAGTGTACTTCATACTTGTAATAAAATACATGGAAACATTAGAGATTCAAAAACATATGCGAAATCCTCATTTCATTGAAGTGAATGAACAGACTGATCTTTTAAGCTCAATTTTTATCGGAAACAGAATGAGTGTACTTCATACTTGTAATAAAATACATGGAAACATTAGAGATTCAAAAACATATGCGAAATCCTCATTTCATTGAAGTGAATGAACAGACTGATCTTTTAAGCTCAATTTTTATCGATACACTAATATAAGTTTCCATCTTTTTATTTGTATTCTAAGTTAACTTTCTCTTCAAATATCGTAAGTGAAAGAATGTATTAAGAAGAATGGAATAGCTTAAAGGATAAAATAAAAACGTGAAATATCTTAAGAAATTAAATGGTTTATCACATGAAATATCTTAAGGACATTTTGACTGCGATGGTGAAGGTTTTGTAGGGGTTTCCGTTAACGCCAGTGCAAATGCAATCGCCAAAAAACATTTTCCCTGATACAAAAGAAATGAAAATAAATAATTCAATAGAAGAATAGCTAGACAGGATATTATACTAGATTTTGGAACTCTAGTTCTGTATCCATCATAGGATCTAGTTAGCTAGTTAGCAAGTGATTTGGGTAGCCTTTGGTTAAAATTGAATCTGACAGTACGACGATGATTTAAATATAAATCGAAACGCGTCACTGAAAGTAATTTGTGAAACTGACTATTAAATACACTATTATTTTATCTGTATGAATATGAATTGTTTCGAAACGTTGCAGACATTGTTATGATTTGCAAAATAAAAAATGAAATGTTATACTGCGATCCGTTTTGCAATTACTTTTTCACAAAGGCGCCATTTATCGTTAATATTTTCAAATAAATATTAGGACGCTAATACCCTACCGTAAATCAAATTGATTGATTGATTATCATGGTTTTCAATTTCCATCTGGATTTGACGTGTATGGAATCAGTGATCTGCATAGCCACTAGCAATGCAGTGATGATGTCATAATATTGTTTTATAATAGTCTCTCATAAATATATTTGTTCAGTACACTCTGCGAATAATATGGCTCTGTTCGTCAGAATAACGCAATTGAGTTTTGTTTTTCATGAATGTTGCTGCACCGAATGGTAATTAATACCGCAGTTAAATTAGTATTTTAATTTGCATTTTTCGACAAACAAAATTTTCGTATTTGACGTTATCATTAATCTTAGGACCATGCAGCGTAAAGTTTTCGGATGGGCTGCTCTCAAAATATTTTTTCCTTTCGTTTTATATTTAAATCATTGTCGGACGATGATCTGAATATAAATGTAATTTTTAATATTATTAGTGTTGGCCTAATAAAAACGTACCACAAGTCATAAGTGTTAAGAAAAGAAAACCCCTAAGAAGGGTTGTCATTCCACTTTTTTTAATAGAAATGGAGTCAAGTCATACCTTGCTGAACAACAAAAGTTCACCACTTGAAGACCGGCGTGAACGTGTTTCGCTGACTAGCGTCTTCAGGGGAGGAAGAGATTTAATATTTCCCTGAAGATGCTAACGTGAATAGCGAAACACGTGTCGGGTTTAATAAAAGCGGCTTGGAGGGTGGCAAAACTGTGTAGTGTTTATGGTGTATAGAGAATTAAAAGCTTTTGTCACTTGAGGCCCATTCCCATTCGAAAAAAATGGGGTCAAAATTTGCCGCATTGAAATACCATCGACGTGTTTCAGTTCTTCTCAGTTATGACACAGCATAATATATATTATGCTGTGGTTATGATATGCGGTATACGCTTTCATTGTGCTACCTTATATACATGCGATAAGCCCATGGTCTCTAGACAATTCTAACTAAAGTTCCGAATTCCAGCACTAGCTCTGTTGCAAAGAAACTCTGCAGAAGCTTCCTTTGACGTCAAAAAAAAAATATCGACTGCGCTAAATTCCAAATCCTAATCAGAGCAGGACACAATAATGAATCTCACTAACGACATCACGCAGAATGAGATCGTTGTTTTAATTAATAACGAAATTCTAATTAGGACCTGCCGACCAAGTTGGCGTTGACATTATTAAAATGATCACCCTCAAATGCTACATTCACGGTTTATAGACCAGTCGAACTAGTACCAACTTCTCTAAGTAATCCACAACATCCATATTTCAGAACAGGGATGACATCTGCTTTGATAATATGAAATTGGAAAAATAAATGAAGATATTGCTCTCCACGTAGAAATAATTACAGTAGACGACGTTAGTAGTGCTATAGGTGAAGTTGAATCAAATGCCAAAAAAGCTGATAACATCACAGCCTAAATGCTAAAAGTATATCTCAATTTCTGAGTTCTGATTTAAAACGATATGAACAATGGGTTATTGACAATAATATATCATCTGATATAAAATCTATAGAGTCGGAAGCTTCTCATTGATCAAGATCCTCTAGGTTTCTCAATATATGTAGCCGATATGTCACAATCTATAAAAATGAATACCTAGAATAGTATAACCAGTTATTCACTTAGTCATAATCTTCGATTTTCTCAAGACAAATCTGAATTTTATTTTACACTGAAAGAAAACTACATGCAAATAAACACTAAAACAGTTCCATTCACCTCATGTGCCGAAAATCTTGGATTGGACATGGATGTGAATCTGCGCTTCAGTGAGCATGTGTCACATTTAGTAGAATTTTGTTATTTCAAACTTAGGCTTTTATACATCCCTAGACATATACTTACATACCAAATGAAAAAATCATCCCATTTTTTTTCCTTTCAACAGTTTTCATATTGTAGATAATATTATCCCTGCTTAACAAAAGTAGATTCTAATCCCCTTCAAATATTCAAAATTCATGTTGTAGATTGATAATCGAACTCGAATAAATGCCCTCAAATGACTGAAACAGAAAATTAGTTTGACATTTAACTGACTGACTTTTTTCAAAAAATTATCTGTTTCATCATCCCCTGCATACCTAATGAACAAAATCGAACCTCGTTCTCCTTTTCTAAATCGAGACTTAAGATCAAATCAAAATACACTACAATACACGTCACGGCTAAAATTTTCGATACACTGAATTGTGATTCAACATCAATTCTTAACGAAAAGTTTCAGATCTTCGCCTTAAAATAGGCTATTATGGCAAGGGCATGTGTCACATTTAGTAGAATTTTGTTAAAAGTTTGATTTCGGGCTTCCATTGTCTATAAAATTTTGAGTATCACGACGTTTCGATTGATGTGCTATCTTCAATCGTCTTCAGGTGAACTGAAGATAGCACATCAATCGAAACGTCGTGATACTTAAAATTTTATAGACAATGGAAGTCCGAAATCAAACTTTTCATAAATCCACCTTGTCTACAAGTTTCAAACAACAGTTAGAATTTTGTTATTCCAAACTTAGGCTTTTATACATCCCTAGACATATACTTACATACCAAATGAAAAAATCATCCCATTTTTTTTCCTTTCAACAGTTTTCATATTGTAGATAATATTATCCCTGCTTAACAAAAGTAGATTCTAATCCCCTTCAAATATTCAAAATTCATGTTGGAAATTGATATTCGAACTCGAATAAATGCCCTCAAATGACTGAAACAGAAAATTAGTTTGATATTTAACTGACTGACTTTTTTCAAAAAATTATCTGTTTTATCATCCCCTGCATACCTAATAAACAAAATTGAACCTCGTTCTCCTTTTCTAAATCGAAACTTAAGATCAAATCAAAATACACTACAATACACGTCACGGCTAAAATTTTCGATACTCTGAATTGTGATTCAACATCAATTCTTAGCGAAAAGTTTCAGATCTTCGCCTTAAAATAGGCTATTATGGCAAGGGCAAACAAATAGGAACTTTCTACAGACTCATATTCTATCATTCCAAGTTTTATGAAGATGGGCTTGTTATTTTGCGATAATAAAAGATGAGATAGACATCGAAGACGAAGACATCATAAAGCGTCGAAAAAATGTATGATTTCGCAATCTAAAACTTTTGCAATATCTATATTTCCCTCGTGTTTGCGTAGGTAGTAATGAAACTGAAGTGAAATAGATTATTTGTCCATGTGTATAGCGAAATAGACCTGTACAAGAATGAAAACGAATTTTGAACTAACCAACACTGAAATCCGTCCATAAAAACGGATATTTTGCAAATGGAAAGAAAAATTTTTCTATATCAGTATACATAGAAAAATGACAAACCAGCCATCCTTACATAGTAATTGATGAGATAACCCTATTAACCGTAGAGAGGTTAATTGCATATTATATAAAATCTTCTAAACATTTACAGAGACATTTAAATCAAACAGCATAACAAAGTAATACCAATAGCAATAAAACAGTTTGGCATAACAAATTTTGAAACACAAAATATGATGATGTAGATTGTAAATTCTGTTACTTGGTGAAACTCTTCCATCATGTAGATAAAAGGATTGTGTATATAATACAGTTTCATAAATAACACTTTTTCTTCCAGTTATGTGTTTCAATTTATATTAAAATCCTCGTCGGACTGTCAGATTTGACTTTTAGCAAAGGCTACCCAGATTTCTTGCCAACTAGCCGACTAGATCCTATCATGGGTACAAAACAAAGAAAATTTTTCATACAGGATAACACAAGTCACAAATGGAAGAAACATATCTCAGATGCATATCATTTATGGAATATACTCTTTATATCATATTTATATTGCGAGTAAAGCTTATAAAGCCACACTTTATAACATTTTTGTGAATGGTTGTTTTGAGAACATCTATCACACAAACGATCTCCATCTGCTTGCATAAGCTCTTGATGTTTCATGTTAGGAAGTAGTCTTCAAATTTGGAAGTCATCTGTCAACATTAAGCACTAACTATTTAAAGAACAATTTACTAAAACATTAAAAAAACACATAAACAACTACCTTTTTTTAATAGAATCCTGTCTTAACAATCTATCGGATTATCTGTAGCCAAAATTCCAATATTGATCACTCATCTCCAAGCGTCACGCATGGTGGCGCTGACAATTGGCAACCTTCTAAGTCAAGGTCCTATCACAGAGACTGCCTTGAAGTGTTGGGCCCTTGACCGTAAGTTTCCAATGGGCAGCGCCGCCGTGCGCGACGCTTGGAAATTAGTGTTGATGTTGCCATCACACCCTAATACTCAAGCGTCTAGGCTAAAGACGATATTTAAGTCTATAAAATTGACAACGCCGACCCAGGGTAACACTTTTGACGAGGTTTGTCCACTGACCTTATAAGTCCCAGTTTGACTGTACTATAGCATCCCGCGACCTGGTTGTCTGTGACAGAAAGTACTAGTCGCGAGCGCGAAATATAGACTTCATTCTGGAATCCATGAGCTTGATGCTAATGGTTATATTCTGCAAATTTTTTTGATGAATAGAACGAAAATAACGGTCCGGACAAATTGAAAAACAGCTTGATTAAATATAAAAAACTATTAGCTATCGATGAACTTGAAATTGGCATACTTAATCTTAACGTCCATGAGACTGCAGGCAATTTTAATTCCAGCAGTTCAACAAAGCAGTGACAGTTTTCAGGTGAATCCTAATTAAATATAGAGTTATATCACAATATTATTGGTAAATTTGTTAATGTTACTTCTAAAACGTATTCTGCGGTTCTCACTGGTCCATTTTATTTTCCGCTGGCTACTAATGAACTCGTTTACTGTTGACGCCACAAAGAAGATATGACAACACCGCGCACTATCCTAAAGAAAATGTTGATTTTTTTGTTCGTCATATTATGAACCTTCCGTACTCTGCCCATTTGGATGAAAAATATTGCAGTTCAAAAGTTCCCTCAAAATTTAATTTATTATACCAAAAATCAAAAAAAAAAAATTTTTAAATTCAACTCTAAGTGTCACCAGTAAGTTCCATATTCAGATTAAAATTGTTATTTTTAAACTGATACCATTCGCTCGAGTACGCCACTGTAATCGGCTCTTGCGGCGATATTCGAGTAATTTAGTGGGTTTTTTTGCAACCGTAAGATAATGTAGTGGGTTATTAAAACGAATAGAAAGTAGGCACCGTGAACGTTGAGAGAAGATTTTTCTTGGTAATAAAAATAAACATAAAGCAGGTATGAGCGGGAAATCTCCACACTGCAGGGAGCTTTGTTTATTTTTCTTATGGAAACACGAGCTCGCTATGAGAGGGCTTGAAAGATTTCTCCTATTTTTGTACTTCAAGTCCTTTCTTAGTACAGTAAGTAGAAAGCATAAATCATATATGTCGAACAATTGCGGAAAAAATACTACGTTTTAGTAGTTTGATTATTTTTGTTTGAAATTTAAAAGATCATCAGCTCCAAAATACGATCCTAACCTTCATTTCAAAAGTGATATCAATGCGTCGACATACTTGACTCCATTTCTTCTCCGTCGTTCTCGAAACTATTAGGCACTTAAAAATCGGTTTTTAATGATCGAGAGCTAAGAAAGTCGCTTGAATATCCTTTAATTACATTTATAAATCACCAATAATATAACATCAAGTTTCAGATTTGTGGAAGAAGGAGGCAAATATCATTTACAAATGTGCTTTGTCATATTGAAATGTTCTTTAAAAAACAATGGATTTCAAAAGAAGCGCATTTTTAAGTATTTTTGCTTGAATTTTCCCCCACATAATATATTGACATGTGGAATATGTTTTTGATAATAAATCAACAAATTATAAATAGATGCATACTCACCAGTTACACATTGCGATTAGAACAACAAACAAACTGATGTTAGCGACGAATTTTGATAATTTTGTAAAAAAATTAAATAGAAAAAGTTGTTGCTTCCCAAAAAAATTCCGAAATGAGAATTCTTCCACCTTCATACAAATCATCATCAATTTGACAATTATACAAGCATACAACAACTGGACTATATAAACGGGAATCGATAATAAATGTGGACTATGTAGAATGTATTCAATAGTTATCATCTGGAAAATTCTACTGCAGGGTCACGTATTACTAAAAATATGCTATTTTATATATTTTGTACAATGGGTAAAAATCCTATTCGAGTGGAGGTTGAACTTGCTCATCTGGAAATATATATTTACTTAAGGCTACAATATCGATATTTATTACAAAGAAACAGGACTACGAAAAAGATTCATGGGCACTCACAGACAGTGTCTGAGTATGTAACAATGGTCCAATGGTAATATGAACAAGTAGAAATGATAACATAGGTTATCAGTTAAATGTCAAAATGTAATGTTGAAATTTTTATTAAAATTTCGTCGAAATTTGCTGAACGGCTTTTTTTCAATTCGCCAAAGCTTCGTACGACAGAGGTCGCAAAAGAAGCAGTTAGAAGACGTCAAATATCAGCCATAAAGAAGGAAGATATGAAATGAGAATAGTCAGGGTGTTATAGTCACGGAAAATTATACATGAAACTCTCGTAATAACTTGAGAAACCGCAAAAGAGTCGAATAAATATGTTCAATATTAATTTATTATACAGCAAAAACTCAATGAATCAACGATGTATGGGAGAAAGTGAAATAATGAACATATTTTCCTGAAATGTGGAATGTAACAACATGATAATTTGGAACACCTGTGCCGGAGCTGGACGTTTGAAAGAAATGTTGTTTTTATTGGATTATAGCAAATATTAGCTTACCCTCGATGTAATATAAAATGTTATTTCAAGTTACGTTTTTACCTCTCAGTTACCACCCAGTTTGGAGGGGTGTAGAAGAGAAATGACTTTGAAAAGTTATATTAAGATATCGTTATGCAAACAAAAAACATTTATTTGATCAATAACATTGTTGTTTCCACAACATCTGTTTTCTATATTGCACCATTTTATACTGCTAGAATCCTTCTGATATTATTTAATTGAACGTCTCTAGCTGGTTGGACAATACGTCTCCAACGTTTTGGCAGCCGCAGTATTTTGTTTATCGAGACAAATACGATTTAGGTTTATTGTGTTCCAGGTCGGCGCTAGGCTCTAATATGTACACGTACTTGAAGTTTGGTCTTCCAAGGGTATTTCCACCGAACCAGAACGGATCGAACAGGTCAGGTACACCACAACATTTCACCAGGAACGCTTCGGCCCGACCCCGTACCAGGTTTGTATTTAGTTCCATAGGAAATGTCATATCATTTAGCGGCGACGTCATGAATTCATATGAAGTGCCATCTTCAAGTCGAAGTTTTAAGGTGACTCCGAGGGTGAGTCTGAATCACTCTCATGTTTTCAACCATAAGATTCTTCTCCAGCTTATACTGCCTTTTCACTGGTTCCTACCCTTGACAATGGAGACGTTCATTGTCTTTTCGCTTATTGTACGTCCCTTATTAAGTTTATTACAAAATCGAGTAATATTTACAATCCTAGTACTTCCCATTCACTCGGTTACACGAGTACTTCAAATATCTAATTATACTTCTCCTTGCCTATAAACTTATCTAGTGACCACTGCACTTTCTTTATCATCACGCCCTGCTAGACTCTAGCCAGTGACACGTTGATAAGATCTCTAGAGCTTCTCGTTTATCACCGTATGTTTCCAGTCGATGGGAAAACTTATCTCGGCAGCAAACCCAATTTCGGTCGTTACAGTGAGATGCGTTGTTCCAAATTTCATGCACTGTAAATACAGCGTTTTAATATTAATGACATTTATGCTCTCGCAGCGCTTATGGGGCGTGACAGACTGTCTGCCTATGCGTGAGGTTATCTATAAAAAAATGCTAACAGATTTTGACCTCAAAGTGTTGAAGGCACATAGTGCTGGACATCAGATCCAAATCCTTTGTCAACCTGGATCAGATCCGGATTGCATCCAAAATTTTCAAATTGCACAATCCGGGTCCGAGATCCGGTTCAAAGATCCTGATGGGATCCTTGTATTCAGTGTTGCCAAGCTACTTCATTACTCTCAGCCGAAGATTATGTAACAATTTCGATAGTAAAACCTCTTATGGCGTCTTTATTGCCAAATTTCTTAGTTGTAAGTGAAGTCGATGTACTATGCAAATCTGTACATCTTTTTAAAACTGCTGTGACTGTAGAAATAAGCCAAAGACTCCTGTCGAGTGTAGAAGATATTTATCAATTCATGATATGTCTTCAATCGTTGACCCTAAGCTTAAAAGCTTAAAAGCTGGATTAGTACATACCTTTTAAGCTTAATGTTTTAACCAGCCCCATATATATATATATATATATATATATATATATATATATATATATATATATATATATATATGTATATACCCTCTATTTCCATTTGATTATCTACTCTCCCACGCCTATTAGGGCTCATATATAGTGTCCAGTATACATGTAATAAATCTGCTTGTCCTCAGGGTGTTGAAGCCGGGCAGCCGCGGTCCCAGGGACGGCAGTTCCGGTTACGACAGCTCGGATAACGAGACGACCACCGCCCAGAACTACAAAGACAGCCGGAAGTACAGATCCGATCCCGACTTCCGGATGCAGGCCACTTATCATGAGGTAGGGCCTTCATTTATCTGCTCTCCAAACAGTATCCCGAGTAACGAACCGCTATTGTTCTTGACGCAGTGGCGCGACGTAAGCATAAGAATAGGGTTATCAACTGGAGAAAGTAATCAGTAAAGGGAAGCTAACGACACAATTTCGAGAGTAAGAAGAATCTCTAGCCTGACCACATATAGATAAGACTCTTCAAGCCTACGTCACCAATATGTGAAGCAGAGCAATTACGCGGCCGCATCTTCACCAGGTCGAGATTACAACGCCTCCAACGAGCCTCCTCCTCGTTCTTTTGGAAGCACAACCTCGCGCTTGTGGAATGATCCACCAAGAGTTTGCTTTCCGGGTCAATAGACAATTATCGTTATGCGGTCTTTCTAGCGTGATAGTCTTTCTGCCCATGCGTGAGATTTTCTATAAAAATAAAGAAGAACAGCTACGTAAACAGCAAACAACGGCACTGAGTTGGAACGCCATCTGCATCAATCAGTACGACACGCTATCCAGAGTAGTATGAATAGCTGCTAAGGGGCAAATTCGCCAGTTCACCTGAAGATGATTGAAGACAGTAAATTAATCGAAGCATAGTGACACTCTTGTGTTATATAGACTATGGATGTCGGAAAAACAATTTTTTGAAACATATACGTTGCTTGCAAAGCACCTGGAAGTCAAGTCGCGCCTCTGTTATATGTTTCAGTGATATCTGGGATGGACCTAAGCTCATGAAGGACACCTTTAACCTTATTCTATTTACCGAACTACTGTGACTAATGGCGCTTTATCGCTTTGTACACAGTGGCCACAAAACGTTTTTTATATCCAATTAACGACGGGAAGTAGTTACAATACGTGATGATGTGTGATGAGTAATTGGATGCTGTTTTTACAGCCGATACAGGATCCGTTACGAAGAGCTGAATCGGTATGGAAACGGGAAACGGCTGAAATTGGTTTTCAGAAACTTGCTATTTTCCTTTGAGAAGAACATTAGAAGAGAGCCCTAACTTGATAAAATATGACTCAATTACTTGGCATCTCACCATCTCGTGACTGGAAGACAAGCCAGTGACTTTCTTGTCAGAATTTTCTGTGCATTAAACTGGACTTCATTTCTAGATCCCCATTCAACAATAATTTAGATGTGCTCATCTGAAAGACACTGGTTCCATGCATCAGAATACTGTCATCTACAAAGCTGTAAATTGGATTAGATATAATTTCCAATATTTTGTCGATGTACAGCAAGAGGAGCGTTGGAGAAAGGGCAGACCCCTGTGGAGCACTGGCATCACAAGCACGTCCATACAGTACCACAGATAAGGATCGGTTCCTGAAGAAACTATCCAACCATTTGCATAGACCCAGCTGCAAACATAGATAAAACATTTGATCAGAAATGTCTCCTTCTGCACCCTGTTAAAAGCCTTCGATATATCGTACCCAAAGACTGAGAGGCTCCATGAAGCTCAGTCGATGTGCCCCAATAAGGTTTACGGAAATCATATTGGCGATCATTGATATATTGTTTTTGCCCAAGTACTTCAAAAGCTACACGTTGATGATAGTCTCCATAATCTTGGACATGATATACGACGGTGTTTTAGACAACACCCTGCCAAGTCATTATGGAGCATGAAGTATCTGATTTCAACCTACCAAATGGCTCTGTTGACGACATCTGGATTTGGCGTTGCACCACTCTTAGATAGGTGTAAGTTTCTCCCACAGGCAGATGATGCAAGATGCTCTCATCTATGAAATCTTCTTGACTATCACCGACTCATCCTTTCTTAAAAAAAACCATTGCACATGCTTGTCTATTCCAAACTCCATGACGAGTAGAGTCGTACATATGTCATATCTTTACCATAGGAGTGACTCAAATAATATTATTGCCATTATTGATTATTTATTTTTCAGTCGAGCAGCCCCACGACAGGTGGCATACCTTTAGCTGCGATGCACCAAGACGGAGTTCGAGGTCCGCCGAGAACCAATGGCAACGCCGGAGGCTGGAATCGAAACAAAAGCATCTCTGAAGCAAATCTGCTTGCTGTCGAGTATGGCAGGTCGTACGGCTCGGTGGATCCCAGGAGAAACAGCGTCGCAGACTTAGGACATTATGACCATCATCACGTTGGGGTTGATCACAGGTAAGGTCTCTTCTTCTTTTATTTTGGCATGTAGTGTGACAGTAATACTGCTTCTTCAATAATAAACAACATCCATATTTTACATATGAGTAAGGATGATACAGCGACGCTTGGTCATTGAATACCGGGCAGAGTGAGTCACCGCGCTCGGTAAAACTGACAGTTTCAAGCGGTGTCGGACGGGGTGGGGTGAAGAAAAAAATGAAATTTGTTCCACAACTCGCGACAAAACAAAAAATATATTTAGTGTCCTGACTTGGAGTATGAAATATTATGTGAAATATTTCCCACAAATATGTTTCTGGAAATATTACACTAGTTATACCCTTTAGTCTATAAATTGTACTGTTTGTAATTGTTATTCGAATATAAGGTCTTTAGAGACGTAGCGAAACCATTTTCCACGAGTAGGGACAAGAATTAAAATTTATCCAAGTGTGGCCGCAGTTTTGAAAACCTTTTTATTCATAGGGACATGCTCGTAGGGACACCAAAAAAAACATCTACGGATTACACATCTGACGCGTATTACTACTACTCGACATCTTTTCCAAATTATTCATAAATCTACTAATTTTTCAACATTTGCCCACTCGATAACTTGCTTGGGTGTGATTCCTT
Source organism: Bruchidius siliquastri (assembly GCA_949316355.1). Classification (NCBI taxonomy): domain Eukaryota; kingdom Metazoa; phylum Arthropoda; class Insecta; order Coleoptera; family Chrysomelidae; genus Bruchidius; species Bruchidius siliquastri. The sequence goes on from OX438529.1 coordinate 26,885,299, forward strand.
TCACCCACCCTCTCATCGCTACGTCCCTCTAGACATGCAAGACATACACAGAATAAGAAAATTCCCCTGTTACGGAAAACTGACCACGATTGTCCCATGTATTTTAATGCTCTGAACACAAACGTGGCACCATGCTTACCAAGTCTCCAAAATCAACAAAAAACATTTATTTAATATTATTTCTGTATTGACCAATGAACAAAATTCGGAAGCTGAAACTAAATGAACATTTCATTTGGATTTGTTACCGTTGCCAATCGAATTTTTGGTAGAAAGTGAATCCAAAATATACTGGCTAATTAATTGTCAAAATGGTCTAACGTATTCACGAAAATAGTATGTCAAATATATTGTTAAAAGTGATGGCTGCGCTTAACTCACCTAATGGGTGGAACTCATTTATGGTCAATGAAAAAAGGATTTCAAAATCACCAAGACACCGAATTAGAAAATTATTGTCTTGCTACGGAGAACTGACAACCATATATTCATGTATCATCAAGCGGCTCAACAAATTTGATGTGAGTTAAACTTCACCACATACCAGTTTTTGTATAGATATCCTCTATCTAAGCCAGCTAGCCTATTTGTAAAAGATGCCATGGTATCTATAGGATATGGACAATATGTCGACAAAAAACCATTGTATTTAATTCCTATAAAAGCATCCACCATTTTTAGAAAAATTAAAATGTTACAATTTTGGCAAAAATTTGAATGCACTGGTCTAATGAGAACAGCAGCAATTGTAAACTGCCCTGCTATGGAGCACTAACTAGCATTATTTCATGTGTGTTTTGATGCCCACGACACAAATTTTGTATACGTTGGACTTCACCACCACACAAGTCTCAGTAAATTGAAATAAATTAATCTATTAAAATTATACTGAGGCATTCACCATATTTGATAAATACGACTGCCAATCCTTTTTCAGAAAATGGTGCATGTGATTTAATGTATTGGTCAAAACCAACACGTCCATATTTCCACGTATGTTTGTGCTATCATCACAAATTAGATCTCCCTTAAACTAGTAAGTGATAGAATATTGTAATGTAAAAAACATGTCGGTCTGTCTGTCTTCTATAACTTGGAAAGTACCAATAACATGCTGATGAAATTTTGGTAATCGGTAAAGTGGCGTCGAATTATCCAAAAGAAAACGAGAAAGATAAGTTCAAATTCTGCTCTTTCACGTTCCCTGGTCACTTGAAAAAATTGGGGTATCAGGTTCTTGATAAAAAATAACTCGAATATCAATTAAACAGAAAGCAATGCGTAAATATTATTTGAGAATTCTCGCAACTAATTACTTTCCAGCAGTTGAAACAATATCCGGTATAAGTAGAAATTACAAAACGGGTTACGTATATATAAGAGAGAGTTGATTTAAGCCACATGATGTTACTTCGTATGCTTCATATACACACACAGCTTATTTTCATCCAGAGAATTGTACTATCACCCGCGTACATTCGCAGCTCATAACTACGGAAACTGGATATTCCTGGAAGCTAATTGAAGCTATTCGAGCACAAAGGTATCAATTAATTAGAACTACTTTCCTACGTATAATATGGTTAGTTATCTATGAGTGCTCTACCGGATAATATGATTACTGTAATGCTGTACAGACAAAAGCGGCAAATCAGATAGTAGAGACACCATCCATTTTTAATTACGCATCAAAGTCGAGTAGAGCTCCCTGACAATGAGCTCATTCATTAGCTGGCATGCCAGGCTCTCTGACTATGACCTTGACGTCATCCCTTGTGTGGTACTTCGTCTTTTCCAGAATTCTATTAGGTAAAATTCGTTTTCGGTGCAAATCCATAGTTCAGTGCACTAACTAACTATCATTTTACGACGATTAACGGCTGAAACTAGACGTTAACTTGTCGGAAAACTATGCTGTATGTAAATTCGACAATTTAGATTTACAACGTTCAATTCCACCCGAATGTATATAAGATATTTTTTCCAGTCATATGAGCAGACCAATGTCGAAAACGGAAAGCCATCTATCCATGCCGATGTCCAGAAGGGGTCCTTCATCTGTAGTTCGAGCTGACTACCTCAGTCAAGATGAGGAACCGGGACCATCTTTTATGTACCCCCACTTGCAGGTGAGATGTTGGTTTTATTCGTTTTTCAACACATTCAAAAAACGTCTACCACCTCATCAAGGATCCCAACCAAGTGTCTCACAAGCCAAACCACTTTTGCTACATGTCAGAAAGACACGTCAGGTAGACACGTCATCTTCAAGAAGCTAATACTTCCAAGATTGACACAGTTACAAAAAATTTACATGAATGGAATATCCCGGGAACATGGACTGTTATTTATAACTGGCCATCATGGATATTTCCCGCTCCGATTAAACAGCAATCTGGAATCGAATTCGACAGTAGCCAGTTTTGTTGCCATGTGTCTGGATGTCTGCTTTCACCTTCGAGCGTTTCCGGCCAGTGACGCGACGAGCCGTTTTCCCTTTGTCCTTCCGCTGACCCGAACATCCTCATCCTGATCAAGTGGCATGCGTCAATACAGCCAGAGTAAATATCAGCTTCAGCTGCGGTCTATCTCCGTCAGCACGGATTGTAAAATTACCGTCTGCAGCTTACATCGGTAAATATACATCTATCACAGATACAGAGGGATGTGTTTGCCTACTTGAACTTGACAAATACTACAATCTATGTGGTCGCATTTAAACATTACTGATTGATTGTTGATAGTACGAGGAAAAGTAAAATACTACAAAAAGAAATTTGAAGAGATTGAGGATTTGAACTGAAAATATGATATCTTTAATCCACATAAAAGAATATAGTTGATAAAAACTAAAAAATGCTTTTTTACAGTTAATCTAACTGAAAAGAATGAGAATAAAAGATAGAAAATTTTCACACTAACTCTGCATTTTGCCCATGAAATTGATTTTCTCGTTTTATTATGACCTTGAGATTTATTTTCTGCTTTTTAATTGAAATAACTTTATAAGTGTGTTTTTTAAACTATAATTTATTTTTCACTCTTTACTTCGATCTCCGCGTGCTTTTTTAAATTTTTCAAACTATCACTTATTCACTGATGAATTTATCGTTGTACTTTGATATTTGTAGCCGGAATCACGTGGCTGCTGGAATCAGACTTGCTCTTCAGTAGATCTTAATTAACGGGTTTGGAACGTGTTCTCTCCGTTTAGGGGTCCTCGGATGAATCGTGTATCGTTATATTTCAAAGTTTCTGTTACTATATAAAAAGGTTAAACTAAAAACGCTGTGTTAAGAAGAAATATGGAATGTCAGTCGTATTGTCACGTTTCGAACGTATTGCTTCAAGAACTGGGAAAAATATTAATTATAATGTCAACTAGTATTATCACTTATAAACGTATTGCTTTATAAAAAGCAATAACCGCATAAACTTATTAAACTATTGTATTTGTCATCGGTCCTTGATAAGTTACAAACATACATACATACACGTGAAACTAACAAAAATCATATTAAAAATATTTATCTACTGCTTCCTAGAGTATGATTTTGGTTTACATATTTAATTGTTGCTTTTTTATTTTCATTAATACAATGAGCTTTTTATTGAAGCTTTAAATCTTATTCACCTGAAAAATAATGTGCAAAAAAATAAATTCAATTGAGAATTAAGCGAAAATCGACAAATCAACATTCTGCACTAAATAAAAAGTCTAGTTTATATTCTAATTCCATTTCCTAGTTTTTAGAGTTTCACACTAAAAAGCATCTTAGACAGTTGCCCCTCAATCACAATACAATCTCAACAATCGGCGTAGGAAGTAAAGGTGATGAGGGTAATTCACCTCCCTGTGTCATCCGGCATAAACTAGCACAACTATAGTTTTTAAGACAAATAGGTTCAGTTGGCGAAGTGGAATACCTAATAAACCTACTAGGCAACTTAGTATCTAATAACTTCCCGCGAATATTCGAACAAAGTTGGCCGGGTTTCAAATTTATGAAGTGCAAACTGGATTAGACGCAAGAGTATCCGTTCACTTGCCTGTCGTTCCTCCCGTCCCAGCGGAAATAAAATCGAGCACAATTATAATTTGGTTCCGAAACCAATTTTACGACATTTTCGAGCCGAGGTATCCAGTTTATATTGCAGTGAATCAGTTTTATGTGGGGATGAGACTAAGTGAATTGAAATATGAGAAATGTAAAATACGAGCCAACTGATATCAAAGAAATATTTAGAGTGCGCCATAATATTGGGCGGATGGTAACCTACTTTAGCAGAATCTGAGTATGTTATGTCTTTAGTAGGTTAGGTCTTTCGTATAGTAATTTGAATCTGTCGAACGCATAACTGTATGCCAGATTTAAAAGTATCAACCAAATCATCATCTCCAAGCGTCGCGCACGGTGGCGCTGCCCATTGGCATCTTACGGAGGAAAGGTCCTAGCACCTGGACTGCCTCAAAGCGGTGACGTATGACATACATACACTTCAAATCGTCACGTATTTTCTTGAAGCTATGTTCCCTAATTAGTTTTTCTACAATGTCGACATCATACCTTTCAACTAGTATGTGATGACACACACATAAAAATAAATTCCCAATTCAAGAATTTCGATATTCTTGTAAAGATATACTTACGAAAAGAACATCTGTCATTCTTTGTTTTGCATTTATACTGTCACAGCACTTCTGGAGCGACGTTATCTCAAAAAATTATCTAGGCTTTATCATTTTCAGGTGGAGATTCGAAAAGCCAACCTATAACTTTGCATTATAAAACTCGAATTTTAAACGTATACATTTTAACATTGACATTAAACGAACATGATATTATTTACGAGGTAGATATACCACAGTTTTATAACTCCGTTATATTCATTTTAGAGCGTAATCATTTTACCTTCATCATAATATGTCACTGGATATCGGGTTTTTTGCATCAAAATGTTATTACAGGCATAATTTCGTTAACGCCCACTTTCATGACACGGTGTTATAATAAACGAGTTAAACTAGCTAGTGAAAATTACTCCACGCGAAACTAAATATGCTTTTAAAGTATTCGTAAAATTGATAACTATATCCGCCCCTATTGATATTCTGTTCAATACTATTGCAGTTGAATATTGAGGTTTCGTACATTTGCAGGCAGAGCAAACACTAAAATGGTCGTCCTGACTCCCCCGGTAGCTTCTCGAACCCCCTCTCATCCGGCGCGTCAAATGAGGCCAGATTCATAATATTCAACCCAAAATTACTCAGAAAACGAATTTTTGTCCTTTTTGAAAAAATCGGTCTTGAACCTCTCTCTCGCCTGTTGTGTTTTCTCAGAGATTTTTCCCGGAGAACGAAACGTCGTAGCGTGAATCTGACAACACTGTTAGATTCATGCGAAAAATTTTACTTCCGATATAGTCAAAAAATAAAGTGGAAAACTGTTTTCCGACTCGCTTTAGGTATCAAAAGTGGACGTCCGTAAATCGTAAAAACTCGATTATAATTTGTTTAAACAAGACGAATAATTGTTTCCTGGGTAATTGATGGGCGCTGATCACGAATCCGGTCTCAATTTAGGGCCCGGAATATTTCACAAGATTACAGTACTAGCAGTAGCATTGAACAAAATTAAAAATATTTATTTCATTATTTCAGGTATGTGGCATAGGTGTTTTTCCTGACTCGTCAGGGTCATGCTTCAATTCCTCAAGGCACCTCCTTCTGAACGAGATCTCGTTTGAAATCCGTGGAGGAGAAATAATGGCTGTGATGGCGACATCTGAGGAAGAGGGCACAACGCTGCTAGATCTAATAGCTGGACTCAGGGTTCCCGTCTTAGGAAATATTCTTCTCAATGGGCAAAACGTCAGAGCAAACAATCTTGAGTAAGTTCAACCTCAAGAATCTTGATGAAGGTGAAACACAACAGATTAACTATAGATAAAAACGGTGTATTGGAACATAGAGTTCCATGAATAAAATTATCTCTCAGTGACGCTTTGAATTTACTATTGTACGACTCAGAAGTAGTCATGATTCTCTCAAGCTATAGATAATAGCAAGAACCTTAGCAGCTTATTAATTTGCTGTGACTGAAATATTGATAGCTTACAAAATTTTGTTCTTTCAGGTCTCGAGTTGCATATGTACAAAACGACCTAAATCTTTGTAGAGATATGACAGTACTGCAAACAATGAGGTACCACTATGATCTCAAGAAACCCACTGACAAATTAGGATACCTAAAAATTGATGCCATGGATAGGGTGAGTTTTGAATGGCTTCTTTACATCTGTAGGTATTTACATGTCGCTTCCTTCCCTCCAATTTTTCTACAAAGATCAGTCTACTATTCACATGTCCTATAGTACTTTCAAACTTGTAACAACAGTATTCCAATGCTATAGTACCAACAGCAATATGTAACACTCGCCAAACCATGTTTATAGATGTGTCTCGCTAACCACGTTAGCATCTTCAGGGGAAGATTCAAATATAGATTTATCCCTTCTCTGAAGATGCAAACGTAGTTGGCGGAACCAGTATCGTATTTTTTTAAAAGTGGTTCGGCGAATGGTGAAACTGTGTGGCGTTTATACCAACAGCAATATTCATAAGTTTTGATGTAGTATGCTGATGGTTTCAATCGTTTTCAGATAAATGTTTTGATAGAAGATTTGGGGTTAGAACAAGTTAGAAACACGAAAGTATCCTCAATGACTATATCCGAAAAAAGAAGACTGAACGTCGCGTGTCATTTAATCTTGGACACGGACATAGTTGTGTTAGATCAACCAACCAGGGGTACGTAGCTATATCGTCTTTGCCATTTCTTCAATATCTACCATGACATTATTTCATAGATGTTCGTCTTACTTATTGCATACATCTTCTGGAGCAAAACACGGAGCATTTTCAACAGAATTGACCTTGAGCGACACGGTCAAAGCCGTCCCATGGTAACAGTAAATTGGGTACTGAAATTTTCACATTATTTTGACTATTTATTCAGTAAATGAGTTTGTTAGAGTGTAAAAACCAGAAACTATGGGAACAGTGTATATGAATATGACAGTTAAGGACTCTAAGACCAGTGGTCTTGTTTGGCTACCTGTAGTTGTTTAAGACGAGAAGTCCACTCCGATGGCATCTACTATGCCAAAAAAAATGACACGCCCACATTTATTCCATGTTCAATTCGCATAATAATTGCAATAACTAATTAACAAGTTTTACACTTTTGCATTGCAAATTAGTAAGCATTCCAGTCTTATCTCGCTCCTTCCCATAAGGTGTATTGCGCACAGATTTGCATAATGTTGTCCTTGTCTCGCCTCGCATATCCTCCATGTTCATTGGTGAAGGGAGGGCTAATTAAGGCACCTCTCACACTTAACCTTATTATAGCTATAACAAGATAGAACCATATAAAATATAAATTAGTGACAATATAAATATTTACACATACTGAACGACAAGTCTTGTTGGAAGAATTATACTTATTTGTACTCTGGACGTAATAATAATAATTACAAGAAAAGTGGGTAGCCTAAAAGATAATCGTGGTTTATACAATGAGAAAAATCTATGCTGTAACGAACTTACGTGGATAAAAATGTATCTTGGGATCAGCAGATCAAACCTCTAAATTAAACTGACGATAAAAAATGGGATAACATATTTTTTTAATACCTTGTCTGTGTTGAATCAATTAACCAAAACACAGCTTTCCCAACTAAAAACAGCAGCAATGAATTACAGTCAAGTATCTAGCTCGTATTTGAGGTACTCGAACCTATCTTAGGAGAATTGTTTTGGTTTTGTAATGAAATACTTTTTTGTTGTTCTTCACTGTATTCTTATAGAATGATGCTCCTTAATCATGTAAAATGACCAGAATGTACGTACAAAATGAATGAGGTAAAATTGTTGACCAACGAAAAGCACCTTCCTGGAAAGCTCTTCGCGACATCCATGAACTTTAAAATATAATTACATTGATTTACGTATTGGATAGGTATGGACATCTTCGACACATTCTTCCTCGTAGAGTACCTGAAACAATGGGCAAATGGTGGTGCAGGAAACGCGTTGGGCCGAATTGTGATCTTAACTATGCACCCACCTACCTACGAGATATTCACGATGCTGTCCAGGATTCTGCTCATATCTGCCGGCAGGACGATGTTCAGCGGGAGGAGGAGAGACATGTTGCCATATTTCGCCATGGTCGAGTACCCCTGCCCCTCGTACAAGAACCCCTCTGATTATTATTGTGAGTAGATCATCGTTCATGATTCACTTTTCCTGCGCAGGAAAAATACTCAATCAACCTATGCCAAATAATGATTAATTTTATTTGTACTGGTAGCAAATTACGTCCACATGTGATCGACAAAATAACTTTACTGACGTTTCGGATGTTTCGGTAGCCTTTATTATTATTCTGAGACTGACATTTGCTGTCCCCAAAAAGGTGTTGTTATCTAGCTGAATTTCTTTTCTATCCCAGCAACCGAAACGTTAGTTAAGTTATTTCATCAGTCATTTGAACTAGTTGAAACAATTGTTAAGCATGACGTGCGTTTTACTCAATAAAATCGTACCAACATTTCTGGTCGCTCCTATAACTTTAATGATGAATTCAAGAAATAAACTGTTTTTAAATATTTCTTAAAAATGTATTATGCATATCTTTATTGTCTTGCAAACATGCATAAAGTGTCAAACAAAAAATATATACAATATTATTAACAGCAAATAATGTCGAAAGATACAAAATAGATAATATTAAGGAAGACACTAGTGACTAACGTATTTTAAATATTTCAATTGATTCAATAAAATTAATTCAGTGACATTTACTGGTTATTTTCTATCAACTTCGGCATTTTCTATTTGTTTTCAGTGGACTTAGTTACATTGGATGACCTGTCTGCTGAAGCGATGTTAGAATCGTCTCAAAGAATAGAACAATTAGCAGAGATATTTAGGCAGAAGCAGGAGCCACTGAGCGATCCCGGTCCCCCATCAGCATTGCCAATGAGCATAAAAAAATCAAATTTTCTTATTCAAGCCTTCGTTTTATTCACGTGAGTATCTGCATAATATAGGCTACCCACATCCATCACAAATTAAGAACTGTTACCAATACGGTAAATCTTTTAATATCCATCACAATTCTAGTTCCTGACCTTGAAGGCATTATATCTTGAATATATTGAATGCATTCGACCTTCACTGCATTCTACTCGTACTTTGAACCCATTTGTTCTTGAAATCAGTCAAACTGCACATTCTACAGATTAGATCTTCGATGCGTTTTACCTTGATCCTGAACGCTCTCTGTCTTGAAGCATTTGGTGTTGACATTGACCGATTTTTTCTTGAAATCATTTTACATTGACTACATTCTACGTTGAACTGATTTACTCCAAACATGTGTTTATTTTGGCAGGAAAGCAATGTGTTATACTCAACCAGCAACGTTCCTCAACTGGCTGGGCTTGATAGTGTTTTCCGCCAGCATATCCTTGGTGATGGGTGCAATATTTTGGGATGTGCCAGGTTCGGATCCCCAACTGGAACTCAATGACAGGCAGGGATATCACTACGCAGTCATGTGCATCATGCTCTGGCCACTCTTACTGTACCTTACTGTCAAAGAAGTGTCCAGAAACAAAAAGACTGTACAAAGAGACATTAAAGATGGGCTGTATGGGAGGTTCACTTATGTTTTTACCAAGGTAAGGTAGAGCACCGTCGCTTCCATGTTTTTTTTTGAGAAATGTAGCGACATTTTATTTTCTAAAAATTAAAGCTAAGTTTATCCGTAGAGCATTTAATAGAGTGAATTCGAATAGGTATATAATTCTAATGATTCTTTCGACAACGCAGTCTTAGCTGCTTTAACTACCTTTTTCACATTACTATATGCACCTGATTCTAAGTGTGTCGGTAATAGAAACTAATATTTAATTCATTTTCTTTTAGTCTTTGGTTAATTTGCCAGCCTCAATTTTCATCTGGATGATATACATAGTACCGAGCTATTCCATGAGTGGATTGTATATGCAAAGCTTGAATAACTACGATGGATTTTATATTTACATTGGTAAGACATTTATAGCTTTTATATTATTCTCGAGCAAAGGGACTCATGTGACGAAAAGCTCTTTTTTCAACACATATAGAATAATACTGGAACAGACAGGAATATATGGATGAAACGGTCAGAATTCGGTACATTTTAAAATAAAGCCCGTGGATTAGTAGGTTATCGATTCTTCAGTAGACCAGGCATTACTAATCCAGATGTCATACTAAAATCAATAGATCTACATATTTTTCAATAGGATTGGCAACGTTGTAATTCAAACAACAAAACAAAAAATATACGCATCTAGAGCTTTTGAACAATAGAAACTGTTTGATATTCATCGATTTCTTTCCATCTTCTTCACATGTTGCCAGATTTTTACGCTCAAACTTCGACTATAAATCAAGTATTGGGTAACTTTTTCTCATTGTTAACTCAAAGTAGAATCTACAACTACTATAGCAACTCAGCAACCTTTTTTTATTACTGGCAAACATGCCTGCATCCAGTTCCAGTATTCTTTGTGTTGGAGTGTCACCCATTCCTTGCCTTGATTTTTTCCTGTGTTTTTGAGGACCCTCAAGGGTGCTTCTGGGCTAATCATCCCTTTCTTGCAATCTCATCTTCCTTTTCTTTGCCGATAATTTCCTAGTGTGTTGGCACCCACTCCAAAATAACTTTCGTATGTTCCTTCAGTCTACTCAGCTCTTGTTTACATTCCCAATCAAGTGCAAACATTAGTCGAGTTCCGGCCTTATCATTCGTAGTACGGATTTCACAAGTAATTTAATCGTCTAGGAATCGTGCTACATCAGCCATTATAAAATTCAAGTGTAACACCACATTCTCAGTGACGAAATATAGATGAACAATGAAACACTGGTGTGGGTGAAAATGACAGTGAATTTTACTAAAATAATTCGGTGCTCCTGCAGATCTAAAGATGTCTGGATCCAACGATACCATGAGTGATGGCATAAGTAAGCATTACATGCTCCATGGGAAACCGTGAAGTAAGGCAAAATTATAAACTCGCTTTTATATAGATAACCTCACGCAAAGGCAGATAGCACATCGCGCTTCATAAGCACTGCGCGAAGATAAATGTCTGTTCAAATTGACCTTAAAACGCTGTAGATTTTAACCATCGGGAAACAAAATCCCCGGTAGCTCATTCCATAACGCCGAGGTTCTCCAAAAGAACGGCTTTTGGAGCAGTGTGATAGTCTGATCTGGGCTTTGTATAGTAGCGGTAGCTGTCCCGGAGAAAACAATTTCCTTGAGCGGAAGGGGGTTCCCCCCAGCTTCTGGGACACCGACCTAGCGAAGCCAGCAACATCATCGTGCAATAACCCAGAAACTGAATTCGCGATATTAATTCCTTCCACTATCAATTTTAATGTAGTCTTGAACATCAGTAACACAGCGATCGCCGTTACTCGATTTATTCCGTTTCAGCTAGCAAATTACGAATAAAAAACCATTATAATAGGGAATAGTAAAGAAATTTTTAAATTTAAAGATTTCTATATAATCTTTTGATTGCGTAATTGTTTTTTAACTGTAATGGTGCATAGATGCTAGTATGTTTCATATATTTACACGTTATATTGAGAACACTGTTCAAAAATGGCATTTATATTCGAGTTACAATTTTGCTTTCTGCTTGTCAGAAATATTTGTCGATTTCGAAACGCTAAATAATATTTATGAATCATGGATCAGCAACTAAACAGTAAGGGTGTATCTAAACCTCAGTCATGGGGGGGGGGTAAATGCCATGGAGTTTTGGATACAAATGAAACGTGACTACAAGGCAGACATCGATCTGATTGGGCTAATAAATGATGTAATAATAAACTTGAACGTCAGTAAAGTCATAAGGTAAAAGAATATTTTATTTGCAGGTGTGATGCTGCTGTATCTAAACTGTATCCAAATCCTGATGACAGCTTTCGTCTACCTCCTGCCTTTCACCCAAGCAATGACAGTACTGGCATCAGCAGTAACTAGCACGCTGTTCATGCTCTCGGGGTACACGTTGCACTTCAAAGACCTGCCAGAATACCTCGCGTGGTTGCAGTACGTCAACCCCGCCACTTGGCTGTTGCCGTTCCTCTTGAACAGAGAACTATCTCCTGAGGCCATACAGAGCAGTTCCGGGAAGGTGCTGTGTCAGGTAACGAAGATATGTTTTAGGTACAACCATGCACTAGTTGCACCAGATTTTACTTGAGATGTTCTTCACTAAGGTCACCTTGAAGGGGCTCTGGAGTATCAATGACTTCCAGCTTTTCTGCAATTTGGTGGCGGTATTCTTAAAGTATGGGCTCCTAGAATAGCTCATTCGCTAATCGACTCGTTTAGTGGTGACGTCACAAAGAGCATGTGACATCGTGCACTGTCTCAAAGGAATTGTTGATTTTTTGTTCGTTCTATTTTGAACCTTATGTGCTCTGTCCATTAGGATAAAAACATATTGGTTCAAAGCTTCCCCAAGAAATTTTATTTATTTTTCTGTTATCTGAGTTATTTAACTATAAAAAGTTATCAAACTGTATAAATAAGACATGTTAGAATACTTCCATGTATAAAATATCGGCTGATGACAAACCATTTTTAAATACAGCGGGATGGAAACTCATCTGGATTTGTCAACAAAATGCGGTACTTTAATGATCTTTCTAGCATGAAAACTCGAGCATACAAGGTTGAGTTAAGTTTAGCGTCTTTATGTAGTATACCTACTTGGAAACCGATTTCTTACAGATATTTCTAGATAAACTACATACTTAAAAATGAATTCTCAGACCAAGAATATCTGCTTTCATTCAGGTATACCATATCTTCCTAAATTCGAAAGCTATAATAATCTAAAAGTAAGTAGGTACTGTATTTTTGATCATAGTAGTAATAGAGTAAATATATTTAATTCAAGGCTGTGGAAGGAAAGTGAGAAAACCAAAATCTCAAATTGAGTATGTCATAATCTTGGCACATAACAAATAAAATCGAGGATCGCGGTAAGGGGGGATCTTCTGCAAAAGTGTCCAACTGTGAGCAGTAAATAATAGTTCTGAGTCCTCCCAGAATAGCGTTATAGTAGCAAAAGAGTGTGAAATGAATTGAGCAGTTGTAGACGGAGTAAAGTGCGCTGAATAGGAATTTTTAATACTTTTGGTGACTAGAGAAGTTTGCAAATGCACAGAGATAGTGCTTCTTAACCTCTACCCTACCCTTCATTGCTTAAATATTGTAGATCCTTTCACTTGATGAAACTTCCATCTCTCAGAATATTCAGATGAAAAAATGTGTGTTAAAAATCAAACTTTCACAAATGAAAATCCCTTTCTTTCGCGTTTCGATTTGAATATCAATTGAAAAACGAGAGTATGAGATAGTTTTATTTGTAAAAATTTGTGATGAAATACACAATACACATTTTTTATCTTAACTAAATTTGTCAAAAACTTCCATGATTTGTCGATACTATCAAAAATAATCGTTAACACTAAACAACTAAATCCAAAATCATACATTTCACGATTTGGTCACTGTTGTCTGAATTATAATTTGGGTAGACTGACTCATTTAATAATTCCACTTTATGTTTTTTTCAGGTTAAACATCAAGACATCATTGTTCAATTACCATGCAGCTCAAGAAACGGCACGACAATATTAAAACATTACGGCTTCCACAAATCGGAAAAGCTATTTTTTGATTACGACAATCCTCCAATGGCAATGATATGCTTTTTCGTTGTGCTTTTTGTCATAGCTTGCATCGTGTTCACGATCAATTGCCGTGGAAGAAATAAAAGCGCTAAAATCAGAGGGCACAACTACATAAATAAACCATAAGATATAATTTCCTTTATACAAAAACGAATTAGTCCAGGATAAGAAAACAATTCAGTGTACCATAATGTGGAACAATATCAGAAATGATGAATGTGTATTGTCCTTTTCACCATTCGAATGGAAAAATTTTGCGAGCAGTTACAAACTCATTAAGAGAGGGCTCTACCTAGAATAAACAATATTTCGTTTCCAGCGCTCATTTTTCAAGATAATGGAACGATTTTATTTGAAAATGATGGAAAAAGGTTGGTTCTCTGCTTGTTGCATTTGCAATGTTTGGTCATTTTTTTAGATATTGTCACATGAATATTGACATTTTTTTTAACCAAGGTAACTCAAATTTCAAAATAGGGACTGCGCACGGGCACAGAGCCGTCCGTTCCCTATAATTTGTAAAAAAATATGTTCAATATATTCAAAATCAAGCGCTTGAAACGAATTATTGTGCCAGCGTGCATGAATATGTTTTTACCGCAGATACGAACACCCTTGCGACAATATATAAAATCTTATATGAAAAATTGATGAAGGGCTTCGCTGAGTATAGCACCAACCTTTCTCTATCATTTTCGAAAAAAATCGTTCCATTATCTTGAAAAATGAACGCTGGAAACGAAATATTGGAAACCCATGCAAAACGCCTTTTATTCTATATAGAATTCCCTCTCAAACGTGGGTTTTTATACAAAAAAATGCACAATTTCAAAATCAAAAATTACCTTACAACTGAAGCATTACATCTTATCATGGACTCGTTCTGAAATGCTTTTTGTACATTTTTATTTATACTTTCTAAAATGCCATACTTTTTATCTTCGTTTACCATCTAGTTTATTTTTCATAATTTATACTCCATGTTGATATTGTATATGGAAGAGCTAGTTTGTTCAAATTGTTAACTGGAGAGCCAATACATTTCACATACGTTTTTTTTTGTTATTACCTAGGATATATAAATATATTTTCTCTTCTTAGTGATTTGTATTTTTTTCAACAAGTATTGACCCGCAATCCTTAACCAATACGTCATATCTGAAGGGCCAAAATGGAAATGGAAGAAAGAACTACTAGGATAAATTTGTCAATTTTATTTCTGGAAGAAAAAGAATATATTTGATACAGACAACACCCATCAATGGATTCCATTTCTGGGTTTGTGGTTCTGTAGTAGTCAACGTTCCAGCACGAAAGTATCTCCAATTCTATCTGAGCAAATATCACAATTTGGATTTTTAAAATCATGGCCGGAGTTTGAATGGGTTTCCTGTGGAAGAGGAATATCTATATTCAAAGGACCGGTGCGCAGGTGTGGATACTCCACAAAATAAAAAATGTGAATTTGGCATAAACTAAAAACAAACCTAAAATAACCATGATTGTTTTTTTCTATCATTTCAATTTCGGTATCTATGCGCACCATTCTCCAACCCATGCTCATTATTGGCCGCTAGGGGAGAAATCCTTCGCAATTACAACTATGCATATTTTATCATGATACCTCTTTATAATTTAAGTTTTCTTTAATTATTGTTAACTACACAGGAGTCCTGTAAACATTACGTATCTGAATGCTTTTGAAATATATTTAAATTTAACTGTTCATCACAAATTCAAATTTTGCTTAGGGGCGCAAGGTTCCCCACTCTCCCCTATATTAAAATAAACGTAACGAGTAACGAATACTTACGGGTAATCGAAAAGTTACGTTCACAGCTCTACTATTTGACATGTGTCCCGACCTATGCATGTTCCGTTGTTCGGTTGTTCCGTAGTTCTGTGTCATGACGGTCATCATGTCATGTGGCCTAGTTTGGGAATTCTACTCAACCATTGTTATCTTGGTTTTAATTTTTTCCCATTTTTGTCTGTTTGTTAATTAATGTCCCGCTTTAATTCCTCAAGATAACGGAGGTTTATGACCTCCAATATATTGTGACTACAGCAACAAAGTCGGATAGTATGTCAATTAGGCAGAAAACGGGTAAAATCGAATAGTGTATCAATTTACAATTCTTATCTTGATTATTATGCAAATAGCGCACATAGATTTATTTCACTTCTCCTCTCATTGAATTAGGCAGAGTTGTGTGCTATGGTACCCGTTAAACAATAAGCATCCCATTGATACAGATACACCAAAGGTATGGCTACAATATGGAGAGTCCTAACAAGGAAAAAAGTTCTGGATGAGGGATCTGTTGAAGAAACTAGACTATCTAGAGTGCTGAACACATATGATCTGACTGCTTTGGGAGTGGGCAGTACATTGGGCGTGGGTGTTTATGTTTTAGCAGGAAATGTTGCCAAGGATACTGCAGGACCATCTGTAATTTTATCATTCTTAATAGCTGCAGTGGCATCTCTGTTTGCAGGTTGGTATCCTGAACATATCATAATTCCTGTATAATGCATCATTTGAAGTGTTGGAAATATATGCTCACATTTGGTTGAATCAGAAATATCAAGATTGTTGTATCCTAATGTATCAAGCTGAAGTAGTCAGTGATCTACTGCTAGGTATCGGTGATAGAAGATGATCATTAATTGATCCAAGATGAGTCATTCTGCTTATTAAAGTACGAAATATTCACTGGGACTGCCAGTAAACATTTGAACATTTAAACTATAGTTCAACAAAATATACGCTAAACTTTCACAAGTACATCCTTATTTTCAGTGACTCATTACAATTTATTATAATTAAATCATTACTACTGAGAGCTATTCTTATTTATGAAATGAATAATCCATTTTAAAGATTCAAAGTTCTTTCTATATGAGTTTTGTCAACAGCTCTCTGCTATGCTGAATTTGGAGCTAGGGTGCCCAAAGCTGGATCGGCTTATATTTACAGCTATGTGTGTGTTGGAGAATTTGTTGCATTTGTGATAGGCTGGAACCTGATTTTAGAATATGTAATTGGTGAGTATATTTTTGTTGATTTTGTTAACCCTTAACTGGCAATGTGCTGTTTGTAAGACTGTAAGGAATTTTAATTACAACAGTTGTACAAAACACAGGCAGCTTTCAGGTCAATGACGACATTCAATCTTTCTCTTCTTGCTGGCCCACCTATCACACAATATCAGTAAATTTGTGTAATCGACATTCAATATGCCTTCAGACTTAGATTCTAGTATTGATAAGCAGTCAATTGCAATATATCTTTAAGATATTTTTCATACATGCATTTTTTTCTTATTATTTGTAAAATGTACAAAATTGCTATCTGAGTGTATTAGAAATTTCTTGCCTCCCTCATTATTACAAGTTGAATTGGGAGCAGGTTTGGAATGATGGAGTTGGTCTTTCATTTTTGTGAACTGCTAATACTATCAATTAGCTAAAAGTGGATGTCAACTTGATGATAATAGACATGTTATGTAACTCAAAAAATTATTCTAATTACAGGATGGTTCAATTATTTTGTTGATTATTTACAGGATCAGCTAGTGTAGCAAGAGGACTGAGTTTGTATTTGGATAAACTGCTGAATAATACAATGCAAAATGCTTTTATTGAGGTGGCTCCTATGCACATTCCATACTTATCAAAGTATTTTGATTTTTTTGCATGCAGCATATCTATTTTACTAGCAGGTAAGTGGATGAAGGCATAAAATCGTAAAGCTCCTCATGGAAATATTTTTCAAATAAAGCAAAATTACAAGCCCTGCAAGAAGATAATTGTCTATTCACATTAACCTTAAAACACTAGATTGTAACCATCAGGCATGTTGAAGTTCTCCAAAAGAATGACTTTTGAAGAGGTTCATTTGAGGCTACCTAGTCTTCTAAATGATCCCAGTCACATAGAATACAACTCTCAGAAACCATCGAAAAAACATCTCATTGAAGCTGTCAGAATGTTCTTACTAGAAAATTCTCTATTTGTTTCAGTTGCACTGGCATTGGGAATCAAAGAAAGCAGCTTTGTAAACAACATTGTGACTATCCTGAATATTTTTGTGATTTTATTTGTGATTATTGCTGGTTCTATCAAAGGTAATACATTCCACAGGGTCCCATATGTGTGCATTCATTGAAGGATGTCCACTTTCTGTAAATTTGGGGAAGAAGGTCAGGTCATCCAAAAAGTCTGGTAAAAATCAATATTTGAAATAATCATCAAAAAAAATTGTGTTACAACCCTAAGATCAATTGAAAAACTCATCATTTTGTTCCAGTAATGTAATTGTCATTGTTATTCATGATACATGCAATTTTTAAAGATGTATTTGTGAACTATTTTTTTCCAGCTGATATTGCAAACTGGGAGGTGGATCCCACTAAGGTGATTAATGGTACTCATATAGGCAAAGGAGGTTTTTTTCCTTTTGGAATTGAAGGGATGATAAAAGGAGCAGCTACTTGCTTCTATGGATTTGTCGGTTTTGATTGCATTGCTACCACAGGGGAAGAAGTGAGAAATCCAAAGCGAGCTATACCATTATCAATCATGTTGTCATTGTTTATCATCTTCCTGGCATATTTCGGAACCTCTACTGTTGTTACTTTGATGATTCCATATTACGAACAGGTTGGTAAACATTGAAAAGCTGGCGACATAGGAGTGAATGTGTGGTTTAGCAAAATTCAATAATAGATAGATAGATAGATAGATAGATAGTTCATTAATGTGAATCCATAACCAGCTTACACACGTCAAATATACAGTAATAGTAGACAATAGGATTCTAAAGTCTTATTAATAAAATAAGATAAACAAGATTACATACTGAAAAGGTGACAATCATTAACAACATTTTGAATATTACACTAAAAACCTATACATGACACATCACAGCACACTAAAATCAGAATTAAAATATTCACTAAAAAAGTAAAAGGCTTGTGTTAATAAATAATTTTTAACTCTCAATTTAAAAAATTTCTGTGGAAGAATCTTAACATGATCAGAAAGAGAATTAAAAAACTTTATGCTCACTGTCAACACAGTTTTTGTGTTTTATGCGGGTTCCTTTCTTGTTCTGTGCTTTATTTTGATTCTCATCTGTGATTCAATGAACACCTGTACTGAATTTACAGTTTTTTTGTAAATCTGTATGAATGTTTTGAAATATTGTATTGTTAAAAGCATAACGAGTTAAGGAACGTTTATAAATTCGACGCCTAGAAAAAATATACGACTGCTGAAAGTATTTCTTATTTATATTCCCATATTTTCAGTTACAATGATCTTTCATACATTTGATTAGGTATGTTTTCGTTTTAGAATTCCAATGCTCCAATACCCCATGCATTTGAAGCTGTGAATTGGAATGTAGCCAAATGGATAGTTTCTGTTGGTGCGATATTTGGACTTTGTGCAAGGTATTGATTGTCAGCAATTTTTGAATCTTGATGAAGAATTTATCAAAATTTCAGTTTATTTGGAGCTATGTTTCCGCTGCCGAGAGTTATTTATGCGATGGCCGAGGACAGTTTAGTATTCAGGTTCCTGGGACATGTACATCCAAGATTCCAGACGCCTGTTGTTGGTACTCTGTTAGCTGGAATACTGACAGGTAAGACTATAATTGGAGCCCACGGAATATTGTTTATAACTGAAAATATTCACAGATTGCTCGATAATTGCTTTCTCTACCTGTTTAATATTCAATGAATAGCCCCATCTTTTTATACTTAAATGTACAAGGAAAATCTCGGTTCTAAGTACTCCTTGTGTCCTATGTAACAATGGTTAAACAGGACAAACTGCTTTTGACATAACATCCATGAGTATTGAGGAGTTAGCAAAGTGAATAGTAATGTTTTTCCATTTTAACTTGTATGAAGTGAAATATTTGGAATATTTCAGGTCTGATGGCAGCTCTATTTGACCTGAAGCAGCTGGTCGACATGATGTCCATAGGAACATTGCTGGCCTATACAATTGTTGCAGCTAGTGTATTGATCTTACGGTGAGTGACAATACCTTGAAGAGCTATATTGGATTGAGTAAACTTACAGGAAGCTCATATGAAATTGTACATATTTGATCAAAGGGACAATGGAATATTTTAAGGATTATGTTGCAGCCACTAACGTTTATTACCGTTAATTGTTGCATTATTTGACATTTTGAACAAGTGTAATGTCATATTTTTGCACATCAATTATTGTGATAATGGTAGACGTCAACGTTAGTGTGGCTCTAGCATTACATTTATCTGCTCATTTGACATTGATGTTATTATTATGATTATTATAATTTAAAAAAAAGTCTGTGACTCAGCTTGGTCGAGTATGCTTTGTAGGAATATCTAGTCAGTGTTCTCCAAACCTACAGATGCACCATAAGTTTTCATCCAGGTTTCCTTATAGGTTTTTCTTGGATACTAAAGTTATAAATTTCATACAATTTGAATACTGCACTTGTTCATCAAATTTAAAGTGAAAATCACCAATAAATTCCCAGACGAGCAGATAAATTGTATGCAGTGTCTCATATTATTTCCATTTTTTTAACTAATACCTAGAAGTGTGTGCAAATATTGCTTTGTTGGTATTATTGTAAGATTTGCTTTTGTTTTCATGTGACTTGCTAAAAATCTACTAATCATACTCAACAGATATTCTGTTGAGATTCGGACGCCGTATCTTCTGCTGCAATCGTCAGATAGTGAAGATGAAATGTAAGTTTTCTTTGCTGTAGAAAGCTTTCGCTACTAATAATCGTGTACACATTTTTGACATGTCATCGCACCCCGCTTTTTTGCTTTCTGTGCTTGTGTTAAAAACTTATAAAGTACTGGCAGATTTTCCTTTTGCATGTAGAATCATTGTGCAGGAAAATGACAGAAGATGAAACACAAATCATAAACAAAATCTTCACTAGTGTATGTCAATAAGTCTGCAACCATTCCAAAATCTCAGTATATATCTGTTCCAACATTTTTAAATGATTTCTCAACAGATATTCTGAAGACTATTCATGCACCTGAATGTATTGGAACCAGTGATCTTTCAACTTATGAATTATTTACAAAAAAATTCTAACTAAGCGTTAGGAGTATATTTTACCTGATTTATGTAGTTTTATTAATCGGCTAGGCGAAACGGGATCAATCAAGATAAGATGTTTCATTTTTACAGATCATGTCATTGCATCGAAAAAAAAGTTAATCAGTAAATAACAATAATAGCCCTTTAAACTAAGTGGTCCCAAATGCTAGTAACAGTCAGCATTATCATATGATTTAATTTCATCAACAGGTATTCTGAAGACAAAACGATTCCTGCAACTGAATCTATTGAAACGAGTGACCTCCTAACTTATGAGGATAACGACGGCCTCATGGGACACATTTTTAATTGTGGAAGACGCAGCCAACCCACGAAGTTGTCCGAGAAAATTGCAGCTATTGATTTGTCTGTATACTGTAAGTTTGCATTCTATCTCGTTTTTCCAAAATCATAATTTCAATTGTTGACCTGTATGCAGTTAATGTTACTTTCCTTTATCAAAATATATAATCAAAGACAAAAAATTGAAATATAAAGACATTGAGATCAATTAGAGAAAAAGGGATTTTTTTGCAAATAAAACTGCTTTCTTTTATTTTCATTTTTGTAAGCCGAAACGTCAATTCAGCAGTCGTGTGGTTTCAATGCACGGGGAAAGCATATAAATTATTGACGAGTGCACTCCAAAAATTGTTATAATGTTAGTCGAACAACTGAGAAAAATAGAAAAATAGTGCTAGATAAGAAGTTTTATTTGAATTGATGATTATCAATTATAATTCCAAGTTTAAAATGGTTTAATATTTCAGGTGTGATGTGTATTTTTATCGGTCTGTGTGCGATATACATGAAAGAGCCCATCGCAAATGGAGAAGCATGGGCAATAAGTTTGACTTCGTTGGTTGTACTTTTGGCTGCTATTGTGATAATGTCTTTAGTGACGCAACCTACTTCAAGGAAGGAGTTATCATTTAAGGTATATTTATCATTCATAATTGGTGAAGCTTTTCACCTGTTCGTTTGAAAATGATCATTATATTTAAATTTATTCTGCCTTTTGAAAATTAAGAAAATGTATCAAACATTCTGGTAATCTTATGATGAATCATTTTTGATATTTCTGGCAGCAACTCAAAAAATTCCAGTATAAGTATGAGTAATATTTAATGAATTATAATTTCATTTTAGATGCATAATAAAACGTTATTTTGAAAATTTTCAAATTTCCGGCGTGGTAAAAATAGAATAGATCTGTTTAGCCTCAAGCATTTTAACTTTTCGTGCAGGTACCTGGCGTTCCGCTCATTCCAGCTTTGAGTATTTTGACGAACATCTACTTGATGCTTATGCTTGATACGCACACGTGGATAAGATTCGCTGTTTGGATGGCCGTAGGTGAGTTTTGAGAAATTCGAATGTCTTTATTTTGATATTCGATTTTTCAATGTTAACTGCTCTCACTTGTGGGTCACTTAACTGCTTGAACGGTAGTTACTGACATATTGAAACACCACTTGCGTATGATTCCAGAAATTTCCGATGATG
This sequence comes from Bruchidius siliquastri, assembly GCA_949316355.1. Lineage (NCBI taxonomy): Eukaryota > Metazoa > Arthropoda > Insecta > Coleoptera > Chrysomelidae > Bruchidius > Bruchidius siliquastri. The sequence continues at coordinate 26,907,784 of OX438529.1, forward strand.
CTATTAAATAGTGGAAACAGCACTCAGATTTAAAAGAAATTATAAATCCCCAATTATAACCTGAAACAGAGCTAGGTCCACCTTAAGTCGTCGTAATGGCTATTGAGGAAAGCAGAATAATCTCTCCTTATCATTGGTGGAACAGAAAATGTGTATTTGAGGTCTCCTTAGCTCTAAACGACGTTTAAGGGTGAATGAATGACTGAATCTGAGTAGTGTGTCAGTTTTAACTGGAAGGGTTACCACAGCCCAGTACAGCACGCTTGATTCAGAAATGATATTCCCTTGACTAAGAAACTGTATTAGTAAAATGTATGAAAAGAGAGCCTATCTACATCATGTTTTGAATTTATTTTCATAGCCCATAACGTCATATTATTATCATTATGTACAAATACTGTTAAAAGTCCTTTTAGCGGATTTTAGCCATTCGAAAAGCTGTATGCACTTTAAACATTCATAGTGATCCACAACTGATTCACGCAGCATAAATATTTGCATGATTTGTTACCTTCACCTTGCACGTTTCTTTAGGACTCCCAATTTACTATTTTTCTCACAAACCTCACACTGAAGCACAAAAAAAGGCCGTAATCCTATCAAACGATAAGAAAAATGGCGTTGCCAATGGAATTTCGCAATGCTACCTCAACACAGGATACGAGGATACCGAAAAAGTACCCGAAGGTTCTCCGAATGGCAATTCAAATCATATTACCAGCGAGATCGAACAGGAATTGGAAAAATTGGATGAAATGTTGAACAAAGTCGATTGTATGCCTCGTGAAATATCTGTTGAGTCTGGTCTGTGTTCTGCTTTTTGTGTTGAAACCCATTCTGTTCATGATCTCAATCAATCATCTACCATTCCTGCAACCCTATTCAGTGTTGGTGGTGAAAATGTGAATAACCAAATCCAGATAATCGCTGAAATTGAACCTAACAAAGATGAAAATAGAGAACATTCAACAGTTGTCGGTGAGGTAGAAAGCCAAAAAAATGAAACGAGTGTAGTTGAGGGAACAAAGATTGAACATAACAATAAAGGACTGGAAGATCTCGATAAAATTGATATAGTTCAAGACCAAGAAGACAGTTATGAAGCAAGTGAATCTACGGTTGAAGAAAGTGAACCTGTGTTTGATAATTTTGATAAAACTGGCGAAAAAACAGATTGTGCAACTGAAACTCAGCATAATGAGTCTACAAAGAATGATGGAGAGGTTGGTAATATAGAACCAAGTGAGCCAATCACTGTAGCTTGCAAACCAGAGGAAAGTAATAATTCGAAGACCGATTCATCGCAGAAAACAAGCGAAAAAAGTACAAATGATCCTGAAACGAGTGATAATGCGATATTGGATGACCTGTACATTAAAAGACCTAACGGAATAACAGATGAATCGATCAAGAACACTAATGTTACAAATCAGGAATCAATCGATCAAACTGTCCCGAATATAGCTACAAGCAAACCCTGCACAGATGCATCCGAACCTGATTTTCACGAAGAAATTAGTAATACGAGCACCAAAGCAAATCGAACATTGAAAGGAACATCGTTGCCTTCAACTATGGACATTCAAGAGTGGAATGACGATACCCCAGTACAGTTGAGAGATAAATCCCCAGCACCCTCCCTGGAACCCGACGAGGAAAATTTGAAAGTCGGTTCTCCGAAGTACAAAGTATTCCTCGACAATCTCAATGAAAAGCTCAGTCGTTACACTGTCATTCCAACGTATGTGCCATATAACGGTAAACCAAAAAGAGTGGAAGATGAAGATCAGCAAAACGCTCTGGAGAAAGACGATATGAAAACAAATGAGAATGTTTTGGAGGAAAGCATCAACACCGCTGTGGCTAGAGAGAAATTGCTGGCATTTATTAATGCTGGTCACAGTTCCCCGGGTACTTTCCGGAAACAGGATGTTACAAATTTTGATTTTTCTGGAGAGAATAACGCATCTATTGATGATGGTGTTGCAGGTCTTGATGCTTCAACGATGGGCAAACAGGAAGACGCTGCAGATAACAGCAATTCTGACAAAGATACTTCAAACGATCTTGAATCATTCAGAGCAGATTCTGAAGGTGCAAAAGTTGACAGTATTGATGACGTTACTGATCACTATTTGCTCCACAAAAACAGAATGCAAAGCATATTTAGGAGTGTGAATTTAAAACGAAAGGATTCAATCGATCCAGATAGAAACGAATTCAAAGCCAATACTGTCGCTTCAATCAACAGTGATAAACGTAAAGAGCATGTGAGTGAAATATTTAAGAATGACACAAGAAATATCAGTGAAAACAATCCGTATGAAATAGACCGTGATGACCAAAAAGATATTGATGACTATGCTGTCCACAAAACTAGAATGCAAAACGTATTCCGGAGTGTAAATCTGAAAAGAAAAGATTCGTCGGATACAGAAAAATCGGAATCGAGAATTAAGTCGAAAACTATATCGTTGAGCAATGATGATAAAATGAAGCATCGCCAAGCAATGAACGATATTTTCAAGACGATCAACATGAATAGGAAAGGCAGTACAGATTTGAATGACTAGTGTCTAAAGTTTGTAAGATGAGCAGAAAAAGTAGACATAAACTATTAAGCAACACAAACGACAGGGTTGCGGTTTTTCAAATCTAAATGAAACACATGAAATACTACGTACTTGTAGGCAAAAAATTCTTGCATTTTTTAAAAAGTTTTTGGTCATATGTAGGTGATAAAATTCATGATTGGCGAAACACTCGTTTTTAATCAGAGTGGTGAACAAATCAAACGGTTTAAAAAACTTGTTTTATAGTTTTTAATGTCATAAATATATGAGTATTTAACACGATTTGTAAAAAAAATCGCTTTTCAAGCAGATTAAAAAATGACATCAAGTTTCATCAAACTTTGTAACAATAGCCCAATGCATAGTCTCAATATACATCCTCCTATATATTTTCTGAAACTGTAATGTAATTCCCTATCAGAAATCTCCCATCTTTGTAGCTGAGGCTTATATCCCCTCATGAGTAAAAAAATTCTGAGGAATTGATTTTTTTATTTTCCAATAAAACATAAATATTAAGAATGTGTGTGTAATTTTCATACCTGACTTGATACTGCATCACAGTTTAAACTACAGCTTTTGACTGAATGGGCTACCATGAAAATTATCACCTATCAAGACTTTTGTACAGTTCTGCCTTTATTTCGGGGACGCAAATTGTCATCATGTCTTCCTTTTTGTGCTTCTGTGGAGCTTTTGTGGGTATTTTGAGGTACTCACCCGCCTCTCATAAGTAAACGATCGAAATCTAAACATGCATTGGAAATCATTTATAATGAAGATTTAAAAGCTACAGTTCGCTTTCATCGGTTATTTATCAGTCTGTTAATATGTGTTCACTTTGTACAAACATTTTATACTCAATCAGGATAGATGAATCTTAACTATGTTAAATCTTGAGATTGCTTCCGTCTTCTAACCACTTCACTAGCATAACTAACTCCGATATGTGTTTTAATACAGCATATACTGTTGTCATATTTGCTCGTTTTAATTTTATATTGCCATACCTAACACGAGTCGGTTTGTTCCTGAGGATTATTCGCGATTGAGATGCCTTTCTAGCTACATAAATCAAGACCTCTGTATGCGTTTTGACATCTAAAAATTCAGTCCTTTATAACAGTGTTGCCAATTAACATGTAATTACACGATTTGTGTATATTTTGATTGCCTTGTATTTTGTGGGCATTCACAAAAAGCGTGTGATTTGTAATACTCAAGAACTAGGCATTTCATGCACTCAGGTATATGCTACACAGTTCAAGCTGCCCTGTGGGCGATCGTCCTACCAGCTCTTTTAAGGGTTTCAGAACAAGGTTAGGTTTTTTGCTATTCAGGTTTTTTTCACGGGCAAGTCAGAATATTAAGGTCCACCATGGGCCTGCGTATAAAATCGTGTAATTTCTCAAATTCACATTGGCAACACTGCTTTATACTTACCGCAATCAGCAGACGAGGGCAGCGGAACGCTCATTTATTTGCTGGTTGCACTTGAAAATTTCAATATTTCGCCTCCAATACAATTTGACGGGGAACTGCTGATTTAGTCATTGACGCTTTTGAGGTTTTAATCAAGCCTCCATTTTTGTATTACCTATTGAACATCCGTTCATTTGGCTTTGCTTAGTATTTTTAAGAGAAAATGCAATTTAAACCATACTTCCTATACAGCTTCATGAGTCCTCGATAAATTGTAATCGTGAATCGCATTCTCACGAAACTACGGGTGAATAAAGTACCTGAGATTCTAGAAAAATATATGTATTATACTGCAGTCTGTGTACACCTAGATACGTAAATAGTAATTCGTGAAAAAAATATTTTATGATGTCTAAGAACAGTTTTAATACTTTCTGATAATTTCATTCTTGTTTGACTCATATGAAACAGAAAGTAAAAACATGTTACGTTTTTTGCTTTGTTTACATCTAACAAATATTTTGAAAGAAGTAAAAACGCTAGATACAAGCCACATATAGTTTGGAAATTGTTTTATATATAGTTTGAGATGAGGTTTCTCAGAATTGATATTATTGCCAGAATTCTGTAATTTGTTATAGGATACAAAATGAATGCGCCATATCAGCTCTAGTAGTTATTTTGATAGATTTCACAGTCTTCACTCACATTACGCCATATTTATGTAACATGATTCGAGATTTTGGTATTAAAATATAATTTTCAGGATTTTTACCGTCACTATCAATGTTTTCATTGATTCCCGTTTTTTTTTGAAATATCCCATGTAACATTTGGATCTGCATGCAAAAATTTTCATTACACAAGGAGGTTAACTTACAAATATAGTTTATTGGGCAGAGGTGATTATCAATATTTTATTAATTACTTGACCCTTATATTCTCTTTAGAAGCATGGTTTACATTGTAAGAGCATAAGACATCTCTTTGTTTCTCCTACCAAAATTGTTGCAGGTTTTTCAGTATATGGGTTTTATGGCCTACCAAATAGCATAAGGGGTTTGAGGAACTATGACAGATTAGAATAATTATATTATCGTGAATCATTATAATTGTATTTACAAATATACACTATATTTTATCTATTATATATTGATGAATAAATATTTTTTATAACATGAGTTTTGTGATTATTTTTATACCCACCCACCCTTTGTTATCTTATATTGATGCAAAAAATTGTTTTCACTTCAATACAGGACTTTTTCTGGTAAATTTTTCATAATTTGTTATAAACATGTAGTTTTGGACACATGACCATAAGATATACTGTCAAAACCCATTGATTATTGCAACTGGAACTTTTTTCATATCAGTTTAGGCTTAGTGACACCTATTGAAGACAAATTAATAATCTTGAAAAACCGGAGTGTAATTCGACATCGTTTAGAAATCGTTTTTAATAACCGGTATATTTTTTTGGTGATCCAATGTCGTTTTTGGGCAAAAAATTTTACAGAAAAAATATTTTCAATGAGCAGCGCCACCGTGCGCGACGCTTGGAGATGAGTTTATGAAACAATGTTTGTTTTTTAAATTTTTATTTTTAACTATAAAAACCTTAGAATCTTAACTTCTGGAAGAACCATTTGTTCTTTCCCAGCTTGTACCTCTCCTCAAACTTTACTCTGGTCTGGAACCTGACCTTCTTGCGCTTCATTGGATCTTTCAGCTCCTTAGGTGTTACTTTAAGGTCCGATGTCAAATCTACTGAGTATCTAGTAGGCATAAGATGATTATAGTTCAGGATCTGTAACAAAATTTGGATGGATCAGCAATTGATGTAGTGCAACTAGTATTTCGAAAAACATATTTATGAGAAATATTTCCAGAAACATTGGAAATATATCTAAATATTGGAAACGAAAAAATAATGCAAATAATTAAATACAAAATAGATGAACATAAACATAGAGTTCAATGTGGAAGAATACAAAGAGTTTTGTCAGATCATTAAACAAAAATTGTTTTTAAATAATCATTCAATGCAAACCAAGTCGTGGAAGAGGCATGATCCTCATTGCTGTCATCATCACCTCCAGTAGTATTTTGTTTTCTCCATTGTAAGATGCACTTTCAAAAAGTCAAGACTACAAAATAAATAAAACAGTATTGTACCATTTATACCTGTTGGCAGTGAACTATAGCGACTCACTCTTTGAATATTGCTATGCTGGAAGCAATGTCGCCAATACTTGAAGTATGGCGGTAAATCTTGGAGTCTGTCTTTCAGACATTATTTGCCTAGTGAGATATTTCTACTGCATGAAATGATACAAGATATATATAAACATGTACTAATTATAACCTTTTAAAAGGTATTATGGAAATTTTTCCGATATTTTCCATATTTCTGGGATACCACAAATTTCCAATATTTCCATTTCGTTGGAAATATATTCATTCCCAACACTAAGTGCACAACTGTAGATGCATTAAACACGAATATTTCACCTGAAAAATGTTTTGGAAGTTGGTAGTAACTATTATCTTCTAAAATTTGGTTATATATTTTCATGGAGCAAGTCAAAACAGCTTTGAAAACAGATTGAATTGAATATCAGTCAATTTTTCAGAAGTTTTGATGATTATCCAGGAGCAAGGAAAAAAAAGATACCATTTTCTTTCTTGCTTATATATTCGGGAGTATTCATTTTGAGGCTAGCGAGAGGTATTGTAATGGTTCAAATTATTACAAAATAAAATATATGAAATTCACCCTAAAACAAAACCACATAAAAAAATATTCTATACCTGAACCTGTTATATTATACACTTTTTATCCAATTTCACCAGACAATATTTTCAAAATTTTGGGATCATTTCTCACACTCATGCTCTAGCTATTTTTTGAGATAGCATGTATAAAAAGGTGAAATTATTATTTTATCATTTTTTTCTGAATAAAAGGATCTCAAAAGAAATAAGAGGTAGTATGATAAATATGCTACTTATTTGATTCTTTGAGTATGAAAACTGAATTTGGAGGCCTCCTTTTCAACGTTTAAGCTAGGTTTCAATTAATAGCAGTCTGCCTTGAATAGCCTTCGGAAAAGCCATAAAAGATAAGTTGATTTGCCACAAATTGGTCGGTTAGTATTTACTGCCTATCTTCATTGTTGGGCAGTATTGTTCCTAACAGTGTGCCTAAATTTCTTTACAATTCTTACAGAATAAGCTACCAAATCTAGGAATAACCTTAAAGCAATTGCTCAATTTCAGTGATTCAATGTACAACTTGCTGTTTACAAGAGCGAACACTAGACCTACCTTAACAAAAGGCTTGATTTTAGACCTCTTGTGCATTTTCGCCTTCCCCATGCGTTTGTGAATTTTCCTGGGGTAGCGGTCGATACCAGCTACTAAGGCATGTCCATACTGTTTGTCGGAAGTACCGTCGTCATAGTTCTTTATCACCACTGCTTTGCGTCCTGCGTATCGGCCCCCTAGGACCAATACGACTTTACCTGATTTCATAATTTTTCCCATTTTGGCCTAGAAAATGAAGTAAGGTTAATGGTGGAAAAATAGAATATGAAGAACAATCAAACAAAAAATACAGTCTATGATGCAATATTTGCCTACTAATTATTACGTATGACAAACTGTGACATGAAAAAGTATTATGATTGTGTGAATTTTGAAAGAATTTGGAAAATATTGTAGAAACTTACGAAATAGCTATAACATTTACGATATTGTTGTAAAAAGAACTTCAACTGTCAAAATGTCATGCTGTCAAACCTTTGTCAACAGAACCGTCGACAGTTCTCATTGAAGAAAACTGTATTTTGATATATTTAATACTGCTTTTTGCATTTGTTAGATGGCAATTCTATCCTGTAACAGATTTCTGTACTGTATATGAATAATTTACAATACCGTCTAACAGATGGTGCAACATACTACTTTGAACACATTTCCCTAGAATAGATGGCGAGTCGATACAAGTTTAATAGATTTCATGTCGACGTATGAGTAATTTTGGGTTATACTTCAACAGATGGCGGCACTATAGAGTAAAACATTACGATACTATTTATGGACGAACTTACAGTTACTACTTAACAGATGGCGGAAGCACCGGATAGTAGAAAATTTGATGTTATAAATATAAAGATTCTCATAATTAGGGACGTTCCGATACTGGCTTACAACCGATATTTGGTATCGATACAATATCGAATGAAAAGTATCGATACCCGATATTATCGGACCCAAAGTATCGATACCGTCATTATCGAATCGATTGGTATCGAAACGCAACGCAATTCAAATCATGGATTCCCCAAAGTAGAATAATAAAAATTATACTCAACTTTTGAACTGTTCTTGGACTCTTGGATGGCTGAACAGATCATAAGATACCGCTAAGTGGACACGAGACAAATAATAATTTTTCTTGATCATTTTGTGCAAAGTTGGTCGTCAATAAAAGTGAGTATCTGCAACGCCCTCGCCTGATCGCATTTTTTAGCGCATAGAAATGACAGCAATGACACATAGAAGCATCAAGTTGATTCTCCTGTATACAGTCTTCATGGAACTCCGTGAGTAATGTTCTGTGCACGGAACAGCAATACGAATGGAGAAACATGAATGAAAGAGAGAGAGAGATACGCCAACGCACAGGAAAAATCGCGAAAGAATGAAAATTGTACCAACAGCGATTTAAACTAGGAACTACTCTATTCGTACGTATGGATCGTACCGATACCGATATTCCAACATTTCTTTCGATACCGCGATAATATTGGGTAAGCGATATCGATACCGATACTCTGAATATCGAAAGGAACATATCGATAGTCGATATCTACTAGTATCGGAAATATTGTAACGTCCCTACTCATAATTACGTTGAACATCAACAGATGACAACACAACCAACAGGCATGGATGATTAAGAAAAGAACAACTGAGAGGTAATTATTTTAAATGCATATTATTGAGTTTGAGTAAAACTTGAAAAACTAGCAAAAGAAAAAATAAATCGTGGAATGAGAGGTGGCAAAAGACAGGTTGTCATATCCATGCTTTAGTTGGAAATTTTTTTGAGGGAGCTATGTAACCTCATTCCAACATAGTGAGAGCAATAGTGTAATATTCATTTATAACATACTCAAATTCAAATTACATTGTCGTTGACAAGTTTATATGTTTATGGAGTCATAGCATGATAAAGGTCTAAACAGAGAAATCCTGAGAATGAACAGACTCATCTTTCAATTTCAATTTTCATCAATACACTACTGTAACTCCATATATTTCTAATTATACCACATTCGCTACTTTATTGAAAGAATATACCTTAAGAAATGAAACATACTTCACAAAACAGTCAATTTGACAGTCTGATGATGCATCTAACATAAATAAAAAAGCGTCGCTAGTAAAAACAATATTCATGGGAAAAAGTTACAGTAAATATCAACTCAATGCAATCAACTATCTCATCTCAATCAAAAATTTTAAGACCAAAGATCCAAAGCTTTTCTATGTATAAAACATTTACCTCATTTGCTGCACGTTGATATAGGTTTACTTATGATCTCCCCGTAAAAAATATCTTCAAAGAACTACCTGTACCTTTCGAGACACCTGCTCATGTGTAAAAGCTATTATCAAAATAAAAACAAGTGCAAATATTTTAATGAGAACAACGTGATAATTTCTGGTTAGTTAAATTTGAGTGGCTGTAATAACAGCCCCAAAGCTGTTTGGCTTGTCCGAAAATTGGACACAAAAACACACACCTTTAAAAACGGAGGACCTACATCTCATCTACACATATGCAAAGTGTTCAAAAACGACAAGTACAAAGAGTGTTGAGAAAATAATAAGGTATACAGAGTGTTGGTTTTTGCACTACCTGTTAATAATACACTTTTGACGACAGGTAATGTTTTCTATAATAATGTAGTACTTAGTGAAACTCTCCCATCATTCAAATAGAAAATTGTGTATTAGAACAGAAAGTTACACAAATAAAACGCTTTATTTCATCGACGCGTTTCGAATTATATTTAAATCATCGTCGGACTGTCAGATTTGACTGTTTACTAAGGCTTTCCCTTACTTATCAACTAGCTAACTAGATCCCCTCATGAATACAAAACTAGAGTTCTCAAATGTAGCATTAAGTTAAGAATCAAGGAAATATGGGTGATGTCATCTGCAAATCTGTGGATTTGACCAGTTGCTGTTCTTACATTGACTCATGCACAGCAAGAAAAACATTGGAGAAAGTGCAGATACCTGGAGAACGCCGTCATTGATGGTACATATATCCATCCAGCTCCCTAGGAAGCTGTCCAACCATTGGCACAGACTAGGTGGCAGACCATAGGCAGCAAGCTTGATTACTAGTCCCTCATGCCACATCCTATTGAAAACTTTCGATATATAACGCAATTTGTATAGAAACATGGCATACTTTAGTTCAAATGTATTAGATTCCATTGTGAGCAGGTAGAAAGTATAGATGATAATAACAATTAAGGGGCTAGCTATAAAAATCACAATAAAATGCTAATCAAGCTGAGAGGCGAACTAAATGACCATCCATCTAACAGCCTTGGTTTTTTATAAAACCGCATAAAATTCTCAGACTAAAAATTATCTACAGGTGCTCCAAATTCGCTAATCAGTCTAGCCAAGGCGAGGTTATGTATATACTATGTTACCAGTTAATTTTCAGACGTTTGGTAGAGTAAATCTATAATCATGTATCGCCTTTACAAACACCTAATTAATAGCTATGGAAGTTATGACTTCAATCTTAAATCTAAATTATCTAGAAAACTAACACTATAATCGTTGCACACGTCACACAAAGGTGATTGACCACGTTTACTGTAGAGCAGAGATGATTAGATATACAATGGAAAATGAAACGGTATATCGAAAGCTTCGATAAGGTGTAACATGAGATATTTTATGTTACTTTTGCTGCCTATGGGCTACCATTGGATCTATGACAATAGTTTAATTTGGTTTTCAAGTAAGGTTATCATATTTTCCAACGGTCGATCAAGAATACAAACATCTTGTAAATTGCAGAACCTCCATTGCCAATATGATAGTCTTGGTTCGAAAATATACGCTGCTTTCCAAGTACAACTCTATTAGCTCCAAGTATATCATTTTTTCTCATCGCTATCTTGGTCGACGGTATTTGACCGTACGAGTCTCCTATTTAATGCTTGTTTTTATGCCTATTGTTTTTCAAACCCTCCTCAAGATGAATTAAGTTGTGAGGATCTCATACTGGTTGTACAAGTATTCATATAGGTTGTTGTGAATAGATTCCATTACCAATGGTGGAGGTATATATTTTTGCTCAAGCACATGTACAGGTGAACATGTTTATATTCTATGTTTATTTGTACCATACCTTTCAAAGGAGAATTATGAAAAATACTATATGATGCAGAGAAAGATAAGAAAGAAGTCACATTGGTTCAGTTTGGATACTTTTTTGGTTATTCTCTTCAGGTTAGAAAATCAATAGTGGCTTAGGTAACAGCTCATCAAAATAGCTGAATGATTATACCAAAACTCTTTCTGCAAGAAGAACAAAATTTCATAGTAAAGTTGAACTATTTCCGCCCAGATTATGAAATACGTTTACTTCAGTCAACATTATAGTATAATATATTTTTTATTTTGTGTAGATTTTTGGAAGGTGATATATCGAATGCAATCGTTAAAATCTCAGTTCTTTTCGCTCCACCTCCTGGAAATTGATCACGCTACATCCCAAAAGGCGTTCAACTCCTGGCTAAACCTTACATACTGAATATCTAAATCGCATTTATCGTTAGGTATTCCAAGCTTTGTGAGTTATGCGATTCTATATTTTTTGCAAGTAATTTCTATCTCTGAAACAGCACACTAGGAATGAGATCACATGCACACACATGCAAGTACGCTACTTTTGGCAGAACACATCATAGGTTCAGGGCCAATGCATGACACCTCGAAGTAAACGTAGTTAACCCAAAAACATTCGACGGCCAGTCGTTCGCGTTCGTGATGTCGGTGCATCTCGATAAAGGGCCCCGAATCTTAGTTGGCGCTGGAGCCAGGCTAGATATTCATCGCCCAACGTGCCGGTAATGACAGGGCGGTCCGCTGCCCGGTCCGCAGGTCCATCAGACTGTCCGATCAGCCTCGTCGAAACGCGCTAAGAGGAATATAATCATCTTCCACTTGCTGCTGCACCATTATAAAGAGCGATCCGACGCTAACTAGCCACCATTACACAGATTCGTATATATATCCACCTGCCAAACAGGACGATTTGCGGCCGAGAGGCGTTTGCTTCAACACTGGTTTCTCGTTTCGTTTTTTGTTCCCCGCTTTTTTACTTTGCCTGCATCAGAAAGGAATAGCTATGATTGCGAAAATTTTAGGGAATCGGAGCTCTATGGTATTTATATTGTTTATTCTATCTAAGGCTGCCATATGGTGGGAAATTATGGGATTGGCCCAGAAGAATGTCTTGTCCGTGGTAAGGAATGACACGTGAATGTCCAGGAATTTGGAAATGCTACCTAGTTCATCATAAGCGCAACTAGAGGATAAATGTCTATTCAAATTGACCTTAAAACGCTGTAGATTGTAAGCAACTCCGGTAGCTCATTCGTCAACGCTGAGGTTCTCCAAAAGAACTACTTTTGGGAGAGGCTCATTCAAGGCGGTGCAAGTTATGTGATAATGCGCCCGATGATCCCCTCTAGTCTTTGCTGTACTGGCTACTCTTGTTGTTATCATTTGAGACAAATCAGCCACCTTTCTTGCATGTTCTAGACTGTGGAGGTTCTTTGTAATGTCACCATTTCAACCGACTCGACTCTTAAAAGTTGTAAAAACATATTAATTTTAATCGCCCATTATAATGCTTTTTATAATACCTCTTTATGCATTCCTACCATGAGTAAACGTTTCCTTTTTTTTGTCATTACAGGTTGTAAACAAGCTCCCTTGAGTCTCACAAAAACGTCTACCTTCAATCTCTAGAGTTCACAGAATCCTTTATATATTCTGCACAGAGACGTGCTCGGAATTTTCTTTGTATTCTCGTAAAAAACTTTATTATGCATTTTAAGAGTTTGGAAGCGAAAACGAAATTTTGTAGACTTTATATGGTGCATATGAGAAGAATACTTGTTTCCACTATTTTAAGATTGGATATGTTGGATATATTTTGTCTGGCTACAAAGGTTAATAGTAAGTGTGTGTGAAAGTTGCTATTAGTTACATATTGTATTAATAGGAAAAATGTGAATTTTTGCAAAACAAATTATTTATCAAATCGTTTTTGATTTTCAAATTTATCTTTGTTAATATAACATATTCGTAAAGAAATTAATGATCACGTCCTGAAGAATAAGTCAGTTTTTATTCAAATGAATTTTTGTATTGAAGTGTTCTGGCAATGCCACTTGGGTGTATAAAAACGACATGACATTTTAGAAAAAAAATGAATGTTACTGTACGGATATGGAGAGTTGCGAAATCAACTTTTTTTATATAAACGGTACATGCTTGTGGTATTTTCGAAAACCTCCTTTTTATGTTATATAACCTTCAAACACTTTTAGGCTTATACTAGAAACCATTTGAAAATTATGAAGAGGGGAGTTTGAAAATTAAAAAAGATCCACTCTTCTCTATTGTATATTTTTGAAGCTTCTACTCATTTCTGGAGGTGCAGTAAAACATTTTCATTGAGCTGAAATATTATGAGACGAAAATGCTACGTTGTATTTGAAATTTCTTATGGTTTTAAGCCTCAATGTGATTGTTGTTGTGGTGGGAGGTACCAGTAGTTTCATTTGCTCAATGACCGTCAAAAAATTATTTGGAAAATATACCAGAAAGTGGAAATGCGTTTCAATAAAATATTTTCAATCTACAGCGTCAATCTGAATATGATTCTGATTATTTATGCTCTTTCTTTGCGGGAGGTTATCTATGAAAAAGTCCTACAGCCAGACCTGTGTAGACAGCACAGTTACCTGTATTTCCACTGAATCGGTAAGCCTCTCTGATATGATAATTCGGTGTAAAAAAAACAATACCTGGGTCCTTTGTGCAGGTTACCAGTATGCAAAAAGCCAAAGCAGGTAGCGGCGAACTTTGTGTTGATTATCACCTATTCTAACAGGTAGAAGTAGAAGGATTCTTAAAAGCTGAGCAAAAGTTGGGAAATCGATGACCCAACGTAACGGAAACCTACATCCTATGATAATTAATCATTGGTACCTACCAGTAAAAAAGGAGTGTAGTATAGGAGCGTTGGCATAAGGAAGACAGGGGGAGCTTCCACAACCTCGAGTTGGTGAAAAAATTGGCTAAAGTTGACAGAAATTAGTAAAAGTTTGAGAAAATGTGTAAATAAACCCAAAAACCTGGTGACAAACAAAGGTGGTAACATGAAATCGGGTGAAATGTAGCAAAAACCACTTTCAAAAAAGTATCAGTTAAGGAATAGATTTCGTAAATATGTGGGAAATAATGCATAAAAAATAATATTTCCTGCACTGGCAACATCGACACACAAGGTAGAATTGTGAACAATAGTTGATATCACTGATTGTCAGCTGTCATGCCATTGAATTTTAGAAAAATATAAGGGATTATTTAAATAGAACATCTTCCATTCGAAGTCATGGCCATGTAATTAATCTTTAATGAAAATTATAAGATGTAAATAGGTAGGTATTGATATTGTTAATGATGAGCTTCATAGCTCGAAAAAACAGTTGACAATTAAACAAGTTTTTCTAAATACAGTTTCAATTAATTGCATAACTACAGTCTACACTCCGAACAGGAAAGCCAAAAGCCCACCTCGTATTCCCTACCATTATTTTTGCTAAGGTAACCTAACCTATAAGTACAAATATATCTATATACATAGTTTTTGTGCGTCAAGTTCCTTTAATCACCCAAGAAAACAGGCCCCCCTCAATCCTAACAGCAATAATTTTTTTACGGATCCCAACTCGTAAAAAACTAATCTTCCTAAAAAATATCCCGTACAATATCTGCTGATAACTTTTTTCGATACATAATTACGATGCCGACCGAAAACGCTTTCGGGGTGGTTAACATAACAATGAAGTTGATTAGGAGCGCGGCAAAGCAGGAAAAAAAGAAAACTGTTAAAATAACTAAGCAGGTTTGGATCCTCGGCGGCAGTTCAAATATTAGATGCTGGCTTGAACAGACTTTCGGCGGTCCACACAGGTCCCTCTATTTTTTATTTATTATTCCTGTAGAAACCGTTAGGTAGTGTTGTAAAGTTTTGTCATTGTCAAATTCTATATATAACTCACCTACTATTTAACTGCTCAAAGACTATGGAGGGTACAACATAATCTAACCTCTATCCTTCATAGACGTATTTATTTATATGTAATGATCTTGTTTAGTGGCAGCGTCACAAAGAACATATCACAACACCACGCACTATCCTAAAGAAATTATAGATTTTT
The DNA here is from genome assembly GCA_949316355.1 of Bruchidius siliquastri. Taxonomy (NCBI): domain Eukaryota; kingdom Metazoa; phylum Arthropoda; class Insecta; order Coleoptera; family Chrysomelidae; genus Bruchidius; species Bruchidius siliquastri. Next base: position 26,923,346 of record OX438529.1, read on the forward strand.
TGTTAGTTCTAATTTGAACCTTATGTACTCTGCCCATTAGCACCAACAAATATTGGTTTAAAAACTCCCTCAGATTTGGATTTATTTTTCTATTATTCGAGTTCGATTCAAACACAAATATTAGTAATCCATATGAATGGAACTCATAGCATATAAATAAGACGTGAAAATATTTCTAGGTATAAAATGTCGGTTGATGGCAAAACATTTTTAAATAGATTGTAATTGAAAAGCACCTACTTGTAGTAGGGGACTCGTAAACATTCAAATATTCAAAATTAAAATGGCTGTAGTTAGCATGACTGCAATATTTTTGTTTTTCGAAGAACAGCGCTGGATGAAAACTCAGTAGCTAGGTTTGTCAACAAATTGCTGTACCATAATAATTATCTTTCTCTGTTCCGAGCAAAATGCAAGCTAGCATGAAAACTCGAACATACGAGTACAAGTTTGAGTTGAGTTGAGTTGAGTTAAATACAATAAAAGGCACCCCACGAATTTTATACAATAAATGAAATTTATTTGCCACTGGTCAGTTTATGACTTTATTCTAATTTGAAAGGCGTTGAAAATAATTTAATCATATTAGTTACTCGACTTTCCATCGTTGTTGAACAAATCTTAATAATTAAAAAATAGTTTTTAGTGCGTTTGCTATCAAAGCCTGTTTTATAGTTTTTTTTTATACTATAATTTCTTTATGTTTTGTTTTTGTGTCATGCTATACATCTACCTACCCTTCGGGGATCTTTGTAGGAAAACACGCGTGGGAGCTTGTCATTGCAGCTTTGACCACACATGAGCCTCGTGTGCAGTGTTGCCATATGGATATTTAACAGTAGGACTTATTTACCTACCCCGAACCGAAGTTTTCATTCAGTGTCGGTTCCAGGGGGGGGAATCAATAACAATCCAAGAGCTCTATTGCTTATAGACACCTATTGTAATGAGTAATTTCGACAGAAGTGTGTAAACACAGTAGAACAGCAGCTCGGGGGATTAAAACAGTAGATCTCCTGTTGAACGAAGGAGATTTGGTAACACTGGTTGCGTTCTCCAAGAAGCCATCGGATCGTCCACGGTCCAGTGGGATGTGGAAGACCTGCGGAACGGTAAGTGGAAGGGGGGAGGGAGAATGCCAAGCCGTCTTTGATGAGCCGCGGCGGTGGCACGGCGTAGGCCTTGCCTGACATCACGCACACTTCTGAGAATACGAACCTAAAGCAAGCCACACACGATCGAAAATTGTAGACCAAACGTGACTTGGAATGGAGGAAACTACCAGTTGAATTTTGCCCACACACAGCCGGAGCATTTTGGGTCAATGAAGCGACTTTAAGTCAAAGATCATATGTTTTCTATCGTTGTTTATAGGTATTATGTATGTTCGCAATAAATTGGAAAGTATTCCGCGCAACAAAATAAACATTAGTCATCCATGAATTGTCTATTAAAATAATTTTATTAATTATTTATCGATTTATAAAAACGAATCTTATTAAGATATGAATATTATAGATGCGTTTTTTATTTTTTCGGATTCCAACATTTTTTGATCTACGGTTGTTTTGGTATGTGAGACCATGTGTGATTGTCGTATTGTCATGTGTTGGCGTATCGGAGTGTTAGTCAAATCACCCGAGATACCTTACTTCGTCAGGGCAACATGTTATCCAGATTAATGAGGACAACAGAAATTTATGCGTTCGCAGTGCTTTTGGAGCGCGATACTTTTGCGAATCAAGCGAACACAAATAGCCAAATGAAGTGTCGGCCTAAGCGCATCTTTTTCAGTGTGTGAACGTAGCTTTATCCAGCATGATCTGTGGTGGGTGAGGACACCCACTCATCACACGACGAACAGACCACATAGCTGTACGGAGAACCATGAGCCGAACAGTTGACGGCGCCGCACACCAAAAGGGCGCGACAAAACAAACAAAACCAGCAGAGCCGAAGATGGATGTGCGTTAGTGTCACAAGCAGTGTTGCCGCATGGAGGCATCATTTTTTTTTTCTTCGCGAAATACCAAAGATATCAGAGGAATAACCTGGTCTATGTCAAAGCTAAATGACAGAAATCAAAATATTTTTTACTTTTGACAACTGTAAGTATATAGAACATTAGTTCCCACTTGCCAAGGACAGGTTCTTATTGCATTTTCATCCTCTCCAAAAAAGGCCCCACTGACAACATTTTCCGCCCATGAATGTTCGTCCCATGCCGAGAGTGAGAGCCCTTCTTGCTCTACCCTAGCTACGACTCTGCCGAGACCACCCGCAGAGTTTCCTATATCGATATCTTATGACTTGGTCAACATTTATCAGGGTTTTTTCGAATGGATTTTTGTGGTAAGTATAGTAAATTGCCCATAAAGGTAATTAAAATGACGCACGTATTTATGCAACGTTAAATGTGATTAAATGCGTTCAGTCTTGAGATAAGACAAATATTCCATTCCACAACTGATAAAAGATACAGAAACTTCTGATACATCGGCATTGTGCTGTAGATACAGATTTTGTAGCCTAGGAACCATAAAAATATATTGTGGTAATTTAGATGAAGTCCATATTTCACTGTACCAATCCCAAATTAGTTCAGGGCAATATTCGTAATGTCAGTTGTGTGAACCGTTGCCAATTACAAACAGCATTGTCGGTTTCTCGGAATAAGGAGCATTTTGGCCACTTAATTTTATTGCACTTATTACCACGTGGTTCGACCACAATTGTAGGGGCATTTATAACGGCCGTACCTCAGGTCCAATATGATCCAATACCATGAAAGTACCATCGTTATGGTGAAGATGTTATCACTGAAAGTTATTGAACCACTGATAGTATAATTTGGTACCTGGCTACTGAAATAATCCATTAGTGTAGGTAGAAATTATCTTCCAGGAATAACCAGTAATTATGTCATTATGGCTCAAGGTCAGTCACGTGCCAAAGTAAAAATTCAACAAATTTTATCATTTATTACATAAGCCAGAATTTAAGATAATATGAAGTCCATATTACTACTTTTTTTTGGACCAGCCTACACATAAAAATAAGTTCTCAATTCCAGAATCGCCATATTGTTCTCGCGAAAAGAGCATCTGTTATCACTCTTAAGACAAGTTACTCAATGTCATAGCTAACGATCCCTCTATGGACATAAACCTCCCCCTCCTCCATACACACTCTGCCAGGAGCGAAGGCCCTACTTGCCATACCCTGGCTACGGCCCTGAATTCACTTGATGAGAAAATTATTATTTATTCAAATCATGAAAAGTGTAATTTAGAATTTAATACTCATTCTAAATAAATTTAAAATGAATTAAAATGTAATTTTCTTCCCAACTAAGGTTTTCCATATTTTGTTATTCACATATTCTTCGTCTGAGAATTTATTTTAATTTCCAAGATTGTCCAAAACACGCACTTAATTCAATACTTTTTTTCCTATTTTTTTTTTGGAATATTTTCTATTATTCCATGCCTGATGGGCATAACCTGTACAAACAGGACAGTAAACACCCACAAACGTCCCTGAATATCTCAAGGAAGCCTCCCAGACGCGGTAGGCGGTCACGGTGAGTCGGTCAGGCGCGATTTCGGCACCAGAAAATTTCTGATAAAGGCCGCCGCCGACATGTCGGTCTTTGACAAATAAAGGAGCAAATTTCGAAATCCGAGCTGTTTATTTGTGGAGGATGCGCGCCTTTTGCCTTCCATTCGGAAGACGAGCAAATATTGGACGTCTTGATTCCGGCATCTGGACCGTAAATAATTTGTTGGCCGAAGGATCAACGGATGGTTGATCCCTGTTCCCGTTGTGGCTGTTAACTCTTTTCACGGTGGATTAGCCGGTTTCTGTATGGGGTAGATATTCTTTTGGGCATTTTAGGAGATATCCAATATCAATTTACGAAAACGTCCTACTCGTAATACAAAAAGAAAAAGATGCAGAATACATGGAAAATCTATTGTAAATGTTAGTAACAGTCTATAACCATCGAAATAAGCTACATTATCTTATAAGCCAAGAAAGTAACCTACTTTATAATGATACTAAAGTCAGTGCAAAGGTTACTGAGATTACGAGGTGACAAGTATGACACCAGGTAAACAGAACGACGGAAATTGGTGACATCTATTTTCGTAATATAGACATAACAAAGGTCCAGATAACTAATCGAGATTACAATACTCCTTGATTATGCTTGAAGAGTATACATACTAATTATAAAAAAATCATCTGGATTAATTATGAAATTTTTATATATTTTTAGATAAAATTAATAAAGTCATTAAAATCAGACTCGTCAGGTTTATTCTGAGAAATGTTAGAGAGCCATTAAAAACAGCGTTTCTTAAATTTCTCTGGCCATTCTAAGCCTACTTTAAATAGGTAATAATCGTATATCAATGGTGAATCCCGACTTTACCCAGAATGCTAATGCTTTTAAGTATATTATTGAACGCACATCTAATCCCTCTGTAGTAGGACAAGCCTGCTACAGCCATTCAAAATACGCTCGCTCGCCAGCGGCGTATGATCTAGACAAATATAGCACTATGGAAGCTTGAAGATTTAAATTAGAAATAATTTCACACCCTACAAAATTATACTTCTAGAATTAAAATATGAATGGTTTTTTAGATTTGACCTGGTTAAATCTCGAACGCCAGAAACCTTCAAACTCTGAATACGCCACTGTTTCTACCTGAAAGGGAACAGACGGGCATATATACAAATAGTAATCCGCTTCGAGCAAAAAGGGACAAATATTGACTTGACGGTACATAACAAGCCCTTGAGGACAACATTGAAGAGATAAACACTGCTTCAAAGCACATTGAACATTGAAGAAATACATGCTGCTTCAAAGCACAAAACAGGAAACTATAGGAAAATATAAATGACCATTTTATAACAGTAGGCACCTGTTCTAGGAATGAAAACACAAGGTTAAACCATGTTGTTGATGCCGTTGAAACAATATAAAAAATAAAAAAAATCTTTTCTCTAATTTATTAATCACAATTACTTTTTACTTAGATTCACATTCTCCAACGTATTTGCCGTATTGTATAGTTAGTACCAGAAAATATAATTTTTCAAAGTATGCAAAATATGTTCGTGTCTCGGCTATAACCTTTTTTTATACACAGTCTCACGCAAAGGGAAATACTATCGCGCTTCATAAGCGCTGCGAGAGTAAATGTCATTTTGTTTACCTTAAAGCGCTATAGATTGTAACATCGGGGAATAACTTCCCTGGTAGCTCTCAATGCTGAGGTTAAAAAAAACGAATTTTGGATGAGGCTGTTTCAAGGCGTTGAAAACACGACGAATCTCTTGCATCAACACTTAAATACAGAGCTCAAAGTCAAAGATATATGAAACTATCAGAATACTTCGTCTATAACTTGATGAAAATATTATTCCAAGTGTTACAATTTGTCGAAGACATTCTTCAGTAATAATTTTAATAACAGATCAGGTTTCTTATGAATATATATTTTATAAATCTCTATTTAACGCATGCCAAGTTGCTAGTAAAACCACTGGGCATGGATTCCGGAAGAAGTGCAAAATTGAATACCAATCCAATCCAAAGTTTCAGCTCAAACAAATTCCATGATCACATAAATATTTCAATGACTGGGAGGAATTTTTGCTTTGACGAAAATCCAATAACCTGAAACAGCTACTAAATGTTTCCCAGTTTTTTCAAGCCTGCTAAAATACCTATTAAGGACTAAAAAGGTACAAATGACCCTTCTTATCTCCTTGACATTCGAAGAGACGAGGAAAGAATCAAGTGATAGAAAAACACTTCTGCACCTGCACAACCTCTTAAAAAAACGCAAAACTAACGATCTATTTCGGCAGCCAGACACACGACTAGTGTGTCTAACCTCGGTCAAAATTTCAAAAACAGATTTATCTCGGGTTGCCTAAATCACTATTAACAGCACACAATAGACAATCACCAGCACGTTCACTCAGGCCTAATATTTACCTACAGATGCCGCAAATATGCCGAAGTATGCATTTGTCACAGTTACAGACACTAACATTATCTCAGGATGGTAGTGGTTTTCCCGGTTACTGCAGGAAATGAGGGTGCTGTTATCTGCAATGTTGTAAATAGGATGAGATGTTGTTTCGAACAGTTCGTTGATGTACAGAAAGAAGAGAGTTGGAGATAGGACCGATCCCTGAGGAACCCCACATTGATGGTATTTTTGCTGAAATAGGTCTAAAATTATATCGTGTGGTCCATTTAGCTTGAGACAGCAGGATAGCGCGAAAAAGGTAAATTTTTCAATGAAAACGTTCAGTTCTTGAGTGCAATGGGGGAGAGTTAATGACTTTTATTTTAGACATTGACAGGATTTTCAAGGGAAAATATTTTTTTTATCTTAAAATTCAAAAGAAATGATATCAGCATTGTCTACTGTTGCCGTACCTATTGGAACATTTCTAAAAATATCCAATGTTTTATTTTATATCTAAGTTGCAAACGGATTAAAAAATGTTGTGTACAAAGGTATTTGTTTTTTCTGGTAGAGTAAGATTCTGTTCCCATTAAAAACACATGGTTGACCTTGAAATGCTGTCAATGTCGAAAATAAAAGTCTATTAAATGAACTTTTTCTTAAATACCTACTGACTAGCATTTAAAAACAAATCCAAATATTTACCTATAAAATTATATATACCCGATTTATTTCATGTTTAATTTTGATATAAGCGTTATAACTTCTTCAGTAATATTATATTTTGGTAGCATGCTTTTTTAATGTGACTTGTATGTCTGTAATATAATATTTTGACTAAATTTTCACCGAAATCAAGATGTCTGTTGAATTTTAAAATTTATACGCCTATCGAGGAACGATGGCAATACAGTAATTTGGAAGGAAATCTTTCAATTAAAATTGTTTCCAATCAATAATTTTATTTAGGAAATAATTTGAATTGAATAACTTTAAATAACGCTCTAATATTTCTTTCAAAATTATGGAATACATTTAATATCCTAAAAAGAAGGGGTGTTTGGTTTCTGACCAAGAAATTGATTCTTCAGGTTGAAATTACTTTTAGGCGTGTTTTAAGGTTAAAATATTAAATAAAGTTAATTGAACTAAAACATACAACCAGAGATATAAGCTGGTATAGATTTTTTGTTGGTGGATATTGATAAGAGTATCATTATGATAAATATATAGTCTAGAACACCCCACGTTTTATTTACATTAAAACAAGTGAATTGTTGCTCAATCCGCGTCTGAAAATTGAACAGGGCAAATTGGACGGTGAAGTTGCTGGTTGTTGCACGTATACAGTGCCTTATTAACAGTTAACAGCCAGCGGCCTGAGAACGATATGGGCAGACAAGTGGGCTTTGTTTATCCCTCTAATTTATAGGCCGACAAAGAGGCAGAGATCGTAAAGGCATTTCTCGGTATTCGTCGGATGGTGTAAGCACGACACCCCACCCTCAGATTTCTGCATCCGGTTCTAATTTTCGGTTCATTATTGCAGTCGGCTACAGCTTAAGTTTCTCTAATAATGGGAACAGACTTTTTCATGCTCCCCCTGGAAAATGATCTCACTACATCCCTGGAACCCATCCTAGGTTCTTTTCCCTTCTATAATTATATTAATTGCGACATATCTCTCAATTCCAAAATCGTAATTCCACTATGAAAACAAACTGCTTCCAAACATCGCAATGTGATAAACACAACATTTTAACATTTATTATTTGAATGATATCTATTGGCGATAACCACTTTCATAACCTATGAGAGTGAACCAACCATATCATAAACGATGTTGCGAATATGTGTTACTGCTACTGTTGTATTGGCAGTATGTTCATATTCAATGTCAACTCCGATTATACGGGGTAGGAAGTTCATGGACTTACCGGAATCTTGTGGTGAGGGTACCAGATTTGCCCATTCCGGGAGTTGCCTGACTCCTTTTCACTTGGGCAACAAGAATCGAACTGGACTGTCAGTTAATTTTGGAGGGCATAACAGCACAACATTCAACAGTACAAGGTAAGATGAGATGTTCTTACTTTTTCGTGTCTAGAAACACTACAATTTCTGAGCATAACTTTGGCCACGTCTTCTTCTCTGTCTGTCCATAAATCCACAAAGGTGTCATGCAATTAAGCATTCTCCAGGTTTTTCAGTTCCTTGATGGCCCGTTTGGAAGGACTTCTGTCATTGGGGAGCACTTTCCAGCTTTTTCTGTTTTGGCAGTTTTGGGTTACATAAGAGGGAGAAGTTATTACTCTTTGTCCATTCTTCTAACAGTAGTTTTTGAGTCTGTTTCTTTATAGCCCCAGACTGTACCGTGGCAGTTAAGGTCTTCAACGATGGCTCGAATTCTCTGCCATTTTTATGTTGAATTGTTTGTTAGGTAGATTATAGACGATGATATGATAAAAGTTCCAGTCCCGATAGTTAGTATTGCATTGTCAATAATGGAATTAGGTAGATGGAATCTGGATTTAATAGAAAGTAGTGACAATATACTTGACATCCTTTTTTTACCAAAGGTCTCGAGCATTTCATTTTTTTCTCATCCGTAGACAGAAATTGCTCCTTCCTTACGATAACAAATTAAATAGCAAAGTTGAGTTTATTTTTCCTTTAAAAAAATGATTCATTTTCAGATCAAGTGGGCACAGGCATCTTACAGACCCATATGTGAATGGGACGCAGAGATCTGGAAACTTCTGGAGAACTAACCAAATTGAGTAGCTATATATGGGCAAATATATCCTTAATTAGAGCAGATAACAAAAGGTATAGCTGGCGGATAGATTCTATTTTAGAGCAAATATATCAAACCAATAGAAACATAGAAATAGATTTAAACAACAGGACAATCAAAGAGAAAGGTCCATATGAACAAGACGTCGAGAGAAACTCCAAAGCCTGGGGAGAAATCTATGATCCTGGCGCCCTTAAGACCTGAAGAGAGAAAAAAAACACTCTCAAAAATCCATCCATTGTCAGGTCACTTTGAATGACTAGACTCACTCTCGACGGAGGAATATCGTTTTTTATATTATATTTGCGTTATTGTATTAACAAATTGTAAATAAATAATATTCATATTCGTTCTGTTGTTGTTCCTGCGTTTATCATGCAGATATAAATTATTCAACTGTCAAAATACTGGATTTAAAAAAAGACTATTGTGGGATACGATGATGTTATTATAAGAAATAAATGACCACTAAACAAAATCGTAAAGAGTTCATTTATCGAAGAATGCATTTTGAAAATGTTGTAAGTTGTTTATCGATATTTTTCTATAAGCAGTCTTTAATGGAACGTTCATATAGTTATTCATTTGTGGTTGCTTTAAAAATAATTTTCAAGGTGAAGGTTGATTAACGAATTTAGACTAGGTTGAGATGATGATAAAATCATCATAATAAAGTCATTTATTCTTGTGATATATACAACACATAGGTTATGATAGAACTAGCTTTCGAAGATTACTTCTTCTCTGCATTTATCCTTTATCCACATCCCTTTGTTACATCTTAACTCAATTATCGTTCTGTCAACAACCACGGGAATTTCAGTAGCAGAATTACTTGTTGTATCTGGAAATCAAATGGACAATTCCAAAACGATAATTTTAGAATACCAATAAACTCCTATTCTATTTTATATGCCTGTCAGTAAGAATCGTCTCCAGTCTATGACGTCTAACAATCTTTAGCTAAAAAACTGGGTGTACCGCTTTAGTTTCAGTAAAATTAACACTACGTTATTACCTGGAGCCATTCATAATCCTCGTGACTCAGTGTGGCTGGAGGGAAAGGGTTTCGGTTTTGTCATGATTTGTCACAGAGAAGAAAAAATATAAACATGAAGATTAACACTATGATTGATATTAAAAATAACAGTCAGATAATACCAGTAAAAAATTTGAAATTGTACTAAACACTATTGCTAACGTATATGCACAAATAAATTGTTATGGTTACCTTTTTGGTTACTATGCATTTTCATCTTATATGCGTCAATCTGATCAGGTAATACAAAATCTTGTGCGAAAGTCGAGTAATTGATTGATAGCACAACCATCACTATCAAAAATTGTTTTGTAACGTAGCCCATGGTTTGACTTCGTCGCAAGAGTTCAACTGATAACTTCTGGTGTGTTGTCTCAAGAAAACAATTTTTAGGTCATAATATCGAAGAGATATCAGAATATCATGTGACTACGAGACCTGCTATAAAAATACATGTCTCGGCTTTAGCCCATAGAGAGCAGTTAAGTTGGCAATGCTACTATCCCAAGTATTTTTTTAAAGGATAACCACGTATGGCAGAAAGCCTACCTTGTTGCGAGAGGAAAAAGGTCTATTCACATTGATCTTAAAGCGCTTTAGATTGTAAACATCGGGGAACAAATTGAGGTACTCCAAAGCCCCTCTAGTATTTATTGTACTGATGACTCTAGGTATTATCATCAGACAGCTTGATTGAGTGTGGTAGTATCTATAGTTTTTTAGATCAACTGCTCCTATCTGTCTGTGGAAGACCGGAAATCCCGTATACTCATTCAGTGCTAATTTACTACTATGAGTTCAATGATGTGAAACAATTCATAATTTTATTAGCACAAAGCTAGAGTGTAACAACAACAATCATTCACTGGAACCACAGTACTAAGTTAGCTAACATTTACTGCTAATTTTGTGCGTTAGTAGAAAATTTACGAGAAATTGTACGCTAGCTAATTCTGTATTTTGGATAAATCATTGGTGATTTGACGTGCTAACTTAAAAACGAAACCAGCTCACGAGGGTTAACGTAGTCCTAATTAAATTCTGTAAATATTGTCTCCATAGTAATATGAGATATGACACGAAAAATCTTTAACAATTTTACATCATGAAACTAGGGTGCCAACATAAATCTTAGGCAGGCACACATGCACGTATTTCTTTTAAACAAAGAGTTATAAATTTTAGTTTTCGCACTAAATTAGCACTGTATGTGCTCTGATTTTAGGAGACTAGCTCTTTTAATGATTGCCATTTTTAGTGCTGATTTAATAAAGGGACCAGCATGGGGGCTAATAAATATACCTTTTTGGATATCGATGATTTACTTATCGATGTCTCAAAACTACCCCTTACAATTCATAGATACATAGGACATATTTTATACAGGTCAAGTTAATATAATAAAAAAGTGGGTTAAAGATGCTTGATGCGGTCCTGTCCATTATTTAAGCTTTCCAGTATAACGAGCCCAGATATTTCATGATTGTCTTTACTGTTTACCTATACTTCCAGCGCTCTAGTCTATCTGTCTTAGAGATGGACTAGTTAACATAACATGAGGCGTATATGGAGGTTACTTATATAAACTCTAGATAATTTTTTTATACACTTATTAACTGATAACACAACTTCACATTCCATGACTTATGACCTGTTTATGACAAAGAAATAGCGTTGTTGCCGTATGTTCCGCTCATAACATTATGAGTTTGTCTAATTTGTGCCATATCTACATACTTCCTGCTAACAAAGTTCAAAATATGAATTTAAAGTACATTGACACTTGCGACTGCTTACATAGGAACAGTTTTGTTTTAAACAAGAGCTTCGTCTATTAAGACAGCTTAGAACACCGGTGATGCATTTTGATTGTTGATAAACGGGACAGGGTAAAATGGGAGGAAGTTTTTATATTACATAAAGGAAATAACTATTTCAAGAGCAGGGAATTTTACTTTAAAAAATATAACTATGATTATATTTCTAATTCCTTAGCGGACTCAGTATGCAGCTTGAAAAAGTCTGTTTCAGAGAAAGATCTAATCGATGTTCTCCGGACCTTCATTGGATGGATAGATAATGTGTCAACTTAAGCACGATTTGCGTACCCATAATTCGTTTACATCATGGTGTAGGAAGTAGTCGCAAAATAATTATAATTGTAATTATCATCTACTATGAAACTATACAGACACATCTATTTACATTTGAGTTGATTCCATAGATATACAGTTTCCGAATCCTGAGTATTGCTATGTTGGTGGTACAATATTGAGGTAACAAGAACGAAGAAAAACCATCTCTGCGCTCCCCAGTAATTCTATCAGTACTGTAGAGTTCGTATAGGCGACCACACGTGAATGTGAATAGTTTTTGTATAGAAATCATGAATGTTTGGTGGTAAAAAGGGTTAATTTGTAAAATACATTCACAAAATACGTGGATCATACTTCTTCAGCGATTCAGTGTACTCGATGAGCAAAACACTGCACATGAATAAAATTGGGATAAAATACTTGGAGGGCTTTAGCTACCTTGATCATATAGGGAGCAGCACTTGAGATGAATATATTATACATTATTTCAGGGAATATTTTTATGATACTCTCTTTAAAAAATCTGTCGATCTAGAATGATTTGTCTCCTTTTTGTGTGGTAAAAGTACTAAATGTAGGAAAAATACGCGCTATAATCAGAATTCAGCTAAAATATGCAATATGCAAATGCCTAAAATCTCTTGTCAGGGATGATAATACAGAATAAGTGTCTCAAGTCCCGAGCATTCCTGCACAGTGCGGCAACGTTGAGACGCCCGTTCGCTCGCGACTCCCGGACACACATACCACACACCGCACAGTGAATCAGCGGATACGGCGAGGTCGTCTCGTCACGCCGGCGGCGCAGCGTGGTCGCTACGGGAGGAAAGGGGAGCGAGATAGTTCGGAAGGCACGCGGTCGGCACTTTGAACGGCAGCCACCCGCGGTCAGAGGCGTGGTTTTCCCACGAGCCCGGCCGCCGCGACCGTGACGCGCGCGAGCACGTGGGATCGGAGGCGACTGGCCTCGATGCGCTAACGCACGGCCGCCGGACGTTGCCGGATCGGAGATTTCCCTGTGCTAGGGACTTTTTGAGGATTTTGTTTAGCTTGATAGTAAGGGCGTTGCCTTGCAGAGTAGCATAAGCCTCATGAAAGAAGGTTCAAATATGAGGCGTCATCCTATACATATATATAAATACATATATATATATATATATATATATATATATATATATATATATATATATATATATATATATATATATACACCACCATAACTAGCGTTTCCTGAAAAAAAACTATCCAACCAAGTGACGTATTAACCAGAAGCCCTTAAATATGTTGCTGCTCCCCTCAGTGTCGTAGCTAGGGACTATGGCCAGGCCACGTTCCGTAATTTCCTCCTCTCTTATGGACGTAACCCTCCCTCCTCGAAACACCTCTCTATTGAAACCATTTCCTACTTCTTCGTACATTCGCCTTCTCCAAAAAATCTGAAGAGCAGAAAAAAATATCCATCTTATTATATTCCCCACGTTCTATCTTCAGAATGTTGTTCCACCTAAAACCTTGCGCCCAATGCCCGAACTTCTTAGGCTACTGCGATAATGCAACCCACTCACAGCCCATAGACAGCAAGCTAGATCAGAAGTATGTCATGTCAAACCTCATTGAAAGCTTCCGATATATCGAGACTTTCCTTGAAGCTCTATTGCTCCGCTGCACATATGTGTGACGTATGCCAGAAGGTTCTATGGTTGCGGAAACCGTTGGTGATATTATTAATCATGTCACTCTTAGAACCAGCTAGATATGAGGGTTCAACTCGCGACATATAATTATTCAACATTATTCAACATAAGGCTTGAAAGCTAATTAATATCTAGACATTTAAGACTTATCGTTCATAAATGAAATAATTCAACAGGTAACATGGATTGCTCCGTGAGATAGACTCACCTTGATATCCCAAAGCACTTAAACATACACAAAAGTTACTCTTAACAGCACTGTATTTATTCTCATACTACAGCGTTGTCTAAGAGCTGGATTTTCTCAACGCACATTTCAATAAATCGCTTTTTGTTTAGAAAGGGAGGGCAAACGATTCTGGACTAAAACGTCCCACAAATCAGATAATTAACGTGCCTGAATGAAGTAGGTATCGACAAAATGAATACGTGTGGAAGGAATTATGAAGTTCGCCCGTGATTTTACGTACCAATTAGACGGTCTTAAAATAAACACTTCTTACATTCGCTAAGTCAAGCACTGCAGAATCTTCACGCCTGGCGTACAGCATTTTTTTACCTGATTCTTTCCTACGGGATCGATAAGTTCACGCGATGCAAACCATTAGAAGTTTACTATGTCGATTTTGGTAGAACTATAAATGCCGCCTCCCGCATGGTGATTTGGCAACATTGCCGCATGCCTCCGTGTGCCGTCAGACAGGCGGTCACACCACCCACCTGTGTTAGCGGCGGTCCTGAGAAGAAGCAGGTAGATGTGTATACAGACTCGCACATACAGCAGGACCGCAGGAATACTTACGGTGCCGGTTGAAAGACGGAGGTTAGCAGGAAAGAGCTTCTCTTTTATGCTTTCTGTTACTGCCTTTGTGTTATCTCAAATTATTAACCTCATTAGAAGTGTGGCGTCAGGTATAGATTGAAACTGTTCTTATCAGGCAATGATATCAGTTTGAATCGTATTTGGGAAATTTTGATCGCTGGTAATAAAATCTGAAAAATATTACAGATATTGTAATTCACAAATTTATCTTGTCACAATCGACCCTTCCTCATATTTTATGAAGACGCATCAAATGGATGAACAATCTTAAATACCGACCAAAACGACCATTTATGATTGAGATTTGATTGTAATGCGATAAATTGCGATAATTAGTTGTTTCTAAAATACGAGAAACAAATTAATATCTCGTATTAATCCGGATGTTTTTGTTTTGAGTTGGATCTACAGAAAATTTGCAAAATACCGTTTGGGGCAAAACTTTTAGAGGCGAATTTGATTAGTGAAAATATATATGAGATCTATTAGTGAATATTTGTCATGATATGATAGATAACAACTATGGCAGAACATTCTCATTAGGTTTTCATGAGAGGGCGGATTCCTGATGTCGTAGCTATGCCAGGGTAATAGAGGGGCATGTTAGGGGCTGATAGGGCAAGAAAATGCCCTCAGTAGAGTTTTTTTGCTCTCTTGGTTTTCTCACGTTTTCAGGGGGGTTGCATATCCAAAAACGTGTAAACTACATATTTGCACAGGGGACCACAGTCCCTACCTTCGAGACTGCCAGATTTTCCTCGGCAGATTTTCCGTCTTCATGAGTGGTTTCCTATGAAAAATCAGCCAACTGATCATATTATGAGAAGAATAATCTTCAATTAGGCTGTTTTTTATTTTCAATCACCTTGTATAGCGCGTGTTGATTGTGAAGTGAACAAAATCGTGGAATCGTCAACCGTATCGAACAGGCATACCTGTTTTTTTACGATAAGTGATAACAACATCCTTCGAACAGTTTGTTTGGTTGACACGTGTCCCATCAATTTCCGTTATCGAACAACTTACTAATAAAAAACTAATAATGATTGTTATTGAATGCAGCGCTCTGTCGACTTTTTCATGGTTAATAAACACTTGTTTATATTCCAATAGATGGTCCCTCATCTCACAATGAAACCCCTAGATTGCTTTCATCCTCGGCATGACCACCAAATGGCATATGGATAAACACACCCCAGCGTCACACAATTAAAACTGGTTGGCATAACGATAGCTACAAATGAAATCACCCATAGGAATATTATGATCAAAAATATCAGAATCTGCACAGGCAGGCCTTATTGCCTATCACGATAAAAGGACAGGAGGGCTGCCTAGACCGTATCATTGTGAGACTTCCTGAGTCTCAAATATATTTGTATCAACTGATTTGCTTGTAGTAACAAATCGGATGGAGGTTTCTAGCATTTACAGTTTACGATTTAAAAGAGTCTGGCGCCCTGTAGGCCCTGCGTGCTTAATATCAGAATAATTATCAAGATCACTTCCAAACCTTTTTCAAATAGAGCTGCCCGGTACCGCGTGCCTGGATCATTGATCGGGTTTCCCCATTTACTGTCACTATTATGCTTTTAAATTAACAAGGACATGTTCGCAAAGTCTCAAAGCACGTCCATCCAATTCGAATCGCGCTAATGACCATGAGTGTTGCTGGGTAAGTCCGTTGCCACACATTTCATGGAAACATCGACAGGGATTGTTGATGTTGGTGGCAATTGGCGATTTTCAATATAGTCCAGGAGTCATATCGATTATTCAAACGATATAGTTGAGTAAATCGAAAAATTTTACGCAGTGACACGTAGCGAGACAATTTTCCAACTCTGGCAACTTTGAAACGAATACAATGAACTGGCGAAAGCATGGTTGGACAGAGATCACCGCAGGCAGGTCAAGAGGTTCATAGCAGGTCCTGGCAAACGTCGGGAGCTGCGGCTGTTGGAATCACTGCACCTGTTGGTAGGGATCATCACAGGTCACTGCAACTTGAACAGGCAACTGTCACTCATAGGAGCGGTCAAAGACCCAATCTGTCAGAAGTGCTGGGAGGAGGACAAGAGCTCCATTTTTCAGGAACGTCATAGCCTTTGGGCTGAGGTGTTCAGCACAACAGAATTTGGTCCGAAACCAGGAAATTGCGATGTTAGTTTTAATGTTGGTTCTCAGGGTCAGCATAAAGGGCCAAAAGTGGCCTAGTTTCCAGGCTTCGCCTCCTCATTACGACTACCACTGCATCTTCAACCTACGATATTTTTTCGTGCCAATCTTGGAAATTTTTTGATCCTCCATTTTCCGGATGAACATTCACCAGTCAACAATGAACCCGATTGTTTTTATCACCCGCCGCGGCGGGAGCAGCCTTGTAATATAGTCGCAGACGTGGACGGACGGAAAAAGCGAACGAAGTCAACGCCGTCGCCTCGTGTTTTGCGGCGACGGCGACGCTCCTTTCAATATCGCCGATTTACAGTGGCGTTATGGGCTAAGATCCTCAATCCGCCACACATACGGCACATTAACAAGCCTAATATTTTACCACAGCAATTATTCTACAGTATGCGTAGGAAGTTCCCACAACGCCGAAGTTCTCCAAAAGGAAGAATTTTGGAAGAGGCGTTTTAAGCTCAACCTGGTGAGGAGGCATTGTCCTTTTTCCAATCAGAACATTTCAACTGTTTTAAAACGCCTCTTCCAAAATTCTTCCTTTTGGAGAACTTCGGCGTTGTGGGAACTTTCTTCCCGATGATTACAATCTACAGCGTGTTAAGGTCATTGTGAACAGACATTTATCCTATTGCAGAGCTTATGAAGCGTGATAGGATATCTGCCTTTGCGTGAGGTTATCTATAAAAATAAAGCCACATTGTACCATCTGATTAAACTTGACCGGGACTGGATTTGAACCGCGTGCGTTAAACGGATCGGTACAAGCCTTATGTCATATATGTGTGAAGATTGAACGGGATATGTTAATTAGAGTATGTTTGACAGCTGTTTATTTACGACGCGAATAAGTTTGTCTACGGAAAAAATGAACAAATAATTTGCAATGGATTTTCGGCTACCCGATCCCCTTTGTAATCATATACCGTTAAGGTACTATGGCTTAACTGGCAGGGTAAGAGCACGATGAGCTTTAGATGTGAGTTCGAATCCCGTCAAACAAATCGAATATAGAAATTTGTACACGACACTGAATGTGGTAATGCAAGTGCTGACTAGCGACGACTGTACGACGCGTCGGCATAGTTAGCATAAAGGATGAAGGCGAGAGGTGGAATCAACAGGTAGCCGAAAATAATGACGGTCCTCGCCGTCTCGGCGAGCGGCCGTGTAGCCGTGCTTTCGCCGCATTAAATCCTGCTCTGTCGCCGCGTCGCACACCAGACTCGAGGCCACTCGACCAGGCACGAACGTGGCCTGGGAACGCGCCGAAACCAGCGTCTCATGTTTGCTTTCACAGAGATGAAATCAGGAATGGAAACAAGTGGATACACCAAGTACTGGTACTAACTGTGCTGTAATTTCTTTTGAAATAGCATTCACCATTATACCATCTAATTGATACGTTAAATCACGGTCGATCCTCATAATTCATTTTCACACGTATTTATTTTGCCCAAACCTACTTCAGTCAGGCACGTCCATTATTTGATTTATGGCCCGTTTTAGTCCAGAATTGCTTTCTTTTATTCTTCATAAGCCCATTAAAAGTTTATTGACAGTATGTCATTGCTGGTCGTTTTTTCATTTTAAACACCTGACCATATTTGAATCTGAAATGTTTAAGACCCCTCAGAGAGACAACCAAAGGATGAAAAAAGAGTTACTTGGAGCGAATAGAGATGTACTTTTGCAACTCTTTTATTGCTAATTATTATCTTTTATAAGAGTGTATTTGTATCAGAATCCGTGCTCAAAAGTCATGAAGCCGGCCCTGTGCGCGGCCCCCACTCCGGGATGCTGGATGGCGCACGACGGTGGACCATTCCCATAATCACGTTCTCACTTCGACTGGCGAGCTGCATACCTCGACTCGTCAGTCCTCGCGATCGGTAGCACAGTTCGCGATCGGAATCTAACGAAGTAGTGCACGTCAGTACGTTGTTTTATCAGCGGTACCAACTTGGCGCCGGTACTGCCTTCACACGGACATGGTGACTACCGCCAATATGATGCAAGCGACTAGTGTTTCCCCCTCGCCCCCCAGTACCTCCCCCGGAGCTGGTGGTGCTAACGAGAATGGAACCACCCCCATCAGGAGGGTTAACGAAAACAGAAGGGTGAGTTGTGTTTTTTTTATTATCTGATGCTCGAACGGAAAAACTTTATTTTATTTATGGTTATTCAATTTTCAACAAATCTAATGATTTGGTGGAAATCGCTTGCAATTCTTGACATTGATTTCTACGTTTTTGCAAATATATTATTACATCAATAATTTTTAGGCATTATCACTTGTGCTCACGAAGTAAAACTCAATTTACCTGTCCTCCATCATTCGATTAACTACATCTAACATACAATTTATATACGGTTTCCTGGAATCATTGTTAATAGATTAATTAAATATTCAGAAATTACCTGTAACTACCATTTATATTGAAATATTGAAGCCCTAATTGCCTTGAAATGTCATATTTCTGTTTAGAATGTTGTCAAAACTATTTTTGTACCGAGAATTCCACAGTTATACTAAAATATTCACTTGACAGAAATGATATCCATGGTGAATCAACGGAGTTAAAATCGGAGGATCCCTTTTACTCCATCAAATACTATTTCATCAAAATAAAAAAACGTTATAAAGCTAAAGTTTAAATACAAAAAATAAAGAAAATGTGTACATTTTTTTTCTAATAAAAATATGGAAAATGTATTTTCTGAGAAACACCAAATCTTGGTGTTATCTTAATATTTCATCAGTAGATCCCAGTGGTTTGGACGTCAATAATAATCTGTACGCTTATGATACCCGATATTATATATCTGATGACTGTTATTGCTTCTGAAATAAGCATCTGTGTTTCTGAGTTATCTGTGGTTTGTTCGGACCAAGTAGGTATTTTAACAGAAATACCTTCTTGTGGTGTTATCTTAATATTTCATCAGTAGAATCCTACAACAGCTCCGCCGATAATAGCGGTATCTGTAGACTCCATAATAATTATTATATCTAATCATGTTTATTGCTTTTTTATATAAGCACGTGTCGAAATGTGTTCAACGTTCATATATTTTCACGATAAAATAATTTTCTGTGTCGAGTGTTGACGTCGAGAATTTTGCAAGCAATTAATTTGTCCCTGAATTTGACATCATATTATTATCATTTAATTGCAATTGCGGAAAACGATAAAATGAGACTTAAATAAAAAAATAGTCTTCGAAAGTATAATATTCGTTCCATAAACAGGGAATTATGTTTGTTAAACAGAAAGACGTTGACGACCGCCATGCAAAAACGTCGATACTCAAGCAGCTTTGGCAGACCATAATTGTAACCCTTAACTGACGAATTTGCATTCAGAATGGGGAAACATATTAATTTTGACATAATCAAAATTGGATCAGTCCATACATAAATTCGCATTTAAAGCTTCGGAAAGTATTTGGCCTACGGCGGGATCCAAATCGTACACCTTCTGATACCGATCAGACGGTCTGTCAACTGAGCTAAGCGGACACTCGATCTAGAACGTCGATAATATTAGGTAGACTCCCCTGAAGCCCATTTTTCTTAAAAAAAAACAAGTCATTCTGAATGAAATTAAAACAGATATTGAAATTTGAATTCGAAGATTTGTAAAAAAAATAGGTAACAATTTTTTTCGGTTTTTCCCGTTAAAAAACAATTAAATAGCAAACCGCGGTAAAAGTAAAAATTGATGTTCAGGAATTTTTTTCAACAGCTCTAGAAAGTCCACTAACCTAGTCTAATTAAATCATTTTTAATAGGTTTATGTTAGAATTGTCCTCTGGGACAATAATTTCCATTTTATTTTTGATAGACATGTTGTTGCTTTATCTACTAGCATGAATATATTTGTTTAAAACATAAAATATAGTAAATATAATAATCACCTAGGCTTTTATTGGAATAAAATACATTTTTTGTTGATATCCATATTCAAAACTCATTAAAAATCATTAGAGGACTTTCTATGATAGTTGAACTAAATCTCAATAATTATGATTACCTTTTATTGTTAACAGCGTGGTTTTGAAGATTTTTTAAATTATTCATCAATATTTTGAGCGCATTCATATGTATCAGCATGAATATTACAGGCTTTTTACATTCAACACAATCCGGTACATATACTTAATTATGACAATTGACGTACTGTGTAAATTACCATTTATTATTTTCGTCGTTTCGTCGAAAGGCCGATCGTTCCATTTGCGCTTCCGTTTCCGCCGTGCGTCAAACTAACGCTTTGAACCGGCGCTAGACGGTCTATTTTCACCGGCAGCGAAGGTTCCGATTGGCGCAGATTATCGCTTTCCCACGGGATTTCCAAAATCAACCGCACACACGACATTTGAGCTCGCTCGTCTGCGGCTAAAAATAAAACAAAAGATCGTCGACGTTGGAAGACGGCCAATGCTGGCACGCGCCTACTAGATTCTAGATTTCCCACGACGACGCGAGGTGCGACGCGACGGCTTATAGTACAGGGAAATTGGTTAAACCAGGAGTCAAAGTTTGAGTAGGCTAGACTGACAAGAAGCAATTTACTGAGGCCTGGCATTTTGCACGCTTTTCAGTATCAAGGTCATTACGTGACGTCATCGTTCCTGAAGATTGGTATTCTGCAAAAATAATTATTTTATGACGTCGATCAACTTATTTTTATTAAAAATCAAGCAATTTATTCATTTAGTGGATTTTCTGTCATTGTTGATCATGCAGCATTCTTGTTGAATTTTTAACCGAAACGCGATATAGATTTGACTTTGATTCCTGAAACCTGGTGAAATTTATTATACACTTCTTATACAATGGTTTTCTATCTGATTCATCTTGTGTTTTCTTAATGGTCGCTAATTAAAACCACGTATACGAAAGGCCTAATACCTTCATTAACATTTGGGCTGCTTCTAAAGCCTTCATCAGGGTATAATATGTTTAAATTATTTAGCTAAAGTGCAATTAGTATGATTCCACATTCATAATTAGTATATGGCTGAAATGCCTGAACTAATAACCTTGCTCTGGCAAGACGTTCACACGTTTCTAAGTATAGGAAGGTGCGCAATCGATCCTGCTTCTTAGAAGTTTCGGACTACTGGCACGCTTCAAGTCGTTAGGAAAAAATTACGTGCCCAACAGAGCTTCTATATATACTTATTATCAGAAATCTAATAAAAATTATTATTTCTCTTGGTAGTAAAATTTGTGCGTCATTTGGATCTAAATGTTAACATCACACTCTTACTTGGGTTAGGGATATACAACCTCTCTAATGTCAGACGACTGACGAGTCTAGGCTAATGACGAAACATGTATGTCTATAGCAGGTGACATATATTGTGGAGAGCATATTGCAAACAATTTTTGGGAAGGCTGTTTTCAAAAACTATGACAGTAGTAAATTTTCGATGTATCCCAAATGCGTCAAACATTTAAAGTATTTGATTTTTTTACAAGTGGCTGTAATTTTACAAAAATGACGTGAAGTAGGTTCACTGTGAAGGGGTATCAGCTTTTAATATCTTGACAGCATTTTAGAATTCATGGAATTTTGAAATTGTTTGAATATACAAAATATACAAATCTTTATTCATAGGCTACTTGACGCTATTTTTTTACTAATTCCACACATTATTGCATGAAACTTTACACTTGCGCGGCACTAACTGAGAAAACTGAACGATAATCCGAGTGAACTGCGCAGTTTATCGTCGTAAGGTCGAATTCATAGCAGAGTTTTTTGCTTTTACTCTATACTGACTAGACTGCACAGTTGTCTCCAAAATCATTGACACTAACTGTGCAGTTAGTGCATGTATGAGTCTCTTTAACTATTTAGACTTAAATGCTGACATGTTTTTCCTTTGTTTCAGAGCAACAAGCCAATCATGGAGAAGAGACGTCGTGCCAGGATCAACAACTGCCTCAATGAGTTGAAGACACTGATTTTAGATGCTATGAAAAAAGACGTAAGTTTCTCACTAATTTACGAGATATTCAAAGCTGCTATAACACAAATCAGTTACCTATACTATTTCAATCACTGCAATAAAAAAGTAATTAGATGCAGGACAAAACGTGACTTGTACACATGGCAGATATGCCTCTAACAAGCCCTGGTTACGTCTGGCGAGCAACTGTGTAGACTGTTCTATATTTCCAATCTTACTTATAGCGCCGTATATGAAATACGTTAGCACTCACCTAACTACTTATAGACGGAAAATATCCGAGAAACACGATTAACGAATAAAAGAAACAAACTATATTAACAACTGCTCAAAAATTTTACATACAAAATACCTATGACAAATACTTTGTAGAAATCATTGTATTTGTATTGTGTTGAATTGTCACAGCTTAGTTGTTTATATATTAACAAATTCATTCCATTAGTTTTCACAGGCAATGTTGCGTTTCTGGGTTTTGGTAGCTCTTATCTGGAAACAAAACCTGAAGACCATTCATCAAAGAATATTAATCTCAGTATAATTTTCAAAATTAACTTTTTCACTATATGTGTATATATATTTTTCTAACAGGACCTTCTTCTCTTTCCAGCCCGCGAGGCACTCAAAACTAGAAAAAGCCGACATCCTGGAGATGACGGTAAAACACCTCCAAAACCTACAAAGACAGCAGATTGCAATGTCAGCGGCCACGGATCCTTCCGTAGTGAACAAGTTCAAGGCCGGTTTCAACGAATGCGCTACTGAAGTGGGTCGCTTCCCCGGTTTGGACCCTATCATCAAAAGAAGATTGCTCCAACACCTGGCGAACTGTCTGAACCAATCTCCCAAGCCTCAGGAGGTGCCTCAAGTCCAGGTGCACATCTTACCGAACACCCAAAAGAGCCCCGAGCAACAAGTACCTCAAAGCAGTGGGATCATTCTCAGCAATGGCAGTGGTGCCGGGGTCCAATTAGTGCCTACACGACTGCCAAATGGTGATATTGCATTGGTACTACCTACTTCTATCACGCAACAACAACATAGTGTCGGTATGGTGTCTCAGATTCCTCTGCTGGTGCCTATAGTTCCTGAAAGGTCGCCGTCTACAATATCAGCGACCAGTTCTTCCTCTCACTACTCTCCAAGTCACAGTCCAGAGCCTATGGATATGTACTGCGAAGCTAAGCCGTTGTCGTTGGTGGTGAGGAAAGACGATCCGATGGATGATAAGCCTTGGAGGCCTTGGTGACTGAGCACCTTGTGATCCGATGAGATATTTGTGATAGCTACATTTATAAGAGGACCAGTATTAAATGCCATACTTCTTGTACACTCTATAGTAATAACCGAGATGGAATGGAACAGATGCTGCGTTTACCCCTAAATCAACTTTATCTGCATGTATATACAGGGTGTGACTGATAAAAGCGCATCTCTGAACCAAATTCATGTACAAAAGCGTATCTAAACATGTGTCTGGCTTGTCGATGGTAAAAAATGGCAGACGAACAAACTAAAAACGGATTTAATAGAATAACAGCGATATAGAATAAATAGTATGTTAGATTTAAGAACTTAGATTTTTTAATTTTAACTCCCTGTATATATAGCAGAACTGTGATTTTCACCTTGGATTTCGTTTATTTTGAAATGACTAAACGTTTCAAATGCTTTTAATTGCCAAAGTCCACAACATAGATTGTTCTAAGAAAATAGTATCTTTTATCCAAATTGTATTCAATACAAACATATTAAGTAATATGATGTTTGAGTGGATCCATTTTCAAAATTGAAACTTCTGCATTGTATCCTATGGTGTATTCTACTCGTCAAACATAAATACAAAACATATAGGTGTGAAAATGAACTACAATAAATCCGGAAAGGAATGACAAATTTATTCGAACAACGTGACACATCTCTTACGTATTAAATTTGAATAGTCTGGGTTAAAAGTGATATTTAAAATAAGTAAATTATCTGGATTTCACTTGATAGTTTAGAAGTGTGGTTGAACATTTTTTCTCCTCTAAATTTACTACTTACCTTACGGTAACTTACATAGTTGATATTTGAATTTTAAATCAGTTTCCATTGCTACTTTGAATAAAAAATATGCCACGCAGTTATTCATTTAATTCGTTCATTTTGCGAAAAAATGTGGAAAATAGAAAGACATTATTCTCGCTGCCTAGGATTAGATAACCATCGATATTATAATATGGTACATCATATAATAGCTGGAAGTATAATGAGAGTTATACGTGGTGAATACTTTCAATTTGAATAGTTTTTTATATATCTTTTACATCCAACGTATTTGACAGTTTATTGTTATGGAAGCGCGCTACCTTCTATTGATAATCTGAAGTGCAATTATAACAGCATTTGTTCCTCCCATCATATCTTTGACAAAGACGCTTTTTTACGTTTGTTGTGATAAGTTGTATATATTTTTGTAAGTATATATATTGTAAATATATATAAATCGTGTGCCTTTAAACAGCAAGATCTTTTATGTCTTCCATGTTATGTTAATATATATACGGCTATATATTAAATTGAATATATAAATTATAAAAAACATTATAGTTTTATTTTTTCTAACGAATGTGATGTCCTAAAAGCCTCTCATAATACCGACTTCTTCTTTTTGGTGCAATCGTTACTACCAGTATATTGGGCCATTTTGTATTTCACGCAAAAACCTAGTCGTTTCATTTAAAAAAGATTGAATGAAACCTGTAGACAACGCAATTATTGTTATATGAATAACGTATAAACCGGTCAGATTCGATATGGATCCACGGTTAAAATTTGGAATTCCCAACGATCGGTCACAAGCCAAACAAACACTGGAATTTAAGCCATAAATAGTGGTACATATTTGTTGTTATATCAGGAGTTATTGACGCTAAAACCGAGTTTGGGTGTTAAAAGATGAGGCAGTTTGAAAGTTGGCGCTAAAAAGAGAATATCGCAACAACTGAAGACGTTTTAACCACCTCCTACTGTATGTACAATTTTGGTTCAGGCCTGTCGAGAGAAAATGCCCGGGGGAAATCTTGAATTTGGGGGGCTCACTTTGGAAAACCTTTTATTAAATGGCTACAGCTCTTTTTTACTGTATGTACGGCCGCTAAATAATTGACTAGCACGTTTTATTGTTTCCTACATAAACGATAACGACGATAAATACTTGAGTTACGCTCCTGACGCAAGCAATTCCGTTTTGTAAGAGTGTATTTGAAGCGAATTCTTATCTCGCTGATAGCACAGTGGCGTGATACGAACAAAATGTACAGTGGGATTAACCGGAAATAATTCCACTGCACTAGGTGGGGTATATTTTTTATAGATAACCTTTTACAAAGACAGTAAGCTGGTCGTATTCTAGAAGCCCTACGAGAGGATGTTTCGTATGCATACGAAGTCGCGAAATGTCAGTATCCATGCATACTTGCAATAATTGATTTAAATTTTTCAAACAAAAATATCGAACAGAACATTACCACGCTTTAAAAAAATATGACTGAGGAACTTGAAAGGGGATGTTTTACTGCACCCTTGAATTGGCAGGAATTTGTTAAATAATATCGGGCGATATTAAGTCTCTGTACTATGCATGAGGCCACCTTCAGGTTCTTGCGCAATAAAACAATTTCAAAGTGATTAAAGCCTTTGTTAGAAGTCAAATCTGACAGTCCGACGATGAGTTAAATATAAATCGAAACCCATCACTGGAAGAAAAAGAGTTTTATCTGTGAAACCGCGTGTTAAATAAACATTCCTTTTATCTGCATGATGGAAGAGCTTCACCAAGTAAGAGCATCTACAATCTACATGATGCACATGATGCAGAAATGGTGCAAGTATCAGGAATTCTTTAATCAACTTCTCAGGCTTGGGCCAGATTACATTGTTAGTTTGCTTGTCATTATATCCTTGAGTGGGATTGGGATGAGGCATATGATCATTTCTGTCCTAAATGCCCTGCATCGGGAATGATTCATCTTCGGTAGCTCCTCCTACTTAGGGCACACGATTTGAGGATCCAGTGATTGCTTACTTTACGGTGTTGGTACAGACAGTTCCGACTACAAACGACATGATGAATATTGACGCTGTATCATTCACTTCGATACAACATTTACGATGAATTTTAAAAAAATATTTATTCACTGTCAGTACAAAAGATAAGAGTTAAGCCATGAGCAGTGAAAAAACAATATTATACATTGTATCCAACACCTATATTAATAAGTGAGGCTGTGGTGGCATCTAAAACCATTGTTTGGGTAAGCCACCGAATTCCTCTGATAAGGATCGCGTGTGTTGTGGAAATTTCCTCATGTATATTGTTTTCTGTATCGTAAACTGTATAAATATTGAAGTTTGACAGCCATCACGTTATCCTCTCACATGCCGTAGGCTGATTGAATTTGTTGTGTTGTTACGCATGTATGCGGATAAAGGTATCACCTCGGTGACCCAACCATACGTTTACGTGCGAAATGTATAAACAATATTATAACGAACAAAACAAATTATGGAAGTTAATCTGTATGTGCCTACATTAACATTTAAATTTTACTATTGTTCAAGCTTGCTATCTATATCGCCATTATTTTCAAATTTCATAGCTTATATGTTTTACTGGATCCTTTGGCACAGCAACTTCAATTGCTACAAAGTTTTACCACTTTAGAACTTTATTTAAACCCGACACGTGTTTCGCTGACTATGTTAGCATCTTCAAGAGAAATTAAAACAAGAAAACATACTTCTTTGTCATCATAAAATGTTCATACATGGATATGAACAACATTCACTCTCATATGAACGAAACTCATGAAACATGTAATGTTACACCTGAATTCATGTGAAGAATAGGCTTGCCATAGACAGAAAGCAAGCAGGCAGAGGATTAATAGATATCAATCACTCCGCACAAAACAAATACAAACATTCAGGCATTTCTTTCAAAGTGAGCAAACCAACTCACATAGAGCGATAGTGAAAGCAGACCGGAACCACACATCTCTTTCCCTCTATCGTTCACAACAAGAGGTCAAGATACTTTAGTACTTTTAGTACTAAACACATTGGGCCCGCGGTCGTGGGACAATGTCTGGGCGATGAGTAATGACTGTTTGGTCTGGCGGCATGCCATATACGATGGATACTCATTACACACTCACTGGCACCAGTACCTTGGTACTCCTTTTATTCTGCCGACGCATTTCACAAACGGGAAACTAGTAGTGATGGGACATTTTTAATTCATCAACTTCATTCGAACAGTCCTGATTACTGCACACTAAACACGGACGTTCGCAATACGCTTAATAGTAATAAAGGATTTGGTCACATTCAGTGATTTGAAGAAACAGAAAAATTGTATTTAGAATTGGCGTTTTTTTTTCAAAAAGATTGTGAGAAGATTATGACATGCTTCACTCATCATTATAGTATTTTTATCTGTCATATATTCTGTGTTTTTTCCAAGAGTTTTCCATGTTTGAATTCAAAATATCAACTTAAGCTAAACATATATGATCAAAAGTACAGTATTCTCACTTTTAAATCATTATAGCTTTGCTCATAAAGGAAGATATGGTATACTTTAATGAATACTCATATGAGAATTTATTTTTATGTTCACTCTTCCCTTTTGATGCTATTGTGTGACGCTAGTAAAGTGGCGGGCGCAGAAAGATGTCGGTGTCGGGTTAGGGATCGCCTTTGATACCACTTTCCAAGGCTCGTAGATCGACTAGTCCGGAGCGATTTGACGACATTCGCTTCAGATGTCTCGTCATGGAATGATCCGAGGGGAGTAATCCAACTTATATTTTTTTCGTAAACTTTGCCAAAAGTCACACACGCTTTCTTAACTGGTTAGAAAATAGCTAATATGTCCTTCCCATCACTATTCTTACTACATTGGCGCTGCTCGCGCTGACCTGACCATTTTCGACGCCCTGTGAAATTTCCAGATTTGTCGGGGATTTCTCGGATAATTGCCAATGGCCCACCTAGTGTGGGAATTTTAAAGCGATTTGAATGTCATTGAAAAAACAATGCTCCCACAGCAGTTGGGTGTAATATTAATGTGTGCGCGTTGGAGGAAATAAGAGATGTGGAAGATATATGTCTAAGCTTTTTAAACGACATGAAAAAGATGGCATATCCTCATCCAGGTGGTAGTAGTAGTAGTAATGGTGAGGCAAAGCCTGACAAGTGGGCCACTTTTGGCCCTTTTTGTCGAACCCGAGGACCATCACTAAAACTAGGGCAGACTTGGTAGTTCCTTAGTGTGGAAACTTCCAGCACTTTTAATAAAGGTGATGATGTTCGACCATTCCGCTGAGCAGCTCTCTACCCTCTACCCTCTACAACAAGTCGAGTGAACCCTTCCTCCTGTTCAATAGCCATAGCTCCTTACGTTTGTTGGGGTCTGTTATGAACCTCTTGGACTGTCTGCAGTCATTTCTCTCCAGCCATGCTTTTGTCAGTTCGTTATATGTCCAATCATCTAGGGCATTACTGACCTGGCCTTTGCTGATACCCAGCAAGAAAGAGGTCGGAGCTAATGCATGTGCCCCTTGCTCCCGTCTTCGCTCATTCTAGTAGATTTCAGTGTTAGAGTAAACGTGGCAGCCTTATAAACCTGCAGCGTCTAAAGCATAGGTTCTCCACGTGGGCGACAACGCCCCCTTCTGGGAGTTTGAGACTTTCAGAAGACCCCGAGAAGATCATTATATAATATTTTACGTTCAAATATTGTATAATCGTGATAAAAGTTTTTAAAAGTTGAAATGGCGTAAAAATTTGCAGATTTTTGGATATGTTGGAAAAGGTGTCGAGTAGTAAAGTTGATAAAATTTCAATTCTTCGCCTCGACCCCCTCTGGAAAATCGTCTTCCTACGTCCGTGGAAATTTATATAATGTGATATACATAATTATTTCAAATGGTTGAGTGGCATTAATTTAATCCATGTTTACAAAATGATATTTTATTTTTGTGAATATTTCTACAGAAGCGCTGATTTGTTATCATTTTTTTGCTTTGTTTTTGAAGTATTGTGTAAATAACTGTGCGAACTGTCATGGAAATCTTGCCTATTACGTACAGAAAGATGAATGACAAGGTAAACACACTTTTTGCGGGGGTATTGTTTATAAATCTTCCTAATGCTTTCAGAGCTTTCTCACAATTGTTTTGTATTTATTTGTATTAATCCTAAGGTCCTGTAAAAGCAAAGGATATTCAAATACCCATACCCATCTTATAGGTAGAAAAATGTCAATGTCATATCTTCCAGCAATAATGCCGAGTTAATTAATAAATATACAATATTATTATTAAAAAAATATTTGAAGGAGCTTATATTCAGGAGTAATGATGATACGCACTTTTTTTTTGATTATTCACGCATTTCAAAATTAAACTTTTTGCTGCTTTTAGAGCTGAATCATTCGTTTATTTTGGGGTCTTTTCGTGTTTCAGGGAAAAACTCCAAAATGCCGGCTATGTCTGGATTTTTCCAGGCGTCTGGTAGGTCTACAGCAACTCTAAGTTGAAAAAAACACGTAAATTTAATTGATCGAATCTTGGAACGCTATTTTCATCCACTTCAAAAAATCAGATTAATTTTGAATTTTGCACACTTATCAAAGAGCGATGACAATGCAATAGTTTGATAAGTTTGTCCCAGTATTGCTTCTCATTTCCAAATTATGTTTGATAAAAAATTTGAAATAATTCTGACGTTTCGGGTGGGTGAAAGTAGCGTTTGAAGATTCGTTTAACAACAAAGATACATAGATAACTACATAAATACATACATAGATACGTGAAAGCTAATAATCTTAAATGAAAAATTGAGTGTGCTGGTGGTCGGCATTTTGTTCTACAAAAAAAACGCAAAAAGATCATTCTGGGGCCATGCCGACTGGGCAATATCGAATGTAGCGCTGACGGTTGCAATTACGAAAATACCATTAAGATAACAATGAAAAGACGCAGTGGTAGCAAATCCGACTCATCGAATGGTTTTCTTTTAAACCAGCCGCCAACAACGGATGCTCCATAAACATCGTGACTGTGAAAGACCATAATTTTCTTTACGTGATCGTGACAAATTTCTTTGAAAACGGCGCTGCATAGCTTTTTAATCTGTCATACGGTGGACAGCTCACGTTTAACGAGAGAGAAAGCCAGTCTTAGACGCTAACAGATTCATTTCACGCCTTATTTGACACAGCGTCGGTTCATTTGTGGGCATAAGTTTTTAAGGCGCTATTAATACAGTAGAACTGTACGTTGCACAACATTGGAGTAATAATAAAGCCATGTTTTCACATAACAAGTCAGTCAAACATAAATTGTTCACATATTCGCGTTTTAAGATGAACTTGTATGTATGAGAGATACTCATCGATTCCCTACGCAACGAACGACGAGTCTGCCGTGAGAGCATCGAGAAGCGAAACTGCGTCAGGGCAAGGATCCGATAGTGGTGACGTTCAGTGATGCCAGGTCTCATAGTTTTCCGGGATATTACTTTAGAAGGCAACCTCATCCTTTAGTGTTGCTTGAAATACAAAGATGGGTAATTTTTTATGCTTGTTAGTTATGGAAACTTTTGAGATGCCATTTTTTATTTAAAGATATTATGTTTTTTATTATTTCATGACATATCATAAAAACCATCTGTCTGTCTTTGTGTCTGTCGGTCTGTGAGTTCTTCAAAAACTGTCGAGCACTTTTTAACAATTCTTGAGATCAGAGACTGCAATGAATGGTTGTATGGAGAAACATAGACGACAAATATTTTGCTTTACAGAATTTTATCAAAAACATTCGGACAGGTTTTAATGTACTGGTAAAAAATTTTATTTAGCCATACGCACAATGATTTTTTTATGAGTGTTCTGGGTGTTCGAAAATAAAACTTTTCTGTTTATTTATAATATAATGATGATACTACACCACTGGCTGCTAACATAATAAGGATAGACATTACTGCATGCGCTGCCTCGGGAAGCAAGCAGACATTGGAATAGGAAAATTATCATATCACAGTAACAAAACGGATGCAAAGTAGAGGGATTAGCTGTATGTGCACCGGAAGTACCTACTGACTGTGATACTGATCCTTTGCTCTGCAGGCCGGGCTCTCGGTTGATGAATGTTCTGATAAATTAGTGACAAAGGACTCAGTACTTCTTCCATATTCACGTTCCATAAATTAAGCTAATAATTATGTGTTTTAGAAATTTGATGATGATGTCTACGTTACAGTTTTTAAGCGCATTCTGTCCATTATTACACCAGTAGGATAAGCTCAATAAATTAGATTCACTCAGTAATCACGTATCTTGCCGAGGATCAGATAAAAGAATATCTAAGATCCAATTAAAGTTATGCTAAACGACAGCGTCTCTAGCTGAATCCTTCGCAATGAAAAGTTATTGTTTTTTCTGCTAAAACATTTCGAAGTCTTAATAAAAGTTATTAAAGTATTACAGTAAATCGTAATATTTAGCAGTTTAGGTAGTATTTTTTTATAAGAACCTGAAATTTAATCCTCACATGAATAAAACTACAATGAGCTGTTTTTTGGTCCCACTTTCATAATATCTGAACAAATCAATACTTACCCTTATCACACGTTGATTAATTGGCCAGGTCTTGTCTAGGTAAGGGACCTCACAGCAGGGTACCTGGTAACGAGAAACTAGACTGCCTGGAGAGGAAGGGAGCAAAGGGGCACATGCATTGGCCCCATACCCTTGCTGGGTATTAGCGGAGGCCAGCTCAGTAATACCCTAGATGCTTGGGTGTTAACGAAATTGCGAAAGCATGGAGAAATGACTGCAGGCAGTCCAAGCGGTTCATAGCAGGTCCCAACATACGTAGGGAGCTATGGCTATTAAACCGGAGGAGGGGTTCACTCCACTTGTTAGTAGGGATCCTCACAGGTCACCTGACACTCATAGGAGTGGTCAAAGAACCAATCCGTCAGAAGTGCTGGGAGGAGGACGAGACCTTGTTCCACTTCCTGGGTGAGTGTGCCATATACAGCGGTCTTAGGGCTGATGAGTTCGGCACAGCAGTGTTTGACAAGAAATAGTTTTATTCAACGGAATGGTCGGACATCATGATAAAAGGTCTGGAAGGTTCGATACTAAGGAACTACCAAATCTGTCATAGTTCTAGTGATGGTTCTTGGGGTCGGCAAAAAGGGTCAAAGGTGGCCTACTGGCCAGGCTTTGCTTCCTCATTCCTAATACTACTACTAGTACTACTACTACTGAGTTGAGGGGTATCTCAAACAAATGAAATAGACATATTCTTGACAACTTCAACGCATTAACTTTAATATTGCAACAACCAGACGCATGGTAAACAGTATTAGATAAGATGAAATAATACTCTATTATACACTGTTCTTTAATCTTTTAACATAATTTGACAAACAATTACTTCATCAAAGATGACATTCTGTATAGGAAACATAGTCTTACAAAAACGTTATAAGCCTTGTCGTATCGTATACTGTATTCCCATTATCTCTCATTATTTTGTAACCAGGCTACCATGTTTTCTGATAGAATAACTGGTCGATAACTCTCTTCATATTTAACTACCACCCTTCTTGAAGGAAAGATACATCTTCCAGATTTACAATTAATCTGCCTTACAGAAGGTGGAAAGTTGGGAGCAGTGGGGATTGGTACAGTAGGTACTGTAGGTACTGTAGGCATTGGTACAGGAGGTACTGTAGGGATTGGAGCAGTTACAGGTGAAGTTGTCGTTGGAGCTTTTGTTGTTGTAGGTGGACTGGTTGGAAGACTTGAATGTGCAGTTGTAGTAATAGATGTTCTTGTAGTAGTCTCGGGTTTTACACTTGTTGGAACTGCTGTAGTCGTTGTGATCGTTTCTGTAGTAGGAGACGCTGTTGTGACAGATGATTTTGTTGTAGTAATTGGAGTTTGTGTTGTTGTCGGTAATCCTGTTGTTCTTGGACTAGAAGATTCAGTTGTAGCATTAGTTGGAGGGTTAGTTATGGGTCCTGGAGGTCTTGTGAAGATGGTGCTTTCAAAATGTTTGGATTGAGGTGTAGTGGAAGTTCTGTTTCGACATCCTGCGTGGTCGGGATAGTCGCACACCCGCAGGATCGGGTTGAAATCTAATCCTTCAGGGCACGTCTGCAGTTTGGGTATGCGATCAGGTCCACATTCGTAAAACTCGGAGCAGTTCGTTTCGTGAGGGATATAGACTGGTTCCGAGGTTGGATTTGGCGGGCATATTGCTGAAACAAGGATTCACTGTCAACAAAAATTGTTCAAATTAGTATAAATCCATCAAAAACGTAGCGAGAAAATTTTCCAAGTAGTTTAGGGGTTTGGAGGGAGGGGTTAGAGGAAATGAGATTTTGTCAACTACATCCGAAATTTTGACAATTTTTTTCATAAAGTGGGTTTATGGATCAATATTAACGGTTCTCAGGCGTGATGGGAAAATGAATCATTTACAATTTTAATTAATAAGATATGCCAAAAGCGAATATCAATTTGAGTGCGTCAATTCGTAAGTCATAAAATCACACCAGGAATAGAGATATAACGACGGTAATAGGATTTTATTGAACTTGTACAGTGAATAACAGAAATATATCTATTATGATAAGATAACATCGACGAAGGAACCTTGACAGTCCCGAATATGACAAGCGATGTTCGCTACCTTGTAATGAATTCAATAACAATATAGTACTTTAAAATTGAACTGAAAAACCGCTGATTGCCATGATTTACCGTTTCATTCTGCAAGGCAATCTAATGAAATCTAAGACTACCTGTTGTGCAGTTGGTCAGTCGAACACTGGACTATCTGTCCGTCCAGCGTATAGCATTATTCGACCTTGCCCACCATTGCGGAATCGATAAAAACCGCTGTGACGAATATGCTTTTTGCGATTTTCAATTGGCAAGGGAAGAATTCATGTACTACTTTGGTTCTCCATAGAACTCACAAAAATGATATTAGCTATTTTTTAGTCGCGGGTTTTGAAAACAGTACTATTTTTTACCTTCAGTACATGACTTTTTAATGTGCAATATTTCAAATGTTACATTTATAGTTCAGCTTGAAAAATGGTCGATTAGATATATCCATGATAGAGAAGTGTGAGGTAAATATCTCATAAATTATTATTAAGCGTTTTACGTAAATTTTGCTGAATTATCGGTGAGCTATCAGCAAACCGTACGCAAAATAAAAGTAAGCAACACGTGAAATCTACACTGCACTTCGACGTACACGATTTTAACTGAAAAGCTTACGTAAACTCTACTAACTAACTATCTAACTATTTTAAATACATTTTTTATATAAAAATATGATAATAATATTCGTTCCACTATCAAAATTACTTTACACTGAAAATAATATTAATACGAATTTCCAAGAGCGTTTATTCTGAGTTGCTTTATAGACAATGTTCAGTTCAAAATAAGTTTTTGATTCCGAAATCGCTTGCCTTTTTCTCCATAATATGCGTTTTGTCTATAATTAATTAATTAAACTAACAATGACTTGATCAAATTGAAATTGCGACGTATAAACCCATTTATCAGAAAAGTACGGAGCAGCCGCACATTTACTCATTCATGTTTTATAGATGGAAACTTATGATTTGAACTTTAAACATATATTTCGAGTATCTATTGTAGTATGTGTATGTATTGAGTAGCACCTACCTGTGTTGTACTCATTAATATATTAAATACTATGTTTCTTATTACAACTATGTCATTTGAATATCTAAAGTTACTTACCTGAATAAGCAGCTGTTAGTGTCACTGTGCTCAATATTAAAAACAGCTGATTGTATTGGTAAATCATACCTTTAGAGTATCCAATGACTACTGACTAATTTACCACGATTGTTTTATCTAGACTGATCGATTCATTGAGATAAATTAAGCGGATATGACAAAGCCATCTTTATTCATCATTATAATTCTTTTACAAAGATTTTCAGATATTTATATCAGATAGTAATCAATTCTAAATTGATGAACGATAGCTGTTGGTATTTTATCTTGCATTGGATATAAATTAATGCAAATTATATCTTCGTAAATGGCCATATTCAGAGAGCGGTACAAAAACGACACAGGGCCACAATGGTATCGTTTTGGATTAAAATATTTTTATTAAATGTTGAACTATTGACGTTTTAGAGTGTATTTGAAAAACAAAGATCACTTTTTACGTGTTTTGGGAACTCCTACTAGAGATTATTCCATTTTAACTAAACAGTAAACATAAATGAATATGAAATTATATTATAAATGGAGTTAAGACGGTTAACTCAGTTTCAAACATTTTGCCTGGACTTTAGCACTGTTAAGAAATTATAAATTGTTTCCAATATCTGTAATACCTTACAAATTTGCTTCCAAGCGATCAAAAATTAATGTAGCATTGACCGTGTTATGATTCAATTACTGGAAGACCAAGTGGCAGGTGACGTGACTGCCAAATCCAGATACGACGCGTACCTTTTGTTTACAGCCATTTTAAAAATAACTGGCAATTTCGCGTGCTATGAAATTAACTCATCATGATGTCGAGGACCACACAGACTCGAATCTGGCCGTATGGGTGGCGATGGCGGCACGCCTTGGCGTATCCTAGTGCACCGCAATAAAACCGACAAGTGGGCGACACCACTAGACCGGATTTATTTCGGTCTACACACGGACATCGCAAAATGATTCCAGTTTTATTAAAATTCAATATATTTTCTATTTCCTGTCAGTGTCATAGCTAGGGACTGTGACACCCAGGGATGATTTCGTAATTTATAACCTGACCTCTCTCCAACAAAAAATATCTAAATGTCAAAAAGAACCTCAGCACTGAAACCATTTCGCACAAAAATCCTGATGAGAAAAAGAACGTCCTTACGGACACTTTCAGAAAATTTAGCGAGAGCCCCATTGACTCTACCCTAGCTACTCCCCTACTTCTCATACCAAAAGCAATAGATTTACCAAGCTGACAAGTTATTTGATGCATTATGATGGCGTAACCAGAATTTCGTATGTTTTGAGAAAATAGTACAGGTATTATATAATAATAATATTATGTTCAATGGAGGACATTTTTCGGGAGGGAGAAAAGCTGTTTGTACGTAACAGAGTTTTGTCGGATTCCATTGTAATCCGTAAGAAAGACTGAACTAATGATAATGACAAAAATTAGAACAAAAAATTCGACAGTGGGGATCGAATTCACAACCTCTTGCATTCAAGGCAAACGCTTCACCATTTAGAAATGACAAAGTGCCACACAAAACGGCAAATAATCTATGGAAGGTACATCCCCCATCTCGGGAAATTCTTCTTTCCAATTTTCTAACCTGCACTAACTGGATATAGGTGTCTAACCAAAATCGAGCCTAAGAGGTTAGAGAATTGGGGAGCAGATTTGCGTGGGGGGATGCATTTTGTGTGGCAGTTCGACATCGCTAAATCGTAAAGCGTCTTCCTAGAATGCAGGAGGCTGTGAGTTCGTTCCCCACTGGTAACAAATTTTTCTTACTATTTTTTTTAAATTATTAGTATCTGGGTAGATACGGTGGACCTATCCAGTGGCAGTATGGCCAGGTAGCAGCACTCTTTATACATATCCAAATGCTTCCACAGTCAAAATGTCACTTTTTATGAATAAATATTCCACCTTTATAACGGACATGTATGTAGACCTCACGGTTGCGGTCTGTAATAAAAAAACTGCAGGATTTGATACTCTGGCGCACGATAAATCCACCCGTAGATGCATGGAAATTATTACTATTTATACGGTAGACCCTAGCAATGATGAGGGCTGGCATTTTCTCAGGACCGGCTCTGGTAGGTCTTCATAATAGTACATCATTACAAAAATTAGTACAAAAATATTGGTCTATTCATTTGGATCAAATTATTATGGTTTCTGGGCTTTACTGCCTGCGCCAATAATAGGCAAGGGAATTATTCAAATCGCGATAAATGTCCAATTCGATATATTATGTTTTCCACTTCCACTTTTGGCCCATGTTGCCGACCCCGAGGACCATCACTAAAACTAGGGCAGACATGTGTAGACCCTTCCAGACCTTTTTAATAAAGGTCATGTGGTCCGACTATTCCGCTAAGTAGCACTCTTCCCTGTCAAACTCTGCTGTGCCGAGCACCTCAGCCCTAAGGCCGCTTTATATGGCACACTCTCCCAGGAAATGGAGCGAGGTCAGGTCCTCCTCCCAGCACTCCTAACGGATTGAGTCTTCCACCACTCCTATGAGTGACAGGTGCCTGTTCAATCTGCAATGACCTGTGACGATCCTCCTGTTCAATAGTCATAGCTCCCTACGTTTGTTGGGGCCTGCTATGAACATCTTAGACTCTCTGGAGTCATCTCTCCCTAACCATGATTTCGTCAGTTCGTTATATATCCAATCATCTAGGCCATTACTGAATAGGCTTCGGTTAATACCCAGCAGGGGTTTGGGACTAATGCATGTGCCCCTTGCTTCCATCCTCGCCAAGCAATCTGCTTTATTTTTACCTGGCACCCCACTGTGACCAGGGACCCACATGAGGGTCATGTTCTTGGATTGGGATGAGCATTGGAAGGCGGTGTTGCATTCCTGTACCAGTGATGATCTGATCCTTGGAGATGCTACCGCTCTCAACGCTTTCTGACTATCGGAACATATATAGATGTCATGCTCCGTGGACTGTTGTGCATGGTCATCTTGCGGATTATAGTCAGTGGCTGCTTTTGTGCTAGTCCACCAGACTGAATATCCGTCTGTATTCTGGCTTTGATCGCCGCCTTGTAGAGAGAATGGAGGACCTGTGGCTTGAGCCTCCCAACAGCCTAACCTGATGGGCGTTCTAGATCAAGTCAACGGGGCGCCTGCTTAGCTCAGTTGGTTCTTTGTTCAAATCTCGCAGTAGCCCAGGTCTTTCCCGACGTTGTATTAGAAATTTCCCTGACATACGGCCCTGGTTTCATTCCTTCGGTGGTCTTCCTAAATCTGTGCTATGGGGCCAAAGCAGCAATTTGACCTAATTACTACTAATTTTCGACTTAATTATATGGATCGATATCGCATGACGAAAATAATATAAAGTAATTTCTTCATCATCTGGTTGGAATGCCTTGCAGAAATTAACTCATCATTCGCGTTTTTCGTTTACGAAACTTATTAATGTATACAAATTTTGAATTTATGGAGAGATTAGCTTGCAATTATTCCCATATTTTTTGCTATTCATGATAATTACATAATATGATATTGTGGGAAAAAACATTATCGCTTAGCTAAGTCAAACGTCTTTTCAACATCGCTTCATGAAGCGGAAGCATGGACTGTAAGTGCTGCAATTTTTAAAAAAGATTGAATCATTTGAAATGTGGCTGAAAGATTATCAGAATATCATGGATAGATCAAGTAAAAAATTCGGAAGTTCTGAGACGCATAGGTAGGGAAACAGACTCAATACATTCATGAGACGTAAATTGAGATATTTGGGTCATATCATGAGAAGAAAAATATATGAACATCTACTGTTGATTGACCAAAGCAAAATCCAGGCAAAACACAGCATCGGCAGAAGAAGAATCTCATGGTTTCGAAACCTGAGAGAGTGGTTTGCATGCACTTCTAACTAACTTTTTAAAGCGGCCGGTTTCAAAGTAAAAATAGCGATGATGGTCGCCAACCTTCGAGTCGAAGATGCCAGTTGAAGAAGAAGAATGTTTGAAAAAAATATGATCTTCAGTTCCCAAGCACTATAATGGGTGATATTGTGATGTAATCTAAACAGACTAATTAATCACTTTGATGAAATCTTGCGTTATTTGAGAGGTGTTATTATGCGACACAGCTCGTTCGAACATCTGTCATGATAATATCTATAGAATACGGTCAGATCAGCCACCATTACTCGATGATCGTGTTGTGTCCCTTCAAGACAGTCCAGGTCCAAGACCTTTGACTTCATAAGTTGTCAATGGGTGTCTCCACTTGGAGATGAGTTGATGTTGCTATCATACCCTTGACTGCGTTACGTATATACCACCCAATTGCTCCCTAAAGTTAGACCTCCAGGCTATACTGACGAGTCTAGGCTACTGACGAAACATGCATGTCTATAGCAGATCTGATGCATAGTGGAGAGCATACACTGAAAGTACAATGAGCTTTCAATAATAACGGGAACGTAGTCTGATGGCTTCTATGAAGAAAACAGTTCACAGTAGAATGGAAAGGAAGCTTTTCAAAAGAATGTTTGCGTAATCTGAAGACCAACGTGGTCATCAGCCAGCGTCCGAGGTCGTTCCTCGTGAATAAATAATTAAGGCAATAATGAAATCTTAACGCGTCTTCGACGCTCATCATCTGTTTCGCGGATAGCACACGCGCGGCATATGGCGTATGTACACACATGAAAAGAAGAAGAAGAAGCAGAGGAGATCAGGAGAGTAATGTTCCAGAACTGCTCGCTTATATGGACACGATTCCGTGCCGGCAGCGTCTTCCACATTTTTATTAACGTTTCATCTGTTTCAGCTGATTGATTGTGACAAGGCAGTTAACGAGCCAATCTGCGGTGCTGGTATTTGTAGAAAAATAAAATGAAGTAGATTGACTTCGCGTTTACCAAAGAAGCAAAAAAGATGATAGATGTAACTGTTTGTTAGTTAGTAACTAGTTTTTAATAACCAAAAAGGGATCTCCAAGATGTCAAAATGGAATAACGGAATAAAATAAGCACGCAACTTATTTTTCAAAAACTAATTATAAGCAAAAGACATCCCTAAACATTTTGCGGGTGAATTACTGTTTTTTAGAAACACGAAAAAATTTTGGAGTCCTAATTTTCGACTAATTTCCATTCATACATTTTTTAATTATTTTTTTAAAATTATTTATTGGTACCAATTAACAGCTATGTATAAGCATTGTGCCTGAAACTTCCTGCATTTTCAAATTTTCCACTGAAATTTATTAAATGAAAAGCTTATTCAATACCCAATATTTTTAAAACGACCCATATTTATATAAACATTTCCTCTTGAAAAAAATAAGAGTTTCATCATCATCTATACATGCTTAATTATCACCCTTCAGAATTATTAACAGAAATCTGACAGCTGGAAAGAATTTCATAATATCGGTAAATACGAATAATGTGACCTAT
This sequence comes from Bruchidius siliquastri, assembly GCA_949316355.1. Classification (NCBI taxonomy): domain Eukaryota; kingdom Metazoa; phylum Arthropoda; class Insecta; order Coleoptera; family Chrysomelidae; genus Bruchidius; species Bruchidius siliquastri. The sequence goes on from OX438529.1 coordinate 26,964,240, forward strand.
TTTTTATTACTCGTTATCAGAACTGCTTATTTCTAACTAAAATCCACTTGGAACGTAGATGCTAATTGACAAATACCTATTGTCACGTTTTCGCTAATTGAAAGTTAATAGTGCTACATTCTCCAAAGAGATGCCGATGGTTAACATATGGACGCTAAAATGGACTATTAGACCTTCGACAAATTGGGCATTTATTTTACTATATGCATTTCTCAAATATTGCACGCATGAATTCAAATGATAGATATTATCATTTTGATATGAGATCCTTCATTAATCACGTGAGGTTTTTTATCAAATCTTTCACACCCTCTGCCTCTTGGTAATACGTGGTTTGGTTTTAAGGTATTCCCCCCTCATATCTAACATTACCTGCATATAAAAAAATATGAGTGTTATATTATGTTAAAGACGTGATGTGACGTATAAATAATGTAGAGAATTCGCATCTCTACAATTCTTGCTAAGATATTTTTCCAAACCGAATAATAAAATATGAGAAATAGCATAGAGAAGGAAGTTATTTTGCCTTTATTGTTCAAATAATCAAATTTTTAATATGAACAAATGAGTAAATAAAATCTTCGAAGACATCGTATTACAGGCTATTGTTTTTCCGAAAAAATATTTTTGTAATTTGTGAATAGTACAAAAATAATAGAAGTTAAGAGCGTATAAATTGAAGTTTTAAAAAACAAAAAATCGCACTAAAAAATGGAAAGTAAATTACATTATATATTTAAAAATATATTCTCATTCCCCCATCGATTTATTATTTATCCTTGTACCTTGATATTTGGAGCCACAATTACTCTTCAATGGACATTAATTAACGGGATTGAAGGGTATTCTCTCCATTTACGGGGCCTGTTAGAAACCGATTTAACCCTTTGAATTTAGATGGCGCCGAAGTTAAGGGTGTAAGAACCGTTAGGCTTTCATCGTGTTACCATACACCCATGCAAACTTGCAGCTTGCTTATCTTAGTTCGCAATTACAAATAGCCTGGAATAAGGTAAGTTTTAATAAACACGTCATGAATGACAAAACGTCCAAAAGGACTGTGGTGGTCGGTGCGTCTTGGGACCTGGAAAAAATGCAGTACCTCGCGGTCGGCCACCCAGCAAGTCCATTTTATCTGAAAACGGCATAATTTCAGTGAACCAGAGGTGGGCACGGTGATTACTGTCCCGACCAATGGAACCTTAATTAACCGTAAGAAAATGATGTTTAATATCTTCATATAGACAGCGTTGATAATCTTGCGGATGCGGTGTATATGTGCTACGGGAAATATCCGATTTCAGGCCATTTTGTTTGTTCTAAGACAGGTCTTATCGTTGTTAGGAACTTATAATATTGCCCGACAAACTAGAATGAAGAAGCTTTAGGAAGATCTGGACCTTGTAGAGTAGCAGAAGCTGTTCAGAACAATACAATTTCCTTGAGCGGAAGAGGACACCCAACTCCGACCTCGCGCGGCCGAAACCATGGTCGTGCCATGGCATGTTACTGTCGATGTTAATTCCCAGGAACTTGATGGCAGATGATCCAAGTATTGGTCATCCCCCCCCATGACCTCTTTAACTTGATTATTATGTTGGTTAACTCCAAGAAACGTACATTTTGTAAACAAATGACCTTTTCCTTCAGTATTTTATTCCAGAAGTTCCACAGTTTAAAATCTTCATCACCAAATGATACCATTATTGCTTGATAAGTACTTTACTTAACACTAGTTAATCTACTTGACATATTTCTTTTAGTTGTATCATAGTTTCTTTTACAGTCAGTGTGAGTATTCGCAATCAGTCTAATGCCAAATGTCTTAACATTTGAATAATATATTAATCATTATCGCCTATCTCTGAGCGATAGTAGGACAGTTTGGGTGGTCTTGCGATTGCCTGGAAGCCTTTAGAGGATTATAGCATGCTGATATGTAGACTTCATTTATATTCATGGCTTGAGATTATATGTGTAATCGATATCCGTGAAAAGCTGTTATTTTGTAGTAAGATTTTCACGCTGAAATTCCACAAAATTTCCTTGTAATTTATCATATTCGGCTATAGGGTTTACGACAGCAGCGGCTCTCTAATAATGAGACAGTTTGATCACAAAACTATCCTCGTCAATACGTAGGAACTGAAATCATTTGCAAAGCAAACGTCCAAACGTGTATAATTGTATATATACTGTCACTTGAAACTTGTAGACAAGGTAGATCTTTTAAAACTTTGACTTGGGACTTTCATTGTCTATAAAAATTCTTGAGTATCACAACGTTTCGATTGATCTACTATCTCCAATCATCTTCAGGTGAACTGGCGAACATGTTACTTTCATGGTTACTTATACTCCTTCAGGTGACGTGACGTAAAGAAGCTAGTGGAAGCAACGATACAAGAGAATACCATCAGTAGAATAATTAACCACGAAGAATCCCAGCACTTACTTATTCTGCCTTACGTCAAAGAAATACCAGATGGAATCAGAAGAATAGGTCAGCGATGAAAGGTTCAAACAAGATTATCTGGGAATATCACACTTAGAAGTATCCTAACAAAAACTAAGCCCAGGAACTACGTCTGGTCACTGTACTTGACTTAATATTCTCCAGCAAGTAAATAATCGAAATTGAAAGCACTTTATCGTCAATACACATTGCGCAAACGTTACCAGGAAAAATGCTTCTCTAAAATGGTTCTCAGGCGCAATACGTGCGAATACAAGAGATAAGGTTATTATTTGAATAACAGAATAAATATTTATTGTTGGCTTTGAAGACGGATGTTATTAACCTGTTTCTTTAATCTCTCAATAAATCGATACGTTGGTATTGCTTATATCAACAACAAGTGCAGACGCATATTTAATATAGATAACATTGCCTGGATACTATAGAGTTATTTGCTTAGTGCAATGTAATAGACCTCGTCGGAGTAATAAATAGTATGTACTAATATTCGTCATGTTTTGTCAGGCCGCTAGGCTAGTTCATGTAATCTGTTAGGTCTGCAAAACCAGGAACCAGAAATTGTCAGTTGAAGAGTAAACATGTAGTTTGATCACCATCGTACTAAGGAGAAAAGATTACACAAATTCGGAACTGCTTTCAGGGCAGATGTAAGCAGAGTCGAGAAAGCAGTTTAGGATTTTTGTAATCTGTTTTCTGCAGTGAGTGTCTTAATTTAAGTTTATTTGTTCTGTTTTATTTTGATTACTGTGATCTTGTAAGACTACATAACAACCTGAAGATGATTTTAATTCAATAAACCGAAACGTCGTGCGAAATCATTTTCAAAATGGATTGAGTTTTGGAATGTCTGCTGACAAAAAAATCAAGTCTTCTGGTTTATTACATTTACAGTTCGTTATAAGGCTAACAAATGGAGAATAAATTATAGTAGTACTATGGAACAAGAAAATTAGTTCTAAGATTTTGCTCAACTGCGATGAAAAATCCATTAAATTTTTATAAGTGTTAGAAAAACATATAATTCAATTCTATAAAAGAGTGCATCATATAAATGTTTTGTTGGTGATCATATTTGGAAAAGTAGTTAGTATAAAAATACAGGTTAAGGCATTACACGCTGTTTTTGAATAAAATTATTTTTTTTTTATTAAATTAATTATATTGAATAAGATTACTTTTCATACCTATCTGACAAAATCTCAATAACTTAGCATTATTTTTTACTGTCGTCCGCAACTGTGTGCTACTAAAATCTTTTTTAAGATTTTTATAATTTATCAGTTTAAAGGAGTATACAAGGGGGGGGTTAATGGGGGTACCCCCCAATATTTTTGACAAAAAATTTAATTCAATTTTGTTTTTCTCAAATAATGAATGGTTCATATCTAAATTTCAGTGACGTAACGAAAAAATCACACTGAATTAAACATATACCATTAGCATCTCATCTGTGATATTCCACGTAGACCAATAGGCGTTGGTCTACATGCAACCTAATGTGGGTAAGGCGCTATCAATGCGGTATCAGAACTTAGAGTGCAGCATCCAACATGCCCGATATGGTTTTCAATACTAGGGATGGGTTCATTCACATGTATCTCAAAATCAGAGATCGATCCTAATAAACATCGATCAAATAACGCGAATGTATTTACAGTTTGGAAATCTGCTGACGGTGGGACTAGAACTCGTGACTCCGGTAATCTGTACCAGTAAGTTTGCCAATTACGCTACGCCACCGGGTGCAAAATTACAGAGATAACTATGAAAGTGATGATTCTATCCACCTCAACAGTCTCCTATACGCATCTTCATAATATCAACACTCAAGAATCTAGCGATATTATTTAGTAGAAGTTGAGCGTTGTAAGGAATCCAGAGGTCCAGAGTCTGCCTTGGCTCAAAAACCACAGTTAGGATTCAAGTTAAGGAATGGGTGAAAACGACACAAGGTTGCAAATATGGGAAAGAGTTTATTTTAGGACCATGCTCAAATGTGGCTGAAGGATTACTTTGTTTATGTAGGAATCAACTTAGAATTGTTAATCGTCCAGTTTATGTCTCTCTCTCTCTTTATTAATTTAGTATACATGTTGGTATATAAACTTGAACTGAGAACCTTGTTCAATATATGCCAAATATGCACATATAAGTTGTAATTATAAAAATTTTTCGCCAAGTAATCTACCAGATGCTGGAATCACTAATTCATTCGAACCTAGTTCAAAATACGACCCTGCGCTATGTGGCAGCTTTCGAGACTCATGCACTAGTGCCCCTTATATTCATGCCTAGTCTGTCTGTTATTTGGATGTAATGTAGTGTAGTCATCACTTGCCTAATGGAACTTTTCTAGTGGTAGCTCAGTTCCTTTTTGCTATCTTAGTTACTCTTCTCGGTATCTAAGATACTATTTTAGTTACTAGATACAGATCCTTCAAAGTAACTAAGTTACTCTGAAGTAACCAAAATACTTTTTTCTGATAGCTCTGACAGCAACTATAGGAATTGAAATTGTTTCGACTTTTGGACAGATTGGGCTATCTGGAAACCTTGATAGCTGGTCATATCTATAATGGAGGGCATACACTCAGCGATGCTAAAACGATCGATATTATGGATGCTCGTCGAATATCGAAAGCGGATTGATATATGTTGCCCATCTCTAATCGGCAGCAGTACCAATACGACGCGACACTCGTTCGAGAGACCGCGGGCGGCCCGCCACCGCCAAAGTGTGGGCAGCGGCATTGAGGGGCGGAGGAGGGCGAGAGGGGCAGTCGCGGCTCGCGACGAGGCGCGCGAGAGGCCGTGAGAACGTGGAAGTGTGGCAGATCCCAGGCGGCCGTGCCGTGCGTCGGGCACACACGACGGCGACGCGCGCCGCCCGCGCGACCTCAGGCCACTACATCGGAATTATTGCTGGATACGGACGCACGCTGTTTCGGCATATGCAGTACTGAATCTCATTAAACAAGTAGAATCAATGTGTAAGAGAAAGACGGAAGATGAAGCACAAATGTTATATTGAGTGCGCGAATCTTCGAACGCGTGGCAACGCTTCCCTTTTACAGGCTCGCGTTATAGTCTAGTAAAATTAGCATTTCAAATGACAAACATTCGCAGGCAAGATGTCGCGACGAATTCTGGAGAGACATAAGGCAAAGCTGTATATAAAATTACTGAATTAGCTCTGCCTTTGTCCTCTCCACAATTCATTGCGACATATTGCGTACGAATGTTGATCATTTGAAATGCTAATTTTACTAGACTATAACGCGAGCCTGCAAAAGGGCAACGTTGCCTCGTGTTAGGATATTTTAACATTTGAACATTTGTGTTCCATCTTTTGACTTTTTCATACACATTGATCCCAAACGCTAAAGGAAATTCTGCCACCAAAAATTGGAAACCAGTAGGGATTGAACCCACAACCTCTTGCACTCTAGGCAGATGTTTTAACATTCGGCCATGACGAACTGTCACACAGAATAGCAAATTATATCTTCTTCGTATTTAATCATGAATTTTACATTTGGCAAGCAAGGATTGCTTGTAAATGTAAACAGTATTATCTTTCTCTGTTAAATAGTCTAAGACTATATTTCTTCATTATCTTCTGATATCTAATGATTCGAAACCTTAATGTCATCCTACATATTTTGTTTGCATAAAGTTTATGAAACTCTTTTCGGCTTAAGGACCTCTCTAAATGAGAAGTTACTCATTGTAACATTGTATACCAGATAATCTTGGTTGATTGGAGTTTTATCTCGTTCACTGTCAATTAACTCAATCGACTTTATAAAAACAAAATAAATAAAAACCGGAGTAAGGTAGCATAAATATCGGTGGTAACATAAAATATTTAATGAAAGCCAACGACTGCCACGATTCTGGGAATTCTGTTGTCGGCTTGGCTCAGTTTAATTGTTTGTAGAACGCGTGGGCCACACTAACGACACCACACTGCCACTCAAAATAGGGCTCTCGCCATATGCGCAGTTTGTGCGGTTCAATTCCTACTTTTATGCATAATATGTTGGCTGTTATTGTATTCAGAAAACAATTTCCATGATTCGCACTCAGCGACTTCCTTAATCATATTGTTTGAAGGATTAGGACACTTGTAAATTATAATTGTAATTCTACTTCACGCGTAAGACAAGTTAATAATCCAATAAATGTTTTGTTATGTGCCAGTCTGTTGGTGTCAATGCCGGTCTGTAGAGGGTTCGGTCATAATAGGATCGTTTTACCTTGGTCAATGGCTCATATCAGACTTGAATTTTCCAAGAAAAATGATATAAATAAATTATGGAATTTATAGCACTATCATTTTATTGTCATAATATGACATCTGATGCAAATCTACGGAAAATGTATTCCATAATCAAACTGATCTTTTGGACGGCCCCTAATCGTTCCCTAAAACATTTTTGGGAGTGGTGAAGGGAATATCTCAAAACAGATCAGGTGTTGGTGGTAGTGACAGTAGAGGAATAATGAATATAGGTATAGATATAACAGGGCGCCTGCCAAATGTATTCCGTTTAACAACATCCTCACTCTATCGTGCTGTCAATACTGACGGTAACAAACGGCAACACGTAAACCCATATACGTACATAATAAACATAAACCCGACTTACACGGTTGCCACGTTTACCTGAATAAGGATAATAAATAATTACAAAATCGTTATTTAGTCTTTAAAAAAATAGCGTCAAGTAGGTATGTACTATGTATTTCACGTCCAGTAATATCAGTTCACTGATTATCATTATAGGATTTCAATACTGTTAATTCAGTTGAAAAGAGTTTTAGAAATCATTCTTACTGTGGACCACAATGGTATGTAACAGGGTGAAAAGTTGGAAATTTAGATAAAATATATTTTTTCTGAGCCGCCTCCAGTCGAACGGCTCTCCCCCGTCCCCTCCTTGTACCTAAAGTATAAGCATCAAACCCAAACTCTGATTCAAATCTTTAGGTATTTCTTAAGTGATGCGACTGCGTTGGAGGTTCAGCGTCAACCTACTTGACGCCTGTTTTTCGCTTAAGTCATGCAACACCTCACGCAAATTTCTCTAACCTACGCCCGAGATATGACCGCGGCGGCGGTAGTGCCTCCATTCACAAAGGCAGTAAATGGACTTGGAAATAAAACGACGTAAAGGAACTACGAAGGCGGAACAGCTTCAGTAAATTCCACCGACTTCAACTGTGATCGCACTCTCACTCGCATCTTTTTATGAAAATCTGTTAGGTAAGAAAGAGTTGTGAACACAAAATGGTACGGCGCAAAACAGGAATGGCGTGTATTCACCAAAAAGCCTCTTTGTGCGTTTACTTGTATTCGCACGATATGCACTTAGATGAGTTAATGTTGCTATAACACCCTTTACTGGGTTCCGTATATATAGCCGGGACGAAATCTCATGAGCTGTGACCTTGGCTGCGCAGAGCGTAAAAACGATACACTACATACGTTACTATTGTGACTGAAAATATATCTTCGTTTATCATCAGTGTGTCTGCTATCTTCTATATAGATACATTGCTAGCGAGCTAGAGCGACAGTGTATTAGTATAGGCGTACCTATACTTTTTTCCCGATTTTTTTCAGTGTTTCTTGATTTGTATAAAAAAGCTATTATAAAATTGCATATAAAATACCCCTAAATAATATAAATTTTCCAAAAATAGGGAACGAAACAGCAAAAAGGTTGTTCATAGTCAAGGTCGTCAAATTGTCTTCAATGTGTATGAATATATGAAGCGTGAGAAGGAAACCGGACAATTAACTGTGCCTCTTAACAAGCTATTCGAGAGAGTAGCCGAAGCCACAGGTGTATCACTGAATACTGTTAAGTGTGTCGTAAATGAGAATGCGACTAAACCACCGGATACAAAATTCACTTCACCGCGAAAAACTATAAACAAGGCGAGTCCCAAGTCAACGGTTGATAGATTTGATGCAGAGATTATAAGGAGTGTTATATACAAATTTTCGCACATCCATAAACAAAGACCCACAATGAAAGCAGTGTATGAAGCTTCAATCAATGATGGCGTAGCTCTTAGAGGAAAACTTACATCGTTCAATATTTAGATTTTCCATCCGACTTTTCGGTTTCTTGCAACCAATATCAACTTAATTTTTTCTTATGGACGCCATATTGGGTTTTTACACAATATATAAGCATTTACCTCTACCATTAATAATAAAGTATTCATACATTTTAATTTTATGATATTCCCTCCATGATGACTGAACGTATTTTATTCACGAACATCAAGGAGGGGAAATACAAAATGAATCATATTGATACCTATGTCAGGTAATAGCTCGTCAACCCTTTCGATCGCTCTAAAAAGGCATTCATACATTTTAATTTTTTAATATTACCTGGATGACTCCACGTTTTTGTTTGAATCATTTTAACGGAAAACGTATTTCTTTTATCGTAAATACCCAGGTACATCCATTGATCGACCAAAAGGAAAGATGTGTGTACCTACTCGAATGAAAAAGGGTTAGTTTTTTCTGGATGGGAACCAGAGACCCATCAATGAGATTAATCATTGAAATGAATTTATGAATAGTCATGAGCTTGCATATTTGCCGATCAAGTATCGATTCATTCTTCAGTTACTGCAGGTATTTGATGATGATGATGACTTGGCGAAAGTTTTAGGTGCGAAATTTTTGCTGGCTTGATATATCGTTCATTAAAGTATGTAAGTTTTGCAACGTATTTTGTAGTTGTCTCGTTAGTTCAATTCATTTTTTCCCTGGGCGCTAATTAAAACCTTGATTGGATTCACTAAATAGATTTATTGACGTTTCAGCTGTCTCGCCAGTGATGCGCCTATTTTTTTGAAACTTCAAGCTTAAACCTATTCAACGTTAATAGTTTCTCAAACATTGGAAATCTTGAAGATTGGAGGCGGTTAATGCTTACTTTATTTTTGTGGAACTATATCATTCTATTTAATTTCTGTTAAATTACATAGTCACACAAATCAAAATCTGGCCTTCGGTTCGGATCATGTTTTCTATGTCAAATACGAAAATAAATTGGGAAAATTAAGGAAAAATTGAAAAAAAATCGGGAAATGCCGGGAAATAATGGGAATAAATTGGGGAAAATAATATAATTATCTGGAAATACAGGAAAATTGGAAGAGATAATAGGGAAAAAATGGGGGTTTCGGCAACTGCAGCAATTAAAAAAAATAGCATTTCTCATTAAAGATTCAAAGTACTACTCTAGCTCTATAGTTATAGCTATATGTCTTCCGTAAGCACTCATCATAGGTTCTCGACTTTATTTTTCCCACCGCCCAATTTGAGAATTTTCTTTCCAGAGCGCCCAATATTTTTTATTTACCATCTCTCGCGAATGTGTAACAGCTATTCACCTGATTATATTCAAACGTATAATTGATATTTATTTGATTTTGAACTTAACATTTCTGCAAGGTTGCCATTCTTGGCATGTGTTACCACTGCATGCAAATTAAGAAACCCTGTTGAGAAACAGCCCTCCGTTTTGTTTATGGTATACCCAGATATGAAGTGTTCTCTGTTATCTATAAAAGCCACATGTTGGATGGTCCCAGCATTCATTCGCCACTTGTCTCTCAGGCAATAAAGTTCTTTTCAAAAAGTCTGGTTTTTGTTCGACCGTTATAACTTGCAAGTCATAGTTTCAATTTTTCTTTTACCATCAGTAAATGGAGCTCTGTAGCTGATTTATTACTGCTGTATTGGGTGTGAGTTGTGATTGCAATATTTTAAAGGATAGAATTTCATTAAATTAAAAAAATTACTAGATCTTGATCACTATCTAGTACAAATGTACTCAACTGTGAGAGAAAATTAACAAATTATTCACTGTAGGTACCCACGGTCTATGGTTTTAACTGACATCAGTTATAATTCCAGCCTTGATCTCTTGCGACTTCTATTCTCCTAATACTGAAGAAGATGGATCGCGGTGGTTTCGCACCTTTCGTAGATTTTTTAATTTTCCTAATGGGTCTGTGACAAAATTCCTTTATTAATCAATTAAATTTACCAAATCAATGATGAGTGGTTCTAGAATAATATTTTAGGCAAAGGGGATACTCTGGGATACATAACCTTACTTGCGTAACCTTGCCTCTCTCAAAAACTTTTATAGATTTGATTGGTTGGTTTAATTAATTAATTTTACCCATATTACACAGAGCAGTTCTGCTTCATTTTGATCAGGAAAGCATAAGATAAAAGATACAGAGGTATTTAAGCTTTTCTAAATAAATATGTGAGTGAGCTAATAGAAGGCAACACATAGACCATGATATCACGAAATTGTAGATTTTGAGGTTATGGCGCCATCGCAAGTGGAAAATAGTTGATAACGTTACGCAATTTCTTTCATATTCTAGTAATTTACATGTTCTAACATACACAAATAATCCATCAAACGGTGTTACCAAACGGCCGTGTCATGCCCTCATCTGATTTTTGTTCATATATCTATAGGCTTTTGCGGAAAATTTACATTCATTACATGTATTTTAACCTCAAAGTCAGGTATCATTTGAGAGAAGAAGACAACTTGCAGTCTCGCACTGTAATGCCAATTTTCCTGAATTTAGGGTGTAATTTACAAATCAAAAATCTAACCTGACAAGCGGAACCTCATTATCTCGATTTGGGGGTACTACTTATTATTTATTATTTATTAGTTTTTCCCTTTCTTGACATAAATCTAAGAATATTGTCATGGAAATATCACAAACGCGTAATGCCTAAAAAGCTGGAATACTCATTTCGTTTCTTTGCAAAACAGATCCATTATTCGAATCTAATTTGGAACTGATAGTGTGTATTTCCAGCTTAGAGGTGCCTGGCGCCATCTAGTACATGGCACTGAAACTTTAAAATAAAGCAGTAGCGCCAGCCGCTTCTTCTAGTCTCTATTCTCCTGATATTAGTGAAGTTTTTAACATTTCCAAAGGATATTTGAAATACGTGCCATTCCAGAAAAATACTGCCTTCATTGCGAAGGGGGGTGAGAGACAGCCAGCTAGTTCTAGGTAGAGAGAGCTACATTTCCGATTAATCACCAATTTGAGGCTTAAGGAGGTTAGAAATAAATGTATGTCCATGTTCAGATTGGTCCTTTGTTCATTTTGGCGTTTTATAATTATAATGACTGTAAGTAATGGATGGAAAAGGAAAATAAAAATATAAAGAATCACGTGTGTACTTTTTAGCGAACTTTTAACAATCAAGGACAAAAAACTTATTATGGTCCTTTATTTTAGGATAACCCTCGCATTGCTCGCTGCACGACAGAAGTCGATATCAGGAGAGCAGAAGCTTCGAGAGCTTTCGATGCACAATACGCCAGCGTTGTCAGGTGCTAGATGGAAAAATCTCTAACTCGTTAAATCAATAGGGATTGATCTATAACCAGCCGAAGAGAGCAACGGTTAAGTAAGGAAAAAACGCTGTTTGCAAGCGCCTTTCCCCTCCTGATGCTGAACCTGTAATCCTTTTCTTGCTCTTCAGGTTTTTTCAAGTTTTTCAAGTAAGAACATCTAAAATTTACACAAAAACTAATCGACGTGGCAACGCTGCCGGAGAAGCGCAGCTCGCATCTTGAATTTAAAATCATCTCAAGGCCGGAGATAAAGAAGGGAGATGTTTTTTAATTTTTAAAAGATCATCATGTAAAATAAGCACGGAAACTTGTCACCCGTTACCCCTAGTAGCAACCAGAGCCTTCTTGGTTGATTTAAATTTAAATAATCAAAGATGAACTTTAAAATTTAAACCGGCAATTTTTGCGTCTCTGTTATGCGGAGCGCAGAAAGTGGAAGGCGATGCACTGCGTTGCATTCGGTCCGAACCGTAGCCGGATTTAAAACTTTAAAATCGATAAGCACCAGTTCGCCGGAATGTCGAATAAGGTATGCTCATATGCATCTCCGTTTCAGATAAAAAAATTTATGTTTTAAACAAAGTTCTACAAAGCAGTGACGCCTTCCGATTGATATTTAAATCATGGTCCGACTGTCAGATTTGACTTTTAGCAAAGGCTACCCAGATTACTTGCCAACTATAAAACAAGAGCCCTCAAATCTAGCATACCATTTATCCTGTCTAGCTATTGTTCTATTAAATTATTTTTCCTTTCGTGTCAGGATAGATATTCTTTGACCATATTTGTTTTTATTTTCATTCTAAAATGCATGACAAACATAAAGTTTTTAATGTATTTTTTAATTACGACTAATTGCTTACAACATAATCATTCTGGACAGCTTCAATATGTAGATTAAAGTGTATTGTATTGATTAGCTACACTTTGAAGTGGCTATTACGCATTTAAAAATGTATCCAATAATTCAAGTTTTGTTCAGTAAGTAGGTACTCTATAAATCATAAAATATGGACTATTCCCCTTTGGACGATGATGTCAGTGTTCTAATGAAGTACAGCATACACCTTGTATGCGTTCTTTGGTTTTGCACCGACATATATAAATGGAAAGTCGAAGAGAAAAATCACCTTCCATGTAATTTTCGCCGTTCGTTTTTGCTTGCTATTGCTAGTTTCAGCATATGGGTTGTGCTTTAGACTCAGCAAAGGCGCGTTGTTCCTGTCCAAAGTAGCTACCGCGACCGCCTGTCTGCAAGTAATCAAACCACCTGGTTTCGATCCTTCGAATTTTGAGACAAGGGACTGTTTCGTCCCTTCTCGTTTAGTTCCGGTTAGGCAATTTATATTGTTTAATGTTGGTTCAGTTAGTTGAAAACACCAAAACATTTTTTAGCACGACGTTGCGGCTTAAACCATCTTCAGGGTAGTTTGTAATCATACAATATTACTGTAACTAAAATAAAACAGGACAATCAAACAAAAATTTAAAACACTGCTGCAAGCGACAGGAGGTCGACAAAAATATAGTAGAAAACGCATAAATACAAACCAATAATTTATATAAAATTTTGCAAATATGAAAAAATGAATGCATATATTATACCATGATTCTTTTATAGTCCAGGGATATGCAATGAAGTACATTTTATCTCGAAAACAAAGTAAGATGCGGGAAAAATCAAGGAACAAAAAAGTTGTATTTAGATTGATTAATCAAAAAATATATAAATATTACAAAAAAGTCAGTAGCGTACATTAGTTAATTGATTTAATCAAGTTAGTGCTAAAATTGACACCAGGCTTAAAACTCGTGTAATTTTTTTAGGCAGTTGGAGAATTTGCTTTCGTAGCTTGCACTTACATTCTGGCAGTGCTACAGGCCCACAAATGGGACAGATTCTTTCTTTGAAGAACTAAACGGATTCAGGAGACTGATGGATAGTGCAGGACGGCATTACAACTATACCAAAAACAGCACCACTCACGTATTGAAAATAGCTTGTTTCCTTGCTTTGTTCCTATTTTTCAAGGCATGGGACATGTATGTAGGTACTAACTACAACATTCCCTTGGCCCTTGTCCTTAGATTCTCTATGCTGAGCCAGTCTCTGCCTACTGTGCTGGTAAGTCGGAATATGGTAGTAATTGAGCATCGATACAGTGTTTTGATTACGATATTACGCGCATCCGGCAGGACGATTGTAGAGGATGAGAAGACAACTGATGAGAATATACGGCTGATGAAGAAATGCTATTTTATGGTCGAAGCATTCAACGATTTATTCGGCTGGCCGATATTTTTGATGTTTTTCACCACCTCGTTCACTTTGCTCAGTGGTTTTTTATGGCTATTCGAGCAGAAAACATCATTGATCAGTCATGATACGCCTATTTCGTTCATTGGGGATGATAATATACGTGTGGTATATTTCATGATGGTGTATTTGCTGGGTGAATCCTAAATGGGCGTAGATATTTTTTGAACACGTATTATGGACCAATATCAATGTTATAATTTGTAAAAAACATGTTCTTAAAAAAAATAAAAAATAAATTATAGTTTCAATGACTGTAAAACACGACACAACTGCTCTAAAAAAGTAAAAAAAATATTTTTAATTATTAATATTTTGTTGTTCTTAATAATAGTTTAATGAAATGCTGAGAGTGTTTCACAATTTCCATGACATTGCGTTTCAAAATAATATAATATAAGCATATATGCAATGAAATGACTAAATTATATTATTAATTTCAGGCGTTTACTATCATCACAGTTTTATATTGTGACGCTACAGAGAAGGGAGGCACAAGGTTCACCGATCTATGTTACAAAATTTGTGTCAGGGAGACAAATAAATATTTGGAAAGATCAAGACCTTGGCTGTAATTTCGGGAAAAATAGGACCGAACTTTTCAGCTGCCGGATTTTTCACTATAAACCAAATGTTTTTGTCTCCACTTTTTTCTACGCTGACATCGTACGCTATAATTTGCATTCAATTTAGAACGTTGTAGATTTATATCTTTGAAATAAATGCATATCCGTAATATGTGTTTTGCTTTCACTCATTCTGGAGCACATCAAATATTTTTTGAAGATGGTAAATTTTATTTTTTTATTTTGGACATTTCATTATTGAAAGGTACTACACTACTTAAGTTAATGACGTATGGGAGCGGATTAATGAATACCCATGTGTACGGACAGATGGAACTACAGAATAAAGATTTGGTCTACCTATTGGACGCCTATTTTAAGTAGACAAAATCGGAAAAAAATGTGAAAATTTAAGATGTCTTTTCCTGAGTTTTTCCGACTTATCTCGACATGATCACGTTTTACCTGAATTAGGTGCGTACTAAATCTTCGCCTAATATTTACAATTTTTCCCGAAATTTTACGATTTTCCTTAATTTTCCTTAAATTTCATCTATTTTCCTTAATTTACCGTAATTTTCCTGTTATACCTCATTATATCCAATTTTCCGTATTTTTCCTCAATTCAGAATAATTTATCAAGGCGACACAGATAATATATCAATAGCAAAATATTATTTTTCGACGGCAAATACTGTGATAGTAGATTCTTAGGGACAGCAACCACAAAAACTACGAAGCTTACCACGTGTCAAACCACATTTAAATGAAAACGATACGTGTTTGGCGAACTGCGTTACCATCAACAGTTTCTTTGAATTTGCGTTTGTTGTTTTGAGGTCACAGTTAGAGTGAGGTCCCCTATCGCCAATCTCAGGAACCTGGAAATGATCATTAGCGGTTTTCCGGTATCTGCAGATAGTTCATGAGAAACAGGCAGTATACTGCTAATTAACACCTTGTCCATATGACAGTTTGTTGTCAAGTAAAGTCAAAACGTCAAACCATGTATAATGATTCTTTTAATTTTTACAATAGTAGTGGTCAGCGCAGGGGCAATTATGGCATTGCTAGTGAATCTGGTACTTCCTAGGCATTTCAGTGACGAAAGGTATTTTCTATCTACTCACAATATTTGGTATTTGTTATATAAGTATCCAAAATACTCATTTGGAGGCTAAACTGTTACGACAGTATGTGTAACTTTCTTCATCAGTGTCTTACACTAGGTAAGCTTACAGATTGATGATATGCTTGATTTTATAATTAACAATTAGTGAAAAACTCCTATTTCTCTATTTATTTCTCTTGATATCTCCATACCTGTTGAATTATAGTAGAATGGGGATATACAAACGGAGTTCAGTTGACCACGCAGACAACAACCCTGATGCGTCTAGACACAATCTAGAAACGAGCAATATGTCTAGTGGAGGCGCCCTACTTCAAAAACGATCTCCAAGGTCTAGAACATCGATCAGTAAATACTAGAAGAATTAATTCACCGGGTGCATCCTCATCAGGTTGAACATACAACGTTTCGAAAAAGCCTCTTCCAAAAGTCGTCCGTTTGGAGAACCCCCGCTCTGTAAAATGGATTACCTTGGACTTTGTTCCTCAATGGTTAAAATCTACAGCATTTTAAGGTTAATATGAATAAGCATCTATCCTCGCGTAGTGCTTATGAAGCGCGATAGACTATCCGTCTTTGCGTGAGGTTATATATAAAAAAAAACTTATATTACATATATGAAGATACAGCATACTTGAATGAAAGCGCATATTCTTCGTCTGAGAATTGATTTTTACGTGTGTACATGACATAATCTAATAGATTGCCAAATAATGTTTAGATATTATCGAGAAATGCCATACTATACTCCTGAAGAGGCAAGATACTTCCGATATGTTCCGTACTTGGATGAACTCAATAAAGGCAGATTGGAAGGACAAATCGAAAACTACCCTTGGCTTGTGTCGCTTTCCATTTTGAAGCATAAGGAAGAGCCAAGAAGTACAGAATTCAGGTGCACAGGGATTGCTATTGATGTCCACTTAGGTTTGTTGGGATACATTTCAGTACACAGTACAATTTCTAAGCCATCAAACATCATAACCGAATTATATAATTTAGCTTGGTGGTAGTTTTTTATAACTAAAAATAAAAATCTCACCTGAAACTATGGATGTTCTCACAGTATTTTTGGAAATGGATACTCTTCCTTATTTTATATCCTTCTCAAAAGTACAAGGAATTCCATAAAACTGATCCGATAGAACGAAAGCTATGAAAACTTGCTAGAATAACAATTCTCCACAAAATTCTTGAATTTGTTCGTTTCCTGAAGGTAGGGAGCGACTCGAGAAACGACTAATCGAAGTTAAACCTTTAATGATTTAAATTATATTGACCTTGATATATAATTTTTGGCCAGAAATGTGCATAATTGACGACCATTTATCAATAAGGCTTTAGTATTCATTGTAACAATATCTAAACCATCGATATCAATGCTTATATGTCCATAGTTGCTCAGTATATTAGACAATAAAATCGTTGAAGGCTCAATTGGAAACAACTATTAATATATTGACATATATTATTGCAGTTTTATCTGGCGAATCATGCTCTGACGGAATGCTAGGCAAGTCTTATGTTGCCAGTGATTTTAGGATCCGAAAGAAAACGAACTATTTTTATAAGAGGGGAAAATCTAGATTGGCGAACACGTTGAGTAAGGTCGATCCTGAAGATGATGTGTACTCGCACATGTATTTGTTTACCACTCACTTGAAATTCGAAGACATCAGTCCATTTGCCTCCAAAAAGTTTGAAGGTGACAATGCCGCTGAAGCAAAGCTTGCCGCCGTAGGCTGGGGAGGTCCTTTGGTAAATGTTCCTTGTGAATGGGGAATATAATAGTTTTACATAGGATTATGAAGACCTTATCAAACAATAAATCGATAAATGAATGAATTAATGAATGAATGGATGGATGAATAAATGAATAAATGCATAAATGCATAAATGAATAAACGGGTAAACGAATAATTGAATGAATACATGTCTGAATACATGAATGAATTACTACGTGATTAAACGAATAAACGAATAATTGAAAAAATGAATAAACGAATGAATCAAGAATAAAAAATGAAAAAATCGATAGAACGAAGAGTTTAGCACGTCTTAGGAATATTGAATACATTATTTTGAATCATACATGGTTGCTTCGTTCAAAAATTCCAGAAATATAATGTTGTTTCAATTTTCTTTATTCCCTTAAGACAGTGGGTATTTCAGAAAACTCTCAAAACGGTTGTAGGTCGCTACAAAAGATGTCTCAGCGAGATATGGATTTTTCATAGATATGTGGTCTACCAAAAACATGTGCAATGAGAGAGATAACTGTCGACATAGTGTAGAACACGAGAACATAAGGCCTCAAGATATTAATGAAAATGATACTTGCTGTCAGGAAGGTGAGCATACGTATAAAATTAAGCTAATTATGTGTATATCTACAATGATAATAATATGGTACAGGGTATTCAGCAGGAATTCTGGTTGACAAGTTGCATTTCTATCGCCTTTGACCTGCCGATATTGGCATTTTTCCTATTGCACCCAAGCACTTTTGCCACGAAGTATAGTTTTTGCACAATAATTACATGTTTATTATTATATTTTGTTTATATAATAAATATTTTGCAGGAATTCTTTATTTTGATGCAAACGCAACAAAAGGTTCACTGACAGGTAAACCGTTAATTAATTTGGCAGATGGAAAAATAGTTGGTATGCAATATGATGTTAAAGTGAATTCAGAACCAGATTTCGGGTAAGAACTTGTGTTAAGGTACATTAATTTTCTCTTTCTTTTTATTTCTTTCTTCTTCTCTTCCTTTTTCTCTTTAATTTTCCTTTTTATCTTTCTCTTTCTGTTGGTGTTTATCGATTATTATTATGGACTGTTGCAATGTTTTCAGATTTACAACTGTATTTGTACCTCTGTCAGAAGAAGATATGAATAATGTTTTGACGAGTAATAACGAAAAAAAATACCAGCCGTCTTCCAAAAGTGTGCTTCTATTCAGACGCACTTTCAAACGAACTTATTTGAGAAGCTGGCTGCGTCACAGAGTACCAGTTCAGTAAGTTGTGCAAAATTTTATCAATAAGAACACGATGCACCAAATCTAGTTAAAAGTATGAAACCATTCTTAATTAATAAGACTTTTCAATCATTGAATCATTAGAGATTCAAGAATAGCGGTCAGTAGAAAGTATGTACAATGAAACATAATTTTCATTTTCTGCTCATTTTATTTATAAGATTAATCACTATTTCTTCTCAATTGTTTCTCAATCGTTGTTCTCTTGTTCATTTCAGAAAATCTACAGAATGTAATGCTACAGCATCAAGAACTGAAGACCCCATTCAAGTTTTTACAAAACCATAAACCTGCGCCTATGCGACTGTTTTATCTTTACAATTTGTGTGTTACCTTTGTTTTTGCCCTATGCATGTTTTATTTATACAATGTGTATCTTGCCAATTTTTTATTGTAATATTTTCATATGGCGAATTTTATGTGATATGTATACATGCCCAGAATTATTGATATTTGAATTATATATAAGTTTAACTCTGATTTTGATTTTATGTTTCAATCCAGTCAACTAGGTTTGGAAGTAAGTTCTAATCGAGATTCATCGACAAAGAATTAAAACGTTACACTTCCAGATCGATCGCTACAATTGATCTGTGTTCCTTTATACCATCAATAAAAACTAATGCAAAATAATAGCAGCGGAAACAGACATGGAAAAGGAGACGCGTACCGCTGAAATGTCGTTGACGAAAATGGTGATATGAAATAATTCAATTACTTGGAGAGATGTACTTGGAAAGCAGCGTTAGAAAATATGATAATCTCACTAAAAAATGTGTAATACTTAAAATACTATGATGTTCTAGTGGTGAGTATATCTTTACAAGAATATCAGTTATGATCAATTGAACATTCCTTTT
Organism: Bruchidius siliquastri; assembly: GCA_949316355.1. Taxonomy (NCBI): domain Eukaryota; kingdom Metazoa; phylum Arthropoda; class Insecta; order Coleoptera; family Chrysomelidae; genus Bruchidius; species Bruchidius siliquastri. The sequence continues at coordinate 26,984,084 of OX438529.1, forward strand.
TGTGTGTGTGAGAGCACCTTTATTCTGTTAAGCTTGACCTTTATATATCAAAAAATGACTTCTATCTTGTCTAATATGCACCTTTTCAGGTTAATTTGAATACTGTACAGTGTTAGCTGCCGTCACTGTCATCAATAACTAACAAAACGGAAAGATAAGCAAAATGATCATATTAGACTTTGTAGTACTCACGCTAACAATTCTGGTAGTTCTGGTAGGAGCTGTGATGGCGATTCTGATCGGTTTAGTACTACCAAAGGATTATACAGACGAGGAATACTCCTATCATTTACCGTATGAACCAAGATCCAGCCCGGACAATGGCGATGGTATGACGGGACATGCATGGAATGCTCCAGCTTATCTGGCTTACATTAATGAAAAAAGGGCTGAGGGCGACATATTCGATTACCCCTGGTTAGTCTCTATATCCATTCAAAAGTATAGTGATCAGCCCAAGAGTATGGAGTTCAGATGCACTGGAGTTGTCGTGACGAAAGATACAGGTATAACGCGAAACTATTCTAATACTTCGAAAAATCTTACCTCGGTAGGTTTTTGATCTAAGTCGATGGCGATGGCCTGATCTGAGTCTTGTAGAGTAGCAGTAGCTCTTCCAGTGGTTACAATTTTCTGAAGAGAACATCTACAATCTACAAATCTGATTATCCCATAGCAATATCTGGAGCTGACTGCTTCACAGACCTACCGTGGGATCTGCCAGCGGAACGATTTATAATCCGAAAAAACAGCAACTACTTCTGGACTGGTGGATATCATGGTGTTGCAGAATCGTACATGCGCCTACCAGGTTACAAAAATGAACGGGAGAGCAGTTACATCTTCAAAATTTCGAATATGACCTTCGACGAGACTGTTCCTCTACTCTTTGGTCTTGCTGAAACGTACATCGCTAGCCTAACGGATATGGTATCCTTGGGATGGGGAGGTGAGATGGTAAGCATCAACCCAATAGTAAACTGAAGCTCTATCCAGTGTTCAAAAAATATCTGTATCTGTAGAAGGTAATGGAGATGTAAGAACAAAATCCTGACAAATTTTACGTGTGAGGCATGTAGTTCAGATTAAGGAGGAGATTGAGAGAATTTTAGAATGGTATACAAAAGGTGTAAAATTTAACGCGCAGATGACCCAGACAAAAACCCTGACGAAGAAGAAGTCGATGCTGGTTTGCCATGATCTTTTAAGGTTCTGGGAATCAATATCAAAAATAATGTCTTCATTCCAGAGATGTTATCATGTTCCTGGAACACTATTAAACTCTACATTGAACACCCAATTTTTAGCACAACACGTGCAAAGAAAAAATGTATTTTTTCCTAATGCAGTCTTCTGATACATGTATGAAAAGTAACGATAAAGTTTGACAATTGCTATTGAACCAAAGAAGATTGAAATTATGAATTGATAAATATCCATTATTTTAAAATATACTTCCTAAAACGTACTACTATTCATGTTTACAGATCCCAAGAAGAGATATTCTGGCCAACAGCAATTTTTATGTGGATGAATGGTCAAAAGAGTACAAAATCGCTTGCGAAGGACTATCTCTTTGCAATAATGCATCTGAGTCTTTCTCGACCCTCGAAGAAATTGAACCAAGTGACATGTGCTGTCGAGAAGGTTTGTATGCCCTCTATTCGTCATGTCTTGTCAGGGCAGTCCGTGGGACCTTTGCCCTTGATTCGCTCAGTCAGCTTATGTAATCTGTTTTGTCTGGAAAACCAGGAAGGAGAGAAGGTCAGTGGAAAGAAGAAAAAGCAGAAAGGAATGATGGAAGAAAAAGTGCAAAGATAAGGAAGAGGATCAGGTCGAGAGAGAAATGCCTTGGCGTTTTAATTTGATGTTTCGAATCATTTTGTTGAACCAAAGTTTTGGTCATGTAGATTGCAGTAGCTCTTACTTGGTGAAACTCTTCCATCATTTATATGAAAAGTTGTGTAATTTACACAAACTTTCTCAAATAAAACTCTTTTTCTTTCAGTAACGCGTTTCGAATTATATTTAAATCGAAACACTCACTGAAAGGAACTGAGTTTTATTTGTGAAACTGTGTGTAAATTACACAACTTTTTATCCACAAAGTTTTGGTGTCCTTTATTCGCAATTCAATTTTTGATCACACTGCGAGCCGTGGAATGTTGATGTACTTACGCGACTGTGTAGTTCACCGATCCGTGTAACAAAGGGTTGCAATGCGATTCTGTTTGAGGGTCTGTATACCGTATAATGCTGCAGAAAATCAAAACTACAGCATAAATGATTAATCACTCATCAAGGGAAATTAGGTTAGTTTTAGTCTTCCTATGAGTTACGTTGTCAGTTATGTCCTTGGTTCTCTGTCATTATCTAAAGTAGCTGACGATAAATTGACTATTAAAGTAGTAAACTCTATCCGAAACAATGCAAGACTCAATTTTCACTCTAGACGATTGTAGTTTTATTTAAGGGATGTGGAGGGTGATCAAGATATTGCTGTTATCCGAGATAGCTCGTTCGAACATCTGCTATGATATCTATAGAATAGAGACCCTCTTTCGATGTTTAGCACTGTGTAGGTCTTATTGAAGGTGAAGCGCGTCCACTAAATGTATGTTTCTATGTATGGGTTCGATACCAATAGGTAACAAAAGTGTCTTTTGTTTTTTTTATTATGAGTTCATAGAGAGAACTACTTGCAGTACACGAATTGAGAATGAAACTTTGTTTGAATACAGATTTTATATGAGCGATAACTGTTAAAATTTGTTGTAGACTGAATTGATGTATTCTATTAATTCTTTTCCACAAAGGTTTTCTAAACTATGAATCCATAACATCAAAACATGCAGTGCTCAACGGAAAACCATTAATTGCAAGTGGAATATTAGTCGGGATGCAGTACAATATTGAGGTTTTACCAGATTTTAAGTAAGTACAGGTTAATCAGTTTTTGATACAATTATTCATAGTAACAGATTTTAAATATAATTTATTTCACTGTAGATTTTTCCTGCACTATTAACAACTTAACTAATTCCATCATTTCTAAGTTATAATAAAAAATGAAACGATTTCAAAAATAATTTGGATTGAATTATATTAATTAAAATTATAAAAATTTATTTAAAAGCGAATTAAATCATTCTGAAATAAACAATTTCCAAAATGGAATGGGTTCTTGACTGTTTGCTGACAAAAAATCGAGTCCTCTGCTTAGTATTACAATTAAGACGGCTTCTGCTTTAGAATGTAATCATATTAGTAAGACTCAATCAATTTCAGGTATTATACGAACTTTTTGTCACTGGCAAAAGAGCCCTGGTTAAATGGAGTTGTACAGACAGAACGCAGAATTGCTCCCACTTTCAAATATCCAATTGAGCAAAAAAGGCCAATACTGATATACTCTCCAACATACACAAAAGTTTTTTGTCTAAACTGGTTTCGATACAGAAATATAAATAAAAAGAGGTATTGGTATAAATATTTGCACAGATAGACCTTTTACTGCTATAACTAGAGTTCGATAAAAAAGCTTACTAGCACCAATTTTCACCGATTCGAAATAACTGAACATCACTGTTTTAGATCACACAATGTCTTGTAGGTACATTAGATCAATTTCCGAACAATATTTTAAAGGAATGGTCAGGATGCTGCGAATCAAGATACTGTTTGTCCAAAGTCAAAATACAGATATGTCAAAATTGTCAATTTCAGTAACTGGTTCGGAATTTTTCCAATAAACGTTTCAGGCTCGAAAATCAAAGGAAACACAAAAAGAAGGCAATTTGAAAACAATTAAGATGGTTTAGTTTATATGCAGCTGATTTTCGTAATGTATAAACGGCGGAAAAGTGATGGAAATAGAACATGTTCTATTCGCTAAACACTTTTTGGTTCAATTGATGTTTTTCAAACTATTTATTTATTTAGATACCAAATACGAACAACTTTTCAAGGGTAGGCAACCCTTATTACAGACTAGTTGAGTAGTGTGTTGCATACCCTTACAACTATCAATTTAATGAAGTTCACTTAATGGAGTAACAGATTCAAATTTCTGACAAGTAGTTATTTTCCAGGGTTGTATGTCAGAATGAGTCCAAATTTGAAGACAAAATATTGTTATTCTGGAGGATTTTTATAAATTAATGCAAAGTACAGTGCTTACCTGATTAGGTAGCAACATTTAATTTCTCTCATGTTTTGAACTTTGGAAAAGGCTGTTAAGGAGGCCACAACTTTAGTGAGGTTCATTTAGTAGTTATATGTGATTTTATTGAAAAACTGGGGTTAGTAAGATAAATGAACTTACTTGAATATCTTAATAATAAATATATATAATTTTCAATTAAGTAATTCAGAACTAGATGTTTTTTGTACTTAGCTTAATATTATTCGTTCTAGCTTCTAGTTCATAGATATAATGTAGTCAGAGACGTCAGAGTCGCTTACTTGAAAACAATCGATTCTCATTGTAGAGGGTCTAGAGTGATTTTAATACATAAAATCAACTTCGAGTGGTAGTAGATTAAGAGCATTTTATAATCCATCTACATGGTTATTGATACGTATCTTCTACCAGGGTATTAAAAGTGATATCTACGAGCTCACGAAGTGCAATAGTAGGGGACAACAAGAGTGACCATACTACGCTAGATGGCTAATGTTTAAAATTGAGGTTATGTTCACGCAGCATCCAGTATCCAATCTATTTACGATGTTTACCTTATGTTGAATTTCGTCTGATATTATTTTTTATGCCATTTACGAATTGTTATATAGTTTCAATAAAATAATTTCAATACCTACCTACTGAGTCTTTGAAGTCCATACTGAATGTCGATGTTGGCATTTATAATGATGTATCGCCATGGCGTCGTTTTCTTTGAGAGATACGAAATTTCAAATTTGTTTCTCGTAAAAGTTATTATCCATTCAATCAAAACGGAATTTTTATTTTCGTCTTGGTATTATTATTGAAATATGACACGTTCATTAATGTTTTTCAGCTTATTCAAACATTTTCTTGGCAATATTATTTTCCATCACATTCACTGGTCTGCATCTGAAGCTGAAAAAATGGAAAATAGCAATTAAGTTTTTCAATTCTATTTCTGTAGTGTTCATTATATTTTCTCCGTTATTAGCTTTTACAAAATTATATCAATCCTTTTTATTTCTTGATATTTTTGATATACATACCTAATCTTATCTACGCATCCAGATATTATGCTGAAATGTATCAAAACTAAAAAATCAAAACTTAATTCATAACAGTAAACAGTGTAATGAAAGTAGGCGCACCAACCTCAAGAGGTAGGTACTTCAGTAGACAGACTAGATGTATTCGAAATTTTTGAGTAGATTTGGGTATTTCTTGGCGGTTATGATTTAATGTAATATAGATATCCAGCTACTTCATAAGCGATTTGATTTGAATTGTTTCACTTATACTTTCATATAAACAACATAATGTATAATAGTTTATATTAGTAGTAAATTCATAAGCAAAAACTAAATATACATACATATATATATATATATATATATACATATATATATATATATATATATATATATATATATATATATATATATATACATATATATATATATATATATATATATATATATATATATATATATATATATATATATATATATATATATACTATGTTATACTTCAAATTAAATTAGAATTAGTCCCTTGGTCGAGCAGTATTTTATTAGTCTTGTTAGGTTGAGTTCAACAGACTATGATTTTTTTAAAAGATTCAATATTTGATGGTGGTAGCCAACATAGCATACGCATTTGAGTATAGTGTGCGTATTTTAAAGCCCTGTCAAAATGGTATGCCAAGTCTAAAAGGTAATTCATTTTTTAGGTAGAATTTGCATTCAAATAGGCAGTTCGGTAGAAAATTTCGAAAATTGGTAGGTCTATCGTAAAAACAGAAGCCCTAAATCTGACACTAAGTATAGATTTTAATTTTCTGTCTTCGCCATCTCTCAGGATTTTCTGGAACTGCATCACTCTCACCATCATGAAAGTGTCACTATTGATCGCAGTATGGCGCCTGTTGCATTGAAAGTGACTACAGGACCGTAATAATACGAAAATTACTGAGAAAAACATAGTGTCAGTAGACATTCTTCTAATCGAAGCCTAGCTGTCTAAGATTTTTCTGTATCGGTACCGATGAACACAATACACCAAATCAAAGATCAGTAGCCATTTTCTCAAACAAGATAGGACGGTGCTATAATTTGATGTTCCCTGGTTGCATAAATGCATACTGCATAATAGCATAATCGATCATGTAGATTGTAGATGCTCTGACTTGGTGAAACTCTTCCATCATGTAGATAAATAGTTGTGTAATTATCACGCAGTTTCACAAATAAAACTCTTTCTTTTAGTGACGCGATTCGATATTTTTTATTATTATTTTCAGTCCGACAATGATTTCAATAATAATCAATAATAAAAATCGAATCGCGTCACTAAGAGAAAGAGTTTTATTTGTGAAACTGTGTGACAATTACACAATTTTTTATCTACATAATCAATCGATCTTATGATACACGTAAAGTAAAAAAGGGCCATGCGAAAACCAGCTACGAATACCTATATAATTTTTGATTGAAAATCACCACAAAATGTAGTTGATTATATTATTTCATTTATTTTTATTATTAAGGAGAAGGACGGAAAAAAATTAAATGTTATTTTTAGTTTTGGTTTGATCAAAATCAATTGGAATTTAACATAATTAGGATCTCTTACTAATTTTTGAAATGCTAACTTTTCTCTGACGGGCATTCCCAAAATTGATTGCTAATGTATTTTCGTATATTTCTAATAACAATATATTAAACATATATTGTAGTTACAAAGTTATAAAATGAAAATGTGGCAACTAACAACCTCAATCGATGTCCTTCAATGTTTCTTCCACTCAGACGATTTCTGTAAAATATAATAAGAATAATTTCTCACATTACAGTGTATATATCCTATTACGTGGTAGGTATTTGAATGTCCCAGTTCCCTCATTAGAAGTGTAATGAACTCAGTTATAAGGTATAAGGTGTATCAACTTAGATTAACCAGTGTTTTAGAAGTTGATGTTTTGACATAGGCTGGTTAATATTTCATTAAGACACTTGTTGGTTTCCAGTGTATTAATAATAATTAGAAAAAAAAATTGTCGTCAAATTGCATTTGAATTTTATTAAAAAAATTATAAAACCTAATGTGTGATTTTTAATTGTTATATTTCGCTTTACAGTCTACACCTTTCAACCGTTAGAAATCATTAAAAACTTATTTGAGGTTTGTAGTGAAATTTGCAAAAATGGACATATATAATACGTTATCGCGTTCATGGAGGCTTGAAATCTATTCTTTTTATTCAGATTTGTTATTCCAGGTGATTTTCTACCGAAATATATATATTTTTTCAAATTTTAATGAAAATTCCAAAACTCAAATATATAATAACAAGCCTTGTAGGCCATTTGATTTAAAAGAAAAAAGGCTTTTCTGATCGGAAACTAAAACAATTGTTTCTACAAATAGCATAGACAAAAGCATAGATCCACCCTATATTGACGAGTAATATACTGAGGTTGCACTGTGCAATGCAATTATCATTTAAAATTGTTCAGAGGCAAATTACACATAAGTAGAAGTAGGATGAGTCCTAGAAGTGTTAGTTGTGCTATGTGATAATTATATCAATTTTTTTTGGTTACTTCTATCGATGGCTATTTCTGAACGACACAGAGGTAGATATGTGGTTTTATAGTATTCCTAACAAGTCAGGTATAAGTTTATCGTCCAGTTAACATAAGTAATATTGCGCACATTATACTTATTTTTTCTCGAGAGGAGGCTCTACCAAGAATAAAAGGTGTTTTGCACAGATTTGAAGTATTCCGTTTTTGATGAACAATTTTAGATATTATCACATGGATATTGACATTTTTTGACTCATTTCAGAGGTGTTTTAACCTTTTCGCTACCAAAGTAACCGGAATATCATCTTATCTTGAAAAATGAGTGTTGGAAACGAAGTGTTGGAAACCCATGCAAAAGGCCTTTCATTCCCTCTTGAAGTGCCTATTCAGCCTGGCTGGTAAAATACATGTAAATTCACATTCTGTATTCTAGCCTTCCATAATGGTTCATACTAAGGTCTTGTTTAAAAAAGAAACTGTTAACTTAGAAGCAGTCAAAATATCAATGACATTATAATTACAAGATCTTAAAATTTCTTACACATCTTGTATTACTAGATGTGGTTTTAATATGATTTTTGCAGTGAAAAATTCCAACCATAAGTGCAGAACTTATGACGTAATTTGCTTTGTACCCACGGAGATGAGTTCATCGAATTGAAAGTTCGAACAGGAATGATATGCGTGAAAAAAAAACACTTGAATATCTTAAGTACTTCTGACATGATTCGTTTGTAATTGTGTTATCTGATCCATTTTTCAAGAAATAAGTAAACACGCGGCTTACATCAAGAAATATCAAATAGAGTCTGCGTCAAGAAATGGTGCCTGAGATTCAGGATGATATGTTTCCATGACAAAGTGGTATTTAGGCCAAGGAATTTCCAGGGAAAGGAGGCGTTATATTTTGCTATCTTCTTTCTGCGGGTTTATGAAATAAACCTTACAATATGTAGCTTCTCATTCCAGAGAAATATACTATAAAGGAAGATATAATTTCCTTCACAACTAAGATTTGAATGCCTTTTTAACAAGTGTTCCATATTTTTTTCGGAAGTTATCGTATTTTCCAACGGAGATCCTCTTACTTCAATCAAGAATACGAGCATCTTGCGATTCGTTCCAAGTAATTCATTTGCTTATTGCGCATCGCCATCTTCGTCAATGGCATTTCAGCGATACGGGTTTGTCTGTTTCGACGCCCGATATTTTCCATTGGATTTCATTTTTACCAACACCCTCTCAGAATGAATGAGCTCATTATATATAGCTAGGGAAAGAGCATGTTCGCCAGTTCACCTGATGACGATTGAATATCGAAACGTCTTGACACTAAGAATTGTATAGAAAATGGAATTTCGCAACACAATTTTAGTAAACATATCGTTTCAATCAACTTGCAAATTGCCTGTCTAGCCTTTCCTCCAATTTATCTCAATGATACAATAATCGGTCTCGGTTCATCGTAATGAACGCCGCTGTCTGCGTTCAGCAAAATGTTAACAGAGTACCATCACAACAACGATACACTATATCGCGACACAAGTGCAGAGATATGTCAAGTTAACAGCGTGCCATATTTTTTTAGAGTTTGGTTACGGATGTTTTTATAGATAACCGCGAGTCTGTGAGATATGTAGTGGTGTCCTCCCATCTCGTCAGCCGCGTCTACCGTCGAACGTCAGGATGGAAGAGTTATCTGTTAAGAATTTGCGTAAGTGTAAACGATAATTTTGATTGGTGTGCTGGTGATCGCCTTATGAATGCAAAATGCAAACAGTTGATGCGTATGGTTTTCGTTTTATTTTACGCGTTTGCAAAGGGGGGAGTGTGAAACAATGCGTTGGGAATTTTGTTTGTACTGGTTGGATCTAGTATGGAGCTTCTTCCTATAATACCGTCTTCTTAAAACGCATAGCTATCTTTTCAAATCTCTCATTTAATTTTTTTTTGTTCTTATGCCTTCCGTTCCCTATATTTTTCTCTTCATATTTACGTCTACGAAAGAGTATTTGTAATTTCGAAGTATGTGGCCCAAAAATGCTGTTGGTCGCACTCTTATAATCGGTATCGGTTTTCGACTCTGCCAAATGCGTCTTTATACATCTTCATTGATTTGTGAGCAACCCAAGGAAATCTATGGGTCTGTTGTTGATTACTTGTTGCGTTTATTGCCCGACGATAGTTTCGAAAAAATTATAAATTGGAGTAGTCTGGTTTTCTGACGCTTCATGATCACGAAAAACCATGACACTTATTTTCGTGTGTCTGTGTTGGCGTTTTTATCACCGCATAATCTCAGTAACCTCTGAACCGATTTTGTTAAAATTTGGAGGTACGATACTTAGAGCTTCTCTAAACCTATTTTATTCGTGATGTTTGAGTTTGTAAGAACCGTTTTCCGGCGACTTAAATCTTTTTGTTTTTGTTATTTCAGTTTTGTAAACTGTAGGAACTTTATGCTCCCGATTAATTTAGGGCATAGTATAAATAATGTCCTAGGATGGACATTTTTTAGTTCGCAGTTTATTTTTGTGACCTTTATCAGCAAACTAGTGTTATTCCAGTAAAGTTTCAATTACAACCTTAATCCTACTAGTGTACTTGCATTCTACATTTTATGTTTCATTAATTCATTTTACCTCAATAATGATGATCGATAATTACAAAAATCATTTTCACCCTAAAAAAGAACGTCGAGTAAATTGTCTTTGTATTTAACCTGCAGAGATATCAGCTTACTCAATATTTGTATCGGAAATCAGAACTAAAATTCCTGTTGAAATGATCTTTGGAATTATACGAAATAAAAAAGAATGAAAGTTTTTGAATTTTCTTAAATCGTAAAAAATTGGCATTTTTAATTTTTTTTTGATTGAAATCCATGAGACCAACAGCTTTAAAATTTGAGTGAGATCTTCATTTTCAGTGATATCATTGCATCCGAAGTCAAGCCACTTGACGTTATTTTCCAACGTCAATAACATATGGGTTCAATTCTCGATCAGGACGAGTGCATTGAATCAATGGATAAATTTCAGAAGTTAATCTTTTGAATAAGTGATCATTACTGAAAATTTATCAGCACTGTTGATATGAATGCGAAGTGGTTAATGAGTTTACGATGATATAAATGTTGGAGAATTTAGAGAATCGCTGTTTTTTTTTGAGTCGCAATTTAACAAAGGAATTGTATTAGGATCATTAATCGTTCTTTATTGCATTACAGTTTTTTCTTATCACATTAAACAAATAAATTATTGAGCTTATTATATTTGCTTTATATGAACATGTTATTTATAAAACCATAACCGTAAAATTCTAGTAAGCTATGAACTAATATATTTATGTTTTCCTTGATTTGTAATGATCTGTTATTATGACAATATATTCTGCTATTTTTCCATTGTAGACCGATGTCCAATAGGTTCGTTCTGTTGAATTATCATAACAAATCGTAATATCATTGTTGAAATTCAGTCAAATTGCGTTAATTTGTAGTAGTAGGTAATTGCTAAAACTGAAGCTGATCCAAGTAGGTTGAAGATATACTCCTCATGCAACAGTGTCAATTCAGGAATAAATATTTGATTCATAAATATTCATAATTTTAAAAAAATCAATTTATCACTTTTACCTGACGCTAAATTTAATAATTACAAATAATCCAAAAAAAATCCGATATTTCCAAATCTTGCTTCAAGTGGATGAAAAATTCTTAAATTCTTTAATAAACTGATACCACTACTCTCAACCAATTCGAAGCCATTTCTTTCGGTAGTAGTAGTAGTAGTTGCTGAAAGATAAGCGGAATAAACATCAAGAAAACATCGCAAATTCGTGGCGCGGGAAGTAAAATACATTAGCATTGCGATAATTAGTTTTCCGCGGTTCGCAATGCTACATCTTGCTAGGTTTCATTGACGTTGGTCATGTTTTTCACTGTCTCATACGCTATTTGTCAACACTTCATCAATTTCAATTGGAATGTGAGACTCTTGACCCAAACAAATAACGGCCACTGCCCATTTCTGGTTCAATCTACTCCTAATTTATTTAGTGCTACAAAAGGCGTAAATCAGTTTCCGCTTAACAATAAGTATTGCAGATCTTTTCACATGTCAACCAAAATGATTCGCGTGTAGTAAAGACGATTATGTTTATTTTCGACCCGTGAGTGTACCGGAAGTGTGAGAGACTGATAATAGGCACTTTTCGGATATATACATGTGTTCAGTATGGACATCTACGTTGAGAAAGTGACAGGTACGACTATTTTCTGAGGGGTCCCGAAAGTTACGAGGGGCAGCAAAATAGAAAGCCAAATAATAGCTAAAATTTGATGTTATTTTTTGAAACAAGAATATAATGTTGCGGAATAAATGTTGCGGATGTGTTTTACAAAAGGTCATTTGAATTCTATGAAAATGGGTTACACTAGTGTTTTGAGGGTTGCTGATTTAAAATTTGAAGTTAGTTTCGTGAAAATCAAAATGGCGGATCAAAAATGGTGGATGTGTTCTACAAAACGGCGTTTATAGTCGATGAAAAATGGTATGCTGGGGTTTTGAGTATTGTTGCTTCCGAATTTGAAGTTGAATTCATAAAAAAGAATGGGGATTAAATATGGCGTACAAATAATACAAAAAGTGATTTAAATTTAATGGAAATTTGTACAGTGCTTTCAAGGGTTGCTGATTTAGCATAAGCACCAAAGCTTTTCTATTTATAAAATCGAAAAGTTTTTGATGGTTTACCTGTTTTATAGTTGAGCGTGGATTGATATAAATAATAATAAAATTATGTCGAGAATAATGTGGAAAAGTGAGTAAGTAATTTTATTAAATTGCAATTGACCAATTGCACACTTGAAAAAAACTTTAAGTCGTAAAACACATTTGACTGTTCATTTCTCTCAGCAGAAAGTGATTAAAGGTTCATCACTAAAGTGATACCAATCAAAGAAAATCCCTGAATGATTTTTTCCCGAATTTTGGTCGGGTTTTCACGATTTTCAATTACTCTGCGTTGTACCTTTCCAGTTGGTAGGTTATTTATATTAGATACCATGTAGAGCTCAAGCCCAATCTTAAACTTTTGTAATTTTTCCATCGGCCCATAGACGGCCAATATATTGTGCAAAAATCTTGTTTGCGCAATCACGTTTATCTCGAACGATTGGTGGTTGTGCAATATTTGTTCAGATTTTAACAATTATATTGCGATTTGTAAGCCGAAACGTGTTTTGCTATGTTGGAATTTTCAGGGAAAGATTGAAACTGAAAATTAAAACAAGGGTACTATACATTTTTTTGCATTTTCTTATTGACTTTCGAATTCTTGATCCAATTGAAGTTTGATGATATCATGTAAATTTCGATAATTTTTTGATTCTTCAAAATTGTACATGATTTGAGGTTTCTCGGTATTTTAAATCTTTTAAAAATTCATTTCGTTCCAAAATATGCTACAAATGTTCATTCTTAAGCTGATACTGTGGTAAACTAAGCGTCAACCTACTATGCCTTTTTTAAAGCAAATTAACTTTTCTAAATGGAAAACCTTATATATCATTAAATGTACTGAAATTATTCGCGTCACAAAATTCCTCATAGATCAATGAAAAGTCGCTCCTTAGATAACAAGTTTGACGTCATGACAAATATTTACAGGCAAAAATGATTCAATTTGGATAATCTAATCCTAATCGATTATTGTGTTTCCATTGCGATGTTTTTGTGAAATGGAATGTTTGTATTTACGATGCCTATCCCTAATTGATACCGACTGACCCTCGATATTGTGCAATATTGCCCACAGACGGCAACATTTTTTCGGTTGTTCAACACATTTCAGAAAGTTTCGATATGATATAATATATTGCCCAACTCTCAAATATTGTCTACAAACTTTCAATAATATTGTACAAACCCAGATATTGTGCGATAATATTGACCATGTTTGGGCCGCATTTGAATAATATGTTGGTCAAACCTTTAATGTTGACTACACACTTTCAATAACATGTCTGTTGGTTGTCTTATTAACTCGTTATTCGTCTTAAGTAGTACTGGCCATTCGTGATATTATAGAACAAACCTTTTTCTAGTATATTTATGATAAAAATCCTTTCATTATCTCATGAATTCAGCGCTAAGTAGAGTCCCCTCTTGAAGCGTTTTTTATCGGTTACGATATAGTGACACCTACATTCAAATATGATATCATCGTAACTATAGATAAGATTTTCATACAAAATATCTCACGGGCATGTATCTATCTCAAATCATGTGACAACCTGATAAAACATTCTTCAGAGTCAGAGATCTATATGAATCAGAAAAAATGAAACTCACGGTTCCACTAACGGTGGAAGATGGCAACAAGACTAAAATATATTATGTAAAAATATTACTCGACTCTACATGCAACAAAATAACAAGAAATTATTACTAATTGTGCTCCAAGCTATTGAACATTGCAAACTAAACCTAGGCAATATATAATATGTTGAACTTATGTCTCGTGATTGACTGTTGTTAAACATTATCGATGAAATAATCCATGTTCTCTCATTGTTTGCCTTTCATTTCCTACTCTGGAGGCTTTTGTACCACATTTCCAGTTACCTCGTCATCAGTGTCATCTTTTGTATATTCTCTTAATGCTGAGCGTAGGAAAGTAAAACACATTTCATTTGCAAAAAACATTTATTTACAATTCTCCACTTCCTCCGCAGTCAATAGAATTTTGCATACGTGAAAACCACCTTGAAATTTCAATTCATTTAAGATGCTGTTTTAATAGAAAAAAATCAACTTTGCAATGAGCAATTCGTTATGCCGTTTGAATGACCTAAAATCAAGGTGACAAGTCAGGATTCAGCGAGCAGAGTGACTGCTTAGCTCAGTTGACTAGTGCGTCCGGCAGACAATCGGCGAGTGTCTTTTTTAATAGTTTCTGGAGACGAAATTGTATAAAATCAACTATTCGGATGATTGGTATTCAAAAGAATATATCAGTTAAGTGAACCAAATTTCTTAATGCAGACTTTTCTATGAAAAATTGTACGACGATAATTCTGGTACTTGTGCCTATTCCTATGCCAATTTAATTGGATAGCAATGGGTAAACAACATGCTCAATTTGCTTGATTGGTCAGCTGCTTTTGATTGATTTCATCCCATGACATGGCGTACACACTATATTGGTGTCAACAAACGTTTATCTGATATTGAATTACTATCATGACCACTTGACTCCCTAACTGTAGGTCAATTAAAACGGCATTATTTGAAAAATCTACTGTATTGTAAGGACTTTCTGGACTTCACAACTGTTTCGCAAATATTTTCACGCAGTTATGGCTTGTGCATAAACGCATGTTGTCTGACCAAAATATTTGCTATCACCAAAAATCTAATACAGGGTTCCCCAATAGGTACAAACTATTTTCAAATAATTCTCTAAAGGACAAAACGTATTCAACTGAAAAAAGTAAGGATAACCAACAACTTTATTAAGCGTATAAAATTGCACGCTGTAAGGTTTTTTCTCGTAAAGTGAGATTCTGCAATAAAAATATATGTTCCCACTTAAAAAACATGATAGACCTTGAAAAAAATCTTGAGAACGCTGCCAATGTAGGAAATAACAGCTATCATTACTCTCCCTCATTTAACCCATGAACCTCCATTTGAACGTTTTCATAAAAAAACTCTCCGTTTCCAAAAGGAACGTAGAATTGATTTAATTTATAAAAAATAGGTGTTTTGGAAAATTCCCAGATTTTCCACTATTTACACCTCAAAAGTGCAGTCCAGTAAACTGATTTACTATTGATAATTTACATTCAACCAACCAATACGATTGACAGTTATGAAGGAGCAACTAGGAGAATGTCAACTCAAAGTTTGAGCTGGGTATCGAATTTCAAGAGAGCTGTCGTAGGAAATTAGTAAAAATTATTGATTTATGATGATGAAATTGTAGCATCTCATTGGTTTGATTCTCCAAGTTTGGTGCACATTGATCTAGAATTGAATGTTTTGATTCGCAGATGGCAAGAATTGTAGCAAATAATTTTTTCTTAAGCTGAAGTCTATTAAAATCCCCAATTTTCACAACGCCGAGCTTCTTGAAAATAACGACTTTTGGAAGAGGCCCTTTCGAGGCGTTGTAATATCGACCTGGTGAGGATGCGCTGATTGGGCTCCTCTAGTCTTTGCTGTACTGGCGACTCTTGGTCTTATTAAGCTAAACAGCTCGATGGAACACCTGTCATGATATTATCTACTGTACGTGAACTTATTTGCGGTGTGCCAAAAATAGTCATAATAGGCCTAATAAAAACCAAATCTCAACAGACTTCACCAGTGAGTGATCTATTTATATATTATATTCTTGAGCGTCCGTCATTTGCGAGGAGAAGATGGATGAAATTATTCAATTTGTCAATCGCACTAAAGTGGCTGTGGCGGAATCACTGAGACGCAATCGAAAACTTTTGGTTCAAGCTCTCGAAGAGATTCGGTGGTGTGTGGGTGTTGTTTGTTTTGATCTTGGAGCAACCAGGAAATGTCCAAGGAACTGTCAAGTAAATTATACCAATTTAAGTGCCAGCGGTTATCCAAGGATCTATCAAGTAAATTTTTAGCTTCACTCTTAACTGGTAACGTCAATCTTTGAGACTGGTACACATTTGAAGCTTTAATAATTTTCTTCTAAATTTTATATTAAAGATTGTTAGGTATATGTTCTTCAAGGATAATATCATACAGGGTCGGCAGATAAATCTTGCGGTCCAGGAATTAGTGTGTAAGAAAAAGTCAGAAGGTGAAACACAAATGTAAGAGTGAGCGCTCGAATCTTGCAACGCGTGGCAACGCTGCTCTAGACATGAGTAGTAGTGGAAGTAAAAGTAGAACATGTTTCATTTTTTTTTGCCATGATTGCGTTGACTAAAAAAAGCACCTTTGGTGAACCGCTCAAATTAAAATTGCTTAAAGTCTCATAGCACGTTACCAGTTAAGGGTTAAGATACTGAATAAGTAGGATCTATCCTAATGTGCTGTATGGGAATTGTAGACGATGAATTTTGTGATTGTTATTTCTTCAATTCATCTAAGTTTGGCCCGCGTTTGGGACTCCCACTGACTACTTACGAAGCTAAAAGTCCTGACACCTGGAGTACCTTGAAGCTGCAACTGATGTCCCTAACGACATCTGTCGAAAAGGGTGAACTGATTTACAGCGACATCTCTTGTTCTACGTAAACACCTTTACGATGTACTAATATCTGGGCTCATTCCCGTTAGAAGCTGACAACTTATATTAAGTTTATACCCGCCACTATGCATCAGACTTGTTATATAATTGATATTATTTTATTATTTATAAGCTTTTTGCGAACGGTTATGGGCTACCATATTACCTCAAGCCGGTTCTGTTTCCTTGAGGTACCATCGGTCTGCGTCTTCTCGATATGGTACCACCAAAAGCTCTCGATCGACAGTACTGTGCCTGAACAGCTGCCACCAAATAAACTGTAGGTCAGTGACCCTAGCTGAGTGCAAAAATTTAAGTTGTTTGGTGTAAATTGTATTAGAAAGCAATAAAGCATTGACAGCAGAGGGCAAATGGAATAATACCGAAGTATGTCATCAGCTGAAACAACTCCTCTTTTACAAAACCAAGATAACACTACAGGTACTGCTGTATTGACAATATCGTAGATTTTT
The DNA here is from genome assembly GCA_949316355.1 of Bruchidius siliquastri. Taxonomy (NCBI): domain Eukaryota; kingdom Metazoa; phylum Arthropoda; class Insecta; order Coleoptera; family Chrysomelidae; genus Bruchidius; species Bruchidius siliquastri. The sequence goes on from OX438529.1 coordinate 27,001,579, forward strand.
TAAATGGAATATTAGGAAACTAATACATTGCGGGTGGAAGTTGTAGGAATATTTTTCAAGTTTTGTTGTTGGAGTTCATAAATTTTATTGTTTGTTAACAGTAATTAGGTAACGTTAACCAAAAATACAGATTTTATCGTTGTTAGGAAGGTGGTGACTGAATTTTTGCGTCTTTAAATATAGTTTTGTTTTTGATTGAGGTTATGTGAAGTAAATTCAGCTGAAAGCATTGATGGAGGCGACAGTGGTTCCTCTTTCGTCTATACGAACTGGAATTAGAATGTAGAAGGAGTTAAGTGTAGCAACAATGAAATTATCTTTTCATGGAAAAACAAATTAACACGCATTTACTTACAAGAATGCAAGAATAGGAAAACACTTTTTATAACGCAATCCAGTATCAGTTGACGATTATAATGCATGCGCAGCGCGACAAAGTTTTAGCTCGTATTAGCTTCTGAAGCTAATATTTCCTAATAATAATTTGTCTTTATAGTTTTTCAAGAAGAAAGAGTATGTTTAAGAATACTAGAACATCGAGTTAAGAGGTTTTTGATGCCGTTGAAAATTACTCAAAAGACTTGGACGGGTGAAAAATTGCTGATGAGGGGATTATTTTTGATTGACCTTAAAACGCTGTAGATTTTAAACATTCCTCAATGCCGAGGTTCTCTAAAAGAACGACTTTGGGAAAAAGCTTGTTCGAGGCGTTGTAAGCTCGTTCTGCTGAGGATGCGCCTATCGACTTCCTCTAACCATTTGCTGTACTGGCGACTCTTGATGTTATAATGCGAAGCAGCGAACATTTGCAATCATAATATCTATAGAATAGAGACAGATGCTAATGTATTAGACACTGGAAGTCCTTTGTCGTTTATGGATTGTGTCCAGAAGCTTCAGCGAGCATTACTCCAGCGCTGGTCCGTCTGGGCCTCGTATAGTAGCAGTAGCTAGAATATAATTTCTTGGAGAGGAAGAGAACCCTCAATCCTCAGTTCCGAACTAGCGAGGCCATGACATGTTGCTTGTCCCATCACCTAGCTGAACTCTATGTGAATGTGCGCTGTTTGTGGTAGCTACAGCGCGTGCCAATTCAGTATCCTCTCAGTCGATGGACTTAAGAAGGAAGCTGCTAAGAAATAACCGGCATTTTTTCCAAAGTGATACCGTAATCGCGTCAAGAACAGTGTCAATCTCCTTGATGACATCTTCTTTTATTTTTAGCATCCTACACATCCTTAAACGAACACAACCAGAACAAAAAAAATGTTGTTAAGGAACCACGTGACAAGTTCTTCCTCGTACATTTCCTGTTCCTGCTCTTCGGACTTCTTCACCTGATGCCAATCACATTCCTTATCACTGCCAATAATGTGAGTATTTGATTAACAAACCATGCTATACTTTTTTTAAAATTCATACACAATGTATATGTCGTAATGCAGGGTTACCAAATAACTTTGTATCGTCTGCATAGAAAGAAATTTGAGTTGTTATACCGAGAGATAGATCAGCTGTATAGACAAGAAACAGAAGAGGCCCAAGTACAGAGCCTTGCGGAACTCCACTCAGTACAGTAAATTGTTTTGATTTTTTACCATTTTTTCACCCTTCCAGAGATTAGTCATTTTTTAACTTTATATGAGTATAAGCACTTCTAACTATTAGAATTATTTTTATCCCTTGGAAAATAAGTACCATAAATCATTGCTTCGTCCCGGACTATAGCGTAACTATTTGAAGTGTTGGAAAAATGATTGAAAACACAATTTTGGAGTGAGAAAAATCGATAACCATTTTTGGATTCGAACCTGTGTCTCAAACATTGCGTGCACGATAACCAAATAAATGAGCTTAGATCGTCTGGTCATTGTGGTGCGGTATTCTAGCTGCTACGGCGTGAGCGCGGAATGCTGGAGGAATGGGTTCGTGTCCCTTCATCACCAAACATTTTGTATGTTGTTTTTACCCAGTTACGGATGCTAATTTATCAGAAAATTTATATATAATTTTAATGAATCGTCATTCTTCATGTTCTAGTACTGGATGCATAAGTTTCGCAATGTGAGTATGGACCATCATGACGCCGAATACAGATCTCCGTTGCAGTCGTACTTCACATCGGGTACTGCGGTAGCTCAGGCTGTACCCACCATACTGTGCACGCTTCTTGCCACAGCGTACGGTCATAAGTTCCGGGTTCGATCCCGGATTTTCGTCTCACTTCTAGTCATTGCTGCCTGTTACGCCCTATGTACGGTGTTCATCAAGATAGACGTCGACTCATGTAAGGCGTCGTTCTTTTTTTACAACATTCATGACTTCATCAACATTACTGACGATTTTGTATATATGTTCTTTAAAGCTAATCCAACATATTTTCAATAGCGACAGTTTCCTTCACGTAGTCGGAGGTTTTTTGTGAAACCTCTTGAGTTTGAGGCATACGATCACAAGTAATCTCCACCCCAAAATAATACACTTAATTACCGTTTTATTCTAAATATTTTTATAAAAAAAATCAAGTGTAAAGTAACACATTTCATGACGTCATAGTTTTCCATGTTTGGGATGCTACGATGTTTAGGTTCTTATTGAGACATAAAACGTATCGCCAAACAGCTGATTTTTGCAGAACAGTTTAATAAAAATATTTAAAATTAAATGCTGAAAATTCTTCCGGGTGGCCCAAAAGTCAATGGGGGGGGGGGAGGGGGGGGGGCACAAAAGGCACCGTGGTTATTAGCTAACAAATAATTTGTCTTGTTGCAGGGCAGACTAGTTTTTTCGCCTTAACGATGGTGGAACTCGCCATAATTCAGGGTATGTAAGAACAATACAGACTGACATTGTTAGTATTACATTTCATTCTGTTATTTTAGCTATGTTAGCATTATATCAAGTTACTTCATTGGTACTACTCGCAAAATTCCCTGGCAACTACATGAAGCCTTTTTTGTTCGGTCAGGGTATTGCTGGTATCTTCACTTCATCTTTACAGGTAACGTCACATATCTGATAATAAAAATAATGCATTTTATATTCCTCAAGTGTGTGCGTGGCTATTGAAAAGCATCAATAAATTTCAGGTTATTTCTCTAGCAATTGGAGGTGGACCAGAAGCTTCAGCACTCATTTATTTCTGCACTGGCACCTTTCTCGTCCTCTTGACACTGTTCATTTTCAAAATGGTCAAGTATATGGATATATACGACTACTACGTAACGTTGAACAAAGAAGATACGAAGAGGAAGACACATTCGTTTAGTGAATCGATGAAGGTAATTCGGTTCCGATATCAAAAGCATTTTTTTCTGTATCAGGCCATTTCCATAAATCAACTGCTAATAAACTCAGGCTTTGTAAAATTTGGAATATGAAGACGTAAGTCAATGTCAAGCGGCTATTCTTTTGGCAGGTCAACATCGTCGCCAAATACCGGAAATTCTATGCGACGTTGCCATATCGATGGTATACTTATTTCTTCCAATAATCGCCAAAATTGCAAAATAATTATTTTATTAGTACCAGTGGTACCAATCAAAGTATGTAATTGAGTTCACAGGTTAAGCCAATCGATAAAGGACAAGCAAAATAAACGATGTAAATATTTAAACATGTGTTATATTCCAGAAGCATAGAAAACAATTTATGAATTTATATATACAAGCCACAGCCATCTTAAATTAGGAAGCCGGGCTGTTGAAATTTGGGAACGTAGGCATAGGCAGGTGGTCCGGAGAAACATAACCTCACTTATAGCTCAGCTGAGTCATTTGGTTTGTGTTGGTTTTCGTTCCCGTTTTGAGCAATTTTCTGAATATTGAAAAAGTACGGAAGAAGTGTTTCGTGACAGACGCAAGGTAGGCATATTTGAAGTTATTTCTAGTTGTTCGAATTGTTTCAAACAAAAAAAGTTGTTGTTATATATATTTTACTTATACATATATTTTATATTACAGATGCCTCGACGCTGCTGCATACGTGAATGTAAGTCAAATTAGGACTCTAGTCTGAAGGAATCAAACAACAAATGTGAAACAACATTCAGCTTTCCCAAGTGCCAATAAAGACTAGAGAAGTGGTTAAACGCTATTCCAAGGAAGAACTGGACCCCTTCTAAAAATAGTGTAGTTTGTGCAAAACATTTTAGTGAATCAGACATTATCCGATTTCACGAATTTATAACAACATCAGGAGAGATAAAAAAAGTGGCCTTAGCATACCCAAAGCTGTGTGAAGGTGCAATACCGCGAAAGTTTCCCAATCTTCCAAAATATAAAAAAAAGTGGCCTTAGCATACCCAAAGCTGTGTGAAGGTGCAATACCGCGAAAGTTTCCCAATCTTCCAAAATATCATCAGATCCACCAAGATCAAGGGCTGACTCGGAAAAAAGAAGGGAACATCTTCTGGAACGTAATAAGAAAGTCTTGGAGGATTTTTTATCAGAGGATTTAATAAAAAAATTTGAAGACCTCTTAAAAAACTTAAAAAATAAGATACCTCTACACAACTGAAACATCAAAGCTTGCCCTGGTAAATTGCTATTTTATTTACTAAATTTTGACACACATAATGGGTGTTCTGTAAGCAGGACTATTATGCTAGCTTCAGACCTGACTGTAACAGTTTATATTAAAAATAATGAGCTATATGAAAGACAACTAAATTAAATTTTAAATTTCGATCATAAACTGGAGCGTTGGTCTCAACTAGAAAACTTAATTTCTCATTATAATACAACTGAGGATTTTCAAGTGGAAGGAACTGTTGTGGATATGATTAGTAGGGGATTGGCTGTTATTTCAGTGGCTTATGTACAAAGTGAGACCGATGAGAGCTTTTTTTATGCCAGACAATTAGAAATAATTATTGACCAACTTACCCAAATTGTCTCAAACAAAAGAAGACATAAAGCTTCAACAATAATAATGGCATTTCTTTTATATTGTCAGTCACCTAGTTGCTATGATATTGTACGTGATTTCTTCATCTTACCTCATCAAGAGGTACTTACAAAGTATATCTGGCTTCTTAGCAGTATCACCAAAAGATAAATACTGCAACAAGAATTACTTCACTAATATCATTAGGACATTATCTGTTAGGGAATTGGTTGTAACTTTAATTATAGATGAAATTTATGTAACATCCCCATTAGACTATAGAGCTCAAACTGTAATGGGTTATCCCGAAAATGAATGCAATAAACAATGTGAAGGGTGATGAATTAGCAAGTATGACACAAGAAGTCATAAACTTTGTTCAAGAATGTGGTTGTGAAGTGGTATCTGTTGTAACAGATAATCATGGAATAAATAAAACAATGTTCAAAACAATATCAGGTAACGGAAAATCATTTCCCAACCCTAAGGACACTAAAAAAACAATTTTTCTCCTGTATGATTTTGTACATATTTTTGAAAACATATGGAAAAACTGGTTGAATCTAAAGAATTTGCATAACACTTTTGTTTTTAATAGTTTTGAAAATAACAACACACAATATGCAAAGTTTCAAGATTTGTGTAAAATTTATGACAAAGAAAAGAGCTTAGTTACTAAACACGCTTTTAAACTCAATTATAAATCACTATATCCATCTTCCCTAGAGCGACAGAAGGTTAATTTGGCTGACAATATTTTTCATTCTTCAACAGTATCTTGTTTGAAAGGTATCCCAGAATACTATGATACTGGTTGTTTCTTGGAAATAATTAGACATTGGTGGGATATTGTCAATAACAGATGTCTTATAAAAGGTACCATAAAGTTAAATGACGACGCAAACCATTTGAGAGTTATACAATGATTCAAGGATAGACTTTTTGAAAAACTTTGTATCTTTGTTAGAGAACTGGCAGAATATTCCGAACATATAATGTGTGAGACTGAGATTGAGGCTCAATTTCTCAGGTCTAAACAAGAAAAAAGCTTATTATGTTTGCTTACAGAAAAAAGTGTTGAGTCAGACTATTTTTTCAATATATTTCAAGGCAACTGCAGTGAATGTGGCAAAAATAAAACAAAGATCTTTAATATGATTTGTTCAGTTTTTAGCAACGTTTTGCTCAATAATTTTGTTAAAATAAAGAATAATCTAAACTATGAGAAGCCAAAGGAAAAGAAAGAAAGTACACACAAATTTTTAGAACCTGAAGTCAATTCCCAGAAAAAGAGGAAATTAGATACCTTTAGAAAATAAGTTTTTTTAGAACTGTACTGCTTCATATAATCATAGTAACTTAAACTTATAGGTTCAAGATGATTTTTTGTTGTAACACGTTGCTCTTCTATTTCAATATTAAAAATGAAATTGATATTGATTTTTATTTATGTTACATGTTACCGTTAATATTATTCTAGCAGATCTAAGAAAAATATGTATTCATTTACCTGACGTTTATATTTATAAAATCAGTTTGATTAAAAAATTGGTTCAAAGGTGAAGGAACAAGGTTTCGAATTTGAATAAACCGCGACCGAAAGAAGTAAAATGCGCGCTTCTACCGGACCTTAGTAGTCTTTGTACCGGACCACCTCCATCAGCTGATTGCGGTGTTGCCACAACAGCAGCGCGGCTTCCTAATTTAAGAAGGCTGTGATACAAGTAATCAACCTGGTTTTGGTCTTCGATCATTGTTAGTACCAGTTAAGAATAGAATAAAGTATACTAAACTTGCGTCTATTGGGTACCAAACACGTAATACAGTTATTGGCGAACCAGATTAATATTTTTGAATAATCCTGTATAAATTATAATAGATTGTTGATATTCGTACTACTCAATGATTGAATTGCGCTATTTCCGCCTAAATAATACTGGGTTCACAAATAATATTACAAGTAATGTGTGATTATTTTAGCTATTTACAAGTATAATAATAGTCATCCATAATAATCATCTTCACAGGTAGCTGGTTCGATTTGGCCATGTCTGGTGATCTTCATGACGTACGTAGCAACTTTGGCCGCTACTCATCCTTCCATAACTTCATTGGTCATCTCCGAAAATGCGGGTAAAGAATACGTATGGAATGGTAAGTGTGATTTGATCATTTTTCTCTGACCAGGCGTGTTTTTTATTATTATGAATTGGGAATCATGGTGAAAAGTTTTCGATAACAATAATAAATGTACAAATAGATGACAAAACTTTACGTGAGCTAAGCATTATAGCCTTAAGAAAAATCAGAAAGTACTCTAAACTAACATAAAAAAACTTCTAGAACTCATTTATACATAAAACTTAAACAAAAAAAATTGATGGGCAAAAAATAAGGCCCTACTAAAACTAAATTAATTGCATATTATTGAAAATTAATATTTGGACGGTAGACATGTCTAAATTTTGGTAGGATGGCAGCACTGTTATCAAGATCGTATTGGTCAGTACTATCATAACAAATTTCAGCTTATTATAGACATTTCTGAGCTTAAAACTCCTGAGTAGTAACATTTGAGTTCCCTTTCAATCCCATGTAATCAACTATGGTAAAATAATTACTACTTGAAGCTTCATTAAATATGATGATCTAAGAGTTGTTATTTTTTCAGATAAATACTTTGTACCAGTGATAACGTTTTTGTTCAGTGACGTATGTTCCTTGTTTGGCAGAATTTTTGCAACTGGTTTTTTAACGGTGAGTTGATGTGTGTATTTGATAAATACTCTTGATCATAGTTCAAATCATTGTAAGTCTTTTGAGGGGTGTTCTCTTTTGTTGTGCCCTATTGTGAAAATTACTCTTAATTCTAATGAAGTATAATTAACCTAAGCTAAGTTGCTACCCTGGTTTACTAACAAATGTACTTTTTATCATACAATTTAACATTTCTTAGGAAATATATATGTTGGAGATTACTGAAATAATATATTTTGTGTTGTAAAACTTCGTGTATATTGTGAATTCTTTCATTTGGTGACATTTCTCCACCATTAACATATTATTGTGCGATTCACGCACAAGGCTTTCTAGTGCGCGTTTCGCTTCATGATAAAAGTGAAACAAATCACGACTTTTATTTGTGAAACATTGTTTATACTTCGATGAATCAATCGCAATGATATAAAATCTTATAAGGCAATGATCTTCATTACATTCTACTTGTTGATGACATTGAATATACCGAGTTACAATATTGTATTCAATTTCAGAAAAGGAATGGTCCATTTTTTGTGATACTTTCGTTCGTGAGGACCGCCGTCTTAGTACCTCTTGTGGTACTGTGTCACGCCACACCCAGGAATCATCTTCCAGTAATATTCAACCACGACTGGCAGTATATCATCATACTGGCTTGTCTTGTATTCACCAATGGTTTCATCCAAAATGTCACCTTCCTCAGTATAGGAAAGTAAGTATTCAAGATATCGCTGTTCGAATATTCCTCGATTTAAGGAAGTACCAACCAAAACACTAACTTTTAACAAATTACTCCATGATTACTTTCAGTTTTTGCGCTGTTGACTCCAATTATCTAGCGATTAATTTTGTTAACATCCTGTAGTGAATCGAACTGATGTATGACATTCATAAGCAACACAAATCAGCACTACCCAAACAACAGGAAGTATAACGATGACAATAAGACAGACCATGCTTGAAAGGACTCGATACTGATTTTACTATCTATCAAGTGTTTGGTGGCCTACTGTATTCCAAACAGATGGGTTACGTTAGGGCAAAAAAATGGGTAGGAGTCCTTAAACTCTTTGCCGACGTTTCAGCCTCTATAAGGGCAGTTAGTACAGTTCTTCTTATTCATATCGTACACAAATAGGTACATAAAGTATAAATATGTAAAAAAATACACGAAACCAGAGAAAACAACAACTAGAAACAATTAAAACTGATCTAACGATCTCTCTACTCGATCAATGTGTGACTGTCCTCAAGATGGCCTTATATAGGCCAAAACATAGGCAAAGAGGTAAAAGGGACTCCTTGACCTAACCCCAATCACCTGTTTTCTGGAACTGATTTTACTGTTGAAAATATGTCATAACCGCGACGATCCTCTTCATTAATTACACAAATCGTAGTAACCAGGCGGACAAATTCGGATAATTTAATTTCATTGTTGGCGACACTGACGCAACACACAGCGCTGACGTTTTGTGGTTTAGGACGTTCATTAAATTATCTGATATTATGGAACACAAGAAGAAAAATAATTTCTTCCATAATGGTATAAACATAAAATAATGACAAGTTTTTTTGAGAGAAAAATCCAGATTTTTTTAGGGAGTGGTCTCCAGCATTCCTTGTCAAAGTTTTTCTTCTGTTCTCTCTTTACACCTGAATTATCTTCCATTCTATTTCCTATGTGGTGAAACCACGCGATATCACACATTAGAGATACATACGCTCGCTTCAATGGCCAGTCCCATCCGAATAAAATATTTTTCTGGATCACTATCACTACAAAAGTATGTCGTTAACTAGTATGATATTCAAATCGCATCATCTGGAATATTCTAGGTTAGCAGCTGGTAAAGAAGAGGAAGCCCTGTTAGTGTTGATAGCATTCGCAGCGGTTGCCACGGGACTGTCATCACCGTTAGGGATGCTCATTGTTAAGATTCTTTAAGATAATCTATATATTATTTTGTATTAGATACCTTTTTATATGTAAAAAATAAAAAATCCGTTGCCAGTGTTTATTAATTCCAAAGCAAAGCCAAACTACTATAGGATGTTCAGCATCAAGTTGAATCTTTGTGGAGACTTATTTACACCATGTGTGCTTGGCTCATATCTTCATCTTAAAGTTCCTATTCGGTATACATGCTGATAGTCATCTTGGAAACAGGAAGGCAAACATTGTTTTCTGGATGAGATAGTGGACACACATATGCATTTAGAGGTCCTTAACTCTAACAGGGTCATTAAAAAAACCTAAGAAGTGCCCATTTTCAGGCGGGGCAGGCGTTGAAATAATCTCCCTGGTGCCCCGGGTCTCCTCATTAGCGCCCCAGAATTACACAGGAAACAAGTTGATTCTTTCCAAATAAAACGGAAAATTGTTTTCTTTGTAATTGAGGAGTGCTGATCACAAATCCGGCCTCCGTTTTCATCTCGGGCCTGAAGAGGTCCCCCTGACGGGGCCTTGGGCGCTCACCTTCCTCAAAATGGGACTTCCCTGACAAGTTACGCTTTTCTAATGATCAAATTCGCATTTAGCGCCACCAAATACATAAACGTGCCGAGTTTATTTCACTGGTCTTCAGCAGGAGCCGCTCTTGAATGAGGAAAATATTCAGGGCCAAAGTCGTTATCATCAGTGCCAGGGTACGGAGGGGTAGCAAAAGTTGACATAGTTGGACTAGAAGTGAATTAGCTCTCACGTAGTGTCTTCAACGAATCAGTTGGGCACATAGCTGACACATTTGACTGGGAGAGCAGACGCCGGTATAAAAGTACCAAACACTGTGTAATTCAAATGTATGCTCTCCACTAGACATCATACCTGCTATAGACATGCATAAATCATCTTTAGCCTAGTCAGTATAGCCTGGCGGTCTAACTGTAGAGAGCAATCAGGTGGTATATACGTAATCCAGCGTTAGGACCTTTGACTTCGTAAGTTGACACTCGAAGATGATTTGACTTTGGAGTTCGTCGAAATAGCAACATTAACAGTCAATCCTTTCACAGCTTTCAGAAGGCTAAGGGATTTCATCACACTCAAATAAGACGTCATTCAAATATACCGAGCCTGGGAAATCCGACTATTAAATATAATGCAAAATAGGCCAAATATTGACAAACTGAAGAAACATTTCGTCCTTTAGTATTCGATTCTGTCTAACTGCTCTGCTTCTACTGAATAACACAATCAATTGGTCGGGTATTTCAACACAGTTTTCATTACCAAAAGTAGCTATCAAGCGTACTATAAAATCAATTGATTGACCTTGTTTTTGTCCACTTCCAATATAAGTAATTATGATACACTTACCCCAAATACTCATCGAAGCGTTCACTCCAAAACCATCGTAGATATTCCATTAAAAGAATTGTCTTTCGCGATGAACCTCATCGATGTTTTTGGGCAGGTGCTTTCTGTTCACAGGCTACGCAAAGGATATTATTGTGAAGCAAACGCTTTCATTCTGGTAACTATTCAAATAGTTTGCTACATATGGTTTGAGGTAATTTGATGATCATTTCTTTTCAATTGTTTGTTTGATTCGTGGAACCGTTTGACATTATCCATAAATAGTTTCAAAAATAGTTTCGATACTCAACTGTCAGCTTATCTAATGTCACATTTGTAAGAGTTTACAGATTCGGCTAAACTCATGTTGTATTCGAATAATATTAATAATGATGATAACAGTAATCATAATAACCAACAGTCCAGCACAGATCTGGCTCTCGCCAAACAAAAACCTACATCGAAGCTGATGAGGCCAATTTCTATCTAAGGCTTCACAAAGACCAACCCATGCATGGAATCTCCTACAAACATCTAGAGAAGGATCGCTTGTCTAAGCAGTTAACCTTCTCTTTCCTGAGGTCTAGTAGGTTGAATTCAGAGACTGAGGGCTGCATAATGGCTTTCCAGCATGGTGTCTTTAAGACCTTGGTATATGGAAGTAGGGTTATGGGTATGGAAGTACCAGGAGCTCCTCAGCTAGTTCCGCAGACTTTGGCCAGACTACACTGTTAGTCTGCTAGTAATAGTAATTGGATCCTTAAGCTAAAATCAATACCGGCATGTGGGATTTATTGATATTGATGAGTTCCTGTATTAGAAATCTGAACACTCAGTATATGAGCGTAATCTGAAACTGAATTTAGTTTACAGTCTGAGAGTACCAATTCAGTCTACTTGACTATTTTTTTCAGTTATTGCCCAGTCCAACGCTGCACAAGAAAGAGCCAGAGTTAGAAACATTCTTAAGTTATTTGTCATCTGTGCTGCTTTGCTGCACTACCTCTGTTTGTTTAATGACGTCATCATTGGGACAAGTCGACAGTTATATCAGGCTACACCAAGACATCTACAAGCTGCGACGGAAGCTCAATGTAGTAAAAACACCATTGTGCAAGTACACCATCATAACATGTATATTATTTATCTGCACCTCTCTGCACACTGTTGCAGTTTCTGTACCTACTATATTCCTATACAGATTTCTAGGCATTTGTACCATAAATGTGACGACTTGGATCTGTTCACGTACCATTAACAACATCGCCAGCTGTTGCGAGCAGCTGTCGAAGAAAATCGAAGCTATTACAGAAACTATTTCGCTCTACAATGCAGGTTTGACTAGCAGAACTCTTGATATGGACGTAAGGAATCTTATGACCTGTTACAAAAACATAATGGATCTGATTCATAACATCGGGGAAGTGTATGGAGCGTTTATTACATTCCTTTTAGCTTCGATAGTGGTGTTTTCGACTACAGGTGTAATGCGAGGACTCAAGCTTGGAATATTCCTGCAGGGCAAAAGTTATTGGGAGAACATCTCTGTGGGGTTACTGAACGCTAATCAGAGCATCTCCATTTTCGTAAGTAAAGGCTGACTCTTATTTCACGCTGACCATTCTAGCTTTACTAAATACGTCTCCATTTGGTTGAGAGAGTTTCTGCTTGCCGATCAGACGTTCTGTCAACTGATCTAATAGGAGTGCCTACTTAGCTCAATTGGCAGAGCATCTGATCGACAATCAGAAGATGATTTAGGCGACCTGTTCCAACCCCCTCTCCTCTCCCTCTGTCGCTAGGTCTCTGGTCTTTCCAAGAGTTTAATGATGTGCAGCTAGAGGAATAGGTTCATTGGGGAACATTTTTTAAATCACTTAAACAATGAATAGCGGTCCGTCTGTATGATGGTTCCAAAAATAGAATTACCTATCAGAACTTTAATTGATCTATTTCTCAATTTACAGATACTGGGGGTCGCCATAGTATCAGCTTGCAGCAACGTCAAGAAGAAATTGAAAGAAATTAGCCTGACAACTTTCCAGATGCTTGCATTTTTACCATTGAGAGGAAATACACATTTCGAAGATGAAATACATGATGATGTCTTAACGTTCGATGAGATGGTGTTGAAGAGAGCTGACTTCAAAATCGCCGGATTTTTCGTTCTAGATAAGCCAGTCGTTTTTGCAATGCTAGGTTCTGTCACATCTTATGTACTTATCTGTCTTGGCTTAGATAAAAATTTCCAGCTGCTGACGCAGTCGAATGCCAATGACACTCAGCTCTTGAACTACTGAGAAGCACATTGCAAATAAGATTTGGTCATGGTAGGGTAAATCACCCAGTTACTGGACACGCGGTAGTATTGGACGGCTTGACTCACTTGAAATCAATGTAAACAAGATTTCTGCATATACTACCGCATTCTATAATGTGAAATAGGATATCAAGCTTGTGAAAAAACATTGTTTATCCTTGTCACCCACGGTCAAAGAAAGAGTACAGGGATATAACTCATCATTCAGAAAGCTATTTGCTATTTGCTTAAGTAGTAAAAGCATGAGCTTTAAAAGTATTGAGCAACACATAATGATAACAATTTATCTATTGCGACCCTAATTATCCCTTTGACCTCATTCGTAAAATATAATAACATTTTCAATGTAATTAGGACAACAACACATTGATTTTGACCACTAATGACAGAAAAAATGGAGCAAGTTATTGAATATTGTGATGAAACATCTGTAAGATGACACTTCTGCAAGAAAAAAATTACACTTCATCTAGAAAATTTGATGCTGTTGGCTAGCATTGCAAATCGAATGCGTCCAACTCTCATTCCACATGTTCTTCAATAAGATTTTGAACTTGGTCTGGACGAGCCATCAGATATTGATAGTCTTTATTTCGTTGAGCCCGAAAGCTTAAAATCTAAGACATATTTTTAGTTCAGTGACTATGACTTAAATGACTGTTAGGCAGTTGTCACAAGCCTTTAGAGCCCCACGACCTATAAATTTTTATAGAGCCCTCTTCAACTAGACTGCTCGCTGCGAATGTCAGTGGTCTTTGTGTTTTTTGCTTCCATTTATCATGACATCTACCACCAGGTATAAACCAGCTAACTGAGCAAAATACCGGGATCCAACTCCTGAGAAGTGATGTCATGATATTAATTGGCCGAAAAAAATATAGTGAGACGTTTTGAGGTTAACGTTATCTCGAATAAAAATCCTCTATTCTAAGATCGTATATTTTGTCAACAATAATTTATATTTCACTATAATTTACAAATGTTTATTTGTACCCTAAATGATATATGTTATGTACAGTATATACACTTATACCGATAGCAATATTGTTTAAAATATTTCCAGCTTTTAATAAATCGTTTGACTTATAGAAGTTGATTTAAATGTGCAAGCTTGAAGCAGCTTAATTTTCACCAGAAATGATAAAACATATGGACACAGACAAGTATTGTAGATTGTAGATGCTCTTACTTGGTGGAACTCTTCCATCATGCAGATAAAATAATTGTGTGACTGTTATGTGGAATCTGTGAATTGGCACAATCTCAACTGATAAAGGGATTCATTCCTACTTTGATTTAGCTAAGAGGGTTTAGAAAACTATTATAGTTGTCATGTGTGTCGATCTCGGAGGAATTTTATAGAACTTTCCACAAACTCTGGTGAGTAACAGCAAAAATAGACGTATTTCATTCACATCCTCATTCCTTCTGTACATAAACATATTTTCTACCTTTGTGCACATACCCTTGCTATTGAGAATGAAAACTCTCCGATCTGTATTTCAATATCAATAAACTAAAATTAAATTGAACTAGGGTGACCGACAATGTCCTTCCCAATTTCGCTGTTTCATTGGTGATGACTCACGCTACCTGAGTATTTATTGTATATGGACGGTCTAATCCATTCATTTTCAATGCAGTATGTAGACATTGGTTATTGTTGGCCGCTATCTTGGTTTGTTTTCCACACGATAGGTGGCAAAATGCAAATTCACAAGACAATGGAATTCCACGGCAGTGTCTACATATTTCAAATAACCAAATGTATTATTTTCATAAACAGGGTGTTTCATAATGTTGTGCGGTTATTGAATTGAAGTATAACAAATAAATAGTAACTGTGAAAATATTAGCAATGAACATTAATTCATTATCCTCGTCAGAAAAAAATTGCTCCCCCAGGTGGTTTTGTACACCATCTCATGATGCTGTGACGTCACGTTAGCTTCTATGATAAGTACTATACATACATGACGTTCGTTCTCATTAAAATCTTTATTACATGCACATAGTTACGTGTACTTTTGTTACGTACTTTGATTATACTCGTATTATGGAGGATACATGCAGAAGATTACAGCTAGAATAAATCCGGTAGATCAAGAAAATATTTTAAACATATTTGATATATCTTAACATCACATTTCATAAGTTGCCCTCTTTACAGCGCTGTCTTTTTTGAATATCTTAAGTTAAATTATGTCTAATATGAGCTTCTATAAGACGAATTTGAAATTTTTCGAATTAAACTGTATGTGGCGACACTATAATCTCAAAATGTCAAGTAAAACCATCAACAATCCACATGGTAATTTATATTGAAAATAATGCAAATGTAACAACATTATTAGTCATCAAACTACAGCGCTGTATTTACATGTAAATAAATATTCCATAGTGGGCAATGTAAGATCAACGACCTAATATTTACCTTTTATTTTCATGGGCTGAAGAGAAATTAGGCGCTTCCATCAATTTCTCATTTCATAGTAACTATTAATGTAATAATTATTTTTTTAAGTACTTATGACTGAAGAACATTGGTATCTGAAAAAATGAGCAAAACTGCTACGATAAAAATCTTCTAAAATAATATCATAACAAGTGAATTCTTGAATTATAGGGTGGTAAGAGAATAGAATATGCCTACGTTTCATAGATCTAGCACCAAGAGCAGCGAAATTGCAAGTGGCTTCTGGCGCTACGAGTTACAGCAAGGAATTATTTAGTTGAACTATATATAAAATTTAGAAGCAACTAAGCAAAACATATTATATCGAAAATATATGATTTCCATTTATTTATGAAATACTGATTTAATTAAATCCAGTTAAAAGTAAAAACTTTATACTTTTAACGAAGTGGTGGTTGCCGCCTTTTGGTCGTTGGCCTAAACTGAGCAAAGCTTGACAGAAACATAAATGTTTTTCAAATTATTCATTGCACTTTGGTTAAATGTGATGTATTTATGCCAGTTGCTCTGGTTATAAATCGGATTTAATGCATTTTTGCTTGGTTTTGAACTATTAATACTGCAATAAACAGTACTGGCATCTAGAATGAATGTGTCATAAAAACGCAGAAGAAGAAGCACAAATGTTCGAATGGGTATGCGAATCTCACAACGCGTGGCAACGTTGCCCTTTTGCAGGTTCACGTTATAGTCTAGTGGAATTAGCATTTCAAATGATCAACACTTGTATTACTGTATAGTGGCTAGTGTTAAATTTGAAGCACATAGTAGTTTATACTATGTACTTAAAAAATGCAAGGAACTTTTTGCTCAGTTGCTCCTCAATTAAACTGTTCAAAATTATTTAGATATATCTCACATATCCTATGGAAATTATTCACTGGTGGGTGATCTATCCATATATTTTTCTAACGGTAGTCATTATTTTGAGTGACCGTAATTTTAACGTTTCTTGTACGTTGTTATAAAATGCTATAAAAAATTCTGTTGACCTAACCCGTTATACAGGATTTTATAAAATTGAAGATAGTTTTACAATGGTAATTTGATCTGCAATTCATCTGTTTGCTCAGCTTTTCAATCGCATTTGTCGCAAAAGGCAAAAAAATTGTCAAAATAAAGATAGTTATTTTTTTCCAAGGTACTTGAGCGTAAAATTCCATTATTTGCGTTTGTGGAATGACTAAGTGAGAGTGGTCACTATCTGACTGAATAATAACAATAGCAATACTAATAATTTTAAAATAGGTTACCATTTTTTGACCTAATATCTCCAGTTACTTTCACACTTAAAAATTTCACAAAATAAATTAAAATAGTCGATACTGCGAGAAGCGAGGAAACAATCTATTCGCATATCGCTTACTTAGGGTAGTGCTAAAATTACTTTAACTATATCGTAGTTACAATTGTTATTAAGTTCTCTATTTAGAATGAAGACTTAAAATAAGATTACCACCTATTCGTGCTCCATCATTTATTTTAAAATTTTTCAATTCCGATAAACTTTAAAATATCAACAGTAGGATAGTATGTTGCTTAAAATCTAGTATAGACGGAAATAACTTTTAAAATCGACTAGAAGCCTTGACAGATTCCAGCTGAAAGTTTATTCATATTAAAGCTTTTTATTGCGTGCATTAGAAAAAAGAAAACAATAATCAACAACGCTTCACAATCACCGTTAAGGCAAAGAACTGTCTTGGAAATCGTGGTACTATGATTATTTACTGCTATTATATTTTATAAAAATAACAATAAATTTATATAGGATGATAAATATGTGTTGATAATAAAGTTTCAAATGTTTATGTATAATATTTTTCGAGGAACCAAAGTACCATGACTTACACAACAGATTGCCTTTAGTCTATCAGAAGAACGTCTCTTCGATGCGTTGGCCCCAATTTTCCATAAAAACACCTAAATTCCACTAATGCACCATTTGAAGTTTCAGTGTAACTCCATCAACGCTTCGTAGTTAAAACTTTATTCATTTTTAATCTATGCTTTTCTAGCCCCGTACAGTTTGCATAAGACTTCAATATCACCAATCTATCTATAAACTCTAAATATAATTGGCAGTATATTATCAAAATGTATCTAAATGATCTCTGTGACCTTACAGCATATGGACTAGGACGCAATTTATTTAGAAAGAATAACTTTTTAACCTCGTTTCACTTTCTATATTGAAAGTTATCCATTTAAAATATAAATAGGGCATCATATTTGGACCAGCTTGTGTTATATTCGTTTCCATCTTGCAGATAAGTATAGGTTTAGAATCTAGGAAAGACTTTGCTTATTTGTTATGCAAACCTGAGATCCTTCAACAAACTATAGGTGCGTAACACTTAATGAGTTAACATTAAGAGGCGAGTTTAACTAGAATCAAAAGGTCTTCGCATGGGTTTCCAATATTTCGTTTCCAGTGCTCATTTTTCGAGTTAATGGAAAGATTTTTATTGTAAACGATAGAGAAATATTGGTTCTATACTACTGCGAAGCCCTTTTTGCTATTTTTGATACAAAATTCTAGATATTATCACACGCATATTGACATTTTTTGCGCTGGAAACGGAATATTAGAAACCCATGCAAAACGCCTCTTATTCTAGGTAGAGTTCCATTATAATAATAATTAGCAAAATCAGAAAGAAAAATTTGTCTCCAGTGGGGATCGAACCTACAACCTAATGCATTCTAAGCAGACGCCTTACCGTCGACGTCAACTCATGTTGTTTAAAATTTGTAGACAGTGTAGATTTTATTTCAAACTGCGATTTTGAAATCATAGCACAAGGATAGGCAGTAAAGAGACTTGCCCCATTTTCCCGATGAACATTAATAAAACAATATAATGCATGAATACTCGAATATCTAGGTGAAGTACCCTTATCAAGTATTTGAATCATCATCTTCAAGAATATTTATTCGAAAAGCCTTTTAATATATCGTTTCATTTTTTTATAAGATTTCACTAAATCAGCAATTTATGTATTCCATATGCTATAATATCACAAGCACCAAATAAATCTCTTTCAATTGATCAAAGAACTACGACTTGACCAAAAATTTTCTCTCTACTCTAACTCTCATACGTTTCTGTTTTTAGTCATCTCTAATGTAACAAGCATAGTTATATAAATCTATAGATGAAATCAGAGTACCTAGATGACCTTTTCGTCACTCACCACCACTTTGATAGTAGAACCGATACTCCAAAATATCACAGATATAAAGAATATTCAAATTCAAACAGAGTACTCAGTTTTGCAAAGTTTTCAAAGGGAATTGATTTTAGATGCTGTGTGTTTGTGTGGGGCGATAGCTGTGAAAATTACATTACACTAAGAAACAAACTATATACCACTTCATTATTTTTATTTGTGAAATCTAGATCAGTTAACGTCGGCTTTGTCATTTAAAGTTGTTTCAACAGCTTTGTCTCAGGAACAGATTATAAAAAAGTTTTAAGCTATAAAAGATTCTAGTTGATTTTATTAATTTAACTAAGGCGGTATGGGGGGTTGTTGTTTTTATTCTCCTTGCACACATGTGCATGTCTCACATTTCATGTGTAAATTATGGGTGAAAAACGGTTCTCACAGTAACACTGAGAGTAAAAACTTCAATGCTCATTGCGAAAAAGTGAAGTTCGCATCCGGAATAATTAAAATGTGCGGAAAGGCAACGTCGCAATTCCAGAAAAGGATGTTCGCCTTAGTCACCTAGGAAATATGGAGCTTCGAATTTTGAATGGTACGGTTTTGTAAAAAGGCAAAAATCCGTTAAATTAATACTTTAAAGTTCTATCAGATTCTAATGGAATCCGTAATTTTTTGTAATTATTAAAACTTAATATATTATTGGAATGAATGCTGTTAAAATGTTATCCGCCAATCTCCTTACAGTGATACAGGTTGTCTTCAAACCGACCTTGAATGTTTTGGATTTTTGATCATTTTTGGTGTTAGTTAGTTGGTATCACTTGCTCACGTCCCAGTGATGGACCACGCATTCAAGACCAATTGTTTGTCGGCATTCCAAACATTGGTGTTATTTACAATCGGTCGTAAGAACGATGCCAAGTTGAGGATCAGTTGGAACTAATATTCAGGATAATGTATAGAACAAGATCATAAAAATATGCTGTAAGAAATAAATAGGACAGAAGAATAAACACTGCTCGTAAAAAACCTCAACAACACTTTATCTTTTGCTACTTAATCATCTAAATGTTAATTTTTCACAATTCTGCCATTATTAAAATTAAATGTCTACGCAAATGGCCTTGCGTCCCAACATAAACACAGCTGACATTAATACACAATCCCCCTTTGCGTCGCAGCGAAAGGCATGTTTGCAAACATTTTGTAAGCAAAGCGTGGTCTATTAGTGGGATGTCGTTGCTTGATACCCATTCCCATTTAAAAAAATATATACATGGTGAGTCAACTATAGAATGAAGGAGATTTAGTCCGAACTGCTAAAATTTATTAAAAAACAATGTCAAAAATATAAAAGAAGCTCCAGAAGTTTGTGAACAATAAACTCATATTTTTTAGTTTCCGAGATAATTGGATCTAAACAAAAATGCATGCGTTTTTATACGTGCATTTGATTATAGCTCTCCTAGCTATTTCCAAGAACGGAAAAAAATTTTTTGGTGCAAAGGTTGCTTAAGAACTTTTAAATTGAACACCCTGTATAACTCAATACTTCTTCAGATATTTTAAAAAAGGAAAAATTTCCTCAAACATGTCCTATACATATTTTTTATAGCTTATGAATTATTTCGACTTATGTAAATTTATCCCTTATCTAGCAATAATAAAAAATATTTTTCAAGTCAAAAATTTATGAAACTGTTAATTTAAATTATTGTTGTTATTAGTATGTTGATATAACCAAACGTTGAGTAAAAGAAAAATGATAACAAATATATACATCCTGTTTAAAAAAAGTATTAGTTTAATGAGTCACAAATTTCTGGCGCTGTTTGTATATTGAAAAATTATTTCAAAATGTGCCCTGTTAATTTGATTATGACTCTGTAAAAATTGTTTTTCAACGAACCTTCATATTATCATTGACGCACCCTGTACATATTAAAAGTCTTTTCATAAACTCGTTATATCTTAATATTGTTCTGAATATCGTGTTTCATGGAAAAACCTCCATAGCTGCACTTAAATGCCAATTTCAAAAATACATACTGAATCTGTAGCTGAAATAATTATTTATTTTCAAAGTAACCCATAAACCGAGTCAAAACTGACTTAACCTGTACAATTCTCTCTAATGGAAAAATCGTCACTCATGATAAACGGTGCACTATCTGTTTAATATAACGAGATTGACTAACATGTTTTTTCTCGAGACATATATTGAGATCATTCACAAATCTCTACGTATTTCGGTCAGAAAGTCACCTAAGTACCCTATAGAAAACTAGAATACTCAAATCGTCGTAACCAAGGCAACAGGCAACATCTTTATAGATAAAGAACCAGTCCTATCAGAAAAGGCGATGAGGTGCTCCACCCCAAAGATAAAAGGCTCTAACACTAGTGGTCGTTTGATATCACTCTACAATGCTAAGGCCATACCAGGCACCAACTTGTTTGTGTTTCGAAATCGGCCTTGCGTTCAAGCACGGTTTCGATGCGTCTTAAAACAGAAGAGTCTCCACCCGTTTTCATTCGGAGTAACTTCAATCCAACCAGCCTATGCTTTTCTTGTTCCTCAAGGCGGATCTGAAGGTTCGTCTTTGTCCCGCAGCGCCTTCAGCAGGTGGCTTCGGAGCTCCGACTCTGAGCTCCTCCAAAGCAGCACCAATTCCTCCTTGGACAGCCTGTAACCAGCAAGATACCACAAGCGTTACAAATCACTCCATTTAGCTCCTTATAACCAACCGTAACATGTATCAACATTGTTTTACCTATCAGAAGGACACGTCAGGTGGACACGCCATTGTTTGGCAGGTAGCGCAAACAGTAGCATATTAGGGATAAGACCCTCATTATTGATTGCACAGTTTATTTTGTTTGCTTCTCAAAATTTGCTTAAAGATGACGTGTCCACCTGACGTGTCCTTCTGTCGGTATCAAATCTTTATGTGTTACGGTTGGTAGAACAACGAAAGTCCTTTGGTGAGTGGTTAAATTGTGTATTGTTTGCAGCAAGTTGAAGGAAGTAGTGGAAAAATATTTATATTTATTATTTTTACAAGCAAGCCCAGTATGAGAGGGGTTTCCATGTGTTTTGTATTAGTTCGAGTGGAATAAAATTTGCCAAATACCAACCATAAAGTAAGTATGAACGTTACACTAAGCTAATTTCATAATTGCAAAATTGGGTTGTAAAATTGAAACATATTGAGTCCTTAATATAAGCACTAGCAACTAGGCAATAATTCTGTAAAGCGAATTAGAAATGAGCTATAAGGCTAAGTCTACCACTTTTATTTTCAGGAATACGAACCTTTCTAGAGGAGACCTTCCATCTGAATTCCTCGGTGAGCAATTTGGTGGAGGTGGAGCTGGAGGTAGCTCCTCCTCCAGTAACCTCGATCGAGATCTCGATCTTGCCTTCTCACCCGGATTGCTGTCCAGCGATTTCGAGTGTTCAGGTGGTCGAGTTTTCTTCCTTGGCTCTGGAGGTTGACTTGACGTCTCTCCAAGGCTCTGGTGTCGCATCTTGCTTCTTCTAAGGGGTGGATGACGTGTGGGTGCCGGTGGTTCATCCTTGAAAGAAGGTATAAAGTTCGTCTTGAAAACATGATCGACCAAATGACCCAATGGAGAAGCCGCTACTGATGCTAGCTGATAGAAATGCTGTGTTTGAGTGATGAAATAGTACCTTAGTGGTATCTTCCACTTCAATCCTTATTTGTGGGTTGGTATTCTGCTTATTCCCTTGATTATTTTTGCCTTGTTGCCTCGCAGCGTTCTTTCCCATTATTCCATGCAGTTGCTCAATAGTTTGCTTGTTTCTCCTAGCTATCTCGTCATCCGACAGGTTGCTTTTATCATTGGCGTCTGACACGTTGTTGAAACTTCTGGCGGTCACTATCTGTTGCGGCTTTTCAGCTAAATAATTAAAAGAACATCATCATAACAACATGGCATGACAAGGCTTGACCTCTTATCGGTCGCCGCCTTTAGATAGTGGTTTGAAGAGGAAACAGTATGAGTGATATTTACCTTTAGTTAACGTTTCGTCACTCTTTCCCAGTGTCAAACTATATTGTGGTTGCAGCCGATGTTTGTCTATGGATTCTTGGTACCTCGGCAACGTTGCCAATTTTTTACCGATGCTCTCGGAGTCTGAGAGCTTTCTCATCGGCTCAGAGTATTTACTGCAGTCAGAGAGATTTTCTATAGACAAGATGGGACTCTTCCCAGCTAGCTTTGTCCCTGTAACAAAAAAAACAGGTGTCAATTTTGATCGGGTAGCAGAATCTCAGGCAATAATTAGAGACTCACCAAGCATATAACACAAAATGTGCTTTTGAGATTTGTTTAGGCAATTAATTACAGGTCTAGTGACATCTGGAAAAATATAACATTGATGAAATTAAGTGCTCTCCACTATGCATGACATCTGCTATCATGCATGTTTCGTCTTTAGCCTAGACTCGTCAGTATAGGCTGGCGGTTTAACTGTAGAGTGCAAACGTGTGGCATATACGTAACCCAGTCAGGGGGTGGCAAGGCAGTCTAGGTGTTAGGACTTTTGACTTCGTAAGTTGCCAATGAGCAGCACCATACTGCGCGACTCTTGGAGATGAGTTGTTGATGTTGATGAAATCTTCATCCTTACCAATATCTAAATAGCTGGACCGCCTGCTGTTGATATCTGGAGGGGAGGCGGTCAAGAAGGCGGAGGCATCCCGACTGAGTCGCCTACCAACGGCTGCACTGTGATCTTGCTTCAAGGTTTGAGAATTGAAGACGCTGTCTGTGCTGAAACGTCGAACATTCAATGCTGTGGAGCTTTTCGCTTTGGTTTTCGAACGAGGACTGAACAGTTGTCTGTTGAAGTAGGTCGTTGGGGACTTTTTTCCTCCGATTTGGTCTGCCTTGGGACTGGACCTGGAAGCAAGTAGATTTTTTAAACGTGTCTTGGAAATTTTTTATTCTTCTGTGTTTGTGTCACATATAGTAACAACTGATTCAAAAATACCTAATATATCTAAGCGAAACATAAAAAGCTCACAAAAGTAAAACACATTTTTCCACAGTTTATACCTTACAATGGGCTGCCAAAGTAGCTGAAACGTCAGTGAATGTTATTTATGTTATATGTAACCATGACAAGTGTCGTTAATCGATAGCACTGCTTTGGATTTCCAGTGTCTTGAGAATTTTGCGTTTCAAAACGTTTCAATTAATGACGTATCTTCAATCGTCTTCAGGTAAAAAGATGGATTATTCCTTCCAACGTTGTTTTAATTCCCTATCCCCGTTCGCCGCGCAACAGCTCACGGTGACTCACACAACCCGACAGATCTATAACCGCTATTTTTTTACGTTTCTGTCATTGCGCTATTAGAAGTTTCAACATAAAGAGACAACGGTGTTGATCGAAGAGCTACCGGGGGAGCCAGGGACTCGTGATTAGTGACCCTCAATTACCCAGGGAATGATTTTTCTACTTGTTTGAGAAAATCCGATTTTTCACGATTTTCGAACGTTCAATTTTGATACCTATAGCGAGTTGAATAACAGTTTCCCACCTTATTTTTGGACTCTATCCGATTTAAAATTTTCCGCTGAATCCAACGGGAAAAAACGTCTTTTCTGGGAAAAGGGATAGGCGAAGGAGGGGTCTAAAAAGTGGTAATTTTGGGTTGCTAAAATCAAGGAGTTTCTCAGAGGAATATTTTACTACCCCGTTAGGAGACCGTAACGTGGTGATAACGACAATTTGTTTCCTTTGTATTTGAATTGCACAAAACTCAGTAGAGACCTAGATTATTTTTTGCGTAGATGGCAACACCACCTTGTGCTTTCAAGTTACTACAAAAGTAAGAACATCGCTCATAATTCCGTAAGTTATAATATTTTGTTATCCAGTGTTAAAGAAGGGATGTCAAACCTTATGACACTTGCATGTGAGCAGCTGCTTCAAAAATCTTTATTTTTTGATAAAAATATACATCACAAACAAATATTTCACATCACCTCACAAATATGACCTGTATAAGAACAGAAAAAGCGGTCTACTATTACCATGCCATGTGTAGTATCGTGATCATGAGATTAGGTACATACCTGAGAAAAGTCCTTCTGATAATACTAGGACTCAATTTGGTCTTCTTCTCATCTGGTGAGAGCTGGTTTTCGGAATCTACTTCAGTTAGAGACTCCAATTTTGGTTCTCGCTCTTCCTGCTGCTGCCTGCGAAGAGTGCTTCATTTTTAATAGTAATTTTATGTCAGCTAAATCGGAATATGGAGCACATAACTATTGGGAGAAACCGGAGCACCACACCACTTTCAGTATTGTTCTGGGAAAAAAGTCCAGGCAAAAGTATGCAGACAAAAAAGCGATATCGTCAGATGCTTTGTGTGAAATGTAATTCGCAATTAAATTAAATATCGTCGATGAAATGACATAGAACACACAATAAAAATATTCTACCCAATATACAAGTACAATTGCATCGTTATTCATGTAGATTGTAGATGCTCTTACTTGGTGAAACTCTTTCATCATGCAGATAAAAAGCTGTGTAATTAACACACAGTTTCACAAATAAAACTCTTTTTCTTTCAGTGACGCGTTTCGATTTATATTTAAATCATGGTTATTGTTATATTTTTGATGTAAACATATAATTTTTAAGATATTGTTTTGGCTCACGTCATCCAGGTGTGGAGCAGATCAATTCAGCTTCATGGAGAGTCTCGTGTCGTCGCACTCTACAGGGTATGGAATGAGAGACTTTTGATCAAAATCGCTGCCTATAGGCTGAGGTTAATTATATAAAAAAATGTATAATATTCTATGAAATATTGGTTCTGCGGTCTAGATCCGTTTCCACCGAATAGCTATATGCTCTGACCTCCAATCCGACAGGTGTACCTACCTCCTTATCTCCTGTATCATTTCAAAAAATTGAGCTTTGCTCTTTCTACGCCTGCGCTGTTCGTGTTCCTTCTGAAACAAGAATCATCAAGGGAATCCCATAATAATCCGACTGTAAAGCGGCCAACGAATACTAAAAGCAGCAAAGATATGTATATTCAAACTATGGTACTAGAATACTGGAATGTCGAAGCAGTCCTTCTGATCTAGCGGTGATAGCATGAAGAATTTGGTTGATAACAACATGCAAGGTATACTCGGAGATAAACGTGGAATAATGTATTGTGGGGTGCAAGGGACTTCCAAATAATTATTTTCAGTGCCATTGACCCATGAAACTTTCAAAGACTACGGTTTGTGGTTGCTACGCCAAAGGTTCTACTATCAGGCATACAAGATTCAGAGATACTGAATTCGCTTGTATGCTTCGTTTTGCCCAATATAGTTTAAAACTTTCATCGACCCGTTCAGAAGCGATTTGCAATTCGATGAATCCGTTTGTTGCTGATAGCTGTTCAGTTCGTTTAGTTTCAGTGGAAATCTACACGTGGATGACATGTACGTGACGGAAAATAGCCAAAATCAAATCCAGATTGGATTGCAATAACGGTAATAGCCCAGTGAAGTGGGGGAGTACAGGGGCGGATTTAAACATTCTACCACAGACGATTCATTTTCGTAGGGGTTTGGGAAATGATACATTCTACCAAAATTGATAATGTATCAAACTGTTTGAAATCTGTTCATAGTGTTACTGAATGCTTACGAAAGTCATGAGATAGCAAATGAAATTAACAATTTAATGAATAAGGACGATGCCTAACACCTTGCTGTTTACGTTAGCTTCTAAGGATGACGCGCTTACCTGACGTGTCTTTCTGACAAGTAAGAAACGTGAAAGTGTTGTAGTTGACAGCACACGACGGGTATATCAGACAATTAGTTGTAATATCAACATCTCCAAGTGTCGCTCTCTATGAGGAGCTCATTGGCAACTTGTTGACAGATGTCGTAAGAGGCATCTGTTGCCGCTTCACGGCAGTCCAAGTGTTAGGACCTTTCACTTCCTAAGTTGCCAATGGGCGGCCCCATAGAAGGCGACATTTGGAGATCAGTTGATGTTGCTATAACACCCTTGACTGGGTTACGTATATACTATCTGACAGCTTTCTTCAGCTAGCTTGATGAGTCTAGGCTAAAGACGAAACATGCAGGTCTGATGCATAGTGCAGAGCATACACTTAGTTGTAATATTTTTGCTTTTATCTACCTTTAAAGATGCTAACATAGGCAAAACATGTGTCGAGTTGAAATGAAGTGGTTTGATGAGTGTAAAATTGTTTATTGTTTGTGGTTGCTGCGCCAAAGTATCCATTATAACATAACCAATTGAAGTTGGGTGATGATTACTTACTAAAATTTTAATTACAGTATTTGAGGATATTATTTTAATGTATTCGCTTATATACAGCTGTTATAGCTGGCATTCAATGCCAGATTGCTAATTTCAAGTGTTTGTCACAGAAATGCATTTATTTTGTTTATTTAATATTTATTTGACGCCAGCATTTCAAAGCATGAAAATTTGATGAAATGCGCAAATTCAGATAAAATAAAAAATATGTTTAATATTAGTGTAATCTCGCGAAAAATTGACCTAGTGTAAGCCTAAGATCCATAATATATGTGCTCACTTTATAGCTTACTGTACTCTACATTGTAATGATACTTGAACAGTATGGCCACTGAAGCTGTACTAGGTCACTTTGTCTACTGAATAAACATAGTAACTGTGCGTATTTCTAAAGTCAATTAAAGAACCTCGAAACACTCAAACCGTTCGGTTTCGCAATGCAATCTGATAAAATATTTCGCTCTTGTAGTGAACAATCCTAGTATATTATATACTCGTATGTCCACAAAAGATACACCAGTAGCATTATTTGGCCTGGCTCGCCTCTGTGGGATCGATAAGCACACCTGATAAAAACTTCTTTAGAGGATATGTTCTTCTATTGACTATGGAAGTACTGTAATGTTTTCTACTGAAATATACTACAGTTACAGGAGAAGTGTAGTACGAACCCTTTTGATACTCTTCTGGAATAGACTGGTTATCTGTCCTTGTCTTATTGTGTGGACTAGCTCCCTCGCCGCATGATGAGGGGACACCAACTCCACACAGTTGATGAATCTGTATAATTTCTGTACAAAATAAAAATTATTATTTTCTTATCATGTAATTTCAATTATATTTTTTATCAACACTCAATTGCGGTCTACAGTTATTCCGCCATGCTATGATGATGAGTCTAGGCTAAAGACGAAACATGCATGTCTAAGGTCTGATACTCAGTGGAGAGCATAGATTTTCATATTTTGTTGCGCCAAGATGATAAAATACCTCAATCAAGATCATAGTATTCTTATAGGTGGAATATTATTTTTTTTCTGCCAAGATTATCATGTCTTCAATTTACGATTTTGGTATTCTTACTTCTAACTCTTTCCCAGGTTCGAATTGAACATATCTATTCAATTTAACCCAATATTATCGAAGATATAGTATTATAAATAAAACATGGCCTAAAATTAAGTTCGGCAATATTTTTGAAACATGTTAAGCCCGGTGCACATCCAACTGTTAATAAAGTTTTTATAAGTCGGTATTTCAATAGGTGAGCCACCTGGTATATTGGGGCACGAGATAATTTGATTTCCTGCACGTTGCCCAAAGCAAAATGCACTGAAAGAACTCTATTTCGACCGAACGTCCAAAAATGTAACTAGTTTCGATATAGAGCGAGTTGACCAGTCGTAATATGTTCGACGAGATTCTCCTAAGGTCTTCAGTGGCGTAACAAACATTATACTACAGATTTAGTCCGGTGGACATAACGAGTAATCTTCAAATATGGAATTGTAAATCAATCCAGTGTGACCAACTATAAAAAGCTAAATCTTGCTACGCTTCTTGCTCCAGTTCTAACTAGACAATACGCGTTTTATCGAAATTATTCAATTAAAGCTATTTCGAGTTCATCGTGACTTAATCTGATTGGTTGCCAGACGTCAAAAAAGTGTCGTTGTAAGAATAATAGCAATATTAACTATGTAACTCAAAATGCCACAATAATTTGCCTTGCAGAAAAGTACATACGAGTAAACTTACTTTTCGATGTTTCTTTGTTTGATTATTTTAATTACATTAAATTAACAGTGTCGCCATGTCGTTACTGTTGTATGTTGATGTTACATAACAATGTTCCTTCGGTGTACATAAAATAAATACGTGACCGAGATTTATTTATAAATGTTTTGAGAAAAAATACCGTATTCTCAACCCCACACAGGTTTTTCCAATAATTGTTCTAAGGTTCGCAGTCAGATTTAGTTTTATCTGAAATTTAAATATATTTAGCAGTCAATTCTAGTTCAAACTAGGAATTTCAAGTTGTAACAAAGGCATTCAGTAGAAACTAGTTTCAACTAGAGAAAACGCGTTGATTCTAAGAAAGAATCATAACAGAAATCGGTTTTATCTGTGACATATACAATGCATTTTCTCATATCAAACGTTGTATGTGACATAATTTAATCTCAGCCACGTCACTGTCTCCTCGCTGCTCTTTTGTGGTTTATCCGGAGCTCTACTTTGTTTTTACTACTTTCTCGGCATCTCGCACAAAAAGCAGTTTATTTCTGATGGCACCCCAAAGCGAGGTCATGAAACAAGGAGGTAAAAGCTGGGAAAATATAAAATACATACAGAAGCACTCTCGTGGCGCGCCGCCAAGGAGTTTTACTTATTTGGTTTGCTTCGGAATTTATATTGCAACTAGCGGACGATATTTAATAAATTCTTGTCAGTACGACACATATGCAGCTTAGGTAATTTCTATTTTGGCTGCGACAAATTGTTTAGGAAAGATTAATACGACAAGAGGGCAGAGATCAGTGAGAGGATTGCTTAACCCAGTTGCATCGTTACGACCATGTCACTGATAAATAATAGCAACATCGATTTAGTTACATTCTAAAAGTACATGGTTGTTTGTCCGATATTTATTTGTTTTTCTGTGGTTTTCAATATGGTAGGGTGCCTTTTTAGTACGCTTTAATTACCATAACCTGTACTTATACAGTTCTTGCATAATTTCCTTTAGCATGTAGAATCAATGTGACAGAAAAAGACCGAAGATGAAACACAACTGTCAGAATGAGTCCGCGAATCTCCCAATGGGTGGCAATGCTGCCCTTTTACAGGCTCGCGTTATGGTCTAGTAAATGTAGCAATTCAGTTTTCGTCATATTTTTGTCCCATAACATAGAGTTTGATGTACGTATAACAGTTCGTCCTTTATTTATGCTTTCTGTTATTTCGTCCTTACTATTTCCATGTTCATGAAACATCACTCCCAGATACTTCCTCTTCTATACTACTCTTATACTTTCATTTTATAGTTTTCGATTTCTTCATTTCCGACAACAAGGTACGCAAGCTTTGCCATGTTCATAGTTAAACCCATTGATTCGTATTCCTCTTCCAGTTTCCTAACCAGATCTTCGTCTTCTGCAAAGATGATATGATCGTCTGCAAAATATAGTGTGAGAAAGTTGATGTCTCCCACTCTTAGTCCCATATTTTCACACTTTTTGGGCCACCTTACTGTTGAAGTATATTTTAAAGAAGATAGAAGATAAACAAACCTTTTGTTGTTTCGCATGAAGTTTGCAGTCTGATATTACTATTATTATTTATTAGTTGTGCTTACCTGACTAAAGAACATGATGTTTCGGCTCCGCCATATGCTGCCCTTGGGCTTCTCTCTGAGCGCGGGCAAAGTGTACCTGAAGAACAAATGTTCCACCAGCAGGATGAGCACACCCAAGAGGATACCGACTCCCAACAATATGAAAACGCCGGTGACCGCCGCCACCCCCAGAGGGCGCGGCTGAGCGATTTCTTGGGCCAGTTTGAAGCAAGGCAGACCACCATACCATTTTTCTTGCAGGATGTCCATGTAGCCGTTACTCGAGTATTTTGCTATCACAGCCGATATGCTGTCCTGAAAATGAGATGGAAGAATGTACAGATCCAGGAGATGAATTCACTGAAGGAATGGAGTCAACCGGTCGAAACCTTGAGCATTTATCTTTATTTACAGATTGTACGTAACAAACAAATCAAGCTATGATTCCCAATTATTTGTAAAACATTATTTGATGTGATAACAAATTACCATCATTTGGTTATGATAACACCTTGACACTGAGAGTCTCCACAAAGGATTTTGGTCTCAAAAAGATTAGGAATTGCATTTGGAGACAATGAGCTTCAAAGTTACGATGTTTTGTTATTGATTACTTAATTTTCACATAGTATATCTGGTAAAAATCATTGAAACTTCAAAGGAATCCAAAAGAATCACTGAGGAAACTAAGAGGTAATTTTTCAGCTATAAACTTTTGGTTAAGTAGTTACATACTCTTTCCCTTCTGGTCAATGTGGTAGGTATAGAGTATTTTATCAGACAGAAAAATAACTGAATGTTTCTTTAGAAACTGATTAACAAAATTTAATGCGCGTAGGTGCCTTAATTCATATGGGGACAACGAAATGACATCCAATCCTTCACAGATGACAGCACCCTTATTTCCTACATGGAAGTCGACAAACCACCACTATCTGAATAAACACGTAAATACATACTGAACAATTGACAATTGCCTGACAAATTAATATTTTGAATGACTATGTATCCAGATTATTGTTTGAAACTTGTAGACAAGGTGGATTTATCAAAAGTTTGATTTCGGACTTCCATTGTCTATAAAATTTTGAGTATCACGACGTTTCGATTGATATGCTATCTTCAATCGTCTTCAATCGTCTTCAGGTGTACTGGTTCACCTGAAGACGATTGAAGATAGCATATCAATTTAAACGTCGTGATACTCAAAATTTTATAGACAATGGAAGTCCGAAATCAAACTTTTGATGTATCCAGATTGTTTTACTATGTCCAGAGCGGCACCTGAAACGTCAAACACATGCCGCATGAAAATAAATTCATCCTAAAGGTCATACAACATGTCTAGCTGCGTCGATCGTTAGTCAACGAAAAGGGACATTCGTCTTCCGGGTTTAGCGTTACACCCGTCATTCCCTCATTTGTATTCCGGTCTAGTGACGCCGTCCTTGTTTCTTAGACGTTTTACCTTGAAGTCGTTGACGACAACAGTTGGTGCTCATTTGACCTCCGTGAATCCACAGAAACTGGCTATGGATGTTTCGAAGCTACCTTATACACATACACATAATTTCGTCCGGATATGGGAAGGATTTAAAGAATTTCAAGAAATCCACTTAAAAGCGAGTGAGCTTTCAACATTGATGGCAGTTCAGAGTTTGAGATAATGATTTCTTGAGATGTTTTATGATAATGTGTCCAGTAGAGAAAATTTTCTTCACAGAAAAAAAATGTTTCCAATTTTCAAAGATTTTCAGTTTGTTTAATATATTTTCATGGGCTCAATCGCTCGTTAGGACGATATAAAACACGAACCTTGCAATTCATGCTAGGTCTTCGGACACGAGAAGTCGTTAGGTGTTAGATCTGGACTATATTTATGGTGAATGACTGATCATTTCTATGTTTTGGGCATTCAAAGCCTCATCTGTTCGAACAGCATTTTGATTCCTTCTTCTATCTTCTAGTGCTACAACAGAAATATGTCCAGTAATTCCAAAAGATGTAGTAACCATCTTTACTTCTCCCGGAGTGTTTTATAAACAAGCATTTAT
Organism: Bruchidius siliquastri; assembly: GCA_949316355.1. NCBI lineage: Eukaryota > Metazoa > Arthropoda > Insecta > Coleoptera > Chrysomelidae > Bruchidius > Bruchidius siliquastri. The sequence continues at coordinate 27,034,228 of OX438529.1, forward strand.
TTTTATAAAATGATTGGGGAACTCGATAAGTTCCAAAAACGAGGTTTGGGAGTTTTTTTATTTTTGTCGTGTTTTGACTATAACTACGCCGCTACTGACCAGATTTTTGATAACTAAAAATTCTTGTCACATCAGTTACAAGGTTTCATTGAAATCCGAAGTACTTTTCGAGTTATGGAGAGACTAAGGTTTACCGGAGAGGCAGACAGGCATACAGAAACACAGAATTTGAAATTTTTGGCTACTACATCTTCGCTAGTTGGCCAAGGAAGTAAAGCGTCGTATAGACATTCGCACATTATATGGAAAATCTTTAGCACCTTCAAAACGAAGTCTTACTCTTCTTGTCTATTGTGATAGGTTATCTACGTAATGAAAAATGAGTAGTTTGAACTGACGTCGCACAGTGTTTCGTTGAGAAACGTTTTTCCAACGATCCTTACTCGTACGATAATGGAATCTCTGCTGGGAGTTAAGAAATAGTAAAGGTTACTCGCTTCATTCTACTGAGAATTGAGCAAGCTATAATTCCGAGGTTGTCTCATATCCACGATGAGTGGATGGCATTTCTACTAAAATAAAATACACAAAAAACGTTGTAAAAGCGACCTCTCTCTCTCTCTCTTGCGAAAAATGCTGGCTCAGCCTATTGATTACCACGGGTAAGAATTTCTGGATCAGAGGAATATTAAGCTGAAAAGCACTTCTAAGCAATTAAGAGTGTTGAGTATCTTGTGAATGTCATTAAATCAAAGGATTCGTTTATGTAGTGCTTGTCAGTTTCTTACTTTGTCTTTTTATTCATGCCAAGACGATTTAATTTCTACCTAACTAAGAAGTTAAATGCATAGAATGTTATTTTTGCGACATATCTCTTTTTCACTGTAGAAGGTTTCATGTTTCAGTATTGTGCGGTTTATATTTGAATCTAGTGATTTCATAAGTTAAAAATTATATATTTTTGATATTATTAATATTTCTTACATTAATTAACTTTGGCGGTGGTTGCGGCGTTGGCATAGATGACCGTCCATTTCATTGCCAAATAAGCTTTATTTCTAACTTTTTATTGATGCACTTGATTACTTGAGACCCGGTAAGAGTTTTTTCACTTTCCGCCGCTTCTTGATTTCAATTTTCCTAATTTTTCGGCGCTTTTCTCAATTTGCTTCTAACGATATTTATGACATTTAAAATTTATGGAAAATTCAATTACCGATTTTTTTACTTTGCATCTTAGAGCCGTAAAGAAGACGTAAAGTAAACGTCGAAACGTCGGTGTATTGAGGAAATAACCTCTGTATCTGTAATTATTCATAAATATTAATTATTATGCTCAGATCAAATATTGTGTATTAGAGCATAAATTTTCATAAACAAAAATCTCAATGACGCGTTTAGATTTATATTTAACTCATCGTCGGACTGTCAGATTTGACTGTTTACAAAGGCTATCCAGGTTACTTTCATTTGATTATCAGAAACTGTTTTCATTGGATTGGATATCTTATTGCAAATGCTCCCAAAATATGTTATTCTTGTGTACCGTTTTGGTTTATGTTGTGAGTTATTTTGTTTTGTTTTTTTAATAAAACATATACGTTTTTTGAATCGTATCCGTTATCATAATCTATAGTAGAGATCAATTTGTAGAAATTTCGTATATGATGACGTCGCATAATAGGCAAACCTGCTGGTACGGAATCTCTCCGTCAGCAGATTTTTCTTCTATATTGTTTACACTGCAAATAAAAGCTTTATTTCCTCGTCTGCCTCTTGCGAACAAGTGTTTGAATAGAATTTTTCTGAATTATCCTCGAATAGTCCGCGAAATATCCCAGAAAACAAGGCTGCTATTTGTAAACCGGAATACAAATGAGGCAACTCCAGTAGGACGATACGACGTCTGAGGATTTGAGGTCTTTATGGTAAATCGTTAGCATCAGCAAGATGAATAGTCCTTTTTATTCTACTAACGAGAGGACGCGGACGAAGCCAACAGGATTATGCAAACGGAGATAAAGTTAATTTGTGGAAGCAAATGAAGCAACCCCGGATTGTCGACCGAATTTTTCGGTCCAACGGCAAATTTAGATGAACTTTTTAATTGGACTGCTGTATTTTTGGTAAGATGGGTGCATGCTAGTCTAAGCGCATCCACCAGAAATGAGGACTGCTACAGACATGCATGGTCTTCGCACCAAAAATGAATTTTATATAAAGTAACACGCGAGTAAGCTGTTCGCGTTACTGTGAAGCCGACTTTATCGCTTTTAAATTCAAAGAGAAAGTAGACGACTTTTGGGTGTCACTACGAACTGTGGCAACGCTATATCTCTCCCTCTGGAGGTGCAGTCGCGAGTTGAGACACAAATTTCTGAAAGTCGATAGCATCTTCTCGCCTTTTTCAAAACTGACCCTTGAACGGCACAAGCTTCGATATTCTTTACGAAAAACAAAAAGCGAGACTGATGCTTTGTTGGCCTGAACGCTAATAGTATAGGAGTGAGCGAGCATTTTACCTTTCAAATCAGTTTGCCATCAAAGCTTGTTTCCTTAAGCTTTCTTGAACAGTCATAAATATTAATGTCATTATATATCCAAAACAATTTTTTTTATTCCGTTTGTATTTCGATACGTAATCGAAACGTCAGTGAAGGTATTCATTCATAGATATGTCGTCTCAATTAGCGGCAGCGAAAATATAATCAATCAGAGAAAAAACCTCAGCAACATTATAATTTATTAGTCTTCTTGTACTTTTCACTTTAATTTTCCAATGAACACATAATATGTGACGCCGCTTTCAGATGTTTGTGACCAGCATCAATCGCAAAATCTCGCACTGTTGGCTAAACAAAGCCCATATTATTATTCTACTATCATAGTTTAGAACCGTAAAAAGAATATATCTATACAAGCTTGTAAGAAAGACATTTATGAGACAAAGCTTCAGAATTTCATTAGATCCAAAAAAGATGTGCTAGATGGGCTACACGTGTGGCGCAAAACATTGTCGTTTCATTGGGAGAGACAAAAGATGGCTTAATCGCTAGCTATTCCGAACTTTGAAGCTTTTTCAGCTATTATCTGGAATAACTTGTCACTTATGTGCGGAACACCATAAAAAAGCTTGAGTTGACGCTGGTGTCATACACAAAGTACCATATTATCACCGCCGAAAACTTAAGGGGGTTGTTAGCAACAACAACGTGATTTGTTTGACATTTCAATCTAGATGTTTAAAAGTTTAGTTGGTGACAGCTGTCAAGAGAGTTACTGCGAGACGAGATGAGAGAAAACCTTATGTGGTCTCGTGTTTTCTTGAGTTGTCTTAGTTTTTTGGTTAACTCAATTCAGTTTTGAATAATAGGATAAACCAAATAGAAATTAGTGGGTATGGGACATTAAAGCGATCGACCCCGTAGATTTTTGAGTTGGATGGCAATTACACGGTTGGACAATTTCAAAAGTAAATTCACAGGGTGGCTCAAAAAAACGTGGCATAAGAATGTTGAATATTTTCAATAGAATATGGCTTTACATTTTTGGATTTTATGTTCAATCCTAGAATGCTTCATACTTCCTATTATATTTTTGAGAGGGGTTTAAAAAATAAGGGGCAGTAGGGGGAGGGTGCCAGAGACGGGTCAAGTAATATGAGGTTCGTAAAAGGCGATCCTCACTTTAAACCGTAAATGCAAAAGAATCGACATATTGAAATTCTTGTGCACTTTTCATTATCATACAGACGATTCAGTTTGATATCTAGGCCGTGCTAATCCATAATCTGACGGTTTGAAAAATAAATTTCAAGATTTTTTGAAATCACTAATTTTGCCCACAAAGCACATACTTCATAATATTGTCACTCATCGTCATGGCAGACAATCAATACAGATAATTTGATTCACAGAACTTGAAACACAAACAAACAAGCCTGAACATTATACATATCACCACAAGTACTGTGATCAGCTGTGATGGCGTGATGGCGGACGGAACGTATATTATCTTGAATTAGGAATTGAAGTACAATGTGGAAATGGTGCTATAGATTGAAGGGAGGAGTGGGGTATGTTTCACTGCAACTGTTCGCGCTAAGCTTTATTGACGACTTTTGTCACGTTAAAATCGGCAGTTTATAGAAATTCACTCGTTTCAATATGTAATTATGCCATTAAACTATCATCCTGGAATCTGGCATGCTGGAGTATCTTCACCAATCATTGTTTTTACTATTGCGATCGGGTACGCTAGAAGGCTCAGATATGATAGCGGTACTTAACAAGGTTCAAGGTCTAATCTACTGCGCTTAAGTAGATCCCAAAATCCCTAATTGGACTCCCCTACTACAATGACAACGAACTACGACGCTGAACAACGCTTGATGTGATTGTCTCCGCTTTGCAAAGGCAATTACGTGCTGGTGAAGGTGATGGGATAGTGTCTCTAATGGCGCCGAGGTCAGTGAAGAGGACCGACAGACAGGTGGTTAATACTCCTAGTGGACATCCAAGGTGATCAGTCACTGCCAGCCAATTCCCCACAGGTAGGAGAGGATAGTGAGAGGACTTCCTGATAAATGACGCTGGATATTTATTAGGTTCGTTCGCGGAGGCGATCTAGGGATATCTTGAACATGTTCGAGACTAAATTAGTGTAACTTGTGTAACTTATCCTTTGATTCATCATATTTTCTGCGAGCCTTTAATGGGAACCAAATTGATTGAAATATTTCTACAAAAGTTTCATTTTTTACATTGAAAAATACTGCCGAGGCAGCCGAAATGTCAGTAAAGATATTCTAGTCAATCGCATGTGGTTGGTAAAATGTGATATAATGGATATGCGCGTGTTAATAACAAAAGTACCTTCAGAGGAAATCCTTTGGTCATTCCTATGGCGTAAGTATCCTCGTTGATGGTATCGCCAACCTTCTGCAGCTTGCAACCGTGGTCGGTGGCCCTGTAGTAGTCCAAGATAGGCGTATCAGCGATCAGGATGTCCAAACTACCATTGCGCAGTCTGACCACGCCTTCGTCGATGTTCTGCAAGGAATACTTCCGCATGTGCTGCCATAGCAGCTGGTTGGCCTTCTGGATGTAGTATTCTGCTGCCGAGGAACGTGGAGTACCCACTTTCTGGTTCAGCAGCTGAACATCAACAAAACCGCCTATTTAATTCGATAAAATTGCACTTCTACAGTAGAATCTCCAAAAAACAATAATACGTCTAGTTGATGCGTCTGACGTCATAACCACCTCCATAGTCTAGAACATCGAAGACGGGTAGGCAACTAGCATTTTCGAATATTATTTCCCGTTAAATTTCTTAAACTCTTCAGTACCAGAATCTAGAAAAGCTCCTGATAGAAACTTTTAAATCTAAAATAAATGTGATAATATTTATCACACCGAAACAACTAAGTTGCAGCTCATCAGCAAACTTCTTTTTAATTACCAAAGTTGAGATGTTTGACCTCAACTTAACTCCATGAAAGCCCGCGCTGAAGACTTAAATGTGGGAGGCACATCCCTATTGATTAAAACATTAACCGGTTTTATACGCCAAAGTGTAATAAAAGATTTCAAAACGCTCTGGCTGGCGTTCGGGGAAAAGCGAGCGACAAAAGCAACAGCAATTTAGCGTACGCTCAGTAATTGTCACTTTCTTTTCAAAGGTGGACGACAGGGGACTTTTGGCTTTTCATAGAACACGTGACATTAAAGTTTTAATTAAGCACTGTGTTTGGCTTTCAGATAGCTTTGTCATCTGTCATGAATACTTTTGTCGGAATAGTCATTTCGGAAAAAGCGGGAGCCGCCGTGACGTCATTGATCACACCACTATGGATACTTGGCCGCCTTGTTTGGTTGCGTTGCGGTTTTCTCTCACAAGCAGGAAATGGAGGGGGGAAGGTGCCATGTTAAAGTTCACTCCAGTTGTATTTGAAGAACATTAATAGTTCGAGGGGTGGAAGGTGGGACCGTGTCATACAGAAAAACATTTCATTTGCAAGCATTCGTACGGACCACGCGTGGGTTTCTCCTTGTAAAGAGACAGATCGACACATCGAACTCACTCACCCTTGCTTCATATTGATTAAGAATTGTTTAGTACTTACGCTTCCATCATAGGTGAGTGTATTATGAAAAAACAGTCCAGCGATGAGCGCAGCAATGTTGGCGGTGTAGCTGGCGACGAATATCACAGAGAATCCTCCCCACACGTTGATGAGGAATTTGTTGGGCCAGCTCTTGGGGGCCTTGAAGGCCACCAAGTGGCCGCACAAAAGACCCCACATCACCCATAGTGCGGAGCTCATGCTGAAGTTCTTCGAGCGCTGTCTGCCCCACGGGTTCAATCCGAATGGACTCAACCACTCGTAAATTGCCACAGCGATCGCTGTTATGTTAAGACCTTGAATAGAAATGACGTTAAGTAGGTTTTATCATCGTATTCTATATAAATTCTATTTGAATCACTCGTATCAGTATCAGTAACAGTATCAATATAATAAGCAGATCAAATAGACCTACTAACAGAATATAAAATACACATCTTGAATGATAACAATACAATGTTTTGAAATAATCTATAGACTGGAGATCTTTCCTCAACCATTTTTGAATATTGGAATACTTTTCAAACATTTGAAATGTATAGAATTATTGTTATAGACCTTCATTAAAAGCAAATATTGAGAACCTCTCAATGCACTAGTTTATTCAGTTATAGGACCAGTACAGGTTTTGCAACCATCTTTGATTTTTTTATTATTGCTAAACTTATTGTTATTGCCTTGAATTAAAAATTGAGGGCAGTTAAAAATAGATATCACAGCGTTCTTTCTCAGGAATATTACGAATAAATCTAATAAATTATTTCTGGAGCAAGCAGAGTGGATTCTACATTAACTTTCTGAGGAAACATCCCTATTGTGTACTCACTAGTAAAAATGGCGATCCATAACTCCGGTGAAAATGGCAATAAGAAAGCCATTAGAGGGATTTCGGATTTTTGTTGCGGTGCCGCGAGGATTGACACTCCGCTAAAGAAGTATGGAACACTGTAATAGAAAAATATCCCAAAATTAGCTATCCTGTTGTTGTCTTTGTGACTTATTGAACATTATAGGACAAAAGAATACATCGACGTATAGTCTGCTTAGGGTAAACGAAAAGCAATGTGAAATTAAAAGATATTCTTAATAGCTTCAAGCTAAAGATTTTAATATATTTTGAAGCATTAAACAGTCCTTACCCAACTCATCTCATGTCGTGAGTTAGTTGACTTTATAACTAGAATAGGTTGTAGAAATATACGAATGCGTGCTAACAAAATAATAATAGGAACTTAGTATTGTATGGTATTTAGTTATGGTGTTTTCGAAAAGTTGATTGTCATTTCTTACACATTTTCATTATAACAGAATTAAGATGTTCCACTATCCATGAGCCTTTGTTAGTCTACCTACCCACATCTCTAACCATACCCGGTCTTCCCTATACAGGTGCATAGAGATTTTTTGACAGCACGCTTTCGAGATCAAGTAGTTTCCTTACCTGAAGTCAATCACCTCACTTCTAGCACTGGATACACTAAGCGCAGCGAACGACATATGCGCAGCACCACTAACCAAGTCACCAACTATGCCATTCCACTGAACATCTGAATCGTCGTGGGCGGAAGAAAATGAAGGAACCACTCCAGCTAACTTGCGACTGGGGTACTTTGTCAGGGCCTCTTTCAGTCGACTGTAATTAAAAGCAATTTCCCATTACAATTCATCTATTAGCTTCTAGAACAGAGGTAGACTTCATTCTATTTTCTACTAGCCGTCAATTGAAATCATGTACGAGAATATTACTTTCATAATTTATAGGAGATTATGTAACTTCGATTACTCATCTAAGGAATTCCTACCAGTAAAATGCGTCAATAAAAAATGCAAAGGACGTACTGTCGGTAGGCCGAGAGAAGGAAAAGGAGATGGAGAAGGAGAAGGACAAGAAGAAGGAGAAGGAGAAGGAGAAGGAGAAGGAGAAGGAGAAGGAGAAGGAGAAGGAGAAGGAGAAGGAGAAGGAGAAGGAGAAGGAGAAGGAGAAGGAGAAGGAGAAGGAGAAGGAGAAGGAGAAGGAGAAGGAGAAGGAGAAGGAGAAGGAGAAGGAGAAGGAGAAGGAGAAGGAGAAGGAGAAGGAGAAGGAGAAGGAGAAGGAGAAGGAGAAGGAGAAGGAGAAGGAGAAGGAGAAGGAGAAGGAGAAGGAGAAGGAGAAGGAGAAGGAGAAGGAGAAGGAGAAGGAGAAGGAGAAGGAGAAGGAGAAGGAGAAGGAGAAGGAGAAGGAGAAGGAGAAGGAGAAGGAGAATGAGAAGGAGAAGGAGAAGGAGAAGGAGAAGGAGAAGGAGAAGGAGAAGGAGAAGGAGAAGGAGAAGGAGAAGGAGAAGGAGAAGGAGAAGGAGAAGGAGAAGGAGAAGGAGAAGGAGAAGGAGAAGGAGAAGGAGAAGGAGAAGGAGAAGGAGAAGGAGAAGGAGAAGGAGAAGGAGAAGGAGAAGGAGAAGGAGAAGGAGAAGGAGAAGGAGAAGGAGAAGGAGAAGGAGAAGGAGAAGGAGAAGGAGAAGGAGAAGGAGAAGGAGAAGGAGAAGGAGAAGGAGAAGGAGAAGGAGAAGGAGAAGGAGAAGGAGAAGGAGAAGGAGAAGGAGAAGGAGAAGGAGAAGGAGAAGGAGAATGAGAAGGAGAAGGAGAAGGAGAAGGAGAAGGAGAAGGAGAAGGAGAAGGAGAAGGAGAAGGAGAAGGAGAAGGAGAAGGAGAAGGAGAAGGAGAAGGAGAAGGAGAAGGAGAAGGAGAAGGAGAAGGAGAAGGAGAAGGAGAAGGAGAAGGAGAAGGAGAAGGAGAAGGAGAAGGAGAAGGAGAAGGAGAAGGAGAAGGAGAAGGAGAAGGAGAAGGAGAAGGAGAAGGAGAAGGAGAAGGAGAAGGAGAAGGAGAAGGAGAAGGAGAAGGAGAAGGAGAAAGGGAACATAATACAGCATTATACCTCACCTGTAGCTGAGGAATTTCTTTCCCACATCCCTCCGAGTCCGGCTTTTTTTCCTCCTGACAGTCTTTGACCCGAACATTCCATCGGCAACTATGTACAACCTAAAATCGAATTCTAATTCTTGAGCAACGTTTTCAAGCAGGTCCATTGAGAGACCGTAGCAGCAGTTTGTGCGATATTTGAATTTTTGGAAGGGGAAGAAACGCTCCTCGTCGTCGTTTTCAGCGTAGTCTGCGTAATAGGCGCTCGCCTTTTCTTCGATCGTTGCGGATTTTTCTTCCTCCTCCTCTTCTTCCTCTTCCAGTCGCGCCATCTCGTTGAACACTAAGGTCAGGTTGTCCTTGTCGGAGGTCAGGACGCGATGACATGGCAAACCTATAACAAAAATTACCAGCCCCACGATGAATCACACATGGCTAAGTACCTCATGTAGAAGAAAGTGGGTTGCAAGAACCGCTAGAATGCATGAAATCAACTTCTCATTTACTATGCGAGTGTGGTGAGATGTAGTCGTAAAAAATAGGTCATGTAAAAATTCCATCGGGTGTATATTAAAATTAATCGCAAAGCTTCCCCCGAATGCAGAGACAAGAAAGGGGGAATAAAAACGTGGTAAAAAGGGAATTAACGTGTTCTAAAAGCGTATACCAGACACGAGACAAAGAAGCCATTAATTTCATTATTACGGGCTTTAGTCACATCTCTGGAGCATTGCCCTCAAAATATCAGGTTCAATATACAGAGAAAAGCGTCGTCGGAATAAAAAATGCTCGATAAAGCCAGAGATAATAAAATATAGTGGAATCAGGTGAGAAGAACAACCCGCGTAGTTGACAGATCATTGGAAATTAGAATGATAATGATTTTCCATACTTTCCGAACAGGTTTACAAAAAAAGTCATAGCTTACCTCTGAGACACTGGCCGTCTTCATCTAATTCGCTTTCCATAACGAAAGGCGGAGCTAGAGCAGTGACCACCCTGAAGATGGTTCTGGCTCTGGAAGAAACGGCGGCCACCGAGAGGTCACCACCAGGCCAGATGATGGTGTCCAGTCTGACTGATCTGCCAGACACCATGCCCACTCTCTTCCACTTCACTTGGGTGGTTGTTGATGAAGGTTCATCTGTAACTAATATTTGTTTATTGAATATCTGTCAGTGATTTAAATATAAATACCAAAATCTTTAGTTGAAGCCCGCCTTGTCCGACAACATTTTCTTAGCTTCATTCCGAGTAATTCGTCTTCTTCTACTTTTCATACTTGGACGCTGAGTTAATTAGCTTGTTCTCTACATGGTTTTTATGATGCTGGAATTTTGTTTTATTTTTTGAAGAATGAAAACTGCTTTAAATGGCGTTTCTCTGCTCCATTGGACTTCTTTGATCAGCAAGTAATTTATAGTATCATTGCAATATAGACATACAGATTTTGATACTCACCTGTGAGATTAGAGTACATACTAGAATCAGGAACTAAATTAAGTATTTCAAAATTCGCCACTAATGATTTGTCCACTTTTTCAACGCCAATATCTTGTGTTAATTTTTTACCGGCTAAGGCATTTGTACAGGCTACCTTCAATTCCCTGTAACAAAAAATAATGTCAGAGTGGTTTATGTCTAGGAAACCTTTTTGTTAATTATTATATATGTATTGAAATTTGGTCTTGCATAGTCAAATAAAATACGACACAAAAGATCAAAGTTCAAAACCTTCAACCTTCTACGCACCTATAAATGGCTCTAATTAAAGGACTTTTAAGATAAATGTGGATGATCATTTACCCTCTCACCGCGCGTCTGGAATGCGATATGTTTGTCTACTTATATGACGCCGATATTATATTTGACCTCAATCATTCAAGGTCATCTTGAATGTTTAAACAGCCTCACGTCTTGGTTACGGTCAAGTCAAATATCCCCAATGTTAATCAATATAACTTAGACTTAAAAGTGCTCAAGAGCATATCCGAATGTGTAATTTCCGCAAAAGTAATACCAGAATCATCTGTAGATGAATTTTATACGTTTCATCATTGCTAAGACTTATCAGTACGCTCTAGGTCTTTATACCGGGTGGTCCATTTAACTTGAGGCAACCGTATAGCGCGAAAACGCTGTCAGTGTTGAAAATAAAAGTTATCATCAACTCTCCCTCATTCCACTCAAGAACTTTTACCTGAACGTTTTCATCGGAAAACTCACCGTTTTTCCGCTATACGGCTGTCTTAGTTAAATAGATCACCCTGTAGAGCATGAAATCAATGCAAACATTTTAATAGATGAAACATCACTGCTGGTAGCAACTGTCGGACAGCAAAAAGGTGAACTCAAGGTTACACATACCTACTACAAATATAATTATCAGTATTATTTTTTTAAATTGCTACTATCGTGAGAAGATAAATTAGTTGGACTTTATTACTTCTTTTCGGGAAAAGAAAAATGCAACAGTCGACTTTTTTCCTCCTAGAGCGAAGAAACGGTGGAGATACGTTCTCGAAGCTTAAAAGAACTACTGCGGAAATTAATAACACCACATAATTTCATTTCCTGTTAAAAATACAAGCGCGCAAGCAGCAGTAATTCTTTTTCCAGCAGGGCGAGCTGTCTCTTTTCATATTTGGAGCCGCCGTGAAAGGAACAGCGTTTCTCGGCTAGAAAAGACGTTGAAGATATTTATGAAAAGTGATTTATCGTCCATATGCGTTACACAGTCCAGTGAAATTTGGGGTATTACTTCCGTAGAATGGAATAGACTAGATGTAGCAGAAGTTGGTGTCTTGGCGTCTTTAGCCTAGACTCGTCAGTATAGCCTTGCAGTTTAACTGTAGACAGTAATCGGTTGGTATATACGTAACCAGTCAGGGGTGTGATAGCAACATCAATTCATCTCCAAGTGTCGCCCTCTATGACAACTCATTGACAACTTACGAATTCAAAGTCCTAACACCTGGACTGCTTTGAAGCGGCAACAGATGTCCCTTACGTATTAACCAGCCGATTGCTCTCTACAGTTAGATTGCCAGGCTATAGTGACGAGTCTAGGCTAACGAAACCTTCATGTATATAGTAGGTCTGATGCATAGTGGAAAGCATATATATTTAATATCAGTTATCAGCTTCTGATGTGAATAAGAACAAGGGATGTCGCTGTAAAGCAGTACATCCTTGTTGACAGATCACGTAAGGGGCATCTGTCGCCGCTTCAAGGCAGTCCAGGTGTTATGACCTTTGACTTCGAAGTTGTCAATGGGCGTCCCCATATAGCGCGACACTTGGAGATGAGTTGACTTTGTATCATGCCTCCGTAGATGATCAGTTATCATATTTCGTCCCCACTATTTCCATGTTTATTAAGTTCACTCCCAGACATTTGCTCTTCTCTACTCTTATACTTTCATTTTATAAAATGAAGTTTTCGATTTCTTCATTTCCGACAGTTAGACTTTGTTATAGCCATAAGGTGTATGTCTAAGAAGTCTCATGATGTTTGCAATATAAATGGAAGATATTCTATTCTAGATGTTTAATCCCCTAGGAGGTCTATGAAATTCGGGGCATGCTCTTCAGCAGCAACTGTCGGAAGCATCAACGCTTTTTCTGTCCACTGTTTTAGATGTTCACATTTAAGTCCCATAAGGAATACGGAGGATCTCCTCACTGATCTCAGTGACTGAACACAAAGCAATTATTACGTTAGGGTGGTATATTTGCATTTTTATTTTACTTATATCGTATTTTAACTATATGAAAATGACGTTACGCATCTTTAACCGCACCGAGATGTGAAGACTGGTGCATATATATTGTTAAGCGCCCATCTTATAATTCATCTTGCGGATTATAATACGGCTTTATGACGAGCATTCACATTTTTTACTAACCACTACAGTTTATTAAAAAATTCTCCACAGAAACGATTCAGGAAGATATACCAGCTGACGAGATATTTTAAGCGATCCTTCTTTATTAACAGCATGTCAGATTAATCCTAGCAAAACGACGGTAACAAACGATCGTCATAATTCTATACTTTATAGCTCTTTTTATCGACGCCTACCATAAATCTGAAGCCTTGTGACAGCTTCACAGACAAAAAGGGCATTAATGATTGCTTCTTTTTGCTCTATTGACAACTGAATTTTGAAAGCTCATCGCGGAAATCATTTTGGCAGTATTCCTTACCACGAGATGGCAATTAATCATTCGACGTGTCTGGGATATTTCTACTATTATGAGAGAAAAAAATTGGTTCCTTATCTGTATAGGGAATATCTTCATTTTAACATGCTGATTACCGCTCTTAAATTAATTTCTCGTGCCTTGCCTGTCCGGAAGGAAATCATTTACTTCTTCATCTCCAAGACATGCGAACTTCAATCGCGTGAAGTCGTAACTCACTTTCCGAACATAAAAGGGAGGCGGATGCTCCTCGAATGAGAATTACCCTGGAGACAATTATTCAGTCGCTGCACTCACGGGCTCTGAAGCATGCTACAGTTCACTAAACTATCCAGAATTCTGTCGGTATATTGGCCATGCAGCTAATGGCAAAGAACGAAAAAATATCAGAGCACTTCCACACTTCGTTTTAGCATGTTTCTTGAGTTCTAATCATTGCGGGATGTGGTTGGTTACTTTTTAGATGAGTTAAAAATATTCAAAAATTTATGTCTCTTCCGTTAATTTAGGGACATAGTAAAGAAAATATTGGAGCATTCAGATACGTTTTTATTTATAAAATGGTATTTTCAATCGACTCCAAGTAGTAAGTAGTAGTGCTGTAGATTAAGGAAATTTTCTTTTTATGTTAGTAGATGTAGTGGTGGGGAGGCTAAGCCTGGCAAGTAGGCCACTTTTGGCCATTTTTGCCGACCTTGAGGATCACCACTAAAACTAATTCCTTAGAGTCGAACCTTCCAGATATCTTATATATATTGGGTCTTTGACCACTCTTATGAGTGATCCTTACCAAAAAGTGGAGTGGATCCCTCCTCTTGCTAAATAGCCATAGCTTCCTATGTTTGTTGGGGGCTGTTATGAACCTCTTGGGCTGTTTGTAGTCCCTAGTGGGAAGAGCGAGTGTGAATCTTCTATCGAATCTTATCTTATCGTTGCCCTTGCCACCCTTGCCACCCTGAGTGAGGAAATGGGGAGGCTGCTTTTCGCCACCTCCTCAATCCTGGCATGGCCCACCAATGGATATGATGCAGTCCACGAACCCCCGTCTTGCATTGTCAGGTAGGCCGCCATGGCGCCTCGCTTAATCCAGACGTCCAGAGACGGCAAGCCTAAGAGAACGTCAAGGGCTGCTGATGGCATGGTTCTCAGTGCTGCCATTCCTTGAAGCAAGTAGCTTTATACGTGCCCAAAAACATTTTGACACGTTATGTCGGAAATGTTTTATATAAATCAGCAGTGAGTGCAGTGAATTACATATTCACCTGTGAAGTTCTGTGCGATCAAATGCAAGGAATGAAATATCAACTGAATGAATATGGTTTCGACTACACTGGCAGTCTGAGATGTCCCTTACTTTGTATTATGTCATTTAGTCGCTCGGTACGCTTACAATTTAAGCTTCGGCGCCGTCTAGGGTATAAAACATAAAAAGAAAATTTCCTTAATCTACAGCACTAAATGCTTGCCGTTCTTCATGCTCAATATCACTTTAGTACTTTGTAATCTATTGTACTGCAACTTGAGCCTCTTGTTTTCGCACATTTTCAGAGAAACTGACTTCTTCAAGCTTTCCTGTTAGTTCAGTCAGAATAGCGGAAAAAGTTTTAGAGATGCAAACACGTAGTTCTTGTTAAAGAGTGATATTGTTTATTAATTATTCAGGTCATTTAAATAAAATAATAACCATCGCTGAGAATACATATTTTTCATTTGTTTTTTATATCTCATTCTCATCAAGCAGTTTTCGAGATAGTTGGTATAATTTTTTGCATACCGATAGACGAGCAGACAAACATAAGTCCTCTGTAGGGAGTGATATAGGTTCAACTATACCTATTTCAAAATGTTAAAAAATAAATAATACAACCACTCAATAATTTTATGGTAGGGCTGAAATATATATACTCACACAGCAATTTTTAAAAGCACTATATGAGAGCTGATAGCTCATTCCTGTTATTTAAAGTGATGAATTGGGGTAGTTTAGTTGATAAACGGATAGATGTTGGTACATTAGCCAGTTTATGGAACGAGAAAACGTTAGGAAGCATAAAGGGAAATTGCTGACTCACTTTATTACCAACCTTATATGGCATTTTATTGACATTCATGAATGGCTATATTATAGTGGCCCAGCTATATTTTCAAAGGCAATTTTATTTAAAAAAAAATATTTATATTTTTTATGAACGATATCTATGATACGTTCTTTTCTATTCGCAAATTTGTACAACTTTTGGCATCTACTTCTATACCAAGCATCGAAATTATTATTTATTATAAAAAGAAAACAAAGAGATGATTGTGGGTGATCGAAGAGGACTATGTCGAACTTATTAGCTTGCACAATGATACTCTTCTAGGTGTTTGTAGAGGATTCCATGCCTGGGCTTGTCTTTGTGCCTTGAAAGGAAATTGGCTTCAGCAGTGTATCACAGAGTGTAGTGAATGGCTCGTCTTAAGACGAGACTTTACGCGTCCACATTCTTTGAACCTAATAAATAAGTAAATTTTGTGGTAAGTTCCAAAGAGTAATAAATTTAGACAAATAGATCTTTTGTCAAACCCCAACTTTTAATTTTTTGGTTTATAGTAAGCAATAGATTTTCCACCTTGAACCATGGTTTTCTTGAAAGTACCAATGAAAACCGCAAGTTGATTTAATGCACCTATAAATGGCTATTAAGTGAAGTTTTAAGAGCTGGCAATAAATTCTCACTCGACACTGTAGATAAATTCGCATTTAGAAATCCGAAAAGAAGACCCAGTGCAGGGGTCTTCTTTTCGGATTTCTAAATGCGAATTTACGTATCCAAAACTCCATCTTGCGGAGAAAAGCAAGTTATGTATCTCGACACTGTAGCTTTTCACTGTTGCCGTTCAAAGCTCCCTCGTCGAGGTAACGTAACGTAACAGTTTGCGAGGAAAATTAGGTCAATTATCTTCATAAAAGCTAGCATAAATTGCTCGTTTAATAGTTTCATTAGTGCTTATTTATATTTTGAGCAATTATTTCCAAAATTTTCATAGAAATCTATTTTGATGGACCAAAAGCAACATGAGCGTTAGGAAATGCTGACGTTAAAGGATTGTTCAGTATAAACAAAAATATTTACTGACTTATATTTATATTATAATCGATTAATAATTCTTGTTTTGGCCTATATGATTATTAAATGGACGTTATGGACGATTCAGCTGTCTACCACTGTCAAGTATTGTAATCGAGAAAAATTTCGAATATGAGATATTGTGTTTTTCTTCTCCAATTAGAAACGAATTCATCGATTATTTTTAAATTTTAGTATTATGTTAGGAATGATTGAAAAATTCTAATAAAGTGTTACATAATCTTCACTTTGAATATAAAAATTGCATTTACAGTTGTATTTATGTAGAGACTTGTTGAATGAGAATCCATTGATTCATAACCGAAAAATCACATTTTCAATTTATAACGCTATTGATTTTTTTGATGCAATCCCATGTTGAGGACCCGGAGTTATCAAACATAAAAAATAGTTCCATCAGAAATACACAAATACTCGTTTATTTATCATATTATTTACTTTACTTAAAAAATCATTTTTCATGTTCCTTATCGTCATTTTTCACATAAATTTTATGATGTTCTCTCCGATCCTTTCACACAGTAAGGTTGCAGCAAACCTCAAAGATTTAATAATAGTCTCAAATCACTCTGGGGAACAGCTAAAATGTTTCAGAGATCAAAATAGCAAAATCTTACTTCATCATCTTGAAAATTCGCAAGAGGCTTATTGAAAACCTGTGCGCAGACCCAGTTTAAAACACAAACTAAATAAAATTTACACACTACGTACTTAAAACTAAGAGAAATTGAATTTTTTCTTGTATATTTGGCTTGCATATCCATTTAGTGTTAAAATGAATTAATAATTTAGTTATGAGATTGCATTATTTCTTTAATAAGTCATTTGCTCCGATAGATTGAAGATTTCGGAGCTTTTGTGAATTATTACTCATCCAAAGATCCACAGTTTTGCTTTTAATTTATCCTGCTTCTGCATTTATGATTGTTATTATTTTTATGTTTATTAATCTTGAATAGATCAATGGATGTATAAAACAGTTCATCCTCAGCTCTTAATTATCAGTGAGGAATTACGTTATTTGTTCTATATTCTGAATATATTCAGTAATATAACAGTATTGTGCATTGCTCTAGACACAATTTCAAAACTGCTGTGTGTTTGCATAGGATTCAGTATTCAAAATAAGACTCTGACATCAGCACATTCCAAGAGAATCCAAAAAGTGAGACCACTAACAATAAGAGGCGAGGACGCCTCAAGGAAGAACAAGGACGCCAACAGGGTATACTGGGAGGTGCAAATGCTGAACAGCCCCCCATCCAGATCCTTTTCCTCACCAATCTTCCTGATGAGACTAGCTAAATGAATCTATCCATGTTGTTCAATCAGTAAGTATTATCAGGATTATAATTATTTTACTGTTAATTGTAGGGAACATTGAAAGGAAAGATAATGACAGAATCGGAATACTTAGGTGTTTTTCAGGTCTCAAAGGTAAACATCACTGAAAATTAATCTAATTACAAATTTTAGGCAATTAGTGTAATAAGTTACTTCATCAGGATCTTTTACCCTCCAATGAAACAACCTCAAAGCTTGAACCATTCCTTTATTCTGTGCTTGTCGATAGGTAGATACTCTAGCGTCTGTATGAAGTAGGTCAGAAAATGAACCTACTATCGTCAGCAATATCATATCGCAATAATATAATAATTCAACGTTAGGGTATAGGGTATATTTTACACTAGTGTTTTGTTCAGTATATACATAGATATAAGCTTCATTGAAATATATTTTCCGATACAATAATCATTTCCATCGATGTATTTGTACAGTGTAGCAAAAGCAAACATCACCGTATATTGCATCCCTTTCCTGGTAAAGCTTTTATATTTTATTTATAGTCCAATTTTCAGGCACAATAAAACATTTATGGAGGAATACGAGAAGGTTTATTCATAGGATTGGAAATTTCGAATGGAAAATGGATGCACAATGAAGATTTATAGTCGTGAAGGGTCAATAAACCTTCAATTATAGATCTAACTCCATAGGCCAGTTTTCTCCTTCCCTGTGTTTTTCACACGTAGGTCTAATTTGGGTCACACTGTATACCACCATATCGTCGAGGACAGAAGCCATTATAAGTCGGCAAATGATTGGATAAAGAAGCCACTAAAACTGGCGATAAGGGAGTTGCGAAGCTTAGATGACCCGAATACAGATATAAAGCTTGTTCGTCTTATTATAAATAGTTTTTACTGGAGTTTGGTTACCGCTAGGTATTATTAATGACGTTATGGTGAGATGGGACGAGGATTACAAATGTGTGGCGTTATTATAGCCAACCGACCGATAAAACCGGGTCACAAATATGTTTCCATAATAATAAAATATGGATATGTCTTGAGTGAGCGAAATTAAAAGTCTGGGCGTATTCATAAGCTACAGAAACGTTTGCGAATCTTCATATCGGAAAGTATACTAATTCGTATTTAGAAACTAGAAAATAAACCTGGCCTACTGCAAGATTTAAACCACAAGCCTTGTGATTGCCAGTCAGATTCTCTGCCTGCTGAGCTAAGTAGACACTCAGCTCAGTCGCTCTACAATGTCAAGAATCCTCATCCAGTCCAACTACCAAGAATATTTTATCAGATCTTTGACTCTGCTTCTAATTTCTGTACTGCCAAGTTCAATTTTTATACAATTCCTCTTTCAACAAGTATCACTAACTTGGTCTTCTCCAGAAGCATATTCAGGTTCAGCCTAGAAAATAGGCTAACAGCTACTCATTCTACAGTGACCTATTATACCATCAGTATTGCTGTAGCCTAAGTTGTCAACTACGTGCAAATTCCACTAACTGAGCTAGGTGAGAAATAATTTATAAACGGATAGCGGAACCCTAAATTCAGTGTAACTGCTAATTGGTAACGCTGGTTCCTTAACTACCACATCTCCATAATTTATAACGTAGTTTGAGCATGTTTCCGTGAAACGTACCGGAAGGAGTCGCTTATGAATTGGGAAGCCAAATCTGACATCGGTACGCACGACTTTTGGGCTTTAGTTTCACATAAAAATGATAAACTCTTTTACCTAACCAATAAAAGAAAAAAGAGAGTGGAGTCAGTACCCAAGAGATTCCTCATCGATGAGGAATATTATGAGTACAGGTCTTAGGGATCACAAAGTTTTGGAAGGTTAAATATAAAATTTTCTTGCTTCCAATGTCGTTTTATTTCTATGGCAAGATCTGTGTATTCGAAGATCTTTCCAGCATAGGTGATTTGAACATTGTATTGTTGTCATTGGAAATAGCAATATCTATTAAACATGAGTGTTTTGAGTGACCTGGTGCTTAACTTTTTTTGTTGTGATTGTGTATGGTTGTGTGTGTCTGTGAGAGGAAAAGAGGTGTGTGGTTCTTGTCTGCTTCCAGTATGATATAAGATTATTATAATTAAAAATATTTATAATTGTAATAATACATGAATCTGCCTCAATTATAATGGCCCTTTATTACTCAACCTTTCCGGCATCCCCAAAGCGAGAGTCAAATTTCAAACAGTTGTTATATAGAAATCCAGCTATCCGAGTATAAGTTTGCTCTACCAATTTGCACAGGTTACTTCCCCCAAATAATCCCTGTATACGTCTCAATTATTAACACAATTATTTCAAATCCCTTTTCTCTCGCTGCATAATTTACTTAGTTCGTCTAGACAGTGGCGCCTCGTGAGAGCATTAGATTTTGGTGACAAAACCTAATCCCCCCACCCCACAGCACCCAATTTGCTATACTTCAGTTTAAGAATTGTTTTTCTATTTAAAAAATGCGTTCATCTAGATATAGGTTATAAGCAAACTTTATAGCCAACTTTGATACTTTGTAATTCCTAAAATACTGAACCGATTTTAAAAACCAAGTCAAATTTCGGAAGGTCAATCAGCTTCTTAAACTGTGAGCAGGGCCTTTAATACAGGGTAAACACAAAATCATGCATTTTGAAAAAAAATCACGGGCTTCCCATTTTATAGGAAGACCTAGGTGATATTTTTTGGAAATAACGTTTCATTGACCATACCTCGGGACGTTTTTGGGTGAATCCAAGATAGGCGCGAAGTCAATTGAATATATGTAGATCTTCCTGTTGTCAATGAATTCCATAGGACTCACGAGACGGACTTAATTGTCTGGTACTTGATGTAATTTAATACAAACGAATCTACAAAATTAAAATGCCTACCGATATCGGAAGGATAATTTTTGTCGCCTTGCTTGTCACAAAAAGGAATGAGCTTGAAAATTATTGGAACACTTTAGAAGCTTTGAAAGTTTTAAGCACGATATCAAAGTACTCATATAATAACAAAAAATAAGTACGCAAGCTAAACATAAAACCACACATCGCACACTAGATCTCTGATCGAGCGACATCTAAATGTCTGACTTCGACTGCCTAGCCAGAATCGCTTTGGCTCATTCGGCGCCGTAAGTACCACCCCTCCCCCCTATTTGCCTCTCGTTCTCTCTATCATTTCCATAGACGGAACTTTGCTGATATTATTGGCACCATCCTAGTGCTGCTCTAGCGCAACAGTGTTGCCAGATATTTTTATTTGTAGCCAATTTGGCTACTTAAAAAAAGTTAATGGCTACAGAAAAATCAATCTGACTATATCATTTTGGTGAATATATATTTTGACATACTCGAACAAGGCGTTTTTTTTTTTGTTTTCAAGGTAGAGCCTCCTTGA
Organism: Bruchidius siliquastri; assembly: GCA_949316355.1. NCBI lineage: Eukaryota > Metazoa > Arthropoda > Insecta > Coleoptera > Chrysomelidae > Bruchidius > Bruchidius siliquastri. Next base: position 27,055,291 of record OX438529.1, read on the forward strand.
CTTCTTATTATGAGCCGTCCCTGGGTAGATTCAAGATGCCGCGAAGTCAATCGAATTTACAGGTTCCCGTTGTTCAGTGAGCAGAAAATGTCGAATTCCATAGGATTCGCGAGAAGGCCGGAATTGTCTGTTATTTAATGGAATGGGGGCTTTGAGCGATCCTGAATAGGCCCAGATTGTTCGTTTTCGGAGAGATGGAGCATACAATTCGACGAGAAAACCGAAAATCGAAAACGTCGGAGCTGGTTTACGATCGAAGAGTGCTGAGAGATAAAAGATAAAGGTAAATTTATTGGAGTGCTTAGCAGTTATTCGGTATTTGTACGGCTTTTGACTCATTGTAATTATTTCCTTGGAATGATAAGAGCGGAAGGAAAGGGAATAGAAACAGCAATTCGATGGTTTTGGTGTTAATGTGCACAAAGTGAGCATGTTTGACGTAATTTTCGACTTTCGATTGTAAACACAGATGCCGGACTCAATCCAAAAAGGATAAATACGTCACATCGAGGAAAATGGGCTGATCTGTTCTTATTCTATCAATTCAAGTGTATGCTGTCCACTATGCATCAGACCTGCTATTGACATGCATTTTTCGTCTCAAGCCTAGAATTATCAGTATAGCCCGACTGTCTAACTGTAGCGAGCAATCGGGTGGTATATACGTAACCCAGTCGAGGGTGTGATAGCAACATCAACTCATCCCCAAGTGTCGCCCTCTATGGGGACGCCCATTGGCAACTTACGAAGTTAAAGCAGTCCAGGTGTTAGTGTTAGTATTAGTAATAGAGATTGCGATTCATTCGCAGTGACTGGCCTTTCTGAATTAGTGCCATTTTGTGTTGCTCTATGTCGAAAACCTTCTGATAATCAAAGGTGCATAGGTATACATCGCAGCTGAATCAGCACCTGCATAAAGAGAATAGAGCCTCTCTAATTCTCAAGGCTGACTATAAATAATAATAAATGTATGTGATTCACAAATTACACGATTATTCACAAATCCAGATTACTTGATAGAGTCAGCCTTTTCGGAGCAGTTTCTGCAGAAACCGGGTATGATTATTTATGAGGTTCATTGTTATTCCACGTGCTAGCAGTCAGACTTTCCAACCTGAACGACTCCCGTCGGGAAATATTTTGATCTCAACGTTAATTTGCTGGCTACTAACCAACGCGGAGCCGAGAAGAGTGGCAGTTGTAAGAATGTAAATTTGTTTTTCGCTTTCAATTATCGAATAATGGTAGAAATTTCAAAGGATAATTATTATTTTTACTTGCGACAAAGATGACAGATGTAGAGTAGTTGCTTGTGTCGAACCAAGGCTGGTTTAAGAACTTAGGAACAGGCGGTATGGAAGACAAATCGGATGAGTATGATGGGTTGTGACTTGTGTCCACTGTCAAGTTGCAATGTTGTGAATTGGAAAACGCTTATGGAAGAGTTTAGAAAAAAATAATTGGAAACTATGCCAAACTTAAATATTAAACCACATAAAATTAAATTTCGCAATTCTCAAGTGCCTGTTCTTGCTATATATGTATACAATATGAGGGTTTGAGTATGTAAGCACTTGAGCGGCCATATTATTTAAAATTAATATCTGCATTTTTCGGTAGATGGACCTCAAAATCGGTAGAAATACCAAAATTTCGGTAGGATTGGCAGCGCTGCACTGGGACTTGCCAGGTTTTTGCAACCGTAAATACAGCTGTGTATGTATGCGGCGTATACTATAAGATAAAACTGTTTTTGGAGCTTGGAGGAGTGAACGATGCACAATTCAGAACTATACAAGAGCAGGTGGATAATAATGCAATCAGGTTAAAAATTGGACTTAATCGGCTCCTGAATTGGACTCTTAAAATACTCGATGAAGATCGCGTGAAATAAAGACAATTTGTTATATTTGTCATGGATCAGGGCAAGGCATTAAAGTGATTGGCCCATGTAAAATGTCTTTTGAGCAATAATTATATACAGGGTCCTGCATCTTAGCTCCCGTCTTCTGTAGCTCCTTCATCAATTAAGTTATCGAGAATACTTCCTCTAGCCAAAGGACAGTCAGTGATGCGGCAGATATTAGTGGAAGGACCGTCCAGCGCATATTAAAAGAGAACCGTTTTCATGCCTATCATATCCAGTTTCATCAAGAACTCTTTGATGGAGATTTTGAGCAACGCGCCAAAATATGCAAAAAATGGGTAGTTCAATTTAAAAAAATACGTCATTATGACATCACACTTTTTTGGGACACCCTGTATGATCGAGAGTATTTTCCTAAAATCCAATCTAAGGTACAGATACAACATGCAAAATATTAAAATCCCAGCTTAATTGATAACGGAGCTACAGAAGACGAGAGCTAAGATGAAGGACCCTGTACTATAATTATCTATATCCGATTATTTCACCGTTCACCGTTTTATAACTAGATAATACGCCACAGATCAAACATCGAGCCATTGGGTTCTGTTTTGTAGTTTCGCCGAAAACGTCGCACGTCCATTTCCGGTATAGCCGACCCGACGGCGGCATTCAAGTCATTTCCTCTCGAAATTCCAGCTTCCACAACGAAACTACCGCCAACCCCATTAGTCCAGTACACACTCTCCAATTGTGTCTACGTCACAGTTAGATAAACTCAGAGCTAAGTGTATCGTTTCACATGTAACAATTTGCCTTGAAGCAAAAATACGAAATACGATGTTAATGTCGAATACTTGGTTCAATCAGTCTTTTCTTGGACACAGACAAAACTGCAATTTTGAGGTTATATAATGAGACCAAAAAGAATGTTGGCAATTCGGTTATACAAAATGTATTGGAAACTTCTTCCTCTGTCTATGCGTATCAGAACTGATATCACTGCAAGTGAAATACGAAAACAACATACTTGACACTTTTTTTAATGCTAAATGAATTGTTGTAATTATCAATTATCTCTATTCAGGTAGACTGCAGTAATGTATTGTTTTGACAGTTATTGAAACAGAACCTGAACAGACTAGAGTGTTACATTGTTAGAACCTGACAAAAGCCAGGAGCGTCTATATTTATATTATATTCATAGACTTCTAGTCTGCTCATACAAAATCCATTTTTTTAAATTTTTTCGATATTATAAAAAAGGAAAATGATGAGAAATGACGGGAGAAATCTACTCGACCCTATTTTCCTTTGACAATTGATTTGGCATAGCCCTAGGAACGACCCTAAATTTTGTTGAAGGGCAAACCTCGTGCTCGGTGTTAGAGTTAATAGCTACATATCTCTAAGCGATTTTTTATCCCGAGGTGACAGGTTTCGAAGTCCGGTGATAAATCTTCTTTATCTGAGCGTGTGACGGATTATAATCGAGTTTTACGAACGTACACTGATAAACATCACCATTATTTAAAACGCGTGTGATTGGTAGATGCCTTTATGTAATTTGGTGGATACATTTATTTATTTATTATGATAAATCAAATATGAATTAATTGAAACAATGATGGTGTCGAAAATACGTCGAGTTCACGCTTTATTTACACAAAATATATATTTATAATTTTTTACGATTGTGGATAATCTTAGGCAAACAAAGTATAGTGTACCTTTCGCAATTAACAGTACTGATTTACCACAGTGCTACAGTAAAAACATGTCCAGTAGTTACATAAAAGTTGGTATCGACTTTATGAAAAACTTTTTTTGGAACCGAGTCATTGTACAACACAAACTGACCATGGCTGTTTTTTTTGGAATGAGCTACCGGGGACTTTTTTCGCCGATGGTTAAAATCTGCGGCGTTTTGAGGTCAATGTAAATAGACATTTATCCTTCGCGCAGTGCTTACCTATAATAGGTTACCTATAAAAAAATGTGTAAAATTTTGTTGCATTCAAATCAATCTTAAAATTTACTTGAATGATTATGATAGTAATGTGTCGGTCTTCTTTAATCATGTTCTGGATAAGGTTTGTAACTGTACGTGAGGAGTTTTTGACGATTTTGTGTCCCCTCCTGCACCCTTCTGAGATGTGAGATTTGACTCGACCCCTCTCGCAACCCCGTATCTCACGTGAGATTATTCAAAGTTTCAGTGTAAATTTATTGGATTTATTTAGGAACACAATTTGCATCATCATTTTTGTTTGAGATTAGTGAAGACTAATATTTAAGGTTGCTTAGTTTGTCATCCATGATCACAATGATAAAATTTAACAATAAAATTCTTAAATGGGAGCTACTAAATTAATAAAGGAATATTCATTCTGATTCAGTCCATGGAGGCTCGTGCACGGCCTCAAGATTGACTATTGGAACGAACATATCCATGTCATTTTCAATAAAATCATCAGCTTCTTCAACTTCTTTCTAATTTAGCCACTCTGTGCCGTTGTCGCTTCCGTAAAGAAACTCAGTAACCCGCCATGTGACAATCCGCGAGGCTCTAAATTTGCGCGCATGCACAGCTAGTGTTTTTTGCAATTTATATGATATTGATGTGTTAATGATTCTGGGCCCTCCCCTTCAGACCATAACGCAGACCCAGATTTTCAAATAAATCAAGTTAAATCTTGGGTAGAGCTTATCAAAGATGAAACCGCAAAGTCGCATGTGATTGGGGCTTTGAAAATATATAATAAAACAATATCGCTTTGATGTTATTTGTTGTCAGTTATATCTTTTAAGTGTATTACAGTTTTATTTCGTTTATATTTTTTTGAATGTATCCATGTGTACCTAATATTTTGAGTTTGATAGTATATTACTTTTCATCGAAATTGTGTAAATCATTACTGAGAATACCTGTTCTTCAGCATAACGAAATTTCATCGTCAGACTGTCAAATTGTTCAATATAAATCGAAACGCGTCACGGTGAGAAAAAAAGTTTTATCTTCGAAACTGTGTGTTAAGTACACCATTATTTTATCTGCTCTTAAATTATTATTTTCAAAATAAATGTTCCTTTTTTCTTAAGTCTCGTTCTTTATACAGCAGAAACTGGGCAGTGGGAAACACGCTCGATCTTACTTTAATAGAGCATCACTAACTTCAAACAGTCTACCAGAAGGCATCTCTTCTGATCCTATTAACATCAATCTATAAAAACTCTCCTTATATCCCTTATATCCGTCACACAACTCTAATATTTCTACTTCGCTTTCTTGAGACTGCAAGAAAAAGAGGAGTATAAGTATATCTGAATACCTTTTCGTAATCCGATATGGTTTGTTTTCGATAAATATTCTCCGACATTCAGATCTATAGCAAGGAGTGCTTTGCGGAAAAACAACGGAAATGTAGCGTAATTCCCACGAGATTCTCAGTGCTTTTCAAGATATCGTTTCGAGGCAAGGCTGAAAGGTGTAGATATATTGGATCATAAAAGGGATGAGGTCTCGAAGGAAGTCGGATACCGGGATAGGTTTCCGTTATCGAAGGCTCTATTTTCTGCTGCATGTATATCCCTCGTTTGATGAAATATAGAAGAATATGTGCTGGTCGCCTACAATCTGTTATAAAAGAGAAACAGGGACAACAAAATTGACGTTATACTGGGAATTTGTGAAAAGGCTATCTGGAAGGATTTAGAAGAATATCAACAGAGTTAAATTACTGACGTGCAAAATTTGCAGATAATGTGGAGGTACCACTGTTTAGGACTGCCTCTCAAGGTTTCGAATGATGTGGTATCATCGTCTTCAGGTGAATGGATTGGGCATGGAAGGTAAGCTTCGATCCATTATATGTTTCTCAGATTAATGAGGACATCGAATGGGGGTCCAGTTTAATGCACAGAAGACAGACAACAATTCTGTCAAAAAGGTTTCTAGCTAGTCTGTCAGGCATGGGGATGGAGGGACGCCCAGTATTTCAATCATCTTCCATCAAGGTTCTGGGAATTAATATCAACAATACCAATAAAAATAAAAATGAAAAAAGATAAAAAAATGAAATTAAATTAAAATTAAAAATTAAAAATTAAAAAAAATAAATAAAAATAAGCCGGGCCAAGAAATCGTTATATATTTATTATTATATTTATTTTGTGGAAAGGGACTAAATATTATTATGAACGGATATTGTGATTACTAACATTTGAAATACATTTTATTATCTTGGGAGCCCATAGTAGTTTCTTGCATCGGGATTTTGAGCTATAAGTCTCATTAACCTAGTCAAAACTCACTTATGATTACTTTATAACGAATTTTACTTTTAGTAAAAAGCTCAAAATCAGTTTGAATGGGAGTTCAATCAGGATACCTTTATAAAATAAAACAAATCAAATCAAAACATATCTCCGCCCTTAGCGGTATAAAGATAAGTCGCACTCGCCTGGCAAAATCCTGTATGAACATGTTACCCTTGCTGGGCGTGTTTTTCCAGCAGCCATTACTGTTAGCCCTCACCAGCTCGCTCCGCATCGCAGCCGTTGATTGGTCCAATGCTGCTCTTAGAGCGATTATCAGTAGCCGTACAGCTCCCTTAACTAAGTGCCTGTCCACCTTTATTGGCAAAGGCTTCAGGCTCAGCAGGCCTGGAGGCAGTTGGCCCAGGAAGGAAGACCCCCCTCCTTTACTCCGAGGTCTTCTGGAATGTTATGTTATACATTGACAAAAAGGATTACTAGCAATGTAATAAATGACACTTTCTGTGGTTGTCTATCTGATTCGATATATTTTCCACTATCCGCTCAGTGAAACAACATACGTATGAATAAATCTTTATCGACGTTTCGGCTACGTCGACATAAAGCTGCCTGTCCTTTGAGATATAATGGAAGATACAGCAGCGCTATTCCAAGGCATCAACGCAATACCCCCCATTTGTTTTCAATGAACGGCCAGCTGAAAATGTAAAGTTTCAAAAAGCAACCACAGAAATAGTATTAGAAGTTACATTTCAGATTTGCTACACATCCAAAATATTTCAGTTAAACTAAGGGGGGTGGGAAATATGTTGATGATCCATAATGTTACTTTTCTACCTGTCTGTCCATTTTCTCTCTTCTCTGTGGAATAACAGAAACTGATCGTTCTGCACAAAGAAACTAGCTTGCATCGTATTGATATCCTCCATAGCACCATTCAGCGTATATTTTCTACTCTCTTCTACTGTCTTCCGTTTATCCCTTTCTCTCTCCTCGTAGGCACGTTTCAATCGTTCTTGATCCTTGGAGGGCTCCTTTAAAATAATAATAAGAGTTTATCATATATTGCAAACTGATGTGAATACTGAACAAAAACTTTTCCCGGAAGAATGAACTGAAATATTGATATGTACGAATTTTTATCGCCCAAATTGCAACTATCATTGATAGCCATTTCGTTGTATCATTAAAAAAATCGGTTTAGTATAATACATGACTTTTCACTACAAAAATAACATTTAACTATGTTTTAGTTATTCTAAAATTCACATGCAAGCAATTGAAATTCTTCAAAGCCTTCTAAACCGAAAAAAAAAATCCTGCATGATCAACTCATCTCCAAGTATCGCCCTCTATGGGGACGCCCTTTGACAACTTACGAAATCAAAATCTTAACACCTCAACTGCCTTGAAGCAGATACAGATCTCCCTTTCTACATCTGTCAACAGGGGTGAACTGATTTACAGCGACATCAACTCATCTCCAAGTGTTGCCCTATATGGGGACGCCCATCGACAACTTACGAAGTCAAAGGAACCTAGCACCTGGACTGCCTTGAAGCGGCAACAGATGTCTCTTACGCCATCTGTCAACAAGGGACATCTTTTGCCGCTTCAAGGCAGTCCAGGTGTTAGGTCCTTTGACTTCATGGAGTTGCCAATGGGCGTTTCTTGGGGCTGAGTTGATGTTGATATCATGATATGAATTGTTCAATGAAATGTACAGTGCCCGCATGTTTGAGAAATTACTCCGGTGAATTCCCGGAAGATTTTGAACTCCACAAAAGAGCAGTACGTCTAAAAGCTACATGTTTATTAACATTGACCGCAAAATGCTATACATTATAAACATCGTGAATAAACTCGCCGGCAGTCCATTTTACAACGTTGAGATTCTCTTCCCAAGGAAAAAGTCTTTTGGAAAAGGCTTGTTCGAAATATTGGAAGTTTGATTTGTTGCACATGTGCCCGCTGAGCTGATGTATTTTTTAATATATGACCTCATATATTAAAAAATCAATTATATGCTTCAACTCGTCAACGATAAAATAGCTGTCATCTTGACATTGACAGTTTGAACTCGCACTTTAGAAAAATCATAGCCTGCCCTGATACGAGAATGTACATAATGACTGTATGACTTTCTGAAATGTTATTAATTCAGAATAAACTTACCTTATCTTCGTCCACCGATACGGTGGAGTTTTTGACAGTGATTATAGCCGCCGTGTCCACCCACAACCATACAAAATGGCCGTCCATCATGTTGAGACGGCGAGCGTCTTCTAAGATACGGACGGCACTGGGTCGGTCACTCATCAGCACTACCACTCCTCTCGTTGATCGAGATATATCTGCTAGCTTCCTGAAACGAAAATAAAATTTGAAACTCGTCCAAATTCGAAATCAAAATTGATTGTTTTCGATATAACTTCTGAAACGTATCATGTAGTTGTCTCTGGTTCATAAAATATTTGTAATCGCCGCTAATTGAAATCACATGATCTGCATGTCCTGTACTAACAGCTCATGTCATAGTATCTATAGAATCTCTCTTTCCTTAAGTTATATATTTTTGTGCTATTTGATTCACCACTTTATAGGTCTAGTAGACTCATCCATATAACATTTACCACACATACGAGGGTCACGCTGAAAGTTTTTAGATACAGAAAAACTACTAGGTTTTTATAAAAGACTTTATTTTTTAAAAATATTCTCCCCATACCTCAATACATTTACGCATTCGGTAAAACCACTTTCAAATTCTTGTGACCAACGTTCTTTTGGAAGTCGCACGGAGCTAGGCCCGGAGAATAAGGCAACAGTTTGACACCCTGTTCAGCAAAAAAAATCGACTGTTCTAGCGGCGCTGTTGGCTGGTGCGTTGTCATGGTGCCATTGAATATCCCGCAGACCAGTCTTTGGACGGCTCTTGCATAGTTCTTGGAAGACTACAGGAACACATTTGATTTTCCGAGGATACCGTTGTGATGTATCCACTTTTAGAAAAAAAAGATGCGATCATTTCCTTTCCAACACTTGGAACGACGAATTTTCGTTGGAGGCTACTCACTTTCAAAGCACCAAACTAATGACTGCTGTTTAGTTTCGGGATCATAATGATATAACCATGTTTCGTCTCCGGTTACGATATTAAAAGTGTTTTTACTGTGCCGATTATCAATTTTTTCAAGCATAAACTTAGCCCAATCAACTCTTGCTGCTTTTTGCTCACTGGTCAATAAATGTGGCACCCATCTAGAACACCGCTTTCTTAGGCGAAGATGATCATGAATGATTGTTCGGACCGCTGCCGATCCAATCCCCAGAGAAGCCTCAATCATAATCTTGATGTAGGTATGTTGATCTTTTTTTACCATATTTTACACAGTTTATACAGTTTCTGGAGCAACAGCAGTGACCGGCACCTTTTAACTCAGCAAACCAATTAAAAACTGTAGCCCTAGAAGGGGCAGAGTCCCCAAAGCAACTCTTTAAGCTTTCGTGACATTCCGTTTGTTTGAGTCCCATTTTATAGTCATACAAAATCATGGCTCGAAAATCGCGACTACTCGGTTCCATTTTCACGTTAAAATTCGGCCAATACTTAGATGCATTCTAGACCGTGGCAAGACAACTACTGACCGATTCAAACGCTGTCTTTGAGTGTAAGCACTTACAACTTTAGACAAAATAGCTACGTGCTCAAACTTGTTTAAACTTGTATAGATTAGGAATATCTAAAGACTTTCAGCGTGACCCTCGTACAGTGTGGCTTAAAGTGAGTTGAACTGTGAATCCACTTGAAGTTTGCCTTGTAAATCCTGTCAAATTCTTAATTTATATCACATTAAAGGAATTTTTCCATAGTTCCATGACTTTTTTTGGATTGAAAAAATTGAAATTCAAAAGATCTTTGGCGACTTTTTTTAATAGAGCGTTGTATCATCTCAAATAATCATGTTGTACCCAGCTGATTCAAACCGTTACAAAGAATAAATCAGCAGCATTCCTCATCCCGAAGTTATATCCGCAAGCCTTCCTTACGCAATAAAATAAACCTCACCATTTACAGTGAGAAATGGAGTTTTGCATTTTTAATCAAGCGCCAAGTATCACGCGACTGTTATGGCTCGCTGTAAACTCTCTTTGTATACTGCAGAGCCTCGAGGTTGATGAAAATTTAACGGTTTAGAGAATACGTGTCACAGGACACTAATTTAATGTCTGACGTCTGGATTATTCTTGCATGCAGGAAATCTCTTAAGGTGACCCTTCCATAGATTTGCATCAAAAACATATTGTATATAATAACAAACGCGAATAAATTTTTCGCATAACTGCGAGTACAATTTACAGCATCGTTTTCTTCCAAAAAGAAAGTAGATGATCTTTGGATGTCACCACGAATTTTAGTAACGCTGTCAGTTTGTTGATAATAAAATAGCATGTGGAGCACTTCTCTTTTTGAAATTTTCCTAATCTTCTTGATACTGTATAATATTATTTTCGAAAAACAGATTCAACTGTCAAAGCCAGATTGAGGCTCTTTGTTGGCCTGAACGCTAATAGTATAGGAGTGAATGAGACATCAAGAAATATAGACAGACAACACTCAATACCCTGTTCTCGAGCAGTTTGAGACCATATTGTCGTTGACCCAGTCCAAGTCGAGGGCGCCAATTTCCGTATCTGCTGTCAAAATCGAAAAGTACTGTCTGAGTTAGAGAAGAGCAAGGCTTATTACTAGACAGACAGACAACAGACCGACGAACATTAATGACATGGCTGTGACATGTATATGTCATGAAACAGAATATCTTGGCTTCGAAATGTTTGCGGTTCCCACCCACTGGTAAGAGAAGAAAATTAACCGTTGTTAGATGTCATAAAACACACCGGAACACATCAGCAGCAATGAGCTACATATCCATATGATAACGAGACCAGAATATATCGATTCTATATGTATTTACAGACGAGGCTCCCTTCTATACTTCATCGCAAGCACGGTATTCATGAATTTATCCAGACGTCAGGTATCCTGACGGAATATATTTAGCAGGCGCACGGGACCACCACTTGTAAAGGATCTACATTGAAAAGCATATCGAATGCTCCGAGAATAATATCAGAATAGGAAAAGGAGTTGCAATTAATATGGAGATTGGACTTTACACAGATTCCGGTTTTACGGATTTGTCATGTACGATCGATGTCGATGCAAAATCGAAGTGTATGAATAAATAAAGGGGAAGAGACCACCCAATACTGGTAGTCATCGCTGCATAGGCTACCTAATGGGTCCTGTTGCGCTTCTATCCTAGCCAGCGTCCATGACCCAACCTCTTCACGAAGCTGAGTATAGCTTTTGGGTCCTACATATTTTACATGTCCAGGTTCCACCTAGTATAGTCCACCCTGAGATACCTCAATGTCTTACAGCGACATAAAATGTGTACCGAGGATTCCTCCTCTTCGCCATAGTGTACACATATGGATAACTGGATATGCAGGTGGGGACTAAGAGTGTTATGAGAAGTCATCATCCATCCCTTTCCAGGCCCAATAATGAATTTCCGTGCAGTTACTCTTCAAGCTGGTTCTGGATCGAAGACTGTTTCTTCCGCTCTCGTTATCGTGAATGCATCTCATTGCCACATATTCCAGTGTGACACCCTTACCAATATAACCTGCTACCTCGCTGTCATATCATTGAGAGCATCTCTACACTGTAGAACTAGTCCCGGCGTTACCTTGTTGGCATTTTTTACTTCGATTGCAGCTTGGCTGGCGGAGCAGGTTATAATACCTTTCATACATTTAATACAAGATAGACTTCGCCTGAAGAACCACAACATTCTCCAAAGAGGAAGTGAGAGTCTCGTACTGGTATACGGTATAATTCATGTTTGAATTACCCTCCTTCCTCGATGATCTGCTGGCGCCTCGACCCTCACTCCTCCATTGTTGGATGCTCCACCGTAAATTTGCGCTCAAAATAGTATCTAAGAGTAATTGTACCACTCCTCGCATTTAGGACAGGAATTGTCTTTCTGTATTTCGGACAAATATATCCATTTACCCGGATTCATATAGGTCCAAGCCAATAGCTGTATTTTTTTGAGTTCTTTCAACCCTCATTTGATGCCAACAATCTGTTAGCACAAGCATAAGCACGAACTTTACCAATCTTGTAAGTCGAGGCGTAGGGCTGGAAGTATATCGTTTGACGTAGAAAAACTATACACGTAAACAGAAAGGTTTTATTGGAATCCACAGGATTCGCCATTTTTCTTGTTTATGGAAAACAAAATCTCAAGGAAACAGTGATCGTATTAGAACAAAACTACCTCTGCTTGTAGCGAGGGCTGCAAGTAAGTAGCTTGCATTGACTAATATAATAAAATAAAATGTTTCCTAATCACTCCTTAAGTAATTAAATCAATCTCTCAGGTTTAGTTTGAGTTCTTAAAAAAAATGAAAAAAACATATTAACATGTCAAAATGTAAATATGAGAAAAGTGACTTCGTTTCTAATGCCATTTTTCCTTCCATTTCGTCCTTTTCGTTATTGATTTTACCGCGAATGTCGCCACTGCGAAAAGTGGCAGGCTTTTCGCAAATTTCAGCGAACGACTGTTTTTCATAATAAATGCTTGGAGGCTACGCTGAACAGAAATGCAACATAATGCAAAGACAAAAGCAATAACTCTCTGTTTCCGCTTATTAAGACGCACAGCATTTCGCTTTGAGGGATTCAACGGGAGTACCAGTAAACATTTCAACGTAAGCCTTTCCCTACAACTGCTAGCAGACTCGTATTTTACATTCCGCTTCCGATAAAGGGGAATCCTTTTATGGTTCATGTTCGATGGGATCTGTAAGGACGCTAATCTGCCTTCTAGCCATCCAGATTTATGTGCAACGGAACTAGGGCAATTACCCCTTAAAGGCCACAGAAAATAGCAGTGTTACTGGTTCTATCTCTAGTATGAAACGTTTCAGATAGATGTCAGAGTTAGGTCATTGCATAGAGTGAGACTAGTTCTGTGATCGACTAGACAAAAAATGAGTCGAGTAGATCAAGTAGACTGACGTCGCAATAAATAAAATCCTCGGTATTTGGTGAAACTCTTCCAGCATGCCGATGAAAAGATCTTGTACTTATTACAGGATGATTTGAATATAAATTGAAATGCGTCACTGAAAGAAAAAACAGTTCTATTTGTGAAACTGTGTGTTTATCTGCATGAAAACCCTTATGCCAATAAAATTGGGATTGGTCTCTAGCCTACTGCGACTGCATCTACTGAAGTTATCCTTGCCCCGGAAAAGGAAACTAAACCCTATTAATTACTCGTCTGTCCAGAAACATACAAGACGTGGGCGAGGGCGGCGAGAGCAAGAGGGCTGAGAAAAACTTTTTACTTATCAACTGAGAAAATTCATCCGTTATCAGGTTCCGGACGAAAGTCCTGGCGTTACTTTTTGGGGCAAACAAGGATGGCGGACGACGATAACAAGGTAAAAAATGAAAGGGGAATGACAGCGGGTTTTCTTTTACGACCTCTGCTGGTGAGCCTGCGGACCTCTATTACGTCAGATAGCTTTGGCTAGGGTGGGTTAATTGAATGGAGTACATTATAGTGCTGGACTGGTGATGATGTACACAGATAACAGATAATAACGCTGAGCTTCATAGAGATTATTTTCAAATCATGTTAGGACGGTAGAGAAAGATAGGAAGTACAATAAGCATTCAAATGGAAAACGGTAATACTTTTACTAAACTGAGAACTATGTTCCAGCTTACCTTTGCAAATTGCTGGTTGTAATGTTTGTGTGAACCCAAAATGCCAATATGAACTGCTACACATAATTATCGTTAGAAGCAGATTTTTCAGCCAACTGTAATACTTTGTTATTCATAAAATACTGAACTTATTAAAAAAACGAGGTTAGATTTCGAAAGGTCTTTTCATGGCATTTTGAATCAATGACAATAACTTATTTTAATTTCGGGCGAAGGGCTTTAATACAGGGTAAAAGACAAAGTCATGCTTTTGAAAAAAGTTCACAGGATTCCCATTTTGTATTAAGGCTACGGTGATATTTTCATTATTTACCATCCCTCCGAACATTTTAGGGAGTTTATAAAAAAACAAAATCTACAAGGAGACATAACCTGGTGCACAGGCCAAAAAGGGAACGGGCTCTTGGGCTCCTAGGAAAAAAAACGCCTAAAACTTAAATTTGAAACATATATGTTGTCTGCAGATTTCAAACAATGGTTTTATGTTATCTACATGTCATAAAATATCAAAAAAACCTATCTAGATTGTGAAATTTTTCGCGCTTACGAAACCTTCCTTCGCGTACCGCCAAAAGTTACAGTTTTCATTGACAATGGAAGTATGAAGCAAAATTTTTCAAATATCTTCATTATCTTCTACATAACAACAGTTCTCCTCAAAGCAACAAAACATCCTTAGACTTGACCCAATTTCTGGCTAATCAAAAACTGTGTGCATCCGCCTCGAATGAAAAGGATCCCACGGTATCGCTTTCATCAGCCGCTTTGCAGGAATCTGATTGCATTCTATATGGCCGTAGTTCCATAATCAAGGCAGGTACTAATTACATTGTGCAGTGTTTCAGTTAACCGTCCAATTCCTGCATGCGTTTATTACAACTTCGACCTGGATCGCTAACAGTAATTGGAATTTATTCCAGGACCTCGTTGTCAGGTACGTTTCATTATATAATGCGAATAATTAGCACACCTGATGCAGTTTTATTGAATAAGTACAAACTGTTCGAAAATTACTAGCTCCAGTGAAAGATGTAGACCTAAAAACTCAAAAAATGCATAAAGATCACAGAAGCATCTATGTTTTTTGAGCTTAGTATATAACAAAGACTTTTGGGCCATTTCCTATAGCACATTCAGACTTAGTGCATCAAAATCCATAAGAATACATAATTATGTATCGTCCCCAGATCCTGAAACTGTTTTTGTGTTGCTGACAGACCAACAGGAATCAGTGACATGGATTTTCGTCATGTATAATGTCATAAATATAAAAAAAACACAATAGCTCGAATTGTGAACGTTTACTTTTCCGCCTATTTTCGGGGTAAGTAGAATGTTATGGTTCGAGTTCTAGTTGTTCTATCACCTGGTAGCAATCGTATAACCACAATTATTTGACAATTTTGTTGAAAAGTTTGGACTATTTGAGGAGACGTAATAGAAAAACTTTTATTGCCTGGCTTCCTTGGGTTATACTGATAAAAACATTGGAGGAAGATACAATATATCGGAATGGAAGGCATTTATGTCTTGCGAACTTTGTTACTGACAGAAAGAGAAATGGGCATTTTTTAAATCGTAAGAAGTGGAAGCTTTGAAAGGAGCTACATCCCGTTTTTTTTAAATTAAAAACACATTCATCTTTAAAATCAGCATATAAGGGCACTAAATTTTCGCATAGTCGAATTTTTTATTTGACAAAAGTTAGTGGGTATGAGCTGTGGTTTTATGTCAGCCTAGTGTCGATTTCAAACGTTTACGTTGATAGTCATGTACATAAAAAACCTTGAATAATGCCAGTTATAGGTGCAATAAATCTTGGAATCGTTGTCGCGTTAAAACTGTTCACTACACCGACTTGCGGTTTTCACTGGTACTTTCAGAAAACCATTGCTCAGGTTAGAGTCAATTGCATACTGTAAAACGAAGGAATAAAAATAATGATTGGAAAAGCATCCATTTGTATACATTAGTTATTCCTTAGGCTTACCACCAAATTGTATAACTGGAACACATTTCAATGTCCAAACCTAACTCATCGTCTACACGTATTGCGCTGTGAGTGAGACGAAGACACAAATAGGAATGATCCAAGTTTGCCAGCGTTACAAGGAATAATGTTACTACACGTAGCAATTGATTGTAGAATGTCAACAAAGCCATTATAATTTTTTTTTTTGACGGATGATTATATTGGTACAGAACAAACTAATTAACTCAGCTTCTCTGTGAGAATTATGCGAAATGGAATACGGACATCAAATAACTATAAATTCCCTTTTCACAACAGAAACGTCATAACCACTAAAGGGCTACGTCAAGCGCAAGGTATCACTCTAAAGAAACGCCATCCGGCTAGACCAATCAGAACGGGCCACATATGAAAGCTGATAAAATTAAAGGTACAATTTTGATCCAAACATCGTGAAACGTAAATTATATAATCCAATGGGTGTAGATGTTCTTAACTGATACACAGTGAGAATCCTGTTATCGCAAAAAACGTTAATGCTCACTATGTTCAAAAAGTAATTATTGGTTATACAGTTGCTCTTTTGTTTACTAAATAACTGTCCAGTGATTTTGCAGATGTTTACAATTTCTGATTCTTTTAGGCAATTTAATCTTGTCTGCGGAAGAAAATACAGGTCAGGTTGATAATTTTGTTCCATTAACGTGGTGTTCTGTATTGTGCCAAATATTATTTAATTGTTATGCGTCAAATACTACTCGTGGTTTTTGCATCACGTTGATACACATTAATGCTTCTAGAGTTTTTCGCCAAAAATTTATTTCATATCGTTCCGCAACCGCCATATTCACCCGACTTAGCACCGTGTGGCTGTTTTTTAAACTCAAAAGACCACTCCTGAGACGCCGAATTGAACCTATTGATTATTTTGAACGGAATGAAATTGATTTAGATAAATAAACGAGAAAATTTCATCTGACTTTTCGAACGCAGTTATATGAAGGTTACAGCCTTGCTTCATTTTCTACTAAACAAACAAGCAATCCCGTCCTTGTTAGGTTTCCCATTTCATCAATCATCCTGTAGAAGACAAACAGTACTCCTCCTCCAACGCATTATCGTAAGCGGAGTTGTTAAGTGTTATGCTCTAATTAGCTTAGTGGTAGGCACTTATATTTAATCACCGTTGGGTTATTAATAAATGTCACTCATCCTATTATAATAGCTTAGTGCGGGAGTTGTGTAAGGTATTTAATTGATACGATAGTATGCAAGTTTACACAGATTGAAGATATATTTGTGTATCGAGAAAAATATAGCAACATTTTTGGTGAAAATGGAACTAGAGAATCGATTTTACATTGATTATAATATAATATTTACGTCAAATACAAAATGAGTAGGTTATCTGGTATAATTCGATGTATTTCTTGTTGATTGTAGATGCTCTTACTTGGTGAAACTCTTCCATCATGTAGATAAAAAGTTGTGTAGTTATACAGTTTCACAAATAAAACTCTTTCTTGTAATGACGCGTTTCGATTTTTATTAACCATTTAAATAAAAATCGAAACGCGTCACTGAAAGATAGAGTTTTATTTGTGAAACTGTGTGATAACTACACAACTTTTTATCTTCGTAATTCTTGCATTTTGTACTTTCCCAATCCTGATATATGTAGTTTTTCCAATTACATAACTAATTAATCTTTTCCTTTCTTCTATAGTTTCGGTATAAAATATGTAAATATTGTACAATTATACAATATCTTGGTTTTACAGAGCTATACTCGCTCATATCCCTACTTTTTGTGGTTCATAGGTTTTTCAAATTTCATGTCTCACTTTCCGTGACTATAAGATGGCGATCGCTTTATTTCGTATCTTCCGCTTCTATTTGATTGACAATTCATTGACAGTGACCTATGTCCACCCTCCTAACCAAACCTCCTCTCTCACGGCTTCTGCAGAAGGCGGACTAAAAATGCCCTTGCGCTTATTTCAAAGAAAATAATTAAAAATGCATTTAACCATAATTTTTAACAGTAGGTACATTTTCAGTTTAAAATGTCGTCTGTGTTGTTTTGGATACTTTATTGTAAACAACCTATTTTAACCTGGTTTTGTAACTGATAATATTATTTTCTTTGTAATCTCGTTTCATTGTTACTTGATATTGATATTTCAGTGCAGAAAGATATGAATAAGTGAACAGAGCACATTTCGCAACTTGTTTTCCCGCTATCCCAATAATCATAGTGTGTTTACATACCTAAAGAGCACCTGAGCATGTATTTGCGATGGAAGCGCGACCAGGGTCGGCCTAAGAGGTGGTGCGTCTAGCACTTCCCACAATTCAGCGCCCCTTAGTGCTGTGGCTGAAGCACGGTCCGCGAGCACCGTGAACGTGTGCCAATGGGCTTGAAGGAGCAGTCCTCGCAGGGCTTGCACCAGCTCGCCTCCTGACGGGGACAGGTAGATCTCTAGAGGATTCGAGTCCTAGAAGAAAAATTATACAATAAATACAATATTTTAAATTAAGAGTGTTCTCAAACAGAAATGATGTGATAGTTCATGAGTATCGCTTGAACGGTAGATTAGGGATATTGCGTGTTGTTATATGGATATGTGGTTTCAGTATTACTCTACTGCCACTTGATATCTCGATATCTCGAAAAGTACGAGGTACAACCAGGGTCTATTATGTATAGATAATAGAACATCTTTTATCAACAGCTATTTTTTTAATATCACCCCCCCAACTCCAATTTTTGATCCCTAGTGCAGTCAAGTAGTTTGACGCATGCTTTTTCAAATTTGGGATTATGCTCAGGAAGCAGATATGTTTGATAAAGGTTTATCTTCAATTAAACATTCCTAATATCCGTGAAAATCTTATCCTGATCTTTTTAGCTCGAAAGGAACATTATCCATGTCGGTATTTGTATTCTTCAACATTATCCTTTTCGCCTGATTGCCTGTAGATTGTAGAGTGAACATACGCAAATCGTAACGCGGGTCTAGTGTTGTTGCTAAAATGAACGTTTTTAATTCTAAATGACCAAATTTATCATTGATTCCGGATTTGAAATTTTCCACAAAAGTAGAAGATACTGGGATATAATTATTTTCCGCCATCTGTTGATTCTTGATCTGTTCTAAAGCTTTTAGCAAACTGTTGATCAGATGTATAACGTCGGACAACCAATCAGACTCTTCACTCGATTTTGTAGCTTTTCAAAATAACTCAAGTTTGTATGAAGACGATTGGAGATAATAAATCAATCGAAACGTCATGACACTCAAAATTATATAGACAATGGAAGTCCGTTACATCTCCAGCAATTCTAACGGTTCGGATCTGAGAGAGCGGTTAAGTACTGCGACATGAACACGCTTCAAGTCTTTGGTTGGACTACATAATTTCAGAGACTCCATCGGGTGCAATCATGTCTGAATTTCCAATCTGGCAGTAAATAGAGAAAATTAGTCGATCCAACTTACTGCACTCATAATTCATTGGATTGTGAGTGTGGGATAGTGGTGTTTGGTCGAAGTTGCATTTGCTGGTTTATGACTGTAAAGTGGTGGTATTGAATACAGGTTACAACTGCAATTAATTTAATTAGTTGGAACTGTCGGAGTTAGGCGAGTAAAATGGAAATCTCGAACGGATGTGAGAGGAATGAATGTTTATTATCGCTGGATTGACTGGAATAATGTAGTAAATACAGATTATATTACGGCGTATATTTTTCATGCTATTTACACGACAAATATTTGTATTAAAGAAATATGCAACAAATATATCCTGTTGTTATTTCTGTACGTTATATTATATTTGATTTACGTTCAGACTCATAATCCAAATTTTGGTGAGATGGGGGTAAAATTGGAAACTCAAAAAACCGATAATAAAAAGTAGAAATCTATGGATAAATTGTTATAATCGTGGTGGTTATTATTGCGCAACTAATGAGAGTATGAATAAATTATGCTCAACTTCATTATACCCATTTATTTGTTCATATGTTTCAATTTTGCGTATGAGTAGCAAGAAAAAAATCAGATTGGCACAGAGAGATGTGAAACGAGTCACGGGTGCAGGTACCGCTCGAACGATCTTCTCATTTATAAAGGGTTGTGAGGGTGTAAGGGGATTGTCCTATTTTCAAAAGCCGGTTTCATTTGCAGTAAAACGGAGCAAGCAAGATTTTACTACTGCAATCTTTACGGCAAGGTGGCGATAAGGGTTAATGAAGACGTTTTCCTGGAATGTATGTAGTTATCTTTAGTATGTACACCAAAACTTACATTTTCCTGCAAATCTTGGTATCACTGCTTTTCAAATAGAGTGATTTCAATGTGCCAAGGAAATGGGATTTCTTCAATTAAGACATCGATTCACTAGAAAACATTTATTCTAAACAATTTATAACATTAAATCAATAGATCCTAGATATGAAAAAAGGTTATAAAATCATCATGTAAGTTTTCTCCTGCGAATTTGATCTCATACGATCATATCGAATCTATAACACACTTAATGGCATTTTAATCCACATGCTTTGGTTCTCAATATTACCATGAAAATGAGGTCATTATTTGATGGAAGCTGCATACTCGTATGGATGGGAGGAATTTCAAAGCGCTTACAATGTTCAAAAGTTGAAAACTTCTTTCCAAGAAGTATTTTGGATTTGAAATTAGACACATTTGGTATAAGAAAATGTCAGAGTTTTGAAATATTCTAACCGAAAGGTGCAAAACTACAAACAAAATATTTACATTTCTTTGTATACGTTGACTTTTGTGTCAGTCAAAACACAAATACCAAATTATTTGGAGCTGTTTTTTATTAGATTCTATTCCATTTCATCGTTTATATATTGCTACGATGGCATGTCATCGTGATTACGAAAAATGTAGACAACTCATGTATATCAGAATATCGTTAAGACCCAAAATTTTAATTGTCTAATACTTTACTTGGTTTTATTTTTCAATGTATATAAAATCATGAAGGACGCTAACAAATGGCAGTTTTATTAATTTTTTCTATAGAAAAAATTATAGATCTATTCAATATCAATTTTCATTTAAATTTCTGCTCGGAAGTGCCCACTGTATGGAACTTCTAAATTAAGCATCCAATGGGGATGGTACGTTTTTAGGAATTTGCAAGCAACGGTAAACGTTTGACCACGCTGTCAGCGAATGCTCCTTAAGGAAGAACCCTGGCTTGAAGAAGCACGAATAACAAGTTCAAAACTTCTCAATATTCAGTATGTCATTGGGCTAGACTTGGACGAGAACCAGACTACTTGAAGAAACCTATTACCATTCACCTATCTAACAATATGAATCTTGACTTCACTATACAGATGCATTTGACAAAGATAATTCGATCCTCTCCAGCTTTAATCCAATAACTTTTAAGTAGCTGCACGGTCAGGTCTTTTACGAGTTCCATTATTCCTTTACCGCTAGTAGAATACCGATTTGCACAAAAATGTTTCCTTCCTTTAAAATGACAATATATCCAATTTTTCTGCCTTTCACCGTTCCTATTGCCTCGCATTGTCCACCTAAGAAAACTCGATGCCCTCGATAAGGCACTCCTCAAAGGACCAAATCGATTTTATTGTACTCCAATTGCCTCCACTTCTATTCATACGATTGAGAAATCTTTCAATAACCTTGTTCCAGACATTTGCTTGAGAATTTGTGTTTCACTACCTTTTTTTTACTAATGTGATGCCTTTATTTTAACTGAAGAAGAAAGCAATTGAAGTCCAAAGTAGGGTTGAAAGATTGTCTACAAATGTCAATCAAGAGGACAACTCTTTGTAATAACAATAATGTCAGTTTTGAAGCAATACCACTTTAACCTGGTGATAAGTAGTAGTAAATGTCAGTGTCCTATCTTGGTACTTTGAGAGCTATAGAAAACTAAAGGTTTTTGGACATAACAAAAGAATCATGATTGTAAATAGAAAACGCCTATTAGACCCATTTTGTAAACATATCAGACAATGGCACTGCTCTTTAATTTCTCATATGCGACAAAAAATTTGCCGCACTTGTTTTCCAGCAATCTGCTTTGATCTGTCTGTCTGTCAAGGGGACATTATGATTGTCATATCGACCTTGAAGCACTGTAAATTGTAACAATGAGGAAACAATCTCCCCGGCACCCCATTCCAAGACACTGAGGTTCTTCAAGAGGGGGACCCTTGGAAGAAACTCGTTCAATAACTGCAGGACAAGATACATAATTCATTGCCATACCAGAACTACAGAATTTCCTGACATATGGAAGTAAAACGAAATATACAGCAACAACTCAACAATGCATTATCCCTCTTCTTGCGATCCAAGAAACAATCCATCCATTATAAAGAAACTTGCAGAAATACTTGGTTCATTTGTGGATTTGCAGAACATTGATTAGATCTTTTTCTGAACCAAAATGGGTTACAGTCTATTCATGAGTTAGAAATCATACACCTTAACCAAGAAAGAATCGTTGGCATTGCTTCGCATTTTTCCACCTTGCAAATTGCTCATTTGATTTGAGGTATATTCGAGGAAATATATGGAAGAAAGAATGAAAAACTGATATGAAATGCTACTAGATTTATTAGTCCGGATCAACAAAGTTACAATCTATATCAACCTACTTCCTTTTACAAGAACAGTCTCCCTTGTTGCAAGCCTTCTTGGCGCAGTTCTGGAGGGTGCAGAACCTTCCACACTGTTCATTGCACAACTTGCTGCTTCCATAGGGATGCCTCAGATCGGGACACTCAGTAGCCTCGGTTTCTATCAGCTGTAACGCTCCCACGACCACCATCAGGGCGACTAGGACGAACTTGGTTGATGCCATTGCTTAGGAGGTGTTGACTTGGTGAAGGCTGGTAGTGATTTGATTAGGTTGGGTCTGCCTGGCGATTTATATACTGGTTGCATTTGAATATTTATGACGCGTTATGAGATTATCTTGGTTCTGTATTCTTTATTTACACGCAATGCAGATACGGACTGACAAGGAAAACTGGAAGCGTATTTTTCATGATAATTGCTCAGTATTTTATCAAGAATAATGGATTTCCATATTGGTAATGCATTACGAGTCCTTAAATACACATTTTCGGTTGCACTAGTGATAAGGTCAGATTATTTTGCACTTACGGGACCGTTAACTAAGTAGCTATTAACGATGACGTAGTGACTCAATATAAATGTCAGTTTTTCACAGCGTTTCAAATATAACGATAGAATAATATTAAGTGCATGCTCTCCACTATGCATCAGACCTGCTATAGACATGCAAATTTCGTTTCGTCCCAGAATCGTCAGTATAGCCTGGCGGTCTAGCTGCAGAGAGCATTCGGATGGTATATATCAACTCATCTCGAAATGTCGCCCTCTATGGGGACGCCCATTGGCAGCGAAGTCAAAGGTCATAACACCTGGACCGCCTTGAAGTGGCGACAGATGTTCATTAGACTGTGGAGGTCCTTTGTGGGATCAGGTAAGCTTCCATACCTGATGTTGTACTTTGTGATCTAAGGATGGCATTCTATAGTAGGTTGAAATGGTCTTGTGTTCAGATGTTCCTAGTGAAGAGCCTGAAGAGGATATATTCTCTGTATAGATAGCGGAATTTGTTGTGGAATACAGGTTTGGCAGGCAAGCAAAGCCTTTATGGCAATCGAAAACCTTTGTAAGTTCGCTGATTATTTGTTCCAAGCCACAGCTGGTAGCAAAGGCTTCAGCTTCCCGTTCCTCTGCTTTGTTGGAATGTCTTAGCCAGAAGATTATTTCTGAGTTGGAGTGACTAAAATATTCTCAAAAATTTATCTGTAATTTTTGCTACTGGGTAAATGCAGCAAATGAATTTCGACCAACTGTTGAAAGATA
This sequence comes from Bruchidius siliquastri, assembly GCA_949316355.1. Lineage (NCBI taxonomy): Eukaryota > Metazoa > Arthropoda > Insecta > Coleoptera > Chrysomelidae > Bruchidius > Bruchidius siliquastri. Next base: position 27,079,152 of record OX438529.1, read on the forward strand.
CTTTGAGCCAACTAACTCCGACTCCTTCAAGTTTGAGATATCCCTTTCGCTGACAAGAGAATCCTCATTTGACATACGTATAGGCGAGTGAATATGTAGTATCTGGGGTATCTGAATTGAATATGTTCCTTCCTGCTTTTCTATCTGCAGATATTGCTGGACACAGTATCTGTTTGAGACAAGACCTCGAACATCCGCGAAGTCGACTCTGAATATATTCCCTTGGCCTGTCTTCCGAAAGAAGTTGTCTAGGGTGGCTGCTGTTGTTAGCCTGTTTAGACGCTGCAGCCCATTTAGATAAAGGCAAAGTACTCCCAAGACCAACTGACGCCCAGAGATTCGAACGGCCAGGTATTTTACTCCCGGATTTTTTTGATCTCGGAAGCGCCACAGAGCATTATTTTTGTTGCATACCTCACCTTAGGGAAATCCGGTAAAGCGGTCTAGCGATGGAACGTGAACTGTGAGGCCACTTGGTGGGTGTCGCCAATATTCTACGAATGGTCAAATAAACAAATGTGAGGTTTATATTCATAAATGTGGGAATTATTGGACTCTCATGTAATACTAGCTGATGTCATTACACCCGAGGGTAAAACGTGAATGCTATTGCTAGATGCACTGTGCATATGAAACATAACCGATAAAACGTTGCTGCCATATTCAAACGAATCGCTTCCCGGTTCATTAGCTTTATTATGCTCCGGATTCTCAATGTCTTATTTAAAAATATATAAAACGTTACCTAACAATATTTATTTGAACCATAAATTTATAATTGAGCTTGTGTAAGCAGCTGTACCCCAGAAGCCGATAAGAATCTCACAATGAAACGCAAATATTTCGATGCGCAAATTGAAAAAACAATGCAAAAAGATTAAGGTGCTTTTCCTTGGAAAATACCCAAGAAGCTTTATGGGCGTAGCATTCCTTTTGTATTAATTAGATAAGAGTTGAACGAGGCCAGGGCTGTTATTATTGCTATCAACAGATCGTTTGACGTGGTAATTAAAACATTTATCACTCACAGAAATGTCGGAAGCCGTTTTACCAACTATTCCTGTTATTTGCCTCAATCACAAATTTACTTATTTATTCGAAAATGAAATTCAATTTGATTCAATTCCAGATTGTGATATTTAGTATAATTTAGCTTTTTTGCATCCGAGCCAAATAAATAAATATTTATATGGAAAGCCTGTCCATGAAGTATTTATTATGTGGCTGTATCACCAATTTGCCATTGATCAATTTAAACCGCATGAAAATCTCACCCCAAACAATGGAAGCTCGTAAAACCATATTTCTGACATAAACTGAGGTTGGATTGATCAAACTCTATAAAATATCATGATTAGTCTAACAATTAATTTTTTTCTGATCAATCAGACGCCACATTTGGTATGAGGTGGTTCAGAACGTTTTTCTTCATTGGCGTATTCATTTATTTTCTCAAATATCAACCACTTATCTGCAAAGATCATTTCATACGATGAGAATTTTATGGTATAGCTTCTTCTATAATCAATCTTACCTCAAACGACGGTAACTGTCAACCGATTTCACTGATATATTGATAATATTGATTGTAGTTGAATTGCGTATAATATGGTTAATAATAGACCATATTACTGAGCACGATTTGATTGTTGAGATCTCCAGACGGTTAGCATATCATAATGAAATGCTGCTATCGATGGACCCTAAGTGAGATGTAGGCTGTTGAAGATAACTCTGTCACCTAGGGAGCTTATTGAACCTATGGTAATGATATTATTAATCCAATCTTTGGCAGCTATTTCAGTTTCCCCAGTTTTCACGTACCTGTACAGTGACAGTATTTTGTAATGCGAACTTTTCTTTATCGAACAATTGTAGTACCATTATGTAGAAAACGAACATGACAATTGCATACCTGCTAATCCACTAAAAAAAGAAAATTGGCTTACAGCGAAATACACCTAACAACATCGGCGTTCTAAGCTGGAGTGCCTACTCAGATCTATTGTCAGAGCGTCTGACAGGCGAACAGAAGTTGTGTGATGGCTACGAACCAAGGTTTTGCAGGAAAAAATAAAACGGTTATTCCAAGAACCACCAATATTTGTTTGAATGATAAGGAAATCAAATCAAACCAAATCAAATATTTTCTGAAAAAATATATATGCGAAATGTATGTTCTGAAGCATATTCAACCAAACTGGGTTACAGCCTATTCATAAGATAGACATTAATTCGACTTTACGAAGACAAAGCATGTGGCATTGCTTTCCATCTTCCCACTTTGCAAATTGCTCAGTCAATTTGAGGTACATTCGACGAAGTATATGAAAAAAGAATGAAAAAAACTGATGTAACATGCTACTAGATTTATTAGTCTGGATCAACAATAGTAACAATATATAACAACCTACTTCCTTTTACAAGAGCAGTCTCCCTTGTTGCAAGCCTTTTTGGCGCAGTTCTGGAGGGTGCAGAACCTTCCACACTGTTCATCGCACAACTTGCTGCTTCCATAGGGATGCGTCAGATCGGGACACTCAGTAGCTTCGGTTTCCATCAGCTGTAACGCTCCCACGACCACCATCAGGGCGACTAGGACGAACTTGGTTGATGCCATTGCTTAGGAGGTGTTGACTTGGTGAAGGCTGGTAGTGATTTGATTAGGTTGAGTCTGCCTTGCCATTTATATACTGGTTGTATTTGAATATTTATGACGCGTTATGAGATTAACTTGGTTCTGTATTCTTTATTTACACGTAATGCAAATACGGACTGACAAGGAAAACTGGAAGCGATTTTTTTATGATAATTGTTCGGTATTTTATCAAGAATAATGAATATACATATTGGTAATACATCACGAGTCCTCAAATACACATTTTCGGTTGCACTAGTGATAAGGTCAGATTATTTTGCACTTACGCTTACCTTAACTAAGTAGCCATTAACGATGACGTAATGAGTCAATATAAAGGTCATTTTTTTTCAGCGTTCCCAATACAACGACTAAATAATAATTACCAAAGTGCTTTTCATAAAAAAATATAGGTAATTGAATAGCTTATAAACAAGTTGACAACAACTGTTATGTTGTGTACCAAATGAAACACAAAAACTAAGAATGACACAAAGAAGTTCAAGAAGCAAAAAAGTTGTATTTTCTTGATAAATTTTTTGCAAATATTTCAAAAAAGTCAGTTGCATCTTTTATATGCTAAAAATATTTGTTGAGGTGCCTCTCGAGACGCCACTGAATTTAATATATGAAATAAAGTTAGGGACTGAACTAGCCCCTCAACACTGCACATCATACAGCGAGGTTACATCAAAATTGGGTGAATGATTCTCAAGATACTCATGAGATATCGTTTTTTTAGTTTAACACCCTGAGAACTAAGAATATGCGGACCCATGTTTATATGAAAATGTTGTCTTTAAACCCCTTAAAAAATCGTCTTTTAAATTTATTGTCCATACTTCACTAACACCCTGTATAATAAACTGAAGTTAAGCTATGGAATGAATAATCTATGTGTGTACCAACAGAGGCAGGAAAACAGATTATTTGAGGAAAACTAAAGTGTGGGAATGAAGTAGTGTTTTTCAGATGAACCCTCTTATGAACGGTTCGCCACTGTCCAAGTAAACTATCTCTTTTCACAGATAGCCTCACGCAAAGGCAGATGGACTACTAAGAGCTGCGAGAGGACGTTCTATTCACACCACCCTTCTTCGATGTTCTAGACTGTTAAGGTCCTTCGTGAGATCAGGTAGTCTTCTATACCTAACATGTTAACACTTCTGTTATGTTTTGGCCACAAGCTGACGGATCTACTTGAAACATACTTCATTCCATGGACAGGACTGGTAATAGAGTTCCTGAGATCATCCCACTTTGTGGATTTGTAGTGTATGACTCTGCGTTCTTTAGTATGTTGTATGTTGTTGATCTAGGGATGGGATTCTACAGAAGCTTGAAATGGTATTGTTGGGATGTTCCTAGTGAAGCGGATATATACTTTGTGTGAGATACAGGTCTGCCAGGCAAGCAAAGTCTTCATGGCGATCTGGATCTCTTGTTGGTTTGCTGACTATCTGTTCCAAGCCACAACTGATAGCAAAGGTTTCAGCTTCGCATACCTCGTCGTCTGTTTTATTGGCATGTTTTAGCCAGAAGATTATTTCTGAGTTGAGGTGATCTCTTTATAAAGTAACTACAGTGGCTGGAGTATTTTCAAAAACCGCTCTGTAATTTTTGCTATTGGGTGGTCTGTAAATGCAGCAATTGAATCTGGACAAATCGTTGAAAGATAGTTTGAGCCAGATAATGTAGACTCCTTCAGATTCGACATCTTCCTCTCGGTGACAAGAGAGTTCTACTTTGACATACGTATAGTCAGTAGTATACGTCATATCCGAGAAATCTGAAGCAGTTGCCCATCTCAAACGAGCCGACTTGGCTTTTTGATAGTTCCAGGATGTGTTGCTTTCCTATCTGCAGATATTGCTGGACACAGTATCTGTTTTAGACAAGACCTCGAACATCCGCGAAGTCGACTCTGAATATGTTCCCTTGGCCTGTCGTCCGGGAGAAGTTGTTCTAGACTGGCTGCTGTTGTTAGCCTATTTAGAAGCTGCAGCCTTTTTAGATAAAGGCAAAGTACTCCCAGGCCACATGGCATCGCCAATATTCCGATGTCGCGTCGGGATGGTAAGTGACTACGCAGCTCCCCCCACGACTGGTCAAATAAACAAATGTGAGGTTTGTATTCATAAATCTGGGAACTATTAAACCCTACGTAATGGATGTCATTACACCCGGGGATTAAAGATGAGTGCTATTGCTAGATGCACTGTTTATACAAAACATAACCGATAAAACTTTGCTGCCAGATTCAATCGCTACCCAGTTCATTGATTTTATTATGCTCTGGGTGCTCTTTGTACATATTATTTAAAAATATATTTGTTGTAGGTAAAACGTTACCGAACGATGTTTCCTTGAACCATAAATCTATAATTGAGCTGTGTAAGCAGCTGTACCCCAGAGACCGATAAGAATCACACAATGAAACGCAAATATTTAGATGCGCAAATTGAAAAAACAATGCAAAAGGATTAGGGATTTTTTCCTTGGAAAATACCCACGATGCTTTATGGCCGTAGCATTCCTTTTGTATAAATTAGGTGAGAGTTAAGCAAGAGTTAACATATCGTTTGAAACAAGATTTAAAACATATATTGCTCTCAAAATGGTCGGAAGCCTTTTACCAACTGAATTCAGTTATTTATTCGCAAAGGAAATGCAATAACTACTCTTGATGCTTTTGATTCTATTCGAGAATGTGATGTGTAGTTTACTTGAGTTTTTCTTTTTGTACCCGAGCCAATTAAATAAATATTCATATGGAAAGCCTATCGATGGAGTATTTATTATTTCGCTGCATCACCAATTTGCCATTGATCAATCTAAACCGCATGACAATCTCACCCCGAACAATGGAAGCTTGTATAACTTCTGTACCATATTTCCGACATAAACTAAGGTTGGATTGATCAATTTCTATAAAACACCATGATTTATCTATGAACATTTTTCTTCATTGGCACATTCAATTATTTTCTCAAATACTAACCACTTATCTGCAAAGATCGTTTCATACGATGAGAATTTTATGGTATAGCTTCTTCTATAATCAATCTCACCTCAAACGATGGTAACTGATAACAAATTTCACTGAGCTATGGATTATATTGATTGTAGTTGAATTGCGTATAATATGGTTAATAATAGACCATATCATTGAGCACGCTTTGATTGTTGAGATGTCCAGGCGGTTAGCATACCATAATGAAATGCTGCTATCGATGGACCCTAAGTGAGATGTAGGCTGTTGAAGATAACTCTGTCACCTAGGGAGCTTATTGAACCTATGGTAATGATATTATGAATCCAATCTTTGGCAGCTATTTCAGTTTCCCCAGTTTTCACATACCTGTACAGTGATAGTATTTTGTGTTGCGAATTTTTCTTTATCGAACAATTGTAGTACCATTATGTAGAAAACGAACATGACAATTGCATACCTGCTAATCCACTAAAAGAAGAAAATTGGCTTACACACGAAATACACCTAACAACATCGGCGTTCTAAGCTGGAGTGCCTACTCAGATCTATTGTCAGAGCGTCTGACAGGCGAACAGAAGTTGTGTGATGGGAATGCCGCTACGGGCCAAGATTTTGCAGGAAAAAATAAAGCGGTTTTTCTAAGAACCACCAATATGTGTTTGAATGATAAGGAAATCAAATCAATCAATTTTCAAAATTCGTTTTCTGGTTAATTTTGGGTAACTTATCATTAATCTGGCCTCCTTTTATGGGCAGGAAGTGAGGGGGAGCAACAGCATAATGATTTCGATACGATAGTTCGTTTGGAGGAAGATATACTCTATGGTACTGAATACGCTAGGGACTGTCTCTGGAGTCAGGGCCCCAAATTGATGCCGAATTCGTAATCAGCGATTTCCCGACTTAAAATTCCTGTAATCTCTTTAGATTTTTTACGCTTTTTGAACGTCCACTTTTGATTGCTATGTCGAGTCGGTTTTGAAAACCTTCCGATGTGAAAAAATGTATATGCGAAATGTATATCCTGAAGCATATTCAACCAAACTGGGTTACAGCCTATTCATAAAATAGAAATTCATTTGACTTTACGAAGACAGAGCATGTGGCATTACTTTCCGTAATCCCACTTTGCAAATTGCTCAGTTGATTTGAGGTGCATTCGACGAAGTATATGAAAAAAAGAATAAAAAAACTGATGTAACAAGCTATTCGATTTATTATTCCGGATGAAAAGTTACAATCTATATCAACCTACTTCCTTTTACAAGAACAGTCTCCCTTGTTGCAAGCCTTCTTGGCGCAGTTCTGGAGGGTGCAGAACCTTCCACACTGTTCATCGCACAACTTGCTGCTTCCATAGGGATGCCTCAGATCGGGACACTCAGTAGCTTCGGTTTCTATCAGCTGTAACGCTCCCACGACCACCATCAGGGCGACTAGGACGAACTTGGTTGATGCCATTGCTTAGGAGGTGTTGACTTGGTGAAGGCTGGTAGTGATTTGATTAGGTTGAGTCTGCCTTGCTATTTATATACTGGTTTTATTTGAATACTTATGACGCGTTATGAGATTAACTTGGTTCTGTATTCTTTATTTACACGTAATGCAAATACGGACCCGCAAGGAAAACTGGAAGCGAATTTTTTATGATAATTGCTCAGTATTTTATCAAGAATAATGAATATACATATTGGTAATACATCACGAGTCTTTAAATACACAATTTCGGTTGCACTAGTGATAAGGTCAGATTATTTTGCACTTACGCTTACCTTAACTAAGTAGCCATTAACGATGACATAATGAGTCAATATAAAGGTCATTTTTTCCAGCGTTCCCAATACATCGACTAAATAATGATTACCAAAGTGCTTTTCATAAAAAAATATAGGTAATTGAATAGCTCATAAATAAGTTGACAACAACTGTAATGTTGTGTACCAAATGAAATGCAAAAACTAAGCATGACACAAAGAAGTTCAAGAGGCAAAAAAGTTGTATTTTCCTGATAATTTTTTTTGTAAATATTTCAAAAAAGTCAGTTGCGTCTTTTATATACTAAAAATATTTGTTGAGGTGCCTCTCGAGACGCCACTGAATTGAATATATGGAATAAAGTTAGGGACTCAACTAGCCCCTCAACACTGCACATCATACAGCGAGGTTACATCAAAATTGGGTGAATGATCCTCAAGATACTCATGAGATATCGTTTTTTTAGTTTAACACCCTGAGAACTAAGAATATCCGGACCCATGTTTATATGAAAATGTTGTCTTTAAACCCCTCACAGAATCGTCTGTTGAATTTATTGTCCATACTTCACTAACACCCTGTATAATAAACTGAAGTTAAGCTATGGAATGAATAATCTATGTGTGTACCAACAGAGGCAGGAAAACAGATTATTTGGGGAAAACTAAATTGTGGGAATGAAGTAGTGTCTTTCAGATGGACCCTCTTATGAACGGTTCAAGTAAACTATCATTTTTCACAGCCTCATGCAAAGGCAGATGTACTACCGCGCTTTATAAGCGCTGCGAGATGACGTGTCTATCCACACTACCCTTTCTTCGATGTTCTAGACTGTTGAGGTCCTTCGTGAGATCAGGTAGGCTTCTATACCTAACATGTTAACACTTCTGTTATGTTTCGGCCACAAGCTGACGGATCTACTTGAAACATACTTCATTCCATGGACAGGACTGGTAATAGAGTTCCCGAGATCATCCCACTTTGTGGATTTGTAGTGTATGACTCTGCGTTCTTTAGTATGTTGTATGTTGTTGATCTAGGGAAGGGATTCTACAGAAGCTTGAAATGGTATTGTTGGGATGTTCCTAGTGAAGCGGATATATACTTTGTGTGAGATACAGGTCTGCCAGGCAAGCAAAGTCTTCATGGTGATCTGGATCTTTTGTTGGTTTGCTGATTATCTGTTCCAAGCCACAACTGATAGCAAAGGTTTCAGCTTCGCATACCTCGTCGTCTGTTTTATTGGCATGTTTTAGCCAGAAGATTATTTCTGAGTTGGGGTGATCTCTTGATAAAGTAACTACAGTGACTGGAGTATTTTCAAAAACCGCTCTGTAATTTTTGCTAATGGGTGGTCTGTAAATGCAGCAAATGAATCTGGAAAAATTGTTGAAAGATAGTTTGAGACAGATAATGTAGACTCCTTCAGATTCGACATCTTCCTCTCGCTGACAAGAGAGTCCTACTTTGACATACGTATAGTCGGGAGTATACGTCATATCCGGGAAATCTGAAGCAGTCCATCTCAAACGAGCCGACTTGGCTTTTTGATAGCTCCAGGATGTGTTGCTTTTCTATCTGCAGATATTGCTGGACACAGTATCTGTTTGAGACAAGACCTCGATCATCCGCGAAGTCGACTCTGAATATGTTCCCTTGGCCTGTCGTCCGAAAGAAGTTGTCTAGGGTGGCTGCTGTTGTTAGCCTGTTTAGAAGCTGCAGCCTTTTTAGATAAAGGCAAAGTACTCCCAGGCCCACCTGACACCCGGATATTGGAACGGTCACGTATTTTACTTCTGGAATTCTTTGCTGTGGGGAGTACCATTGAGCATTATTTTTGTTGCATACCTCATCTTAGGGAAATCCGGTATAGCGGTCTGGCGGTCTGGCGACTGTCAGGCCACTTGGCATCGCCAATATTCTGATGTCGCGTCGGGATGGTAAGTGACTGCGCAGCTCCCCCCACGAATGGTCAAATAAACAAATGTGAGGTTTGTATTAATAAATGTGGGAATTATCAAACCCTACGCAATGGATCTCATTACACCCGGGGGTTGAAGATGAGTGCTACTGCTAGATGCACTGTGCATACAAAACATAACCGATAAAACTTTGCTGCCAAATTCAATCGCTTCCCGTTATTTAATAATATATCTGTTGTAGGTAAAACGTTACCGAACGATGTTTCCTTGAACCATAAATCTATAATTGAGCTGTGTAAGCAGCTGTACCCCAGAGGCCGATAAGAAGCACACAATGAAACGCAAATATTTAGATGCGCAAATTGAAAAAACAATGCAAAAAGATTAGGTAGTTTTTCCTTGGAAAATACCCACGATGCTTTATGGCCGTAGCATTCCTTTTGTATAAATGAGATGGGAGTTAAGCAAGAGTTAACATATCGTTTGAAACAAGTTTTAAGACATATATTGCTCTCAAAATGGTCGGAAGAAGCCTTTTACCAACTGAATTCAGTTATTTATTCGCAAAGGAAAAATAACTACTCTTGATAATTTTGATTCTATTCGAGAATGTGATGTTTAGTTTACTTGAGTTTTTCTTTTTGTATCCGAGCCAACAAAATAAATATTCATATGGAAAGCCTATCGATGGAGTATTTATTATTTCGCTGCATCACCAATTTGCCATTGATCAATCTAAACCGCATGACAATCTCACCCCGAACAATGGAAGCTTGTATAACTTCTGTACCATATTTCCGACATAAACTAAGGTTGGATTGATCAATTTCTATAAAACACCATGATTTATCTATGAACATTTTTCTTCATTGGCACATTCAATTATTTTCTTAAATACTAACCACTTATCTGCAAAGATCGTTTCATACGATGAGAATTTTATGGTATAGCTTCTTCTTTAATCAATCTCACCTCAAACGATGGTAACTGATAACAAATTTCACTGAGCTATGGATTATATTGATTGTAGTTGAATTGCGTATAATATGGTTAATAATAGACCATATCATTGAGCACGCTTTGATTGTTGAGATGTCCAGGCGGTTAGCATACCATAATGAAATGCTGCTATCGATGGACCCTAAGTGAGATGTAGGCTGTTGAAGATAACTCTGTCACCTAGGGAGCTTATTGAACCTATGGTAATGATATTATGAATCCAATCTTTGGCAGCTATTTCAGTTTCCCCAGTTTTCACATACCTGTACAGTGATAGTATTTTGTGTTGCGAATTTTTCTTTATCGAACAATCCTCCTAAAATCATCGCCCTTCTAAACAAAGTGAGCGGAGTGCTTACTCAGATCTATTGTTAGAACGTCTGACAGGCGAACTGAAGTTGTGTGATGGGAATACCGGTACGGGCCAAGTTTTTGCATAAAAGAAAATATAAGCACCAATATTTGTTTTAAGAAAAAAGAAGTCAAATCAACCAATTTCCAAATCCATTCAATTTACCCAGGAGACGGTTTTTCGTGTTGTTCCAAAATAATCAATTTATCGCCTTAGCATTTTTGCTTTGCGATTTTCGAGCGTCCTCTTTTGATACTTAGGTTGAGTCGTAACATGGTTCACCTCTTAGTTTTTGAATCTATCCGATGGGAAATTTTCCCTCGAATCCAACGGTGTTCTCAGATTTACGCAACGACGTTCTGTTCTCTAGGAAATGTAGTTTCTGAGAAAATAAATATGCAAAGGGCGAGTCCATAAAGTACAAAAATTCGTTTTCTGGGTAATTCTGGGTTGCTTATCATGAATCTGGCCTCGTTTTATGCGCTGGACGTGTGGGGGGCCTGACAAGCCAGGCACACCATTCAACATAATTATAGTGAATGAGACGTATTACCAAAATAATAAATTCGAATGCGAATATGATGATAGGTTGACAGGTAAACGGTTCCCCCTCTTAATTTTGGACACTATCCGATGTAAAATTTCATCAATCAGACTCGCGATACAACGTTCCGTTTGTCAGGTAAAAAGTATTTTCTGCAAAAATGCAAATACAAGTGGGGATCAAAAATCGATTTTTTCAAAAAGGACAAAAATTCGTTTTCTGGGTAATTCTACGTTGCTGATCACGAATTTGGAATCCTCGCGCCAGACTAGAGGGGGCACTAGAAGCTGCCAAGGGAGCCAGAGAGAGATTATTTGAGTGCTTATCCTGCCTGCAAATAAACACCCATGACATGTTATGATTTAGGTTGAGCTATGTCGATTATCTTTAAAGCCGGTGGTCTATCGGTTATTTTATTATAACGCTAGAGCGAAGAATTAATTTTTTCGAATCGTCGATCCTCACCCTCATACTGAAGGGTGGTGTTAGGGTCTCACATATGGTAAATATTTATAAGTCGTATAATAATAATAATAGTAATATTAATAATAATAATAATAAATCGTCATTATTGCATTCAGTCTACAGTTAGTAGGCGAAGTAGTTTACAGCTATTCTGCCACTTAACTTAGAGTAAACTAGCTTTAAACAGGAAAAAAACATTCGCAAAGGAGGTGCAGTTGGTTATAACTAATATAATATCTAAGCATATAATATACATAAATCAAAATTCAGGTCATGCAATGCAAACAGTACATATAAATTTCCTTCATTTCTGTGCACCTAATTTGGAAAGAACGAGAATATTGGTTTAATTCATGATTTTTTTTTACTACATCTGACACCGTTCTTGAAAGAATATCATGTCAGTCAATTCAGATTTATATTTAATTCCGTTATTTTTATCAGTCACTTCCCAGCATGGGTTTGCTGATTGTATATCCCGATGGAATCATCAATTTCCTTACTTTTCCACAAAACAGTGGCGGGGGGCCTATCTTTCCGGAAAGCGCAATTCGGGTCGCGGATTCCAGGACAAAAGAGAAATGCCCGGGCAATAGAACAACGGAGGCCAAATAAAAAAGTGGCAGTGCCGGGAAGATAAACAACAACCAACAAAGAGGCGAGCTGTGACTTTAGTATCAAGCTATTTGATGAGGACAAGCTCTAGTTCGTTACACGTAAAGCGCAATGCAGAGGAGCTTTCGTCTACAAGCCATTGGTTGTATATCTCACAAAATATTGCTAGAGAAACTTGAACACTACGGGTTACATTGGCACCAAATAGAAAACAATTTGGTGCTGTTAACAATGAATCATCGTCAATTGAGCGTATAAAAGTGACATGGCAAAGGGCTCAGTTTTAGGACCCTTACCATTCATCAACAAATGTTCAAAATAATGCCCACCAACTTCAATACACTTATCAATCAATTTTATACAGTTTTACACCCAAGGAGAGTGTCTAATGGTTGATTCACATCACCATGGTTTGTGAAACCAGATTCATCTGAGAACAACAAATAAAAGGAAAAATTTCTAATTCTAATTCTATTCAATTTGTTACCCACTGAGAAAATGCGACTCAGTCAATAATGGTCCAAAGAAATGATAATGGCATCTACCGTTGGTATGGTAACATTTCGAAAAATGTTTACTTTTCCTTTACTTAAGTTGCAATCGGATTGAAATTTTTTGTGAACGAATGGTATTTGTTTTTCATCGTAAATTAAGATTCTGCAATAAAAATATATATTCTCATCAAAAAATCATAGTTGACCTTGAAAAAACATTGAAAACGCTGTCAATGTCATCAATAAAAGTCATCATTAACTCTCGCCCACTGCACCCAAAAACTTTGATCCAGTACCGAACATGCTGCGTTAATAGGACAATATAAAGAATATTGAAATACCTCTTAATCTGTTTTAGTGCTAGATTATTAACTATCAAGATTCCAAAAAAACGCCATCTATCGGAGTGATCAAAAAACATTTAATGAGTGCAGTCGAAATCAACGTTGCGTATGCAATAATTTTAACCACGCCTAATTAACATTCCTATACGTATATTATCGATGTAAACCAGTGTTCAGGCCTCTGTTAACAACCCGCAGGTCAGAAGTGTGGTTCTATTTCGTCTCTCGCACCGATTCAATTTACAGCGCAGTGTGGTGCGGCATTACTCAAAACCAATTACCTCAAACATACATCAACTTGGTCCTGATTGAACATAACTTCGATTTTACGGTGTTCGCTTCCATAACCAAACTTGGTAAAGGGTCCGAGCATCGTCGCTCTGCGATCGATTGTGTGCTTTTATCTCTCAATGCCATTAGAGTGAACGTTATCATGTGCGCCGTCCGAGAAGTTAATGTACTGTTACGGTTTGAAGAGACTAATTTATTTCCATCACTAGCACTGGTTTTACCAGGGTTGCAGTCACAAATTCTACATTGGCCGTGAGAAAACTGTCTACCCTCTTCTGCCCCATGGACACGTCTAATATTATACAACTGTCATCAATCATAGAACTATGAATATCAGTCCAAAAACATTTTTTATGTTGAAGCTAACAATAATTATTATTTAATTATAGAAGCAAAAACGTGGTTTATATAATATTAATCGAAATTCATTTTCAAAAAATTCTTTTTTATGCTCAGAATCAACAGTACCGTCATTCGTTACTCTTAAAAATGTTAGAAATTTATTTAGATCAATAGTATAATTATATAAATACTGTATTTCCACTATCAGAAACTTCTTCCATATGCGTCTTGGGACTAACTAACATGAATTCAGGAAGCATGAATTAATTAATTTCAGTGTATGCTCTCCATTATGCATCAGACCTGCTATAAACATGCTTGTTTCGTCTTTAGCCTAGACTCGTCAGTATAGCCTGGCGGTGTAACTGTAGAGAGCAATCTGGTGGTATATACGTAACCCAGTCAAGGGTGTGATAGCAACATCAACACTCATCTCCAAACTTCGCGCACTATGGCGGTGCCCATTGGCAACTTACGAAGACAGTCAAAGTGTTAGGACATTTGACTCCACATCTTGCCAATGGGCAGCGCCATAGTGCGCCATGCTTGGAGATGAATTTTGCTGCAATTAATTTGCCTTTTGCATTTCCTCGAAATTAAATTCAGTCATATGCCCATTATTGTTTTGGAATAAGAATCTTAGTCAAACGCTGCTATTGCTAAAAAAAATTATTCGAGAGATGAGATAGATGAATCAAAAATAATTCAAATCAGGTATTACAGATAGGAATTCCAAGATTTTTCATTTGGAAGGATATTTTAAAAATTCACAATTATTGGACATTTTTTATAACTTTGAAGAGTCGACTAGTTTAAGGGTCGTCGGAACGTCGCTGCTTGTTAGTAAGTCTTCGTTTGGTAGACTTGTGGTTTTTTTTTGACCATTTCTCCCCATAGTAACTGAGTGTCAAAGTACCTTCAAAGTCCGGAAAGAACTTTCCTAGTTATGGAGAGATCATGAGTCATCAAAAAATTACGATACTTCGAATTAGACATTTACAGTACTTCCTCGCTAGATGGCAGAATAAGTAAAAAAGATGATAGAATTAAACTATGACTGAGCTATACAATGTACTATGTAATTCATAACTTTGGAGTTTGCCTTCACTTCGAAGCTATACAGAGACCACAAAGTTACAAATAAAGACATGCTTAGTTCGAATGTTCAATTTGTCTTACCTCCAACGACCACGGAGCTTTATAATAGTGGTATTGAATAATTAATATGTCGCCAGAAACTTAACAAGCTTGGTTTCTATGCTAAAGCACTTGTTGGCGCGGTTAATTCCGACCGCAAGCTTGATTGTTTGTCTGACTGAGATTTCAGGATCGGGATTGAGATGGGAGACATTCCATTCATCTGACTTTGAATCATGTTTCCAGTTCGAGATTCACGTGATGCAAGTTTTTCTGGAAATCATCAGCCTAGAATATTTTTAGTTGGCTGTTCGAAATGTTTAGTCAATGAAGATATTTGTAAGGACTTAGGATTTCTGTTGACCATTTTCTTCTTCTTCAAGTACCCTCTCCAGGTCGATGGTTGGCAACCAGCATATTTCATTACTTTGGAGAACGATTGCCTCAAGTGTACTGATTTTATGCCTCCGCTTGCTATTTGTTGAGTGTTATTAGTCTCCTACTCCTAGCGATTTTTTTTGTTTCTTCAGCTAATATCTTGTCCCATTTTTATGAGTCTTCAACGATGGCAGAAAACCTGTTCTAATGTCTATTCGCCTTGGCCGCAGGACCTTGTAAATTGTAAGCTACCTGGATTGTAGCTATCTGGCTACATTCGTTAAGATACTTTGATTGTATTTATGGCTATCGCTAATATCATCCACCACATCTCATCGGAAGCTTTTATTCTGGTAGAATCGATAGAATAAGAAATGATCAGCCACTATTTTCAGTGTCGTAGCTAGGAACAGTGACGTCGGAGTTAAATTCTGCAAATTTGCGCCTTCCCCCACTCCTCCCAAAAAAGCATCCTGAAGGGTAAAAAATGTCTACTGAAGACATTTCCGGCCCTTAGAGTTTATGACTTTCACTTTATGAGACTGCGACCCTAGCTCGGGCCCCGTTTGCTCTACCCTAGCTTCGACACTGACCTTTGACTTCTTGAGGGAATTTATTGGTTAAGGGAAACTTAATTTGGAATGGTAAATATACATATACGTAATCCTCAGGATGCCGCGATATAACTCAAAGGCCTTAAGTTTTCTGGCAGAGACTGCAGTCAACATCTACGACTTTACATCATATAAAAGTGCGGAGAAACCATAACATCTGATCGATTCTTTGTTATACTACTCTTAAAAGTGGTGCCAGGCTGCAAAGACGTATATGGCTCCAATGGTTACATGATATGATCCAAGAAGTCACGATTTTCACAAACAAAAATCCACCTGGTTTATTTATTTCAAATATGTTGTCATATTCAGTGTGTTAGAAATTCCCGTGGACATAGGTGGCAATATGTCAAAATAAATCGGTTGAGCCAAACTTACCTATATCGCAAAGCACTCCGATTGCTTGTGAAGACCCTAGAAAGTTGAACCATTAAATTTATCAACTCATCTCCAAGTGTCACCCCCTATGAAGACGCCCACTGGCAACCTATGAAGTCAAAGGTCCTAACACCTGGACTGCCTTGAAGCGGCAACGAATCTTTCTTACATCTGTTTCAAGGGTGAACTGATTAACAGCGACATCCCTTGTTCTTGGTAACCACTATTTACAATGTACTGTTATCTCGGCTCATTGACATCAGAAGCTAAAAACTGATATCAAGTGTCTGCTCTCCACTATGCATCGGACCTGCAATAGACATGTATGTTTCGTCTTTAGCCTAGACTTGTCAATATAGCCTGACGGTCTAACTGTAGAGGCAACACTTGGAGATGAGTTGATGTTGCTATCACACCCTTGCCATACTAACGAGTCTAGGCTAAAGACGATACATGCATGTCTATAGCAGGTTGGATGCATAGTAGAGAGTATACATATTAAATTTATATATTATTATATTTTTTTAAACACAATACGTTTCTTTAGATTTTTATAAAACTTGGTGTCTTGATGTATTGATTGAAGAACAACTGTTTCATTAAAAATCATTAGAAGCGTTAATACAAGAAAACTGGATAATTTGGGTAAAATCTGAGAAACCCAAACATATACGGACTATTACAATAAAGACCAAGTCAGGAAAAAAGGATCAATATGTAGACGTACCTCATGACTGAAAAATCTACGGACTTGGTTCTCAACAGCTACAACTGTCTTTCCAAAGCTGTAGGAATTAAAATATTTATAGGCAGGTTGATCGCCAACATTGGGACCGAATAGACACTTTGAGAAGAAGATGGATCAATATGGTGGATGACCCAGTTGTGGGTGAACACTCTAATCTTACTAGTGACGTCAACGGCCTCTTCCCGTTGCCAGTACAGAAAAATATCCTCTTAGCGCGTTTTGCATTAACATCATTCATACGGGGATCAATACAATTTTTAGGTCAACAATGTCGGTCCGTTGGTTACCTACCCTCTTTCTGTCTTAGGTTATCACTATGGTACACACGCCAGTGGTGCAGCGAGGGCTGGGGTAGGAGTGAAAATCACACACACACGACAGGAACTTGTGTGAATTGGTTGTCTAGCTTTAGTCTTTATTTCTAAACTGAAAACATTTCATAGGAAGTACCATTTCAAACTTTGCATGTATTTTAATAGATTCGTTTCATTCGAATACCTCGTCATGCAGGTATTATTTATGCGGCGGAAATTCGATGCCATTTGCATATGCTGCTTCTGTCAGAACACCATATCGCGCAGATATTTGCATAAATACATATGTGCGTCCGTACCCACAGTTAAACGCCGAAATTGAAGGACAAATTAATATATGCATAACCCCAGAAAATATATTGAAAATGAACACTCAATATTCTTACCTTTTCGGCTACCTCGGCAGCCTTTTTACCAAAGCACAAATATGGGAAAATTATAATTTGGAATCATATTATCATCAGTCAGGATAATTAAATCAGAATTTTGATCTTTTTAAACAATTTTTGCTGTCAAAACAGTCCATTTCTAATGATATTTGGTAGTTGGTAGTTACTCATGTCTAGAACGCTGCTCAGTATTTGTACTGTTTATGATATGAATATTATGTTACTTAAAAAATACGTTACTATAAATTGATGTTGATGTGTGCGTGGTTTTCATTTATTTTAGTATGATTACAGCTAATCCAAACCATTCAAACTGTTTTTAATTGCCTGATAACTTAAGGAACATAAGCAATCAAATGCAGGTATGCTAATCCTCAGATTAGTGTAGTACTGAAACTTTGAGGTTGGAGGTAGTTCTGGTTCGGCAGTTACTCGTGCTGCTCGATTCGCGTCTTCCCATCTGATATCCAAACTCTACATGTATAAAACCTCGTTAGTGATGCAGGATTAACCTCGCGTGGCAGTTTTGCAGAGAGAAAGCATGAGGGTCTAAAGAAGTAGGGTGAATAAGAAGCCAGTAATTACGCAAGAAAATGACATTACTGCTGCTACTGTTACATTTTATTACACAAAGTTGCGCTATTTTTGGTTGCGATATGGAAATGGACCTCTTAAAGTTATTTTTACAACGTTGTAAGTTCTTTACAAACTCGTAGAACTCGGACTGCAATTGTCTATATAATTTTGAGTGTCACGACGACGACGACGTTTCGACTGATATACTATCTTCAATCGTCCTCATGTGAACTGGCTAATCTGTCCATTTACACATCTCTGGCTTGCGTGTTGTTTGTGTTATTAGTACATGGCCATTTGGTTATATTTATTCAGTACTTTTTTTTTAGTTATTCACTATATGACGCATTCTATCTTATTATTATTATTATTATTATTATTATTATTATTATTATTATTATTATTATTATTATTATTATTATTATTATTATTATTATTATTATTATTATTATTATTATTATTATTATTATTATTATTATTAATATTATTATTATTATTATTATTATTATTATTATTATTATTATATTAATACGCTAGGTTTGCTATAAACATGGTCGTTATTGGCGATGAAACCTATCCCATCGGTAGCAGTGCGAGCTTCCTTGTTAATGACCTGAGCCTCGTTTTCTGTTTATGCGGATATCAAATTCATCTCTGAATTATAATATGTATAGCATTGTTTCTACGTATCACGGAAATACCCATATAATAAATATATAAATCGCCTTTGGATATGTCAGCTGCAGATATGGAAACGAGAACTGGTTCGATAACCATAATATCATCATTAGTAGCCAATATTCATGCAATGCATTGTATGCAAGATTTGCTTAACATCTCTATGCATAGTATATGCGTATACAGGGCTCTTCACGACACATTTATTTGAGATGCAGATTAAATGCAGAGTTTTGAAGTGAGAAAAATCCATAACTACACTGTGTTTCTTGTCTAGTATGCTCTTTTCATTTAAAATATTATTCTTACTGAGCAATTTCCTGATCTCAAATTCGTTATTTCAGATGGATGAAACATCCTATAAATTGAAAAGGATTGTGTACTTAACACAGTTTCACGAATAAGAAACAAAATAGTTCATCACATGAAATATCTTGAGGACATTTTGACGGCGATGGTTAAGGTTTTGTAGGGGTTTCCCTTAACACCAGTGCAAATGCAGGCGCCAAAAAAGATTTCTCCTAAGACAGACAAAAGAAAGAAAAAATCAATAATTTAATAGAAGAATAGCTAGACAGGATAAAAGTATGCTAGATTTGATAGCTCTAGTTTTGTATCCATGATAGGATCTGACAGTCCGACGATGATTTAAATATAAATCGAAACGCCTCACTGAAAGATAGAGAGTTTCATTTGTGAAGCTGTGTGTTGAATACACAAACCTTTAATGTGCTTAATGGAAGAGTTTCACCAAGTAGAGCATCTACAATCTACCCTATAAATTATTGCTTAATTGATTTCTATAAAATTTCAAAATAATTATATCAAATACATTATAGGTCAAGAATGTATGGCTTTTGAATTATATAACTATTTTCATTTGGCACAAGCAGCTGCATCAATCTTTAATAAAATATAATATAAATAAAGGTTGTTTATAAATTGGCCCTTGAATCATAATTTTGGAAGGAAGGTCAAAGAATCTGCATTTATCAAGTTGAGCATTGATTCTTTCTATAATTTCTCAATAGACTGTGACCCAGTTTGGTTCAGTATGCTTTACGGAAAGATCGAATCAGTTTAGTCCAAACCGACGGATGGGCAATAAGTTATTATTTAGGTGTCATTCTTGGATCCCACTGAGTCAGTAAGTACAAAAAAAGTATCACTGTCTCTCAGACTATCACATATTTAACATTAAACGTAAACAAACTTGTTATAAATATTTATAACAAGTCCTACAGCCCAAGCACCTGTTAGGATAGTAAGGTATTTCCCACAGTAATTGCTGTAATTTTTATTCCTAAGAACTTGACCTGTGGTTACAACAAACTGTATATAACACAAAATGACAGATTCTAAACAATTCTATGCGCACCATTTCTTTTGAAAACCATAAAGGAATCCTAGAACCCCAAATTCCCAACCGCTTTGAGAACAATGCCTGTTTGCATGGTATAAAATATTCGCTTTTAATCAAAGAGATTCACAGACGAGTTGCATAGCTCGCGCTACAGAAGGTATTTCAAGTTATACGTGATCCGAGGTTGAGAAAGTTCCCAAAATGGTGTCTTCAAAAGTTATACTGGCGGCACTTCTATTGATGCTCGTCTCCATGCAAGTGATGGAAACCGAAGCCGTGGATTGTAGTGCTATGAGGCACAGGTAATTTTAAAGTTTTATGATTCAAAATGAATTATATTTTAGAAAAACAAAAAAAAATCTTTAGTGGGAGACTTAATCTGAATAACTAATTACAATTTTTTTATTTCGATACGATTTGTCGTGTTATTATTGTTTTTTAATTATAATTTAATATTGATTTTTTAAGTCTTTGAAAGAACTTAAATGTAACAGTTACCAGTTTTCTCGATGTTTTGGTCAGTAGACAGTAGAAAAGCCATTCCATTTTGGAAATTCACAAAAGACAGTTCACAATATTTTTAATTCAAATTCTGGGCCAAAAGCTGAACATTAGTATAATTCAATCAATCCAAATTATGCACAAAATTCTTTTATAAAATTTTCAAATAAACATTTGGAATTAATTTAAGCTTTTTGGTAATTAAGCTTTCTAAAGGTTTTTCGAATTCAACAACATCCCTTAATGCTAAACATATAAGACCGTAAAAAATATACAAAATATGAATCAAGGATGATTCAAAGTTCATTTGTTTGCTGCGTCAAATCATTGATTGAGTACTGTTGAATATGTTCCTCAATGGTCAAATAAAGCGAATTTTAGAAATTGCATTACCTTGCATATTATTGGAACGAAGTACCCCACACTCAAATTCTATCCGATGCAACAGTTCCTGTGACTACAAGATGAAAAATGTGCTGTTTTTCTATTTAATGATCAGATATTTGAAAAACATAAAACGAATCTGAAATTTTAACAGCCCAGAAATGATGGACTATACCGAAATATAACAAGATCCACGAAAAACTAATTCTGGAGACAGACAATCATATCGACTTTTCGGAGATCTCAAAAGAAAGCGTTTCACTATGGGTCATTTTCGCTACTGGAAAGGTGTACTCATCGTCAAGAAAAAACAATCTACGAAGTCCACAGCTCTGTTACATTTTCTAGGCGTGATCCTAGGGATTACTGCTATCTGAAAAGTGTAAGATATAAACAATTAGAAAAATTAAAAACGGAAATGTGTCGCGAGTGGGAATCGAACCAACAACTTCTGCATTCTAGGAAGACGCCTTACCCTTAAGCTATGACGAAACCATCAAGTAGGCTAGCAAATGCATATCTAACTTCCTAAACCTTACACCGCTCGTTCTGACCAATATTCAATCTAAGCTAACTGCTGCCACCACACCAGACCATAAAAGACTGAACCAGCGTTTGTATTGTAAGATCACTCTCAAGCTATTTAGGGATTTTTCAAGCTAAGCTTTGATCTGCGGTTGATTATCAGTACTTCTTTGCACAATAAGTTATAACGCAATATAATTTTTTCCAGCTATGGATCTGCCAGGACTTGCAGCAGAGAGTGTAGAAGATTTTGTACTTTGAATGGTTGCAGAATGAAGTCTTGCAGAAAAGGAGGATGTTCTTGCAAGAGGAAGTGAAGAGAAACTCAAGTATCAAGGATTTACGTATTCACTCTGATTTATAATAAAGTATTTAAAGCCCATAAAATATGTAATTTAACATTATCCTAATAGACGCAAATTCTCTATGTATTGTCTTCCAATTCTCTATACCACTTCCCAATTCAATTGAAAAAGTTTGAATTCTAGAAACTGTTTCCTTGAAGCTTCATGGCATACTACATCAAGAAAAACTATATCACTCACTTCAGTGTGTCTGTCTGTCTGTACTCATTTATCCTCTCATCCAGATGCACGGAAACTAGCTGATATTGGCCCCAGCCAAACAGCCTTAGCGGAACTTGTTAGCTACAGGAATATTTATTTGACTAGCTTATACTAGTAGATATATAATGAAAGCATATTATTTTTAATGCTTGATCTAGGCAGACATTTATGTTAAACAAAAACCGCTCCCTACCTATTCTGCCCTACCTTTATCAATGTCAAAATGAAGTGCATAATATTTATTTTACTTAAATTTATTACTCATTTATTAACGTATCATGCGGTATGCAACTAATTAGGCTGATATCTAAGCCTATAATTGATACTCGCCAATCGCCAGTAAGCAAAATAACAAACACGATTATCCACCATCAACATATAAATTATATAACAACGATGGAAAAATTAGAATCTAGCGAATATAAAAGAGGCGGCGGTCAAGAAACAAGGAGAACACAAGCAGCTTCCAACGTGTCAACACATCGCAGCTCTAATAAACATGGCATCAACGAAGTTCTTCGTAGTCGCATTTCTGGTGATGGTAAGTAACGATATTGATGAAAATATAACGCATGAATTTGTAGAGTATCGAAAAATGGCAAATTATTTAAAAAAAGGCGTCAAGCTGTATTTACCACATAATGTATCAGCTTAAAAATATCAAATTTGATTCGGATTTTCCAACAAACTGTTGATACTTGTATAAGAAAAATAATAAAACACTAAATCTCATTAGTTCAAGAATTATACTTTTTTGAGGTTTTACAAAATTTCAATTTGATACAAATGTACGTGAAATGAACACACAACTGACTGGACACAATTATGAAGTAACTAAGTGTAGCACATTTCTCATCACTCGGGATCCCTGTTCAGTTGAAATACAGTAGTGGCCGCTGAAACATAAACAACAAGTAAGCCCCATTGTAAAATTATTGTATTTAGCTTTTAACTTCGAGATCTCTGCCTACTGCCTAGATTCAGAGAAAGATTTAAATAAAAAATTGTTTTCTGGGTGAGATGCTTGTCACAACTATCTTCTTGAGGGCCCTGTATCTGAAATCGGTCATAAAAAAGCCTAAGTTTTCGTAGGGTACCTCTTCGACCCCTCTGACATCTGGCGCAGCCTTATACTCATTCAGCGCCACCAATTACAGAAACGATCCGAGTGTAGTTCGCTGGTCTCCAGTAGAGGCCGCTCTCGAAGGATTTGTACATCAAAACCTCGAAAACGAAACACAAACACTACACATTTTTACCACTCCCCAAGCAATAATCTTCCTCTTCTTCTTCTGGGGAAGATTTTTATTCCTCTGGCGGAACACGTATCGCATATTATTTAAAAATCGGTTTGTCGAGTGGTAAAACAGTAGGGAAAGAGAGAGAGAGGAAGAGGAACAGGGCGTTATTCAACTGTCATTATAGGTGGCAGCCATCCAGATGATGGAGACTGAAGCTGTGGACTGCCCCACTCTACGTCACCCTTACGGAAGCAGCAAGTTGTGCGGCGAACAATGTGAAAGGTTTTGCAGTCTACAGAATTGTGCAAAGAAGGCCTGCAATGGAGGAGACTGCTCTTGTAAAGGGAAATAAGCTTACGTGAATTGTTATTATTAATTTTTTTCAAATCAATACACCCTTTTGAATTTGCTTTCGTGATGTGTTATTTATATATCGTGTCAGTTGTAAGTTTCGCATTAAATGTAGATTTGTGGAGTACATAATTAATAAAAAATTGTATTGATCTAGTGCATCTATCTTTGTGCGTGATGAGAACACATTTTGGAACGCTCAATGCGTATTCTTATGTCTTTTTGTTAAAGATGTATGTATGCAAGTTACCTAAGGCCACCCTGGATTCCAACCGGACATCGACCGAGGTTCATCCGGAACATCAGCAGTTTTGAGGACATTACACTAATAAACAATCATCATTTTTCAGATCAATGTTAAATATATATTATCTGCAATTTATATTCAGTTCAGTCTTAATTCAGCGATTGTAGATGACACATTAGAAATAAATTGATTTTTATAAAGTACTTTACGGTATTCCGAAACATAATTGGCGCAGCCAGTAGGATACCAGGACGGTTCGATAAGTTCACGTTTCGTGGTACACGATTTACCTGGTATACGAACAAAATCGCGACGTATATTTAAAGTTTCGGGCATCGCGTAGACCAACTCAGGAGACCCAGCCAAGACCAAGATTGAAATCAAGGACCTAGCGAGAAGACGTCGTTCGAGAGGATATTGAACATGGACATCTCTACTCCCAAACGACTTCGGAGTATGGAAACTGCAGTGGTCTTGCTGTAAGTACTTATGTCGTTCAGAGGTAGTCAAATATCACCACTAAACTCAAGTGAATCTACAGACTCAGATTCTGACTCACCTATTGACCAAATTTTTTCAAATTTTAAGCCCACCCAACCTCTTATTAAAACCCCAATTTTACGCAATTTTTCTAGTTCTCCAAATTCTTTACATTTCACAATGAATCAACAACAAAGCTCAAATGTCCCAGTTCTCAAGCCAGAATATTTGCAAATGATACCCAATTTTAGTGGCGAGGCAGAATTACTTCCTAGATTTTTGGAAATTTCAGAAAAATTAGTTTCCAAATTTTATGATGTGAACGATGTTAATGATTTTCAAAATGAATATCTTATGTCTAGCCTACTTGCTAAGATAAAAGGTGATGCGGCATTAAGCATATCCTCATCCATAATCAAAGCTTGGCAAGATCTAAAGAATGCATTATTACATGCTTATGCGGACAAGAGAGACCTTTATACGCTAAATATAGAAATGACTGAGCTTAGGCAAACCAACAGTGAGAGCCCATTTGAATTCTATAACAAAGTACAACATATTCTTAATTTACAAATTTCGTATGCAGTTAGTCACATACCTGAAGTAGAAGCTATAGTGATTAATCAATATTGTAGAAATCTAGCGTTAAGAGTATCTTTGAGAGGATTCAAAGAGCCTATTGGTTCATTTATGCGCACTAAAAATCCAGAAAACCTTAATGTAGCACTTAATATGCTTACCAACGATTTCCAGTTAGAATCAATCCAAAATAACTATACAAAAACCAAATTTCGGAATACACCCCAATACAGACCCAATAATTTTAGAAGGAACGAATCCTTCACCCAAAACTTCCAGAGACCCCAGCAATCTAGTCAGTTGCCTATCATGAACGTCCCTAATCAGTTTCATAGGATGAACAGTAGTCCTAGACCATTTCAGCCTAATCAGCAAGCTGGACCTGTCCAACTCAGACAAGATAACATCTTTAAGCTTAATCGGCAACGGCAACTCTCTCAGCCCACACCAATGTCTATTTCAACACGAAACACCGTCAGGCCTCCACAAAGCCAGCAGTCACGTAGCTCACCACCAAATTATTTCCAGAGCACTTCCAAACCAAAGTTTGTATCAGAGGAACTATTCAACATAGATGATCAATACGACTCATCTCAGGCAAGCACATCTCGTGAATTTTCTCACAATCAATCTCCGAATGGTTCTGACGAGTTTTTTCAGGTAGAAGCCTCGGAAAAACAATACTTTCAAAGTTCGAACTAATGAATACCTCACTATCTCCTAGCGAATTACCCTTTATAACTTTTCCAAACTCAAATCTAAAAATACTTATTGACACTGGCCGCACCAAATCGTTTGTTAAGCCAGAAATAGCTAGGAAATTTTTTCGAAAGTCAATAATTAAAGATCCATTCCAAATTTCCACGGCACATGGAAGTTCTATAGAGCATTATAGCACTACTATACCTTGCTCTAGCATTTTTAATGTGAAAAATGGTGACTTATTGAAGTTTTACTTGTTTGACTTTCATAACCATTTTGACTGTTTGCTAGGAATAGATAATCTAAAGTTACTCAAAGCTCATATAGACTTAAGATAAAAGTGTATTAGTACTCCCTGGGAGCACAGTAAAAATTCACTTTCACAAAACGGGTAGTAATAAAGGAAATAATAATAACAATTGCATTATAGTACAGTCAAGAACTGAACAAATTATCGAAATTGATGTAGCTATTGTTTCAAATGGCGATATTATTATCCCGTATACAAGACTTAATAATTTAGAGAACCCACAATGTATCTCAACTGCCAAAAATGGTAAAGCAATTTGTTCAATTTTAAATCCTAATGAATCAGCTATAAAAATAACTGAATTAGAACCATTACAGGTATAGCAACTCGCGGATTACGATTTATCTACTACTTCAATGGAACATAATTTAAATAATTTCGATGCTGAGAAAATCAAGTTTGTCCTCTCTAAAATTCGTTCAGAGCATATGAACCCAGAGGAAATACAAGTGATCTTCAAATTATTAAAAGAATATTGTGACATTTTTCACATAGAAGGTAATAAATTAACATTCACACATAAAATTAAGCATAGAATCCGTACTGTGGATGAGATACCTGTTTATACGAAATCATACAGATACCCAGAAGTCCATAAGAAAGAAGTCAAGAATCAAATAGATAAAATGTTAGAACAAAATATAATACGTCCGAGTGTAAGTCCATACAATTCACCAATTTAGGTAGTGCCCAAGAAATTGGATGCTTCTGGCAAACAAAAATGGCGTGTCGTTATTGATTACCGGAAGTTGAATCAAAAAACGATCGGAGACAAATACCCACTTCCGAACATTACAGATCTTCTAGATAAGCTTGGTAAATGTCAGTATTTTACAACACTAGACCTTGCTTCGGGATTTCACCAAATCGAAATGGCCGAAGAAGATATAGAGAAAACCGCTTCCAGCACTGAAAATGGTCACTACGAATTTTTGCGAATGCCTTTCGGTGTTAGGAATGCCCCATCTTATTTTCAGAGGGTGATGGACAATATTCTCCGTGGCATACAAAATTAAAAATGCCTCACCTATCTTGATGATATAATTATTTTTAGTACTTCTCTCCAGGAACATGTTGAAAGACTACGTGAAGTTTTTGAACGCCTTAGACAATCAAATTTCAAAATTTAACTTGACAAATCTGAATTTTTGCGTAAAGAAGTCGCATATTTAGGCCACGTCGTAACTAGAGAAGGAGTTAAACCTAACTCTGACAAAATTTATGCCATACAAAAATTTCCATTGCCAAAAACTACAAAGGAAATTGAAACATTTTTAGGCCTTTTAGGATATTATAGAAAATTTATCAAAGATTTCGCCAAAATCACGAAACCACTCACACAATGCTTAAAAAAGGGCGCTACAGTTAACTACAATGATCCTCAATATATCAAGTGCTTTGAAATGTGTAAAAATTTGCTTATCAATGAACCCATTCTGCAATATCCAAATTTCAGTGAACCTTTCATATTAACAACAGATGCGAATGATCTAGCATCTAGTACTTTCTCAAGGTGAAGTCGGTTCAGATCTGCCTATAGCCTACGCAAGCAGAACACTAACTTCCTCAGAAATTAATTATAGTACGACCGAAAAAGAAATTTTTGCTATCATTTATGGCGTCAAGTACTTCAGACCTTATTTATTTGGTAGGAAATTCAAAATTTTGACGGATCACAAGCCCCTCCAGTGGTTATTCAATCACCGCGATCAAAACTCTAAAATTATTAGATGGCGTTTGAAGTTAGAGGAAATGGATTATGAAATAATCTATAAAAAAGGTAAACTTAACAAAAATGCAGATGCATTATCTAGGATAGAGTTAAATGCTAATGAAACAAAAAATGTATCTGATAGACCCCCTATTTTCGATTATATGGATCAATTTAACGAGGAAATAGCTTCAAATTCACGAAAACAACAAGTGGATCAAACAGATAGTCAATCACTCATAGTCGAGCCCAATGACCGCCAGAATATCCAAAATTTAGATGACTCTGACGAAACTGTCCATTCGAGCCACGAACACCCTATTATAGATGTTCCACTTATTGAGACTCCTGTTAATTATGGCAAAAATCAAATTTTTATATCACAGGTAAATTTTTCACCTGCTGAGCCTTCAGCAATTAAATTGTTCAAAGATAAACAAAGAATATTATTTCAAGTATCAAAACAAAATTTTGAGAAAGACATAGTTAAATTTATTAAAGAATTTGTAGTTCCGAAAGTGAAATATCATTTATATTTCGAAGACCCAATTAATGAACAATTTTGCAGTGTGTTGCAGAAATATTTCAAACATTCTGAACTCAGCATTTTTAAATGCACCAAAAAACTAACAGATATTACCGATGAAGAAAAAGAAGAAATAATAGTCCGTAATCACCATGAAGGAGAGACTAAACATCGTGGTATAGACGAAACAGAGAAACGCATTAGAGCAAATTATTACTGGCCAAACTTACAAACTACTGTTAGAGACTTTACTAACCAGTGTGAAGTATGTCTTGTCACGAAATACGAAAGACATCCCCTAAAGTTATAATTGAATATTACACCCACGGCTACTCGCCCTTTCCAAATTATCCACATTGATAGCATATCATTAGAAAACTGCAAATTTCTCACTATTATCGACTCAATTTCAAAATATGCACAAGCATATAAGTTAGACTCATCCCAAGCCCCGTCCCAAGCTATAGAAGTAGCAAACAATCTTATTAAATATTTCTCACATCACTGTATTCCAGAACAAGTTATTTCGGACAATGGAGGTGAATTCAAAAATTCAATAATCAAAGAGTTATTCACAACACACAAAATTGATGTCCATTTTATTAGTTCTCAACATCCTGAATCCAACGGTGCAATCGAGAGATTTCGTTCTACTCTAATAAAGCATACCCGACTACTTAACAACCAAGAAGTTACCAAAAACGAGCCGATTGAATATAAAGTTAATTATGTAATTCTAGCTTATAATAATTCGATTCATTCTGATACAAATTTCAAACCATATGAGATCATATCTGGTCATCTAGGAATAGATTCTCTTTTTAACATAGACTTAGAAAGACAATTAGCTAATAATTATGTTCTTAATCATAAGGAAAAATTAAAATTACTATACTAGAAACTTAATCAAGATTTACAAGGAAATAAGGGAAAAATTATTTCCAAACGTAATGAGAATAGGGAACGCTTACCTCCTAGTATTCCAATGAAAGGTTATGTAAAGAACAAACAAAAACAAAGTAAAACTCGCAATAAGTATAAGCCAGAGACAATAGTTAAAGTTAATTCCGATTTAAAGACTGCCAAAATCAAAACTACCCATAGTAATACTGTAGAAAAAATTCATCTAGCTAATTTGAAGAGACCTAGGATAATATCTGAGTATCCAAACTCTATTCCAGGTACTTCCTCGTCCATTGGTAATTAGGACAAGCAGCGATAAAAGACATTAGCAAAAACCTTGGCATTATTCCAATAAACTTAGGTTCAGCTAAGCTTCAAAAAAGTGAACATACCCTTGTACATTACTATAAATTATCAGCATTGTATGATGAATCCAACAATCTGAACATTCAGTATAAGTATTTAAGATTAATTTATAATCATAACATATCTTATGTTAAGCAACTAGATAATTATGATAAGATGATTAGGTTTACGCAAAAAACTATAACAGATAAGATAGAGAATATCCGCATTCATAGTTTATACGATAATAATAGATCCAGAAGAGGAATAATTAACGGTTTAGGTAGTATTGTTAAGTATATTACTGGCAATCTTGATGCCAATGATGGAGATAAAATTTTCAAAATTCTCAATCATTTACAGAATAACGAAAACAATATAGAAAATCAATTGAAGATGCAATATTCAGTTAATCACGAACTCATTGAAAATTTTAAAACCACTCTTGTTACCATACAGCATAATGAAGCATTATTGAGAACAAAAATCTTGCAACTCAACAACATTATCAGGACAAGTACTACAGAACAAGATATTCTTTTTGCAAAAGACATATTTCAACAACTTCTCATTTTATATGGTTCCATATTCAACACCTTACAAGACATTGAAAATTCTGTCACGTTTTGTAAGTTGGGCGTCATCCATCCTAGTATAATCAGACCTTCAAACCTTTACACTGAGCTTAAAAGAATTTCCAATTATTACGGAAACAACCTTCCGTTTGAACCAAAAATCGAAAATATTTTAGACTTTGAGTCTATAATTAAAGTTAATTGCAAAATCGAAGCCGATCAAATTGTATATTTTTTGTCAGTACCAATCGATTTTGAAGACAGCTTTGACTTATATTATTTACATTCGATTCCTAAATTAGAAGGGTCAGAATTTGTCTCAATTTTTCCAAATTTCAATTATCTCTAGAAATCTAAAACTAAAGATTTAGTTACACCTCTGAGTGCCATTTGTACAAAAAGCAAAATATACCACTGCCCAAGACAATTCCAAATCCACGCAAATGTCACTTGCGAATCCGACATCCTGAAAAACAAAGACTTGCAGAGCTCTGGCAGCTGCCCATTCTCAAAATTAGAAGTCAATAGAAACCATATGGATATGATACCAGAAATTAACACATACTTAGCTATTTTACCAGAACGAGAAAAGATAGAAATCAAATGCAGCAATCAAGCAGAAACCAAATTTCTTAAGGGAATATTTTTACTAACAGAAGATAGCACTTGCAAGATACTGTTTAGAAACGAGCAACTTACATTTCTAAGCAGATGCTTTGGTCAACCCTTAATCATGGAACCAATAGCTTTCGCCAATTCCACTGCAAGCAATCACCCCAAATTCAAGATAGAATTAAAGCCTTTGACTCTAAAAGATGTGCCAAAGCAAACTTTTGTGCCATTAAAAGAAGCAGATTTCAACTTTATCACTCCAAGTGCATGGACAATCCTCCTCTACGTTGTAGCAGCCATTTTCGTACTTCTTCTGATTTTTCGAAAACTCAAAAAAGCCAAACGAGTAAAAAGCAAAGGATCGCATCCCAACCAGACCACAAAGACTACACCAAGGGAAGAAGAAAATCAAGTTCAGACAAGAAGCCCCAACCTTCCAGGGGAAGCTTCTTTCTAGGGGCGGAGGAGTTACCTACGGCCACCCTGTATTCCAACCGGACATCGACCGAGGTTCATCCGCAACATCAGCAGTTTTGAGGACTAATAAACAATCATCATTTTTCAGATCAATGTTAAATATATATTATCTGCAATTTATATTCAGTTCAGTCTTAATTCAGCCATTGTAGATGACACATTAGAAATAAATTGATTTATTCCGAAACATAAATTGCATATATCCATGTATATATGTCCGATATTTTCTATAGGCATAGGAATGATTTGTTCTTTATTAGAACTGGACTCTCAAATTTTGAAAAGGACACTCAGACTACTCTTAATAAATATTGATTCAAATTGCAGTTTCCCAACCTTGTGGTTCACGTGTACAATAAAATCAATCTGATTCATTATATTTTCAGCTGGCCGCTACATATATAAAGATATACTTACGATAAGACCGTCTGATCTTGCTCTAAGACAATTTACTTTTAATTTGAACCAAGAAAACTATATTTTCGAATTCTATACTCATTCTAAAGAAATATACTATAAAGAATAATACCATTTTATTCACAACTAAGATTTCAATGCTTTCTTAACAAGTATTCTATATTTTTTTCATAAAGTTATCATATTTTCCAACGGAGCTCCGTTTACTTCAATCAAGAATACGAACATCTGTGCTGTTAAAAAGTTGGGATTGTGATTCTTGTGAGGATCTCATACAAGTGTATAGGTGTTGATATGATATGTGAATGTGATTTGTGAATAAGTCCTATTACAAATGGTGGACGTATATCTTTTGACTTAATTACAGGTACACGTATTTTATATTCTGTTTATCTGTACAACACCTTTCAAACTCGAATTAGGAATTATAGGAAAAATCCTATATGACGCATATAAATGTAAGAAAGAAGTCACAGTACAGTTTTCATACCTTTTTGTCTCTTCTTTTAAAGGTTAAGGAACCAACAGTAGCTTTGATACCAGCTGCTCAAGATTACAAAATGTTTATACCAATAATAAATCATATAATGAAGTTGATCTATTTGCGACAAGATCATTAAATGCTACAGTCAACACTATAGGTCAGATTTTCTCTATTTTGTGCCAAAATACGATATGCTCAATTTGATATTTTGGAATTCCTACTTTCAAGACTTTCCCAGGTTTGAATTGAATATATTCACTTAAATTCACTCTATATGATAAAAAATACAATATTCTTACTTTAAGATTATTATAGCTCTGCGCATATAGGAAGATATGGTATATTTGAATGAGAGCAAATATTCTTGGTCTGAGAATTTATTTTAATGTGTGTAATTGAAACCACATACGTACGAATGA
Source organism: Bruchidius siliquastri (assembly GCA_949316355.1). NCBI lineage: Eukaryota > Metazoa > Arthropoda > Insecta > Coleoptera > Chrysomelidae > Bruchidius > Bruchidius siliquastri. The sequence goes on from OX438529.1 coordinate 27,111,838, forward strand.
ACCTTTTTTGACGTTTGATGTTTCCAGAGTTTTGTTTTCAACAAATCTTTACTAGGCACTATTATGGTATGATAGAATACAAACGATCTATTTGCATTGTTGATAAATCAAAAAAAAAATAATGCAATGCAACACAAGAACAATAAAGCTTCCTATCCTATGAGATAAAATGATACATACAGTAATGTGTTTCCAAGGCGGCAACCCAATAATTCACAGTTATTCAACGTCTAACATACACAGAAAACAATTAAAGCGGTCCTGAAACCTCATTTTCAAGTTATTTTATTCTGTGAGCAGATGCACACCCTTAGCTCCTTAACTTCACCTTTTATGTTACAATAACGTTCTTTTTCCTACCCAATCCCACCAAAGCATCTCATATTATAATTCGGATATCTATCCAAAAGCACACAATCCATGTGGGAGTATGCTAAACTGCCTGATTCGGAAACAGAGCTGTTTTATCTCGCAAACCCTCTTCTATCGTTCTTCCCCGTAAGTAGGGCCAACAAGCGTGATATCCTTGACATAAATCATCCTGTCATGTTCTTGATCCAAGACGGCGGGGTTTTTTCGGTCCCATGAACGTTGTTATCTATTTTATACGAAGAATAGGTAGGTCCTGCTGATTTTACGTCCATTTTATTATTTCCTCGTATGCACGGTAATTTTACTAAAGGTTTCATATCAAGTTAAAAATGTTACAGAGTAACACAAATAGTATCGTGCAACAATAAGTTGAAACTGGGTTGTACAGCTTGCTCTCAGAAATGTGCTTTCGAGATTTACATTATTTCCAAAACTGATACGGCTGCACGTGAAATCCGGAGTCAACCTACTTGACGCCACCTTTTCTAGGCTCAGTTTTTTATGCGATTTGCAAAGTTCTATTAGTTGTTTTTTATATTACAATGCAAGCGTCAAACATTATTTATTTCTTACTACGCTTACAGGCCGACGAAGTAAATTGAAGTGAAAAAATTGTCGAACCCGAGATATCTTGTATTCTGCATTTTCTTGACGTTGCATGACGGATTCATCAGAAAAGCTACGTGGGTGTCTCATTTATCTCTACTGATTGGCCCCTCTGTACCTCAGGAAGAATTATTTTCAGTAGTAATGGAATTTTTATAGTACATTTGAATTATAGACATAGTAAACTGTCAAAGATTGCATTTGATTATTTTACTAATTAAACGGCGTTTTCGGGCGCATTTTTCTATAGGAGGATATTTCTTTTGTTTTAGCAACTACTACTACATATATAATTTGATAAACATACTATCCTCAATACGAATACAAAGACTAATGTCAAAAATTGAGCTACTACTCCTAGTTGCTTTTCTTTCTGTATAATTACAGAAATATTATCCCCCCCCCCCCATTTATATCTATACAAATCAAGCTTTCCATTAGTGAAAACCCCACTTCATTTGCGCTAATGGTTTATATCCTGTAGCCCTTCAAAGTTGAGATGAATAATTGAATGAAATCAACAAATCTTAAGAGGCGTTTTAAGAGCTGCATTTGTTTTCCTAGTTGCCATAGTTACCGTTGTTTTTTGTAACCGTGTATCACATCCCAGTTACCCCATTGCCGAATTTTAGTCTTTTTTCGTGGTTTCTCATTGAACAATGGTTCGAGATCATCGGAAAGGTATGAAGCGTTTTTTCGGGATTAGTTTAAGTGCGTGTTTGTGTACAAAGAGGTTGTGTTTTTATGAATTTGTGCGGAGCTATTTGACCGGCTTCTTTAGATTAACCGTGGAAGGCCAGAGATTAGCGATCTTGACTATGCATCTAAGCGAGGTGAGTGAGGTTAGATTTAGATGTTTTCGGTGCCTTTGATTGAATATTTACATAGTGTATCGGTGTATATGTATTTCCATAAGAGACAAAAATAAAACTAGATAAATATAATAATAAAATGCTTAAAATGGCCAACTTATAATCAGCTTCTCGATCTTTTCATTCTAAATCTAATATGGCGGATCCGATAAGATGGCTGATCAAATTTTTGGTGAAATGGTTCATTCCTTGACTATTATTTTTAGTTTATAGCAATGAAGTCAATCCATAGATCGGGAAATTTCGCTCGGTTGTTCAATTAGGCAATAGGAATGATTCATCGAATCTAAATAAAAGACATGTTTGGTACTTCACTGATATTTCCAATACATGGAGGGGCATTATCGCTGCTTTGTCAGTTTTATGCTGATCCTATATGAACGAATTCCGCAAGCCACGGAGAAAATCCCATTAAATCACGAGCATGGAACTACAAATTTAATTCGTATTTTCACATAGAGCTAAAGCGTAAACTCATCAATATAGCTACTATTACTGTGAATGTTTGGAAATGTTAGCTTCTTTTATAACATTTTAAATCAATAGAGTAACAGAACGACAAAGCGCGATACAGACATAGTCTTCTTATCATATATGTCAGTTGGCGTGGAAATTGAAAAATACAATTTAATTTCTTAAAAAATGGTGTCAAGTGGATAGACTGTATATTTTCTTGAAATTTTGATTAGATCTTAGAAGTGTTGATCCACTTAAAGCTACATTATGGAAATTATGGTAAAATATTTGGAAACCAAATATTTTCATTATTCCTAAATGTAATTCCAAAACATTCATAGTGCAAAAAATACAAATACCATCGCATGGGAAGTACAGGGTTAATCTACTTGACACATTTTTTTAAGAGGTTGAATAGCACTTTCATTATTATTGAAATGCTTATTCACTTGACCTGAATGAATATGCAGTAGTAGTTTCTCAAGCAGAAGCGGAAGAATTTTTGAAAAAGTAATCTACAGCTAAAGATGAACGACTTCAGTTTTAAGCATTATAATTATAATAAAATAATTTTAACCCCTCCATACGAACGTTCCACCCGTGCAAACAATCAGAATAAAATACTTCCATAATCGGAGACACGTTGGAAAATATATACTATCAATACCTGATACACTCGAATATTTTTGTGTGATGAGTTTTTTTTAAATTTTGAATGCTTAAAGCCGCTTTCCCACCGGTGAAAGAATATACATCATATAACTTTTTTTGTTTCTATCATCTAATCTCAAAATCACAAACAATAGTCGCTTTAACATCGTGGGCTAACCTACTACAGTGTTTTGGAAAGAATTCTAGTATAATATTTTCCAAAATTAGCAGCTCCAAATCGCAGGAGTATAGAACATTTTTTGCTAAGGACGATGGATCGCTGTCGCTCAGCGTTATTGTCTGTAGCTATGGGATTTAGCCAGGCAGGCTTCATTGAAAGCCCTGTGACAGTTTCAGTTGAATAATAATTAATAAATCCGTCGGAAAGTCGCTAACCCCACAAAGCTATTTTTCGTTCATGCATAAATCAATGTCTCATGTTGTTTTATGGTGACCCAGATACTGATGGGCACCCATGGAAAGGCATACTTTCATTTGGTTCACAGATTCATACAATGTGCTGTTTACTTCCCACACAACGGCTAGCAAGTATATGCAGTGAACGCGGATATTTTAGAATTTGAGGAAATATATTTTTCATGATCTTCTACCTCACGGAAATATGTGTCACTTCTGTCTATCTGTCGGTTTGTCGCTGGTTCTGTCACTTTGGCCACTATTGTGAGAAAGACGAATAAAATGTGTAGTTTTTGAAAATCGGTTGAGTGGCGGCGGATTTATCGTCATAGAGCCTGGAAAAAACTAATTATTCATAATTTCTTGGATGATTCTGAAGATATTTTTTTTTGAGGCACAAAACCTGAGGAGTGAAAAGGTTCTATGATATGGACATTTTTGATTCCGGTGATCAAATAAATTCAAACCATTTGATTTTTTCATGTACGGTACTGGGTGTAGTTAGTTATTTAGAGGGGTAAATTTGTTTCGTTCCTCTATCAGCGACTTTTGCTTCAAACTGTTCCATAGGGGTCATGGATAATGACCGAAAGTGATACTTAACCTCTTAAAACATGTCAAGTAGATTGACTATTTAGGTCATATGCAGTGGCAGCAGTTTATTGAATATTTTGATCGGATGCTATAGCTACTGATCAAATTGGAAATATTGAAAATTATGGAATTTTCATAAAACCATTTGTGTTTTTTAAATTATTAGATTTGATGATATAATAGTAATAAATTTGATTTAGATACAGCCCAAGTAACATACAAATTCTGACCACGCATAAAAATGAGGTTATTTCTCAAAATATGAGCTTTGTTATAAAAACAAAATATTTTTATACTTATTGCAGTTTTGGAGACAATCCTCGACATACACATATTTAATTGTGCAAACATAAGCTTATTTGTTTGAAGTTGCTCAATATATAGTATGCAATATTCTTTATTCCTTTTGGCGGAGGCAAATATCCCAATATATATGACAGTTTTATTTTTTCCCTTTCTATGATATAGGCAATGAATTATTTACGACAATGTCTACAAATTTTATCGCTCTTAGTTCTTGTCAACGAAGACATAAAAGATACATAAAAAAATTACATCTAAATCATATTTCATGATAGAGATGACCTATAAACTTTATGGTGGGTTACAAGTAGTATTCAAAGTTGCACTTGGAACCTAATACATGTAGTGTTTCGGCCAGTGGCGTTCACCAAATATCAACACACGGTGCAGATGCGGACCTTAATAATGAACAAATATTCAGGTTTTTCTTCGTTTAATTTCTTCATTCGTTTTCATTAATATATTTACGTATTATCTAAATTATATGTATATACTACGGGAGGAGTGGGGGGATAACAGGCGCATCTTCACCAGATCGAGCTTCCGAAACATGCAACGAACCTCTTTCAAACGAGATTTCTTGAAAATAGTCAGTGATACGGATTGGACTGCCACAGATTTTATTCGCCGATAGTAACAGTTTACAGCGCTTTAAGGTCAAGGTGAATAAACAAATTAAACCTCTCGATGCACTTTTGAAGCGGGATGGGCTTGCTGCGTTTATCAAAGGTTATCCATAAAAAAGTATATAATGTCCAAATTGTTTATGCTGCAATAATTATGCAATAACTAAAAATACGATAGATTTTGTTTTTCGCATGATAAATGGTATATAAGCTATCATTTCGCTAACCGTCAAGGCTTGATATTACCAAGGATATGAATGTTTGAAGGAACGTTACGACTTCTGAAATTTAGCTTGCTGCCCAAATAGGAAATTATGGCATATTTTTGAGTAGCTATTTTTCAAAAACTATTGAGTTTATACAATGGTTATTCATAATTATGTGGAAAAACAAAGGATAAATATGTACAGGGTGACTCAGTCAGAATAAAAAATTTAGGTCATATCCGTTAAAACCGGAATCGATATGCAATTGTTTCTATGCTAAAAATATTTAAAATTCCCAACCATAGCAACAAACCAAACTGAATAATTTTCGAAATTTTGTCGAGGATGGTACTTTCAATATTACCCGGTATATTTTGTTATGGTCGAAAGAAAGTGATCCCCTCATTTTCAATTACGGTTACCCTGAACCGCATTTTCTAAGCCACATTTAAAAACCTTTTGTTCAGATATTATATATTATGATACTAACAAGATCCGTTTCACATGAGTGTCAAGTGAGGTAGGTTTACCTAGATACCAAGATTTGTGCGAATTTTTCGATTCCTCGTGCAGAATATAAATAAAGCTGAATGTAATAAATTTTGAATGTTTTCCGAAGTGGAATCACGAGAGTGAAGATGAATATTTCATTCGTGTTATTCCGAGGTGGTAATCCAGGAATGTTATCGTATCTTAATTATTCAGTGTATGTACACAACCACACAGCTATGGTGCACTGTGACAGCAGTGGGAATTCTCAAATGAAATGGAACTCTATTCCGTTAATCCTTCGAGTACAGATAAATGAAAAGGTGGACCTTAGAGTAAACCATTTGTTGTTCTAGCGATGTTGATATTGTTGAGATGGGTGGTAAAAACCATTCACATACAAGTATACCAGTTACGACCACCGTGTTTGAATGGTTGATAAGTTCATCCACTGTTTTTACTGCTGTAAAGTTATCGACAGATTTTTTAATTAAACCGAATTGATCGACGATCTAATGATTTCATAATAATTGCAATCACTGGTCAATTAATTAATTAGTGATATCTCATCAATAGATAGTTCCAGTTCTATGGAACCTGCCAAATCATTCGTATTGCAAGGACATCTCTACTTACCAGACCTTTAAATCCAGGCAGGAACCCGCCGCGTCCCTTGGCCCACAATACCGGTATCCCAGCGTGCTTGGCCGTCATGGAGACCGTAAAAGCAGCCGGGGAATGTCCCACAATGAACACCGCGACCACGCGTCTGCCTTCCAGCTTCCCGCACACCGATTCCAGCAGCGCGGCGCTGAAGCTGCCGTTCTCAGGAAGGTCGATTGCTATCGTGTCCAGCGTGAGGTTGAAGGCGTTGCCGTTGGCCATGTGCCCCTGCGTTATGTTCGATAGGGTCCGGTTGAATGCACGGATGTAGCTTTGTGCGCTTGGCGGCGCAGCTGAAAACAAACATACATATAGTCCAATATCCATCCGTGCAGATGATGGGATGGCCAGTACTTGAGCCATCTTCCATCAAGCATCTGGAAAGCAACTTCAACAATATCATGTCCTGGTGTGATTATATGGTGGTCTTAGTAGTAGTGGTGGGGAGTGGAATCTTGGCGAGTAGACCACTATTGGTCCTTTTTGCCGACCCCGATAGCCAAATCTGAAACTAATATAGCGATTTCTTACTGTTGTACCTACCAAATCCTCTTGATAAAGGTCTCGATATCAGATTATACGGCTGAATAGAACTCTCCTCTGTCAAATTCTGTTGGGCCAACAGTTCAGCTCTAAGGCCGCAGTATATGTCATACTACCCTAGCAAATGGATCGAGGTCTCGTCTTCGTCCCAGCACTTCTAACAAACAGGGTCTTGTCAACTCCTATGAGTCAAAGTATCCCTTCAACTTGCAGTGGCCCGTGGGGATCCTACCAATAGGTGGAGTGACTCCCTATTCCTGTTCAGCAGCCACAGCTCTCGACTTTACTATACAAGGCTCAGATCAGTTCATCCCTGACTGCCGCATGTATGGTGATGTGCTCCGAAGCACTCCTTACGTTACAGTAAATACTAGAAAGGTCCAAAGGGCGCATCTACACCAAGTAGAACTTCCAATACCTCGAACAAGCCGATTCCAACAGTCATTCTTTTGAAAAACCTCTGCGTTGTGGAATTATATGCCGGGGACTTTATTCTCCAATGGCTACAATCTACAGCGTATGTAATAAGAACGGACATTTATCCTTCTGCAGTGCTCCTGAAGCATGATAGTCTGTCTGCGTTTGTAAGTGGTTATCTATGAAAACACTCTAAGAGCGGCTGCCCTTTAACATCTGTGGTCCTAACTTCAAACACCTTGGCATCTCACAGCACGTGTATTGACAGGTCTCGAGTTATCATCTGGCAATCCAGCCCTTTGTACGTGCGAAGAGGCTTTGCGATTCTTACTCAGGGACGGTAGTCCCGTTGACTGTCAGCAAATCAAACCCAGTTCAAAGAGACTCCTGCCTTTAAGTTTCATATGCAAGGATCTAGTCATACCAAAATCCCACAGCAATGATAGAGTTTGATATACTGATCGACCTTGTTATTATGCACAGTTTGGTCGAAAGTTTTTACATCTACTTTAAAAGGTAATCTATCCCTCGGGTTACCAACCGCTATCTGTGTGATGGATAACATGAATTGAATGAAGTTCAATACTCACCGATCGCGAAGAAGATCCTCCCCTGCGCGGGGCTCGCGTACTGCCTTTGATGTTCGCTTTTCACCTGGATGAGGAGTAGCACAAATTGGATGACGCCAACCTTGGTGATCGTGGCTAGTCGGAGCATCTTCGGCGGGTGTCGGAAGGGCGAAGGGTGGTGGGGGGTCTAGTAGGGGGTCATTCCAGACGGTAGCGGGGACGCTGCGGATGCAACGGGCTAACTGAGTAGGGGGGGTCTATGGTGTCCAAGTCGATGATGAGGATGAGCGACTTGGACATTATTATTGCTTTAGGTAAGGCGCGGTTAGTGGGGGAGTGTCTGGCCGTTCGACGAAGTCAGACGGGAAGTCGGTACCGGGAGTCATGACACGCACTGAGGCGCCGGATGGTTTGCCATCTGCAAAAGGAAAAAATATTATGGTTTTTAATACTAGAACGGTATATTTTGTCCATTAAAAATGGCATTGACGATACCACAAATTCTTGGAAGGTGGGTTACAGCGACTACGCCATGCAACAAGCCAAAACTACCAGACTTAATTACTTTGAAATATCTACGCTACAGAATCTTTTTAAGTGTAAGTATGCAATCCTATAAGCAATGAACTTCATTTGTGCAGGGTGAAACTCAAGCATTATAGCCAACAATACCGACGCTGCCATGTTTGAAAGCTTCCACGGCCAATTCTCCCTCGTTTACTTTTCCAGTTTTCCGCATAATGAACAGACATTAAATTACGTTCGCCACGTCTATTGCGCGGTATCCACCTTTATGAGAAATAATGGGGGAAATATTAAAGATTGAGAGTAATTACGAACCGCTGAGATGGGAGTTATTTATATACATAAATTAAGCTACTTACTTCAATAAAAAGTTTCAGAAGAAGTACTGCTGACTCAAATAAATGCTCTAGGCATACCACACATTATAGCCAGAAACAGACATTCAATGTTACAATAATTCGCGTAGAGCTGAACATTCGTAGGAATGTAAGAAATATCATTATAAATAGAATTGAAAGTCTCCATCGATTCCAAAATATGAAAAAATCTTTATTCAAGTTGAAAGTTTGCAAATATGGGTTTTTTGAAGTTCGCAAACGGCTTTTTATTATAACAATAATACACACAAAAATTGTAGATCATTGCATTCTCCATAATATGTACTGCTTCTCACGCCACTTATGAGGCATTGTCATAAGCTCGGTTTCCCTTTTCGTTTTTCCAAAGAGAATTGTCACGTTTTAGCTCTGGCTCAAATGTGGAGCATAATTAGTGGTATCATATGAGAAAAAGAGGGTGGGCTATATATGCTGGTCATGAATGGGAAGAAACTACAAATGAGACACAATCACAGATTTATTAGAAAAACATTTTACAAGTTAGTGATGATGATTTAATATTATTATGATAGTCACATAGGTGTCTCAAAAAGGGTAATCATAGAGTTGCCTGGAAAACGGTGGAGTCATCGAGGTGCCTCTCCAAAAATGTCATAGCTGTGATCCCAAAAGAATACGGGGTGGAGTAATTGATATGATTCCCAAGAAATAATCTGAAATCTACGTATTTTCGATTTTTAAGAGATGTTTCTTGATGCCGAATATTTCTGAGCTGCCTCTTCATAATTTCAAATTTCCAATTTAAAGGATGTCAAAGATACGGAAAAGCTTTCTCAAAGTTTAAAACCCTATACCTCGAAAACGAAGCATTTGCGGATCCATCTTCATATGAACATTTTATGTCAAAGAATTTTCGGTTAAATTTATTGTACATACTTATTTAACACCCAGTATAAATAAGGGGGAAACATCACAATCAGCGCTCAGTAAACAACGTTTGGGAAACGAGACAGAAAGTGAGATGGCGGGAAGTCTATGTACTACACAAATAAGATAAAAATTTCAAGACAGTGGTGAAACGATCTTCCTTTATAAAGCTGAATCACTAATTCCTCATTCGACTAAGAGAAGGAACCAATCACTGCAGGGGGGATTTTGAGTAGTTTTCTTGGAATTGCGTAACTGTATATTTCGTTTTTCTTCCTCAAAACACAGTCAAGCACTGCTTCAAATTCCAGTTCGGTCGAAAGACGCATGTTGCACAGGAATCAGTCATAGATATTAATGTCGTTAATTTTCAAAATCAAATGTTTACATTACTAAGCAGCGAAAATATAATGATCCAGAAAGACAATTCCAGATTGAGTTCTAGAAGTTACATCAACTCACCTCCAAGTGTCGTCCTCTATGGGGCCGCCCACTGGCAACTTACGAAGTCCTAACAGCTGGACTACCGTGAAGCGGCAACGTATGTCCCTCACTAGTTGTCAGCTTCTGATGTGAATGAGCCAATATAACCGTACATCGTAAAACTGTTCACGAGGAACAAGGGATGTCGCTGTACATCAGTTCACCCTTGTTGACAGATGTCGTAAGGGTCTGTTGCCGCTTCAACGCAGTTCAGGTGTAAGTCTCTTTGACTTCGTAAGTGGCAAATGCGGGTCCCCATAGCGGGCGACACTTAGAGATGAGTTGATGTTGTGATAACAATCTTGACTGGATTACGTATATACCACCCGATTGCTCTCTACAGTTAGACCGCCAGGTTATACTGACGAGTCTAGGCTAAAGACGAAACATGCATGTCTATACCAGGTCTAATGCATAGTGGAGGGCATCCACTTAATTTAGAAGTTACATCAAATACTATCAAATCCAAGCTTTTCATATATTGCTGCTACATTGTATAATTCGCTAAGTACATCGTACAAAAACCTTAGCTTGGGACGCTTTAGAAAAGCAGTAAGAGTTTTGTTTTGTATAAATAGATTTTGATAGAGCTCTTATATGTACATTTTTTATGCAAACTACATGCTAGTTTCAATTTAATTTAACCTGTATCTAGTCTTACTTTAGTCTGAGTGAATATCATCTTTATATCTAGCCAAAGTGGTTAAGTGTAAGAATAGCTAACTGCTAAACTTCGCCACTTGGGCCCTCTTGTACACCATTCCTCAATAAAGACGATTTTTATTATTATTATTATTATTATTACTACTATTATTATTATTATTATTATTATTATTATTATTATTATTATTATTATTATTATTATTATTATTATTATTATTATTATTATTATTATTATTATTATTATTATTATTATTATTATTATTATTATTATTATTATTATTATTATTATTATTATTATTATTATTATTATTATTATTATTATTATTATTATTATTATTATTATTATTATACCTAACATATACAGTAATTATCTCCCCTATTCTAACACCTTGCTTACCTACGCCTATGCTGCCATTCCGTTCATCAAAAACATCCATATCGAGTCTGTACCATGTATTAAACACCCGGATTTATACGAGTTGCGCTTTTCATTCGATTCAAAGCTCTATTCCAGGGATAGAAATCACTGAGGGCAGATTAACTTCAAAAAGCTTCGTACAGGGATTTTCGCAAAACAAATAGAGATTTCAATGGCGTCGAATGGCAAGAGTATTGATATACACATCAGCAGATTAAAAACGTTGGAGTAAGTAGCTTTAATAACCGATTCAAGTGAAGGTAGATTAATTTCAAAAAGCTTCGTACATGGATTTTCGTTGAACCAACGGGAATTTCAATGGAGTCAAGTAGCAAGGATATCGATATACACATCGGCTGATTAACAATGTTTGGGAGAGTAGCTTTAACAATCGAGTCAATTCTGTGTTTCGCTACTAAATATTCTTCATTCCAGATCTGTTAATCCAGTTGGAGTGAGTTTTGGATATCCTGGAAGTTTTTAATAATTTAAAGAATTATGATTGACCAAATCGTGAGAAATTCAGTTTTTTGAGTAGTTCTAATATTTCATATTCAAAAGATCAAAAGCTCCAAAATGCGGTTCAAATCTTTATTTCCAAAGTGATGCAATGGCGTGGAAACCCAGTTGACACCATTTCACAGAGAAATAATGGAGAGGCAGGAAACAGGATATTTTTTTTTTTTGTAAACACCAGCGAAAGTGATATGTCCATCAAAACTGATCAAGTTAGATCAACCATTGATTTGTCTCTAATAAAGCATAAAACTAAAATACTTATGCTCTAGAGTTCATACATTGATGTCCTTCAGTTTAGCTTAGTTGTACAAATTACACTATTCATTCCACTTCTTTGTTTTGCACAATGCACTACACTAGCTCGAATGGCTTAGTCCTTTTCAGTCTGCGGACGATATGTTCGTTGTCCAGCAGCTGTATCGCCTCCGTATTCACATGATGAAGTAGTCTGACTTCATGCTTATTGGCGTATCGTTTTATCTTATCTTTGACCATTGGGATTCCTAGGTCTCGATGAAGGTACTATTACGAACGTACCATGGAGCATTCACCATGTTACGAAGCACTTTATTCTGGAAAGTCTGAATAATATTCACATTTGATACACAAGTGCAGCCTCAAAGCTGGATGCCATAAAGCCACACTGGTTTTAAAATCTGATTGTAGATCAGAATTTTATTATATAGTGACAACTTAGAATTCCTTCCAAGTAGCCAGTAATACTGTCTATACACTAAGTTCAAAGCGTTTTTTCTTGATGTGCTCTTTCCATCGTAGCTTTGCATCAAAGTTCATTTCAAGATACTTAGCGTTGTTCGCGTGCGGTACGGCGATATTATTTACCCTAACTACTGGGTGATCTGTGATTCTCTTGTTCGTAAAATTAACCTAAACAGATTTGTGTTCATTAAGCTTGAATGTGAGTTTCTTTGCCAGTTTTGAATAATGGTGCTTGCAGCCTGCAATTTATCGGTAGAATCCTCTGAGCTAGTACCAACTGCAAGTAACGCTGTGTCATCAGCAAATACAGCAGTAGTTACACCTGCAACTTCTGGTAAATTATTTGTGTATAACAAGTAAAGTACTGGTCCCAATACACTTCCTTGTGGCACACCCGTATATATTTCCTGCAGGTCAGAGTAATCATCTTCCTGTTTGACACGAAATAGTCTGTCTGTAATATATGACGATAGTATTTCAGCATACTGCCTCGGCAACATTCTCTTGAGCTTGTAAATTAAGCCTTCATGCCAAACCTTGTCAAAAGCCTGTGCAACGTCTAGAAAAATGGCCGCACACACAAGTTTTTCCTCCAAAGCTTTTTCAATTACATCTGTAACCCTATGAACTTGATCGATAGTGGAATGACTCTGACGAAAGCCAAATTGGAAATCTGGTATCAGATTATTGTTCTCGATTAACGATTTAAGTCTTTTTAAAAGTAGCTTTTCAAACAGCTTTGAGATTATAGGAAGTAAGGAAATCGGCCTATATGTTTTTACCTCATTGACTGGCTTACCGGGTTTGGGTACCATAATAACTTCTGCCACCTTCCATATAGCTGGAACATGTCTGAGGCGGAATGATGCATTGAAAAGGTATGTAAGCATTAGGATACCTTTTCTTGGAAGTTGTTTCAAAATTTCTCCAGTAATAAGATCAAAACCAGGAGCTTTCCTGGGATTAAGATTCGTCTCTATTTCATGGGTTACTTCTTTCGGAGTTACTGGTCTGATGTTTTCTGTAACACCATTGATTTCTCCTTCCATTCGCAAGCTTGACTGCATATCGTTAGCTGTGAAAGTATTAGCTAAGAACTTGGCAAATACATCAGCTTTCTGCTTATTATCACGAGCCCATGTGCCATCCTCTCTCTTTATTGGCGGAATACTTGAAATAGGCCTTTTGATGCGTTTAGTAGCTTTCCACAGTGAATAGTCTTGTTCCTGATCTGGAGATAAGTACATGAGATATTTATTCATAGAATCATCTTCCAATTTTTGAATCTTTCTCTTGAGTTTTTGAGTTTCATTGTTGAGAATAGTTTTGTCTAAGGGATTTCTTGAGTGTTGCCACTTTCTTCTGGCCTGTCCTTTCTTTTTTACCATTTCTCTGATTTCCTGTGGATAATTTTGCCCTTTATTCACAAACTCAATTTCTTTGGTGTTGCATGTGGCAGCTGTCTGGATAACCTTCATGAATTTCTCGGTTTCATAATCTAGTTGTTCTACAGATTTTAGTTTGATGTTCAAAGAAATATTGGATTCAAGATCAATTTTGAAGCTTTCCTAATCAGTACGTCTGTTAACAAGTCTTGGTAGAGCTTCTTTTCTTATCATACTCTCACTAAGTACGAGTATGACAGCTGAATGATCGGAGTCAAGGTCTAAATCTTCTTGTATATAAACAAAATTTGCCGAGACTTTTCTCGTTATGAAGAAATCCAGTGAATCAGGTGTTTTGTTCATGTCTGTGGGCCAATAAGTAGGCTTTCCTGTACTGTGGAATTCACAACTAGCTTCTCTTATGGCTTGTCGGAGCTCTCTGTCCTTAGTGGTGCTCAGGCGAGATCCCCAATCAACGTGCTTGGCGTTAAAATCACCTCCTAATATAAATCCTTCACCCATATAAGCTCCAAATATTCAGATTTCTTCAGATTGTATCTTGGTGGACAGTACGCAGCACCCAGAGAAAATTTTTGTTTTGTAGACTTGACACCTACAACAGTAAGCTGAAATTCTTCTGATTGAATGTAACATTCCACGTAGTGACTAATATTACTTTTGATCACAATAGCACTTCCGCCCTTGGCTTGATTCATTGGATGTACACACATATAACTTTTGTACCCACGAAATTTTAAGAATGACTCTTTTGTGCAGTGGGTTTCAGAAATTAATAGGACATCAATGTTTTCGTTGTTAAGAAAAACTTCTATTTCATTTCTATGATTCAATATTCCATTGGCGTTCCAAAGTCCGATTTTTAAATCGCTCTTACCCATATGCGACATTTATTTGATTTTCGGTATAGCACCAGTAGCTCTGGCTTCTAGTCGATCCAATCTACCAGCAAACTTATTAAGCGTATCCATCATTTGCAGCATAATTTGCTCCATACTGGAACTCGGAGTATTTTGTTCCTGTTGCGATGCAGGCACTGTGGTTTTACTAGCAGCGTTAGCGTAGGATAATTAACTTGTTATTTTTCTAGCATTGAATGTTCTGGGTTGATGTTTCTGTTGCACTTTTTGGGATCTGCGCTTCTGTAATTCTTTAGAAATAATACATCCACGGTAGTTAGCTGGATGTTGTTCAGAACAGTTAAAGCACTTCGGTGGAGCATCTTTTGGCTTTGTACAATCAGTTGTGAGATGCTTTCCTGCACACTTTACGCAAATAGGGGACCGTTCACACTACTTCTGGGTATGTCCATACCGTTGACATCTTTTGCATTGAGGAATTAGTTTGCTAGTTCTCAATGCTTCAATTTTCACCTTCATATTTGCCAAGAACTGTATTCCGTGGACTTTCTTAATATATTCTGTTTTTTCAAAAGTTAACACGAACATTGAGAGTTTAATAAAGCTTACACCCTCATTGCTCTTAACTTTTTTAAATTTATTCTGAACAGGAATGACTTTGAATCCATTTTCTCGTAATTCTGCGGCGATTTCTTGTTCATCGCAAGATGGGTGTAAATTTCTGACCATAACCTTAATCGGCCTTTCATTTTTATTCTCATATGTATGCCATTCCTGATTGACCTCATTCATCGTCTTTGTTAATTCTCGATAGTCAGTTTCACTATTCACGTTTATTTTCATCTGCTCATTATTCATCATAGTAGCATTATAATTCAATTTTTTCGACTGAAGCTTCTGCTTAAGCTCCTGATAATTTTTAATGTTACTCACCACTACCGGGGGAGGTTTTAATAACTTTTGAGCTTTATCATTAGTTTTACTAGTTGGGCTATTTTTGGTCTTTTCTGGCGATGATTCAGCTTTACTCTTCTTATTTTTAGGTAGAAGCCATGCTGTTTCGCGATTAACAATCTCTTCTTCCTCATCTGAATTAGCTGGGATGTAAGATTTTCGGATTGATATGGTTTTGGTATTGACATTAGCTAGCTGATCTTTCAAGACCTTCAATTCATCCAAGGCTTCCCTTAGCTGGGCTTCGAGATGCTTAATCCTTTCTTCATTTTTTGTTTGTGAATCCATTTCAACACACGATGTTTTGCTTTGGGATGCACATTTTGCCGTCGAAGCTGACCCTGACGACGGGCTACCAGCGGATTGTTTATGCACAAGTCTTATTTTAACAGGTGTTAACACATTTTTGTCGATTATTGCACACTAAGCACTATAAACGAACGCATTTCGCGTCGTCGGGTGACTGACTTTTTACTTTGTATCGTCGATGCTGAAACCGCACCTTTTATCACCGGACAGGTAAACACAACCGTCCGTTATCGAATATTTGTGAGTAAATAAAAAACGGAACAAGCTCTCCTCGCCAAGGAACCTGTCGAGGCATTTCACTGTATACAAACAAACCCAAGATGGCCACGGTAAGGAGAATTAAAATACAAATGCGTATACAAACAGAAGGTATACTGTGTTGACGATGTTATATTTTCATGTCACAGTTCTTAATGAAGTTTATGAAGCGAGTAATAAGGTGAAAATATACAATTCGACGCAGAGCAAAGTTAGAAAGAATTCACATTACTACAATATGGATACTCATGGTTTTTCATTTTGGGGTTAATTTGTAAGTTTTTTCACTGATTTCAAAAAAACTTATGCTTAGTGATAATCCCACATTATTTATCGAATCATATTAATTAAATTACTTAATACAGTTCATCAAGTTGCGGAATGCTTGTATACAAAATTCTTCCAAGAATAACAAAAAATCATAATCAAATTGCGCCCAGATTATGAAATGTTGCAGTCAACATTATAGTATATGTTTGAGGAAATATATTTTTCGTTTTATGCCAAAATGATATATGTTGAATTTGGGATCTTTGTATTCTTCTTACTTTCAAGCCTCTCTCAGTTGTAAACTGAAAATATTTAGTTGCGTAAACCATATATGAACCAAAATATAGTATTCTTACTTTAATATTCTAATAGCTTTACACATATAGGAATAACGACCTACATACATTTTCCCATTGCTATTCACTTTAAGGCTCATTCACAAGTTTAGTAGCAGAAAGTACTTGCACTAAACTTGTCAAATCTAACCCAACAGAAGGTGTAATTGATACTTGCAGCCATCGACAACCACACGGTAAGACTACTTTACCAGCGAAAAGCATTTTCCGCCAGTAAACCTGCCAACTACAAGTGAGCCTTCAGTGTTGGGTTCACTACCTCCTTTGATTCTTCCAGCCACTACAACCAAGAGAAGCAGAAACTCATATCGTGAAATATTCGCATACGTGACATCTGCCTAATAAAGTTGAAGCATCCATTAGCTGCCAGCTAGAGGAATCGCGGTTATCTTTCACAGCTATATTTTCGTATTCATCTCATAAATTCTGCTTACAAAGTGGAAACAGGACGTGCCAGCATTTGTTCGAAATACGCGAATTCCCAGCTAAAGATGTGCAAAGAACATCTATATTTCATGTATTGAAGCCAAAGCAAGATATTCACGTATAGATTGTAGATACTGTTATTAGGTTGAAACTATAAAAATTTCAACTGCTAGATTTAAATATTGTAATTCACGATAATAGATTCAATTCATTATATTTCTATTGCACTTTCATTGATTGCATACAAAATTTGTTAGTAATTGTATTTCCAAAGCCACCTGAAACAACAAATTGTACATAGAGGCGAGTCTGGCCATATAATGCTATACGCTAGGCATGATAGATACTCCAATGTTTGACTAACCAATTGAAGTTCACTTCCAAGCAGTCCAAGTGCTAGAATCTTAACTGCGTAGGGTATCAATGGACATTACCACAGTGCGCGACCATCCCTTAATCCAGTAATTCACTGGATTAAGGTCAGACCAGATCTTCTGGCCGTGAATTTATAAAATATCTGTTTATAATACGATCTTAAAAGAAAACAGCCATCACAATTATTGAACTGTTCAATAAATGTGCGGTAAGTGAGCCAGCCTGAAAAAAAATCATGTTTTCAATTACATCGTCTAATCTTGTTACACGGTACGTATACAAAGGTTCTTTCTTTTTCAAGTACAAAGACTACAAAATTTAAGTTTTTTCTAGAGGAACTAGGAAGAGAGATCATATTCCATATACCATTGCTCAAATCTACAGTTGTTGCGTAGGTAATATCCAGCGATCTTGTATCCATTCTGTATTTTATATAAGATATCAGATTCACCTCCACTTAAGCTCATCTCTATAACAGAAATCGTTATAAAACAGAAAACATATCCAGTATACGTCACAGGTATTAAATTTCTTTGCTGAGTTTTCCTACTTCGCTTCTCAGAGGTCCTTTCTTTATGACGGATTCACAGTGAGGCCGAGCTAAACTAACGGGTTACGAGTACGGATAAATAAATGGATAAATAAATGAATGAATGAATGAATAAAAGAATAAACGAATAAACGAATAAACGAATAAACGAATAAACGAATAAACGAATAAACGAATAAACGAATAAACGAATAAACGAATAAACGAATAAACGAATAAACGAATAAACGAATAAACGAATAAACGAATAAACGAATAAACGAATAAACGAATAAACGAATAAACGAATAAACGAATAAACGAATAAACGAATAAACGAATAAACGAATAAACGAATAAACGAATAAACGAATAAACGAATAAACGAATAAACGAATAAACGAATAAACGAATAAACGAATAAACGAATAAACGAATAAACGAATAAACGAATAAACGAATAAACGAATAAACGAATAAACGAATAAACGAATAAACGAATAAACGAATAAACGAATAAACGAATAAACGAATAAACGAATAAACGAATAAACGAATAAACGAATAAACGAATAAAAGAATGAACGAATGAACGAATGAACGATGGAACGAATGAACGAATGAACGAATGAACGAATCAACGAATCAACGAATCAACGAATCAACGAATCAACGAATCAACGAATCAACGAATCAACGAATCAACGAATCAACGAATCAACGAATCAACGAATCAACGAATCAACGAATCAACGAATCAACGAATCAACGAATCCACGAATCCACGAATCCACGAATAAACGAATAAATTGATGAATGGATAAACGAATGAATCAATACATTAAAAAATTAATAAACTAATAAGCAAATAAATGAACATTAAATTACTATCGACTATAGATTGACAGATCTACTATAAGTCGATATCTGTCAAGTTACTCAACCTCAGCATCTTGTAACAATGTTCAATGTGCCCATCTCTATCCACGACCGCCTTTCCAATTCTCTGAGAACATCGCGAAAATATGGAAATTCTGGATCTGTGCGCTGGCACCCCATAATATTGTTTTTTTTATAAATTGCTCGATTTCGTTTGAGATCGATGACTCAAACTCATACCTTCTGCTCTCATTGGATTCTTTCCGCATTTTTCCAAATCCAATAGATACAGAGATGTATTCGATTGAAGCGGTATCTTCAATCGCGTTCAGGTGGAAAAAAACTAGCTCAATATCAATGACTACCAAACTTTGCCAGTGAATCGATCAGAGCTTTACGAAGATTGAAAAGGAGATTTATTTTCCTAAAATCAATATATATATATATATATATATATATATATATATATATATATATGAAAAACTAAAAAAAATATTTTTGCCTATGCCACATAATTCCTAACAATGGATAAATTTTTCCTTGAAATTACAATGAAAGAAAACTGAATAAATGTCCTCACCATGTTATCGTATAAAAATGAAATCAATGGCATTCCGAAACTCGATAAAAAGGTGATAGAACTGATTTGTAAGTCAAAGAACCTTGCACTTCATTAAACGCCAGATATAATTAAAATAAAAAGTACGATATCTGCTATTCCCTGGAAACAGACTGTACAATGAATTATATAACATGTGAAATATAATAAATTATATTACAAGTGTACCCTATGTGAACCATCGTGAGCCGCTACTGTTATTCAGGGTTATAGGATCCATAAAGAAAACGAGCCTATGTAAGGTGCTAAGGCCTTGCACTCTTATCATCCAATAACAGAGGGATTTCCCTTAATTAAAGGAAAGTAGATGAAGCCCTTTTAAACTTCTTTCCTCTATGAGAAGCAGAGAGAGAAACTTGTTAGTGAAAGACAGCAAGCTTTGCCACTGGACTGGTTGCTTTCACTTATATTTTTATGTCGACCGGAATAGGTGCATTTCACATATTAAACATATAAGTGCTTTCAACATAAAATATTTTTTTCATTAATGACCATGCTTATTATTATTGTACAGGTAAGAAGTTATTCTGAAAAATTTGATAGTGATGCCTCATTATGTACATAACTTATTAATTGGCAACTACCAATAGTAAAACCAATTGTCTATTTATTATCCAACATATTATTAAACGTGGATACCTCTGTTTATAATAAAAATGAAGCTTCTTGAAGAAAAATCAAGTATTTATTACAATAAAACGCCAACTTGAGATATTCCCTCAGTTCAAAATGGAATGAAATTCTAAATTATTTTTATGAAAGTCAAATCTACCCAAAGATGAACATATAGGTATAAAAATTTATTAGATAACTATACTAGCTGAAACTAGTATATCACAATAACGCTGAAAGAAAAATATATATATTTGATCTTTTTTTTCAAATAATTCTTAGACAAAATTACCAATTTTTTTTAAGAAACCAAGAAGTCAACTGATATTCCCAACAAACAAATTCACCCCTAACATCAAATGGCGGAAAACCTGCAAGGGGTATATAGTGAAAACCGTTGAGGTTTCTATAACCTTTTCCCAACAATGACACATTCGCAACAATAGCCATAGGTATTGGGAGAAATATACAATATGAAGTTTACAAATTTGTTTTGGAAAAACTGGCCCACTACGGGGTGCAAACCACAGACCCTCTAATTGCTGCTCAGAAGACAACTAATAATATTCAGAAAAAATAGAAAGAAGAATTGGTCGCCAGTGGGGGATCGAACCAACAAGCTCCTGCATTCTAGGCAGGCGCCTTCACCGTTAGACCATGATCAGTGAGCCACCCTGTATAAAATAGCGAACGTTGATATGATCGCCCGTCAAATTAGACACCATCAATTGAGGGTAATGGGCTGTCAGTTTTACCGAATGTAAAATAGCACTCTGTTTATTCAATTAATAATTGGCTTCCGTGTGCCGGTGACTCTCGTGTCACAAATTATCCGGAAAGCGATTTCGTCCGGTTGCGTACACTTGAGGAGGTTGGGGGGATAATGGAATATAAGAGAGCTTTCACTTTAGCGTATTTGCTGGCTTCCCTCCCAGTGATGGATTTTATACTAACTGGTAAGATGTAACATGATATTGTTGCAAAAGTTCTCTGTATAACTTTTCAGTGAGACGTCGTTTCGATCAATTCACTACATAAAATCGCCTTCAGGTGATCTGGCTGGCGTGTCGCTGGCGCGTCCAGTCCTGATTGGTTCAGGTGACGTTCCGCTTTAGTTATTGCGTTTCATGTTCATATTCCGTTCTCTACAACTGTAGTTTATTAATCTTTTTATGATTTGCTCCACGCTAGAATAGCTATGAACTTTGTCGTTGTTGGCGATGAAAGTCGCCGCCTTAAATTTTCGTTGCTACCAGAGCGTCGTACCAAATTATTTTATAATGTTCTGTCTATAATGATTTGCCTTATTGAAAACTATACTTTTTTTACTAGATTTAATATTGCGGCCTAGCATTCTCACATTTTAGTACATTCAGTTCCAGTTTGTGAGATGAAGGTAGGGCTTCAACGAAAAATACTAAGCCTCCGAGAAACTTAGAGATAAATCAGTAAATGAGCAAATAAAATGTTCCTCCTTATAGATTCAGGCCTTTTCTATACCAATACCTATTTATCATAAAGGTTTACTATGAAACTGCAAGAAATAGACTTTAATGGAAAATTCCACCAATTGATTCTTTTGAAAGGCAAAAGAATTCATTATCAATGAATAAAAAAGATAAAATCTGCTTAAAAGTTTTGGGAAATCTAGTACTTACGTGCTTTGATCAAAAATCAAGTAGGTCACTGTTTTGGGAACGAAGTGTATTCGACATCAAGGTTAGGGTAGTTTCAATTCTGTAAACACCTGTTGGCATTTAAATAATGTTCCTAAATCTACTCGAATTCTAATAATCGTAACAATATCCTGGGATTCATTCCCATTTCCCATCGGAAGGCGGTTTGGCGAGCAGCTCATTTTATCTGTTAGTTCAGCATTGTTAGTGCAGGCATATTACGGTTTGAAGCCAACGAATTAAATTATCTGGAATATATAATGATATTATCAATAAGCATCGAATGTAAAAATGAGATGATGGAATTGATTAATAAATCCTCGAATTATTGAGCACTTTTGATAGACAACTCTCGCGAAGGCGGAAAATAAAATTCATCGCGCTCCAGCAACGCGTACTCACAGTGACCTTGAAATGCTGTAAATTGTAAAAATCACATACAGAAACAAATTCCCCGACGTTGAAGTTCTCCAAAAGAATAACTATTCGGATAAATATCGGTTATGTCAGAACAGTAGGTACATTCACCATTCCTTTAAATATAATCCATAATATGTTGAACGCAGAATTTCAAATGCTTGAAATTTACGAAATTTGTTGGTACGATAATTAAAATGAATCGCCGATTAGCGAGTTTCCGTAGAATAGTACGAGATAATGCAGATTGTATTATTTGTATGGATAACCTTTCATAACGGCAGAAAGTTTTCTATTTTAAAATGCTGCAAACAGAAGCCATCACGGAACCCCCCAGGCAGCCCATTGTACAGCAGTGAGGTTATCCAAAATAATAACTTTTGTAAGAGGCTTTTTCGAGGGGAAATCAAAACTGTTTCAAGAGACCCTCTAAAGATGCAAACCTAGTTAGCAGAACACATATTGGATATTAAAAAAGCTTGGCGGATATTAAAGGTTCTATTGTTTTAGGTAAACATAAAGTGGGTATGTGACATTCTGATCCCAAATTCTAATCTACCTGGATTATTTGGTTAGTATTCCATATTATTTTATCTGTAGATCTAGTTTTGTCTCGCCCGATCAAATCAAGCAAACTGAGATTGCAGCTATACCCCACTTTGGAAGTTCCAAAGGAAGCCAAGGGTATAAACAGGCAAATATAGAGCAATGATCCACATACTTTGGATATTTGGGTCACTTCGGACGATAGCAGTCAACAGAAAATAGGTCGTTATGCTGGTTTTTGCCTTTTACGAGAATAACCGATCCCAATAGAATAAAAATTTGATAGATTTGATGTAGCTTCAACAGCGGCCAGTAAGTAATTGCGTTTTACATATTTTTTATTTCGACTCTTGAAAACTGGATACAATTTTCAAATGTATTTCTTTCCTTGAATAGTCGTGAAAAGTGAAAGTATTTCCTTTTTTGTAGATTTTCCCAAGACTTTCCTCCAATAATATTCCATACTTTGCATCTAAATATTGATTTTTTGAACAGTTACACATCAGCAGCTCTGCAAAAATGTCTGAATTCTTAATACCTAATCTTTTATAATTTCAAATTGAACTCACTCATCTAGAAAACTATACATTTGGGAAGTCGGGCCAAAGACCCACCGTCTACAGTGGGACTCAAAATATACACCTTCTTCCAGATTCTGATTATAAATGTGAAATGAATATATATTAAATATATATTATAATATTTGTTTCCTGCAGAGCGTATTAATTTTAAAATTTCAAATTTATTTATTAATGCAGGTGATCTATAGATGGATACTTCTGAATACAAGAATATGTTGTATTACATAATTTGGAATAAAATGCTATACATAGTTATATATGAAAATTGGCAAATAAAAATCTCGAAATACAAAATAAATACACAGAAATAAACGTTAGCCTCTATGAACATTTGTCAAAAAACTCATGTACAGAGTAAAACGTACCATTAATTAAGAAGCTTTTGGAGTATTTTTAAATTTTGTTTCATGTAGATACCTTATAAACATTGGTAAACAAATGGAAAGCTTATAGCCCATGTTCATATAAGTACCTAGTTAATCTAAGAGAATTGCATCCACTATTTCGTAACTGTGTAAATAGATTTTTTTTATATAGTGTGTGGATTTGTATATATATGTAAGTGTAAGATAGAATGAGAATGTGTTTTTTTCAAAGATTTTTCGTATTTAAAATCATTCTAATCAATCTTTTTTGTGTTATAAATATTTTGTTTGGAAATTTCGAATTTCCTCAGAAAATAATATGGTAAGAGCTATTTCAATAGCCTTTTTGCAGTAACAGAACTGTATAACAACTGTTTCACAATTGAAACATTATTTTTGCACCAAGCCGTGAATTCACCAACAGCCCATTTTGTGGTTAAGTTATTCAAAAGTGTCTTATATACTTTATCATCTGCATAGAATGATAAACAATGGACCCTTGAGGAACACCCAGTCAAACATCATATTAATGAGACATATATTATTCAATTTTCAAACTGTCTATGGTTTAGGTATGATTGGATGAATTTCAAGAATAACGCTCTGAATCCTAATACCAATTTGTTTTCTATTACTCTGAAGGCTATTGTAGCGAAAGCCTTTTAGATTATGGCGCACTATGATGGTTCGATGCAGGAGTCTGTTGTCAGTAACCGCGATTTGAGATATTTAGTAACCCAAATATTAACGCTCTTATATTTCGAGATACGAAGTTCTGAAGAAGAATGGCTTTCGGGAAGATGCGTTTAACATTATCGACGTACTAGGACGGCTACGCGAAGTGCCTACATAGCTCAGTTTGCGAGAGCGTCCGACCATAAGTCAGAAGATGAGATGAATTTATATTTAGAATTAGTAAATAAGATTATAACTGTCATAATGCTAAGTGAGTAACTTTATCTGACCTAAGAGGCTATTGTTCCCTTCCTCGCCCCAACTCCAAATTGTTCTTGTATAGTAAGCAATTCCAACTTCAATCCACAACCGTTTCCACGACTAATTGGCATTCTACAGCCATGCGCATGTGAGATCTTATCTGTGAATGAATGGGCGAAGTCCCGTCGTCCCCAAGCCACTACAAATAATTCTAATGCTCACTAAGGAAAGAGCAGATAAACGCTCCTTTTGTAGTCGCTCTAGACAGGACAATTAATTATACGTAAAGAAGCTTGTAATGTAGTTTGTAGTTGCTCTTCCTTGGTGAAACTCTTCCATCGTTAAGATTAAATTGTGCAATTTCCACACTGCGTTCCAGAAATAAAAGTAGATTAGTATTGACGCGTTTCGCTCCGATTCTGAACATATCATGTTGAGTCTAACAGTGCATTTGGAGTGAAAACTATACGCGTCTCTTGTATAGAATTGACATAATATTACATCAAGTAAGTTGCAATATCAGTAAACCCCTTCTTCTGCTGCAGGTTTAGTGTAATGTCTTTGGCTATTAACTTACGAAGTCAAAAGTCCTACCTGGACCTGACTTAAGACATCTGTCAATAAGGGTGAACTGATTTACAGCGACATCCCTTGTTTAAAGGCACACTTGGAGATCCAATCGGTTGGTTTATAGGTTAACCAAGTCAAGGGTGTGATAGCAGCATCAACTCATCTCCAAGTTTCGCCCTCTATGAGGATGCCATTGTCAACTTACGAAGTCACAGGTCCTATCGAAGAACAAGGGATGTCGCTGTAAATCAGTTCACCCTTGTTGACAGATGTCGTAAGGGACATCTGTTGCCGCTTCAAGGCAGTCCAAGTTTTAGGACCTTTGACTTGGTAAGTTGCCAATAGACATCCCCATAGAGAGCGACACTTGGAGATGAGTTGATCATAACTAGTTGCCCTTTGCATAATATTACAGATATGAGACGTGACTAGTTAAAACCAACGTCACTCCATATTTGAGGTGAGTAAGAAGTGGAATAACACACAAGAACATTGAAATAAGAAATTACTAATTCTGAATGTATAGTAGTGTGATGAGCAACCTAGAATTTTGGTTTGCTGTATTGCCCTTCTTCTTGAACGTTCAAAATCGAAGTTCCACTAGCCTTAGCCCAATCTTGATCCAAGCAATACTTTCTAGTCAGCAAAAAGTAGCTCTGCCTAAGCCAAATGATTGTCTGTGTGATATTGTTTTCTGTCATAAGTCTGTTCAGAAAGCAGGTTATGTAACGAATTCAAACAAATCTGGGTGGCCTAGTTCCAAGACAATGCCACTCACTCCTGATGTTAGTCAATTGGCGGCGAGCCTGAGAAAATAGTAATAAGTCTGTGCATAAAAGGCAATGTTATTAATGCAGAATAATTTTCGAAGGAAATACCATCTGGTCCAAATCTATGCAACTGTTGTGTTATTCGTCGATATCTAGACTGGAATTATCATAACCAAAAGGCATTATTACATAATACATTAGCTGCGCATGACCACCGTCATATATTCGAAAGTTTCTGCAACTATAACTTACCGACTTGACCTGGCTAAGCTCTGTTTATAGCTCTCCAATGTGTTTTGTGAAACCTTCAACCACTATCACTGCTATCTAAATACACCTTCTACCTTCAAATACTATAAGCTAGGAGGTGAAACAGTACTTCCGTTACATTAGGCTCCGTTCTGTTTATATTGAGATGTCGTTATTCTGAAAATCTATTCATATCCTCAGGCTTTCGTCAATATCCTTACCTTACGAAATCCCGTGAAAATTGTCAGGCATAACCTCATCCAGAGAAATCCTAATGTGGTCGCGCACGGGTGACTCGCGATTTGGACGCGGTCGCGGCGACAGCGCGGCGATATCAAGCACGACAGACACTGACGCGGCTCCAGCAGGCTCCCATTCTCACAGCGCTCCCGAAAACGGGACGCAAGCGCACAGAAGTGCCGGGATCGATGGGACCCATCCCATCTTTCCGAGCCGAGCGACGTGTGTATGAAGACATGCCTGCCGGTTTTCGGAGCCAGGATTATTTTCTGGAGCGTGATGACGTAACGTCGGTTTCGTCTGCACCCTTTGCCTGTCTCCGATTTTGATTTCCATCTCAATAGGTGCATAACTGTATAGATAAAAAAATGTGTATTTAACACACAGTTTCACAAATAAAACTCTTTTTTATTCAGTGACTGCTAACAAGACAGCCCAGATTACTTACCAACCAACTAACTAGATCTTATCATGGATACAAAACTGGAGCTCTCAAATCTAGCATACTATTTATCCTGTCTAGCTATTTTTCTATTAAATTAGAAGAATGAATTTTCTTGTGTCTGTCTTAGGGGAAATATTTTTTGTGCGACTGCATATTCATTATTGGTAAGGGAAACTGTCACACACAATCTTTTTATCTGTATGATGGAAGAGTTTCACCAAGTAAGAGCATCTACACTCTAGATTACATAATTATATGCGTTTCAAGATGTTTCGGTCGATTCATTCATTACAAAACAGGCGACGTTTCTCTTAATTTCATTCTAAATCATCTTCAGGTTCTAACATAATATGATCTTCATCACTTGCCTGTCTCTGATTTTTCTTTCCATGCCATTAGGAAAATGAGGTGCATGCATGTTTCCAATGCAAGCAAACAATTCTACACGACGTTTCGATTTATTTTATTCTAAATTATCCTGAGGTGGATGAAATAACGATTTATATATGGTAGTTTGTTTGGAAGTAAGTAATTACGTAAGCGCTCAGAGTCCCGCTAAGTCTATCCCTTGGGTCCGAGCTCCAAATTATGACCGGATTCGCGATCTACTTCCATTCCCACCTTATTTTTGAACTCTATCCGACGTGAAATTGTCCGCTGAATCCAAAGGTGTCTCCAAATTTGAGCTGCGACGTTTCCTTCTCCGGAAAAAACGTATTTTCTAAGAAAAGCCATAGGCGAAGGAGGGGTCCAAAATCGATTTTATTCATAAAGGACAAAAATTCGTTTTCCGGGTAAGTTTTGCATTGATTGCATTGCGAATTATGAACTGACCTCCATCTTCGCGACGGATGTGAGAGTTTGAGAAGCGTCTAGAGGAGCCAGGGACACCATTCATCATAATTATACAGTGATCGATAAGCTTTTTAGAGCAGATCTTTTGACCTTGTTTCCTGTTCAAAAGGTATCACTGAATACTGATTTTGACGTTTCTTTTCTTCTATGACTGAAACATTCATAGGACTATAATACTCGCCAATATGACACTTGCCACACATACATTTTATATATGGAATTTTTTATTCACATTTTTTTTGGTTTTGGTGCAAACGAGGGATATTAGTATATTTGTTGTGTCAGAGACGCGAGGCACCCGAAATATCAGTAAGATAGTCAGTGATATGCATCACGTTAAACCATGTCTCGACTCATTTCTGTCGATAGAGTTTGACAACACATGTGACCTTACATTTACATCATCAAGAGTATACCAAAAATCTATATAGTCCAATAAATATGGTCTGCTACAGACATGCATGTTTCTTCTTTAGCCTAGATTCGTCAATATAGCGCGGTGATCTGACATTCGAGAGCCTATATATTGTATAGACACCCAGGTAAGAATGTGGTAGTAACATATATCTTCAAGTGTCGCAACAAGTGTCACTGCGCAATAAGATATTTACGGAGTTAAATGGGCCTAACGATTTACTCTACTACGACGATAAATGGCTTTTACATTTATCGAACGGGTATATCAAGTGTAATTTTTGGGTGAACAAATGATCAGTGCCTGTTATTACTCACGTTATTATATCTCTATGATGAAGCTCGTGAACCATAACGGGATCACATTGCCCTGAATGGAATGTTCAAACCAAGCTATAAAGTGCAACTTCCTGAACGACATTAAATCCGCAGTCATTTTCGCGACATTAAGCAGACATAAATGTACAAAGTACTTCATTATATTTTGGGGGATAAATATAATCTTCAGATTTATATTATAAGCTGATGTTACTCTTTATCTTGTATGGATGCGATGGTCCTATTACAGCGATTGGAGTTCAATCCAACATTGTCTCTACACTACAATGAAAAACCGCTTTCTTTTCAGATTAATCAGATATTATAACAGCAAAAATTTCGAAATCGAAATGTCACCATTCGACTGTCTGTCTGTCTGCACTGTGTCAAGTAACCCTAAAAGTGCCATTCAGATTTTAATAAAATTTTAACAATGGTTTACTGGAAAGGACGAATATAAAAAAAACAAAGCGAAACACATGAAAAATACAACAAAAAGTTCAAAATAGTTGCGTTATACAATTACTTATGACGTCAGTCTCGACTAGCACACGCAATCAATCACTTTTAGTACATTTTTCAGTTGGGCATTTCAATGTCGGTTTTTTTTTATTTTAAATTTTAATATTTTTAATATCTTATGCATTCCTTTGGCGTATATTTTGTTAGCGGTCAGTTTTTCTTGTTAAAAATCCTTATAATACGGAGTTCCAGTGCCTACCTTCCAGTGAAATCCTACTCATAGAAGGCCATCTGTGGTCTTCTTCATCTGTTACACTCCATGAAATGGTATATTATGAATGCACATGCCTGACATGTTGCTGAAAATCGAAAAATCGATATATGTGTGCCTATAAAAGTTGAGGAGTTCCCCATGGTTGAAGTTCAATTAATCTTATCCTGACAATGCTAACATTGTTAGCGAAACAACTATCGGGCTTGATAAAGTGGTTTTGTGAGTGGTGAAACTGTATAGTGACAATTTTTTCAGTTAGGGCAAACAAACAGATCGACGGAAATTAGTAATATGGCTTTTTGTAATCTAATTAGTCATGACACTGTAAGGGAAAGAAATGCTCAAAAATGAGAGCACATCACACCAGGAGTTGTCATTTGAATTGTAATTCAACTAAATCGCTTGTACATTATAAGCCTCGTTAACCTACTCAGCCCTTAGTGGGATAAAAAGTTTGTTTTTTTAGCTACTTCCTGCTCCAAATGACTGGCCTGGAGGGCGCGCACCGTTTTATCTCTACGGCTGTTGTATCTTGGCGGACAGCTTATTTTTCTTGCGAAGCAACGGGAATTAGGTGAACAGCGGGGTGTCCTTAAGTCATTGTTCCTTGCTTACTGATTTATCTTTCGTTTTCTACTGGCTGTAAAACCAGATATGATTATCTGTCGAAGGATTACAAACGCCTCATATATCGCGAAATCAATACTGGCAAATGGTATGGGCTTAATTTGAATGCTAAAAAGTCCTAAACAATGCTAATCTGCAACAATTCTATGCGCTTCAACGAGGGTAAGATTCCAATCACCTTGGCTGCCACCTGATTTAGGATTGGGCATACTATAAAGAAGTTGGGATG
The DNA here is from genome assembly GCA_949316355.1 of Bruchidius siliquastri. Lineage (NCBI taxonomy): Eukaryota > Metazoa > Arthropoda > Insecta > Coleoptera > Chrysomelidae > Bruchidius > Bruchidius siliquastri. Next base: position 27,142,039 of record OX438529.1, read on the forward strand.
AGCATACAAAGTTCGTTCTGCCGAATGAAGAAAGTTCTATAACCAAGAATTTCGAGTGCGTGTGTTATGTTTGATCTGTACTTAATTGCAGTCTCGAAGCATCGACGTTAACAGTTAAATACCATAAAGCGGCCACAAGTATTTGGTCGCTAATATTGAAACCACATACCTAAACAAATGTTGACTGACGTTTTGGCTGCCTCGGCAGTAAATACTCTTTCATACGTATGTGTTTTCAATTAGCAACCAGTGGTAAATATATTGAGCCTTAAAGGTACATTATTTCTGATTTGTGCGCTTCAGGCTAGAGCAGGCTTCAGTAGTGAGGGAACCATACTATAGTGATCCAAAAGCGATTATTTAATTATCTAAGTTTTAATGGTTTAATGGTGATCAAATTTATACAGGAAGGAATTTATGTAAAAAACACTTACGCTTCAGAATTGTCAGTGTCAGTGTCAGTGTCAGTGTCAGTGTCAGTGTCAGTGTCAGTGTCAGTGTCAGTATCAGTATGAGATTATATACGAGGAGACCTCATAAAATTCCAAATAACACCATCAGTTGCTAGAGAATTGGACCACTTGACTGAAGTGCTACCCACGTGTTATGTTGAGGAAAATCGTGAGGATATTTTTTGTTTTTGTAAGGGATGAGTAGGTGGTAAAGAAGGGTGATCCGGAAATAGACGATAATTGCGACGATATGGATCCTTTAACGACTTACAGAGCAGCGAGTGTACATCGTGACCCTAATAACAAGCACGGAGTGGTATGGATAGAAAATTACTGCATGACCGTAAACGTAAAGAGAACTTGATTAATCAGAAGATCTCATTAAGCATAGTAAAATATTCTAAACTCAATATGAGTATCGAATTGCAGCTTCTTAAATTAATATTGTGGTTGTGGTATCAAATTCATATTACTTTTTTGTAGGTGTTGCCCAGAAGAACGTATTATTTTAATAACAATGACAAATAATAAAATCGTTCTTGATTTTTCATGACATGTACCTGCTACTACTTACCTATCCGCATGTCTGTCTGTCCTCATGTCTTTGTTTGTCTGTCTGTTTATTTCAGAACCAACAGAATTGCCTATATTGTAAACATTATGAAACATTTTTCCAAATTAGAATGTTTGCAGTCACAGAACTTCCTTGGCTTGTTCTTTATGCATCGAAATTAAATATGATCTGGTGTTCACACAAAGTATGTTGTTGTTAAAGATAATCTACTTGATACCATTTTTGTAGGATACTCTCTGACATGTCTAACTGAACGCAAGCATAAATATCTGAATTTCATCATAATTCGGTGCGTAATTCCTACATAATGAGAAATTGGTTCGATCCAACAAAATATCAGTACGGTTACGTACTTCACTGCGTCTGATCGTTCCAATTTTTACAATTCAAAATTCAGAACCTTCATATATATATATATATATATATATATATATATATATATATATATATATATATATATATATATATATATATATATATATATATATATATATATATATATATATATATATATATTATATATGAATGATTAGGGTAGTATAGTTACGAGAGTCACGCTGAAAGTGTTTAGATATTCCTAGTCTATAGAAGTTTAAAAATGTTTGAGCACGCAGCTATTTTGTCTAAAGTTGTAAGTGCTTACACGCAAAGGCAGCGTTTGAATCGTTCAGTAGTTCCATTGCCACGGTCTTGAATGCATCTAAGTGTAGGCCAAATTTTAACGTGAAAATGGAATCGGGTAGTCGCGATTTTCGAGCCATCATTTTGTATGACTATAAAAAGGTACCAAAACAAGCGGAATGTCACGAAAGTTTAATAAGTTGCTTTGGGGACTCTCTCCCTTCTAGGACTACAGTTTTTAATTGGTTTGCTGAGTTTGAGAGGGGCCGGTCTCACTCGATGATGAACCTCGCACAGGTCGACCGCCCACTGCTGTTACTCCGGAATCTGTAGAAGCTGTGCAAAATGACTGTGTTAACAAAAGATCGACATATAATCTTCACCGAGATTGAGGCTTTCCTGGGGATTGGATCGGTAGCGGTCCGAACAATCATTCATGATCTCCTTCGCCTAAGGAAGCGGTCTTCCAGACGAAAATTTGTTGATCAGTGAGCAAAAACCAACAAGAGTTCGTTGGGCTGATGCCTTGAAAAATTTCATAATGGGCACAGTAAATACACTTTTTATATCGTAACCGGAGATGAAATATGATTCCGAAACTAAACAGCATTCATTAGTTTGGTGCTTTAAAAGTGAACAGCCTCCAACGAAAGTTCGTCGTTCCAAAAGTGTTGGAAAGAAAATGGTCGCATTTTTTTTTCTTAAAGTGGATACATAACAACGATAGCCTTGGAAAATTAAAGGACAGTTACTTCTGAATTGTATATAACAAAATGTGTTCCTATAGTCTTCTGATAACTATGCAAGAGCCGTCCAAAGACTGGTCTGCGGGGTATTCAATGGCACCATGACAACGCATCCGCACACAGCGCCGCTAGAACACTCGATTTTTTTGCTGAACGGGGTGTACTTTTGCCTCTCCCACCTTATTCTCCTGACCTAGCTCCGTGCGACTTCTTCTTATTCCCTAAGATCAAATAAAAGTTACGAATTCGTTATTTTTCCACCTATGAAGAGGAAATCGCTGCATTTGAGGAGGAAATTAGCAACCTTTCAAAAGAACGTTTGTCACAAGAATTTGACAGGAGGTTTTACCGAATGCGAAAATGTATTGAGGTAGGGGGAGATTATGTTAAAAAAACAGCATAAAGTTTTTTTGAAAAACCTTGTAGTTTTCTGTATCTAAAGACTTCCAGCATGACCCTCGAAATACTATATTTTTCAGAGAGAATAATCGAGATTATTAATTATCTTCAGGCCATTCCAACTCCAGCTATAAAGATTGTAGTACTAAGTTTGCCCATGGATTCTAGGCAACTCTCAATAGTCTCAACTCCAAAGATGTTTGTAATAAACCTATTATAAAACTTTACATTTAGTGACACATTTGGTGTTTTATGTGGTAATGTACGCTTTCAAAGTTTTCCATATAGCTGGATTTCAGCGTGTCAGTATTCGCGATATAGATATACAGCGCGAATCAACAGAATCTGGAAATGATCCAGAAAAACTGATGTACAGAAATACTTTCAAGGTCAAATAACTTCTATGACTCGATCTATGATTATCTTCGTGGATTGCTAGGCTGCACTGACGAATTCTAACGCATACGGGATATAATAATTCATCTAAACCAGTGTGAGACACTACCCGACTTTACTGGGTGTCTCTGTATAACGTTGAGTGAATGGAGGTGTAATAAACTGATATGAAAGTTTTCATACCAAACTGCGTCTGACTTATCCGCGTCGCTGTCGGTTTCATATACGGTTTTTCAAATAAAACTCAAGCCATGTGGAGTGAGGATTTGGATGGATATCAAGATTAACTTCAATATGCTAGTTCTGTAGCCAAACAAAATGAATAAGCTTCTTTGAGTATTCTTCATTAACAGCTTGACGTACATATATGTACAGGATGAGACAATGATAGATTAAGGACGTTATTTCATTATTTTGGAGAATTACAAAATAAAAATACAATACTAAGGGGTGCAGCATCGAGTACACCCGAATGATGAATTTATTTTCAGATTCTACGTAAAATTACTCAGCTTTTTTTTCTTAATGTTTCCATATACCTCGACCCAGCGGATCCTAATATTCAATATTTGTTTAAAGAAACTTGAGTTTCAATGTCGTACAAAAATGCCAGTAGCGCCATAGTTCCTCAAAATACGAATCCATAAATTAACGTCATCTTGAAATCAAACAAAAGAAAAAAGTAAATTATATGCTACAGAAAAAACTTGATTTTTTTCAATGATTATATGTATGATATTATGTTTTCTGATAGATCTAATAAAACCAAACAACCTTTTTTTAAATATGTTCTATATACCTATTTTCGAAATGTTTAGATTTATTTTCATTTTTTTTCATTTTTTACCACTGGAGTGGGTTCGCAGGCACGTGGTTAAATGTATTACCTGCTGAAAGTAGGTCGAGAAACTTCCATGAACGTTTAACCTGGCAGTAGAGCTCGCTTGGAGTGCGCTATAATAATCGATCATACTTGCCATGATAAAACAAAAAATTTGGATATTTCCAAACTTTGACATTTCTATTGAACGAGTTTGCGGTAACAATACTTACTTAATGACTAATGGCAACTAACGATCCCATCTGGATTATAAATACCCCACCGTTGTATTACTGTATCCAATAAATCGTATCACACACAAACATGGAATTTATCCATCAGCGTACGTCGTTATATATACACCCGTATATAACCGGTATATAGCCTATCGGCTTATTTACCCTGCAAATCAACTGATAATGGGGGCGTCATGACACCTACGTTCACGCTTCGCATCACGTTACAAGGCAATGGAGATGATTCTATTAGAGAAATCAGGATTTTGGTCCACCTTCAATCGACTACGACTTAATGAGGGTATAATTAAATAAAAATTGTAACTGACGATTTTTCATGCATATCTAATAATTATTTGTGCATTAATTTTAACAAAATCAGTAAACAATGAATACAATAAGCGACCCCGAAAGATCTGTTTCAGTTGTTATGAATCTTGTAAATGCCCTTAATTTTGTTGTCAAGACACATTCACCTTATTATAGACTATTTTTAAAGGAATGGTGAATGTGGCCGCTGTTGTGAATATAACCGATACATTCACCATTATATGTAAACTGGCAGCCACGCACTTTTACCGACTTATCTTATGAGTGTCTGGGATTAATGTTATCAATAGAAAACTACAAGCTTGAAAGGTAATTAATTGCGTTTGATCATTGAAAAAAAAGGTATGCCACTGCATTTCTTAAAACTATAATTTCTTTCGTATTAAGCAACAAGGAATACTACTATTTTGTGTTTTGAATTTTATTTTACATTACATTACATATACTTTTCGTCTCACTGTCAGTCAATTTCCCCCTGAATTTTGACCACGTACCTAAATAACATCCTGTACAATACAATGAGGCTAGCTGTAACTCATTAATTAAAATCGTCCCATGGAGGGACTTCCGATCAAAACCAATCAGAAAGAAATAGCGAAAGCAAGCAGACAAATGTAATGAATGAATTAAAACTCAATTTTAACTCTTAATTGTATAGTCTCAAGTTATAGTTGCTTTGAATTAATTTTTAAGCTCAAACAAAGCTGGTAATAGAAACGAAAAATGGTAGTGTCGAAATTACGATTCTATTTTTAAACTTCGACATTTTGGAACAAATTAATTCGAGCAAAGAGTTCAAAAATATTCAGTTCAGTCAGTGCATCTTAAGAATGTTTTCTCACAAAACCCATTTAGGTAGATTTGCATCAAATTTGTTATAATGGCAATGAAGTGTTGTAGTAGAGCAAGTCTACAAGATCTCTCAAATGTCTATGTACAGCTTATTATATTTTATTGATATATTAAAGTCCATGCGACTTAGCTCGTCGTGGTAGTACGAAGTCTAATAATAGCCCAATTTTCTTATCCAAAGCTAAAGTAGGCCACATTTCGGTGTCACTGAGAAATGTGGCAACACTGTAGGTCTAATTGTGAGCTGAGATAGTATCTAGAGTTCTTCTCTTTCCGCAAACTTCAACTTCTAGAACCGACCCTTGAACCGCAAAAGCTTCGTCATTCTATAATGTTCTTCACGAAAAATAACATCAACTGTCAAATGTTCTAAACGGTAATTTGTTTTATTTGTTTTAGGACTGCATTTAATTGGATAGTAATTATATAAAAATTGAAAACTGCATTTTAGCCTCTCAAAAAGTTAGGTCCAGTATAACGACTTCATTTTTTTAAAATATGTGTTGGATTTTAGGACTGTTGGTTCACTCGAAGTCTAAAGTGTTATTGAAATAACCAAAATCGTGAACATATTGTGATTTTTTAAAATTCGAATTTACTAACGTTTTCAAATATTCGTATTGTAAAGCTCTTAAACACTCATTTATTTCCACTGGTAACGACAACAACTTATACACTAATTTATATCAACGATTTCAAGTTCTTTACTATCTGACGTCTGATCACTGACTGACTGCTGTCACTGCTCGATTCTTGTATATATACAGAAAACGCCCATCTCGAATGTTCCGTAACCATCTAGAACAATCTGACACATTCGAGATGTCTGTTGACAACTGCACACATGTTCTGAATGATTTGCATACAGGGTGACCTTTTCTTGGCTGCTGGCCGCTGATCTAGTTGCAGTATATTAATTTATACACTGATATCACTACGTCACAAATACAGTGCATTAATTATTTGTAGATGTCATTACTTACCACATATTCAATCGTGATGAATTAAATTAGATGTATCGAAGTATCCAGAACGGTGTTCCCTAAAATGTTTCCAATTTTTGGAAACCGCCGAAATAAGATTATCTAAAAAATCAGGTTTCGTAGATGTCACGTTTCCTTCGTGCTTCTGTATGATGTAGAGTTGTGGACGTTAACTCAAGCCAATACCGATAAACTTAAATCAACAGAATCCTGAAGATTTTGTATACCGATCATGTCACCAAAAAGACCGTTTTACATCGTATGAACAAGGATTTCAAAATAATTGAAACCATTAAAACAAGAAAACATAATTATTTGGTACAAATTATGAGAAACCCAAACAGATATGGACTATTACAACAAAGAACAAGTCATAAAAAGAGAGGACGGGGACGTAGACGTATCTCATGGACAATCTACGGATGTCGTTATCAACTACTGCAACTGGTTCTTTCAGAGCTACAGCAAATCAAATAATTATATCGAATAGGTACATTAAGAAGAAGACAGTATTCATCCTCTGTCGAACCGTTATCAACAAATCAATATTGTGTGATGCCTAGATTGACATAATGGCTTTCCCGACTTTCCAATCAACTACACCCTGAATTCTATACAACTTCTTCAGAGTTGTTTCATGGAAGCGTCTCTGTTTCGAAATAACTTCGTCGACCTGATGGTGTAATGCAATCAAATCGAAGTGGGGGTCTCTGAACTTGGAATGATAATCGAGACTAGACGATACTATCCTCGGATAGTCTTTTTCCCATCCAGACGACCATTGCCGTAATTTTCTGGAGATCATCACTTTATTTTCCAAATGGCTGCCTGGTGAACTTGAACTTTAACGCGGACTTGGTTGGGTTATTCAAAGAAATTACTACCGTCGACAAATGGATTATACGTTACGCAGATCTGCTATCAGATTACGTAATGGGAAACACTGAAGTCAAGATAAGAGCAATGCAGTCAAACTAAAAGTTACATTTGAATTCATTGCTTTGAGCTTTGAATAAAGTTTCAGGAATAAAAGAGTATTGGATCTGTGAGGAGTGTTGTTATAACAAATTCTTTTCATAATACTTGCTGTAGTCGAAAACTAGTACTCATTCTTAAGTATTGACGCTGGGAAATGTTTCAAACAGTATTTTGTGGTATATTGACTGCCAACAACGACTACGTTTATAGCAAAGCTTGCGCTGGAATAAAAAACAAAACATAACCTAAAATAACGCCAGCTAGTGGAGTATAAATAGCTGCAAAGTTCGCCAGTTCACCTGAAGACGATTCAAGATAGTAAATCAATCGAAACGTCGTGAAACTAAAAATTACATAGAAAATGGAAATCCGAAACACAGCATCCGATTCATAAACTGCTCGATATCTAACAATCTGAACCACGTTGATAATGCCTTACTATTTGCAGACGCCTCCTCTCCTCCTAAAGCCTACTTCTTTCGGTGACAAACCGGCTTATCCCAGAAAAGTGGCCAAGGAAAATCAATAAATACATTATTTCTGTCGACAATGTTCGTCGCTTCCGCTTTGTCCTAACCTTCTGTATTTGTCTATATCCATCTCTGACATGGGGATACGCAGAGACATAAGACGAGAGCCTTCGGAAAAATATTACACCCTTCCAACAAGATATGTAAAAAAAATGAAATGAAATGTCGTGGGCTCATTTTAATGATTGTTCATCAAAATAGGACCCCCCGAGACAATTCTTCACATGGAGAAAACGTTGGAGTATGTGTAAACGTCGTACTGTCGTTGTGACCGAACCTTAAGAATTTTCCATTCATGATTCGGTACTGATGGTCTATAAATCGCACCTAACCTGAAGTCATTATTTATGGAGGTTGCTGTATGGCTGCGGACCCACGTTCGCGTCCCTCGTCGATCTAGTAGGCCTTTAACCGCAACGTTTCAGACCCAGCGATGCGAGAGCGTCGATGAAAAGCCGTATCTTTCAACTGTTTCAACTATTATTCACGATTTGAGTGGCGGCAGCTGCCTCACTAACAAAAGAACTCCATCGTATAGGAGATCGCGTGTCTTGTATCATCTGGGAATGTATCTAGATATAATATGAAAGGGCTAATTCATTCATAGGTAATGTATCTCTGAGATACAGAGAGCGCTCAAAAATTTTCAATTTCGCAAGGATTCTGCTTCTTCTCAAAGTACTTCCTGTTGGGTCCATCTGCTTGCCATCAGACTGCCTATATTTATTTTATTCACTGCACCTCAATAACCAAGTCCGCGATGTTTTATTTCATCTTCCTAAAATGTCAAAGGCTCCACTGTTTCACTAGCTATTATCTTCTCTATGTTTATGATGATACTATTAACATACCCTTTTTTCTGTTGTCTCAATTACCTTGACGAAGGTATTACAAAAAATGGTGAATGCATAACTAAGCTCGATGCCCTTTTACCCTCCCCAAGACTGTGTTCTAGGTACGCCTTTGCTAGACGCTCTATAAATGTGGATTGATAGAAGAATTCTACGGATACCATGGGTTGGAAAAAGATCAAATAAAAAGTTTTATAAAGGGCAAACGCTTTTTGAGAACTCTTATCAATCATAAAATATCTAAAAATCTCCTATATAGGTCTCATTCCTCGAGGTAACCAGTATCGTATGTTCCAATTAATAATGAAAGGAAAGACAAGATAGCAGAACGAAGAAGAGGTGGTTGAAATCAAACGCCATGGCTAAAAAACATTACTCACTGTCTAACAATTATTTAAACTAGTTTATGATCGAGAAAAATCCTTAGAATGATTGACAACGTCAAGGTACATGAAGAAAAAGACCCTCGATTAATTGCACTGCAGCGTTATTTCAGGTTTTCAGCTAGTGCTATCAGGATTCTGGTGAACTCATCCATCCTTGACAAGATTCTCCAAATTCTACCTTCTGTAGGTAAACTTTTAATTGCTTGCTTCTTAGTTTTCGTTGCAACGTACGCTGCTTTCAACGGTAAATCTTAAAGTAAAAAGTACTTTGCCAAGTTTAATCATCTAAGCTCCGTAACGTAAACAGTTGAGCTGATAGCGAGTAGAATGCCAGCATCCTCAATTATCTAGCGGCTTTCACTTCTCACAAATAGGCAAACGTGAAATTTTCCGTTCCGATATAATTTTTTAATGAATCATGAAGATTTCACGAAAAACCGTATCTCACATTTGAACGGTTCTGTATGTCTTTCAGCATCTCCGATGTTTCACCGACATTCATTTTATATCTCAAAAAGTTCGAAGAACTTCTTCTTCTAGTGCCTATCCGGTCCGGATGTTGGCAATCATTCTGGCTATCATAATTTTATTGGTTGCAGCTCGGAAAAAACTTGTGGTTGTTGTAGAGAACCATGTTCTCAGGTTCTCTAGCTATGAGATCCTCCTTCATCCAGGTCCTCGCCGTCCTGGAATTTTTCCTTGTAGTATTCCTTGCAGCAACCCGTATTTTCTCTCACGAAGAACTACTAGAGTCAAAATTATATATCTGATTTGACGTCTTCCAGAAACATCTGATCTTTTTTGAGATATCCCCCAGATGCAATTTTTTCCGGTAAAAAAATTAAAAAAAGTCAGGGATCCTGAAAACGTCCAGAAATGAAGATTAAGCGTATCTTCCGTTTTAAACTATAACTCTGCTGCTTCTGAATTCATTTTCAGCAACTAAAGCTTTTTAGTTCTTTACAAAACATCAAAATCGAAAAAGTACTCTCCTATAATTTGGAAAGGAGAGGACGATGATAACCAGAGTTCATGATAAATACGTTATAAACATCAAGAAAACACAATATCTCAAATTCAAAATGAGATAACGATTCCTTCTCGGCAATGAGCGTGGAAATTAAACAGGAAGTTAAAAGTGTCGCCGCCAAGGGATTGAGTACAAAGGCCATAATATTTTTCGCGTTGTCCTCCGACTGTGTCGGAAGTTTCCTCGCTGAGGCAAGGCTGGAAACTTTTGCAGCAAACTTTCAGCAATAATCTAATTTGCCACCTTCCATTCCTTCAATTAATTATCTTATTCCGTAGAACACTTCCTTAGAAGCTCATAACACTATGTTAGAAGCAGACGCTGTGAAATAGATACATCAAATCAGAAGGCTTTTAGTTTCTGAAAAGCCTTAATTCCTTAAGTTTCGCTAAGGTTAGGAAGCATAATATTACTCTGAAGTTTTAAGGGCTGCATAATTTTTTTAGAATTTTTCACCGTTTGGGTTTCTTCCTATAATAGGTATTCATGTAACCACTTGGCGACGTGTTGTGCAATATAAGTCGGGTTAAACAGCTAACATTATACTGCTGTTGAACAAAATCTAATCAATATATTATTTTATACCTTTCGATCGGTTTGCTATTAAAACAAATGTGTTTTATTTACGATGTACCGTTATTTCGGCTCATTAACGTCAGAAGCTGACAACTGATATCCAGTGTATGCTCTCCGCTGTGTATCAGAGCTGCTATAGACGTCAGTATGGCCTGGCGGTCTAACTGTAGAGAGCAATTGGATGATATATACGTATCCCAGTCAAGAGTGTAATAGCATCATGAACATCTCCAGGCATCGCGCACTATGGCGCTGCCCATTGGCAAGTTCCGGAGTCAAATGTCCTAACACTTGGAATGCATTAAAGCGGCTACAGATGTCAACAAGGGTGAACTGATTTACATGGCGATACTGACAATCTACAGCGTTCCAAGGTCAATTCACATAGACATTTATTCTCTCTCAGCGCTTATGGAGCGCTATAGGCGTCTGCTGAGCATGCATGAATAAAACGCCATAGAATAATATGCGACGACGCTAAGTTCATTGACAAAGAACTGGAATGGTATCAATCGAAACGTCGTGACACTCAAAATCATATTGGCACACAAAATTTGATAATATTCACCACTCTCGCATTTGTTATATGTTACCACATGGACTACGACTCTGAAAGCATAAAGATGAGATATTTATTCCTGTTCATAGTGTGGATCACATGATTAAATGTATATCAGCCAGGGAAGTTTGGCAAACTGGTAAGAGAAATGTCAGAGACTTTTTATTGGGAATTTTGAATGAGGATCCTGGGTCTGCTCTGCTCTCTAGTGAGTGTACCTAAGTATGCCAGATTCCAAATATAGTTATAACTATGCCCAGACAGACTCACTGAAACCCTTCATTAGTTTTCAGAGGAGCTACAACCGTGTGACACGTATTCACACGTTGAGAAGTGTGCAAAATTTCGGGTGTTGCCTTCACGACAAAAGAATACATAAATATTTGAGTTAAACGTACCTATTGCAGAAATCGACGCCGGTTTACAAGAGATCCATAGCCAATTGCTGCGGCCGCTATAAACGACCGAGATTTGTTACAGGCTATTAAAAATGGTATACTTATCCTTTATTTCTAACACATCTAAAGCTGTGCTTACAGAATATTTCGCTTGTCACTAAAATGTCACGTAAGTAATGCACTGTTAAGTATATGCTCTCCACTATGCATCAGACCTAATATTGACATGCACGTTTCGTCTTTAGCCTAGACTCGTCAGTATACCTTGGCGATCTAGCTGTAGAGAGCAATCAGATGGTATATACGTAACTCAGTCAAGGGTGTGATAGCAACATCAACACTCATCACCAGGCGTCGCGCACTATTGCGCTGCCCATTGGCAACATACGAAGTAAAAGGTCATCGCACTTGGACCGTTGACTTCGTAGGTTTCCAATGGGCAGCCCATAGTACGAGACACCTGGAGATGAGTGTTATTAGATTGTTGTTTAAAATTTGTAGGTAATGTAAGTGTTCCAATAGCACTGCTTTGGACTTCTATCGTAGAAGGGAATCTTTGCGTTTCACAGCATTGCGATTTATGTGGCATCTTAAAAAATTGTCTTCAGGTGAAAAGTAAGTTCGATTTTTATCTTGAAATTTCAAAGATCAACAGCTCCAAAATCCGATTGAATTCTGTTTTTCTGAATAGATACCATAATATGGGAAGCATGCGAGCTTCAGCAACTTTATCGGCATTCAGTTGGTGTTCTTTCTTCCATTTATCACTTTTCTTATAGCCCATATACTGTAAATAAATGGTCCGGATTTTAATGTCGCGAAAAGATACTGGCACCGGACTAAAAGCTCTGGTGTAGCAATTAGGAAGTTGTTTTGTGTGCATTGGGATAATCGCGGCTTCAGTTGAATCCAATCCAATTTACCACTAAACAGTTCTAGCCACAATTGGTGCAAAGTTTCGATTCCATACAACTTTTGACCTCAGCATTAGCTGTTACCGACTCTAACTTGACAGCTCCATATCAGGGTACTAATCGGAATAGCTTTTTTGGCTTAGAACTAGCCTACAATTATAAACAGCGATATTTAAACAACTATGTAGCTTGCATAAAGCCGCATAAGATATATAATCATCGCATGGGGTGCTGCGAATGCAGTTTACATAATTAATCTATAAATACTCCAAACAATTGTTCTGAAGACCACGTAGAAAAACAATGATGTATCCGAACTCTCAACTTCATAGAGACACAAATAGATGTTGGACTACGTTTTAGTAATATTTTGAAAAAAATGTTTAATAGAAAGCAGCGATTCATCATCCCACATAAGGATGCAATTACCACAACTACCAGACTTTATTTTTCACTAAGTCTCGTTCAAACACGTATTTTTTGTTATAATACGTTGTCCATCTCATGTGCTCAATTTTTCTGTTTAATATTAAGACATCATAGTTCACATAGAATAACAAATTATGCGTTATTCGGCGAAATAAATTTTCATAAATCATATCAAGCCGTGAATCGATCGTCGTCCGGAAAAATGCATAATTCTCTCGAGTATCACAGTTCCGGTTCTATCCATCTCAACTTTTCAAGCGCCGTTGCTAGGCGAAGTTGCTCTGGCTCTCGCGATGCTTCCAGATTCTTCGCATTTTTGCCAGTTCGCTGACCCAAATTACGTGGAGTTGGTTGCCGGAAGTTCTTATTATCCTCGCACACTCTAGTCCAGAGTCAGAGTCCGTTTTATATTTTGCTGTTTTCATTTTTTACACTCGATATCGTTTTTTAGTTAACCATTCAAAATGATAACCTATTTCGAGAACTATCAATCTTCCGTGAAAATAAATGATTAAATAAAAAGTTCCTGGATATTCCTGAACGAGGGTGTGTCGGATTAACGAAATAGCCCAATTCCCATGAACTGTTCATTTAGTACTTTGTACCAACGGTCAGGGATACAACCACAATGATGAATTAATGACATCCTTTTTATAGTGTAATTATACTCTGGAATCACTTTGGTTGTGTGAAATTTTAGTGGACGGTCAATATTTTACGGGACATTATAAGCGTTATAATCACACGTGGTGGTGATTAATGGTTGTATTATACATTAAATTATGTACGATTTTTTCTTAAAATTGAAGTAAGACCTAAAATATATTTAATTATAATTATAATCATTTCAAACAACGTAATAATAATAATGATAATAATAATAATAATAATATAAAGTTATAATGATAAGAGGAAAGACACCTGGTCACAGAAAACTGTCCATGGCAAACATCGATACCATATCACAAAAGACAACATTGATAACACAACATACAAGCTGATAGAAAACACGGATCCTCATTACAAATATACATCAATGTCATAACTTGAAAACCACCAATATGAACTGTACATCCAAATACATACCAGCCAATAGGCCTGAAATCGTTTTTCAATCGAAGGCAGATGTATTTAATTGATATCGCTATTCCCAATAACAATAATGTTTAAATCACCTTTGGGAAGATATCTAAATATACAAATCTCACAACAGAAATTAAACGACTGTGAAAGGTCAGCCAGCCGCCATCAGTACAGTACAATATAAAAACCTGTGCAATTTTTTCCTTGAGGGCGGGAAATTGACACTCTAACCCCGCCACCCTCCCTCTTTAAATTGTAGATTCGTGACTGTTTCGATGTGCATTTTTTTTTAAAAACAACGCTTTAAAAAATTATTATTAATGGCCAGAACTCTAATCCCTTCATAATTCAAATATTGGCCTTTTTGATACAAGAATTAAAGTTTTGTTATAAATACGTCTGAAACTTATATTGAAGATGATTGAAAGCATGTCAGCTGAAGCTTTGTGAATCACAAATCATAATTACAGACTGTATAGAAATCGGGAGAATCGTTTTTGCTTCATAAAAAACATATATAAAATGTAATGGAATAGCTATAAATCACACATAATGCGTTTAAAAGTCGGTCACAAAACTTTGTAAAAATCACCACTCGAAATTTATTTACGAGACCATCCACATCATTTTCCCAAATTCCTGATGGAAGCTCGCACCTGGTCGGCGGCGGCAGAAAAAGGCGCAAATCGGTCCGCCGAAAGGGCTTTGTCGGCCAAAGCAAATTACGTCTAGTCGGCCGGGCCCATTGACAATTGACAGTCGGCGGTGGCTGTGAAGTACCGCAGCGCATTGTGACCCGGCAAAGACACAATGTTACTTTCACACCGATTCCTGCTACGATTGTTTGTTGTTTTGTGCAGATTAGAAGCGGAACACAATGAATGCGGCGCGTTTGCTGTCTCAGGGATGACTTGATTTTTTCGGCTGGCCGGACGACGGCTCGTCAGAAGTCGGTCGTGTTGACAGATTTGGTGGAACTAATCGGTTTACCTGGTCGTTTAGACGGTATGCTATGTAAATGGTAATTGATGTATATGCTCGTTACGTTTGTGTGTTAGTTTACGGAAAAGGGTTGTTCTTCGGAAGTTTAGGGGTGAAGGAATATTGTTAGGATGGCGGTTTTTGGGTTCTCGTAGGTATATTTACCTATCGAGAGGCTATCATTTATATTAAATACAGTTTTTATATATATATATATATATATATATATATATATATATATATTGAAAGGTTGGAAATAGTCCAAAGAAAGTTCTAAAAATATTAAGTATTAAGTATATCCGAAACAAGGTATAGAATATCAACTTTTATTGAATCAATTTAATATGGATAGTTTGAACACTAGATGGAGACCATCATCTTTTTGTCATTCTTACTTAAGCTTTATCGAAAATATAGTTTTCGGGAGCTAGAAATTTTGTGATAAAGTGTGACATAGGAACATATCACCCGTGTGACATCACAAATGCGAAAAAATATTTTTGACTGGAAAACTCCTTTTGTTAGTTCATTTACATAAAATTATTTTTATGCAAACTCAAAACGCTGTAAAAAAATTCCTTAATTTTTTTAACCGAAATACTGAAAATGTTCATAAAATTGTTCTTATTCGATAAAGGTTGAACAATTAGATTCGTTATCAAAATGCAAAAATCAGAAGTGTGACGTCACAAGCCTATGGGGGCGAGTTTCAGTGATTTTTGACAGTGTGCCAAGGGGGCAGGGGGCGGTTGTATTATTAAGAAATAGCGAGAAATCATGTGATATCGTATATGAACGGCCCCTAATATTCCACCAAAATTTTCGATAAGCAGATATGCCATCGCACGTGAAATACAGATTCAACCTACTTGGCTCCGCAACTGTCATAAATCCAGCTATATTCGAGTGACCTCATGCATGACAGACCGCAAACAGGCATCGCGTCGCACCCCGGGGCGTTGGAAAAAAATTAATTGTCGCTTCCAGGCACCCCGTCGGGTGTTCGGGGGTAGCGACGCGCCATTTTGATGCGACGGCGAGAGGGAGACGAGCGACGGAAGGGAGGAAATTGTTAGAGGAAGAGGAGCTTTCCGATACTAATTGAAATTATATGTCCAGAGAAAGGGGGGGGAAGACTAGATGATATGAGGAGCAACTGTCCCAAATGCATTAAATACATTTTTATAATTTTTTAGGTAACTATGAAAATGTATTGTATTTTTGGGGTATGATGTTGGTTTACATATTTAATTTATTGATATTTTCATTCATAAAATCAATTATGCATTGAAGTTTTAAATCTTGTTCACCTAAAAAGTAATTTTAAGGTATTTACTTTAAGCAAAATGCAATAAATTAGAATTGAGATGGAGCAAGAAAGAATAAATCCACAATAACTAAGCAACGCTGATTAAGTAGGACGAAGTAAATCCATTCGGAAAGATACATATTCATGTGAAAATCATTAATTTAAACTAAAACTGTAAATATTTCCCTTTAAATCTAGTATTTATATCTTTTCTGCAATGGATAAGAAGTGTAGTTTCTATTCTTCTCACTCCTTCTAGTTTTTTTAAGTTGTACTCAAAACATGATCTAATGGATTTAGGCCCCGACAAAAGGGGCAAAGAGGGAGGAGGACGGAACTCACCAGACCAGATAAAAAAAATGTTGTCAATGATGTCTTTCAGAAGGCACCACCGTGTATACCTTACGGAATCATGATAAGTTTTAAGTTACATTTTGCCAACAAGAACGGGTCAATATAACCTGTCTCGGAGACACAAATGTCACATGTTTTGAGTATAGAAATCCACGCATCGATATAGGTGCAAATACAGTGCTTCGAGGTAATTCTATGATACCAAGTCAAATTGTCAATTTTATCTCAAATTTAAAGTGCGCATACGTATAACAAACAAGTGCCCGAAAAGGGATGAGATGTAGACGTACAGCAGACAGGTGCCTGCCTCTTCCCAGATGGAAGAAGAAGGGTTTCGCGGATACAGACGTGTCAGACAGCGCACACAGAATTGGAGTGCTTGTCCTATTTGAAAAATGTTCACCCGTAAAAGTATTGCCCACGGTCCTGTATATTTCTGCAAATTAATTATACGTCAACCAGGCGGTCAAATATTTTCTTACATTGATAGAAACATAGGTATGTTTTTATACATACATAAATACATACAGGTTAAAATCCGAGTATCGGCGGCTCGTGATGAATATAATACCTTTTCTAAGACTATGAGACTTGAATACTGACTCCCCTGACATAGGCCGAAATGTCAGCAAAGGGGTACAACGGAAACCTACCCATTTTTTTACCTAACCCCAACTATCTGTTTTCCTGAATTAAATATTACTGGTCTTCTGTTAATGCATTTATCTCATGAAAGATACCGTGGATAAACCGCGTTGTTATTGATCTAAGGTCAGACTGAAGTTTCAGGACATGATTGCCATAAAATAAACGTAAAATCAAACAAAAAATTGAATTGAGTGGGTGTCGCTATGAAATACGATTCTGGAAGTTACATATGACTAGAATGTGAATTTTAACTAAGGCCGCAATACCGTCCTTTGTAAAAATAAGAATTTCTTGTTGTCAAAAAACACTATTGCCAATAACATTTTTGACAATTTTGCAACACTGGGCAGCTACTTATGCTGCCCCAAGGGTAAACCCACCCCTGAGTCTGACCTTGATATTCCCAGAAACATTGTCTATGCTTAAACTTCATGTATATAAATCATAAAATGCAAAACCAGACATTTGACGTCGAAAACACACGTTTATTTTTGTGTTATGGGTAACACAAGGTAGCCACAAAACAAAACCTGAAATTTTATGATCAAAAAAGGGCAAACCAAATGCGTTTCAGTTACATTTCTTTACGAAAAATATATACAATTTTTCTTCACTTGAACGTGCTAGCGAACCACGTTGTTTACAAGAACATTATTACCAACTCAAAACTATATCATACTATCTAATGACTGCTCACGATATACAATTTAATGTCCATACTGTTTAAATGAAATACTTTCCTAATTGCCACAATACTAGAGATTCTTCCACCTATATATATTTTTTATAGCCACCTTTTAAATGTAGTGTAGACCTATTAGATGACTCTAGATATTATAGAGTTTATAAACCATTCGCCATTTCTTTTGAGAGTGTTTCAGCCATTTTTGCAGAAACTATTCTGAAATCAAATAATTGAAGATCAAAATCTCGTGAAGCTCAAAAGTTAGACAACTTTCTTCGTGACATATGTCTGTTCTGTATGTATGTATGTATGTAATTGAACAATACTATTGCGAGAAACAGTTCTGTAAACACAGAACAAAGAAAACCTCCATATACTCCGCCATCGACAAGTCATAGCGTGACGTCATTTATCCGCATGGCATTGTTTTTAATAAATCTGAACCCCGTCAGGCCCTAACCGAGTTACATCCCTCCTTCGGACGCCTTCCGGCGCACCCCTCATCCCAAGGGGTTCCGCCCCCTGTGCATATCACCCCTCGAATGCACTCACACCGATCATGGAAGTACTCGAAAGGCATATCAGCGGGATATGTAATACCGGATTCTTTGGAGCAGCAACCACAAACACTGCACAGTTACGATTCGCCAAAGCACTTTATTTCAATCCGAAACGTAAAAGGCAGACCAAGGTTTGGACATGTGATCTTAATCTATTAAATCATTTCAAAAGGAAGGTCAAATAATCGTCCTTTATGAAGTTATATGATGATTGTATTTGTGATTAAATAGACTGTGGTCCAGTTTGGTCGAGTCTGTTCCGTGGATCTGGAGATTGACCATAAGTTTTGCTCTAGGTGTCCTTATGGTTTGTTCTTGGATTTGAAATGGGGGTATTGTGTTACTACCTAGGAGTCGCAGTGCTATATATGTTTCATTTTATCTCATAGGATCGGCAGATGTGTGTTTTTGTTCGTTGGATTTATCAACAATGCGGAATCATCACCTTAATTAATATTTCTGTACGCCACTGACCATTATTCAGTTTATGTTCAACCTATTTCTAGAGATTTTTTGTTGCGACTAAATTTCATTCATTCATTTCTATTAGACGCATCTTCCAAAATTCTGTTACTGCTTTGAAAGGATGTTTGCCTACGCGCCTAGAAAAAAACAGATAACAGGCTAAGGTTTGAAAATCCTCCCAATATTGATAGTAACTTGAGAGCTACTCACAGACATACGTACTCAAGAAGATAGAAAAGCACTTCATTCTCTTTAAGGTCTGTTAAGAGAAGTTATATTTATTTAATTTCCCGACGGAAAATTGTCCAATCGGGATTCATGAAAAATCGACTTTGTAAATTACTTATCTACAGACGCGCCATTGGAAGCAATGGAAATTATTTATGAATTCGAGTAGTGCGCACCAATTTTTTCCCAATTGCCCAACTACCTCATATCCAGCCCATTCGTACGTTAATGTGGTCGATCGGTAGTCCTCAAAAAAACAATTTTCCTTCTGGGGGCATTAGCATTCAGCGGATGCAGTGTTGCGGAAAAGGCAGCATGTCGGCCATGTTGCCGCCGCTCGTTATTTATTACCGCAATGGGGGCTGTAAAAGGGGTGGCAGCGATGAGAAAACTTTCATGGGGCTCACGAGAGGGTCACCGCAGCCCTGAGAGACGCGAATGGAACATACATGTATAGGTCATGTTTATACCACACAAAAATATTTCTGACTAGATCTCAGTATGGGTATCCTAGTGTAAAACTTCAAAAGTTCTGGAATGCTATGAATAAAAAGTGCTCAACGAATTGGTGAGATCGTGAAAAAAATGTATGGCTCTACTGATGCAATGATTGTGACTGATAGAGTGTCTGAAACTCCGATAATCCGTCATGATTATTGAAAAATGAAGCATTTCCTATAGGATCAAATAGGATTTTATTCAAGAATATTGATAAATGATCAACGAAAAGACTAAGTTTTGAAAAAGGCTTGAAATTTATTATATGAAAAGTTTAGTTCCTGAACTGTCAAGATGGCATCTTTCATTTATTCAACAATCCTCGGTTAATCGTATAACTAAATACATCTAAAACATGCTGTCAAAATTTTGAGTCAATCGGATGTTTCGCTTTTGCGCGTTTTAGATGTGTATGTAGTTATACGATCAACTAAGGTTTTATTAATAGAATGAAAAACGCCAGCTCGACACTTCAGGAACCAAGACTTTTAGAAAGAATTTAAAACTGTTTCTCTCGACATTCTGCCATTCCATGCCATCTTGCACTGCGTAAAGATAAACAATGACCGAGCGTATGAAAAAAGGATGGCCATAACAGTCAGGGAATGTCTACAAGAACTCGGTAAACTGGCAGAAATGAACAAAGTAATTATGGTGCGAATACTAGGGCACTCATGAATTATCGAAAATCACCAAACCTGAACCAACCTTGGGGGTTCCTAAAAAGAGAGTGAGGTACCAAGAAAAGGACTTTAGTACAAAAAAGACTGGTACTTGATGACTGTATGCAGGCATGGGGAAACAATTCATTACAGCACAATACTCAAAAACGTCTGGAGGATTAATTTCTTTAAACAGTAATAATCTCCTCAAAGGACACTGTGAGCTAGAAGAGCACCTGAACAAGCTAGGGCTTTATAAAGGAGAACTTAGCTGCAGACAGTGCGGGGAAGAAACAGAGTCAGCAATTCCATGGCCCCTATGAGTGCCTTGCACTAGATCAAGCCTAGGCTAGAACCATAGAGTTCAGTACAATACCAACAGGAAAGCATTGCAAACTAGCGCAGGGTTCAAACTGCTATAAATAGTACTGCAAGCAATAGAAGTAAAAGCACAACAATCCTGAAGGCTGCAGTACTAACGGAGACAATACGTCGGATGGCTGCGTGAAAAGGAAAATAACAAATAGACAGACAGACATATTATAGACCTATACAAATGAGTGACATAGTTTTTCGTGATTTATATCTCATGAAACATCGAGAAAAGGAGAAATAGTATAAAATAAGCATTTTTTATGAACTCTTTTACCTCTATGAATGAAGAGCAGTACAAATCTGAGCGGAACAGTGGGTTATAGAGAAATATGATAATTCAGTGATAAAAATACCTAGTTATATAATTTATCATGTACATACACAAATATGCTATACTGGCCCAAGATGTGACTGGTGGTGATGATGAACAAGTGAAAAAATATATAAAAACCGCATCAGATCACAGCGCAAAGCGGATAAAAACCCGAAATTGAATTAGTGAGCATTGTGCTCCTCCGCTAATCAATCACGGCCGTAATATTGTATTTCCAGCTTTTGCGAAAATTATGGAGCATTGTCAAGAGACGCGTGCTCGGATTTTTGTCAGGTTCGAATGGAAATCGAATATTCCGGTCCACTCAATCACTCATATGACGTATCTGTACGTGTCTTGTTCCAGAAAGCAGCCATCTCGACTTTCCATCCCCGTTTCATTGTCAACTCTTGTTCGATTACGTTTATGTGGCATTTTATCGGTTGTTTTTATTTGGGTATATATGCAAACGAAAACGGGTAGGTGAGATGGCATCGTTGACTTTGTGACTTTTTTGCTGCTGGACAATATCCTTATTCGATATTTGTAGCGACTGAGCACTTCCGTTTAGTTCGATGCATTCAGACATTTCGTCCGGGAACCATTAATCTGGTCAGTCTAACAATGACGATTTCATTTTAACAAAATTTTCTGTCATATGATTTTTCAGATTAAAGACGGTTTCATTATATAGGAAATAGTATGATAAACAAGTCGGATTACAAGTTGAGAAGGTAGAAAGAGAATTGCGTGGTCAGTTTAATCTTCTTATAACATCTGAGTTGGATAGACCGAATGCAAGAGGAGTAGGTTCGAACTCTATCTGCGAAATGTTATGTTTTCTAACTGTGATATGGCCCCACTTATGGATGGTATTGTGATCCGCTTTAGAACATTTCATGATTGGTGCATGGTTGAAGCTAAAGCTGCACATCAGATCCAAATCCTTGCCAATCCACATATAACATTCATATATATTTAGTCATAAATGCATTCTACGAAATTATATAAAAATTAAAATATCTTGTGCTGCAAATTATACAGTTTATCTCAATATCCATACATTGGAATCAAATCCAAGATCCGAATCTGGCCCAATGTGGACCTGACTGCTGTAATATTGGCAGAATACCCTTCCTCCAATATAGAGAGAGATCCATAATCACAAAACTTCCCCACCAACTTGACTTAGAAGGGAAAACCTTCATTATCCATATGGGCAAAACCGCAATATTCGATTCGGCCAAGGGGAATCATAGAAATGGACTGAGAACCGCTGCGACTGAGGGACAATTTATAAAAGAAAAAAATAGCATCCTGGAATCTGACCGTCGGCGTCGCGTCGGTAGCGCTGCCAGTATTGTTCCAGCAAAATGGATTAGTCCTCTCGCCTTGACCGACTGCCTCTATCTTGCTCGCTTTTCAAATGGGGTCGAAATAGGTTTGTTATTATACGTCGTGGTGTGCTTAAGATTGATCCCGCATTATGTCGTAAGGAGGGCTGTAGTGAGGCTCATGTGGATCGATGGCGTCTTTCCATTGAATCAAGATCGATGCATCATATTCCGTTATTGTCTGCTTCTTGTGTCACATCGGTATTGAAGAAATATGATGTTCGGCTTGATTGAAATGAATTGAATGAATGGAAGGAAGAGCAAGGGCAGCTTGTTATGAAAAATAAAAATAAAGACCGTTCCGTACAGACTGTCCTAAATGAAAAAAAGTGTTCTCAATAATTGTCGGACGCTTTCTAAAACCGTATTGTTTACACTTCAAAGCGCCATATTTTCTGAAGGATTGGAACAATTTTGCAAAATAAAGCTACACTGCCTTGATAATTAAAAGCCCTTATCAGCGAGCCATCATTCGACCAACATTCCATTTGCAACAAATTGTTGTTTGTCCCTATCAAATAGTTGAAACAAAAAAAATAAATTTAACTTGTCTTTAGACATCTTACTTCCCCTAGCAGTTATGCCTAGCTGTGCGCTTTTATTGGGCCACTCTGAATAATTGAAAATGTATGGACTTCAGTTTAGATTCTTCGAACATCGAAAATATTGTGACCTCGAAAGCTGATCGATCACGTTTAGCATCCTTTCAACCCCTTACCGAACCGCAAGCAACCAAGCAATCCGTCAGCAAAGCTGAAGTTGGTCGCTCGATCTATCATTTTTGTAAAGGCGAAGTAGGCTCGAACATTTCGGGAATGGCGTCCTAATCCTTTAAACCGCCCAATTTGTCTGACGTGAATGCTGAAAGGCTCATTTCAAGGTTTTTCGAAGATGAATTTGACGGTATGCAAATATTAATGGGGTGACGCTGTTACTTTGGGTGCGCAACGCCCAATGTTGACAAGTTTGTGATAATATGCGAAGGCGCGATATTGAGATTGATCAGATCAAGTAAAAGCATCTACAATCTACGTGATTGAGATTGATTTTTATATGAAAAAATGAGATCAGGCACGTTGACGAAGTATTTCCTATGCAATAGTATCATTTTCCCGTTTTGAGTACAGGTACAGGTTCTGTGTTTATCTAGACAGTACCTTTCAAGTTTGAATTAGAAAAAATACTATATGACGCAAATAATGTAGGCAAAAAGTTTCATTGGCACAGTTTGGACAGATTTTATTTCTCCTTTTTAAGGAACCAACAGTGACTTTGGTAACAGTTTATCAAAATTACCGAATGCCTATACCAGTATGGACCCTGCTTGGAGCGAATAGATAATAGCAGAATTCAAAGAGTGCAGAAAGCATGTTTAAGGTTCACTCATGGTATCCGTAAATTTCGAAGTGCGTCATATAAATTAAAGAGATTAGGTGGTTAAGTCGTTTACTATGGAAGAAAGAAGAAAGCTTCATGCAGTAAATCTTTTCCATAAAATAATTTTTCATAGAACGCTACCGTATCTTTATCACAAAATAAAGTTTCGAACGGACGTACACACCCTCAATCTCCGCTTTCGTAGTTATATATCTCCACCACCGCATCAGACAGCTTTCTTTGAGCGGTATTTTTCTTATAATATTTACTGGTTATACAATCAGGTTCCTGACTACACTTGAGCATTTAGAACCAAGGATTTTCAAACTAAAACATAAGAAATTCTGACGGGAGTTTTAGAATTGTCTGACAGATAGTTTCAAAATTCAAATTGCTATCGATGACGAGTATCACGTTTGTTATTTTTCCTATATATATATATATATATATATATATATATATATGTGTATTTGTAACCATCTTTTTTCGGAAGACTGATGTTCTCTTTCTTGCGTTATGGCCAAACTTGTTCATTTTTAATGCCTTCTATCCTTTTTGTAACACGTCTACCATTTGTTAATTTTCAATTTTTAGATACTTCATGTTTGTTAAGCATATATGCATATAAACATTATTATTATTATTATTATTATTATTATTATTATTATTATTATTATTATTATTATTATTATTATTATTATTATTATTATTATTATTATAATCTTCATTGGAAATATACATGACGATGGAAATCATACATACTGCAAAAGGTGGAGTTCACAATAAATGTGCTCTTCCACTCAACCCCTATGTTTGTATTTTGCAGTCGATTTGTTAACTCATAAAATACGATGCCAATAACCAGGCGACATGTCTGGAACAACCTCTATGAGATATTGTAGCACCATCTTACTTATATTCTTTTTCTTCTAAAGGAAATCATCTCTGTTCAGCCCTGCCAGATTTTTTTCACTGAGTGAGGCATTTTCCATAGACAAGCTATCAACGAGTGCTTCAGCATCTTCAGAAGAACCTTTCTCGGAAAAAGACATGGTAAACTTGAATTTTTCACTTAAAAAAAAGGACGAACTATTCAAAACATTATAGTCAAATTTTTATTATATTATTGTTATTATACTTTTAAGATTCTTCCTCCCTCCAAGAAGAATAAAATTTTTATACGGAAGTTGAATTATTTGCGCGGAGATTAAGGAATAATGCTTCAGTTAACATTAGTATTCTTGCAGGTGAGATATTCTTCAAAGACTGGGCAAGTTGTGGTTTCAACATGATGAGTGCACTGCCGATTATGCCAGAATTTTACGGGAAGTGCTGAATCGGGAATACCCTAGTCGATGGATCGGATAAGGTGGACTCGTTTTATGGCCTGCTAGGTCACCAGATTTAATCCTTCTCGATTTAATTTCATTGGGCTATCTAAAAGAAGTTGTTGATTCGATTGGAAAATATGATGTAACGCATAAGATATGCTTGTAGAGCAATCAATGAAGGAACATAAAGGAACTGGAATATATGTATATTAATATTATAGGGATAGGTGCGAAAAGCGGGTTCATTAAATGGAATATATAAAATTTGATTCTGAGCCCATTTTAACAGTTTGTGCCACGAATATCATATTGTCAATTTGGTATTCTTACTTCCAAGGCTTTCCCAAGTTACAATTAAAAATATTGACTCAAATTAACCTTATATGATCAAAAATATAGTAATCTGACCTTGAGACTGTTATAGCCTTGCGCATATAGAAAGGTACACTCTTGATTGAAAGTACATATTCTTCGTCTGAGAATCTATTTTATTTGTTTGTTTCCCAAGTTTATTGTTTCTCAAAAAAGACCAAAATATGTATCAACCTAACGATATAAATTACTTACATATATTTGCTAATGATAAAATACCCATGTATACCTCTTGGCCTTTGAATGATGCTGTAATTTAGACAAAACTGTTTATATTTGACATTGTAGAGATATACAACTGAATTTCCGTAGATAACACTACTCCAACGTTATCGGCAGCTATAACGGTACCCATTACAATTAGCTTGATTACAGATCCGCTTGTTTCATTAGGTTGGTATTATTCTATGTAAATTTAGTAATTTGTTTCCATGGCCGAGTAGACAATAAACTGTTTTCAATTTGGAGATATGCTTATTTGAAATAGCTTTTGCATCTAAAAGAAAAATGGTTGTCATCTCTGTATTTTGTCGTCGATATTTCAAAAAGTTCTTGCTGGCATAAAACATCGACAATTCTGTATTCTTTGATTCCGATTGTAGTGATCTAAGTAATCGAATCAGCGCTGCCAGATCACTTTCTAATATATCAGCAGATAAAGCTAAAAATTCATTAGGATCGTTTTGTTTAACGGAGAACAAATATATTTTAAAAACAGTCAGAAACTGTGTCAGTTCAGACTTTGGGGAATCTAAATGTTGTAGGGTTTGTTTCCAAACAGTTACAGTTTACCGTGTTTCAACGATAATAGACATTTATCCTCTCGCAGCACTTCTGGAGCAGGCTAGGCTTGCTGTCTACAATAAAATATATGGAAAACTCAGTCACAATCTACTGAGAAATTAAAAATAATAAATCATAGTTCAACTTTGGATTGTTATCATTTTTGTCTAGGATATAATCTGGTTCCATTTCTAAGTCTGTCTGACTCAACCTCTTTGACATAACTTTTTATTCTTTGTTATCAAGATACGTTTGTTCGAGTCATATTCATTCCAAAAAAAGCATCTATACTGCTTTCACGAATAGCTCCTCAAAATGAAAACAACCTAATTGTGTCACAGAACAGAAAGAACACCATTTTGTAAATATTATGACATAGGAAACAGTGGTACTGATTGATCACCTTTCAGATCGTTTTACCCCTTACAGAAGCTTTAATTCTTTGGCGGCTACAAAGGTGTACTCGGTTTATCGATCTGTCATAGTTGTCACAATCTGACTTGCGGCAAAAGTAATTTTGAATTGGTGTTTTCAATCAATTTCAGCACCTATTTCAGACTCCGTGTGTTCGTACACAGAGCTTAAGGAAAGTTGAATGTGCACATGCAAATTTTACAACTGAATATTACACATTAGTTGTTAGGAAGAGTCTTTGGTTTATTCAACACAAAACTCAACCAACTGAACTACAATGCTATGACATTCAACCAAACTGACTGCCTATGTTTGAAATAATCCAGCGATGGTCTGATTTGTGTCTTGTAGAGTAACAATAGCTGTTCCGGAGAGTACAATAGAAATTGAAATTTCCCCAGTATCGTCAACCCCCACCAGCAATTTTTCA
Source organism: Bruchidius siliquastri (assembly GCA_949316355.1). NCBI lineage: Eukaryota > Metazoa > Arthropoda > Insecta > Coleoptera > Chrysomelidae > Bruchidius > Bruchidius siliquastri. The sequence continues at coordinate 27,169,361 of OX438529.1, forward strand.
CAGTCATACATTTTTTTGAAAATGATCTCATAAAGGTCCAACAACTAGAAGAAAATATACTAACTCGAACTTTGGCGATAACAATACTTTCCCGTCTATTTGTACAAGAGGTAAAAGATCACATATTATCCAACCTCGTCGACATCAGATTAACCATCGATAGAAATGAATCTCACTACATTTATTACCCTTAAAACCGTCCCCAGGCGCAATCCTAACTGGCTGTTTAACGAAATTCAGTTGTAAGTAACCACAAAGTAGGCGACAGCCATAAAAAATCCCAACACTTACAAATCTATAACATAAATCCCCTTGACTGCCCTAACACCGCCCTACCAGCCACCCCATTCACCCATAGGGTCGAAAGTCCTGCGAAATATCAATTTCATTCATTCCTTTCACCAAGGGTAGCTTATTGTTACACAAGTCATCCCCACTTATCGTTAAGGACGGCCCAACTCACCCTCACCCACAGGGGTATATACCGGTCTGTTTATTTTTGAGATTGTTTAGTCAAACGTCAAGTGCCATAGGGTATCCAATATGTATATCAACAACCTCTACCAGCCCAAAGCGGAGAATAAGTGTAAGGGAATTTTCAGACCATGGGACTGTGTTAGTGAAACTCAGGATAGTACTGTGTCAACGACGATTAGTGACGAAACTGTTTCGACGTCTACCGAAGGTGTTGAGGCGAGGCTTGAAGAAAAACCTGTTGTTAAAGAGGGCTTCCAGCCAGTTGTGCCACACCAACAGCCTTTGGACTATCCGCCAATCAGCGATAAAGAAGCTTTAGCTGCTTTTAATGGTATGAAAATTTCAAACTTCTTTGAAGTCCATCATTTCGGAGTATGCAATTTGATACGTTGCTCCAGTTCAAAATTATGTACATGTTTAGCATAAAAATAATTGAATATCATTTGTGGTTTCACGGAAAATTGGCCGATTTTTTTATTTTTAATGGAGCTTTATTAGACTCTATAACATACCCCTGGTCTAAAATCAATAGTTTTTTAAAAAGAGCCATTCAAAGATATTCAGGTAAAAAACTGTGTTCAACACAACTTCACAAATAAAAGTATTTTTCTTTCAGTGGCACGTTTTGATTTATATTGAAATCATTGTCTAACTGTCAGATTTGACTGTTTAAAAAGGCAAAGCTTACTTTTCAACCAGCTAACTAGGTCTTATCATGAATACAAAACTGGTGTTATCAAATCTAGCATTCTATTTTTTCTGTCTAGCTATTGTTCTAAATTCTCTTTCCTTTTCCCGTCCTAGAAGAAGTATTTCTTTGGCGACTGCGTTTGCACCAGTGTTAAGACATAACCCCTAGAAAATTTTAACTATCGCTCTCAAAACGTCTTTCAAGTGATGTGATAAAATATTTTATTTCCCAAGATATTTCTTCTTAAGATGTTTCATTCCCTTTTCTTAAGCTAGTTTATTATTTTAAGATAAGATAGAAACTATACGTATTTATCGATTGAAATTGAGTTCAAAAGTAATATTTCCATGAAGTTTGAATCATATATTCCGTTGCAATTATGAAGCACACTTACAGTTAGTCTAATTCCGTTAGTATAAGTAAGTGCTTATCAAAATCTGATCTTGCTGGAATTTTCATTTTTGGACGCATTTATATGTTCTCTGTATCTTGTTGTAAATGTTCGAGCTGTTTGACCTATAAATACACAACTGTTTATCTGAATCATGGAAGAGTTTAATCAACTGAAAGTATCTACAATCTACATGATTCAAAAGTGTGCCATAATTCCCAATTTTTGTATTTTACGGAAAAACAGAGTAGGCCAGGACAAAGAAAATATGGGTCCTCCTCGTTCTCAAGTGTAGGATATCAAAAGCGATTCATAGAAATATGGTTTTCGCGAATCGAAATATCAGACTTTGATTAGCCACTGCTAATCAATACGATTTAGATTCAAATCGATCGACAACTGACCATATAAATAGTAGATAACAGTTGAGTACTACGTATATGTTTTTCTCAGATTATTATATTACTTTTATAATACTCGACCAGAACCTTAGATTCACTTTATCTGAAACAATATGGCAAGAAGTTTTACAAAACCTGAGCAAGTTAATATTATCATTATTTACGGCGAATTTCTTTTAAATAAAAGCTAATATAGCTTAAGTAATCTGCATTATCCTGATAAAATGTGCAAGTGCATCTTATTTTCCGTGGCTAATTCAGCAGGATTGTTGATTTTAGACATGATATACGTGATATCCTTGGGATACAAAAATTTGAACAGTCCTTAAAAGGAAAATCTCTAATAATATAAGTAGAAGTAGTGGATCCCGAAACGATATTCAATTGCTGTTATAACGTCCATAATTTTCAACTCCAGCAACAAATTATATAAATTGTACATTTTTAAATCTAGTCATTTTGAAATATCGCCTACGAAAATAGTTTCTCTGTTACCTCATATACTTAACACAGTGTCAGGATTTCTGAACAGTAAAGATTTATGATCGCGTTTAAAAAAAAATACCACTTTGCTAAATCATTTGTATTTATTTTAGTAACATCGTAAATATACATTAACAGTGCGCGAGTATCGTGAAAAAGTATTGCGAAGTAGACATAAACAAAAATGTAGCAACGTAAAATATGCAATCGGTTTTTTATTACTCATTTCAAAACAGTGGAGTAGAATAGCATTTGAGAAACAATCAGTCAATTTTAATTTAGGTATGTTGTTTTGGATGATATTTTGTTTAGAGAAACACATCTTATAATAATGAGCAATCATCCTGTTAATGATAAATAAATAAATACATAATCAAACTTTCTCACGGAGATCCTCAAACTTTATCGACGTTTCGTCTACCTCAACAAACATTATCAAGTTACAAAAATCGATATAACGATTATAATTATTTTATTCACATGGACACGACAGGACGATTCTTAGAAATGAAGACATGTTCTATTTTACAGATCCGTACGGTAAAGCCTACACTGATACCTTACAACTGAACCTCGCTCAAAGTTTGGGACTTCCTCCTTCAGATCCCCTGGTACTGGAAAGCTTAGCGCATGGGTTTGCGTTAGAAGAGTACGCAAGAGTGATCAGTCAAGAACACCAGGCGAAGATGCTGGCATCGAAAAAACAGAGACCAAAGAAGTACAAGTGTCCACATTGTGACGTTGGATTTTCGAACAACGGACAGCTCAAGGGTCATATCAGGATACATACAGGTAAAAGATAATTATAGAATCTAATGCAATCTTCTCCAGTTAATAATTCAACAAATAATACTTACTACAGTTATTTAGGATAGAATCTCAAGCATCTTGAATCTCTTTACACGTTAATTTATCATCTCTGCGTCCACCAATAATCGATGGACAAACCGTTTCTGTTGTTCCAGGAGAAAGACCGTTCAAATGTGACGAGAAGGAGTGTGGTAAGACCTTCACGCGAAACGAAGAACTGACCAGACACAAAAGGATCCATTCAGGGTTGAGACCTTTTCCATGTTCACATTGTGGGAAAAGGTTTGGCAGGAAGGACCATCTCAAGAAGCATTCTAGGACACATTTCCAGCCTAGAGGAATATACGCAGTACCTGTTATGTTGCCTTTCGAAACGTGGGCGACTTCTGCTGGTACTGTACCGTTCGTATCAATGTTCGGGTATTAGGAATTAGCAAAAACGTTTGCTTTGGTAATCGTTTTGGTTACATCACAAGCCTAATCACAGTGAGCACGTTTTAGGACGAAAAACACCATCCAACGCCTTGATTATTCCTTATTCCAAAACAATCAGTGTCTCAGATAAAAAATGAAGCAATTGCTGGAGTTGCGAATGAGGTTTATTGGAATTTTGTCAAGATTCATTCAACTAAAATAAGGATCGCCATTAATGTGATTGCTGAAACTGAAAATATTGTCACTATCATGATTCAAGTTGCTTGTACTGGTCAAGACAAATTTAAAACGTGTATGCTATTTTTAAAAAAGTTTCCTGACGTTTCGTCTGCCCCTGTTATGAAATCTTACTCTTAGTTCTATTTTCGAAAGGAGAACACTACCCTCCAAGGTATAGTCATTATAAACTACGATAAAGGTTTCAAAATCAATTTGAAAAAAGTAAAATTCAGGCTGCATCAATCAAAAAGTATGTCCATCAGTTAGTTATGTGGCAAGTGCAACTTCGGTTCGTGAAAGTTAGCATAAGATTCCCATTTAGCTTTCAAATTTGTTAAATGAAATTTTAGGTTGTATTTTTCGGAATGCTTTAAAAATGTAAATATTTGTAAGTAGTGTACAAAGTCCCTGTGTAAATATTGTATTTGTGATAGCAGAGTGCCAAAAGTTATTTACTAGAGTGAGACGAGAAAGAAGTAATAAATATATTTTTTAAATACACCTATTTTATTCCATTCCTAAACACAAAAAATAAAATAACGACACGACACTTTTGTGAATATCAAGGAAGTAAACTATCAAAGATAAAACATTGATACTGTGTTACTAATGTGACAATGACTAATAAGCTTTGAAGATTTCGAAAATATGTTCAGTGGCGGCGGAATAATCGTCAAAAAAAAACTGTGACATCAAGAGCTATAAATATGAAGACGATCAAATCTATTACAGTGTGATAGGATGAAAAAATATGATATAACCTTCTCCATATACTTTGACCATAGATAATAATTATGATCATATATCTGCGACATAGAAATATGATTGTAGAATACTGGCCTAGATGATGACTTCATGTCACTTTACCATCGAATCGTAACATTAATAGCACAAATCAAATCTTTGTCTGTAGGCCAGTTACTCAATTAATCAAACCGCCCAAAATCGTTCAACGAAACTGGAAAATAACCTAAGATTTCCTTTAATCGGAACGCCGTAAGAGATGAAACTTCCAGGAAAGTTAGAAAGGCCATTAATCTCCCTAGAAAGGCGCGTCGTGTCAGCGAATTCCTTTCAGGTTTTTATTTTTTTTTTCTAAGTAGCAAGGAAAATACCGTCTGATGAAATTCTTGTGTCCTTATTGCCAGTTTACGTAAACTGAGGCTATTCAGTGTTTACAAATCGATCTTGCGTATTGAAGATTATTCTTTGTGTTGCGCACCCCAAAATCAGTGCCGTGCTAAAATTGCAAAAATATATGAAAATTTCCAGTTCAGAATCCAGCTTCAAAAAAAAAATTGACCACCTACTTGCTGACAGTGGCGATTCGTGATGCCGGAACAGAAATGCACGCGTTGTACCCTAGAAATACCGATTATTGATTTAAATAGCTGCATGCTTTGCTTGCTTGTTTTAGTCATACAAAATTTTTGTGTCCTTTATACACTAAACAATTTTGTCTACATGGCCGAAAAGTTAGGGTGGGGAGGAGCCAGTTTTCTATAGATAGCCTCACGCAAAGACAGAAGACGCTTCATAGGTGCTGCGAGCGTATAAAAGTCCATTCACCTTGACCTTAAAGCACTTTAGATTGTAACCACAACGCCAAAGTTTGCCTCCGAGGCGTTATAAGCTTGACCTTGTGAGGATGTTCTCGTTGTTTTTTTTTGTGTTTGCTGTACTGGCGACTTTTGAAGTTATTATGTGAGACCTGTCATGATAATATCTATAGAATAGAAATAGATTAGCCACCCTTATTCGATGCACTACACTGTGGAGGTCATTTGAAGGTCAGGTATACCCACTATACGTATTGCTACTTCCTGGATCATGCCCAGAAGCTTTAGGGAGTGTTTTGGGGAGCATCCCCACACATGCGATCAGAAAATTTAATAATAATTTTTGCTTACAATGTATAATCAATGTATATTTTGGTAATATCTGTATAAATTTGAGGTAAATGTATTCACCGCAAAAATACTTAACTTCAATTAGCATACCGCACTAAAAAGCTCAATAATTTTTTTAATACAAGTATTTTTTATTTGGTTTCATTGTAATGAGACGTATGGTGATTTTCACTATATTTTTACAAATACTGACCAATAAGACGTCTTAAAGTCGATGAAAATTACGTTGAAATATTCTATTACATACGCGATATATATCACAAAAGAAACTTTTAAAAACAAAAGGAATTTTTCGAAATGTTTTCACTACTATACTAGACAGTCGAACTACATCCCGTTCGCTTAAGTACTAGATATAGTATTCGATTCCGCTGACAAAGTTTCAGTTATGAGCTTCGCTATATCCTCCAATTATAACTATAACCGTGTAAATTACGCATAAAGTGGTGCGTACGCCACTGTGAAGGGATACTTCCTCCAATCTGATGACCACCCGTCGCGGGGTTCACAAGGATGTTTTGACACAATTCAGGCGCTCTTCCCAGCCGGACCACGGAAGTCACCGGCACAGATTGATCCACGGGATCTTTGTCAACACCCCTACTTCCAGCTGTGACGTAATGATCGTGCTTTGAGCCTCATTACGATTTATACTCGACTACAATGACCAGTCCGAATGACGGTTTCCTGGACACTGGAAGAGTGATAATGTTTATTGCCAGCCTCTACATCCGAATACTGCTACTAGGTATTGTTGACCGTACTCTATAAATCACAAGGAAAAAATCTAACAGATACATCAGTTTACGTGAATATAGATAATAATACATACAATACATATGAATTGCTTGTGACCAATTCAACTTTTTTCCTTTATAGATACCCTCATGCAAAGGCGGAATTGCGTATTCACATTGAACTTGAAACGGTACGCTAAAATTCTTCAGATATTCCTAATCTATACAAGTTTAGACAAATTTGAGCACGCAGCTATTTTGTCTAAAGTTGTAAGTGCTTACACGCAAAGGCAGCGTTTGAATCATTCAGTTGTTGCCTAGCCACGGTCTCGAATGCATCTAAGTGTTGGTAGAATTTTAACGTGAAAATGGAACCTGGTAGTAAGGATTTTCGAGCCATGATTTTGTATGACTATAAAAAGGGACTAAAACAAGCGGAATGTCACGAAAGTTTAGTGAGCTGCTATGAGGACTCTGCCTCTTCTAGGGCTACAGTTTTCGATTGGTTTTCTGAATTTAAAAGGGGCCGGAAATATAGTAAAAAAAGATCGACATATAACCTATACCGAGATTGAGGCTTCTCTAGGGATTGGATCGACAGCGGTCCTAATAATCATTCATGATCACCTTCGCCTAAGTAAGCCTTGTTCCAGATGGGTGCCACATTTGTTGACCAGTAAGCAACAAGCAACAAGAGTTGATTGGGCTAAGTTTATGCTTGAATAATTTGATAATGGGCACAGTAAAAACACTTTCAACATCGTAACTGGAGACAAAACATGGATATATCATTATGATCCCGAAACTAAACAGCAGTCATTAGTTTGGTGCTTTAAAAGTGAGCAGCCTCCAACGAAAATTCGTCGTTCCAAGAGTGTTGGCAAAAAAATAGTTGCATCTTTTTTTTGAAAAGTGGATACATTACAACGGTAGCCTCGGAAAATCAATGGACAGTTACTTTCCGAATGGTCTGTAACCAAATACGTTTATGTAGTGTTCCAAGAACTATGCAAGAGCCGCCCAAAGACTGCATCAAAGTAGCATGGTCGATTGCACACATCCTCTCAGTTGTTATCCAAACACCAGCACCTCAGACTTGTTTAGTCAGAAGTTTATCCAATTTATTGTTAAGCACTCTGCTCTTTACGTGCGCTTTATTGTAAGACCAGTAAAACAAGCTTCGTGCCATTTAAACTGGTTGTTTCAAATATTGCCGTCCAGATCGTGTTTCTGGTTGGTTAAACAATTAATTCAATTCAAGTGAGAGTTTTAAGTTGTATAAAACCGTATAATGAATTGAAGAAAATAAACAGATGTTAGTAACGTAACTTCTAACTTTGACGGCAATATATGGCAAAGTGCACAACACACAATCTTTCGAGATTTTTCAGATCTATTTTGTTCACAAAACACACACTACATAATATTGTCACTCATCATCGTAGCAAATGCAGATATTATATTCCGATTATTCAGTTCACAGAACTCAAAACATAAAAAACCAGCCAGAACCTTGTACATATCACCACGAATGCTGTGATCTGTGGTCAACTGTGGTGTCATGATGGTTGACGGAAAGTATATTATCTAATTATCAATCAGAGTATAGTGTGGATACGGTGCGAGAGAGTCAAGGTAGAGAAAAAGTGGAAGAACAAGAGATGCACAGGTTGGGAAATATATGCTTCACTGCTCGAATATTTCCAAAAATAAATTTCTTTCGACCTTTTCTTTTCCCTGCTTCTGTGATAATCACTATTAAGCCCTCGCAAGGCTTGCGTCTAACTTGTAAATAAACAATAAGTAATTATAACTTTGAATGGCTGTTATTCAGGCTATCGTCTATATCGACTGCACTATAAAGCCTCAAAAGTGTTAAATTCTCAGTTAGGTAACTTATATATCACGGCAATTACATTCTACGGAGCGTATCCTCGCAATTTGGAAAACTTTGCGCTGCCTCGTAAAGTTGGAGAACGAAGCAACAATCTCAGATAAATTGTGTACGGTCAGAGGTCGGATTATGAAACTGGAGAACACCAACGGCTACCGGTTCACGTTTCGATATGTCTCACGGAAGCCGTATATCCCGGAAACTGCAGCGTAAATAAGTCATAAAACTGTAATGCGCTCGAGTACATACCCTTTTATGAGCCAGTTTTAAATAAACAAGGGAATTCGGTACAGCAAGCAGTTTTTGTGTCAAATTTCATCAATATTTCCTAACATGCATTGGCCGCTTAAGTTCATTCCGTTGTGGTTAGCCAATTTGCATTTTATTAAATAATAATAATGATAATAATAATTATAGACGTCTTCATTGATATTACAATGATATTGTAACAAAGCTAACTTTAGGCCTATATGGCAAAGTTTAGCGTTTGCTACTCTTAGACCATATAGATCAGAAGCAAAAGATGTAACAATGCCTAAACAATACATATTCACAACAAAAATTTCACGAACAGATATAAGAAAGAACTGAAAGGTCTGGTATACGTTCCAAAGTGCATATTGGAGAAGAAATTATTAACAGATTCGTAATATCCTTGATTAAGTGATTAGATTGCTGGTGAATTGATTGAAAAATATTTAATTTTGACGGATATACGGTAAGGAATGCTCTTTATATATTTTGGGTATTTCATTATATATGACCGCAACGATATAAGAGAAATTACGTTTTTAAGGTTGTAGTATTCTGATAATTCTATCTCGGAGTAATCTTGTATGAATATTCTGATTAAATGAAGTTTTTTTCTTGAGTAAACTGGCTTTAAGTTAATGAATAATTTATTTATGAAAACTGAATAGTGATACTTAACTAAATCATTAATTTTCATCCAATTGAGTATTGGGTACTTCGCTGATTCATGATAACATTTGCGCAGCGTAAAGATGAAACGTAGCCTCACACAGTTTTTTAAGTAAGTAGGTAGAAATTTAATAAATACCGGTTTGCTATAAGCGAAGAGAAGTTTTTTCCAGAGACTTTTTACATGTTCAATGAATTTCAACTTTGTATCAAAGATTACACCAAGAATCTTTGGTGATTCGGTTATCTGTAAAATTTGATTATTTATTTGAATTTTCGGTTTTGAGATTACATTTTCTTACCTTTTCCCAGTACAAAACAACGAAATTTTAGATTTTACTGGATTATCAAGGAGGTTATAAGTGAAACAAGTGACAATCACTTTCTTCCAGTGACGTGTTTTGGTTTATTTTTAAGTCGTTATTGGACTATCAGACAGTGAAATTTAAAAAACTACAAAAAAGTTATGCAACAGGAAACAAAAAGGTTCACAAATATCACATATTTTGGAAGCATTTGCAATGAGATATCCAAAACAATAAATACAGTTCATTATAATCAAATAAAGATAGCTAATTGAACAGCATCTACCTTAAGATCATACTATTAGTCAATGCAAAAGAGAAAGAACCAGATATGTATGACTCAGGTATTTATAAGATTTCATTTGCCTTCTGTAATGCTGTTATAAGTCAAAAAGCTGGAGTATTTACAACAAGATACAGATAACATATGCAGCTATGTATACTACTACTATGAGTGGTGTGTAGTAGTCCCAAAAAGAAGACCCAGTGCGGGATTCGAATCACGCATCTTCCGATTGCCGGTCGGACGCTCTAACCAACTCAGTTGGTTCGGCAATCCGAAGAGGCGTGGTTCGAATCCTGCACTGGGTCTTCTTTTTAGGATTTTTAAATGCGAATTATGTATCAGACTCCACTTTGCGGAGAAAGCAAGTCATTATTTATCACACTTAATCCGAATCTGAGATCCGTATCCGAAATATGAAACGTGAAACCGGAACTGAATCCGGTATCTGTATTGAGATCCGGATCCGTATCTTTTCCTTACGAATGCATAAAAAATTGGGAACGTGCCCCACTAGATGATACTAAGAAAAATCAGCTGGTTTGCTATTGTTTGTGCGACTTCATCCAAAACATTAAATAAATGAGTCCCCTTTAGTGAATGGACAGCGTGAAAACCGTAACAAAATGCTAGCCAGTGGAGCATATATTTTCCTGTACAGTCACAGAAGAAAGGTGCATAGCGTTGCATCTGCCATATAATTTGTGAAAGTTTAAAATTAATCTGGTGTAACTCCCGGCTATCCTCCGGGTGCAAACAAACAGAATAAATCTCATTAACAAAGTTTCTCTACCCAGTTTCAGCGATGTATTTTCACTATTGAAATGTGACTAATTAATTTTCTCTTCCAGTTGAACACCAATGAGGTTGATTATCTAATTTATTGAACACTGCTTACAAGAAAGAAATTTGAATCACCTCATAGGTACAGAAAGGTACAGTGCTTATTTGGAGTATCTTTTTACTTCCCAATGCTAATAGGCGATGAAGTATTGTAATTGCGAAATATTTAGAATTCAATATATGTATAAATTCTGTTTTATTGTCGTCTGTCTGTCCGTACTCTGTCTGATAATGGCGAGCCCCTCCAACTAATCAATTATAGTTAAAAACACTAAAAAAACAGGCTTTCATAGTCAATCGAACGAACAAGTTAAGTATCATTCCAAACATACGTACATACCGGTGAAGCCTATTAAACATGATTGCATGCTGTCTTTGTGACCTCACTCTAAACAGTAGTAGATACAGCTACTTCTTTACAGATGAAGCAATTAAAATGGGAATCAGATAAAGTTTTCTCCTCTTCTAATGCCTAAATTTCCACAGGCAATTTTTCCTCGGAATGTTTAACCTGATCGTGTTCGTATTCAAATTGAATACGTAAAAGACGTAGACCTGGAAAGCACGGTGCCTCCGAATGTTTTCAATTTGAATATTTTAATACAAATTAGTTCTTCTATACTTTTCTCTACTCGACACCTGAGTACGTTTTTCTTGCTTTCATTCGTGTTTTATTAGGTATTAGATAGCATAAAATCAGATGGAATGAGACTATGCAGTGAAATTGGTTAGTTGAAATAAGTTTTTCGAATATTAATCAATGTGAGTGACATCTTGTACATGTTTTCTTTTATGCAACCGGTTACGTTATTTTAAAAAGAACTGTTCACGGAAACCGGAACCTTATTAAAACAACCAGTTCCGTTCTTTTCTTGATAAGTCCAGTATGGAATGATTAATGAACAGACGGCATTTTAATTTAAAGTAACTGTCGATTTCGAATACTTAATTCAAAACCATACTCCAGGATGGGTGTTTCGCATCCCAACCACAAGCGATCCCTATGAAAAATAACCACAATAAAACCTGACAAATTTATATTTATGAACGTTTGGCTGTACACACGTCCTGTCAGAAATGCAGACCTCACAACGAGCTTCTGCTGCTATCTTCTAGCCGATACATTATATACCTTCCCTTTGTGGGAATGATAGCATTCGAATTTCAGCACAATGTCCTTTTATCTATCTCTTTACGGGATACCCTGTCATTGTAATGGTAAAACGAACACGCAAACGGTTGCATGTATTCCTCCTTTGCTGAATAAAATAAATTATTCGATCGAGCTGCAGCTACTCCTTGATGTTCTCTTCGCCTGCCTTTTCATTCATGCCATTCGAGCTGAAATCGAACAGTTTCTTAGCGCCTCCAATAAAATAGGTTGCCACGCAATGGTATCAATTTGGAGATAAGAATTTGAATTTGATTTTGAAAAATAATCGATTAATTAATTCTAAGAAAATTAGGTTGTTGAAAATTTCCGTAATATCCAATATTCACAATATTGAGTTCAAGTGAATCAGCAGTTCTAGAATCGGATCAGAATCTTCAATAAAGTGATATAACTTCACGTGAAATACAGAGTCAACTCACTTGACGTGGTTATTTGAGAGTCTAAATAGCATACTTCTCAATATTCAGATACCTATTAAGGAGAAAAGCCGCTAAAACAGTTTCATAATGGATTAGCCCTTTTATAAAATTATCCATCAAAAACAATAATTATTGAACGTCTGGCAATGCTGATATAAAAGTCGATGGTTCCATGCCAAACAACCAACGTGGCAACCCGGCAAAAGATGAAATCGTCTACCGTGGTCAACGTTTTATAGATTCCAGAACGTTATAAACATTATTTTTAAATAATTAAATAATCCAAAGTCATATTCACAGTGGAACAAATATTTATATCACAATTTTGCACCTTATATTATTTAAAATAATTAAGAATTTACGCACAGCTTACATTACATTCAAAAACGCATATTATACAGTGTAGACTTCATGTAAACCTTACCTCTTCTGTGTATACAGTTTCCTCATAGTTCACCGATAATTTAGTATTTACCGTAAATTTGTTTATTGGGAATATTTCAAATTGATCATTCAGTTAAACTAAAAAAACGTAACAGTTGGAATAAACGACCTTAAAAATGTATGAACTAAATAGAAGTTTGGCTTCATTTGGAACGCTTTATTTTGTTTCTTCCATTTTTATTTCCCAAAAATAGTACTATTTTCAAAACGAGCGATAGTTTGGCGACAAAATTGAAAGACCTTTCGACTTTGGGCCAGCTTTCCTCCAATCGCCATGATTCACAGGGAGGCACTCAAACGTTCAATTACGCAAGTGTTGGACAATTCTGTTATAATTTACATCTTGCTCGCGAACAATCCACAAAAAATAGCTACTAAGTAGCCTAGTCAAACGCTTGAGTATCTACGCCAAACGTATATCATTATTTGGCCCTACTCGCCTATGGGAGATCTATAAATACCTGATGGAAGCCCAATGAGTAGATCATGTAAATATTAGATGCTCTCACTTGGTGAAGCTCTTTCACTATGCAGATATAATAAATTATTTCACCAACAAATAAGTAGATGTTATTTTACGATCTGTAATTGAGATTGAAATAACGATATCAGCGCCAAGCTAGAGCATACGGTGCATCCATTCTTTACGCCAAAAATACGAGATTCGCAAGACCAAATGATTACAACAGTAGTTAAGGAACCAATGGAGTCATCTTTGCACTTGTCGTGAGTACCGTCAAAGGAAATTGCAAACATATTGTACCCGGCTACAATGCCAGTGAAATTAACAAGTGACCTACCTGCAGTAAATCTCTTTCATCATCCATACAATACCGACATTGACTTGACTACACGCCCCCGAATGTAGGACTGAATGATTGTTCTGGCTCCCAAAAGCTCGTCACCTGTGCTACAATGACCTGCCACAAAGGGATAAAAGTTGCATTCCATTCATCGGTCGTGAGAACGTTTCTGCAATCTTGCATAGGTTTGCGTTTTGGTCGTTTTTTATTATCTTGCTCAGAATGACGGATTTTTTGCTCGGTGTAGGTCAGGATTGAATTTTTATTCAGTAGGCGGTACGATTCGAATATATGTTGTGGGAATTTTCCTTGCATATTCGAAAAACATGTCACCTTACTATTTTAGAGAGTTTATTTGATGGATGTGAACACATATGTCACAGATACAGGTCTAGTTTTTTATAGATAACCTCCAAGGCAAAGGCAGAAGGCCTACCGGGCTCTAGAAATGTTGTGAGAGTATAAATGTCTATTCACGTTGACCTTGAATGGACTCTCGAGTTGCTTATTCCAAAATGCTGAGGTCCTTCAAACAAATAGGTTCATTCAAAGTCTTCGAAGTATGACAAGATGCATGGGCATTTTCGGTATGTTGACCAATTATGGCCAAACAGCGATCTACCTGTTTGGCCATAATAAATGCAATGAACAGTGCTCCAACCGCAGTACTGAAGATCATTCTAGACCCGTCCTCAGTTCAATTTGTGATAATGAGGGAAGACAGAATGGGTTATCTTGGACACAACTTACTGGATGCAAGAAAAAACCACAATTTATAGATTTCCATTCAAAAAGAACTTCGAAGTCGGTTGACATGATTTTCGATCTATCGTCTTTCTTGGAAAATACAGAAATTGTATGACATTTTGAAGAGGCGAGATAAAATGGCTTGTTAATTTCGACCACTAAAAACACTCTTATTGCCTCTAAAAAACGAGTCCAATCAGAAGAACTGTTAGACTAATTTTCCACGTATAAAGTTAGACAAATCCTAATTTGTCAAGTTATACATCATATTACGCATTTATGCTAAACGCTAATCACATCTACGATGGATAAATATAAAGCTTATTGCATCTATAATATCATTTAGTTCCCACCAATAAGGTGAATGGTCTGGCGACAAATGAAACGCCAGTTTATGCCAGTGGTATTATGATGCAAGCAATATCAAGTAAATGCAATAAGGGTGCTGTAAAACGTTTTATGGTGTGGTTTGTCCGGTGAACCCTCAGCACAAAGGGATGAAGCGGCGCCCCGCAGGGATAGCTAAATATCTTGTCACTACTCGTTGAATAAACCAACGAAGGCAGGACCGGATGGAAAAAATATATTTGCACTCAGACGTCTGAAATACAATCACGAAAAAATAAAACATATCTTGTTTTCTTGATGTTCAAGCAATTCTCCTCAAGCGTTGCACCGCCAAGTCACTCATTTCAGTCTGCATGTCTGTCTGTACTATGTCCGGTAATCTTTGACTAGGTTATTACTATGACAATTACGAAAATCATTGCAAATATCAAAAATCAGTGGCTGCAAAGTTTCCCTCAAAAAATGAGTAAAAAACGCTCAAGCTTCGTTTTCGGACATTCCCGAGCCCCTGATCATTTCTCAAATTTATTTTTTTGAGGGAGAGGGAGGGGAGCGATTAAAATTGGGGGTGAGTTTGGGAGTAGGAAAATATCTCTTTTTACAGTGATGCCAGAGCTCATACTTTTGCAGTATTTCATGTATTCGAAGAGAATATCATATTTTAAAGATGCAGTTTGAGGATTTCATCCTTTTGTGATGCTTGTATTAAAAATATAGGAAAACAAACAAAGAGAATAGTATTGATTTTTCTTCAATTCAGTTTTTGATTTGACAACTAGTAATAGTGGAGAACTGATCTAAAGGGAGTGTTATCAGCTTTTTTCTTGAGGGGTTTAATTTTTTTTAATGTCTCAGCGGCTTTTGCTACTAAGGTTACTGTAAAATGGTGTCAAGTAAATTAACTCTGTTTTTCACGTGCAATTGTATCAGTTAGAGTGAGAAGATCTTTGCAAGGTTATCGAAATTTTTGAATTGATAATTTATTTTTATGTATATAAAATCTAGTGTGAGATTGTCATCAAAATGCGAATGGTACTTTCCGAAATATCAGGAACACGTAATATCCTGAAATCGATTTTTTTCGCGCTTACAATTCTTTTCCGCCCATTGCCGTGGGAAGAAAGACGTAGCTTTTTCCATCTAATCCTATCTTACTTTCGCATTAAACTCACCGATCCAGAAAGCACTCATTGCACATGCGGTCGCAGAAGCACTTCTAGCCTGCGATTAAATAATTCATCAGTCCTTAACCCGCATCTGTACTAGCACCCCACGGACGAGAGCGCGGCGTGTGGTCGGGAATCGGAAAGTGACTTTCCGCGTTCTGTCTGTACCGATGCAGGACTCGGGGTTGCAATAGAATATTTATGTAAATGGTCCCCGGCACATGCAGGCTAACACGTCGCCATTTTGTTTTTTCATCGGCGTGATTTGATTTGGAAGTAGCGTTAGTCGATGGTTGTTAGAATTCAGCTATTAAGATGCATCGATACTCTGGAACAACGTGAATAATTTCCCAATTCAATTACATTGTAGACACTTGCTAGATACCAGTTATAAGCTAGAAGCTGTAGCACCTATTGCTAGTTCCGTGATTTGCGCCTCTTTTGTGGACAAAATCCATAGCCCCTCCTCCCCCTCCAGAAAAAACAGAAGAGCAAAAAAATACCTATCTACTAGAATTGCACAAAAAACATGAAGAGAAAAAATATACAAACCACATTTGCCGCCCATTCAACTCATGATTTTGCACCGGGTGCGAGAGCCCTACTTACGCTACCCTAGCTACGACTCTGATAATTGTAATGGTCAGTACAATATGAACTTCAGGACAAAAATTATATATTCCTAAATATATGCGAAACTTTAATGCACTTTAGTAAATGAACTTTGGAATTAGAATGCTAAATTTGGGAAGTCTAGTTCTATATTCAAGATAATACTTAGTTAGCTGGTTGACAAGTAACCTGAGTAGTCTTTGGCAACAGTCAATTTGGACTGTTTGACGATGATTTTAAAATTAAATCTAATCGCGTCAAATAAAACGATTAAAATTCGTGAAACTTTGTTTAAATTGATAATTTTGCATTAATTTTCCCATTAGCATCTTCTCTAATAGCACAAGCAGGATGAGAGACCATTAATTCAGAAGGGCAATATATGTATATTGAATATGCCTAATGGATTCATAAGCTAGTCGCTTGCCGTTCATCTTCGTAGAATATAAATTCATTGTTAAATAATGTAACGTTTTACATTAGTTCGTTGCTGGTGAATAGACCAATCAAAACCAAATTCTGTCTCACGCTACAAGAGAAAGAAATTTTAAGGCTATTTGAAGTCTCTTAGTGTTTTTTTGTTTATATTTTCCAATTATGTGTGGCGTTGTTTATCAACACAAAGTCAAGGTTACCTTTAAATAATTAACATTCCAACTAGGAATTCTGCGATGGACAAATTTATAAAGAGGACTTTAAGGTCACCATTGGCAGTTTATTCGTTGTTCATAAGCAATGAGACAATCTGATTAAATACGCTTACATTGTAGGAAGGGGGCACGCAATTTCAAAGTCATAGACTTTTCTGCGTCCGATGTTTCTCTTTTCCTGTAGTGTTGTTCCAACTAAAGTTTTTAAATGGTATGTGGAATTGAATGAGCTGCGAACGACTAAGTGCCAACTACGAACTGTTGACGGCAAGGTCAAAACTGGACTTTAAGTTTGACAAAGTACGAATTGCCATGATGATCGCCAGCATCCGAACCGAATACAAACCGCAAGAATAAAAAGAAGAAGAATAAAATGTTTATATTATCGTATATAGGTAGAAAAGTACGGATTGGGCCGCGTCGTTGACACCGACCAGACACCAACGCAGATTGGCCGGCGTAAAGCAATATTACGTCGTCAGATGCGTCATGATTCATAGATTTGGTGGTTAGACAAATATATGATATTCATAATGATTTCCAACACATCTGATTGCGAAATCTGTACATTTTTACATAATCTATTTCACATGTTTGTGGCCAAAATGAGAATAATGACTTTTCGAACCCGCTTTGAGAGTCTGACCGCTGAATCCATCGTGTCGCATTGTGTGTCCACCGTTAAAAATTTATACACTCCCTCTGAATGCCGGACTTCATCGACACTCATTCAGCGTGAACGGTCGCAATTCTTTCGCGACATATGCGAAGATGTGTGGGAGGCAGACTGCTTTTAATCAGGAAATTTATGAGTGTCCTCTGTTATTATCTTCTGGAAGGACCTCCCTCGTTGGCCACTTGGCTGAATGAACCTGAGAGGAAGAAATATATCGAATGAATGGGGCTTTTGTGGGGCGGCGTAACGATATGGCAAGTTATGTAAAATAAGGGTGGGCATTGTAGGAAAGACCCGTCAGAAACCACACAATTATTATCAAGAGATGGATGATATTTAAGAGAGATTATATATTTTGATTTTGATATTGCTCCACAGGATAACAAAAGTATTTTGAAAATTGGACATGTTTTACTTCGCATGCATTTTTTTTAAGATAACAATAAGGAATCTATTCTTAAAAATTGAGCTGCTTAGATCAATGATGTCTTCCTGGGCGAGAAATTCAGACTACCTCTGCTCTTCTATTTAGCATAAAAATTATTAGTACTGGTTGCCTAGTGTCAAAATTTCATCAAAATCTAAAAAGTACTCTCCGAGTTACAGACGGGTCAAGGAGTACTGTACTAAGTGAAGACAGACAGACAGACGAAAATATATGACATAGTTTTCGAGAAACATCAAAAACAACGTTAATTGGCCTGGGAAGCAAAACCAGCTCGACTGACCAGTGTACCAACTTATTGATTTGGTAGAAATTGGTGTTATACGCTAAACCGCTTCTGGTATACAAAATCGATATTCTAATTAACAAACCAACTACCCACCACACAACTATAACGTTACTATGGAAATATAATATCGAAACAGCGATACCTGCACCGAAACCGCATTGTGTCTCATAATACATTTGTCACTTTACTGTGTTAAATTTTAAATTGATTAATTGTTTCACAAATCCATCACAATGTCCCACCTGGATCTGGTGTCCGATCATTCCAAAGAAAAGCTCGTCGCCCTGCCTAGAGATGTGCTCGACATGTCCAATTTGAAGATGCTGTTTCTGGAGGGGAATTTCTTAACAGAACTGCCTGCCTCTCTCTTCCAGAGACTGCCGAAACTGATGTGGCTGGATTTGAGGAACAATGTGCTGGAATCCATACCGCCAACCATCGCTTACCATCAGAGCCTGGAAAATCTGCTTCTGACTAATAATAATTTGAGGGAGTTGCCTAACGAGCTTGGTGAGTTTTTTCAGTTGTATTTTTACAAACGTAGCGTTATAATTTCACTTAGCACCGTCAATTGTAATTGACAAATTGAACAGATTTTGAGGATTATTGAGTGAAATCAACAGGAGTCCGGGCACTATACATCTTTTATACATACATCGAATATGTCAGTTTACTCAAATAATGCCAACTTTAGGTCTGGTTCCAAAGCTGAAGGCACTCCAAGTATCCGAAAACCCCCTGGTTTATCCCCCCAGGAAGATCGTGGTCGAGGGTACGAAAATGATAAAGAACTTCTTGAAATCCCAATACGAACTGGAACACGTACATGCAATAGAGGACGATACCGGAGATGATAATTCTAGCGTGAAGAGCTTAGAATCGGATAACGAGACGAACAAGAAGAAATCTAGTTCAAAACATCGTAGATACAAGGGCATAACTGCTAACGAGTTGAGGGACAAATTGAGAAAAAAGCTGAGTGACCCCAAGGAACTTCTACCGACTTTGAATGTGAAACAGATACAAGACCCATCTCATTTGGCCACAGTTAAAGAAGAGCCGATAAAGATAGTTCACAACGTCAAAAAGGAAGGATCTAGGATATCGTTGAAATCCTATTTTCATAGGTAATTGAATGAAGTTTGTTTGGTTATTATCATAATCACATGCACGGGAACAATGAGTTAATTTTATTTTGGGTCGAGTAACTAGTGTTTCCTAGGAAATAAAAAATATTCAAGTGAGTGATTTTATAATCAAACAAAATTGACGCTGTACTTCCCACGCAATGGTAACACTGGAAATAATTTTTTCTAGTAACGAAAAAATACTTCACAATACAAATGACAGTATACAGGAAGCTATAGCATACAGAACAGTGAATATAGTTTTAGATGTTGCTAAAACAGGACAAACTAGCGTTAGGGTAAACGTGGCAACCTGTCTAATACTTATATCCATAGACTTCGAATCGGACCGTTCGTCAGCATAGCATGAACGATAGAACTGATGTATCACGCGTTGTTATATGCATATGTATCACTCTGCTGTCACTGCAAAGGATCTATATATAAAAGTACGAAGAACTTAGATATCTCTTTCACCACCTTTTCGGAATTACAATTCTTAATATAAATGCGTGGCCAGTACTCTACTCGATTCCTATTTTTTCACTTTTAGAGTTGGCGAGGATGAATCTGGCAAAGTTGACCCTGTCGTTAGAGAAGGATGGCTGAATCAGCTCCGAATTTTGCTGAATGACCAGGAGAGAATAATTCAACAGGAAAGGTGACCATCCATAATCTAACTGATTTTATATGGCTAAGGCACTTTTTACAATGTTTAATATTCGAAGTTCCTTGCAGAAACTTGAGAGCTCTTTCGGATTGGCGCGTTAAAAGCAAAATGAAAACTCCGAAAGTTTTCTTGGAAGATGCAGACCAGCGATTAGTGACTACGGCGCCATTTGCAACGTACAAAGATTTTTTGAGAATACCTACTAGAGAACAGTTGGCTGCACAGTTGAACGACTCACTAAAAGAAAAAAGATTGTCAAGGTAAAGTATATTTTGAAACCGACCCCTCTCTTTATAACTTACGGCGTTACTCATAATTTGTTGAGAGAACTCAATATTTTTGCTTCTTAACTTTTTTTAAAAAAAAAATGATGTCCTCATCTGAGGACGCTGGGACAATCTTCACTTTGTTATGGCAAAAAACTGAATAGACGTTCATAATCCACACCAATTTATTTGGATCAAACAACATTACTATTATTGTGTAACATATATTTAAGTTCACTTATTTAATAGTTTATGATATTTCGGGAAACAATCTATGCACAACCATTACCTCACATTTCATACAGAATGTTCTGGGTTTTCCAAACCAGTTTGGGAACTGACAATGCCGCTGTTTAACCCTTTTGCCCCGAATATGTCCTTTATTAACAAATCTGAGATTATCAAAGGCTTTTCTTGTTGAGGTAGAAGGCAGTGACAAAAGACGCCCTTTCAAAACTCAGCTGCCGTGACCTAACTTGAGGTCTAAAATATTCTATGGAAACTGATTTGCTGCCGTGAATTTTCCAATAGAGGATGCACGAATTCACAACCGCCATATCAATCATCTTTGTAAAAAGGCACCAGTACCACTTTTTGCCCCTTACAGAAATTGAATGCTTTTCTAAAAGCCAATCATGCTGGTCAACACCACCCATAAATCTGTTATAATTGTTCACTACGAGTGGTTTGGGAACTGATACCTTCTCTTTCAATTTCTTATTCCACCGTTGCATGTTTAGAAATGACTCTACCGAGTCAAAATTTGTTGCCAAAGAGACTTGTTGTCTTTCCATCATGCTATCATAATTCCATTGCTGTTGTCGAACCTATAGTCACAAAAACCTCTGGGTTTTTTGTCCATCTCTTTGGCAGACATTTTGCCGTTCGATTATCTAGAATTGTTCCCTTTGCCCGATACCCCGTATGCTTGAGGTCACATAGTAGACTGTGGCTTGAGAAAAAGTTATCATAGTCTTCAGAACGTAATTCAGGCCACTCATTTTGAAAGACTTGTAAAAGCCTGAAAAAATATAACACCTAGGCCCAGCGTCATATTTTGAGGACACATATTTCCATAGCCTTACAAAAAGAACAATATGAAATAATCAATTGATTTGTCATGAAAAACTTTCTGTTATCTACAACTAATCACTTACAGAAGCATAATCACTCACCAGTAAAACTCAAAGACAGTAACACTCAGTATAATTTGACACTGCAAGGGCTAAGAAAAGTATAAACATTCGGATTACGCTACTTCGCAGAGCAAAACTGTCGACTTTTTTTAGTTCAAATCAACGGGAAAAATAGTTCTAAAAGCCCTATGAAATGATCAAATTTCACAGTAGTAGCGTCATCTGCCTAAAATTGCATTATGTACGCACTGTTCTCAAGAGAGGACACTGGCCGCTAATGGGTTAATGCAGATCTTCCGATCGGTTGCAACTTTGCCAAGTTGTAGTTTATGTTCAGTGAATTTCTGATATCGCAAGGTGACGAATAAAACGTTGTTAATAAATTTATATTTCTTTATATTTATATGTTTTTCTCCGACTGCAGCATTTCCAAGTTACGATTTATTTTTCTAAAATAGCAAACACGGATAACCCGGTTTTCATATAATAAAATATTTTTTATTTTTAAAATTGTATTATTCACCACCTAGCAATGAAGTTTACCTACAATTAATAGTAAATTGGCAACGTCGCAACCGATCTGAAAAATATATTGGGATTAAATAGACAACAGCGACGTAACGTAAACTAAACCACAGAAAGGTGAGTATTACATGTTAAAAAAAGAAACTGATCATCCCCCTGCCTTTCTGTAACTCCCTGTAAACAACCAAATGACTTTTGAATTTGAATTTTGCTTCTACCAGGTATAGTGAGATAGGTATAGTGTTTCCATCTGCACGGACATGTTTGGGTTTTTGGGGGGTCCGAGGATGTCCGGCCGGAATTTGTAAAGATGTCCGGAAAAACGCTGAAGATCAAAAATACAATAAAATAGCTAATTCCTGGTTATTATTTAATCGTTACATCTCTATGACTAAGGTTTCAACTAGCTCATCTCTATTACGTTCGCTCATCTCTACGTGAAGGGCTTTACGTCAAGTTTTATGCTTACGTCAATTTTTTGGAGCTGTCCGGATTTCAAGACTCTCATATAAACCCTAGATAGGTAAAGAACGGTTACACACTAAAAAATTAGGCGTATCAATTTTCCAAAATGGACACGTCTATTCTATTTTTTTGGAAGGCAGTGGACAAAAGGCATATTGGAAATAAAACTACTTTTCAATGTAATAATTAATATATTTATTGATACTTTTTCACTTCAGCTAAATGTTCATAATTCGTATTTTTAGCAGAAATTTAAATCTGAATCCTAACGATTGCTTATTCGTAGAGAATCAAAACAAATGATTTCATAAGGACAAGACGTATTCTGAATCTCCAGATAATTTTAACCTATTGTTTGAAAAAAAAGATATGTCATAATTCGAACAACATGCTTTTTAAGTCTTGTCCTTATTCGATCTCACAAACATTACGGATTTGCTAAGTTTATCTCTGTTTCTAGATCTGAAGGACAAACTCCAAACTCAAACGTGGAAAAACTCATCAACGATCTAATAGAACAACTGAAAGAGATAGAAGTGGCACAAAGAACAGAATCAGCAGAAAAACAGTCTCCAAGGACGGAACTCCAAGCAACAGAAACTCAAATTAAAACGGTACGTCTAGAGTGTATGAAAATTTATACATACATACCTACATACAAGTAAGAGGCATTTATAGCTGCTAGTGGTTTGATGCCCTCAAGGTTACCGGCGCGTGCGAAGTTTTCTTACACATTCAGATACACTGCTTAGTTTAACTATAACTAAGCTTTTATTATTCCATTAGTGTAGAATGGGACATAATTTAGTAGAATATGTCATGTTTTGGTAATAAAGTAGTACAGAGTGGTCAAAAATGAACAAGAAGATTTAAAACAGAACCAAAGGTGAAAAACCAATTATTTCAAAAAGACCTATTTTTATGATTTCAGTTTATTTACTATTAACAATAACGAAAACTGTATATAACGTTATATGTTCCAGAAATTGGTATTCTTACAAATATTTAATATTTATTTTGGTAAAAATGTTTTACGGTTTTCAAGTTTATTTATTTTGAGGACCGACTATCAAATTCATTTACTAAATAAATTAGCAAAATCTTGTGAAAAATTCAGTACCCGTTCTACCGTTACCGGACGCCTTTGACCGTGTTAGGAATTCGTTGCTCAACGTCAATTCTGTTGACGATCCTCCGTGTCTTGCTCCAGATGTATGCAATAAGTAATATCAAACAAAAATCTATGAATGAAAGGCAGTGCTTATATAAAGTTTATAGTCGGTGGTTCTGACATATACCATTTTTTTGTAACGCTGGCAATCTTGATCGAATGATATCTTGTCTCATTCTCACTCACCGCGCGAATCATGTGGGCCGACCTTTTGACAACAGCTGATCATCCAGTAACACTTTTGAAAAACATCCATTCGGATTTGTTGCCGCTGTCAATAGTATTTTTGGTAGTGTGCTGTGAAAAAATTCGTAGTATTCGCGAAAACACATTTGAACATTTGAACACGTGATTAGAGAATTTTTATTTTATAGCCGACTCTTACACATGAATTTTATTTTCAGATAATGGATATTCAGAAAAAGCTGCTGAAACTGAAATCTGGAAGTTATCAGAGTATATAAATACAGCATTCATAAACATAAAATTCATTATTATTGTTATGTTTATAATATAATATGTATCCCAATACATACATAAATGGAAATCAAAAACATCTTGATGAATTGTAAACTATAAAATAATATAATGATCACAAATAATTTTTTATCTTATACATACGACTTTAGTACTGGTGTATAACATTATACCTATGTATATAATACAAAAAATGTAACAAGAATGCTTATACGGTATCTATTCCACCGCGTTAAAGTAATCAGTCATTTCAATGATGATAATTGGTGTTCATAGAACTGATGTTTCTGGAAGATCTTATGTTCCATCACAATCAATATGATTAATTCAATATTATAAGATTTTTAGAACAAACGGGTAATCTGTGGTTATACAGAAAAACCCGAAACATAGGTATCTCAATCTTTACTCAAAATATATTAAAATGTACGTCCCATCACAATCTTTCCTTTTATGGATTCATTGGTATTTTCTATAAATCCTAACTTTCCATAAAACTCATGCGTGTAGGCATCGGAGGCGTCCATTACAACGTGAACTCCAAAAGAACCTGAAATGGAATAGAATATAACATAATAAAGACCTAAGAAATAATACTATCATTTTGAAATATGCCAACATATCTGCCCTTATTATCAGTTAAAAGTCGTACTTGATAGCAAATCTAGTAACTATGCAAAATGCTATTCCTGTTATTATGTTTTGTATACATAAAATGACTAGGTGGTTTTTTATTCAAAGAAAAAAAATAGATTAATATGAAATAACATATTGTGAATATTATAATAATGAAATAATAAATAACTTTTATTTTCTATACTTATCGTACATGTGAAAATTGCTAGTGTTACAGTACTGCAATAGTTTTTTTAATAAATATTGCGGATCAATAAAATCCTATATACAAAAGAAGTCAAAAGAATCTTCAACTCTTGTCAAGTTAAAAAGATAAAAACTTAGAATAAATTGCCTTCTCATCTGCAATGTATGCTCGCTACGAAAGACGTATTTTGTCTAATGAATAAAAGTCCGATTTTAGTGATGTTTCGCTTGAATCTTGAAAGCATCCTCAGACAGTCAAAACTGACTGTCTATTCAAAAGTAAGTTTTTCGAATCAATCTTCTCTGCTCGTCGTTTCAATTTAACTTACGTACTCAAATGAACGGTCTCAAACTTAAATCCTTGATTCCAGTTACTTGTTGAAGTAAATTTAAAGAACACTCAAACTATGCTCTACGTTTAGAATTGTTGAACTGAGAAATAATAATAAAATATGCAGAGTTTGGTACGCCACCATGAAGAATCACTCACCATTGGCCCTTAGAGCAGCCAACAGACACGTGACGAGCCTTTTGCTGACGGACTGGTCCAGGATGGAATGCAATACACTACAAACCATGGATGATTGATGTGTGGGACTGCTAATGCAAACTTCATTTTTAAAATTGTGGAAGTGTTCGACGGCCTCTTGGGCAGACTTGGACAGGTTTTTAGCGCAGTCCACTGGGTATTTCTCGCACATTTCAGCTATCCACGCCAGCTCTTGCTTCACGCGGAACTTCTTATCGTCCGGGGACGCACACGCGTACCCTACTATGCTTTTCTCGTCCTCTATCACGAAGCAAAATTCTGGGTGTAGTGTCAGGTATCTGGAAAAATCCCAAAGCAGTTTTGAGGGAATTCCATATAGAATTTGCATGGGTTTCCAATATTATCATACTTACGGTCCTACTATCCGGTCCGCTTGCAGGTCCTTCAACTCGTGAGGATACGGTGACAAGTCCTCCATTCCGTCTTTACAAGTCTTTGTGCAAATGTCGTAAACAGCCTCCTCGTCAGTAGGCAAGTAAGGCCGTATCGTATACACCCTGTTTGTCGGAATGTCTGGCACTTTGTAGACAAACAGGTCGTTGCCAGAGTCTACAGGTATCAGGCGCTGAAATAGATACGGTTCAGTTAAGGCATAAGGAAGAGTTAGACTGTGATGCACCACTAGAAACAGAGCTTTGTGTGCGAGGTTTGACAATGAAATTTCTGAAATCCGGCGACAAAACTCGGATCTGATCATCTCTGTTATATTGCTTATATGTATGTGGTATACGCTTCGAGGATCTTCCTAAAGCGTCTGGACTCAAACCAGAAAGATCAGTGTACAACTGGGGACGTACATGACTTTTCAAAGCAGCCACACACTCTGGAACATCCTGACCTGAGGCAGTTTGATCTCCTCTTGAATAAAATAGCTGCTCACAGGAGATGTGCTTTCATTTGTGCACTGCCCTATAGAGGAGCTAGCCTTCACGAAAAATAGTGGCTAATAACTTAACCAGAAACGACTGATATAAGTGAAGGGCTTGAAGCTCAAGCCTCCTTGTCCCAGATTACATCTTAAGTAGTATCCACAGATACTTCTTTTTCAGGTGCCATATGCACGTCTGTGATCAAATGTCCATTCCTCTTCTGTGGCTATGACATTAAAAGTGATACCATCTTCGCCTTGTCTGAATACAGTTACTGTTACAGTTAGTAATACAATTATGAATCCAGCCAGAAATTTTATTGTCAAACCTTGTACGACAGCTCACCTGCAAATCGGCAGTAAGCCCTCCTCGAAACACCCATGGCTCCTGGTCGCCGCTCATGAAAGTCTCCTTCCACCCCTTGGAAAACCCTATATGAATAGATGACTCTATTAGAATCAGCGTTCAAGAAAGGAAGGATTCGCTTAGCGCCGTCTAGCAAAAGTCATACGCTTACGCTCCTTACGCTGGCAACACTGCAGCTTGTTCTGCGATATACGCTTGCGCGCTATGATGCCATACTTACCTTTCTGTTCTGTAAACTACGAGACTATCGCTGAATGCAGTAACAAAGGATTTGAACGTGTCATCTCTGCTTATGTTCATACATCAAGGCAATAAAAGCTTTTTGAATAGACTATTCAGAAGCTATAAAAGATTGCTGTGAAGAGTGTTTCCCCTCTTCTTTCGAACGAACTCATCCTGAGGAGGTTGAACTTTCAACACCTCGAACGAGCCTGTTTCATTGCATCAGCAGAACCGACGACATTCTACAGAAACACCGACTACACCAATCAGGACGGACGACACAAAAGAGCCAGAGTATTCGGACAACCTCGGAAAAGTCATGTTAACCAGTTCAGTTCCGTTTCACTGAAGACAATTGTAAGTAAAATTCATATAAAAACATTGTGAATCAGACAAAGCTCAGATTCGAGGTTATATATTTAACTTAGGAACTATTTGAGAGTAGGCAATCAAAACCTTAGTAACTGCATTCTTGTAATACTACGCAAATGCTAATGAACCTACGCCAAACTAATGGAAATTTACGCAAGAAGCTGTGCATGATCATAAAAATACTGTGCAAATATCCTTGAACGATGCGTACATGTATAGGTTCCCTGGGTGTACGACGGCATTGACGGAGGAAACTGACCACCAGCTTGGGAAAGAAAACAAAAATCAGTCATTAGTATGGATAAAATGAAAATTTGGTATAATGAAGCATTGTTTATACAGAATAAATTCAAGTATAGCAAAATTATGGACGATGCACTGTTCTAGATCCCCTCTACCTTTTGAACCACCTTGTACATTGCAACGAACATTGGAGGGCTTCAATAGCAGATTAAACAACTATTTTTTTTTTTGAAAAATTACCGCCGAGTGCCATCTTTAATTACATGTTCAAATATTATTCCAGTTTCGAAATCCGCTGATAATTCTCAACACTTTTCTCTAAAGTCTTTGAGTGCCCAAAATGTTCGGATTCGGTTATACATCACAAAAGACCCAAGAAACGAATGACCATACTTTTTTTTAATTGCAATTATGCTTGACAAGTAAAAGTTAACTTTAATTTCTGTAACAAAGCGTTGAGAAAACACGCACAAACACAGAGTTAAAACTCGCAAATAATTGCACTATTAAAGTGTAATGAACTTTCTCAAATTATCTATAGTATGTCATTTAATAAATCACTGTAAATATTTATCTACCGCGTTTGTTGAACTCACGACATGACCTTGTATAAACATTGCTTATCATGATATTCTTAACCTACGGGATTGTCGTCGGTTAATAAATAAAAATATTTCAACATATCTGCGAAAATGGTTAGAAAGGTTTAGAACATAACAGGTAAACTTTATGGTTCCGACATCATGTAACTAGATTGTATGTACGAAAAATTAAAAAAATTATTTGTTAAGCGGGTACTACCTAAAATAATGCATGGATTTCTAATATTTCGATTACAGCGCTTATTTTTAAAGATAATGGAACAATATTTTTCAAAATAATAGACAAAGGTTGATTGTATACGCGTGCTAAGCCCTTTTTTCAATTTTCAATTCAAAATCGCATGGACGCTGGTATCAGCGGTAAAAATATTTTCTTGTACGGTGCTACAATATATCGTTTAAAACGATTTATTTTGAACGTATTGAAAATATTTTTTATGAAGATCATAGAGAAATTACGAATCTATGCCAAAGGTTAAAAAACATCCGAATGAGTCAAAAAAATGTCAATATTAATCTGACAATATCTAAACATTTTGTACCAACAATTGCAAAAACCTTAGCACGAGCATAGAACCAACCTCTGTCTATCAGTTTTTTGAAAAATCGTTCCATTATCTTGTAAACTTAGCACCTGAAACGAAATATTAGAAACCTATGCAAAATGCCTCTTATTCTAGGTAGAGCCCCCTCTTAATGGTGAAGTTAAAGCCATTTATCAGTCAGATAGACAAGATATCAACACCTAAAATAACCATAGGACAAGATTGAAAAGATTCTATCACTTTTTAGATACATTCAAGTGTCTTGAATTCTACAAATCCAGCCCAAAAGGAAATTTCTAGTTCAATTCCATTGCTTTTAGCAAGAAAGATATTTTCTACGCCTATGCAAATGAAAATGAAGTTACGCTTATGCAGCTGCTGTTGAAGTTCCTCTTGCTCTGAAAATTAATATAATAAATAAATAATAATACAAAACACTACGCCTTCAGCTGAAATAAACATACACACATTACCAATTAGGTAATTCGAATTTTTATATGGAAAAAGCAACAGAATTCTGAAACATGAAATTAGATTGTTTGGGAATCAATCTCATCCATAAAGTATACCTGCATGGTCAGAATCAAAGTCACCAGGATGTATAATTAATTAATATATATAATTTGTTATGCAATTTCATATGTTTATTCAAAACCAAAAATGAAAAACGTAGTTCTATTTTCCTTGAGACTCGTCAGGATGACATGTAGTGTTTGAAGAACGCTGTTCAATGTTGTGCTACTCAGGGTGCCCACTAAAAATCCCCAATGAAAAATTCTGACATTTTCCTGACCACCTCATCAAATTAACCTGACCAAAAATGCGTTTTTCTTGAATAATCAAAAGAAAAAATACCCCACCCGCCGCTGCCTTTTGAAATAAAAAACAACTTTAGTCGCAAAAGCATAGACTTGAATTTTCTAATTCTTACGAAAAAAATCCATTTTTAAAAAAAAAATTTTTTACTTTAAAATAAACTAAATATTCCTTGAGAATCCCCGTCCATCTTAAACTTTCCTGATATTCCAAAAAGTGGAAGTGGAAAGTTATTTACCGAACGAAAATAATGATCATTATATCCAACAACATCCCAATTTTACAACTTATTTATAGATTTTGATAAAAAATTCAATAATTATTCAGATGTATAGTTGAATTTGATTTGTCAAAAAAATAGTTAAAATATATCTTCCATATATATTAATTGAAAGTAAATGAATGTATAATTTATTTGTAAGCGTTCCCCAGGTACGTAGCTAGGGGAGAGTCCGGTTCCCTCCCGCCCTCCTGAACTTCCAATGAATTTATTTCAGCAAAAATGTGCATACATTTATATATAGCTAAGTAGGTCTTTCCAATTCACAGTTGTACCCCCATAAAATACTTGATAATATAAGCAGAAAATGCTTTGTATTTATTATAAAATTCCATACCCCCTCTTCCATACCCCCAAATCAATTTTCTGGCTACGTGCTTGGCGTTTCCGCAATTATCCATGTATATACTTCAGACGTTCTAGAAGTTCTTTTGATATATCATATAATAATAATGCAAATACTTTTCAGTCTCAATTTACTCATTGTGGTAGCGAACTATCCATACATTTTTTCAATTAAGTTTGTACTTACCTAACCATTTAATATAAGAGTTAAGAAGCGATATGACGCCTCTGATATCCCAAATATACGAATAAAGATCGTACAGTAATTCCCTGTTATTACAACTTGACATGTGCTTGAACAGCTTGTTGACACCTTCAGTCAGTTCGTTCAATTTCTCCGCCCTCGAAAACCATTCTTGTACCTACAAATATTACTACAATTTTCCTAATGCAAATTGGGGGTAATTTTATTCAATTTTGCAAATCTGCAATCCTGAATGAATCTCTATAGTCACTGACAAACGAACCTCTGGATCAGTCCGATCATTTTTCTGATTGGCAGCTATAACTAGATGTGCATTCGATTTCAACCAGTTGAACTCTTGAAGCAATTGCAATGCTTGTCCTCCGTGTTCAAAAGGTAAATAAAACAGATCACATAGTAAGGCTAGATCTTCATATGTCAGTTCACATTTTTTCCTGAAAGATTCAGATATATATATATATATAGATTGTAGATGCAATCACTAAGATATCACTGCAGTTTCTACACACGTTGCAAGATATTTTGCTGATGAGAAAACTATAAATATTCCATTAGTAACATGAGAAACTAGAATGAATAATTACATAAGAAAGCTTTCAAAATGACCTACAAAGTTCAAACCAAATCTTCAAATCATGGAGAAAATGACATGAACTTACTTATCACTAGCATCATTTTCATTATTTTCTATAACCATATGATTCACATCGATTTGCATGCTGCCACTAGAAATCTGGAAAAATAAAAAACTCAATCATGACTCGCAACAATACATGTCTTGTATTGTTTACATTGATTCGTGTTAGTAAGAAAGGATTTCAATTTAGTTCATTTACGAATTATTATATAGGACTTTCAAAAGTCTTGAGTAACTTGAATAGTAATAAATAATAAAATGAAAACATCAAACAAAATTTATGGAGTTAGTTAGTTTTCTGGTTATCGAATGGTGAATAAATGGGTTTCCGTATTGTTTTTTATGGGAAAGTATAGGAATGGAATAGTTTATTCCTAAGAATAAAATGAGATGGTCAAATACAAACTTAACGTGCAGATAATGGAACAGTTTTTTTTTGCAAATGATAGAGAAAAGTTAAGGCCGTTTTTGCATTTTTTATACAAAATTTTAAATATAGTCATATGGATATTAAGATTTTTTGACTCATTGCGGATGTCTTTTTAACCATTTGTTAACCAAAATATCAAAAAAGGGGCTTCGCAAGGGTATAGAGCCGTCCTTTCTCTATAATCTGCATAAAAAATATTTTCATTATGTTCAAAATCAAGCGCTTCAAACGAAAAATTGTGGCACCGAACATGAACATATTTTTGCCGCTGATACGAACGCCATTGCAACAATATATAACTTTTTGTATCAAAAATTGAAAAAAGGGCTTCGCACAAGTATAGAACCAACCTCTATCATTGTAAAAAAAAAATCGTGCCAGTATCTCGAAAAATGAGCGCTAGAAACGAAATATTGAAAACCTGGATGACCTTTTAGGTCTTTTGTGATAATGAAAGAGCTCAGACTCAGTATGTTATGTTATTCAAAACAATTTAGACTTTTCACTTTGACTACGGTGGGTATCTATCACCAACTGAATATTTGACAAATCACAATTTCTCCAGATTTCTCACGTTTCAACATATGCCCCACCTGGCAACCGTGTAGCTGAATACGAGCCAGTTACGTCTCAACGAGAACGAACCGAATCGAATATCGTTTTTAAAAATCACAGTAACAAATAGCAGTATGATTGAATACTAACCGAGTTTTCGCTCATGGCGACATCTTCGCTAGATCCGTTGGTACATTTAGCGTGGGCGGGGGATATGTTGGGTGTGCTGTTACAGTCCATCGGTTCTGAAGGACTCAAACTCGACTCGGTGCTCGCAGTTTGATCCGTGTTTCCTGTTTGGCAGTGCATTTCATTACCTGCGAAATCAAGTTATTCGTTATGAAAACACAATGTACTTTCCATACAAAATAAACAAATTTTTATAAATGAGCATATATAAATCATATTGATATTAATTCTAACAGGTGCCCGCTCTATTTTACACTGCCTCTTCCTAATGTTTTCTTACCTTGCTGTTTACCATCTTTTGTCGTATCACTGTTTTTGGAGTCACCATTGGCATTTTCCTTCAGCTTTTCGGATTTTACAATGGTACCACTCAACATTGTAACGGTTTTCGTCTCCGCGGCGTGTATCGTAACTGGTATAGGAACCGGTGCTATAGGATTCGGTATCGAATCATTACAAATCACTTTCGTTTCGGATACTAGGGAATTCATCACTGGACCAGGTAGCGGATTCACCAGACTGTCTGTACATGTCACCTAAGAAAAAATTCTATATAATGAGAAAGCAGGAAAATGACTTAGGTTACAAGATCCAAAATTTTAGAATAAAGTTTACCTAAAAATAATGAATATAAATTCACCCTTAGTAGAAATAACTTGCAGATTTAATATTATAGCTAAATCTAACAGTCAAAAATGTCCATCTTTTTAAAGTATACCTTAACTAAAATTTAGCTAATAATAAAATATTATTCATCCTAATATATAATGCTTCTAAAAACTAAAAAAAAAAAATTAACCAGGATATCCCCTTCAATATTATAAATCTTGACTCCAGAACTCCGCTCAAAGATAAAAAATTAAAATCATCAATTAATGCATAATAAGATAACCGTAAACTATAACTAACTATTAAACCAATGGATAGATAAAAAATGATATAATCATATTATATTAATATTTACATATTATATCAATATTCAAATAATGTAAATTCTACAATTAAATCTTTAGAATAAAATCCCGATAAACTACACACAAAGAAAAATTACAAATGAAAAAATAATAAAACCAGCCGAAACCGAATATTGACTTTTTTCTAGGTTTCGACCGAAACATACACTTAAATTTTGTTCAAGAGATTTTTATTGTGCAATATTTTGGACTGAGCGACTCTTTTAGTTAAATTTCAGTGGTGCGTGAAACATGTGAAAAAATTCATTCTATTTTTATATATTTCATCGGCAATCCTAATAAATATTTAGCTGAAGTGATAAAACGCCATTACTTTATATTCTCAAAAAATATATATTAAAGATGTTTGTAGTTAGTGTCCAATTTAAACCGTAGGGTCAAAATTAATGAACAACTGCAACAGTTACCAAAAAAGGATCCAGATGCACAAATATCAACTCAATTATTTAAATTAATGGATTAAATGAATATATTTGCTTCCACGTTATAATCAAGATCAACATCATGAAGCAGTCCATTAATGTTGCAAACCTGTATTTGTAGATAAGGGATTTCTAACTGTAGCTGCTATTTATATTCTGGAATCGGTACTGTTTATTAAAAAAAATCAGTCTTTTTCCAACCACTCATAGCCATTCTTATCTAACCAGAAATAGAACAGATCTCATATCAACTACATATAATACGACAAAACTACAGAAAAATGTGGAATTTTCAATTATTAAAATTTGGAATAAAATACCAGCTGCAATTGGAGAAGCTCCCCTCAGTATCCTCAAAAAACATTAAAAAATGCCTTGTTACCAAGTGCAAGAATTTTTGGCTGACAATAACTTTCTGTGATAGCTGTGTGGTGTTGTTACTAAATTGTAGCTGATTCTTTATTATCAATGATTTTAATGTGTACCTAATGTTATGTTGTGAGTGTTATTATAAAACAAAGATATATATATATATATATATATTTTTTTTTTGACATGTTCCATATCACGTGTGTGATCTCTTGGAATAAATAAGCTTTTCTATTCTATTCTATGATCAAATATATAATTTTTGACTAACAATTTCAGTGCTTACTGTACTGCAGACTTCTGCAAGTGCTTGCAATTGATTGGAGTTAACTAAAGTTGTCGTATTTCCAGTTGATGCTGTATTTGTTGTAGAAGTCAGGCTCATACAGGTGTTTATAGAAGGTATGATGGGAACTGGCACAACTGAAAATAAATATAGACAATTTAGCATAAATATATAAGAAGCATGCAAGTTCTAGATTTGATGATGATGAGTGGTATACACAGAGGATAAATATCTCAAATATAAGAAAATATAATTAATTAAATTTCTATGTTGCAACTATCTTACCAGCAACCGCAGGTTGAGGCTTGGCAATGGGACCCGAAGCAGACTTATGCTTGCTGAACTCCTGAAGCCAATCTGTGATGGCATTTTTCAGAGCTCGTCTTGGATGGTACATGTTGGGCGTCAGACTTGTTGGGACATCTTCACCTGATTGGCCATCTTCAGTCTCAGTTTCCAGTTTGATATCGGCAGACAGAGAATCGTCTAGCGAAATAAATCATATATAATAAATTTTTCTTCAGATTTGGCACAGTAAAAATAATAGTCCCATCAACAGAACATTTCTAAAATATGCTTATGTCAATATTACAAAGAAGTAGTGTGTAACTAATAAAATAACGTGAATTTTTTTTGCAAATCCCATTGCTTTCTTTCCTTCCTTGAGTACAATCAAAATATTGAAAAATAAAGGATGTCTAATAGCACAGAGAATAAAATATAATTTTATGCAAAATCTCAAGAAAAAGCATATAACATTTGGCATTTACTTACTCATGGTAGGATCCCTTTGTGCATCAACATTGCACTGTGACCATTGAGCTAATGTGTGAATAGCAATAAAATTTGCGCCATATTCACAGTTTGGATTTGTTAAAACTCCTCTTAGTTTAGATATAAGATCAGGAGACCTGCCTGAATAAGGACCTAGGAACACACGTTTTTGGTCATAATCATTAGCATGTAGGTTATCCCAAATAACTGGAGGTCGTCGAAGTACATCTGTTATTTCAAGAATATTCTCTTTTGATAGAATCCTAGATATCACCTTTTGGCCTAAAATTTAATCAATGAATACAATATAATTATATATCATGCTTAAAGACATCTCATAATTCTCATAATGAAATTTATATAAAAAAGAAGATAACATAAAAATTAGTGACCATATTTTTCAAACAAAATTAATAAAGGATATGTACCTGAAATTTTATTTCTATTACCCATGACATACCAAATATTATGACAAAAAATATGTTTCTTCATGTTTATGACACCTGATATGGCTGATAGAAGGATATAACATTATTATAATACAATCAAAATTTTTTTAAATTAACAATCAGAAAATATAATATAAATGTTATTATACAAAGTTATCACTATTTAAAGTGTAAGACATATTTTTCTTACAATTTCCACTACAACAAGACTTTTCAAAGTACTGAAAGCTAACACAAAAATTAATTATTGTCACCCAGCATCAAGTGATGTTGAAATGCATCACAGCTGAGTCATTCACAGTAGAAAAACATTGGTGACTGAAGTAGATCACAATTGAATATAAATTAAAATGTTTATTTATATAGAATTTAATCTGCATAGCATACTATTAGCATTTTCCAGTGGATGTTCCGAAACTGTTCTAGAAGATACATTGCAAAAACATAAGCATCAATAAATGTATAATTCTTTGTACATACCAAGCCCATCTCAATGTCAAAACTATTATTAGTCTTATTATATCATATTTTTTCTTACCTGTCCACATAATATCAATCTCCTGAGTTAACTTTGATCCCAATGTATTCAAATACTCAGAGTTTGTCACATTTGGTACCGCCCTAGTAGAACAATACTGAGTTGGGCACAGCAGAAACCTTGGCTGACCTAAATGTTGATAGCACTCATTCGTGACAGAAACCTGGGCATGTGCAAATGATTGGAAAACCTCCTTGTCGGCTTGAGACATTTCGGACTCAATGTCATCAAATAACAGGGCAAAGGCAGTACAACCAAACTGGGCAACTTGCTCCAATTTTCTTTTCAAAGTACCAATTTCTTTTGTGCTACTGTAGGTTATATCTAGTCCTGGAGATAAGGCATAATAGAAGGTGATGTTGTGATCCTTTGCAGCTTGAATCAGGCCAGTTAAATGTTCTGCCTCCTCCACAGTGTACAGCTCTCTCCAGTAGGCTCTATGCTTGTAGTCATCTTTGGGTGCATAGACATATGAATCCATACCCCACTTTTTCATCCTGAAAATGGCATAGTTCGAAGTAGATTAAATCACACAGAATTATTTTTTTATTTAAGAATCTAGCTGTTACTTTTAATATGTACATGGCAATACAGGATCTACAGGCAGTGGCAAAAAATATTGAAATTTTTAATGAAATCATTCAAAATGGCTAACAGTTTTAGGTCAACTACTTTGAATCTGATCTTACTTTATTAACTGTTTAACCTAAATATGCAAATCTATTAGAATGTTGATGGAATCACAAAAAAATATTGCATCACCTTATTTTTAGTTTTTGAAATAATTTGGTGTATCATAACTACAAACAGAAAATATGATCAGACTACTGTTCAGTTAACAAGCAATTGGATGTCTTAGAAGGGTTTGTTTTATTTGGAGCTAGAGTTAGGGTGTACGCGGGTCAAGCCTTTTACTGTATATAGGTGAAAATAGGTGCAATGGTAGGTACATACTTTTGGAACAAGTCTTTCCTCTGTTCAGTAGTCCATGGTCGACCATAAAAACCTGGAACAAACATAGAAAAAGTAAATAAACTTGGCAATACTCTAAATGCTAACACATTCACAATACGGGTTAGCAGAGAAAAATTAATACAAACCTTCCACAACTCCACAGATAAAATTCCCATTTTTCGTGTTAATGTTTTCCGAGTTTGGTATCTCACCCATATCTTTTAGACAGATACTTCAAATTAACAGGAATACTTCTCTATGAAACCGTGTATGAACCTAAAACTTACAAAAAGTAAATTTCGTTTTAGAAACAAAGCCCGGCGACCTATAAAAACCACAGAACCGATTTTGAGCTTCAACAAGAACAACAAAATGAAGTACAAACCATCAAATCCTCAAAAGCTAGCTAATATTTGACATTTCACTCGATTCAGCAGTGGGATAAATCATAGGCAACTTACTATACAGTGTCACGTAATATGCGTTGCCGCTAATATATCTATTCGTTTCTGACATCTGTTTTCAATAGCCTAATCTTCTTCCTGTTGCCATTTTCTGAGGTTGAGGGTGGTAAGAAGGTAGAATAGACAATAGGCAACTTATAATACAGCAACGTGTAATGTGTGTTGCCTAAAATTTTTCTAGATTCTCCTGACATCTGTTACTAAATAGAATAATCTTACTACTCCTGCTGTCATCTAATCTTTAATGTGGTGAGATGGTGGTTTATACGGCAGGAAACATAATACAGCGTCGTGTAATTTGTGTTGCCTCTCACTTATCTAAACTCTACTGACATTTATTATTAAATAGTCTTATCTTATTGCTGCTGACATCTGAGTATAGAATGGTTGAATTACATTGAGTTATCTTTGTTAGACATCTGCATCTGCTCTTAAGCAAATTTGAGCAATGAGTAAAAATAGTACACACGGATTGACGATCGCAATCAGAGATCGCTCTTGATAAAAACACTTACACAGGGCATCAAAAATAAGATTATTCAATAATTGAATAATCCTTGAAATTCATAATGTATCTATGAAAGCATTTCGTGTTTCGCTATTATGTTTTTAATCTTTTAAGCATAATTTTAATGTGTATGGTAAAATGTATTATCACATTGATATTTTTACAAATGATACTCTTCCTTTCAGGGACCCCTTCCCAGATAATTATATTCAAATCATCATGAGAGGTAGCTAAATGTAATTCTATTTTGCAGCTGATGGTTATAGGTTACTGAATAAATTTTCTTCTATTTGGAATAGACACGTAGTAAACAAAAAAGGACTTTCAATCCTCGATGATAGACTATCATTTTACTTAGATAATATTCATCAATATATTATACACAAAAATTATTGAGTGAGTAATTGGTTATTTTTTCATCTGAGTACAGTCATTCACCGCTGGCGGAAGATCGACAGGAAATGTGCCTGCCGTGATTTGATCATCCCACCTTCTCACCCAGTCGTTGGGACATATTGCTCTGAATACTTTTGCAAACTGCTCACAGGAAGGGTTTCTGAAATTGAAAATAATTTAATTAATTCACAACCGCTACCGACTGTTCATTCTAAACCAGTGAACTGAATATAGTACGAACCCCCCACTCTCCATACTTATGGCACATTGACATTTTATTTTTTAGTTTCTACTGACTAAGTATAACATGCCTTTTTCAAGAATTCTTGCTAAATACTCCCGTCATTATATCCAGGTAGTGATAGAATTCTACGAATTGGTCTATTCGATACATCAATAAAATACATACCCTTCTCCAAGAAGCCGTTTACACTTCTTATGATCACAATAGGCAGAGAAACACCAAGCCGTTGCATTACAATTGTGAAACCTTGCATCTTGAGGTATTGTCGATAAGCGTGGATCTCTCTTGTCACTCATTATATTAACTGCTTTACTGAGTCTCGTAATGTTTTTTAACTACAATTTTACCTCGATGGAATACGTAGAAATTGTGCATCTTCTTGACGAGAATTTATGGTAGGTATATTGGCATTTACAGGGAATTGTATGTCATTTCATTAATGAAGACAGTGACATAATATGAAACATTGTTGTTGCAAGGAAGAGGTAAGGTATGAGGCTAGAGCTGCAGTTGACATTTTTGTTCCGCATTTCTATGTATCGCCTCTCCATTAGTTCAAAATGGTCGAAAGAATTAGTTTTTGCTCAAAAATATATGTTCAATCGATTGTAACTTAACAACAAACAAGGGGATAATAATGAATTTACAGACTTCCTTCAGTATGTAGATAATTATACATTCACATCACCAGAAAGAGGAAGAAGAAACAAATATAACAATTCCCACAGGTTTATGCCATCCCATGAATAATAAATTAGCTCCTTATAGCTCGATGATACATAGACATTTGAATTATTAAACAAGCAGTTTATAGTAATTGATATAATCCAAAAATAATAGATGATTGAGTAAATAAAAAACAATACGATGAATATTGATATAAGGAGCGTATATCCAAACAGCAAACAGTACACAACATTTCCTATACGATATCTATATCAGGTTCTGGTCTGTTCATGCTTGTGAAAGGTCCACTATTTTTAGTTTCTTTGTGGTTTAAAGTCGAGTGAAAATTTTCAAATTTGGACCAGTGCTACATATCTGTGTAAGTTATTAGATAGTAGAAAACCAAGGAAAAATGCAGCGCAGAAATTAGAATTATAAAAGGAACAACAAACATATAGACAAAAACGGCTGGCACGGCTGAACGTCACAAAAAACAGACAGAGCCGTACCTAGTACAGGATGGAAACAAAGTTTAAATGCTGCAAAACTAAAGACGCACTTTATTATTTGTGCATATTTTGCCATGGCATTTTTCACCACAGCTGCGCAAATAGAATGAAATCCATTATTAGACTGTCTGACAACAAAATCTACTGTCGCCCAGCATGTGAATCAAAAGATAACGAAGATCAAAATTATGATTCCTTTCACAAAGAAATAAATAAATTGAAGTCTGAATTGCAAGAAAAAGAGAAACACATAACAAGATTAATAAAAGAAGCGAAAGATTTTGAATATGACGTTTTTGAAACAGAACAGAGCTTCATTGCGGAACAAAACACTTACAAAGATCAATTGCATCTTCAGAAAGGAAAAATATGTATTCTACAAAAAGAACTTCTTGACGCAGAGGAGAATAATAAAAATATTCAAGAACAGATAAAGGGTTACCAGCAAATAATTGAAGAAATGCAGAATGAGATGTTGAAGCTCAAAAATATTAATGTTAATATGCTAAAAACTATTAGTATGTTGGAAGAAGTAAATGATACATACTTAAAAAAATATATGCATCAGAAAAACACGCAGAAAAAAAAGAAGTTAGTCAAGCAACTCTAAATATGCAACAAGGTGACCATGATTCGCCAAGGATATTGGATACATCAAAAGGAAATCAGAGCACAGTTGGTGGATGTATATCTCTCTATGACGATTTTTTTCAAGAGGCTAGTAGAAATAGGAAGATATCTAAGAAAATGCTCATACTTGGCGATGAACTTGCTCGAAACTGTGCTAGGAGCATAAATAACAGAATGAAAAGTTTAGG
Organism: Bruchidius siliquastri; assembly: GCA_949316355.1. NCBI lineage: Eukaryota > Metazoa > Arthropoda > Insecta > Coleoptera > Chrysomelidae > Bruchidius > Bruchidius siliquastri. The sequence goes on from OX438529.1 coordinate 27,210,190, forward strand.
CTACATTGTCGAAAGCATAGTAAACCTCACTTAGAGATTGCAGATATCACAAGTAATCCCTTTGGTTATACAATACATCACGGACAAGACGATTATGTTGTAGTTGTGTTCAATACAAAAAACATAAGCAATCACAAGACACTCAACATCTTTCTCAAGAATGTTTTGCCGCTATGTGGGAAGTCATGAAAACGGACAGTGGCATCAATAATAATAAAACATCTTTCGTTCCAAACTTCAGCGCCAATACTTTCAATGACTACTTTGTTAATGTTGCTGAAACAATAACTAATCAGCTAGAGAAGGTTGACCAAACTTCGCTTCATTATGTAAGAAAACATTCAGGTCAAAAATTTGTTTTTAGCAGGGTATCTTACAACGAAGTCCGAGAAGCAATTAATAATATGAAAAACTCTAAGAGTAAGGATCCTTATAACATTACAGTACAAATAATAAAAACCATTTTGATAATAGTACCTCTAACAAAACTTATTAATATGTGCATCATAAGTAATATTTTCCCGGTGTCTCTTAAAATAGCCAAAGTCATACCAATATTCAAAGGAGGATCAGAGGACGATATATCAAATTTCCGTCCAATATCGCTGGTACCAGTCCTTTCGAAAATACTAGAGTATCTGCTTAATAAACGAATAAGAGTTTTTTGAAAAAAATAACTTATTCAGCTCCAGTCGACATGGATACCGAAGTAATATGTATACAACTACAGCTTTGAGTGATCTGGTTAAGTATGTGATAGAAAGTTTTGAAGCTAAAACACCCATACAGTGCACCTTCTATGACCTATCCAAAGCCTTCGACTGTGTTTCGCATGCTACTTTGTTGGAGAAATTATCTTTGTATGGCTTTTGTGAGAATAGTGTTAGCTTAGTAAAATCCTTCCTAGAAAATAGACTACAATATGTATCACTGAGTGGAGCCAAGTCTAATCTACAATTTTGCAACTATGGAGTTCCTCAAGGTTCAACCTTGGGACCAACGCTTTTCCTAATTTACATTAATGACATCCCAAACTGTGACCCCTCATCGAAATTTAATCTATATGCAGATGACATGACTAACATAAGTAGGGCATTAAAAGAAAAAGATCAACAATCATCAGTAAAAACTTGGTGTTTGACAAATTCCTTGAGCTTAAATCATACCAAAACAAAACAAATTGAGTTTAAAACTGTATGCTCAGTAGAAGAGAAAGAACAAAATATAAAATTTTTGGGGGTTTACCTAGATCCACAACTGTCATGGAAGAAACATACTTATGAACTTTCAAAAAAGTTGTCCAAGGTCATTTACCTCATGAGAAATTTGAAGAATATAGTAAATAAAACAACACTTTTGAATTGTTACCACGCATATTTCCACTCTTCACTTTCGTATTCAATACTAAACTGGGGTAATTCGACGCATTCCAAAGACATTTTTGGCTTACAAAGACGATGTGTCAGAATATTGGCTAATCTGAAGTATAGAGAGTCATGCAAAGATGCTTTTATGGAATTGAATATACTAACACTCCCATCTGTTTTCATTCTGGAATGCTTGTGTCCCGTAAAACGCAATAAAGCCTCTTACATCCGACACAATGATGTCCATAATCATAATACCAGAAACTCAACAAATTTTCAAATACAGAGACTTACTTAGACTAAGTAAATCTAGAACAGATGTAAATTATTACGGCTTACAATTTTATAATCTTTTGCCCTGTGGAATAAAATTATTGGACTTGAATATTTTCCGTGATAAGATCAAGAAGTACTTGATCAGAAAAGCTTTTTATAGCCATGAGGAATACTTACAAAACGATTTTAATGATCTACATGTATAAGTGACAAGGTATTTATGTTTTTTGTATCGCTTTCTATGTAATGTTTTTGTATATATTTTAAGTGTTGATGTCATATTATATTTATTTTAATTATCCAATATTATTGTTAGAACTAACATACATGCATTAAAACATGTATTTTGTTAACCATAGTGTACTTAATTACCAAATATTTGACGTGTGTAAGCAATTTTTATAAAAACACCAATAAATCACTACTACTACTACTACAACTATTACGGAAGCTTTTGAGATAAGGTATCCAAAACAATCAAAATCGTTTATGATAATAAAATAAAGATAGCTGATAGATCAGAACTTACTCAAGATCATATTTAGTCAATTTAAAAGACTGAGAACCAGATATGTCTAAGTCATGTATTTACAAGATTAAGTGTGCCTCCTGTGAAGCTAGGTCAGACAGCTAGAGCATTTACAAGACACAGAGAACATATAAGTGCGTTCAAAAATAAACATTCAGAAAGATCAATTTTTACTAAAGACTTTCTAGAATCTAGATCATTTCTTGTGGTATTTTGTTGACTTTCTATCACAACAACCAGACATTTGAGTGATTTGTATACTATCCAGCTTTTCTATGAACTAGTCAGGTAAACATCTTAACTGTAACATGTAGGTACACCAATGCTGCTTGTAAATTTGACCAACAAATGTAACCGCCTTTTTGTCGGCAGTCACTTCCAGATACCTTATTCGGTATAGCTTCTTGAAAACATTTCACTTCCAATACAATGACGTCAAGAACTATGTAACTTTCAAGATCGAGAACTGTCAGTGCAAAGCGATAGGTTTTCCGGTAAATACACTTCTTTAAACAAAACAAAAAACAAGTTTATTCAGAACAATACGGCGAACATTAAATTCGCCTGGGAACTTTGAAGTTGACTGTAATACCAAGTCAACTTCTGGGAGTTTTAAGTTTTAATTCTATAGTACGTGGCTCCAGATATTTGTTATCTTTTTCCTTCGCCACGGCTCAACTTAACTCCCTGGGAAGTTGTGTAAGAAATATTGGTAGGAAAAAAGTTTTATTTCTTTTTAAATTGCATTAGACCTTAGTGTTTAGGGTGGAGAAAGAAGAGTTTGGGAGTCATGGTGTTGAGGAAGTTAGCTCTACACCTAGAAAAATTATATCCAAGTTTTTTATTGTATTCGGAATATGGATGTAGTACGAGCCACTATGAGTTTTGATAATATTTAGTTGAACAATACCACGCAGTGATTCTGTAATGTTCTTTTAGCTAATTTTACACAATGTACTTATATCATATGATCTCTTTTGTTTAATAGACAGCTTTAAGGTTTTTGAAAATAGGTTCACAGGCGGTGGAGTTACCGTCAATAAATGGAGAAAAACAACGTTTTCGGATGTTTTCAAGGCCTCTGATAGTTATCTAAGAAGAACATCATTGTTAAACTCTGCGGTGCAACGTTTCAGGACGATAGCTGGTACTTTGTCTTGGAATATAAAACCAAAAGGCTTAATTGGTCTTAGCTTCTTTCGTAGAGTAGTCCAATATTCATGGCAAACTTATTCAGGTTCAACTTCAAAATAAAAATTGACACCAATTCTACCTGGAAGTCCTGGAAAAAAAAAAGAAATGCACATAATTTCGCAATGCACTAAACCGCGCTGAATTCATAGGGCATTGATTCCGATTACATTCATCAATGTACTGCTGTATGCAGAGAATGTAGTAGCTGCAGCAACAAAAAATATTTAATCAAGAGTAGGAAATCTATAAGCTATAAATGTGGAATGAATGTTCGGTTTATTGCAGTCTGTGAATACATTCCATTCGTTTTGTGACTGGTATAGCGATTACATTTTCATTCCATAGAATTGTGATTCCAATTTTTCAAATCTGCATGTTTGAAGTATATTTTTATGATTCGTTTACTGAGTTCTAAGCTTAATTTATTTATTTGAAAATTCCTCTCGCTCATTCATCAATTGATTCATTATTTGGTATATACAGCAATTTGGTTTTCGATATATCAATCAAAATAGCTATAGAATGAAAGAATCAGGATTACCGATATCATTTATGGAAATTCTATGATTTTCCTCACCATTGTAATGTCTAATAGAATTAGAACCTGACAGAACACAAGTTTTGCGAATCGTCAAATAATATTCTTGAAAATATACAATCAGGTATTCAGGTTTCACTTTTATTGACTATTGTATGCTTTTTCTATTTTACTTCCCAAATTTCATAGAAACGAAGAGAAGTCCAAACCATAAGTATTGGCTTGTTTATTTTTTACAACACCTACATTGAAGTGTGAAATATAGTCAATATATTCAATCATACTGTGAGGTGCAAAACCTCCTTTATAAACTCAATTTCTAATCTCCAATTCGCTGTTGTGTTTCAAAACAAAGCTTTAAACTCAAACGCCATCTGTCCGTATAGTAAGAACAATTACTTTGTACAATAATATCCTTTATCTCCCACCGCTGCTTGCAGACATCTTTGAGTCTTCTTGGGGTTAAAAGAGTGGAGGTTGAGGGCAGTGTGTTGTAACAAGGCGATAGCTTAACCGCTAAACTTCCTTGGCCCAGTTAACTGTTTAATGTTCCGTGAAGGGGAGATTGTGATTATTTTTTACTTGAAGCCAGGTAATTTCTGGCATGGGAGAGGCTTCTTGGAAGTAACACAGGGTTAAATCAAACAAGTGCGGCGCATGTATGTAGTCTTTATATTGTTAGCCAAGCAATAGCGGGTAGTAATTTGGGTATAGTCTAATTTCTGTATGTAAGTTGACCTTTATTTATCTATCAATGATTTCAGAACGTGTGAATAACATATTCGTAAGGGTCGAACTGATAACACCATTTTGGTTGGGTTAGTCATTTAAATTTCCAGTCAGATTTACTGGTATGCTCAAAAGTTTGACTCGACACGGTAGAGTACGTCTTGTTTTACAATGTCCTGGTGGATTTCTCTGTTCATTAATAAAACACGCCAAATTAAAATTCATGGCGAGGAATGACGAAGACCCCACAGCACGCCGAACACAAATCAGAAAATATTTTTCAGCTTGGAGCTCAAGGGTTAATGGCGAGTGTTACAACTGAGATACGGAATTTAACAGTACAGTCGAGTTGGTTGCCGATTCAAACATAATTAGAAGAATCAGAGATAATATGTGATAGTTACGGTACTCCGTGCCACGCCTTTAGCCATTAGACTACTATACCTTGATAGCTCATGAATATGTCAGGTTCACTGTACTACTAAGATATCCTTTCAGAATGTTTTTGTCTTTGACTAAAAGTATTTTCAGACAAGGTCTGCCGATGAAGGTTACTGAACCAAATTTTAGCGTCGAGTAAAATGACTCTGCACTTCCAAAGTGATGATATTAGTTGACAACTATTAACCTTCTCGAATTAAACGAAAAATATTGAAAAACTACTATGGTTTCAGGAATCACTATCATTCTGGAGTCTACCAGGACTTCCATAATTTTAGTCTTTATGAAACTTTAGTAGATCAAAACCTCTAAAATCGTATCATAATCTTCAATAAACTGGACACCATTGCACGTGTAATACAAGGTTAAGCTACTTGGCGGAATTTTTTTAAAAGCTAAATAGTAGTTTCGAGATTATTTAAAATTTTCACTTAGGTAAAATTCAGTAATTCTCAGTAGTATGTGTAGTTGTAGTTGCTTAAACAGAATCGGATTAAATGAGTCAGTTTTATACAACAAAATTAATGATGCCCTAAAATCTAAGCTGCTTATGCAGAGTAAAATTGAAAGCCAAAGAAGTCCAGGTCCAGAAAAACATCGTGCCTGAAAAATCTCAGGCAGTGGAGAAGGATGATATCTGAGACACTATTCAGATCAGCTGTTAACAAAGCCGTTTGAACAAATGTGATCTCTAGCATCCATCGAGGAAAGCACCAATGGAAGAAGAAGGAAATCTGAAATGCAATACAACTTGTAAAAAAAGTAAGCTGTATTTTTTTAAATTGTTTGAATAGCTTCTAAAATGTACAATACATGAACATGATACATGTTATGGAATATCAAGAAAATATGTCTCAATGATTTCTAAATTTCTTGCTGTAAGTAAAATATTGAGAAAAGCCACGTAAGCCTCTCCAAGTGCATCCTTTTTCAATGAATTACAAATTTTATGGAATCATCTCTATCTTCGCTTTTCTCCCCTGCTTGGAGGGCAATAAATGATGACACAATTGTAAAAGTTCCCCGACCGGCGGCTAAAAACAAGCGTTGAGCAGAAAGCGGTATTGCGGCGACATTTCTCAAACTGTCACGAAGGCGTTACACCACTTGAAGTTTAAATTGTAAAAGCCACATCAAAAGTTGCTCCGACAAAACTATTTCCGGTAATTTTGTGTATTATTTCATGGGAAATGTCTGGAATATTTCGTCCCCATTACGCTACATTAGTGGCGGCGACTTTGACAATTGTGAAATTTTTTTGTGTCAGTCAATTTTCAAATGCTTTATGTATAGCAGGTTTATTTTTGGAGATTCTCGGTGAGTATATGTCTGCAGTGTCCATCGCTTTGTTTGACTGAATAAGATACTCATTACCTGAAGGTATTATGAATATTACTTCTAGATGCCTTACTTGATATTTTAGTTTAAAGTCTTTATTGGTTCTAGAGCTTTATGCCAGTCTGGTTAAAAACTTAAGCAACTATCACAAAACACGAAGAACAAAGTGGACAAACTTGATAGGTGTGGAAATCCACAGGAAAAAGGCATCAGTTTGAGGGGGGTTGCAGGGTTTTGTAAATGAGTCTCAATTTTTTTAAGTTATTTATTTGAACACAAGTTAGATGGCGAAGCAACCGCAGCTGCACACGCAGCGCGCAATTGCTTGGAGGAATGGTAGGGGTGGGGGAATATGATTGTATTTTTTGATCATTCTATGAACACGAGATGATGCAAAGTGTTGAACAAATATTTCAGCACCGAGAACGTAGCAAATCTTAGGAATTTGTAAAAAAACCGTAAATTCGACAACACCGCGCGACCATCGTCGTTTCCGTATCCGTTTCTGCTAGTGGCAATTGTTTAACTCCCTAAGTCAAGATGCCGGTTTTGATTAATTTCGTGGTTTATTTGAAAGTAAAAACTTTAATGTGTTACAATTCTATGTGAATAATAAAATACTACAGAAAAACATATTGCGACTCTAGTGCCTTACAGTGCGTTGAAGTATATAATTATAGTAGTCTACCTGTGTACAGTGTTTTAGTGCGTAGTGCGAAAATATCTTATATGGCTGATCAGCAGGGGCTTCATACTGCCAGATGAAAAAATGTAAGTACAGTAGAAGTGCAAAAGTATACGTTTCCTAAGAAAAAAAAAACCGATGTTAAAGTTCGAATTACATGTAAATCTACCCGTTTCTGTACAAAATTCAAAAATCGACGTACCGCGCTAAGATTTAGAAGTATAAGAAAGCCCAGGTATGGTAAAAAATATAATCAATATAATGAATGAGGACAAGTGTTTTATCCATAGCAGTTCGCGGTTTGCGCTAGCTTCTTAGAGATGACGTGTCTACCCGACGTGTCCATGTTCAATACACATTGATGATATTGCTATTGGTAGCACATGACTGGTATATAAGGCTAAGACTACGTATAATATTTTATTTTAATCTTTCCCTGAGGATGCTAACGTAGCTAGTAAAAGGTATTATTGCTGCGCCAACAGATCCTGCTTCTCATATCGGAAGTAACTAGCCCTTTCTAATACTAAAAAATGTTACGCCACGCCACAGTGGTCATTTCTCGAAACGTAGAGCCCATTACACTGTACTGCACCGTTTTCAGTGAATTTTATGAAGTCCCCTATAAATATTATTTCTGTATGGATAAAAGCGATATTTTTCCGGGACACAGAATGGCATTTCCTTTGTAGTCGGTTCTCAGAGTCGAGTCAGACCATTCGAAGCCGGGCTTCTGCTTTATTCCCAAGCATGTAGAGCTAGAAATACGATTCATGAAGTAACGAGCTGGGGTAACGAATGGGTTGTTAGGAGATTTTTAAGGAATGTATGGGCGGCGAGGGTTTATTAAGGTGCCCATAGACTACGTGAAGTTACTGTCAGTCGCTTATATGGTGTGATAATCTCTCTTTTAAGGTCGTTTTTCTATAGATTTACATCAGATTTGTTCTTATGACAATAAACTGATAGTGGGAGAAGTCTGCAAAATCTCAAATCTTTCTATGCGTCTCACTTCAATAGGATATTTTTTTGAGTTTCATTTTCTTCGCTTCAGTCATAGCATTAATACTTTTCACCTTTCTTTCCGCAAAGTTCCTTTTCCCGAACTGACACTTAAACCTCAAAAGCTGCGATACTGTGTAAATATAATTTTTTCCGATAAACAAGAGCAACTCTCAAAGCGATATTGATTGAGGTTATGTTGGCCTGTAGAGTGTAGGCCCACGATACATACACCTAGAGATGGGATGTTGCGCATAGTGGGCGGTCCTTATTTTGGCGTGTGACGTCATCTTGAGAGTTATTTACGTTCTTGGCCGTACTAGCAGTGTACTTTTCAGTGGTTTTTCGACGGTTTAAATAATTTAACACAGTTTATAGACTTTATTTGGTTATCGAAGTGATAAAAATGCGATGTGTTGTTGTGGGATGTGTTAAATTGTCAAATCAAATTAACATTAACTTCTTCACTAATTTGAATCAATTAATGTCATTCAATTCCAAAACTTATTATATTATGTATTCTGGTTGCAGAGGCAATCGGTGCATAAGTATAGTTTGTTTTACTTCATACATATGGTTTCGATAGGTGACCAGCTTATGAGAAACAGAGCCTCAGTGTATGTTTCAGATGAAGTCCAAGCACAGCTCTAAAAGTACTTTGTGATTTGTATCTGGATCATAGGGTAATGGGATAACTTGTTCTGACTGGAAAATTCTTATGTTTTTCGCATTTATGCTAGGTATCGAGAATATTACTGGTAAAATTACCAAACGAGTATTCCCCTGATGGTAATATTACCTGAGACGTAATATTACCGTATTTACGTAATATAACCGTAAGTTCTTTTGGTAATATTCTCCCTTGCCATCACTAGTCATAATGCGTTTATATTTTAATTTTCATATATTTTGTTTATACATTTAACATTTATCATTTAGTCACAGGTTCAGTTTTGTGCATTTTATGAGGTTTGGTTTTACAAGTTCGAGTTTTAACACTTGGTAAGAAATACCTCCCACTTTTTTCCTAAAATGTTTTCTAAATTTTTCTATGAGCGTCTTTACTTGTTTGGGTGTGCGTATATAAAGTGCATTAATAAAACCCTACCTTTAAAACCATGTGTTACTGTTATTTTTGTGTATATCCTACTTCCTTTTATTAAACCTTTTTGCAGTAAATTTTTGATCTAAAAATTAATGTATTTGCAATTAATAATGAATATATATATCTATCTTGCACCTTTCCTGCAAGATTCGTACCAAATACCTCAAGGCTTAAAGATTCCAATTTTGCAGTAAAAGAAACGCGTTAAGTAAAGTAAAAATACAAGAAATTGGTGATTTTACATTCATAAGTTGAAAAATGAACCTTAACAAAATATATTTTGTAGTAGAAACTTTTTGTAACTGTGAAAATAAACGCGTTTCAAAAAAATCCGCACGATATCCATGATATCTACTTAATGAAAATCACGCTGTGGGTGACCTTATACCATAGTTATATGCACGGTCGATGAAAACTGGACGCGGGAGCATTCGGCCCGAACATCAACAAACATTTTTTGTATTAGATATTATTTTGTAATTGTAAAAATAAACGCGTTTCAGAGACAATGAGCAATGATATCCGTATCTCCCTAATGAGAATTACTCTCTCGGTGACGTCATGCGCGTGGCAGACGAAAAGTGAACACGGGGGCATCCGGCCCTGGTGTAGGCCTGTATTCTGAGGCTACAGAAGTGAGAGAGACAGCAAGAAAGATAGATAGAGAAAAGGAACGCTAGGCCACCTAACATAGACAGCGTTCAGCCAGCAGTGTTGCCAATTTGTGTGTAATTTGAATCCCTTGTGGGCGATTTGTGATCTGTGACAAACGGTGAAATTTGTGTGTAATTGAAGGTATTTAAAAAACGGGCGTTCATGTGAGACAGTGCAAACTATTGAAATGGTTGCTTAGCTGTGAAAGAGGGATTTGTTGCTCTTCAGGTTGTTTCATGCAGAAGGTGGAATATTTAGTGTTCCCCGTGGACCTGCGACATTTTCTTTGCTCTTTTCACGGAGAGGGCAAAATGGTTACGGCTATTCATGGCTTTGTGTGTGAATGCCTATAAATTTGAGCAGCTGTGATTCCAGATATTCACATCGGCAACAGTGTCGCCTAGTAAACCAATTATCATAGTAAAGTAATCAAGACGGCTTACTATCTATGGTTGGCCCGAGGAAACGTTTGTCTTCATCGTGTATTAATTTAATCTCTATGGTTGAACACTTTTAATCCAGTAAAAATGAAGTCTATGGGCCTCTTTAAGTCGATTCCGCAATGGCGCAGAAACCAGCAATTAATACTGTAATGTAGAAGGTTGAAAATGATGTCAGGGACTGAGTTGACTAGAAGAAGAGTTCAACCATAACCTTGCTATTTGTATTTCAGTAAAGTGATTGCAAAAAAATGAGATTCTCCTCAAGAATTTCTGAAGTATGGGAAATGACAACGTTGCACTGGAAGCGACGTGAATAAAGGGCACCCACTCTGTCGTCATGCAATGCGACGTTGCTATGTTGCACACTCTAGGCTCTGGAAGCTAACTTTTTCATCTATCAATGTATACATAAACTAGGTAATTAACGATATCCTCAACATAGGCTTGTTGCTCGTCGTGAGAAATTCCGAACCAGGAAAGGGTGGGTGCAGGAGGGGATCTGGAATCCGGACGCACTGGAAATTTGATGAGTTAAAAGGTCACCAACTCAGTATCTTAATACTTTATCATAATTAGTATATCATAGCATAGTCAATTTGTTATGTCGTTGTATTGCTTTTATGTGGAAAGTTTAGGCACTGCTTCGAAGTTTTTTGTCATTTATTTTTGCCGAAATATTTTTTTTAATATACATCGTGTTTCAGTTATTCGCTCATTATCGTATCTATAAAAGACATGCAGGTATATTCTACAGATACAGCAGGTTATTGAAGCTTCACCTTCCTGGTTCGCTTATAAAAAGTGAATGACCCTCATATACACCGTTCAAATTCCAGTCATCCTGAAAAATCGTAAATAAATCAACCAACCTTGAGCAATTTAATCGCAAACAGATGAATAGCTTTTTCCGGGAGATTTTCCAGCGATCACTCGGCATAATTTCCATGGAAAAAAGAGATCGGTCATAAATCTTCCGCTCAGAAAAAAAATCAACAATCCGTTTCATTATTTCGTAAAGCCGTCGATTAGAAGGAGATGGATATCAGGTTTTAGGTGCGATTAAATTTAAACTTGAAAGTGACAGTTTAGAGTAATGGCTCTTATTCGAACCGTATTAATATCATTCTCTAACCTCCTAAACAAAACAAAAAAAAACAAGTCCACGTACAGAAGAGAGTTTTGTTGGCTCGAATTTGGGACATTTATTCGCGCTTTATAACAAAAATCCATAAAAATCCAAGATTTTTTTACCGTGTATTTATTAATCGATTTTTCTAAATTTCTTTCAATTAGAGAAAATATTTGAATAAAAAATATGCATTGTTATTTGACTGCATTTTCCTTGTACTTGTGTTCTACACAGCTTTATGGTATTTTTTTGTATGTGATCCACTGGCCTCTTAACTCGTTTTAATGATATCTTGAACATTTCAACCTTGCAGGATAAATGATCCTTTCAGGCTTTATCTAAACAAGCAAGGCTTTATTCGAGTTTTAGCATACTAATGAGGCTTAACGTTAAGGGTATCGGAGGTCGGATAAACTCATGTACTCAGACTGCATGCAATTTTGTCATTATTCAGATTATTTCAGCTCAACCAGCTAATTTTATATTTATCATGTTTTAAAACTACTACTATGAAATTTTGATTAATTATTTCATTCTAAGTGCAGTCGGGTGAACAATTACCATAATGCAGCTCGGAATTCACTTCCCGTGTTGTGGAAAAAATGCATTAAATTTTATCTACATTCATTTCGAGTTACGCACAGAAAGCAGCTAAATAACTCAATAATATCCATTTATCCGTATGCCTAAAAGTCCGCAAAAGATAGACACATCGACTGCCAGATAGACAGTAAATTGAAAAACATCGCACACTCAAAACGATTTTGCGCATTAACAAACATCTAAGCCAAGAGGACGCAGAAAGCGGTCGAGCCCAGTTCCCCCTTAGGGGGAACGATTTGAGGATCCAGTGATTGTTGACCACACGGTGTGGGGAGGAGGCCCTGGAAAACGAAACACGTCAAGCTCCTAGAAGAGCATGGTTTGTCTATAAACAGTTGACCTTCTCTTTCATAAGGTCTAATGTGTTGAGGTCAGAGTCCGAGGGCTTTATAGTGGCTTGCCGTAATTGAATTCTCAGCTCTTGCGGGGATGAATCATGTCTTGAAGGAGGAGGGGAAACGGACCAAGTACCAGGAGCTGCTCTAGACTGGATTTGGTTAGACCACACTGTTGGTCTGCTAGTTATGGTCATTGGATTCTTAATTGAAATGAGAAATACGCTGTTCTGTACTTTAAAATCTATACCGGCATACTGCTACCAGGTTATAAAGTCTCCGAGAGTTACCGGACAGACAGACAGACCAACGGAAATTAGTGACATTTATGAAACGTCAAGTTAACAATATTTCGATGTCTAATTGTTTCGTGCCTACAATAATTTTCTCGCCTATTGGCGTGCCATTGCTTTCCTTGACCTCCAAAGGATCGCAATTCTTGGAATTCCCATTTTCTGTTGACACTACATCTCTAGTCTACAGGGTCCACTTCAAAACGAAAAATTTAGTCAGCCATGTAACGTTCTCGAGAAAGTTCGTCCCTTTTCTCAAATAAAAAAAGTGACATACGCTTATCTGCCTTGCTGTATGCCGTGTATCTCCACCGCTTTAAATCACTCTCCCCATGGAAGGGTCTTGCCCCAAAATTGCCGTACAGGGGTTTCCGCTTTAGAGATATCAACTGACCTTAATTGTATTCTCAGCTTACATTTTGTTTTGCTTGAATAACGCCGAGAAAATTATCTTTTACGGCAAAGTAGTATGAGTACTTCAGTTCAAATAAAAATGTGTAGTTTTAATTAGGTTAGTATGATTTTTTCCATCATGACACGTTTTTAAATGGATTGGAAGGTTTTGAAAATTCTAAGAATATACCCATTTACCTTTCAATTTTAAATAGCATAATGTTAACAAGTTACCAAAATTATTTCTTATTTTTGATTTCCATTTAAAAACCCCTGAGAGTAGGGAGAAAAAGGTGTTCGGATGAAAAGTGGTGCAATATTTTACTAGGAAATTTGCATTGTTCAGTCTTAGTGCAAACTTTTTAATTTTTTATTGTCTATAAATAATTCTAAAAAATAAATGATTTGAGATATTGCATTTATAGCTATATCTCTCTATCTCAGTTATTAATGTATCTAGGCTACTTTGCTAAATGACATAATTTTGTAGGCCTGTCAAGCATTTTTTATCCTAAAATTAAAAATTTGTAAAATCGATAACAAAATTCCAGAATGATCACGATATTGAAATGTTCATCATAAATATTACATTTTTATGTGAAACTAAACATATTTGCGTATTAAACATGATAAATTATCGTACACCACTGTTGAGCCTCGTTCTTAGCTTTCAGCAGTGTTGCATCTATAATACGTAAGAGAGAGATAGAGAGAGAATAGTCAGTCTTCGTTGCACGAATTAGGTTTTTCGAAACAATCCTGGATTGTCTTTTTAAAGTATTTATGAATGGTGGAACTTGGCCCATTGGCCCACTATTCTTATTAGCGCGCTTGACTTTGCCTCGACACCTTCCATCACAGACTATTCCCACTCCTTCGATCGTTACGTAGATGCACAGCTAGATAACGTATTTGTGCAGGCAAATCAGCATGTGTATCATGATACTGTCCACGCCTGTGAACGTACAGCGTTGTGCATGATGAGTCTTGGAACGAACATTATGAATACACACGGTTTTCTCAGGGATCTCTTCCGCTCCAGATCGCGATTACACTTCAAAGATTGCAGAGAGGGGAGGCTGTTTTAGAAATAGCCAAACAAGGATTCGGTGTGCAATAAATAAATCCGGACCCGCAATTCCTCTCGATAAATTTCGGTGACCTAATTTGGAAATTGGCGAATTAACAACGGTCCGTTTGATAAAATCTCGGATGTTCATCCCCTTTGAAGTTTATGGAATCTTCTGGGGTTGTCGATATCGAATAAGCCAGGAGATTTCAAGCTATAAATGCTTCCAGAAAATTGGAGTCTAGTGGATGTACCGAATAATTTTGAACCATTCAAGAGAAACCTCTCATGTCAATAGGCATTTCATGACATATATAGGTACATCACAAAAACCGTGTCACTCGTTTCCGTTGACCTGCGTCTGTTTGTTTGTTTATCTCTGCACACATAAAAATGATTTCTCATATCAAGTATACTATATCTTCCTATATGCGCAAAGCTATGATAATACTGTATTTTTGATTATATAGAGAATACCAAAATCTCAAATAGAGCGGATCATAATCCTGGCGCAAAACAGAGAAAATCTAAGCTAGAAGAATACGAGGGTAACGCAGAAAGTCTTTAGATATTCCTAATCTATACAGGTTTAAACAAGTTTGAGTATGCAGCTTCCACGCAAATGCAGCGTTTGAATCGTTCAGTAGTTGCCTTGCCACGGTCTCGAATACATCTAAGCGTTTGCCAAATTTTAACGTGAGAATGGAACCGGGTAGTCGCGATTTTCGAGTCAAATTTTGATAATTTTTCAAATTATAACATATTATTAATTCCAATATTCTTTTACTGCAATTTAAAAAATCAACAGCTCCAAAATCCGGTTCAAATCTTCATTTCCTGAATCTGAATTATCTCGTATATCCATTCCAAGACTCCACTTTCCGTTGTGTAAGTGTATGCCCCTAAGTTAATATGATACAATAGTCTTAGGTATTTCGGTAAACTACAGGCATGCTTCCCCCTTCACAGGCGAATCCGGTAATCAAATGATAGAGTTCTCCCGAAACACCCTCTGAAGGTGGCAACCTCACCAGTAACAACATAATTTCTCGCACACTACTGAGAAACCACGCGAATAGTTGGTCACAAATAGACAAACAACTTGAAGCTTTGTAACGCGAGTGAACTGGGTAGCTGTAAGTTCCAGAATGTCTTCATATAGCTCGTGGATTCGGTACGCGATAACCGCAATGGGGTGAAACTAGAGATTAGTCATTTTTGGATTTTGAGCAATACTTCACTTGAACTTCCGTTTAACTTTTCGTGTCCGGATCTGGATAAATGCGTGCCGTCTTGTACTGTAATAATTAAAAAAATATATGAACATACTTGCATTTCCAGTTCCTCAATGGACTGTGACCCAGTTTGGTTGAGTATGCTTCAGGTAGAGATCTTGTCAATGTTCTCCAAACCTACAAATTGACCATAACTTTTTCTCCCGGTAGGTTTGTTCTTGGATGTAAAATAGGGCGAACTGTTTTATCTCATCAGCAAAATCAATTATTCTCGTTCCGTTTTGTATTTTGATAAAGGCTGCCTACGCAGTCGGAACGTCAGTAAAAATATTCATTCGTACGTAGGTGGTTTCAATTATCGGCCAGCAGAAAATATATGTACCCTACTTATTTAAATAAATATCAAACTTCCTCCTTAATTTTGAATTTTGTCTATGTAATGCTGAACGCCTTTTACGTGGTGCTCAAATTACTGTAGACATACAACTTGAAGGGCATTGTAGCCGTTTAATTGCAGTCCAATGCTTTCAATCCGTTTTTAATAAAGGCATCCCGGTAGTAATGAACCATATCCTAACAAAGCCATTAAATTAATCCGAAAAGTAAGGTCGAGTTTTAATCGTGGCAAGGGCGTAACACAACCCCCTTAAATCACTCGATGACAGCGAGTACGAAGAATGTTTGTAGATCTCTGTAGTAGTATTTCAATGAAATTTTTACATTATGTCAAATGCCTATTTCGTATTAAGATCAACAGCAAATTAAAAACAAATCCAACAAACAGAGAGCACATAAAAAGTGGGCATCAACGGGATTCGAACTCGTATCTTATGATTCCATTATTTCACTTATTCAATGGACCCGTTTAGGATGACGTCACACCTAAGAGCTGGCAACAGGGCTACTGTCATAAGGAAACCAGGAATTAAAGAGCTGTTGGATTGTCGACCGTATGCATATAGTGATTACGGTATACAAAATGACCGAAATTACATACATTCATATTTCGTTTTCTCCTTGACCTAAGAGGCATATTTAAGACATCAAAGTGCCAAAATTGTATTTAAATTGCTAAGTAATAGACAAACAATATGGATAACGTAATATATTAAAAAAATATATATTATTCAATATATTTGTATAACGGTATTACTAATGCGCAGGATAAATAACTTCCAATAAAATGTCCATACTAGATGTTATTCAAAACCATTGTCTTTTTTACAACTATATAGTTATTTTGCTTAATCAACTCATACTTATAAAATTCATTTAATTAAATTCGTAATCAAATCACGTCAAATGCTACTTGAGTGGTTAGAGCTCGGGTTACAGCTACTGTAACCCGTGAATGTACCAGAGTGAATCCAATCCCCGATCTCCGTCACTGTCTGTATGGGAGTCATGACTTCAAGGGTACTCTCTGCCCCAGCCTTCACCCCGCGCCTTCTAATCCCGTATTCATGACAGAGCGATGCAAATTAGGCAGTGCATTAGCACCGGAACCTCTACCGAAGCCGCTAGCACCGGATCCGTCTCACTCCGGTGCAATGTTTTCTGCAATGGCAATCTGCAATATTCGCTAACATCACAGGCATCCTCTGAGCTGTATGTGATGCAGCGCCTGTCTCTGTAATAAGCCCTGCTTCGCGTATCATTAGACCTTTACCACTGATAGTAGCTTATGTAGCTTGGTTATTTGTGCAGATAAAAAGTGTTAAATGCACTGTGTGTTTTGTACACAATCTTTTTATCTGTATGATGGAGGAGTTTATCAAGTAAGAGCATCTACAATCTACTTGGTTATGTGTGGTTAATGGTCGCTTTCTGTGTATATCTTTTCCACCTGTAGATACATATAATGTTAAGATTATATTTTTTCCAATAATCATCTGCACTGAACTAATATACCTGATAGCCTATGGATATAAATACATAAATAAATGAATATAATATTTACGGGGCTCCATCATAATCAATCCGTTCGACATTTTACTGACATATAACAACGATTAGCTTTTCGGGAACATTTGGAAACCCGAGTCAGAATAGTAAACTGTTTCCCCTTCCATCAATATCCAATGCGCGATATGAAAATTATAGTTCGTTTCATTAAAATTCCATTCCATCGCCATTTTAGCGATACAACAATTATTTGAATTCAAAATTGTGATTCTATATTGTCATTTTTTTGTTAAATGGCCAACATTCTAAACAGAAATCTACATAAGTGGCGGAAGAAACGGGTAGCTACTCGTGCATCTCAACGCATTTACTATTCGCTAATAACTTCACCTACAGATGGTGCTGTCGTTATTACAGTATAGCTGACAGGAGTGAATTTCATTCGAATGTTTTCATATACTATTTTATTACATACGGGAGGATTTTTGATGTTCCAGGTTAACCGATGGCGTAGCTCTTGGAACAAACTAGACTCTAAATTGTTTAAAGGAACATAATAGCGATTTTCCGACTCTGCAGGAGAAATTTTGGCTACAACGTAACTTAGCGCGGTACGTCGATTATTGAATTTTTTACTCAAATGGGTAGATTTACATGTAATTCGAACTATAACATCGGTTTTTTGCTTAGGAAATGTATACATTCGGATTTTTTACTGTACTTACAATTTTTTGAACCGGCAATATGAAACCCCTGCTAATCAGCCATATAAGTTATTAATTGAAAAAGATAGTGGCAATTCCCTCCCCCGCCCTTCCCCTACCCCCTCAAAGCAACCGCAGCTGCACACGAAGCGCGCGCTGAGGGTACAGCTGCGGTTGATTCGCCATATATTTTGTATTCAAAGAATTAAATTGAAAAAGATAGTGGCAATTCTCTCCCCCCTCCCTCCCCTTCAAAGCAACCGCAGCTGCACACGAAGCGCGCGCTGAGGGTGCAGCTGCGGTTGATTCAGCATATATTTTGTATTCAATAGAATAAATTGGAAAAGATAGTGGCAATCACCCCCACCCCCCTCCCCCCTCAAAGCAACCGCAGCTGCACACGAAGCGCGCGCTGAGGGTGCACCTGCGATTGTTTCGCCATCTATTTTGTATTCAAAGAAATAAATTGGAAAAGATAGTGGCAATCACCCCCACCCCCTCCCCCCTCAAAGCAACCGCAGCTGCACACGAAGCGCGCGCTGAGGGTGCAGCTGCGGTTGCTTCGCCATCTATTTTGTATTCAAAGAAATCATCTAAATAAGACAGTCTCATTCACCCCTTAAGATTTAACTTGTGTTCAAATGAATAAATTAAAAAAATACAGTCTCGTTCACCTTTTACCACCTCCTCAAAATGAAGTCATATTTACTCAGCCTACTTTTTTCCTCCTCCACCATCTATTTTGGGTAAATCTATACTATATCACAGAAAACTTAGTCATAATTATGCTTTCCAACTGGAAATGGTCCACTTTAGATGAATTAAATAGAAATACTGATGCCAAAGCACCTTTAACATTATTTCATTAATGCATGTTCTTTATTTCTAGCAATAATTCATTGATAACAGTGCCAGTATAGGACTAGTTCATACACTAGTTACAGATAATCTTATTTCTTTTGTCTTTCATTTTCTTTCGGAAAAACATCATTACAAAACTAAGTTTTCATTGGAACCGTACTACGGCAGTTATATCAAAATCTCGTTTTCAGTTTTTTTTCTATTTTTGATGAATTTCAACAAAAGCTATCTTTTGTCAAATTGGTTTAAATTATTTATTATTATAAAGTTGAACTATCGTAACTTTAGTATTTGTACTATTGATACGTCTCCCGTATTCGATTATTCAGTTATTACAAAAAAATACATTTGGCAACGTCGCAATCTGGTTCGCTGTTTAAGGGATATATGTCAGGTTTGACATATCTCTCACAATCTTGAGAGCAGGTTGATAGTTTTTAAACTATCCCATTTTTCTGATTTCACTATAATTACAGAGGAAATTCACACTGTTTTCCAAAGAAAATCGCCGAAAATCTATCTAAATACAGACAAACCAGAATTTTATATACGTATACTACAGTAAACACCACTTGAAAACGTAAGTATTTCTATTTATGAATTTACCTAAAATTGATGACTTTATGAGCTACGGCTGGGACAAAAAGCGTTTCCTAACAAGATCCTGTCGATTCCACTTGAAAATCGTCGAAATCTACCCTTTTCGTCAACTTTTTTTTTAAATTTTGCCTACCGCGCTAAGTTAAAGCGTTACCGAAATTTTAAACGGTATTATCTTATCACCAACTGTCGCCCTCTATGGGGACGTTCATTGGCAACTTACGAAATCAAAGGTCCTAACACCAAGACTGCCTTGAGAAGCAACAGGAGTCCCTTGACCATGCACCTGAAGACTTTTGGGGATACGTTGTCAAACACAAAATATCTCAAGACAATTGAAGTCCGAAGAAGTGTTACCACAATGTTCACATTGTCTGCAAATTTCTAACAAAATTCTAACTGGTTCTGAATCAAGTTACGAAGTCCAAAAAGCTCTATTGGAACGAACCTTATATTTGTATTAAATTTAGATTCCTGCTACATTTCCCTTTGTAATTGACGGAATAGATACAGGGTATGCGTTAATTACCTATATTTTGAGGAGTTATAGTTGCAGTGTTATAGTTATCCATCCATCCGCCAAACACCATACTTTTTCAGTTGAAGCTGATCATCCACTGTAGGGCTGCCAGAGAGCAGACGTGATTTCTTTTCAAGCCTAAGCAGCTTTGCAGGCGAAGCCTAAATATAATGTAGCATAGTTAGGGAGGAACTAAGGATGGTTTGTTTTGATTAATATATAAAGAATCGGGAAAAACATCTCTGGGTAGATTTTTCCTGATACTCTAAGAATAAATATGTGACTATACCGGTAGTTTGTTAGTATATGGAGAACGGCTGAGTTAGACTGGCAAGCAGAATTGCGATGAGTACGCCAAGAGATCGCAGATTATTGCAATCTCATATGTTGAATGAAACCAGGCAAATCGGAACCATCGCAAGAGATCATTGGCGATAACAATTTGTTATCCAGATTCACAAGGATATCGAAAGAAATATTGAATAGGGACCTACAAGTAGAGCCCAGTTCAACGCAAAAGTATATGGAAAAATAATGATTTTTCCATGCCAGTCACCTCGCGTTATTATTACTGCGTGAAAGGCAAAATTATTTTATGTTAAAATATATGAATATGTAGAAATGTACATTTAGCCCGTGCACCATGAAAGTTTTATAACGTTTAATGAAAAGTAGTTACGACTGTTTCATTTTGCACCACAAAAAATTAAATCTGTTATATCGCAGACCGATTTTTTTGTGGATTCGTAATATAAAATGTAAATCGAAATAGAATTAAATAATATTAAAATGGCTTTAAAAGGAAATTCCCACTACCTATCGCCATGGTCATAAGCAAAGAAATAATAGCTACATCCACATAAATAATATCTACGGTGTGAATCAAACAGACACCAAAAAAACAACAGGCAGTTAAAAACATTTAAATTAATTATAGGGTTTGTTGAATCAGAATTCCAATTCCACTTTAATTGTCATTAGACGTACGTTTACAAACATGAAAAGTTTGAAGATCAGCGCTAAAGCAATGCGATTTTATCATGGGAATGATTTTATAGCCCTCTTCAAGGGTGTATAAGAATCGGACTCAAAAACGAATAAAAATCAAAAGCTTACTGGATAGACACTTCTTATACCCCCCAGACCCTCTGCCTGAAGAGTGAGACTCTCTGAATCTCTGGCATGCTCCAAATTCGCTGAATTTAAATCCATTTTCTTACGCTCATACAATTAGTGGTAAGTCGAGTAAATGGTTTGGAGTGTCCTCCTCGTCAGATCAGTCTAGGCAATTTTAGTAGTATCTCTTTCCTATTCGTTAATTTCTTAAGAGAGATAAGTTGACAGGCCTGAAAAGAGATGGATGGAAGCCCAAATATTCAATTCATCTTCTATCAAGCTTTAGAAGATTACCATCAGCAGTAGGGCGTTATCATGTTATCAGCTCCAGAAAATTATACTCTCCGAAATACTGGCTCTAAAAGGCTCAGATCAGATCATATCTGGAAGACTGCTCCCATGTGTGGGGATACGTTCAGAAGTACTTCCAGAGGATTCTGGACACAACTCAGGAAATAGAAATACGTCTAGTGATGTGATTGACCTTAAAAGGAACAAAATGAACCTCGACAGCAAAAGTCATCGGTGATCTCTAATCCGTTTGTTCAAAATGTCATTATTTTCTTTGTAGCGTGGAGTAATGTGCTGCCGAGGAGTTTGCTCTCAGATGGTTGCAATTTATTGTTTGGAAAGTAAAGAACAAATTAAAGTATTTGCAGTACGTATGCCACTGTCAATCTCCTGCATATGTAATCAAATTTGGAATTCAAGGAAAAATTAATTCCGAGCAAATAATCTGCCAGTGGATATTAAACATCGAATAGCACGCGATTGCTTTGGTTCGGATTACTTCGACCTGGGCAAGAAAAGTAATGATTAAAAGTCACTCTCCATTTGTCAGTCTTAGCGGCTATCCAGTGGTGGACTTGGTCAAATTTTTCAAAAAAATGTATGATAATGATTACGTTGTTATTTTTCTCGCATAAGCAGAGGAAGATTGAGATTTTTTTTGAATCTTTTATATCTACATCATGATCATCTATGCCACTCGACCATGTTTTTTTGATGGGAACGTATATTTTTCATTGCACAATCCTACTCTTCGAGAAATAACAAGTATCTTTTGTTCACAAAATTTTGGAATCATATTGCAACAAGTCAAATACAATATCTATTTTTTTACTTAATTGCCCTTTTTTGAAGTGGCATATTGCCTATTAGCTCTGGTAAATGGTGTTGTAGAAAGTCCCGATTTTTGCCCAAACAATGTTCCTTCAATAAAATATAGACCGATCAACCTGTCATCAATAATTCGGCACCATGCATTCACCAACGAACGGCGCAGATGTTCCACTTCTCTCAACCATCGCGGATTTTTCACACTCCAGTAGTGCATATTATATCGATTCACTTCAGCATGGTTTGTAAAACCAGGTTCATCTGAGAACAATAAACAGAAGAAAAAAACTATATTTAATTCTATTCAATGTTTTTCCCACTGAGAAAATACGAGTCAGTCAATAATGTTCCAAATAAATGATAATGGAGTTGTCTACTGTTGCAGTATTGAAACATTTCGATAAAGAACAATGGTTGTAACTTTTATCTACTTCAGTTAAAAAAATTTGTGTACAAAAGGTAATTGTTTTTTCGCTTAGAGTAGAATTTTGCAATAAAAAATATATGTGCCCATTAAAACAACATCGTTGAGAAAAACCTTCCAATGTCGAAAATAAAAGTCATCATTAAATCTCTCCCATTGCAGACGAAAACTGTCATCAGAACGTTTCCATCAAAAAGTTCGTTTTTGCGCTATACGGTTCTATCAAGTTAAATGGACCACCAGGTATGAGTCAAAAACCAGCAATGCCGAAAATATTCGTTGAACTTGAGTTGGAAGTGATTTGAATGATGTAAGTTTAATTGTACGGAAGAAAAGTAGAATTATCTAAAATTCGTATTTCGGAATGTGTTGAGTACGATCCTGGGGACAAATAGAGCACGGTAAGAATTCAACAAATGCAACTGACGTAAGGTAGAATGCCGCACTAATGGCAGCCTTACCTAACAGAAATGGCTTTTCCTTCCGATTTGACAGGCGTCTACGTAATAGAATGAGCTTTGTGATTTTATGTTCTTGTACTACGGTTCCAAACTCGCAGTAGCATTATTTAAAATCTGTAATTTACGTCTGACTTAAACAGTACTGATACCTTATATTTTTTGTTTCAGCAGAATATTTATAAAATAATTTTGACATTTATTTGTACAACAGTTTTCCTTCCCTCAACGAGATTAATTTTAGAATTGCTTCGTTTTCGGCTGCATTTGAACACCTTAAGTTTGCTTTATTTTATAATAAGCAATTATTGAAAAAATAGTTTCTTTAATATCTTCTGTCCTATTAACTACCTTAACTGTTGATATTATACGAGTATATGCATTGGAAAAGTTATAAAATTCTCAATAAAAATAACTGATCGATCTTGCTAGCTGCAATTATTTTAAAATCACGTTTTTTCTTTTCTCTATTTTATTAACGCGAGAACAACTGCATATAGAGAGTTAAAAATCCTTGAAGTATTTAGAAACAAATTGAAGTAAATGAAATTTCAGCTAGTCTAGTTTATTATATTTTGAGTGATTAACGTACGAATTTGTTTTGGAGCATAATTATCAATAGCTACATTCTTTGCTAAATCAGTTTTCCACTGGAAAAATGATTTAGAAAATTCAAAACGATGGTATCGTTTTTTTATAATATCGCAATTTTCGCAGATTTGTCACATTCAGCGAAAACTGTGATGACTGCTGTTATTTTTATTTTTGAAAACCTGTCTATGCTCCACCCACCTGTGACAGCATATACATCATATAGACTTTTTTCTTTCTGCCATTTAACTTAAAAAGTTCAATAGGTCCTCACGCTCCAGTTTGTGCAAGTTAATGTCGTTATTAATTTCTCAGCTCATGACGAGATAAACATTCCTGCCAGCTTCGTGGATTTTTACCGAAACACAGACCATTTTTTTCATTTTTTAAATAATAATTTGACGAGTATATAGGGGGGGGGGAGTGAGTTTATCGACAAAACTCAGCTCTACGAGTGTTATTAATTATTATATTATTATCATTTAAGACAATTCTGCAGTCGGATGAAATACCTCTGAGCAGACTTTTGCCATAATAGCAATAATATTTAATTGTGAATAAATACATAAACACAGTAATTTACTGAGAGTAACAGAACAGAAGAAAACCCGCTGTGCGCGAATTATATTTTTTTTGCATTGAAGGTTACAAAGTTAAATTTAACATTTAAATGATATCAGAGAATGGGAACTACTGCGTTTCAGTTTGTTTGTGTTTGTTTTCGGATCACTCTGCGTGTAACGTCAGTTTATATCTCCATATAAGCCTTTCCTTTCAGTCTTTTCTGTTCCAGGATGCAAGCACAGCTTCTGAAATTTCAACAATACGCATACATGTATAATGACATGACATGGGCGTATGTTACCATGACAGAGGAATGCAACAGAGTGAAAATATACTGTTTGGATAAAGCTAAAAGTATTTTACGTCTTGACACACCGTTGCTACTGAGTCTCGGTATTGTTGTTTGAAAGTTTCAAACAAAGTAGATGTTTCAAATGATGCCTCTCGGACCTCAATTGTCTATATAATTTTTAGTGTGTTTGTGTGGCTAGGTTCATCACTTTCCTTATCAGTGGATGCCATATTGGTTTCAATTATACGCTAGGTGTTGTATATACGTGGCTGTTGAGGGCGATGAAAGCTGCCTCCTTGAATAGTGCCTGGATTCTTCTTGATTAGATTTTTTTATTGGCGGTAATTTGTGTTGTTGATTCCAGTAGATTTTTTGGATATACGTTTCTTGTCTGATCTTCCTTAACGCGGCGCAGCCCAGCTTGAACTGTAATGTAAGTATTGCCCTGTTTGCGTTGGCTTCCTATGTTCTGTGGTTTTAGACCATGGAAGTCCAAAACACAGCGTTCGACACTCGTGGAGATATGATGCTAAACAGCTCGTTCTAACATTTACTACGGTATAGAATTGGGATAAAAAGATCTATTCGATGTTCCAACCTGTGGAGCTTCTCCGTCAGTTGATTCAACCACTTATCTACGCCCATGCTTCGAAACACGTGGAAGCGACTGGCAAGCTTCAAGCTTTAACCTCCAACCAGAAGCAGCAGCAAATAATAATAGGTAGAGGCAGGATTCGCGTAACCCGACGGAATGTTTGAAGTGAACATGTCAGCTGGATATAATTTATTGCAAAATTGAACCCCTTCGAGTGTAACTTTAAACAAAATACAATAAAAGCAAGCGGTGGCGCTGCATAACTTTACGTGAAACTTGTAAGTCGTGAGTTTCCTCACATAATTTGATCAGCCAGGTGGATACAGAGGAACCTAGCGTGTTTGGAGTAAAATAAGCCAGGAAATGAGGGCGTGATTATTTTCATAAGCTGAATGCCAGTATCGCACAGATACTAACAATTGGAAATAAAAAATTTTTGCCAGTGGATTTCGAACCCACAACGTTCTGCATTCTACGTAGACGCTTTGAAACATTCAGCTATATCGAACCGCCACACAGAACGGTATATGCTCTATGGAAGGAACATCTGCCAGCACAATTCTTCTTACGTTGTGTATACACCTGTCCAAGGTAAGGGTGTGATAGCAATATTCTCCAGGTGATGCGATAAGTGCGTTGTCCACTTCTCATTAGTGTCTGTACGACCTTAAATGGTCCTAAAAGCTTGAACTACAATTGAAGGTCTCTATCACATCTATAGACAGAGGTGAACAGATTCACAGTGTCAACTCATCTCCAAGTGTCGCCCTCTGTGGGCTTACCAAGTCAAAGGTCAAAGGTTTGATTTCGGATTTCCATTGAGTATCACGACGTTTCGATTGATATGCTATCTTCAATCGTCTTCAGGTGAACTTGTCTGCCTTGAAGCTTTCTACAGTTAGACCGCCAAGCTATACTGACGATTCTAGGCTGAAGACACATGCATGTCTATAGCAGGTCTGATGCATAGTGGAGAGAGCATACACTTGAAATTTACAGTGGTCTATTCTGGGGATGTTTGGAAAATATTGTTACCTGGGGTGTCATCTCCAAAATGTTTTCATTTGGGAATGGGGGTTAAGTGATTAGCTTATATTATTATCCCTGAGTCTTCTTAGCTCCTGGACTATACACCAGATGCGGGCAAGTGTCTATAACTGAGGTGGTAAGTCAGATGTCAAAGATAGGCGGGATGTTACTCGTTACACGCACCACTGCGTTTTAGCTTAGTGAAGCGTCATCCAATTATATTATACATGTTACATATTATCAGAGATATGATTCTGCTTATGGGGTACCCATCATAGACGTTGTGTATTGATGAAGCAACATTATGGTTAGCAGGATTTATTGTGAACGAGAAAAATTTCAATTCAATTCCGATTTACGTTTTTGATGAATCATGACACACAAATTCGTTTCTGGACGTTTCTGGGGCTGCTGATTATTTCCCCAAAATTTTTCGGGGTGCTTGAGCTGGAGGATATGGGAAGAGGTATCAAATCACAATACAGGAGAAACATAAACACCAAAGGCTAGCATCAAAAATCTAGTTTGTTCGAAGAAAGTCAACTGGTGAAATAATCTCATGCTTTTTTTGACGTAAAAAATTACATAATACATCGTATTGTATGTCTTAAATACATATTTCATCAAATATAATTAGAACATAACCTCTACAGAGTATTCATTCATTCATCTAGACCACTAATTAAGACCTGGTACGCCAGGGCAAGCAAAGCTGTATCGAAAGGAAAAGCACAAATTAGGTTAGATTCCAAGTAAGGCTTTACAATAAAAATGTAAACATCTCCATCCATTTAGAGGTGCAAGGAAGCTAGCAGCAAGGCTATGTCTTGCACCTATTTTTTTCTGTACATAATCTCCCCAAAGGCTTCAAGTGCTCCAGAAGAGCAACGAGATATCTTCGTCAAAAGTTCGCCATGTTCCAGTCTAAGCTTCAGAAAATACATGTAGTTCAAGTATTTCAATGCTGGTCTGTTCTGAGCCTTGTAGACTATTAGTGGTTGATTTCTGCCAATAAAGTTGTTTTAACAGAAGCTTTTTTAAAATTTAACGTAGTTTGGGGGATATAATGGAGATCAAGATATAAATTACTAGATAAATTATGTAAGTGCAAATGAGCTAAAATGAGAAAACCTATACTATTTAGTATGAACTGTCACATAAACGACTGCAGCAATGAGATGGTTTGTCAGATCCGAAGCTTTTTTTTTGAGAAAACTGATATGGATTAAAAAAAGACACGTATTCTGTTAAAACAGGAAATCTGGTAACAGCCAGCATTCCGCGTTCGACTCTTTTCAGCCGCGTTTCATGACGGAGTTTGCTTCTTTCAGCTGGCGGACAGCGCATCCCGTAGGAATTCGGTCTTGTGGCACGTTTTCAATTTTGGACTTCGCGTCTGCTATACGTCCTATAAATGTGATATGAGTCCGTGTGTTGCTCTGTTTATTTCCCTGTTTCCATCTTCCCTTTTACTTTGACGGATATTGCATTTTTTGCGATGAGCTACTCACGGTGATTGTATTTTCCTACAAGTTTCTACTACCCACGCATAGAAAAAAGCATCCACCGTTCTTTGGCGTCTACATCACGAAGATCTGTGTCACCGATTTCTGTCGATCTGTCTACCTTGCCGGTCTGTCTGTCGGTCAATTTCAAGAGGGATGTCAAAGAATCTGTCTTTATAAAGTTGAATGTATGTATCCTCTCATGATAAGTCATACTATGGTTTTGTTTAAGAACTGGAAGCAGTCAAAATATCAATGTCATCATAATTTCTTAATCTATCATTTTTTGTACTTTGAAAAAAGGCTGATGAGGTAACCCAAACGTTACTTACGATATATGAGACTTCAATCAGCGTCCAGTAAGATACTTCTAGCACAAAAGTACCTTGAATTGAATGAGCTTCTGATATATTTTGCTTATTACTTACAAATATCGGAGCCAAACTCTGCGGAAAAGTGGAGAAACGGAAGTTATTTCATTGAAAGCTTTCTGAGCATCGTATAATGCGGGAATGCTTTTGCGTGTACCACAGTCAACAAGGTTTCTTCATCAAATCAATGAAATTTGCCTGTTTGCAGGTAAACGTAGAGATACTTCTTGTTTTTCTGAAGTTAGATAAATTAATCAAAATACCTTGACCATATCGATTACCTCTGAAGATTTTCTCAAGGAGAAAGTTACAAAGAAATAGCTGAATTAATTTGATTTGAAGGGAAGTTTGCGTCTCCATTTCGTTACCAGGCAATTGCAAATTGCGACACACAGGCAGAGGGAAAAAATACATCAGGATTTGAAATATATGCCTCATTTGAGTATCCCTCGAATTTTGGAAGAGGATGTATTACGTGCCCTGAAAAAACTGAAACCTAAATGTACTGCAGGTCCTGATGGAATTCCTGCATTTTTCCTTAAAGATTGCGCAATAATATTGGCTAAGCCGCTTTCCGTACTCTTCAACCTTTGCCTGAAGAATGCTATATTTCCTGATATCTGGAAAACCTCTAAAATTTCACCTATCTTTAAAAAGGGAGATAGAACTAAGATTGTAAACTACAGAGCCGTATTTATCTTGAACAATATTCCAAAAGTCTTTGAAATGGTACTGTCTGAGATTTTATTCAATCATACTAAACGAATCCTGATACCGAATCAGCACGGATTTTTTCCTGGAAGGTCAACTACAACCAATCTAATGACCATTACACAATTTGCATCTGAGGTTTTAGATGATGGCGGTCAGGTTGATGTGATTTACACAGACTACTCTGAAGCTTTTGATAGATTGGATTACGGTGTTTTACTTGCAAAACTTAATAACTGTGGCCTTTGTCACGAGCTTATAACTTTTTTTAGATCATATTTAAGTAATAGAGAGTCCTTTGTGGGCTAGCGTGGATTTCAATCAATTAAAATATATGTTAAGTCGGGATTGCCCCAAGGATCTATATTGGGGCCCTTGTTATTTAGCATATTTGTCAATGATATAACCGCTAACCTGACCTGCAACACTCTCCTATTTGCAGATGACTTGAAATTGTTTAATTGTATTGATAATATCGGTGATTGTGAAACGTTACAAACAGATTTGGCAACGTTACAGAATTGGTGTCAAATTAACAAACTATATCTAAATATAAACAAATGTTTCAAGCTCTCTTTCAGCCGAAAGTTGAATATAGTAGATTACAACTATAAATTAGATGGCTCAACATTATTAAGATGCCAGGAATTTAAAAACTGGGTGTCATATTTGACACTAAACTGTCATTCGTAGCTCACATCACCTCTATAACATCAGATGCTTATAAAAGTTTAGGATTTGTGGTGAGAAACTCCAAAGATTTCAATGAGCCTGAAACGATTCTAACATTATTCTCTACTTTTGTAAGGTCCAAGTTGGAATACTGCTCCATTATTTGGAATCCCCACTACGAGGTTCATTCGAATAATTTAGAAAATATTCAAAGAAGACTTGTTAAATACTTGTGGTTTAAATTGGACGGTGTTTATCCACCTCATGGTTTTCGCAATGATATTCTTTTAAGTCGTTTCAATTTATCGAACCTGTCAAAGCGTAGAGAGTTTGCAAGTCTACAATTTTTACTAAAACTACTTAACAACCAAATTGATAGCTCCTTCCTCTTACAGAAGTTTATGGTTTAGAGTCCCGAATTTGCGAACTCGACTGATTAACTCGTTTTTTTATCTACCCGTCCCTCGTACTAATTTATTACTGTGTTCACCTTTGTATGTCATGTGTCGTAATTACGATGGAATATCGGAATATATTGATATTTTTTGTTGTACTGTTAGAGACTTAAGAAGACAGATTCTGTCAGTAGGGTAAATGCTGTTTTATCCGTGATGTCTTGCTCAATCTATGTACTAATTCAATTTATTAACTAATATGGTTCTCTTTTGTAGAGCACTTCTAATTCTCATATAATTCTGATTGTGGAATATATAATATATATGTGTTTGAAATAATCTCTGAGTAGTTTTTAGGCTAGTGAAGTGTACTGACAGTTATTGATGGATAATCTAGATACTAGTATATGTTGTATTGTATCGGAAATGTTTGACTATTTCTTTGTTTGTATCTTCCCTGCTCTTTTATTGGAGATCTCTGTTGAGCAGGTGTACTGAGAAATAAATAAATAAATAAATAAATAAATATTACTCTTGTTCTTTGAACGCATCTTTTTTCTTGTTTTGACATCAACTCAACTACCAATAAAAATACTTTACTAAAGCTAATTTTATTTTGTATTATATGTAGGTAATGAAACGAATTCAATGTAACCTTCACTTAAAGCAGACATTTTATTTCAATTTCAGATGAAATGTTAATTCTTAGTCTCAGTAAAAAGTCACCCTTTCAGGAAAAAATCATTTTTGACCAAAATGCTGTTCGAAATTTGCTCCTTATTTATATACATACAAATTCTTTATAAATGAAATCCAAGATGACTGTCTCCTAGTTTCACTAGAAGTATACTCAGATTTGAATAATTTTCTGCCCTTGATGGCTGTCATGTTGGTTATATTTTTACGCTATGTTTGCTATAGACGTGGTCCTTATCGGCGCTGAAAGCTGCCCCCTTGTGGATTTTGCCGTTTCTGCTCGTGTCTTCAGTCGCTATTGCTTGATTCTTATTCTCGTTTCTCCAACGTAAATTTTCACGTATCCGCACGGTACCTGATATATAAAGTTTTTGGTTTCTTAGATTTGGAATATTTTTATCTGGAGATATTTCGGAGAGTAATTTTTCTAGAAAACTTTGTTTGAATTTTGTACTGTTGTCTTAATCTTCTGATGGCTTCTGGTATTTCTTGAACGTATGGTAGATTCAGTAGGTGCCTGGGAGCTTCTTGACTTGTTATTCTATTGGCGGCAAGTTCTAGCATTGTTGTTTCCACTAGCTTCTTCAGAAATGCGTTTCTGGTCAGATCTTCTTTAGTGCGCCGCAGCTCGTTTTCTAACTCCGATTGAGTGTTAGAAATAGTCCTAGCTCGGTTGACTCAGGTTCGAACGACTCCCTTCTTCGTTGACGTTTGGGTGGCTTGAATTTTAATACTTCTCATATACTGTGTATTGCGGACCATTATCTTGTTACCATGACATACATAAATTATAGGCTGATGCTCTCCTCTTCTTTTGTGAATTTTATCGATGCTCTTTTATTATTCAGATATTCAAAGAACATCTTCCATTGGTTGTCTTCGGATAATTCCGTTTTGAACGTATGCATAGGCTGCGAACCAACTGCTTCTATATAGTATGTTCATCATCCTCAAGGCTGATGTTACGATGTATTGAAGAGACTCTGAGAATCCCGCCCTACAATCTCGGAGCTTCCGTCACCCTGTAGCTTGATCTAATTTTGACGTAAGCATTGTGGGAAGTTTCTCAAACATAGGTCCCGATTGTTCCCTCAGCTGGGAGTTTGCATCACGAACACCTAGATATTATATTTGTGGTGGTCTGTATGCAAGCTCTCCAAGAGGAGGAAGCCGCTGATTTCATTATCGATTCCGTCTGTGTAAAGTTCATTGACGTTGAGTGAAGTTGATCCAAGTTGCTTATGCGGCTCGCATACTCAAAACTATTCCGAAGTTTAACTTGTCGTAAGTCATCCGGCCTGATTTCGATGGGAGTTGCATCCGCTGTTGATACTGAGCTTTCTGCGTACTCCGATATGCAAACCCACACTATGATGGGCTTAGTAGCAGGAGGATTACGATATTATAGCATATATAGTCAGTTTGGGAGAACGGATCGACAAGTACCCGTTGTTTGCCGACAGTTGGACAGCAGACAGAAAAGTTTGCTAACGTGACAACCTATCATGTAAGTTCAGAAGTTGAAGTTACGACAGAGGATGGGCTCGTTCTTGTATCGAATCTGGACTCACAACAGCCACTATGAATCGACCGGAGCTTCTAGAGATGTGGTTTCAAAGGGCTAACATTATTACAGATCTCTTAACAATCATAGGCGAAAAGTTTCTTATCTGGTCAAATTCTTTGAGGTAGCACGTACACCATTTTGAAGTCAATAATAAAAGGCAAAATAGAAGGACAAATAAGAGTTGGTAGGAAACAAGCACAAGTTATCTAAGCTGATTAATCAGAATCATACATTTTTCTTTGATAAAATTACGCTATTCTGATAAGTTCCAATGCGTCTGAAATACGCGTTGGAAGCTATCGTCGTTCTTTATCTACGTTTTTATGCCATGATCTTGTTTCGTCATCATACTATTATGCATGCCTTTGAAATCGCAAATATTTTATTGATAGTAGCTGATTCTTCCAAGAAATTTAACCGTAATGAAACATCTAAGAAACACATTTCTATGTGATATGAACTCAAAGCAGTCTGAGCACTCTGAACTTTTCACTGCCGGTCCGTACAAACTTATAATGAGCCCTTATTTGAACATCAGTTTTTTACTTGTACAAGTAAAACTGAGTTTTTAGAACAGCTTTGTTAATGCAGTTTTATGAAGAAGCACAACTATAATAGTACGGTAGCTACTTCGTAGATTCATTTGAGGATATCAGGACTTCTTCTAGAGAAAGAGTTGTGGCAATCCTAAAGTGGAATAATGGCAATTGCTCTCTATTACTCCAGTTAAGTTAGACGAATGCAGTCTCTCCAAATCAGCTGATTATCATGTTTCATCTTATACCCATACTGGCTGCTAACTGAAACCACATGTGCTTGAAGAAATAGCTTCACTACCACTTTTGGAAGAGGCTCTTTCGAGGCGTTGTAAGCTCGATCAGGTAAGGGTGTGCCCTTTGGGCTTCTTTACTGTTGGCTGTACTGGTTACTCTTGAACTTATTAGCGATGCGGGCAACATGATCATGTCATGACAGTTTATTGTTGATGTTGATTTCCAGACGCTTGATGGAAGAGGATTGAAGTATTGGGTGTCCTTTCATCGCAATGGCTGGCAGACCAGAATGTGACTTCTGAGCCTTCTGCGCATTAAACTCTATTTCATTCCCGTTCCAGAAGTCTCCCAATCTTCTCGCAATTTTATAGCGTACATATAATATTTGCACATTAGAAACACACCACTGCGATATCTAGATAGTTTAAGGCACATGGTAAGGTACATTCACATACACACCATTATATGTCTGTGTTTTTGCTACTGTAAGTTGAGCACCATGTAAGAAATAGTAGTTCAATCGCAGAACGGCCTCTGCTTTGAGAAAATCTTCCATCTCGGAAACATTTGGATAATCTGTACAGTAATTTACTGGATCTGGCTCCTAGACTAGAACATGAATTTGCTTCTTTGTCGTACACACTGCTTTACGAGCCCACTGATTACGCCTTCGCCCAGTTCAAAGCGCAGTTTCTCTTCCAAACCCTCAATCACTATGTTCAGAACTTGGTGTAATGGCAAGAGAAAGGACGGTCTTCGGATTAATATATTTGAAATGACTACAAGGTGGATTGGCAAAGGTTACGATTTATGAAGTAACATCATATTCGAAATCGTGGAAGCTGAATGGAACAAAATGTTGGCCTATCTACTCAGGTTGGCATTGCTGCTTATACTAAAAGAACCTCAGCATTCTACAGCTTCCTTCGGTCAATGTGAACAAATATTTATCCAATCGGAGCGCGTCTGAAGCAAGATAGCTTTCAGCCATTGTGAGAGGATATCTATAAAAAATATTGAAAAACTTATTACTTCTCCTTCTATAGTTTCAAAAGTACTCAGTTTCAAGTGTGGAATCATTTAAGTTCCATCAATTTATTTGAAATTGTAAATGAATTATATTGGCAAACCTATTTGGAGCATTTTTTTAAAATAGCGTTTCCTTTATTATTTATGATCGCTATTCATGTATGAAAATT
Source organism: Bruchidius siliquastri (assembly GCA_949316355.1). NCBI lineage: Eukaryota > Metazoa > Arthropoda > Insecta > Coleoptera > Chrysomelidae > Bruchidius > Bruchidius siliquastri. The sequence continues at coordinate 27,244,215 of OX438529.1, forward strand.
GTCGCGCCACTGCGACTATCGCTCCGAAACCACTTATATTCGCGAAAATGCTTACTGTCTTATGTTGTGTAATCGGACAAGAATGAGGACAACCCCCTCAAAAACCCAGCGATGTGTCTAACGAATAGATTTCCAAATGTTTGTTACATTAGCAGGTCAGCGTCGCGGAACCTACGCTTCAACGGTCTTTTTCCGCATTTTATGTCGGAGCGATTCAGACTGCGCCATCGGAATACAGGACACAGCAAGCCATGAACATTGCCTAATTGAAAACTTTGTTCAGGGCAACTCTTGATTTGAATATGAATATGCACAATGGCTTCCATGGTGCCCGTCAAGCTCACTGTAAAGTGCTTTGTTTTTACAAACTGTGCGTATTCAAAAAGCATACATATTTCCCTTACAAATTAGTCGTTTCTGGATTGTGTTCAGAAGCTTGAGGTGCTTTCCACCACATGTGAGCAGTACTCCAGTGATGATGTTATTTATAGCAGTATGTGCCACATGTATAAACTTAAACCAAATTAGCAGACCGCAAAATCATACCAGACGATCGATTTAATAAAATTATGATGAACTGAAGACCGTGAAGATGGGCAGATGACCTTAAAAAGCGCGCGCGATATAAATGGATGAATATGGCGAAAAAACAGAAAAGAGGATAAAAGACTGGGGGTGGCCTATGTTCAAAGATGGATTCAAGAGGCCTAATTATATAGATAGGCTATAATCAAGATAGAGAATTGCAGTATGTATGGTTTCTACCGCTGATGGATCCAGGCGTAGCCATCCTCAATTTGCTCTGAGGTAATAAAAGTAATTAAGCGGAATACATTCGAAACGCATTTTGTAGGGGTGCCAAATATCAAAGGCGGACTCCAAAGGAGGAAGACGCAGAAAAAAGAGAACGTGACATCAAAGGGGACGCAATACCGCACACAATATCTTTTCAGAAATAACGTTAAATTTTATGCTGTGTTTGCGGTGGTAAGTAGCTCTCGAAATATTGTATAGTGGCACTTTGGAAAAAAACTCGAATTCCTAATTAAAGGCAAGCAAGCTCTTCAAGTGTCGCCTAGGATAAGGCGAATTCCTTTGAGCTGCCGAGTGCAGACTACGCACTAATTACTAATTGCTAATTCTCTCCCTTCAAAAACTCTCTGGCGAGAGTTCCCTTTGTGGAGCCGATGTGGAGAGGGCAAAGCAAAAGACATGCGAAATGGCGACGGAACGACTGGTTGTGGCGTTCGCCTTGGCCGTCTAGCCATAGCTGAACGGTAAAGCGTCTGCCTAAAATTCAGGTGGTTGTAGATTCGATTCCCACTGGTGACCATTTGTTATACAAAATTTTATTACTGTTACTATGCACGTATACAAAGAAATTCTTAATTCAAGAGCTGCGATATTATTTTAAGATATATTCATCTGTTTTTACTCTACGACAATTTACTTGATGAGAAAATTATGCTTCGTTTTAACCAAGAGAAATATATTTTCGAATTCAATGCTTTTCTAACAAGTGTTCCATATTTTTCGGTAAGGTTATAATATTTTACAACATTCGCTCCAAGCAATTCATTCGTTTCACATCGTCATCTTTGACCCTTCAGCGGTACACGTCTCCTATTTCTTGTCTGTTTCTGTACCTATTACTTTCTATGGGTTGTTATTTTTATCCCCTACCCCCTTCGATAAATTACCTGTTGAAAAGTTCGGGGGGGGGGGAAGTGACTGTTGTAGATGATCTCATACATGGGTACAGGGGTTGATTTGATATGAGAAGTGTGAAATTTATCTGCATAATACTTTTCAAACTTGAATATTTTATCCGACTAGTCTATACGTATTTATGATTTGATTTAAGCTCAATTTTTCGTCCATACTTTGGAAGACGTTTTTTCTTCATGCATACTGAGAAGGTTAAAATGATTCCAATGCAATATTTGGTTAAAAGTATCGAAAATTCTGTAATCGAACAAAGCGGTTTCCAACGATACAAATAATCTATGGAATAAACTATTCGCTGAATCTGTAACGAACAGCTTTATCCGAAACGATGTTTTCCTTTTGTTTTCTAAATGAACGTGGTTGTACCGGCTCTTTATGTGCCGCGTTAAATGTTCAATTTCTGTTCGGGTTTGTGAGGTACGTACACATTGTGAAAAAATAAAATTACAGAATAGCTGAAGTATGGGAATCGGCAACTTCGCACTGGAACAATAGTTAGCTCTGATCATTTATCTGCCTTACTGGCAGTGCGACGTTGCCATGTTGCACAGTTTAGGCATTCTGGAAGCAAACTTTGTTTTTTCTCAATATATACTCACAACAGCCAATTTATATTCACTTCTAGCTCCTTCTAACTTATTTCAATTATAATGCCAAAAGGGTACATTGCTATTTAACAGCAATAAGATAGTTCTATTAGAATTTTACTTAGTTACTACCTAAGGCCTAATAATGTCGTCGACTACTGCCACGTACGTTTCTTGGTGTGATGATGGATTCAATTATAATTTGGCTTTCTCAGATTCAGTCAGTTTGCAAAATTTTATAAAAGAGCTATTTCGTAATAAGTATTCTAAACAATTTGACTTCGTGTGGAACTTGCATTAAACCGAAATTCACTGGAATAGAGGACAAAATTTTACAATAATTTCAAGTAAAGTGAGATTTGAACACGCATATATCGGGATAGAACAAACGTCACTGCGTTGAAACTCAATCAGAGCGGAAATCGTCTATGAATAGTACGAATATTCTTGTTTAGTAGTTGGCTTGGCATCCTCCTCGCAAATGGCAAAGCACACATCTGCCTGCCCTATTCTGTTGACAAATTAATCAATACACCACTGCCACCAGCACGTGGAATAAGCACAGGTGGAAATTCATGCATGAGCGAAACTCTGAATTCTACTCGTTGCAGCTATCATCGACTTTTTGGTGCAGATTCAGAATCATACGCATCGCTACTTCGAAAATAGAAACAACGTGGTTATCAGCCAGTACAAGAGATTGGCTGCACAGTTTCTTGGATGACTTTACCGCAACACATGATAGAGAACCTGCAGCCTATTTTTCACCTGTCATTTAACTAATTATACAGGGTCCTGTAACAGTTCATGCAATATTCAGCTGGCGACAGTTCTACAGTGCTATGTGCTCAGATTGGTGCAATTTAATTTTTCGTGAATAAGTTTTCGATGACACAGCGCTTGGTGCGGTATTTTCGCGTAAAATTGGAAAAGATTTTGCTTGGTTAATCCACGACTTACTAGATATGGATCTACGATTTTCATTATATTTTAACTTCATCATATCAGAAACGAAAAACGTTGAAGTACATAAATAATATCTAACTGCTAATATAGTCTGATAGACATGCAATACGAAAAGAAACGTTATTTTCCGATTAACATTTTCTCACGTAAGCGGACTACTCGGAAGGCTTTGACATATAGGTACTCAAGATAGAGTCCGGTGATAGGGAACACGTTTTTCATGCTTAGGGAACTCGTATGCTACAGAAAAATTATACGTTTTTACCATTCCCACCTTGGATTAAGTTGAATTAAATGAGAGGCGTGCTGTATGTAATTATGTGAAATGCACGATACGACCGACGCGTGAAAGCTAAATTACGAAATAATATTCAAGGGGTTTCCACTTGCTCGAATTAGATGTGTATACAGGGTGTGTCTCGAATACTACAGGGCGGGGGTAGTTCCAGACGACAATAAAAGTATGCAGTGTTCTAATGGGTGCTTTTTAAGTGAAACCAACAATTTTAGAGTAATTTTACCAAAACACTAGAGGTATGGCAGTTATGTTTTGAAAATAATATTCTGCAAATGCCCCCTTGGCAGCTGTTTCTACAGAGGGCCACTCTTTGTCTAAAATTGTAACCTTTTGGCATAATTGAGGTTGAATTTCACCAATAACTTGGAAAAATGTTTTGTCGTCAGCGGCTTCTTAGAATAGACTTGATCTTTGAGGTTACCCCACATGAAAAAGTCCAGTGTGGTTAGATCGCATGAATATGACACGTGGCTCCATCTTATTGAAAGAACATATTGGTCGGATGTAAATTATCCAGTTGGGGCCGAAAAACTTAAACGTAAACTTCTTCTAAGACAAAATCAGCGAACGAATGCCGATACTCCTGAGCCTCTCACGGTTACGGAACCTGAGAGAGTGGTTTGTATGTACTTCTAACCAATCAACAAAAGTGGCGGCCTCTTCCAACTTGAAGAAGAAGAATATATTTCAATAAACATATTTATTTCGAAACAAGAGATCAAGAAACTAGTTGCATCGTCTAAGTGCGGCTTTAGATAGAAGCACATGTGCACTAAGCATGTACTGTCGCCGAAGCCTCACAGTGCTCTTATTGTAGCATTGATATGCGTCGATAATCGGGAGAGAACTATCAGCGCCGTTGAATCGATAACTAAGTACCTCTCCTCGTCATTTATCCTCCATCTGCATGCAAATGGAAGACAAATTGCCGGGGTTGCCACTCCTTCTCTCCAAATTCCCACCCCTCTTATTAGACGCTGCTCCTGTCACTCAGCCAAATACCGTACATTTTACTTTCCACGCTACTAGGCGGGGAAGTATTGTTATCCCGAAAAATAAAATGTGAAATATTGTGTGTGTATTTGTCTGTTTGTCCGTACTCCGTCTGGTAATCTTTGGCACCACAGTAACTCGAAAAACATTCCTTTGATTTTGAAAAAACTTTGATACTGTCTGTTGTTTGAAACTTGTAGACAAGGTGGATTTATGAAAAGTTTGATTTCGGACTTCCATTGTCTATAAAATTTGAGTATCACGACGTTTCGATTGATGTGCTATCTTCAATCGTCTTCAGGTTCACCTGAGACGATTGAAGATAGCACATCAATCGAAACGTCGTGATACTCAAATTTTATAGACAATGGAAGTCCGAAATCAAACTTTTCATTTGATACTGTCATTATAAAAATGAATGAGCATTGCACTTTTTGAGAATCGGGACAGTAGCGGGGGAGCTATAGCCAGAAAAGAAAAAAATTCAAACAGTGAAAGCCTTCTGATGCTCAATAAGGCATAGGTATACATCACAGCTAATATTTATGTCTATTTGACCTAAAGATCAACAGGCTGTATCCAACGTTCCCAATAACAAAAGGAACTTTTACTATGGCTTAGGCCCAGCTGAAGTGGCCTGAAAACGGATGTTTCCTGTAACCCGTACGACATAAGAGCATTGACATTCTTAGGCCCAATGACCCAACGGATTATTCGGAGAAATACAAGCGCCATTGAATCGATGACTGAGTAAACCTTCTCGTCATGTATTTGCATGCAAATGGAGGCAAATTGCTGGGGCTGCCGCGGCTCCCCTCTCCTCTCGCCACCCGTATTATTCGCGCTCCTATAGCACCACTAATGGCCGTAAATATCGGTTGATTGTGGTCGAACACTTCTCGCCGGAAGTGTTATGCATTTTTTATACCCATTTATTATATGCAAATGAGGCTGGAAAGCGGCGCCGGTGAACTGCGAGGAAAACGGCGGTACTGGTTTGCCCGCATAGCAATCGGTATTAGGGTCTTCGATTTTTTCATGTTTCATGGGACTGTTGATTTGGACGTGATCTTAAAATTTTCCGCGATTCAATAGGCAAGTGGAAATTTCATGACCTAGCTGAGGTCATCTTAGTAGCTGTACGTAGGGGTATCTTTTGATGTCCTCATCAGTCTGACGAAGATGTTGCTCCCGTTGATGTAATATCTGTCGGAATGGTGGTGGTTTGCCTGGCTCCATGCAGCAATTAAGGGTGCTGTCATCTGCGAAGCTGTAAATTGGATTGGATTTCATTCACGACAATTCGTAGCAAGGCGTATTTAGGCCTCAGTCTTGGGGGACGGGGTAAAAGGACATGAAGTTTGTCTATGCTTTCACCATTTTCGGTAATAACTTTGTCGAGGTAGTTGAGGCAGAAAAGGAGATAACTACAATAATAGTAATTATAATAAAGAAGCTAACAGCAAGTGAAACAGTGGAGTTTTTGAGCTCTGAGCTCTGAGCCGCTACAATAGTGGCATTGTGTTGTTTTTTAGCTAATTTGAAAAGAGGGTATGGAAACATTTTCCTTCATCCTGTCTCTCTGATACGTGAACTGCGCACCTACCTTGTCAAATACAAAAGTTATGCAGCTGATTTTGAGTAATCGCAACGTTCGCGAAATTTTATTACGATTTAATGATACTAGACTCCTATTATTTATTTCTAAAAATCAGAGTTGTTAAAAAGTACGAAGAAAAAAACTGAAATGAATCAAATTATGGGTAAAAAATATTGGTGGGTGGTAAAATTCCCCCATTACCCTCTTTTTTATACGCCTGTGGTTCGTAGATGTACAGCAGCAGAAAATAACTAGGGATATTCAGTTAGTTATATTTCTCTCCAAAGACGCTAACGTAGCTGGCGAAACACAGGTCGAGTATTAAAAACATGGTTCGGTGAGTGGTTAAGCTGTGTAGCAGAGTTCAAAATGAAAAAGATTCGATTGTGAAAATTACAGTCATTAAAATTGTAGAAAATTACACTATAACCTAATGTGTGCAAAAAAGAAACGTACAAACATGTGACCTTGTATACTAGAACATATTGAGAATTATCCAGAGACAGAGACACAGTTCAGATAGGCTATCCATTCCAGCTAACAAAGAAGTAACTTCCAGCTCCTTTTGCGATTGCGACTGCATCGAATGGTGCTTTGAAAGCCCCAGACCAATCAGGAACGCGTCGTCCGTCTGTAAACAGCCCTCCCCCCCCTCTCGCGCTCTTTCCGCTCCTCTAAAACGAATTCTCGATCAGATTGATGGGGTATTTTCTACGTGATTGCCTGACCAAAGGGCACACCCCTTGGGGTATCAGGGGGATTCAATTAAAACCGTGTTACGTCTCACAAGTTGCCCATTACAAGAAATTCAATGCGCCAACCGATCAGGCTCCAATTGAATTCACTTACACACCCTTTTGACAATCAAATTGGAAATTAAGCTGGTAAACAGTGTAGCTTTCTGACATGGACTGTTTTCTCGTTCGTAAACTCACGAGCTGGTATTAGGATTACACGAAATTCTAGGTAATACGAGGGCTGCTCAATTTTCATTGAGCCTGTCTAGTAGGACATGACATTTTTGCGAAAAATTTTGTTTGACATTTCAGTCTAGTTCGTTACATGTTTAGTGAGTGACTGTTGTCAAATATACCTGACTGAATGTAAGTTATTTAAGCTTGAAGTTATCGCTTTGCCAAGAAGTGCTCGAAATGTACGAGAAGCATTATCAGGCTGTGATATTTTACAACTTTAAGGATGACTCAAACCGTGAAGACTGTTTTGAGGAAATCAATCGAGTGTATAGTGACAAGTCGTGTCCATTCGCTATCGTTAGGCGGTGGTACAATGCATTCTAACCAAGTGTTTTTGAATTCCGATGCCAAATGCGCTAATTACAGAAATAAATGTTGACACAAATTGTAAATAGTGTTTACGAAGAATAAGGGATGTCGCTGTAAATCAGTTCACCCTGCTTAAAGATGCCGTAAGGGACGTCTTCTGTCAACGCTTTAAGGCAGTCCAAGTGTTAGGACTTTTGACTTCGAAAGTTGCCAATTGGCAGCGCCATTGTGCGCGACGCTTGGGGATGAGTCTTGCTATCACACGCAAGTGCTGTCCATAGCTAGACCGCCAGGCTATACGATGAGTCTAGGCTAAGAACAAAACATTCATGTCTACAGCAGTTCTGATACATAGTGGAGATACACTTGACATCAGTTGTCAGCTTCTGACTTGAATCAGCCGAGATATCGGTACATTGCAAAAATACTGTTATGAAGAACAAGGGATGTCGCTGTAAATCAGTTCACCCTTGTTAACAGATGTCGCAAGGGACATCAAATGCTAGGACCTTTGACTTCGTAAGTTACCAATGGGCAGCGCGATAGTGCGCGACGCCTGAAGATGAGTGCTGATATAAACTTGCTATAATCGTGTTTGCTAGCAGCGTTTAGTTGTCTGCTGATATTATTAACCCTAATGTAGTATGCCTTTGATATCACATTATTGATCTCATCCTTGATACATTTTAGTGAAACGATCGTACATGTACTTTATCGTGTTGTAATTCAATTTCTGTTTAAACGCCACTTATCTGTGTAAGCAGTGATTCACTACTGCAATTCTGAGCTCCCAGTTGGATCACGTACGCGAGATATTTCTAACTATCTAGTCATTTTATTGCTAGTACGAGTGTATAAATATGCTGCCTCTACTGGATCCTCGTTAAGGCCACTGTCAGAAGGAGCAAGTAGAAAGAATGAGGTCAAGTAGATTGACTGAGAACTTTCTATGCGTTTGTATGCTACGCACCCATACAAATCTGAAACTATGCCTCTCCTCTCACTTTGAAATTTATCTTTTTTTTTACATAAGTTCTCGCAAAGTCAGAAAGCCTATGGCTTTCCAAAAACGCTGCGAGGGTACAAATGAGCGTTCTCCAAAATGATGACGTTTGGAAGCGGCTTTTTCGAGACTTCCGAACCCCGACCTGGTGAGAATGCCCCCATTCGCATCCCTTGTGTTTGCTGTACTGATGATTCTTGACGTTACTATGCAAGACAGCTCTGTCCAAGATATGCTATGGCTGTCTGTGCAGAATGCGGACAGATCAGCCACGCTCCTTCGAGGTCCTTTGCAATATCAAGCATTTCCAGCAGATTCACGTGTCCAGAAGTTTCAGGGAATGTTTCGGAGGGCAGCTTCATACATGCAAGCAGTAGTTGTAGGGTAGTAGAAGCTGTTCCGGCGAATACAATTATTGGGGTCCCTGCATCTCCATGGCTGGCAGATCAGATTGTTATCAGAGCTGCTGTCTGAGTCTTCTGTGGGTTAAATTGAACTACATTTGTGCATCCTTATTCGAACCAGATGCGACCTAGTCATCCCAATTCAGCACTATTCCTCACCTTATTCTGACCATTAATTAAGACTATATAGGATAGAGGAACGAACTTTAGTAACATTTCAACTGCTTCGGAGATATCTTTTAAACTATAAAATCAAAAGGGTATAGAGCCAGACATCGAGATCATTAAAAACATATCATCATATACAGTAAATTCCGACGAATTCTATATTCAATCGATTACGAGAATATGATATTCTGACCTACAAGTGCATAGATAGAATTTGAAGGCATTATAAAGAATATGCTAGATTGGAGAGCTCTAGTTTTGTATTCATGATAGGATCTAGTTAGCTAGTTGGCAAGCCTTTGTTAAAAGTCAAATCTGACACTCCGACGATGATTTAAATATAAATCTGAACGCGTCACTGGAAGAAAAAGTGATTTATTTGTGAAACTCTCCGTCAAATACAGAACTATTTTATTTGCAATGAACCAAGTATCAACAATGAACGATATTTAGATAATTAGTAACCTTGAACTAGTGCTGCAAAGCTTGCATTCTCAATATTCAATCTTCTGTTTTCGCTCAAGGAAACTTGAAATAAGATTAAAATACGTTATTATATTATATACAATATATTTTATATATCAAGCTCAAGCTTCCTCTTATAATATGTAAATATATTCCTCACGCTTCGGAGTGAAAATTTGAGTCTCTCTAAATGGATAAAAACGCCCTTCCTTCTTGTTAAATATTAGAACAAAGCTTTTCGAAAATTGTCTTATGCCCGAATACTTCAAAAACCTGAAATATGCACCATATAAATTCATTTTTAAGCAGTTACGTGAGAAAAAACGATAACATAAATTTTGTCGGATGTTTTACAAGGCTTTAGGGAGCGATTTGGACGTTCTGATAACTTTTTGGATAGCTATGATGCTGAGGAAAACTGTGTTGTTGGATTTATCAGCAAGAAGCTTTTGAATCAGTTTCCTTTGATGGAGAAATCTATTCATCTATTCAGTGAGGCTGACGGATTTCAAAGTTCTGGAATATTTCCAGCGCCTCAAGGAAAAAGAAATTTAAATGCGATAGAATAATACTGTATTACTTTATAGAATCAAATATAAGAAATTAAGATACTGTGTCTCTTTTTAGAGAAGGGAAACCTTCAGAAGTCGGAAGTAGTTTTCGAGAAAATCGAGGAAGTTTATTCATCAATTAAAACATACAGGCAAACTACATAAGCAGACCAAACGATTGTGTATCCAACACACAGTCTCATAAATAAAACTTTTTCTTTCAGTGACGCGTTTCCCCGCAGAGTAGCAGCAGATATTTCACGTTTCTAGATATTTCATAGTTATTTCATTATTAGTACATTCTATTACTTAACATATTTCAAGAGTAAGTTAACATAGAACACAAATAGATGAAAGCTCATGGTAGTGTATCCACTTTGTGTTAAAGAAACAATTTTTTTAATTTGAATGACGGTCAATGTTTCACCAAATGAGATGATTCATAATCAACATGATTAAAGCTGTTTTCACGAACGTTTACAAAATGACAATGCTAAATGCTCAGCAATTTTAGTGACTGCAAGCCAGTGACATTTCATTAAACACAGGAATTGATTTTACGGCAAATCAGTTTGCGGGCAGGGACGCCGCCGTGTCGTCAGACCGACAAATCTGATATCAGACTTATGACGCTCAATATGATCGTATCTGGCCCCTCCGGGTTTCGACATCCGACATTAGGATGTACACGCAAAATTGACTGCCTAAAAGCCATTATTGGGCAATCGAGTCAACTTGGAGGGAAAGCAAATCGATTTCGCTGAAGCACTCACTGGTAGTTAAGTACGCGGGAACTGATAACAGTGACAAGTTTAATAAAATGACAGGTTATTGAGCCAGAAATAAATAAATTACAGTTCGGAAAACTAAAAAAATACCCTCAATAACTAAAGTGCAGTGAGAGTTAGAAGATAACGTTTGCTTATTAAAATTTTGTTGCTGATTTTATTTAAAAAAATGCTCGGGGTGTTTTTTACTATATTATTATACTAATACGCACATAAAAATACATTATCAGATGAAGAATATGTGATTTTATTCCAATATACCACATCCCTTAAATGCGCAAACGTATAACAATGTTAAAGTAAGAATACTAAAATCTTAAATTGAGCATTTGATAACACAACACATTTGAAACAGGCATGGAACAGAAGACGCGTACCGTTGAAATGCCGTTGACGAAAATGGCGATTATGAAATAAATGAATTACTTTGGACAAACAGAATTGAATTTGAAAAGCAAGGTATATTTTTCAACAAAAATACCTACATTTTCAGTCAAGGTTCTGCAATTTCCAAGATATTTGTATTCTTGCACCTAGTCAGTGGGGCTCCATTGGAAAATATGATAACCTCACTGAAAAAATTGAAATATTTGTTAGAAAAGGTTCTAAATCCTAGTTTTAAAGAAAATTATATTTTTCTTCATGGTACATATTTTCTTTATAATAAATATTGAAATCAAAAATATACTTTTATTAGTTCATATAAATCATAACTTTCTCGTTAAGTAAATTATCTTATAGTGACTGTGATTATATCTTTACAATAAACTATTTTAATGATAATCTTAATTAAATTAAAATGACGATTTTTTGTATATTGACAAAATTTTGAAGCGAAAAATATCTATAAAAATATCGAGTTACCTAAGTAACATTCCTATGTGCGCCACTGTTCCTCTATGTTCCTGCCTCGTCTACTCCTACTTGAAAATTGTGTAATTAATCTCCTTCTCATGACCAAAGCTATATTTTAATCTCAACATTACTGAGCTTGACCGTTGGCTATTTTCCACATGGTTAGTTAACGCAGGGTCTTTTAATAATAATCGAGTATATAATAAGTAATGCCTCTCTGAAGTGCCCTAAATAACCTGCCTTCGCCTTTGGGAGAATCCCTTTTATAAGGCACTACATCCAGTAGAGCCGCTATATACTTTATTAATCTCTGAGGGACGGCTGCCCTGAACGAAGATTGTTTGTTGAGCTTTTCTTGCCTTTCCGCTTCTAGCCTTTGAGAGTTTTTTGTGCTACACGGCTAGTTGGATAGCAACAGGAACATCAACGAGATCACGATATCGTATATAAATATATATTGGATGTTTTCTCCATCCATGTATGTTGTGAAGGACCAAAGTGATCTGTTAGTGCAGTAAACGTTGGTTCTGATATTAAAAACTATCAGCAAAACCAGAAAATTCTGGCAGGGCAGCCATCATGTTGGAACCACATACTTGTCCTTTCTTGAAGTTGGATATCGTCTATTAGCCCACTGAAAAAATACGACTTGGTCACTAATGTTCCACAGAAATGATAACAGGATCAAGGATCAAGGAATAATTGTAGCACATGTTCCTTTTGGAATCAATAATGAAATTACATGAGCAAGAGCAAATCCAGTTATCATATGCTGTTAAAATAGTAGAATTTTGAGTATGGCCATATTTTGGTTTACATTCATTCTGGTACCACCTTCATTACCAGGTTATATCTCAGAAGAAAGCAAAATGATTATTCTGGAAGATTCTGACTCGACTGAGACATATCGACTGAAATGGGTAATTTGAACATCAGAAGTAACAAACAATTTTTTTGTAAACAGAGTGTTTCTAAATTCATTCATACAAAAAGATATGAGTTACTTTCCCTAGCCTACAAATTCATAATACCACCCTGATTGAGGTCTTACACTTACGAATTTTTTCTCATCAAACTGGATTAAGGGCGAGGCTATCACCGAAATTGATTTTCGTGACTCTCCTCTAGACATTTTCTTCGCTGTTTACCTTGCAAACATTCCTAACAAGACTGTGGCATTGTGGGAAATGAAGGTGATGCCCTTTCCCCAAGTCGGTCCAATTGCCTAGGGAAAAAGGAAATGAAAGGAACGGAATTAAAAAACGAATATACGACCAGTAGGCAACTGCTTTCCATTCCTGAGAAATCGTTCGGCCATTCAACAAGTTAAATGTACCTTTGAGAGCCATCTGAGAGCAGGCCCTTTCTCAGCGTTTGACCTATACTGCGATGCCGCCATAATTTTTACTTTGGTTAACACCTTTCGCCTGGTTCGTATTCTTGGGGAGCTCCATTCGAGTATCGATTATGTTTAGAGATTCGGAACGTGTGTCAAGCAAAGTATTTATACGACAATCATCTACAAACGTCCAAGCGTCGCGCACTGTGGCGCTGCCCAGTGGCAACTATCTAGCCAAACGATAGTGACTATCAAGTTGTCGATATGGTGACATTGTTTGTGATAATTGCTATCATGACAGCAAAAACTATGACTGTAAAAACGAGGCCTTTGAAGAATAGGTGAGGCCTTATTTTTCACGTCAATTTCGATTTACCTTTCACGCACACACCGATACACATATGGTAATCTCTTAATTACCCTATATAACAACTACCTCTCGAGCTGCAGCTTGGCATGCTTCCATGGAAAATGTTAATCACAGCAGCGTACGGTGTGCTTTCCAGCGAATGTACTTTATGCTATCATGGTTGCATATCTTTAACCGCATTATTCTAATTTGCACTATTTATGAAGGTAATTAAGTTTTTTAACTAATAGGCCGCATTATCAACATGTGCCTTGTTGACTAATAGTTATTTATTAAAATAGGAGGTAAATAACAACCATAGATTGTATCTATCATGCGGGACGCGATTGTTATGCTTTTGCTTTTTACTCCCCACTCCAATGGGCGGAGAAAGCACTGAATCGCGAAAAGTTTTGGATTCTATATGTCCTCTTGATGTCACTCACTCCCGGCGGGTGATGAGTAAGCGCCGCTGAATCATCCTTGTTTGTATGCAGTATATCGATGTTGTTTATCATTAGCCCCCAGGCTCCATTTGCTGCATGACATAGCATACCAAATATAAATCAAATTATAGTATTCTAATTGGCTGTCCATGGACGTATAAATATGCATCAGGATATAAGTTTAGGCTAAATATCATAAATTAGGTTTTATTCACATCTACATTCAAACGCACTTTTTTCTCTCACTTTACTAACACAGCTCAGCAGATGCTCGAGATCTTGCAGATTATCGCATAAAATTACGTTATCATCTGCCTACCTGACATTGTTTGTCAGTTTACCGTTTACATTTATGTTTGATATTTTTGATAGGAAACGACGAGAATTTTTGAAATCGTCAGAAAATGTTTAAGATAGATTTGTTAGGAAAACTTTCCATTAATTTTACACGTTTTCTTGACTTCCCCTCTCATTATTGGCGATCAAGATCCAGTCTAATGGTAGTAGTAGTAGTATTGGGGAGGCAAAGCCTGGCAAGTAGGCCACCTTTGGCCCTTTTTGTCGACCCCGAAGGCCATCACTAAAACTATGGCAGACATGGTAGTTCCTTAGTGTGGAACCTTTCAGAATTTTAATAAAGGTCATGATGACCGACCATTTCGCTAAGTAGCGCTCTTCCCTGTCAACCTCACACCGCTATATACGACACACTCTCCCATGAAGTGGAACGGGGTCTCGTCCTCCTCCCAGCACTTCTGGCAGATTGGGTCTTTGACCACTCCTATGAGTGACAGGTGCCTGTTCAGTCTGTAGTGACCTGTGAGGATCCCTACTAACAAGTGGAGTGAATCTCTCTTCCGGTTCTTTATCTATAGCTCCCAACATTTGTTGGGGCCTGCTATGAACACCTTGGACTGCCTGCAGTCATCTTTCTCCAACGATGCTTTCGCAAGTTCGTTATACGGCCAAGCATCAAGGGCATTACTGACCTGCCCTCTGTGCCCAGGCACCCACATGAGCGTCACATTCTTACTACTGCCTCACTATCGGAGCAGATATATATATATATATATATATATATATATATATATATATATATATATATATGTTATGCTCCGTGCACTGTTGTACTTCTGCAGAATATGGCACCATTATGATGATGATTAGGAAAACCACGTTAACCACCCTCTCTTCTGTTTATAGTTTATAACAAAGATTTTTGTACATATAAATAGTAATAGTAGTTTTCTTTATCGCATTTAGTTTTGATTGAGATACGGGTTCTCAAGAGATTTTCTTAATGATCTATTTTAATTTGTATTTTTTGACTTCTACTGTATCTACACACCGGTGATCAGAATAATGCCACAGCTGGTGTTCGATAAAACCAATAACGGCTATCCAATATTCAACTTGTTGCGAAATCTGCACTCGACCTCCCAAACATCATGGAAAAACTGCATTCGCGCATGTGGTTTATGTATCATGCAAGGAAAAAGTTATGGGAAAATAATGAAAAAACAAATAACTGGGAATGTGTCAGCTGGGATTAGATTTTTCCAGTTTTTAGGCGCAACCACGGCACAACAAAAAAATGTAAATATAATGGCTGGCAATCCCGGTTTTTTGCATGCGACAGGCGCTTGCATTATTTCGGATATGTTTATACTGTGCTTCTTGTTTTGTTTTTTGTGCTGTCATCACTGGCGACCACATTGCTGAATAGATAAAAAAATATCGCATGAAAATGACATCTACGTATTGTATGTTGGGAGGTTTGCACTGCGTAAAATAATACTTAGACTGAACATAGGAAAAGGCAAAAAAGTTTATGTGATGTATACCCTTCCACCGGTATGGGAGGGGGGAAGGTGACTATAAGCTTTGCAAAATTCAAAAAACATTAACACAGGAATACTCATATGTTGATAGGAAATACAGCTCTTCTTAGGCAGCTGCTGATTTTCGTTGCAAAAATTAGGTTTGTCTCATAACTTCTGATGGTGTTGATTGTTTTATGATACTCCCTTATATTTCCTGTTTGCATGTGCGTGGTTTTTGCTATTTGGAGTTACCGCTGTTGAGTTACTGCGTGATGTGAAACTAACTTACCCATTGTACCATTTGAATTTTACTTTCTATGGTACATACAAGCGACGAGTTATTTAGTGGTGTATTAAACGTTGTGATTTTCCAGAATAATTATATAATAACCAGTACAATACTGGCCTCATGGTTTTTGTATGCAAATCTGAGACTATGCTACGTCCAGCACGATGATTATCCGAAGCTATTACCCTGGAGATCATATGTTATGCATATACATAAACAGGGTGATCTATTTGCAGCTAGCAGACCTAAATAATCAAGTGCGAAATATAGTGTCACATAGAATCTGATAGATCTATGGAAATCTACTATCTTAGTCGTTAGTTGACAATGAGAATTAAGTTTATATCCATTATGCATCAGACCTGCTATAGACATGCATGTTATTTTTTCAGCCTAGACTCGTCAGTATAGCCTGGCGGTCTATCTGTAGAGAGCAATCTGGTGGTATATACATAACCCAGTCATGGGTGTGATAGCAACATCAACATAAGGGACACCTGTTGCCGCTTCAAGTCAGTCCAGGTGTTAGGACCTTTGACTTCGTAAGTTGTCAATGGGCGTCCCCATAGGGGGCGTTTGTTGGAAATGAGTTGATATTGTTATCACACCTTTGACTGGGTGACGTATATACCATCCGATTGCTCTCTACTGCTGGACCGCCAGGCTATAGACGAAACATGCATGTCTATAGCAGGTCTAATGCATAGTGGAGGGCATACACTTACCTCAGTTTCTTGCGAACAAGATGAATTCATTAAGTCGGAGGTGTGGCTGTGCGGAGAATGAGCCATTACTTATCCAGTTTGGACATTCAAATACCGTTTTGAAATCAATGCGAGTCCGAGCGTTATCTTGATGAAAGATGAGCGTTCTTCTTGGACCACTACTAGACTTTTTTTCTGATTGCTTCCCCCCCACTTGGGTATGAAAGCATAATACGATTAACAATGTTTGTATAATGCTGTCCAGGTCACAAAGCAGCGACTTTTATTTGTGAAATGATTTGAATCCATTGCACAGTATTATCTATACAATTTCTTGTAGTGAGCTATTGTAATAAAACACAGAACTACCCTGTATTTGCATCAAGTAAGGTAACGTGTAACTCCGTAACTGCAATTTCGGGTTTAATTTCCATTTAATATTACATCCCGCTTAAGATTGTCCTGTCTACAATGGCAAATTGCCAATACGATCTTATCTATATCTCTGATTTGACACTTCCAATTGTGTACTACAAAAAAGCAATGGTCGTCTGCAGATCGGGTCAAAATTCGTTCACTCTTTTTATTCCTTTAAAGATACTTGATAGTGAGTAACGCTGTGGAAGTTAAAGTGGCCTCAGAAACAACTCCCAAGATGATCCTACCTCTTGGACGTTATTCGTGAACCATTTGGAGAACCAGAAACAAACGAAATGCAGTGTATCATTCTGTAGTAATAGTACATCTATCTTCGAGTGCTATAATGAAAACATACTGTGTGTGAATGAATTAGCTGTGTGTGTGAATGAATTAGTTAAGAGTACTAAGTTTTTCGCAAATATTTTTTTAGCAGTTTTTTTTCTCCTTTTTGTACTACACCCTCATACAGTGTCTACTACACTCTGTGGTTCTTCTACAATGTTAATTTTTTTCTAGCAAAGTACTTTGTATGATGTTAAACGTTTATACATCTTTTGCCAAATAAACATTATTATTATTATTATTATTATTATTATTATTATTATTATTATTATTATTATTATTATTATTATTATTATTATTATTATTATTATTATTATTATTATTATTATTATTATTATTATTATTATTATTATTATTATTATTATTATTATTATTATTATTATTATTATTATTATTATTATTATTATTATTATTATTATTATTATTATTATTATTATTATTATTATTATTATTATTATTATTATTATTCCAATAAAAGTAGCGACCACTTTTTTTCGGCTTTCTTCACGAACAATTTCTAGTGGATTCTACTAACTCACACTAACGATTATTGATTTTTGTTAATTGAACGTAGTGATCGACGCATGAGTGTTGATATTGCTATCGCACCCTTGACTGGGTTACACAGTTAGAGCGCCAGGCTATACTGACGAGTCTAGGTTAAATTCGAAACATGCATGTCTATAGCAGGCCTGATGCATAGTGGAGAACATACACAAACAAATAGTTAGTCTAATTATACACGGATGAAATGTGGGAAAAGAAGAGCCATCTACCTATACCTTGGAGCAATGGTTAAACGCGCAAAGAAAGACACTCAGGAAATAAGAATAGAAAAATCTTGATCCCACTCCCTTAAAATGAACATTGGATCTAAATGTAGCATTAAAACTCGCTTATCTGAATTTTACGTTCTCTTAATTTTACTGAAGCGGAATCATGGAGTGCAAGTGCTGCAATTCTCAAAAAGATCGAATCATTTGAAAGGTGGGTGGGTCTCAGAATACCATGAATGGATCGAGTATCAACTGCAGAATTTCTAAAACGTATATGCAGGGCAGTTGTAAATACATTCAAGAGGCGTAAATTGGAATATCTGAGCCATATCATGACAGCAGAAAATGTAATCTTCTACAGTTGATACGAAGTAGAATCTCATGGTTGCAAAACTTGAGACAGTGGTATTCAGATGTACTTCTAACCAACTTTTGAAGCGGCCACCTCCAAAGTGAAAATAGCCTTGGTGGTTGCCAGCTTTCAACTTAGAGTTGGCGCTTGAAGAATAATTTTGGGAACCAAAAACAAAACTTACAAACATTCAAATCTTTGTGTACATTAGTGATAATTGCTTTTACTTTGTTTTTTGTAAGAGCCGTTTCTAGCCTAGGAGCTCTACACCGGAAATCTTAGGAGAGTTGATCACGTTGAAATTCATTTCATCAAATTTTCCTAAAACATTCTGTGCGGATTAAGGCACTCTTGAAGTTGTGAAATAATCGCAGCTCAAATATGTTCCTTATTGATTTCAATCACTTATTGAATATTTGACAATTGTCACCGAATAAAACTGTAAACAACAAGATGAAAATGACATACAAAATTTGTTGCAAAAATGTCATCACCTACTAGACAGGTTCAACGGAAAGAGAGTAAGTCCTCTATGGGGACTTACAACTTGACAACTTACAAAGTCAAAGGTCCTAACACCCGAAGTGCCTTGAAGTGGCGACATCCCTTGTTCTTCGAAAACACTTTTACGATGTACTGTTATCTCGTCCTAAAGGACATCTGTTACCGGTTCAAGGCAGTCCAGGTGTTAGGGCTTTCGACTTCGTAAGTTGCCAATGGGCGTCCCCATAGAGGGCGACACTTGGAGATGAGTGTATGTCGATATCACACGTTCGACTGGGTTATATATATACCACCCGATTTCTCTCTACAGCTAGACCGCCAGGCTATATTAACGAGTCTAGGCTCAAGACGAAACATGCATGTCTATAGCAGGTTGATGAATAATGTAGAGCATACAATCCATGGTAAAATAAGCTTGTCTAAACTTTATTTTATTTAAAGGGAGGTAGAAGTAGTGACCCTACCTTGACCGCGCCCTTGGCAGCACTAATGAGAGTTTATCCGTCGCTGTTTGATGTCTTTTTCCATCCGCGATGTAGCTTCCCTGTGAAAAAACGGGAGAGGAGTGTTTTTTCATGACAGTCGTTTCACAAATCGGACATGGATCTGGATCCATCATTATCTGAGATAAATGAAAAGTGCAACTGAATGTTTGCATAAATGCTCCCGCGAATACAAAAATAAAAACACCAACAATGTTGGCAGCACAGAGCAGACTCATTAAGAAAAAAGCCGAAAGCTTAATGTAAAAGGTTTACAGAGTGGGTAGAGGAAACAAGAATTGAGGTCGATGCAGTGTCGCACCATCCATATGGTAACTCTTCCTAAATCTAGGTACTAGGGGCGTAGCTAGAGCAAGGCAAGGAGGGCCCACTCCAGGGGCTTAGTGTCTATGGGGAGTTAAATCGTGGGCTGAATGGGAGGGAAACCATTTAGAAGGAGGGTTGCTCTTTAGGAATTTTGTGCGCGTGGCGGGAAATGGTTTTCTTGTTCTTGTTTTTTTGGCAAAGGTTATTATCCATGTAGTTTCAATAAAGAGGTTCTTTGTCCTCCAGATTTTTCTGATGGGAGGAGTGGGTTAGGGGGTGTAGAGTGGTTAGGTGTAGAGAGGCAAAGGGGGAGAGGGGAAGGAGAAAGGTGTGATAATGGG
Organism: Bruchidius siliquastri; assembly: GCA_949316355.1. Classification (NCBI taxonomy): domain Eukaryota; kingdom Metazoa; phylum Arthropoda; class Insecta; order Coleoptera; family Chrysomelidae; genus Bruchidius; species Bruchidius siliquastri. Next base: position 27,264,398 of record OX438529.1, read on the forward strand.
GATAGGGAGAGAGAGGATGGACAGGAGGTGAGAGTGTGGCTAGGAGTGAGTGACCAGAGGAAGGGGAAGATGGGGGGAGGTAAGCACCAGGTCGCCTCAAACAAGTCTGTTCCAAAAGTCGTTCCTTTGGAGAACTTCGGCGTTGTGGAATGAGCTATCGGGGACTTTGTTCCCGGATGTTACAATCTCCAGCGTTTTAAGGTCAATTTGAGCAGAGTTGTTTCCTCTCGCAGCACTTACGAAACGTAACAGGTCTTCTGCCATTGCGTGAGGTTATCTATATAAAAAAAACGACAATTATTCTAATACGATTTGTATTCGATTTGTGGTTGCGGTATCAAGACGTGGAAAATATAATACGTTGAAATTATTGTAAATTGACCATAGGTCCGTCTGTACCGAATACAACGCCACTGACTCTGGAGTCTTCCGATGGGATTAATTTTTGAAAGTGTGCATTTCGATGTATTTCCGATTTTTTTTTTCAACTGAGAGAATAGGAAGCCGGCTGAAACCTCCGCATTTAGAAGTCTATTCATTTCGCAGATACGTTTGGATAATTTGTACGATGAATCAATGATAAAAACAAAATCACTGGAGCGAGAGAGAATAGAGGGGCTGAGGGTCTGTGGTGCTACCTTCCAATATTTCTACTGTTTTTACTATTACATAAGATAAGATGGCCAATTGATATCCACACGTATTAGAAATAGAGTCATATGTAATCACAATTTTTCTCAACATAATATCGTTTTAGTTCGATAAACTTTGCCCAGGGTTTTTATCCTCTCTTAGAAAAGATGATATTTTAAACTGTGGCAATTATGTTTCTGTCTCGGCCATAGCCTCCTCGTTTGAAAATCCATTCTTATTCCATTTATATTGACCATAAGGGACGTCGTAATTTGATATACCTAAGTAGTAAGTATACCGTTTACTATCCCTAGGCTTTCGTAAGCGTCCAGTTTCTCAAAGCTTACATCACTACGAACAAATTATAAATCGATTAAATCGATCCGATGTTCACTGGACTTTTATGTTTTTTTAAAAAACTTCTTGCTAAAAACGTTCAAATTTCATGATCAATCTCACCCCTCATGTGAAACCAATGTGACACCAACAAATGAATTGAATCATAAACCCGACATGCGTTGATAAAATTTGCAAAATTTTAGAATATGGCGACAAGAAGCATCAGCAGATGGTGCCACACCGTTAAATAATTCATCACTAATCATCACCATTTCACTGCTGTTGATGGAAGATAAATCCAACAAGTATGCGGTCTAAATTTGTATGTATGAAAATGGACCCCCCCCCCCTCGTTAACAATCTCACTTCTAACGATGGTAATGAAATCTTTATTTTGTGGACGTTTCTTAGGCAAAAATCTAGGAAATTACTACCACATTAGATAGTGTTCTACAAACAAGTGTTAATTGTAGTTTAATTCATTTCTTGGGATGCTTTTATATGGTGTCCCCCTATTTCATATTCCCAGAATGCATACACCTCCAAAATATACCCAGTTTGCGTACACATCGTCCCGGTGACCTACAAGAGGATGTTCCGTCTCATAAAAAAGCTCAGGTTCCTAATTGGAGGCCAAGAGACAGAGAAAAGTACAAAAATGAGTTGTGGTTACCTATTATCAAAAAGATGCACAGGTCCATCAAATCGATTAATTGAAGATGGTTTCTTAGAAATTGTGGAAATTTAAATTGCTGACAAAGTTTTTAAATTACTTTGTACAACAATGGATGCAAAATACAAACGTGCCGTGGAATTGCTGCAGAAGAAGACATCGAACTAATAATGGAGCTGAAGGTCGTTATCAAATCCTAAATAACTTCCATGGTTACATCAATCCAAGAATTAGAAACGTCATAAAATGTTTGTAACAAACAATCAAATGCCGATGTGAAAATAATGCGCTTAGATTGAACATAGGTCTTGAAAGAAAATATATATATATATATATATATATATATATATATATATATATATAACTTTAGACGACAGAATAGGAAGAAACACATCTGCATATGATAATGAATATTTTTTTTTAGTAAATGTCTTGTTATTCAATTAGATTAGTGAAAAACATAAAATTAAAAGAAAATTAACAAAAAAAATCATTTTTCAAACCACAGGTTTGTATCAAAAAATTTTTGTGGGAAAATACAGCTAAAGAAAAAAAATAATTGTTTTTATCTCATAATGAACAAAATATATTTAACTAAAATGCGATACAATAAAGTCTACGCATGTTGGATATCTTTATTTTTCATACGCAAAGTGGGTCCTAGTAAAGTAGAAAAAAATGACCTTTAATATTTTCAGGTTAAAAAAAAAGTGTACGCAAAGCGGGTATACGCAAATAAGATGGTACCTTTTATATCGGAGTTGTTGAGAGCTGACGTTCCTCGCGTCTTTCAATGCCCTTGCCGAGGCATATTTCCAGAGCAGAACATTCTCCAGTATTTCATTAGTCATCACATATGCGTTTCCTCGATACATATTAGGTATTAGTTCGACAGACAGCTGTTACTGCTGTTGCCGTATTTCCTGCACTTTACGAGCTCCAAGCGCCTTACATTAGCGATGCTAGCTGTAAATTTCAACTCGATTTTAGCCGGATCGGTTCAAACTCAGACAATATTCGTACGTTCGCAATTCTCTTTGCCTAGTTTATTACCTTCCTCGTCTCTCAGTACATGCCGCTTATTTGCTCTTGTTTATTATACCTCCAATGGAGTGAGAACAGTGGATATGCTACAAACATTTACGTTTATAGGGAGGCCCAACCTTTAGAGGGCGGAGTGTAGCTGCTGGACAATAGCTTCACAAAGAAAACTACTTATGGATAGTTTAAACAATCTTATCAGTATACCCATACCAAACTTCTTTGTTACTTCGCAAGTTTTAATACAAATTCCTGTACTTTTTAACTGATGAGGCATTATGAAAAATGAGGCAAGCACTATTTTGCTTATGAAATAATAAATTATGGGACTTTTTGAATATCCAAAAACTTTAAATTAGGATTTCAAGCTTTTCGTAATTTTTTTAATCCAATTAGACACCAGCACTTGTAAAACCATATACAAATTATTATTTCTGAACTGATACCATTCTGTGGAAAGCCCAATGTCGATCTACCTGAAGAAATTTTTTAAATGAAATGAACCATATTTTATTGCATATTAAGAAGAAATTTTTAAAAAGACGAAGAGTGAAGTAATTAGAATTTTAAGTGTATGCTCTCCACTATGCTTCAGACCTGCTATAGACATGCATGTTTCGTTTTTAGCCTAGACTCGTTAGTATAGCCTGACGGTCTAGCTGTAGAGAGCAAGCGGCAATACTGACGAGTCTAGGCTAAGGACGAAACATGCATGTCCACAGCAGGTCTGATGTATTGTGGAGAGCATACACCTAATATCAGTTACCAGCTTCTGATGTGAATCGAGATAACGTTACATCGTAATTAATATTTACGAAGAACAAGGGATGTCGCTGTAAATCAATTTACCCTTGTTGACAGATGTTGTAAGGGACATCTGTTGCCGCTTCAAGGCAGTCCAGGTGTTAGGACCTTTGACTTCGTAAGCTGTCACTGGGCGTCCTCATAGAAGATTTGATGATTGAGTATTTTACCTGAAAGATCACTGAACTTTGATATCCAGCGAATCTCTCACTTTAAGAGGTAAACTAATAAATTAGATGTTAAATAAAATGCAAAGGCCTCAGTCTTACCTTCCTTTAGGTACTGATGGATTTTTGTGTTTATATATAGTGTGATCAAAAACGGATAGAAGATTACCCTTAATATAAAAATATTGAGTACTTTGTTTAAAACGCCTGGTTACTCACAACAACTCATACCTCAAACGTTTTAATTCCCCAGATAAATGATTATAATCTCTCCAGCTGTAGGCTGAATGATACGCTCCCCACAGTAATCCCTGCATGTCGAAGGAAATTATAGGAAACTCGTTGAAAATATTAGCTATCAAATGCTCCCTTGATATTGAATATCTGATAAAATTAGTGTAATATATTTTCCCTATATATTTGGGGTATCAAATAAGGAAGGGGTGGCTAATCAGGAATATACATTTATCTTCGAAGGCCTACAGATTCGAGATTCATTTGAAGATCAAGATTTTAAGAATGCATGCCAGTAGAGACTGAAACCACCATGTGCACCATGTAGATCGTTACCACCAAAATGGATTATGCCCTGTGCAGTCAAAAAAACTATTAATATCTGTTTCTGGTGAATTTGTCATCTCCTAGCACGACGTGTGTCTAGCTTGCAGGTAAAAAGCAGATAATTATAACTTTGAATATTTATTGATACCCAGCATGATACACATACATACACAGATTCGCTCTGCCCGCACATGTACGTAACGGTGGAAGGAGTTGGGATGGTCTGTGATGGATGGCGTCGAGGCAATGTCAAGCGCGCAAATAGGAATGGTGGACTGGCGGTTTGTTGATTAGTACATTTAAAATAACAATTATTCTGCAGCCTTCTGAATGTAATTTGTCTCGCCTGGAATACGAGTGGAATATTTGGATATACATGTCATCTGGCCGGACACTTTCAGTCCAGTCCGAAATAAATGTGGTAACAGCATTCCGGCGCAGATTATAGGGTGGCGTGAGTTCGCGTGTGGCGAATGGCTACTCGGCAACGGCCCACAAACGCCGTGTAATCATAATTAAGGAAAAATTTTACACGGTCCGGCTGAGGCGCTGGAAATGACTTCATATATGAGGCCGCTCGCCGTAAATTACACCGAGCCGACCACTGGGACTGTTCGCGAATAATATTTGAGTTATTACCTCATTATTTTCAGCGCCCGCCACTCCCATTTGAAATTTTCGATTCTCCGTTTGGGGTACCAGGTAAATATATACTGAATGTATTGTAGTGAAGTAACGATGCGAATTTTTGACGGAGCGTGGATCATGTAGATTGTAGATGTACGTGATTTGAATATAAATTAAAACGCATTATGATACAGCGTGAATTCCGGTTACAAGACTCGGATCCGGATCCAGGATTCGGATCCGATATCTAGATCATTACAATGTATGGGCATATAACAGTATCAATATAATATTCAGCATCAAATATTAGTGATATACTAGTATGCCTGTATTTTCTGAAGAACATTCTCAGCTTCTCTTTCCATATTAAATAATGACCAGCAGACAAACAATTTTCCGCACGGAACATGAAACTAAATTAAGAAAATAAATTATGAAAGAACGTTCTACCGCCAAAAAAGATTTGTGGCAAGCGGAAGAGTACTTGTGTTCCGAAAATAAAAGACGTGGATACTAGAGTGCGGTATCCGAATCTCAGATTATGGATTCGGATTTCAGATACGAATATTAACTGAATCGATTCAGATTTGGATACTGGACTTTGAAATATTTGGATCAGACTCGAATATTTTATTTAATTTTTATAAATTTATACCTTATTGGCTGCCTTCCGCGACTAGTAATTATTGTATTTAAATTTTTGATGTTATAATCAAATGTAAATTTACTTGTGACATTTCTTTGTCATAAGTATAGCTATTGTGTTATGATTTTGAAATTGTACTAAAGACTGTAATAGAACCATACAAAAAAGTAAGTATATTTGTTTTTGTATTAAATGTGTCTTTACTAATGAATAATTACAATGCTACACACATAAAAAGAAATCTTCAATTCAAGAATCTTGATATTCTTGTAAAGATATACTCACGACAAGAATATCTGATCTTACTCTAAGAATTTACTTGATAAGAAAATGATCATTTATTTGAACCAAGAGAAGTATATTTTCGAATTGAATACCAATTCTAAAGAAAAATATAATTTTCTTCACAACTAAGATTTCAATGCTTTTCTAACAAGTATTCCATATGTTTTTGTAAGGTTATCATATTATCCAACAGAGTTCCGTTTACTTAAATCAAGGACACGAACATCTTGCGATTCCCTCCAAGTAATTCATTTACTTGTTTGGCATTGTCATATTCGTCAACGGCAATTCAGCGATACACGTGTGTCTGTTTTTGGCTGTGACTGTTGTCAGGATCTCATATAATTGTACAGGTGTTGATGTGATATGTTAGTTGTGAATGAGTTCTATTACAAATGGTGGACGTATATCTTTTGGCTTGATAACAGGTACATATTTTTTTATATTCTGTTTATCTATGCAACACCTTTCAAACTTAATTAGGAAAAATACCATATGACGCAAATAAATGTAAAAAAGACATCATCACATTAGTACAGTTTTAATACTTTTTTATTTCTTTTTTTTAAGGTTAAGGAAAAAACAGTAGCTTAGATAACAGCTCATCAAAATTACAGAATGTTTATATCAATAATGAATTATGATATGATCAATTCGAGATTTTGGTATTCTCACTTCCAAGACTTTGCCAGGTTATTCAAATGCGTTTTCCACCCACTTCGAAATGTCAGATTAATCTAATTAAATTTGTTACCGGATCTTGGAGCAATACGTTTGAAAGATGATAATTCTAATTGCATTTAATATTTTCTCTTAATAAAATTTTATTAGTTTGTCCTGTGTCTATGGAGACAGAATCTTGAAATACTTGATATACTGTAATAATCCGAGGCCCCGTAAACGGAGATTATACCCTTCAGATCCGTTAATCCATATCCATTGAAGAGCAAGTCTAATTCCAGCAGTCATGTAATTGTGCCTCCAAATATCGAAGTACAAGGATAAATTCATCAATGAATAAATCTCTTTTTTGACGTTTGCAAGCATTTTTGTTGATTTTCATATAATAAACACAATCAATAGTGGACGCCGTAATTCAGTTGGTACCATGGGGTGGCGACTCCATACATTATATTCGCAAATCTACAACTATTACCAAATAACTCTGGGAGGTGACTTGTAGGAGATATGGCAACGCAGCAATTGTACCATGACAATATCCGCACTTTTACTTCGCCGTGGAGGAAAACCCCAATATCGCGATCCCCCAATTTGAATATACAAGTATATGTGCTATGCAAAACGTGGCGAACGTTGAGAGGAGAGAAGTGCGACTGAGGGAGTGAGGCGTTAACCACCACCGGATGCTAATTATAAATGCTATCATTTTCTGCTCAACTTTGAAATTGTGATAAGTATCTAATGAGTCCTTTCGTGAAATAACCAACTTCATCCCCTCTCTATTAATATCTCCGAGCACGCTTCACTGATGCCGCTCTCAGCTCTTCTGGAAGACTGACGCCCAGCAAATTGAGATTCTGCTGAACATTTGCGTCCGGATAATTCCATCCCCTTGGTTTATCCCTAATTTAAAGTACAAGGTTATCATGAGTTTAGCTTATTATTGAGTCAACATTAGGTTGTGAAATGTTTCAGAACTTTGGTCTGAGCTCTTGGTGTATTTAGAATACGCAGGAATATTGTAAATTAACTTTTAACCCGGAATTCTTTGTAGAACTTTTCATATAAGAGCATTCAAATACATTGAATGAAAGCCTTCAAGACTAGGTCTATTAGATAAGTGCGGTTTGAGATATCAAGGGATATATTTATATCTGGTATGGAAATTATACTGTAGAGTTTGAAACAAGAGTTCTGCCTTTATGTCTCGGTGTAAGAACTATTAGAGAATAGGAAAAGTATGGAAAATCGGAAAACTTATGGAAAACTATTGAAAATGAGGAAAAAAAGTCATATGTATAATTAGTTGAAATTCATAAAAACTAGGATTTATTAAACAAATTTAGGAAATACAGCGAAAATCAGGGGAAAAATGGAGAAAAATGAGTGGAAATGGAGAATTAGGAAAAATTGGGAAAAATTAGTTTCAATTTAGAAAAATTACGGAATATTACGCCAAATTATGCAAAATTAGGGAAAATTGAAAATATTAGGGAAAATTAGGATTGAGTGAATCTAAGATGTATTTATTTTAAGGAATGCACTTTTCTATCCAACAGCGTAGCTCTGTTTCCGGGTTCAAATCTTTAGTTATTCAGAATTCTAGGCATACAAATTCTTCAAACTATTCGTTTGTTATCCTCAACACGTGTTTAATTTTCGAATGAATTATAAGAAAATTACGTTGAAACATTCCATCAAATACTTGCAGGTGAAGCTAGTAAACGCGTGTCAACATAGGACGAACATTACAGTGTCAGTGAAACAATGTGCCTAACATTAACAAAGTGCGTCTAATATCAACAGTAACAATGCTTCCAGATCGAAAAGCTCATCAGCGTAGCGCCACCGCTCAACAGCCGGCTTTAAATAAGAGTGCCCGCGGTGTGGCCGTTTGATATAATGAAGTTATAACTCAAATATTATTCCAGCGGTCTCTGCTCCGTTATCCAATTTATGACCGGTGGCTGCCTGCATGCATATCTGCATATGGAGTCAGCGCCAACCTCGTTTTCGGTCGCCGAACAGGCTAGCAGAGATTCTTTCGCACTTGTCATGGGTCAACGCGTATATCACACAGCCGGCGGTGTTGCCACGTTATGCGTATATTACAGAGAATGTAGGCTTGCGTTATTCGCGGATAACTTCACCTACAGATGGCGCTGTAGATCTTCCAGTATGGCCGAAAGCAGTGGATTTCTTTCGAATAATTTCAAATAGGTAGATTAAGACTATCAAAAGAATTGAAAATGTATTCAAAATTTAAGCTTCTGTCGATGAAGAGAAGGCCCTTTCTTCGTCAGGAAAATATTTAATTGCAGAATGCTATTTGCGGCCGAAAATTGAACCAGAACTTTCTATATACAAGTACAAAGGCAAAAGAATATATTTTTTGAAAACATTAATGATAGTGAAGTAATTAATCAGCCGCTTTCAGTTGGTTTGTTTTCAAAATAGATGTAATAATTTGGGATGTTTGCAATGTATTCACATTGATGGTAAATTCAAAATTACGAACACAATGCATCATTTCCCTAGAAATCCAACGCTGCCTGTTTTGTGGGACATGCAAAGCTCAATATTGTAATCCAAAGATAATGACACAATTCCCCCTCTTTTTAAATCCGATTACAACCGAATAAGAAGACCCAGATAAAAGCTTATGGTCTAACTGTAGAATTAGATGTTTAAGGAGAACGTCAAAGAATCTGCCTTCCTAAACTTGGATCATGGCTGTTTTTCTATCCCTATTGACGGAGTACGTTTTAATGAAATGTCTAATGAATGTTTTCCGAATCTACAGCCTAAAATGTTTGGTTTGTTCTTGGATCCCTAATCATGGAGGATTATAGGTCGTGGCCTGTTTAAAATTCAATTGCCCTACGTCTTCCTTTGGCCTATAGCTTAGGGCTCTGCGAAGTGTGCAATATTTTGGCAGTCGTTTGCTACTTCATAACTGGATATAGTTTCCTTATAATGCCAGTGCTTTTTATATGCTCTAGGTTTGTACATTCCTTGACTCCTCTTAGAATTTTCGACTGCTTCAATTGTGACATGTCCAGTTTGTTGGTCTAAATTTCGTATCCATTACAGAAAGGTAACATCATTTGACAACACCCTTTTTGTCAACATATTGTCGCAAAACAAACTAACAACAATGATTCACATTCACAACTAAGTGGTACTGTGCAAGAACAATTCAAGTCCGGGACGTAACCAGAATTTGCACATCTAGAAGTATCGTCATTTGGGGTGAGGTTGATTATGAATGAAACTATTTTTAGAGAACTATATCTCAGCATGAAAAACAATTTGTGTACATAAGTGGTTTTAGTAGACATGTTTGTGTCAGGAACAATATCAAGCAACCAGAAAATACTTAAGACATTAATTAAACAGGCCAAACAGGACAATGTCTTGTACAATCTCATACTGATTTATCACATATAAATTTAATTCATAGATCAATAATAGTGTTATATACAAATTGATCAATCAAACCTCAGTTCATTTCGCAACATATGGTTCAAAAGCTTTTATTGTTTGTTTGGCTTATTTGGAAAAAATCGACTTTTGACTCGTCTCTCGAGGCGAGAAACAACTTGTCTTTCCATTGATGGCTCGAACTAAAATTTTATACTGATCAAATGGTATGCTCAGATTTTCCCTGAGAGGTTGCTTTCTCTGGAACACAAATATTTACTGAAAAGATAGACATGCCAAGGGGCCGAAAATTTATTTCCTTCTAAACAGGTAAAAAACTTGCCTTCTGCGTAAATCTTAGGCTTTTTGTATGATCGAATACGGATTCAGGACCCTCTAATATTATAGGTATTTCAACGAAAACACAATTTTTGCTCGAACTTCAATATCTTTAAATTGTGGTCGAAGTATTCATGACTAGAGCTGTCATTATTCGCAGCAATGCCTTAAGCAGAATCTCCTTATAACATTGAAATTTCATGACCCCTTATGTGTGATACCAACAAATAAATTTGATCATAAACCAGTTATGCGTCAACAAAAATGACTAGATTATATAATATGGCGAAAAGGAGGAATGACTTATCAATCAACGTTCTGGAAGTTACAAAGTTCAGTAAAACTAGCTATCAGTTTCAAGTGCACTATTCTACACAAAACAAATGTATCACCAAGGCAACAGGACAGTCTAAACTTGAATTTATGAAAATGGAACTTAGAGGCTAATCTTACCCCAAATGACGGTACCAGGAAATCAAAATTCAGCTCTGAATCGCGTATATTATAAGACAGCGATGCTCTTGCATAGAAGTCTTCAATTAGTAGCCAGTAAAAATACGATGGATAAAGTAACCTATTATTTTTATATTTACTGGTCTTTCTGAGGAAGCAACTAGAACAATCTCGTTAAAGTAAGTTTTTGACGAACGGCTTCGATGTAAAACGGTTCGCCATTATAAGTCATGGATAAGAAAAAGACGGTCGACTTGCAACCGGGTCGGTTAGTGATACGCGGTTCGCTATCTAATGGAAAAGAACGGAATTGGAAACTTTGATTCCTTCCGTGTCAGTCCTAATCGACTTCTCAGATAAAAACTCTGTGCGCTCCAAGGAAGCTGATGAAATTCCACACGTACGGAAACTGTGTCGACGCTCTGCAGTATCGCTATCTGCTCAGTTAGAACAAATTCATGGGGATAAGCCAAGGAAATAGCATGGTGTTTCCGATGCTTAGGCACCTGGATGTATAGTCCGTACCCAATCGATATCGATAGCTGTCCAAAAAGCAGAGGGATGATCAACTTTCTCTGAACAGAGACGAAGCTCACCCTTCCGTGAAGCATCTGAGGTTGTTGGTTCGATCCTTAACGTCCTCATAAACACCTCCTATCTCCGATTTTATTACCACACCACATAAGGTAGAACTGTTGGTAATCATTGACTAGTATATGCATAGAAAGTACTCCCTAGGTTCTACCCCGATCTTAGTCTAATTACTATACATCGTCATTTGACGATGAAAATTGAGTAGACCGTGTATTCCGGCTCAGGTCGATTAAGATCCGGCTTTATTGACCACTGAAAAGCAACGAGGCATATAACGTGTTCATAATATATGAGGATATATGCTTCGGATACCGTGAATTACGTTATATGGCTTTATGCATCGATTCCCCATCTCTATAGGGCGTCATCCCTTCCAATGATATCGGTTTTCTACGAAATTGAAGATACATTCACAAATGCTGAAATTTGGGGTTCTAACAGTAAAACCAACACACACCTACTGTATAATTCACAAGACCGAGTCACAACTTATATAACAGCTATGAGATATTTCTATATAGAACATGATGTCTATACCATTGACTAATTCAATAATTAACCAGGATCACTAATGATAATAATAAATTATTAACGAGAAATGGTCGACGAAAATTAAGGAAGGCAGCTTTTATCGCTAATAACGGAATCGCTTATAGCAAACCTAGCATAGAAATAAAACCAATATGGCAGCCAATCATAGAAACATGCAGAACTACAAACTACGAACGTCACACGTAATAATTACACGTCAGTCAGAGAAATATGAACTGTGAAAGTGAAATGTTCACCAGTTCACCTGAAGACGAATGGAAATAAAAATCTATCGAAACGTCCCGATTATATAAACAATGTAAATCCGACTCACATCATTTGAACTTATCTACTTTCAAAACGAATATACCAACGAATCGAAATGAAAAATGTAATCTATGTTTTTAGAGTTCATGGCTTTCAAGGAAAATAAAGAACGAGACGTTGCAATCAAGCTAGTGCAGATACATCAGCGCTGCGAGTACGAACACGATGTAAGAACGAGCTTCTTTATGCCCTGGTTATTTGCAGAGCGGTTGTACAGCATTAATTACAATAATGCGGGCGGAGCCATTTTACAAAGACTTCCTTGCAGTAGCAGGAGTAGCAGCAGCAAAGTGGGGAATGTTCGCCCTCAAGAATTAATTACATTTTTGGTAACGAGAAGAAGACCAAACCGCCCGGAAAGATACGAAATGTTGATAGGGAGGTCAGGGATGGAGTTTAACAAAGAGAGCATCTTCGTAGATTCTTGAAATTAGTAATTTGTAGATAATGGTGATGTTGTTCAGGTCCACCTAATGTTCAGATCTGTATACTGTCTTATTATTATTATGATATTAGATCATAGTAATTGTTAGTGTTTGTCCTTTCCTAGAAGCCGTGAGACGTATGTCTCCGTTAGCAATGTAGCCTTCAGGCTTATTATGCTTATACTCTCATTCCTTATAGTACCCATTCTAGCAGTCTTAAACCCTGTATTAGTACAGTTTCCCTGCCGTATTAAACTTTATTGATTCTAACTCTAGGGTTACCAAAGGGCTAATTCCTCTTGTAATCTAGTGCAATTATGTTCCACGATGGGAAGATCCTCATAAGTTGCTCTTGGTGCTATCTGCAGTCTGTACTATCCAATTCTCGCTTCTTCCATTATTATAATACATTGAATTGGGAACAGATCCAGAATAGTCACAGGTAGTCCAGTTGGAGCGCTCTTCATTGTATGTATTTTACATAGATTGTTTCACTGGAATGAATTCTGGCAAATGTTATGTTCTACAGAGCTATAATATAGTTGACATCTAAATGAAATATATGATATCAATATACTGCACACGGTACATTCGATTTAAGCTCTGTTAGTTGGTCTCAACCTCTTAGTGCTGACAGTGATCTGCATACGGCTTCCCCTCAAAGCATCTAAAGAAGGCAAAGGTGGTTTTGGCTATCATAATTTGGTTAAGTTATCCTGATAAGTCGTCTGTAAAATTTCGGCTGTCTATGAATTAACAATTAGGTGCTAGAATTGGTGGATTAGAAGATATTGCGATCTTGCATAAATTAAACCTCAACAACTAAAGGTATCTCTGCAATCTTAATTTACGAAATTGCGTGTTGCTTAATGCCATCTGAATAATTTTTCTACTAGTGGAATTTGGGCTTTAGTAGGTATTCCGGGAAATTTGGGGGAAATATACTGGCTACGGTTTGCCCCTCAGGTAGATTCCTCCACTGTAGTAATTTTACTGTTGTCTTTATTTTTGGTGATTCTTCTCAATTAATCAATTATGCAAACCATCTAGTAAACAGAAACTAACCGGACTTGTTAGGAGAGTGCTTCTGGCAGAGCACGGAAAAAATTACTGATTGGGCAAAAAGTTAGTTGATGAGCGCGTAGAGGGAGGCTACGTTTATTCAATCACCAGTGATTGGTCATAGGTGAACCGTTAAATCGAACAGATTGCCGGCTGGATAGGGCAGGAAATCGGGAGCTTTGGGATCTGTGCTTTTTGAATGCATATTTATTAGCTTTATCAAAAAAAGTGACTCAAAGTATGTCAAAAATGTTCGGGTGGGATTCAGTAATTATCAGAATTTTAAACTTTTAAATTTACATGATATCTAATATTTTCAAAAAAAGGTGATCGAGCGGTCTAAAATCCAATAAAAATCTCCAAAATGTCAGTGTCACAGCACGATAAATACAGCTTGACGTAGTTTGAGAGGTAAAATAGCTTTTATGCTCTCCACTATGCATCAGACCTGCTATAGATATGCATGTTTCGTCTTCTTGTCAGTATAGCCTGGCGGTCGATTGACAGTCAGGGAGCAACATCATCTTCCAGCGTCGCGCACTACGGCACTATTGGCAACTTACGAAGTCAAAGGCCCAACAAAGAACAAGGGATGTCGCTGTGAATCAGTTCACCCTTGTTGACAGATGTAAGGGATATCTGTTGCCGCTTCAAGGCACTCCACGTGCTAGGACCTTTGACTTCGTAAAATACCAATGGGCTGCGCCATAGTGCACGACGCTTGGAGATGAGTGTTGAAGAACCAGTATTGTTAACACACCTCTTAAGATATTCACAATTCAAGAATTGCGATAATCTTATAGAAGTATACTCACCACAAGAACATCTGTCTCTATGTAAGAAAATTTACTTGATGAGAAAATTATGGTCGAATTGGAGCAAGGAAAGTACAGTAAGATTAACCAAGATTTCAATACTTTCTTAACAAGTCCATATTTTGCAGTTAGGTTATTATTTTTTCTAACGGAGACCTGTTTACCTCGATCAAGAATTCAAACATCTTGGAAATCGCGGAATCTCTTCGTACAAAACTATACTCCAAGATTTCCAAGCGCATCTCTACTTGATCGAAGTAATTTATTTAGTCAGTAATTCGCAAATAAACCGTAGTTGTATGGCACCTGAAAGTGTCAGACTTCCTCACCATGATGGAAGAGACTTCAGAATTTTATTCATCGTCTTGGTTACTTCGCACCATTGTAATCATCTGGGAACAAACTGGTCTATAGTACAGGGACAGATTAGCCAGCCTTCTTCCATGTTTTAGACTGTGTGTGTCCTTTGCAAGGTCGGGCCCATCCAATAAACGTGATAGTCTTTTTTTAATTGTCCTGGTATTTGAATGTTAAAAAGTTGTCCCGCTTAATCGCCACATCATCATGTTGTCAAACCAATGAAGGACGTCATGGACATTGCTAGAATAATAGTGACCATCTGAAATTCATCTTGATCGAGATTTACCTTAAATGACATGCGTGGTATGTTAAACGTGCAATGGTGAATCTCCTGTAGGGCTGAAATGAGGCAAGCAGAGATTCCCGTTCTCCTAATTAAATCCCCCCTTATCTCAGCAGGTGTGTATTCAGCTTATAAAGCAATGTTGATTAAGGGATGTTGATAAGCATAAAATGTAATCTTGTCGTGCGGTGTGGTGAGATGAACCGACAGCGAACAGGCAGTGCCAGCGTTGATTTGCCTATTGAGGGGTAGCAGCGAAGTGGAAGGGTGTATACAGTGAGACTAAATTTATCTAAATGATGGAAGATATTCACCAAGCAGCAGCATCTGGAATCTAATTTTAATTTGGTCAAGGTAGTCGAAGCAGCGAAATGGTGGTAATACTAATCCGTTAGTCACATGTGATTTTTATTAGCAGCTTTCATCCATGCATTGAGAGACACGTTTGATTGAATTACCAGAAGAGTACTATCAGGTTTTTTTACATTTTTGCGATAAAGCAAATATTTGAAAAAATGTAAAAGCCTTGTCGAGCTATAATGAGGATAAATTGTCTGGATAGAAATTTCAGGATCATAATTTATGTAAAAAGTTCTTCCTTCCACAACAACGAGCGGTGGAAAGCTTTCCTCTTCGTACTCCCATTCTTTGACTACTTTTTAATGATAATATCATGAGCAAACTCGTCCTTATTAGAATTTATACTTACGATACAGTTTTTTTTGGTTTGGCGCTGGGATTTAGTCCCATCCGATCCCGTGAGAGTAGAATAGATGTTGTCAAATTCGATAAGTCGTGTAGACGTGAGAAATATGAATATCGCAGGCATTATACCGTTAGAATACGTTTGTAGGATCGGATGAAAAGGTTTTTTTTGGACTATTCAAAAGGAGCTAGTGAGAAACTAATAGATCCTTACCTTGGGGGAAGCTTAAGTATAATTATATCTATTCATAGATAGCAGCACGCAGATGCAGAAAGCGTTTCACTCTTCATAAGTGTTGCGATTGGATGAATGTTTATTCACATTGACCTTGAAACGTTGTGGGTTTCAACCATCGCAGGAACAACTTTTGGAAGACGCTCTTTTGAAGCGTTGTAAATTTGACCTGGCGAGCTTGCGTCTGTTGTCTCCTCTATCACTAGCGACTCTTGGTGTTATAATGCGAGACAGCTTGGCCGAACATCTACCATGATAATATCTATGGAATAAAGATAGATCAGCTATCCACCTTCGATATTCTAGGCTATGGAGGTCCTTTGTAAGGTTAGGCGCCTCCACTAGACGTATTGCATATACATTCACTACCATAAATAAGGATGGATCTCTGAGTAAACCATCAAACTATTGGCAGCCCATACGCAGCAAGCTTTATTAGAACACTTTCAGGTCACACCCATGAAGCTAAATTGCTCGAATCAATATCGTTGATGATATTACGTTGTCCAGGTATTTATGAAGCTGAGCGTGTCAATAGTCTTGGATATGAGTTACAGTTGCTGGGTATACTTCTTCTGCCCTTCATAGGTATAGGTTGTACTAGAGCGATGTTAGTGATGATGCACTATCATGATCCGTTACTGATATTAGAGTATACAATGAATGAGTGCGGTAGATAAAGTGCTGAAGTGGACGTAATAAATTATATTTCATCCAATAGAAAAATTGGACCGTTACAATAGGACCAAAACTAGTTCTATCATCTCAATTCTGCAGCCTTGTGAATAACGCTAACAGGATGGAAAAGTTACAAGATTCAACTGGGACGCACAATCTTCTCGCATGGGTGCCCTGCGAGAGGCACTGCAAGGCAGAAAGGTATATAACAAACGAGAATCTGAAACCGAATACTGTATTGTAATGACAGATACTTGTATCAATTTCATGACGCAGTAAATTACGTCATAGCTATCAAGCGAAACTGTAGACTGAAATTTACATCTATTTACGACAGATAGATGTCAGAAACTTGAGATCGCTCTTGCAAAGATGAAAATTTTATTAAACCAAATTGGCTAAGCTCAAACGATCAATTTGAAATAATTCCTCATAGTACTCATGGCAGAGAGAAGTATTGAATTTTTTTGAATTCGACTTGTTGTGTAATGTATCATTTATCGTGGGAAGCATCATGTACTTGATAAAGCAGAAAAAATAACTGTGTACTGAACACACAGTTTCACAAATAAAACTATTTTCCTTTCAGTGACCTGTTTCGATTTATATTTAAATGATCAGATTTGACTGTTAACAAAAGCTACCTAGATTACTTGCCAACAAGCTTACTAGATCCTATCATGAATACAAAACTAGACCTTACAAATCTAGCATACTACTTATCCTGTCTAGCTATTTTTCTTTCAAATTATTTTTTTTAGTGTGTCCTAGGGGAAATATTTATTGGTGACTGCATTTACACTATTGTTGAAGGAAACCCCTACAAAGCCTAAATAATCGCTGTCTAATAGTCCTTAGGATTTTTAAGAAGTCAAATCTGACAAGCCGACGATGATTTAAATATAAATCGAAACACGTCACTGAGAGAAATAGAGTTTTATTTGTGTAACTATGTGTTAAGTACACAATCATTTTGTCTGCATGATGAGAGACTTTCACCAAGTAACAGCATCTACAATCTACATTTAATACCTTATTTTGTACCTGTAAATCATGGCACAGTTATAAACCCGTTATACCCATAATAAATCTGATTATGAAACATTCTCATTACCTCGATATACTTCTTATATAATGACCTGTTACCTCAAATTACAAGAAATGTTCATTAGGTTTTTAGCGATGGGACTGCTTTACCGTCACCCTGTAAAAACCAATTTTGCCAGAGTCTTGTATCCATTACGCTCTTTTTATTTTTTCTCTTCCGTCTGCCAATGTACCCCCTTACTCTGCCGCCCCGTCGCCTATATCCCCATATTACCAGACATATTGCGTATTGTCGGGATTTCCCTTTAATCTCGCATTTCTTAGTCCCGTTCGACCGTCATCCTTTTCGCAACGACTCCATTTGTGAACATGAAAAGGCAACGTTGCCAATCATAAACATCAGAAAATGATCACGGTTGTGAGAAAAAAAGACCGTAATAAGGTTCCATTTAGACTTTGCCTGATTTTTTGTTGAGTCTGAGTGAAAAAAAAATAAACAATTGTAATTGGGTAACGGCAAATAAAGCTGCGAAGAAGGCTTTTTTCATTCAATTCCTTGCATTCAAGTGCATATGAATTGATCTTCGGGACTAAAAAATATATTGATACCTAGTAACAGACAAAGTTGTTACAACAAATATTTGACATCGCTGCATACGTTGTGCACAAAGATTGTAGTCAAGAATTAAAATTGTGAAGTTGATTACACCATTAAGTATACACAAAAAACACAGAATTGACGTTAGGGGTTAAAATATACAATTAAACGTCAGTAAAGACATTAATTCGCCTTTGGTTCCAATTAGCGGTGAGTAGATTATATAAATCAAATACGTCGTTGTGGAGTCCTTTGTCTGACACATGGCAACATAGGAGGAAGTTCGAAGGGTTATGTGGCAAGGACAATAGAAAACATAGGCGCATAAGGCGTCATATCTGCTCGTCCTTTGCCAGTTTCGCGCTAATTAAAACGACCGGCGCCGACAGACCGACACCGTTGCTGTCGCTATAAACTTTAGCGGCTTTATGAAATTTTAGATACTACGCTGTGGTAGGTAATTAAAATAAATGGCAGGGTTCTGAAAGACTACCATAGGTCCTGATATTAACCATACATTCAACGATTGAGATTTCACTGCTTTGAAGCGTTGACTTTGTCGATGCTTCCTACAGATTGCTTTAGTTGACTAGCTCTGGGTGATTGTTGGCTAATTGCTTATCAAGGAGAGAATCTTGAAGAAATTCTTGAAATTTAAGAACTTCTTTTTGATTTGCACTATTGCTTTCAACTGCTACTTAACTAAGCTTTCGTTAATAGTGCTAACGGTGCATGAAAGAAAGTGAAGACTTAGTGAGTTACAATTTCAGTTCCTACCTTTTTGGCAGATATATTTTTTTAACGTGAAATTTCTTATCCTTTAGATAGATAGATAGATAGATAGATTTAAACCTAAAGGTAAATCAAATATTCTTTTAAACTGTTACAGATCTCCTTGTGGGGATGTACAAATATTTTCGGAAAAAATGCAAGTTGTACTCGATATTTTATACAAACCTTGTATAAATTTTATCGTGTGTGGCGACTTTAATTTAGATATTTACAAAAACAATTGTTATAATGCTTTATCAAATTTGATGTCGACGTACAACTGCACGCAAATTGTATGTTGGCCTACACGAGTAACCAGTAACACTTCTACATTAATCGATCATATTTATATCAATTTTGAAAACAGAGGTTTGTGTACAGTATCAGATAATCAAATATCTGATCACAGAAGCATTTATCTGGAATTAGATTTTTTTTAAGCAGGATTTTGGAAAGAAATCTATAAATCGAAGATGTTTTTATGAGACAAATACTACGAGATTCTGCGAGGCTCTATCGACTGTAGATTGGTCAATTCTTTATACATTAACAGATTTCAATAATGCATTTGATTACTTTTATGATATATTTTTAAACTATTTTAGAACAAATTTTCCTAAACACATTCATAACACATCTAATAACGATAAAGTATGGGTAAACAGGGATGTTAAGAGATCTAGCAGAAATTTAAAAGAACTATTCCACTTTAAAAATAATTATCCCAGTCTATCATCATATTATAAAATCGCCAGACGAAGACATTATGCCTTATTATCAAATACAAAAAAACAGTATTATCAAGAAAAAATCTCCAGTTCAGTCAATAACACCCGGTCTATGGAATGGGGTGTCAGAATTAACAAACAAATCAAAGTGCAATGAAAATATCTCGCTCGACCTAAATGGAAAGCGAATCTGTGAACCTGCGACAGTTTCATCTAAATTTAACAGCTTTTTTATTGAATGCCCAAAAAATCTCGTCAATCAAGCCAAATCTAATAAAATTGTAAGTGGTAAGACACCAGCTGTGAGCCGGAATGTTTCTGCACACACTATGTTCCTTTTTCCATTTACTGAAGGTGAACTAATCAGCTTATTGCATTTAAAATTGAAGAACAAAAAAACAGCTGGATCCGATGAAATCCCCCCATTTGTTTTGAGAAAAGTGATTCATATCGTATCAACTCCAGTTACATCAGTTACATATTTAATAAACATGTCTTTCGCAAAAAGTATTTATCCAACAAAACTAAAAACAGGTAAAGTAATTCCTTTACTGAAAAAAGGGGATCCCCATGTAATAGAAAATTATAGGCCAGTCACAATCCCCGAAACTTTTTCAAAATTATTTGAATATGCATTCCTGGACAGATTTAGCAATTTTATTAGGAAGTATGATATTCTCAGCAGACAGCAGCATGGTTTTAGTTCTGGAAAGTCTACCACAACAGCCCTCTATGAATATTACACCAGCATCCTTGATTGTATTGAGGCAGGTGAATGTCCTGTATCAATATTCATTCACATGAGCAGGGCATTCGATTGCGTCAACCATTCAATATTATTATCGGTATTAGAGGAATATGGTGTAAGAGGAGTGTCTCTGAGATGGATTGAATCCTTCCTTTCTGAGAGACAACAATATGTATCCACCAAGCATGTTGGAACTGCGGCAATAGATGACGTTAATTCAGGTAAACCAACCTCGAATATTGGTGTCCCACAGGGTTCAATTTTGGGGCCCCTACTATTTTTGTTATATATAAACAAGATCAACGACATGGTTGCAGGGCAGAACCATGTTTTGTATGCTGATGATATTTCTATAACTATGAGCGACGCATATAGCAGTAATTTGTCTCAACTTTGTAGTAATGTTACACATAATATAGTATATTATTTATACAGTTTAGACCTATACACTAATTTTGAAAAAACAAATTGTCTGAGATTCCATAACATTCAAAATCATGTTGATCCCATAAAAATAGCTATCAGAAATACAAATCTTGATACAAGTGAATGCAAATCAGTTAAATTTCTAGGACTGCATGTTGAAGATACTTTGTCATAGAGGATTCACTGTGAAAAACTAACACCTAAACTGAATTCATTTGTTTTCATCTTTAAGAACTTTAGAACAGTCTTACAAACTCAGCAAATACTCTCAGTATATCATGCTCAAATTGAATCGCGACTCCGTTACGGAGTTTGCTTATGGGGATGCTCGCCTCATGCTCAAAGTGTCTTCATCGCTCAAAAAAAGATTGTACGTAGTATTACTGGTGCCTCTAATACCGAATCATGTCGGACTATTTTTATAAGTTTAAAAATTTTAACTCTGCCTTGTTTGTATATCTTCGAGCTATGTGTTTACATATTTAAATATAAAAACAGGTTTCCAATTGTGGCCAATATTCATAATACAAACACAAGACAAAAAAATTATTGCAAGTTCCTTTTGCTAGATGTAATGCAATTGCAAATTCGCCCATGGTAATGGGACCTAAACTATTCAATCGTCTACCGGACTATATAAAGGCAAATACCAATGTGAATACATTCAAAACAGATCTCAAAAGGTATCTCTTGGAAAACTGTTTTGATAGCTTGTCAGATTTTTTGTGACGTCTTTTATTCTGCAGAGTGTTTCTTTAACTTCTCTGTATTTTAACTAGTTTTTAAAATTATACTGTGACTATTCCTATACAGATGTCTGTCTTTTGTGAAAATAAACAATAACAATAACAATCCAACATAACGATGCTGTGAATGTGAATAGCTAATAGTCCACAAAGAATAAAAATACAACTTGGGTGCAAGTAACGAATAAAATACCTCCTCGTGTCCAGTAAGCAAGCATTGATCTATTAAGATTAATGTATTGGTAATTCTGATCTTTTACAGTCAAAGACTTCAGAAAAATCAGGTTTATCGTCTAAATGGTTTAAACAGTCGATTTCTAGGAAGTATAAACACTAAATTCCAAAAATGCCAATAAATCTGCGACTATAACCTCAAATAGAGCCTAGCCTACTTCAAGTCATCATTAATGGTTACTTACTTATTCGACTTTTTCATTCATTTCTTTCAAATCGGTTTGTCATGGCTACAAATTTCATCAAAATCCGGATTGTAATTTTCAAATTATATTGGGATAAAAAATTAGCAGAGAGATATACAAACAGACCGACAATATATGCTATTAAACACAATATCTCGAAATTACAAAATTGTTGCGATTACAATACCTGATCATTCATTCTATGGAAGGTGATACGTGTCATAACGAATTCGAATTTTTTCGATTACAATATATTTGGACCTAATGGCATGGGACGCACGACGAGTCTAAAATTTGTTCCATCACCGCGCTTTCATTGCTTAAGCGCGGTAAGTAAAATGAATAACATTCATCCAAGCTTGTAACATACCTGTTGTTCGACCTAAAAATAAAGCTGCTAAAGCGAATTCAGAGCGAAAGTGGCAGTGATGTACTAACAAAAATTCGTAAAGCTGGAAACCCTCCTTTATTTCTTGAAAAATGAGGGATTATCTCATAAAATATAAGCCTTTTACGAACTGGCATAGAAGCAACGCCAGCACTGCGGATAAAGTGAAAAATATTGCGGAGGCGTATTTTTTTTTGGTATTTTAGTCAGAAGGGCTTCACTGTCGGCTATATCAGAACGTTGAGAAATTAGTTGTGAATAGCGCGAAAATTACTTCCAGCAAAGTGATTCTGAAGAGCAACAGCAGTGTATTATGTCTTAATAAATCTACGTATTTTTTGTGTTCTGTATACTGTATTGAAGCAAATGTCATGTGCTAAGATACTTATCACAGTGAGAGTCTGAATGTTTATTCAAATTGACGTGAAAACGCTGTAAGTTATAAATAACACGAAATAAATTCCTCATTTCTTATGCAAATCTTCTCCGTGTGGTGTCTATCTTATTCGAATGGTGGCAATTTTACTGTTGTAGTATTAAACAACCTTCTAAGGAGTTATTCCATCATCTGTCATTAGCGTTTGTTCAAAAATGTCGTAGATAAGGTTCTAGCACCGGGATATAAAATGCATTCTTGAAAAGTTGAACACTAGAAAATTTACTGGTCCAGACCAAATACCATCAATCGTCCAAAGCGTTGCGCCATGGAGCTCAAAATTGTCCCTAAGAAGGGCAAAACATGTGCCCAGCAACTACAAACCTGTGAATCTGCTCTGCATCATGTCCAAGGTTGAGGAGACAGTCGTTAATGTGCAACTTCTGAAGTACCTGGACAAGTACGTGTTCTTCTGATCCACGCTCTTCCTGTACATTTCCCTGTAGAATCAACTGCAGCCAGTCATATCTTTTGGGTTTTTCATGATGTAACCCAACTTGCGTGATATGATGCGGCTAAGGAATTCTACGATAAAGCTACATTTCTTATGCATCTAGTTTTCTCCATCAACATCTAAGGTTCTACCATGTACAGGAGGAACACAGAGACATAGCATTTTGAACATTCTCACGTTGCTAATGCACTTTCTATTTATCTAAAGTTTATTGTCAATACCACCTCACTGCCTTCTGTGCTGTTACGTTAAATAACAATAGTGACAGTACGCAGCTCTGCCACATGCCTCCTTGTAGTTCAATTTGTTTTGACTCTTCACTCCTTACGCGCACAACAGCCGTTTCGTTCCAGTGAAGATAATTGATCACTCTGGTATCTTATCCAGCATCCCCACATGCCAATTCTCAAATAATATAAATAGCAGTACCTCGACAATCACTAAGCAAAATGGCATGAATTCAAATGCTGGTTGAGCAAAACGAAGTAGATCCATTGGAAAAAGTGTGAAAATTGTCAATTCAAACTGAAAGTGGAAATATTTATCTTTAAAACTATTATTTTAGTCAGTCTGCACTTGATAAAAATTTTATTTTCTGCTCTAACTCCTTTTGGACAATCGCTCCCCATATGATAGTGTCAGGACATGCAATTGCTAATGTTAACCCCCAGAATAAAAAAAATCAATGCGTGTTTATTTTGACATATTTAAAAAGCAATTTCGTGCATTAAAGCTTTGAAATGACATGCATATATTATACATTTCTAATGGACATTGAAGCATTTTCCACGTTTCCTAGTTTGGGTATCGAATAAATTACAGAGATAACTACTCTGACCTACTTCCTACAAATGTATCATTTGACTCTAATCATAAAAACTGTACGAGTTCTTCTTTTAGAATTTCCATAGCTTTATAATTCAGTAATATAAAAGTTTGGGATATTCGACGCCAGACGTTCATTCCGGGGTATAATTAATCTTGAAAACTTTTTTCATAAGCTACACAAAAATGCACTACAAGTAGGCCAACTTTTAAGTAAAAACCGGTTTTCTTCAAATTGAATTCAGCTACCTTGATAAACATTGCTCGCCCTTATAAAGACGGGTCGCCAGAAATATTTCTATTTGAACAGCCTGTTTTCAAACCTCTAAATCATGAACTGAATCCAAGTCCATAAAAATGCTCTTTTTTCGTTGCAATCACGAGAGAGTAGTACCTGACGGAGCTTTGTGTAATATGTAAACTTGATTTTTTTCATAATTAGGAAGATATAACGTTTTTAAAACACTAATTCAGTTCCACTATTAGGTCTGTCTTTTTATTGTTCTGATTATTGTTTCCGGATCATTGAATACATCTTAAGTGCTCACCAATCATGTTCTCATCACCAGTTATGATTTGCCCATTTAAAAGAAGTAGAGGTCCTAAGTATATGCCTTGAAGAACTAGACGAGGTTGGTCCATATGATTTTGATTGAACAAATTGAGTATGATCTAAATTAAATTATAGCGGTAAAATCTTAACTAAAATACAAGCAAAACTAACATTTTAAATCTTTGGAGCAAAATTGAGATCTAAAAAGTCATTAAATACAACTTGAACTTGCGGCTGTTGATCTAAAGCTGTCCATAAGTAGTTTAGAAAGCAGCATAGGTGCTGATTCTAGGTCTATACCCTACGATGTACATGTGAAAATAAAACGGTATTATTAACTTTGAAGTCGTATCACTTACTCAATATTTGTCCATGCTGTTTCAAACGCTGTTTTCCAAACTTTGGACGCTTGCCAGCAAAGGACTGAACCTGCGGCACACAATCCAAAGCATCTTCAACAAGGGCATAAACAGCGATAATAGTAAATCTGAAAAAGGAGCATTGCCAGCAGCAATGTGGGTACTTTTACCTACAACAAAGCTCACACGACCAAGCAGTATATTGGCTAAAAAATATGGGAATGGATGGAACAACAAATTTATGTAAAACACTACATAAACGGCAACCGTATGCAGTTGCCCCAAGAAAAATGGTAATGGCATTTGCTTTCGGGGAACTTCTCCGAATTTTATTGTTGTTCTTCTCTAACCGAATCTACATACAAACAGCAGCGGGGAGCTGCTTCATATGTCAGATCGCTGAAACAAAAATATATAGGATTGCGAGGACAATTCGAATAATGCCGATGTTACACAGCAGAAATCGTCTCGTAATATTTCTAGAATTGGCTGAATTTTCTGGAGTTGAGTTTTTTATACTGGCAACTACAAATATATTTCATTTGGTATTATCAATTTTTAAGCATACCTTCACATATATGAGCTGTTCATTCATGCCATAGCAAACAAAAACGGGCTTTGTATTTTGAATGATGATAATGGTTCTACAGATAAAAAATGTGTATTTGGCAAAAATCTTTCACAAAAAATTTTTTTTTCCAGTGATGCGTTTCGATTTATATTTAAATCATCATCGGACTGTCAGATTTTCCTGTTTACAAAGGCTACCCAGTTTACTTGTCAACCAGCTAACTAGGTAACATCATGGATATAAAACTAGAGTTCTCAAATCTAGCATTCGATTTATCCAAGGTTTACCCACATGGCTGACGTGTTTTTAAAATTTTAATGTATTTTCTGAAAACGTAAAAACGCGAAGAAGGCTGTATTTCATCATCAGCTATCGAATGTTAGATTTGCTACACCGTTCTACATGTTCTACCATTTTATTTTAAATTCTTAGAAAAGGCGAAATGTTGTACTGTAAAACTTCAGGCTTTCAAGTTATAAATAACAGTAATAATCAAACAGTGTGATTGTAAATAAGATACTCTTTCATTCACTGCCTTATGTTCTATACTCCATCACCTTTGAAACGACAAGTTGTAGCAGATAATCGATAGTTATTTATATCACACGTGTACTGTACTGCAATACCGACAGCTTCATTCACCATCGGACGGGTAGCAGTTTTCCGCGTCCTTCGCCCTGTGCAATTTTCTCTTGAATCCCGTCGTTATTGCCTTTGGCTCGGAGCTCGGCTGCGGTGACCGCGCTCCGAATTGAAACGGCTTAGGGACAACGTGATTTCGGTCTGTAAACATTGACGCGCGGTATTTGGGAAATGCGCGGATCGCAGTAAGCCATGCCGCGCGGACGACCGGAGGAATGTTAGTGTCTTGTGGGAATGGCCAGGGAAATGGAAAGGGAGGCAGGAGGATAGTGGGAGCAGCCGGTACAGTAATCCTGGTCTCCATGCGAGGACGGGAGAGACGATAGCCAGAAAAGGCTATTATTTTATGTTTGACCGTTGTAACGTAGATCCAGATGACTCGGAGGTCTAATGGGATAGAATAATAATAGAATGAGCGCAGCAGAATATTTTAAATAAGATTATAGACTTTTTCGTATATTTAACACTAGATTTACGGATGTTGATTATGTACCTATTTTTACTGAAGTGAGCCAATTTGACTCATACAATAAAATTGAAGTTTTTTCCGAAGAAAATAGTTCCAAATCAATTTGAATGAAATGTTTACTATCAAAAATTCATGGAAAACATTTTTTACGTATATACTCTCTTTTTGGAACACATTTTCCGCAAACATTTCTATTACATTTTGTACAATAGTTTGAAGATCTGTTTCTTTTGCATGATTGTTGAACTTGACAATTCTTCCGTGCGTCAGTAGCATGAATTTCTGTCATTGGAATAGAAGTATATATATATATATATATATATATATATATAGTGATCAAATTTTTAATGAGTCAAATTGGCTCGGTCCGTAAATCTAGTGTTAAATTTCGTTGTGTATAATATGTAGATTTGTTTGAAGTGTTGTACAACATACATTATAAAGTTGGTAAATAGAGAAATAGTAGATCAAATTAAATTGCTGGTTTAAAATTAGGTGCTACCTAATTTGTTATAAACTTGGAACAAAAGAAGAACGAGTAGCGTGGCGTTTTGAATAGTTTTTTATGCATACCTGCAGGTAAATACAAAAATAAATCTTATTCTTCATATTCTTATCCTCCAAAGTTTTATAAATTAGAATACTTCTACTTTACATGAAAATATTTGAAAAAATATTTATCATATGCCATTTGATGATTACAACTTATGAACTATATAAAAAGCTATGGTTGGAGAAGACTGTATAGCTTTTTTGCCTTCAAAGCACGTCTTTCTAGTAGAATTGCCTCCAACAACAGCAGGATATACTCTTCTCAAGTTTTATAAAAATTGCTACGGCGCTTACTGAGATTACGTGAACTGATAGGAAATCACAACGTATTGACAGGTAAACCGACAGAGGGATGTAAATACCTGACAGGTTTCCATTATAGAGACATCCCAAACGTAAATATATCTCAAATTCGAAAATGTTTCACTATCCCAGTACGTTTTTTGCTTATGCC
Organism: Bruchidius siliquastri; assembly: GCA_949316355.1. NCBI lineage: Eukaryota > Metazoa > Arthropoda > Insecta > Coleoptera > Chrysomelidae > Bruchidius > Bruchidius siliquastri. The sequence continues at coordinate 27,292,271 of OX438529.1, forward strand.
TGGAAGTAAATAGAAGTACTAAACGACGCTGAAACGTTTTTTCCGCCAATTACCTTGAACATTAATTAGATGGAAAGTGCCGAGTCCGCAACAACAGCCAGGTTGTAAAACATCCAATAACGTCTTCCGATCTTCTTTAAGTAGATTCCCATTTTTAGCTTCATTTTCCTACCTCCGGCTTGCAGCGTCGTTGTTTTCTTTCTATTTGAGTTGCTCTTGTTACAGATTAAGGGCTGGAACACATTTTTCGGCTGAAGGGATCAATAAAGAAACAGGGTAATAACAAATGTTGCCGATTTCTGTTTGAAGCAGATACAAATTGCGCGTTGAGTAAGATACGGCGTAAAACATTCCATACAGATACAGAATACACTAATGTTGAAGTTTTGTTGGATAAATCTTCTTGAAAATACCGACACTTAAAAAAATTCACGTTGATTTACGTTCCTTGTGAGCCTTTAACAATTAAACAAAGAACATTTAAATGTGTGAAAGTAATTGGTTTATCAATAATGAAACATAAATTTTAATACCTGAGTCTTACACTTAACACGCAGCTTACTCACTGAATATGTTATATACGTGAAATAACCTAACTTATCCCAGCAAGCCTTCATTGCTATCATTAACCGTTAACTGGCAACATACCTTGAAGTGAACAAAAATTAAGCTGTTTTAATTAAATTCTCAAAATATGTTATAATAGGGTTGTTAGGTACATAATTCCAAGTGATAATATCACATAAAGTAACTAAAAACCTCACGTAAATAAATTTACACATAACACAAATTGAAAACGCGGTTTCTAATGGACCAAGATAACAAAATGAAATTACAAAGCAAAAGTAATTTTACATATTTTACGATTAATAACGAGTAAATAAATATTGAAGGTAGAATGCAATGCAGATGTCATAGTAATTCCTGATTCTATGTCTCATTACTGAGGTACAAAAGATGCGCGTAATATCCATTTTGCAGGAAAAATCAAGAAAGATCAAGTGAGTCGAGTGCCAGCTTAGCTCAGATGGTGTTCTTCTACAAGTGCTATTCCCTTTCAGAAAGTAGACTATCATCATAACTGATTTTATCTTCAATGTTACGGACTTTAACAACTCAATAGATTTGCATATACACTATACCACTGTCCTAAATTGCTCATTAAGGTGATTCGTATTCTTCCTCTGCCTCTCCATCCCTTTATCATTCCTTGAATAATTATCTGCAACAGAGTGCATCTCACCCCTCTAATGACGTGGCCCAGATATTGCAAACTTCGTGCCTTTATAGTGTTTAAAATTCGTTTCTTTCTCCATTTCTCTCAAGTACTTCATCACTCGATAAGCTGTCAGCCTATTTGATCTTCAAAATTATCCTCTATCCCCACATTTCAAATACCTCCATGTGGTTAGCGATCTCCTACTCCAGCGTCCAAGCTTCCATCCCATAAAGCAGCACCGGAGGCACATAGCATTTTAGCATCTTTACCTTGACATACTTTACCAAAAAATACCTTCCTTATTTCATTGAATATCTCTCTAATTTGGCCAATTCTTGGTCAAATTTTTTTTGCATCTCAGCATATGTTTTTAAACGCTTTATGCGTTCATCCTGGTTCACTCTTTCTATTAGCTAAACAAAACTCATTCAACACAATTGCTTACCCTTTTCCGTCCTGTTGATCCCTCTACCTATATTTCTTTTGCTTCCCAATTCCGAGAGCTCAAAAGAATGAAATTGTACTGTATGTAGACTGAATCCAAACATCCTTATTTACTTTACATTCCAAATAACGAGTGTAATAAATCGCCGACTGTGGAGTCGAGAAAAAACTTACCCGAGGGAGTACGGAACGGATGAAACAGAGATAAAACGCACTAATGACAAAGCAGTTCAGTAAAGTGGCTACCCCCTCTCGGAATTTGGCATTTTAAAAAGTTTGTAAGTTGCCGGTTGGATGCCTTGTACCCTTCAGGCACTTCTGAGATGACACTTTTATCAGCCTAGTTTCGACAACAGTTACAAGAAAATGGTCTCGGTTGAGTTTTTTCAAATTTTGATGTAAGTAAAGAAAAACGATTGCGATTTTCTTAGATCTAGAAAAAGTCTTCAATATGTTTCAATATGTAGACGTTAGTAAGACCATATACGTGAAATACATAGCACTGCTAATATTCTTGAATGTGGAATCGCTCAAGGAACAATTTCTGTTTTAGTGTTGATCTGGGTGATGCAAGGGAATCTAGGGTAGTTTTAGTGTAATGTCAGTTTTGAAAGTCTGATGATTTTTTAAAGATTGAATCGAAAATCTCCAGGCTATCGTTTGTAAACCTTGTACATTATTGATGGAAGAGTTTCGCAAGGAAAGAGCGATATATTTGCAATCTTATCTTATTTTATTATAACACCTCAAGGAATTATCTGTTTCCATACATGTAGAAGAATGTAGAAACAGTGATTGTGTACCCTCTAGGTATACAATATATGCATATGACTACATGCCTTACCGGAAAGAATTTACTTTAACCCTGAGACGACATAATATTACATCACTTGATTACATTTCACCCCCAAGGGATTGTGTTTTCTTTGCAATTTCAATATATAAACCTACCAGTATACATGGCCTGTGCAAATTTAATAAGAACCTTCGGGTCTCCAGTCTAATATTCCTTTTCTGATGCCTCATATTTGAGGAAAAATCCCTGGAGAGTGGACTGTGAGTATCACAGATGTGGACTGTATGTATTTTGAGAACGAAAGACACGGTATACTTTAATAGACAGGATGCCAGTGCTTAGCTTGATAAAATATGAATGATGTTTAAAATATAGGGATTTATTTTTTGCCTGAGGGATGTTCTTAGTATAAGAGATATATGCTCATACCTTCCTCATAGTGTAATTGATGGAAACTATATTCAATTTATTGCTAATACGAGGGTCCTTTTCCTACCTGACTCGGACTTACTTTAGAATGAAAAAAAAAATTATCCAATATCTGTTCACTTTTTTTTAACGCACCTTTGTAAAATATATTTTCTTCATTATAAGATAATACAATCATCATTATTTTTTCTTTGTTTTGCATTTTTCCCTCACACTTTTTAATACAGATTTGTGACTGTTAATTCTGACATCATGATGATGTCAAGACTAGTGGTTAAAAAATGCATTTTTTTACTTTCATTTAATTTTATTTTTTTATTAATCTAGTTGAATAATGTAAGACATTTTCTTAAAAAAAAGTATGTCTGTCATTATCATATGTAGATGTTTTTATTTCTATTCTTTCGTCTGAAGTTATATATTCCTTTTAACACCGTATATACTCAAATTCTAAGCGCATTACCCACGCATCGGCCTTTGATGCTTCTTATTTAAAACATTTTATGACATTTCTAAATCTTGGGTTGGTGTAACCATGAAAGTTATTTTTGATGTGAATACGACCTTCAGCTTCATTATTAGTTCGATGTCTTCTTCTGTAGCTATTCTACATTGTATGTGGCTCATTTTTATTTTGCATCCATTGTTGTACAAAGTAATCTGAAAACTTTGTCAGCAATTTTTTTTTTCTAGAAGCAATCTTTGTTCATCTGATCTGATCTCCTTTATAATAGGTAACTAGACCACACATTTTTGTACTTTTCGCCAAACAGCTTCAGCCAAATCAAAAAAGCATTCATGAACATGGACAGTCGGGAAAATCCTCTTCAGAGCCATTACTGCAGTTGGTACAAAGCCTATATTGACCGCTTGTGGCCTCCAATTAGGAACCTGAGCCTTGATGAGATGGAACATCCTCTTGTAGGTCATTAATAACTTGTTTGGCAGAAGTGCAAATGCCCACGGAACGATGTGTACGCAAAGTGGGTATATTTTGGAGGTGTACGCATTCTGGGTATACGCAAATCGGGGGACTCCTATGCCTACAAACATTTACTGATTCAATAGACTTTGTATCTATAATGGTAAAAATTAAACTTGTATAACCGGTTGGTTTGATACACCCTGTATATATGGATAACAGGAATATCGGTCTGATTTTAGGCGTTCTAGGTCAACGGACAACAGTATCCCTTATCAAGGGCTGGAAATTACAATAATTGACAGTGATAAATGCGGTGATCGATGTGTGCATCACACTGGAGAGAGATACCGATGCCTGGAGTCTGATACCCTTGTACATAAAAGAATAAATAAACAGGCGCTGTCTAATGGCACAGATAATAATTGATAGACGGTGGTAACTCGACCATATATTTTTCCCGATTTTTCATGCAAATCAAATATTATGGCATAGTCGAATAGAATTAGGTCCTGAATATTTCATGCGTCTTATCAACTGTTTTGCTTGCACATTGCTAGCTTAGTGAGAAAGTGGTCAGTGTACAGATATCTGACTTCAGTTCCCAGTGAAGACAAACCTTTCTCTTGTTCGTTCTAGTTTTGTAATCATTAGAGGCTTATTCTCTCCAGATTTTAGTTTGAGTGGCAATTTATTTTAGCATCTACCCGATTTTACTTATGTATATAGCCCTTCACAAATTGAGAAGGTCTATCACCCTCTAGATACTTCGTGGCGTTCCTGTAGAGTTTACTGGAGTGATGAGTCTTGGTGTTATTATGCGATATGGTTTGGTTGAACATTAACCATGGTGGTATTTGTGGCTTAGGGACAGATCAGGGACTTTGATTTACCAGACAGTGGAGATCCTTTGTAAGGTCAGACGCACAGAATATATGTATTGCTTTTTTCTGGGTGGAATCCAGAAGCTCCGTGGTTCATAGCGGATCTGCTTGTAGACATGGTCCAATCTGATTTGTAGAGTAGCAGTAGTAGCTGTTTCAAGGAATATCATTGCTGGAGCGACAGAGAAGTCTAATGTTCTGAGACGTCAACCTAGAAAAGCTGGAAATATGTTATTCTCTTACTTCCTAGAAGTTTGGTAGGAGATGACCTGATTATTGAGTCTCCTTCCATATTTATATCAGCTGTAGTAAGTGATGAGTATGGCTATACGTATTTTGATGTACCTGTGGTCCCTCTAAAAGATGCAAATAAAAAGCCCACTTATCAAACAAAAACGCATATACCGCCACATTCCAAAAAGCATTTTTTTCAATCTGTACGTACACCTGGGGCACGGCATCCATGAAAATTGAGGCTAGCTACGACGATGCTGTCGCCCGGTATACGTGTCGTCGTATAGCGCATTCTCTTCAATAATACATCTCTTTGAGTTATCACCCGAGCATGAGACTTTCATTCATTCAAGCGCTTATATCAGTAATCTGCGTGTGTTGTGATACCATGTAATTAAAGCGTTATGTAATCTCCTCAAAAAGGCTTGTGCACGTTGCCCCAGGGTATCGCTCAACGTTCATAATAATAGGCGAGTATCTTTGCAAAGACAATAATGAAGCCACTGTGAAGTTACCTGACGCTTCCTCGATGTGATACATTTCAGCTTCACCTGCCGTATCCAAATACAGGCTAAGGAGGAAGGAACAAACTAGACAGTCTCTATCAATTTCGTCTTTGCAAAATAGAAATAATATATTTTTTGACTCTATCATGTGAAAATGTATAACATATCTGTGGCACTAGTGCTCGAAGCAGAAACTAAACAGGGACAAATACAGGATCTTGAAGCATTCTGCAGTGCCGAGACAGACCTGATGGCAGCTCATCAAGCAGCAAGCTTGATAAAAGTATCTCACTGCTCTCCATGAAGCTCAATTGCTCTGCTCCACATATGTGTGTCGTAGGCCAGAAGATCTCCCATTGATTTGTGATTGCAAAAAGCACATTAATGACAGTTTCCACATCAGTATGTCGAACTGCGCGCGTCGTTCGTATCCCGAATTACAGCGCCAATGTTGGGTCGGTAAAGATCTCTGATCGCCCCTCCATCGAAGAATAATAGCGCGACACCCATCTTAGGAATTAGCAAATCAATTATTGATAATTCAACATTTTTTAGAGAAAAAATGTGCACTTTGATTCGACACGTGTACTGTAGAAAAAAATTTTTCGCTGTGGAAGGTTGTAGTTGATGAAAAGATCAGAAATGTGTCAGTCAGTTCTATAAAATTAGCGAAATTGAATACTTCGGTCATAAACCACTCTCCCAGAAAATCTCCTGTACAAATATTCGTGGGCAACCCCGAAAACTCCATAACTCTAATTTTTGTGTCTCTGACCGCATGATATACTGCAAGATATTTCCATGGCGACTTCCTTGCGAACCACCGCAGATAGTATGGAAATGGACGAACTTGGTGGAAGAGGTAGAGGGAGAGGAAAGGGATAGAGTATTTTCCATATTTCGTCGAAACCGAGGAAGGTCTTCATGGGAAATCCGGGAGGAAGTCGTGAAAAAATATTGGATGGCGGGACCAATATTTTTGCATTCTTATGAAACGTCCCAAGGAATGGCGGTACGCTGTGTTTACTTTTCGGACGATATACACTGTGGATTATTAGTACAGTCGACGGAGGTTTTTAAATCTCGTTCGAGTATATCGAGAGCTTTTGATTGATTGTGGCATGACAATCAAGCTTGCTGCTTATGGGATGTTAGCAGGTCTATGCCAATGATCGGGATGTGACTTGTCTCCAATTATTTTCTTGCTGTACATCAACGAATTAATTGCTCAATAATAGCATTTATAATTATCTCAGTCCAAACACAAGCCTTGTGTGAGTTTTCGTCCCTCTATTTGGCAGATGATCAGAGGATATCAAAATCATCCTCATGAAGCTCTTGAGGTATCTCCGTCTTATTTGGATAAGATTTATGTAACTTTAATGCTTCTCTTACAGTCTCGTATACTGTTGTAGGAAATGGTCTCACAACCTCAATATCAGCTTCTTCAGTCAATACTCGCCAATCATTCCTTTGTCTTAAGTGTATACTCTCCACTATGCTTCATACATCTGTTGCCTCTTCAAGGCAGTCCAGGTGTTAGGACCTTTGACTTCGTGAGTTGCGAACGGGCGTCGCCAAAGAGGGCAAAACTTTGAGATGATTTGATTCCTTTTTCGTTTTTTCACCGGTACAGTTTACGGAAACTTTTCCAACAAATCAAGAATACAACTATTACTTAAATCAGGATTTTGAACTCATTTATGATATTAAACCTACTCAGAGTTTACTCTCTACAGAAGTTATCACTGAATAAATATATAAATCCCAAAAATCTGTGGTATATTAATATTATTTTGTTCACGGACTGCTATTTTAAGAATCGGTGTGCAAAAAGAAGAACACTTGGCCGACTCTACCAAAGTATGAGGGGGGTATCTAATGACCACTTGATTTTTTGTAATCTACTATTTTTGAAACTATAAATTCATAAACTGATACCTCTGTCTTTAATTTTAGAAATCATTGATCAAATAATCGCTCTTTTCAGTGCAATGAAGTCAGATTGTTTCCTTTTAGTGGGATGTATCATGAAAGTAAAGGCCAAGATCAAAATTGAGTTGCGAGAGCGATACACGCTTTTCCGCTCAACTTCACACTTAAAGTTAACTTACGTAATTAAGACTCAGACGCTCTATCTCACAAAGAGCGACTATTGTGCTCGATTGTTGCCAAGTTTCAATTATTCAACATCATTGAATCAACAAAATGAAAACGTGTGAGTCGCACAGTATTTATTACGCATTGGTGATTGGTCGACATACGATGCAAGTGGTTTGACTCCCGCCTCGTCCGATTCCGCAGCGTAAAAAAAATTTCTATCAGAATACGTTATTAGAAAAGATTGTCATTCTTTGGAATGGGCAGTATTAGTTCAAAAATAGAGATTTGCATAGGACTTTGTAAATGTTGATCATCTGAAACCAAATCCAAAAAAATATTGGGAAGCTAACTATTTTATACTCCAAAAAAATCTACATTAATTTTCGAGATACCCAAAAGTAAAAAGATTCCGAAGAATTACTTCAAAACTATCAACTATTTCAAAACCAGAACAAAATATACAATAAGATGTTACCTATTGCGCGGGAATCACAGAGTTAACCGACGTAATTCTTGAGGAGCTTCATAGTACTCGCAGTTATTCATGATCTACTTAAAATACAAAAATGCGTAGTAGTAGTTGCTAAAACAAAATCGAAAAAAGTTAACATCTTTTAAAAAAATTATATTACAACTGGTATAAAGAATGGAACGTTCGAAATGCTTTGGAAATCTTCTACTGTCACATTTCGGACGTATTATAAAACGTTTTGAAAGCCGTTATCTATGTTCAGTAAACACAAATAGTCAATAAATTATTCCTATAGGGACAGTTATCCCTATTACAAGCAAAAATAGCTAATTATTTTCCATCCCCTAATATAGAAAAATATTACTGATTACGAAATCCATTTTCTGAAGTTGTTTTATCCAGTAACTAACGCATTCTTTCTGCGACAAGTTTTTATTTCTGGGCCATGTGATTGCACTAAAAACAAAGTTTAATGAAGGACGACGACGGGAAAAGTTTCGGGTTTCTGTACAAGAAGAATATCAAGCTCTTTCCAATAAAGCACTTAATACTTTATCACCCTTTTCTACTTCTTATATATGTGAGTTTGAGTTTTCAACATTGAGCAATATAAAAACTTGAAAGGGGAAAGACAAGTTAATTTGTAAAATCATATAAAAATAGCATTATCTCATATTTGAATTAGCAAGCTGAAATATCTAATAACTCTGTGATAAATATATAAAAGCCGTTTTTAGTGCAAAAATCGTTATTACTTTGTTCTCTTTCTTCTGTTCTTTTTTTAATTATACAATAGTATTTTGTACTTAGCAATATACTAGTAAAACTGTATTTCTTCAATAAATGCAAATAAGTTAAATATAAAGATGATCTTCCGCTTATTATGTCTCCTACGTCCACAAGAAGATTGAGAACCGTTACTGCAAGTTATTGAATATCTATTATGAGCCCGTTTTTCAGTCAAACCAAACAAGGTCACCCCCGGACGAGCTCGAGAATATGTTCTCCACCTCTTTTCCTTCGAAAACCTTTATCACATCCAATAAAAAGTAAAACCCCTAACGTCTAAAGCAACTGTAGAAAATAGCTTTTCTTCAGTGGCTGGAATATAAAAATATTTTTTTATCGAGCAATTCTTTTTTATACGAATATTTTCAATCACAGCGTCTCTCTCACCTTTGCACAACAGTTTTGATATGAGAATCTGTAAATCGAAATTCTATCACCGGTATTCAATATAGGAGAATACCTCACCCTGCTGTTAAGCTTATACAAAAGCTATTCTGTATATTCAGTTTTTACACGAACTAGACAAAGCCATCCAGATAAATTTCAGTTAAATGTGTGACATTGACTTCGCTTTGTTCAACGCTCATTCCATTTTTTACAGGCCGATAATTGGGAATATAATGGAGTTTTACAAGTGCACTGATTCTATGGGTTATTAATAGAACTTCCTATAAAAACTACATGTTAAGTCTTACAGAAAATTGAGCAAATAACAATGTTTTCGGATTTGGAGGTTGAAGCTCTCGCGATTTTTGACAATAATCGGTCATTCTCTGTCTGTCTGCACCTATTCTTCTGATGGAATTTATAGAGCGATATGGTGATGTTTGAAATCGGTTTAATAAGAATACCAAAAATTATCGGTATTCCACCAGCTCCATTTTTTATGTTTTTTGAGCTTCGAAATATATTTGATCGTCGTAAAAGGATCTTGAGAGACATTTTGAATGTTCTTCAAAGTTATTTTCACCTGTTTCCCAGCTGTCTAATAATTTGGGGGGCTAAAATTATTTATATTCACGGAAACTTCATATTTTGATGGCTATCGAATAGTTTAGAAACGGTCGTTTATGGAATAAATATACAGGGTATCGAAAGAAGTTAAAAATGGATATTTCAGTGTTTTTAAATGTCTACCGGTCAGTAAAAAATGTATCATAAGTGTTGGTCCTGAAGACGCGGCCTTTATATTATTGGAGTTTTTGCTTCAATTTGAAACTAAATAGTAAGTAATTTAATGTTCCTAATTGTAATCGATGAAAAATTGATAAAGAACTCTGACATTTGGCGTAGACAAAATAAACAAAAGTTTTAGTTTTTTTTAAGTGTCTGCTAACGAGGAAATATTTCAATCATGCAGGTTTGGGCATAAGATTCGCGGTGCACAAAAGTCGCATTTTCTTAAATAGAAGACCTTGTACAATGTATGTGGTTTTTTAACCTATAGATTTAGTCATTATTCTACCACGGTATCCTATCATGATAAGGAGAGTGATAAGCTCTAGACTTAAATGCACAGCACTGAGAAATTACTGAAGTAAACTAAAGAACAATTTTTCCTCAAAATTGAAGGAAGAATTGAAATATCACCAAAATATATAGGAAATTAAGAATTAAGAAAAAACAACAAATTTCATGTGTCGCGACTTTATGTAAAACCCTGTATAATTAAATTTTCAACTGCACTCACTAGATACTCAGAAGCCCTAAAACTATATTCTGAACTTTTTTTGATACCTGGCACATTTCGTTCAATAATCGACAGTTTTAAAACTTTTGGATAGTTAGTCCTTCCTGATTTTTGCAATGTTTTAGATTAGTAGAGCTATATTTAGACAACCACTAACGAGGGCCATTATTTCAATAGACCATAATATTGTCTCACTACTGTATTTGTGTCAGGTTTTATCGAACAATCTGAGAAGAGTTTAATTTTAAAGTCGTCTTTACAATCCATACCGTGCTTTTTCTATCTCGATCTCGTTTCCCAGACGACTTCATTAAAAGAACGTTTCTATATTCCCTTGCAAAGTGCAAAGATAAGTTGGCATCTACCGGGAACAGACTGAATTTTTGCATAATAACATTACTGGCACACGTTTAGATATAGAGCGACCGGGAAGCGTATTCACTTGCTTGGATGGGGGAAACTTCGAAAAAGTCGCCAGATAACAAACGGCCGACGGCAGCTGCTGCACTAGAGAATTCTCCTCGTCTCTTGTTGTCCGTCCTACTAACAACTACAGCGATGGTATGATTTCAGCCTGACATAAGGACATGGGCATGGGGATAATTTAGTAGAATATCGATGGTTTACAAATACCGGGTGGTCCATTTAACTTGAGACAGCTGTACAGCGCGAGTTTTTAGATGAAATCGTTCTGACGGACGTTCTTGATTGCAATGAAGGAGAGTTGATGGTGACTTTTATTTTCTACGTTGACAGCATTTTCAAGTAGTTTGTCAACGTCAACCAGGTTTTTTATTGCAGGATCTTACTCTACGAGAAAAAAACATATACTTTTTGTCCACAAAATTTTGAAATCCGATTGCAACTTAAGTAGATGAAAAATACAATATTTAACCTTTATGTAAATTTTACAATAATTACATGGTTTGTCAGAAATGCTTTTCCTCTCACGCAAGCATAAAAAAGTAACTATCATGAGGGGAAACTTTAAATTTATTATAACAAATGTTCAAAATGATGCCCGCCAAATTCAATACACGTATCAATCCATTTTATAAACTTTTCATTATTCCCAAGGAGAGGTTCTTTATTGATTGCTCTACAAGCATATCTTATGCGTTACATTATATTTTCTAATGTAGTGGGAGCTTAGCGTATGAACAACTTTTTTTAGATGGCCCATTGAAAGGCAGGCCGAGAGAGGTTGCTTCTGGTGACATAACGGGACCGTCTCACCCGATCCATCGATTATGGTATTCCCGATCCAGCACTTCCCGGAAAATTCTGGCATAATTACCAGGGCAGCCAACATATTGAAACCGTAAGTATACACTTGCCCTTTCTTGAAGTGGTATATCGTCTATTAGCTTTGGTGAAGGGTGTTGTATAAAGACTCGAATCACTGAAATATGGGCCGATCAACCTTTCATCAATAATTCCGCACCATACGTTCACCAATGTTCAATTAGACTAACAATAAGTAACACGCACAATGCATGTAAACAGAGCAATTATGGAATACATATTCAAAACTTGCAAAAGTCTATACGGAATAAACACAATTTTTATGGGGTAGCGCTTCAATGAGTCCTTAAACATCTTTTCATCTATGATATTTTTCATGGATGAGAGCAAAGTATTGGAAAGCTTGAGATCCATGTAAAAATATCTGGTTTCGTATAATGTTCGATGCTTGTTTGACATTAAATGGCTAACACTCCAAGCATCATGGTTATGCAAATCAAAATTCTTTTTGTGAATATCTATTGCAATTCTGGCGAAGGTGATCAACTGATAAACGTGTATTGATGGCAAAGTAAATATTTTGTGTGTTTTTTAAGTTTCTGCCTACCTATAAGGAAATAAATTCCCCTACACAGCCTAGTGTATCACTAACGTGCCAGCCTCAAGGGAGTTCTAGGCAGGTTGCATAATAAATAACATGTTGTAAGGGGAGCCGTTCGGATTACAATATGCACCGATAAAATGGCGGAAGCGCGCACTCACCTTGGCAAAAGACGAACTTGGAAAGTCGTATGATAACAAGTCTGCCTTGAGGCTGCCGTTGGTGTTGAATATTTTCCGCTCTCTAGGGCATTTCGGAGGCTCACGCTTCCTCCCTTCCCCAAGCCCCACCTCCCTCTCTCTCCCTCTGATGCTCCTGCTAGCAGGACGACGGCTGTTGCTTGACATGCATAAGCAATATTTCACTCCAACGGTATCGGTGTATACATATATGGAGATAGGAAGCGTTGAGATGCCGTGGGCCTGTGTGAATATTTTGATATTGCAATATCTTTAAATAGTGAAGAGGCGTGGAGACATGGACAATGACTATGAGCGACATTAGTAAAGTATAGGCCTTTAAAAGACTGTCATTCACGCGCATTTCCCAAAGAACCTGGACAACGATAATATCACCAACGATCGCTTGAATGGTTTCCGAAATCATAGATGGTCTACGTCACACATATGTCGAGTTGAGCAATTGAGCTCAAGCGAAAGCTTTCGATGGGGTCTAGCATGAGAGACTTCTGATCAAGCAACCTTGATAAGGAAGTCGCAGCCGTGGAAATAGAGGGACACCCCGAAACATACTTGAATCATCTTCCATGAAGCTTCTGAGCATTAACATCCACAATGTGGATCCTTCTGACCTTAGAAGGGCCTTCACAGTCTAGAAAATCAAGAAGGTTGGCCTATCTGTGTAGGCAGATCTTGCAAATCCCTATTGCGCGATTCTTGAACTTCTTCTGGAAATGCTCCGAGTGACAGAACTGCTTTTCTGAGTACTATGGATTCATGAAAAAAGAATTTATGTTGAGAGACATAGTGCCAAGAATACTTCTCACAATATAAATTCGCAGATTTCAAACCTCTGGAAATGAATTGAAACCTCATTGAGTCTTAAGAAAACGGTAGAAAGAGATATTTTCTCCAATTTTGCTGCAGCACTTGGATCATTTGCAATGTCAACAAATAATTAAGCACATTCGCAGTCTCTGAAGAATGTCTTTCATTTCTTTTTGCATACAAAGTATCAAATAGATGTGTTCTATATTGGACAGGTTACTGAAAAAATGTAAATATTATTAAATGTCTATAAATTACAAAGCAGAACAAAACCATTAATATTCGAATATATATAACATAGTATGACAAAGAAATCGTTACAACTGTCTATTAGCGCAACAATTTAATAAGCCCCAATTATTTATTGTTCCTCCATTTCAAACTTTTTTTATCGCACCTTTACTAAATATGTTTTGTTTATCATAAGATATAATAATTATGATATTTTTTTTGCATTTTTCGCTCACACTGTCTAATACAAACTTGGGACTGTTAGTCCTGACATCATGATCATGTCCAGACTTGTGGTTTAAAAAATGCATTTTTTATTTATTTCAATTTAATTTATGTAATTGAATATTGTAAGACATTTTCTTCGAAAAATGTTAAATCACTGTCATTATCATATACCGATGTGTTTATTTCTATTCCTTCGTTTAAAGTTATATATTTTTTTCTTTTAACACCTAAATTCAATTTCAGGCATATTATTTTTGCATCGGCCTTTGACGCTTCTTGTTTCAAATATTTTATGACGTCTCGGATTGGTGAAGCCTTGGAAGTTATTCATGATGTGATTACGACAATTATATGGAAAAGCTCTTGAATGTTCCATCCATAAAAAAATGTTTTGATTCGGAACTTTCTTGCCTTTCGAAGTTGCAAACATTAAAATTCTGTTTTCAACGCCGTCATCAGCAAATAAAAAACTGGATTCATCATACATTCTTGAGATGTCGTCATTGAGTACAATATCTTATGGATTTGCCGGCTTCATTTGCAATCCTTGAACTTTAATTTTATTATCGTACAGCATACTATCGATGTTTGATAACTGTGGTCTTAAGTAATAAATTCATACTCTTGATTTTGCAAAAATTCTTGATTATAAATTTGTGATACATTAAACAAAGGATGAGTGCTCTATTATACTTGGATCTCTATGATAATGATGGTTTTCGGTTTTTCCCATTTTCATGCGCAAAGTGTGCAGGTGAAAAAAAAATAATCGTAAAAATTTTGGGAATTTTAATGAATAAAAAAAAGTTTACGCAAAGTGGGTATATTTTAGTGGTATACCAGGTGGACGTTCCCACTCAATCACCTTTATATTCTAAGTAGATCTGTATTATGCCTTTAACTGTTACCAAACTTTTAAAACGATATTTAAACTTTTGTAAAAATCCTATTTTGACCACTTTTTCTGGTTTCAGGTCCTGCGTGTGAGTATTGAAATACTTTCCTCTCACCACTGATTCCAACTGATCAAATCAACTGACTGTACGTTTATTCATCCTCCATTATCCATTGAGAAAAGGCAGTCGTCTCTGTGAAAGCTTCTCTAACGAACAGTTTCGAATCGCCATCTATTCTGAGCATCTGCACACTGTCTTTGAAATAGGATATAATAATTCTTTGAAACAGTTATGCCAACGACATTCGGCCTCGTTAAAGACAAAAGGATGCTCAGAGTTTTTAGACGCAAACGCTCAAATGCGACCAATTAAAATAATGGCTCTGGGGGTGCGGCTTTGGAGAAACATCATTAAACTTCTTTATAAATAGAGATGAAGATACAGCTGGGATTTGAAAGGCATAGCAGTTTACTGGGAAATTAACCGATTCATTTATAATAAATTCTTTATTATCACGCTGTCAGATCAAACTAGAGGCCCGGCGCATATATCGAGGCTATCAAAAGCGTCCAAAGACATCGTCGAAAAGGTGTGATTTTGAATCAAAATTATATTTGTTGGTGGTTACGACATATACTAACAAGCCAAAAAGGCTTCACTGCCATAAAAAATAAATTCAGTTGATAGGTAGACGTCATTTTAGATAATTTATTTTTCAGAATTGTTCATTGACATAACAAAAGAATAACAACTTTCACTAAGACTCCGCAATGCCAATTTTTCTATAAAATATTAAAAAGAAAACTATGTGATGCATCTAGTAAAATATTCCACCACGTGGCATCCCAAGGCTGTTTTTTAGAAATCTTAAATAAGTAATAGTTACTTGTTACGATTATGGTATTTAAAATTAAAAAATATATATGCATATCCTAACGGCTTCTTACCCTAGAATGCAAAAATTCCTTGAGGTTATTTTTACGTAAGTGGAAAGTATCCAACCTTCGCGGTTTCTTTTAGCAGTGGAACAAAAATATCTCAAGTCATAGAATGTATTAGAAGAATGAAATAGCTTAAGGAATAAAATATCTGAAAACGTGGAAGTAATCTGGATAGCCTTTGTTAAAAGTCAAATCTGACAGTTTGATGATGATTTGAATATAAATCGAAACGCGCCACTGAACGAAAATGCGTTTTATTTGTGAAACTTTGTATTAAATACACAATCCTTTTATCTGCATGATGGAATAGTTTCACCAAGTAAGAGCATCTACAATCTACAAAAACTAGTCAACACGGCATAGTAAAATATGAATGACAACTCGAAAACCGTTCAAACAGTGTTGTCATAATTTTTTTTTTTCGTATTCGGACCATGATTTTGCAATCACCGTTTGATGATGAATTACTTTTAAATGTAAACAGTAGTGTCTTCCTATGTCTAGTCTAAGGTTGAAACACGTCTGCAAATCGTATAGGGCAAATGTAACCAGTGAAACTGCTTGCTTCTCTCGTTACGCTTTGCCCCCCTCCCCGAACCCTGTGCTTCCTTCATTTTGAAACGTGGCAAGTACGTACGAATGTTGAGAGTGTTTTATAGTTCTATTTGATCATGTGAGGCCGTGCGTGCGAAATTGAACGGCATTTGTCTCTGGGGCTTTATCAGCTCGAAATGGCTGCCAGTGTAGCTGGGAATGCCATAAAGGCAACTGTCTTCCCGAAACGATATCACCATCGTTGTGGAAATGATTATTGCACTGCGAGGAGTTAGGCTGTTTGTAGTTATTTGTTATTAGTAGATGGTATGTATGGGTTGTACACCGCAAATATACAGGGTGCTAGAGAAGTTGCCACTGTCAAAGATTAGATACATCGGTTTCCTACTGCTGTTCAATGACCCAGGGATACGGAGCGAACGTCAATGTGTTGAGGGGTGAGTGTGCCGTGTTTTAAGATAACCTGGTTGGGTTCTGTGAGCTAAGAGCAAGTCAACTTCGTTGTTGCTAAATCTAATTCCAAAGAATCAAATATTTTGAGATAATATTAGGTTCAAAATTGATATCAATGAGTGGGAAGTAGAGCATTAATCAACTTGATGCAATTTTTTACTTAGAGCAAAAGATTGAAGAGACTAAACCTCGTCTGCTTCTGCCACATCCAATTCCGATCTCCACTCTGCTGGTTTAAATCGTGTGGTCAATTTATCAACAAAACTACTCCAACATGTTGATGTAAAAACTGAACCTATTACACACGCCATGCGGACAACGAAAACAGTAATCAACGTTAGCGAGAGAGATGACCAAAGTTTTCAACTTAGTCACCTACAGACCTAGTATAACCGTCCGGAACAGAATTTGTAATAGGTTGCTATTAAAGAGGCCATTACATGACTCAAGGATATTGATGTCGTTGTAATACAGCAGACCTAGGGAGCCGATATTAATACAAGATGGTTTGGACTGCATTCTAGCGTAAGCTGGTCTATAGGTGAAACATTTGCAAGATGATTCAGTTGAAGCAAATGAAACGTTACAAATACTTTTTGTGAACTTGGAATTACATAACAGTATACAGCGCATGCTTCTTTACTAAATTCATATAAACATATCAAATAATATGCGTATAAATGAATAAAATATTCCTAGGAGCTTGCACCATGGAATATCGATATATCTGCTGGAATTTCCAGACCAGAGAGCGAATCAAAAAGCGATCAGAGCTATACTTTGTGCCCTTTATCGCGTTTTAATTGCCGCGCGGCCATTAGCCTTGCTCCAGTATAATTAGTAGTAATCGTGATTCAAGGAGTTCCTTTTATTTACGGCAAAGTTAAAATTTGCTTAATCTACCCTTGTAATTAAATAGCTCTAAGTTTGAACACGTGACTGGATAACTTTTATAGTATTTCAATTACTCCATCTAGTATCTGATCACTGCTTAGCTTCTTCTTGATTACATCAACTGCCTCTACAATCGGAACAGTTGTGCAGTGAGTCATTACCCATGAAAAACATCAGTTCTGTTAAGAATTGGTCTTTATTGATACCAATATCCAAGAAAAGAAGTACGCGTACGCATTTTCCTCTGAACTAGATCAAAGTCTAATTATAAAGGGAATAAGTAACAAAAAGTAGGCAAGGAGTAAAAATTCGTAAAGTCCAAAATATCATTTATTAACTGGACTACCTCATGTATCCTGGAGGTCGTTACGTGGGTCAAGAAATTTATGTGTTCGTCGGATTGAGCAGAGAAACCGCCGGAGTGAATTTTGTAAAAGGTAGTAACAAATGTTGAGCACATATATGCATTCACGTCTAAAAGCCAATCAAAGTAATGTACCTTCTGCGAATCCCTGCTCATATAAGATCCTATGCCGGTTGAGAGAAGGCAAGCGGATGTTCAGGAAGTTCAATTTATTTCAAGGTGTTCTTGGGATAAAGCATGAGGCCTTCATTAATATTTGAACGGCATTTTTTCTGTCAAATGGGACTAATTTGGGTAATGATATACCAAGACTTTTTTGTACTTTGTAATGACTAAGTCAGCAAGATCTCAAGCATGTGCCTGAACTCTGTCAGCAAAGTGGGAAAATTAGGCTTGAATATACATGTGAGTTAAACCAATCTAATGATCTTTAGCCGGAATCCATATCCTGATTTAACTTACACTTGCATGGACAGCCAATTTAAAGAGTGAATTTTTCTAATATCCAGGTATTTATGTCAAAAATTCAGCCATAGAATTGTGCTGGCTTCAGGAAAATGACACTCCTCTTATGCTAGGAAAGGGATGGTACTAAAATATGGATTCTGAAAGCAGCCACTGTAATCCGGCTAGAAGCCTTGAGATGGAATACATGAATAGAAAATGATCAAATGAGCAGTTTTACATACCACATTTTGGTAATCAAATAAACAAAGCAAAGACATCAAGCATTAACGATAGACAGAGAATGAGAGGAAATGCATTCCTCCTGAAGGCATTTTTTGGCATAAAAGTGGTAATGATTGCTATGGAGCCAGCGACCATATCTTCCACGTTCCAAATATCAATTTTGGGGATTTCTTGTTTCCGAACACGTCCTCCATTACCATTAATAAGAATATAGGAGGAAGAGGAAAGTAGGACAATTATTTTCTACAATCGTGTCGACCGTGTATAAAATGTGGACGCTTATTGCTTTTTTTCGTATTTACGCTGTTATATGTAAAAACGGGGGAATTGGATTTTATGGATGGTACTCTCCTGTGGTACACGGCTTGATCAGCTTGAAAAAAAATTCCAATTTATGTTTGGTATTAAGAGGCAGAGTTGAGAAAATTCCGAGCAGAATAAGTCAGCAACGCTGGATCAATCACGCAGTGTGAGGGGTATTTCATTCAGGTATTTATTTCAAGATAAAAAATTGGTGACTGGACTTACCACGCAGCGGTATCAATTTGGAAATTAATATTTGATTTTGATCTGGCTGAATATCTTTACTGACGTTCCGGCTGCCTTTTCAACTGAAAGAAGCAACATCCAAGCAGCATTTCCAAGAAAGATTATGTCAATTTTAGTTAAAAGTTCTCAAAATCTACCCTTTCAATCACTTTTCTCAAATAACTGCACAAACCGTTACCACATAGCGTCGGGAGTTCATTCAAATAGCATTTGGATTGAATAAGATTCTGCTCAGTCGCACAGAAATTATCGTTTTTAAGAGCCGTGCCCTGCAAAAAACGGCTTCCTAGCTCCACTTTAAACATCCGCGTAGTTTATTTTATTCACTTTACTGCGGAGGCGTACATAGAGTGGATCATGAATAATGTATGACACCGGAAAAACTGCATGTGTAAGACGATTTATCACAGGACGCGGAGGAAATGTCGCCCGCAAGACGGATTACTTATTGGTGTTAATCTAGGAAGTGTTGCCCCACCTGTTGGGACGAGATGGTTTTCTTTTTCGTCGAGGAACGGTGACTTATATGATAGTTACGACATTACATAGCAGCAACTACATACATCGTACAAATTGGGTAAAAGCTCGCTGAAGTATATAAAACGGCAAAACGGCAACGTTGCACTGGCGTCAAGGTAAATAAAGGTGTCCACCTCATAGTCGTGGAAGAGTAGTTCATACTAATAATTTATCAGCCTTACTGGTAGTTCGACGTTGCCATGTTACACATTTTAGGCATTTTGGAAACAAACTTTGTTTATTCTCAATGTGTACACACTGTGAAAGAGAAAAGTTCGCCTCTAGTATACAGGAAACGTGTGAATCGGCAACGTGGCAGATAAAGCTTCAGCATGATCTGCGGGCTGAGATGGACAGATCTTGCTAGCGGAGCGACGTCGCCTTTTCACATATTTCAGTCAATCTGGAAGCGAACTTCAGGTTCTTGCAGTCTTGCATGTTGAATGGCAACGTTGCACTGGCGTCAAGATAAATAAAGGGTGCCCACCTCGCCGTCGTGGAACAATGGCTCATACTGAGCATGTATCTGCCTTACTGGTAGTGCGACGTTGACATGTTGCACACTTTAGGCATTTTGGAAACGAACTTTGTTTATTATCAATGTGTTCACACTGCGAAAGGGAAATGTTCGCCTCCAGTGTACATGAAACATCTAATCGGCAACGTGGCAGATAAAGCTTTAGTATGATCTGCGGGCTGAGATGGTCGTAACTTGCTAGCGGGGAAACGTTGCCTCTTCACATATTTCAGTCAATATGGAAGCGAATTTCAGGTTCTTGCAGTCTGTACATTATGAGATGACATCAAGTAGCTTGACTCCAATCCTTAAGTACTGCGGTACAGCAACCAAATTTGCTATCAAGCTAGTACTCAGTGAAGGCGAGGTGAAAACAAATTAAAATTACTCATCGC
The DNA here is from genome assembly GCA_949316355.1 of Bruchidius siliquastri. Classification (NCBI taxonomy): domain Eukaryota; kingdom Metazoa; phylum Arthropoda; class Insecta; order Coleoptera; family Chrysomelidae; genus Bruchidius; species Bruchidius siliquastri. The sequence goes on from OX438529.1 coordinate 27,312,844, forward strand.
TCTCGATATATCAAAAGGGTGTGATATGAAAGACCGCCTAGCTTTTTATAGCCAGATGATATTTAATGGCAAAGAATTGGCACGCCATTTCTAAGTGATCACTAGGCGATATCTTATCTCAGTATCTACGAAATGACGTCCATTGCTCAAATAAATTCATATTCATTCAGCCCGTAATCGTTGCTTCAAATATCAACAGAAATATCTCCATATGTTTTATTGCTAGTTTTAATTTTCACCTTAGTCAGCACGCAATATAAGAATTATAAATTAAGAAATAGAAAGAGTATGGTAAATGCACGAGCTGATAATGCTGTAGCTGACGTTAAACGTTTTACGGCCGTCAATTTTTTTATTTAGCCAGTTGGGAGATAGCTATCTCTTCAGAGGCGCACAAGCAAATAGTGGAAGGTTAAATATATATATATATATATATATATATATATATATATATATATATATATATATATATATATATATATATATATATATATATATATATTTTTGTTGGTAACAAGTTTGAAAGATTTAGGTTGTACATCATGGTCTTAGTTCATTTAGATAAAAATTGAGTGAGGAAACTTTGAACTTTGTGTCAAATCGCTCTTTTGGAGACCCTTGGCGTTGCAGAATGAGCTACTGGGGAGTTTTCGCTCCCGAAAATTATATTCTCCAGAACAGCTACTACTATAATAGGCCCAGATCAATCAGTATGGACAATCGAAGAAGGCTGGCTGATCCTCCCATATTTTATAAATAATACCATGGCAGACGTTCGACCAAGGTGACTTGCATAACAACACTAAGATTCGCCAATATAACAAAGACTAGAGGAGCTAAATGGGCGCATCATCACCAGCCAGCTTACAACGCCTCGAACAAGCCTCCTCCTTTGGGGACGGCACTGCACGACTGTATATGTCTTTCCAGAAAGTCTGTGATTTGGCAAAGGAATCTCTTGATAGGTCTATCCTTTTGTTAGTGGTCAATTACATATTACTTAATAGTACTACCAAGTTTTTTAACTCGTGAGTAGCCTGTATTATCCACAACGAGGCGTTACTGTACGTAAGGTCAACCCCGGGGAAAGTATAATTATTTATTCAAAAAGTGTATGGAATGCCTCTTTTTCCAAACGAAATGGGAAATTTACAGCACGAACCCTGTCGTGCGGTACACACGCGAGTGGCATACAAATAAGGCGTTGTATACTTTAAACAACTATAAGTTGGAATCAAATGTCATCGTCGTTTCCACTGTATTCGTTTATACCGCAGGAAGCAAATGCCCTCTAAAGTGAACATTTTATGGTGTGAGAGTTTGTTTGGTGGAAGAAGTTTGCATGAGTAGTGGATATTTGCATAATCATAACTTTTCAAGGAAGATAGCCTCAGAAAGTAGGCTAAAGGCGGACAAAACTAGGAACTTAATCATTTTTCATCTTTATTTGTCATTGGCCTTGATTAAAACCACATATGAATGGTGAAATAGCTTCACTAACGTTCAGCTGCGCCGACAGCCTTTATCAAAGTACAAAATGAAAGGATGTTAAATTTTACGGAATTAGAATTATATTGACAAAATATATTGCATAGAATACCAGTTTTGTTGACATATCAGAACTTCGTATGGACTACTGAATATGTATTTCACTAGAATGAAATATATTAAGATGCACAGTGGCCGATTTTCCTGAAAAATTATGAGTTTTTCTCCCAACTTCATTTCTTACGTTTCTAACTTTTCAATCACTTTCGGCCATACCTAGTAAAATAATTATATTAGGTTCAAAAATTGGGCTTCACATGTTAGACTGCTTCCAGAACATTTTAGGATATACTAAACTATGTTCCGGAGCTAAAAAAATGGGAACCACTAAAACTTTTTCCTTCACAAGCCTTTTAATTTTGAAGCCCTGTGTGTCTATCGGTTTGTATATGTTGTGAAGCAAAAACACGGCTGGGCATCACATTATATTCCAAATATGCTGACTGCTCTCCAAATAATCATATACAAATAATAGTATCCTTTGATTGGAAAACCTGGCCTCGCTCAAGCTTTTTGTCTGTTAGATATATATCGTTTATCCCAGCGACGAAAACTCATGGTGGTAGGTTTCATCGCCAACCAGTACAACGTTTACAGCAAACCTAGCATATAAATGAAACCAATACGGCAGCCATTAATAAGAAAATGAACAAAATCCAACTGGAGTGAAGGAACTTGAACCCGAAATAACAACAGCCATGTCAGCAAAAAAGTACGTCACTCAACTGGAACGCCTTCAGAAGTAGCCACTTAAACGACAAGCCAGCCGGAGAAGTACATATTCTCCAGTTCAATCAAGTGAAAATTCATGACACTCAAGAAATTATATAGACACAACTTCTACATTTTATCAGACGCAGATAAAATGTAGAAGTTGAGCCAGCTCGATTGTCTATTCCGTATAACGTCTTCTGGCATAATATAAAATTCTGACACATATGTAGCTTACAGCTTCCGAGTTCCATTGTCGATTTTAAGTGGGTATATCTGGAAGACAATAGACAATCATAATAATATTTTTCAAGCGTTCCATTAACTTTTTCCTCTCTTTCCTAGAACGCTGCATTTGTACTACGGCTGGATAGAAATTGGAAAGATGATATTAAGCCTTTATTGATATCCGTAGAATTTGCTTCTGCAGGGAATCGAGTCTGAAGTTAATTCCATTTTCTTTTTTCCGTAGATAATTCTTGCTGAACTATTATACGCGTTCGCAAGAATTCAATTTAACTTGATGTCGACGTTGCAAGCGTAAGGCAATTTCGAAGATAGGCTGTTTCCTTCTTGTGAATTTATGTATTAATGTATTCCAGTTGGAAATCTAACTCGAATTTACAAATAAACTAATGAAGTTTTTTAGGGAGACATAAGAGCGACTGTATAAATTTAAATTTAAACCTTAGACCAATTGGAAAAGGAAATCTAGCCCTGATTTAAATATAAATCAAAACGCGTCACTGAAAGAAAGACAATCTTATTTGTGAAACCGTGTGAATTATTACACTTTTTTTTAGGAAGTGTTATAAGATAGATTCAAGCAATATAAAATTATTTGGTAGTGCTCTCAACCTTAAGAGCTGAACGCTTACGAAACCCTAGAACAGCAAATAAAATAAACAATATGGTAATAAATAAGGACAAGTTAGTGTCCTATCCCTAGCATGCTGCTGTTGGCGTTAGCTTCTTAAAGATGACGCATCCACCTAACGTGTCCTTTTGATAGAAGGCTTATAAGGTAACAACTAGCTGTAATATTTCAATTCTTCTCTTAAATATGCTAACACGGTTAGCAAAACACATGTCGGGCTTGAATACAATGGTTTGTCGGTTTTTTTGTAACATTGTTTTATTTGTTTCCGTAGGAGTGGGTGCACTATTTTGCTATCTACACACTAAATCGTGTGATTTATAGAAGATAAACTGGAAAGCTTGACAGTATTGCATTTCTCCTTCCCGTACTCCTCACAATAATGATTTAATGATTAACGATGACAATCTTGTTCCATTAATATGAATGTTTGGCACGACAACGCTATACGGACGACGAAAATCGCTCATCATTAATAACGATAACGTAATTAATCATATTTTCATTAAATTTTAGACGGATTTTTTCCTCGTGCAGACATTTCCTCGGCTTATTAAATTATCTCTGGTCCTGAAGGAGGGAAACGCTAGACGCTTCCTCTACGGGTATTTTTCAAAAGCTCCCACGTATAGAATTAGAGCTCTTTGTCACGGTCCATGTAATTTTTTCGCGGAAATTGCTCATGAAGCAGTAGGCTCTGGAACAAACGATGTCGCTTGTTTTTGTCTTATTTTACTTTCCACGCATAAGGGATGAAGATGTTATCGTGAATATTTTTGAATTTGAGATAATACGTTTTCTGAAGTTTTGTGGTGTCTACACCACGAAAATATATGTCACTGATTTCTTTCAGTTTGTGTGGGTCTGTCTGTCTGTTCGTAGCTTTTAGCGTCTCTTCATACCTAATGCGCAGGTTGTGATAACATTTTGGAAGTGATATGATGTGGTATTAGCTTCAGGTGGGTATGTATGTATGTTTGTAACGGAATGTTCGAACGCAATTCCACCCACTTCAAAACGTCAGATTAACTTTAAATTTTGTACACTTTGTAAGGTCCGTTTAGAAGTGAATGATACAAATTAACATTATAATTAGATTTTTACCAGTTCTTGAAGCAATACTCTTTAAAAGGTGATAGTACGAATGGCATATAATATTTCTACTTAACACACTTTTATTAGATGGACCTGTAGAGAATACCCTTTAGACCCATTAATTAAGATCCACTGCAGAGCAGCCACGTAATTGCTGCTCCAAATATCCAAGTACAAGGATCAATGAATAAGTGAGAGTTAAAAAAAAACAGAAAAACATGCTTTTATGGTAGATCGAACTAAAAAAATAAAAAATGAATTATAGTTAAAAAAAAAACGGAAAAATATGCTTTTATAGTTGATTGAACCAATGCTTTTTTCAACTCGTGTTTGACTCATTATATCATGTAGATTGTAGATGGTCTTACTTGGTGAAACTCTTCCATCACGTAGATAAAAGGTTGTGTAATTCACACACAGTTTCACATATGAAACTCTTTTTATATTGTATTTATATAATGATAATAAGAAAGAATTTCATATCTAGAAAGTCAGGGAGCTGGAAGAACATTGTCATATGTGGAAGGTTTAGCAGTTCAAAATTTTGCTGATACCACACAGCGCGATATATCAGCAGTCAATATTGGAGGTGACAAAGAAATAACTGTTCCAAAATTAACGAGCTTTAAAAATTAATTGCGATCTACTATGGGATGCAGTAATTTAGTTGATTTATCGATGCAACCATCAATTTACACCAAAATGACGGCTTTTGCTGAATTTTTAGGAAAATAATAAATGTGATGCAAATACAAAAGTAGAAAATTTCACGGTACATAAAATATGTGCCAATATATTTATAGTACAGTAATTGCTATATCTGCAACCATTTAAGTCATCGATAAAATCAAGTCCAAGTATGCGCTACCAGACACTTTTATTACTCTAAGGAAAAAGCTGTATGTTTTCTGTCACCGTCCCATCATTTTTCGAGCACTGGCTTGTCAGCTGTTGGTGTAGACCGTACATGTCCCAGATGCGAGTTCTGATTCAATCAACACACTTCAAGTATGAGATAAAATAGTTCGAAATGTGTGTGTCTCGCGATTAACGGTGGTGAGTGTAAGATTCAATTTATTTTTGTCGGTTCGTTGTTTAATTAAATATAAAAAAGGGTCTAAGCTAAATATATATTGCTATAGAAAGTCACATGAATAGTAAGGTGCATACACTTAAATCAAATACTTTTAAAAAGATTTTATCGTTATTGTTGTGACCTAATCCAAAAGTGTATAAAAACGAATTCACTTCAGTTGATATTACTTGATACTTTTTCATCGAGCTGTTTTAAGCTATCGATTGGAAAATGGGTACATGAATAAAAATTAGTCAGAGCAAAACCTTGCCTCCATTTTGGAGATTCACTTACATGTCAAAAATCTTTATATTTCTGCAGAATAATTGACACCAACCATATCGATGTACCAATGCATGAACGGTACTTATTACTGTTGCAATCTGTTGATTGGGAAATGGATACGTTGGTAATTGAAGTTAGCGCAGACCATTGCTTCCATTTTAGCGGACGCACCATTATGCAAATACCGGCGTTGATATACAGTATATTATTTCTATTTACTGACTGTAATGAACTGGTAGAGGTAGAATGAGAGCTGTGAATGTGAATCTACAAACATGGCTCATTTCACATGCTGTTCAGTCTGAGCAGGGGCGTATGGAGTATTTTATTGTTTTCAAGTTTAAGGGTAGTTATGAAATCAAGTATGTCAAGTGTGTGACCCTCCCAATTCCTCGGCTCAGGCTCAAGTCATCGAAGTACTGCAATCCAGGGACTTAATTGCAATATTTTTTAAAATTTTCAGGCAAAGTGCTTTTAAACCTAGGATCAAGGATTAAACACATGTCATGAATTGTTGAATTTGCATCTCCTGCACTGGACAGAAGTTTCGAAACCAAGGCGATGTATACGTTCGTATCGTAAATCGTCTTCACTTATAACTAAGAAATTTGTCAATAAGGACGCCATAAGAGGTTCTTAGATACCAATATTGTATCCGCATTGTGCAAATTGGGTCCGATCTGATATGCAGCACTACTAAATATGCTAATCTGCCACGTTTAAGTAAATCCCGAAGTCCTACTATTGATTAAAAATATGTTCAACGGAGCTACTAAAATTCAAGAGGAACGCTTGTGGAAACAGTGAATATAATATGTGCATACACAGTAAGCGATGTATAGGTATATAGAATATAAGTGATTAAATGTCAACTGGTAAAACTGATGGAACAATCACATATAGTGAAACAATAGATAGGATCGTTCATGTGTACTAACGCGAATGCACCAGAACTAATAAAATTTATTGCCCTTGCTTTATGGGGCGCGAAGAGTATTATTTACAATATCGTTAAAATCATATGCGGGGCTGAAATCAGGAGTTTTGTATAACCTGATAATTGCTGAAATTCATCGGCGTGAGTTTGTGGGGCCTTCTATAATTAATTTAGTCCTGTCCAGCTATTGAACAATTGGAAATATTTGAATGGATCAAATAATGTCACATTGACCTGGAAGCTTTGTGGATAAGTAGCCATCGGGTAGCTCATTCCACAACGCCAAGTTTCTCCAAAAGAACGACTCTTGGAAGAGGCTGATTCGAGGCGTTGTAAGCTCGACCTGATGAGGATGTTTAGCCTCTAGTCGTTGCTGTACTGACGGTCCTTGGTGTTATTATGCGAGACAGATCGGTCGAACATCTGCCATGATCGATCATCCTTTTTCGATCCTCTAGACTCTGGAGGTCCTTTGTGACGTCAGGCGCTTCCCTCAGACGTATTTCTCGTTTCTGGATTGTGTCCAAATGTGTGTAACTTGTAAGCTGTACTTCTGCGATGACCTGATCTGGGCCTTGTAGCGTAGCTAGTGCAGGAGCTGCTTTGGAGAATACAATTTCCTGGAACGGATAAGAACCCCCAGGTGCGAAGACGCCGACCTAGCAAGGCCGACAACATGATCATGCATATGATCCATGTACTGAGCGTCCCGCCATCTGCACTGCTGGCTGACCAGCATGCAACTTATTGGTTGTGCGTTAAACGAAACTCAATTTTTAGATCGCCATTCTACAATTTTCTCAATGTCCTTATTGATCTGAACAAACTTCTACCCTCTCGGGATGGTGATGGCTTGCTGGGCTTCTTGTATTTCACATCAAAAGTTTATCTTATGGCAAATAAAAAAGATGCAGGTGTCCCCCTCGATCGAAGGCTAGATACGCCCTTGCGTGTAGCTCTCCCCCTTCCCACCCGAATCCGCCCCGCCTAAATTGTTTTCTTTGCAACCCTTACTCAGTAAGGTACCTAAATTGATATTATGAGTAGTTATAATCGTATCATAAACACAAGATACGAAAGCACTATGACATTATAGCTTTATACAAAGCAATAATGGAAGGCTAGAAAACGTATTCCATCAGAATGGCCCAGTTCGATTTTTATGGGCATATTCAGCATATCTTTCTGGTTAATATGAGACGATATGAAAAAGGTTTATTGCCTATACGGACACTGCGCAATAAACGGGGCTTAATGCCTCGCTAGTAAAGATTTACAGCTATTATAGATATAAAATAATATTATATTTTTTTCCATTGAATCGCAGATGACTTGGAGTCGGCTCCATGCACCTTGTAGTACTATCAGTCAGTTATCATTTCACTGCTTCGCATAAAACAATCTCTCTCTGGCCCTTGTGAAATTCAGAGGTATTAATAGATTATAGTTAAACAAAATCAAAAAAACACTTTTAATATAAAATAAAGATCATTATTAATTTCATTATCGTTATTGTGGAGTCAGCTATAAATTAACCATTCTACAAGATCATATTGCTGACTAAAGTCCAAAGTTTATTCGCATTCAAAGAATCCCATTTGGGTTCTGTTTTTGCTCGGGGAAAATAACGCCGACAGCCGAGCGAATTTAGATGACGGGCTTCTCTATTTAATTGCGTCCTAAATTTTCTTCTCTATATCCTACACCTGAATTATAATAACAGATATAATTTAAACGTTTAAACGCCAAATCCACCGGATTTATCAGAGGTCAAATATGTTGAGGCAAGTTTAACGTGATGTACAGGCATAATCAAAACATCAGCGGAACTAACTGAGTTGGAAATTGAGATTTGAATCGGTTCTAACAAGATTTTAGTTAGCTTCTTAAAAATGACGTGTCGACCTGACGTGTCTTTTTGACATGTAACATACGTTGTAGTCTTACGGTTGTCAACGCACAACACGTATATGAGAACTAGTTGTTCAACTAGCTGTAACATTTCAGTTTTGATCTTAGATAAAGCTGTGTAGCTTCTTAAAAATGACGTGTCTACCTGACGTGTCTTTTTGACATGTAACGAAGTGTTACGGTTGTCAACGCACAACACGTATATGAGAACTAGTAGTTGAACTAGCTCTAACATTTCGGGTTTGAATAAAGAGCCAAATCTGTGTAGTGTTTGTGGGCTGCTGTCATTTAGAATCGTCTTTTGATGAAAGCATCCAGACTACCGTGTGTACAGCAATGGTGGAATTACAGAAGTATGAAAAGTGGATACAGCATGTTGTGCATGTTAACCTGCGTTACAGTCGACTAGTTAGAGCGAGCTCCTGTGTAATATGATAGCAGGCTTTAGCTTTGGTACGCGCGCGTCATATTTAAACTGCAGTGAAAATAATCTGTGGCACTGCAATTATTTAGTGCAGGTTTCCGGGAATCGCTACGGACCCCTGTGTCTCCTTTAATTGTACTGCGGGGAAAACTTCTGGATAGATAGTGGTTATATATACATTTTCATAGTCCAGTGATACGGCGACAATTTTTTGAAATTGTGTCATTAATCTCCCTTTCCCAAATTTGCACAAGTATCGATGATAATTCAGACGTCTGTCTTACATACCGGAGGTGCCACGCGACATCACACAATAGAGATACACATGCTCACTTCAATGGTCACAGAATAAGGAAATTACTGATCTAGCTGACGTGTCCTCCAGATCGTGTGCGTTTGGGAGAGAGGCACAGAGAGATGATAGTGCGAGTAAAAGTGTACCTGGACCGTTTCAACACCGATGTGCTGGCCGAGTGTTTCAAGGTCTCATCAACGAATGCTGGAGCTGAGCTTGCCAGAAAGGGATCATTTTCCTCATTCGAACAGAAATCAGCTTCGTATATGTAGTTACGGAACTATTCATTAGCCACTGTGGCCAATTGTGAAACTGTGATAATTACACAACTTTTTATCTACATGTTGTTTCATTCCTTTAATCATATGAATGCTGCAGAAATATGGTTATTAAATATTGACCGTTACTAAAATTGACTGGACTGAACTACGCTTGTGGCCTTTAAACATACAGCGGGGAAATTTCTGAATAGATAGTGGTTATACATGTGCCATGTATTCTCATAAAGAGATACTTTAATTTCAGTGCAATAACGTGGAAATAAAAGCGTTACCCTTGCCATAAAATTAATATTTATATATTCATTAGGTTCTTCTTTTCGGAAGGCAACGAACGAAAATATTTTTTACATTATATCTGGGTGGCATTTTGCTGTCACCTCAGAGGGCTTTACAATACCGAAATATTTCTAATTTGAGATTATACCCTAATGTATTTCTCCTCTTAGATTTTGATGCAATTTGGAGAATGACGTGTATGAAAGCATTGGGAAATGCCAAATTCTTAAGTTAATGGAAGTTCGAAGCAGTGTTATTCAAATATCTACATAGTTGACAAGTTTCAAACATGTAGATTGTAGATGCTGTTACTTGGTGAAACTCTTCCAACATGCAGATAAAAAGTTTTGTAATTAACACACAGTTTCACAAATAAAACTCTTCTTCTTTCAGTGACGCGTTTCGATTTATATTTAAATCATCATTGGACTGTCAGATTTGACTGCTACAAGGCTTCCGAGATTACTTGCCAACCAACTAACTAGTCCTATCATGGATGAAAAAATATATCTCTCAAATCTAGCATACTATCTATCCTGTCTAGCTATTTTTCTATTGAATTTTTCTTTCCTTTCTTGTGTCTGTCTTGAGTGAAATATTTTTTTGGCGACTGCATTTACACTAGTGTTTAGGGTAACCCCTACAAAACCTTTACTATCGTCGTCAAAATGTCCTTAAGGTATTTCATGTGATGAACTATTTTATTTTATTATTTTTAGATATTCTACGTTGTAAGATATCGAAAACAATGAAAACGGTGTGTAATAATCAAAAAAGTATACCTAATAGATCAGCATCTAACTTAAGATCATATTCAATAAATGCAAAGGAAAAAGAACCAAGTTGTCCAAAAAAATATTTCCCCTAAGACCGGATAGATAGTATGCTAGATTTGAGAGATCTAGTTTTGATCCATAACAGGACTAGTTAGTTAGTTGGTAAGTAAGTAATAGACACGCGTCACTTCAAGAAAAAGGGTTTTATTTGTGAAACTGTGTGATAGTTACACAACCTTTTAACTGCAAGTTTTAAACGTGTTTATAGGATTGCTGATTATTTTTGTGCATTGTTTTGCTTGACATTGCAACGTCTATCAGCTTTGAATTGAGTTTTTTTCAAGACTTAAATCATTTTAGGGCATCACTATTTTTTGCAAACCAGTTTTTTAACGCTGGCGCTGGCTGATTTTTTAATAATATAGTTTAATGAGAATCAAAACCATTTCTGTTACAAAAAAATGTTTATAGGTTGCAAGTAGCGTATTTCTGTGACGAACTTCAAGTTTCCCTCTAAATCTAATTCCAACATTCCGAAAACATTATTGCTACCTCAAGTATGAAAAATATTTAGTTACTCGATATGTCTCTGTGTAGACTGAATTTCATGCGATATCGGGCATATGTGTAGAGGCTTTCAGATGATGAATTGATGTCAATTGAGTACGAATACATTAGCCGGTTAACAATATTATCAAAAAGTCCAATCGCGAATACATAAATACATTTTTTCAATAACGTCTAGTCGATCGAGCTTTCATACATAACAAAAACCTCGCACAGCCGTTTCACAGGCCATTTACTTTATTTCTCATATTACTAAATCATCAGAGTAAATTCCACACAAAAATACCTCATTTCATCGTAATGTTAAAATACGGGCTTCATCTTTTTCGCTTGGCTCAAATACTGGAATCCCACCTTTATTATCTAGTGGATATAGAAACTTTTCATACTCCTGGCATTGTCATTGGGGAGGGGATTTGTACACTGTTGCCAAATTCAACACTAAACCTGGAGGATTTGGAGCCTAGACTAGCGGGAAAATTTATTTCTCAGATGCTGATGGCTGGAAAATGTATCAGAAAATATGGAACATATCCGCAGTAATCGGGAACTGTTCTATTTCCGCTGAGCGTAGTAGGCTATGATGTTATTGCAACTCATTTCATTTGGCCTTTCAATCTAGTTGTTTACAATTTTGATTGGTGGCAGTTTCAAATATACCTGAGTTGCTACGCGAAAATTCAACCGCCCTAGAGAAGAAGTCAGGTTTTTTTTTAAATAAAAATCGATATTGTATATTTTAAGGTATATTATTTTTTATACCTGTATTAATAATTGATGTGAAAGATGTTTGTTCCTTGTATGAACAACAATCCGTAAATGCATATATCTTTCAGGCATAAACGTTATTTGTTTCGTATCGCCCTCTACAATAAATCGATTTTTGCAGTTGTCGGCAACAGTGGCTGTGAGACAAAAAGAAACTCGCTGCTACTCCTAAAAGGTTAGGGTGCAGTTGATTAGTTACATTTGACCTTTCTTACCGGGTTAGGAAAATATCATGATGTTGGTCTTGAATACACTGTGTCCCTTTAAAGTTCCTGCCCTTTGGCAACCGAGCTATAGCATAAGAGCTGATGTAACTTCGATGAAACATTCATGACAAGTTTCTCAAACATATTTTGATAACGGATGCTAAATCTTTTACTATGCGCGTGATCTGCTACAAACATGAATGTTTCTGCTTTGGGCTAGATGCTCGATATTACAGCTCGAAAGCCGACAGAAGAGAGCCAAAATTTATTTTTATATGAACAAATCTGAGGTAAGAATGTGATAGCAACGTATAAGTAGAAAAACCTTACCTGGGTCTCAAGGCGTCAATATCGCTGACACTTTGGGTTACCCATACCTGATATAGATAGCCCTATATTACCTTTCAGAGATAAATAGATTGAAGATCAATGGAAAGAAATGCAATACAACAAATATCAAATCGAAACGCGTCATACTAAAACAGAATTATTTGTGAAAATTTGTGTTTAAACTACACAACTTATATGGCTCACGCAAGCATAGCTTCACGGAAGATCTGCTGGTCTATGTCACACTTATGTGGAGCAGAGCAGAAAGTGTCGAGTCGTCGCGCTCCATATGTCGAAAGCATCCTTACCAGGTCTAGGTTACAAAGCCTCAAACGGGCCTCTTCCAAAAATAGTTCCTTTGGAGAACCTCTCTCAATCAATAAAAAGGACAATATTAATGAAAAAGGTCAATATGAATGGACATTTTCTCTCACAGATCTTGTGAAGCGTGATAAGTTTTTGTCTGCGTGAGGCTATCTACAAAAAGGTCAATATGGTCAAAAGGTCAATATGGTCAATAAAAAGGACAATATTAATGAAAAAGGTCAATATGAATGGACATTTTCTCTCACAGATCTTGTGAAGCGTGATAAGCTTTTTGCCATGGCATGAGGCTATCTATAAAAAGGTCAATATGGCCAAAATGTCAATATGGTCAATAAAAAGGTCAATATGAATGGACATTTTTTCTCACAGATCTTGTGAAGCGTGATAAGCTTTTTGTCTGCGTGAGGCTATCTACAAAAAGGTCAATATGGTCAAAAGGTCAATATGGTCAATAAAAAGGACAATATTAATGAAAAAGGTCAATATGAATGGACATTTTCTCTGACAGATCTTGTGAAGCGTGATAAGCTTTTTGTCTTTGCGTAAGGCTATTTATAAAAAGCTTAATTTCGCAGAAGCCTTGCGGCATCAATTTCTGTAACGCAAACATCATAGATCATTGAAGCAACGTATCATTCCAAATTAGCGATTACAGAACCCTTTCTGCATGGGTATTAACAGCGACTCTTGTGCCATATAATCAAATTGATGCGCTCGTATGAATAGAAGCTTGGCATCACTATGATGAACACTGAGGATACAATGCATCCTTTCATCCCTTTCAATTTGTGAGGATCCTTTTCCCTTTGAACTTTTAAATGGAAATCCGTATTTGTCTTCTTTAGTAGAGAATACCTGTGTGTTTGTACAGGATGAACTGTTGGTATTTGTTCCTTACTTTTTACATTCCAGGCCAATACGAGATTTTTTATGAATTTCGAGTACCGAGTTTTGACCTTCACTTCGAGACGAAAAGGCGTGGTTTTGCTCTGTCCGCCACAACGACCGAAAGTCTTATCATTCCCGTACTTCAATCGTATAGTAGTTAAAACCATATCCTATCTACTCTCTCATCTCAATCAAAGAGTACAAACAGAGACTTATACGTGTTTTGAGACACAAATGTACAAAAAACACTTGCTGGTTTCCAAAGCAATCCTTTGGACTGAAGGAGTCAAAAGGCGCTAAAAATATGAGTAAAATCATATATTGAGTATTAATATTTCACTCAAAGCTTCAAGTATGGCCTCACTGTGATACTTCCAATACTGAAATTGGAGCAAAATATTAAATAATTAAACTAAGGGCATTCTGGTCCGAGGCTTTGCAAAATACTTGTTTATGTAGTATTTTTCATAAGAAATAGCTCTCGCCTTGTTATGTTATTGATAAAGGTCGACCTTAGTCTGGCTCATAGGCTATTGTTCAATTGAATACATAGTAATTATCTGAGCATAATATCTTGCGGCTTAATGACATGGAATTGCATATAGCCTCATGGAACATGACCAATATTGTTGTTGGGTACGTTATCGTAGCCAATAGAGATTATCGATTCAACACTTTATTTGTGTAGTTTAGATTATTAAAAAAACAGTGTATGGATACTCAGAAAGGTTGGGAAAAGTGAAGAAAATGTATTGAATGGTAATGAGGTCCCAGGAAGTTGAGGATCCCTTTCGAAAAAAACTAAGTTATAAATTAAGTGTATGCTCGATCGTATGCAGCAGACCTGCTATGGATGTTTCGTCTTTAGCCTAGACTCGTCAGTATAGCCTGGCGAACTGTGGAAAGACAAAACACGCATGTCTATAGCAGGTCTGATGCACAGTGGAGAGCATTCGTTCAATATCAGTTGTCAACGTCTGATGTGAATGAGCCGATGTCGTTGCAGCTTCAAGGCAGTCCAGGAGTTAGTATCTTTGACTTCGAAGGTAACAATGAGCATCCTCATAGACACTTGGACACTTGGAGATGAGTTGATAAGCTGTAAGTGTTATAGGCAATTTGGATATCTGCAGCTGATTTATGAAATTTCATTCAGCATTTACTGTTAAAAACCTTTTTTGTTCTTTATTTCCTCCCAAAAGCATTACGATATGCTGTTTGAAATTTGTAGACACCGTAGATGGAAAAGTTGTGTTGGCGACTTCTATCGTTTTGATAAAAAAAAATACTTTCTAAGATATTTAAAGTATAATCAGAATTTTGGCCATTCTTTTGAAGTGTGTTCGGCTGTCTAGCGTACGTAGAGTTAAGTCCATATCGACTCCCCCACTTCACCCAAATAGCGTCGCCATATATAAAGACTTGTTGCAAATTTCGGCTATTTAAAGGAAACTATTGACTACAGAATATTAATTTGGCTATATTATAGTAGTATATATATATAGAGTCGTAGCTACGCGGCTGCTTATAACAAGTCTTCCGTGTTGTACCCCCTAGAAAACGAACGACTATGTCAAGTGAAGACAAACTTTCTGCCACCTTATTTCCAAGAATATCGGATATTCTGCATTCATTTATAACAATCTGGGAATTCGTTGTCGTCGAGATCCATTCTCCGACTCCCCAGGAGATAATATTTTATTGATCTTGTTTGGAGATGTACAATATATGTGCATATATTTTCGTAGAGTGCCATTCCACGGCATGGTGGTGTCAATACTTTGTTTTCAAAGCTCTTTGCTCTCACCTCCATTTAACACTTTTGCGCTTTTCCGTTTTAGGAAAAGTTTTTGAGTAAACATAGATTACCATTAGGATGGAGTTGAATTAGCTGAAGAAACACAGCAGTGAAAGCAAAGGTTTTTTTTAGTATTTTAATGACGGAGCTCCCGAACTGGTTTTCGAAAAAACTAGGTAAATCGCTTGAATTGGGAATATACGGTATTTTGGTTATAATAAAAGATACACGTCATGCACACTTTCCCTTTTCATGTGCAAGTCTATGTCGAGGGATTAGATATGATGGAGGTACTCAACAGAGTGCAAGGTGTCCCTCATTTTGTGATCTAAATCTCAAAATCCCCTATTCGGCTCCCTTACTATCAGAACTTTGAGACGGCCTGCAAATATTTATGGTGCCATGAACTGCTTTCTCTTACCAAACTTGTTTCAAGTTCAGCTACAGGGAAACGTAAATAGCCCGTTCCCGCTTTTTCCCCCAAAACGCTGGGCAGCCATTTTTCATGTTAAAAAATGAAATATTGGACGTTGCGAACAAGCTGCTAGTATAGCTTAGCGAACGATAAAAAATTGCAGTGTACCTAATGTGTCCGTTGGCATGGTGGCCCAGTCTTTGTATGTTATGGTTTTATGTCATGAAGACGGATGAAAATAGAAAATTTGGGTGATGCTACTCGAACGTTTATGATAATTTTTTTAAATAAGGTGGAGTAAAAGGTGGTCTTTACAAATTACGAGTCAAAATCAGAACCTCCACAGGTGTAACTTTCAATACAAGCTTCTTTCACAAGTCAATATTTTGCTGTAGCTGCTGGTATTGAATAGAGATTAAAGTACAACTGAGACAAATATATCTAATCAAAGGTTATTGAAACACAGTTTAAAAATTAAGTCATGATTTTTCTAAATTTTCTCATGTTATGCATAAAAGGAATACTGCAATCTCCTGTTGGAGGTGATCTCTATTCAAGAGACCGGAGATGATGGATATCAAAAAGGCAATGGTCAGGCTGGTCATGGAGCTCCTGAGAAATGGTGGCGTTATGGAGGTGCGTTCCCAAAAACATCATGGCTGTCACGTCATACTTGAGGTGCATAGTAGAGATACTCCTTTTTTCAAAACAGGTTCGTTTATGCCGGATATTTCTGAGCTACATCTTTGGAATTTGAATTTGCCATTTTCAGTATATATTCATGATAATAGCAAACTAAAAAACACTGCTCAAAAAACCTGTAAGAATCGAGACGAACGACATATTCATCTTAAACAGTTTTTCATACTATGCAGATATCGGTTGTTGATATATTCAAGAATTATCATCAAATTATACACAGTCAGTCAAAAATGTTCAATATTATCCAATGAATATGAGTAATACATAACTCGAATTTTCAAATCCGGAAAGAAAGGCCCAGTGTGGAATTCGAACCACACATCTTCCGATTTGCCGGTCAGGCGCTCTAAGCAACTGAACTTACTCAGCACCTGCCCACTTATTACAGAGTGCGGATAATGTCAATTTCGGATTTCAAAATGCGAATTATGTATCTGGTGGTCACAAGAGGGGTGCAAATTACGAAACTTGCCCTGGCAATCTCTACTACAGTGTATTACTTATTTGTAAACAAAAGACATGAGCTGAATTTCGAAGGTCGGAGCTTGAGATAAAAAGAAAACTATTTACGTCAATGCCGCCTGTATGGGTGTATATCTATCCATTCCCCCAAATCGACTTTCTTCATTGCACGCCATTACAATATATCTGTAGTCTGTAGTGGATGCTCAGACGTCCGTTGCACGTCCGACGATGCGCGGACGACGCTAGCGCCACCTCGCGGCGCCCGCTACGCCGCCGCAGGGTAAGTGAATTTATCAGGAATTCAATTTCGGATGGAGCGTCCGGGTTATCTCGATCGTAGGTGCGTTCCAGTGAGAAATAGTCCGCTATACAGACGGCCGCGTTATTTACTGACGGCCGACAAATAGTCACGCTTTACTCGGGCAGAGCGATATGTGTTGCCATCAATCAGACGCCCGCTCGGCTCACCGTCTACGTCTGACGCCGGCCGGGAATGCCCTGAATACGTCCGCATCATTGAAACACGTTGCCGTCCTCTACGTGCTCTATTACGTAATTTGTCACGATTTTCTAGAGTAATACTTTTATTTATTCATTTTATCCTACTTCGGTATTCATTTATTCATTTTGCTTATCGCGTTTATTCGATTATCCGTTCATGTGATAAATAAATGTTTGCTTCATATGAACAGAAGAATATGAGTTGATATGATTTCATCAAACAAGTAGTAAGGGCTACGTACAAAAATGAAATATGACCTTTACATTCAGATTAATGCAAAGACTTATGTTTTCGGTAGTTGATTATCAGTTTAATTTATTTTCCAATACGCCTATTCATTGACTTTTATTGTCACCGGACTGGAGTGTGGTTGCGGCTCTTACTCAAACAGCCAGTTCTCTTAATCAGTAATGATACTTTCACAAAAAATATATATATCATTCCTGATAGCTTCCAAAATGCCAAGGCTAATGATATCTTTTTGTTCCTGGGGAAGTTTTTGTGGTACCATTCCATGAGCTGCATTGGTATCGACATAAATTCAAGGACGCATTCTCCATCACCAACGTCGAAAACCAAACATCCACGTCAGCAGAAAATAACGCCACTCAATGGAACGCCGTTTATACCAATCAGGAACAGCCGAATCGCTAGCCAAAAAAGTATATGCAAGATACATGTTCAAAGACGATCGATCAAAACTAATATAGACAATGGAATTCCAAAACACAACTTCTAAAATATGTATATACCTGGTTTGCAAATTTAAAATATGTGCTTCCA
The DNA here is from genome assembly GCA_949316355.1 of Bruchidius siliquastri. Lineage (NCBI taxonomy): Eukaryota > Metazoa > Arthropoda > Insecta > Coleoptera > Chrysomelidae > Bruchidius > Bruchidius siliquastri. The sequence continues at coordinate 27,331,086 of OX438529.1, forward strand.
GTGTTGCCATATCGAGCGCTACATTGTCAGGTGCATAACTTAATTTTCGCGCCTCGTATTCCGAACACATACGAGTATATCGAAGAGAGGAGGAGGAGTATTTCCTTCGAAATCGAATGTTTCGTATAAATTTCGTGCGGTGTCGCTTCTCTTTCGCGAAACGTCTGTACAGACATAATTTACGATTGCTTGTGAAGTAATTCTCGAGTCGATATCAATGTCTAGGGATTTATCAAAACCTGTCCCCAACCGAGCTCGCTTATACAACTCCGACATGGGGGAAACTGCGCTTGGATTTTTCTTCGAGAAAAAGGATTTAGTTTCAGCTGTGGCTATGAGTGTATAAGAAATACCATGAGATTCATTTCGGTTTGTCTCGTGAATGTCACGTTGTAGACACTTACAATGTTGCATTTTGGATGTGATAAATTCTCAGCATATATTTTTAAATGGCGGTAGCCATCGAGAAAATCGTTAAAGTTGCTGCTCCAGGTTCAATTATGGTTTCTTTTTAGGTTCCAAGTTGACAGTCAGCATTGTGTTTTTTATGTGGCAGTGCATTATATTATGTTTATACCCTTTATATTAAGGTCTTGTTTGAAAGCAATTAGTGGACACCAAAAATAATCAATCAACCCCAGCTCAATTTATGACCACTCCCAATTGAAGAATGATGAGAGGCCTCAAAAATGAAGTTTGAGTGATATAACTTTTTTTCGCTCTTACAGTACTTTCCCGCCTATCGACGTGATAGGTTAAATATGCTCAAATATAAACAAAGCCACAGAACCGAACGCTAATCTCCATACATCAAAACGTCAGATGTCACTTTTCAGGTAATGTGTACTGCAATATATGAAATGCTCTGTCGAATTGAAAGAATGGCCAACTGCAGACGATACGTTTATAAATCGAGCTTAACTCTTCACCGTGTTGTTGCATTTATTTGATATTTTCAGTTTTAAGGACGGCAGCGCAGTCCCACTGTCATTCGACCACACAGAGACTGGAAACTGGAAACGCTAACTGTGCAAACACTCATTATTCCCTTTCCGCATTGATGTGTATGCCTTTGTCAACAACGCTATAATTTCCAATAGAATTCAACGCAACGGTTGTTCATTTAAACAAGTGCCCGCGTATTTTGCGAGGTGCTGACGACATTTTGCTGATTCAGTTCGAAACAGTTGATGATGGAGCCTGGAGAATGGGGTGCTTGATTATTTTTTAGATAAGCCATTTTCCGTTGTTTTCCGTGTTGCGAGATTAAATGAATGATACTTTTATTTACTTTTTGGTACATTCGGTCAGGTTTTGGAGTAATTAGATAAAGAAATTTCGAAATTAAATATTTCACATCTATCACGAAAAAGCAGGTCCGTCGGTCTGTCTCTATCATACGCTGTCCGGTATTACTAGGCCTCTCCATTTTTTTAAACAGTCTGCCGTGGGTGCATCGAGGAGCAAGACTAGGCCAGGCAATGGCGGTAACGTCCAGTAATTTCAGATCTCATGCTTCTTTGGGAAACCATGTTTTGAACAAATTCTGCTTCAATGACAAAATCTAATCCTTTTGTGCTGCTTGCAATAAAACGATTGAGAGAACCAACTGGACAGACTTATCTATTTTTCTTCAGTTTAGTTTTTGCTTTGGCAGTTAGTAATAATGATGTGCTGAGATAAAGGAAGCGAAACATTCTTCCTACCGGGACTAATTTTCTGTTCTGAATTTAGCAAATATTAGGGTATAATTTATCAGAATTCCGGGATAAAAGGGAGGACAAGTTTAATCAAATTTTAATATCGGTATGGAGGTTGATGGAAATTATTTCCTAAGATATAGATTTTTCACAAAGAAGAAAGTGACATGTGGAATAACCATTTTCCGGGCAAAATTAGGGAAACAATTGTTTAGTAGGAATAAATCATTAATTTCTCAATTGTTTTAAAGAATAAGGAAACCATTTTTCCTGGCATCTAGCGTGGTAATTTTTTACATTGGGAAGTGCGACCATATTTTTTAACTATGTGTCTCAATAGCTGTCATAGCATTTCATGTGATTTATGCGAGAGGTGTAATAAAAACAGGATGTGTCAAAAAATTTACACAATTTATTTATACACTTATAACATCCGATATTATACTCTATACATTCATAGAAAATATTCGAAAAATGAATTCTTGTTTGGCAATTTCTCCTTAGGGTTCCGCTTAATTTAACCTGAAAAGAAAAAATATCATATTTGAAAGTGTCACACATAGATGGTTAGCATTTTTTAGACTATTTGGATATTACAGTTATACTGCTTCGAACTTCCATTGTCTGGAGATGCTGAAGTCCGTAGCTTTGTTACTGAAAGATCCATATTGTCTACAAATTTTAAACAATATATTTGAATATGACTTTTCAGGATAAAACCGGACAGAGGTCTTTCTTTTTTCATTACATATAATCCAACGTTTTGGGACTACTTTTATGCCTGCTTCAGGCTTCCGAGATGTTAAAACTATGAACACTGACAAGATCTATCTACCTATATAAAAATTTGAATTCGATGATACCACAGTAACGATAAAAAATATTACAACGTATTGTAGTCGAAAACATGATACAAGAGTGAACCGTATAATACCTACAGATTAATTGAGATATTTGAAAATCGGTACAACGATGATAAAAGGCTAATCTGTGACCAAACAGAAACAATAAAAAAAACTATATATTGAAAACCATAACCATTGAAATTCAAAGCTCACTTCCTTACATAATGAGCAACTATTATATTTACAAGAGACAATAAATATATCATTTTCGGTCAAATAGTGCACAATAACCGAACATAAGCTGAGCTGCACTGATGAGTATCTTAGTTAAGACTGAAACGTGTACCTCTGTATGCCATGTGTATGAATATCCTAATTAATGTTTTTTTTAATTATCACTGCTTTATTTGCAAATGTTTGTCGTCAGGTGAACAGGACATCACCGAAAATATATACCATAGCAGTCTAAACTCTGTGAGGCACAAATGCTACAGGAAATAACATTTAAAACCAGCACTTATGGGAGATATTTTAAAAATGTCAAACAGTACTACTCGTATCTTGAGATCAAACTTACCAGTAAATAGAAGTAGATGAAAAAATATAATCATAAAGCTCTTGATAGCTGCAGCGGTGAGATTTTCATGTAACGTAGTGCCTTCGTTCACTGAAACAAAAAGGAAACTATTTGAATGAAGAAACGAGGCAAACAAATAGCATCACAAATATTCGTTGTTTATCAAAAATTCGAGTCGGTGTAGTGAGACCCAACATATTTTCAGTTATTGATTATCGATTAGCAATTATTATAGAGCGTTTAATAAAGCATATATTGACAACTGGATGGCTATTAGATGACCCAGTTTGGACAAGCTTTAAAAACAGATTCTAAAGTCTATGCTCTCCAATATATATAGTACCTAGTACAGATTTAGATGTTTCGTATTCAACCTAAATTGATCAGTGTGACTTTGCGATCTAACAGTCTAACTGCCCGTTTCGTTGGACATCTTCAAGCTTTATTAGTAATTCTTTGACTCTGATAAACCCTTAAAAAGGACAGACATGCTATCTTTTGAATTACTGAGGTGACTGGAGCACTCAGATAAAGTCGATTCATGTATCTTAGGATACCTTAGCACACAATGAGCGTTTTCGAAGAGTCAAAGTAACAAAAACGGCGAATCCCGATAAAGCCAGCAAGATGAATCCCACTTCTGATGCTAACATCGGAAAATATTAGGATGATGTCATTTAACACGAGTATATTAACAATTAAGAGCGCAATATGTTCCATACAAGGTTTGCTGTACCCTCGGTATTATCTCTTAAAATAATAAACATCTACCGAAATAAAGATTAAACAGAGGAAGACATAGATCTAGAGATGTCAATAACATTACCAAGCATTTTGTTCTTCTGATGTTATTTCCACATAAATGTTTCTGCTATGCTGATATATACTTTTCGGTTTGCTAACGTTCCAACGCTCCCTGTTCTTGTAATAAAGTATGAAACATAATGTGAGAAGAAAGAACAGGAGCCCTAGTTGAATGCCGTAACGCGCAATGAAACATTTCCTTTCCACTGAAACCGTTGGGTGGAGTTAAATGAAAGATCGCGCTGCCCCTCGACAGCGCCAAAAGGCACGTAAACATTCATTTCAGTTGCGTTAGCACTTCTTGTTTCATGTTCTAATTTATTTGTTCTCTTTCGCAGCTGTGGAAGAATATGCGGACGCGACAAGAAAACTTTTCACAATGCATTTGCAATTTCAAGCTAAAATAGTCTGTAGATTTGATTCAATATCTTCACTTGGCCATCCATTGTATAAGATCCTGTATATTTTACCTCATAGTATTCTAGATATAATTTTAACAGCCGTAACAAAATCACACGCAATATCGTAGAGACCCAGTTGAATATTTGGGTTGACACTGATACTGACACTTTGGATCTTTCAACAGAAGTAGAGTGTCCATAAACGTTAATCAAATACGAGTCTGAATAGTTTATTTAAATAGTTGTAGAAATTGTGAAGGTGTTGGAGCTGTACTGAAGGGTGAGTTGTTCCACAGAGTATGCGTTCTCCACATTGCATATTTTCATAATCGAATTATAAAGAATTATTTTACCTATAATGATTTGTGAGCAGCCTCTGTAACTGAACGTTTGGTGTCATTACACGTCTCAGTACAGTGGTTATTGAGAGGAAGCTAGTGGCAAGGGTTCACTAGGCTGGTGGCAAGGGTTCACCAGTTAAGAGAAAGCTAGTGGCAAGGGTTCACTAGGCTGGTGGCAAGGGTTCACCAATTAAGAGAAAGCTAGTGGCAACGGTTCACTAGGCTGGTGGCAAGGGTTCACCAGCTAAGAGAAAGCTAGTGGCAAGGGTTCACCAGTTAAGAGAAGGCTAGTGGCAAGGGTTCACTAGGCTGGTGGTAAGGGTTCACCAGTTAAGAGAAAGCTAGTGGCAAGGGTTCACTGGGCTGGTGGCAAGGGTTCACCAGATATTAAGAGAGGACACTTTACGTTCAGTGCCGTAGTATATTTTAGACATTTGTAAAGGATATTTTGCGTTTAATGCCCATTGTAACATTTGAACTTTTATACATTACTTTAATGGTGAATGTCTCGAATGTTGTAGAAGCGTACTCAGAAGGATTTATTCTTTTCAGATATCCCCATGTCATAGATCATCCTGAACAAGAGCCTGCCTTGCCCATAGCCACTCAAGTTAAAGTTTGTGCTATATATATATTTTCTTACGTAAATTAGAATGGATTCAAATTTAGTACGCTCAGGCTATTGCGAGTCCTACAACTGTGAATGCATGTTTCCTTTTTACCTTTTGACCTATCGAACTCACCCGATATTATCTTGCTTATCCACTATAGCACTTCAAAATGAAGCTATTAGTAGTTATATATATATATATATATATATATATATATATATATATATATATATATATATATATATATCTCGCATAATCATATAACGATGATCGCAAATGATACTGGTACCACTGTATCTGCAAGGAGTGTCGACCATTCGCGTGTTAGAATACACAACGTTATTTCCATTATGACACATTACAGTTTTAGAACACACAGCGGATGACGGAACATTCAGAAAGTCTCACACTTCGTGTCAGAGAAAGCTGATGGGTATAAAATGATAGAGAAATATTCGATGACTCAATGACGCCTGAAAACACACCATGCTTGCCTTTGTGATTCATTGTGATGAGTCTGGAATGTTTCTGATGCATATGCAGTCCGAACCAAAATACAAAAAAATATTTTCATAATCAATTTTAGAATGGCATTAATTAAACATTTGATTTGTTTCCAGATTCCATACTAAAAAAAAAAATTGCGGAATTTGGCGAAATTTCAGTTAAGCTTTTTTTTCAATTTCTATGATTTAAAATTTTTATCAATTACTAGTTAGAATAAATTGGTCAATACAATTGCTATGGAGCGATTTTCAACCAATAATCAAAAATAGACCTCCTGTGTTCTATTGCAATTCTGAGCAAACGTCTGTCAGATAGAACGAAGCTCGTCACAAATGTACGTTTCGATTTCTGAAACTTTGTGAAACATCTACAATCTTTGTGGCGACTGAACGCCCTATTTGTACCTTAACGGTTATTAAAACGCAGGCTAAGCGAAACAGAATTAAAAATAACGAGTTCCATTCCAGGAGTTATCCAATGCAAAGGGAGTATAACAATTATAAATTACTCATATTCTGAGCAATTTTAATTTAAACAGATTATATGCCGTCATAAAATGAAAATCTGGAATGAAAACAAACTGTAGGCGGGGGATTATGCGGACAAAAAAACCACGTGCCGAGGATTCTGCTTGTTAATTTTAGAAAAGTAGACTTTATGAGTGTACCTTCTTTTAGACAAAAAAACATGATTCTGTATACCTACCAGCTTCCGCGTAATCTTCTGATATACAGGAATTATTATTTAGTCATTAATTTGCTGCTCCATTTATAATTTTAGCATTTTATCGGTTATAAGGGTGTATTTTTATGGATATCAATTTAGTCTTTCCAGTAAAATGAATAATGCTCGGAAGAAAATGTCTTCAGCTTGCAAATATTCTAAATTATATATTATATATTATAGCATTGATTCAGTTTCAACAAATCGCAACGATAAAAATGTATGCGGTATCACAAAAAGATGAGAAAAGCATCAAATCGTAACTCAGAGTCAACAAAAGGCGAGCACTTCGTTTTTCTCATCACGTGACTTTGCATCGAAGTATGAACAGCAAAAGCCCAGGTCAATGTCTGCTGATCGTGAAAAACCCATCCATATAGTGGACGACTAAAATGGCACCAAGTCGGTTGAAGCTGTAGTTACCACACAATAGTGTCATTTTGGAAGTATAGATATGAATCGGATTTTTTAGCTGTTCATTTTTTGGATTTCACCAAAAAAGAATTCCACCGATAGCTGAAGTTATTCCAAAATGTAGTCAGTTGAAATATTATGTTCCATATGTGCGAGCGTTTTTTAATTGCTTGCCTTTATCGACGATATTGCAACATTCATATCCACCATGTTTGTTCTTGAAGTTATTGGCTGATACAGTATGCACTAAGTACAGGATTGGAGACAAAATTTACATTCTCTAGTCTAGGCGTTTATGAGCCTCCAATGAATTTTGTACCCTTCTGCGGCACAACTCTGAGGTATAAACCAACCCAGCATCCACGCTGATTTATCAGGGAAGGCAGGCGACAAATGCCTCAAAATATTACTATGCTATTACTTTTTAACGAAAAATTGAATTTAATTGAAAGCCTGAAAAGGAAATAACATAAAATTAAACACTGACGCTTCATACTCTCCGTCTAATCCCGTGATCTGTGACTGGACGTATTCATGTCCTGTACGATTCGAGAAATCCAATGCGAATTGGTGGGTCGATGGTTACCGAGAGACACGGCATGGTTTGTACGATCACCGAATGACCGGCTGTCCCGGAAATCGAACCCGGAGTGGAACGGATACAGCATTTATCTTCATCTGCCGGCCTTTGGGATTCCACGTATCGGACACTCGAAGTGAGAAAAAGAGACAATGTGGGTGGTTTGGCGGCCAGGGGAACGATTATAGATAGGGAGGTTGATTCTACAATTGGGGATACACATTGCTGGAAAAAAATAGCAAAGGGGCAACTGCCAAAATTACTATAACGTCTGCATATCGTGAGTTGTTTACTCATGTTCCACTAACTATTATCACACATTTCGCATTATTTAAAGCTTTACTAAGTATTTATTCACAGTAAGAGAGTGAGCAGTCAGTAGAGAGTGCCTGTTTGTAGTAGGCAAGTTTTTTACACAGCGTTTTTAAATACAAAATTCGTATATCAGTTTAAATGTCTGTGATGAATGCCTCTCTAAATAGAGGATTCCTCCAAGAACAATATAACACATTGTATCAAGCTATTCATGTTGTGACCTACTTTTAAAACTTTTTGAAGATATAATTTGTATATAGTACTTTATCAGACGAACGACGCAGTTAAGAATTTACAGCATAACGATGCTCAGCAAAGATAACTGGGTTCCATTGCTCAACAGAATATTGTACCATTAGCTGTTTATAGTTCAGTTTCCAAGTTATCTGGAAACATCGCCTGGCTGTCTGTTGAAACTTGATAACGGAATATTCTCTGCAGATTTTATAACTCGAAATCATATTTGTAATAGGATGGATGAAATAGAATAAGCTCTCTGAAAGCACATACGGTGTGAACGTAAAAGTTGGAATATACTGAATCTACTTACGAAAAATGAACCATGATTTGTAAGATTTATTTGATAACAACAAACAGAAGAACAAAATCTATTTAATTCTGTTCAATTTCTGGCCCCCTGAGAAAATGCGACTCAGTCAATTATTTTCCAAAGAAATGATAACAGCATTGGCTACCGTTGCGATATTGAAGCATTTGAAAAAAAATGTTTTATTTTTTATCTACTCAAGTTGCAATCCGATTAATAAAGTTGTTAAGAAAAGGTATCAGTTTCTTCTCGTACAATAAGAGCCTGCAATAAAAAAGATATGTTCACATTAAAAAAAATGGTTCACCTTGAAAAAACCTAGGAAACGCTGTCAATGTCGAAAATAATGCATCATTAACTGTCCCCCATTGCACCCAAAACGTGTTCATCTAAATACCTACTCACCGTTTTCGCGCTATACGGCTGTCTCAAGTTAATGTTACCGAATTTACCAAAAAAACTTAGAGGCCAAACATTGGGGTGATTTTACCATATTTATCGGAACGTCATGATCTCAAAGAAAATACAAAGAATCCAATATATAACATTATTTTTAAGATCTACCCTGTCTTCAAGTTAAACAGAAGAGTCTAACGTTTTGCCTTGCGTTTTCCTTCAACGGATTAAAGTAGCACTAAAATCCCCATGCGAACGTCGTATTTGCAAGATTTATATTTGATTCAGCTCTTAAGTACTTGCGAATTGCATCCCTTAAGATGCACCTAATAAAGTCATACATACTGTTTAAACTTATTTTATGAGTGATGGATTGAGTTGTAGGATTACATGAATCCCTCTTGACTACAGTTGTTACATAACTTATCTTATTCGTGGCTGCTCTTGAGCCTCTCGAGAAACTTTGTCGTCAGATATACATAAATTATACGTCAGAAGATCCAATCGGGTATTCTCGTTTCTATATGAGAAACATTTTAGCGATCTGTTCGATTTTCCGGACGATAAGACTGAGTTTTCACATATATGAAGAGATGAGCCGTATCTATACTTTTGACGAAACCCCTCATTAATTATAATTTAATTGTAACCATATATGTTTGAATAAATATCTTTAATGATGTTAGGGCTGCCTCGGCCTTTATCAAAGTACTAAACGGAATAAAAAAAAATATTTGGAAAATAGAATGACAGTAATGTACTTAATAATATTTATGACTGTTTCCAGCGTATCAGTTTTGTTTTCAATAAGACCTTAGTTTGAACTGTTATCAAAGGCTGGAATATAGATGATGTATTTGCATTGTTGATAAATTCAACAGAAGATAAAATACAGCGCCACCAACGAACCACAGATCTGCCTGTCCTACGAGATGGAATGAAACATACATCTGTGGGTTTGGAGAACGTTGACTACATATTTACACTAAACGCACTCAACCAAACTGGGTCACAGTCTCTTGAGGAATTAGAAATACAATTCATAGATTTTTTGGACCATGTTTTTGAAATTACAATCCTTATTTTGTAGTATAGAATTTCAATCTATGCCCAATTTCCACAAACGTGTTCACTCAGTGCTGATTTGGACGTTTCTCCTTTAGTTATATAGTTTTTGTGCTGTTTGATTCGACACTTCATAAAGATGTAGGTCTAGAAGACTCTACAAAACAACACTGTAATACGACGTGTAGGCATAGATAATAAAAGAGATCGACATTGGGAAACTACATGCCTTTGAAATGTGTCTATACCGCAGATTGTTGATAATCTCTTGGACGGAAAGGGTCAACATAGTACAGGAAATAATTGGAAGAAAGCTAGTGTTCCAGACCAAATACCAGCTGCAGAGCTTTGCAAACTATTTAAACTCTTCTGCCAGCAAAAAGTGGGTAGGGTGCAACCTATAGTACCTAAGAGCAGGAAAACTATATCCAGCAACTTTATAGACCTGTGACTTTGCTTTGTATCATATCATCAGTGATCACCAAAATGGTTTCCGCAAGCATAGATACACGGGAGATATTTTGGATAAGTCGCACATATTTGGAGCAGAGCAATAGAGCTTCATGGAGAGTCTTGAGTCGGCAGGCTGTATATATCGAAATCTTTTGATAGGGTATGGCATGAGAGATGATGAAGCTTGCTGGCTTCGGATTGCCACAGGGTACGTGCCCCTGGTTGGTTAGTTGTCTCAGGGATCACTTCTTATATGTGGTAGTGGATGGTTAATCCCTTTGATGTGTTTACTATCAATGCGAGCATTCCTGAAGCATCTGTTTTTATCCAACGCTCTTCTTGTGGTATATCCAGGAACTGTTGGAGATAACATCTAATCCTACCATAGCTTCATATATGATAGCACCCTTATTTCCTGTATGGAACGGGACATCTCGAAAAACATCATTATGGCGAAGGCCGCATGCTGATCAATGCGGACAATTGAAAGGACACGCAGACCAATCAGATAACAACCCTGACAAAGCAGTCACAAGCTGGTCTACCAACCATGTAGATGGAGGGATGCTTGTTTCGAAGGTCATTCTCTTGGGGAACCTCGGCGTTGTAACCGTAGACCGCCCATGGTTACAATCTACAGCATTTTATGGTCAATGTGAAGCGCGATAGGCTACTTGCCTTTGCGTGAGGTTATTTATAAAAAAAACCATTCATGACTGAAACATCTAGATAGGTGATTGATACAATTGCAATAACAACAATCTATCCAGTGCTAACTTTCGCAGCGAAGACAGCACTTGAAAAAGGAGAAGCGACATTACATCTATCTCCGTCCAGACGTCAGCATTTACCCAATGTTCCAATTTCTTTGTCTTTTCTTAATCAACTTGTGTACGTGCTTTCTCAAGAGAAATTTCTTTTCATTGAAGATTCGCAGAGCTCAGAAAAAATTGATCTCGATAAAAGTACGAAGGAAAACCTGGTCTTCGTGTACTTATAATTAAAAGGCAACATTATTTTTAATTAATTCTCCCGTAAGGCTATTGATACCCAGCAAATGGGGGTCGAGAGGGGGAGGGGATTGCAAGGGAAAAAACGTCAGCGATCCGTGCTCAATTAAAAAGTTAATTTAGATTTATGAGGATTTGGGAGAAGTGGTGCGGAACTTAAGCCTTTCGTACTTTTCGAGCCGCAGTGTACTTTTTGTGATAGAGCTGATGAAGCCTCTTCCGGATAGTATGGGAAAGTTGGGTATTCTTGATGCTTTTTTTAGTTGTTGATTGTATGCAAGAAACACTTCATAACTACCACGAAGCTTTATAAATATCATACCTACTAACTGCAAAAGAGGGGATATCTGTTTACATAAATGTGTGACAATCGTGGAACAAATTTCCTGGTAGCTCACTCCACACCGCCGAGGTTCTCTAAAAGAAATACGTTAGGAAGACGCTTCCGAGCTCGACCTGGTAAGGATATGCCTCTCTAGTTTTCGCTATACTGGCGACTATTGGTGGCGAGTAAGCTTGGCCAAACATCTGCTCTGCTATAGAATAGAGACAGATTAACCACCTTTCTTCGATGTTCTAGAATGTGGAGGTCCTTGGTGTGGTAACGCATCGACTAGATGTACTGTTCGTTTCTGGATTATATCCAGAAGAATTAGGGAGCGATCCTCCATACATGCGAGCAGTACTCCAGCGATGGTCTGATCTGAGCCTAGCTGTACCTATTCCATTGTGTATAGATTGTTCAATAAAATTTTATCGATGGAAGAGATTTACTAACTACCAACATCTATAATGTTCATGAATACATATCATATTATACTAAAATGTATCATGTTACCCATTTTCGTAAATGTTACCCGGACTAAGTGGTGGGGGGACAAGGAAGTCCGTGTATTGTTACAGAGATAAAGGGTGAGGATGGGTCAGCCAGTCGGCGTCGCCACTTCCATTCCTATTTCAAAACGGATATGAAAGCTTAGCTGTGCGATTTGGTGTGGAATTGTTCAAACGTACAGGATCAGTTGCCAGTCGGATACTTTTAATTGAATTCGCTTAACGAGAGTATGAACGTGGATAATCTCTATGAGGTCTAGGAGACAGTATGGTTCTATATTTTTAAAACGCTCTTATTGGCATGACTTGTATATGTGTATGTATGTATGTATGTATGTATGAATCTATCACCTACTCCAAAATCTCTAATTAATTAAAAAAACTTTCGGCGCATTGGCGTCTCATAAATTTATTTTCATTGGGGTCGAACCTTGTTTCGCCATTTCTTAACTGAAATTCATACTTGCCTGTAACACTCGCTACACTACTCATCGAGTCTTCCAGTTAATTTTATATGATGAAACAGCCAACCGTTCATTTTGCCAACTCCTCTCTAATGATAGTTTGTAGGCGCGGTGAAAATTCTACTAGTTGCTGAGTCTCCTCTCATTTTCATATTTCTTTCTCAAAACAAGGTATATAAAATCATTCGCACCTTCATCCAAATAGTTACTTATTCCTTGTTACGCCACTGATATATCTTCCACATCTGTTATCCTTCAGAAAAGGAAAGTGTATATTTTTTTGTATTATACCCTTATTGTTTACGAATACTTGGAATTTCTCAATTTTTATGGTTATAGCATCCTGTCCGTCTTTGTTACTTATTACGGCTTGTGAACTGATGAATTTACTATCATGAGATAGTCAGTTTGCCAAATGTTTTGCCTGTTATTGCCCCTTGCTATTTCTAAAATCTCCTTGAACCCTTGGATGCGTAGACAAATGTGGATTTAAGAACAAATTTGAGACCAAATTTAGAATGAAATTTAGAACTGTAACCCGTTCTGCTACAACCTATTCGACGCCATTTTTTTAGTCAGGTAGAGGAGCAGATGGGGTAGAGGTAAATTCTTCTATGGATAGTATCTGTCACTTTTTATTGATAAGTAGTGTTTTCCAATGATAAAATTATATTCAAAAAGTGAACCAGAACAAAAACATGCATAATAGATCCTTTTCCTCCGAGTACGACACAAGAAAGAGATGAAATATTAAGATAGATAGCCCTTCTGCACCCATTAGAGCGAGAGCCATTTATCGTCCCCTATTATACGGAGCTAAATCATCAAATTATGCAAGAAGAGGGACCCGTAAGATGTGTTAATACGAATGTCGATAACATCTACTACTTCACCTAAAAATCCCTCGGATAAAAAAACAGCCCTTATCCCACTGCCTTCATTGCCTACTGAAGTTGACGGACATTTTCACTACAGCCGGATTGAATTAATTAACTGGAATGATACTCATTTCACTTCCCACGACAATGGGCGGGAAGGTTTTGTTGTTGCGTATAATTTCGAATTTGAGATATTGCGTTTTCTCGATTTTTCATGTAGATCATGAGAAGCCATGCCACTCATTAGAGTCGGTTTATCTGTCTGTATAACTCGAAAATTACTTTTCTGAATTTGATGAAACCTTCACACTAGGTTGTGTAAAAAGGTCATTTCCAAAATCGATTTAGTGGTGGCAGACTTATCTACCAAAAAAAAAACGAAAAAAGAATAAAAAGTAGGGGGTCGGGGGGAGAGGAGGGACTTCTAATTGTTTCTGGCGTTGATAAAATATATTCTATCATCTATACATCTTCACACATTTGAATTCAATATAAATATTACATTTTTTCTATAGCTCTGGTGCATTGAAGATAAAATCTACATCCACATCTAAATGATTACCTTATTATTTTGTGTTTATTGTTTAAACGATTCTTGGTGTTATTAAAGGAGATAGCTGAACCGAACATATAACATGGTAGGACACACAGATACATAAGCCACTGCCCTTCGATATTCTAGACTGTGGAGGTCTTTTGGAAAGTCCACTAGACGTTTTCTGGATTGGATGGTTTGGATTATCTAAACTTTGTAGAGTAATAGTTGCTGTTCCGGTCAATATAATTTACGCCTTACACCTTCTGCGACGCCGACCTAGCAAAGCCAGTAACATGATCGTACAAGGGCATGTTATTGTTGATGTTAATTCCCAGAAGCTTAATGGAAGATGATTCGCGTATTGGACGTCCCTCCATTTCTATGCCCGGGAGTCAAGCACGTGCTTTTCTTGAGGAATCCCCTTACATATCTTCCTGGTAATATCTTCCTGTCTGTACTCCATAAATCTCTACGCGTTAAGCTTTCGCTTTGGACATCATATTTTCCTCGGTTTATGCTACAGAATAGAGCAAGCGAGTGCCTCCAGCATTGTATGGAACAAAGAACCGACTGTGTGTGTGTAAGAGCAGTTTCATCTCTGTCCATTTAGTGTAACCTCAAATTCTCTAGCTGTTTTGCACCTACCCTAAATTGTTAATTTCCGCTTACAAGAGCGCAAGATCATCCAACAGGGTCGGGCTTAAAGATTCCAGAAGCGCGCTAACAAATGCGAGAACAGCACAGCGAAAAGGGATGTTGCAGGTTTTTGATATAATTAGCATGTTCAGAATTGTGGATGAAATTATTTTAATTGCCAATACATATTCTCTAGCCTTCAATTTGAAGATAAGGAAACAGTTATATTCTGAGTAGAGGTGGTCGTCGAGCGTATTCCGAGGTGGTGAAAATTATGTAAACGGAAAAAATCTGTTTATTAATTATTTGCGCCTCGTATGATGTAACAAATCAACTCTTCTCAATGCTGTCAACTAAGACATGGTCTGTTCAGGTGAGAGTGACAATTCTTGCTCAAACTCTTTCGTCATTCAGACGTATATGAATGACGTGAAATTGAATGATTTCTGATTAATCGGAATCTTTGCCCAGATGGGCTCCGAATTTCTAACATTACTCACGGAATAAAAGCTGCGAGGAGGCCCAAGGCTGACGACCCTCAAAATAATGATATTGGACCTAGATGTTGTAAGTTCAACCTGGTAAAGATGTGCCTGGTGCGCTCCTCTCGTATTTGTTGTACTGATAACTTTTGATATGCGAGATCCATAGAATATGGCCAGATTAAACAATTTTAACGTTGCTCTAAACTTTATCCTTTTTTAGGTCAGGCGCACTTACTAGACGTATTGTTTTGAACGTATGAGCCTCAGGGCGTTTTTCGGAGTATACCTCCACATATGCAAGTCTTGCACATGATACAGGACAGAGCCACAGTTCTATAGTTTATGAGTATATTTTTTCTACCCTTCTTAGGTATGGGTTGCATGCAACCGAATCATCCAGTAGGAAACATGCCTTGCTGGTAGGCGAATTTTATTACTTGCAAATAACTGGTATTAGCCCAGTGGCGCAACTTTTCGGGAAAATTGCTGGTATTTGGTTTGAACCACTAGCTGTTCAGGAGTTATATTTTTCAAAACTATGTTGCATTGCGTTGTCAACGTAAGATTGGTGGAATATCTTGGGATATTTGTAACCCAAAATGTTATGTGATCGCACAGCAATGACTGACTCTGAACCGGCCCTGAGCTTTTACTTGCTCTAACAGGCCAGTCCCCCAAATTGTTGGAACAAAGGAACACGGCCACAGCGAAAACAACAATTAAAACAAGGCACAGACCTCGCAGCATAGGATCAGATGCTTCGGAGAAATGGGGTTGCTGCAATTATTTATAATGTCCATTAGGAATTCAATGTACAGCACAAGATATTGGATATAATGAAAGCAGAGCGATTTGGATGCTATAGGATGATGCTTCTACTTTTGTTTGTCAACTGAATGATATAATCGTCAGCAGTTATACTGTACTTGTATAATATACTGGTTTTAACAAAGCCAACTTGTTATTGCTTTTGTTTTTCAACATGTGGCTCACTTTTTGTGGTTTTGACAACAGGAATGAACTATCCCTCGTTGAGAAAGAGGTTGACATGATAGGTGGTGATGTGTGGCTTACGTTTAAATGTAATGATTTTATGACATGATTTTTAAATTTGTGAAAGTTTTTTTATTTTCTTACTGACTTCAAAACAGGAGGAGGTTCTCAATTTGGTTGTATATTTTTAATGTTTTTAACCGTGAGGTCTATGAGGAATTCATGATAGTCCTCAAATTCTAGAGGCATACATACATATAACGATTTTGGTCAGAATATATCATTTGGTGAAGTGTAACTGATAAAGAAGACCACAGATGAACGGCTTCGTCATCAGATGATGATGATACCAGAAGGTAGACAAGGCAGCTAATACAAACATTTTTAACAGCAAAAGTTGCATTTAAGAAATTGGATATTTCCAAAAATCGATAAAACATAATTAAAGAGAAAATGTTCATAAAAATTTACTCTGAAAAAATGCACTGTAAGGTAAATCACTGCGTGTGTTACTCTTGGCTGGCACCCATTCAAAAAATAAAAATAATTGAATAATGCAATTATTTTTTACGCTTTTAGTGTATTTTTCAAGTTGTTCTTCTTAAAGTCTGTTTTTCTTGTAAATTCTGATTTAACATTCCTGATGTTCTTCATTTTTGTTATATTTCTATATCTTTCATCATCAAATTTTTACCTTCAATGATTGTAGTAGTAGTAGCTTTTTTATTTGAATTTTGATTTTCTGTTCTGTTAGTATTTTTCAAAGTTTAACACTCCTATTGCTTCATACTGTATTAAATTTTGACAAAAGGGTAAACAAGAAGAAAATGCAAATCCGAAGGTACAAGGATTTGACATTTGTACTGGGATATGGATTACTATTTATTTTATTAACACATTCAGTAGTACAGGTTTTAGTGAAAGAGTATGTTAGGTCAATACTTGTTTTTTCAATGCTCTACAATAAGACCTATCGTTATAAAGGCTATTTATTTAAATATAGCAGATTGCTTTGTAATTTCATTGATTTTTTTTCAGAAAGCCCTGTATAGAAATGGACCATAGTTTTCCTAAAATGTCCCATTCTGGAACAACTTGATTGAATATTTGTGAAATTAAATTTACTTCTAATAGCCCCATTATTTATTTTGGAATCTGAAAAGGAAAGTGTGTATTATCTTCTGGGGTTTGCTATCTGTTTGGTCTCCAAGTTGTGATATGGGAGGATGTTCATTTTCTTATATTCTTCTTTACAAACGACTGCGAATACGACAGTGCGGTGTTCATTCACAGGCTTCATATAACTGGGATATGTGTGGAACACATTGCAAGGTTATTAACTGTTTAAAAATTTCTAAACAGTGAAATACCTGAACAACCCTTGTATTAATAATAACAACACTGCTATAAAATTTTCTCCCTCTAAAAAACCTGCTTTCCTAATTCAAACCCGAACTCAAAAAAGAGGCGACAACTAAGGTAGTGGCATCGGGAAAGAAACAGTGTACTTGATGGGAAATTTCAGGCTTTGTTTGTATTTGTCATGTTGGTTTCATTTAAACACGCTCACGTAATTCAGGAGTAATCCGAACAGAAATAATTCATCAGTTAATTAAGCTTCACTGAAAGTTTTAGTCGGCTGTTTGCAGGAATAGCAGACGTTGAAACGAGGCTTGTCACTGGCACCTTTGGATTATTGAACGGTTCACTAAAAGCTGGGTACCTTTCACATCTGCACTCCAGATTTAGTTTTCATTTCAAGGGGCAAAAAATGAAAATTTTCCATTATAGACACATACATTTGGGATTTATTGATTTGAGAACTGGACTGGATTTTCCTTGTCATGACAGTTGACATGTAGTGCTCTTTGGGAATCAGTGTTTAAAAAAAATAGTTTTCCGATCAGAAACTATATGTTAGTTGTAACTGTAAATCATATAGCATATTTCTTACTATATCATTGTATTAACCAATGTATACAAATAGATACCATTGAAACATTTATACCAGTTGATATCAAGGCCCCAAGTTTTTTTTTTCCACAATAAAATATATCTTTCAATACAATTACTTTAACTTATCGTAAATTTATTAAAGATTACAAATAGAGAATGTTTCATATCACGGGCTTAAATATAAATCAATCAATTCAAGCCTTTGGTTGTTGAGATCAACGCGGGGACATAAATATTGTCAGAGAAAGCATCATTGATTAAACTAGTCATGAAATAATTAGTACCTATATTTATTCCGTCAACTTTCTTGATACCAACATAATCACCGAGTATGTCGGGAACCCTCCGAAAAAAAAATCTATAATTATTACACGAATGAATGAAGCAAGTTCTGCTAACTATGGTCATTCATTTATGATCCCGTTACCAATATAGAAGTATCTATGAATAGAAATAAAACTCTGACAGTAAACTGGAGTTTGATTGGTGTGCAGCTACCATGATTCATTGATCCGCTAATCAATTTGGTGAATTTTTCAGTCCGCGTAAAACCGCAATTACCTTTATCACGAAGCGTATTATGGTAGGCGTGATCGATCCTATCGAATGGTGGATAATTCAAATTTACAAAATCATGTAAAATGCAGATTAAAATAGGTCACAGTTTTTTAAAATTGTAGAGCGTTGGCGTGCCATTTAAATGTGTATTTCAGATTTGTTTAACGAATCGTGAGAAGGAAATACTGGTTATATTTGATGCGGTAAACTGCGATTCCTTTATCAGTTTTATCCAGAGCAAAGCGCCGAAAAAGTGGTACATTTCCTATTTTCATCTCATTTAATTACCAGCAGATTTACTCCACTACCAGTAGTTAATTTCGGAATATGTTGATAACAACAAACAAAGTGACGTCATCAGTCCTGATGTTTATAAAGCAATTGATTGGTTAAACCACGAGAAGCTCCTATCAAAATTGAATGGAATAGGTTATTCAAAAGACCTAGGACGTCTCATCGAATCCTATCTTTTAATTCCTAAATTATATGTATAATACAGGGAGACAAATTATATAAATTATAGGGTGTGCCACAAGGATATTCGTTTGGACCATTACTATTTTTATCAAATTTACAAATGATACCATAAGGCAACGAATGACTTAAAATTGAAAGACGAGAAACGTATTACTTTGGGCATATTCCTGGAGGCAATAAATACAAGACATTACAGTTAATAATGCAAGGGAAGACTGCAGAGATACGGGGTCGAAGACGCACCTCATGGCTGAGGAGCTTGCGAAAGTGGACAGACGGTAGAATTAATCAGATCGGCAGCCCTCAAAGTGATAGGCCAGGATGACCGTCAGCATCCTTTGAGGATATGGCACTATAAGAAGAAGATTGTGGTGTGCTTACTCCATTAATCTCTCTGAGTTGCTCCTACTCAAAACCACGCGCGATCTGGAGAACACGTCACCCTGACCAGTACTTTCCTGGCCATTGTACCTAAGGATCTCCTGGACCGCGATGACAATGTGTTAAACAGACATTTTAAGTGTAAAATTTCACACCAAATTGGAAAGTAGAGGACGCCACGAATGAAGCTGAAGCTATAGTAAACGATAGCGTCTGGGATGCGAGAAAATTTGCAGAAACTCGCCATATATAAAATTCCTATAAAATAGATCGAATCCTTTAATGTCACAGTTGGTTCGTTTTTTCCCTAGTTCCCACAAAATCCCTTTTGATCGTCTCGTCTGAAAGCAACCGGTAGTGAATTTCCACACACTTTTGCTTTGAGCACGAATTCGGCATGTCCTGCCCTCACCCAACACCCTTTATTGAGTTATCCAGGACAGGGGCTATTTGTAAAGCGCTTCCCTCGAGGATCTTCACCGGCTTCCGACTACTTCTTAAATTCAATAGAATTTGGTTAATCGACAGTCATAAAGAGGGTTGCGCAGCGGTGGAAGACATCTAGCCATGTCCGCAAGGAGAATGAGACCAGATAGCGCATTTGTCTTCAACGCCTGATCCGATTTTCGGTCATTCGCCCCTCTGCTCGGATTCTAGGCGGATTAGAAATACCTATTACATTGCGTCAGACTTCCATTGTCTTTGCGTCTCACAACGGTTATATTGATGTGGTATTGACGATTGCTTCAGGTCAATGTGTCACACGAATTCTGAATACTGTTATAGCAAAAACACGTTGAATGCAATATGTAATAGGTTAGTTCCTAGGTGGGGACGTAGAAGGTACGCGTATTTGGAGTATCTAGAAAATTTGGAAGTGTTAATTTTTATCTGCGATGTAAAGGATGAACTCTTTTATAAAGGAATATGAGAGAATGAGTGATGCAACATAGTCCAGGGTCACACACTTGCAGAGAAGAAAGGTCAATTCGGCATTTTTGAGCGCGGTCGAATTTAATTTTATTTTGAAGGGAATTATTCGAGGTTAAAGGTGGAGCATATTAGCTGCCGATTTCAACAAGCCGGAGTCAGTGAAGCATGTATTCTCCGCTTCGCGCACTCTCCCCTTTTCACTCTTTCTATCTCCTTCTCTCACTCTCACGCATCGTCCCCATTAGTCATTCAAGATAATATACCTTCAGTCAGCCATCACGCCATCGTTGCTGATCACAGTATTCGTGGTGATATGTGCAACGGTCTGACTTAATTATTTTATTTTAATATTTTTTGTGTAAAATCAATATGAAAATATAAAAGAATATCATTTTTTACATAGTTCATATTTTTGGCCTTTTATTTATTTATCATTTCTATTTAACTCAGAGAAAGATATTGTAGAAAACTTTTTTATTTAAATTTCATCAAATTTTATCTTTTGTTATTTGCATGCTTTTTTCTGTGCATTTTATTCGTCATATTCTGTAATTTAAAAAACTCCAAAAAAATATTTTCAAAGCAATCAAGATTAAGAATATCTTTCAAAATAATTTTAAGATTACGGATAAGAGCGAAATGACAGTTTTTGCATTTTCAAAAACCCGCCAGGAGCGTCTATAACATCGTCAGTAATTCGAATGGGAGCTGTTTATCTTGTATATTATAAGATAGAACAATGCAAAACAGGTGGATACTTCAATGTCATAAAAGATTTGGACTTGATGATGTAGCACTTATAATAACGTTCCTTTCGTCTTTCCAAGCTATAATAATTTATTTGTTGCTTATCAACTTTCTCACCTTCCAGATGCAGCGTCAGATATGAATTGAACAAACCCAAACTTGAAAAGCTTACTGCAAGTTATTTTAACCGAAATTGCATTCAATTGCAGAGATTCAAAAGTAAACTGAAATCAACTACCCATATTTGTTCACTTATTTCGTTAATTAGTTAGTTAGCTTGTTAGTTACATACAACTGACGCTGGCCGATGAAGTGTGTCAAAAACAACAACAATCTCTAATATTACGGAATTATGGCAATGGTCATTCGTCAGCGAATATCGCTCACACTCTGACGGTGCAGTGGAAATTGTGCCATATTGTTTTAATTTTCACGCCTACGAAGTTGTAAAAGCATTTTCCATTAGTATCAATCAATTTCCGTAATCTAGTCTCACAGATTTTATCCCAAATCACATATAATTTCGAAAAATGACGTGTTTATAGGAATTTCCAAGGATTTACTGATACATTAAAGAAACAGCTGATCTGGCGATGTCTGTGTCAAATCAATTCGAATATTCTTTTTTCCAATAACACAATAAGAACGACCTTTGTATTGCAAGGTCAAGGATGAGTTACCAATTAAGACAGAAGCTCCTCCTCCGGGTCGAATTTTCAAGTGAGTGACCTGGGAATTAAGTAATTCCTGGTTTGCATGTCTTACGCCAATTTCTTTTGTGGACCATTAAACAAAGAAAATACCGTCTGGCCAACAGATACGTGCAAGAAAGCTTTTACCGCTAATTAAGATATTTACATAAATGGAATAGGGAATTGGTGTCTGAGTATCACATTTGTCAGAACCTTTGACTGCTTTTAGCTACTAACTAGGTTGATCATGTGATACATGGCAACACAAGGATTGCTGGACATAGTAAAGACAGACAGACCGGAGGAAACGAGTGACATGGTTTTTTGTGATATATGATGGAAATGTCAGGAAACACCAAGAAAACTCAATAATTCGTTTTTTTTGTAATTAAATTACTTCCTAGCCATATTAATTGACATGCGACACTCAGGGCGTTGAAAAATCTGTGAGTGACGTCTGCACTATGGAAACTTCAACAAGAACTGAGTAAACAGGCGGAACCAAACAAAGTCATTTGGAGGGGTTGCTAGGACGTTCAGGAATTATCGGCAACAGAAAAGCAGATAAGCTGGCAAAAAAACCCCCAGAACCAGCTTTGGATGTCCCTAAAAACACAGTTGAGGAACGGGTGGCACTTATATAGCACAAAGAAAACTGGAACACGACAATCATGGGAAATAATACATTAAAGCACCATGCTCAAAAACTGGCCCATGTTTCTATAAACAGGAATCAGCTTTTTACACTAACCGAATTCCTCACAAGACACTGTAACCTGAAGGAGCACCTGAACAAACTAGGGCCATATATCGGGGACCTTCTCTGCAGACAGTGCGGGAATGGAAAACAGTTTCATGTCCTCTTTGAGTGTCATGAGCTATAGAATGAGAGAAAACAGCCCTTTGGAAAGCCTAGACTAGAACTGATAGAGTCAGTGCAGTACCAGCAGGGAAACTATACAAGGATTCAATACTGCTAGAATGGGTGCTGAAACAATAGAAGTAAACGTGCAATAAGATTGAAAGCTGCAGTACTAATGGAGATATTACATCGGATAGCTCCCAGAACAGGCAAGAATATTGGGTACATAGCCTAAAAAGAATTTAGGGACATTTTAAGGCAGTCGATATTTTTGTATCTTGTCAACCTCTCGGTGCTCATACTAAGTCTCTAAAGGCTCTTAATTCAAGTCATCGTTCATCGCCTTTCGCCTAGCTGTTTTAATAACACTACTTCTCTTGATAATTTTGCGTTTCACAGTTTCAGTTACCTATTGGTGTAGAATTTTCAATCGTCTTCCGATAATGTTTCTATATTTTGCTTCCGGTCGTCATGAACCACCCAACCCCGTGATTGTCTGCGATGACTCACGCTAACCGGCTGATGTGTAAGCGCTGCTGAATCATCTCGGTTTAAATGCTATGGATGCTGTTTATGATCGGCTGCCATATCGGTTCAATTTCCAAGCTGGGTCTATACATGTTGTCTTTAATGAAAGCCTTCGCCTTAACTGTCAGCTACACCAATGTGGTTGTTTAGTTTCAAGCAATTTCATGCTGCTCAGACCATTCATGATCAGCTATCCCAAATTTAATAATTTCAGCTGACGATAATGTGTATAGCAGACCTATCGTAGGAATCAAATGGGAATGGCGGCCAATAAAGAGCAGGTGAACTACATGTTGATGTAATAAATTGAAAAAACTATATCGACAATTCTGGATGCGCTTTGCACCGAACACTAGTCAAGATAAGTTAGATCGCTCACCTGGATAATAAATAGCTTCCTTCCTAACTGTGTAGTTAGCTTGTGGTATGTGTAACTCGCATGAGAATTCCTCAGGTGATTCAAGTCTCGGGATTTCAGCTACTACTTTTACATCGAAGAGGTTCCCCTTTTCGTACACTTGAACTCTTGAGTTGTTCACTTCACTGAAAAAAAGGCAAACTTGTTGGTCATTTAATTTCACACAGTGGAAAGGAAAGGAACGATGTAGTCATAAAAATTGATTAAGTTAATCTCACTGATGATCATAAGACTCGTTAAAGTAATCAAGAAAGCTGGTGTATTGGAGTATATTGCTCCAAATTTTATTTGTTATGTTGCTACACGAATATCAAGTGACTACCTACTTGCAAATGATTAAAAACGTTTTTTTTACCCTGGAAAATGTTCATTGGCTGTAGACTTAAAAGGCCCGGACTTTGAATTGCAGAAAAAAATAAGAACAAATTTTTATTTATCATGAATTAAACAATTTCCAATATTTACGGGATTACCAGAATGTCCGGTATTTTTATATTAGTAGTTAACCCAATTGATTCCACTTTTTGAGAGGCTAAATAGTATTTTCGTAATTATTTATGATCCTGACTCAGCTGTACTGCAGTACTACGTAGTAGTCGTTGCTAAAACTGAAGCGGTAGAAAAAGTTAACTACGCCGTCAATATGATCATGCCAGGATATGTTATTATTGGTGTTAATTCCCAGCAGCTTCATGGAATATGAGTCAAGTATTGGACATCTCCTCATCTCTACGGCTGACAGACCAGCATGCGAAGTAATTTTCAGGGTTGTTGTCTGAGTCTTACGTGCGTTAAATTGAACTCCATTTGATCCCTATTCGATAATTCTTTCAATGTTCATTAACCTGGATAATATGCTGCCCTCGCCGAAGTAAATCGTAGTGATTTGCCTGTTTTTATGTAGGAAATAAGGGTGCTATCAGCATGGTCAGGGGATGAAAAGTTTATAGATGCTAGACTTGTCTCACTTACATCAAATAAGGTTGATATATCTCCCTCCCCCCTTTATTATTACCAACCTACCTCCCCAAAGAAAATGGAAAAGAGCCAAATGCCTCAGAAGCTTTTTATATTTTATTTCTTCGTCCTTGCGTATTATAGTAAGAGAGCGTAAAAGAGACATACACACATACAGAAATACAGACAGTGATTTCGTGTGTCATGAAATATCGACAAAAAATAATATTCAGCTCAATTTGGAATTGTTTCACGATTACAATGCTTGTCCTGTCTATTGGCGTGGGAAGCATATCGAAAAATACCGATCCAATAAACGTGATGCTGTGTCCTGTAAAATGATAGCCAGAGGCAGCAAAACGCTCTCCGGGATTTGTTTCCGCACCGGACTAGCTCGCTGGGGCAAAATTCCGCGTATCAAACGTTTCATTGCCGGTTATAAAAATATATTGCAATCAATACACGGTCCAAACTCGTAAAACCTCCATTTAACGGACGCACTTGTAAAAGCTGTTCATCCGAGTATTAATATTCCGGAAATCCATATATTCGCTACTTAATGGTGTTTTGTTGTCACATAAACCACGGTGAAATAGATGTAGGGCGGGCATGGTATGCCCTGACGTGTTTTAGGAAGAAATATGATACGTACAACTGGAAACGGGTAACCAGTTTGTCAAAATAGCCAGAGGATCCTTTGACACATCAACTAGAAACGCTACACAGCTTACTACTCGTAAAACCCCTCAAGCGTTTCGCTAACTATACTAGCATATTAAGGGTATACGATGAAAACATCCCCTGAAGATGCGAGCATCGTTAGAGAAACACTTGTAGGGTGCTAAATAGGTAGCCTCAGAGGTCTTCTTCCCCTTAAAGTGTCATCTCCGAATGCTTGTACTATGTTTTCCCTGGATATTGCCATGGAAAATCAAGTGTAGCGGTTCATATTCTTCACTCTCACGATATGGCCCAGATATTCCAATTTACGTGTCTTGATGCGTCTCTGAATTTATTTATTTATTACTTTTTTATATAGATAGCCTAACGCATGGGCAGAAAGCCTCTTACGCTCCATAAGCGCTGCGAGAGGATAAATGCCTATTCGCATTGATCTTAAAACGCCTCAGATTGTAGTCATCGCCGATGTTCTCCAAAAGAACGACTTTTGGAATAGACCCGACTTTTATATACAGCCAAGGTAGAATGGCCTGACTGACAAGGTGACAGCACCCGTAGACGTGAGGTGGAATGCCGCTACAATTATATTATTTATATAGCTTCTCAATTGTGAGTTCGTTTTTAATAGACGGATAGCGGCCTTTTCGCAATCAGCCCGAAAAGAGGAACCTCAACGATGTAAACCTCGGCAAAAGAATATCCAAGCCTTACGAGTACATCTGCGGTTGAAGGAACGTCTGTCTTCCAATGGCATTTGTTATTTACCATATTGTATCATCTACTTCAAAAAAAACGAGCGTCCTTTCAAAAACGTCACTCATTCGGTTAAAGCTAGGGGAGCATATGATTCCCTCCCTGCCCCTTCCCCCTACGGACTTTCATCGACACCTTTACATCCATAACACTAAAATTTGAATCAAGGCATATACTACTCAAAAGTTCAAATTAAAAATAAATGAAAATCAAGATTCATTGAATACATCCGCGAAACAAACGACTGGCAATTCGAACAGCAGCAGTAACAAAAGAAAATATTCGATTCCTGAATGCTGGAGACTGAACTCTGGAACACATGCATAATTCAGCGAGCATTACCCAGTAAAACCATCAATTTAAATATCAAATAGACTTACTTTATTTAATTGAGTTTCTGTCAGTTATCTTCTGTTCTAATTACAATGGTATAACGTTAGTGTTAACAAAGAGCATTAGTCTAAGCACAAGCCGGTTCGTAAACTCATGAATAATTTTTGAAGCAACATCTGAATAACAAAATTAGGACAATCAATGACGGTTAAAGAGATAAAAACAGGCCCTCATAGCAAATCGCTACTGTAGAGCTGCAATTACTTCGAAAGAAAAGGACCAATCCATTCTGGTCTGTCGCCAATGCTTCAGCCAGAACTTGTTAAAGTAGTCCATACTACTATTGATGAAAGAGGATGCCTTGGGTCACGTTTGTACTACTAATTCTGCAATAAACGTCCAAGGAAGTACTCTATCCATCATATCCAGTTCCATCAGCACCGGGATATAAAATGCATTCTTGAAACTGACCCCTACCATCAGATTTGTTCCCTTATTTTATGATTGCGTTTGAGCTTGTGTTCACAAGATGTCTCCCGCTTACAGATTTTAGTATAACCTAAACATTGTTTATCATCATATAGATTGTAAAATGCTCTCGGTGAAATTCTTCCATTATTCAGATAAAAATTGTTTGTCCAAAACGCAATGCATCAGTGTAAAGAATACTGAATGAGTTTTATTTATGAAACTTTGTTCTAAACACACCGGTTTCATCTGAGTGTTTGTTATGTTTAAAACTACTTTGTTCCCTGAACGAAGAGGCTCTATTTAGTTTGTTCCTTCCCGCCTCACGAAACCAGTGTCGTGATATCCAGGAGGAACACAACTGAACTTCTTGAAACTTGGAAGCTCACATACGACGTTAGTAGCTGCGGTCATTTGGAAATGGAGCTTCGTACTGGCATGACGTCGTCCTTAACTTCCGATCAAGCGGTGTCTTTGGGTCAGTAGCAAATGGAGCGTCGCGATTAGCCCGAAAGTTTGTCCGAAGTTGAAACGGCGAATGGCCGGGTCTGTTCTTGCTTAATTGCGGTATATCTCTTCCAGAAAGGACACACTTGATAATAGAGTGTTCGGAAGTCGCTTGGGTTCACTGGATATGGAGGAAATTAACTGTAGGAATTTCGTATCGTTAAAAGCTGTTGTTTTAAATTTGTAGGCGATTAAATAATGGTTTACTTAGCTGACATTTTCAAAAATAAAACTTTATATGTGAAACTGCATGATGAAACAGATTCATCAAGTAAGAGCCTCTAAAATCTACATTTGTAGACGATGTAGATGTCTCCATAATATTACTTGAAACTTTTCTTGAAAACTTTGCGCGTTTGAGTGTCAAAAACTGACTTGACTGTTCGAAGACGTTTTAAGACTGACTGACTGCTATCACAGCTCCATGTTCCAATTATAGAATAATGTCGATTTTGAAATTTCCATAATCAAAAACATGCGAATTTTGAGGGAACTCAATGTTCGTCGCTTTTGACAACTGCTCACATGCAGTACATACAGGGCGATCTTTACCCAGTTGCCACCGCCGATCACCTTGCAATATATTTCTTATATATGCGATATAGGGTTATTGAGTGATCTTATCACACTAAGCTTTTGGATTTGAGCTTTAATGTTCGTAATTTCTGGAGTCTCTACAATAACTGACTGAGCTAAGCCCAAAAATACTGGGATATCCGTAGTCAAGCGGTTAAGGATATTTTATAGGTTTTCAGTTGACGCAGTTTTTTTTTAGATAACCTTCAGCAAAGACATAAGGCCTATCACGCACTAGAAATTAGCGATCATTTTGATGATGACTTTTGGTATTAACATCAAAGAAATCTAGGTTGAAGGTTCACCATGGTAGACTCAGTAGAATAGGGACAAATCAACCACATTTCGATGCTTCAGAGAATGTTCTGGAGAGCATTTATACATGTGTGAGCAGTAGAAACAGTCTTATCCGAGTCTTGTTGAATAACAATGCTGCTTCAGTGATCAAAAGTTCCTGCAAACATTATATGCCCAGATCTTGAGCAGTTAATAAATGACATGATGTCTCGGCAAAAACGGCCAAAGGTGGCCTACTTGCCAGGATTTGCCTCCCCATTATTACTTACTATTACTAATGACATGATGTAAAATATGCCTTCATCAAGTGCCATGTACCCCTTTATCAAGAAAAAAAGACTGTGTACATATAGTCGCTTATAAGGTTCTGGTTCTCCCAGATTCTACGAAACCTTATTCTGACGGCTTTCGACGAAATTCTACAGCATAATGACGTGAGCGTTAATTACGTGAATCCACTAAACGACCTCAATTTGATCTCCACAACGCTGCTGAAAAGAGGCTTTGTGCGTTTGAAGTGGCCAAAGCATTGCAAGGGCCAAAATCGATTAGAAACCCTAAAAGGTTACTTTATGAAGTGATTCAATTTGCCTATTTGAAGCCACTCCACCATAAAGGTTTCTAAATGGCATGCATTTTTCATTGGATGTACATTAGCAATTAGTAATAATACAGCTTGCACAGTTTCATTATAACTCTGAAAACGTATAGGTACTATAGATGTTTGCACTGACTTCACATGAAATTGATTAATGTAGATACACTTATCTGTTGATAGTAGCTGAATATATTTTATGGAGGTTTCTTCCTCTATTGTGTATATTTTGATGTACATGTATTTATATTGGCACGATGTACTTTCTGTCCTGATGAGAGGTTATCTATAAGAACATCCTTAAATTCAGAACGATCTTAATCCAGACCTGTTCATATCCAGACCTCAAAAGCGTAACAAGCAGTCCCTGAAAGTCTGCTTCCTCATTCAAATGTGTCCGGACAAAATATTGTTTGATATATAGAGGTGGAAGCTACAAGTTAACTTCTTAGTTGCAATCTCATAGAACAGGCACTCTTCTCTGGGGGCACTATGTGGGGAAAGTAAAACTACACTGCTAAAAGGCACAGTAGTCAGTTATCGTATAAGTTTGAGGACTAGGGTTAGACTAAACTGACAAATTAATATTGTTATAGTTAGTTTGCCCTCTGCTTAGAGTTATTTATAAGGGCTCATATGGAAGCCGCAGCTTTACCATTGTGAACTAACACCGTTCTCGTAATAATAATAATAATAATAATAATAATAATGTTTATTTGGCAAAAGATGTATAAACGTTTAACATCATACAAAGTACTTTGCTAGAAAAAAAAAATAAACATTGTAGGAGAACCACAGAGTGTAGTAGACACTGTATGTGGGTGTAGTAAAAAATGGAAAAAAAAATGCTAAAAAAAATATTTGCGAAAAACTCTTAACTAATTCATTCACACACATCCGTACATACATTTTTACATACTCTCTCATACATCTTAAAAATTATATAAATACCTTTGAAACGCAATGGAAGTAAAAGACCTACCGCTATTATTCTGAAATTTGGACTAAGGTATTGTAATCAAAATTTAATATGAAAATCTTCAATTTTTTTTTAAATAGGGCTAATGAGCTCAAATATTTCAAGCTGTTTGGCAATAAATTGTAAAGCTTTATTCCTAGGAATGTTAAACTTCTTTGACCTACAGATCTATACATAAAATTGGTGATAAACATAAGATGAGCATTTCGAGTACAGTATTCATGACTGGAGGATTTTAGCAATTGTTTATTTCTATACAAGTAGACACAACACTTATAAAAATAAAGCTGTCTTACATTAAAAACACCACTTTCCTTGTAAAGCTTATCAGTGGGGTACAAGCGTGATTTATTAAGTATGATCTTGAAATAGCGCTTCTGCAGTATTTGCAGTGGTTTCACATGTGTTTTTAGTACACCTCCCCAACTGACAATACCATATGATATATGAGGCTCAACAATAGCTTGATAGAGGATTCTCAAATGATAGTAGCCTAGAGCAGTTTGGGCGGTGTGGAAAATGTATAAAACTGAACGGAGCTTTTTCATAATAAACTCTAAGTGAAAATCCCATCGGAGTTGGCTATCTATAAAGATTCCTAAGTACTTAACTGATTGAGAGGACTTGATGAATATTGTGTTGTTGTTATCTTTGATATTTAAAGTATTGTATAGAGGTCCATTGTTCTTGTAAGTATGGAATGGCACAAAGATTGTTTTTTCAAAGTTTATTGAAAGTAGTTTACAGTCAATTATTTTTTTCAGATTTAAAAAATCACTTTCCACTTTAGTTCTCAAATTCTCCCAATTTGTGTCTACATAATAGAGCACTGTATCGTCAGCGAATGATATAATTTTTGCTGTTGTATTGATAGAGAACAAATCATTGATGTACACTAAAAATAAAATGGGTCCTAGAATAGTTCCCTGTGGCACTCCATACCTTGGTGTCAGAGATTTGCTGACTACTCCATTTACCTCAACACTTTGAACTCTTTCGTATAGATAATTTTCAAAAAGAGTGAGACATATTCCCCTTACACCAATATTTTCTAATGAATTCAGTAATATGGAAAAGGATACCGTATCGAACGCTTTTGCAAAATCAAGGAAAATTGCTAGAGATGGTAATTTCTGGTCTAGGTTTTTATAAATACATGTTATTAAATTTGCAATTGCATCCTCTGTGGATCGATTTTCTTGGGCCATACTGAGCTTCACTGATTATTTTGATTTTTTTGATGAAGTTATTCAATCTATTCTTAATAATTTTTTCGAAAATTTTACTGAAGTTAGTTATAAGTGATATTGGTCTGTAATTTGAGGTATCAAGATGGTCACCTTTCTTAAAAATTGGCTTAACTACAGATGTTTTAAAGAGCGAAGGAACTGTTCCTGTTTTAATACAGATATTTATTATACAGGCTAGCGGTTCACTTATGTAGTCAGATATAGCTTTGATGGTTTCTGCTTTAATGCTATCAACACCCGTCGCTTTCTTGTTCTTCAAACTAAAAATCACTTTCTCTACTTCTTCTTTGTTTGTTTCCGTCATATAGAGAGAGTTGGCCTGTTGTTTATAGTTAATCTTGTGTTTTTGATTTGTATTAATTTTGTTTGCTAAGTTTTGTCCAATGTTTATGAAGTAATTATTGAAGGTATCTGCAATTTCATTATTATCAGTTATTGTTTTTCCATCATCTAACCTAATTTTGTTAATTATATCTTTATTATTCTCTGTGCACCTAATTTCCTTCATTAGCTTCCATATTTTTGCGCTATCTTGACTGTTTTGTTCAATAATCTCTTTGTAATACTCCCGTTTTCTAGCTTCTATCAATTCTTTCAATCTTTTTTTGTATGTTTCATATTCTCTTCTTAATTCTAAATTGAGAGGCTGGGATTTAGTTTGAAGATATAATGAGTTTTTTTTATTTACGGAGTTTATTATGGCATTTGTAATCCATTTTTTTCTTTTTATTTTATGATGTGGTATTTTTTTATACCTGCTGCACGCCTGTATTTTATTTTTAATGACATTGACAAACATGTTTGTTAAATTTTCAATTTTTGTCTCGTTAGTGTTGCAATTATGTCTACTATTATATATAAACTCCCAGCTTACATTTTGCAATTCATTTCTGAGCAATTTATAGTTAACGTAAGATATGTACTTGTTATTTAGCTTTTTGTTTCCCACACTATTTTCATATTTTTTTGTAAAGTTAATTTGTAAGCATGTTGTATAGTGATCTGTTATATTTGATGTTATTACCAAAGGCAAAGAAAGGTTGTGTTCTTGTGCTTTCATGAATATGTGATCTAGGCAGCTCCTTGATGTTCCTTGTACTCTAGTAGGACAGTTTATCATTGAAACATATCCATAGTTATACAAAGTATTGAGATATTCGGCACTGATTTCGTTTTTTTTAGTTATGTCTATGTTTATGTCTCCAACGAGTAATTCATATTTCTGATTATTTTTGTGCTGAGTTAATAAATACTGCAAGTCCACTATAAATTGATCAGCGTTCAGAGATGGTGACCTGTAGGTGGCATAAAGTAGAAACTTTTCACGATTGTATTCAAACTCTATAATTATAAATGTTGTACCATTCAATGTTACAATCTTATGTTTGTATGTTATATTGTTCTTTAAAAATACGAGAGTTCCATCGTTTTTATTTAGGTGCGAACCGCTATAAATAGAATTATATTCTTCCAGCAGATATAAATCAGTGTCTTCAATTTTGTGGGTTTCTGTTAAAACAATGCATTCCGGCATGTTTTCTAAGTGACTTAGGTTTATTTTGAGTTCATCCAGATTTCTTTGTACGCTTCTGATATTGTTGTGGATTATCGAGAAGTTGCTATTATTACTATTTATTTTAAACACTTGGTTGCACTGCTCAAAATTATATACGATTTCAGTACCAATTTCCTCTAGGTCAAATTGTTTGACATAACTTTCCATTGCGTTCAAAATAATTTAGGAATATATAAAAAACAAAAAAAAATAAATAAGACACACAAAAACTATATAAAAAAAATTTTGCGGTATAACAACACACTTGTATCAAACAATTTATACTCGTCCTAAAACCCTAGTATAAATCACAAAAGATAATTGATAATTGATGATAAAAACTAAAATAAAAAAAATCATATTATATACTTAAACTATCTTTAAACTACATATATTTTATTTTCTTTAAAAATAAAAGAGAAACAAAACGTTTGAAGATAAAGTCTAACATATAGTCTACACAGTATAAATACCTCATTTGGATGTTTGCCGGGTCACTCTGTTTATACCTTTGTCACTAGAATTTGAGTTACTTCTTGTGATCTTCATTTTTTCTCTCATCCGTCTATCCTCTGTTGTTTTCATTTTGATCGACATTTCTTTTTCCTCTTTTTCTTCCTTTGTGGCTTCAGGTACTTTGATAGCTTTTGGCACCGCAGGATCTATTTCTTTAGGAATTTCCATGTATTTTTCTGTTAACGATTTCCTTGTGACCTCCAGTGGTTCGTTTTCTTTTTCCAAATTCTTAGGTGTTTTTAATGCATAGCTGTCATAACTGTCCTCAAAAAATGGTTGGCTAGTTGTAGGAGTAGGGGTAGCCGGTGCACTATGGTGTCGTTGCACGTAGATGAGTTCATTTGATGACTGATTTACTGACTGGCTTTCATTTTCCAGCTCTTCCAAAGTGTAAAGG
The DNA here is from genome assembly GCA_949316355.1 of Bruchidius siliquastri. Classification (NCBI taxonomy): domain Eukaryota; kingdom Metazoa; phylum Arthropoda; class Insecta; order Coleoptera; family Chrysomelidae; genus Bruchidius; species Bruchidius siliquastri. Next base: position 27,364,619 of record OX438529.1, read on the forward strand.
TCATTGTTTATTTGAAGACGATTTCCTACTATTTTAGCAAACATATTTTTAGCACGGGCAGCCTTTAAATGTTTGTACAGTTGTTTACGTATCTGTCGATCATTATAATTCAGGTCTTCATAAATGTAAATGTTGGTACCTTTCAATTTATTCGTATTTCTTAAGACATTTTTTTTCTTAAGGTATGTAACAAATTCAACCTTAAGAGCCCACTTATCTTTCACTTTATGTTTTGTTATATTGTTTATGTCATTTTCAACAAGGGTAAGTTCCAATGTATTCTTCAGTTGTTCTAGTACATGAGAAAGGAGTTGATCGTTTTGTGTGGGTACTGAAATTCCAAATAACATTATATTATTTTTCCTTGAGTATCGATCGAAATTTATGCATTGTTTTTGTAGATCATGACAGCTTGATTCAAGTTTTGTAATTCTTTCAACACAACTGTCGTAATTTCTCTAGAATTCTCTGGTTCTCCTTCTCAATTTTTGCGGTGATCTCCTTTTTGATACTATTACCCATAGCATGTATGGCTTCTAAGAGTTCATTATTTGAAACTGGTTTTTCACTCATTTTCTCTCTCTAAGTTGACTGGTCTATATTGAAATTCTTCACGTCCGTTTTTTCTAGACAACAGGAAATATCTCGATGTTTGTTTTAGGTAGGTTTTATCATCACTTATCAAAAATACACAGTTTATCACATAATTTTCATGATCAACATCACTTTTATCAATTATATCGCGATTTAATGATCACTCCCGAAAAATTTTGAATGATATTAACTGGGAACGGAACGGGGACGAGACTGTGTACGGTCAGCAAGCAACGACTCGACTTCGAAACATGCTCTATATGTAGTAATGTTTCTGACAAATGGAATCAATAGAATAAAATGGAATCATTACACTGCAAGTGTATGTATAGTCTGTTAGTTAGTTAATTAGGACCTAGGAACATTTTTTTTAAATCAAAGTTTCGTTCCTAATCCGCATAGTGACATTTTCAATCTCCAAAAATCATCTGCACCATATTGGAGATACTTTATTGTGTCGAACAATGTCCAAGCTCAAACTACCTGCTCCCGATTCGTGTTGAGCAGAAATTGTTGTAAGTTTTTATATAAGTGACGCTATTCTTTACTTATTTCAATTAGTCGAAGTCGCCTCCCTTACTTAGTTGACATATGACGGAGGAAGTATATTAGTTGTTTATGTTTGCTGAGTGAAAGCGGAGAACTTATATGATATCCAGGTGAAACTTATGAGTGCTCCAGAAAGTAAACTAATAAAGAGAATTAATATTTTCCCTGGGGAGTTGATGGGGAAATGCTTCAGCTTGATTGATTAAGATGGATAGATGTATGTCCTCTTCCGCTGCATGAAGCTGATGGGTGATTTGTGACATATTTGTCATTCGACACTGCTGAAAAATAAAAAATGTCGCAAGAGAAAAACGAAACACAAATATTTTTGGAAATTGAAAATAATGCATTGAGAATTAGATGGAGTCAAGTATACTGACTCAGTGCTACCATACAGTTTCAAGGCATTGCACACACCCTGACTTTTTCCTCTAGAAATATACTGTTGTATAATAAATTATCTCATTATCGTATTAGAAAATACCAACTTGTCTTTGATTTGACCTTGAAGATTAAGGTCAAATTCAAGGAGACCATCTGATATCAAGGGATATGTCTTGCAGTCCTTCTACAATTTAGGCCATTGTCGTGTTTGACCTTGGAATAATTTTCAGTAGGTGAAATCCAGAATCTTCTGCTTATTTCAAGTCCCTATTTTAAAAAATTGAAAATGAGACTGTGTGGATTAAATTGACTGAGCGCTAGCCACATACCAATTTAAAGCAATTTTCCACATTTTCGCTTAGTCTGATTTTTGATAGTTGTGACCTCTATAAAGATTCTGCAGTATAACTTTATGTCATTCGAACGAAAAGCCGCATGGTCTTTGAACATTAAATATCAAGGGAAATTTCTAATTACATTCTGTTTTCTTTTGAAACTTGTATTCTCCAAACCTAAAACATTCTTGTCATAGACCTTAAATTTATTTTCAGAGGTTAGATTTAATACAGCACAAGCTGAAATGCCGATTTATAATTTATCGCTATGTGGTTACAAAAATGTAGGATCTATACATCAATTTTAAGTAATTCCCCAGGCTTGCACTTCGTTTGCCTTTTGTAACTATTGATCTCTACAACATATTGTATAATTTTGACATTCAAACATAGAATCTTGTGCTTTTTTCAATTTTTGTAGTTAAAATAGGGACTCTGGTCTAAAAATATCAACTTGTCTTTGAAATGACCTTGAAGCTCAAGATCAAGGTCAAATCCAGAGCAACCATTAAGTATCAAGAGACATTTTCTACATCATTCTGTTGCATTTTCTGACTCGTATTCTTTATATTAGGCAATTATTTTGTTGAACCTTGAAACTATTTCAAGAGGTCCGATTCAATACAGCGCTAGTTTGAATCCATACGTACAATTTATCTGCTTTTTTTATTTGGTTAGTCCTGTTTCAGAAAAAAATAGTTCTTGAAATGACCTTGTAGTTCAAGAACAACTTCAAATCCAATGCAACTTTCAAATGGCAGGACCGTTTCATTTAATTTCAGGGCATAAAGACTCATGCTGAAGCTAAAATATTGCAGTTATTTATCTTTTGAGAATTGAGAGATATAAGCCTAGGTTATGGATTTGTTGGCAAACCTATGTAATCTTATTGCACTCCCACCCTTACGTTTGTCGTGCGCCCTCAAAATAAATCTTAACTGCGGATATCCAGATGGCTCTGGCGTATCACACAGCTGTTCTACTGCAAGAGGCCTTAATCCAAGCCTGAGGTAATAAAATTAATTAAAATCTTAATATTAATCATCCGGAGACTGACAATTCCCAAGCGTAGTCACGTAAGGAATTTGTACCGTTGGTGCGCGACGCTACAGAAAAAGGAAGAGAAAGAAAAAAAGATCGACGACAGCCCAGGGGAAAATCAGGACCGTTGCCACTCCTATCAGGAACTTCGAGATTATCAGGTTCAAGGAAAAATACGCCAAGTCTATAGTTAAGCTACGTTTCTTAGATAGATTTTGTCGTTTTAAGCTTAAACGACAAACCATATTTCTCACTGAATCATTTTTATTGTAAGAGATTGGTAAAAATTTGTCCCTACTGTCTAGGTGTATTGTTTCAAGAATGCTTATTAGTTGATGACGCACCTTGTCAAATGATGTATTATACTCGATGAATCACTTGTAAACCTCTCTGTTAACGTCGTCATATCTCTGGATCAACACATTGAATTCAAATGGAGTTTCACGGGTCCCTAGTCAACTAATCCGTCAACAACAAACACCGTTCCTCATTTTCAGAACACAAGTTATATCAATAATCTAAAACTAGTCAGGGAACAACATAAATTTGAGTGTATGCTCTCCACTATGCATCAGATCTGCTATAGATATGCTTTCGTCTTTAGCCTAGACTCGTCAGTATAGTCTGGTGGTCTAACTGTAGAGAGCAATGGGGTGGTATATATACGTAATCCATTCAAGGGTGTGATAGCAACATCAACTCATCTTCAAGGATAAGGATTTTTTTCTTCATAAGAAGTGAGTCCTGTTCTGTAGAAAGCCCACAAGAATGCGACATCTGTTTGTCCTGTAATCAGAGCCTCCATTTCCACCTGATTGATTACCTCCATTAATATCGTGAAAGCTTCGCTCACGAGTATACATGCAATTTTAATTTCGCTTTTTATTAGAAAAGCCAACGGGCTCACACAGTCGTTTGTTCAGTTGCCCCATCAGCAAAATTACTGCTTGCTTATGAAATGAGAAGTTTTCCAAAATAATTGTCAAAATATTTTAAATGGTAAAGTATAACAACAGGACTGTTGATGATATTGAATTGAAGACATTTGACGTTAGATTGTAGGTAACTGGAAATGTATGGATACCTTTCAGATAATGTTATAGAGAGGAGTGCGTGATCTTGACTGACGAGTTAGGTGCGAAATTCAAAGCACTAACTAGAAGATAATCCAAAAAAATATAAATTCACTAGCATACATTTTTTTATCAAGATTATTAGTCAGACTGCCCCTCAAGATGCCACTTGAAGTGATAATCATTTTCTAGTTAGAGCTAAGTTAGCGGCTTATTACAATGGTAAACACTGCCGAATTTCAGTGAAGTCAGTATAAAAATATTTCAGATATTGATAAAAAAGCATTTTTTAAACATTTGATACATATGAACTTCACAACGCGAATTTACCCTTGTAGTTACGGTCTATCATGCAATAGCACCCTGTATAATGTCAATAATACAGAATAGTTCAGAAAATGATGCCTGAGAGAGACTCTTGCATATTTAATCACCATTTCAGGTGTATCTAAATGAGACCGCGTAGTGGAAATTCAGTGTATAGAGGAACGTTTGAAGCATCCAATGTGATATTCGCTCGTTAGGATTGCTTACCAAGCCTTTCAGGAGACAGCCTTTCATTTTCGATACCACCACACATATTTGTGTCTGCAACGCGAATGTACGATAGGGAACTTAGCGAGTTTACGTACAGGATGAATCACAAACAATATGTAAGATTCTTTCAATATCGAACAGATATTGAGTATATGCTCTTCACTATGCATGAGACATGCATGTTTCGTCTTCAGCCTAGACTCGTTAGTTAGTTATCGTCAGATTTTTGTGTTTAACTACGTACAATTGTAAGTTGCACGTTTGCATCTATTGTTGTACAAAGTAATTTAAAAACAAGTTATTTTTTTCTGGAAGCCATCTTTGTTCCATAATTCGCATTTAGAAATCCGAAAAAGAAGGCCCAGTGCGGGATTCGAACCACACATCTTCCGATTGCCGGTCGGACGCTCTAACCAACTAAACCAACTGGGTAGCTAGTCAGTCGTTATAGGGCGCAGATGATATGTTAAGCAGAATCCTCCTCCAGAAGAATGGCTCAACGTATCATCCGCGCTTTGTAATGGCTGACCAGCTACCCAGTTGGTTCAGTTGGTTAGAGCGTCCGACCGGCAATCGGAAGAGGCGTAGTTCAAATCCCGCACTGGGTCTTCTTTTTCGGATTTCTAAATGCGAGTTATATATCAGACTCCATCTTGCGGAGAAAAAAAGTAATTATTTAACAATCTTTATTCACCTAATGACCTTCTTCATCATCTGCTAATTCTGGAGCATGTTCTATGATTTCTATCACCCCCATCACCCCCTGAGATGAAAGTGACGCAAGTACTTGCATTAAAATTTGTTTGTGGGTGGGTGTAGGTAAGGTGTTACTAGATAGCAGATATACCAGGAAGAAGCGTTGTTGGTGTTTTTCACTAAGACAGGCCGTTTTTAAACAAAGGATGAGTGCTCTGTTATACTCGGATCTCTATGATAATGATGGTTCTCGGTTTTTCTCATTTTTATACGCAAAGGGTGGAGCTTCAGGTAAACAAATATAATCTTTAAAATTTTGGATATTTTTATGTACAACAATTTTACGCGAATTACGTATATTTTGGACGTGAACGCATTCTGGGCATACGCAAATCGGGGGACACCAAACTCTCCATCTGTGACTCACGTACACCAAGATCAAATCAAGTAGAAGACCACATGACGACAGTTAACAGGTGGAAGGGACTGGAGACAAACATAACAAGAGGACTTCAGTGGAGTCTCACGTATGTTCTATTTGAATCTTGGAAATTGGAACGAACCTCTTGATTAGTGTACCGCGCTCCGCGAAGGCTAACAAGGTTACCGGTCTAATTGGGAGACATGCCAGAATTGTTGCAGTGTTAGCATAGCAGATAAAGTAGAGGGGACTGGTAGAGGTAGAGTAGCAGGGGCTCTAACGAAGTGCTCGATACTCATTGGACGGGGGGTTTAATTGCATTTCAGCTGGTTTTTATTCTCTTAGGATGAAATAGCCGCTTATTATTTATTTTGAAGAATTTTGAATGAAAATATGGAAATTTATTGTATGAGGAATAGACTTTCAAAATCCGTTTCTTCCAAATATTTTCTATTGGTAACCTCTCGCGAAGACAGCGCGTTCCAAAAGCGCTGCGAGAAGGCAAATGCCTTGAAACGTTGTAAATTGTAAACGTCGGAGGACCAGCTCTCCGGCAGCTTATTCTATAACTCAAAGGTTTTTTAAGAGATCGAATTTTGGAAGATGCTTGTTCTAGGCGTTGGAAGAACTCTCGCTGTTGAGAGTGCTCAGTGGAACGTATGCCATGATAGTATTGAATTAATTTTGAGGTGTCCCTCTATTCCCAAGCCCTCAAGCAAATATATTCTCACCTCCAAAAAAAATATCAGGGGTCTGGAAACGTCCAACAGCGAAGTTTGAGAATTTGTACTTTTCCCGTTTTTCTGTCAATGACTCCGCCGGCACTGTCATTGTCATATCTAGGGTGAAATTTAAAAAAAAATCAATATTACTGTCCGAGACCGACAGACAGACACACAGACACCGACGGAAATGAGTGTTGTGATGTATATGCCGTGAAACATCAAGCAAACACAATATCTCGAATACAAATTATTTTCCGGATTACGATAAATCCTGGCCAAAGTATGAAATAAAGCCTATTTCTGTCTTTTTAAGTAACAGACCAAAGTGACAAGTAAATCCACATGCAGATTTATGACTTCCAACTTCCCAAGCAGTTCTCAAGGCCGATACTTCAATTTTTCAAATTTACTCCATTCCAAGTATCTTCAACTATTCTATACGGGTCTTATTTCTTTTTGATTGCTTTCTTTTGTGAAATTTGATGCCATATCAGTAAATCCTAGCTGTAAGTTTTCTCATTTATCTCAAATATTCCGAAAACTAGTTCCAAGTTCTAAATGTCTGTTTATAACACAGGTATGATACGTCTTGTTCACTTGGTCTACTCATGTGATTTAAGCGGATATAGATTTCCGTATGAGGAATTGGGATTTATTAAATACTTTATAAGCTATAAGCTCGGCAAAGACGTAAGACGTACCCAGGGGAATAACTTCCTGAAAAATGAGATAAATATATCGTAACAGATCCTTCCAGAAAGTGGATCAATCATATATTATCTCTATATAAGCACACAGTGTCGGCTTTTCGTAGTATCAGTTGGTGTCTGGAACCCCCCCTTGCCAGTTTATGATTTAATTCAGAAGATAATTTTTTTAATTCTTATGAATGTGATGAGTTATAGGTTAGTTACAGGGTCCAGGTAGTAATAGTGTCTGGAATATCGTTTTGGATAGTTATGATATAATTCATTGGAAGCACTTCTATCGTTGTGCTGGTTTCTATATTCGAGGCATGCGATAGGCTCCGAAAACATAAATGTACCTATATTCATCACAGGCAGAGACTGACGTCGTCACTGTCATAAAGTGAATAACTCCTACACCAATACAGGATGAATAACGCTCAATGTTTCTCCTCAAGTACGTTGAAAACTGTTATATGAACTATTCGATTACGAATAAACCCTACTTACCTTCACAGGATATGCAATTTTAGTTTTAGGTTTTAAAGAGGTGAGGGCAAAACTTTACATATTAGCGTTAAGCCATTAGCAGTTGGAGTTTCCGAACTTGGAAGTTTCGTTCAGCTAGTGAGTTTTGAAGAGCGATTCACGGTCTATTTATCATAAAATAAGAAGAACAGGTTATTGATAGATAGATCAAAATAATGAAGATCGTGTGTATAAGAAGAAGTAGGAAAGATTTTAATTGTACTGTAACCACGGTCACACAAAAATGACACTATAAAACAGGTGTCACAATCTAGTTTTGTATAATAAATAAGTAGTGGGTGTTAAAATGTTCTAGCACAGGTTATTGATTTTTCATAATTAAATAATTTAACAAAGAGAGTTGTAACTGTATTTTTTATTTGCTCAAATATTACCGAAACATCACATGGTTATGCAGATTGCAGATGCTGTTACTTGGTGATACTCTTCGAACATTCAGATTAAAAAATGTGTTTTAGAACGTTAAGTTTACTCAATAAAATGAAATAAAGCTGACCATCATAAATGCAAAACTAGTGTTGTCCAATCTAGCCTTTTATTCATCCTATCCAGCTTTTGTAATATTTTTTTGTCTGTCTAAGGACAACCCCTAGAAAACCATCGCCGTCAAATGGTCCTCAACATATTACATTTTGTTGTTTGAAACTTGTAGACAAGGTGGATTTATTAAAAGTTTGATTTCGGACTTCCATTGTCTATAAAATTTTGAGTATCACGACGTTTCGATTGATGTGCTATCCTGAAGACGATTGAAGATAGCACATCAATCGAAACGTCGTGATACTCAAAATTTTATAGACAATGGAAGTCCGAAATCAAACTTTTGATATTACATTTTATAAAATATTGCGTTTCTTAAGACATTTTGTGCAATATTATTCCTCAAAGCTATTTGACAGCAGTGATAAACTACATTTTTGATCGTGTCTGTTTGTTTCTTCGTGATTTAGAGGTTCACTTTCACGTTTATTCGTTCAAGTGAGGTAGCCTTGAATATCTGGTTTGTGGATTGTCAGCTGAATCGAGTCGGCTTATTTTTTGAAAGCGAATATCTACGAATTCCGGACAGTGACTGTATTTTTTATTATAGGCCGGTGAGAATTTTTACATTTTACAATAACGTCTTTCAGTGGTTGGGGAAAAAGACTTTAGATATTTTAATCACTTTGAATTATTCAGTTAAGGAAGTAAATACTTGTTCTAGAACCGACTGGGGGTTGATTTTTGGAGATATCCAGACTAAGGTAGACGTAATTCAGAGTACGATTTTGGTTGGGGCATGAGAACGCAGTCTGTGACGATTTCAGACCAATGAAATTGTCTTTGTTTCTTCTGTAGATTAAGTATTATCGGTCATCGCCTTTTTTGTATGATGAGTTTTATGAATATAGCAGAGTACTACTGAAGAGATATCGTAGCATATTCAGGGTTTTTCCATGTGTATGGTTTTCCCCTATACTCCTTTGGTTTCTAATTTATAATCTTAACTTTTATACTGTATTGGTATATTGCTTCGCCCATTCTGAGTTATATTGTAGATATTTTATACACAATATACTTTTAAATTTCACTGGTATTGTAGTTTGATAGTTCAATGAATTACTATAACTGAGTTTATTGATCAGGCATGTACAGTTCATTAGTTTTATATTATAGGCATTGCTATTAACTAAGCATCTAGACCTGTACAGAAATTGAGGCAATCATCTACCATCAAACTTCTGGGAACTAACATCAACAATTACATGTTATGGTACAATGTTTTGGCTTCTCTAGGTCGAAGTCCCAGAAACTGGGGGTTTTCTCCTACTCCAAGAAATTGTATCCTCCGGAACAGCTAACCTCCTACTATACAAGGCTCAGATAATTAGTGGAGTACAGCTCGCATATATAGGGTTGTGCTCCAAAGCACTCCCTGAAGGGTTTTAAGGTCAATGCGAATAGACATTTATCAGTTATTTACAAAATACAATTCAAATCTCCGTTTTGTTACTGACACCACTGCATGGGAGGTACAGCATCCACCTTGACTCGAGGCCTTTTTTTCTTCAACCCGAATCATTATTTATACTGGAAGTCCGATGACTATGGAAGCGAAGAGCGATTTCCTATTTGCAAATTGTACTTTAGAGGCACAACGTCAACATTTTGGGGGGCCGTCAGTCCAAGCACCAGCAGTGCATTCACGCGTAAATTGAGCTTAATTGCATGATCTCTGCGGTTTCATGCGTCCGGTCAGTTTAAATCAGTAACGAGCGGTGCACTTGACTTAATTCCGGTACATTTCCTATGTATATTTGCTGGTGACATGTTAAATACACACCGCCCAGTTTAGATATTACTGTTGAAATTTCTGGCGTGACCGCACATAAGGTGAAATTGTCACTAACACTCGGTTAAGATGAAATTGCACAATTTCTATACGTTTGATAGGTTTTTATCGGATTGCATTAAGCGAGGCACCATTGATAATAATTAGGAAAATTAGAATTTATACCAGTGGGACCAAACCTGAAGCTCCATGCCTTCCAGACAGATGCTTTGACGTTCAACTATAGAATGAAATAATTTACCCATTGTATGTTAACCAGCATCAAGCTATTCATATAAGAACAAGACATAAATAGTAGATTATCAGACAATAAATTTCAAATTTGAGATACCGTGTTTTTTTTTTATTATCCGAGGCATATACATCGCGAAAAACCATGTAACCCCATTTCAGTACTCGGGTCATGCTTGATCCATCCATAACTCAGAAAGGACCTTTCAGATTTTGATAAAACTTTGCCACTAAATTACTAGTATAACAAGAACGATAAAGCTTCGTAGTTTTCAAAAGTCATAGTAGTCATAAAACGACAAAAAACATCAGTCGAGCAAGCGAGAACTCGTCGACTACGACGCTACGATGATCCTTGAACTTGACGATTGCGACACGATATATGTGCTCGGCAAATATGATTTTTTAGCCATATCTCTACGTTTTGATAGCACGGGTTCGTGATGTTTATCTATGCGGCTTACACGGTTGCCACACTGACTCTAGCAGTAGTTTGTCCTCCTTAATTTTATTGTAAGAATAAATAATTACATGTGGATCTGATCAAAATAAAATTAGCTGTAGCGTGAACAGTTTAGTTTTAAAAATTATATGGGGGTAGCTAGAGCTCAATGACTATACTAAAAATCATCCGAAAATAACAGGATTCTTTGTTCGCAAAAAACAGCAATTGTATAGAGGAACGCCGGAACTGTTCTTCCGGTCACACGTACAGTTTTTTTCGGAGAAGCATATTCGAAAAATGCCCGGAACTGGTAGCGACACGGTGTGCAACGATCCAGTTAACAGGTGGGAAACATAGGTACGATATATCGGAATGTGTAATTAAAAAAAAAGAAACACGACCCTCTATTGATGGAAAAGTCCAAAAATGATCCGGCTTGTCTTTCATTTACTGTAATATACAGGGTGAATTGGCTTGTACCGCAGTAACTTATGAAATTATTTAGTTAGTTAGTTATTTAGTTATTCAGTTATTAATCCGAAGAACTGAAACACATAGATGTATAACAAGTCAAAACAATAACAGAGAAGTAGTAAAGAATGAACTGATACAAAAATACATAACAATGAGATTCAAATTTGAGAGGTAAAGAATCATCCCAAGGAATAAAAGGGATTTTGCAAAAGTAACTATTTGTCATTAAAATGTTTTTATTTTCAGATTTAACATAGGCGTCTTATAATCTATTATAAACATTACTTATAAATTGCCCATTAAGATTGGACCATCGCGCTTAAATTTTTAATAATGTTTAAATAAGATTAAAAAATAATTGATATCGAAATGGAGTGCCTTTTTTGCTGTATAGGACATGCAATTCCTAGTAAATATAGATTATCAATTGTTGAAATTTTGAATTTTTGAACAGCTGTCTATATTTCCCCTGACATGTTTTTTTTAAGAGAAACTTCTCACAGTAACATAAAGATGCCCTAAATTAAATCCCTTACCGTATTTGTGACGCTCTAGCCAGTTGAGCTAGCCAGAAACTCTTCTCATTTGATATAGAACGCAGATGATTTTAGGTGAGCACTTTGGAATTTGGAGAAGGATGGCATTTTGGAGAGTACCTATATCCGACCTCGTCGGCATTCTAGATCGAATGCGCGGAGTGCCTGCTTATCTCAGTAGGATAGAGTGTCTGAGAAGGTATGTGGTTTGAATCCCGCAAAACGTCAAGTTTAGAATGTGTATAGAGGCATATTGAGACTTAGCAAGTGAATATTTGTTATGTTTGTTACGTATTTTTCTTCGCAGTGGATTTTAGTTAAGATCCGTTATTTATATTTGTACTAGAGAATGCAAAAAAATAACAAAGATGACAAAGCTGCAGTATCTGAGCAATGACATTTTCGAGAGTGGAGAAATAGACTCTGTGGCAGATAATTATTTAAGGCAAGGTACAAAGAAATCTCAGCAGAAGACCGAGACGCATTTCTTTGTTGAGCAATTAAAGATAGTGGTACAGATGCAATTCTGTTGAGTTGTTCAGGACGCAGCATCGAAGATAAAACCGTCTGTGATTAACGAACCTTCTGAAAGGATATGGCACTCAAAGAATTAAAATGTGAATTTGAAAAACTTCTCTATTATCAACACATTATGAGACTTAAATTTTGACATGCTGTTTCATCCAGTTTGTCAATATGATTTTATTTAAATCACAATACAGTTCTTGCGATCAATGATAACACACTAACCGGCGTGAAATTACATTTTCATATTTCAATGAAAACTCACATTTTTAGTAAAAATTAATATCCGTAAAATCGGAAACATGTGTTTAACTGATAAGTGTGACATATGCCAACAAGTGCAATGAATGTATATGAATATGTTATTGGTGAAAATAATCTGAAAATCATGTGTTATTAATTTCCTGCTCTTAAAAAGGGGACATGCAAATGTCATTTAAAAGTTAAATTCGCTCAAAACGGATTGATTAAAATTATCCGAAAAATGTTCTTCATTCCTGTTCACTAACTTTCTAACAGACCATAGAACTCAGTATGGAGCAAAAAATTTAAATTTCGAAACAAACGAAACTTCAGTAAACTATTTTGTATAAATGTTATATGTGGTTTCAGTCAACGACCAGTGCAGGTGAGGACGAATTATGTTGACTTTTGAGTTTTGATTTATCATCCAGACAAATCGTATACTTTGTCATTGATGTAATTGCCTATAAGCTCCATTTGTCAAACCATACGTAATGCTGTTACTAATGCAAACATCCCTCTAAAATCCATATTAATCATTACACACGGTCAACTCCAATGGAATGCTGCTAGCAAAAAGGGCATATTTTCCATTTAATGTTAATTTAGTTCGCCGAGAACCGAAATGGATAAATGCAAATAAATGCGGCACTGTTTCAATGGCCCAACTTTTGTACTGAGTGTCGCCTTATCATTGTTCAAAATGTTGTTGAGCAAAATTTATCATGATGATAATGATATCCACACACATGAGCGCAGTATTTCAGAGATACTTAAATTTTAGTCTGGTACAGTAGTAAAAGCTGTTCTCGTGAATACAATTTTATAGGTCCCCCAACTTCTGATGTTAATCCCCAGATGCTTGATTAAAGATGATTCAAGTCATTCCACCACCTCCAAGGCTGGAAGACCAGCATGTAGTTTTCTGTCAGGGTAGTCATAGTGGGTTGAACTAAACCCCATTTATAGATCCCCATTCGCCATCCCAATCAATTAAGATAAGCACCATCATCCTAGACAAACATTCCATCGGAAATTGAACTAATTTATCTAGACGATTGCTGGCGTTAAGTTGCCAAGAAAAACTAACAGCTGCGTTCGATCTCGTCGTGAAACAACTGTCGGTAAAGCATACAAATTAAACTAATAGCAATTAACGAAACAAGAGTGAGCATAGTTCTGCAAACGGAATCCAATAACAACTCAAGAGTCGTTGGAGCCTGTTCATTGGAGCATATTATGCAATGAAATTAGTTTTAAGAGAGATTATAAGGTTCTTGTAAAGAGCAACAACCGAAGTGAAGCTATTTACGAGGGTCGATCAATGATTACCTGAGTTTGTCGATCGGGAAAACTATTGAAGGAAGTTGACGTTGCTGTTGTTCACAGTCATCTATTAAAAGGCGCCACACTAAATTTCGTACATGTGTTTCAAGTTTAATAATAATAATATCTCTCTATTGCATCACTATAGTTTAGCCCCATGATCTTTCTACTCAATCAATAGATATTATAGACTTACTTAAGTTATATACAACATTCATAATTTATTGCTAAATTGATAATAATTCACTATTGTACGCGTTTTCTGCTATAACTCACATGTATTTGTTTTGAGCTGTTTTTTCGGAGTAACTAGAAGTTTCACATATTGTTACATATGTCCGGTAGCTCGTAGATCTGATACAAAAGTGCAGCAGTAAAACTGTCACAGCCATTGAACGATCTTTCTGGGTTTTGGACGATAATACTGGAAATGTTCCGACCAGCTTAAAAATAACTCCTTATGGATGAATCTAGAGGCAATATACTTAGTTTAGGAAAATCATGAATATGTTTTATGTAAATGCTACCTGTGTCATTCCTTACAGTTACTCTTCACTTATATGAGATTTAAAAATCGTCTGTAGGTTTTTCTTGTTAGTTTTATGGTTGGATAAAACTGCCATTACACGGAAAAGCTGTGAATTTCTATGCGTACGATAACTTTTATCCTTGTCAACCTGGCAACCCTGCTAGCAATCGCCATGATAGTATTCACATAGTCACACAGTGGCGAACTGCCGCTTGTGGAACAGAAACAACCACCAATAGAATAAACAACTGCTGTTTGTTTCGTCTTACAAATTCGTTTCTGGGGTGCCATTACCGTAAATCCCGGGGTGCTGACTAACTTTTCTTTGTAGTCCCAGTTGCCATCCAGCTATCCGTGGTAACGCCATCCTCTCATTATGAGAGCTGCAAAAAGAAGGGGAAATTCTTCGCCCCATATACTTCCCGGTGGCTGGAATTAAGGAGATTGTCTTCTCTAAGCGAAACGGTTTAGGAGGATGCGGGTAGATTGTCGTGGCGTATAACTTTCTAGAAAAAGTCATCCTAGATCTCTGTCTAGCAAACAGACGCACACTTTATACGTTTTGCTAATAGTGCGATGCAGATAACTTTTGAAGGAAAAAACTTTACCGTGTATGAAAAAGCACGATTAATGTTGCGGCAGAAATAGTTATGAGTGTCTTAGAGCCTAAGGAGATGCCGCATTTACGCATCAAATGAAGAAATTGACTGGCATGGTCGTGGGGTACTATGGTCTCTTACGGCCTCATTGAACCTTGAGGTTATTTTACGAATAGCGTTTCACCAATAAGGGTTAGAAACCAGTCTAACAGCCGCAAAACTCCCCTTAAGACTAGACTTGTAATGCGCAACGGTGGAAAAAATAAAGCAGCCCTACGTGACTATAAGTCTCCATGCCCCACACACTCCTTAGCAGTTGAATTAAATAAAGCTGTTGCCCTGCTCAACGCCGTTAAATGTTCTCCACTCTCTCCAGTTACTAAATGGCAAATAAAAATTAACAGCCGAACACGGAACAGTAAGTAGTCCTAGAAACGACAAGAGATATCAGCAATGAGGGTATGGAGTGAAACTGCAAAGACTCTTACGCTATTGGTAATTAAAGTAGCTGTAATATCTTCTCCAACATGGATTGCGAATAGGGGTGGGGGTACATAAAAATGTTATAGAGTCAGTGGACTGACTTAGTATTTGTCACGCGTTTAGAAGGATAGTTCTACAGTATAATGCAATCGAAATTTTAGAAGGTCCCCATAAAAATTATCATCAATAAGCGCATTTGGTCGAAGCCAGAGGACATTCTATTTTTTATATATAGATAATCTCTTGCAAAGGTGTTACTAATATTTCGGAGGTTGGTGACAGGTTTGGGTAGGTTATTTCACCCAGGACACGTTTAAAAACATTTCTTCCGATTAGTGACTGAGGTGAATCAACCAAATCGCGTTGTGGGTACATTATAGCCACCCACAATACGAAATGATTGTTCGCGCGCTTTTGTTTTGCTTTTCGCTTGTCCACATTGCATTCTGGATATTTAGTTCTACCCAGAATGCGTTTTAGATAATGGAACAATGGTTATGAATTTAAATATAAGCATATCGATTATGTCATTATATTTGAAAAGCTACTCACTACAAATGAAGAAACAGGAACTTGAAACACATACTACTTATCCTTACAAGAGTTGCTCTTATGACAGATGGCAAATAAAATTCTTACTGAATCGCAATGTCCATTAATATAGGTGAAAATGTTACCATAAACATATATACCATATGGAATATACCAGCAATCATTATGGAGGAGGTGGGGAGGGGTTTATAATTCGATAAAAACTTGCATTGGAAAATGAATCTATTTGTTTTTCATGAAATGAGAATATTGTTTTTGAATACACAAATGATGATTCTTTTAAAAAACGACTTAGATGCCTTTTTCTACTTATCTGCTTCTAAAGCTTCTTTTTCTACGCCATTGTCTGGATGCAGCAGTATCAACTATATGACCCTGACTTATGCGAAACTCATCTGGTGTTTTTTATCCTGTATATGGACCTCTGTACCAAAGTATCTGTTTGCTCTGTTAAGTACAAACATCCAAATAGCCTTTTATTTAAGGTTTTATCCTCGGCTCAGACGTTTATACCAATTTAACTGTTTTAGTGTAGATTGCTCTGGGAATATTACGTTATTTGCCGCTGTACAGCTTTACTAGCAAACGGACGTTAATTGTTATGTGCTCCACGATGATCTGTGCAGCCTTCTCTAATTATCGCTAGTTGCAACTCCCTGCATTCTGGTCTAACTTGAAGTCATAAAACTTAATGTAAATTTATTCAGTCGCAAGTCCGTCAACGCAGCTGTCCAATTATTGCTGTTAAAGCAGTATTTGTTTTAGATGGAAATAGTTCTTTAACACGCTTTTATTAGCCTCTCTGTATGTACATATGTATGTATGTTTGTATGTATGTATGAATGTACGTATACATGTATATATGTAACCCCAATCTTTCAACGTAATAATCAATGAGCTCAAGACTATGACTGACTTGAACATTTGCACAAGTTTTAAGATGGATTAATATATAATATAATAAATAAATTTAACTAAAAATCATTGCAAATATCTGAATCAAACATTAAAAGAAAAAATTAAATACAGGTATCAAAGCACAGACAGGGTGACATGATTCTTCGTGATGTACCTAAATCATGAAACATCAAGAAAATACAACATCGCAAATCCGAAACCTTTCGCGATAACAATTATTAACGTTGGAAGTGCAAATTCGACTCAATACATAGATTATCAATTTGCAAACTGTAATATAAACATGTTCAACTACCTCCCATTGCTTCTAATAATTTTCGTGAACCTATCGGATAAATTTAGTGTTCTGCTGCAACGCGGATTCCGCTCTCTAATTGTAACTAATGTAAACTTTTTCTGTTTGTGGTAGTTTACAGCTGGCCAAATAAGCGGTATCCAACTCTGCGCTGCGCCATCGTAAAACTTCCCGGAAAAAGGCCAATGGACCGGAAGATACCAGTGAACTGTCATCTGATGCGACATCGAATAGAAGGGCAGATTACATACAGTGGCGTACTCGAAAGAAGCGCGAAAATGCAGATAAGGATTTCAACTTCCGATTTTAACTTTTCGGCACGTCTCACATTAAACATTGAAAACTACAACAGAAAACGCCGTCAAAAACAAACTAGCCATAAAAACACCAGAGTTCAGTTCACCTGAAGACGGTTGAAGATAGCAGATCAATCGAAACGTCGTAACGATAAAAATTCCGAGTTATAGAGTGACCAAGGAATACCGGATAAAAGGAGGCAGACAGATAAACCGACGTAAATGAGTGGCATAGTTTTCAGTGATGTATATAGCTTGAATCGTCAAGAAAAGACAATATTTACAGTATATTTAAAAGATACACGAAATTTTAATCAGCTCCTATATATAATGGTTGAATTTGAGGAGTGTGGAGTGGAACCTCCTCTCTCCAATACTGATTTGTTACCCTACATACTATTATGATAAAGTAAACTTTCATAAATACTTGAAGAGCATCAACAACTTGAAAATAAGTTATCAAGCTTTTAGTTTCTGTTTTGAACCCTGGGAGCCTAAAAAATTGGATATTTTTATCTCTACACATCTTGAACTGTCGCGTAGACAGTACTTTGTAGTACGGTATATTCTTATTATCCTCGTGAAATGACTACAAGCAGCACAAGCTTCCCCAAATTACTTCAAAATCGATGATACGGTTACTGAGAATTATACTGAAAAGCAAATCAACAGACCGATGGAAATATGAAACATACGTTTTCGTATAAATACCACAATACTCAAAAAACATGAAACTCCAACATTCTGTAATAAGGAAACCTAATGCTTATACCTAGAGTATGAAAAAAGTAAGATTTTTGGAAGCTATTTCCTTTTATGAGAAATTTGCCTCTGGTAATTTTATACCAAGTGTACGAGTACCATTATAACGATCAGATAGATGTAGATATAGAAGTAGACGCGTAGACAGTACTTTGTAGTACGGTATTTTCGACATGATTCTTATTATCCTCGTGAAATGACTACAAGCAGCACAAGCTTCCCCAAATTACTTCAAAATCGATGATACGGTTACTGAGAATTATACTGAAAAGCAAATCAACAGACCGATGGAAATATGAAACATACGTTTTCGTATAAATACCACAATACTCAAAAAACATGAAACTCCAACATTCTGTAATAAGGAAACCTAATGCTTATACCTAGAGTATGAAAAAAGTAAGATTTTTGGAAGCTATTTCCTTTTATGAGAAATTTGCCTCTGGTAATTTTATACCAAGTGTACGAGTACCATTATAACGATCAGATAGATGTAGATATAGAAGTTACAGCTATTTTTGTTTCAACCAAGCCGTCAAAGTATTCCTATTTTTTATCTAGTTTGTAGATGCTCTTACTTGGTAAAACTCTTCCATAATGTAGATAAAATAATTGTATATTTAACAAATATTTGAGAAAAAGTACTTGTTAATCGCGAATGGAAGTGACTCGATTAATTTAGTTGTGGTAGTTAGTCTGTATTTAGACAAAGACTGCAGGCTTTTCGGGTATGTTTTACCACAGCAAATGATAGATAGGGATTCCTGTTGTGTCTCTCCTTACCTGCCACCTATATGTAAACTCATTGTTGGTCTAGGGAATACTCTTTCTGCGTAGCACATCAGCTGGAACATGTCGTTTCCTAAGTAGTCCCTCCTCAGCTCCAGATTTTTTTCTGGAACTAGAAAAAAAAATCAGTATCGTTGTTGCAAGCAAAATTCAGCAGCATCGATTATTTTTGGGTACCAATGTTATGTTATATGATTAAATGAGAAAATGGTATGATACCACCTTAACATTTATAGAGTGTGGACAATTTTAGTCATGTATAGGTATGCATTGTGATCTTGGAACCAATTAGTATGAGACCCAGTAACACTCAACCCTACGTCGTCCCGGATTTAAAGAAGAATTACACAGGGGCGTATAGGGCATAATGGAACTCTCAGGTCTGCCCGTAAAATTCCGTGAAAAATTAAAAATTCCTGAAACTAAACATGATGTCGGATTGAATAAAAAGTTTAATAAGCTTGTAGGGTGCGACTAGCATTCTAAAAAAATCTATGTGTGCCCAGGCCTGTATCCAGGGTTTCTTCTCGGAAAGAGCCGCAGTTTCAAAAATGATATAATTGATAATTATTAATAATGCAATGAGATCTGTGGTACCAGCTAATAAAAGATCACCCTGTATGTAAATTATCCAGAACATGTGTGTAGTTGTCAAAACAGGCATATCGAATGTCAAAATTGTTCAAAATTTAGTTGTGGAACCTCCGAGATGGGCCTCTTTGTATATATTGGAGAATCGAGCAGTGACAGCAGTCAGTCAGTCTTTGGACATCAAATAGTTAAGAACTATAAATCGTGGACATACAGTTTTGCACAGGATTTTCCTGGCATACCTGAGGGTTGGGTTTCCATAATCCTATACGTATATTAAAAGCATGTGTAATTATTGTTTAAATCCAGGATGACGTAAGACCGACTTTCACTGCCTCTTGACTATATAAGGGGTAGAAAAACGGATCAATAGGTACAATTTTAGATAATTTCATCAATGATTTAGATCCGCTTACGGAATACCTATGACACTTTTGGCTTCCAAGATATTTCAAAAAAAAACATAATGCATTTATAGCCAAAACCATCCAAAGCTGTTTCTTAAAATGTGATAGTTACGGTGTCGCCAACTAGGTATAAAAAAACAATCTCTGAGAAATCTGTAGTATAAGAGTAATACAGTAATACAGTGTGTAATGGGCCTCACCGCCCTTTGTTCCAGTTGTTTGTAATTCCTGTTTAGCTGCGTCCAACGGTTGATATTTCAAAGCACGCTTTGATGTCGAAATATGTTAAAATGTACGGCATAGAATGTCAATGGATTGTTCATTATTTAATACAAGGGGATCTAATGTTATGACAACTAGCAAAGTCGAAATTCAACCGTTCATAATAATGTGATTTACCATGTAAAACTTTGAGCTGTATAGACCAGGAGACTTAGCTCGAAAATTCCCTAAATAAAATAGTTTTTTTCAATCATTTTTCTTATATTATCTTATTGAAATTCAGTTTATTATATGAAATCTGGGAACCTTCTATCGTAGCTTAACAACACATTTAATAATTAAAACTGATGTTTTCACTTTTGTACGGTTTGCTATTAAAGCCTGTTTTTGTTTTTATTTTTTCTCCATTAAATTTTGTTATGATACATTTAGATGTTTTGCTTGATCTGCATATTTCTTAAAGTAATAATATATGTACGGTCATTCGGGGTGAGATTGGTTAGAAAAAAAGCTATTTCCAGATCATTTTATCTCAGCGTAAAAGCACAATTTTAATACATAGGTGGTTTCGGTATATTAATTGAACATACAATCAAGCCTTCCTTTCTGCGCCAGATGTGAGGGGGGCCCTAAGAGGTAACGGGGGAGCCAGGGAGAACAATTTAATGCCTGTTCCGCCTCTGAATGGACACCCCACGAAATCTCTCGCTATTCTAATGATCAAATTGGGATTCAGGGCCCTCAAATACATGGTGTGTCGTTATTTTCCAAATCAGCGGTTTTTCGGTGATTTTGTTATATTAAGATACAAATCCTTGTAGGGCGGCCCCCGCTGGAGACAAGCGAGCTAAACTCGGAACTTTCATAAATTGTTTGGCGTTGAATGCGAATATGGTCATTAGAAAAGCGTTGAGGAAGGTAAGTGCCCAAACGCTCATCAGGGAGGCCCTTTAGGTCCTAGCTAAAAACAGAGGCCGGATCCGTAACTAGCACCCCTCAATCAGATAGGAAACGATTTTTCGCATGATTTAAAAAGGTTCGACTGTTTTAGTAAAAGTCGAAGGTATCCTTTTTACGTTTTTCGAACACCGACTTTTAATTTCTTTTAAATCCTATCTCGAGGCGAAAAGCAATATGCCCTCTCATTATTGGAGTCTATCCGAGGTGGAATTTCCTGATGGATCCTGAATCCAATAGTATCCTCAGATTTGCTTTACGAGGCTCCGTTCTCCAGAAAAAAATATTTTCTGAAAAGACAAAAATGGCGAAAGTTAATTTCTTTGAAACAGGTCAAAAATTGGTTTCATGCGCAATTCTGGGGCGCATATCTGGCCTTCGCTTCAACGCCGGATGTGAGGGAGCACGAGAATGTACCAGGGGAGCCAGGGAGATCATTATATCACTTGCCCCGTCTGGAAATGGGCATCCTACGAGGTCTTAGACTTATTTGAAGATCAAATTCTAATCCAGCGCTCTCGAATACATATATAGGTGTGTATATCATACAAAAAACAATTTATCGGATGATTTGAAAACATTTTGGTTGTATGTCGAGTGCGTTTCAAGTCGGCAGTTGAACTGTTTCGATCTCCATCCCCGGATTGTGATTAGAAGTATTCAGTTTTCTTTCGCACAACCTCTCGAAGGTTGTAAGTAGTTTCGTCATCTGAATTATCAATGGTTACTGATTCATGGACATTTGAATTACTAGAGCTGTCATTGTTTGCTGTAATGCTTCAAAATAAATCTCCTAAAAACTTTGAAATTGCATGATTAACGTCACCCCTTATGTGTGCTCAAGTTGACCACAATACATATAAATCTAATCACAAACTCGTTATGTGTTAACGAAAATGACTGAATTTTAGATTATGGCTACGAGAAGGATCAAGGAACAGTGCCATTCTGTCGAACCATTAAACAATATACCATAATGTGGCTTACCAATCAATATTCCGAAAGTTTCTAATTCCAGTAAAACCAGCTATCAATATTAAATGGATTTTTTACACAAAACAACGTCTCACGGTGACAGCAGTTACATTTGTTATTCAACCTGCGTTTAGCTAAATAAAATTGCTAGCGGAAGACAAATCTAACTAGCATGCGTTCTAAATTTGAATGTATGAAAATGGAACTTAGAGATAATCAATTTCATCCCAAACGTCGGTGTATAAAACAATCCTTGCTACTTTCCTTACCCAACAAAGCAGAAATACTCTTTTTAGAACCGAATAATGTGCCTTCGCCTTTATAACCTACTGCACGATAATTACCTACTTGGAATCTCCTCTCATACAGTGCAGCCATCGCGACACTATCCTCGGAACAAAACACAAAGAAACAGGGTATTAGGTCTCACATTCCCCTTTTTACTCGGCAGTAATTCAACTTCCTTTGTAACTATATCCCAGTCGGATTTGCTGCTTGAGGAATTTCGGTTTCACACATTTCATTAATCCTGCGTTGAAATACAGGCCAGGGGCGTGCCACAAGTCACAAAAAGGGGTTCTGATAATAACAATATCATTGGCTCAAGAGGATCAGGCCTAAGAAGACAGAAACCTGAGGGAACGCTTTAAGGCTGTTTTCCCATGAAACTGATCATGGCAAAATGATTTCAGGAACAAGCGAGTAAGCACCGCTTTTCCTTCTAAATCTCCGTCATTGTATAATAGTCTTTACGGCTTAATCCCGCTATGACAGTAATTATTGTCATAGCGGGATTGAGGATAAGGAAGGTTTACTAACGTGACTAGTGGAGAAACTAAACAGATTATATGCATACTCATGAGATGACGATGTTCCAGTAGATAGTTTCTTTACATATTTCTGTTTTCCCATTTTGTTAAGATTTCTCTGATGGAACATTCCGTAGATTTATTTTTTCGTTATTTGGTTGTAAAATTTCACTGTAACAGTGACAGTTTCAACAACCTTTATTGTGCAAAAATGACAGCTTGTCAACACTCAATATGATTGCACTCGACTCGATTGTTGTTGGTCCTTTTCATTTGATATTGAAGTTGAAAACGTTTCACTATATATTTGAAAATATAGTATCCTGATGTCTAGCTACTGTGAATTTTACAATATACAGGTTCCTCTATCAAGATATATTTTGTATAAATAACTAATTATACCTTGATTAGTAGTGGTAGTAGTAACAGTAAATTCAGTAACAGTAAATTTTATTTCTTTAAGTAATACAATTCCTAAACCGTTTCGTACAACTAAAACAAAGTTGTTATAAGTGTATGCACTATGCATGAGACCTGCATATTTCGTCTTTAGCCTAGACTCGTCAGGATAGCCAGGCGGTCTAGCTGTAGATAGCAATCTGATGGTATATACTCAACCCAATCAAGGATGTGATAGCAACATCAACTCATCTCAAAGTGTTGCCCTCTATGAAGACGCCCATTGGCAACTCACGGAGTAAAAGCTCCTAACACTGCCTTGAAGCGGTAACAGATGTCCATTACGAAAAGAAAAACGTTGTTATAACCAATGAATAATAAATCCAAGAATAATTTTCATTTATGAAATCACTGTTTTTATATGCATGATATATTTTATATTTGAATCAATATTATTGTTATAGTTAAAAGGTCCAATGACAGACCCGGTTACATCTATTAGAGTAAATTTTTCTGGACGAGAGAAATACTGCTCGCAGACACACTAAAGGGGTATGGAATATTTTGACCATGGCCACAGTCATACAAAAATCACACTACAAAACTGGTTTGTGGATATTTTGGAATTTTTTGAAATACAGAAGAATAGGAAAAATTTTACAAAATGCAATTTTGAAACTGTATTTTTTTCAGTGGTGGAATATTATAAAATATAGAGCCTCAACTAAATATTTTATTGTAATATCTTATTTAATCACTTTCACTTTCACATCTAAATGGTACTATGCAAAAAATAATCAATTCAAGGAGTTGTGCACACTGATAATAACTAGACCGGGATTCTTGCACTGAACGATGCCGGAATCCCAACTATGCAAAAACAGGTGAATAATTCATTATTGTGAAAAACTTGACGTAACAGCTTCTGGTATTGAAAATTTAAATTATTTTCCCGATTTTGGTACCTCGACTGCGCACCGTCACTGTCGCAACTCAAAACCGCCCCTATATTCGTGGCAAAGATACACAAGGAAGTAGGATGATTTTCTCCCTTGTTTGACAAAGAGATAAAAACTCGGGAGATAAACTCAGCTATTTATAGCTGCCGGCTGGGAAACTTCCTAGAGTAGAGTTACTTATAACATTATACCCCCGTCTCCAAGAAAATTTAATGGTATGCATGAAATGGGTGTATATTTGCCTTTACGGGGAGGAGAAACACTTAGGAAGGCAAATAATAATTAACATCCTATTCTTAGAAAGGATTTTATAAGTATAATGATTCCCAGAGTATTCCGCTAAACTTTGAAAATATAGCGCTGAGAGTTAGAAACGTTGTAGCACATGCGAAGTTTAACCCTCATCTGATATTTCAAAGATACGGCAAATTGTGCTATTTTAGCTACTTCGGATTTAGTAGTAGTAGTAATAGTAGTAACAGGGAGGCAATGCCTGGCAAGTAGGCCACTTTTGGCCTTTTTTGCTGACCCCGAGGACCATCACTAAGACTAGGGCAGACATGGTAGTTCCTTATTGTGGAACCTTCCAGACCATTCGATAAAGGCGAATATGTTCGATCATTCCGCTGAGCAATTCTCTACCCTGTCGAACTCTGTGGTGCCGAACACCTCAACCCTAAGTCCGCTGTATACGGCACACCCTCCCAAGAAGTGGAATGAGGTCTCGTCCTCCTCCCAGCACTTTTGACAGATTGGGCCGTTGATCACTACTATGAGTGAAAGGTGCCTTTTCAATCTACAGTGATCTGTGAGGATCCCTACCAAGAAGTGGAGTGAATCCCTCCTCCTGTTCATTAGCCATTACTCCCTACTTTGTTGGGGCCTGCTATGAACCTCTTCGACTGTCTGCAGTCATCTCTCCAAAACCATGCTTTCGCCAGTTCGTTATATGCCCAATCATCTAGGGAGTTATTTACCTGGCCTCTGCTAATTCCCAGCAAGGGTTCGGGACCAATGCGTCTGCCCCTTGCTCCCATCCTCGCCAGCATTCTACTTTCTCGTTACCTAGGATTTGGCTTAGCATTGGAGGGCGGCAATGCATTCCTGAATCAGTGATGATCTAATCCTTGAAGATTGTATCGCGCTTAAACCAACATCTAGAAAGATCAAATTTTGCAAAACACTCACTAGATACTAATCATGAAGTTGGCAACAACAATAAAATGGTTGTACTTCATACTTGTGATAAAATACATGACCTAAACTTCATGGAAACATTAGAGATTCAAAAATATCTGCGAAAGCCAGACTTCATTCTAATAAATGAAGGGACTAATCTTTCAAACTCAATTTTTATCGATATACTACTATAAGTTTCCATCTATTTATTAAGAAGAATGAAATATCATAATAAATAAAATATTTTATCACACAAAAAAATCTTAATGAAATTTTAACGGCGATGGTTGAGGTTTTGTAGGCAATTTTATTAACAGTGGTGCAAATGCAGTCGCCGACAAACAAAAGAAAGGAGAAATAAATAATTTAATAGAAGAATAGCTAGATAGGATGAATAGTATGCTAGATTTGAGAGCTCTAGTTTTGTATCCATGATAATTGATAGGATCTAGTTAGCTAGTTGGCAAGTAATCTGGGTAGCCTTTGTCAAACCTGACAGTCTGACACTGAAAAAAGAGGGTTTTATTTGTGAAACTGTGTGTTAAATACACAATCCTTCTGTCTACATGTTGGAAGAGTTTCATCAAGTGAAAGCATCTACAATCCACATGATTTTTCCACTTTTCGCAGGCCTTTTGGGTGTTTCAGACTACTGTGAGCCGCCTCAAACTGTAATAACGAATAGTTACAATTTCGAATTCCCTCAGCCGAAGACACGAAGTCGCAAAGTGGAATCTGTATTCACCGCAGGTGGATGGGATTTTCCATTTTGAGGCGCTACGCCTCTTATTAATTCATGGCCTCGGCGCGCAGGCTGGCATGGCTGGAAGGACGTATCGCTGCATAGATGGAGGTGAGGTTCGAATAAACTAATGGACAGCAGGCAGCAGCACTACGTGATCTGATTCGGAAACCTCGCCACCGAAAAAGCTTATATTCGAAACAAACTATATGGATAGCTGCATGTGGGAATATCTAATGAGTGGCGTGCCTCCGGACGGAATATTCAAGGAGGGTCAGCATTGGGGCGACTTTTTGCCACTCTGTTACAAATCAGGATAGCAAGGGGCTGGTCCAAACATGGAACTTCATTTATATTTTATTGGAATAATCTTCCATCGGTCTGTGGCTTTTTTGCTCATTATATCCACTGATACCATGCATTGACCACTTTTTTTAAAATATTCCAGAAAGCATCGGTTTTGGAAATTGTGAAGGAGTGAACTACCAGTTATACCAAAAATGTTGAACATGGGTTCTCTAAGAATCAATAGATAAAGCGTTTAGAAATATTTTGCTTTTTTATAATTCGGCTTATTTATGCATCGTAAAAACAAAGGAAAAAGCCCCAATCTCATTTCATTATATCGTTATTATTAATATGAACAGATGTTTGACATTAACAAAGCAGAAGTCACAAACATATGCTTCTTTTTCTCTACCAAAACATGGTTTATAACAAACATGGAAAAAGCTAGCAAAAAGAGTTAGAAGAGAAACTACACATTTTATCTGATACAAAATGATTTACATAATGGTTTTGATGGCAAGTATTTCCAGTTTTAGTTGAAATTAACTATTTTCTCCTCAGTATGTGTCTTTTTTTAAAAGATTTACTTTGTTTTTTTCAACCAGCATGTGTAAATTAGCATTTTGCTTGGTTAGTGTGGATTCCAAAATAACTTCTAATGTATACTTATAGTAAGAGACAAACACAGGATGAGTTTCAGGAGTGGGTTCAGACTTTTTTTTTTGGCAATTATACACCTAGAACTGGAAACAGAAATCGACTAAACGTACTGTATCAACGTGAAAAAGGTGCCGCAATCCGCTGTATCTTTCCTATTTGCTAGCCCACATAAAGCAGAAGAATTTTGGTCCCACATTAACCTAATTACTCAACAAAGCGCAGCCATCTTTTATTCTTCAGCACGTATTTCCTACAGTTACTCTGATACTCCTTTGAGAAATCGCCTTCAAGCTTTCAGGCATTCTCCTTGTGCATTTTATTGTAGATCTGAACAAATCTCTACACGTTCAGCTTTAAGCAAGTTATGTTTGTAACAGTGCTTTCGACCCGACCCTTCGGCCCTTTCCCACATCGCCGAGAATGAATCATGTCAGCATCCAGGCAGGAATTCATTTATCAAAAGTATGCTCTCCACTATGCATCAGACCTGCTAGCCATGCATGTTTCGTCTTTAGCCTAGACTCGTCAGTATAGGCTGACGGTCTAACCTTTAGAGAGTAATCGGGTGGTATACGAGTACATGTAACCTAGTCAAGGATGTGATAGCACAATTCAATCTCCAAGTGGCGCCCTCTATGACGCTGTCTATTGGCAACTTACGAAGTCAAAGGTCCTTACATCTGGACTGCCTTGAAGCGGCAACAGATGTCCCTTAACTAATCAGCCTACATCGTTTGTTGAATACAATCGTCTAATCGGCCTGGAATATAATCCGGAATACCAGAATAAAAAATACTCAGTTCAACGCATTCCATTTGATGCTGTACACCGAAACATGTGCAAACTCGATTGTACACGTATTTCGTTGCAAAAGCCAGGCCGTCGGTTTTGGGTGTTGCGGTTAACCGTTTGGTTGGCGAATCAACCCTAATCCGACTCTGAACACAGACGCTATGCGTTGATAGTTTTAAAATGTCTGCAGGGTAATGATACATGATGTCAGGGACGTAGCGATGGGGAGAGGGGAGGACAGGTGTGAGGTTATCCCCTCCTCCTTCCACAGAAAGTTGTCGATTTGGCATAAGTTGGTAAATATTAAGTCTATGCTCTCCACTATGATGTGAATGAGCTTAAATATGTTTCCAATAGGCAGCGCCATAGTGCGCGACGCTTGGAAATGAGTATTGATAAATATCAGCAGATTTATGATCCAAAGATCCTGCTGCGATGTATACAAAAGTAAAAGTTAGCATAATTTCGGAGCAAGATGGAAACCAATTTAATTCAAGAATTAAAACACGTCAACTAAGTAGGTACTACGTTAACTAGATCTAGAACGCCGATGTAGTACTAAATGACAATGCGAATTGTTATATCGGCTTCCATGTTTTCTCAATACTCTGATATGAACCATTAAAAAATTGAAATGTAAGTGCCTCCAAATAGTTTCAATGTAGGTGCTGAAATAGCCATAATATACCTACAGTATGTAGCTATATATATTTTGTAGAGTATGTAGATTTGAGTGAAGAGGACATGTTGAGTCACGTTTATATTAAAGCCCTAATTATCAATGCTCAGTAAATAGTCGCTTTCACATAATCCATGTGCACAATGAAAGTTTTATTAGACTGTAATGAATCGTCCTAATTTGCATACCGAAATATCAATGACAGTAACAGTTACAGCAGTAGAATGGTCACATGAAAATGTTGGTTAGCTCAAATTATAGAGCACGTAACGTATATATGACGACGGGTGGTCAGTGTTGCCAACCGTACGATTTAAATCGTGTCTATATATTTTTTTTGCTCTGTACTGCGAACGTAGGTAGAAATACTATCATTTTGAAGAACATCAAAATCTCTGCAAAAATTGAATTGTTAATTTGGTGTCCTCCTCCTCGCGTATACCAAGATTGCGTACACCCCCAAAATGAGCAATTTAATAAAACCAGTAATATTTACTTTCTGAAACATTTTCAAATAATTTTTGGTGGTCATTGACCAAATGACCTTAAGGAGTAGCCACCACTGATCACGAGATTGTTTTGAATTACCTGCTGTTTGGATCAAAAGTACTGTCACATATCGTCGATCCTCATACGTCATAGCTACGTGTGTGATAATCCTGCTACCACCGAAATCCTGCAATGATGGATGAGACCGATTTCATACATGACGTATTTCAAAGTACAGCGAGTGCGAAGCTTAAAATACGACAGGTGATTTTCAGCGGGAATCACTATTTTTGATTGAATGGGAAATATAACTGGCATTAAAAAAATTGGATAGTCACCACATAATTCAGTTGATGTGAAGTCGAAATTCGTACTGTTGTTTGACATGATATAGCTAAGTGGACATTGAGTGCTGATCAATAAGTGCATGGTTTTGACGGCAGATGTAGGAAGTACCGCAATAAATGACCTGATTATAATAGGCTATAGGTAGATTTTGTTTTTCATATTTCTCGATAAAGTGGAAAAAGCAATATGTGTGTGGGGATGTGTTCCGAGGCAATTCCTAAAGCTTCTGGATATAATTCAGTAAATACAGGTCTGCGCATGGGGTTACCGTTATATCAGATTGTAGCTAACTTATACACGGAGTGGTTCTAGGAAATTTCTATTGACAAATAAGACCAAAGCTGTGGCTTCGTTATGAAGACAACAAGAACATGTTTGTTTGAACTTTAGTGAACTGAACTAGGAGTATCTGTAGCACTTAATCGGGGCTAGAAGAATACCTGACAAGATCTGACAATAGACGCATATCAAAAAAAAACTTGTGAATGCCACAATACAAGATATTACGGCTAATAGAAAAACAAGTCAAGACGAACCCAAGCTTGCATGTACTTATCAGATGCAATCCGGAGCTTAGGAGAGCAGTACAAAATTCAGACAAGATTTTCTAATAACTTTACATACCGAAGTATGTTAACGAAAGCCAAATCCAAGAATGAACATCAAAAAACCAAAAATTGCATCTACCAAGTATCGTTCTAACGCGGCAAAGTATCTGTTGGAAAAACGAACAGACCACTAGAAGTAAGAGTTAATGAACACAGAGTCAGCATACAAAGAGCAAGGAGACAGTTTTCATCTACAATAACAACCATGCTTATAGCAAACCTAGCGCATAATTAAAACCAATATGGCAGCCAGTCATACAATAATGAAGAAACTACAGCAGGACCCAACGATCTTGAACAGGTACTAGCCATATCAACGACCCACCAGTCAGAGGGGTATAAATAGCCGCGAAGGGGCATGTATGTCAGTTTACCTGAAGACGATTGAAGATAGTAGATCAATCGAAACGTTGAATACTGAAAATTATATAATATATAATATTATTTACCTATTATATAGACAATGGAAATCCGAAACAACGTTTGAAATAGCTCCGTTATCAAACAACAGTTAATTTTACTGTTTCTAACCATTCAAACCTGCGAATTCTTTGTAAGCTCATGAAGATTCCTCGAATTTCTTCGGGTAGTTTATTATCTTGCACCTTAACTTCTCGATGATGAGATTTCGTCCTGAAGTTTTCATTACCTTGGAGATAGATTGTAAAATCATATCTGCAGGTAGGTGTTTGCCGTTTTTAATAATAGAGGATGTATTTAATATCAGTAATCTTTTCTAATATACAAAATATAAAATATACTCATAATAAAGTTATGACTCTCCGAAGAATTTAATAAAGTCGACAAATTTTATTAGATTTTTTCTGGCTTGCTTGCCTGGATAATTGATAAAAGGTAATATCCGTAGCTCAGTAAATAAAGTGGAACCTCATTTTCCTTAGTTATGTTCAATAAATATCTTCAATAAAGTGATCCAAGGGAATTGATTAAAAAAACATGAGACTAGGTTGATAAGAAAGCAATGTGGAAAATAAGTATGGCTAAAATGAATACACGCCACCATAAACCATATGTCATTGTCATTTTCATACCCACAACCATTGAAAATATGGATACCTAGGTGAGATTGTTGGAATAACCATTGTGTTTGCTTAGGATCTGAAGAAGCTTAGTTCAA
This sequence comes from Bruchidius siliquastri, assembly GCA_949316355.1. Taxonomy (NCBI): domain Eukaryota; kingdom Metazoa; phylum Arthropoda; class Insecta; order Coleoptera; family Chrysomelidae; genus Bruchidius; species Bruchidius siliquastri. The sequence goes on from OX438529.1 coordinate 27,395,786, forward strand.
ATCGGAGACAATGAACCCCAATTGAATCCCTCCCCTCTTCAATATATTTAACAAAACAAATCGAGTCAAGCAGGTTGACGCTTTTGTTCCCACGTAATGGCATCCATTCAAAAATAACGATTTGAATCGGATTTAGGAGCTGCCGAATTTTTGAATTTTGAATAAGATTATCACGATTCAAACAATTTTCAAAATTCTCCAATTTTTCGACGTATGGAGTTAACCTAGTTATGCCACCATTTTAGTAATTATTCATTATCCTTATTCATGTTATTCATGTACAAGTCGCGATTTACGAATGCCTACGGTTGGCTTCCTTGTCTGTTCCTCTCGACAAGTACTTTACTTTTCATAAACTGCCTCAAACTTGGTTAAATGTCACCCTATTTCCCTTCGTTTACAAACTTGGAAAACTTGTCAGCTGTGAGCCTGTCCCCTAAACTTAATTCCAGTTTTCTCTGGTGGTCCACGCATCTACCTTGCTTGAGTAGATGTCGTCAAAACAATATACGCAGTTTGCTGCTAGCTTTAAAATCAACCATGTCCCGTAAGAAACTGTGCAGTCTAGTGGTCCACAACTCCCTTGTCAATCCATTCAGTCTTCTGGGTTGTCGTCTCCCATCTCCGCTGCCACCTCAGGAACAGCTTCTCTCTTTCGTCACTCCTGGCTTCCTTACCTCTTTTATAGAACTCCTCCACGAACAGATCGATCGGAGCAATTCCAGCCACCAGCAGCAAAGCTTCTGTCGATACTGTTCTATACGTAGAAATCACTCGCAGTACATACGGTTTTTTACAGCTCTAGTTGTCAATAAAACTGTTAGTATTGTCATGGATGACAAGTAAAATGATAACATTATCAACGTGAGGAATCTAGTTTTTCAAATAGTGATTCAAATTGACATGTGAAATAACTGGGTTGATGACGTCTGTCAAAAAATTAGTCAAATATATTTTTGGTACAGTTTCAAGTAGTAGTTAGTATTATAATCTATATGGAAGAAATGATTCCGAAGCTTTGAGATACTGATACAGGTAATGCAACTCTCACATATACCTTCATAGATTTTATAATACGAATTCTCTATCAAGTTGAATTTGAGGTTTTCGAAAACTGGTAATTTGTAAGCCAGGACGAAACGTTTTTTCTTTCTTCCAAGATAGAGCTTTGAATCAGACACTAAAAATAATGCGATCGTATATAGGAAACTTTGTGAAATCTTGGGCTTAAGTTAAGCGCTGTATTTTTACATTTTATTATTTAAAAAATTACCGATAGAGTTCGCCAGGTGCAATAGTGAATTTGCAGATAACGTCGAAAATCATTTTTTTTTGTAAAAAATTGCTCTTCTTTATTAGTTTTCTAATAAATACATGCTTTATTATTGATATTTATTAGTTATAAAAACTATACAATAAATTTTTCAAACCAGATAATTTTTGGAATATAGGAAACTTAAATTATATTATTTATTTTTTAATTACTATGAGGTCGGGCCCCTCCGTGCCTTGGGCCCCTGGGCGCCATGCCAGCCCCAAGCGCCCAGCGGATAACAGATTTTCCTGCATTCCAGGCCTATCCTTATCTAGACAAGTGATTTTATTTTTCATTTTCCGTTCCTAGAACGCCTGTTACGCCCCTTACCTCAGCCGCTGCACTGGCCGTTCTACCTTCCGTTCAACGTGAGGTCTCGAGGGCGTGTCCCACACCCGAGTGCTTCTATCCGCCGCTAGAGGGCCGCCTCATCTTCGCCGACGTCAATTCACTGTCAGAACGAAAGAGAAAGCGAGTGGAATCAGTGGTCGTTAGACGCCGACGCGCCGTGTGCGAGCCAAAACGAAAAAAAATCCAACGGTAATTTGTGTGATGGTGTAGTGACACAGTAACCGCGAAGTATGTCGCATTACGAGGGATGTCAAGCGTTCGCGGGTTTGGCCCGTTACACCGGCCTCCAGACCGACCAGTTCAACTTCATCCTGAGCCAGTTGGCCGCTATGTGTCTGGCGACGCTGTACAGGACCGTCCTCCATCCTTCCAAGACCAGCACGGCAGTCAGACACGCGTTTGGCCTGGTTTTTGGCCTCTGCATCGGTTACTTCTGCTTCGGCTTCCAGGCCCTGCATCTGGCCGGGCTTCCAGCGATATGTTATGTTGTCATGGTAACGCAGAATGTTCACCTCATGCACGGGATGGTGCTGATGGTCAGCATCATCTACCTGTCTTGCTTGCACCTGCATAGGCAGATATATGACTACGGGTCATACGGCTTGGACATAAGCGGACCGTTGATGGTCATCACGCAGAAAGTCACGTCTCTCGCTTTCAGTCTCCACGATGGCATTACAAAGGATGAAGAGGAAATGACGGAGTTGCAGAGGAACCACGCTGTGTACAAACCACCGAGCTTCCTGGAGTACTTTAGCTATAGTTTACTGTTTCCCTCTCTCATGGCTGGGCCTGTGATATTTTACAATGACTATATCGTCTTTATTGAGGGTAAGAGTTACATTAAATGTCAACCATCATCGAACTCGAGGACTGTCATGGTCCAAGAGCCTAGTCCTGTGGTGGCGATATGCAAAAAGGTGATTGCCGCCTTGTTTTGTGCCTATATCTTCCTCATCATTCTTCCAAAGTTCCCGATACGTAGAGTGAAAGATGAAAACTTCCTGGAAAATAGTAGCCTCAGCTACAAGTTCTGGTATCTTACCGTGAGCACGACGCTAGTGAGATTTAAGTATTATTTTGTTTGGATCTTGGCTGACGCGATTTGTAATAACTGTGGTATCGGTTTCAACGGTTATAACGTGGATGGTTCCCCGAACTGGGACAAGATATCCAACGTGGATGTCTTCCAATTTGAGCTAGCTACTAGTCTCAAACAAGCTATCGAAGCTTGGAATAAAGGTACAAATACTTGGTTAAGGATGCTTGTCTATGAACGAACTGGAAAGCATGCGACAGTTTTGACGTATGTGGTATCAGCAGCGTGGCATGGGTTTTATCCAGGTTACTACCTCACATTCCTCAGTGGTGCCATTTTTACTTTCGCAGCTAGGGTAGTCAGGAGACATATCAGAAATTACTTCATGGAAAGCAAAGAGGCGAAGCTTCTGTATGATATAATTACTTTAATCGTAACTCATTTTGTTCTGGCATATATTACCTTTCCATTTGTGCTTTTGGAATTCTGGCCCAGCATTGTGTTGTACAATAAAATGCACTGGTGTTTGCACATATGTGCAGCAATGGCGTTACTTTTGGTTCCAAAGTTCGTGCCAAAATCTCAACACCAAAAGATCGCTGTTAAGAGTAGTATAACCTCAGCCTTAAGGGAGGCAACGTACAATTCGGTGATACGAGGTGACTGATTTTTTGGAGCACAATTTTTCAGGCATTTTGCTAGGATTTATACAGATTTTATATGAAAATTACTTCATAAATGCTTTTTATGAAGCTTTAAATAACATTGTTGGTTGTAGAGATTTGTCGAGTGATTTGTAAATAAAATGATTCAAGTGCGAATGCTGTTTGTATGAGATGATATATTGTAATATAGTTTAAAGCTGGAAAACATATTGTTTGTAATATGAACATGTTGGTTTAACGCTATGAGCAATAATATAATTCAAACTCATCCTCTCTTTGAGATATACTTGAAAAATGAACACTAGTAATGTCTATAAATTAACCTGTTGTTTTTTTGACTCATCCTAATTGTATTACAAATTTCTACTAAACAAACTACAAAATAGCAAAAATTAAATTTTGACAATTACGATGTTTTGTTTTCCAATTTGAACTTTGTATGAATTATTGATTTGCTCGAATACCATTTGAATCATCTGCGTTGCCTAAAAATTTCAGATACTTATCTGGACGTTTATGGGTCAAAAACTTTGTTCCCAAGTTGTTCAGGCTGAGATGCTTATTCTGGCACATTTTAGGTACCCAATCAGTGTTGAAAGGTTGTAATGCTCATTCAATATAATAAATATGTTTGAGTGGAATTATATTATTGATCTAAGAAATACAGTACAATGATGACTTCTCAGAATATTACGGTCTATTCTTTGATGGTTGTGGAAGTAAATAAACAGGTAGCACGCATATATCAAATCCTGAATAATTAATTTTATTCATGATTTTCGTTCCATTTCTGTGGCAAATAAAAAAAATTTATATAAAATTGGATTTAGTATTGGCTTTGAAAAAGCACAACTTTATACATTCAGTGGATTTAGTAGGAGCAAAATATTTTACTAGAAGAAACAACTGTATCAGTTGCTTAAACAAGATACAGATCAAAATTATACGGTTTAACTTTAACTTGGCTTCTTTCGTAGTCAAAATAAAGTGTAAACTATAACATCTACTTTTTTGGCTATTGTAATACTCCCAAGCTCTGCACAAATTCAAAGTCTGAAAATTATATCATTAATTTATATATATATATATATATATATATATATATATAGTAAAAGTTGGTTGACAAAACTACTTGGGTAGTTATTCTTAGTAAATATTTATCATCTCAATCTAAATTTTTGTAATAATGTCAATCGGGAAGTTAACTTTTAAGGCTCATGACAACATCCATGACCAGCGTAATCAAATCACAACTAAAAACATTGCTGTTTCATAATGTTGCACGTGTTTTCGAAAGCTATACCTACACAACTTCGATTGTTGTTATTTTATCTGTGAGCGGGGTGGATTTAGTTGAAGGGAGCGACAGGGTGGAGTTGCTTTCAGAAGGGGTAGATTCACCCCGAAAGAGCTAGCTGTGGCAACACCGAATGCAGGTGTTCAATGGAAGGCATGACTGTATGCCTCTCTATGAAAACGTCTGTTGTTGTTTACAGGACCGTCCTACGAATCAGCTCTCTCCACAAGCTCCTAAAATAATATTCCATTCCATATATTCAATTACAATTAGAGTAACTGACATTATGATGCATCATATTAATTTGAAATCAACATTTAGGAGTTGTTTTACGTTGCTAGTATTTTGATTTCTGATGGATTGCTGTTGATGAGGTATATAGCCTCGGGTATTGGTAAAGCACGCGAACTAGGTTATAAAATATTAATTAGACACAAGAATGAATAAAACATATGGTGTATTTCTATGCTTTTGGTGTGCGACAATCTTTGTGCCGTTGTTTTGTATGGATAACCTCTCGCAAAGGTAGAAAGCCTATCACGCTTCACAAGCGCTGAGACAGCATAAATGTCTATTCACATTGACCTTAGAGCGCTATAAATTGTAGAGCAAGAAGAGTGTTGGACACATCCTTGAGGAACACCCGCATAGGTGATAAACATATCGGAACCACAAATAAGGAGCGATCATAGAGAAAACTATCCAAGCTGGAGCAGAAGTTTCTCATACTGCACCCTATCGAAAGCTTTTGATATATGTATATGAAACGCGACGACTTGAGACTCTCAATAATCTTATACTCTTATGACTCAGTCGCAAATGCCAGTTTTATTTGATATTCCCTTATCATTGGTATCAATGGACTGTCTAGAAAAATGAAAATTATTGACACTCATCTCTAAGCGTCGCGCACTATAGCTATAGTGACGAGTCTAGGCTTAGACGAAACATGCATGTCTATAGAAAGTCTGATGCATATTGAAGAGCGTACACTTGAAAATTATTGGTAAAACATTTTTTTTACCTACAAAATGTTGCTTTCACTATTTTCATCCACTTCATGGAAGTCAATAGTTTACATATCAGATCAATGGAATCAAGCATATTTAACGTTTTGTCAGGATTAATTTACATTTAAGACATATGATAGAAACAATATCAAAGTTCAGTACCCTGGATTAGGTGAACGAGCAGTAAACTTCACTCTTCATAGTGAAGATATGCAATTCCTAGTATAAGGCATATCAAATTCAGAATCGCGTACTATATTAGTTTCTCTATTCAAAATGGAAAACGACCTAAAGGAACTCAAGCCATTGTTTTCCGTATTTACTGTTTCAAAGAACATTGCCGACATAAAAGGTATGTAAATACGTCCATGTATATTTCATCCAGAATAAACAATAGAGATATTGCTCTGTATATTGCTTCTCGATAAAAGGGGCAAATTTAAATTGCCAGATATTTTAAATAAGTGGAAAAATATCATTTTCTGGAATTACAGTTTTGAGTGTGTCGAAAAAGGTTCTATTTTGCAATCATAGAGATCATGTCAGACATTTTACAGATTGTCTTCAAATGAACATAGTATCTAATTGCTAAACATCTTTTAAACGGGTATGAAATGTACACGAATAATATACCTAAGTTATGATGTTTTTTTACCTTGAAATTCAGGAACGAACAAAATCAAGTCTGGTACACGTCTATAAATATTTCACAACCTTAAAAGTCTCTGAGATCATGGGATGCACAACAAAGTCACGTGGATATTGTAAAACTTTTACATACAGAAAGAACACATATTGTAGCTTTTATGATTGTAATACAGATTATGCGGTATACATAAACATTTCGAACGTTAATTAATCAGTCTAGTTCAGTTAATATTCGTTGTTCCTAACACTCTCACTAAGCCGTGAGCTCAGTTATGAAACCATAGCATTTAGCGTCATAAGTCAAGTTGTGATTTTTATAGGTCGAAGTGTTACGTGTCTCCGACCTTTAGTGGTCTAATAAAGGGAAGCAACACGTGAGTTTATTGCCGAATGAATTTAAATGGTTCAGCCGTAAAATTTGCTGTAAAGAGTAGGAAGGGTCTTGAAATGAATTCAGTGGCATGCTATGACTATAACATCAAGTTGAACGTTTGTAGGTAGTTACGGGTAGTAACTTGTCGCAAAATTAATTTATGATGGTGCATACAATCCACAGGCGTCATTACGGCACCTTTTTCAGTACATTTCTATCAGGAGAATGAAAATTTAAAATGTCACAAAATCATACCCATGCATCGAATCACATGTCAATCTCTGGTATTCAAGTTACAAGTAATTAATTATGAACAAGTGATTTATTGTTTTCACAGAAAAAATACTTATACAGCGGAAAATTTACAATGACAGGCAGGCAATTTTTGATATTTGATATCAATGGTATAGCGGTTTCTAAACTGTTCATCAACCCTTAATTTGGGGATCTAAACTTTTATTCGCGAAAGATCTACGAACCTTTGGATTTTGTACAAAATATTAATAATCAAATATTAATTATTACGTTTTAGTGCGGTTTGATCTCAAAACATGTTTTTTTTTGTTTTTTTTGTTTATCTGTTGTGAAGTGTGTGAATCCATAAGCTGACACAGATTAATGAGAAATTATGAGAGTGTGTCATGATTGCGAAAAATGTGTATGTAAACAGAGATAAACTTACACATGTGTTATTTTTAAACCGTCATGAATCATGGAAATAATTCCAAGCATTATTAGTAATGTTTCACTTGTGGTGTCAAGGTAACTTTTGTTTTTGTTATTGTTATAATAAAAACAACGTTTATCTGCATGAAAAGGATACAAACAATCAAATTACTACAAAGCGATAAATTGATTGCTATTAAGTCTCAGCGCTTACACTTTCCTATATGGACTTTAAATTATATCTATAAAATATATATATACAAAAAACTAGAAAATATATAACAACAAAAGATAAAGTATCAATCAAATAAATCATATGTTACGCAAACATTTTTTTATCAGTTGAGCAAAATATCAAGCTGTTTACACCAGCCTTATTTTCGAAATGATGGCAAGAATCTCCTGTGATGATCTAAATATACTTACTATTTACTGGATCGATCATTTTTCAGTATAAAAAATTCGCGAGGCCTAGTTAAGGGTATTCGCTTCTCCGCACTTATTTGCGGGTCTCTGTTCCAGCGATACCAAATTTATTAATTTTAGGCAGTTCGGACATCAGCCTAGCCAGTCGCTGTAATGTTATATGGTGTGAATTAAATAGTTGAGTTTGTCCATTGTTATATGCTTAATTCAAATTTAGATCGGTGTTGTTTCAACTGGTATAAAATCTCCCACAATTTGGAATGGTATCGTAGTATAAGGTTGTGTATTTAAAAAAACTTAAGTAAAAGCAACATGCTGAGGAACTCCCTTTCCTTATATAATATTTATTATATTTTTTCTCGACGCAATACACTTTGAGCATTAAGGCATCGTCAGACTCGAAAATTGACTGTTTAAAAAGGCTACCCAGGTTACTTGTCAACCAGCTAAGTCCTATAATGAATATAAAGCTATATTTCTCGAACCTTAATCAGGGCAAATCCAACTATAAATATTTCTTCACCAGTTATAAATGTGACAATGGCAGCTGTTAACCAAATTAGCTATTTAGAGTCACGAAATGTGATTCCCAAATAAAATAAAGACTGAATATTTAACCATGCACAGATGTAAAGTTTATAGAAATCTTATACAAATTGTATTATTTGAACTATATAAGATTTATAGATTGTAATTATTGACGGATGTATGAATGTAATTTTAAAATGTTATGTAGTAATAAATTGTTACACGTGTGCAAGTTTAACTTATTTTTATTTTGATGACTGTGTGCTCTATTATATCCATAAATAAAATCTTATATATCAGTGTTTTTTATTACAAACATGGCACATGGCGTAGTTATCAGGTGAGTTTTTAATATAGTATAATAAAAGTGATACATGCAATGGCGGAATAAGGGGAGGCTGTGGTCCATCCCGGGGTCTGATCCTTGGAGACTTCAAATGTGTAGAAGCTGTTTTTTGAGTGAGGTTCTCCGAAAAACCCAGACCAAAATGTCAATAGAAATAAAAGATGCCAATTTGAAACTTATTCAGAGATACGAATAGACATAAAATGTCCATGGACATTTGAAATTTGAAGTCTACATTTGATTGACTTGACTGAGACTGAGGATTCAATTTCAATTACGAATCAAGATGTACTCAAAAAAAGTGGATGGTATTTACAGGATAGGATGTTGTTGTGTATACGATATAAGATTTGATGATTCGCTAGCAAAGTCCAAACAGATGTACACAATATAATTACACTGTTGTCACAATAAATTATATCAATTAATGCAATTACTATCCACACGCTTTCTTCACTATAGATAACTACCTGTCAATTCTGATAAAAAATTAATACTAATTATTGAAAATTGAAGGATTGGCTGTAAGAAACGTCCTATTTACTCCATCAAAACGTATTATTTGATTTTTTACTTGATCTTGATGCGCACCGTTGCTTGTGGGAACTGGTAAAGGTAGTTGAGCTACTATAAATTCTTCAGGCAAGAAGAATTTGAATAAAAACTTATCGACATATAGAAAGTGTCGATTTGTTATGTGTATCTGATTCTATACGTCGAGTGACAAAGTCTTAGTAGCCAGAATAACCCATAGTTTAAAGCGTTGCATAATTCAAATCACAGCATTGCTGAATATATAAATATAAAAATATTATTGTGGATCAGTGTTGGCTGCTTTGATGTGCGAAATTGATCAGAATTTGATAAAGTAGGTTTCTATAATGAATAGCACCGGATGCCTCTGAGTTTTGATTCCAATGGCGGTAACTGGCATTAAAAAATGGTGTCAACTAGATCGACTTTCTGAGAATAACTCGGCTTTACTTCCCACGCTAACGTAATAAAATTTTCAACCCTAATAACATACCAAATTCCACAATTTCATTTCTATACATTTCTAATACAGCTGTGGACAGTTATTTTATTGTCATCTGGCAGATATTGGCGTGAGAAGTGAAACTTGATAGCAAGCTTTCTCAACATGCTGTTGTACAGATAATCCGACTAGTATTTCAAAAAGTTTTTGTTATTCCGTTTTCATATCCCTTCTTTTATTCGTAATCAAGCTGCGTAATAAATATACCTGTTGGATATATTCGAAACCTACGCCGTCCAAGTGTGGTCTAGGTCGATGTAGTTTGAAATGTCACTATGACCTTCTACTCCCTACATATTCAATTAACGTAATAGAATTACACCACAACAATGCTAATCCACTTCTATTTTAATCGTGAACAATTTTACCGGTTGCGGCTCTCCTTGATATTGACTTTATAAAGGTTAGATTACGTTGAAAATAAAAAAACTGATATCACAATAATAGGAGAGTCCACGATGCTAATATGTGGATTCATTCAAGCGTCGTTCGGATCTATTGGACTAGACTAGATGATAGGAAGAAAGAAAGGTTAATGAGAAAAATGTAAGGACATTCACATGGAAATACTAAAGCGCGTCATATATTGATAGTGTATATTCCCCACTTGTAAGCTTGACAACTAAGCCTTTTGCCGAATTCGAGAATTAAACTTCTTACTCAAAATCGAACCTACCCAATCTCGTGACATACAGCACAGGTGTGAAGTGACAGGACAAACAGACAGGACCTTTTTTCACCCTTATGAGAGGCATGTGCATATCCCATCTGCAGTGGTCCGTCAGAATCCTCACCAAAGACTTAATTGATTCTCTATTAGTGGTAAACAGCCATATAGCGACATTTGGCCTACTTGCAATCGTCTCTAGCAATGCTTTCGCTAGACCTGACGTCTGCTAATACTAAGCATGGGTTCGGGGCCAAAGCTGCACCTCTTTTTAGTACAATTTGATAAAAAAACAATGAATTGTTTATTTGCTCGGGGTTCAGGGAGTAGATTTTTCCAGGTCGGCGTCCCAGAAGCTGAAGGTTCTTTATTCTGTTATATATCGCTATAAAAACTCTATTAATGCAATTATTATTGCTACATTATTTTTTCACTATTACCACTTATCACACCGCAATAGAAATTGCAATTCATTAGTAGCAATATAGACAAATTGTCATTGTTAGTATAGCCATTAACATGATAAATATCGATGGAAATTCTTATTGTTCATGAGTCACCACATTTATAGAACAATAATACTTTACAGTGTTGCCAATGTGAATATGTAAAACTACACGATGCATCTCAAATCACACGCTTTTACACACAGATAAGATACTTGAGGAAGCACAAATATTGTAACTTCTCCGCGAAAGATACCTGAAGGGCAGAAATGGCATCATTTTCAACAAAAAACGCGCATACTTCGTTTTCAGATGTTTCGGAAGCCCTCGATGACTTGTCAATTTCTTAGGGGGTTAAAAATTGTGGGGGGGGGGGAAATCTTAGTCTTTCAACGTAAGAAAAAGACGTTATATTGTCTATAAACATTTAGACCCGGTAATTGTCAACACTTTGTCGTCTAAACAGAAGGTAAATGCGAGAAGCAACAGTTCCGTCGATCTTTTACACAGAAAACACGCCATGGCAAGGTTCAGGTAGGTGACAGCGGTGACATACAGCGATGCCATATCCCCCATACTATTGTGGGAGATTATGAAGATGCTCTTACTTGTTAAAACTCCCCCACAATGCAGATAAAAAGACACACACACACACACAAATAAAACTCTTTTTCTTCCAATAACGCGTTTCGATTTATATTATATAAATAGAATATTTTTTTCGGGCTTTGGGAGATTGTTTTCGAACAAAATTTCATACTTCTATGATGCAATATCATCCTTCTGCGTTGCTTGAATTGAAAGCAAATGAGACAGAATAATTCATTTTGCTTCAGCTCACTTTTTGATTTGACAGCTCACTGGAGCTAAACTGAAAGGAGTGAACAGGAATCAGCTTGGAATAGTAACAGGATAGTGTTCCTATAGGAGCACCTGGTCAAAGTAGGATTCTAGAATGGAGACTACAGACAATTTTAGAAGATACAAAGTCAATCTGCCACGTCCTTTGTGAGCGCCATGTACCAGGTTACAAGAGGAATCAGCTATTTGGGAAGCCTAAACTACAAACTGTACAAATTAGTACAGGGTCAAGGCTACTAGGATGGGTGTTGTGAGAAATATGAGTGAAAGCATAATAAGCCTGAAGGCTGCAGTGCAAACAGGGACATATCGGATGGCTCCTAGAAAAGGAACAAAAGTCCTGCCTTCACAAACTCAATGAGTGAGGCTAAGTGAAAAGTTGGACCTCACGTGTTGTAGTAATCCAACATTCACTGGGGAAGCGCAAGGTTAACATCTATGGTGAACTGGTCAACGAGATGCTTTAGAGTTTCAGATCGCTATGGTGTAACTATTTATATAGTTGCTGGGATCGTTTTCCAGAAAGTTTAGGAGACATCACTCGGGAACACTACCAAGGGCGTTGGAATACACACACGATGGCAGATTATTGCGAGAATTCAAAAGGGAGTGTTCCCAAGTACATTTCAAGTATTTCAGGACTTTCAAAGTGTACTAGTCATTTTATCAATGACTTCATTCTAGATTATCATTTAAATTATATCAATGTTTTATACTTTTGTGTAATATATAATACTAAAGATTTATACATTGTTTGTTTTATTTGATTAGGATCTAACAAAATTCAAAATTTGATGTCTTCGAAATTTGAACACCTAGCTATTTGCGTTCAGGGCAAATTAAACAAAATCAGCAAAAAATACCCCGGTACCAAAACCTATTCACCATTTCATTTTGGTCATCCAGCTGTCCAATACCCTACATATCTGCTTTAAGGACCTGAGCCGTATATTATCTTCATAAAAAGTAGATGAACCGACGGAGATATAAATTGGAACTAATAATGGCACCCGAAAAGTTGTAATAGGTGGTCGTAACTCATTCCGCGTATGATATGGAGTAGATTAATATGAAGTAAGTGCCTTCGGTGTAGAAATGATAAACATCAGGGTCCGATGCTAATAACTCAGTCAGTAGGGATTAAATATCCCTCGAAGGGCAGTGACACCCTGGGGAATTTTTAATCCAGTAGGCCGAATTTTCCACTGCGATGGGCGACGAAGTACTGTAATCGCAAAAAAATTCGAATGAAAGATTCCGTGTTCTTGATTTTACTGAAATGTTCACAGTATTAAAACCATAGAAAACCTGTACGATGCAAATCAGATTCAAGCAAAAATAAACGGAATCTTGTCTGAACCAACAGCTGGAGGCCGTGGTATTTGACAAGGGGATCAGGGACCCTCTTCTCTTCAACATCATTATGGATGAAATGATAAAAAGAGTCCCTGAAAGGATACCGAATGGGCACCCAAGAAATAACTATTCTATGCTACGCCGATGATGCTGTACTGGTGGCAAAAAATAAAGACGATCTACAACGATTTTTACATCGATTTAGCTGCATTGCCAAATCATTTGATATGACGATATCGGCTCAGAAAACTGAATGCATGACAACATCAAAAACACCATTAACATGCAAACTGTAAGTTGAAGGCAAAGTTATCCAGGAGGAGATGAAAATTAAATATTTAGGCATAGAAATATCAGGTTATGGTGATGTTGAGGTGGAGGTAAGAGAACAGATAACAAGATAACGGAGGCAACAAGAATAGCAGGATGTTAAAAGGACACAATATGGCTTAATAAAAATATTAAAGTAGAAACCAAGTCAAAAATCTATAAAGCAGTGGTCAGACTAACTATGACATACACTGCAGAAACTCGACCTGACACAGCGAAAACTAAACAACTACTGGAGACAACCGAAATGAGAGAACTTGGCAGAATAACTGGAAAAACGCTATAGGACAGAGAGAGAAGTGGGATATAAGAAGAACATGCATGGTAGAAAATGTTAATGAGTGGATACTAGGTAGAAAGAAGGAATGGAACGAACACATCAATAGAATGGACGACAGAAGAGCAGTCAGCGTCGCACGCGACAAATCTCCGTTAGGTCGCAGGAGTCCAGGGCGCACTCGAAAACGATGGAGTGACAACTTGGCGATGTAATAGGCAGAATGACGACCAAAAAACGGGCGATCGCCTATACTAAAAGGAAGAAGGAGAAGAAGTTCATAGTAGTAGTTGTACTATGGTAAGAACAAATATACTTCAAGGTAAATTGTGGAGACTTATGACTATCGTTTGTAAGGTGTATTGCTCGATTCTAGATTGTGTCCAGATGCTCCCCATACATGCCAGTTGGAGTAGCAGTAATTGTTCCGAAGAATATAATTTCCTGAAGCGAAAGAGAACCCCCAACTTCTGGGATGCCGACCTAGCGAGGCCAGCCCTGATATCTTATTGTTAATGTTAATCCCAGCATGATGTAAGATGATTAAAGTATTTTTCGTTTCTCCATCTCCATAGCTGGCAGATCAGAATTGAATCATCAAAATACGAAAAAATGAAATTACTACAAAATGTTCACGAAGATTGAAAATTGCACTGAAAAAATCAAGTACACATTTTCTCCATACTCATTATTCACATGACTATGAAAGTTTTCTATTCTCGTGGAAATCATTGTGACAGTTTCATATATTTAAATGAAACATTTGAAGTTAATGACTCCAAAATTAAGCTTTTATATTCTCGTCTATAAAACGAGTAATATTTCAAGAAATTCATACGTAAATTCCCGTCAACATACAATAAAAAATCTATATGTAGGAGCATAAACCTTCTTGCAGTGATGTGAATAACAGTTTCAGTAGCAGCATTATCCGCTATAAATAATAACACTGACGACTGTATTGCAGCGGGACACTATATGACGGACTTTATTGTAATGGACGAAGTTATAGTCCAGGAATACAATAAGCGTAACATCAGTCGAGCTGATATCCAGATTAAGAGAAAATATATAGTTGACTGTTTGTATGCTGAACCAGCAAATAGAAATAAATGTCACACTGAATGAAAAAGAGAGATTGATGCATTTCGTCATAGTGGGTAGTGTCCTGTTAAAATTTATACCAACCAACTCCATTAAATTATTAAGCCTATTGTTGTCTTTTGTTGTGTACCCCTACCGTCATACTCATCAGTATAGCTTGATCTCGGTTAATTTGCCCTTGCTCGTATGCCTGGAAAATTGTGCTAGTGTATCTCCAAGCATCAGCTCCAGTTTTCAAGTCAAATGTGTGAAACAAGTTTGAATGATTGAGGTGGTAAACCCTGTATAGATGACAGAAAGTACCGACTTCTAACAAGTTTTCCCCTCCCCTTACCAGCACTCCAGTTTTTGACCGCTCCAAAAATGTGAAAAATGGTCAGGTGCTCAGAAACGTTTTTTTTACATTACCTCTGTCATCAATGCACCGATTTACAAAAGGTACAGTGCCTTTCCGTCCTGACATAGTAGTAATCTAATCTGGAAATTTCATCCAAATCTGAAAGCACAGATAGACAGAGAAGCAGGCCTCTGTCAAATGTCATCAAACATCAAGAGAAAAGCTGACACCTTGATTTAGAAATTTTCGGGATTGCAGCACTTCCCGGCCTATTTGCGTGGTAAGTAAATGCAGATGATGATCATGTATTCAAATTCACTGATTTTTGCTACCTAACAACATCACTATGCTACTATCAAACGAGTTTATTAGACGTCAAGTAAAATATATCTAATTCATATTTTTGAACTCATTCGACTGTACTATATAAGTTAGGCTTCTATCTTTAGTAATGGCCAATACGACTCAGAGCCCTTCTAGAGTCGTACGCCTTTATGGTTGCACAAGTTGAATATGGTAACGTGAAAGTGCAAGAAGGCGTAAGATGTGGTAATAAGCGAGAAGTGATACAGATATCTACAATGCGGTATTCTCCGTATATTAAGAAATGTCCTTACATTCATTAGTCTTATCTTAGGATACAACACGCAAAAATGCAGATATTTTCTACCTCATAAATGCCTTCTCGATTAAGGTTGGCGACCGTCGATGTTAAAATGCTTTTCTGTCCTGGTAGACTGAAATGGGCGAGATTGTTGTTCTGTGGTCAAGAGTGAAAATCAGCTGTGGCGCTGTCAAAATATCAAATTTCCCAATTCAAATTGATTCCCGATCATAACATAATAGATTTTTTGACGTATTTCAAATATACAGGGATAAAAAATATTTAACGCAAATTTTTATTGACTTTTCAATACAAAATATGTAAAAAACGTTACACAGTCGTGAGTAGTGCAAAACTGTTCAAAATGGAACGACTTTCTCCTGGACATAGTTGATCTATAGATGTCATATGAATTTCATGCCAATTTTGAGCTTGCTTTATCTTATTTGAGAAAAAATCGCGATACTTCTGTTATGGCGCCTCAGTAAAAATCCAAGCTCACCTTTAGTCGGTTGTTATCAAGAATATTGATTAGTGCATCAATCCATGTTTTACTTGATCTTCTTAAATGTCAAATACTCCACTGTTTTACTTGTTGTAATATTTTCTTCTTAATAATAATACTATGAACATACCCCTTCCTGTTGCCTACCTCAACGAAGGTATTACAAAAAATGGTGAAAGCATCTGCAAACTTCATGCTACCCTCCATTTGAAATGACAATTCGAGAAAGACATTTTATTGAAATGGCGAGAAATTTTGCTGTTGATATTTGATTAGATTGTGCTCTGTGCCAGCCTACACCGTTTTTTCGTAAAATAGAAACAAATGATAAATAAGACATATTGTTGAGTGGCTTTATTTAAAAAACTATCGATTTTAGACATGGGGTATATTTAATTGTTAAGAAAGTCCAAAGAAGCTAAATATATAGAGCGTTCCAATTAACATAACCGAGTGGAGGTCATTTTTGGTGAATTTGGAAACCGTTTTTATGCTGCAAATGGTACAACCCTAGGAGTATAGCACCCTGTATGTCTACTGAAATGGCGAATAGAGATCCAGCGACTGGAAAATAATGAAGAAGTCCTATTAAATATGCTTCGAATGGAATTCTGCAAATAACCTGCTTGAGAGAGTGATCTCATACTCATTCAAATTGCAAACACAAATCTGTACAGGAACGTGGTAGTCAGCAACCTAGAATTATAAACGCGAATTTCAGGAAAATCTGAGAATCGCTGGAAAACATCCTCGTTCAATTTAATGCTCGAAGTAATAATAATAGTTGCTTATGAAAAAATTCTAGAAGCTGTGAACTCAAGAAGGAAATTAACCTAGAATATGAAGACTTTTGATTGACTTTCTAATATTTCGTTTCCAGCGCTCATTTTTTAACATAATGGAAGGATTTTGCAAATGATGAAGAAAGGTCGGCTCCAAGATCGTGTGAAGCCATGCAATTTTTGGTACAACATTTTAGATATTGTCACACGCATATTGAATTTTTTTCCTTCAAAACTTTTATCATCAACTTATAACGTCTTACACAATTTATATGATATAAAAGCTTGTCGCGAGATTTAAGCACTCGTATTTACTTAGTTTAAAGATTTTTTCATATATAATATGACGTTGAAAGTTGTCACCTCAAACTAAACATGCAAACCGCCTTTTATTCTAGATACACTGCCCACATTCGAATGATTCTGAATACCTCCACTCAATCTCTTATTTGGATGGACTGAAGCTATACGAAAGAACTCCTGTGTTTTATTATTGTTGGCATCTGGTAACATCGTCATCGATCTCATCTGATCCATTATATGTATACGGACGTCCATGGCATTGAGCACGGGAGGTTGGGGGGTGTGATGGCATCTATTTGCCAAGGAAGCTGAACCAGGTCACGTATCGCCCTCGGTGCCGGCGGCCAGCTTATTGGAGAATTACTATCGCTGGCAATATGTTGCAAGGCGTGTTCCGGCAAAAGTGGTTGTTGTCGCTTGGACATCGACGGACTTACGGGATTATTAGGTGTGTGCGCGAATTGTCAATTCATCCGTAAGGATTCTCGTGTAGTTACAGAGCATCCATTCGAGATACTCCTCTGTTGAAGTACGGATGAGATGATAAGGATTGAGATTTGATCAAATCCCTAAGGTAGGATTTACGGAAGATGTTAAATTAGCCACTCTGTGAGGTGATTTTACTGGAGAAAGTAAATACTTTGATTAATGGCCAATTCCACCAAAGTTCAGCATCAAGGAGTCCGTCAATACATCAGTTGCACTAATGATAAGAAGAGATTATTATGCACTTAGACTTTCGTTAAGTAACCAGCCATTAAAGACGACTAAAGTTTTTAACTACTATAAGTACCGAAAGTAGTATACATCTAACTTTTATGGCTCACCTATCGGGTAACGTTTTCTATTAAAATAAATACTAGTACTAGTTTCTGCAAGTAATTTAGCACAAGAATGCGTAGTAGTCAAAGTTTTAAAGTAGAAGTAGCGCTTTTTGTGACTATAATAGCAGATTTCTTGACGTTTTTTGACATTTTGTGTTTGTGCTGGAAATGGACCATTTGAACTATATAGATGCTGAACCTGATATTCTGGAAGATAATTTATAAGTTAGATATTACTAAATTGGGATCACCACGACAAATGTATAGTTCACCAAATTTTTTTGTAGAGATGGATTCTTTGAGAGTTAGGGATATATTAACACAATTAGATCCTAGCCTGCTTCCTGGACACAACGAGTTGAATTGATTAGTTGGTTGCACCCACGCCTCATTTTTTTTCTAGGGTATATAATATTTACTATGGATATTAACAGCATAGTTTCGTTGGACATAAAATTGGCGCTTATCTCCCTACTTTTTTATCAGTTTCACTGTTTATTTCAGATTGACAAAAAGCAGAAAGTTTGTCACTAAATATATATGTCATTTTTGAACAATGCTCTCAACATAATGGGTAAATATAAAAAAATACCTGCTTTTATGTACCGTTACCATGATGAAAGAAAGTGACCCAAGTAGCATTAAAAAGTCATGGTGCATATCAAAAGATGTTCTGAGGTATTAAAATTTCCTTTAATATTCACTTCCTAAGACGTTGGTAGCAATCAGACAAAAATAGTTTTAGTTTTAGTTTAAATATGGAATACTACTCCATAGATATCACAAATATGTATTTAGTCAACTTTACATTAGGACATGAGTATGTTATACAACAATAGTAATGCAAACACAAACTATTCATTCGAAATGAGATAGGTACTCAAGCTGATGCTTTAAAAATTATTTTTTGTGAACTTAATGTAATTATTAGTAAATAATGAGGTAATTCCTGTTAATCGAAACAGTACGTTACTTTTTTACAGAGACATCTTTTAATTCGCGTAGGGTTGTATCACTCAACCTTATATTGAAGAGGTGGTACCTTATTTAACAATGTCTTGTCCCAATGGCAGTATCAAAGCGCAGCTGATGTCTGGACATGAAGAGGTAGCATTCCGTCACTTCATCACTAGGATATCTGAGGAACTCTCTAGCAAAAAGGCAGCCAAAGGTGACATCCTACACTTTTTTTGAATCTTGGTGAGTGTTTCGTTTACTAGAGCTTTCATAGCACTGATGGGCAAAATACATACGGTGTGGCTCAGGACCAAGGACTGGGCCAGTTGACAGGATCGAAAGGAGAGCAAAACCTCAATCAAGGATTGTGTCATACGTTCCGAGCATAATAATTAGAAATAGTTCATAAACGACTAAAAAGATAGTTACAAAATAGAGAACCATCAGGCTGTTACACGGACAACAGCGAAATAACATTAAAGCAACGTTGTCCCATATGCAGTAGCGCTGAATTGAAAAAAAAAGGAAGACACGCCGGCCGTGCTAGAGTAACGGAATTAAACCCTGTGCTCGTCAGCTCATATTGCCAGTAAGTTGTCTAACTGGATTTTTTAAAATGTAAGATGTATCAAATCTTGTGTTTCAGACTTCCATTAACTGTATAATTTTCGGTGTCACGACGTTTCGATTGATTTGAGATCTTCAATCGACTTCAGGTAAACTGGCGAATATGTTCCTACAGAGTTATTCATACTCCTCTGGTTGGTATTTAACGAATGTATTTGCGTCGCATTTTTCTAGAAAAAAAATGGATCCAAATTCGTACAAAAGCCTGAAATATTTGTATTTCCGCATCAATGCATCGCTGTCATAGATTCTGCCATCCTGGAGCTCGTCGGTGGAAATGCTCTTGAGAAGCCTCGTCGAGGGAAACAGAATGAAATCTGTTGGTGATAAGTCCGGTCTGTACGGCGGCTGTAGCAAAGTTTTGAGGTTGCTACTCAGGTAGCAAAAACATTCGTGTCAGTACCAGGTCAAATCTATAGTGGAAGGTATACGTACACAGCAAATTATCTCAGAAACGTGGATCAGCAATGTAAATGGCATATTCGGTCTACCTATAAAAGGTCGCTGGTTGTCACACAACTAGTTCAGGATAGTCGCACATTTTCGCGTGAAATTGTGCTTGATCTCGTTACGACAGAAATGGTTTGGAAGGCTTTTGATGCCACAGTTGATGACGTGTTAATATTTTGTGAAATTATTGTATGTCAACACAGCAACGTAATCAAAAAAGCTGGGAAATTGAAATAACGTGTTTCAGAATAGCTTTTGATATCTTCATTATGAATAAATTTATGTGAATATGTTTTTCGTTGCTCTGTCCATATTCCTGTAGAAATTCTGTTCACAATATACTCACGTTTTTAACTTAGCAAGTAATGATAATTTGTTTTGGAAAATTGATAAATTGACATAATGACATTGGACTTTTTCTGCTTCTAGGGGAATTCTGTAGACTCGAGTTCGATTGCCGTTTATGCTATTTTTCTTCACTCAAAAATTGTGATTTTAATCTCTGGTTACAACTTTACGGATGAGGACTTACACTGTATAAACTCGTTTCGCCAGAGTAACCCTGGTTTACAGAAACTGTTTAAACGAATTAACAGCAGCGCAGCACATGGCATCGAGTCTCCTCTCCTAAAACGAGTATTGTGTACCTCTAAGGATTACATATCAAAGCCTGGCGTGAGTTTTAATTTAGTTTGAATGGAACTTTGGCCGTTTCGACCTTTTAAATCGAACAGAACCGGTGCCCGAATGCAACTGGAAACGTTTGCTCACAAAACACTCTCTTTAATTCTATGTTCCAGTCCACCTAGTGGTGCTTCATTGCTACTCTGTGACATAGATTTATACAAGGGCGAAGTTTTGTGTTCCTACAATCAGATTTATACTAGGTGGATAGAATGAAAATTAAAAGATATCGTCACTTTTGGGGGCAATGAAGAGCGCCACAACAGATTTAATTTCAAGAAAGGGATCATTTTCCTCATTTATTGGCCTAGAACCAGGCTTGAGGGTACATAAAATCGCAGTTAGCTACCAAGTCAAGGAATGGGTGAGGCTTTAGCACAAGGAATAGTGGAACTTTATGACCGCTAAGAAAGAAACTAGCTTCGTGGAGTTACTGGACTCCTAACAGGACACTGAAAAAGCACAGGAACAAAATATGGCTTGATTGAAGATACCACATAAATCGAAACGTTGTGTAACGCAAAATTGTTAAGATAATGGAAATCCAAAACATTATTGTTGACAATACCTCCCTCGATTATGCGTAGACAATGAAAGGTATGTAAAATATTAGTGTGAACTGTACCAGGTCGTGGGAAATTGGACCGCATCTGCAAACGAAGCGGAATTCATAAAGCGCACCTCTAAATCCAGACACCGAAAAGCGTTCCCGGATTTTAGCAAATTAATAAGAGCAAGCCCGGAGTATAGACGATGCGGATGCGCCGGACATTATAAAAAAAGTACGTTGCATATGAAGCGTGAGTCTGCTTGCTGATTTACTTTTCCGGCCTGAATGTGCCATTTGGCAGCTCTCGCGTGTACTTGGAAAACACCCAAAAAATAATGAATTCAGCGCGCTTTCACCGTTATTCATTCTTTGTCTATCAGAGCAGTCGAGAGAAGCTTGTTGTACCATTTGCTTTTGACGCGATAGATATATGTAACTCCTGGAAACTTTTTGACATTATGTATATTAGCTCATCTCCAAGTGTCGCCCTCTATGGGGACGCCCATTGGCAACTTGCGAAGTCAAAGGTCATAACACCTGGACTACCTTGAAGCGGCAACAGATGTCCTCTACGACATCTGTCAACAAGGGTGAACTGATTTACCGCGACGTCCCTTGTTCTTCGTAAACACTTTTACGATGTACCGTTATCTCGGCTCATTCACATCAGAAACTGACAACTGACATTAACTGTATGCTCCCCACTATGAATTAGACCTACTATAACGCATGTTCCGTCCTTAGCCTAGAGACGTCAGTATAGCCTGGCGGTCTAACTGTAGAGAGCAATCGGGTGGTATATACGTAACCCAGTCAAGGGTGTGATAGCAACATCAATTCATCTCCTAGTGTCGTTCTCTATGAGGAACTGTTCAGCTGAAGACAATTGAAGATAGTATATCAATCGAAACGTTGTGATACTCAAAAAAATTTACAGACAATAGAAGTCCGAAATCAAAGTTTAAAAAATCCACCGTGTCTACAAGTTGCAAGCAACAAACATAGACTATTAAAGGGTTTGATTGAATTTTGGTTCTCCTGAAAATTTTGTGACTGGTAATCAACAACATCAATATGAAAGTGAACCAAATTACCACCACGCAACGTTGACACATCACAAAATGATAATGTATAATGTGAAGTATAATTTAACAGGGTAATGCGTAATTTCGGTCCATATTTTCCTGGTAGTCTCATTAATATTTATGACTGTAGGTAGCCTCTATTAATAACAATTCTAGATGAATAATTGAAATTGGATACGAAGTCTCTGGGTAAATTTGAATACATCGTAATGAGATTAAATGGTACAGATTTAGTAGAGTGTAGCATTTTTTGTGAATAAAAAAATCGTAATTGTGCTAACGTAGGGAATTGCTGGAATAGATAGTGTGTAAAGACTCTTCAAATAACTGATAGACATTTGGTTCTATAACGCAATATGGTCTAGTCTTAGTCATAAAACTATATGTTCTTGTATACCTCACAAATCTGTAGTGGAGGCTAGATTTACCATTAGCGTTCAATTTAGTAAACATTTTACAAACAAAGTACAGTATATGGTGGTGATACTAAAATTTATTACAGTCTTAATGAACGCCAGTTAACAGCCATTAGAATCAACAATGACATGGAACAAAATCCTTAAAGGAACCTCTCTGAAACGAAATCCGACAAAAACATTTAATTCGAATAAAAATAGAGAATATTTCAAATCAGGGAAAACATAAATATACAAGTAGTGAACAAGTTTCTTATGTTACATCCGGAAAAAAATCTTGTTGTATATATTGAACAAAACCTCCGATTGGGAAACATAAGTAAATTAACTGAATCGTGTTACATACAGCTAAAACATTTTTTTATGACCAAAGTTTTTGTTATGTAGAGCATAAATAGAACACATTGCGAAAACATTATTATTTGAAACATGAATATGCCAGCATTGTATTTTATCCAAGTCTTAATCGAGTGACAAGATATAGAATTTAAAAAATTCAAAATTCGGGTTTCAATAATATATTTACAAAACCACAACTCCGATAAACTATGGTTCATAGAAGTTTTACATATGTAGAACTATTATATTTTATTTATTAATATATAATATAGTAAGTTCATGTATATGAAAAGATTGTGTACTTAACAGACAGTTGCACAAATAAAACCCTTTTTTGTTGTGAAACTGTGTGTTAGGGACACAATATTGTTATCTGCATTGGTAATAGTAGTAGTAGTTGTAATGGGGAGGCAAAGCCTGGCCCTTTTTGTCGACCCCGAGGACCATACCTAAAACTGGGGCAGTCATGGTGGCTTCTTAGTGTCAAACCTTCCAGACTTTTCAATAAAGGTCATGATGTCCTACCATTCCGCTGAGTAGCTCTCATCCCTGTCGCAGTCATTGTGCCGAATTCCTCAGCCCTAAGGCCGCTGTATACGGCACGCTCTCCCAGGAAGTGGAACGAGCTCTCGTCGTCCTCCCAGCTCTTTCTTTGAGACATTAGATCTTTGACTACTCCTATGAGTGACAGGTGTTTGTTCAATATAACCTGTGAGGATCCCTACCAATAGGTGGAGTGAATCCCTCCTCCTGTTCATTAGCCACAGCTCCATACGCTTGTTGTAGCTTTCGCCAGTTCGTTATATGCCCAATCATCTAGAGCATTACTGAACTGGCCGCTGCTAATATCCAGCAAGGGTTCGAAGCTAATGCATATGCCCCTTGCTCTCATCCTCACCAAGCAATCTGTTTTCTCGTTACCTGGCACCCCACTGTGACCAGGGACCCACATGAGGGTCACGTTCTTGGATTGGAGGGCGGCCCTGCGTTCCATATATATATATATATATATATATATATATATATATATATATATATATATATATATATATATATATATATATATATATATATATATATAAAGTGTTTACGAAGAACAAGGGACGTCGCGGTAAATCAGTTCACCCTTGTTGACAGATGTCGTAGAGGACATCTGTTGCCGCTTCAAGGTAGTCCAGGTGTTATGACCTTTGACTTCGCAAGTTGCCAATGGGCGTCCCCATAGAGGGCGACACTTGGAGATGAGCTAATATACATGATGTCAAAAAGTTTCCAGGAGTTACATATATCTATCGCGTCAAAAGCAAATGGTACAACAAGCTTCTCTCGACTGCTCTGATAGACAAAGAATGAATGAATAACATATATATATATATATATATATATATATATATATATATATATATATATATATATATATATATATATATATATGTCATGCTTCGTGCACTGTTGTACCTCTGCTGAGTATGCCACCATTAGGATGGCAAATATCTCCGCCTGAAATACTGAAGTATGGGTTGCTGATGCTACGCTTGCCTCCACACCTTCCTCTTCCTTCCAGGCACATTCCCGCACCACTGGATCCCGTCTCTTTTGAACAAGATCTGTCGGTATAGCATACTTATACTGTGGGGCGGAAATCTTATTTTTCCTCCCGCCCACTCTTTCCTAGTAGGAGGAGTGAGTGAGAATCTTCTCTTATCGTTGGCCCTTGCCACTCCAAGCGAGAAAATGGGGAGGTTGCTTTCCACCACCTCATCAATACTGGCGTAGCCCACCAGCGGAGCTGACGCAGTCCACGAACCCCTGTCACGCATTCTCAGGTTGGTCTGCATTAGTAAATTCGTTTTCATTCATTTCCATCTCGGTAAATCCACAAATATGCTTCCTGATGTTGCTCCCCAAAGATTTATTTGATAATAATAATTAAATTGAACACCAAACAGTTGAACAATTGACTGACGAATTAACGTTAACGTCACCTCAATATAGCGACCAACCTACCTTTCTCCTTGAGGATGGTTTAAGGAATAGCTTATTATAAGTTGCGTATCATCAAGACTCTCTTAATTATGTCCATGGAACCCTCAATAAACGATTATAAATCTGACCCAAAAGCTCTTCTAAACCGCACCTTATTACGAATCACTTTCCTATTCGCCTGCGATTTCCTTGTACCGGGTAAATCAGCATCGAGATTGAAAATGTACGGGCTGAGACACCTGTTCAGAAGTGTACATCAGAATCGCATTTTGCCACGTCGATATATCCAATACGTGTATGAGCACTTGGTGCTCTCTGTACGTTTATGCAGTGGGACTTTTCCATCAGGGAAAATTGATTTCCTTTGGTACTCCAGGACACTAACGAATTTTAAAGCAAAATAAATCTAAAGGAGAAAAAATAGAATGAATGTTTGATACATTTTTTTCTTAAAAAGAATTGAAAATAATATTGAAAAATATAATACGTATTTGAGCAAAATTTAATCACATTTTTCTTAGCTAGCTAATATAATTAGGTATGGATCATGCTTTCGAATTTGTGTTTTCACTCTATCCTGGTTGTGGATATATCATACAAAGAGATATGATTATAGATCGTGAATTATTATATGAGGGTAATATATGAAAAAGTTAGCCTAAAGGATATATTTCAATATTCGATTATACGGAATATCTGCAGTTCAGAAGCAGATATTCCACGCATTATAGCAAATATTTGATTAATAAATAATTTTGATGTATAATTAGTACGCATCCGCACGATACCATCTCTGTGAAACATTCTGATTACAGTTGGGATTATCGTACTATGTACACAATACATTGCAAAGCTTAAGGGTGCAATACTAAGTTTGCTCCAACAATCATCCTGATCAAGAGTATGTGCATTACGCTTGAAACGTGCTGCGTAATATATTGGAAGAAAAAAATTGGGTCAAGTTGACATTGTAATTTACAAGCAATGGTTTCGGCTTAGAAATGAGACTGAATAGAATTTATGGACTAATTGTTAATAAAATTGTATTTTAGAAATAATAGAAACCTAAAACATATTAATTCAAGGATTCAATAAATTTTAAGGTTTTTGAAAATTCTCATAATTTTCAATACTGTCAAAATCTCATCACAATTCATAACTTAACGTAAAATGCAGAGTGAAATTTTTGTGATGTATATGTCATGGAACAACAACGAAAACAATACCACTAATTATTAGTTATTCAATATTTTGTGCTTGATTTTATTGTAAAAATGTAGTGGTGCTTGATATACAACTGCTATTTCGCTCAGAGCTATGGCGCTCTGCCTTATAGTGAAATAAGCAACAAATTACTGATGATGATGATGACGATGATAAAGAGTTTTGTACTTTTCGTTGCGATTTTTTACTGAAGCATTTTTTATTTCAATTTTTCAAATTATAATTTGTTTTTCTTAGTCTCCATTTTAAAAATGAAGTTATGTGTAATAGCAACTAGATGTCTAGAATCTTTGGTCAGCAAACAACTTTTGGAAATTAGTTCCTCAGTTCAAATGTGAAAAAACAAATTTTACATAGATACATACAGGTAAAACCAATAAAAACGTGTTTAAAGAGAAAACGGAATTGTATCGCACACAAACAGTCAAATCCTCAATCATTCGTTCCAACTTACAGGTACGATTTCAAACTACACGTTTGTGAAGCATTCTCATATCATGTTGTGAACTTTGAAGTACGTAATTAAACCCCAGTTCAATCTATATCCCCACCTTGATCTACAAACCATGTCCGAATGACCATTAGATATATGTATATAGCATTTCCTTGATGTTGATAGAAGTTCTTTGTCAATACAAATCCAATACAGTTTGTAATAATCACCAATGTATACATAATTAACCAACCAACTATACGCAGTAATTTCTGTTTTGCACAATAAGTAGGTAATTCTACGATACAGGAAATGATGTTATTTAATTATAAAAGTACCGTTGTTTGGGGTCAGATTGATCTTCAAGTTCCATTTTAATAAATTCAGTGTTAGAACACCTGTTAGATTTGTCTTCTGCCAACAGGTTTATATGGCGAAAAGACGGTAGAGTGAGATGAGATAGCATTATCCGTAAACAATTGTTTTCATAATCAAAAAAACCTTGGCATTAATGATTTATAATTCCATATTGTATTTACATTACTTAATCCCGCCAGCGACTATTTTATTCAATCATCATCATGCGTGTAGTGTGGACGTTTTATACAAAAGCATTTCGTAGCCAAATATTTGTACAAGTACATATGTACGTAGCTCTGAAATAACAAATACTACTATAAAGAGCTTAGTTCAAAATGCATGGGTGTATAGTTCAGTATTCCAAATAAAAATGCCACCTCTGCTTGGTTTGGACCGTCAGTAACATTGTTTAATGAATTTTGTGTGTGTGCTTTTGTTTAGGCCTTGCTGTGGAGCATTGTCGGCTTGAGTTCTCCTGTTTCGGTCGACAGGATTAATTGAAACTCCACATCGGCATGGAAACGGTCACCAACTGGCAGAAAATTAAATATTTTGTTGATGCTTCGAAGTACTCAAAATATTTTTTTCCACCGTTCATAGAAATTTAGAAACGCTTCTGTTTTCTACCGCTAATTAATTCAGGATTTGAAATCCTTGAGTATATTGATAGAAGAGAATGTTGGAAAACGTAATAAATTAAAAAAGGAACATGAGTTGAGTGGGTTAAAATCTCGACAGAGGTTATTGGCTTAATTTTGAGTGCTTAGGTGTGGTTTTTTATGATTTTTTGGCGAAACTATCGAAAATAGTTGAGTGCAAAAGTTGCTTATCACTGGAGGACCTTAGGCTTTTATTTAAGGCATGCCCTTTCAAATTCCTTTTTATGTACACAATTCACTATAAGTAGAACGGCATGCATCAACTTTTCCAATTAAAGATCATGTCTTTATTAAAAGAAATTCGAATAAAAATAGAAAACATACAAGTACTTTGACCTCATTATATGGGAAAAGTTTCGCGAAAGTGGACCATTTTGAGCACAAAAATATCATAATCACTTTGTTTCCAGTGGAATCATATTTTGAAAGTGTCATCTATCCTAGGGATGCTGCTTTCAGCATATTGATAGCAATAATGTAGGTATCTTTCGAAAATTTACCCAATCAAGCGATTTAGGTATAGAATTTAATATGTATCCATATTTTATCTATCGAATTAACAAATCCACCTATCTATTCTGAAACACGTTGATTTCAGTAGGGAGATGGAAATGCCTGATTTCTGAAACAGGATTAAATTTACATAGCGACTAAATTAATTTTGAAGCGTGTCTATTTAGAATTTTAATTAATATATAACTGATATATCAAATTAATGAAAATATATAAGTATGAAAGTTAATTTTAGGTCGACATAGTGCTGAAACCAGGTTTTACTGATGATAAGGTCAAAGTCTGAAGAGGAACGGAAGATGTGGGGAGCCGCGAAGATTAAGCCTAAAGGTGTTTTCGAAGTTCAAAGTTGTGAACAAACGTCATAGAAGCCATTTTATGTTATCTTTCAAATTGGACTTCTAGGTGGATCATCATCATCATCTGGAGTAAATCTATCCACCACCATATATAAGGGAGCCAGCTTGAACAGAAGTTTTTCATACCACACCCTATCGTAAGCCTTCGATATATCGAGACTCAATGACTCTAATGAGGCTCAATCATTCTGCTTCACATTTGGCTGATAGGCAAGAAGGTCTGCCGTAGATCTATGCTCGCGGAAGCCGTTATTGTGAACATTGATGATGTGGTTTTTGTCCTGGTTCAAAAGCTACGAAGACGATCTCCATAACCTTGAACTTGATGCAGAGCAGAGCCACAGACCTATAGTTGCTAGGTTTGTTTTTCTGCACTTTGGCTTGGGGTTTTTTACTACTGATAGAAATGTTCAAGGAATAACAGGTATTTCATTCATACTAGACTTTGAGTGGAGCCTTTAAATAAACTATTTATAACAACATACCTAGAACAAGCATCCCTTTAGTCTTCCTGTCTTCACTGTTGAAAGTAGATACTAGGCAGGTATAGTTGCCCGACAAATCTGGACCCGTATTCAAGATGTGCAGTGCTCTGTGGACACTGTTAGTGTCTTTGCTGGCTGAGTAGTTCAGGTTTAGTCTGCCTTTAAGGATTCCTGCAACAAATGAAACCAAACTAAGGAGAAAGACATTAAAGACACAGTTTTGGAGTAAGAAAAATTCGGTGTTGGGACTCGAATTTAGACTGATTATTCCGACATCGGGATGCTTTGTGTCTGAATTTCTCGAAAGATATTGTATAAATTCATCTAGCTCATTCATAGCTGTGACAAAACTAGTGTGAAAGTGATACATGAGAAAGTCATATCATTATTAATATTACCCATGATGATATTATTGAAATTAGTATGAAACTACCTTATACTTAAGCACGCCTTAAGGAAGCCTTGGCTGAATATAAATTAAGTCGATCAAGCTTTCTTAAAGTTCAAGGTAGTTCTAAGGAATGGCCATAAATATGACCTTTGGTCAACTTGGGCGTAGTCAAGCCAAGCTTTGGAAATCCCAGGTGTTTGAAATGAGGATATTTTCAAAACTGATTGTTATTTCAATTATAATAACCGAAACAAATTGAAATATTATTAATTGAGCAGCTTATGTCTAAAGCAATAATTCCAAATTATGCAAATGCTTTTGGAAAATAAATCCGGTCAATTGTTTTCATAATCAGGTTTCAATTACCTTTGTAAAATATAACGGCTTATCAGCTGCAATAATTAGCAATTATTAATTATCGGTTGGAGATACTGGTTATGGCTCTCCGGTGTGCGAGGAGGCGTAGGAGATATGTTCAATTTATGCCTACCCATAATTAGGGTGTACAGTATGCCGATGGGATCAAAACGCGGAATGGAATCATCAAAGCTTTAACGCAATATGCACAAGTACAATATGAATTCTAGAACGTAAATTTTATTGTATGTGTTGTTTCAGTAACTGAATTCGGCCACTGAATGGAATTTATGCCCAGATGGTGTTAGGAATTTCATAAATGTTCCACCTCTCGGTTTTAAGTATTTCTGTATACACAGAACGCGTTGTGGATGAATCAGTAAGAACAACAATTGGGAAGTGAAAACACAACGATTTTTCGTTATTCTCAAACTTTTGAATCCATAACGACAAATGGGTATTAAGAGCATCTAAAGAGAGAAGTAAACTAAGTGAATGAACGACATACATAAAATTCAATTCCAGACAGCTGTAGAAGACCATTGACCATTGAGAATGCATCCAAAATGAAAGGAGATGCTTCATACAGTTTAGCTTAGCAAACACATGACGTCTTCCAGTCATAGGAATATTTTCTCAAAATACCGTATCAGATAAATTTACTCGACTTCCTGTGATTCCGAGCAGTTGTAAAGTCTAACAAAAACTATTCGTATTATACTCTTACCCATAAAAGGGAGACATCTCATAAACACAAACTCACCATAAAATAAAGATAAAGATAAAAATCTTGTAGTAGCGGAGTTGGAACCCACATCTCTAGCCTTCCCGTCCATAACCTTGCCAGGTAGACCACACTACCTTAGTGATATATTTGGATTCAAAGGCGAAATGTATGGTTCATACCCACCACGCTACCAGTAACAACATTGGAGATCTTTATATGATCGTTGCAGGTTTTAGCCACGTCGGTAACACTGTTCCGACACCACGCCGTGACATCAATGCAGGGTGACCGGCGTTAAGCAATATATAGATTCGAAAATTCTTTTTCCAATTTCCCAATATAAAATAGTGTATTGTACCAACATAAGTTCAAAATACACAGATCTGTTAGTTGCGTCATCTAACTGGCAAGGTAATGACCTCAAAGGCCGGAGATGTAGGATTCAATTCCGCTAGTATCAGATTGCTTCTGTTTTTTGCTAATTATGAATTTATTTTCACAAGTAAAGTGGAAGTTACACTACCCGTTCATCCCCTGTAACAGTTGCCTTGTTCCCATAAAAGTTCTTTCGCCATAATAAAATTCTCGAGAATATTATACCGTCACCTCTGATTCTGTGTAAACTGCGCGTTAGGACAATAAAGGGAAATGACAAAAGTAAAAAGGACCTCTTTCGCGCTTCCCAGCTCAAGAATAATTCATTCAAACTCGCTTTTGGGTAAGTTTCTCCGTTCCATTGCTAAAAAAACAATGACTCAAGAAAATGGAGTTGAGGGTGAATGGAAGTATGAAGTTTTTGTCCACAAACCACAGACGTATCGGGGGTAGATGAAATCTACTTCGTGAACGAGAATACGCACTATACAGTTCGCGAAACGACTTTCTTAAGGAACCCGATACGTACACAACTCGCATTTTCAAATCAGTAAGAAAATAACCAGGTGCGGGATTCGAACCACAGTCATTCCGATTTCCGGTCCAAATTGGAAAATGATCAGTGCTGCCGGAAACGTCTAAAAACTGAACTAACTGCGTCGACAGTCCGACTGACATACCGACAGACATTCCTACAAATAACTGACAATGTGAAAGGGACCTATGTTGATAACATGAAGTTATTTATTAACATAATAAATGGCACCTCTTCATAGTCATCCATTATCCTTATTCAGTTAAAATTTTAAAGCAGTCGCTAGAAAAGAAATGGAACAAACCAATAAAGCAACGACCTATGGTAATTGAATTCGATCAACAATGCGTACCAATACCAAAAATATACTTAATGATTTTAACATGGATCGCTAGTAATCAATATGTATACGTATTAATCATGTATTGCCCATAATTAAACGACCAGAGGTCGCCTGCAAAATGCTCGATAAGGCTATGTTTACAAACAAAGCAGTATACACGGAAAGAACGTATAATGTCACTCATTTCAGCCGTTAATCATATTAACGACGCCGTAATTATTTCTGATCACGCAATGGCCAGCGCTGTTGTTTTAAATTTAATAAATGCTGCTCGGCGTTATCTCTCTGGAATGGACAAAGATATTTACATATACTCTACATGAATACCAACCTGAATGCAATAGTTAATTATAAAGTAGCTAACGTATTTTTGCTACCGAATCATAACATGTGCGTATATCAAGCAGGCTTAGTGTTGAAATATGTCCAGAAACTTTGGAAATATCTGGAAATTTTGGAAACATTGGAATCCAATCTAAATCTAAAACTTAATGGAAGAATAAATACTTAATGGAATAATACATTAAAAAAAATAAACACATAACTGATGAACATAAACATAGGGTTAAGTATGGAAGAATACAAAGAATTTTATCAGATAACTATCACTCATGCGAAACAAGTCGAGGATGAGGCATATCTTCATCGCTGTCATTATTACCTTCAGTGTTATTTATGCAGCGTGAAATTATACAAGATTTATGTAAAAAATTGCTTTCAACCTTTTGAAATGTGGTTTGAATCTTTTTTTTTCGAATATTTCCAATATTTTAAATATTTCCGAGACACGTTCAGATTTTTCCAATATTTCCATTCAAAACACTAAGCAGGCGTTTTCAATAAGATTGTTCATAATAAAATATAAATTAATTTTTCTGATATGTAAAGTGGACAATCGCTATATTGAACAAATTTTCTTGTTTATTGAGGAAAATAGAGCGATAAACATTGATTAAACTTTCCTATTCCCTCTATAATTTTTCATTGACTGCCTTGGCCTCAGAGGTGACATTTAGTATCATTTTCCATCCAATATCATTCATCGCCTGTAGTACAAATGGACCAAGCGTATTTGGTTTTGAGTTGGATTTTGTTCTTATATGATGGGAATTGTTCGCTCTAGTCAGTCCAACATTATAGCAGAAACTATAATTTGATCATGCACATATTCTGAAGCATTTACTTAAGTTTTTTATTTGAAATTTGTTATTGAAAAACTTCAAAATTTGGTCATTTTCTCTTTCAGCTGATATATCTAAAACAATTAATTTTTGAGAAAAATTGCAATGGTAAAAGTTTTGTTGAAATCGGAAAATAATTGCAATTGTGTGAAAAACACTAAAACTTATATAAACGATGTGGAAAAAATCAAGAACCATTATATTTTATTTGCTAGAATGTCATAATAGGTAGAATTTTTACATTTGGCCAAAAACACCTTTGTGGTATGAAGGCTCGCCACATCAACTGTCTTCAAAGTCAGTTGATTAGGAGAGCCGTGGTAAGTCTTTATATATTTATTTTTTTTTCACTATTTCTACTATATATAAATGCTTTTTTCTATCTAAAAAAGCTAAATCTTCAATAAAAAGGAATTACGAAAATTTTCTCCTTTGCAATTTTTCTCTAAAATAATAGTTTTTCAGATATATGGTCTGAAAGACAAACAATTTTTTTTAACTTTGTTTAATAAAAATTGGAGCACACGTCTTGGAACGCTTGAATATGAAAATTATCATTTCTAGCAATATTTTTTACTAGTTAAAATAAAAATTTAGAAAGAGTATATAGAAAACATCCAATTGCACCCATTTTGAAACGGATACAGCCTGGTCTAAATTGCCATTGAAGCAAGATCTGAAGCATTCAAACTTGAACGACGTCCTGTGGTTATCGATCTTCCACCCCTACAAAATTATTCATTCTAAAATTTAATTTCTAAGTATGCAGACCCTCCGTGACCGCGCTTGAATTCCATTGGTCCGTGGATAATTTTCAACACTACCCCTTTTTGTCATCAGCCTCAAAATATTAAATTATCGCCAACTTTGGTCGAAGGGTGTTCGAGTGTGCCACACTAAAATTTTTTAATGAAGTCGGTTGAATTTAATCACGCTGGGCGGTTCGGTAGAGGGGTTGCAAATAATGGAAATATAAATGCTTGGAAATTCCTTATTTTAAATGAAATTTTCCTGATCAGGCGGAAAGAATTTTTCACAAAGATTTTTGTTTAAACATGGTCGAAAGCTCTGGTTTTGAATTTATACATCAATTATTCATACTACATTCATAAATGTGAGGGTCTGAGTCCTTTGATTTGATTAATACCTGAAATTTCTATAAACTGCTGCGCAATAAGTGACCTTAAATGAAATTATTCCATTAAATTAGATAATGAAGGCATCACTTACTTTCTGGGAAGAATATTACAAGAGTAAACATTTGGAATACGAAGATGAATCTTATCAATGAAGTTGGACCGTTCTCCCATCTTTTTTGTAGACATAGCTACGGAAACATAAATTAAATTTGTTTCTCTGGCATAAAGAAGCTGCAAGAGCATTATACCCGCATTCTCTTCACTGGAAGATTGAATAGAAATTTTTAATAAGGGAGATGTTTCAAAAAAAAATATATATATCTACGTGGGGTGCTGCAGGCTGCTTTTCGCTATGAATATATCTAAAGGTTGATTTACACTTGTTTTGACCTCATTAGGTGTGCATATAGGAAACTGGAGGTGAAATCTGCATAGACATGTACCTGTTTGTGGTGGTTTTGACAATTGCATTCTAATGATATTAGTAGATATCACTGCAAAAATCAGTAGGGCTCTTTAAATCTTGGACATGAAAATTCTGCTATTCACCACGCCCTTTTGCTACGGTAAAACAGGGAAAGTATGTTTAGGTCGTGCCATTTTTGATGATGTAGAAAAGGTAATGGCAGAAATGTAATTGTACTTTCGTAAGTACACTCCTAACTTTTTGAAAGATAATTTATTCGAACTCCATCTCAGAAAGAACAACAGGACCCGTCAAACATTTTAGGTAATGAAATTTCCTTTTTTTACCTTTGACACAAACATAAACAAGGAATTTTGAATCTAACGTTTGCTAATGATGCTGCATTATTGTTATTGTTATTATCATTCATGTAGACTGTATATGCTCTTACTTGGTGAAACTCTTCCATCAAGTATATAAAAAGATTGTGTAATTATCACAAAGTTTCACAAATAGAGCTCTTTTTCTTTCAGTGACGCGTTTCGATATTTAAATCATCGTCGGACTGTTAGATTTGACTACTAACAAGGCCACCCAGATTACTTGCCAACTAACTAACTAGATCCTATCATGGATACAAAACTAGAGCTCTCAAATCTGGCATACTATTTATATTGTCTAACGATTTTTCTATTAAATTATTTTTTCCTTTCTTGTATCAGTCTCAGGGGAAATATTTTTTTGGCAACTGCATTTACACTAGTGTTAAGAGAATCCTCTACAAAACCTTTACCATCGCCGTCAAAATGCCCGTTCTATAGCTTAAGATATTTCAAGAAAAACCTAACCTAGAATACAAATAGATGGAAACTGGTACTGTATCAATAAAAAATGAATCTAAAATATCAGTCTGTTCATTTACTACGATGAAATGAGAGTTTGGTAGATATTTTTGAATCTTTTATGTTTCTATGAATTTTAAGTCATGTATTTTAGTACAAGTATGAAGTACACTCATTCTATTTTCGTTGCCAACTTTATGATTAGGATATAGTAAGTGTTGGGTAAAATTGGATCTTTCTGGATGTTGGTTTTTGGACGCACTTATATGTTCTCTGTACCTTGTTGTAAATGTTCTACTCTAGCTGTTTGACCTCTATGAACAGCATTACAGAAGGCACATAAAACCTGACTTACACATATTTGGTTCTTTCTCCTATCCATTTATTGAATATGATCTTCAGTTAGGTGCTGACCTATTTGATTATCATACACTGCGTGTTAATTACATAATCTTTTTATCTGCATTATTATTATTATTTAGAAAATAAATTTCCGATACAATTTTTTTAATGTTACGTTCATTTTGCATCATTTTGATATGACGTATCCTACGTTTGATAGTTGTTTATATAATTGGATCAGAATGAAAAATTATATGTTTTTATACCTGTATTTGACCATAGCTCTCCTGGTTATATTCCAAAATAATTGAAACAATATTCTTAGTTCAGTTATTACAATGATTTCCGTGAAACCTGAATAGTTAAAAGTTTGATTAGCACGGGGAAGTTATGAGAGATTTGAAGAAATTTAAACCAAAAAAAATACTTATTTCTTTTGAATGCAACTCTCCGTTTATTCTTTATTATATCTTTGAAAAACGAAGATTTTTTATGGGCCTCAACTATAATTAAGAATATCAAAGGATTATTAACATGGAACAGAAGATTTTTAATTTGTACATTTTTTCATCGCATTGAGTAGAAGAAGAAAGGAATATGGCTCTTAGTGTCGTCTTTTAGTTGCCTCCAAAAGTAGGCGTTCAAAAATCATTGAAAACCACTATTACTGTGGTAAACACAATCAATATATAAGTTTTGCAAACCATAAAAAAGTAATAGGCTAAGATGCTTTCTTAGAATAAGAGCTTCCTAATGAAAAGAAATAATTCCAACACTTGCAAAATTTCGTTCCGACT
Organism: Bruchidius siliquastri; assembly: GCA_949316355.1. Lineage (NCBI taxonomy): Eukaryota > Metazoa > Arthropoda > Insecta > Coleoptera > Chrysomelidae > Bruchidius > Bruchidius siliquastri. Next base: position 27,432,444 of record OX438529.1, read on the forward strand.
TTCACCTTTCGATCAGGCCCACTTTGTTTCTGAGGTGAACAATCACCCTACAAACTTATTCACATATTTACTGAGCCCACCTCCTTCCAAAAAGGATGAAAGGGGAGAGACAGAACTTTGCAGAAGGAAAACGACCGAAGGCTTATTTGTACAGAGAAATAAAGGACCTTTGTGAATAAATTGATCTAGTGGTCACAAAAAAAATTCTTTCTACTTTTTTGCCAACGCTACGTTCTGGGTAGAGCCTTTTTGGTCATAGTTCAGGAATATTTGAGGCGGCTCTGAATTATGATGGGTGTTTTTTATTATTTCTGGTTACAAGAAACATGGTGATAATGCTATTTTCGTATGCTTGATGGTTGTAAAAGAGCATTCAACAATGTGAGTAATAACAAATGTCGCCTAGTGCGGGGAGGTAAAAAATAAAAGTAGTCACCGTTATTTAACATAATATTCATAGAGTATCTGCCAGGAGGCATTGAGCGATATTGGCAATGGCATCAAGATAAATCGAGAGTGTCAGACGTCACAATGGTATTGGCAGTTTGGAGGATCTTCAGAACCTTATAAACGTAATAACAGAAACGATGAAAATAATGAAAATTACGGGCCTCTTCATAAGTAGTAATAGTAGTAGTAGTAGTAATGGCCTGGAAAAGCCTGGCAAGTAGGCCACTGTTGGCCCTTATTGCCGACCCCAAGGAGCATCACTAAAACTAGGGCAGGCATGGTAGTTCCTTAGTGCCGAACATTCCAGATCTTTTAATAAAGGTCATGATGTCCGACCATTCCACTGAGTAGCTCTCTTCCCTGTCAACCTCCGCAGTACCGAACACTTCAGCCCTAATGCCGCTGTATACGGCACTCTCCCAGGAAGTGGAACGAGGTCTCGTCCCCCGCCCAGCACTTCTAAAAGATTGAGTGTTTGACCACTCCTATGAGTTACAGGTGCCTGTTCAATGTGATGATCCCTACCAACAAGTGGAGTGAATCCCTCCTCATGTTCAATAGCCCTAGCTCAGGTCATTATATGCCCAAACATCTGAGAAGTGACTGTCGACTGTACTAGAATGCCCTTTCAGTTGCCGACTCCCACTTTTCTGTCCAGAAAAAACAATGACGCGCAAAGAAAGGGAAAGCTGTGTGTAAATAACCTCCGATCTAAATACACAAGACATTTCCGAAGACCTCTGCGAGGCTATTCCCCGACGTTGAATGGGATTTATGCAAATCAAACTGCCGGGGGTTTGTTTTCTTTATAGTCAGACAGCTAGCGATAAATGTTCCTTGGCGGTTGAAATGAGGATGCACCACTCACGATGCGAATTTTCAAAGAAATTAAAAAATACTACGACAGGAGGATGCTAGAAACTAGTGACTGCTGAATATCTCAGATATATGTAGATAGACGGATAGATAGATAGGTAGATAGATGCAGAAGGCACGGTCATATCATTTCAAGGTTTTTGATTCAATGGTGTCAATTATGACTGTCTATAAATTCATTCTGTTGTGCTTCCTTTATCCATTAACGTCAGTTAACCTATTTCTCCAGCGAGCACTCTTTTCTTTAGTTATTCGGTTAATTCTCAAACCTCAGCTCCATAGGTCATAATGCTTTCTACCATTATCTTATAGATCCGGATTTTTTTGTTCTAATCTATTTACTCCATAGTACTCCACTCTATTGTTATTCATCGCGATTTTCCTTGTCCAATATTCAGTTTTTTCCTTATTGATAGCCAATCCCCAATCATGGTAAGTGTCGCCCGATTTTCTCACTATATAGAATATGTCATCCTCATCCTCAGCAAAAATGACCTGGTTATCGGCCATGTTTAATGACCTTCTCCATCGTCCTAATGCAGAATAAAGTATATTTTAAGCAGCGCTGGAGCTTAATCCATTCTGATTGGGACATGTTTAGATAATTTCCGATTTCTATCTGATTCTCCAGGTTTTTTACAATTCGTTTTTCTACTACTTGCTCTACAAAGAATAAATTATCTGAGATCTACCAGCCCTAAATGCATTTTGTTCCCTTTCCTCCTCAGACTGTTGATCTATGCCGTTTCTAATTATTTTACCATAGGATCTATTATACGTTAGAATAAGTTTTTATCATGGAATAGCGAACGGCGGTAACTTTATGATGGTGCGTAGTAGTAACTAAATAATATATTCTGCCTGCTTTTTCATTTTTACATAAAACATTATTATGAATAACTTCCATGGAAAAGGATGATTTATTTTAAGCGCACAGGCATATTTTTAATTAAATAATATTGTATTGGTTTGGTGCCAGTGATTAAATTTTGATACGTTATTTTTCAGTCTTTCTATGAGAATTAAACAGTGAGAGCGCATTATATCCACCACGGAGTAAATAAATGAATTTTATCAAATAAAATGTAGAGACATTACTCTCAACAGTTAGACAGGCAGGCTATACTGACGAGTCTAGGCTAAAGACGAAACATGCATGTCTATAGGTCTGATGCATAGTGGGGAGCATACGGTTAATATCAGTTGTCGGCTTCTGACGCGAATGAGCCGAGATGATGGTAAATCGTAAAAGTTTTTACGAAGAACAAGGGATGTCGCTGTAAATAAGTTCACCCTTGTTGACAGATGTCATAAGGGACATCTGTTGCCGCTTCAAGGCAGTCCAGGTGTTAGGACCTTTGACTTCGCAAGTTGTCAATGGGCGGCATAGAGGGCAACACCTGAAGATGATTAGAAGCTTAGAATTCTTATCATTAAAGCTGTTTACTCCATCTTTCTTCCTTTTTCATGTTTCATCGTACTAGTTGTCCCAGAAACGAATATACCCTTTCCGCGTTAGTGCAAGGTCGATTTAAAGCACCATTTTTAATATTGAAAGCGAAAGTAGATCACTTTCGGGTATCGCTGCAAATTGTGGCAACAGTATCACCCTCGGTGGACTAGGCCGTGAGCGGCGATACGAAATTCTGACAGTTGATATTGGAATAGCATCCGAAACCAACCTTTGAACTTCACGACAATCGACGCTGCGGTACCGGGCGAGGGGGGCGTTGAACCAGTTGCACCTCTTCAAGTGTTTAAGATGTTTTTCAAAAGAAATATTGTCACTGATGAATATTTCACTGTGAGCTATACACTCGTGGAATATGTGATGATATAACAGTTCAAATATCGGCTACCAGCTACCGAATTTTATTCCAAAAAACCTAACCCCAACCATCAGTTTTCTGGAATCACATATCATATAAAGAAATGTTCGTTGCGATAAGGCACCCTGTATACATATATGTTGTCAGCGTTGGAAATGACGGGTGGCAGTGAAGGAAACTCGGCAAATTGCTGAAAAGGCTGCTAATTGCTGTATTGACTTTATGATTATAAATAGCTTCAATGTGTTTTCTGTATTAAATATTCAAAACGAGATAACCACCCTCCTGCACAGAACATAGGTGCAACAACAGCTGTAAGTTGTTATTTGGTTGTCAGGTCATAGTCCCTCGATCATCAAAATCTAGTAAACAGTTGAGGAAGCTTAGAAGCCTCAGATTGAGTTTGGAGTCTTTGCTGAGTCTTCGTACTAGTGTGTGATGCATACTGTATGATATTTGGTAGAATGTGCAGAAACAGGTACACTCAAAAGGTTAATTTTTATAAATACTCCAGTACAAACATTTTATTTACTTTTCACGTGTTCTCGTAACTTTGCCCGTCAACAGACTGATGAAACGTGATCAATACGTGGCTGTTCGAATGTCGAACGCTAACATCACCATCTACATAAGAATCTATGCGTTATTGTCGCAGCGTCTCAAAAACGCTCATAAAAGCGTTTTCAAGATCAGTCGCTGTCGCTGGTTGCAAGCCTGGCCACTACATAACAATCAATGCAATACGTCATCGCGACACAAACGCTGCGACCATGACGTAGGCATGCGCGTACACTTAGTGAGTAGAATTAATATACAAAAAAACAATAAAATGAAAGATGTGAGATGTGCTGATTGTTGAGCTTTGCTACGGACTTGTTCCTCCTCTCTCTACTACAAACTATGAGGGTATTCCACCGTCGAATCCATTCAAATTGTATGTGTGATTTATAGTCACCTAATTAATTGTTAATGGCCAAACGAACAATACGCTAATAATTTACAATAACGACCCAATCAGTCACGGCTGTCTTGATGACCATAATTGTTACTAAAACAAGGTACACATAGTCTGCTGCAAGCAGTCACTGTGTGCTTTTATTAGCTTTGTATGTAACTATATTAGTATAACAGTACATTCCAATGTAATCTTTCGACACAATCAATCAGAATTTAATGTTGTTATTGAGCATGTTGGTGACGGGGCAGTTGCATTCATTGCCAATAAACAAAAAATAAAAATCACTTACCTATTTCCTGTGGCCTCTTGTTTGGTATCCACTGATATATAGGCGTAGGACTTTCATTAAAGAACCACTTCACTACTAAACCCTCATCTCTAGACTCTTCCAACGTGTAATCACAGTCCAATACTACTGAGTCTCCCAATTGTGCTATTTCTGGTACTTGAAGTCTATTGATTTTTACACTGTGGACTATGTTGAGACTTTCTAGGAATCCTGAAACAAATTAAACACATTCATTGGTATAGAGAACTGTATAACACAGGGTTCTTCAACAGGTATCACCTTCTTTGATTAGGCCATGTTGAATACAATGTTGCGCTAGTAACAGCTCAGTTTTATGTGCGTCAATTTACGTAATTTAATAACTCTTGGATGAGTTTCCGATTAATCAAGGCATTTATGTGGTTGAAAGGACAATAAGATCTTAGTTATCGAAAGTTATTCCATTTCTCACGGTGTGCAGTATATGCAAATTCTACCTTTCATCATCAAGTGTTAGGACGAGTTTCTGGAATATCCAGATATGCATTCATACAACTTGGGGTACACACCAATTATTATGCTTGAGGCATTTTTCTGTACGCGGGATAGAAGTAGAGCCTGAAGCAACCGAAATTGTTTGCTCTCACCAAACAGGATATGTAATTTTTGTTTGACGTGTATACCAGACGAGGTAACTTCACTGCTATGAATTTATAAATCAAAGAAAATACGGTCTATGCTTCTTGGAAGAAAACGGCAATGTTTTGTTGCCCTTGGGTGAATACACTAGAGTATTGCATGTTTCTAGTTTAAGTCCAGAAGCTTTAGGGAGTGCTTCTGAGTGCATCACCATACATACGAGCAGTTCTCCGACGATAGTCCTAGAATAGCAGTAACTGTTCCGGAGAATACAATTTTTGGAGCAACTTCTGGAACGCCAGAAAAATGATCCAAACTTCCTCCAAATCCAGATTGAACGCAGTTTTTTTTCAATTCAAAATCTACGGAGTCTACAGCATGCAACTTAATTTATAATTAAATTCATATGTTCCAGACAATAGAAGAACCATCACTTGACACTTGAAGGAACATCAGTCAGCGAGTGTTGATTTAGTTGGATGATCGAAACAATAAAAAATGTGATATCCAATTTAAATTTCAATTCACAAAATGCATCGAATGTAATACGTCCAACATAAAATCAGCCATATATTAACAAAAATGAACTTGCTGTAACCAACTAAAATAATTGGGAGGACATAGATTTAAAATATTATTATTATTATTGGAGTGGAATAGCTTATTTTCCATCTATTATGTATGCCAAGGCAAACAGTTCCAATTTTAGTTTAATTGTTGGAATATATAGTTGTTTTTAGAGTTGAATCGTGTTATTAATGATATTGTTTCGCATATTACAATAATCATAAATTTTTCACGTTCCCGATGAAAATTAATGTACTCCTATTTATTTTGGTGCGCAAACAATCGAACTTTAGGAAAATCCTAGACAAATTGTAGCAATACCAATATGAGAAATTGATGCAATGTGGTGTGTACGAAGTGTTTTGCTCACCTAGCATTAGTCATAATATAATTGTTTGCCATTTACTACTTTAGTACTTGATTTTACTGGAAAGAGGGTGACCATAAGAAAATATTACTAATTTTTTTCATTTTAAGTTATGACTAAACAAAACTTGGGTTTAATACAGGTTTTGGAGATGGAAAACATTACAATCATCAAATAATGTACTGGTTAATGTGTAGGCTGGTTTCTGTTTATCGATAAACTTCAGACGCTTGAAAAATGAAATAGCACCACTTTATAGATTTTCAATGCTATTCAGATATGAAATATAGTTGTTGATACAATATAAAAAATCATGTTGGAACGCCCTAAGAGTGAAATTTACGGTAATCCGGATCGCTGGAACGGACTTAATACCACTCTTGGTTTGCATTAACACTGTTTCGGACTTCTATTGATAATTGTGATCTGAGAATCACAACGTTAAAAACCTGAAGACGATCAATCGAAACGAATCGTTTTGAAGGAAAAAGCTCTCAAGACAATGGAAGTCTGAAACTGTGTTATTGAAACTTTTACTATGTGTACAAATTTCGAACAACTGCACTAGCCTGTACAGTACGTAATCCACCAGCATAAAATTCGCTACTATTTCTGCTTTCAGGATGGCAGTTTGATGAATTCGCTGCAATTTTTAAAACGTTCCTCCGTGAAAATCGTGTAACGTAATGTCCTCCATCATTTTAATTGCTGTCTTTCGTATCGTGTGTGAGATCAGGGAACAAATGTAGGTCTGCCGGCGTGGCAGTGGTAGCACGACTTTCATAGTTCTGTTAATTGCGTGATGGCATTTTTGAGGTCATTTTTCAAGCGCTAAGCTGCGATCTGGAACGAAATGCAGTATTTGCAAATCGGGCGCTACTCGTTCATAATTTGAAAGCAGTGGATTCTACAGTCTGCACAAAAAACGCCTGACAGTTTTTCAAGCAACTCCATTGAAAATAAGTCGTTGTTCAACGAGAAGTTGAATCGTATTCAACTTTTCAAATGATTTTTCTATTCACCTGTTCATTTATTCATTCATTCAATATTTGTACATTTTTCAAAGAAAATCATAGTCATTCTTCTTCTTTGAGTGCAATCTCCTATCAGAAGGTCATGCGCTCTCTTTCTCTGCTTCTACTTCCGGTATCTTACCTTGAATAATTATCTGCAACAGAGTGTATTTCCCCCTTCTCGTCATATGGCCCAGAAAACGCAACTTTCGTATCTTTATTGTTTAACATTTATATTTTTTTACAATTATCTCAATTACTTCACTACCAGATATTCATCTGTATACGTAATCTTTAAAAGTCTGCCATATGCCCACCCTTAAAATGTCTTCAGTTGATTAATAATCTACTGCTTCAACGTCCAAGCTTCTATACCACGAAGCACCGGGAACACAAAGTATCTTCCTCGTTTTATTGAATATATATTTCTAGCACAAATTTCTGGACAAATTTTGATGGAATTTCTTCTGTATACTCATTTTATTCAATAACAACTGTTCCTAAATATCTATTATCTGTATTTTTGTGGATACACTTTTTTGTATTTGGTGTGATTTCGTTATGGACTTTATAACATTCAATGCGAGGTCACTTTTTTCACTTGTACCTACCACCTAATGCAACATTTTCTGAAAATAGTATCTGGTATACGACAGCTGGTCATAGAAATGACTTAAATTTTAAGTAATTGAAAAAAGTTTCTGTGATTGGCAATAGGACTATTAAGGCGTCTAAATTCATCTTATCTATATGATGAGTTCAGCAAAGCTGCCCACCAGTTCTTAGCTTCCATTGTTCTCTATATCCAAGTTATGAGCTAAGGGACTGGGTCGATGTATTAATTAGGCGCATTTAATGATCTGTAAACTAAGAAGTCGCTAGATGGGAGTAAACAGGGAGCGCTTTAATTTATATTCCATTAACTCAGCGACGATTAAGAGCAGGTATTAAGTGTAAGGTAAAGTTCTGGAGGCATAATGGAGTGAAAGGAGAGTGGAAAACTGTCGTCGTGTAAGTGCTGCCGGGGCTCTGAAAACATGCTGTTGGAAAATGCGGGTCGCCTTCGGAGGAGACTTATGTGCTGTTACGGTAGCTTTCAAGTTTTTTCTGAAACATCAACAGATAGAGGCGAGGTCTCTATCGGAATCCACTAAGTCCTTACGGCTTACGCATAAGTTCGATTGAAGATGTTTAAACCAGATCAAGCTGCACAGGTTTGAAAGCTGGAAGGAAGAATTTTGGGAGGGGGAAGTTGCTCCCATAGCGCATTAGCCATTCTGCTTTTCAGTCCTTATAGCTGAATGGTTCAAAGCATCTGTCTGAGATGCGAAAGGCTATCTATAAAAGAAATAAACAATATATTCTCGATTTACTTCCTATCTAACATATCCTTCTCGAATACAGAAGTACAGCAATTACCAATTTATTTCAAATCAGATATTTGTGCATCTCAACAACAGTATTCCGGTAGATGCTCGGCGTCGGAAGCCCGGAGGCAACTCCGTGGAAAACCGGTTAATCCGAAGTTTTCGTGGACCGGTAGCGTAATGCAACGACTGGTGAAAGAAGTTTTAATATGATCTATTCAGACTGTTGCTGGCAACTTTGCCGCATCCGCCGAGAAGTTATCAAGTTTTCATTGCTATCGCTATTACCATTTTTATTACTTTGAGTCCTCTCGTTTACCTTCCACTTGTCTGCTCCCTCGGCACTCTACTCTGCAGCATGGCTTGTACGAAATTTGCCTGACTTTGATTGTCGTGCTTTCATCCTCGCTTAAGCAGCATCAACTCCCATGGCCATAAGTTGTCTCTTTATTCGCTACGCTCTACCACTTAGGGCTATATTTGTCAATATATAGTTTACTCAGGCATGATATGGGGTTAATTACTTTGGGCGATATTTTCAGGGACTCATATCAAAGCGAATAGTTTGCGGAGGAGGATAGTCATGGAGAATGATGATGGAATAAAATTCGAATATTGAGGCATTCTTCCCGGAGTACGACAAACAATATTAATAATTGCGTTAATGAAATATAATCTCTTCAACAGACGCTCATAAGCTTCTGTAATGATCTTCAGCACTCCATCGTGAGGCACCCCACCCGCTTTTATCTCGCGCGTTTTTGTGGGATACATGCAAGATGATAATGTTGATGCAGCATAATGTACAAAAGCTATTTACTTTCAGCTATTCCACATTGCTCTGGTTGTTTTCTAGGGTGGCTTATCACACAGAATGACATCTAATTTAGCTCAGCCACAAAGTGACACATCACTTTATTGCAGCAGCCAGAGGCTTACTCTGGGCGATTGCCTTTTTACATGCTATGTCAAGGTACCGGGAGTTATCCAGTCAATATCGGTAAAAGTGAATTTTTTCGAGTAGACAGTTGATATTGAGGTATTTGATATTGAAAATATAATGGAGGTAAAACAAAACGTCCACCAAACGTCCAAGCTGGACTGAAAGTTTCTCATATGTTTATATATCTTTATAATATTTAAAGCTATCAGAATCCCAATTTACAAATATCCACGGAATAAGATTCAGTATTGCTGCCCCCGTTAACCAGTTTACTGATAATCATATATCAGCAATTTCGAGCATCGCATTGGTAACAACACGCTACATTTTAAATACATCCATGGAAGCATTTGTTTTATGTTCATATTTTTCAATAGATATATGAGGATCGTCTAAAAAATAAAGCATCATGAATATTCATTTTTCAAAAATTAATTAGCAACGGACAAAAGCGGTATGCTGTCGATGTTTATTATGGACAATGGAAATCCATTTCAGGGAATATTGTATCTGCTCTAGCAAAAATGGCTGTTTGAACTATAGGTTGACACTTTACTACGATACCGACGCTCTAATGCAATATAGAAAGACAGGAAGTCAGCCTATTATCACATGGATTCCTCTGTGCTTGTCCTATGAGTGGGTTGAGTATGACCCAGCTGCAAGACATGGCTTAACCAGAGCTGTACAGAAGCAGTTGCATCGGAAAAATCTATCATATGGTAAATGGCGAACAAAATCGAATAGCGCAAATCCGCGTAGCTTTATCGATACAATAGCAAGGACGAGCACAACTAAAAAATCATTTCAAGCAATGTGCATATAGACAGTGCCTGATAATAATGAAAATTTGTTTCCGATGATATTATATAAAAAAAAACAGCCTTTGTTTCCTGTGAAATATCCCAGATTTCAGTCTAGCGAGTACCCATATGCTCGTTTACATATTAAACTTATCTTAGCTTAGCTTAGCTAAGCTGTCGTAGGCCTGGCCCCTCTAGAATATTACCTTACATTTAGCGAAAGCCTGCCATCCGATCTTCAGGGCAGCGCTATGTTGACGTTACGTAACAAGGAATTCATAGACTGAGCTGGCAGAGTACTTGGCATTCTTGACGTTCATTTGACTCGAAGCTCTTCACTTAATAAAGTAGGATTTCCGGAATTCTCCTTTTGATGATTATCCTGCCTTTAGCAGGCTGCACAGTAACCTCGGTAAACAGTGCCGGTGCTACAAAGCTGTTTATTACATGCAAGTATGAACAGGAATGCTGTGGTGCTTCCGTTTAGATACGCTAGTCAGTGGTATTGTCATGGTCCTGTAGAAGGGCCACTTCAACCAAGTTTTGTTTTGTTTTGCGTCTGTTTCTCAGTGTATGATTAAATATACTCATTGTGTTTTTGAACTAAAGTTATATTAGATTATCTCCAAGTGAGCTCCTTTGAACTAGCCGATATTGTAACTGAAACCCCGCAGCTGCAGTTGAAGGGGAACTGAAAGATGTCAGCACAACAATCTCTGAATATTTACCAATGTCGGTATGGATCGTTTGATGAGAAGTATTTTCCATGTGAGTTCAGAATCTTGTTCAACAACCCAGAAAACTTCCATATTTAGGTCCAGTTAGTCGATTTTCAGAAACCTTATCCACCATCTTTAGTTTTTCAAATACGACCTCAGATTTGTAATCAGCGCCCCAAAAAGCATATAGAAGATATTCTAATCCCCAAATCCGCGACATTTTTTTGTCTTTGATATTTTTGAGATTCTTTCAACCTCCTTATCTTGTATTGACCTTCAAATGACTTTGGAAAATGACCAACTTTGGCAAAGGAGTCAGCGAATCCGAAAACACATGAGTACCTAAGTAGAGTCAGGTATTTTTTTCAAAATAAATGTAGACCAGTGATAAACGCGATAAAAATTATCGGGTTTTTTGAGGTTCTAGCAAATTTCTGAAATGGTAGGGATGAATGGACCTTGGCTTCAAATTTAGAGACCAAAAAAAATATATAGAAAACATAGTCAGATTTTCCTTTATGTGACTGTATAGTTGTAAAATAGCCTTGTTGGATTCTCCTATCTTTGCAGATATATGGTATAAAATCTGTATTATATAAATACATTGTTACTCTGTATTATATATTTTATAAATTCCTTTTTAAAGTATATAGTATTTTATCTATTTTTTCAGGAACACCAATGTACTTGAAGATAGTGATGATGGAATTTCATCGAAACAGGACCCAAACACCAACATATATAAAGAAGATATTTAGTTTTCCAAATGCCCGTGATTCGAAGAATGTATTGCGTTCTTAATGAAAAAAGGAATATAAATGCCTTCCATATACAAAAGACTTCTATATCGCAAAGCACATCTACCATGAAGGAATATGTAAACATGTAAATCGGACACATTTTTCAGCTGTCCTGAGTTTTTCTGTGCACTGGTAAGTATCGCGTGATTCCTGTAATTTTCTACCGCGTTCGAATAACATAGAAATGAATTAGGTAAATTATTGAAGGCATAAAAAATTCAACCAAACGAGGAGTGGAAATGAAGTACACTTACCTCGACAGTGCTACGACGAAAGTGAAAAGTATTAAAAGAATTAATTACTGTGGAGGGATACTATTGTTCGATTAGTTGTTACTGAAATAACAATAGTGTGCTATTCGCAAGCAACAAAGGTGAACACTAAATTTTAAGCAGATAAAAAGATCAGAATTTCACTGTGTGTTAATTACACAATCTTTTTATGTATATGATGGAAAAGTTTCACAAGTAAGAGTAAGAGATCTACAAATCTACATGACTAATTTTAATTATGTAGTAATACCAATACGAGACACATCAATGGCAGCAACATATCATCCAGGTTAACGAATAATTCTGATTTTTTTTTATTGGAGACTTGTATCAGTTTTAATACTGATGATAAATATGATAATAGCAACAATAGTAATACTAAGACCTTCTTCAAAGCAGATTTAGCCAGTTTAACTGTATATGTCTATACCTTCTTTTTCATGCTATCTTCATAATGAATATTAATATAAGGATGATCACTACATTCCAATAAGGTTCCCCAATATAATGCCTGGATTATAATACTCTGGTGCTAAAAATAACTTCGAATTGTTTACTCATGCAAACTTTGCGATTAAACGGATATAAAAGCCAAAAGAAGTTAACTTCTGAATGTAGAAATTATAAACGTGTGGCCATTAAATACTCGAGAAAATTAGCATAAATACCTCTGATATCTGGAAATGAATCGCGCTTAACCCAGTTATGAAAGCGTACACGAAGCTGTTATGAAGAGCAAGGAGCTTCATAATATCTTTGGACAGCAATGCAAATGTGTTGTTAACAGTGTTGCCGCAAGCTCGTCTTTTTATTGGGGTATGCTACCGCACGAGAGCGTGGTTGAACTGGGTTGGCGGGAAGTTGCTTACTTAAGTTTTAAACTGGTGTTTTCTATAGGTTTATGCAAGATGAACACAAGGTTTCACAAATAAAGCTCTCTGACTCGTTTTGGATACATATGATTTTTTTTTTCTCATTATGAGATGAATTTGTAATTGTTTTTTTGTACTCTTCAACTGGTCGGCATCAATACCTGCTTGTCAGACACCGTGGCGGTATAAATCAAGTTTGTTATAATTATTCCAATTATTATTACTATATATACAGGGTTATTCACGTTATTCGATACGAAGCATTATGGCTAAAGTATCTTATTAAAAAAAACATTATCATCAGTTTACATAATTAATACATACTTCGCATTACTTGAAAACGTGATGAGTTAGCTATAGGAACGTATAATAATATTCGATAGACAATTAAATTTTACATCTGTTAATCATAATTTTTAGACACTCTGTATAAGTTAGTAAAAATTTCACAAGTTCGAAATGAAACTTAATCAATTGGTAGAATTGAGCATCAATTTGTTAAAAAAAAGAAATCACCAGCTGAGAAATTAAGCATTGAAATATAAACTACATTTTCGCAAAATTAACGATATTTCAAAAACCTTAGATGCATTAAACCATAATTAAACTTACCTTAATTTTGATCGTACAAACCAAAAATGAAATAATATACAGGGTGTTCTATTTAAAAAAATACAACTTTGATACGTTTCGTGTTTTGGAGACACCCTGTATAACATGAAAATATTTTTAAAATGTAGCTTTAATTTGTCCCTATCCATCCGACATTTTTTTTTTATCAGATACTTTAGCCATAATGCTTCGTGTTGAATAACGTGAATAACCCGGTATATATACGAGTATATATTCGTATCTGACAGGCCGACGATGTGATATTTTCAGACCTTTTGATAGTTCTATTGATTGGTAATAACTTTACCTTTAACTTTAACGTTTGATCTACCGCAGTTCAGTAAATCCCAAAATCTCCTGTTCTCCAGTACTATTACTACTATTACGTGGTGAAAACAGTATAAACCTACTTGACGCCATTTTTAAGGTTGTTACCTTCGCTCCATTCCCTTAGCAAAATTTCTTGTGGGAGTCCATGTCGTTATAACTTCTTCTGACAGTCACCTGCGACATATTTATACTGCCAATTGTCCATTTTTCAGGACTGCGGTATTAGTTATGACTCTAAAACTTCGTGTCCTAGTTAGACCAGCTTTTAATCCTTTTAATGGTAATGGAATGCGCGGATATTAAACGTCCCTTTATGTACGATAACATGCAAGAATCTTGTTACCGGGTTGGATTTGGAGTCCTTATAAGGTGAGGATATGCTCCACTTGCGAAACTTACAGTAGAAATAGGGGTTGATCCAAATACACGGGAACTGTAGTTGGATATACCAGGTGTTCCATTTAACTTGAGACAGCCGTATAGCGGTGCCATGTTACCATGTTTTTCAATGGGAACATATATTTTATATTGCAGAATCTGAATCTACAAGAAAAAACAGATATCTATAATATACGATTGGTAGCACACGACAAATATTGAAGAGAATAACAAGCTATTATTATCCTTGTAGCTTTAATTTTTACCTAAGATCGTTGTCGAAAAACGTGTTGGGCTCAAAAAAGCGGTTTGGCAAGTGGCGAAACTGTGTAGTGTTGGTGATGCTGCCTTACTTCGACGGTGTTCGACTTCACGCTACCTCTGATCCCACGTGAAAAGTATTTTGCTGCCCTGTGTACTGCAGCGAATGACTAGTAACAAACTAAAGATGGGTTGTTTCAGCTATTCAAATCGAGGGAGATTTCCTTTGATTATTTGGCGCATCTCACCAGGCCGCGTAATCCGAGACTCGAGCGCCTAATTTGCAATTTCAAAACGAAATGCGTTATTCATGATTTTGAGGCCAAGGATAACATTCAGCTAGATTATTAGTGCCGATCAACGCGGCAATACTTGAAGACTTCTATTATTGTTTGTGCAAGTTGTCTTTATTGTTCCCATCTCTTTTATGTTCTCGGGACGTCTAGAGATAAATCCACTCCAGTTACAAAATAATATACCTGGATGCGTTCAGCTGCAATTTCCTTTTCCTGATTACTTTGTAATGTCGTAGTCAGAATATACATTGTCCAAAAGTGTTTGAAAAAGTCGAAGGCTATTGAAATGTTTTCGAATCCTCTCAAAAGTCTGGTTCGGGATTTTGTTGTATATGTAGGTAGTTTTTTAGTGTCACAAAATGTCGATTGATCTACTGTGCTATCGCAAGCCGTCTACAACTTGTACACTCACACAGGTCAATGTGAATTGACATTTATCCTTTCGTAGCGCTTACGAAGCGCGACTCAGAGTCGTAGCTAGAAACTTTGGCGTCCAGAGGAAGAACCGGAAAGGTTAAGAACCTCTATAAAAACTACTTCCCACAGACCTTTTTTTCGTTTACATCTTGGAAATGACACTGTTTCAAAGAAAATGTTTTGAACGGTTTTATTCTTCCCCTGGAGATGCTAACATAGTGAGCGGAACACGAAAATGGTAGTTGCTGCGCCATAGGATCCCGTATCCCCGATACTTCATTTCATTTGGATGATTTTATTTAACAATTTTTCGATATGCAAGGAAGATAAATTTTCTTAATCAGCCATATTATTCATGAGTGTCCCCAGATACGCCACTGGAACTCATTACGATCTTCTACTCACAGCTAAACTAGCGTTTTATTACTATGAGCAAAACTGTTAAATTTCTACAAAATAAAAATCCTTTTTTAACTGTTAGAGAGCATACATTTAATAATGGTTACGTTATATTTGCCACCCTGTAGATGTATTGGCTAGTTGTCTGCCGGAAACAGTCATATACAGACATGTGAAACGACTCCCTGTTGCCAGTTTGATCTGTTGGTCCCGTGACGATTTTAAATATGAATGATAAAAGCATTTCTCCGCTTATCAAGACGTTCCGCCTTTTAGCGAATTTATGGCGCCATAAATCAATTTCTTCCGCACTCCGTCTGCATTTTTCCTCAGAGAATGGACTTTGTCTTAACTGTAATCTTAATGGTATAGGTGTCAGTGAAATGACACAGCTCTAAAAAAAAGAGCAAGGAAGTGGGAGGATCACAAATTTTGATAATAATAATAATAGGCTTTATTCATTCCTAATTACTACACTACATTTATTTGGTATTGTTGAAAAGGCGAAGATCAGCTATAAGCTGGTCTTCCACTGATGAAAAAACATAATCTGATGATTTCCACACACCATGAGTTACAAAAATCGTCAATATAGTTTGGCGTGTACAGTTGCAGTATGTATTCGCCACTTCGTGCCTCCCTCTCTCTCTCTTTCAGTCTTTCTCTACCTCTCACTCTATCGCACACTATACTCCAATTTCTTATTCAAGAAAATATACCTTCCGTCAGCCATCACGCCACCACAGCAGATCACAGTACTCGTTGTGATACGTAGGACGCTCTGGCTTTATGCTTCTGTTTTAAGTTCTGTGAATTTGTTTATCCAAATTTATCAGCTACGATGCTGAGTGACAATATAATGAAGTGTGCGTTTTGTGCACGTCTCAAAATATTATCATTTTTAACATGTTTACATTACTAGTTTTTGTAAAATCGGTGAAATCATTTTAAAGTTCTAAGATATCTCTTTTTATTAACCTTGTCAATATTTTTTCCCTTTTGTCTATTCATGATTTCTAATTTTATCAGAGAAAGAGGTTATGGTAGACTTTTTTCACAAATTACGGCAAAATTTATCTTTATTTCTTTATTTACAAGCCTTTTTTGTGCATTTTATTTGCCACAGTTATTATAAAAAAAAATATTAGAATTGTTTTTTGAAACCGTCGGATTGAGGAAATCTCCCCATATAATCATCAGATTACGGATCAGTGCGTGTGAAAATTCAACCTGCTCGAATATTTCGAAATGAAAATTTGTTGCATTTTCAAAAACCCATACTAGCATGCATCGCATCTGAATCGTCTGTCTTTAGAATAGGATCGTCCATCATCGAAGATATCTGAAGAGGGTACACTATCAATATTTGATGAAAAAATTATATCAAAAATTAAAAGTATTAGTTTCCCTTCAAGTCGTTTGGAAATAATTATCCGCAATTAATTCCTAAAAACTCATAGATCGTGTCCCCAGATCCCTTACAAATCTGGCTACCCACCACCCCATTAAGGCTTATATTAGAACAACAAATCACTGAAAATAGGTTAAGGCCGCAGAAAGGGATGACAAGGGTGGCAGCCAACTCGACCTCTTTCGAAAATATACACGAATCATGCATTAAATGCCCAGGTGAGATTTGGTTGAAGAAATTAAAGGTATAACTGGCGATAAGGGTACACCTGGGTTTTGCTAAGCTGTTAATGTTAGACAGGTACTGTACTGGGGTGTAGTAGAAGGAGAACTGAGGGGGGGTTGACCTTCCTATATTGGCCAAGTAGGTATTGGTTGAAGAAATTAAGTCTCCTTCTTTTTCAAGAGCTATCTCTCAGTGGAAGGCTGGCAACAATCATTGCTATTTTTACTTTGAAAGCAACCGCTTCGAAAAGCTGGATAGAAGTATATACGAACAACTGTATCAAGTTTTGCAACTATTGCATAGAGGACTCTCCACAGCTAGACCGCCAGGCTATACTGACGAGTCTAGGCTAAGGACCAAACATGCTTGTCTATAGCAGGTCTGATTCAAAGAGGAGAGCATACACTCATATCAGTTGTCAGCTTTTGATGAAAATGAGCCGAGATACCGGTACATCGTAAATTGTGTTTACGAAGAAAAAGGGATGTCGCTGTAAATCACTTCACCCTTGTTGACAGATGTCATGAGGGACATCTGTGGCCGCTTCAAGTCGATAGAGGTATATGACCTTTGACTTTGTAAGTTTCCAATGGACAGCGCCGCCGGGCCCGATATTTAGTGATGAGTGTTGATCAAATTTGAAATGAGCGATTCCAACAACTCATTTTTATCGACATTAATATCAACAACTGATCTTCACATTTTAGTCAACCATAGTGCGATATGCTATTTTGCCTCACGTTACGTGATGTTACGGAAAGGTGACAGCGCCTCAACGTACGTGCTTGAACGTTACATAAAATCCAAGCCAGAGCATTCACCTCGCGCTCCACATTATCCACAAACCCGACAGAATATATTCTGTGAGGTGAAAATTGCATAGAACGTAGGGCCAAGGAATACGCCACAATTCAAACTGGCCTTATCCCGTAATTGGCATTCCAGAGCACCAACGTCAAGGGAGATGGCGGCCTACTTTTGCTGAAACACGTATGAGCCCGTTCGATGACGGCAATTCGGAGAAGATCGATTCCTAGGATTCTCTCCCATTGCTCGTGGTCTGTCCAGCTTTATGTGATTCGACATCAGTTATTATTGCAACACCAAGAGTGAATCTGGTGTGGGGCACAGCATTCTTAAGATACAACTAGCGAAATATTATTAAAAAGAAAGTACGAGTAACAAATTGAGTAAAAGTATGAGAAGGGAGTGAAGAGCGTTTTAGGTTTTTCGGGCAGGGGGTTAGATCTACAAGAGTCCTACAAATTTGCCCTGGGCGCTACGACATTAAGTGGCGAAAATTTTTAAAGGGCTTTTAAAGAGTGTAATCTAGGTTAATACACTGGCTACTAGCTTGGTTTCTTAAAATTATATAAGATCTCACTTCATCAGGATACAATCAGCCTTCATAGGAAACCTTCTTTGAATAACAACGATGTGTTGAGATTGATTGGTGATGTCCAGAATGCCGGTACTGAAAAAGTCGATATTAACCCTGGTTCCCAATTGTAAGGAGTTTTATGTCATTACTGCACTAACCTCTTCTCCCACTTACCCGTCGACTATGAGTTCCTAACCATACATCAAATTTGGTACGAAGTATACAAGGAATAACAAATTTATACAAGTAGATCGTTTTTCAAACCCCAATTTATTCAATTTGTGGCTTTAGAGTATCCGATAGACACCCCACCCTAAAGCAAGCTTTTCTAAAAAGCAAAAGTCGGTGGTGTAAATAGTTTTAATGCGGAAACGATTCTACGATTTGGTACAACTATAAATAGCTTTTAATTTAATTTTTTTCTACGGAATATCGCATGGAGGGCGCTAAGAAACCACGCTCTAGAACTCCGGAAGAAATAAAATCTCTGCTTCGCGATAATATTTCCTGTGAGAAACCCACATATAGATAAATAAGGGTATAAGAGATAAGGCACTGTTGCTGCGAGAGCGAAGTTATGTAACAGTGTTCCCATAAAATATGTGGAAAAATGTAAGGGGAGAGTTGCGTAAAACCATTATATAACAGAATATATTTTCCTTCAAATACACCACTATACTCAATGTTGTTTATCGTCCCTGCAAGGACGCTTTATCCGGATATTTTTATGTTTATTCTCAGAATTTGCCACTTTCGTACATCATGGAGATCGTAGATCTACTTTCGTGGTAAAATTCTTGCGCCATTACGATTAAATTTGCAATTCATACACAACGTTTCACAAATGAAAATCGGTTTTTCAGTCAGACTATCGAAATAGACTGTTTAGTTGTAAACTCGATGTTTAACTCCTATAATGAAAATGAGACTGCTGTTACTATTCATTCTGTCTGCCTTGATCATTTTGGTATATTTTTTGAATTCAGATATTTCAACTTAACATATAGAAATTTGCTTAGAAATTTATGGAAGCTCATTGATGTTAAGTAATCAGTCACTTCATTTACTATCTCTATTCATTTGATGAAAGTTTCATTATGTAGTTAATCAAACTGTCTGTTGGCGTCGGCAAAATCTGATACTTTTAGATGTTTATCTTTGAACGCACTTGTCCGCTGTATCTTGTTGTAGATGCTGTAGCTGGTTGAGCTATAGAAACCTTGGCTTTAGGTAGGTTATCAAAAACACAGAGATGTACTTAAATACATAGATTTGGAGTGCTACAACAGTTGTCGATTACAGAGAGAAAGTGTTTACTTTCCAACATTCTATGTATGTATCGATATGTCCATTAGACTGAATTTTCAGAAGGGGAGAAAAACTGTTTGTACACATTTCAACCAAGTAGAGAAGATATTGACTGTGATTGTACTAGTTTCACGTACTAGACTATTGTATTGTAAGAAAGACAGTTGCATTTAACGTGTTCTTCGACGGTTTTATGGATTTCCAAAACCAGGTGGATCACTCAATTTGGCGAAAAATTTGACTAACCAATTCTGGCATTAAAGCCTTCAATTGCATAATTATCTTCAGTCTTTTTACTGGTTCCCACGTGGTGGTACCAGGCGACATCGCACAGTGGCGTAAACGCTTCAATCGTCAGCCTCATGATTTACAGATCCGTGGGAGAGCGATTTAGAGGAATGGATGGCGTGACCGAGAGCGTACCTTACAAGAAACTGTCTTCGCGGTGCTATTGCCTAGCGGACACGGGGTCAGTATGGAATGCTGTAGACATGGGTTCGAGTCCCGACCACATCAAATATTTGCATGGATTGTTACTTTATATGTGTCTCCTCCACTTTATTCTGGCTTCGCTCATGTTCTATTCGATACTTTAGTTTCATTCAGCATTTCAAAAAAATCGCGACATGTGTCAGCACACTAATAGAACGCACGTAGCTGGCCCATCGAAACTTCATTTTTAACGATTTCAATGATGATATGGTCAGATCATTTTTTTGAATTACGTGCCGTTTGTCGATTGTTCGGCGCATTTTTTTTTATTATCATCGGAGTTCACGTGACACTATTTTCATTCGGACTTCAATTCCGTAATACATGTCAGTTGTGTTGCCATAAGGCTTAATGAACGGGACATGACATGAAATGCTATGTTGACTCTATTTTTGTGTATGTGTGCCTTTGTACTTACGTTTAATAAAACGATACGCGCTGAATTAATCCTGAGCTTGGATAGCGATGTCATATTTTAATATTACTTTGGGATATACTGCAGTTCATATGAATATTTGCTGTTATAAAAAAGGAAACCTCTGTGTTACTATGACGCGTTGTTGTACAAACCTCTATATCGCGAAAAACGAGACATTTATACTTTTTTTATTTAAATCCTCGAAATTAAATTCAATAACCAACATTCGGCTATGAAAAATGAGAATCAGTGGTGCAGCTCAGATTTGACGTTCCTTCATTCATTATTCACACTAAGTTTACGCTAACTTGAGATTTACTAAAATTAATTATAGCATAAAATATTCATTAATAGCAAAAAAATATGTTTGTATAATAATATTCAATCCAATAGTGATATTCAATGATTAAGATTTTATTGAATCATAATAGAAAAACAGTTAAGGGAATACAATTAATTGATTTGCTTAAAATAAAGATTAAGTGCGGAACAAGAAAATATTTCATTGTAAAGAGATGCTGGATGCTTTTCTCATGAACTGAAGAAACTTGGACATCTATCTTTGATAAAACGTTGCGCCCCGTTTCATACTTTTTTCCTGTAGACAGCACCTGAATACTGTAAACTGACAATTAGTTTTAAGGACGTCACAGATTTCAAGCAACTTTAATTTAGGCAAAAAATATACGCAGTAAAATGCTAAAAAACGTTACCTTTTCCGTAAAACGTAGAATTAGTATCTTTTACAGCACTTCTATGAACCAAAGCAAGTTAATGAGGCAGGCTAGTCCTTCATGAACATGCTTTGTAGATTTCATCTCTCTTTTATAAAGTTACACAATTTCCTGAATTTCACCGGGAAAAGGGATCCTTTGAGCGGCATATTTAAAAAATGGAAGCTGGTAACTGTTTTGTCTATACTCACTTCCTTTGAAAATGTTGGAATGAACGTATACATGGCTTTATTCAGAGTCTATTTAAATTTATATACCGGGAGGAACAACAAAGGAGATTATGTTTCCGTTTCGATCAATTGACTTTGACGGAAATTGGAACAAATTCTGATTTTTAATGGTCTTACCCGACCTTTATTCAAATTTAAATTTTCAAATCAGAGAACATGTACCTTTATATATTTGGATTCTACCGATGGAAGTGAGTATAGCAAAGTTTGATTAACTCTTGTCACATTTTTATTCAAATGTTAGAGAGTTGTCTCAGTTGTTCAAGAAAACTTCTCAAATAACTCATGTCATTTGATATAATTTACATCAGAACATATTCGTACAACGAAGTATTTTTCATCAATTTTTTCTCTCAAGTATTTTTTTTAAATGGAAACATTTTGCGCCATCGATATCGTTAAATAGAACAATTAATTAGCTGCCAATGTTCAACCACAGTAGATATTTTATCTATATTTTCATATAATAATAATAACAAGATGAACTTATTAGATTTGTCGAAAAATGAGTTGTACAAGAGCATTGATTAAGTATTATCATCCAACTGAATGATCAAAATGTCTCTAAAACAAATTCTGGCTACAGGATCCATCCGACTAATCTATTACAGGTTTGTTTCAGCAACTACTGCTACACCTGCAGCCTACTACCTTTTGGTTGAATAAGAACCCATAATAATTTTTGAAGGTGAAAGTGGAAGTGGAACATTACGTCACGCAGGCCGCCTGTGTATTCCAGATTTTAGAAAAAAGTTTTTCAAATGTGATTCCAAACAGTCAACAGACCCAAAAATGATATCAAAAAAATTGTTTCTAGACTATGTATAAAAATGTGCCATTTCAAAATTTGAATTTAAGGACTTTTCCGGTAAAAACGATCATCATGAAATATAACGGGTAGTCAATTTAACAATAGACAGCCGTCTAGCGCGAAGACGGTGAGTTTTTAGATGAAAACTTTTAGATGAAAGTTCTTGGGTTCAATAGGGGAGGAGAATGATGACTTTTATTTTCGACATTGACAGCGTTTTCAAGTTTCTTTCAAGGTCAACCATGTTTTTTACATGGGAACATATTTTTTGTATTACAGAATCTTATTCTACGAGAAAAAACAAATAACTTTTGTTCACAAATTGGAATTGAAATCAGATTGCAGCTTAAGTAGATAACAAATACCATAATTATTCTTTCTATAAGCTTTCCAATAATTACATATACTCCTATTAACAAGATCTCCCAAACTTTTGACAGTAGTCACAGGTCGGCTTTGCCTTATTGACTGGCCGGCCAAAGAAATCATACTTCCAACTCTGAAGGAATGATTTTTTATTCCAACGACAAACTTCTGACTTGAGAATTTGGAAGATGCAACATCTACATTGTCCGTAAACAACAGTACTATTTTATGTATCACAACATGGTCGGTCTGTCTAAAGACTACCTCAATATATTTATACAGAAACATAAACCTTAAATGATACGGAAAACTAAATGGAGGTGACTGGAACTCCTCGGGTACACAATATCCGTAAATTTATTTTATCCAGAAACCTATGGGTTATAGATAAAGCTCAAGCTTCCAATTTCATGGATATGGTAGATAACAGGACTTTGCTTACTGTCGTTGGTGTTTTTATATTCTTCTACAGTAGTTTCAAATTTAACCCTTAACCATCGTACTGCAGAAGTATACGTCATTACCGTGGTGTGATCTCAGTTACCGCACAAAACTAATAATCCCAATTACCAAGAATAAATTATTCTTTTCTTCGTTGAAAATAAAGTCACAGACAACAATGTGACCTGAAATAAGGCACAAAATAAAATCTAGCACCTTCAGAATGAAGTTCGGAATGATGAATAAGTGTGGCAGTAAAAAGTAAATAAGTTTGAGTTTCACCATAAAAGGAAAACAAAAGATAAGGATTGTGAAAATCAGTTCAACCTTGTTGAAAGATGTCGTAAGGCACATCCGTTGCCATTTCAAGGCACTCCAGATGTTAGGACCTTTAACGTCGTAGGTTGTCAATGGGCGGCCCCATAGAGGGCGACACTTGGAGATGAGTTGCTAAGGATTGTGTTTACGAGTTTTACAAATTTCTGAACAACACTCCAAGGTCACGCTATAGCTTTGATCGGAATCCAGGCATGAACACTTTTAGATATAATGCAATTCTGATTCATTCTTTAAGATCAGTATAATTACAAATTAAATAGAAGTAGGTACTGGCTATAGAACATATTGTTAATCACTTCTAATCACACTCATTAAAACCATTGAAATGTATAGAGTTAGGTGTTTTTATATCACTATATAATCTTGATAATTTCAAATTGGTTTGATAATTTGACTCAAAATTATTAAATTCGGATAACTGTCAGTTCGTTTTCAATTGTTTTATTTAAAGTTAATTTATTCTCAATTCCCTATCAGTTTTTTTTCAAATAAACTACTGTATTGTCATCCGTCCATATTGAACAAAATTTTAACAGACTTATGATGACTTAAATAGACGCGTAGAAAAACAAAACCTTATTTGTGAGACTTTGTGTGTGAATTACACAATTCTATTTCAGTGATGGAAGATAATTAATTTAATTTAGATTTAATCTACATGAACATTATTATTTAGAGTGCAGTTTGTGATTAAAGCGTGTTTAGCTTTTAAAAGTTAATTTATTTGTATAATCGTGTTGGCTATACGAACGCGTTCATCAACAATTTCGGCGTAATGAAACTTTGTCTGCCGACTCTTTTTAGTTCCTGAGTGGCAGATGGAAGAGATGCTTCATTAGGGCTCCATCATAAAACCGAATTAGCGCTTATTTGTTTAATTTTTATGTTAATAAAATTGCGGCTAGGCTTTTATTTGCCATGAAATTAGGTTCGCTTAATTAAGCCGAGCAAAAGTTTCCAGAACTGTGAAAACTGTTTTAATACAGGTGCAGACGAGACTGAAATTACTGCAGCTTTGCAGTATTGCAGAGATACACGCGCTTGCTAATATGGAGATACTTTTATGCATCCATGCAGGATCAATGCAGTTTTTTGCTTACTGCAGCCTGAAGGCCTACTGTGTTTTCAGTCGTATTGCTTAAAGTACCCATTCTAACAGTCTTCAACCCTGTACAGTTTTCCTGCTGATACTGTACTTCAGAATAGTGATTAAAGAGTGTAAGCGACAGAATACATCCCCTCTTTGTATTTCGATTTACCCTGATGGGCGGTTTTTTCCATAACGTAATACAGATTAATGATGATTTGTAAGTATGCTAAGCTTGTGATGGTGAAAATATCACCTTCGCTAAAATTGAGTAAGCCTGAAAGCGCTTCGATCTTGGTCCAATAACATCAGTACGCCAGACATAATAATAGACACATGTCCTCTAAATTGAACATCGAGCAGCGTGCCTTGGGGATCTCAAGGACTGATTAAGTCTCCAAGGACTAATCGCTTCAATTCCTTGCCTAACGCTTTCCCCGATAATATCTGTAGAACTAAGATAGATTTAGCTCCCCTCGGGAAATACTAGTCAGACCTAGATTTATCCAACTGAGTGATGCGATTAGTAGTAATTCCCGGTAACACATTCTTATAAGGTACGATTGTTGCTTTTGGTGGTTACATTGACTGTTCAAAATGGAGCTTTTGTTAACAAGATTATTTGACAGCAATGCATTTGGTATTACAGACCGATAAGGGATAGTAATTGTATTTTTAGAGATTGTATCGCCTTGCTTTGAACCGGTCTAATTTTTATGAATTCATATATTTTTGCATAGGTTTGGATTCTACATCGTGCATTGTAATCTTATAATATACGCGTTACAGGAATCTGTTGTTGGTTGTCTTGTTCTTTACACTGTGCAAAAAGCGGTGTCAATTTATCTTTGCACAGTACCATTTAGCTTTGAAAGTTAAATACTCTTCTTGTTCTATCAATACTTATCTCCAGTCTCACGTGTGTATTGGAATCAAATAAGTATGATGCAAGTTTATTCCTGACTACTCCCTACAAAACAATGAATACAATTGATCCATCTATAACGAGGCATGTTGAAAAAAGATTCCAGAGAGGCGAGGTAAATAGAATTTTCTATCGCTCATCCAAAGCACTCTATTTTCTTCGCAGCAGTTTCCGCCTCAGCCGCTCATTAATCATCGAAAACAGCCGCATTCTGACAACTTAGGAAACTGATTATGTTTTAATTAATTTCAGTACAGCACACTATGCAACATGGAACGCTTTACGCAGATATGGGGATCAAGCTTCTCAATGTCGCACAGCTTTCTCTGTGTTTGTTGTATATACGCCAATCTGCTCTTGAGATAACACTTTACAGGGTTGCTCAAGCTAAGTGATTACATTTGAAACGAAATCTAGTGTTCAATATGGTGTGATAACTCAAAGCGTAATTTCACATTAGCTTCGTCTAGCGCAGTTGAAATTCAGAAAAAAATAGCTTCTGGGGATCACATCATCTATGTCCGGAATCGAGTAAGCCTGCTTAGCTCAGTTGTCTAGAGAGTTTCTAAATGCAAATTTAAAAATCGACCTCCGTCTTAAGCATTAGCTGGAAAATAACTGTTAAATAACATTTCGCGTGAGGCCATTGCATTCCAAGGCCTAAATGAAAAAAAAATGGTTCAGGTTTTCAATCTCTGCCGCTGAAATTTCCTCCGAATATTCCCAATTTTGAATACTTTGCTTTAATCTCGCTGCTGGTATGAAATTTTGCTATGAGGGCGGAAGAAAATCGATTATGCGAAAGAACGGTGAAACGGTGCAGTTCAGTAAACCATGAAATATCGGGATTGCGTAATGACGTCATCAGCTGTTGCGCTCCTCCCATTTTAATTTTATATTTGATTTTCCATACAGGCTCAGTTCGGCATTAAATTAGAATAATTGGATCGAAGGATGGTCATTAAGTTATTCATTAGGCTACATGAAGTTTTTCAATTCCCACGCCATGGGCTTGATCCTGGTTGAGGAAATGCTACATATGGTCAACGCTCTTGTACTCTGGAAACGGCTATTATACATCCCTATAGATGTGGATTCATAGAAAAATGCTATGTGGATACCAAGAGCTAACTATCCAAGAACAACCTCATAAGGTCGAAAAATCTCCAATCTAGGTCGCATTCCACGAGGTAGTCAGTATCGTAAGTTACGCAGAATCAAGAAAAATTCTCGAGAATGATCGCCAACGTCAGAGAGATCGGACAAGAAGAGTGCTAGTCTGGGAGATATAAGGCAATCGTTCGTAGCCTCCCGGTGGGTTTCAGAAATTGCATTTACTAATAGAAAGACGACGAGGCGCGGCGTCCGCCTAACAAGGTTGGTTGAATAAACAGACAGGGAAACCGAATGTGGTGTGCGGCTGCTGTTCTCGCTGATGACGTCATTAGCTGCCCTTGTTTGAATTGTACAGGCGACTGAGTCAACCTCGTTGCACCTTGTCGACCTACATTCACCAACGGGTGTGAGTTGAAACAGTTACAAATTGTGACAGCGTCAACCTCGGAAAAATAAAACTCTGTATGGGATATGTCGGGAGGTGGGGTGGAATATTAAGGATTCATCACTGCAGCACACAAATGGAGACGTATTTTAAGAAGTATTCGTAGTATTTTTACACATACTGTTTCAAATTTGGATATTTATCTTCATTGCGGCAATAGTTCTTTGGATCTTATCTACCCGGAATATTGGACATCTCATACAAGATTTCACCCCTTCTTGATCAGGATGTAGACATGTTTGATAATGGTTCATCTTCTTTGGCTTCTTTGCTTTCTTAATCGTTTGGTGGATTTGGCCTTGAGAGAACGTTATACCTATTCGTATGTGTAATTTTGGTGGTAACGAATAAACGGATGTAGATTTTAGATTGAACATAATTTGTAGCACGGATCTAGTAGTGTTGCTAAAATAAATAACTCAAGAATCAGACAAGTTGATTGAGCAATGCCCACTCTTCTATAGCCAATTCATTTCCTGTTCTATATTTCACATGGGGCAAAGGTATGTGATACCCGTACTGGACCCTTTGTCGCCGCACTTACAAACACTACATAGTTTGCCCATTCACCAAACTCGATACGTGTTTCACTGTGTTAGCATCTTCAGGAGAAAATTAAAACAAGAGTATTAAAGTTAGTTATCTTATATATCTGTCGTGTGATACCATCCGTAACATTTACTTGTCAGGAGAAACACGTCAGGTAGACACGTCAACTTGAAGAAGCTAAAGCAAACAGCAGGATGTTAGGGATAGGACCCCTGTCCTTGTTCATTATATTGTTTATTTTCTCTGAAATCTCCAGGCTTTTATAAGCATCTAACATCTTCAAGTAAACAATACTCCGAATTAATTTTAAATTATTTAAATCGATCTTATGTACAGTATTGAACATGTGTTCTGTGTGTGGAAGTTTAGTGCTGCAAAACACAACCTCTCAAGTTAGGAATATACTCGTACGTCAAAAATGTTTTATAAGACTGACCATTCATGCTTGCAAAAAAACCTCGAAGATTAGATTTTGTTCTGTAAAACTTGTTGTAAAGCATAGTTTTACGGTGTTATACGGGTTTACGTTTTCATCTACCCTTCCATGGACTACTTGTCGCAACGCTACTGTTCTGCTAATGGATGATTGCATGCCACTATTGGTATGTTTCCTACTTGGCCATTTGTGAAAATTGCTTCAAAAAGGTGCTGCTCTCATTGTGTCAACCCTTACAACGGACTTCGGTTCGAGGGCAGGTTCTATTCTGAATTTCGATCGCTATGTAAAGTTAATATCCAATTAGTTTGCTTTTCTTTGTGGTGCAACATGTTGATTTTACCCGGACGCTTTTATTTTCGGGAGTACAGGCATCCAAAATTAACCATAAATATTCATGAAGTCTATTGAGTTGACGTGGGGTGAGTTTTGCAAGCGAATTATATAATGGAGCCGCAACCTTGGTTCGACAGGTTATTTGATGTAAAAAATATGAGGCTGGATAGCTGAATTTTAAATCAGTATCTAATGTTCTGTTACCACCGTGTTATCATTTTTTAGAATTAACTGATCAGGATTGGAGCCCAATACTGAGATTATCTCGCAGAATTTATGGAATGCTTTTGCGAAAGATTACTTATAAAAAAATTTATTCGAGGGAAATTTCGGGGCCTGGAAGAGTCTATAATTCGGACCCACTGAAGCCCTGAAGACTAATTCAAAGGAAAATATTACCTCACTCCGTACAAGCTTAAATAACTTGAATAATATCATAGTTCAGGTTCTCCTTCAAAGCCTCCATCAACCCCATCGACAAAAGCTCTGGCCCAGGGGATTCTCCCCCCTCACCCCTCATTACTTTGGGCCTGGAGCTGATTGACACATATGAAGCCGTTAATTTGATATTATCTTATTCGAATTATGTTTTGGTCAATATTGTATCGTATCAAAATTATTTATTATTTTTTTTTATCAAGATGTGGCTAAAACCCCTCAAATATTAAATTAATATATACTTTTGAGGTTTGAATCATTTGTCGCAAGAAAAAAAAGCTTCGGTTCAAAACATTCTTTTCCAAATTACAAATTTATCGGCATTAAGCTATCTTGATTTGACGAAAAACAAAAATATTTAAAAATAAAAGGGTCACATATGCTAATATACAGTACCAGGCTTTTCCATCATCAAGATAAGATTTATGAATTTATACAGAAAGTTTCTCAAATTGAAATCGGTTTGTTGTGACATGTTTCGCTTCAACCTGACGATGATCAGAGAAATAAAACGCGCCATGAACTGACAAATCACAGTATCGCATCCCAACTATCAGATTGATTAAATTATACTATAACGTGGGGGTGGTGTTGGGCACCGAATTTATTGTCAGAAGTGATGGATTATCAGGTTGTGTGCCAGCCTCCCCCACTAAGAGTCAGTCAGTCGCGCTGAATATCTGCTTGTATGTTCAATGCCAAATTCGGAGTAAGGAAATGACGTAAATAAGTGACAACAAGTTAAATCGGTGATATTTATTGACTCAAGCACATTGCATGGGGTTTATTTTGATAAAGTTCCTTGCAACGTACAGAATTCTCTCCGGTTTTGCATTGTACACAGTCACTCAACGAAGAGTGTCCTCTTACTGCCAAACCGAGTTATATAAAACAGGTTTTATTAATTAGAATACTTAATTACAATTATTCGAATAACTATGTACGGTGCTGTATTTTTGCCACCGCAAAATCCATTTTTGAGAATATTTACTACAACCATCTGGCTGTAGTTTATTTCATTCATAAGGGCATCAGTTAATTATTCGGCCAGTGTGAAACGTAATACTCCGTAATTTGTCCTTTAGCCGCCGTAATAAGAAGTCATCATGTGCCTGATCTTGACTAAACGGTGAATTGTTCATTATTTCTATATTTTAATTGACAGTGATTCTATACGCTGTAATAGAATTATGCCCGACCAATCGATATTTCATTTCATCTTCCTAAAATGTCAAAGAATCCGCTGTTTTGCTTCTTAATCATAACACTATTAAGATATCCCTTTCTCTTGCCTCAACTGCCTCGAGGAAGGTATTAAAAAAGTAGTGAAAGCATATACAAACTTCCTGCGCTTTTAACCCCCCAAGACTGAGGTCTAGATGCGCTTTTGAGTCGACGACGTTGAAATTCATTCTACCACCGCTTTACGGTAGCAAAACAACACTACTTGTGACCATGTACTCAAATCCTTTTCCACAAAATATTCTGTACGGCATAGGCTACACTTGAAATTAGAAAAATCAGTCAACAATAATGCTTCTTGTTCATTACCATTGCATATTAGTGAAAGGATTGCTTTAAACTTATGTAATAAATATAATAAATAAATGTCATACAGAATTCTTAACGCCTACTGGATTGGCTCAGATATAACATTCTTGGTACCACCAAATGTCTATATCTCAATAGCGGTAGAAGGACAAAGAGATGTATACTGAAATTGAAAAAATTGTTGCAATATAATTTTATAGTGGTATACGTGATGTTAACCGGATGTTTTGGAACTAATTTAACGATAAAGTCCCCACTCTATGCATGTTGCGGTCATTGTTTAAGCCACCTTGTTTATATTTACCTGCGGTTAATTAGAGCTTAGCTTAAACGCATTAATTTGAATTACAGCGAGGTGACATTTGCTTATCTTGATCACGGAGTTTAATTTGTAAATGGGGGGCCCCTGGTGAGACTACATCGAAAAATATGTAACTTTTGGTAGAAAGCTAATTGGACTGAACGTATAGATTGGGGCGTATGATACCAAAATAAAAAACGTAAGCTGGCTAAAATATAATGGGAATGAATTTTATGTTCTCATTCCCAAGCCAATTGGAAGGAAAGTATTTTAAACGCGAACAAATATCAATTCGCGATACTTTATCTTCTTGAAGTTTCACGACAAATACATGGATCTGGATTTTAATGACACTTTGACACTAGTATTAATCAAAATTTAAAAAATAAAATAAGAGTAATAAACGTCATACTGACGAACGGTTGGTGATGAAGCCAATAAATATAAAAACAATAGATGCTCCCGGCTTTTCTTACGTTGTCATGTTTACACATTCTAGTTCATCCTGCTTTCGTCTTAAGAACTGCTAATACTATAAATTACTACAGTCTACCTGAATAGGAATATAAATCATTACAAAGATGATATTTAGCCTTCAAAAAAATACCGTGAAGTAGGTTGTCTCTGTGTTTTAAGCAGTTATTTTAGTTTACTAAATATTCTAACCCGATTTCAGCACTGTTAGCCCAGTTGAACTAAGTTGGAAAACCTTTGAAATCTATGGAATTTATTAAATCATAAAGATTCCAGGACGTCCAGTAGTTAAAATATTTTTTTTAATGTAAATTGACAGCTGCAAAATCTGATTCTAATACTTATTTCCAAAGTAATATACAATATCTTGTTTATGTGAATAACTAACGGTATAGTAATATTGTTGATTGCTTTCTTGTCAGAATGGCAGAACAAAAAGTTTACGTAGCACTATACAGGATGAGCCAGAAGTAAGGCATCAAGCTCCATAAAATCTATTCAAATAAAAAATAATCAAAACAGGACAAATCTGGTACCTACTCATCATTTGGTTATAGGATGTACCAATAATAAAAAAACAACATCTGGAAATTTCTTCAAAATCTGTCCAGTGAATACGGCTGACCTTACAAATGACCTCCAAAGCCTGGAATATCGGAGAAGGGTGGATAATCTGTTCTATAGGTACTATCATGGAAAATCCGAATTATCTCGCATAACAACGCCGGTACATTATCAGCAGGTCGAGATTACAACGCCTCGAACAAGCCTTTTTTTCTTTTGGAGAACCTCGAAGTTGTGGAATAAGCTACCGAGGACTGTGTTCCCTGATGGTTACAATGTACAATGTGTTTTTAGGTCAATGTGAACAGACTGATACATAATTCGCACTTTGAGATATCGAAAAATGGGCCTATGTGGGAATCAATCCACACATCCTCCGATTGCCAGTCGGACGCTCTAACCAAGTGAACTAACTGGGCAGCTGCCCACTCATTACAGCGGAATCCCTCGAAAGCCATTCTTCCGAATTTCAAACTGTGCGCGTCGTTCGTATCTTGAGGTACAGCAGCAGAATTATGTATCAGTTCCCACCCTGTGGAGGAAGTAAGTAATTGACATTTATTCTCCCGCAGCGATTCTGGAACGCGATGGTTTTTTCCCTTTGCAAGACATGATCTATGAAAAAAAAACAGATCCACCGAAATGAGCGACGTGGTTTGTCATGATGTAACACACGAAACATAAAAACACACTTTCAAGTCATCAGGAAGTCAATAAAAATATCACAAGTAATTTGGACTTTAAATTCATGCGCCTGACTTCCTAAAAATTAATCAGTAACAAACAATTGTCACAGAGGCATATCCTTCAAAATCGAGAGCTCGTAGTTGTGTACTTTCATGCCAGAGGTGAAAATAACAGGAGCTATATTCGGTTCCAGTAAAATTTTTAGTAGCCTGAATAATGGAAACGATACAATTCCACTTTTCTGACGCGTTTACTTGGCTATACAGGCTGGCACAATAAAAACGTACCGCAAGACAGAACTGCTAGCGATAGAACTTTTGAAAGGATCTAGAAACGCGTCAAGCTTTTCAAGACCATATTTGACCAAAAGCCATTTCATAACGTTTAACTCTAAGAGAGATTCCATCCCCTATATGTTTACAAAAGGTAGTAAACTGCTATGTAGCTGAAAAGAGTTATTTATTACCTATACACTGTAGCTATAGTTTTGAAAATATGGAGCTTTCAAGTGTCAATAATACGTTTTCAGAAAAATCGAAAAATCTGTAGTACTTAAAACCTTGGTGGATTAGTGAACGTGATGTCAAAAATGTATGCCATTCGACTAATCTGATTACAAAATATGAAAAACTACAACTGCAAATACTAATTTCTCATATTTTGTACTTTGATAAAGGCTGACGAGACAGGCGAAACGTTATGAAAGTTATTTTATTCATCGAATGAGGTTTTCATTAACGGCTGGTTCTAATATACGACGAAGCATAGTACGAGTTTCAGTAGTTATGTTGCTAATGATCTCCACAAATTGGGATTCACCTTCCCCCTCCCCAAAACAAAAGAATATCAAAGCGCTGTCTGCTTAATATATTGAAAGCATATTATTTTTTTCTGCATCAAGGCAAGAATTTTACCAAGTATTTAACTACTATCTAGCCTCACAAGGAAGCTCGCAGCCTTAAGCTCATTGATTTGTATGTTGATAGCATAATTTAAATAATATCTGCTCATATGGAACATTATTACTTTACGTAATAACAAAACCGTCAGTATATGAAAACATCAATAAAAGGTGCATGTGCTAGGTATACTATTATAAGCTCATCCACCAGTATTGGAATAAGCTATGGATATATAAGGAAATGGTTGTTGCTAGAGAATTACTGACTAACTGGTTGTAAGGGAGAAAAAATTACCAAGCGGGGACAAAGAAATTTTTATACAGAAAGATCCTATTGCAAGATAGTGTTGATGTCATAAAATGCAGCAGCATATACTGGTCAAAAGGAAAATAAGTCTTTGTTAGAAAAATTAGTTAAGCAATATGCAGCTTATTGTTAGGCTGAAGTAAATTTACAAGCAAATGGCAACCTAAATAACAAAATCACCTTTAAGATATTAAAACAGTTGGTAAGTCGCCGGATTAAATGTATAATAAGTCATCATTCATGTTACGTAATGTCAGTCTCGAACTAATTTCATGAAAATGTGTGCTGGACAATATTCATGTAAGGTGCAAGGGCAGCCGAAATCTTGTTAAAATTCTTTCCTCAAACATTCATGCTTAGATCTCAATAATCAAGTCTTGTGATCTGCTTGCTTGAAACACAGATGGCATTTATGGATTAATGGAAGAATGGTGAATGTGTGTCATGCAGTATACGTAGGAGTGTGCGTTACAAAAAAGCTGTTGATTTATACGTTTTCATTGGTGTCTTATGATGGTCACCAATTGTAGTGGTGTCTGAAATTTTCTTAAGTTGTGAACACAATTATTGTACCTACTATCAAAAATAATAAATCTCTACATAAACAGTATTCCTTGCTATTCTGGCAAATAGGTATATGTATCTCCACTGAGCGTTGTCGCTTGGTATCACTACGTGAGAAATATTAAGGGAAACTAGTCGGAGATATCAGCAGCTATAACTGCTACCAGAAAATTTATTTTAACAAAGTATTCAGTGACGAGACGAAATCGTCGAATATTAGCAATGTATAAAAAGGTCACTAATCATCTACGGACGTAACGCGCAAATTAAATATAATTACTCTTTCAATTTCTCAGAGTCTGAGCACTCCAATTTATTCAATGAAAAGTTATATAGTGGAAATGTCACCACTAAAAAGAAATTAATAACGCGAAAAGTAGACAAGAAAATACTACTTCACTCAAGTTAATTGGACTGACTGCCTTCTAATTGCATTTACATTATAATTTTCTGGGGTTATCGCTTGTCTGAGCATCTACGTTTAATGGTCTGGAGTCTAGACAATATCACATTTCGTTTTGTGATGGAGTTTGCCTTTTATAGTCCAAGAGCCCGCTCTAAACTAAAGTATGTTTACTTAAAGTTCTTTTTACTTATCAGAATAATATTTTCAAATTGAACTCATACCAATGAAGTAACAACTTGAAAGTAATACTAAATAAAGCTCAAACATTTTTCTATTAGAATAAAGTAGTGCCAATACTATGCGTGTTCATAATACCTAGACGAAAATTGATATTTCTCTAAATCTTATGCTGTTACTAATAAAAGTTGTTATCATGGAACTCAAGTATAATAAATCAATAAATAAGTTAGAAATTATATTGATTTCAAACCTAGCCTATGCCGAAACCTTGAGTGTTACCCTTTAAGGGTTAATAGATTGTTTATTATGTATCTAGTTATTAGGTGGATAGTTCCATAAGGGAATCAAACTACAACATCTGAACTTTTCCTCTAATTCTAAATATCTGAATTCATACTTCGGAAGCTCACTGACCTGGAAAGCTTTTCCGGTATAGATTTTATCGTAGAACATGATTCAATTCTACAAATATTAATGGAATGTTCCAATCCATTACATACCTGCTCATACAAACGCTATGGAAGTAATTTTATCAGTCATCAAATTGAAGACAGCCCACGAATGGGGAAGCGGTATAGAAACTATCCGACAGTGACAGGGCAACGTTGGAAATTCCTAAATCGTGCACAACTTCTAAAAAACCAATATTTCCGAGCTCACAAGACTTAAAAATCTTACTATTTAAGGTCTATGAAAAGTTCAAAGTTACGACTTAGCCACACTAAAGTCAAACTACCAGTAGTAAATAATATATAAAAATTGTGTAATTTAAACGCATATTTTACAATGTTCTGAACATGAATTTAACCACATAATATGGATGTTTTCAGCGAATGCCCTCAGATCCGTAACTAGAATAATATAACGTGAATTTGGAAGGCGAATATATTTTTATTGGATAATATACCATATATACGTAACTGCACGTAGTAATTTCCTATTCCATAAATTTTCTTTAGAGAGCAATATACTTGTACAAATCTTAGACAATGTTTCTGGAGTAACTGTAGAAAATTTTAACTTGAATAGGTTACACGATCCGGATGAAAAATTCTTCCTCTTCCTGCTCCTCTTCCTTCAAATTTCTATAATAATAAGGTTATACTCATCACTTTTTTATATTCATTGTATAACACTGATAAATTGAAGTAATATTCATCACTGAACCCTGAGCGAGACATGATCAAAAAGTATGACGCTTAAAGCTTAAATAATTAGTAATTTCCGTTAGTTATCATTTCAGCACCTAACAACTGCAATAATTTGGTTTCCTTCCAGTTTCTACGAAAGCGGTATACTTTAGATATAGGGATGTAACAACCAAGTTTCCTCAGTTTTTAGGTTGATTCCTTTTGATGAAAAGGGGATTGATATTCGAAATAACGTGTAACAACATTTTTGAAATTACTTGAATGGATTTCATTTGGAAAAATCGTGGAAGTTTTTGACATGACTGATTTAGGCGGCGAAAAATTTTATTTTTTGTGGAGGGCTCCTTGTACCAAAAAATAAAAAAATGAATTAGTTACATATTAGCTATATATTCAAATATATTGTAAATTCTAAGAATGGTATCATATTGAAAATGATTTCGCAAATAACATTTGTATATCTATCTTTATCTATGGATGACTGACGTTTCGCATTAATTAAAGGTGTTAAATTGGCTCAGAATGGAGAAAATATTTTCCATACAGTCTCTTTGCTTATTACATAAGTGTATTCTTCGTAAAATCATTACTATCGTCACAAACTTTAATTTAGCAATAATATA
This sequence comes from Bruchidius siliquastri, assembly GCA_949316355.1. Lineage (NCBI taxonomy): Eukaryota > Metazoa > Arthropoda > Insecta > Coleoptera > Chrysomelidae > Bruchidius > Bruchidius siliquastri. The sequence continues at coordinate 27,469,077 of OX438529.1, forward strand.
CATTATATGGATAAGAGACACAAAAATCTTGAGAACGTTGCAGCTCGTAAAGTAACTTCATTTGAGAGACGTTTCAAATTTAACATTCATTAAATTCACACACTTCCTCCTCCTCAACTTTCTCATATAATTCAATTTAACTGTATATGTCTTAAAATATTTGACCATATGGAAAAGAAAGATAATTATTATATGATTAATCAATCGTTGTTGTTATTGGCTTACACACCCCTTTGGTTACATACTGTATAGTTTGTATTGTCTCTACTACAATTACATTTTAGAATAAAAGCAGTGGTATATACTTACCATACAAAAAGATTAATCTAAACAAGAAACCAAAAAATTCACTACAGTGACGTCTCATACTCCCGTTGAACACCGTCAGGTCTAAAAGAATAACTGCCTCACCACAGCCACCATCATAACATCCTCTACATCAACGCCGAAATGGAGAACTTCCAACTTCCGCGACTGGAACGCGCTTAACTTCCTGCTGTGCGACCGAGTGTACTGCGAACTTCAACAGGCGCGATGCCACTGAAACTCGGGCGTTGAGAGTTGGAGTTGCGACGGCACAACTCCCACGCGTTGCGCAGGTCTGGCAACTTCCGAACAACTCCTCGTCGGCGAGAGCAGGGAGAGGAATTTCAATCGGAGGTGATGCGCGGAGTTTTTTTCTTGACGTGCTTCCGCTTTGACGGTATGTGGGAGTATTCGGCAGGTGAGTTAATTTGGCCACCGCAGAAATGTACATTTCGGGAGAGGTAAATTGAGATGTCGAAAATTCACTCAAAAGTTGTATATAATCAGTTACAGGGAATATAAGATTTCGGGTCATTTTAGGTTGGTTGGTTGGTGTCGTTTTTAGTAATCTTGCCTATTGCCTAATCGTGCTTAGAACAAACTAGGCTGGCCTCATTAGTGCAAGAATCTCAGCATCATGTCTAAGGTTATAAAGACTGTCATTAATGTGTAAATTTTGAAATTCTTTGACAAAAACAATATCATCAACGATCGCTAATAAGGTTTCCTCAAGTATAGATCCATTTTCTGTGGCAATGGTTGGACAGTTTTCTCCAGGATCGAGCCTTAGTTTTGGTGGTGAATGGATGAATGCTTCCGATGTGTTTACCATCAATGCGGGTGTCCTCAAGGATCTAATCTTTTCTACAACTTCGCATATGACAGTAACCCTATTTCCTGCATGGAACCCAGTACCATACAGACAGATCTTCCTTCAGCGTGGCAAGCACGTTGTTGAGATTGATGAGGAAATTGAGAGAATTGAGGAACAGTGATTTACAAGTGGTTCAGTTTAACGCGCAGAAGGCTAAGACAACAGCACTGCTAAAGACGTCTCATGCTGGTCTGCCTTCCATGTAGATGGAGGGACACACAATACTTGAATCATCTTCCATCAAGATTCAGGAAATAAGGTCAACAATAAGGCTTCATCTATGCACTATCTATGCACTATCGTGCATATTCCCAACAAAACTCAGACCAGTCAGTTTAGCTTTTAGATGGTGAGATTACATCTATTCCAAATACTTATCATGAGTCTATTTCCTATCTTCATTTTGATCCAACCCTATTGGTAGCAGTCGATTTCGCAAACGTATACCGCAAAGCTTAATACGCTTCCAGTAACGGTCATTAAGCTATTTCTCTATAGTCGACGTCTTTTATTGAGCACTTTCAGCCGTGCGTGCATTATCTTCGTTAGCAAATCGAACAGTGCCTGAAAACTCAATTTAACCCCTGAAATGTTCACTGTTACCGCACGGAAACTCCGGATGAAAAAACCTTACCGCTTTTCAAATGTACAAAGAGAAAAGGTTATCTGATCCAAGTAAACCGTTATTTAAAGTAAATAAGTCATTCTTTGCACGAAATTTGCGAGGCTGTTGCGTGAGCGATTGATTTGGATTGAAAAGCTAAGTGGCAGACATAATTCAATCTTTTGGTGAATTGAGAAGCGAAAATGAAATGCCGATACGGAATTGACATTCGAGGTTATATTCATTCACAAAGATTTGAAAATGAGTACGAATGTTGGATATACCATCATACATTAAATGTTTAAATAGGATGAATGAGATATGAAAAGCCCTATCAATCCCACATCGCCAAAAAGAATTTCAAGGTCAAAGTTGGAAGAAATGTTTTTTGCAGTTTCCACCCAAACGGTAAGATTTATTGTAAAAAATAGGCCAAACAAATTGTAAACTATGTGATTATCTATAAAATATGTTCTTACCCTTGATGAGTAATTGAGGAAAACTATATAACGGAGCTTTAAGTGTAATGTCTTTTTATCCTCCTCTTCCCTCTTCTGCTTCTTCTCCTTCTCGGATAAATGTCCAAAAGTCACCTATCCTATCGCACAGGTCATTATTCCTTAATGTTGCTCATCTTCAAAGTCAATCAGATCCAAGGTCGCTGCATCTTAGAATAACTACTTCTCAAGTTCACTCCAATTCTAGGTTACTCCACTTCGAGATCACTATGTCAAGGCTCAGCCAGAATAGCCAGCTTTTTCTACTGATAGTAACGACAATATTGACCTTGAATGTTGATTGGACGAGTGAAGTTATAGAAGAGTGACCTTGAGGACCTTGAGTGATATTGAGCAACAGTGACCCCGAATTGGAGTGAAATTGAAGAGGAGTGACCTAGAGGAACAGTAACCTCCATTCATAGACACTTATCGCAAAGGTTATTGATTGTTAAGGTCAAATTGATTCGAAATCACCAATTTTTATTATTAGACCAAGCGATCTGATCCGCACCTGTTTTGATCAATCGTTATATTTCCATACCATTTCCGATTATTTATTAAGCTCGGCTCACCGAAGCAATAGAAAAGTAATAAACCATTTCCAATGGAAGCACTTTCGGAGTAAAACAACGAGTTTTCGTTAACTTTCCAGGATTAATATGGCCGCAGAAGTTTTCAACTGTTGATAGCACCTTTTTCAGTACATTCCATTTGCGTGACAGATCTATATAATGTGAGTTTATTTTGATTCCTCACGGTAATAATTGGTAAACCAACATTTTTTGAAAGATAACTTGAGACAAGATGAATGTAAATTTACATTGACAATACTGAGGCAGTCCGAAAGGGTTCTGGAAGAGGCTCATTGTTGATGTTGGAAGTTCAACTTGGTAAGCAGCAAAAACATAGCCCCCATTTAGAGGAGTTTTACACGAAATTGATCAAAACTTCAAAAAAAGGAGAAAATTATATTGACTGTTTGACAATTAGACAAGGATTCAAGAAAAATAACAAGTAGAATGCAATTCAGAGACTAGGATGTTAGGTTAGTGATCAACCCATGGAGAAGTTTGAACATTCAATGTTATTTTTATTTATTCAAAATCATAAAATATATAAGGTATTTCGGTAGTTCCAATAATTTTTTGCTGATATTCAAATCGTCAACAGCTCCAAAATCAGATTCCATCTTTCATTTCTTGTGAGCTACAGCGTCAACCTACTTGACGCCATTTTATGCACGAAATGTACATCAAATGAAGTGCTTTATTGATTGTCGTTCAAATTTCCTACCTCAAGTGGAGAGACTTATTAATCGGACATCCTCAAAGATCCACGTGTTTCCTCCCTAACATGTCTATTTATGAGGCAGTAAAATCAACTTACCTGTGGAAATCTTTCCCGCTCAAACGGAAACACATCCCGTTTCCGAAGGAAAACACTGTCCAATTGGAGTTTCGCTCCGAGTTCTTCAAGTGGGAAGACTTGGGGTTGGAAGTTGTGCTGTCGAAACTCATTAGGCTGTTACTGCGCTGCTCCAATCAGGTTTATTTTGGGACAAAGGTAACTATGATTCAGTAGATGCCGCTGCTGGTACAAATTTTACTAATAATAATAATAATAATAATAATAATAATAATAATAATAATACAGGCATATGATACCTCAGCATATGCAAAAGCACAAATAATGTCTGAAAGAGAAAAAACAATTCACAAGTTATAGGAAAAAGCGTATATGTGATGAAGGACTACTTCTATAAGTTTATAATATTCAGTGTTCGCAGTCAAGCAGAAACTAATATTTTAATTATTTGTTGAAAATTTATTAATATTGTCTACATCTACCCGTTAATCACTTATTTTCTGAACACAGTCTTGACAGTGCTTTGGGGAGGATGAATATGGAGTCCGATGAGGCATAAGCAAACATTGGGTTTACCATATAATTTGCTTATCCACCCCTGTGACTGTGGCGCAAACCGCTGTGAAGTCTCCTTTGCAAGCATGTGGTGGCTGGGCGCCAACGTCATTTTCCTTGCTTTCTCAATTACCACAGCATCCCGCTTCAGCCCTTGATTCGCATCGCCCCACTCTATCTGCTGTGTGTACGTGTCAGTGACGTGCTACTCGCTTATAGCAGCAGTGGCGGCTGAAATGATCCTCAGAAACAACCTGGACCTAAAAGTCCGCCTTACATAACCCAGACAGCACAACTATGTCATAATAACGTCAAAATTTGGTCACCTGACGTGATTTAACCAAATATCGACGTTATAATCACGTCTAATGAACGACTTCTCAAAGATGACGTGTATTACTGACGTGTCTTTCTGACAGGTAACAAACGTTGGAATGGCACGGTTGACAGCAGTATTTTAGTTTTTATGTTCCTCTAAAGATGCCAACATAGTAAGCGAAAGTCGTGTCCGGCATAAATGAAGTGTTTTGGCGAGAGAAGTAAAACTGTGCGGTGTTTGTGGTGGCATTATATGTAGAATACGAGGATTTTATAAATCTTTGAAGCATTTAATGAAAAACCCTTTCGAGGAATCCAGCGACAAAAAACAGAAATTCATATATATATATATATATATATATATATATATATATATATATATATATATATATATATATATATATATATATATATATATATATATATATTGTCATACTATCAGTATCATTTTGCTTTTTGCAGTCTATTCATTGTTTTAATAGTACAAAAAAATTCTAATTATCCGTCTAAATAATCACAAAAGGCTTATATCTAAGTTAAATGATAATTATAAATAAGAATTCAAACCTCGAAAAAAGCAATAAACTAATATAGCACGGATAAACGACGTAAGCTATTCTGACCATAGATCATCAGAATTTTATTATTTCTTATTATCATATTTTCTTATAAAAGGAAGCCAAGATGTTTGACTATAAATCAAGACTGGTAGGTTTTCTCGAGTAAGGAATCCTTATTGTTAACTTAAGACGATGACTATAAACATGACTTTAGCCTTTCTACTCAAATGCAATGACGTTCCTGGATGTTTGCGGCCAGTCTTTTTCCCTACAGCTCGGTCCATAATTCATATACATTTTGCGACAAAGCAGAAATGGTATTTCTGGTAATCAAACAGCCACACAAAGTATAATTCCGGATATTCCAGGTGGTAAGAAATGTGGCACGCAATTCACGCTGGAGTTTCACCTTAGATCCTTCATGATAACTGAAGAATTATGAGTACTAATTATGTGGATTCTGATGAACTTTAGCGACAAATAGTTGCAAGGTGGAAGATATACATACCAAGAGTGTGGAACGGATAATTTCTGTGAATAATATACGTCAGGCAATGCGGGATTACCTTATTTGAACAATATTAAGTCACAAACCGTAGTCCTCAATAGAATCAGGCACTATTCATTAATCTCTGCAGGTCTTTGATACCCTCCTAAGCTATAATTTAACTATATTTTCTGGATGTTTACAGCTCCATGACACTATTGCTTATCAAGCGATATTACTTATTCATAATCATTCATGCTTACGATACGTTAACTGCCAAAGTTCCGATAAATGGCCTATGGCCATTACATAAGGTATTATCAGTGCTCGGAGCAAATACAAACCAAACGACAACATACAACACAAAAATAAACGACATGTGATCCATAAATCAATTTACCTCGAAACAGGTAGCGTTCATTTTTCATCGGCGGCCTTATTATCTTGTCATCATTGATACAAGAGTTCATTTGGGTTTCACCCCATTGTGAGCCCTACGGAAAGTGGAATGGAAATGTTTTTGTGGTATATCCTTCGCATGCTCATTTACCGGGATATAGAATGTGTAAGTGTACGCTTTATTCAAAACAATCGAGTTCGCATCGGATTTTCCCTCTTTCTCTTCTAAAGATTCCTGACTGTTTTCAATTTTCTTTTCTTCCCATGCATCATCAAAGAAATCATTATGATTGGGACAGCTTCGGAATTTGTTTCTTTGGGCATTTTAAGAAAGCTTTGCCACTCACACAATGTTCAACCGCATCATATGCGCTTTATTCAAGTATTCCATATCTTCCTATATGCGCAAAGCTATAATAATCTTAAAGTAAGAATACTGTATCTTTGATCATATAGAGTTAACTTGAGTAAATATGTTCAATTTAAACCTGGGAGAGGCTTGGAAGTAAAAATACCAAGATCTTAGGTTGAGCATATGGTAATCTTGAGACAGAATAACAAATATTTCACCTACAAGGATGCTATAATGTTTGACTTAAATATTTCATAACTTTGGTGCAAATCGTTGCATTCAAATTAGCGAAAATCTTGAATTCTCAACCTAAAAAAGAATAACCAAGTAAGTGTCTCAACTGTACCATTGTGACTTAGTTCTTACTTTTTCTGCGTCTATAGTATTTTCCATAATTCAAGTTTGAAAATATTGTATAGATACTCATGGAACATAGTAAATAGGTACCGATACATAGTAGTAATAGACGAACGGTACGACTTACGACGGAAATGAGCGACATGGTTTGTATGTATGTCTATAATATCAAGACAACGCAATATATGCTATTTTTTTCGCGATTATAATACTTCGCCGTCCATTGGCTTGTGAACTAGAAAATTGTATGCCGATAGAGTACACTAATTATAAAGATGAAAACAAACAAAACATGCTCTCAAATTCTGCATCGAAAGACTGTCAAGCACGTTTGACGGATTTCGGTTAATCTGGCTGACAGACTGTATTCACCAAAGCCTGTTTAATTTGTACTTTGTTTACTGTATATATATTGGATTATATTTCAGCCACGCTGATGCTGTTTTAATGGTATTGGCGTTTGCGTCTACTTGACTCGATCAACGTGCTGTTGCCATTGGTACAAGAGTTCGCTGCAAGAACCGGTCCGATCGTCGATCAATTATTGATTATAGTGTCTATTTAACTTTTATGTATATTTTTATTTTTAAATTTTGATAAATGTTTGACACTACGTTATCAATGTGACCAGGAAAAAAAGCTTGATCATTTCAGAAAATTTGTTCTCTGTCGTCAAAAAACCATTTTGTTTGAAGGGGTAAAAAATGAGAATCAGGGTTGTGAAGAGGAGATCTCAAAAGACATTCTACCTTCTATACAATGTTGACCCAGATAGTACTCCGTACTTTTTGAGATATAAATCCTATGGCAGCAGAGTAATACTTGACCTACGTATCCATATAACAACGCGCGGTATATGCTCATAATTCCTAATCTATCGTTCAAGCGATACTGATGCATGGTCTCATTTTAAACATAATACAGATAGATAGACGTTCCTGGCATTTTCCAGGTTGCCACGTTTACTCTAACACACTGGTTTTTCCTGCTTATGTCTCAACCACTACAAATATTCTATCTGAATAAGGAGAATAAATATTACAAAAGTTATATCTAGACTTCAAGAAAATTGTGTCAAGTGGGTTGGCTGTAATTCCGGTGTAGCGATATCGCTTTACTGAATATTCTTATCGTATTCAAAAGCTTTAATCCGGTTGCCGTAAATATTGAGTAATTTACTTGTAAGGATCAACAACTCCAGAATCCGATTCAAATTTTTATTTTCGAAGTGGGAGTTACAGGTTACAGCGACAACCATTTTTCAGTTTTCGGTTCTGCGCATATTCCAGCGATATTCAGAGTGGCGCAGACTTCTATAGATCGAAGCAATTCTCTCGCATTGGAACTCTGTAAAGTACCGTTACTGTGCCAAATTTTTTGATTCTGTCGCATAGGTGTCTCGGTACTATTTGTATTTTCAACATATTATGTAAAACAGAAGACGTTTAACATCTCATGAAAAACATTATCAGTATTTTCCAGAAAGGGTGAGGCTGGGTATCAGTAGTGGTGGAGAGGGAACCTAGCAAATTTGCCCTTTTTGTCGATCGAGAGAAACCAACTTTAGAACAAAGTTGAGTTAGACTTTGAGCTGAAATAAGGTTTAATTTACTTTTTCGGTGTATTTTCTTTCATTTCTTCATAACTGTTTTTGCATATTCATTTTTTTGTATGTTGAGAGCTTCCTTTGTTTGAACGCGTTTTCTTTTTCCTTAGATGGACATAAGAAAGGAAAAAATGAATAGTTTAATATAAGGCTAGCTGGCTAGAAAAAATCGTATGCTAGATTTGAGAGCTCTAGTTTTGTATCCATTATAGGATTAGTTAGTTAGTGGGCAAGTAATCAGGGTAGCTTTGTTAGCAGTCAAATCTGACAGTCCAACGATGATTCAAATATAAATCAAAACGTGTCACTCAAGAAAAAGGGTTTTATTTGAGAAAATTTGTTTTAATTACACAACTTTTTATCTGCATTCAAAGATCAACATTGATTTTTTATTCAAACTATAACGAGTTTTTTCTATTAATGTTTTGCATTGTTAGGCAATTGACGTTTATCGGACACGACAAACGCAGTTCGACTGATTTGTGGTATTGGTTGAATTCGCTTAAATTCAGTCACGCTGTTTTTATTTGGCGATAAACGATGCGTTCTGTTACAAAAACGATAAATTGGTCCAGTGTTAGCTCAACATATTGTGAATGCGCCTATATTGTGGAAAATATTTATTGCACGTTATGGGGAACGTAGGTCACTCCACCTAGTGTCAACAAGACACCTGACATTTTGGTCTCCTGATTTAGTGAAAATAATGTTTAATTGTCCAATTATGATGATATTCATTCCGTTACAAATGATCATAGGTCCATAGAAGAAAATACCCATGCCTGGATAAATAATAAATAATCATAAAAACAGATATATTCATGAGAGCCAAATCCAAATTGCATTTAAACATCACCTGAAGTAGCTTAAATCAAATAAATCGAAATTTAGTGAAACATTTTTGTTTCATCATGACCATTGAAAACAAATTTCCTATTAAGCATGTTAGAAACCATTTTTTGAAATTTTTGGGTGGGAATCAAATTTGAAGGAAGGTGGTTCAACTGCGCCGGACATTCAGAGTCAATCTACTTGACACCTGGAAAAGGAATTGACAACGCTTTCTCAAGGTTTCCTTCTACAGTATATAGTTTTTCAGCTAGGGGTAACTAGTTCCTTAATCTTTCATAATCCAATATCGCTCCTATTGCCTGTCGTTCTATAATTCATGGTCATTCTCTATCGAAAACGTTATAGTGGCATTCAGACCGAAGCTGATTGCTTTCTTGAATGACAGGCCACTAGTTAATTATTCAATGCGGCTTGATACGTGTACAGAAACAAGGTATTTTTCTCTAAAATAGTAATCATGTCAATACCCCCTGAATGGTCTGCAATATAAGAAAAAAGATAGTCATTTTGGTTGATGCTGTCCTCCCAACGTTTGGCAATAAAACTTTGATTTGGATTCTGCAACTAAGTGTTGAGTTTGAAAAATTTTATAAACAAAATCCAAAATCCAAAAAGAGATCGATCAGCAGCTCGATAATCCGGTCACAATCTTTAATAAAGTGATACAACTGAACGTGAAATACAGTGTCAACTTACTTGATGTCATTATTCTAAGTACCTATACAGGTGAAGCGCAATAATCTGTAGTAAAAGAACTCCTCAATTCAATAATTGCAATATTGTTCTGAAGATATACTCACTACAAGAAGATATGCTGCCGCTGTAAGACAATTTGCTTGATGAGAAAATTATTATTTATTTTAAACCAGATAATTATCAATTCTGAAGAAATATACTCTAACAAAAATGATTTTCTTCATAACAAAGATTTCAATGCCTTTCTAACAAGCACTCTAAGGTTTTTCATTCAGGTTATCATATTTTCCAAGGGAGCCCCATTTACTTTGATCAAGTAATTCATTTATTTTAGATCGTGATTTTCATCATTTCCGCATTTCATCGATGCGTGTCTGTCTGTTTCCGTCCCTTCAAGGTAGTGCGGTGTTGCCATTTCGCATATTTCAGGCATTCTCGAGGCGAACTTCATTTTTTCTCAGTGTGTACATCGAAAGGCGAGCGACTCATTCTTTTTGAATGGCTTGACATCTTTAAACTTTGCATTGTGCGCAGTAATTCATGAAACGCAAAATCAAAACTTCCTTTGGCCACGTGCTATACCAACAATGGTAATTAGTCATTATCGTCACGAGACGCTATAAACAATTAATTCATTCCGATTCACGAACATTGGGGAACAAACAACATTATAAAAGCAGTCCTGTGTATACACGTGGAATACCGCCCTACTTCATTAAAGCTATCAAAATGCGTGCGCATATGGAAGTCCCAAATGTGGTTTACATTCGATGTTAATTTAGAAAGGGAAAGTGAGGTTTGCCGACGACAGGCTTGATTAGAATATATTCAATTGAGTGTTTGCTAAAATGTGTTAGAGCTTTGAAGTGGTAATATCGTTGGATAGTGAAATTGGAGTCTGAAAGGGTTCTAAGACATGTGGAAATAACGATGTGTATTCGGTTTGGACTGCTCTTTAGTTAGTGTTAGGATAGATAGGTGGAGCAAATTTTCCCGTTTTATATGCGCTTCTAGATAATCTGTAAAAACTCATGCTGATGATGTATGGCTTCTCCGTTTGTCAAGTGTTAGACAAAGTACAGCTAATCTGCCAGAAGTGGAATTCTTCCCGAAAATTTATGTGTTTCTGCGCTTGCGTATTTTCAGATACATAACGAACGGATTCCATTGCTGATTATCAGACTCCACAAGAGGATGGAGCGGGGGGGAGGCGTGCGTCTAATGATAGACTCTTTCAACAAGATAATATTTCCGCACTGTTACCTACCTACTGGTTCTATCAAGGTCTCCAGATATCTTCGTTTTAGGCTTCATGCCACTGGCGAAAAACAAAACAAAAAAAATAAAAATATACAAACTTTGTGTTTAAATGTTTCTGTGGTCCCTGATCATTTTTCTGTTGTTTGGGAGGAAGGAGGTGGAGTAAAAATTGAGAGTAGGGAGAGGGGTAGATCTCAAAAAAAGTTAAGTGGAAACGATCATTTTTTGCGTTGGCAAGACAATATTCTATCATCTATAAACCGTAAATCCCAATAATTTAAAACAAAATATAAAAAAATCTATGATACGTATAGTTAAGGCACTATGTTAGGTAGTATTTCACAAAATGAAAGATATTTACAAAAATATGTTTTTTTAAATTTTTTTAATAGTGTGTGATGCTAATTAACCTCCTAGTGTCAATTTTTTATGACGTGGCCACAGTATATAACAGTGCAAATCTTCTTTGAAATGTTGTCCAAAATAAGGTTATCAAGTGGTTGAAGGGGGTGCCTTCGGAGCATTTTGTGAGAAGTTGAATGCAAAAAAGGTAACAAAAATACTCTGTATACAAAAATTCATACACAGTCATTACATGTAGGAAAGTTTTCGGGAAGTCATATTTTGGCCCATCTGATTTATTATGGAGATCATGAAAACGACTACCTCCAAAGAGTATCTGAATGAAAGAACATTGTAGGTTAAACACTGTATAATTTTGAATGAAAGCCAGTATCCCATTGGTGATATGGAAATTTAAGATGTAGTAGAATCCTACTATTCCAATTCAAATAGGAATTGGAAATCTTGGTGAGCTAAAGAACAGAAGCTTGGAAAGTTCTCAACAATTTGCACTTCACTATTGGTAGAAAAGTCTTTTCAGGTATGCAAAAATATTCCTAAATGGTGGCGAGTGAACGAAATTCGTAGAAAACAGAATCGGACCAAAGAAATATGTCCAATTTCCTTATTCACCCATAATGCAGAACTTACGTCAAGAAAACGCAGTGATGTGTATGATATGTAGTAGATGTTTTGCAAGGTTATGTGTGGTTGCCATCTCCATCTGGTTATCGGTAGTAACGCAACTAACCTAGTGTATTTTCGGCTGGCCGTAACGATATACTACATTTAAATCTGGATGATTCAGCGGCACTTACTCATCAACCGGCGGACAGTGTGAGTCAACCCTATCGGCAACACAGTCGGAGATGAAACAAGGGGGGTTGGAGGACGACGGGGAGCCATTATAAAAGCTCCATCACAACAAATGCTCGATCCTATCACCTAAAGACGTTTGACATATTAATTTCATCTATATACATTAACAAACATTCCATAGGAGTAAAATAATAATTATTGATAAACGTATTTATTTATGGAATTTTATAAGTCGCCCCTGGATTGCAATGTCGTTAGTGGTGGTGATGCTTCAAAATCGATAAAGTGCTTCCTTTTGCGGCGAGGAACATTCGAGGAAATAAAATAAGTATAGTGGAATCCCCCGAAGATTTCTAGCAGAATGGAGATGTAGGAATGTCCGTGGATTCCGTTATTAATGGTTGTACGCGAGGCTTGCAAGCTCCAAGGAACAAATTGAGAATTGTTCGGGGCTTTTAATAAGCATTAACGTTTGTAAAGGAAATACGTGATGGGAAAAACTGCCGTAGGAATGCTGCACCCATCTAGTGAAGGAAAAGAATGCAGTATATAATCGCAGCAAATAATTATGTGAAGCCGGAGAAAAATATAAGATTCTGACTGTTCTTTAAGTCACTAAATCCTTCAGTTTTCATCCTATAGGCAGCTCAGCAGATTCCAGTTTAATGGAAAATGCACTCGTTCTTGTTAGGTACGCTTATTTCCGCACCTAAGTCTAAAGCCACAATTAGGCAATGCAACAAATTTAAGAAAGTTGTGTTGCCGTTCCGAGTCGGTAGATATCAAAGAGAATGTTTTGAAACTCGTAAAACATGCTTATATGTCATTTCATGGAACTGCGAATGACGTATGGTTACACCCATCGATCGAAGTAATGATTGGTCCATCCTTGATCCTCAAGGTCATTACGACGAAGGTCATGTCGAAGACATCTGTCGTTTTTCTTTTGGCCTACACGGGCGAGCGAATCCAAATAAGTTTTTAACCTTTTTTTTTCGAACGATAGAGAATTACACATACTGCAGCTGTTTGTGCTAATAAAAATTCCCACACGAAGTCTTAAAGACTGAGCCCTTCTGCGGCTTGTCAACAAATGCTTTACTACTATTGGTGGCGTTGAGATGGTAGAACTACCAAATATCCTTGTCATGTTTATAATGCTGCGTTTAGCTTAATCTGAAAAACATCGCAAGCGATTTCGGCTTTGTGTTTTTTCCCTTCGTTAAATTCACTAAGGGCAACGATTGTACTGTGCGACACCAGCCCTCTATTTCACAGTTGAGAAGTGCGAACCAGTGTGAACCTGTTCACTTTAAAGCGAGTGGCGTATTTTGTAGCGTATATATGAACAGTGGCGTAGAGTCTAATTGCATTGAAGCGTAACACGTTTCTTTCTATCTGGAAACAAACTTGATTGCGACTCAAGTATGCTTCAGTATTAAGAGCCCACTACCTACTTCAGTGTGGGAAGTAAGGCCATAGGAGGCCTGCCTCATGGTAGTCGTCCATCCACCTATGTTAACGATGGTTTTATTGAAAAAGTGAAGTGGAATTGGTATTAGAGAGATAGCAGAGGTCTGCTGTAGTTTCTTCATTAGTATCATGTGTGGCTGCCATATTGGTTCCATTTATACGCTAGGTTTGCTATACACGTGGTCGTTGTTGGCGATGAAAATTCAAAAGGAAGAAACTACAGATGGACCGAATGCCGAAATATGTGCTTATTTCGTTGAGTACATATGAACATTGATTTGGGCCTGATTTTTTTTATAGATAACCTCACGGAAAGGCATATAAGTACTGCGCCAAGATAAATGTCGGCTCACAGAGAACCCCCAGCTTTTGGGATGCTGACCTAGCAAGGCCAGCAAAACATGTTATTATTGATATTAATTCGCAGAATCTTGATGGAAGATGACAAGTCCTGGGTGTCCCTCCCTGAACTCCGTTCGTACATCCCCATTCCACAATTCTATCAATGACCTCAATGATCTGCTCCTTTAGCTTTTCCTTCACTGCGGACATGCCCAAGATTGTTCACTTACTATATATACCAACCTCTCTTACTCTAGCAATGCTTACTGACACCTAGCTGGAGCTAGTTTACTAGTCTTTGAGACATCGGAAAGAGGCTTTGCCATACAACACTGTAAGCCCAAGGTAATGACATAAACCGTTCCTCATTAGGGACCCAAGAACAAACCCTGGCACGCCAGTCTCGACCACTTCACCTCGTACGTCGTCCTCCATCACTTGCGAATATTACTCTCTTTTGTACTCAGTTCGCTTTGATCTCGGGCGCCGATCAAAGAAAAATGTGTAGCTTTAATTAGTGCTCTCTCTGCGAGGTCGCGAGACTCCCGACTAAGGCTAAGGCTGGAATCGCGTAAGCCGTGAAGCCGAACAAGTTAATTCGAAACGGAATAATATAATAACCGGCTTGACTTTATTAGCGACGGGAAGCTTGAATGGTAGAAAAAGCCAGGCCTTTTGTGAAGCCGTCTGAAGTATTTTCCTCTATCGAACAGTCTTTGGTGTGATCGATCGAGCGTAGCGTTTGTACTTCCTTTAACTGCTAGCTGCTTCTTCGTAGGTCTTGTAGTTTAGTAGATTAATTATTTTAATCACGAAATATAACCACGATAATACTCTGGTTAGACGCGTAAACGTTTACATGCAGAACACAAAACTTATAGGTGCTTCTCAAGAGCTTTGGAGGACGATACATCCGAATTATTTTTGATAAATTCGTGTACAAACTTACATTTCTTCATTTATCTCTTTCCATGATCAAACTTTGTTACCCAATTAATCTGATATTATCAGAGCGCGTGGAAAAAAACTGACGATAATATTACTCTCCTTAGAATACTACAAAGTATTCGATCATGTAGACCATGACCTCTTATTGGCAAAGCTAAAATATTATGGCTTTGATGCAAAATGTTTACAGTTTTTTACATGCTAAAAAACAGGCAACAGCAAGTGCCCATTGATGGTAAAACATCACCTCCTACACCTGTTATATCTGAAAACCCCAAGGGTCAATACTTGATCCACTGCTTTTCTTAATTTATACCGCTGATATGTACAAAGTGATAAATTATTCAAATATTCAAACTTATGCTAACGACACGCAAATGTTGCATTACTTTGTCCAAAGTGATGTTGCAGAAGCTGTCACTCAGATCAATGATGACTTAAAAGCTATTTGTAAATACTCAGCGGAACATAATTTAAAGCTTAATCCAAATAAATGTGTCGCAATTTTATTCTCTGCCGAAAATGTCAAAGACCAATTAAAATCCAAAATGCGCATTAGCATATCTGACAAAGAGATTGAGTTTAGTGATATATCCAAAATCTTGGGTATTTATGTAGATGAACAGTTACGATTCAAACATCATGTTAGTACATTAATTCAGAAATCACTTGAAAGTTACTTGCTTAGTAATTAGATTGTCCTTTGAAATATAATGTTTTTTTGTTCAGCATGTTTTTAAGTAAGTCTATTAGGTTGCTTAATACATTATTAGCGTTGTTCCATAGTCTTTCCAAGAAAAATGTTTGAATATCCCTTTAAACTATTCATCTTTGTAATTAGATGTTCTTAGATTTTTTTTCTGTATTGTTAATTTTCTTTTGTTCTGCATTAGGTTAAGTGACAGAGTAGCTATTCAGCTAAACATCGCCTATTGTAGAATTTACAAATAAAGACAAATTATTATTATTATTATTATTATTATTATTATTATTATTATTATTATTATTATTATTATTATTATTATTATTATTATTATTATTATTATTATTATTATTATTATTATTATTATTATTATTATTATTATTATTATTATTATTATTATTATTATTATTATTATTATTATTATTATTATTATTATTATTATTATTATTATTATTATTATTATTATTATTATTATTTACTGCAGAAGACCAACTCCGTGAGGTTTGTGAATATTGTGCAACATGTCTGAGACACCAGTGGGGCTCAACCTAGACGTGGAAGAGATTTTTTGGTAACGCTGGACTGTAATATTATATGGATTTCTCGTAGGCCATTTTATGTTATTGGACAGAATAGTTGACCATTCATCTTTGCGAAATAATCTTCCAGATCTAATTGAGGGAATGCGGAATGCTTCGGAGTACGTCAACAAATCTGGTTTATGCATAATGGTAGGTAGGTCACATTTGCAACGTCAAGTACGCGAGTTCGTTAATGAAAAACTGGAACATCTAATATATTCTGACAAAAAACTAGGTCATGAATATCTACCTGATTACGCGAAAGACAGTTCAGAATTGTTTTTAGAAGTTCAGAGTTCTTAGTGTAAATATGCGGCTAACTCCGCGAAGTATTGTTAGGAAGGTAATTGACTTGTGAATATCAAACTTAAAAGTATAAAGCTTGTTAGAGTTCAAAAGAAATTAAATATTCCTTCAAAAGTTTCTTGCATCATGATTTTATATTGTGGAAGCTAAATTCTTTCAAGAGAGTAGCTTCAGCTGAAATGTTTGTGTCATTAGAGGCTTCCGGCATATTCTGATCGATGTTTCTTCTAGCCCAGTATGTGAGGATTTTTATTTTCGGAAATCCTTATAGAAATTTTCTGATTCGTAACTGATAACTGAAATTTTCAAATTCTGTTTCTACCAGAAGAAGGTTAACCTTGACACTCGTCGGTGTAGCTCGGATATTTCATGTGGTGATATGATAGCGACATACAACAAAACTAATAACTGTCTTGCTAGTTAAGAAGTGATTCGTGAGATCTAACGTAGAAATTGTACAATTTTATCTTAATTACGAAAGATTTTCACCAATTATGACAATCTACAATCTGCACGTACAACCAGTTAAATGCATCTTTCTGACTGTCTTATATCAACAGCTACAAAGCTCCCCTCATGAAATCTCTCTACGGGTAATGTAACACCTATTATCAAACAAAAAGTTTTCCACTGGAGTCCACGCGTATTCTCATATTCTCACATAAATAATATTGAATTTCTCCACAAAAGGGCAACAAATCAACTTATAACGTGTGGCCCACTCCCCACGTGTAACTTTGAGGCTTTTGAACTGTATTCCATCCGGTTCAGTAGCGTACGATAAGGCAGCTGAACTTCTCAAAAACTTTTGGAGCATCGTGGTATCAATTGTACTATTTGAAAAACTGAAAATACTGCTTCCTTCAGTCGTCTCCCAGGTGATTTCATTTCGAAGAGACAAATAGTATTCAGAAAGATCATATGACAGGCTTTTGTAAGGTACCCTTTAGTTCACGCCCTCCATCTCTTTGAATCACTTTCACTCCTACTGCGCGCTAGTCTGGAGAATACGCCACTAAGACTAGAAATGGCCCTAAGACAGCAGCGCTAACAAGGGATGATAGAACGGACAGACCGGCAGACCGACAGATCGACAGACCGCCAGACTGACAGACCGGCAGACCGACAGACAGACAGATTACCTCAAATCTCCTCAAAGTGTTGATATTAAACGAGTCCTAGCATGTTTGAGATAAAAACCCGTCCTAAACTTCCACCACTGTACTGATTTTAGAGGGACTATAGCAGAGCTTCCATCCGATGTGTCTTTCTGAGCGCTATTTATGTGTACTTTTTACACAAGCTAAGTGTTTCCTTGCATAAATTAGATTTTGATCCCGAGGATAAAACACTCACCGGGATATGGAAAAGTTTGAGGACAGTTCTCGCCGGAGGATTTAGCGCTTCTGCTCTTTAATTTTGTATGACTTGTTAGGTTTAAAGCGATGCGTGTCTAAAGGAGCTCAAAACAACATCTTTACGGGACAGTTTTATTCGGCATATGACCAAAAACGGGGAACGCGAATTACGCACACACCTCAGTGTTCTACAATTGAAGTTTAAAAAATTACGTTTTTTTCACTTTCTAAGAATGTCCATCTCATTTAATACTTATAAAGTTTACATCACGGGGATCAGCATCTTAAAAATTCGATTCTGACTCCATTTCTTTAATAGAAGGTTCGTGATCGTTGATTATCCATATCTTAAGGGCACGTGGATGGCATACAAGTCTGAATTCTCATGAATACTTGAAAGCTTGTATGTGTATAGTTTGCTCTTATGGGGGCCGGGACAAACATCTTTCAGTTCCTGGTGTTGACAAAATTATATATAGGGCAAATAATTTATCATTCAGTTTCAGGATATGTTCTCCAACCTTTTGCCTATTTATTTTGACAAGTACCTTTCACAAGTGACACCTTTGTCAAAGACAATTGAAATTTCTTGCGACCTTGGGAAACTTTAATGATTTCGTAACCGTAATCCGACATGCACTCATTACAGAAATACATAATGATCACTCACAGAAAATAGCACCTTTGTTTGTGGTATTGACAGCTCTTGGATATTATGTGTGTTGGTAGTAGCTGTTTTGGTAACTACAATACTATCATCTGGAAAGAAGAATCTAGATTCTGAAATGCTGACCTAGGAAGGTCGGCAATATAATCGTGACAGGACATGTTATTGTTCCCAGAACTGCAATTCTTAATTGGATTCGTATTTGTTTTCCATCAAAACGGAAAAATAAACAAAGTTTGCTTGGAAACTGCACATCAAGCCATTTATATAAATTGACAGAAATAAAAGGCATTCCGATTCCAATCATCACAATGTAAACTTTCCATACCATATTGCTGGATAAATACCTTTGTTTATTTTATACACTGAATATTGATCGATTTAATTAACAACGTACAGCATATTTATAAACATAAACCTATGTATCAAAATGTGAGCGAAACTGAAACAAACAATGAATTGCACTTCAGGAAAAAATACAATGCACTTGGTGAACCTTTTCCATCATTCCACATGAAATTGTGATCAAATTACATAGTTTCATCTCAATTATGCGTGATTAGTCGCATTTTGTTATAAACCGCTTTTTTGATACCAAAGTGGCTGTCTTTGTATCAAGCATCTGCTATCCTGGATTTCTCAGACAAGTTAATATTAAAATGGATAAAATTTCCTGTTGGCCGACCAGTCAACTCTCAGATTATATTTTGAGGCTAGTTTATATTCTACCGGCAATTTAATCCATGAAGCTCCCTGTCGAGATAATGCAACTTCCCTAATAGAATTATAATTCGGACCACCAACTTTTTTAATAAGATTAAAACAACAGCTACAAAGTGCCAGGGAAACAAACTTTCACCCTACCATTTCTGTAAGCAACACATGATTTATGACAAAAGTTCTTGTTCTATATCCCACAACAATGGGCGGGAAAGTTTTGTAGTCGCGAAGAATTTCGATTTCGATATATTGAGTTTTCTTGATGTTTCATGTCAAATACATCTCTTAAATTCATGTCACCCATTTCTGTCAGTCTATATGACGTTTTACCGTATGTAACATTATAACCCCAATAGTATTTTGTAATTTTTGAGATTAAATAAATAAACGAATAACGTCTTTATTCTTATACTAATTTATATTATGCTTTTGGATGGTATTTCTTTTTAACTTTTAATAAGCACTAGCTTACTACTATAACGAAGACAAAAAGGCTGTGTAGATTCCAAAAAGAAATAGATAAACTTTCAAGAACATTTTAGATTACACAGTACCATTATTTTGGATGCAATATTCAGGTTCAGGTATTTTCTGTTATACAGCTCAAATATCTCAAAATTTTTTTGTAGACTGTGAAATCGCGTTCTAATTTGTTCAAATTGAAGTGTCAACCAAAACCAGTTTCAGTATATCTACGTAATGCGCCAATTCAATTAATCTGATTGCTGGGCTCATCTAATAAATTGGACTAATTAATGATATTTCACTGATACTAAATCAATAGCCCACAATAATGTTGAGGTGATTAATAGCACACAAATCCTGGTCCCAGGGTGCTTACAGTAGAGTATCAACCACGAGAATGCTCATTTCGGATAAGCTTCCTGACGCATGAACAGGATAAGCTTACTGAAAATATACATTACTGGCAGAATTTTATTAAGCATGTGTAATCAATGCGTAATAAATAAACAGAAGTCGAAACACAAATATGAGAAGAGTGGGCGAATCTCCCAACGTATGAAAACGCTGTCCTGCCTCCAAGGCTAGTGTTATAGTCTGGTGAAATAGGCTTTTAATATGATCAATATTTGTACGCAAAATGACTTAACGAATTATAGACAGTATTAAGATATTTCGCCATACAGTTGCTCATGTGGTTTACGGAAATTCCCTATATTTATAAAATGAATGCACAGTAAACATTTAAGAAGTGATCCATGTAATTATACACAATAATCTATATAGTCTTCATATTTTTATTGCATGTAATTGCTTGTCAATTTGAATTTTCAATGGCATTTTTCATCGGTATTGAAATACTTTTGAAAAATACTACTTATATTTGCCTTCAATATCGAAAGCTTGAATAATTAAAGAAATTCATATTCGGAATCACAAATAATGCTGAAAATGTATTTGACAATAAGTTAGATATATTTAAGAACCAGATTTTTTTATCCAAGGCTATCAAATAGAATCAAGAGGACAGGGCCTAACAAAGCAATGCCAAATTCATATTCGTGATCACAAGCATGTTATGAAACAGTTCCTCTTTCTGATGAATGATTACATAATAATCAATTACTATTATTATTATTGCTGAATTTTGGTGTGTGTGTGTGTATGTGTTTTGAATAAATACTTGAGCAGTGTTAGTAAAACTTATGAATATGGGTTGCCAATGCAAGTTTTAGAAGAAATCAAGCCTTTTGAATCCGCATTTTTCGTTTCTAGGATAAAAACGTGTCATTGCTTTATGATCATATATATAAGGCTAAAGTTAAATTATCATTTTACTTGAAAATTGAATTTAAATAATAATTAACCCAGTTTTGCTGCTGAATATTCAGTTAATACGCTTACTTACGTATACTTTAGACAAATTTGCTTAACTAAAGTTTTTTTGGAATTTCAAAATTTAGCTCAAGTTGATCAGCAGCTCTGAGATTCGTTTCACTGGTCACGATCTTCAATAAAGTGCTACAACCAAATATAATCATTTGTAGTGGTAGTTGCTAGAGCAAAAGTGGCACAAATAAGAAATTTTAAGAAAAGGTGACGTATGGTCGCAAATGGTGCTCTAAAAAATAAAACGTTTAATGTTTATTATCTCAAGGTCTGAAACTTTTGTCATCTAAATACCTCGGCGGGTGGCGCCGTCCGCCCTAGATGTCGAATGCGGGACGACTGTCAGCGTCATTATTTATATCCAATTTACGACTCAACTGCTGAGCTTTTGTAAAAAAATATAAATTTGCTTGTTAGACGTAAAAGTGCATGCGTCTAGATATTTCAATTTGTCAAATTTACGTATTCGTTTATTGTACATAGTTATAATCCTGTTTATATACGCGTTTCTTCAATCACAATTGTTGTGTTTTTGTCTTTTAACAATACAAAAAGGTGCCCATATTGTTTTCCCTCATCCCTAGGACAAATTTTCTGTAGAGGCTTCAGTTTGGCTTGAAGTTAAGAATGACAAAAGTTTCACCACTCTTCGTTTATACCTGAACATTGGAGACGTTATTATGGAAATGGGCACCGCGCAATTTACCAAGTTTTTTAAAAAGCTCGCTAGAGGCACACAGAAAAATATTATGCGGTAATATGGAAGGCTGACGTCAGTTGCTAATAGGACAAAGAAGAGACAACAGAACGTGTACTTCTTAAGGCCATGTCTTACTGGTAGAAGAAAAGAGGTCAATCAATATAATGATAGTGGAACAATTTTGCAAATTTCCAAATTTACCCACAGCACAGTTTTTTTGGAAATTAGTCAGAATACAGACAAAAATGTTGATAATTTGAAATGCTAATTCTACTAGACTATAACGCAAGCATGCAACGTCGCCACAGGGGTGGGGATGAATTCGCGCACCCCCTCTAACATTTGTGTTTCATCTTCACTCTTGTTCTTACACATTGATTCTACATGCTAAAGGAAATCGCGTCAGCACGGAATGCTGGAGACACCGGTTCGAGTCCCGTCCCGAGCAGACTATATTTTTTATTTTTCTCCCTCCAAAATTCTATCTTTAATCTGTGTTTATAGAGTTGCGGAAGTTGAGTTGTGTTCAAATTTATAGAAATTGAATTCACATTTCACTATAGAGTGGAAAACTAAGTTACTAGAAAAATGTACACCGCTAAATGAGCAGCAAGGGAGATTATTTGCACCCTCTCATCCCTGGAAAGTCAAATATAATTCACTTCTATACGTCAAACTCAATTTATTCAAAATATAAATGATATACTTGAAAGTAAATAAGACCACCGTTTTTTATTTTCGAACATTATTGTAAGCAACATTCGTGTATTTGGTCGGGATTGGAATGACTATAAAGTTACTTTCCAAACGTTAGTATTTCAAAAACACTCATATTTAGGTCTAAATGCTATAATATTTAGTATACCACCAGAATACAGGCAATGGTAACAGTGTAATTGTATATTATTCGGATTTTATAAAATCACAGAGCAGTGATTTTTAGTCTCGCATGTAATTATGAATCGCGGTAACACTGTAAAATTGCACATATATTATTTTTCTTTCTGCAGTCCTTGAATTATTCAACCATTAGGTATGCCTCAGGCGGTGGTGAACAGGTCCGGACCCGATGAAAAGCCAGTTCAGTGATAATGTACATACCTAAGTTTGGAGGTATATCATTTAAAAAAGAGGTCTAGTTCGTAAACGCTGTAACTCCCTCGTAATGGAAAAGTTTTATAAATAAGGTTTTGGATTAGATTTCATAATCTCAAAGATTCCCAAAATTTACTAATTGAAAAAATCCATATTTGCAGATTCTAGTTCAGGTCGATCAATAGCTCTGAAATTCGGTCACAATCTTCAATAAACTGATACAACGCACGTGAAATATAGAGGCGCCTTGCTTGACGTCAATACTTCCTTGTCAGTTGGCATGGGAAGTAAAACAGAACTACAAACGCTTTTACCTTCGAATCCATGGAATATATAATATATGTATAACGCTTTTTCTTAGTAATCACTTTCTCTAACCATAATTCTTCTTTTTTTCTTTTTTGGCACTTTCCCATTGACAGTTCGCCGTTTTAGCCCTCCACAAATATCTAACTTCCCAAGCAACTACTCTAAGGTTCATATCTAGCATGTCTTTCCTTCCTCCTTCTCCCTGCAGTTTCTTTTCCAATACTTCTTGCTGTTCATGCATTCTTTGGACATGACGGTACCATTAGAGTGGCTCTTTTCTCTATTTGTTTGTTTTATTGTTAAGCATCCTTCTCCATCCGGTGCAATATTCCCCCAGTATTTATTTTATACCATCTGGTGACTTGTAGGCATCTTCTCAAAAGGTCTAGTTCGAAAAATCGAACTAAAATTTATATTTGAATACAAAACCACAGCCTACCAGTCCTTTCCTGCTTTCTGGGCAAAGTAACACAACAGTTTATACAACTACGACCATATACCTTCAAGATAAGCAGGCACGCAACTTGCCACTTTTTTATACATAAGAAAGGCTCTACAAGGATATGGAAGGGCATTTAGAGGTTAATGCCAGCTGGCGCGCTTGCCATTATCATAATCGTTTCAACACGCTTCTTATCGGGGCCTGTGTAGGGAGGGCCCTAATAGTACAGACAAAATAAAATACAGACATTTCGGTATATTATTGTTTATGATTCTGCTAATTACAGACACAAGACTGTCAACAAGTCAATTGAAAGCTCTCGTCTTCTCTAATTACCTACAAAGCTGAATTTCTGAAATACTCATTGTTAGTATTCAACTTGCTACTAGTTTTCACCTTCATTCAGATAGTCATGTAATTGGGACACATTTCACCGATCAAGATAACATCCCTGTTGAACACCTCAAACTACTGGATGAAGACAACGTTCAAGATTATAGTTTAACTTTTCAATAAAATCAACCACACCGATGTGGTCTCATGAGCTATACTCTTAGGAGGCCCTTATTTTCGTCCCTGGTCACAGTGGGTTGCCAGGTAACGAGAAAGCAAATTGTTTAGCATGGATGGGAGCAAGAGGCACATGTACTGGCCCCGAACCCTTGCTGGGTATTAGAAAAGGCCAGGTCAGTAATGCCTTAGATGATTGGGCATATAATGAACTGGCTAATACATGGAGAGAGATGTTTCAACGCTACTCGAGATCTGTTAATAACGATAAGATGTCGAAAAATTTCCTATCTAGCTCACATTCTTTTGTGTCGTACTTTGCAACTATTAATTAAAGGCAAGGTAGAGGGACAAAGAGGAGTAAAAAATGAGCATTATCGTAGAAAAACATTCTCGATTGGACACGTGTGCGCATTCTCGAGCATTTATAGGCATTTCTGTAGGATCGAGAAAAATTCACTAGAATGATTCACGTCAAGGAGTCCGGACAAGGCGCATAAAGAAGACGAAGTGTAGTGAATACACAACTGAACGAATGTATGTTAATGAATCGCTGTTGTATAATAACTGTACTATAATGACTGTACTGAAAACGCCGAGTAAAATACGTATAAGTGTCCAAGAATAAACACATAATCATATACAGCAAAATGTATATAGCAATACTGGATCTAATGAGGCGGATAGCAAGAAAAGGCGATGGAGAAGAGCAGCAGTAAAATAAAATAACTTCACTAAAAGGTTATGTTGACTAAAAAATGGGCTGATTAGCTGGAAATTTAAGACTGAAAAGAAGCATGGAATCAAGTATATTTACAGTCGCATGGTGGTCAGACAGTTATGGCGATGAGAAACGCTCAATATTTGAATCATCAATATAATAATAATAGACCTTCATCATTTCTCAGCGCTTCTGGAGCGCGTTAGACCTCACCTTTGCGAGAGGTTATCTATAAAAAAGTACGGACTTTGTACTTAGCCTGGTGTCAGTTAACCGTGAAATTCACAATTCTGATATATACAGAAACAGTGGTGAAAAGAGGTGAGAGCGAATAGGAGTACAAAACAACAGCCTCTCGTTTGAGCGTTTTGCGGCCGAGATCCGTAGCCCGGATTTAATTTCCGTTCGGTCGATGTAATTCATCATTCTAGCGTGAAAGCAGCAACACAGACCAAAGGGTCGATATATTCATATGAATTATCTATACAGCAGCTGATGCGCCAAGCTGTCGAATTCGTTTCTTCCTCAATTATTGCATTTCCCGTCATGAAATATCGATATTGAGAATGCTTATTCATGATTCATGTTAGTTTTTTCGAATTGGCTGTTTTACGTCCTGGTGCCTTATCCCAAAAGATATATGAAAAAATGATAGACGCATTTGTTA
Source organism: Bruchidius siliquastri (assembly GCA_949316355.1). Taxonomy (NCBI): domain Eukaryota; kingdom Metazoa; phylum Arthropoda; class Insecta; order Coleoptera; family Chrysomelidae; genus Bruchidius; species Bruchidius siliquastri. Next base: position 27,494,722 of record OX438529.1, read on the forward strand.
ATATCTAGCAACATGCCGACATTTTAATTGATAGTAGTACAGTTATGCCACACGTACCTGAACAGAAAACTTGTGAACTTGTTGAAGACTCGAAATTCATGTATAATTTTACTTGAATTATACCAGCTGTATCTTATGAACAATTCATATTTCTTCTAGGGGCAGAAGAAATATTTATTGTGGTATATCATCTTTTTCTCTAACAATAGCAAATGGTCGGTTTCATTCTTGCTTATTGCGCAATTTTTAAGTACAGCAGGCTCGGCTCCTGCCATAGTTCCACCGAGTTCAATCATTTCCTACGCGGGAACGCTTAGTCGGATGTTATTTTATAGCTTTGCTCGCGCTGTAAATAGTACGTTGTCTTTCTGGTGATCAAAACTTTATTGTTAATAACTATGATTAAACAGTATCTTGCGTTATAGATCAGACCTGCTATAAACATGCATGTTTCGTCTTAGAAGTGAGTATTGAACAAAAACTTAATATACCTATATTAAGAAAAATAATTGGAACAGATTTTTTTCGCCTCAAAGTTGTACACTGTCACATACTGCGCTACACTAGTTGTTCAAACTTACACGTTGCCAGTTAAGGATTAAAATGAACTTAACTTCCTTACACATCATGTGAGCTATATTTTGTGTATATTGGGAGGCAGTGAATTGTAAACTAGATTGCCGAAAGCATTAGCTTAACTTTAAAAACTTTAAAACTGGCCTCCGCTCCATCTTTCTAGCCGGCATGTGTTAAAATACAGCAGCTTGAATAAATGGCTGTTGTTGAAGATAGTACGTGACTAAACATGAAAATGGCGGCTTGGATACACTTTGCCTTCTTGGAGAAGAAAAAGCTTTCAGAGACTTCTAAGCACTATGCTTAACGAATCACTTTCCTATAAGTTTTTTTGGAATATATTTTCCAGCCTTGCTAAATATGTGCATTATGATGCAAGATACTTGATTTGGAGGAAATTGAGCGAAAAATATCCAGAGAAGAGCACGGAATGCTGAAAACACGGGTTTAAGTCCCGTCCAGCACAGGACTATTTTTCTGGATATTTCTCACTCCAGAAGTGTGTGCAAACTGTTTACAACTTGTCATCCATAACCTTTCCTATGTGGTGAAGCCATACGACACAGCACAACAGGGATACATATGCTCGATCAATGAGCAGAGGAACTTTGGGTTCAGGACTTAATTCTGAAGATACGGGATCGAATCCCGTCCGCGACAAAAAAAAAAATTTTTCTAGGGTTTTTAGCTAGATTTTTATGCTTTCAGAGTTATGCATTGTCTCTCAGTAGTCCCCTTCCAAGTTGACGTAACCGCTACTGCCTACCTCGTTGAGGCCTACCGCATGATCTCGGTATTTCCTGTTTCGGTACTTGACAACCTTCTAACACGTTCAATAAAGCAGTACAAACAAGTCCAGCACTTTGACCATGCAGTCACCGGTTTTCAGAAGTAAGACGCCGAGCGATAACTAGGGCTTTATAGTGGTCACGATGTTGGCTGCAGTTTATTTCGTTCTTTTTCACTTCTACCTGGACAGCGTGGTAGGTTGTTAGTTGGAGTTGATTTTGCTGACCAGACGGTGGAGTAGGGGTATTAGAACGTCTTTTGAGCAAGCCCGAAACAGCTTGGTCAAAATATCCAGGCAAACTTGAAGAATATACCTTATGTCAAAATGATGTGATACTGGATCCATGGGCAATTACAAACACTACATAGTTTTATCACTTGCTTGTATACCCGACATGTAATTCACCAACTATATTAGCATCTTCAGACGGTGCTTGAAAACTAGTTGTTGTCTCATATATGTGTCGTGTGCTACCAACCATAACACTCAAAAAAGTTTGATACTTGTCAAAAGGACACGTCAGGTAGACAAGTCGTCTCCAAAAACCTATCGGAAACATCAAGCCGTTAGGGGTAGAACTCTCTAGTAGTAAAAACTGTGCGATAACCATTTTTTATTATACAAAAGTCTAGACTAAGACACTTGTCCATTCTCTGATGTCAAATTTGTATGAATGTGGCAACGATATTCGCACAATACTTCTTTGAAGTACGAACAAACATTTTTTCTCCTCTTTTAGGAAACTTTCTTTAATTGACATAACCAGTTCTTGTTTCCATTTTTCATCTCATGCAATTTTTATAATTGTTCAAAAACATTTTGCTGACATCATAAATTCACGTGAAAAACTGGTCATCAAGTGGTCCATTTCACCAACCAAAAAATGCTCAGAAAAACTGAATATAGTGAAATGATAACCTAGAAAATACGTCTTAATATCGTCGTTCAATGCTAACAATTCAACGTCATTTATTAGACGTCATAATGACTTGTTAATGTTTGATTCAATCACGTCAGGTGGAAAAAAATTGGGCCTTCACCATGGCATAATTGTGCTACCAAGGTAAGTAATTTGGGTCCAACTGTTGGTTGCCCTCTATGGAGACTCTTAATGGCGACCGAGATGAAAGAAAATCACGTAATATATCCTCTGTTTCATTCTCACCTCCACGAATACTCTACTAAGCTAAATATGCTATTAACTCCCCCACATCCCTGAATAAATTATTCAACTGAGCTGATGAATCCAGGATATAATTTATTTTTGTTTATTAATTACGTCAGCGGCAACTAATTTCCTTCGTTTAAACTGCCTCCCCTCACAATTTAACTGCCATCTCGCCAAAGTTTTCCCTAGAATCCACCATCCGTCTGAACAATGGCCTCCACACACTATTATTGTACCTGCCTTCCATTAGCTACCCAAGTACTCCGAAGATCATTTATTTGTTGAGCAGGGGTGCTGCTGATCAAGTTATAATCCAGTCGAATTAACCCTTAACTGCTAACGTGAAGATCTGTATAGAGCAAAGACTAGATTTTCTGAGAGTAGTGAGGAATACCGTTTGTCACTTAATATTAAAAAGAGAAACTTAAGAGTAATGTCGAGGAAAGACTCAATAAATGTTAGTTTAACTGTAGATAAATAAATTTAGAAAGAGTAGAGCAATGCATAAGTATACTAGCTCCAAGTAGGGACAGCCAGAGGTTCAATATTCTCTTGTCAAAAGAAAACTGTGTGAATTAAAGATTTGTTTTGCTTGGAGGTTTATGTATAAATGCGTATGCGAAGTAAGGGGCAAAAAGAGAAATGCATCTCCTAGGATCAGATCACCACTGGTTCAGGAATGCAGCACCGCCCTACAACGCTCAGCCCAATTCAAGAACGTGACCGTCATGTGGGTCCCTGGTCACAGCGGGTTGACAGGTAACGAGAAGGCAGACTGCCTGGCGAAGATTGGAGCAAGGGGCACATGCATTGGCCCAGAGCCCTTGCTGGATATTAGCAGAGGCCAGGTCAGTAATGCCCTAGATGCTTGGGCGTATAACGAACTTGCGAAATCATGGTTGGAGAGAGGTTTTTATCAGGCTCCAACAAACGTAGGGGGCTATGGCTATTGAACCGGAGGAGGGATTCACTCCACTTGTTAGTAGGGATCCTCACAGCTCACTGCAGATTGAACAGGCACCTGACACTCATAGACCTAAGACCTAAGACTCAAAAAACGAGTTTTCGTCTTGTTTGAAGATAAAAAATCGAATTTTTCAAAGAGAAATGTTTTGGATTTTGAAAGTCTACTTTCGAGGGGACTCAAGAAACTACTATGAGAGCCAAGTAGATAATTATAGTGGTTACCCCACGACAAATGAATACACAAAAAGAGTAATAATAGAAAAATCTCTATATAATTTCAGTTAAATGAACAAAAGAACGTCGGGCATTAAAACATAAAAATGGACATATTATGAATCTAGGCTACACAGAGCAAACTGTCCATGGCGATGCCAGACTGTTTAGGGTTCCCATAGTCCTACGTGTAAAAGCATGTAATTCAAGCAGATCATCGTGTAATTCCACAAATTTACATTGGCAAAACCACTGTTTTCAAAATTGCGCACATGCTGCGATGACCGTCTTCGACTCGCAGATGGCACTTGACGAAGTTCTTGCTAACAAAGCATTCTTTGCGGTTCGTTCCAAGTACGCCTGGTCTATCTTCACTTTGATAGCGTAAGTGAGGAATGTGCGGGAAGGAGACGGAGAATAATAGGTTACAAGTCGTAGCGACACGGTTTTTCTTGTTCTTCCGTCGAGCTTTCACATCACAAAGACGACCGCGACGCCAACGCCACAGAGTGCTGCGTCACTTTGTCGCGTGGCATTCGTGAAATGAATCGCTAAAACGGTGGGTGACAGATAAATGGGTTTCGGTCTGACAGCATACAGATGGTTGGCTGCAAACAGAGACCATTGCTAAGTGTTATTTGTTTTTTTTGCCCACTAATCATTGAATATCTTGTTCGCTTCTGCTTTGTAAATATGCCGCTTCTATTGCCTTGAAGGACTAGCAGTCAACAGATTGATTAGATTGTAATTGAGGGTTACGTGGAAGAGGAGCCCCGGCTGAGCTTCTCCCTTTAATGAAGACCTTTATTATTACTATTATTATTATTATTTTTATCTGAAGTCTCGCAAGATTGCGTGTGATCAGGTACTGACGGGCTATATCAAGTCAGTACCTGAGCCAAACGGGTGAAGGGGGATCGACGACTGAGGAGAAACAGGCTGTATTTCCACATGAAGACGATTGAAAATATCACATCAATCGAAACGTTGCGGAATAAAATATTCTGAAGAGAAAGGAAGCTCGAAGCAGTTTTATTGATTACTATATTTATAGAAAGTGTATTCAGTCACCTAGATAATAATTATGCTTTATTGATATCACAACCTAAGACGAATGTATTATACCGAACATGATTTGAATTTATTACTAAATGAATGAGAAAGGAAAGAACCACGGATGGTATTATTTAATTGAAATTCGGCGCATATTTTTCAAAACTTTTTATATTAAACCGTCTTCTTCGTACAAATGTGTAGTAATTATATCAAAATAACTAAAGTTGTAGTCATAACAACAATGGAGTTTCGTCTCCCCCAAACACTGAATATTCACAGTATCGTTGGTTTATAATTAAAACCATTACCCTCACTTAAGAAGACATTTTCTGTATTACTTTCAGCAACTTTGACTGTTAAGCATTTACAAAGTCTCGTTGTAAGTGTACCATTCCCTGCAAATGGAGGGAATGTTGAAATCTTGCGTGCAGGAAACTGTTACTAATATAACTTCCGCAACTTATCCAGTGGTTATCTCTCTGGTTCGTTATATTTTCTACTGACCAGTTAGAATCGGCAATTCTTCATGCTCAATCAGAACTGTATCTGTCCAGTGGATGTTCACAAGGTTCTGTTCTGAGACCGATCCTGTTCATTTTGTACATAAGCGACCTGTCATCTTCTCTGCACTCCTCATGTTCTACATTTGGTGATACTTTTCAGAATGACCTCAGTTCCATGGTATATTGGAGAAACAATTGGCTACTTCTATTGAACCTCTTATTAAAGTGCCACGTTATGTATTTGAGAAATTATAACCCCAACATTTCTTATATACAGGAAGGACCACCTATCTCTTCTGGATCATTGATCTCACAATAAATTGTCTCCTGTCGTGATCAGATCACGTTCAGGTTTCAGCCATTATACCTATTGAAAAATGTATCGTTATTCCAAGGACTCAATCTCTTTATAGTAATTGGTACTAACTGGTAACTGAAAGAATATGTTAACTACCACCTCAGCACCCCTGTACAGCTTATAAAGAAAGTTGTGTGAATCCTAGTAGCTCATCTTATACAGTAAGTCTTATGCAAATGTCGCTCATGAGATTCAATTGAATATGACATCTATTCAGAATATCCATAGCAAAATGATTAGCTTCGCTACAGTGAACACGCAACCGCAATCAAGATCATCCTGCAATTTCCGAGTTCTTTGAAGAAGCTGCGTCGCTGTGGCGGTAAATCCTGCAAAGGATTGTCGCTGCGTTACATGCCTATGAATTCTTCCGCACAGGAATATTTAGCTCCGTAATCTAGGAAAACCTTGGAATTCTCCGTTGTGAGAGGACTGCTTGAGATAATAGATTTTCTTGCGAATGGCAATTATTTACCTGGTAATCCGCAAGATGAAAGCCGATATATAAATTCGCAGTATTTGGGTCAGTAAGGATCTCCGATCACATTATTTATTATTATTGGTCTATAGCATAGGTTCTCAACGTGGGCGATTGAGACATTTAAGGGGGCGATAGAAGACTCTGAGGAAATTGGGGGTCGTTGATACTCTAATAGGAGGCGAAGAAGCCTAAGAAGTCCCAGGGTTTTTGTTGCTCCCCAGATTATTTGGTGAAGGTGAATGGGTTTTGTTTTGCGCTTAAGGCTTTTAGGATGGAGCGACTTATGTCTAGGAGGAGTGTGCAATTCACGGAACTTGCTCTGGGAGCCACAGTCCCTAGCTAAAATTACTAAGGGCGTAACGTTTTATAGAGCTTGGGGGGTTTAGAAATTTTTTTTGTGCAAAGTGGGCGGTGGGCAATATAAAAGGTTGAGAACCTATGGTCTAAACTATTGGATGCATATCTTCAATAGGTTTCATCAAAATCTTGATAAAGTGGTTACTGATTACGCGATGACAAAAACAGCAAATGACAGGTGAACTGCCAAAAAGACAGATGCTTTAAAATGGGTTTGATTCTCCAATTTGAAAATATATTTTGCTGAATTTCAAAATATTCATGCATTCTAAGTAATTATTATCGCTATGCCCTAAAGAGACCAGAAACTAAGACACATGTATTCAATTGTTTCATACATTTCAGAATTTTTCAGCCTCTCAAAAATGTAATTTTTAATTAGCTCGAAAATTTCCAGCAACACTTTAAACATGGCAACAAGAAACTTGGAAAAGTTCTGGTAGTTTTTTTTACTATTTACTACGCTGCCAATGCACAGAATTCCAAAAATCCGCCGAAACTTGCTACTTGCCTAACTCATATTCCTTCAGAAATTTCATCTAAATTGGTAAAACAGTTACTGAGATTACGCGATAGACAGATAGACTGATAAATAGATATATAGATAGATAGATAGATAGACAGATAGATAGATAGACAGATAGATAGATAGATAGATGACTCAGAATGTCCTGTAGTGATTGAAAGTAATACCTTTACAACTACGTTCATGCCTGTAACAATTTTTGAGTCAGTGAGACCATTTATCAGAGCCCGTGTATTGTTCATTGTTGCCGTGGTAGGGCGAAACCCCCTGTTTATCATTAAAAGTTAAACAAAACTTGAAAGTTGTTCATGTTACTTCCACAACTTCTCAGAAAGTTCGCCCACTAGTTTAATTTGCGTATCCTGTTCGAGGCTCTTTCGAGAATAGTTCACATGTTTTTGTCAAGAGACCGCCGTCGGTGAGATCTACCAATCCTAGCGATATATCTGCTTGAGTATGAACCCATTTGCATTTAAGAGATGTTTAGGAGTATAATCTCATATTTTCCCGTTTCATGCTAATGGAATTGAAATTGTTGGGGGATTAGGTACGTTGAATCGAATTCCTCCTGCTCAAACTGGGATTTTATGGAACTGCATTCAGAGTGCATGCCCCGAGATGGGGGGAGAGGGTAGGTGCATCTTCAGGGAGGGAAATTAAGAATTTAATATAAGCTTTGCTCCTTTTTGCTTTCGAGATCATCAAAAGGGCCCAAATATTGTCAATCTACTAGACGAATTTTTTTCAATACTCCAAAGGCAGATCCGATGTTATTGAAATGAATAGTCTTGCGGGAATCGGACATGCAGTGAGAAATGATGCCATTTGCTTTCCGGGTGCTTACTAACAGCCGGCGTCGTAAATACCAGACGGTAGCACTGACAGGGAATATTAGAATTTAGCACTGCATTTTGTGCTCTTTTTTATGCGTACTTCAACTTGCCTGAAAGATATTAGACAGGAAGGGATGTCGCGATACATCATAATATTGAATGTGCTATACTTTTTTCACGAATTCATCCCTCGGCCTTGTCATTTTCTCTATACAGATGACATCTTTCAAATTCAAAACCTGAGAGGGTGGTTTGGATGTTCTTCTAAACAACTCCTCAAAGGGGACGCTGCCATGAGGGTCGTCAAGCTTCGACTTGAAGATGGACGTTGAAGAAGAAAAGAAGAAGAATCATATAAGGATTCTACGGATACCATGTAAAGCAAAACTGTGAAATGAAAATGTTTTTTGAAGGGTTAACAACAAATAGGAAAATTTCATATCTAAGTTACATTCTTCCAGGTCACGCGTATCGATTCATATTTAAATCTGACAGTCCGACGATGATTTAATTATAAGTCGAAACGCTTCACTGAAAGAAAAAGAGTTTTTATTTGTGAACCTATGTGTTCAGTACACAATCTTTTTATCTGAAATAAACAAAAGTCAAGTTTGTACGCTGCTATTCTAATATTGTAAGTTCCTGGATCGATATGATTCCAAGCCACTTCGCATGAGTAGTAATTTCAGCGAACACAAACTTTTTCGTGTTGGCAAGTTTATATTTAGAATCGGCCAGGCACCCGGCGGTACCAAACTGTGCTGAAACGTTCAACAGCAGTCTTAAATTCTACCCCCTCGCCTTTCCTAATTCAATTATATGCTGCTAATTAGGGCAAATCTGCTGCACAACAACTGGCTGAAATGATGGCGTGAATAGTGCCAGAGCTTAAAAATTACAGACTGCGAAATTCAGTTCGTTCCAATAAATTGTTAGAACAGTTTCAGTGAGTTCTAGGTCCATGCTATATTCCAAGAAGGTATCCTGAACGGTTTCTGAACCGTTTTCAAGGTTCATTGATTAGAGAGACCTGAATATACGAACGTAATATGATTTTCAGCGGGCATCAACAGAATCGGCTATATTGAATTCAGTTTAACTCACAAATAACAATAACCCGGACAAGAATGACACATGCTGGTCTGCAGCAAAACAGCAAGTTTTTTGCTTTCAATAAAAATGATATGCAAACCAAAATATATGATGAAACATGACACTGATTTCCCGATTTTATTAGAAGGGTTTCATGCATAAGTGCACGTATAAAAGTGTTCAATTGGTTCCAACACCGGCTAAGTTAATTCTGGAATTATCGGTTCTTGCATGGATTCTAAACAATTCTGATTAGTTCCGAACACTGGAGAACCATCTGTTGTAGAATGAACATACGAGTACATATTATATCGTTTGTCTTGAGGTGTGCAGGCGAGCATAATTATTACTTGTGAACTTAAACTTTGGTTTATGCTGTTTCTAGAAGTACAGATGCTTCAAGCATAAAATAAGTAAGAAGACGCTAAGATGAAGCAAACTAATTATTGAGTCAGGAGATATAGGATCGATTTTTTTTGGGCAACGTGTTTGTATATTGTAACTTCCGAAGCTTATCCAAACTGAAGCGTAATATGATCAATAAATAACTATATTATCGTTTCGGCTACCTTCATAAAAGGTTGCTTTTCTCTTCTACTCGGTTCTACGAAACCTCGCAAACCATTATTAAATTGATCTAAGTTTCTAGGCTTCATAGGCTCATATTTTCTTATAAATTTGGTATTTGTGATCGATTTGATAGAAATTGAAACCGTGTTACAAGGAAGGAGGTTAAGGATGGAAATTTTCACCAAGTTAAAACATCTACAGGCTTAATGAAATAATTTCTATCAAATTGGAAAGTTACCTGTAGATAGTGTAGACTATTATAAACTATACACCTTTTATATATACCCAGATCAACGAAGGTCTCTCGAAGCGGTTTCCTTCAAGAGATCCTTTCCTTCTAGGAGGGTTGTTGCTTTAGAGGAGCGTAAACAGTAATCAGATTACTGGATACAGCAATTGAGCAGGTAATTAATCGTTAACTTCCAACTTTGAACTCCCGTTGCGTTTGTCTACAACATAGTTTTTCCTCTAAGTTTGTTGCTTCCTGAACCAAGATTTGAAACTTCTTAATGGCTTCGATTTGTAAATAGACACCATGGCAGGAAGTTACCTAGAAGCACTGTTGCCAGACTTTTCTAGGGCGAATGGTTATCACTGTCATAATTAGTAGCGCAGAATCTCAACCGTAGATTAAAGACGAAAAATCTAGAAAAATGGATGCTAAATACTCCATCCTGATTGCTGTTATACTCTGGATTTCACTGTACTGAATTCTGGAAAATGCTATTTTCCATCTATTATTGTACAGAACCATAATACTGTTGAAGTCTCTCATAGAATATATGATACAACGCTCTTTTGCAAGCTTTGCAAAACCATCAGTGACACAATTTTCCTTCTGTGGAAACTTATTTTGAGGAAGCACTCCGAGCAGGTTTCTCCTACAAACATATTTCTCGTTCCAGTACAAATTCTTAACAGAAGGCTTATCATAATTATCTAGAGAGTATAATGAACGAGTTTCCCCACCAAACTTAGTGTGTTAGTTAAGACCTTTGGAGTCACATTAGGAGTTCCTATTCTTTATTAGAATTAATGCGCGGTAGCTTTGGTACGGTCATATATACTGTAGTAAAATTAGGTGAAAGAATAGAAAAATTAAATACAGAAATTTGTTTTTGTTATATCCCATATAAATCACGAAAATTGATATAAAACATGGCATCCAGAACGTTTACTCTATACTTACCTATTACCAATTATATTACTTCAGAAATAAATTGGATCCGAATTCAGTAACCGGTAATCTGATTTCACATTCAGAAAATGTAGATTGTAGATGATCCTACTTGGTGAAACTCTTCCATCATGCAGATGAAAAGATTGTGTAATTAACACACAGTTTCACAAATGAACCTCTCTCCTTTCTTCCAGTGAAAAGTTTTGATTTATATTTAACAGTAGGACGATGATTCAATAACAAATCGAAGAGCGTCACTGGAAGAGAGAAAGTTTTGTCTCAGAAATTCTGGATCTAATACTCAATTATTCATTATACGTGCATTTATAAAATGGTAGAAATATCTGTCGGACTGTCTGTCCGTCGGTTTCTCGTTTTTTCGGTTAAGGCTCCCTGTTGCAATTTATAATAATAATAAAAATAAACAGTCTTTATTCAATAAATTATCATCACATCACATCTTGGTGACAAATAAAATATTGCATGCATATACAGACATCCTAAGCCGTTTATGATACCTATTACCCTGAGTTCCAAAATGTTCGTGATCAAAACACTTACCACGCTTATGAGTGGGGAAGAAAAATTGAAAAATACCAATAATAATATTCTCGGCAATAAATTCTCGCCGCTGAACTGCCTCTTAATTTTCTAGACAATTATTGACTGATAAATTGCACCTTGTTAATCCATTTATTTGCTTGTTCAGCATTAATTGGAAATTCTGTTCTCTCCCCTTTTGTTTCCATCGTTCTAAGCTACAGCCGAATATTGATTTTCTGATGCAGCAAATATTTTCTGATCGCGCTCAAATTTTAATTTTCGCCAAGTCACTTTTAGATTTCCGGTCGGACAAAAAGGGAAGAAGGAATTGCTGAATTTGTGGACCGTATTTTCAGAAAGCGATGTCATGGCAATGTACGAACTGAACCGGTTATTATTTCTAACGGCGATATATTGTAATACCCTCTATAATATATCTGACGGTATATCTGCATGGAATGAATATGAAACTGCCGCTGCATGAAACACGGACTTTGGCTGTATCAGATTCGACAGTCTTAAACTCAACACCAGCTGACAGTGGCCATTGCCTTACCAGTAGAGCTTTTTGTAATGTTTTAAGGTGGTTTACTGGAGTCGGAATGATTGTCCAAAAACGAAAAAAATAAATTACGAATAGACTATCGTATTCTGAAAAAAAAAAACTGGGTTTGGGGGCTGGGATGGCGGAAAGAAAATTACGGGTGTATTGTCAAAATTCGGAGGAAATAAAAATCGACCAGACTTTGTTTTTAGACGGTTCGAAGGTTCCTAAAACTTTGTGGGGAGGGAGGGGGTCAGAAGCTGGAATTGGGAAGTAGAGATGGCGAGGGGGTGATACCAAGGAATTATATGTTCGACCTATCTTATGTCAACATCCCCACTTGGTCCTTTCAAAGTCAAGTGCGTACTATCCTTGTCTGGATTGATTCCAATACCACAAAGTGAAACTTTCCGAAACTATATTCGAAGCAATATTGTTGTCCGGACCCTGCATGTACCTCATAACCCAAGGCATCCAAGAGATTAGGGGGTTGTGTCTCCAAGAATGCAAATTACGGAACTTGCCCTACGCCACTGATTATCGCTATCTCACGTTGTTACGCACAACTAAACCAGTCCCACCACGGAGTTTGTCCTGAAAAGGTACGGCAATGGTCGTAAATGAAAACCCTTGTGAAACGCAACACAACGCGCAGCCATAGGGCACCTATAAATTAATTTAAATAATTACAAGCTACTTGGCGATAACATTGCTACCAACTGTGGCGGCCATACCACATAGACCGAGGACGTCTAACAGGGGTTAATATCGTACAGTGAATTCTATTACGGGCAGCTGGATACAAGCCAAGTTCACACTAGACGAAAGGCAATCTCGATACAGGCGGAAATTATCCTTGCCAGTGGTGTTGTTAAATATTCTTGCCAAATCTATAAGGGGGCCGATTTCCAGTCCAATAGAAACTCTAATAGAATTGCTCCCTAAGAAAAAAAAACGTATACACGTATATTTTCTATCGCGACCTTGAACTTGAGAGAAAATGGCGTCATTTAAATACGTTAAAAATTGCACCGAACAGAGTTGCCACAAGCTATTTATTAATTTATTTTTTCAGCAAAGCTGATACACCAGCTACAGAACTTCTCAAATCCGATCAAAAAGTATACGCTGAGTGCTCCATTGTTCACTGATAAGTTAAATGTATTACTTTTAATAAATAGCAAGCGCAAAAAAATACGCATTAGCTGAACGGGATAACAGCGTTAAATACACTCGTCCCGATAAACAATTTGTGTTTAAATTGCATTATTTTATCTTAACAATCAATTAGAAGAAAAGAGATTCTTGAGATGACCCAAAAATAAAAGCAAAAAGAATTTGTGTCATTCACACACAAAAAACAAACTTATCCATCTGCTCCTGCTTATCCGTTTGTTGCACGGAATGCAAGGGCACCATTTTGAAATGTTTTTAATCCAACTAACAAGATTTAATTGAATGTGATTTTCTTCACCGCATTTCCCGCTTACGTCTCTGGTATTTTTTGGCTGGTCGGACAGTACTTCTTTGAAGTGCGTACTAGTAATTTTCTGCCCGCTTGAAAATTTTATTGTATTGGACATAACCAGTGCTTATATTGGACTCTTCAAGTACGCATCCTCATATAATCCCATCCAAATGATTTGTTTCAGTCAACCGTCCGGTAATTTTTCGAAAGGAGACCATTATGCAAGTTGATTTTTCCCAGATGCACTCAAGTTATATTTCCCAGAGCTAGCCGAGAAACCGCAACGGCCATTCTCCCTTATCTAATTACAAAGCTGATATAGAATAATGGAATTGACCGCTAATACGACTTGGCAGTCTGCCCAGGCTGGAAAAGAAAGTCTTCAATCTCACGCGGCTTTATTTACTAAACTACTGCTTGCTCTGAACAGATAAAAATGTCCGGAGTACAAATAAAGACAAATAAAGCAGTGCCTGATCCAATCAAGACTGTGATTGGCGGCTAACAGGGTTGCCAGATGGCGCAGTCAGCTGGACACCGCCACACTATTACAGCTCACCAATGAATCATATTTTCCAACCGGAAAGAGAGATGCTGACAGCGCCAGCCAATCTTTTGCTTCCATTTTACATCTCACGCCAACTAGTGAAGAAGTATTGTGATTCAAAAAAATTCAAAATCGAGTTATTATTTATCTTGATGTTTCATATACATCACAAACGATGGTGTCAATTAGGAAGTAACGGACTCACTTTGGAAATAGAGATTTGAATCGGAACTTGAATATCTTGAAGAAATATCGGAGACCTTAAATCCTCTATGATTTAAAAATCGCCAATATATAGTTTTTGATAAATTCAACGCCTACTTGAACTTTAACAGTTCTGGAATCCGATTAGGACGTGGAACATAGAGTCAACCTTCTTGACGCGATTTATTTTGAAAGCTAAATATCACTTTTTTATTATGCATTGTCTTTATATTGTCTTTTGAGTAGATAGTTGTCTACTACTAATTCTGCACATATCTCGTTTCTCTATATTTTGACAGTAGTTAAAAGTTAGTAATAAGTTACATTTGTACTTTTGTATTGTAACAATAAGGGACAATAAATTTAATTTCACATGTCATTAATATTTGAGTAATATTTAAGAAAAATTAGTCATCCATGACTACACATGATATCACAAACATGATATCACTGTTCTACAAATTCGCGCGGTTTTTTATAATTGTGATATGTAAAAAAAAAGTACATTAAAAAACAACTTGGTACTCACGATAGATTCAGGCACCTCGACATTCGATGCTTCTCCTCGTATCAAATAAAAAAGCACTCTAGAAATCTGAATGTTAGAGCACGATATTCTATAAAAAAAAATGTGAAAACGCACATATATTTTCTCGGTAATGCATGATAATGAAATTCCTATAAATTTTGAGTGGTTTGACGAATGAATTAGAAAAAAATGGTACTAGATGATAATAAAAATGATGTGTAGAGCAGGCAACATTATCGTGATAAAATATTGTTCCGCAAAGATAATATCAGACAAGCTTTATATAATTTAATTCTATTAGATTTCTGGGCGAGAGATATGAATAAGATTAAGACATTGCATTTGCTCCAGGAGTCTATAACTTGTTCAAACAAACGTAGAATGTAGAATTACTTGTGAATCAATGCTGAGGCCGTTCCTTCTAGAAGTGGAATCAATTCTGGATGATTTAGTTGTTATTTCTGATCGTTTGCGCATGCGAAGAGGAGTAGCTTGATATTAAAACAAACGTGATTTAGTTGTATGTTTCAGGTTGACTGTTTTCCAGTCACGCCACTTCTACTGAAATATTCTAATTACAGTACTATCTGATCAGCCTGAGAATACCAGAGACGATAGGGGAAAATGTAATGAAATAACAGTAGGCGTTACGTAGTCAGGCGGCGACACGTTTAATTTAATATTATAAGATGAACTTTAACAATATAAAATGCTGCTCTAGCATTGCGAGCAATAAGCCGATGTTCTATGAGGTTCCTCTGTCTGGCTACCAATAACTTTTCATGGGTTAAGACTGCATTGCACCACTGCTTAACCTAATATCCAACTCACTACGCCGGTGAGAAGGTAAGTAACGCCCACTATGTTCATGCGACTGAAAAAATCCATTCAAAAGACGAGTCTAGCGAGCCAAGGTAGGAGCTTTGAAGCTTTGGCAGTGTTGCCACAGATCCGAAACTATCTCAAATACTTTCAGCCTGTTCGTGGAGGTCTACCATTTTCCAGGGATATCGTAGACTTTTCTTTAATATACTTCATGTGTAAGACATCTGACAACGTTGCTTTTTTGCCCGCATTCTTTTGCCCCGCATTCTCTCGCTGGTCAGACATTGTTTGTGTAGATCTCTGTAGAGTTGAAATGAGCGATTTTGAGTTGGAAGTTAAGGTCTATTTTAGCATCGGAGTCAAGCGATAAGATATAGAACTTTTGGGCACTCTAAGAATCATAAATGGAGATTTTAGTGGGCAATACCAGTTTGTATATATATCTTAGACATTAGTTTTATCACCCATGCTTAATACTATATCATGCAATCGATTTATGGCATTGTATGGTATTCATATTTGATATCCTTGCATTTGAGGTTCTGCAAGAATGAGCAACTAAAGATTTTATAACTCAGAAGCTCCCAAATTTTCTAGGATATATTTACACAGAACTCAGAAATACAAAGTTACGATTTCGTCATACGTGCGCTTAATATACTCGTATACCACAACTGGTTTGAAAACGGTAATATGATAATTTTTTGAATTAAAGCCATTACTATGTTATTTAGCGGATATTTTTTTAACATCAGTTATCAGTCTTTTGCGTACTCGAGTATATTGTTATGTAACACAAAAAATAAGTACTAGACTGCTATTGGTATTTTTTACATACCCAGTATATTGATAAAGACTTATCAGAAAGTGCTTAATATTTATACATATATAAATACTCACAATGAATCTGTTTCATTAGAATCTAAAAATGAGCTCGCAGGGGGTAATGTTGCTATCAATATTCTTACTAGGCTTGGTTAGTTTCAGGTAAGTGCAGATCATAATGTATTCAAAAATTTCCTTGGGAACGTTTTTTGAAATTTCTTGTACGGTGTATGATATTTTTCAGATTTGGTTTAAGTGATGAAGTGATAATCATCTCATCATATTTATTCGGAAATGATGTTGGTGCGACTCTATTTCCAGCAGGGTGGTGTAACATGCCACACTGGTTGTGGAACAATAACGCTATTCCGTGAAAAGTTTACTGGACACGTAATTTCTCCAAATGGAGACATCAATTGTTCGCCGAGATCGTACGCCTTAACACAACTAGATTTTTTCTTGAGGGGTTTAAAGATGAGGGCTAAGCAATGTTCTAGCAACGGTTCAAGTGTTCAAAGCCAGATAAAAGCTGTTAAACGAGTGAACGTCTGTAAGCAAAGCCAATGCGGACATTTGGCACATATTGTATTTCATAATTAACGTCAACGGTTTTATTTCAGATTATAATAAAAATATCCTAGGTTTGTAAAAAAACTACTACGTTTTTATCTTAAATTAAAGTGAAATAGTTATTTGGATAACCAACTATTCAATACTTTCAAGTCTTACTATTTAAAACAACCAAACAAAACCTGTTTCTAGTTCCGCCCAAGGAACCAACAACCGCTTCATCCCTGACTCCTTGAAGATTGGAGTGGCAAATGCGGCTCCCCAAATTGAAGGAGCCTGGAATGAGGACGGCAAAGGAGAAACCATCTGGGATAGGTTCGCCAGGGAACACCCCGAAAGAATTGGAGACAGGTCAACACCAGCAGTGGCTTGCGACTCTTACCACCAATGGAGGGCAGACCTAGATATCATCAAGGATCTTGGATCACAGGTCTACCGACTATCTATCGGTGAGAATAAGATCTGCTGAAATGATAGCAACTAAGTTTATTTTTTTACTTTCCACGCCAATAGGTGGTGGAAGGTCAGGATTTAATATGCTCCAGATCTGCTTCAGTAGAAACCTACTACCTGGGATTAGCACATTTTATACAAAATTTATTTAATATGTAGGGATAAAAATGATGTGTACATTGTCAACAGTGTTTATTACGAACAAGGAATGTAGTAGTAAATAATTTCTACCAATGACATATTGAGTAGGTATCGCCCATACACTATTATACGTTACAGTGTCCTGGTGTTTTGTTTGCTGTTATTTTGGAGCACATTACTAATGAAATACATTTACACCCTGAATAAAGAGGTACATGCTTTCGACCCATCTGCTAGATGTTGTCATGATATCTGGGCTATAGTTGCCAATACTGTGGCCACATATCGAAGTAAAAGCATTGCTCGTTTAGAAGCACCCTTATAAGGCTGGAGACTTAATCTTCAAGTGTATAGCAATCCACATGTATAGTGGACGGTACGCTTGGAAAATATTATGATGAACTTTCATGGTATGTTGCAGCTTGGGCAAGAATTCTCCCAAATGGTTATTTCAGCCGAGATGCCGTCAATGAAAAAGGAGTAAAATATTACAAGACCCTTCTGCAAGAGCTGAAAAAGATGAATATAGAGCCTATGGTAACACTTTACCACTGGGACCTTCCCCAAAAGTTGCAAGACGATTTGGGTGGTTGGTTGAATCCAAAAACCGCTGATATTTTTGCTGAGTATGCTAGGTAAACTATGTTTATATATAACTACGACTGAATTAGCCCAAAGCACCATAACAAAAATTCATATAATCTGTAACATGCTATCATTGATTTGAAAGCATGATCAAACTGACAGTTGCACTAACAACTAAATTTATATGTGTGTATGTCTATAAAATGCAGATAATTACTCAAATCTGCGGCTCACAAATGATAAAATATGTTTTACTAACTTCAAAAAATGTTGAGCTGTCTCTCCTTACCCCAATTCTATCACAATACAATTGTTATGAAGAAGTCTACAGTCCACTTCATCTAACTATTCATAGTTATTATTCTATATGTACATCACTTAAATGAAATCAAAAAGTTAAAGCTCATTAATTTTTTTATTCAACCGTGGAATATCCAGTTACAGCTCGGATGCTCTACACATGACTATATTGTAATTATAACATATATCGATTCGCAGATTGTGCTTCGAATTATTTGGAGATGAAGTAAAATGGTGGATCACAATCAACGAGCCAAAGCAGGTCAGTTTTTGTGTATTGTATTTATTGAAGACTAAACTGCATTAATTTTACATATCCGGCTCTCAAAGATCATAACACGGAATTGAACTATGCATCCATTTTTGTCTCCTCTTAGTAGATGTTTGTTATTTTTTTTTATGGAGATAAACCGCATAAACCCTTGGGTCATTAGCGGTGGAGCTGATAACTATATTTTGTTTAAGTACCTAGAGGCTTGCAGAAAATCAATCAAATTAGATTGAGATCCTAATATAGATCTTAGTGAGCTACCTAATCCACAAGATATTCTTTGTAATTCTAGAAACGGACAATTTTTGGTATTTGAAACTCGAAATTTAGCAATTTCACCTAAAGACGATTGAAGATAGTATATCAATCGAAACGGTGTGATACTCAAAAAATTTTTATAAACAATGTCCGAAATCAAACTTTTGAAAAACGGAATTTGAGATAAACAGGATAAAACTATAAACTTAAATATCGTTAAAGCAACAATCCTGCAAGCAAAAGTAACTGCTGATAAGTTATGCGCAAAATGGCTACTTAAGCAAAGCTAAAAACGACCTTGACTTAGTAAAATGCCATCATGCGTCACGCTTGGCAATCAGTATTTATGTTGCTATCACACCCTTGACTTGTTCACGTATAAACCACTGATTCGCTGTCTGCAATTAGATCGCCAGGCTATACTGACGAGTCTAGGCTAAAGGGAATAACATACAAGTCTATAGCGGGCCTTATGTATAATTAAGGGCATACACTGAAGAGGATACACTTAAAATCACTTGAATCCATTGAAATTTACAAATTATAAGGTATATACCATCGCACACACTCAAATACGCTTCTACCACTAAAGGTTTGTGAAGCTGGATATGGTGGCGGATGGTTTGCACCTGGTATATCAAAACCTGGAGAGGGTACCTATGTTTGCTCTAAGAACGTCCTGCTGGCCCATGCTAAGGCGTACCGCATTTATGATAAAGAATTCAGGGCTAGAAATCAAGGTAAATATATTAAAAAAAAATTAATATAATTAGAAAAAATTTGAAAAACTCATTTTTTGATTCATATTTATTTAAAATATATATAATTGAGGAAATTCGATATGAGAAAAATTTATCCAAGAAAATGCGAAACTAGAATTTAAAAAACAAATGAAAATTACTAATTACAGAAATTTAAAACAAAATATCGTTTGAACAATTTTTGGAAAAAATCTATTTTCCAAAATGTTAAGTAAGATATGAGGTAAAATTGATGCTGTGAGAAATGCGTCACATACATTCTGAATCTTTATTTGTGATGTGTTGTATGTGTTAGCATGACCTCAATCACGGAGCTATTTTACAGGAAAGGTAGCCATGGTAATTGATACGCTGTGGTTTGAACCTGGAAGTCAGAATGCCCAAGATGTTGCAGCTGCCGAAAGGGTACTGCAGTTTGGGGTAAGTTCCTTTTATACAAAAATTTATTTCACTTCTGACCAAAATATTCTGTTGGCAAAAGATTTATAATCTTGGAAAAAACGTCTTATGAATATAATATATTTCTTTAATAGTAAACCAATTTACATGATAAGTAAAGATAAGATCTCCTCCAGAGGGGAATATATATCGCGCAAGGCATTGTAATAACAACGAATTTTGGTGGATGAAATGATGTAATATTAATGTATTATAAACCGTTAACCGACTCCATGACAAATGTGGATATATTCTTTCCAGGAACCCAATTGCGCTAACAATTTTCAGGCATACACAACATGCCTATCAAATTTTATATATCTGTCAATCCTGATGAATGTTTGATCATAATAGCTATCAATTAACATGTAAGTGCTTTTGGATTGATTCATTTTAATCCATTAATTTCAAATCTATAGAATATTGCAGCTAACTCTCCATTGATCTATTTGTATCACATCTATGAAATCATTTCCGTAATAATATAACAACCTACCATAGGTAAAGAAGTGAACTTTACACTTATTCGAAACAAAACCTAAATCATCATTAATGTACAAGAATAATATTAACGGTCCCAAAACGGTTCCTTGTGGTACTCCAAGTATACATTCAGAATGCGGGAAAGGAAAATTAGAGACACAATTTTAGAGCATAAATATCCAGGATTTCATGATTACGGTAAAATTAATTCTTTTGACACTTATGTGGTACTTTTTTCCTTTAAGTATGGCTTATACGCACACCCAATCTACCACGGCGACTGGCCACAAGTTGTGAAGGACAGGGTTGCATTGCGAAGTCGTGGAGAGGGCCTTCAACAATCCCGTTTGCCCGTACTGACACCGGAAGAGATCAAGCTCATCAAAGGAACCCATGACTACCTCACCATCAACTACTACGCTGCACATATGGTCAACGCCACTCCAGAAGCACCATTCAACAGGCGTAGCTACGGCGACGATATAAACGTCAAGGAGTGGCATAACCCTGCGTGGTCCAAAGGTGGAGCTGGGTGGTTCTCGGTATGATACAAGTTTAGTTGTTTTTTATAACTCAAGAGCCATTCAAGGTGCACTTAATCGTAGAATATTTGCCGCGTATAAGCTGTTTACTCCAATGCGGTTTTATTGGTATGAATCAAGTGAGCCTCTAAGTACGAAAAGTATAAGGAGTGAGCTAATAGTAATCTAATGTAATCTAATCATGTCATATCCATAATAGTTCATAATGAATTTTTATTTTCCTCCTCCAATTGTCTTTTAGATCTGGCCAATGGGACTGAGAAAGTTACTAAACTGGCTCAGAAAGAACTACGGTGATCACGAGATAGTGGTTACTGAAAACGGACTTTCCCTGAATACTGCAGATTTACATGATTCTCAGAGGACTGAGTATTACAGAGTAAGTTAGTATGGAAAACTAGTCAGATCCATCATCATCTGTAACTTTATAAATACCGAAAGGGTACTAAAGACTCAACTATGGAGTGAATAATCAGGAAAAGCTATTTATATAGGTTTTGTTTGGAATAATATATATAGATTGAAAACAAAACTTAAATCAATAATATACAAAAAAATAATAAAGGCCTCAAAACGCTTCCTTGTGGTACTCCAAATATAGAATGCTATATAGAATAAAAAAAAACTGAATTATAGTGTTTCCAAAACGCTCAGCTTTACAGTATAGACTAAGAATATAGTTTTGAATACATTCAACTCCCATAGTTCACATCCATACTATAAAAATGGCTATGTCAAAATAGCTAAGCCATCATTAAAGATATTCTTACGTTCCTCAGGACCACCTGAGTAACTGTTTGGATGCCATTTATGAAGATAAAGTTCGTTTGGTAGGATATATCGCTTGGAGTTTCATGGATGACTGGGAGTGGACTGGTGGCTTAGGGTGAGTTATACTGCACTTTCAAAACGGATATGCCCATGTCCAATACTAATTCATAAAAAATCACATAACTGAGATTCCCTACCCCTTATTGACGGACTTATTCCACTATGCTTATTCAGCCTAATAGTCAAGGTCGTCGTCAAGGTTCTAAGAGTCATTAGGGTCATTAGGGGCATCAAGGTCAATTAGGGCGTAATGAAATTGTGCAATTTATATACAAGGTTTCACAAATACAAAACAACCTTCAGTAACCAATTACGCTTTAATCTCTGAACCACTATCATACTGTCAAAATGCACTGTTATCTCATGCAAGCATTAAAGCAAAACGCGACATAAATTATTGTCTTTTTTGTGAAGCTTTGTGTATAAGTTGCACAATTATTGGATCATATCATGAAACATAAGGAATTGAATTTTTTTAAAAATTCAATCATTTTCAGAAGATTTTTAGTAAAAAAAAATTAAAACAATTCCAGATAATATTCAATTGTCTGAGCTTCTCTCATATTTTAAATGCAGATGAAGTCAAAAATAATATATTTATTCAGATATTTGGATACTTTTCCTATTCACTGATCATGTGTATTCCTAATATTTTGTAACTTTTCTCAAAGCCTATCCCGCTCCAGAAGCGCTGGGGGGATGAATGTCTAATGAATCATCATTCGAATAATGTGAGTCCCTCTGTACCCATGGCTGGCAGATCAGGATGTGATTTTCTTGTCAGGGTTGGTGTCCTAGTCTTCTGTTCGTTGAACTTAACTCCAATTTTATTTTGTTTATTTCTATATGAAAAAATAAACAACTTAAAATGAAACATTATTATGAATTGCAGGTCTAGAATAGGGATGTACAACGTTGACTTCAGCACTCCAAACAAGACCAGGACACCTAGGGATTCGGCGCGATACTTTAGAGACGTTTGCCATAGAAGATGCCTAGTGAACCAATGTGTCTAACAGATACCTTATCAAAAAAAGTGTTTCACTTAAAATTTTTTACACATTTTTCTAATAAAGCACAAGTACGATACCTTTATCTATGTTATATTTGCTTTAGTGGAACCTGATGGAAAGAAGCAATGCCACATGAATTTATAATTTCTTCGACTTGCCGCAAAACAGCTTTTGACTCTTTTCATCAAGTAATCGCAGCTACAATCGGCATGATTTTCAGTATAAGGAAATACGAAATTGATTCCTTTGATGACCTACCCTTACAATAACATCAACCAAGAATGTAGATTGTAGATGCTCTTACTTGGTGAAACTCTTCCATCATGCAAATAAAACAGTGAAACTGTGTGCTAATTACACAATCTTTTTATCTTCTGTAACCAAGAAATCAAAATCATGGGCTCATGCTATTACTTCTCAAAAAGAAGGACATAATTAGACCCAAAAAGCTATTTTTAATAGGTTGAGCATATAAAGTGCAACATCTAGCGTCATTTGAGATCAGTAGTTCGAGATTTATCTGAGGCAGATTAGACTTTTTCTACTTCTTCAGTCATTCAAATAGAGTAACATACAATTTTTTTCAAATATCAGCAATACAATGAGGAAACTAACTCTTAAAAAAACTTAGATATAAGCAAATATTTCTAGAAAGCTGAGATTATTTATTTAATACGCTGACGTTTCGAAATTTATTTCAAACCTTCCTCAAGGGTACTACATACAAAGTGATTAATTGCGTTTAATTCCCTTGATTTTTCTCCTTCGATCTGGTAACGCTGAAGAAGTCTTAAGACAGGATAAGTCATAAAGTATGTCGCTATTTCCTTGGCTATCGTCCAACAACTTCATAGTTTCACGAACTACTAAATCAACTATGCCTGCCATTGTGCTGCAGTGCCTGGCAGTAGTGTTAGAGAGTGTCGTAGGGTCGCCATTGTAGGTTATAGGGTATATTTACGACATTGCCATGCTTCTAATTTGTACCATGATGGAGGGATTAACGAGCCTCTACAATTATGTTCAGTTTGATAGGGTGATAAGGGACAAAAAGTACTTTACGATTGTGTAGATCATATACAGGATGTTACTCGATTACACTGCAGGGTGCATTTCTAAATCAGATTCAAGTAGAAAAGTAGATATGAAGATGTGTGATATTAGCAATTTGGTTTTCAAGATACAGTATATCAAAGTTCGGACAAAGTTTATTTACTAATATTTCAAATATTCAGGTGTCTTTTTGTTAATAGTGTCAGTGTTGTTAGGTATGTGATAATTATGAGTAAAAAAGTCGTTTTTTGCAGAACCTCAGAGTTTATTCCCCGATTATTACATTACAGCGTCTTAGGGTCAATGTGAAATAATATTGACAAAAAAATGTACTCATTAATGACTCATTAAAAAAATCAGTTGAAAACACATTTGTTTTCTTTCTTGATATCTCTTCGTATCTTATTACCTTGTCGAATAAATATAGCCCAGGGCTATTATTATCATGACTTCCTTAATTTTCCATTTCTGATTTTATCAGAAAAAAAATTATTTTAAAGTTTTTTCACTAATTTCACAAAATTATTTTGTATTTGTATATTATTTTCTTTCATATTCAGTGACAAAGCTAAACTCCGCAAATAATCGTGGGCCAGGATATCAAGCATATTTTTCAATGGGAATTCGAGCAAGAAAAATATCACAGTGATAACTTTATACTGAATATCGGGAAACTTGACAGGAACTAATCGATCCATCTACACAACTTCATTTTTCAGTCCGTGAAACACTGAAATTAACACACAGTTCTATTTTATTTTTCTATTAGCCTCACCGTATCCCTAATGTACTTTCCTTGTCATAATTTCTTTTGTTTCGACAAAACGTCAGCTGTATCTTAATTAAACAGTGAGCGCCATAGCTGTAATCTTTGATCTTTCCCTTTCAAATATATTTCACAGTTAATTACGCTTCAAAGCACAACTGGGAGTTTAGCTGCACGCTAAAAAAAACCAGTCACGACAAAATGTGGTTGGAAAAGAGGAATTCCTGTGTTATCAGCAAGCGGACTGTCGCACGATTCTTTACCACAATTTCATTAGCTTGACCTGTATGTATACATGTATGAATAGAAATACGAAAGCTTGTATGAAAGCTACTGGAATCATTCAATTCGGATTTCATTCTGTAACTGATCATCCGTTCCCAAAAAAGGACGAGTTGTCCAGTTCTATATTTGGGACATCACACCTTTATATCCTCACCATTCCTTGTCTGTGATCGCACCACTTCTGTGCTCTGTCCAGACGTCGCACTATGGTTCTGGTCTTGGGGGGGGGGGGGAGACAATTTGACAATTTTGTGGAATGTGGAATTACCAAAATAATCATATTGTTGGCCTCGCATAGTACAAAAAAATGGAATTTAAAAAAACGGACAGGGATTATAACCCGTACCGGAGGAATTTATTTGGTCGTGTGCCATCATCTTCATACTGACGAGCCTGAAGGAAGACAAAGTGGCATCGCCTACCAACTAGATTCCAGATCCTTGATTCATTTAATGCTGTAAAACATCGGTAGCTATTTGTTGAGAAAACGAAAAATATTTCAAGTTCTAACCAAAGCTCCAACAGTTCTATTTGGTATGCTTTTGAATATTTCTAGTAATTCAAAACGAAAAGGCAGGAAATTAAATTCTTCTTGAGCTCCCTGTCCGTGCAACGACAAACTTCAACCGCACTAGATTTCTTTTCTGGTGTTGGTCCGCAAAAGTTTTATCGGCATTGAAACCGACGATAAAATAAAAGCTTAGATTTAATCCTTGGCATGTTTCCCAGAAATCAAGCACTCGCTGCTACCGACAAAAAATAATGAGTCCTTTTACCACCAAAGCAAAAATGGAGGAATGCTGGCCATGGGCGTGCTAACGGCAGCTCTGGGAAAAAAGTCTGAAAGCTACGGTAACGTATAAATCTAAAAGACTTGATAAATGAGTCATTATGCGTTATGGTGTAAAATATAGGAGAAGCAAGTCGAAAATCCTCCTATCTATGAGAGAAATTAATATTTCAGCACATTATACACATTACACAACAACTTTTTGAGTAATACGTTTGGTATCAACCATGACTCTCCACTCTTCTACACCCATGTTCCACTCTCTCTGATATTGTGTACAACTCCTACAAACTCCTATAGCTCCTCAAATCTATAGTGCGTCATATAGTTTGAAGAAATACACGGGACTTTACAATTCTATATACAATGATCTAGAGATTTGTATTTATGTCCTACGTATGGACACTGCGAAAACTGAAAAACAGACTTCTATAATTTCTTAATTGATCTAGATCATTTCAGTTTGTAGGCAAGGCTGTTCCATCACAGACGAGAGTTTCTGGGTCTTTCGAATCCACTCCGAAGCAAAAAGCTGGCACTTTGGGATAGGTATTATATTGCTCCTAACCAACCTGGCAACTCCAATGCATCTAACCCAAACTTTTAAATTCGCCTGTATACCTCAGCTTGTAGGTATACGTATATTTACTAGAAAGATGAAAGCCCTTGAACTCTGTGATTAGGCTTAACCGTGGAAGAAAATGTTGGAGCAAGCACTTCATAAAAGAAATGTTTTATGAGGATTTTAATGAATTCGTAAACAGTACAAATACATTTTTCAGACGACCTTTTATCTCCAGTAAATTGGGGCCCAATTAAGGGAATACGGAAATCCAGAAAGAACCTAATGCCGACGAAGGTGTTTTATGGCACATTCGACGCTATTGAATTTAACGTTGAAAGGCTACATGCCACTTAATTAGTCGACTCTTTTTGTGTCCCGTTGATGAAGTATTTTGAGTATGAAAGCTGAAAGGTATTTTCCTACACAAATTCAGATGTTCTTTGCACGCTTATAATATGCAATTATGGGCTGTTTTGACAAGCTATCAGAAATTGAGGGTTGAATATTATTAGTCTTTCTTGGAAAAGGGTGTGTTGTAAAACTTTTCGGACGAAGTCGACTTTTACCGAAAACGCTATACCCACTGAAAACATGGCTTAGAAAAGCTATGACAAAAAATATTAATCATTAGTTAATAATTATTAATCAATACACCAAGGTTTACTTTCTTTATGGGTTTGTCCAAATTCTGTATTGAATGTCAATCGATCGGTGTTTCTTACGTGCGCTGCGTGCATTTCTGTTTGGTTTGTGAATTTTGTTTAGTGCGTGTAAGGGAATGTTCTGTATAATGTCATTTATACTTTTTGGAAATTTATTTCAGCTTTTGATTCATTGCTTTTTCTGACAATCGGGACATCGATAATAACGTTATTAAGTCTTTTAATTGTGTAGATTCATTTAGGTAAATTGTGTTATCAATTCCCAGCATTCTTGCACCCTGTACCAGTCATTTTTCAAATGACTGGTACAGGGTGCAAGAATGAGCGTAGAAGCTGCAGTAATAATGGGATCATTACGTCTGAAGACTCCTAGGAAACGAAAAAATGTTCAACACAACAAAACGACGCGATTGAGGTTTCACAGCCGTTTTGCAGTGGTGCAAATAAGTTATGATTACATTAAATTGACGATTATGCCTAAACTAATAAGAATAAGTATATAAAAGTATTTTCCCCTCCAACTTTTGAATGAAACATTTTTTGTTCGAGGTCCGAAAAAAAGATCAGGCTCCATCTATAACAGGACACTATGTACGTAATTCTTATGGCTAAACCTGGAATACTGGAGAATTTCCTGCTGGAACACCTGTTAGTACAGCATACACATACGGTCACAGTTTTCATTAATGTGTTCAGTAAAAAGTTGCATGTTTGCATGCCTGGAATGTTCTGAAAGCATATCAGTCAAAAGAGACGATGATAGACGTCACCGAATAAATCAAAACTAATGACCTCTGGTGGCATTAATTTGTAGGAATGACCCTCGGAGCTAAACGTCCGTTTACATGCTTGGGTGTGCCCAAGACACTCCCATTAAACCTTTTCTCCATACAGGGGGCTCGGGGAAGACTTGACGTGATCGAGAATGAGGAGCAGATTTTCAAAGTGTTTTTTTTAAATATTACATTTTTTATATTTAACTTTTTATTTAAAATTGTATCAAAGTGTGTTCTTCAAGAAGGGGACAATTGCCTTTTTTTACTATATTTCACGATTTCCGATGGCATCAGTCTTGAGAAAAGAAAATTACGCTAATGGCAATTTAAAAATTTGTATAATTTTTCGAATTAAGCAGCTTAAAATTCAAGTTTTTCGTTTCTGCATGTTACTTCGCATCTTACTTCTATTCCAATGAAATAAATAAAAACAACTTTATTGAATGCCTAAAAATTTTGAAAACATGATTATCGACATGTAACAGAGTGGTTTTTATATTTTTTTCCTAGTAAAGAATTAGGGTATAATGTGAATTCCAGATATAAAAAGGTTCTATTCTTAGTTGCTACCTTTTTCAAATGTTATACATTTCCTTGTCAATGTTTCATTATATTTTCTTAAACGTTGATACCCTATATCTTGAAAACCAAACTTTTTAGGGCAGATGTTCATATGAAAATTTCTACTTTAATCTGTTTCAAGAATGCGCTCTTGAAATTATGGCTTGTCATTAAGTAACACCCTATTTAGCAAGAATCTGGGCGCTAAAATTTAAAGGCGTTCCAAAATATGTACATAAGTCTTTTTGTTTTGAAAGGCAATTGACAAAACGCACTTTGAAAATAAAACTACAATTAAACTTTTGAATGCGTACTTTTTTGACACCTCACTTCAGCAGTAAATTCTACATGTTCATATTCTGTACTTCTTGCAAAAACTAAACTAAAGGTTTCATCCTTTTTCTGCTTGCCTATTCGTAAACATTTAAAACAGCGAATCAATCAAATTTTAACTTATTGTTTTAAATAGGATATGAAACGCCTTGAATGTAGATAGTATGTTTTAGCGATGCATATTTCGATGGAGAAACTTCCGCCTTCTCTACCAAAAAAAATAAATTTTGTACTAGAAACTTTAAACACGTTTACCGCACAAATAAATAATATCATTTCCACTTTTGACTTGATGAATAAATATTTATAATTTCCTCCTTAGTTTAATATGGGGAATAAGCGTAATATTTACATATATCTAATAATTGATGGAATATAATAAACTGACACCGGATAGATAAATGTCAGTGAAATAGACAGATATTAATATTAAAATAACATAGTATAATTTAAACGCAACAATTTTATCCTAACAATTGAAGACTCTCCTGCCTGCATCCCACTGGGGAGAAATACCAGCTGCTCAAGAACATAAAGGAAAGACGAGTCAGAAAGCACTCAATAGGAAAAAGAAGGCTTACTTGATTTTTAATAACAACAATCAAACCAGAGAGGCTGCTTCAAAAATAATAATAACCTCAGCAACGAACACGGTACTTACAAAAAAACTACAAAAAAAAGAATACCGTAAATACTTCCTCATCTGGGGTATTCGTCCCGCCACACACCTTCTGATTGTCGGCGAGGCGCTCTGCCAACTGAGCTTAGCAGGCCCTCCGCTCACTCACCCTAGAACGTTATGTAAAACATCCCCGAAGCTATCCTTCTGGAGGTACAATGTCAGTACTGATTCGGTAAAGATCTCCGATCGTGATTGCAGCAAGATCAGCTTTTTGCCCTTGCCGGAGGGTATCTATAAAAAAACCAACTATATTATAGCGAACTTTTTTGCAGTGTACTTTCTCACTGTATCCATCACAGCTCAGAGTCAGTTAAGCCCTAATAGCATTTTTTCGTGTGAACCTACCATTGAACGTTAAAAAGTGGTATATACGTAGAGGAGAATATTAGTTCGGGAATATATCTTCATTGCGTGTCTAAATCACGGCAATCTATATTACTTTACCAAGTATCTAGCAAAGTGAACTTTATTAGCTATATTTTCTGGGCCAGCGAAATGAATAGGTAATAGGTAACCTCGATTTGATAAAGAGACCATTGCGTGTTCTTAAGTCATAACTTGTTACACTCTCGACCAGGATTCACTTAAAAGCGGGAAGTTATTTTATTTTCGGATTGGGGATTTGAATTGATTTTAGGAACGAAGTTATGTATAATAAAAATACAATTTATCTCTCTTTATCTGCTCACCCATTTATGAACTGTTCTGAATGTTGAGCACTTTACCCCCAAACAGTCTGTAGTCCCTAGAATCCTTTGGAATATTATGTTGTTTAAGGAAACTGGTAATATTGAGGAATATTTTTAGAGGAGCAACAAAAGAGGTGGATTCATCTGCGGAGCATTTGTCTGAACTTTAATTAACTACCATCGAAGTATTCATTTTTTGCAGCTGTTCGACCGAGCTCTCCCGCATAATAAGTCGTCAGAAAAGCAAATACTGAAGGAGCTCATTGGGCTCATCTTCACCAGGTCGAGCTTACTCGAGGCGCGGGGGAGGGGCAACATTCTAAACTGCAGCAAACAAATTGGGCAAAAATTTGAGATGGGGTCAAAGAGTTTTTTTGTTTACAGCTTCTTTGGAGTAGGCGAATGTCCAAAGCAGTATGAAATAATTTCAGTATAAAGATTATTTTATCTTCCGGATTTTTGGGGGGCGGGATAGATCTACAATGGGGGCGCACATTTTTCGGAACTTGCCCTGGGCGCCACAGTTCCTAACACGACACTGAGGGGTGCAACATTTTAAAGGGAGGTAATTTGGGTGAATACGCCACTGAATCGGGTAATGCTTCGTTTTCAAGGTACAGGGTGTCAAACTCTTATGAAAAATTGTTTTTTTGAAGTCGTAATAGTACTTTAGCCGATTTTGTTGATTGTCAGCACTTTCATTTGAATTGGAGAAGGGCTAGTTTAGCCCTACCTGAAACCTCTTTCAAAAGTCGTTCGTTTGGAGAACCTCGTCGTTGTGGAATGGGCTACCGAGGACTTTGTTCCTCGATGGTTACAATCTACAACATTTTAAGGTCAATCTAAATAGAAAATTATCCTCGCGCAGTGCTTATGAAGCGCGATAGGCTATCTGCCTTTGCTCTACAAAATAAAGCCTGCGAATGTTTGGAAGAGTCTCCCTTGAAAATAGCATTGACTTGTATTTGTAGAACATTTTCCCACAATTGGTTAATATGGGCAGGTAAACATGGCCTTGCTCAGTATGCAAGACGATATACAGGTTGTTCCAGCTCGTCATTTCCTCCAAAATTATTGCCTGGACGTGCGTTTTGGTGTAGATGATATGTTAAACAATATTAATTAATATTCCCTTGTCGTGATAAACGGGGTCATATTTTGTTTATTTTAAGCTCAATATCCCATAGATAGAATATCGTAGCTGGAAGGCTGCTGCATCAGATAATTCATGATAAGAGACCCACTAGAAGTATATAGTGAGAGGGGGGTTTCTGACTGTAAAGGTAAGTAGACTAACTGTTGAAAGTTTTCGAATTTTGGGAGTTTATATTTTCCGTATTTCGACAGTGACGCCATCCCCACTGAAAAACCACAAAGCTATTTCTTTGTCTTTGTTAAGCAGTTTCCCAGTTTTAGAGGTGCCAAGTATTAGGCGTCCTTTGAGAAAGATGAATCCTACATGTACAGCATTATCCTGTTGGAATTCTGGCATTCTTCCTCAAAGATTGTTCTATAATTTTGGCGAAACCCCTTTTTTCTTCAGTCTGCTTAAGAAAATTTGACTTAATTACAGCTATATTCAAAAAGGGCGAACAGCAAAGATTGGAACTTAGAGAGACATGCTTATTTTGGACAGCATTACTAAAATTCCGGAATTGCAGTGTCTGAAATTTTATTGAACCATGTTAGGAGAAGATTAACACCAAAATGGCATGTATTTTTTCCTGGAAAATCAACCACAACCAATCTCATGTCGATAACACAATGTTTCATTAAGTGTATCTTCACTATGCATCAAACCTGCTATAGATATGCATGTCTTTAGCCTAGACTCGTCAGTATTGCCTGGCGGTCTAATTGTAGAGAGCAATCGGGTGACATAAACGTAACCCAGTCAAGGGTGTGATAAAAACATCAACACTCATCTCCAAGTGTCGCGCAATATTGCGCCCATTGACAACTTACGTATTTAGCACATTTGACTTCGTGAGTTGCCAATGGGCAGCTCCATAGTGCGCGACGCTTATAGATAAGTGTTGATGTTACAATCGTTTATGTGTAACAAGTACGGAATATTACTGCGATCTACTGTTTATAGATGATAGAACGTTTGATACTAATACCAAAAAGTTTTAAAGTGCCCAACTTATCATCAAATTTTGAACAAGCCAATGCTTTTTGATAAATAATCAGGATCCTTGGAGATGTCCAAAGAGGAATTTTGACGGTTTTTTATATTTTTCATTTTTTAACGCCTCTACTAATACGATTTTCAGAATCTACTAAGCTTTTTGTTTTTCGCACAGTAGTAATTGAGCATCAAAATTTTATCAAAACCCAAACAGCACTTTCATGACTTCTCTGTTACTTCCCACATTTCCAACTGAAGCCTGCTATGGCTAGGTATCGAACGGAGAGCAAAAAACTGCCCAACCCTACTTTGCAATGTCAACGACTTCGTTCAATTCGAGACACGAGTTGAGTCGCACAATCTTGAGGAGAACGCCTTGTCCTCAAGTGGAACAAGGGTCGATTTGTAGAGAGGACGTGTGAGTAAAGGATCAAATCAACTACGGTTCGAAAATGGTACTTGCCGAGAAACAGGAAAAAGCAAAGGTCGCGATAAAATGGTAAAGGGTAATTGGACGGGCTGTTATCATCATAAGGAATACATGGCGTCGAATGTGGACTTAAAACAATATTTAAATACTGATTGAGCTTGCTGTTTGGAGCAACATTAATACTGTAATCATTGTAATATCAATAAAGATGACTATTATTATTATTATTGTTATTATTATTATTTATATTGTTTATATTCAGTTGAAGGTATCGCCGCCTAGATTCCCTAACGCTTTCAGCTTTTCATCACATTTCGCCCATACGTTTCGGGTGTGATCTGGCTGGTCGCACAGTACACAATAGCAACATATCAAATCGCATATCTTTATCTATATAAAATTTAAAATTCCGCCATAGACAATAAGTTTTATTGCCACCAGACGTGGTGGTGGATATGGAGATTTTCAAAGGGGGTCTTCAGTACAATTGGATTTTTTGCTCAGGTATTTCGGGACGCCTGAAGTTCACATTTCTACAACCAAACGGCATGGTTTCCCACATCAAATTAAGATGTTATCCCGCCCTTAGCACCAATGTATTCCTCGCACCCAGGCGTCGACTAGTCTAGAACAGCCCCTGATTGCCACCCGGTATATTTCCAGTTGCACCATCAACGATGATGTGCTCCTCATAACTAAAACCTTCTTGGAAGAGGATGCAGACGAATGAGCAGTTGGAAACTGTCCTGGGCGCTGCATGAATATTTTATAGGGTTTTTAAAAAGTTACGTTGCCTGTCGCAACTACTCGGGCGTTAACGAATGAAGAGGCAGTTATGGTTAAGTACGGTTAACTCGTCGCACCCGGTTTTACAGATGCTCATGAATATTTTGTGGAGGTTTCCTATCAGTGCTTAGATTAATATCTAAGAAATTGAAAATGCAATGGAACATCCTTAAATCAATACATTCGAGCAGTAGAAGAATGTTGGTATCATAATAATGAAGGAGCCCAATAGGGCATTTTGGTCTCCGACCAGTTTACATACCTTTCACTCCACTATATGTGCGTCATCTATATAGAGTTGGGCGTGTAGAGCAGCCGATTAGGATAGCAAAAAAAATTATTCACACTCCACTAGAGCGAGATTAAATCATTTAAATCGCGGCAACTACCACTTGCGGCAATTTTTTTATTCAAGCAACCATAAATTATTGTGTCCTGACAAAAAATAACTTTGGATTGATACAGCTCTTTCACTTGGCAACCTTGAAGTTCCGACTAACGTAGAGCTGACAACCATCTTCTTACATACTTGACATCATTTTTTTCACATGAGGTTTGATTCACTTAAAAAAACATACCTATAGCCCAAAATTATGGAAAAATATTTATCATAATATACAATATCACTGGCCAACGGCATAGAAATGTGCGACACCAAAATAGCATAGTCTTGCTAATTACAACAAGGTACAGAAAAGATATAAGTGCCTTCAAAAACCAACATCCACATATATCAAATTTTGCCAAACACTTACTGGATACTAATCATGAAGTTGACAAAGCAATTAGAATGACTGTACTTCATACGTGTAATAAAATGCACAAAGAGCTGGAGATGTGGGTTCGAATCCGGCTGCTACCAGATTGCTTCTCTAATTCTCTAACTGCGGTTTTGTAATTACAAAAAAAAATACCGTACGGAATTCGTACTAGTCCATCGCATATTCTCCTGTTTTATAAATGACGTTGTAGGTCGCGAATGTAGACCATCCCGGTAAATCTATTATAAAACGTATCCCAGGGGAACGTATTCGATCGTTTTGTTGTGTTGGGAATTTTATTTATTTAAATACCGGACACGACCTGTTGCTTTGCTTATGGATCAAAAGGTTGACGGTGATGGATTTCACGCTATCCCTTATTTATGGTGAAGGTTCTTTTCTGAGGATGGAACACAGGTGTAGGCGGTTGAGAAAAATATGCAGCAAATATGCGTTACTTTGATCACTGTTACCACAGTGTTTTTGCTGAATTTTCCAAGATATGTGCATTGTTGATCGGAGTAAGCAGGACTCCATTGGAAAACATGAAAAAATTACTCCAAAGAAAATGCTTGTTAGAAATGTATCGAAATCTTTGTTGCGAAGATTTATCTAGAGTAAATTTCTTTAAAACGAAAGAAAACGGAATTCCAAGTCAGCTAATACTCCAGCGATTTTACTGAAACACTGCGCTGCAGAGCTTATACCAGTCCTTTCAAATTTTTCAAAACAGGTGGAAGATCGAGTAAAAGCAGGAAAAATATACCCCGCAACTATAGACCTATGACTATGGTCTGCATTATGTCCAAGGTTATGGAGACTCTTATTATTGCATCTTCTAAAGTACCTGGGGAAAGATAATATCATCAAAGATCACCAATATAGTTTCCGCAAGCGTAGATCCACACGGAAGATCTTCTGTATCCTCAGGAACAACTACTGGACACAATCCTGAAAAGAAAGAATGACCTCCATAGTCTAGAACATCGAGAAAGGGTGGCAGAGATGTCTTGCATAATAACTTCACCAAGAATCGCTAGTACATCAAAGAGTAAAGGAGCCCAACAGGCGCATCCTGATATTCCTGATATTCCTTCTGTCTTTGCGTGAAGATATCTATAAAAAATCCCTCAACCACTTCAATTTGAATCTACTCGATCGTAGTCTAAGTCGAGATGGTCCAGGAAGTGTCTCCTTTTTGGCAGTCACCCCATATGAAACTTAATTAACAATGAGCAGCCCCGAAATCGAAAATTACGGCGGCCGGTTGGTTTTGGTTGCGGTATGTATGTTCCAGACAAGTTCCAGGCACTTCCGGCATCCACCTTCCGGTGAGACGGCCATTTTACCTGAGGGCCGTCCTCTCCTTTGCAGGGCATTCGTTAGGCTGTCTCATCAGCATTTCACTGCGATTGTGATATTAGGGAAGCTCTGCGAAGCATACAAAGGCGTGACGGTGTCCCGCTTTATGCAAGGACAAACTGCACCGGCGAGCAGTAGAAAGTTCTGGAATTACGGTTGTAGTAAAACAAACGTTCTGTTGATTGCTTGGAGTTGTGGCTACGGATGTAAACTGAGTACCTAATAGCAAAGATTTCTACTTCTTACGCCAATAGACGAGATATTGTGTAATCTCGATCTTTGACAATTTTTTAATGACCTTGATTGGTGCTTTGTTGCCAAGTCTGCAATAATCAACGTGAGTTTTCTTGAATGCGGCGTTGCATTCTACCTTCTCCGAAAGAAGAGACGATGATTGGCAGCTGTGAATAGCAGTGTTCCCATATAGCCTTCAATATTTCTCTTACACGCACTCAAAGAACCTTTTTCACTCATTTTCTGTCTGTCTATCTGTATTTTGCCTGCCAATTCTTCGCTCCGCTCTAACTCGGATTTTGATGAAACTTCGATAATAAATTACTACTGTGATAAAGACGCTAAAGCTTTATAGTATTCAAAAATCGGTTTAATAGTGACGGAGGTACCAACAAAAAGAACATCTATATCCATATTTGTTGGATGTGTACTGTGCATGCACTTGCATTCAAGTCTTTAATATGTTATTTTGAATTGCAATGGAATTCGAAGAACATAAATATTTTCGGAACATTTTGAATATTCCAGAAATATAAGAAATATACGTTCATTTGACGAGTTATATGTTATTATGTATACCTAAAAATTTCACAAAAAATAAGAAATAAATTATTGTTTAAAAATGAAATGAAAAGCGCGCATAAGATAACAATTTTTTGTTCAATTTACTGTAAAAAATTGTCGTGTGCTTGAGATTCAGATGAAAAGATAGTAATAGGATTACGCTCATATACAATAAAAATAGTAACAAATTCTGAATAAACTTAAAAACAAATAATATTAATAAATTGCGATTTGATCTTGAAGCATGTTTTGTCATTCTTTTATAATCTATTAGGGAAGCAAGCTGAGCAGCTGGAGATTATAGTCTCGTACTTGATTTCAAGCGGAAAAATCAACAGTCCATTACAGAGCTGACTGCCGCCCAACAAGAAACTAACATCAGAGCAGCTGAAGTCAATTTCCACCGAAGGATTCGAAAAAGCATTGAGTCTTCTACCAATTACTAGAAGCGTATGGCTTATCTGATCAACTGAGGTTTTGGGTTGGATTGAAGACAGTTAACGAGGACTTTATAACAGCGTAGGATGATTTTATTGAAGCCTTGGTATATCCTAGCAGGCTTATGGACATATAAGCAAGCTGTAACGCATGCTAACAAGTGCCAAATATGCTTATTCATCTCTTGTAAGCATGTATGCTTACGACCAGCACAAAGCAGCTATACGGGTACTATAAAATCATTCCAGCACATACAACAGTACTGCCCTCCGCTCCAGGGGTTATTGAATCTGTTATGAAGGACGGAAGTTTTGATTAAGCTTTTGCAAACTAATAAGTCCCACCTCAACCGCCAACAAAAGATGATGTTCTTATTCACGTTTCCACTCCAGCCTATCCCAGTTTGGCCTTAATGTTCGGCAACCATGCATTCCAAAGTGAAAGAGGAAGCGGCAAACGGCAACAATTCAATTTGACGAAGTCTGAAAGCATGTACCCGTCTGTCGGTGTCCCTGGGGATTCCTTTAGCGTTAGAGTCGATATCTTAGCGATCTATTTTCGACGTGTCAATTATTTCCCTTGCTATCTGACGATACAGACGGACGGACGTCGCTATCGGGAAAATCCAATTTATCATAATATCAAAGATCCACGGCAACATCAACTATTCATTACAAACATGACCTGAGGATTGGAGATGCGAGGTGGCAGGGCCCTTTTTATGTTCCAAGTGAATATGTGGAGTTGGCCAGTCACTTGCAGCATCTCCTCCAATTCATGTTAGTCAGGGAGGAATTGGTTGTTTACACGCCAATAGGTGAGGGTGTATTGTTATAACGAATGACACTCATTTTATTGGGTCTGTCTGTATTCTGTCTGATAGTCAAACATCAGTCAGGACTAGCTGCATGGTTAGCCGGGGTTGCAACAGAGCTATAAAAAGGACAAAATACTCACCAATTAAATATTGTAAATCAAAACGTCGTAACTCTCACAGTTGTATATACAATAAAAGTTCAGAAAACAAGTATCGAAACCTGAAATATTTCTATATTTGTATTCGAATTTAGTGCTCTAAAGAAAAGCTAATTCAGACCGATACAATATTACTATGTAGCTATTACAGGTTGTACAACAAAATATACGACACAAAAGACACCCAGCCAATTACACTGTTTTCATTTTTATGATCTACATTGATGTGTTTTCTGCCTTCGTGATCATATAAAATATAAATCGATAATTGATTGTCCATTAAAAGTAATGAATATTTTTCGTAACATGCTATATTTTATCGATGGCCCATTCATCAAGGGATTCGTCCAGGGATTGAGTATGATTGCTGGCAATGACCTCAAAAAGAAATATTTAGTCTATTTACTCAGATTTTAATTTAATTCCACTAATTTTAGTCACAGATATAGATATATATTTATTAGAGCTAAATTAAAAAATTATTTTTTAATTAATTTCATTTCAAGTATATGCCCTCCACTATGCATCAGACCTGCTATAGACATACATGTTTCGTCTTTAGCCTAGACTCGTCAGTATTGCCTGGCGGTCTAACTGTAGAGAGCAATCGGGTGGTATATACGTAACCCAGTCAAGGGTTTGATAGCAACATCAACTCATCTCGAAGTGTCGCCCTCTATGGAGACGCCCATTGGCAACTTGCGAAGTCAAAGGTCCTAATATGTTGCTATCACTCCCTTGACTGCGTTACGTATTACCACCCGATTGCTCTCTACAGTTAGATCGCCAGGCTATACTGACGATTCTAGGCTAGAGTCGAAACATGCATGTTTAGAGCATGTTTAATCAACCGATGTTTTACAACTACCTTTATATTGTCACATAATGTTTTGAAACAATTATTGCTTTCCCACACGTTTTAAAATAATATGATTTAAAAATTTCATGGAACTTGTTGCGCAGTATAAGAGTTGCTTGAGGTTGCATATACGTCTGTATTGCCATGACATACTGTGATCTAATTGAGATTCCATGTCGTTAGAGGGTCCCACCTATTCAATCACCATCGATTGTCATATATCATTAGCAAAACGCGTGGGAGCACTGCAGAATACATCCCCATGTACACCCAAGGAAATATTACATAACACGCAGCAACAAGCCAACAAGGGCGTCATTCAACTGGTGGATCACTGTCGACCATACTGAATTTATCTCAAGGAACATGAGAAGCGTTAATTTATGACCAATAAAATCTCTCTAGTATCTTGAATTCTGATTTTTTTTTCGCATAATAGTATTTCTTCAGCTTGTAATAATCAATATCAGCCGTGGACAAAGGTGGCTGTGGAATCCTCGAGGAATGACTACGAATTTGACTGAACATACCTGGAAAGTAAAACAATTTTTTCTATTACCGATCATTTAAAATTGTCTTGCCATAATTGCAAAAAAATGCAATAATATGTTTAAAACGCACGATTTTCCTCGACGTTCGTAAAATGCACGGTTAGACATGAAAACGCACGCAAACCCTGCAATTGCACTGCAATTGGCAACGCTGGATACAATACAAATTGATTATGATAACCAATTAAAAATAGCTAATAGATTAGCATCTACCTTCATCATATATACATACATATATCAAATTTAGCCAATACTAAGGGGACAGAACTAGATATGTCTAAGTTAGAAATTCACAAGACTTCGTGTACCTTCTGCAATTTTGTTCATATAGCTCAAACCACTAGAGCAACAAGATATAGAGAACATATATGTGCGTTCAAGAACCAACATATAGAAAGATAAAAAGTTTCTCAAAGACTTACCTCAATACTAATCATACGGTACGAAACGAAAATAGCTTAAGTGTGCTTCATAATTGTGATAAAATGCATGATTTAATCTTCGTGGAAATATTAGAGATCCAAAAATACACGCAAAAGCCTGATTTGACTGTCTTCTAAATTTTTAAGCTTCCATCTACTTGTATGCTATGATAACTTAGTCTTGGAATATGTTAAGCCATGGAATATATTATAACAAATTCAATAGCTTGAAGAATAAAATCTGTCAAAAAGTAAAGCACTTTATCACATGAAATATCTTAAGAACATTTTAATCAAAGACATTATATTATTATTTTTATTTTCACTATTCTGACGGCAATGCTGAGGTTTAACCATAGCAGTAATTTAAATGCAGTCACTGAAAAAAAATCCGTTAGACAGTCAAAAGGAAAAATAGATTAAATAGAGAAATAGCTAGACAGGATGAATAGTATACCAGATTGGAGAATTTTAAATTTGTAGTCATAATAGGAACTAGTTAGCTAGTTGACAACTAACCGGGGTAACCTTTGTGAACAATGACGATGATTTGAAACAACTGGACACAAGTCACTGAAAGTAAGGGTATTATTTGCGAAACTTGTGTTAAACACACATTTTTCTTATCCAAACTATAGTTATTAGTTCGAAGTCAACTAAACGCACACAAGGTACTTGAGAATATGAATAAAAACGTATCGAATAAACTGCAAACCGAGATACAAAGTACGAAGGTTGACTACAGACTGAAAGAGAGATCTAAGATGTAATAAAGATACAAACCTACCAGTCACCCTCCTACTGTTCGGCAGCAACTATATGCCACATATATAAAGGCACTTCCTACCGTAGTATCAACCTGTCAGACCGACACACATCAGCAAAACTGCTGTACAAAGGACAATAGCGGCGGAGGTGATCCCGGGGCACTTTGTAAATGCACCTTAATGGATGGTGTTAGTATGACAGTCACCAGTAGGGCGAGGCTATTGTGTGTAGGGAATGCGTAGAAAACCCTTTTTTGTAGGCGAGATTAAGGGAGATCTTATGAAGGTCGTTCTATTATGAGATATGATGGATACGCCTTTTGATCACATTCTATTATGTTGATAATCGCGGTAAAATTAATAAAAAACGTCAAGAAGGCCAACTCGGTGATTGTGATGCAATTGAAAATACATATATCGCTAAAATGGCTATTGCTTGGTTTTTAGGCAGCTTTGAGACAAGAAGCTCATGTTTTCTATAGTTGAGTATGTCTGTAATTATCCTGAATATTAAAGCACGTATTAGAATTATTTGTCTTTCTTCGTGAGGCTGATAATCTGAGGAAGAACCTTAGTAAGGCGTAACGTGTCACGAGGCGTACAAATTCCGTAATGAGGCTGATATATTCAACGTTTTCAGTTGAATTCAATTACAACTTAACGTTGTCTTCTTCCAAATAATAACTTAGAAGCCAACACACCATTGGAGGCAATTCTTCCACTTTTCATACCGATGATGAAAGTTGGATACTGTTGGTCGGTTACAGCTGTTTGGATGTTTTCTAATGATCATTGCTCTCTTCATTTTAGAGATCAGAAATGTTTCTTAGTTTAAGGAATTTCTCTGACCTTGAAATAACATGAAGGTTAAGATCTAATCTAAGATCCCATCAAATTGCCAATGGAGTTTCTTAAAACCATAGTCCATTGTTTCTCCTTTCTTAGGAGCCATCTGACGTAACGTACTCGTTAGTACTGCAGCCTTTTGGCTTATTGTACTTTTACTCCCATTGCTTATAGCATCCATTCTAGCAGATATGAGCCTTGCATCCTTCTGTACAGTTTGCCCGCTGGTATTGTAGTAAAATGTATCGGCCTAGGCTTCCCAAAAAATAGTTTTCTTCTTGTGATCTAGCGCATGGTACTCACAAAATATGTGAAAGGCTGACTATGTCCCTTCACCGCATTATCTGCAGTTGAGATTTTATTCATAAAGCCCTAGTTTGTTCAAATCATTCATGCTACACTGTCCTGTAAGGAGTCTAGTAACTGTATGTCTCTGATTCCTGTTTAAAGTTCCAGTATTCTTTGTGCTGAAATGCCACCCTTTCCTTGATTTGGCTCTTATGCTTTCAGAGACTTTTTACGTTATTTCTGGGCTAATGAGTGCGGAAAATGATCCAAAACTCGACGTTACAATTTACAGCGTTTTAAGGTCAATGCGAATAGACATTCTACTACATAACTAACTGATAGGTAAAAGTAATTAAAAATTGATGGAAACATACGCAGGGGTTCAACCCTACGCTGTATGTAACATTTATGGGAGGAAGCACCGTCTGTGCACATTAGACCTACAGTTTTCAGTCACGGTTAATTTATCCCACATCGACCTTAAGTTTACGTATAGGCTTTCTCGTCATGGTAATACAACTTCCTTTCTTGTATTATTCAGTTTTTCCTCCTTACGATGAGAAACTAGCTTCACAGTTGGAATTCCGAGGCACACTCAGAAGAATGAAAATTTTATAAGCTATATGTTTGGATATCAGTTTGGAAGTAACTAACTAAAAAAATTAATCGAACTGCTTAAGAAAATGTCACAATTTCCTAAGCTTACAACTCTGAAATCCGTCCAGTTCAGGGATTGGCTTCACACGGAGTTATCACCGACAAAGAAGCTCTGAACGGACTCTTGAAGGGAGTCGGACGGTGAAATTAAAATGTTTATATGGAATGGCAATAGTTCTCGCTGGAGAGTGTTTAAGTAAGCCTTGAATGTAGAGACCCTTTTAGCCAGGCGGCATTTATTAGCCTCTAGAGGAATTCAAGAAGGGTATAGGGTACTTAGACGTCAACGTGTTAAAACTCACCAGCTGAGTACGTGCTAATGGACCGTCATTGACATCCTGCTATTTCACGCGCACAAGTGACGAAGTATCATAAAGTTTCAAACTGTCGGAACTATGGAGACATTTATAACTACACCAAATCACAGAATTTTTGCCGCCTAGTTTTACTCGTACTTTATGAAAATCATGAATCAGTGTGTAAAAAATATAGCAAATTTTCACCTAAAATCGGGTGACAAAGTTGTAATCCTAGATAAAGAGGACTACATCAATCGAATGGAAGAAATCATTAAAGGAGTTCTTTATAGTAATATCGATAGAAATCATCTGCCAAAGATGGTAGAGACAAGGGAACAGGTTGAATAGCTCTTCACACGAAAACAATATCGGAATTCTACTGCCCTTCAAAAGTCACGAACTAGGAAAGCTAATGAGTCCAGTAACGTTAGCTTTAAAGTCTTTGACATATAATATTTCCAAGCCTTCGGTGAATGAATTTCAAAAGTTGACATTGATTTTCGAAAACCATGCAGTTGCGAATTCCTATGAATTTATAGACAAAATTAAATATGTCAAATGAGATAATGGCATCTTTTGACGTATCTCCATTGTTTCCTAATGTATCAATGCGAAAAGCTTTGGAATTTTTTAAGGAATTACTCAGTATAAAGGAGAATACTTTGAACATAACAAAGGTACAGGTATGGGAACTATTTGTGTCCTTACTTAGTTGAGCTTCGAATAAATCGCTTTGGAGAACATAGAAAACAAAGCTTTGAGTGCCTTTTTCCCCTAGAATATGGTATGGATACGTACACGATCTCTTCGCTGTTTTTGACACAACATCCGCGAGCCTTGAGAAGTTCTGAATAGCCAATTCTATTCGATATTGACTTTCGGATTTTAAAATATTTGACTGTTGCATTTTCTGGATGTTTTCTATCTGGCGAGGTGGGCTACAAACTACTTGGCCTCCCAAGGTGCGAATGAACGTTAAGAAACGCTATATTTATGAATTATTGTGATTCCTAAAGGCTATTTTCTCAAGGCTACATAAATAAAAGTCGATTTTTGGCGATTCATTTCGCTTTACATGTTTAACGCTAGAACCTCAATTTTCAAGGTTTTTTCAAGATCAATGATGTTTTTTTAATGAGAACATAAATTTTTTATTACAGAATTTTAATCTACTGGAAAAAACAAATAACTTTTGCTTACAAACCTTTCTTATCCAATTGCAACTTAAATAGATAAAAAAAAGTATTTGTTCTTTATCAAAACATTTCCATACCGTACCGGTAGACAACGCCGTTATTATTTCTTTGGAACATTATTGAGTGAGTCGTATTTTCTCGGTGGGAAAGAAATTGAATAGAATTAAATAGAGGTTTTTGCTCTTGTTTGTTGTTCTCAGATGAATCTGGTATCACCAACCATGGTGAAGTTAATCATAATATGCAGTACTGGAGTGTGGAAAATCCGCGATGGTTGACAGAAGTAGAAGTAGAAGTGAGGAATTATTGATGACAGGTTGATCTATCCATATTTTATT
The DNA here is from genome assembly GCA_949316355.1 of Bruchidius siliquastri. NCBI lineage: Eukaryota > Metazoa > Arthropoda > Insecta > Coleoptera > Chrysomelidae > Bruchidius > Bruchidius siliquastri. The sequence continues at coordinate 27,538,588 of OX438529.1, forward strand.
GAAGGAACATTGGATGGGCAAAAATATCGAGACTTTCTGCAACACCATACTATATGCCAATTCAAGAAAGGGCAAGTATGTGGTTTCAATATGATGGCTACCCATCTCATTATGCCAGAATTTTCCAGGAAGTGCTGGATCGAAAATACCCTAATCGATGGGTCGGATGAGGTGGTTCCGTTATGTGGCCTGCTAGTTCACCAGATTTAACCCCTCTCGATTTATTTTTATTGGACCATCTAAAAGAAGTTGTTTATTGGAGAGTCTCCCAGTACATTGTAAAATATGATGTAACGCATAAGAATGCTTGTAAAGCAATCAATGATGAAACTTGAAAGTTGGCGGGCATCATTTTGAACAATTGTTATAATAAACTCAAAGGTTTCCCATATGATGATTCCGTTACGTAGGCTTTCGTGAGAAGAAAAGCATTTCTGACAAACTATGCTATTATTGGAAAATATATAAAAAGAATACATATTGTATTTTTTATTTACTTAAGTTGCAATTGGATTTAAGTTTTGAGAACGATATATTTGTCTTTTCTCAAAGAGTAAGATTCTACAATAAAAAATATTTGTTCTCATTAAAAAACACATGGTTGACCTTGAAAGAAACTTGAAAATCATCATTAAATCTCCCCCATTGCACTGAATAATTTTTTTATTATCGTTTTCATTGATGACTTCACCGTTTTCGCGCTATACGGCTGCTTCAAGTTACATGAACCACCCGGTATGATAAGCTTGGACTGCGCTATCCATATGGGGTCACCAGGAAGCTTTTCTGTGACACAATTCTAGCGTATATTATGGAGAAATCCCTGGTATCCAGCTGCAAGTCCAAGACGAAGACAGGTATGCTAATCCATTGTGCCTTGAAATGTCATGCAGTGACATTTACAATTCGGTTGTGCTACATATTTTTCACGGTAAAATTGCATTTGATTACACGCCAGGATTCAGCTGGGATTTTCCACATTTCTCGTGGAAGTTTATTTTTAGGCGACGTCGACAGGGAATTTAAACTTGCACTGATACTAGCGGAAATGTTGGAGGGAGGTTAACGTGGCGCAGGTGGGCTTGCATAACTTGCTTTAATTTATTTAATATATGCTTGTGACTAGAGAAATAGCGAGAATTTTCACCTCCATAAATCTAGAGTTTCTTTCAAGACATTTAGGTATCATCACTGTTGAAAGTAAAAGTAGTCCAATACGTGTTCCAAAAATACAGACCTGTTTTTATTCTATGTTGTATTTATTTGGTATAGTTTTTTGCAGTAGGGCTTCAATATCCATTGTAGGATTGGTTCTGGAAGTACCATAAAATAAAAAAGTGTTAAATAGTAAGTAAATAGTAAGACACAATCGTACAACTCCTATCAACACTTAATATTGTTCCACCCTCCAAAACCCAAATTTTTAATCCACACATATCAAACAATCTGGACTGATTCTTTTTACACCACAAAATACACAACCAGACATAATAGTACACGCTATTAACTTTTTCTTTAATATTCGCAGGCTTCTTTTGAATTTTCGTTCGTCAAGGGACCACGCTTTAGCATACAATTGTGTGAGGTGATAAACATCGTCTAACAAACCTTCTCTCAAATAAATTAAACTTAAAATTTTATGTATACGAACAGGCCTACCTCTCCACTTTTCTAATTAAAAGTCTCAGCGCCAGAAACTTCCCTTATTTTCGCTGGCAATAAAACAGCCTATAAAAAACTGACGACCCTTTAGCCTTGCTACGCCTAAATCATAAGCGGATGCTGGATATATTTCAGGAGGCAAAATACTGGGAGAAACTTATTGAGCTATTTGTTGCCACTGGTCCTTGATAAGTGTGCAAAATTTGATATTAATCTGACATTTTGTAGTGGGCGAAAATAGCGTTCGAAGATTCGTTAAATACATCCATATATACATACACGTGGAGCTAATAAAAGGCGTGTTGAAAATAGGTTCATAACGGGTCAATCGTTTTTGAACCAACAAGCAGTACAACTTTATGTATCCTATCTTACACTCCTATGTCCGTAACGCCGCTTTACTCTTCCGTCTCTATGAAGAAAGTTATATCCTTTTATTATTGCAATCATGCCTTTCAGTTAAAAATATTGGAGAGTAACCATTGCAGTACGCTTAATATATATTCAAAATGTATATTTTCCATACCTAATACCTAATAATAATCTAAATTCTAGTGCTTATGACAAAAAAGAAGAAAATATAAGTCCTTGCTGTTGAAGCTAATTTTTTTCTCACGGAAGCTTATATGGTGTGCATAATGAAGGTGCAATTCTATCACTCTCATAAATATTATAACAGATTGAACGATACGATAGAACGATAGAACTATATAACGATAGAACGATAAAACGCAGGAAGGATAGAACGATATAACGATAGAACTATAGAACGATTGAACGATTGAACAATAGAACAATAGAACTATATAGCGATAGAACGATAGAACGATATAATGATAGAACGATAGAACGATAGAACGACAGCACGATAGAACGAAGCAACGATTGAACAGTAGAATGATACATAAAATAATAAAACAAATGGCATATCAATGGAAATTAGTGACATGGATTTTGATATACAGGGTGTTTTAAAAGTTGGGACTTTTTTTTTCCGGATCAACTGTCCTTGAAGTGGCAAAACTAATGTACGGTGCACCAGCAGCAAAACAGTAAAAAAAAAATGTTAAGCAAGTACTTACTATTCGGTTGCTGCGAAGTTGAAAGTGCGGTCCTGTTACACGCGTCTTACAGATACTGTTCGAAGTTAGCGCCGTGAGACTGAAAAGCGCAAAGGCATGCTCGACGTAGCCATGAATCAGTGCACGCGTTAAGGATGGACGGTGTTCCCCGAATAACTGCAGCAGCTTCTGTAATTCGCGCTGATAATTCATCAATCGTGTTCACTTCTGTTTGATACACTAAACGTTTCATTTCGCCCCACACAAAGAAATCACATGGGGTTAAGTCTGGCGATCGTGGAGGCCACGCCACCGGTCCATTACGTCCGATCCACCTATTCGGAAATGTCACATTCAAGTAATCACGCACCTCGCGTCTAAAGTGGGGTGGCGCACCATCATGCAGGAACCACATTGACTGTCTGATATTCAAAGGCACATCTTCCAGTAATGTTGGCAAAGTGTTTTGCAAAAAATCCAGATATTGTATGCCGTCCATCCGAGGTGGTAGAATAAAAGGTCCAATCAGCATACCGTTGACCATGCCAGCCCAGACATTTAGCGAGAATGTTTGTTGAAAATGGGATCGACGAATAGCATGCGGATTTTCCACCGACCACATATGCGTATTGCGAAAATTGTTAATACCATTACGCGTAAACGTTGATTCGTCTGTAACTAACACCGAATTTGGAAACTGGGCATCATTCTCGTGTTTTTGCAAAAACCATTCACAAAACTGTACTCTAGCCGCATAATCTTCCGGTTGCAAGGCTTGTACACGCTGTACGTGGAATGGATACAATAACTCTTCACGCAGCGTGCGCCATACTTTACTGTGTGTGACTGGTACCTGCGTCGCCACTACCCTAGTACTTGTCGTAGGATCCTCTTCGACGAGATTTATGACTTCTTCTTCAATTTGGACCATACGAGGTTGTCTAGGTCTTCCAGCGTGTCCACCACGATGTGGATTCAGGCATCCTGTGTCTCTAGCTCTTTGCACGAGCGAGACAAATCGACGAGGTGCAGGGTGAGTACGGTTAGGGAAACGATCAGCATACACTCGCGAAGCCGCAGAGGCATTTTGACCACATTCACCGTACGTTAAAATCATGTCCACCAGTTCATTATTATCATAAACGTGCGCCATTTTTGTTGTTTTTAAAGTCCGATGTAGCACGTCAACGACCCTCGAACATTAAAGGTGAACAATGCGACCACAACGCGCCAACGGCTGTATGACAAATTGAATGATTTTGCGCGCTGCGTTATTGTGAGATGGTTGTTGTGATCTAATTGCCCAGGGACGGACTTAGAATTGTGAATTGCTTTAGCGGTCAGTATCTTGATTTCTGTATATATTTCGTTTATACGTTACTGGGAAAAAACACTCATTTTGGCGAGTACTATACGCTGTATGAAAAAAAGTCCCAACTTATGAAACACCCTGTATATACCCACACAATTTGACCTTCTTCAAAAAATTATTAAGTTTGAAAACAAGAAAATCTAGTACTTGTAGGAGCAGGCACAGCTGGTGTCGCCGTTGCCGACTAAGAAAACGAAAGCAATTATATTTTTATTAAGTTGAGTGGGAAGTTCCATTACGGGCGAAGTTTTGATAGGCGTCATCGTTCAGGGATAAATGAGTGGCCGGGTAACTTCTACCAAATTAGAGGATTGAAGAGCGTCGAGAGCACTGCCTCTCCTAAATATTTCATCAGTTTAGTAAGTTATTACATAGACTATACGTATACCCTTGCATGCGATTAACTTCAGTGTTTTTTTACCCGTAGAAGCACAGTGGGTCAGTTTTTAAAGGCCTCAAAATAAACGGAGGTTCCGTTTTCCACAGGCAATTAATTTTATTTCTATGTATGCCCGAGATCTTTTTCTAATATTGCCATAATCTTTTTCATCAGTAGGTCCTCTTCTAACCAGAAGCCGTAGCCATCTTTGCAGTGCGATTTTTAGGATTCAGTGTGAAAACTTGTTTGATTGATTTTTTAAAAACTGAACGCGTATAATGGATTAAATCAGACTGATTTCCTTTGCTGGGATTGGCTTGTGGCCCATATTATTGACCCAAAAAGATCTATTGTAGTTCCTTCAACAACTGCAGTCATAGTATAGTCTAGTTTTGACTGTTGAAGTTGATTCATAAGTTTGTTTACAGATTGATGATCTTTACAATTCGTTCACAAAAAAGTATTTTTTCTTCATGTTTTTCAATATCCCCATTCCTATTAACTTCCAGTATAACAGATACAAACAACACTGCATAAAAATAACACAGAAAACTCGTGACGATGATCTCTCCGTTATTTTGGGAATGTAATGTAATTGTCGGTAGTTAATATTATATCAACAACGTCATCCTTAATGCAATCCGTATGCACATTCTCGAGTATGATATGTATCATCAACAACAGTGGCCCTAGAATGGATCCTTGTGGTAGTACCAATAGACCGAATGATTCCTCGTGCACTTACCATCTAGATTTATCGTTTGTTTTCTGCCTGCAAAGTACGATTGAAATAAGTTCAACGGTATTAACAGCTCCCACTGCAAAAAACAACGCTTTTGTATTTTCACGCTACTATCTCCTTTCAAAAGTACGTCGTTTTCCAACAATTATCGACTCTACAATCTAAAGCTCTGAATTACCTCTACCGACGCATACAACCCTGTCAATGCAGTTACCTTTTGGTTTTATTTCAACGGTGAAATTGAAAATGACAGAAGTCAGGTGAAATAATGAATGGAATACTCGATGACATGTTGAAATCCAGTAGGCGTATCCGTACGTCAACTATAGAGGGACAGAGAGTTCAAAGGGTCCTGAGTGAATGCATAAAGCATGGAGAGTGCGGTGTGGTGATTTAAAATTTACAAAAGATCTTGTCCGAGGAAGGACGCCTACTTTTCAAAGCCGAAGTTGATCAAAGCTGCCGCCACCGAATATTGAAGAGGTTAGAATTTGCGTTTAGCAGAAGAATAGGGAAAGCGTTAGGTACAAACAAAAAACTAAAGACGATGGTAGATATCTGTACAACATTACAGTATTTGAATGATAGTATATTAAAAGAATCAGAAAAATAGTTCATACACCAATGAAGGAATATTACCATGAAGCCGCCTACATAAGTAAAACCTGCCTTTCGCGCTCTAAAGGCGCTGTGACAAGATACTTTTTTTCACTTTGAGCTTGCATTGATTTTGATTGGATTTTAGAGCTGCTTATTGAATTGAAAACTTTGGGCATTTTCGAAATACTACAAGATTTGGTTCATCAATATTTTTCAAATTCAATTCCAACTATCAACAGTCCCAAAATCCGATCCAGAGCATTACATTAACTGGTACAACGTCAACATATTTGACGCCATTTGATGCTAATTTGCCCCGCTTCTGTATTAGCAACTACTAGATACTATAGATTACTGCTTTCAACACTAAAACTACAATTACAAATACGATTTGCCGTTCTGTTTACTTACGGATTGCAGTGTAATCCGATAAAATTCTGTAATAATATCAGATAAATCTGGAACCAATGCTGCTACTAGAAATGCTACTACATAATACCTGCATGAGATATTGATAAGCTACATCACTGCTATTATACGTGTCTCCAGAATAGCTTTGGCAGCGGTACAGGAATACTGTCTATTTGCAACACATGTAATGAAATTGATGTTCAATTTGCATGGTCCAAATTCAATATTATCTGAATGCGTGTTCTACTAGGATGCATTGCACAATGCACATCCACCATTTATTGACATATGACCTAGATTCGAAAACTTCAAAGAAGCCTTGTGAAAAACAATGTAGCTTCAGGCTATAGTTATAATGCAATGATATTAATTCAGAAATAAATTTTGCATCTGAATTTGGGGACTAGCAACCTGATTTAGCATTTACAAAATGTTGGGAATATTGAATAATGTGGATTGTTTCGGATTTTCTGGGATACCGAAGTATCTTAATATAAAACAAAACCCAAGAACATCAAGAAGCTAAGAACTTCCACCAAGTATCGTGCGAATATGGCAAAATATACATTTGAGAAACGAAGGGACCACTCAGGAAAATCCGCGCCAACGACGCGTCAGCCAGATGAATACAAATTGTTGTTGAAGTTAGACGTAGTCTACAAATTTCAAACAAAAGTGTAATTCATATTACAGGTTCATTTACTTACCTGCAGTTCCATTATCTGTCAGGATAACTGTCCACACAAAATCCACTTGTGCCTGGTCTATAGTGTAGTCTGAAGCAAGCTCAGCTGACAACGCTCGATTTCGCAGGAATTCTACATGGCAACACCGTATCGAATCCTATCTGGTTGTATTTTCAACATTGGAGGTGACACAGATCATGATTTTCGCATAAAAGCCACCTCCGTCTGCATGGTGATTTCGATATGTACGAGGACATGCATATACACATATGTACAGTGATGTTTATTTTCTCTTTTTCCAGGCGGGCTTTGGCTGGAAAATTATTCGGAAAATACGATCGCGTTCGCTCTTCCTTTTCTAGTTTCTACATCACCTACATTGCGTCACTGGGAATATTTTCATGCTGCATCCGGACAACAGGTTATATATAACAAGCAGACGAATATTTATCGATCGATTAGATTTTATCTTTGCTCGCAATGAGAGATTATTGAATAAATTTTTTCATTAGTAAATAATAACACACAGCTTTACAAATAAAATACTTTTTCTTACAGTGAAAGTGTGTGTTAGTAGTAATGTATTAGTAATGGGGGGAGGCAAAACCTGGCAAGTATGTCACTTTTGGTCCTTTTTTCCGACCCCGAGGACCATCAGTGAAACTAGGGCAGACATGGTAGTTTCTTAGTGTCAAACCTTCCAGACCTTTTAATAGAGGTCATGATGTCCGACCATTCCGCTGAGTAGCTCTCTCTGTGCTGAACACCACAGACCTAAGCTCGCTGTTTACGGCACACTCTCACAGGAAGTGGAATGCGGTCTCCTCCTGCTCCCAGCACTTCTGACATGTTGGGTCTTTGATCACTCCAATGAGTGACAGGTGCCTGTGTAGTGACCTGTGAGGATCCCTACCGACAGGTGGACTGAATCCCTCCTCCTGTTCGTTAGCCATAGATTCCTACGTTTGCAGGGGCCAGCTATGAACCTCTTGCTGTCTCACTCACTCCTATACTCTTAGCGTTCAGACCGACATATCCTCAATTTCTAGTAAAGGGAGTTTAGTGAAAAAACAGTGCTCTGTTTCACAGAATTTGGCATCTCCGCTCGCGGCCGGACCTACAGTCATAGTTTTGCGACATTTCGTAGTAATACCCAAAAGTGGTCTACTTTCTCTTTGGATACAAGATGCCTTAAAATGACGTCGGACTAACGCGAAAAGTTTTGTTACTTGATACAAAATTCGTGTTTGCTGCAAATCTATGGTTCAGCACCAGTTATCAGGAACAAACAGAAAAATGCACCCCTAAAATCAATATACGGAGGTTAACGGCTCATTTTGGAGTTCACCTTTGTAAGTGTACTGTATAGAGATTTGATATTTTGCCAACATGTTCCGGTATCAGATTACTGTAAAAGTACAAATTTGATGCTAATTCATAAAAAATGTATTCAATAGCAATCCATCCTGAAAAATAATTTCTAATTATTAACACTTTCCCTAAAAGTGACAAAAAGTTCACTAAGCCAAAGTACTTCCACCAATTTCTGAATGACGAATGGTCGACCGGCTCGTATCATTTATCAGTGATATTTCCCTTATCATTCAAACTACAGTGTCCACGGCTACATGCCTTTACGTGACGGAATTAAGAAAAAATGATAATACCAGCTGAATAATCTTATGCCAAAATGAGGTTATTTAAAACACGCTAACGTAACGACAACTACTGATCCTGAGATTAACACCATAATGAGATAGAAACCAAGAAATAATGTACACATCAAAGTAAAATGAAAAATTATGAAAACATAAATAAAAACTCAAAACAAGAGCAACTTAAAATTCCACAAAAATATATAGCGTCATCAGAAACTAACTATTCCCTACAATACAACTTTTGTATAACTTGATAAACCACTCTCAATAAAACACGGATGACTACACAGTCAGTTGTCATGCGGTATATAAAATATTGCCAAAGTTTGCAGAAGCAGAGCGCGAAGAATACAAATACAGCTTCTGGTCCTTTGGCGAATAAACATTTGATGATGCGGAGTGTACGAGGTAGTGCATAATTAAGGAGTTCAGCCGTTTATGCGAAATAAAAGGAAGTTTCGGCTGTCGGCGGCTCTCACCCTAAGAAATATTTAAATTCACGGCCAGTCCTGCTGAAAGTTGTATGAAAACGACTGCACCGGGTGGACTTGCAGATGCATGGCTGATTGTCGGTGGTTGTAAAATTTTCCACCATTGGCGTCTTTACGCAGTAAAATGGTGCCTAGCGTCTTGATCATCACCCAATATCGGTGACATCTGAATCGTACATTATCTATCAACAAAACAGAACTGATTCACAGCTACATTTCTTGTTCTTCTAACTGGGATTGTTCTGAGCCTTGTAGAGCACTAGTCGCTGTTGCAGAGAATACAATTTCATGCAGCGGGAGAAACCCCTCAACTTCTATATTTCTAAGATTTCTCAGTTGATGCGCCACATGACTTTGATAATAATTATGACAGACCTATATATTTAATTTCAATCTGTCATATAAAAAGAGTTCTTCACAACGACTGAACTCATTTATGATACGTTAAACGTCTAAAGTTCGAACTTGGTGTATTTCAGTCTCTATCACCGCCCGTTCGAATTATCCAAACTTTAACACATTCGCATTGTCAAAGTTGCATGAAAGCTAGTCTTCGTCATGGTGGGAACGCTCGTTTGCAACAGCCTTTATTGTGAAACCCTGAGGGAAGTTGTAGACGACTAGAATGTGATGGATAATTTTGCACGTTCAGGTGCCAGTTTAACCTGTTCCGGATGCCCAAATTTTCCTTTCAGCCGAATTTGTGACTGGGGTTGAGAGGAACGACGAAAACAGGTGCGTTCATGAAATGCCAGACCAATGTTGAATTCTCTTTCAGATCAAACTAGCTACAAAGAGGGATTAGCAACCAATGTACTGTTTATGGTAATTTTTCACTGATTAACTGATATCGCTCTAAAATGTTAACATTCTAGGAACAATGTAACACTACTGATCTAGTCAAAATTCAGAGTTATTTTGTATGTAACCATTTCAATATCTCCTAGAGTATTTGTTGGATCAATATGAAATTTGGAGTTAGGTAACGCCTTTCTGAAACACCTTTTATATAAAAATGATTCCCCAATACAATAACTTGGTATTTCTCCCTCCACCCGCAATCAAACATTTGTTTTTAAAGGCTCATGTGTGATATATAATAATAGATCTTTGGGCGCAGCAACCACAAACATTTCAAATTTTTACTTGAACCCGTTTCGCTACGCTAGTATCTGCAGGGGAAGATTCAAACTAAAATATTACAGCTAATTATGTTCTTACGCATACTAGTCATTTTTGAGAAGCTAACGGAAACAGGTATCGCACCCTCGTCCTTATTCACTGAGTTGCTTATTTGCTAATTTTAAGCATTCGTAAGAGCTTCTTAAGGTTCACAATACTACGGATTAGATTTAAAATACTCCAATCTATCTTCAAAAAACATTCAAAGGATAGTCAAGGCTGACATGGGTATACCATGTTACAATACGGTTATAGACACTTAAATAAGCTCAGCTGATTTCCTTAAGTTAAAAAATTATATTATATGATTTGACACAACAGGCCGAAGACTTTTTCGATGTTGTAATGTGATATTTTTTATTTTAAAGTATTTGAAATATGTAATATCACTGTGTAATTATTCAAGTTCAAAGACGTCAAAATGTCGCTTATAACCTCATAGATTTTAATTTCAGTTTCAACGTATTTTTATATACACGTAAATATTATTTTTACTGTATGTACAAGATAAGTCTCATAAATTATTGATGTCGATAGTTTTTCTGATGAATAAACAATATCTAACTATCTATGTATTTATAACGGTACAATGCGTACATCTGTGCGTCATTATGTGGGCAAAAGGCCTTTGGGAGTAGGTTATTGATATCCGATACGCAATTCATTGCCTTGTTAGCCTGATATTCGTGGCCGTCCATTCCAACACATGCATTCCATTCCTATCAGCCCCATTCCGGCTGTTCCGCAAAACAATTGATGATTCTACAGCAGCTGCTATCATATTATCAACAGCCGTCTGTTTTCACGCGTCCTCCTCATTTATCGGGACACGATACGAGGGTGGAAGGTATAACGGCCAGGTATCTTGAAATCAGATCAATCGATTGGCCGATTAACCTAAAATATCATGTAGTGTGCTGTGTGATCACGAACTAAGGGCCCTATGTTACCGGCAAGGTGGGGAGACGTCAAGAATGTCATGTCAATAATTCAATTGTTCACGCGCCAACTATGATGTTCAGGTCGATTTACAATGTTTACAGCTGATTGAGTTCAAACACTACTGCTACAGTTAAAGTTGAACTGTGTTTATAAAAGCTTAGCATTGCTTACACACATAAAAATAAATTCTCAATTCAAGAATTTCGATATTGTTGTAGTAAAGATATACTCACGATAAGAACATCTGCTCTTTGTTTAAGGCAACAAAAATATCATTAATTTGAGCCAAAAAAAGTAAATTTTCGAATTCAAAACTCATTCTAAAGAAATAGGCTCCAAAGAAAAATATAATCTTCTTAACAACTAAGATTTCAATGCTCAGCAAGTATTCCGTTTTTTATTTGTGAGGTTATCATATTTTTCAACGGAGCTCCATTTACTTCTATATTACGCGGTACGCGTTTTGTCTGTCTCCTCGCCCGTTAGTTTCTATTAGATTAAATTTTACCAACCACCTCTCAGGATAAATGTGCTGTTAATGAGTTGGGGTTGTGTCTGTTGGGAGGATCTCATACAGGTGTACAGATGTTGATTTGATTTGATTGATATGCGAGTTGTTAATACGTTCTATTGCAAATGGTGGACGTATGTCTTTTAGCTTAATTACAGGTACATATTTTTTATATTCTGTTTATCTGTACAACACTTTTCAAACTTGAATTAGAAAAAAACTATATGACGCAGACGTATGTAAGAAAGAAGTCATATTGTTACAGTTTACAGTACTTTTTTGTTCTTCTTTTTAGTGTTAAAGGACCAGCAGTAGCTTTGATCACAGCTCACTATTTGCGCCACGATCATGAAATGATTCAGTCAACGCTGTAGTGTGCTTACTTTAAAATCATTATAGCTTTGCGCATATAGGAAGATATGGTATACTTCAATGAAAGTACATATTCTTGGTCTGAGAATTAATTTTTATTTGCATTTGATAGAGCCATAGATTATGATTTTCATGTAAAATCTTCCAGTTCTTGGGGATCTCTGACCTTCCGGAAGTCAGATTTCTAACGAATTTCTGTCTTCTTCTGGAATGGAAGAATCTCCTCCATGAACTAACTATGTACGTATACTCTTCATATCGGATGACTCCACTTCCCGTGATCTTGAAATATTTTCCATTTCACATTATTGTCAACTTATTTTCACCTCAGGAAAAACTACTGCCTTTATTTTTCTCAAGAACGATAGATGAGTAACTCTAAACCGAGATCATTAGATGCTCTGTAATAGGAGGTCTAGTGTTATCTCCCCTAGACCATTACCGTTACGTAATCGATAACGAATCCCATTCCACCAAATAATGACTCCAATTATGTGACAAATGGAGACAATTAAGTACACAGGAGATAATATGCTCTCCAGTCAAACAATAAGCATCCGTTAGTAGTCTTGTCATGGAATACTTTTACTTCTTTGAGGTAAAACTCAAAAATCTACCTAAGCAAGTCTAGCGTTTTGTTGAAAAACTGTTAGCAGCAAGAATTAGAAAAGAAAAGAAGTAGAAGTACTCCACCGACTTCTACAGTTGATTGTCCAAGGCAAAGCCTAGGGAAAACGCAGTATATGGAGAAGAAGAATCTCGTGGTTGCGGAACTCGAGAGAGTGATTCGGATGTACTTTTAACCAACCTTTCAAAACGATCGCTGCGACACTAAAAATAGCCACAATGGTCGCCAACCTTCGATTCGGAAACGGCAATTGGAGCAAAAGAAGTAGCAAGAACACCATATCTCGTCAAGGGTGTAACTAGGGGCTTAGTCAGTGGATCAAACTTCCAGAAATCCGAACGAGCCTTTGCGAAAAGTAATTCTTTTGGAAAATCTCGGCGTTGTGGAATTGAATACTGAGTTGCTAGTCCTAGACTGATCATTAGACCTGTGTGTGCAGATGATATTATGATTAGGCTGCTATAGGATCATAAGGGAAAGCTACAGGTGTTGAGTGCGAGTCGATAACAGATTCGTTCCGCTAACCTTATTTCTTCTTCTACTTTAAACGCCATTTCCTTTCAGAAACGTTCATCCCTTCTATCAATCTTTACATTATTATAATCCATCATATGTGTTTCCTTTATTTTGTTATTAGAGGAATTAAATAATGGAGAATGAGACTGGGTTACATATATACCACCCGATTGCTCTCCACACTTAAACCGCTAGGCCATACTGACGAGTCTAGACTAAAGACGAAACATGCATGTCTATAGCAAGTTCTTCCTTACTTTATTGAGAACATGTCAAGCTTGCTCAATCTTTTTATACTGTCTGTTATATAATTCACAAACTCTAATGTTTTTGGTGTGATTTCATCAACTATCTAATGTTATCTCCGAGAGTCAAAATACACATGCTTATTCAACCAATCCATTGCTTTCAATGTTTTGTATTTATGAACCAACCTTGTTTGCAATTCTCATCCATACTCGATACCTATACCCTATCGACTAAAAGCCTGAATACTGTTTTGATAATATCTAATGAGAGGGAACATGATATAAACGCAACAACATTGTGCCCACTAACCCCATTTACCGGAGAAACAAAGCTTATGCAAAATACAACAGATCCTGGCTGATGCCGAGTACAATACTCGTTATAGTATATATATTTGGACGCCCGGCAGGTTAACTCTGAACTAAACGGCTTAACTGTAAATTATGAAAAGGTATTTTGCCTCGCAGATTTAATCTGTGCCGCATTATGAGTGGTGGCCACAACAGCTTCCGGTTATTTATACATTCCGCGGGACAGGGTGGAATGTTTTGGAGCTGAAAATAGTAATTTTCTATACCTAAGCAGAGTCCAAATACTAGCGCAGCGGCTGCTAGATAATTGAGCCCAACCCTACAAACTGATATCGCCCCCCTGTGCCTCTCCACCCATTCAATATACTTGAGTTTACGGATTTTTTGCTTTCAAAATGATCTGCTCTTCCAGTCTTATGAATGTCATCTTCTTGGCATACAACGAACTGGCGAAAGTATTGCTGGAGAGATGTGATCCCTGACAAACATCAGGACCTGTGGCTGCTAAACATGAAAAGGGAATCACTCCACCTGTTGGTAAGGATACTCACGGGCCATTGCAGATTGAACAGACACTTGTGACTCAAAGGAGACCCTCTCTGTCAGAAGTGCTGGGAGGAGGACGAGTCTTTGTTCTACTTCATAGGAAAGTGTGCCCTATACCTCGGCCTTAAAGCAGAGCTGTTAGGGACAACGGAATTCGACAGAGAAGGGGTCTACTCAGTGGAATAGTCTGATATCACGAGGTCTGGTAGGTTTTACACTAATAAATCATCATGTGAGTTCTAGTGTTGGTTCTTTGAGCCAACAAAAAGTGGCCTGTTTGACAGGCTTCGTCTCCCAACTACTACTACGTATGCTTGATATATGTAGATACAGGATCTATAACTTTGACCTCTCGTTTTAACTTTGAATTTCATGAATCTAATGAGAAATGACAAAGCATTAAACATTACAAATCTAGAAGCCATCTTACAAAACATTAAATAAAATGGTATTCTTGTCACAAACAGGAAGAAATTCAAAATAATAATGAAACGGGATAATTGAATCCAACTAGATTTCAAGAAGTTGCAAGCCGAACAGAAATTCTTGCGTCGTACGCTAGGAACAACGATTGATCGATGTCGACTGCTTAACCAGAATCGGTCAAGGATGCAACGGATCCACCGTTTTCAAAAAGGACGAGCAATCCACAATACAACGTGTGTGCTTTTTCGAGCACTTGTTTGCCAACTGTCAATCGGTGTGCATATCTGAATTCTACACACATTCCTAGCATTACAGTCCGATGGTTATGATAAAGATAAATCGAAACGCGTCACTGGAAGAAAGAGAGTTTCATTAGTAACACTTTATGAAATGAATAATAAAAACTGTGGAAAAGTGGTCCGAGTACTCATCCTTGAGGTGAACCTGAGGAAATCAGATTCACAGATAAACAATCCATATCAATAATGACCCTTTGAGGTCTATTATTAAAAGAGTTGCATATCAAATTTGAAGAAGAAACAGCTGAGTCATCAGATGTATGATTACAAAATCGTGCCTGTTATTTAGCAGACTAAAAACGTCGTGCATGACTCCTATAATAATTCACAACTCCTAACTTATGTAACGTGAATTAATTTTGTAATATCGTTCGAAGATAAAGCAAATTCAGAAGTTTTAATTGGTTATAGGCGATAGGTTGATGAAAACAAAGAGGCGGCAATTCATTTTCCTAGGTGTCAAGTTACAGTGGAAACTAAGTGAAATCGCTGGGAAATGGTGCACTCCCAATTAAGTTGTTTTCCAGGTCTATGCAGCAAGAACATGAACTCTGTTTACATGGACGAAAGTTTAAGATCCAGTTAAGTTCCAATTCATTATCACACTCAGAACTTTGCTTTCAAGGTAGTATTGAACTATGAAATGTGGTTGGGTGAAGCTTACGTTCAAATTGTAGAATACTTATTATTTTCTATTAACTTTGCACAATTAATTACTTTGGCGCTGGTCGATACAAGAAATTGTGAGATTGGCTTCGTTCCTCTCTCTACCTCTGAGGTCGTTCGGTAGAAAGTTATTTTAGACATTCCTTTCATAATTTTGAGAGTAGTGTTACTTTTCTAGTGACTTATCTCACAATATACTTTACAAAACCTCTTGATATACTAGTCTCACATCTTACACCTAACACATTAAAATGCCACTCGCCTCTTGCAAATGTGGGCTCAGCCTGGAGCATAGCGTTAGAATGCATGACCTGCTATCCACCTGTCGAAGCTTTACGGCTACAGTCAATTTCCTTAGGCATCGACAATTTGTAATTAATAACGTAGTTTACGCAAGTTGGTGGAGCTAAAGTCTATGTTCACACTGTATTCCAGTTGTGCACAAAAGATTGAACTTAGTTTTACGTTTTTCTCATTCTTCAACTTTGTTCCCATGAATTTTACCGTTTTAGGCGAATGATAAATTCGCTGATTTTTCATGACGCACTTGTTTTTTTTCTAGTAGCGTGTGTAGGATTCACAATAAAATTTGATGCCCAAGCAAATTTATAATGTTGTTTGTAGGTTTATCCGACACCGCATCGCCCATGCCACATAAACGATATATATAAATAGAGCAACTTTGGAGCACAGATCTAAACATTTCAAAACTCTTGTATGGAATAGAAAGAATAAAAACAGTATATGATAATCAAATAAGGGTAGCTAATAGGTCAGCCTCGAACTTAAAATCATATGTAATAAATGCGAAGGAGAGAGAACCAGATACTCGTATGTGTAAGTCAGGTATTTAAAAGATTTCATGTGCCTTGTGTGATGCTGCTTATAAAAGCCAAACAGCTAGAGCATTAACAACAAGGTACAGAAAACATATAAGTGCCCTTCAAAAACCAACATCCAGAAACATCAAATTTTGCCAAAAACATACTAGATACTAATCATAAAGTTGACAACGAAACTGCACTGAATTTACTTGATGGTTGTAGTAAAATACATGATTCAACCTTCATAGAAACAGTTAACTTACTTTTGGAAAATCCTGAGTCATAGAATGTATTAGAAGAATGGAATAACTTAAGGAATAAAAGATCTTAAAACGTGAAATATCTCACGAAATAAAATAGTTTATCACTTGAAATACCTCAAGGACATTTTGACGGCAATGATTAAAGATCTGTAGGAATTTCACTTTACACAAGTGCAAATGCAGTCGCCAAAAAAATATTTCCCCTAAGACAGACAAAAGGAAGCAAAATAATCGAACAGAAAAATAGTTAGACAGGATAAATGGTATGCTAGATTTGGAAGCTCTAGTTTTGCGTCCATGATAGGATCTAGTTAGCTAGTTGGCAAGTAATCTGGGTAGCTTTTGTTAACTGTCAAATCTTTTATGTCACTGAAATAATAAGAGTTTTATTTGTGAAACCGTATGATGAGTACACAATAATTTTAACTACTCCAAGTATCAGAGTTATTCAAATCACAATTCTTTTAGTAGTTTGAGTAGATATAAGGCGAAATGTTTATTGATGGCAAAGTAAATATTTGAGATAACGTCGACATGATTTAGTTGATATTAAGCTGAATATCTAAGTGATGATTCTCGTTTGACCAATAAAAACGCACGTAGCCAAAGACGAGTAACTCCCCGAATATCACAAGGTATGATATATGAGAATACAACATCGCAAAATAAACATTCAGCAATTGTGGAGTTTCTAAACAACCCTTCAAGTGTTGAATGGCATAATAGTTTCTTCTCAGTTTCCTTCAGATAATATTGCTATGAGGAAGGAATTTGGTGGAGTTACTAAAACAAACAGTATCTGAATTGATACGGATATATAGGCTTGGGATCTTACGACATAGAATTTATCTTGCACCATTTTGTAGATTCAGAATGTGCCTTCGTTGAATATCTCTAGTCTGGATCTTAGCCTATAACGCAGACATTAGAATTGCACGTTTCCCATGTGACTGAGCCCCAATGCAACAGAACGGACGCAGACCAGGCAGCTGTACAAGACGTGAGACGGTAAGATGGGAATGCCCCACTGGAACATCAAATCCCGTTAAAGTTTTACCCGGTTGCGGCCGTTCTCCTCCGCTATAAATCTTTGCCGTCTCCTCTACAATTACTGCAGGTAATTTGAGGCCGAGTGACGTAATTTGGAAGTGGATCTCCAGGTAGCAGGGCGATTGGACCAAGGATGCTGGAAACCGGGATGTCACTGGTCACCAATTTAGCTTCTGTCTTTATCTTACACATTGATTCTACATACTAAAGGAAATTCTGCCAGTACTGTACGTCATGAAACGTCAAGGGAACACCATATTTCGAATTCGAAATTTATCGCGAAGAGAATGATTTCCCACCTATTGGCGTTAAAAACAAGAACAGCCGTCTCGATATGCCTACAAACAACCGAGTCTATCGAAGGAATGACTTCGCGTCGGTCGAAACGTCGCGATAGGTACTAAAAATTCTAGACAATGAATGTCCCAAAATATGACTCTATATTGTCTATAAACTATAAACATTCTACCAACAGATTCTCAATATATCCGAAACCCATGAATCACTACTGTAGGAATTTCAATTTTGCCCTGTTTGAAAATTAAATCTATTGATGAGAGACCGCTTATAGGAGAATCGTCAGACCATCTCTCCTATCATGTTTCCCTTTCTCTCTCATTCGTTCCATTACTGCGGTGCAATCGGTTTCATTTGCGGATCCGAGATGATTGGATCGTTTACCATAGGACAGACTATAATCTTCACTCCGATGACCAACATCAACGCTCACTAATATATGTATGTACATACTGCATATACAGGGTCTTAGTAACGCTGCTTCGGACTTTTATTGTCTTGAAAGTTCTCGCGTTTAAAAACGTTTCGATTGATGTGGTATCCAGAATTATTAAGCAAATAACTTAAAATAAAGGTTATAATCCAAAAATAGTAGATCATTTAATAACTAAAACAGAATATAGAAAGGCTATTAGGAGCATATATCAACATTACTCACAACAGGAAACGAAACGGTACACCACAATCACATATTTTGGAAAATAAAATATGATATGTCTAAGTCAGATATTTATAGGATGTATGTGCGTTCTGTAATGCTGTTTATATACGTCAAACAGCTAGAGAATCCACAACAAGGTAACAGGGAACATTTGAATGCCTTCAAAAACAAACATCCAGAAAAATCAAATTTTGCCAAACAATTACTAGATACTAATCATAAAGTTGGCAACGAAAATAGATTGAGTGTACTTCATACTTGTAATGAAATACATGATCTAAGTTTCATGGAAGCATTAGAGATTCAAAAATATCTGCGGAATCTATATTTCATTTTAGTAAAAATGAAAATACTGATCTCTTAGACTCAACTTTTATCTATACACTACTTTAAGTTTCCATACATCGGTATTCTATGTCAACTTACTCTTGAAATATATTAAGTCATAGAATGTAATAAGAAGAATCACATTAAATATCTTAATGACATGTTGTAGGATCTAGTTAGCTAGTTGACAAGTAATCTGGGTAGCCTTTGTTAAAAGTCAAATCTGACAGTCCGACGATGACTTAAATATAAATCGAAACGCTTCACTGATAGAAAAAGAGTTTCATTTGTGAAAAAGTGTGTTAAAAACACAATCCTTTTACCTCCATGATAGAAGAGTTCACCAAGTAATTGTATGATTAAGAACCGTTCTCGGGTGCTTACAGCAAACAACATTCCAAGGTTATTTACACATATCTAGCAAAATCCTACTACCGGCTCAGAGAAACGTGTTCCAGCCATTGGAGACAGAATGGGCTATTCTTCTGCGGCAGCCCGGGAATCGTCTTGTTTACGTGTTTCATTATGTGAGGCTTATCGGGCCGAGACTAAGCCGGATCGTATTTTCCACGGAGTTTTTTTCTAAAGGTCTTGGTCATGTAGTTGGAGTTTACGGTGGCCTGAGGCTTCTTTCCATAGAATAAATATGCGAGGTGTATCACGAAGATTCTCATTTTCTGGGCTTTCCTCTTACTTAATGGGAAAATGTCGGGGTTGTCGCACATTACTTTGAAATATCATGGTAACAATGTTGATGACTGTGTAATGGAAAATACGGGTGTAAAATATTCATATCTGGTATAGTTGTAGTCGGGTTCATCCGTATAAATTTATCAAAAATGTTTACTTTGGGTGGGTCAACGATATGTTCTCTATTTCCAATACAACATCTTGCAGTTTTTTGATGCTCTGGTTATGAGAACTAGTGTATTTTTTCAATTTGAAGCGTATATCAAAGACACCAGTACAATGTGAGAAACTACTATCACCAACACAAAATGGCTAAATCGACACTCATATCCAAGCATCTTATGTATAGTGTAGAGAATACACAAAATAGCTAGGTTAAATTTATTTGTACATCGGATAGTTCAAGTTGAAATGATAAAACCAAAGAACATATCAAAACACGGTGATTTCAATTACTGGCTATAATCTTTTATTTTTAATCTCTCCCTCAAGATAACAAACGCAGCTATTGAAACACTATTCGTAGTTGATGCCCAAAAGAAACCACGATCACATAATGTTGGAGTTCATACAACCGCACCCAGTCCAATCTACCCAGCAAGAGAACGCTGAAATTACATTGGTAACTCTACACATACCACGTTGTCCCAGCTCAGTATCCGAAGGCTATATTCGTGTTGAAGGAGGTGCTCGTAATACCCTTCAATCAAAATTTGAAACGTGCTTCGACCTTCGCACGCCTTATAAGCGTCCTCGCTTCGTTGAGAAGGGCATGTCATGACGAAATCCCCCACGATTATGGACTTTATATGTGATATGGTATATTAGATAAGTGTCAGCGGGCATCAAGACAGAAAGACGAAAACCGTACGTGAGTGGCGTGGAGAAAACCCGCAGGAGTTTCCACATTACAGCTCATAGGCGTCTATTCAGCATTTTTTGGTATATATCACCGTTCATCTGACTGATGTAGTTGAATGAATGCCCTCCACTATGAATGAAACCTGGTATTGACATGCATGTTTCGTCGTTAGCCTAGACTCGTTAGTATATAGCCTGGCGGTATAGCTGTAGAGAGCAATCGGGTGGTATATGCGTAATCTAATCAAGGGTGTGATAGCAACATCACCTCCTTTCCAAGCGTCGCCCTCTATGAGAATGCCCATTGGCAATGTACGAGGTCAAAGGTCCAAACACCTAGACTGCCTTGAAGTGGCAGCAGATGTCCCTTACAATATCTGTCAAGAAGGGTGAACTGATTCACAGCGACATCCCTTGTCAGAAGCTGACAACTGATACTAAGTGTATGCTCCCCACTATGCATCAGACCTGCTATAGATATGCATGTTTCGTGTTTAGCCTAGACTCGTCAGTATATAGCCTGGCAGTCTAGCTGTAGAGAGCAATTAGGTGATATATACGTAACCTCGTCAAGGGTGTGATAACAACACAACACCAACGGTCATAGTGCTCGACGCTTAGAGATGAGTGTTAATATAGTTGAAACCAAATATTAATATAACCACTAAAAATGATCCTAATGTTGCTTTTTTGTGACTCATCATATTTTCCGCTGGACGTGTTTTTCTTTTATATAATTTTTGTTTTTAGTACTATGTGATACTAGGTATCACAAAGGAACAAGATGACGAGTTTATTGCCATAATAACAAATTCGATGTAAACCTACAGAAACTGGACATGATAGACAAACCACCTTGATTGTCGTTAGTTTTTTTGCAATAATGTTTTGCGACTTAATAACAATGAAATACTTGAGATACGTGGTGATTGAGGGCAAAATCTTCCAGCCAATCTCCACCTCAAGGAAACACAGTCAATCTAAAAATGTAATCCAATCTACCCCAGACCACTTACCAGGGATGCCACTGCGCTACATGAGCTGAAGAAAAAGGAAAAATAAGCACGCGTGAAAGTGAACCACTTGGGGGTTTTATGCAAAGTGTAGATAATGTAAATGCGCCTGAGAAGGAGGAGTGGCTGAATCGGAAGCAGCAGGCACTAAGAGTTTAGTCGACACGGAGAGGCAAAAAACCAAGCAGCAGTCGGCAAGTATTTTTGCTGTAAAACTGGAAGCGCACTTTGGAAATTGTGTTACTTTATAGGAGCGTATAAAATTTCCTTCTGCACACTTCTGCGCGCTTCAAGATTAATGTATTCGGACGAATAAAAATGAACTTGAGCTCATTCCTTCTCTGCAAGGAAAGCATCTGTATCGGATAATTCAATTAGTCAGTTTTTCCATAGTGCAAAAACACGATTTCCATCGTAATATTTTCTGAAACAACAAGATAGTCGGAAAAAATAGCCTGACAAGGAAATGTCGCTTTAATCATTAGCCTTTCATTTTATTCTGTCAGAATAAGACAGCGTCTGCGTTTTGCAAACAGGTTCCAGCTCACTGTCGTATGTGAACCGTCAATCGTGTTTTCTGACGTGTAAAAGTTTCTTAAAAAGTGCACAATTTATCAATTCACTGAGCAATGCCAATTTCACAAGATTTAATATCTTTCTGAAAGAATTAGGTACTATTCGTTTTTGAAAATAATTTTTGAATAATTCACATAAATGAGACATAAATCAACAATTTCTGCAAAACCATCTTGATTTTCCATTGAACTAACTTTAAATTGCAAATCAGCTACCCTACGAATATATATCTATCCATTTATCTTGTAGAGAGGTGAGCCAAGCCAAATAAAGCTATATACTGAGCGGAATGAACGTTTTTGGTGTTGCAGAAAATCGTGCGCTAAGTTCAAACGAAGCGACGGCGGTCTTGATTGGTTTTGGGACAAGGAATCAAATTGCAACTACGTCTTCTACACGCCGAATGTGAATGTGAATAAAATTAATTACCTGTGGTCATTAGTATGGACGTACAAGCGATTAACAGAAATATGGGAGAAGCGAAAATGCTAATTCCTGTGGGCGGACTAGTGATAGGGGAAATTGAGATGTATGTTAGTGCCACGCCTTTCAAAGGGAGGGACGCAACGCGATTGCCAATTATGATATAAACGTCACGCCCACCTTAATGACATGAGTAAGTGCCAGTGTGATCCCCTTTCCAGGTGGGAGTGGTGCTTCCACATTTATAGGAATTCAATCGATAGGTTTTGGGTCTACTGAACTTTCCCAGAAGGAGCGTCTTGTGCACCATGTAAGTTAATCTCCAACAGTCTGGGAAGAATCAATCAAGTTAAATAAAGGATACAGGAATTATGAGTAACTTAAGAGCGAAGCCAACTGGCCATCCCATCTGGATTATTCTCCTGAAAACTTCTCTACCTTCATTGTTTAATTGGAATGCGATATTTAGGTGAATAATAATTTGTTAAAAAATTAGGAAATACTACCTTATTCGCAAAATTAGGAACAAAATCGTGTAATCTCACAGATAACTGTGAGATCTGGCAACTCTTTACGACTGGTCTATATACTACAAAGACTATTAACTAAACAATTAGACCAATTTATTTACATATTCACTTGATGATTACAATACTTCAGATTTTTGTGCTGACTTGCTTCAATTGTCGAAATATGAATATCTGATCATGAGTCGACCCAATGTATACTACGCTTAAAAAGACTTCATACTGATTTTATTGTTGAAAATCCGACAACACTGCGACGATCCTATACATTTGTATATCACAAGCTATAGTTACTGGTCGTAAAAATTCACAAAATTTAGTTTCATGTGTTCGCGACACTGATGCACTCAATGCTCCGAAACGATTTTCAACTGCTTACTTGACAAAATTACCAAACATTTCCGTCATGTTTGTAACATTCTTTCGATAATGTTGGCCGTGTTGGCCTTCCCGCGATATTGTCACCCAGGCGAAAAATAATTTATTAACGAGTTGTCTGTATTTTTAATCGCCTTTGCGTATTCTTAATGTATATATCCGGGTCATATCTGAAGTGCGAATCATGAGGCTGTTCTTCGAAATTATTTTGTTCAAATCCTCTGTGATTGGCTGCCGTGTCGTCAGTCTATTCCTAGTTAAAACAACGTTAAACATTTGCTCAGCAAATTTGAAATTTGAAACGGGCTCTAATGACGCAATATACCCGAATTCGAGAGAAAGGCAAACCTATGGAGCCGATGAAGTTGGTAGACTATTAAAATCTGTTATACGGCTGACTGCCCTAAGCCGCCGAGGTTGCAACGTTTATTATCGATCAGTGGTGCCGAAACAGAATTTTTTCGAGGGGGAAGGATTTGATGCTGTTTCAGGATTTGATATATTGAATAAGACGAGATTTGAATCAACATATTTGAGTAATATTAACTAAAACAGTGCTTCCACTAGACGTCGTTAATTCCCCTGAACAATATTGTTTTCTTATCTCAAAGTTTGCATTGTAGGTTCATTCTGCCACCATCTATTTGGCTATAAATATGGGGAAGACGAGAGTGAAAACAAAAAGACTCCATATGAAATTAACTTTTCTAGCGCATCTCCAGACCTCTCCAGGGAGACAACGCGAGTCACCAGAATTTCTAAATTTCTTCCAGAAACTTTACCCTTTTTAGCTATTTATTCCGGATGGAATGTAAAGCCCTCAAGTCTCCTCCTCGGCTCACAACTCTTCAACTTTAATATGGAACACGAAAGTTTCCCGTTTGTAATTCCTTGTTTCATTAATATTAAGCGCTTTTGTCACTGCCTTCTGGAGAGATATTAGAATCTGCATCGGGGCCAACTAGGACGATTAATTCTTTTTAATAAGGCAGGTTTTGTCTGCAACACAAACAGCTGACCATCCAAAACAGAGTGCTGGAACGGTTGATTGTTAGAGATTTCGAATTCGATGACAAAAAACTAAGTCTTTTATCCATGAGAATTACTTAGATACTAATATAAATTCGCATTTAAAATACTCTGAAAAACGCTGTACACGTTTAATCCGGCGCAATAAAGGAACCTCTTTTGTACCCGCTGCGCTCCTAATTGAATTTTCCCCAATATATTTTGAGTCTCGTCACTCCACAATATTATGAGGTACGTTGCAAGACGGAAGTGTCCACAAAGGAACATTGAGAGGAAATTTCGCAACAATGCCTATCAATTAGGGCCGAAGATCCTTCTAAAGGTAATTAACACACAGTTTCACAAATAAATCTCTCTTCTTTTCAGTAATGCGTTTCGATTCATATTCAAATCATCGGACGTTGTCTGCTAACAAGGCTACCCAGATTACTTACCAACTAACTAACTAGATCCTATCATGGATACAAAACCAGAGCTCTCAAATCTAACATACTATTTATCCTGTCTAGCTATGTTTCTATTAAATTATTTTTTCCTTTCTGGTGTCTGTCTTAGGGGAAATATTTTTTTGGCAACTGCATTTACACTAGTGTTGAGGAAAGCCCCTACAAAGCCTTAACCATCGCCGTCAAAATGTCCTCAAGACATTTCATGTGATAAACTATTTTATTTCTTAAGATATTTCACGTTTTAAGATATTTTATTCGTATGATTGTTCCAAAAATTACTTTT
Source organism: Bruchidius siliquastri (assembly GCA_949316355.1). Taxonomy (NCBI): domain Eukaryota; kingdom Metazoa; phylum Arthropoda; class Insecta; order Coleoptera; family Chrysomelidae; genus Bruchidius; species Bruchidius siliquastri. Next base: position 27,563,949 of record OX438529.1, read on the forward strand.
TACTTATGGACTGATTCTTTAGAATTTCCTTGCAATTTGAAGGACTTTTTGGTGTTACTATTGAGTAAAATTTTACCAAATTTCCACAAGGAATCGGGAATAGCCGTTTAATTTGATTATTGGGATTTTTCATTAACGTTTATTAAAGATTTTTATTGGATACAGTTGATATTAGTTTTGGAAATTTCGGATATAGGAAGTTTTTCTAACCTAAAAACTTCATCTGTGTTCCATAAGAGATTTTAAATATATCCATATTTTTCAACACAATTCCAGGATCTCCAAGTTGAAGCCATTGCGTGGCAAATGCAGTGTCAAACTACTTGACAAGATTTTTTCAACAATTGGTTTGGTTTTATGGTAACCTCGAGTTCGTAAATTATATTATTGCAAATAGGTAGTTATCTGTTTGCTGTTACTACAATGATGATGTAGTTGTTTCAAAATTGTGAATAAAACGAGTTTTTGATAAAATGATATTCTTTAAGGTATAGTCGAAATAAAAAATTGAATAATAGGGCTTTTGTTAAACCCACCAGTTATCAATAGCAAATAATTCCGTATTAATATCTCCATTGAAAATACTTTATTGACACTACACATCAAACCGTTATAGCAATTTTTCATGTGTCTTTAGAAATTCGTCAATAACTGTAAGTCTGGCAACAACGCCATGGAGTGATTCGTTGTTATATGTACTGTGGAAAACTGTATTGTGAAATATTTCTCCGAATAAACCGTTTAAAAGTTTGTCTACAACTAATTTATATATTTCAGCGATAAATGCAACCTATTGAAACTATACAACTACAACATTTTGACCGCTTTGACGAACAACGACGACTTGATTACTGAAAGTCGTCACACTTGACGACTTGCGTGAAATTGTACAATCCAATGCAGGAATTTTTATAAACTGGCTGAAATGTGTGGACGTCCATTGAAAATTATATTATTTCTATAATAATTTCTTCATCTTTTTCTATTTTCTGATGTAAATAAAGAAATGAAGCGAAACAAAGCTTTATTCTTTCATAAGGTCTCCTTGAGTCGCGTGAAAAGGGCTGGAGATAATTTCACCCCTCGGGAAGATTCACAGCTGTTGTTGTATATCCATGCATTATTAGCTAGATGTAATGGATACTAGCATTAAAATAGCGACAGAGTATTCTTCCTAGCATTAAAAATATATAAAGGTTCATCAGGCCTCACAAAGGTAATATAAGTATTTAATATGACAGAAGTTCGGGGTTTCGATTAAGACGCAGCTAATCGTATGACGTAACTTATCGCCTGATAATTCTGGTACTTAAAATATTAAATTAGTGTTGCGGGCAATTTAAAAAAATATTGGGAATGTGCTTTTATATTTTTCAAAATGTGAAGTTAGTTAATCAATAATTTGATCCATTCAGCTCAACAGTCTCAACACATGTTAGTTGAGTTGAGGTTTTTGGCATGAAGCGCGCTGCTGCGAAAGAACCGATTTTTTTCAAAAAGAAATGAAATGCTTGCCAATATCGTTTATGAACTTACATCCGCCAAACGCATCATTACTCGTGACAAAACGTGGATTTATTAACGTAACGTCGCAATTGTCCAACAATTTAGTTAATGGCGTGCGAAAATTGAGCCAAGGCCAAAAAAATTGCGTTAAAGTCGGTTCAAAATCATCGTTTTCTTCGACTATCGCTGACCATGATTTCATTTCAGGTGTTCAAATGGTCAATAACAAAATCTACTTGACCATTTTCAGGCCTCTACGTGCAGCAAATTCGACGTAAACGGCTGTCACATTCCAGCATAGTTGTGAACGGTTTTTTGAACAAACATGCAACAATGGTCATCGTTCAACCATCGTAATCCCGCAAACGATTTGGCTCCCTGTTACTTTTGCGTGTTTCCGAAACTTAAATATTCGGCGCCGTATAATAATACACTCAAAGAACTAAAATCCCTTCCGGCCAGGGCCTACAAAAAATGCATGAAAAATTGGATCAATCGTTGGCATCCTCGTAGTGGTTCAAAAGAAACCTATTTTGAAGACGATATAATAAGGATTTATATTAAAATTCATAAAAATGTCGTCCGGGTCAAATTTTACTGAAGAAGAATACCATCTGATCGTATCCTTCTTCAGTCATTCGGAATCAAGCATTCTAAACTGATAAGCTAAGCCCTTGTGACTCTCTTGAAAAAGATTTGAATTTCAATTATCGCAGCTAAGCTATCTCTCAAGATAGCTGACAAAGTTTAAAGCGTTATTAAGTTGCTTTTCGTTGCAGAGACAGCTCAGTCATCTGGTGCTTATACCGGATAAGTCGGGTAGAAAAATCAGCTTCGGGAGCCAGCAATTCAATTAAAATTCGAAGCTATATTCCATTAAGCGCTGCCTAATAATATCGAGAATAATGAGTTAATGCCGCGTGTAATTAATCCTAATCTAAACGAGGGGACAATCTTGAAACTTTTTCAATGCATTCGTTGGCTGTTTCGTTCGAAAAGCTCCAATAGTGTTCTGAATGTTCCATCTAATTCATTAAGGAACTCGATCAATCTAAATATTTCAATGCTTCTTATATAATTGCAGTGTATAACAAATTATCGAGAGGTTGAACTTGTATGTATTTTGTTAAGTGTGTAAATATGCCTCGAAGCACCCTGCACAGCTTCTAGGCATTATCTAGAAAATAACAATGCCATTAGTGGATGCGCCTGACCTTTTCCAGGTTGCCACGTTGTTTGTTTTGCTTCGAAGCATTAGAAATTTTTTCTATCAGCGTTGCCAGACGTTCAGTAATTATCGTTTTTGTACGAAGTACGATATTACTAGCACGATTATAGCTAATGCTTAATAGTTTGATGAGGATGATGATTTGATCTATTTCTGTTTTAGCAACTGTTACCACAGATTACTACCATAAGTAAGTTGACTGTGCGTGCATTTGTAGTATTTTTTTGCTGCTCATCCACTTGAATTAAACTTTATGAATATTTGAAATGACGTTTATACCATATAATTTATTATTATTTTAATATTAAGCAAATACAATATTTTAATTCATGAGATCCAATGAGGTACACGTAACTTTCAAAATAATTAGATTGAAAAAGTTATAGACCTTCCCGTTATATCGTGGAATCTGTATACACCGAAATTCTGATAAAAGCCTAACAAATTATAGTCCAAAAGAATTTAGCTACGGCAAACAAGCGCCATAAAATGCGAGGAAAATATATTCGGCTCACATGCATGGTTACCCTGCTTCGCCACACGAAACTACTGTGGTAGTCACAGACAGTGGTGGAGCACGCGTTAGAGAAAGGATCCTAAAGACAGTTTGGCCCATTATTACTATTCATTCCCGCTTTATATTAGCTTCACGTGTCTGTATGTATGAATGTTTGTAACGAAATATTCGAACGCTATATTCACCCACTTCAAAACGTCATCGTCAATTTGAAGTTTTGCATACTTATCAAGGACCGATAACAATACAATAGTTTAATGAGTTTAACCCATTATTTATTTTTATAAAGCATTGATATATAATATAACATAATCGATTGTAAACAGCATTGAACTAAGATTTTTATTGAATGTATTGAAAATCATATTTTATTTCATAGGAATGTAAAATTTTCTATTGATTTTTATAGTCCTTGAATATTATTGACTATATTATTATTTCATTTATTGATACCTATTCTACTTTTTTCAAAATCAATGAATGCCAGATAACGAAAAATATTATTAAAATAATGATATCACAAACATATGAATTGGGTGTTCCATTTTCTAGAATTACGATTTTTTATTATAAGTTTCATTAAATATGTCGCTATTTTACAAAAACCATGTAAGCGCTATTCAAAATTTGAGCCCTCACGTAAGCTTAGTAGTAACTCGTCCCAAAAAATCTTGTTTCCATTCTTGAAAGTAACCAGAACAACTATAGTTAAATACAGGTACAACAACGGATCATTTTTTATTTAAATCAGATTATCTAAGAAATTATTATACTTAGAAATATAGGAAACCTTTTATCAAAATGCATTCCATTTAAAAAATACGAGTTGGTCTTGTTTCACATATTTGGAGCTCCTTTTATATTGGAAAATATTTTCAAAATGTGCCCTGTTTGTTTATTTATCATCTTATAGAAATTGTCTTTTGATGAACTTGAACAGTTCCGAGAAAAAATCTAATCTACTTCATTCTATTATAGGCTCACCTTGTATAAACCCATATATTGCACAATAATATTGACAGTCAATCGACTGCTCAAGATCCCCTCCGGTCGAATAACACCAATTCTTTTTGAGGGGTACTGGTGATAATTCCCCCCCCCCCCCAAGATTTTTGTCAAAATATTTAATCAAATTTTGTTTTTTCACAAGAAATGAATCGTTCATATCTCAATTTGAGTGACGCAATCTTTATAAAAACGTATTGCGTCTTCGGTATCTATTCCTATACAGTGCGTTGTAAATAAAAAGAACAGAACAATACATGATATATCTATTTAGGCCTATTTTTTGCAGTCCTCAGCTCCAAAATCACCACTGTTCCATTTGCTGTTACAAAAATGGTGAAAGCATAAATAAACTTCATGCCATTTTACCCCCCACGACTAAGGTCTTGATACGCCTTTGGTTATAACGTAGAAAATCGAGGCATGATGTTATTGACTTATCCGTATATGTATACACAATGCATGATTCAGCTTCAGGCTGTGATCGCGTGGTTCAGAAGCTTCGCGTGTTAATTTGATCCCCAGACAGCCGATTGTTTTTATTTTTAACTATTGTTATTTACCCGAAGGCATTTTATATCGTGCGCAGTTCGCCTTTTTATTGAATAAAGACTCCTGGTTATGACCGATATCACGCATATGGGCGCTGTCAGGACTCACGGACATATTATCCAGGCTTTAGCAACCGATTTGCGGTTTTTGAAACTTCCTGACCGGTTTATTTATTACTCCAGAGGTTGCATGCAGGTCGATCGCGATGAATTGATATTAAGTGCTTTATTGTACCATAGTTTTTTTCATAGATCGCCTCACGCACAGGCGGAAAGCCCATCGCGGAGATGATCATTTCTCCATCTGTGAAGCTGGCATGAGAAGTTTTCTGTGAGGGAAAGGAAACGCAAAAAAACAAACTGTAAATGTTATATAGTAAATGTTTGTATTTTTTTGTACTACTTTAAAATTGGATAAGCTCATTGAAAAATATGTGAATTTATCTTATTCACAACACCGCCATTTCTAATCTGAAAACACGGAACTTGCAAAAACCCCTGAAATATACCTTGTAATAACGTCAAAAAATAGACGGACCACTGTAGTCTCTCTAACCGGTTTGTTTGATATTTTGAAGCTAGTTTTATACAAAACCTGAGAGATACTGTTCCAATCTACTTGACTGAGTTTCTATTTAGAAGCCCATGTAACTAATATTGGCGTTAAGGCTAAATTTGGTTTAAAATCAGGCTTCTCTGATTTCCCCTTAGCTCTAGAATAAATTATGATTAGATTAGCCACGACAAGCAAAAACACTTTAGCTTGCAGTCTCTTCTTGGTGGTGCGATTTACTTTTTGTTGAATTATTGATATATGTACATTATTATCGATTGTAAATTAGTATGCAAAGAGGATTTGGGACTGCCGCTTTGCTCTTTTGAGGTTGTTTTCCCTGCCCCAATTTTGTAATATCCGCTCTGCTCCGAAATACCAAATCGACCTTTGATTAAGTGCATTTTGTGATGCTATTCTTAGGAAAATCGCGGAACTAGTACTTAAACTTCAAGCTGGACTACGCTCTTCTTACTCTAAACTGAATTGTAGCAACCCTTAGACTAGACCGTTACTATGATCATGTAGATTGTAGATGCTCTTACTTGGTGAAACTCTTCCATCATGCAAATAAAAAGATTGTGTAATTTACACACAGTTTCACAAATATTTGTCAATCCATGTTACTATGATGTTTAACTAACAGTTCATCGATTAGTTATATTATTCTTGTCGAATTGAATACAGAGTAAACCTACCTAGGTATGTCGTACTTAGACTAATAGTTATTCATTTGTTAATCAGTTTCTTGTAGTAATGTAGAAACAAAGAGCAAACATACTTGACATGCTTGATGATTGATTGATACCAAGCCATTTCCTTGCGAAGTTTGATATCGATGCATTAAATAGGAGTGTGACATGTGACATGTCAGATTACGGAAAAGATTTTTCTACTCAAACTAGTTATGTTTGTTATACGTGTTACACTTTTCTGGGATACAGAACAGTGCCTATGGAGAATGAAAATATTTTGCTGTACCGCACTGTAGGAATGCCAATGTGACGAAACTCAATAGCAAAAAAATTAGTTTCTCATTTTTAGTGACATGATTTGAACACAAAGTAATGTGGTTTATGTGGCGGTGACCTGGTGTTTGTCTTAATTTTGTATATATCGATTAACATGGCACAAGTAAGTTAGAATATAATATTTTCTTCTTATAAACTAAACATTGCTCACAAACCTTTATCTCGATGATTATTTTGCATCACTGTAATTTTCGAAACATCCTATGGTTGTCTCTGACTCTCTATCTCAAATTAAATTATGAAATTATATTGGTATTACCTTCTCTTACCTTTTTAGAATACAGATAATTTATTTTTATTATTGATGAATCTAAAATTAAATTAAATTCATTACAACATGAAGAACACAAAGCATTGTAACAGGAAATGAAAAAATTAACACTGTAATTTCTTGACAACAATACAACCATAAGGAAATGTGTAGTAAAGTGGCAGCTAGTTTCTATTATGTACAAACAGAAGAATGTCACAAGATCTGTCTCTATAAAATTAAACGATGGTTCTATTTGGAATCCTCAACAAACTGTGGCCCGGTTTGGAGTATACTTCAGGAAAATATATCATCAATGTTCGCCAAAACTACATATGCACAATAAGTTTCTCTTTAAGTTTCTGTATGGTTTGTTCTCTGAACCCAAAGGAATCGTATTTAAAAGAAAATTTGATGTATGCGTGTAAGATTAATGTTACTGATATTTGTTAATATTCATTATTCCAGTACCCTGATAGATTCATTCCCCAAAGGTATACAATGGACTTTGAGCAATCGTACTTCATACTAAGCCAAAATTTTGACAACAAGAGGATTAATACAACAGAATCAATGGATTTTGGGATTATACATTCAGCCAAAGCTACAACGAATGCGAATAATTATATAAACGAGTAAGTGAAGGTAGAGGAGTGAAAAAGACTCTGTTGTTTATCATGCAATTTGCAATTGATATTTGTGCAGGTTTACATATTTTTCGGATATATTCATGTTATATGGATTTATGCTTTATAGTCCATTATTTAGGGTCGACTCAGCCCCTGTAACCCTCATGGTGAATAGAGGAATGTTGTTAAAAAACAACGAAATGGACATTTTGGTAGGCGGCAGTTCCCAAAATAACCAGGGGCTGTTCTATATGCGCTAGAATTGTTAATAAATGAAACTTTTTGCCACACTCTGAACTAATAAATGTAAATTAAAAACAAAATATTCGAGCATTTCTAGCTCCACAATTTTTTTTGACCAGCCACCGACTGACAAATCAATAGACTGACAGACCTACACACCGTCAGACCTACACACCGACAGACAACGACGTGTGGTTGATCTATAATATAAAATCGCTTAAAACCTGAATTATTGTTAACGTAAGGTTATTCCTTTATACTTGTAGGTTGAGGAATTGTGTTTTGGGCGAAAATAAACAGAAAAGGGTCCTGCTTTTTTCATCTAGTCAGAACCGTAATCAAAATACCCAGGGAATCATGGAGCAACCATGTGACATTTGGCCAGTGAGACCCAGGAGAAAACCACTGTTAAAGAATCCGACAATCATATTAGATTTGCCAGATATTCAAAATCATCTTGGTAAACTGTAGCTGCTTTCTATTATTTTTTATATACAATTAAATAATATCTTCTTGAAATAAACTAATTAGCATCGAAAATAGAACTATAAAAATGTAAAATCTGTTCTGCAAAATGTATATGCTGAGTGACTCCAAAAAGTATGTGTGCATTTTCAGTATACAGGGAGGGCCAATAGTGACTGGATAGAAGATTATGGGTTTATTAAAACACATTTCTGAAGTCTGTCAGTAGTGGGAAACCCTTAAAACTGCAAATCCAAAAGGTTTTAATATGTTAAGCATCATTTATACAGGATGATTTCTGACTAAGTTGCATTTAGCGAAATAGAATTGTTGCATATTTAAATTTCTTGCGTAATTCACTCTTGGTACCTCAATTTCAAGACGCCTGATTGATTCATAAATTTGTACATATATGGCAATACAATAATTTGGAGGCAAAAAATGAATTTCTCCAAAATCTTGGAAACTTTTTTCATAAAAGTTTAATTTACAAAATGAAATGGGATCTTTGCTATTTGCTGATCAGAAAATCACTCTTCTGGTTACCAATTTTTAGATTTCAGTTTGTTTTAAGACTAATATATAAGTAAACACACGCATTGCTATAATGAAATCGCCGACAAAATCTGAATAATCATTTTTACTTAGGTGCCGTATGCTCTTAAAGTGCATTTGTTTAGTTTTTCAAGCTATAATTTATCATTATCAATTGTAGGCTGCTCAGGTCCTTTAGATTGGAGCGCAACTGGGTATATAGCAACCATATACGAGGGTGAAGTGCATTTTTGGCATCCAGACGGAAAGAGAATGGAAGCGACAAACACTTCAATGAAAGTAGGGGATTGCCTGAAGTGGAACCGTCGAGGAGATTTGCTGGCATTTGCGATGGATTATGTTCGCTTCAAATTTGCTCTGTGGGACATTCACACTCAAAAGGTTATATATCAATGACATTAATTTTCCAGTATGTATTAGACTACTTCCTTTTTAATTGAAGCAACTGACTAAACCTTTCAGGTCCTAAATACTTTCTCATGTTGCTCGGACTTTTGTCAAATAACTGCCATGGAATGGACCAAGTCAAATGATATCATTACAGGTGAGTTTATCACTTGAGCTCAAGTAAAAAGATACATGAGGGTTATTGGATCCGAAGTATAGCAATGTATTAATGCAGTTTATAAAATTTCAATACGTGAATAAAAAAATACAATTATTTTACCACTCGCCAAACCACTTCCATTAAACCCAACACGTCGTGTTTCGCTAACTATGTTAGCATCTTCAGGAAAAGATTAAACCTGTTTTGATGTCAGTATATTTTTTTGCAGGTTGCTCTGGAGGTCTTCTCCGCTCTTGGAGGCTAAATGTCGAATGGCTGAAGGGTCCACACGTGCAGATGGATGGATCCATAGCATGCATTAAGTTATCCAGTCGAGAGAAATTCTGTGCCATAGTGGCTAATAACAGCACCTCCAGACTCAAACTGATCACCTGGCCTCATATGAAGCCCCATTGTGATATACATTGTCATGGGCTTAGCGAGGTTCGTTCACACCGACCATTTTTCCTAATTAATTTGAAGAGCAGTAATCTCAAGTAAGGGTCTCTGAAACAGAATCGTACTTAATTAGATACCGTTATAAAAAAGGCAACGTCCTGCAATACCGTACAATATAAAAAAATCAAACAGTTTAAACTTGTTTCGTACACTAAGAATGCATCGAAAATGTACTATCGTAACTACATTAAATACTACAAGTACAGAAGATTACCGGGTTCAAAAAATAAAGATAAGATGATTATAATACTAAAACCTCTTTTACTAACGCCAAATCACTTTTGGAATTTACTCATCCCTCCAAAAGAAAAAATGAAAAATGGTAACAGCTCTCGGAAACGTCCGAAAACAAAGTTTTATTGTTTTTTTGTAATTTTTCCGTTTCTTTGACGATGACTTTGTCAACACGGTACTGATTTTCACAATCTCGTCGTTGTTTCTGTTGCAATACTATAAAAATTGCATCAAACCTTAAGCGTTACTTTCGGAGCTATGGGGAAGTCATGGTTTACAGAACAAGGTACAAACGGGCAGACAGACAGATTGATGAAAATGTGTGAATTAATTTTTCGTGCTGCATAATATATATCATGGAAAATCATGGAAAATCAAACAAAAGCAGTAGGTAGGTCAAATTATCAACTTTTTGCGATTACGAATTTTGAATACCTACCTCAACAACCATACACCTCATCGTTCCGGTAATCTATTACTTAGCATATTGTCATTCCTGTTAGAATTCGATCATCATCATTATCTGGAATTACTAGCGAACAGCGTACAATTCAAACTGAACCTGCTATGAAACTACATAATATGACATAGGCCTGGCTGGTTTGAGATCTTGAAATATTATTATTATATTGTTACAGAAAATATCGATAGACTGGCATCCGTGGAAGGACTGCTTATTAGCTGTAGGCCTGGCTCAGGGCGTTTCGATATGGAACGTAAATACCCTTGATGTTATTGGACATTGTCTGCATCATCTTCACCGCCACAATTACGTGGATGCACTTGCATTTAATCCAGTTTCAGGGGAGCTACTGGTAAATTTTATTGTAAATCAATCTTTATATACCATTCATTCAAGCCATGTACATGATGGTAAAAAGTATTTATCTCCTTCAGAAAACATAAAAAATGAACAAATCCTACAACAAAGAATAATAATATCTACATATATTGATAGATAGTATACATCTCAATAAAACTTTTTCGTATTTCCGATATATTGAGATTTTTGCAAACATTGCCAAACAGTGAATCTTTCAACTGATTCAATAAAAGATTCTATACATTATTTACTTATTTTAATATAATTTATATAATCCAATAAAGATGGAATATTGAATGGGTCGATATACACACAATGCCTCCATCGAAATTATATTTATTGTATTTTTTTACTCATTGCCTTTTCAATATCTTAGTGTTGTTTACGGGCAAAAATAATGATAGAAGGAAGGACTCAATTTTTTCCCTTGTCGTAGATCAGTGCGTACCGTAGTCAAATAGATGAGTCAACAAAGGTGTATTTAACAGTACTGAGAAATTGCGAAACGATTGTTGATGAGGTAGAGCATTATAATGGAAGGGAACCATATCTGTACTGGGATGCATCCGGAACCAAATTAGGTGAGCACACTAAAACAGAATTATATCTGAGCACTTCGTCTGATCATAGCTTGATCATCTTCTATTCTATCTCTTTATATCCCTATAAACTACCTCCTCCTGTCTCTCTATATATCTGTGTCTCTGTCGCAACTTTTATATTATTTGATTCATAGTCATCTTTTAAGAAAATATCCGCACTGTGACGTTTTGAGGGTCGTAGATCAAGCTTGCTTCTTATTAGCTCAGCTCCAAGTGTCGCCAAGCGGCAACAGATGTCCATTACGACATCTGTCATCAAGCGTCATTCCTTGTTCTTCTTAAGCACTTCTACGATGTAGCGTTATCTAGGCTCATTTACATCAGAAGCTGACAACTGATATTAAGTGTATATCTTGCAATATGCATGAGTTCACCCATATTGATAGATGAAGTAAGGGACATCTATTGCCGCTTCAAGACATTCCAGCTGTTAGGACCTTTGACTTCGTAAGTTGCCAACGAGCGTCCCCATAGAGAACGACACTTGACTGGGTTACGTATATACCACCCGATTGCTCTCTACAGTTAGACCGCCAAGCTATACTGACGAGTCTAGGCTAAAGACGGAAGATGCAGTTCAATAGCTGGTCTGAGGAGAGCATACACTTTGCTTTTTATTTTTCAGCTGTCGCTGGTTCACATGAGAGCCTGTGCATATGGGACTTTTTTGGGTCGTCCTCCAATGAAATTAAAAAAAAATGCTCTCAAGGAAGTCGGCTCACGTCCAATCCATTTGAGACACTCAAGCTGATAGGTCCTACTATTCGTTGATTAATATATAACATCGTCCGATTCCTCCATTTTCTATATTATTATTTTATTATATTTTTTGTGAATTTGTTTATTCTTTTAATTATACGATATATATTATGCAACTCTTGCTAACATTTTTTTACAATGTAGGTCTTTAAATAACAATGCTTAGGACTTCCATTATCCTGGTAGTGTTTTGCCTTTCATAACTGGTTCAATTCGTTTCAATATTGAAAGTTTGTATACTCCCTGCCTAAAGAACAACTATTTTCTGGAGAAGATGGAATACTAAGAAGTATGACTTCCTGTCATCTAAAGATAATTGAAGATACCATAGCAACCGAAACGTTGGGAAACGTAAAAAAAGCTCGTAACATTCGACGTTCGAGGCAGTGTTATAAAATACTATCACACAAACAATGTCCATTTTGATAGAGTTTTCTTGGGAGATAGAATGACTTCGAAAAAGTGTATGAAGTAACTTTTCGATTTTATTGTTATTATTATAATTATATAATTCTATCATTAATTATTAGCCACGTTTGTCCGATGATGGAGGTAGTTTAATATGCCGGTTTGCATGTTGAGGGCGGCCGTACGGAGGGACAAGAAATGGTCGAAAGGAAAACGCAGCTCCCATTAAAAAAACCGACGATTCAGATTTGACGCAAGCTCATGGCGGCTTTTTGAAGACGTGAAAAAAATTGCCGTTTTGTATATCCAACATTCGTTGTTTTTTCTACTCTGATGAATTGCCTCAGACGTTAGTTTTAGTTATTTTTTTTAAGAGCATGCCTATTTTCAATTCTATGGGTAGAAACATTTCAATAAGACCAACTTTCTCCTTTCTGATGAAAGTGAAAGAACCTCTAGATCTTTTTGTCTCTATTTTGACCGGATTAAGAAGATATAGATTCGATTTGGAAGAGGTCCGTGTTCAAACGGCTATAGAATAATTTTAAATCTCTGATACGTAAAATACTATTTGACAGTTGCCCTACATGTAGACTCTCCGCTTTCTGTAAATTTATTGCAGGCTGTTTCAAGCCTTTCGGGTTGAAGGGCTTAACGTCTGCCGCTTCCAGGCAAACAATAAATTCGTAGTTCTATTTTTGGAGTCTCGTGTTATGAACAGGTTTGTGGTGGAATGCAGTTGATGCGACATTAGCGGAACTTTCAACTTTCCTACAGACCGTTTCCGTATATTTATCTGTTTTGTTGTTTAAAAAACAGTGGTGACAGCGCCTGCAATCTATTGTAATGGATAATTCTGACACTTCGGTGTTTTTTGGTGTGTAATTTTATCTATATTATGCAATCCGGCATCCTAACCTGAAAACCGCACCTGGTGGACATAAAACTACATTTCTAGTTATATATTCATGATAGAACTCGGCCAGTCGATGAGCAACTAGGTTAGCTTATGTAAACAGCCAATTTTGATAGTCTGACGATCCTCGAAAGATTCTAGAGATACGCGCCGCAAAAAAAACTACTTTTATTTGTGACACCTTTTTTTTATAGCGATAATATCGACTCTTCTACTCCCATGTACAAAGAATACATGTAGTGGTCGTGCCGGAACTTAAAAAAGGACATCACCAGGTGTCTTGTAAAATAAAATAATTTAATATAAAATGAAGTGAAAAGCTTGATTTCGGACTTCCATTGTCTATAAAATTTTGAGTATCACGACGTTTCGATTGATGTGCTATCTTCAATCGTCTTCAAGTAAACTGGCGAACACGTTCCTCTCATGCCTATTTATACCCCGTCCGGTGACGTGTCGTTGTGCGCGGTCTGTTCTGATTGGTTCCCGATGCGCGGTATTCCGGTCTGCTGACGTGGCTGTTTGTCGGTCATTGTTTGTTGTCTGGTCCAGTCGTAGTCTAATGATCTTCTTTATGAGTGGCTGCCAGATTGGTTTGATGCCTACGCTGGGTTTGCTGTACACTTTGCTGCTGTTGGTGATGAATGCCGCCTCCTTGAATTTCCTTCGGTACCAGTGCGGTTCCTTGGCAATAACCTTAGCGTCGTCCCAAGCTATTTTATGGTGCTCCGTCCATGCGTGGTCAGCTATTCCAGATTTTCCTGTCTCTGCTCGCTGGGTGTTGAGACGATGTTCTTTGATTCTTACTTCCAGCAGCCTTTTTGTTCCTCCAACATAGATTTTACCACATTGACATGGTATCTGGTACATGCAGTCCTTTGTCTCTTGAGATTCATTCCTGGGCTTAGTTTTTGTTAGGATACTTCTGAGGGTGGCAGTCCTAGAGAATCTCGTTTAGATCTTGTATCGCTGACCAATTCTTTTGATTCCATCTGATATTCCTTTAACGTAAGGCAGAATGAGTAAGTGCTGAGATTCTTCGTGTTTAATTCTTCTACTGTTGGTTGGAATGGAATGGAATGGAATGGAATGGAATGGAATGGAATGGAATGGAATGGAATGGAATGGAATGGAATGGAATGGAATGGAATGGAATGGAATGGAATGGAATGGAATGGAATGGAATGGAATGGAATGGAATGGAATGGAATGGAATGGAATGGAATGGAATGGAATGGAATGGAATGGAATGGAATGGAATGGAATGGAATGGAATGGAATGGAATGGAATGGAATGGAATGGAATGGAATGGAATGGAATGGAATGGAATGGAATGGAATGGAATGGAATGGAATGGAATGGAATGGAATGGAATGGAATGGAATGGAATGGAATGGAATGGAATGGAATGGAATGGAATGGAATGGAATGGAATGGAATGGAATGGAATGGAATGGAATGGAATGGAATGGAATGGAATGGAATGGAATGGAATGGAATGGAATGGAATGGAATGGAATGGAATGGAATGGAATGGAATGGAATGGAATGGAATGGAATGGAATGGAATGGAATGGAATGGAATGGAATGGAATGGAATGGAATGGAATGGAATGGAATGGAATGGAATGGAATGGAATGGAATGGAATGGAATGGAATGGAATGGAATGGAATGGAATGGAATGGAATGGAATGGAATGGAATGGAATGGAATGGAATGGAATGGAATGGAATGGAATGGAATGGAATGGAATGGAATGGAATGGAATGGAATGGAATGGAATGGAATGGAATGGAATGGAATGGAATGGAATGGAATGGAATGGAATGGAATGGAATGGAATGGAATGGAATGGAATGGAATGGAATGGAATGGAATGGAATGGAATGGAATGGAATGGAATGGAATGGAATGGAATGGAATGGAATGGAATGGAATGGAATGGAATGGAATGGAATGGAATGGAATGGAATGGAATGGAATGGAATGGAATGGAATGGAATGGAATGGAATGGAATGGAATGGAATGGAATGGAATGGAATGGAATGGAATGGAATGGAATGGAATGGAATGGAATGGAATGGAATGGAATGGAATGGAATGGAATGGAATGGAATGGAATGGAATGGAATGGAATGGAATGGAATGGAATGGAATGGAATGGAATGGAATGGAATGGAATGGAATGGAATGGAATGGAATGGAATGGAATGGAATGGAATGGAATGGAATGGAATGGAATGGAATGGAATGGAATGGAATGGAATGGAATGGAATGGAATGGAATGGAATGGAATGGAATGGAATGGAATGGAATGGAATGGAATGGAATGGAATGGAATGGAATGGAATGGAATGGAATGGAATGGAATGGAATGGAATGGAATGGAATGGAATGGAATGGAATGGAATGGAATGGAATGGAATGGAATGGAATGGAATGGAATGGAATGGAATGGAATGGAATGGAATGGAATGGAATGGAATGGAATGGAATGGAATGGAATGGAATGGAATGGAATGGAATGGAATGGAATGGAATGGAATGGAATGGAATGGAATGGAATGGAATGGAATGGAATGGAATGGAATGGAATGGAATGGAATGGAATGGAATGGAATGGAATGGAATGGAATGGAATGGAATGGAATGGAATGGAATGGAATGGAATGGAATGGAATGGAATGGAATGGAATGGAATGGAATGGAATGGAATGGAATGGAATGGAATGGAATGGAATGGAATGGAATGGAATGGAATGGAATGGAATGGAATGGAATGGAATGGAATGGAATGGAATGGAATGGAATGGAATGGAATGGAATGGAATGGAATGGAATGGAATGGAATGGAATGGAATGGAATGGAATGGAATGGAATGGAATGGAATGGAATGGAATGGAATGGAATGGAATGGAATGGAATGGAATGGAATGGAATGGAATGGAATGGAATGGAATGGAATGGAATGGAATGGAATGGAATGGAATGGAATGGAATGGAATGGAATGGAATGGAATGGAATGGAATGGAATGGAATGGAATGGAATGGAATGGAATGGAATGGAATGGAATGGAATGGAATGGAATGGAATGGAATGGAATGGAATGGAATGGAATGGAATGGAATGGAATGGAATGGAAGGGAAGAGAATGCAACGGAAAGAAAGGAAAGGAAAGGAAAGGAAAGGAAAGGAAAGGAAAGGAAAGGAAAGGAAAGGAAAGGAAAGGAAAGGAAAGGAAAGGAAAGGAAAGGAAAGGAAAGGAAACGAAACGAAACGAAACGAAACGAAACGAAACGAAACGAAACGAAACGAAACGAAACGAAACGAAACGAAACGAAACGAAACGAAACGAAACGAAACGAAACGAAACGAAACGAAACGAAACGAAACGAAACGAAACGAAACGAAACGAAACGAAACGAAACGAAACGAAACGAAACGAAACGAAACGAAACGAAACGAAACGAAACGAAACGAAACGAAACGAAACGAAACGAAACGAAACGAAACGAAACGAAACGAAACGAAACGAAACGAAACGAAACGAAACGAAACGAAACGAAACGAAACGAAACGAAACGAAACGAAACGAAACGAAACGAAACGAAACGAAACGAAACGAAACGAAACGAAACGAAACGAAACGAAACGAAACGAAACGAAACGAAACGAAACGAAACGAAACGAAACGAAACGAAACGAAACGAAACGAAACGAAACGAAACGAAACGAAACGAAACGAAACGAAACGAAACGAAACGAAACGAAACGAAACGAAACGAAACGAAACGAAACGAAACGAAACGAAACGAAACGAAACGAAACGAAACGAAACGAAACGAAACGAAACGAAACGAAACGAAACGAAACGAAACGAAACGAAACGAAACGAAACGAAACGAAACGAAACGAAACGAAACGAAACGAAACGAAACGAAACGAAACGAAACGAAACGAAACGAAACGAAACGAAACGAAACGAAACGAAACGAAACGAAACGAAACGAAACGAAACGAAACGAAACGAAACGAAACGAAACGAAACGAAACGAAACGAAACGAAACGAAACGAAACGAAACGAAACGAAACGAAACGAAACGAAACGAAACGAAACGAAACGAAACGAAACGAAACGAAACGAAACGAAACGAAACGAAACGAAACGAAACGAAACGAAACGAAACGAAACGAAACGAAACGAAACGAAACGAAACGAAACGAAACGAAACGAAACGAAACGAAACGAAACGAAACGAAACGAAACGAAACGAAACGAAACGAAACGAAACGAAACGAAACGAAACGAAACGAAACGAAACGAAACGAAACGAAACGAAACGAAACGAAACGAAACGAAACGAAACGAAACGAAACGAAACGAAACGAAACGAAACGAAACGAAACGAAACGAAACGAAACGAAACGAAACGAAACGAAACGAAACGAAACGAAACGAAACGAAACGAAACGAAACGAAACGAAACGAAACGAAACGAAACGAAACGAAACGAAACGAAACGAAACGAAACGAAACGAAACGAAACGAAACGAAACGAAACGAAACGAAACGAAACGAAACGAAACGAAACGAAACGAAACGAAACGAAACGAAACGAAACGAAACGAAACGAAACGAAACGAAACGAAACGAAACGAAACGAAACGAAACGAAACGAAACGAAACGAAACGAAACGAAACGAAACGAAACGAAACGAAACGAAACGAAACGAAACGAAACGAAACGAAACGAAACGAAACGAAACGAAACGAAACGAAACGAAACGAAACGAAACGAAACGAAACGAAACGAAACGAAACGAAACGAAACGAAACGAAACGAAACGAAACGAAACGAAACGAAACGAAACGAAACGAAACGAAACGAAACGAAACGAAACGAAACGAAACGAAACGAAACGAAACGAAACGAAACGAAACGAAACGAAACGAAACGAAACGAAACGAAACGAAACGAAACGAAACGAAACGAAACGAAACGAAACGAAACGAAACGAAACGAAACGAAACGAAACGAAACGAAACGAAACGAAACGAAACGAAACGAAACGAAACGAAACGAAACGAAACGAAACGAAACGAAACGAAACGAAACGAAACGAAACGAAACGAAACGAAACGAAACGAAACGAAACGAAACGAAACGAAACGAAACGAAACGAAACGAAACGAAACGAAACGAAACGAAACGAAACGAAACGAAACGAAACGAAACGAAACGAAACGAAACGAAACGAAACGAAACGAAACGAAACGAAACGAAACGAAACGAAACGAAACGAAACGAAACGAAACGAAACGAAACGAAACGAAACGAAACGAAACGAAACGAAACGAAACGAAACGAAACGAAACGAAACGAAACGAAACGAAACGAAACGAAACGAAACGAAACGAAACGAAACGAAACGAAACGAAACGAAACGAAACGAAACGAAACGAAACGAAACGAAACGAAACGAAACGAAACGAAACGAAACGAAACGAAACGAAACGAAACGAAACGAAACGAAACGAAACGAAACGAAACGAAACGAAACGAAACGAAACGAAACGAAACGAAACGAAACGAAACGAAACGAAACGAAACGAAACGAAACGAAACGAAACGAAACGAAACGAAACGAAACGAAACGAAACGAAACGAAACGAAACGAAACGAAACGAAACGAAACGAAACGAAACGAAACGAAACGAAACGAAACGAAACGAAACGAAACGAAACGAAACGAAACGAAACGAAACGAAACGAAACGAAACGAAACGAAACGAAACGAAACGAAACGAAACGAAACGAAACGAAACGAAACGAAACGAAACGAAACGAAACGAAACGAAACGAAACGAAACGAAACGAAACGAAACGAAACGAAACGAAACGAAACGAAACGAAACGAAACGAAACGAAACGAAACGAAACGAAACGAAACGAAACGAAACGAAACGAAACGAAACGAAACGAAATGAAATGAAACGAAATGAAACGAAATAAAATAAAATGAATCACATAATTTCATTTCATTCTATTTCATTTCATTTTGATTTTATTTCATTTTATTTTTTCAATGAAAATTGTAATGCTTCAATTTGTCGTCATGGAATTTATGCTCGAAACATCAATCTTTGTCGTCTGATAAGGACTATGAAACTTTAGTTACTCCTCACCAGTCTTACATCTGATAAAATACGCCATAGCTTCGTAGTGAACATAAATACTGTTATTTTGACGGAACCGCCCAGAGATACTAATTTCGAAATAGATGCACGCCATTGACTAGTGTTCCTTTTCTTCTAATTCCGCATAGAGAGTGAATTCGGCATAAAGGTCTTGCAGGAAAAAATTGTGGAGATTCCGTAACTCGTGAGGAAATTGATTTTTCAGCAGCCCTACGTTCATTAAGGCGGCTCACGTTTCACGGCCCATTACTTAGGACCGGTGTGATTTAGTGTTACAGAAAGATTTCGCAAATTATGTTTCCTGATGAAACTTGGGAAATCCTCCTACATGCTTTCGGCCATCCTTAGCTAGAGGGTGATATGAGCGTAAGAGTACGAAAACGGATAAGCCATAATAGTCCAGGAAGAGGACGACTTTGGGAACAACGTGATTCGGCTCACTATGTGTTTACATTATGCTATAGGAAATTGTATTCTCCAAAACACCCACTGCTACTCTAGAAGTCCCAGATCAGCCCATCGCTGGAGTAATGCTCCCATGTGTGGATGCGCTCCGAAGCACTCCCTAAGGCTTCTGGATACAAGCCAGAAAATAGCATTACGTCCATTGGATGCACCTGACCTCACACAGGACCTCCACAGACTAGAACATAGAAGGAGAGTAGCTGATGTGTCTCTAGTCTATATATATTATCATGGTAGATAACACCAAGATTCGCCAACACAGCAAAGACTATAGGAACTCAAGGGGCACATCTTCACCAGGTCAAGCTTACAACGCCTCTTCCAAAAGTCCTCGGCGTTGTAAAATGAACTGCCGATGATTTACTCTCTCAGGTCTCTTTTTGCCATAGGTTCTTCTATTACCTTTTTTCATATATGTGCTATTTTCCTCTTTTCTTTTAATAATTTCCACATGTAAGTCACGTCTTCATCATTAGTGAGTATTGTTTGGTCGTCATCAAAAAGCATGTAAATATCTGTTTGAACCTTCGTTATCGAGGCCACTATTTTCTCAAAAAATTTGGGTTGATCAAAAATTGGGGAGAGGTAGAGACATAAAAAAAATTTACGTGCTGGTTATTCTAATTATGAATATCTTGATCTTATTTTAGATTTGCTCGCCATTGGTCAATCTACTTGACACCATTTTTTTGTTGTTTATACCTAAATGTTAATTCAGTACTTTTTGCGTTTGTGTGCGTTAAATTCATTCCTGTACTATTTTGATACGCATCTCCCTGTAGAAAAGGCGGAGAATGAAATAGGACTTCCTCTAATGACCTTTCTCGTACTCTTGGCTTAATTCTACTTAAATCTCATTCAGCCTGTGACGTGATACTGTTTGCGAAAGTTGGCCGCCTTGACGATCTTCTTCGCATTCAAAGTTTGTCAGGGGATGAAGCGCTGTCTCCATGATAACTGATAACCTCCACCTGCCAGAATGGCTAGATTATGTGATTATGAATTATAAAATATTCTCCAAAGGATAAATATAGATTTACCAAGAAGCTGGAAGACCTTAAGTTGGATAGATCTGATTAGATTGCAATTGGAGGGATTGACCAACCAGTCAAAGATGTGGTTAACAACATCAACTTATCTCCAAGTGTCGCCCTCTATGGGGACGCCCATTGACATCTTACGAAGCCAACGGTCCTAACACCTGGACTGCCTTGAAGCAGCAAAAGATGTCCCTTACGACATCTATCAGCAAGGGTGAACTGATTTACAGCGCCATCTCTTGTTCGTCGTAAATACTATTTACGATGTACCGTTATCTCGGCTCATTCACTTCAGAAACTGACCATTCATATTAAGGGACATCTGTTGCCGCTTGAAGGCAGTCCCCATAGAGGGAGATGAGTTGATGTTGCTAGCACACCCTTGACTGGGTTACGTATATACCCTCCGATTGCCCTCTACAGTTAGACCGCCAGGCTATACTGACGAGTCTAGGCTAAAGACGAAACATGCATAGTGGAGAGCGTACAACTAAGTGTTGTATCATTTTCAAATTCAATCACATCAAAAGTTAGTTCCAAAATCCGATTCAAATGTTTATTTCTAAATTAACACCAAATTGTGGGAACGAAAGTGTCAGCCTACTCGACGCCATTTTCTCGACATGCTCGACAAATACATACACGTCGAATCCGCCGAGTTATTTGTGCACAAATATTTTATTCATATCCATCGGTGAGTTATGGGGAACAACTTGCGGTGCATATTAGAATCGGACAAGATGCAGTCGAGTAAGTTTATCATAAAATTGCGATAAATTTTTCCGCGTCTGTGTGCCCGACGTTCTTAACGCAAAACAAGGGGTTAGGAGCAGGACCGGAATCAAAAACACCAACTTATTGCCCAGTACCCAAATAGCTCAAAACGAGGGTTAATGGCTTATCCGCCAATAACGTGAGGTTTTTGGTCAATTTTCTTACAAGCCCCTCCCCTCGCCCTGGTGGTACGTGGTGAGGTTTCAAGCTACTCTCCCCTATCTAACATCACGTGTTAAAAAAATAAGGCATGTAGGTATATATTTCAAGTCGTGAAGTGGATTTTTATAGATAGCGTCTCGCAAAGGCAAAAAGCATATCATGCTCCAGAAGTGCTGCGAGTCTATTCACATTGACCTCGAAACTTTGTAGATTTTAACCATCGGGTAAAAGCCTGGTTTCTCTGACCAGATCAAGCCCAAAATATTTCGGCCAAAATTCGCGAACAAACGCTCTAGGTTCCCGAATTCAGTTCGTTCAGAAGTTTCGTCTCTCCATGGTTTGTCTGGAGATTTCGTTGCGATATATTTTAGTCTCTATAAAATTTTACTAGGTGCTTCTTGCATTCTAAGTGTAGGTAGCTATCTTAAAATTGAAAATGGATGTTTTTATTGCTATGGTCTTAGAAGAAGAACAGGATGATGATGATGTATCCGCATTATTAGCAGTAGGCACCGAAAATAACACAGTTTTGGAAATGTTTAAGAATAGGGCCAAAGAATGAGTTTATGAATTGTTAGTGTTAAAGCATCTTTCAGATAGCTACACAAAGTTCAAATAATTTTTCCGTTTAACTCTACAACTGTTCTATAATGTATATCCAATGTTATAACGTTATATCCAAGTTCTCCTATTTCCTTTGCAATTTTTGCCTAAATATTATCTTTCATTTTCATGTCCGTGTAACTTTTCAATTTTTTTGCATATAAAGGAGGATTTTCATTTACTTTTTCAATTAATATTCCATCCTCTAGCGCAGAGAAGTCTAATTTGTGGTATTTCTTCGCGGGCATCTTTCTACTATGCCTATAACACCTATAGTAAATAATTTTTTATAAAAATAAAAATGCACGGTCATATACAAAAGCAACACAAGAGTCGCCGAACGGTGAACTGTGCCGTTTAAAATCGTTCAAATCAAAAACTTGTTGATTCCGACGAACTCCTGTCCGCACACTTTCCAGAAATTTCGTTCCGATCTTTTATAAAAACCGCTACAATGTATCACACATACACTGGGTTTCACCGAAAATGCTGCCGAACTTTTCGTTCTATATCACCGAAATATTTCGGGCAGATCTGGCCAGAGAAACCAGGCCTTAAGACACAAAGCGGCTGGTCCGCTTGTCCTACCCTAGCTAGTACACAGTACAAGTATATTTCATGTTTATTGGTGTTCGAGCAAGTGTTGAAAATTGCAATGTCCTTCTTGCGTCCGGTTCTGTCTAAAGGTATCAGTTGCAGAACTCGTACAGTTATATTTTCTTGCTCAAATGCCACTGCATTGTGTGCTCGTAAAGTAAAAACTGTTACATAAAACGAGACGCCTTTCCATTTGATTTATCGGCATAGATGTTGATTGTTTGTCAATGTGAGGCACATGGGGTTTAGGAAAATTTCATGTTTGTTCAACAACTGCGGGTACGTATCAAATGAATGCAGGTTGAATCTAATGTTTTATTTTTTCATATTATGATGTGAAATCTTAAAATGATTTGTCACCACCGCAGAGACTAAAAAGTTGAGTTGTCTAATAACGTTGCAGACCTCAGGCGAATAGAAGAATATGTGCTTTCATTCAAGTATGCCATATCTTGATAAAATTCTCCCTTTCTCTTTTTCAGAACCATATTGGATATCTTTTAAGAATCTTGATCCACCATATCAGATCCGCTATTACCTCCCAAGATAGCCTCAATTTCAATTTGTTTTTAATGCGAGGCCTCCATATATAGAATTTAGTTGCAACCAATCGACGGTAAGCCATCTTGGATCAGCCATCTTGAGTTTCGTAAATACGACATCAGAATTGTAATCAGCGACCCCAAAAACATATAGAAAACATTGTCGAATTCCCATATTCAAAAAAAGTTTTTTTGTGTCCTTGTTTGATTTTTTCAAGCACCTTGACATAGTTTGACTTTAAAGTGACCTTGAAACTGACGCTCAGAGCTTAAACGAAGCCAGGCATCAGAATAAGCGACCCCGATAACCCCTAGATAGAACCTGTGATAAAAGCTATGGGCTTTTAAAGGTTATGCCATAAGCCTGACGTGGTAGGGTCGAACTGACCTTGGATTCAAATTTAGTTACTCAGGAAACATAAATAAATCATGATCTGATACACAGGCTATTATTTTTTTGTGCATCTGGCTGTATAAGTACCACTATTTACAATTCAAACTTGGGAAAGCCTTGAAAGTAAGTGTACTAAAAATCTTACATTGAACACATGATAATCTTGATACAAAAAAAGGACATCTTACCTATAAGAATACAGTAATGTTGACTGAAGCATTTCATAATCTTGACGTAAGTACCTCAACTTCATTATAAAATTTTCTTGTAGAAAGAATCTAATAGTATTGTTATAAATATTCGATAATTTTCTCTGCATCATATGACATCTTCCATCAATCAAAATTGGAAGGTATTGTATAGCTAGAAGCATATAATATAAAAAAACATGTACCTGTACTTGAACGTCAGAAGATATTCACACTATCGTTAACTCACAACTTCGCTATCTCATTAGCACCTCTACACCTCACAACAGTCACAACCCCAACCTGTTAACAGCTCATTCATCCTGAGGGGATGGAGTAGTTGATAAGAATAAAACCAATGGAACCAATGGAAAAATAATAGGCGCGGAAAAGGGGCATGAAATAGAAGACGCGTATTGCTGAAATGCCGTTAACGAAGATGGCGATGTCAAATAAATGAATTACTGGAGTGAATAGAAATGTACTTGGAAAGCAGTGTATGAGATGTTTGTATTCTTGATCCAAGTAAACGTTGGAATATATGATTACCTTACTCAAAAAAACTTTTCTTGGTTCAAATAAACCATAAGTTTCTCATCTTAGAAAGCGAACAGTTGTTCTTGTCATGAATATATCCACAAGAATATCGCAATCCTTGAACTGAGAATTTCCTTTTTATGTATATATACATTCAGCATTCAAACACAATTGATAAATCATTGTCTCTTTTGTGATAGTCCTCCAGAATAAAATTATATATCCACTTCATCGGTTTTTTGTGTGGAATGATCGTCAGATAAAGGATGGCGCTTTCCGGTTTAGTCCTGCCGCTACTATCCCAATGGAGTGTTCTGTCTAGCAAATCGTTATATCCTGTAAAAGGATAATCCTTTGGCACTCACACAGAAAGCGCCGTTTGGGAAATTGAAAGACAACTGAGAAGCTGTTTTCTTGTGGTGGTCGTCCTAACGACTGCCGAATTGGTATATTTTCTCGATTCAGAGCAGTCCATCCCTGAAGAGAACGAAGACAGCGTTTCGCCCTTAGAATTCATCAGTGCGATTAACGATTCGGGAGAGGAAAAGAACCTTGTAGGGAGACAGTTTCAACAACCAGATTTTACATCCTTTGGGTCTCCTAGGTGGAAGCTGATATACTTTATTTTTGTGCAGAAAAAATCACACAGGTTACGTTTTAAAAACAGTGACTGCCTAGTTTTCGTTTTTAAAATTGCTAGAAATGCATCCGCGCTGTCTTCATCCTGATATGACTCACTCATAATTAACAAGACGGAAATATCCAAGCCGAATGTAATTTCTAGAAATATTAAATATTAACGCATACTTAAATGTTACTTCTGACAGCCAGAATATTTCTTAGTCATCCGCAGCTGTGAAATACACTGCAGTTATTTTATTCCCATTAACTTTTATTAATTTCTGTAGTCGGAGCCTTCTTTCGGAATTATTCTGAGATGTAGATTTGCACACTTTGCCAGAGGTGTAGCTGTAAAGACGTATAGAGATACGTATGCAGATATTTATTTCTCGTCTCGTCTCGTCTCGTCTCGTCTCGTCTCGTCTCGTCTGGTCTCGTCTGGTCTCGTCTCGTCTCGTCTCGTCTCGTCTCGTCTCGTCTCGTCTCGTCTCGTCTCGTCTCGTCTCGTCTCGTCTCGTCTCGTCTCGTCTCGTCTCGTCTCGTCTCGTCTCGTCTCGTCTCGTCTCGTCTCGTCTCGTCTCGTCTCGTCTCGTCTCGTCTCGTCTCGTCTCGTCTCGTCTCGTCTCGTCTCGTCTCGTCTCGTCTCGTCTCGTCTCGTCTCGTCTCGTCTCGTCTCGTCTCGTCTCGTCTCGTCTCGTCTCGTCTCGTCTCGTCTCGTCTCGTCTCGTCTCGTCTCGTCTCGTCTCGTCTCGTCTCGTCTCGTCTCGTCTCGTCTCGTCTCGTCTCGTCTCGTCTCGTCTCGTCTCGTCTCGTCTCGTCTCGTCTCGTCTCGTCTCGTCTCGTCTCGTCTCGTCTCGTCTCGTCTCGTCTCGTCTCGTCTCGTCTCGTCTCGTCTCGTCTCGTCTCGTCTCGTCTCGTCTCGTCTCGTCTCGTCTCGTCTCGATCGATAATCACGAAGCCATTTCGTCTTGTCTGAAATGCATTTTGTTTCTTCGATCAAAGTTTATCTTTCAACGTACGAAGTTTGATGATTCGAAGTTCTGTAACTACTAAGTAAATTAAAAATCTACAGGATAGAATAGCATGCAAACAAGCAGCTCTATGGCTTTCTTAGGAAAGTGGGTGAGATTTACCCAAGGTCAAATAATGGCATCTAGGGACACGGAACTATAGTGGTCCAGGCCCCCGACCCTGACAAATAGATGGACACTTATAGTACACTGTAGCGATAAAAATTTCTGATCAGTTTGTTCATCTACTACAGTGCATTAAGGGCTTACAGATGTATTTGGGTATCCAATATTTATATGAAATTTAAATCATGTATTTTATTAGATTTATCAGATAAAACACGTGTCTTTGGGAAACATTATGGGAAAGCTTCAAGATTCGCCCGATAATGGCATCTTCTTGTAATTTTATCTGGTGTCGTCTAACACAAAGATCTTGACAGGAGGATATGGATTCGATCCCGAATGTAACACTAATAGCAGAATACAGCGCAGACATCATTTACATACTTCAAGATAAATTGTGAAAAACGGAATTCAATCTTCAGCATATCCCCTTGTGTTATGGGTGAGCATTCACTTTATTTAATCTTTTGATATATGTTTCCCTTAACAGGGAGCGTATAAATTTAATACATTCCGAGCGATAACAGAGATATGATATCCTGCTATAAAATGGAAATTAATGTATAAATAGGTTGTTTTTTTTGGTGGATTTTTTCAGATGGTTGCAAGTAATCATAGCTTACGTTTAATGACTTGCTTTTTTGGTAATAGTTCAAATATATGATATATGCATTTTTTTCTTTGAATACTTCAAGATACTGACAATATAAATCGCAAAAATGAATACATAAAATGCCCTCCAAACGGTTAATGGTGGGTGTTAACTCAATGTTGTTCAGAAATAAGGATCTTGGTACTGTTAATCATTAGAATTGTGAATTAAACTAATGAATAATTTAAAACATGTTCTGGGTTTAAAAATTTGTTTATAATTCCCTATATTTCCAAATTTCATCCGTGTGGATTCGTGGCTATGAAATTCAATCAAAATTCTTCGATGATATGATATAACTGCACATAAAATACAGAGTTATTCTAGTTGGTGCCATTGTTAACGAGGCTAAATAGCACTTTTGTGATTATTTATGATCTCTATGTAGTAATATTATAGTAGGAATCGCTAAAACAGAAGTCTCGACAGGAATGGAACAAATTAGCCCCCTTCATAAAAATAACTATTCCCTGAAATATCTTTATAACTTGAAAAAATCAGATCGCTTAAATAAATGTGTTCAAAACATTGGAAGTATATCCAAAATCTAATACGTACATAAGTGAAATGTATTTTTTAAAGCCTTGTCGCTATTGTAAAGATTGTACATTTTATCATAATATATGTTTTGAATGCAAACGTATGAATAATCATCTACTCTAACAAATACAGAGAATTACCAGACCAAAAAATGTATTGATGATAGAAATGCCAAAAAAGGTACGTTATTCTTGTCGCTATTTTGGTTTGAGTGATGAGGTAGGAGAAAATTCCACTCTATTACTAGTATTATCCGAAATATCAAGAGGGGATATCAAAATATTTGGGTAGAAAAATGGTTCCCACGACAAATGGCATGACCTCATTTGTTAAGCTATGAACAGTCAGTTATATGGATGAAAGGCAGTGATAATGATGAAGTCAGTTAGAGTTCTCTTACAATTCTAGCTATATCTCTTTCTCCATCCAAGCTACAGAGGTTCAAGCTGATTACGAAAATACAATTTCTCCGAATATACACGTGTTTACTCCAATATCTAATATTCAATTATAACTTTCTTGTTACCGAATATAACCAGAGGGTGGCTGTGAACCTACCGTCTGATATACCGGTGAAGGACATATAGGGAGGTCGCACTTCAATTTCAATATTTTTTTTTATGAGCAAAGACTACCTAGTATGAAAGGCGTTTCGTTTCGCATGGGTTTCCAATATTTCGTTTCATTTTTCAAGATAATGGAACGATTTTTTTTAATGATACAGATAGGTTGGTTCTACACTCGTACGAAGTTTTATATCATAGAGAAAGGACGGCTGTATGCCAATGCGAAGCCTTTTTCTTGACACTTCGTTTACCAAAAGGTTAAGAAAACATACGAAATGAGTCAAAAAATGTCAATATTCATGTGAGAATATCTAAAATTTTGTATCAAACATTTCAAAAAGAGCTTGTCACTTTCCTCTATCATTTGCTTGAAAAATCGTTCGCCTTTTAATCTTGGTACACTTCACCCTTAAAAAAGTGGCGTCAAGTGAATTGTTGCTGTACTTCCCACACAGTGGGATCATTTTATAAATGAAGCTTTGAATCAGATTTTGGAATTCTTCGTTTTTTGAATTATATTAAAAAAGTTTGAATCTACTAAAAAGCTTCAAATTTTTTATCATCCGATGAGAATATTCAGTAAGCTGATCTCACTGCACATGGAGTATAGGGTCAACATACTTTGGGATTATTTTTAAAAGGCATAATATCACTTTTATAGTTATGTAGATGCTGTTACTTTAACTATTCCATCAGTCAGATAAATACACCATTTCTATCTAATTTCTTATAATTATTTATTATCCTTATTGAGGTAGCCTTCAGTAATATGCAGTATTAGTAGCTGTTCACACAGAAGCAGATCAGAACAGAGCGTTCGAGTAGACGTGGTAACCTGGCAAAGGTCGAGAGCCCCATATATTGTATGTTATTTTATATTTTACTTAATCACTTTCATAGTATTCTGAATTATTTTGAGCTTCTGGTAAAGAGGCATCTATAATACATTCTCTGTATGAGTGCCTAAAAATGGGTAATGATCCATTACTTGACTCCTCATTTTCAGGTAACATCATTTTTGAAAACATTTCTTGCACAATAAAATAATTCACTTTCACTGAATGAAACAAGTGAAGTGCGGGACTTACCCAGTTTTTGCACAGTCTAAAGAACCAAGCAACAAACAATGCAGCTCTGTATCGAGTATGCTGTTTGTATTAAATGATGCAGAAATCCAAACTATGCAAAAACAATCCGATAACCCGATTGGGTTGAAACATGCGGAGCTCTTACAGATTACGCTGGCATTACAACTGGGTCACCCCGTACATTACATCGAGTTTCAAGATCTGCTCAAACTGGAAACTCTCTCGGTACTCGATATTTAATCAGTGATAATTTGATTAACACTTGTGTTTACATTAGTTATGCTCAAATGACATCATTATGGAAACTCCATGCAGCAACGGTAATGGAAGCAGTCCGAACGCGGAAATTCTACACATGGACTTGAAATGAAAATCCGTTTGCAACAATGGATTCGTCCATTTGTGAAGCTAGCTTAAATGGGTCGGTGTGAGCTGAATTGGACGTTTGCAGCTACTGTGGAAATATACAGTTTTGTATGCTACTATGCTGACCCAGTGGCGTGAACAAGACAGAGTGTCTGTCCAGTCATGAATATTTATTATCCATGATGCTTGGTTCAGTTTCAAGATACCTCGAAGAAAGTTACATAGATCGGAGGTTTTTTTGAGATTCTATGGATGTTGAGAGTTCTCGAATGTTAGCCCTTTGTAAAACTTCATTTGATCGTTTTGCTATGGATCGACATCTCTAGAGCTTCTAGCCTAGTTTAATTAATCGTTAGGTATCGCACAGGTGTCATAGATTTCATTTAAAAGTTTAACCATATGTACTCTGAATGTTCTCTTGGTCCAGTAGATTCAGGAGTTCAACAGGGATGCTATCTTGAGGGGGTGTCGTTTTTGTTTGTGCTGTATTCATCTTGCATCTTTGTACCTACTGGTGATTATTTACCATTAAATAAAATTGTTGTAAAACTAAAAAAAATAAATGATTAATTATATTTAATATTGTTATTATTATCACAGACGATTAGTATGCCAGTTGCAGTTTGATAGAACTCCTAGTGAACTGCTATGGCCGACAAGCCTGAGTCTGATGTGGTTGATCGGACGGAAAATAAAAACGAGTCTGTGCATCGCTGTAATTTGCAGGGGTAAATAAAATTGGCCAAAATAAAAAGAAAAGCAAATTCTGGGCACGACCTCCACAAAGAATTTAATTAACAATTGTGTGCGAATTACTGACGGTCAGATAACCCCATTATGCAGACCTGAATAGTATCGAGTAGGATTTGCAGTTTGATCGCTTTGTAAACGTAATTGGTAGGAAGGAGTCCTCGTGTTACAGTAGACAGAGGCGGCTGGTCATAAAAAGCCAACAAGCGAACAAGCCATGGCTTTGCCTAAAAGACCAAAAAACACTATAAACTGTATTCGGCCAAGAAAGAAAGTAAACCCAAACATATCCACGCATATTGCACGTGATTCAACGTGAAACCGTCGGAAACACTACAGGTCCGCATTAAGATACTATATAATGAATTATATTATCTAGAAAATTATAAGGAATAAAACATTCTCATATACTGGTTCTAAATGAATAAATCAAAATAACGATTTTTTTATTTAAAAATCATTTTTTAAGCTTATATTAAAATACGTTAAAAAAATCTTCCAAATCCATCATCTTTATTCAACTGCACAGATATAAAAATAATAACAACAATACTCTGACAGCGTAATTCGCATTGATCTTTCAATTAAACATCATAAAGTTAACAGCAACATAAAAACACTCAGCTTTTCTGATGAATTCAAATTTAATGAACTGCTACTGCGTTCATTATGTAGTTATTACACTTGAATAAGTAAGAGCATAAAGCAAGCCAATAAGTAAAATGAAACTGATTGATTTACTCTGTAAAAGAACTTGAAGTATCATTAAGTTCTTTTGAATTTCATAATCATGATATAGAAAATACACAAACAAATTTAAAAAATCCGTTAGTTAGCAGGCCGGTTAAGCAATCACGTTATGTTATTTCGAACCATCTCCACATCTGTCAAGTTTTTTAGTTAATCATTTTTTTCCGGTAGAAATCAACCTATAACTATAATAAAATAGAGCAATCAAAACGTAACACAGATGTAGAGCTGGATGTCAGTTCTAAATTGTATAACCTGATTGTTTAACTGGTCTGCTAACTAACGGCTTATTAAAATTATTTGTAAAGTTGGCCCTGAGTATAATAAGAAATAAATGATAATATAATGATTGAATATTGATCAGCAAATTAAAACTATAATTTCAATTTTTTCCATGGTTTTTTGGTATTACAGCTAATCTAAATATTTATTACCAGTAGGATTTTTCAGGCCAGTGGAAAGTCCATCCAAGAAAGCTTGCCTTGATGATCTCACAGAACTGTCCACCCAAACTTTTGCCTGAGTATGCCCAGCATTTACACACGTTTCATCTAAATAATATATTTTTCGACCTTCGTTACGAAATTGTCTAATTTTTCTGAGAAAGTCCTGTTTCCACACAACTATCTCTTCTTTTTCTAATAATAAACTGTTTCTTCCTCGTTTCAAGAATCGAAAATTCAGTTCTTTGAGCAGTTGATGAAACGTAGTTCTTTTAAAATTTGGCAAGTCCGTGTCATCGTTGACTGCTTTTAAGATTTTATCAAATGTAGGTAGTTCATTTCTGAAGAAAAAGTTATGTACTACTTCTAATTGCCGTCCTGTCAGTCATCGATTGCTTCGTTTTTTTTTCTTGTGGGATACGATTTTGGCTCTGACAATGAATGACTATTTTTATACTCCCTAATAATTCGGTAAACACTTGACCGACTAACTCCCGAAATCTCAGCTACCCTGCATACAACCTCTTCAATAGCCAAATCATCATTATATTTTGCATTTGTTTTTCATAAATATTTAAAATAGTTCGCTTTTCATTTGCGCTAAAATGCAGCTTTTTATCTTTTTTTTTTGGCGGGGTAAGGCTATTATCGACAATTTCGTCAGCTGTATCCTTGTCAGACATTTTCAAATGAAACAAAGTTAACTAATAAACAAAACGTACAATCACCATACGCCTCTAAGTATATCAGTTACTAATTGGTAATTGCGGTCCTGTGCGTAAGAGAATTCGTTACCGGCCACCGATGGTTCTCTTACTCTGATTGGCGTTGTATGGTTGCTCGACCAATCCGGGCCAATAGGGGGGTGGGTGTGAGATGTTCACCTATCGATCACGCGTTCATCACGCACTGATCATTGTTTACGTTTACTTTCTTTCTTCGGCGAATACAGGTGTCGCCAACAGATGCCGGCTAAATCACACCACATACATTAGGGATTTGTTTGAAACTTGTAGACAAGGTGGATTTATGAAAAGTTTGATTTCGGACTTCCATTGTCTATAAAATTTTGTCTATAAAATTTTGAGTATCACGACGTTTCGATTGATGTGCTATCTTCAATCGTCTTCACCTGAAGACGATTGAAGATAGCACATCAATCGAAACGTCGTGATACTCAAAATTTTATAGACAATGGAAGTCCGAAATCAAACTTTTCATACATTAGGGAATTACACTACATAAACACCCAGACATACCAGCCTCCAAAAAAATGGAAATGATGTTCATCTGGACACACCACATTATCTTCAAAAAGTATCTAAAGACCATATTTCCTTCTTTACCATCTAAGATGACAGTTTGACGTAAAATCTTGAAAATCACGCTTCCTTAAGGCATTCTCCAGACATGACAACCACTACAATATCTACTGCACATAATTAAGGATAAAAAATAAATAAAATGCAGTATTTAAGAGAATAGTGAATTTTTGCGTTTCTCTATGAAATAAATCTGTAACCAAAATAAGATAGCTAGTTTGTATCGAATCGCATCTCAATCATAGGTTCTATAATTTCTTTTACTCTGTGTTTGTGAAAACGTAATGTGGCTATCGCAAAATCACATGTTTTATTATGGTATGCCCTATATAGCTATGACCTTGTACAGAAAGGGCGAATTCGTCGCGAATCCCTTATGCGTATCACGCGCGACCGTTGCGTCCAGAAGGTGCGTACCAACGCGCGAGCATTTGGGGACGGATTCAGTCAGAAACATGGAGTTTTACGAAGCGGTCACGTTGTGGTTAGGTTACCGTCGTTGGAAGAGACAAAAACGGAAGGAAAATAGAATGTATTTAGTACATCCAATTCCTAATGATAGAATGACACATAGTATCTTTGTATCCAATGTTGAGACAACATGAGAAGAAGTTTTTCAGCTACTTTCGTATGTCCGTGAAACCCTTTGATGATTTACTCTTATTAATTGAAGAAGATTATTTTGTGAAAGAAGGTCACCTGCCCTGGAAGGACAGAATGATCTAATTTTCTTTGTTTTTTACCAATTAATATAATAAATAATAATTATTAACCTATATCTTAATTTTTTTCCTCGGAGTCATCTTTATCAGAAAATATTACGACCAATTCTTCCCAAGCCCTGCGTTTTAAAATTCTGTTGGCATAATGAGATGATTCCAAATCCCATATTGCTGGTCCTTTTTCTACTTCGTCGATAAAGAACTTGGTATCAAAATGGGCACTCCATCTCTGTAGATACGTGCAAACGCTGAGAGTTCGCGCGTTAACTGGACGAAACAAGTCGTGTCTAGTATCTCGCGCGAGTCGAGATTCTGGCGAACTGCACGCGATTTAGGTGCGTATTTTGAATTCGCGCTATGCTTGTGGATGCAACGTATTGGCGCCTAGTATCTCAGCAACGCGCGAATGGATTCGCGCGATATGTTTCGCGGCGAATTCGCTCCTCCTGGACAAGGTCTAAATCTCACCCAACGCAGAATATTTAATAATTATAGCTTACAGCACCATCTATGGACAACTAATTCTAACGAATACTTGAGCTGTTAGGGAATTTTCGCGTTGACTGTAGTTGCCTTTAATTGTCGATACACTGCATTTATATCGCTAGTTCCCATCTCCACTTAGACATGAACACAAGAGGTGGCGCTGGCAACCAATAAATCGTATCTAATGTAAAAATGTTCAATCTAGGTATCTAGAAACTGTTCCTTTGGAGTAATGTCAGTCTCGGTAGCATCAAGTTTATCATCAAACTGTAGGCTTAAAAGAATCGACGTTCATGGAACTCATGAAAGCATGTTTAATAGTTTTCATATCTCTAGCATATTTGAATAGGTACATGGAAATGTTTATACCTACTTTTGCCGCGCCATGCCGTGAAGAAAAGTTGAAAGATGACCAGAAGTTAAATCCAAAACTATTTCCAGGACGACTGTCTTGATAGTAGCTTTAACTTTAAACTTAATGCTAAAATGACGACTAAAGGAAAGTATTATGAACCAGCTTCAACATGTATCTAGGTATGTTATCTATTTTATATTATATCATATATGTACCTTTGCTTCAATAATAATTTTGGTTTAGTTCTAGTAGTAATAAACAAATTTTATATTTTGTCAGATGAACCATGGTTTTTTGCATGTTATTACTGGTTTGTTCTTGAAGTCAAATGATGGGAATTTTGTGTAGCTACCAGATAGTCGTATGTTGCAATTTTTGTCCCATAGGACGAATTGCGTTATGTTTATACCATGGTGATGCTCCATGCATTATGTAGGTATAAGGTACATTACTCATTTAGGACTCAACCGACAACGAAGCAAAATCCAAATGCATTACTTCATATCCGAGCATACCATAACATGATTTAGGAATATTGGTATTGCTTTTACTATCACTTGGGATGGGATTGTAGTTCCTCCCGAATACTGGCTCCTGTAGTTCTTAATGGAAACAAACCTGTTTTTGGTAGGTGTCTAGCTGACACACTCTTTATTTTGAAGTCTGGAGTAGTAAGATGTAGACTACATAGTTACACTTACACACATATGTCTTATATTCGTAAAGCATGTTGACTCACAGCCTGGTATATCATATAACAACAGTAATCCAGATACAATGACCGTCACTCCGTGGGCATTAGGCGGAATGCCGCCAAATCCGGGACTCTCATAGCCGGTCAGGTCTGATGGACATCAGTTACCAACCGAATAATGCTCATTAGAAGTGAAAGCCGTCAAATATTAGGCGAAAGGATGAAAGTGATTGATGGTTAGACCTTTTGAGCCTTGAAAAGTTGAGTGCGAATGACAATGTGCCAGATATATCAAGCTCCATTATTCTCACAGTATAACTGAGAATTTTGGAAATTATAGAACATTCAAAGTTTTTTAATATATCATATTTTGTTGAATTCAATTCTGCGAAGTTAAAGTTCAAAAATCCGTTAGAATAGTACAATTTATTTGGAGTTTTTTAATTATTTTTACAAATATTTAAACAAACTCAATTTTTTTTTTGATTTTTCATTCCAAAACCTATACCACTAATTGCGTAAGGAGTACAGCATCGAATGCAGATAAGAAGATTGTGTAATTAACACAATTAAAACTCTTTTTCTTTCAGTGACGCGTTTCGATTCATGTTTAAATCATCCTCGGATTGTTGCATTTGACTGCTAACAGGGCTACCTAGATTGCTTGCTAACTAACTAACTAGATCCTATCATGAATATTAAACTAGAGCTCCCAAATCTAGCATGCTATTTATCCTGTATAGCTATTTTTCTATTAAATTATTTTTTCCTTTCCTCTGTCTGTCTTCGGGGAAATATTTTTTTGGTGACTTTATTTACACTAGTGTTGAGGGTAACCGCTACAAAACCTCAACCATCGCCGTCAAAATAACCTTGACATATTTCAGGTGATAAACTATTCTATTTCTTAAGATATTTCACCTTTCAATATATTTTATTCGTTAAGGTATTTAATTCATCATATATTAATACATTCTATAACTTAAAATAGTTCAAGAGTAATTCAACCTAGAATCCAAATAGATGGAAACTTTGTTCATATACTGCAATAAAATCATGTTATCGCAGATATTTTTGAATGTCTCATGTTTCTATGAAGTTCAAGTCAATGTATTTTATTACAAGTATAAATTACATTTATTCTATTTTCGTTGCCAACTTTATGATTGGTATCTAGTAACTGTTTGTTTCAAAAACCAAAAACTAAGTGCCTTATTTGAGACACCTTGACCACCAATTGTGGGAATTTTTTACTGATTGACTGACTGTATCACGAAGATATCCTGTTCTGCATTCTGAATACACAATGCAGAATTTAAAACGTAAGCGTGTCAGTCGTATGGCGGCCTGTGTGTATGCATCGGCATTTACTTAGGGAAGGGGTGCTTCCACCATGAGAATAAATGCCTTTAAGGGTTCTCACCAGAATAGCCTCGACGCAGGGGATTGAAAGTCGGCAAACCACCCAGCAGGCAAAAAGACATGAAAATGGTCTGGAATGTTGGTCCTTAGAGAAAATATTTGGTTAATGACTTAGTGTCTCAGACCCATGAGGTCACATAGTAGATGTCAATTTTTAAAAGCGA
Source organism: Bruchidius siliquastri (assembly GCA_949316355.1). NCBI lineage: Eukaryota > Metazoa > Arthropoda > Insecta > Coleoptera > Chrysomelidae > Bruchidius > Bruchidius siliquastri. The sequence goes on from OX438529.1 coordinate 27,600,817, forward strand.
AGGTGGTATCTTATATTTATTATAAATAACCCATTTTAGTTTTTTATTATATTATATACACGAAACACCATGCTAGAGAATTATGCCTTTATGCCAACTTATCATCTTCCAAAGTCAAGGGACGATTCTAACAGAACATACAGTACTGGGAGAATTTCCTTCAGCATGTAGAATAATTGTGTTAGAGAAAGAAACATAAATGTTAGAATAACTGTGCGAATCTTTTTGGCCGGATCGCGTTTTAGTCTAGTAAAATTAGCATGAGTCACTGCAAGACGTGTCATTTGATTTTTGTATGCAAGTAGCACAATTGCGTCAACTAGTTGAGGAGAAAAACATCCTAGTGATGTCGTTACATGTGTGAACCACCTATAAAATTAATTGATTACCAACATTTTCTCCATGATTAATTGAGTTGCATTAATTGACGCACATAAATCTGACAATAGAACTTTCACCATGGCCTACTCAAAATAGGTGATATCTAGTACAGAACCGATAAGTGGTCTAAATATATGCTTTTAAAAACTGAAAGATCCTTTAGGTATGGCGCCATTTCATTTCTTCCTTTTGTGGTGTACGCTCAGCTTAAGACTGGCTACCAGGTAGTCGTATGACGTCATACAATTAATATACACTTACACAGTGTGATGAAACGCTGGAAACAAGCTACTACCTAGTGTCTGCTGGGAGACCGGATGTTGTTTTTGTGACATATGCTGGCTAACACTTTTTAATCTAGATAGTCGTGCTTCCGAACGCTCGACCGTCGCTCATCGTTTTGTTTGTGAGAACTTTTACAGGTATTTGTTCTCAGGGTGGCAGGGCATCGGCTTGGCCTCGGTATTGGCAGGAACAGAAAGAGGAAAGAACCCTTTTACCGATGCGTACACACGTCAACCACGCTTACGTTTTACGTTCCCTCTATTTAGTTGATAGTCAGGATCTTGGGGAAGGTTTTACCTCCCGCGCCAAGATGCGATTGTAATATTCTAATTCAATATACCGATTTCTTAATGTTAGGTATTCAGGATCTTTGGGAAGGTTTTACTTCCCACGCCAAGATGCGATTGTGATATTCTAATTCATTATAGTATGTTACTTTCCTTTAACATACAGATTGGACGTAAAATTTGGAATATACTCGATACATTTTTGGTTTGGTAAGCTTTCGAGCAGCAATTTAAAAAAAATAAAATAAATTTTTTTTGAATTTCTTACGCTTAAGTCACTTCAATTTGAGGTATCATGTTTTTGAGTAGTAGTACCTCTTGGTTTTCATTGCACTCCATTAAAGAATGTCATTTAGTACATACATAAAATTGATGATTGATAATTTGAATAATTAAAATGATAATTTAGAACAAAAATACTACTAATCATGTCAACAAATGCAATTTAAATGAATAGTACTGTAAAAAAATCAATAAATAAAATTTGTTCAGATTTTGTAGTTTGTTGATTTTATTGTTGAAATCGTGAGGTCCTCATTACTATACTTTAAGCTAATTCTACGTTTACATATAACTACTGATAAAATATTTATACCAGTTGTTATCAAGCACTCCACGCTCGTTGACAATTAACTTAACAACAAAATATGAATAATTGAAAACTATCTATCAGTTTTGGTGCAATTTGCTCTTAAAGCAGGTTTTTTAAGTTTGATATAGTATAATTTATATTTAATTTTCAGTTCAGTAAAACGAAATCGAATATAAAAAATAGTAAACACAATACCCGATTTTTCAGACAGAAAACAAACAAGAACCCATTTCAATTTGAAAATTAAATTCTTCCCAAACATTAGGTGTATGCTCTCCACTATGCATCAGGCCTGCTATAGACATGCATGTTTCGAGACCACAGCAAAGCCTTGCGTTCGAACTGTAGCAATCGGGTGGTATATACGTAACTCAGTCAGGGGTGTGATAGCAACATCAACACTCATCTCTCAGCGTCGCGCATGGTGGCGCTGCCCATTGGCAATTTATGAAGTATTAGGACGTTGACTCCGTAAGTTGCCAATGGGCAGCGCCACCGCGCGCGACGCTTGAAGATAGTTGTCGATCTTTCTAAACACTTTTCCAAATTGTGAAGAAAAAATAAATTGTCGTCAGTTCTTGATGTGAGCAAATTTTCAAATTAATTAGACATCTTGAAGACAAAATAATTTTGACAAATTTTGAATTTTGTTCTTATTACAAAAGTGATATTATGCGATTAAAAAAGTTGCCACAAGTAGAATGATTCTGGCGTACAATGATATCAGCTCACTAAATATTCTTATCGGATTTCAGAACTGTTAAATCAGTTGAAGTGTAGTTTGACAATCATGGATTTTTTTCTCCGATTCAAATATTCATTTCCAAAATCATCCACATTTAATTATATTTCACTTAGAAGTCCACGGCCTTCTCCGATTTAAATTATAATAGCGACCGAATTGCACCAATAACAATAAATCCCAACAAACCCCGACTCGAGGCAGAGCTTTCGTTTTCGTTCTTTTATTGCTGGCCGAAATACAATCTCAATGGTTTATAATGGGTGCCTCGTGATGAAATTTCAAAATATCATAAACCCCACAATGGCCGAAATAATTCCGAAAGTGTGCCTCTGGCATGTCCCGTTTACCTGGCGTGGTCCCCGTGGTTCTATCCGCAACGATATTATTGCAGTTCCTGAAGAAAATGTTCCTACATTTATTTCCATTGTCCTGTAGATTTTACAGTGGTCACTATGCCAGATGAGATAGAATGGGGGCCACGTTTATAACGTTATTGTTTGTTAGTGAATTTTGGTGTAATTTGGAGGTTTTTAACCGTCTTAAGAAAAATATTATTAATTCGACACGTATGTAGGTAGTACTATCCAAACAGCAATATATTCACTAAAGATAATCCATTAAAGCTGCCAAAGATATATATAAAATTTTATAGGTGTATCTTTCTATGTTTGTCCATGAATTTTTCAGAAACTGGTAATCAGATTGTGACAAGTTTTTGATATTTTTCATAGTTTAACACCCTGAACTCTCAAAAATCACACTCTTATGATATGTTTAAATGAACATTTCTACTTGAATCGGTTTCGAATTTCGCCATTGCAATTACGGCATATGATTAAGTATCAACCTGTATGACTATTCGATTTTTTGCGTTTGTAGTAGGTACTTCTTCTGAATATTGACTGGACAATTGAAAATGCGATGTTTGGAGGGGATTACAATGCAACTCTTTGTTTTAAAATAACCTTTTGCTATATACAATATACATATGATACATATAATTATATAACTTCTATTAATCTTGAGTATGGGAGCAGGTGACCCATATCTTCAGAGAATCCATATCACAAATACCAAATAGATAATGATGACCCAGGAAGTATACTTGAAGGCATACTTCATAAAGCGAAACCTGAAAAATGGAGTGGTTAGAAGGACACAGATTGAAGTAGAAAAATATTTTTTTTTGGTGCGATAACGAGAGATGGTAATTGTTCGTGTACATTTGACAATGAAAAAACCTAGTTTATGGGATGGCAGGGCGTTGGGAACAGCTGCCATCTTAAACAAAGAGCGGGGGAGTTTTTTATGTCAAAAAATTCTTGATGCCAGAGACGGAGAGGCGACTTCTTGTTGAGTATAAAAATAGAAATGATCGAACGAACATTTTCGAAATTTGGATTTTGGGAGTAATGTTAAATCTTCTTATAAAATTAGGAATAGGTATATAAAATAGTATATTGTGCGAAAATCACTTTTTACACTCGTTTGGCTCTCCCACTGTCCTAAGTATCCCTTCACGTGTGAAAAGTGCTATCTTCGTCACTTGTTCCACAATATACTATTTTATATATCTTATCCTAATATTATAAGTAGATTAAACTTTACGTGGCGCATGCTTATTTGAAACTCACGAAGAGATAAACACTGAAGTGTTTAAAACTTCATTTAAATCTGTTAGAACCCATAACCGCGATGATTTATAAGTTGAGCTATTTTCAATAGGTCTCTCTATATAGATATTTAGGAGAGGAAATAATACAAGAAGTTGACCTGCCCCTTAACAAAAACATTTCGGTAGTCAAACTTTGTTTTTCTCGTACCCACTTGGAATCTTTTCAAACCTTGCATATTATTACTAATATGCTCTCAAAGGTCTGTTAGTACATGAAATTCATGTAACTGTGATGGAGTGCTGCGCCAGATTCACGCGTAATTTCATGAAAATGTATGTTTACAAGGGTTTTGTTTACTATAAATCTATAATATATACAATTTTCTGGCACAGATCCATTTTTCGTTGTGAATCAAACCCTTTCCGCTGTAAAAATTGTTATGGTGCAAATCTAGTCCCTAATAAAATTGTTCCCCTGAAACGCAGAAAAGAAAATCCTATCGTCAATAGTACTTTTTACCTCCTATAACGTTCCTTCGTTTCCTCAGGTGACATTTCCCTCTCCTTGAGTTTGAAATGTTTCAAACCTTTAAGGCCAATTACAGCACATTTAAAGTAATCTTCACGTTTCTTAGGCCTATCGCTTTGCATGAAAGCTAGTCTGTCGCTTTCTACTAATTTGCTATCCAGTTGGTCGAAATGCATTGTATTAAACACAAATGTATTCGTCATAAAGAAGGTCGATGCCTGCTGAGCTATGAATATCATCCGGACTAGCTTAACCATCCTGAAATTGGAATTATTAATAGCTTTCTTCCAAAAAAGGTCTCTTATACTCTTAAAATCCACTTTCATTTTTCTTTTTAGTATCTATTTATTTGGAAAACTATTTTTTTTATCGAATGATAACAAATTTTAACCCTTGTTGGTGGCGCCCAGTTTGAATCAGATAATCTGATTACCTACATCATTAGAAACATAACTATGGAATATAAAGAACCACATTAATGTAAATAAAGCTTTTATTGAAAGTCAAACATATCTCTACATTTTTTTGTCAAGTGAGGCTTGAAGTAACTTCCAGTCGTCTTTTCAGAACAAATTCCTTATGTGTCTGATTGTATATCAATGGCACTTGCATTGTCTTCAAAGTTCCCCTCGTTTTCACATCGCTCATTAAGTTAACATGAATCACTGGAACAAGCCTACTTACCTTTGCCAACTATAAACGTACAAGTGGTCGCGTGGGGGGACAAATGTGTTTTTATTTTTTTATTGGAAAACTATAAGAAATGAATACGTTGAGATTGAAACTAACAACTATGTATAATATTAGCTAAATTCGCCGATGTATAGTGTGTAACGAAGATACCGCTAATTGAGTGGGATCGTGGGTAACCCACGCGATCAACAAAGGGTTAATTTATTAATTGATTGATTTCCACCATCATTAATACCTGGGTTTCATCCGTTGTAGCTTTAAAAGTAGATCAATGATAGTGCTCATAGCAACGTGGAAGAGTACGTCTAAGTAGTATATGTACCAGGATTGGACAAATTGTATATTGAAATCCCAAATGGTTTTTTCAAAAAACACCACCTCGCTTATGTCAGATTTAAAATCCTGGAACAATTTTATGTCCCAGAGCAGTTCCGAACACGCATTGTATATGGGAACTTCACTCTTGTCTTGGCTGGAAATAAGAATAAATAATAGTTAGTAGTACAGAGAAAATATTCTTAGGAAGAGAAAGTGAAGTAAGAATAGCAAAAAACGCCTCCACATTGTTTCAATCATGACAAATTGACGCCCTTAAGTGTGCGCCATTTTCTAATTAAACAAAAATAATAACCTAAAAGACGGTGTCAAGAGGGTCAACTAAGTCAACTGAATTTTGCGCGATTTATTTCAAATCATGAAAGTTTTTTAATCAAACTACTAGACGCTTTTTCATAAATTCTGTGTTTACGCTTTTAACAGCAATATGTAACTAAGAAAACACGCACCTTAAAGCTTTGTCCCAGCTGGCTATGAGCATTCCTTTAACAACATTGTCAACAGACACATAGTCCAAAAAGCTGCTTAAATTTGCGCAGAACGTGGTTGATATTCCTGCAATACGAGTCTATCAAATAAATTGTAAAAGTGAAAACTAAAGCTGCTAGGTACTTGACAATTAAATCAAACATAAAAGTGCGCCCTAGCTCCCCCCTTTTTTTATATTTGCCATCTAGTCTTCAAAATCCAGTAGTAGTAACGTCCATCGTTGCATCCCAAAATTTAATTCAGTGAGCATCTCAGCTTAAGGGAAAAACTGTTTACCTATCAGACCAGCCATAGTGAGAGCAAAAGGACCGTTCATGTTATCAATCCAACCAGGCATCGGCTCCTTATCACTGTGTACAACTAAAAAAAATTATAAAAATTCATCCATAGAATCGAAAAGCAGCAACTGCAGTCAAGTAATTATCAACTTACTTATAGATGGTCTAAAAATAATCGAGGGTATTTTGTTTCGACACAGATCCTCAGTAACATGTTCGGCAATTTGCTTCGTGAAGGTATAGGTGTTAGGCCAAGGGGCCAAGTACTTGACGGTAAACGTAGAAAGGTCCATGTCAGATTCTGCTAGATCTATCACGTCTCTCCAGTCCACCTACGATGATAAGAGACCTTATAACAAAACATAAAAAATGAGACAATAACAAATAACCAAATTGTATTCATTTCATTATAGGATAATATCTGTGATCTTCGTTTGCAAATCTTCCATGTAGTAGTAGTGATGAGGAGGCAAAGTCTGGCAAGTAGGCCACCTTTGGTGCTTTTGTCGACCCCGAGGACCACCACTAGAACTATGGCAGACATTGTAGTTCATTAGTACCGAACCTTCCAGACCTTTCAATAACTATCATGATGTCCGACCAATCCGCTGCGTAGCACTCTTCCCTGTCAAACACTGCTGTGCCGAACACCTCAGCCCGCTGTATATGGCACACTCACCCAGGAAGTGGAAGGAGGTCTCGTCCTCCTCCCAGCACTTTTGACAGATTGGGTCTTTGACCAGTCCTATAGGTGTCATGTGCCTATTCAATCTACAGTGACCTGTGGGGATTCCTACTAACAAGTGGAGTGAATCCCCCCTCCGGTTCAATAGCCATAGCTCCCTACGTTTGTTGGCGTCTGCTATGAACCTCTTGGACTGCCTGCAGTTATCTGTCTCCAACCATGCTTTACTGCATGCATTACTGACCTGGTATCTGCTAATGCCCAGCAATGGTTCGGGGTCAATGCTTGTGCCCCTTGCTCCCATCCACGCCAGGCAGTCTGCTTTCTCATAACATGGCACCCCGCTGTGCGCAGGGATCCAGATGAGGGACACATTTTTGGATTGGGCTAAGCGTTGGAGGGCGGCGCTGCATTCCTGGACCAGTGGTGATCTGATCCTAGGAGATGCTACCGCTCTCAACGCTGCCTGACTAATGAAAAAAGTTCGTTTTTAATGACTAAATTTAGTGATTAGCATTAGTTACAGGTACCATGTAAATTTGACTTAACGTAAGGTTCTAGTATAGTTTCGGGTAAAACCAGAACAAAGCTCAAATCTAAGTGCCTACTTACCGGCGTTGGGTAGAGCCTCTCCTCAATGAAGTTGCGGTCTACATTGCAGTAGGCTGTGCTGACATGCATGAACATTTCTAAATCGGTGCATCTCAAAGCCAACTGGATGATTTCTCTGATGCTTCTGACGTTTGTGATGATGGCCTTGCGCAGTGGGTCATCGAAACGAACTGAAGCTGCAGCGTGGTAGATTATGTTCACCTTTGAGATGAGCAGCTTTTCGTCTTCTTCGTTTATACCTGGAAACTCATAATCGGATAGAATCTCCAAATTCTTGTAGACAATATCTGCAGACGCGTTTATTGGTCAAGGATACAGTTGAATATTTTTTATGAATAATCTCTCAGACAGGCAGGAGACCTACTACGCTCCAGAAGCGCTATGATACGAGAAATGTAATTATTATGGGATAAACTCCTCCAACGTTGAGATTCTCCAGAGAAATTACATTTTGGAGAACTTGAAAAACCTAAAACAAGGGTTTCCTCCTACCTGTGTCCATAAGCCAAAGTTACGAAAATTCGAGATCTGCCGCTTTCATGAAGGAAAACCGTGTCACTCGTTTCAGTCGGTTTCAATCAAATGGCGATGCTATAGTTTGCTAGTATGGTAAGGGCAAAAAAGTTTTGTTTATTGGGGGAGGCAGGTATATCATACTTCTTGGCCAATATAGGAACTTGAGCAATATAATTTCAGTGAACAATCTTAAAAACTTACCTAATTTTGTCTCTGTAACGTCTCCTGGTATACATTTGACTTTATTTAAAACTTCAGGATGCTCCTTCCTGATTATATCAAATAGCTTGAAAATAAAAATATATTGATAGTAATTCAGAACATACACATATAAAAAATAATTCTCTATTCAAGAATTTTGATATTACTCACGACAATAACATCTGATCTTACTCTAAGACAATTTACTTGATAAGAAAATTATCATTAATTTGATACAAGAAAAGTAAAATACAGCATTCTCACTTTTAAGTTTATTATAGCTTTGCACATATTCTTGGTCTGAGAATTTATTTTTATGTGTCATATCAGATTCACCAATACAATTTATTCAAATATTTTATAAAGCTGTTGCATAAAGGGCTTTAAAAACTGTCAGATGTCTATCAGTAATCAGAAAAAAACGTAGTAAAGTCAAATAGATTGAGATAGTACTTCACGTGTTGCAATTCGATACAAAAGGAAATACCCCTCTTCTGCTACCGCTGTCTCAAGGTCGACCTTGAATGCAATGCTTGTGTTATGGGTGCAATTTGTTAATCCTTATTCTCAAGATTGACTCAATGACGCAACTTTGAGACAACATATAACACAGTTCAATGCTATAAATACTTTCAAAGTCAACTTTGAAAGTGAGGATTCAGAAATGGTACTCATAAGACATTCAAGGTCGACCTTGAAAATGATGTAGCAGTACCTGTATATTTCTCCTATGGTCGGGGGTACTGTTTTTATTTGGGACGAGGTCGAAGCAAGGAGGTGAATAAGTGAACAATACAATTTCTGTCAGTATTTAGTGAGCGGGTTAGTGTTTCGAAAAGTCTGAATTTGAAATATGAATTTCAATGTTATTCGATAGAGTATTCTTGACTGTATGCCTGTACCTTATTAAATGTAACCAAAATATAGTACCACTACTAAGTAACACCACGGTATCATCCAAATTAGCAAAGGTTAAGATCAATGCCAGATAGATCATATGGCATGACAAAATTATCGGTATGTTACCTTAAGTAAAAGTGGCGGGTGGTAAAATCTGTGTGAAGGTTTTGATCACTTAACACATCTTACATAATCTGGACTACTGTAAAACTACTGAGCTAGAAGTCCTATTAGTGAACTCACCTGGGCATCTATGATATCTTCACGTCGTTGCTCTAGAGTCTTACCTCTCTTTGGCCTCGCTAACACATATATATCTCCGATTCCTGGACAAGACCTCAACAATTTCTCGATGAGGACTTTACCCAAAAACCCCGTACCTCCAGTCAAAAATACGTTCTTGCCATGGAAATATTCTGGAATTGTGCATGTTTTCTGATTCAACATTTTTTATCAAGAAGAACCACTTTGAATCAGTAATTTCTCCAAACTGATTAAGTGCAAAAAAAAATGGTGAATAATGTATTCGCTCATGAATAATTCACTGATAGTTTATGCAAAAATTGATATGCAGTGACGCGTATAATATGCTTTTGTATAGGAAACATATCGCACTTTTGGAAAGTTTTGTGTAATTTCACATCCAGTACCAGTTGTTGGTTGTGTGCTTTGAATGTGTTTGGCGTAAGACCCGATACTGACATAACGAGGGGGATAATAATAACTTTTTCCTGCTTTCAGAGTCGTTTTATTTCCTTGATGTCGCAGTACAGTTTAGATTAATTGTTTTCGAGTACTGATGCAGAGTTATCCATGGCTGTGTATTCACTGAAGTTTTGCATGCGCTTGTAATATGTTCAATTGTCTCCTTTTGTTGGTGGCACTTTCTGCAGTTGCCATCTGCTATGGACTGGTCTTAAACTATATACTTTTTGTAGTTTCGGATAGCAATCACCTGGTCTTTGATAGCAAGCATGAAGCACTCCGTTTCTGTTACATGGTATCGATGTTCGCCATGGAGTGTTTTCTGTAACAAGGTGTCCAACTGTTGTTTTGGTGATTGTGCATAGTTGTGTGTCATTGCTCAGCTCAGTGGTTTGGACTAGAGAGGGCAAGAGAGGTGTATAGTTCTTGTCTGCCTTTATTATCGCTCTGTGCAAGCTGGTTTGCTTATTTTGAAAGAAAAGTGTCACCAGATCGAACTTCCAAACGAACCTCTTCCAAAGGTCGTTCTTTTGGAGGATGTCGGCGTTTATGGTTACAATTCTTACGAGGTATCTTAGGAGGTCTGTTACTTTGTTCACTTTGTTGTATGATTATCTAATTGCGGCTTTAAGTTTGTAAAAGAGTTCCAGCAGCATGAACATTACGTTTTGAGAAAACATTACCGTACTGTTCCCACGACCTAATTTTCTTCAATTTCGGACAGAGAGAATACAAATTTATTGCATTTCTTCAGTATTTGATACAGCAATATTTGGACTATCGTGATTTTTTGCTTCCTGCGCATAAGCAGGGAGGTATAATTATTGTGATCCCAAAAATCAGTGAATTTGGAGTAATAACGTTTTTTGCTGTCTACATCACAGAAATCATCCCTGTCACTTCTCTCTGCTGTGGATCTGCCACAACTTATGGACTATATTTATGTTCACCGTATAAATTTGGATGTTAATCTAGTGTATTGTGCATGCGAGCTTCATGCATATTTAAATTTTATACACAATGAATAATACAACAAGACATATACAGATAAAGCCAGGCCGTACGTCAAGAGAAAAGTGACAAAACGGTTAAACTATAACAGACAGCCTGTTATAATTTAACCGTTTTGTCAGTTTTCTGTTGACGTCCGGCCTCGTTTGACACCATATACCAACATGTCTTGTTGTACCTTCAATGCTCGAAGAGAAAAATAATTTTATACATATACCTGGTACGATTTAGAGAAAATAGCCCAGTGTGGGATTCGAACAACACATCTTCTGATTGCCGGTCTGACGCTCTAACCAAATGAATTCGGATTTCAAAATGCGAATTGTGTATCAGCTTTCACCTTGCGGAAAGCAAGTAAGTTATCGTCACATAGTACGATTTACTATAATCAGATAAGGAGTCAAAAGGAAACTAACATGTTGGTTGAAAACGGTCTTCGTATTCTCATGCCCATGAAACGATAACAAATTGAATGTTGAATAGTTTGGTTTTAATCTGTCTTATTCTCTACAGAAAATGGAAGTCCAATAGACCAAGAGGCAGAGACATATTTTGGTACTTATTTTACCAGTCGGTATCCATATATATGGATTAGATTGTTGTCATAGTGACGGAAAGCAACATATTTGAGGCTGGCTAAACTTTTTGGATGGATTGGAAGGACAATCATAAATAACTCGTGTTTACTAAAGTAGATCATGAAGTTTATGGAAATAACAGTCTGGAATATCTATCACACTTTCAAGACTCCGAAAATAGGACAAATTGTTGAGATTGATTTTTTTCTGGAATTTCATTGAACTTTGCACAAGATCTAGCTGGTTTGAAATCCTCCCAACAAACATTTTCAATATTTTCGATTTTAGATGCTCATTATTCGCCTAACTCTGCCAGTTTCACTAATAAAATTCGCTTCTTTCGGGTTTCGATTTATATTTAGATCACCGTTGGAATCTGACAGTCCGACGAGGATTTACTAAATCGAAACGCCTCATTAAAAAAATAAAGTTTTATTTTTATGTTTTAAACACACAATTTTTTATATGAATTTGAATAAACATTGCAAGACTATTAAAACGTTCAAAAAATATGTGAAAAAATCAAAGTCATTTAGCAATTCTTTCTCAGGTACTCAGATAATAGGTAGGACTTTTTTACATTTGTCCGAAAAACCTTCTTAACATAACAAATTATCACACCCAATTTCATCGGAATCGGTTGAATATCTTTCGAGCAATAATATAGCAATCCAGATCTATAAAAAAGTTGTTAATATTACAATATTCCAGTTTAAGCAAAGTCTGAATTTAAGCTCTGAGGCACTTGAAAATTTAATCACATATAAAAGGGTGTATTTTAAAAAATCAAAGTCGATGGATTAGGAGAACCGTAGTAATTTTTCAAATGTTTAATTGATTTTAATACTTGAAAACAAATTGTATAACTTTGCGTTAGAGGTAAAAAAATTGTCTAATAACATATCAGACTGTTGTTGAATCAGTTCTTAATGATTGTTTGTCTATTTTATGTGTAATATAAACTTGATTCAAACCTTAGGGAGTGCCAGCTGGAATGGTGAGCAGGTAGGAAGGGGCGTGTTTGATATAATCGGTAACGGTTCATTTTTCTTAATTTATTACTTAGTGAGGTATAGTCACAAGCAGCTGGACATAAAATTACGGATGAATATTTCCACTGAAAACCACGACTCCTTAAAGGTAGTTGTGATAACTAACCTTTGTACATTTTTCTGCCAGTACTAAATGCTGCCAATTGAGGATGACTGATGAGAATCGCTGCAAAAACCTTACTAATGTTTCAGCTGCCTCGACATTACAAAGTTAAAAAATTAGATTTGGAAATTTGAATGAGATCAATATATTTCTTGAATTCCGGATATTTTATGGGGATATCTAGAATCACATTTTTGAAAAGGTTAACATTTCTTTAAAATGCCAATAGGTATATGTTCATGGATAATATTCAGTTTCCTGATTATTTTCAAAGGGCATCATAACATATTCTCATTTTCATTTTCAAATTTACTTGAATTCTCATTGATTTTCAATAGCGCCTTACTTTAGATGTCCATAAAGCTATAGCAAATAACATTTTAAGTAAATATATGTATTATCTGAGATCACCAAATTTCTCGATTTTGTTTATATAAAATAACAGCCCTGATGAACCTTACATAGGCTGGCCAGGTCGAACAGTGCTGTAAATCAATAAAACACCTAGATGTGACACTGCACCCTGACAAATTTTTGTTTCAGTATTTTAGTTGAAACTCGCATGAATCAAAAGTTCATGGAGCATTGCAATCAAGAAATATTTCGAATTTGTGATATTGTGTTTCATGGTAATACTTCATGAAAAACCATGTCACTCAATTCCGTCGGTCTGTCTGTCTGTCCGGTCACCCCTTTATAACTTGAAAAGTACCATTCGTACAGACATGGACAAAAAAGCTTTACAGTTTTTGAAAATCGGGTCAGTGGCGGTGGAATTATTATCAAAAAATTATGCAAATAAAAATCATTTAAACTACGTTTTGATCATGTTTCAAAATTTTCAAGGTGCGTTGATTCCAAATTTGGTCATTAGAAGACTATAGCGCATCAAAGGGGGGCTTGCAATTTCAAGGTGATTGAGCACCCCCCAGGAACTAATTTTACTAGCGGGAGGAGGAGTGAAAATATTTTTTTGGAAACAGTAGATCACGCTGCCTAAGTAATTTGGGGACGTTCAACATAATCCGTTTCTAGCTCAGATCCAATGAATGCCTGAGGGGTCCCGAGGAATAGTTTCAAAAATACCAACCAAATATTCGTTTATTAAATTAACAGCATCACGTGGGAAATAAAGCATCAACCTACTATAATACTGAACGCACAGATTAAAACCCTTCATGGCCAGAATCATATACAGTTATCGCTGCTCACAACAATATAATTTTTGTAATAAAGGAGAACAGTAAACCACTGTTTTCACAAAAGTTGCGAGTTCCTGAAGGCAGATATCCCGTTTCAGTGCCAGCAGTTACCACAAAAAATGTTGCTAGCCGACCCAACAAGGAAAGAAGCAAGAAAAAGCAAATAACTGTATGTTCTCGGTCCGTATTTCTTCTTTTTTTTGTACAATCGGTTTATGCCTTTTTGAATTCCTGCAGGTATAAGTTTAGTAAGTGCTTTGGGTGAATTATTTCTAAATTATCGGTAACCTATTAACAAACTGCACGCAAAGTATGGGTAAGGATTACGTGAAGTTTACACTACACTGCTATATAACCGTTTTTAAATTTAAAGTTTACGTAAACTGTACGATAAACAATTTTCGATGCAAGAATTGTGATAAAAATATCTGTTAAAATTTGAAAATGAGTTTAGATGATTTAAAATCGTTTATTATTTGCATTTATATTAAACAAATTAGAAAAAAGTTTCTGTTACAATTCATTCTATAAATAATTGAGAATCAAGGTTTACGTAAATATTAATTCGACTGCAGCTCGATCTCAACGCGCGCTGCAGGGCCGCCTTAAAGCGCGAGATAAAAGAGACATAAAAAACAGTGATGCCTCGTGGCACAAAATCTTGCCAAATAATAATACACTCCAGTATGTAATAAATGTTGATATATATCTCTCTCCGATACTCTCAAAAGATTCATCGTACGTGTACGCTCTCCAGATGCATCACACCTGCTATAGACATGCATGTTTCGTCTTTAGCCTAGACTCGTCAGTATAGCTTGGCGATCTAACTGAAGAGAGCAGTCGGGTGGTATATAGTTTAGCCAGTCAAGGGTGTGATAGCAATATCAACTCATATTCAAGTGTCTCCCTCTATGGGGGCGCCCACTGGCAACTTACGGAGTCAAAGGTCCTAACACCTAGACTTTTGTAAGTTGACAATAGGCTTCCTCATAGAGGGCGACACTTGGAGATGCGTTGATTTTGTGTTGATCACACCCTTGACTAGGTACGTATATACCACCCGATTGATCTCCACAGTTAGACCGCCAGGCTATACTGACGAGTCTAGGCTAAAGACGAAACATGCCTGTCTATAGCAGGTCTAATGCAGAGTGTACAGTATACACTTAATATCAGATGAGCCGAGATAATAGTACATCGTGAAAGTGTTTACGAAGAATAAGAGGTTTCGCTGTAAATCAATTGTTGACACATGTCGTAAGGCACATGTGTTGCCGCTTCAAGGTAGTCAAGGTGTGTGTAGGACCTTTGACTTCATAAGTTACTAATGGGCGTCCCCATAGAGGGCGACACTTGGAGATGAATTGATTTATCGTACGTGTAAATAAAATGTGGCCAAAATAAAGCAAATCGTGTATATTCATATTCGAGGTTCAACTTTCGAATAAAATAGTAATTTCTTATGACCAGCAATTTATTAGAATTGTTATAAATACCTTCGATAACACCTTCCATTAGACTCTGCATGGTAGAATTACTTGAGAGCACTGTATCGGCACTACTATCCATACATGGATTTCTATACTCCAGACATGTGATAATGTGTCACTGAGACAGGTTATTTTGGACAGATCTTATTCGCAAAAATGAATGAAAACTCATAAAGCCTCCATTAAAAATACACAGTTATTGAAATTCCAACAATTTGGTTCCACTATTTTGGCCCGTTTTTCCGGAAAATCGTCCGCAGTGCAATGTGCAATGTATAACGAACGTACACCGTGAAATGGTGGAAAATGACAAAAAATGGAATTTGATGGCTCCGTATATTGAAATTTTTAAGGTTTTCGTGTAATGTGATTATCTATACCTCACGATTCTATCCAGTTCATATGAAATATATAAAAAGCATCTAGCCAGCAGGATACTTTCACTTGCATCCTGCATCACGCTTACCTAGTAACCCTTAAAATACTGACAGCAAATCGGCCATGGAATTGCTAAAACAGCCCAACCAGTGATGATAGGTCGTTCATGAATGAAAGTTAATATGCTATTTCCACATCTACCTGGCGCTTTGTTCTCATGCATACTCTCACTGATACATTTCCACGGTTCGCTACCACCATCGGCCAACCCTGAGAACGGCCTTGGTCATCGCATATCACAAAAAAACGATAATTACCACCCTCTACATTGTCCCACATAATTCACTTTGGATGCTAGTCAGGGCCGAAGTAGATCTTTAAGCTATTTTTTAATCCGCAGTAAACAAATAACGCGGCTTCTAAGTGCTCTGAAAGCAGTTTCAAATTTATAAAATAATCTGAAGATGGTTGAAATTTGATGAACCCTAACATTATAAATCAGATCTTCAATGCCTTGTTGTCAGACAGGAATGAGTTCATTATTTTATTGGTTGATCGTCAGCTAAACACAGTGTCGCCACACGATATAAAAAAATGGAAGCGTTAGAAATACTGAGCCAATAAATGTGACTTCATTTCCTAGTTATTCCTCGCTATTAAAATTCACAAAAAAAGTGACTACGGTCCTGGTTGTTTCATTGTTAGATTTTGATTTAGACGCGTCTTTTACGCACGATGGAGAAAAGAGAAAGGAAACACCTGTTGCGCCACTCGATCCCAGCTTTATCAATCATTCTCGGGGTGGGTCTTGGCAACGTCTGGATATTCTGATTCTCAAGGGCTGGTTTGGGGTTCATTAGGGCAGGTAACGGGAAACTTGATGGGCATGAAGGCATGGCATCCTGAGCCTTTCCATCTCAGCAGGGCATGCAGGGTGGAAGACAATTTCAGCTTGTTACATTTGATTGTGTTAGTCAGTACATGATTTCATATCAGTTCATTACATCTTTTGCTGGCCGCTAATTGAAACACACGTACGAGTGAATCTTTACTGACGTTTCGGCTGGGGAGGTAGCATTGGTCCAAGACCTTGTGTTATTCAAAACAGATATACTGAACATTTAGATATAAGGAGGTGATAGACGTAGGAGACTAGTCAGATGAATCGAAAGAGGGATATTGAAGATACAATTTTAGGTGCAGAAGAACTCGAACTCGTGTCTCCATCATTCCGTGATCACGCCCAGAGATCGCTTGACTCCGCAGGCTTCGGTACGAAATGCTGAGGACACGAGTTCGAGTGCCATCCGGCCCTAACGATATTCTGGGTTTTTCTCCGAGGATTAGACGTGATTCTTCAAAAACGAGAAAAGATATACGGCTATCGAAATAAAACAGCCTGAACAAAACACGAAAGGATAATAAAATGCCGTTTTTGAGTAAACCCCCAGCTTAGTAACACATGCGGTTGCATCTACATCAGTACCTTAGCTCCAGGATATTTGTTCTTTGCCGAGAAACTACCTGTTCAGTGCAGCTCCAGACCAGAATCCATTTCCCACGGTTTTTATCGCGTCCTAAGCCTTGTTTACCAAACGAATGGTTGACAAGCACAGTTATTATATTGTATTTGTACACTTGAATGGCATCTCAATGGAAACGGCCTACAACAGATCTCGAGTGTTAATTTTGAAGTCTTTGGAGTTGATAATATATTCAATTAGGTATGATAATGCATGCTTATGGAACTGGTATAAGACGCAATTCGTGGTGTTTCATAGACATTTCAAGACGCATGTGAAACATTAGGAAGATTATCATGAAGTGTGCTGAAACCGAGATTGTTCACATATAAATATGTATTATACAGAAATATTATTACTTGTAATCGTTAGTAATTTCTGATTTGAAATATTGTGTTGTCTTCATGTTTTACGAAATTTGCATCCGGAAAAACCATGTCATTAATTTCCGTCGTTCGGTCTGCCTGTTTGTACTTCGTTCGATAATCTGTGGTCCCTCGGAAAGTATGTTTTGGAATTTAATGAAACTTTGACACTTAGTGTGACTATTACGAAAGCTTTTCAGTTTTTAAAATTGGGTCGTTGACAGCGCAGTCATCGTCAGAAAGCGAGAAAAAACTTTCAAACTTGGTTTTGGGACGTTTCCAAGGCTTCCGATCACTTCCCAAAAAATATTTGGAGGAGTAAGGTGAGATGGTTAATTAAAAAAAATCCTGATAAACTTTCCCTATCATCTATAAAATTTTAGTTCCTCGTATTTTATTTTATAAAGTGGAAACGAACATAAACGTTTCAGCAACATTTAACAACATAGAACATGTTTTCATAGGGGAGGAGATAAACAAAAACAATGACAGCTCGGAATGAACGAGACGAGACTAGATAAGTTCTTGCCTCGTCTCGAAAAGTTTTATCTCCAAATTTTGAGACAAGACCTCATCTCGCCACCTCTCGCAACAACTCCAATATCCAGCCTTCGACACGATGAAAAAATTGTACAGAAGAGGCCGTACCCCCTTGACGTTACGCCCCTGGCCCGATCAACTTCCTCGGACAAAAAGGAAACGAGCATGACCCCGAGACCTTTGGAATCGACAGTTCCCCGATATTTGTTTCCGATGCACCTGTGTCACCCTCCGACTAAATTACCCTTCGTGCGTGTACCCCGTATGGGAATTCGCCAGGCCAGCGCTCACACGCTTATACGCGTGGTCCTCGCGTTGGCAGGGTTGGGGTGCTATATGGAGGGCAGATGGACATGTTACGTTGTTGACTTCCAACGGTCTTCACGACGTTGTCTTCATTCGTATCGTCAGTCATATATAGAAGAAAAAATGCTGTAACGTTGGTTGACGCTGTACACACATGATAGGAAGAATGATATTCACATTTCAACAATTCATATATACTGACGACGATACACTTTATGAGAAAGTTATTGTTTATTTGAACCAAGGTAAATCGTCTGCACCTGAAGACGATTGAAGATGGTAAATCAATCGAAACGCCGTGACACTTAAAAATTATGTAGACAATCTAAGTCCGAAACACAACTTTTGAAGCATCCATTGTCTAAAAATTTAGTAAGCATATTTGAAGTGAATTCTCAGTCTAAATAAAAATGTAATAAATTATCTTCACCACTAAGATTTAAATACTTTTCTAACAAATTTTCTGTATTTTTTTCAGTAAGGTTATCATATTTTCGAACGTAGTCCCATTTACTTCGATCAAGGCGTACATATTTTTAATGTTTTATGTTTATCTTATAATATAAATTAGATAAAATAATATATTACGCAAAGAAAGAACAATGGCACAGTTTGGACACCTTTCTGGTTCTTCTTTTCAAGGTGAAGGAATCAACAGTGGCTTTGGTGACAACTCATCAAAATTAACGAATCCTCATTGCAATACTTTTTCCTTCCTCCAATAAGGACAAAATTTTATAATGAAGTTGAACTAATTACGCCGAGAATATGAGACAATTCAGTCAACATTAAAGCATTATTATAGGCGAGATATTATTTGTTCTGTGCCAGTATGCTCAATTTAATATTTTAGTATTCTCATCTCCAAGTCTAAATACTCGTATTTGGTCAGTTTAGCCCTATATGAGCTTTGCTCATATTCTTCCATATTTAAGGTTTTTGTGCAATATTTGTACAAATCAATAAAAATTAGAAAAAAAATGGCGCCAGTGGGGATCGAACCCACAACCTCCTACATTCTAGGCAGACGCTTCACCATTGGATTATGGTTTGTCCGACAGGTAGAACGGCAAATTAAAGATATGTATCAGATATTGGCCCTACTAGGTGTCTCTCAAGCCCTGTCAGGTTAGAAAGTTGGAAGGAATAACGTATTTGTCGGTGTCACTATAGCCAAACGATAAAGTGGATGTGGGAAGTTGTGGGTCCGATCCCCACTAGCGACACATCTTACTCACTAACTTTATAATTATTAATTCTTAATGAAATCCGATAAAAATCTGTCCTTGAACAATTTCACCCTGTGAAAAAATATTCAATTATTTCATGTAATAAAATATGTGAACTCTCTCTGAAACATAAACAAGACCAGATCCGATTTATCAACCATTACATCGATAGAGCTCCGATTTATTGTGTACCCAAACTAAACAAAAACACCAATACGCAATATATATTATATATATATAAACATTATGTTTACAAATCCCACCCACAGATGGGACTATCTTATTTACCGACGATAAACATCTAGAAGAAACAATTAAGCAAGGACGTGATCAGAACCGTCTTTGAGATATAAAAGTACAATGTGCTCCACAAAGTGCTGAGGCGATATGAAAATGTGGTAAGCATTTTCTCATATATACAGGGTGAAAGTTGGAATAGACTAAATAACACTTTTTTCATTATTCGAGATCATTATTCAGATAAACTCCTCTCCCCACCCCCACACCAAATAGCGTGCGATGAAATTCCTGCAATTACGAGCTAAAAAACCGTATGTATGACATGTCTTGTCAGCAATTAGTTCTATATGGAAATCGAATGTCAGCTGATGATCAAAGTCAAAGAATTACATTTTTGAATAAATATTTTGCAGCTTGAGGTAGTCATCCTCGGAGGATATGGGCTCCTACAGTTTGAGATCTTCAGCAAACATCAATTTTTCATAGGTAATAACCGATAATTAGCATATCTGACCTTATATCCAAAGAATGTATTTTGTAATAATAGAAATAATAATTATGTAGGTGGGGGCTCTCATTCTCTGCCAAAAACTGTTTTGGGACAGTGTCTACTTAGCTAGAAGAAGAGTGTCTAGCCGGATAGAATTCCGCATTACGCCAATTTTTGTTTCTAAATGCGAATTTGTGTAGTTAAATTTCAATTCATATTTTAAAATGTGTGGGTGTAGGCGCGAGTAACTGCGGACGACCCTGCGTGCCCTATAAAGACCTGCCATTATCGGCTTCCCATTCACCCCGAACCGCAACAGACCCATTTTCCAGGCCCATTCAAAGGTTGAGAGCGTACAAAAAAACTTGCTCGAGAATATCTACTCATCGTCTTCCAAGAAGTGACCCACTTGTTCTCAAGGAGTCTGTCTTCGCTACGTTGCCAGATTGCAGTGTCTGAAACGGGTCCTGTCACTGTCTCTCAGTTTCGTAGCTAGGGCAAGGCAATCGTGCCGTGAGCTGAAAGAACGGGAAATGCCTGCATTAGGAAGGGTTCTTTTCAGGTTTGCCCTGGGAGCCACGGACTATTCACTGAGCGAAGCCAATAATGTATTTACATGTTTGCTTTGCGAGTGGGTTTCTTCCAGATTTGGCGCTGTTTATTCGCTTCACTTGTTGAAAAGCAATCTGCTTTGTTCTCTTCCAACTGTATAGCAACTAATTTTGTTAACATCCGATTATGAATCGACCTGATGTATGGCATTTAGCAGCAACTCTGATTATCAAATCAGCACTACCTAAACAGTAAACATTATATGACAATAAGTCAGACTATGCTTGAAAAGTCTTGATACTGATTTTAGTTTTGCAGATCTGGCAACACTGCGTCGACCCTTTTCATTCCTATCACAAATCGTAGTAACTCGCCGTAAACTTCCAAAGAACTGAATTGCAAAAGAGCGCCAAAGGTTTGTAGTTGACAATGCGTTTTCTGATTTATAGTTGATATCTTTTGTATTTTCATTTATATGTGCAAATAATAGTAGTGCTTACTCCTATAGACATGTATCTTGCCTCTCTAGTCTAGACTCGTCAGTATAGCCAGACCATCCAACTGTAGAGAGCAATCGGGTGGTATATACGTAACCCTGTCAAGGGTGTGATAGCAACATCAACTCATCTATATGTGTCGCTCTCTACGGAAGTCCAGATATGACCTTTGACTTCGTAAGTTGCGAATGGGCATCCCCATAGAGGGCGATACTTGGAGATGAGTTGAAGTAGTGTTTAGTGTCAATAGGAGTCTGAAGTAAAGTCAGCCTAAAGGCGATTATTTTAACCTCCTCCTCCTCCTTCAGAAACTTTATATACCTGGCAACACTATCCACATCCGTTTAGTCACACGACTTCTGAACAATCCAGCGGCGCGCGTCTAACAATGCCCATTGTATTCCACCCCAAGGATCAAGAAACTCACTTTAAGGGGAGCTCGTAACAGGCACAGTCTGTACAAAACAGATTACCTACCCTTTCTTGATAAGAGAAGTTTTATTTTTTCAGAACCTACAATGTCATTCAGATTTTGTATTAATATTTACTGTTTCCTAAGCGTGTCTTTTCGGCGCTGCTATATGGTTCCGAGCCTCGAACGCTTAAGAATGAGGAAATGGATAGACTGGAGGCTTTCGAAAGATGGTGTTATCGAATAATGCTGAGGATCTCTTGGACTGATAGGGTCTCAAATGTGGAACTACGACAGAGAATACAAAATCACCCTAAAAAGAAAAAACTAGAGTACCTTGGTTATTTTATAAGGGGACCCAAATATGTACTGCAAAACATTATGGAGGGGAAAATGGAGGGCAAGAGAAGCCAAGGAAGACGGAGAACCTCTTGGCTGAAAAACTTAAGGGAATGGTTTGGAATGATGTCAAATCAATTGTTTAGAACATCTGCAAACAAAGTCAAGATTGCCATGATGATATCCAACCTCCGCTAGGAAACGGAACTTAAAGAAGAAGAAGCGAGTTGAAAATTGACTACGAATTAAAAAGTACTGAAAGACGATAATTTAGCTTAATGAGAAATTGGTATTCGGAATGACCGTGTTACTCATTGATAAGTGTAGTACCAGCAAATGAATAGATGCGTTACTGACCCTGAGAAGTACGCCCTAGATTCTCCATCCTCGTCTGACGCGCGAGCAGCGGTCGCGATGGTGGGGGTCGCGGTGCCAGTCATGTGAAATATCTCGGTGGGCCCTGCGTGGTGTGTGTCGGCATTTGTTTCCCACGATGGAGGTGAATAGAGTGAGACATGGGAAATAACTGTTAATCGTACTTCTGATATGATGCGCCCGGTGCCGTTGTTAGGGGCATGGTACGGGTTCGACCATGTGCGGGGGTGGTGCAAAGCAGCATAATAACCAAGCGTCAAAGTACTAAAAACCAAAAATTCAACATTGACATGTAGTGTCTTATATAAAAGCTAGTGGTAAATGTTACTTCCGACATCGAATATTGTAGTCTTTGAAAATCCTAAAAATATTGAATTAAAGTTCTTAAGGACATGTAATAAATAAATAGGCTTTATCAAACTCATTATCATTTTACATCAACACCTTTATCTTCATCAGTCAATTTTACGAATATACAAATATACTTGAATGGAAAGCAGAATGACTTTTCAACAATGAAAACAGTATCGCCACACAGAAGTAGATGGTCACATGTGACCGAATCCAAATCCTCCAATTAGTTGAAATGTAGAATGAGTCTTGCAAAAGTAAATTTTTGCATAAAAAATAAATGGAATTATGTTAATATTGCTTTATGAATATAATTGCAATATGTGCAGAGCAAAACATATAACCAGAATCTAATTATACTCAACTCATTCAACTTATTTTGTTTTTTTTATTCCCGATTATTATACGGAATTCTTGTATTCCTTTCCATATCTGGTTTGCAAAGAAAAGCCATACGAATCATAATAAGCATTCATTTTCTTTCAGATGTCAAATTTCATTACTGAGAGCTGAACGTATTACAGATTTGATTGATACATGAAAGACAAAATCTTTTCACAGTCCACAATGATATTCATCAGCAAAACACTGTGAATACACACCTCACAGTTCCAAATTTCATACGTTTAAATAAACCAATGTTCTCTAAATTACTATGCGCCAAGATTCTATGACTAACTATATTCACAACTAACAAGCCTTCCTTCGAAACAATTTAAAAGTACAGTTAACAAGGTTTTAGGAAACACTACTTTCTATTCAAGAAAAACAAATTTGGGCGCTTTTGATGATGTGTTTGAGTTTTTCCAATAATTACTTTTAGTACGTGATACTTTTTATGTAACCGCTTTGAATGTTTTGTAAAATACTATCGTATCTCAAAACAATACTTTTTGAGTACATTTTGGCTACAAAATGTACTTCAAGGATATTTCTTATGCTTTGTATTCTGTTCATTGACGTTTGTAAATTGCATATTGATTACAGAAATTAATATCGATAGAAGTATTTTAATTTTCTTGCCAAGTCAATCTCAGCCCATGACAAGAAGTGTGCGATCACCTTTGAATGCAGCATATCGTGTCTTCTTCTTCGAGAAGAAGGTTGGAAACCATCATGAATATTTTCACTTAGGAAGCGGCCGTTTTAGAAATGCTTAGAAGTAAATCCGAATCCAAAATACTTTCTCAGGTTCCGCAACCATGAGATCCTTCTTCTATCTAAATGAAGTTGGAGCTCTACCCTTCCCGCATTTCTGTCGTGTATAGTTACACTAATTATTGGTTTTTTCTCAGAGATTACCATATATTTGTGTGCTTGTAATAAAAACTAAGGATGATAAGCTCATAAATTCTATTTTCAGAATACAAACTTGTAATCATCACCCCGTCTCCCCCATCTGCGCACGCCCATGGGCCATGCGACAGCGACCAGAAGTTCGGGAACCGTGGGCAACCCCTGACCATCGACAGAGCTGCCGGTGGTGGGGGTAAAAAGGACCGATTCCCACGCTGTGTCGGAATTTTACGGAGGTTTCCCGAAATGGAGGATCATTCCATCAAAATCGACTGACCTACTCGTATGCGCAGGTACTCCGGAAGTAACTGGCAAGGTACGGTGTTCGGATCATCGGAGAGTCCACTCAGTGCTGTATGAATTGTTGTAAATAATTTCGAAAAACTATTGAACATTCGCTGTTTGTGTTATCGTGCTCTTGTTTTGGATATTCCGCCCTCATCATTGCACAGTACAGGTAAGATTAGGTGAAATAATATTTGTGATAAGATTTTCGACGACGTTTTGGTTGATTAGATCATTATACCCTATAATTAAATTACACTATAAAAATCATATATTTTGCTCTCCATAAAATATGGAAGAACAAATTTATTTTTTGTTATTATTTTCTTAAAAAAAGCTGTAGAATATATTTCATATTTTTTAATTCACTGCATCTTATTCAGATCTTTTGAAATAGCATCATTTGCTTAGGCAACTGTCAAAATTTTGTGTATTGTTTGACTATATTGAATAAATAGTACTTTTTTACCTGTGTGGTTTTTGTTGTAGGTAGGTGCTCGCCTATTAACTATTTTAACAAGACTATCGTGAACTTTTTTTTATTGTTCTGTATACTTTTTTAAATTATTATCATTACATTACATTATCTTAGTTGGTATTTGCTGTACGAAACTGTTAATGTAATTTATTATAGAATATAAAAAACATATGTTGTTGATCTTTTTAAATTCAAAACATTAATATTAGACGACATTAAATCATAATTTGCAAAATTCCCATAATGTTAAATTTTAAGATTTCCAACTCACTTCACTCGGATTAAGAGTTTTGAAATGGGTTAAGAATATTTATAAAACTCATACCACTGCACGTAAAATATAGCCAACCTACTTGACACTTTTTTATGACAGTTGAATATTCTTTTGTAATTATATAATAATATCGGCAATTGTTGGAATAGAAGCAGGACAAAATAGAAAGTTAGAGTAAACCTAACAAGCCGGAAGCGTCTATCTATATTATATTTATAGACTTCTAAGCCGACCGTTCGTCAGTATCGCTTGAACGGTAGTATGTTCACATTTCGTGCGTTAAATAACGTTATCAAAAACATTCCAAAGAGCTTAATTCAAACTCAACCCAGCATTGTTAAATGCATGTTTTCATAAAATTCATCATCACTAAGTACTACAGCTACAGTTCCTTTTCCGATAAGCATCTACAACGTAACCTGAAGACTGATCCATCGAATCCAGTTGGAATCCCATTGGAACATGCCAATGACGAGCGAAGACGAGTTCGAGTGTAACAAATCCCAAGAACTCCAAACCACCATGTCGAAAGCTGAAATGAGAAAGACCCACAAACCCATCATGGAGAAGAGGAGACGAGCTAGAATTAACCACTGCCTGAATGAGATAAAAAACTTGATTCTGGAAGCCATGAACAAAGATGTGAGTATTCATAGTGTGGACTATTTTTTTTAAGTAGTATTGATATTTCTATCTTCCTCAATTAGCACTGGATACATTTCAATCATACAATTTGTGTATCTTTCGTAAAAAAATATGGCTTTTTGTGGCAAAAGCCAGATTTTACTGTGTTAGTTGCCTTAAAAACTATTCTGATATTACATTGTTTTTCTAGGCACTTCTCAGTCTTTCAGACAATCTTAGGTATACAGAGAGTTGGTAGTTGTTTTTGGGTCATAGGTAGAGAGTCAAGTCTTCGTAATTATGTTTTGATAAATGCTTGAGGATAAGCATTTTGCTAGTATAAAAATAAGGACCGTAGCCAGTGAAAAACCTACTTTGGAGATTACTCATTCTTCTAGTACTTCTTCTCTTCAGAGTTTATCTACCATATAGCGGCAAATACTCAGGAATACATACTTTTCGTCACTGTACAAAAAAATTTTGGCATATTCTTGTAAATTTTATAATGACAATTATTTTCTTTTCCAGCCCTCTCGCCATTCCAAACTGGAGAAAGCCGACATCCTCGAGATGGCAGTGAAGCACCTCCAAAACGTCCAGAGGCAGCAACTTGCTATGGGCATCGCGTCTGATCCCACTGTTCTGAGGAAGTTCAAGAATGGCTTCAATGAATGCGCTACAGAAATCGATCGATATCTGGAACAGGTGGACGGAGTAGAGCCTGTGATGAAACAGAGGGTCAATAACCACCTCCAAAAATGCATCGGGGGTATAGAACAAGTCGCCCAGCTGAATTTTCCCAGCATTGGGTTCCTTTCTGGGGGTGCGCTTTATGCTAGTGGGCCATCTGCAACAGAATCGCCCTCTACAGGCGATCAGAACAATAATCCTAGAATTCAGATACCGCAAGGAATTCAGCTCATCCCAAGCAGGCTTCCTAGCGGAGAACTGGCGTTGCTTCTACCAAACTCGAGTAACCTTTCATACTTTCCTACAGTGCAAAGACCAAGTGCTTTCGCAGCAGTGATACCTTCTACAGAGAGCAAATCTATCAGCCCTTCCCTTAGTCCACGAGACAGAGAAGAACTCAGAGCTCAGAATCCCTCGCCGCACGGGTTTAGACCGGTGCTACCTGCAAAGCGAAGATTTGGTGATGATCACCAGGTGCCTCAAGTCTCCTCCACGATGACCTCAGAACACAGCTTTCCTCAACCACTGGAGGTGAAGACATTGAAATTCCCCATGCAAAAGAATCTCGAATCTCCAAAGAAGTTCGGAGAACCACTTGGTGTTATCACCAATCAGTCAGAAAGATACCGGCAAGCTCAGATGAAAGAGGAATCTGCTCATTATGAAGAGAACGTTGTTGTGCAAGGTATCAAAAGGAAATATTCTGAGGAGCCAGGGCTTCTAGCTGTAGTTCAGCCTCAGAAGGTAATCAAGACACACTTGGTTACTCCTGTGACTGTTATACATGAGACTGGTAGATCCGTAACGGCAAAGGAAGTGAAAGTGGAAGCACCATCGTGTTCTAAGGAAGGAAGTAGTACTGAGTCTGGTGATATGTGGAGACCATGGTGATCTCGCTGTGATTTCTTATTTGGTTATGGTACAACAAATGTGTGATATTAAATAGAAATTTGAGGAATATATTACTATTAGCTAAACGTATACCGAATTCAAAATATGTTTCTTTCAAAAGTTACAGTACAAGGACGATACCATCTGTAATTATTTCTGTTGTTCTAAAAATATTAATACATGTTTTCTCCTCCAATGCAGATTCGATTTTGTATAGAATCTGCCCTCAAATGATCCAAGTATTTGTGAAACCTATAACTATAATATATAAGTTACGGTTTACGTTTCTATCTTTGTCATTTTGAAGGTGATCATGAAAATACACTTAAAAATGAACAGTTCAAGATCAAGCTTTAATAATAATAGTAATTACTGTACATAATGTAAGATATAATATTGTGTAAAGAAGTATATTTTAGTACTGTTTCTAATTGAAATTTGAGGTATTCATACATTAATAGTAAATTATTTGACGACTGACTTGATTTTAGTAATATACCGCTAAAACTAAGTATACCTAAATTACTTCTATTAGTGTTCATTTTGTTAATAAACTTATGATGCAAACAGATAAATTATCATTATTTATCATCGATCTGAGGGAGAATTCAGGCATTATCATGAACCAGATAAACCAGGTTTACTACCCAAGTAACATTTTTACAGCACAACGGATTTAAAGAAGCTTTAAGTAAGTTTTAATGGCTTATTATATAGCAAGTTGTGTTTTATGACCTTTTTGACTACCCTGATTATGGCCAAATGTACCACAACTGAACCGTTTTCTTCCAAGGTTTTATGGAATATAAGTGAAATCCATCAAGAGGATTAATTGGATTGTTTACAAATATAAAGCTTCAAGTTTGTGTCAACAAAGTTCTGAGTTGAAACATCTTCCTACAGTAGATGTTGATAAAACTAATACTTTAATATGAGTTTCCGGAAAAGAAATACATTTACTAAATCTAGATATTTACGTGATATTAAAAGGCAATTATTTTTCGTTTTCTGATAATTGAATCTTGAGAAATAATGGTACAATAAGTTGCCAGCGCCATCTCTTCGATAGAATTTTTATAACCAAACAGGTTACAAATGCATCTACCTATTTCGATTTGGATCATTGCCTTGAAGTTAAGTAAACGCCTAAGAGATGTCACGTAGGACTTTATTCAACAAACCTAGATACATTTTAATATGCTATAGGAACCTAAGAAGTTTTTAATTATTATTTCTATCCAATCTGCTTGTTGTCCAGTGATTATTCTAACGATCAAAAATATAAAGTATAAAATTATAAATATAGATAATTGAATGCATGAATCTTGAAAAATAATGGTACAATAAGTTGCCAGCGCCATCTCTTTGACAGAATATGTATAACCAAACAGGTTACAAATGCATTTACCTATTTCCATTTGGATCATTGACGTTAACTTAACTAAACGCGTAAGAGATGTCATATAAAGTAGAAAATTTTGGATTAGTGTACGCCGCGTCATCTTTGAAGATTAGTTGGTACCAGTCTGCCAACCATCACATAATTTCTGATTTTCATACAGTTTTCTAGCAAGGAACTGCTAGCAGTAGGTGACAGTTATGAATTACATATGTAGTTAAACTTTCATGTAATAGATGGCGGACTATACTCTAATTTGCTGATCATAGCCGGATTGGCGGGAGAAAATTATTGTTTTATTTTCATTCCCTAATCCCTAACCTCTCTAATGTGAATTTTATATGTTACGGTTAATAAAGTTCTTTGGTGTGAAATAGTGCATAGGTTCAGAGAATGTCCAATGTCCAGGTAACATGTGTGTGCAGTTATTGTTCATTTTTATACTACTTTATTTAATGTAGAGATATTAGCTATATTCAGACAAAAAATAGTGTGTTTAAACACAAAGTTCATTAAACATTGTGTTAAATGAACAATTTTTTTATCTGAATGATTGAATAGTTTTAGCAGGTAGGAGCATCTACAATCTATCATCTGTAGGTATCTATTATTGCTACGTGATACCAAGATTAAGATACATTCAACAATAATGAAATTTGACTGTCTGTTTGCTATACAATTTCTGAGATTCTTCCATCTGATATAATCAGCCTAATCAGCTGTTATAAGTCAGATTGAAGGGAAGTATCAGCGAAAATAATATAGATTGACGGATACTATTTACAAGTACTTCAGTAATATAGACACCAGTAAACGCTCAAAAAACAGTTACTCATGGGCTTATGCGTTAGAAGTAGAAGGAACTATAAAAAAAGTGAATCAAATACACATAGACAAACCGACGGCAATGGGTGACTTGTAGTATTTTTAAAAAGTTCAGTTTTTTAACTTTCAAGTTCAAGATTTTCTTTCTTTCTTCATTTTCTCAAAATAATGGCATGCCACATTCCTCGTTTCATTTCTTCTACCTTCATAAAGGTGCTCTTCATAGACACGTATCACCATTAATTATTTGCTTCTCATACATTAATGTATTTCAAAAATCTTAGTTCCCTACAGATAACCCTGTTTACATAATTTAATTTATACAGAAAACCAAACATTCCATCTACAATACTGCTAGGAAGTTAGCTAAAGAAGTGGCTACTGACGTCAAACTTGAGTTTAACCAGGATGTACTGGATATAATAGCAGAGCTTGCTTATAGGAAATTGGTATTATATGGTGGCGATTTGGATGCATTTCAAAAGTTTGTATATATAACGGGATTTTTAGAACATTGAAAACAGATATTTGAAAGGTGTTATTCCCAGTTGAAATTTAGTCTTACTTGCAAAAGCAGACATTTATGTATATTTGTTACTTGCCAAAAACAATAAATTTCAGTTTATTTAAATGCGTTTAAGCAGATATTCACAAGTAGGTACTCGTACAGTTATGAAACCAGGCATGTTTAATTTTTTAACCAGAATACCTACATTAAATTTGAACAAACAGGTCAAATATTTTTGAATGGATTTTGATTTAGCAAATTTTTTGCGTTTCGCTCAAGATAACTTGAGGCGGCTGCACAATTGTCCGAGAATGGGAACATAAACGAGAACGGTAACAGAACCTAGATGCACAATAAAAGAACGCTAGACTCGCAAAACACTGAATGTTGTCATCACAAAACATATAATTGGGGTGACAGCCATCGAGCTGCTGAATTCCAACCTATATATTATTATCTATTTATTGTTGTTTGTTCACATTGTCATTTTGTTTGTTGAGATCTCATTGACATCTTTGTACAAATGCTACTACAGAAATGAACACAATTTTGTCACCATCTCCCTCCACACGGCTGAACGCTAATAAACAAACAAGATGGCTGACGGTGACAACTTGACAAGTTAACAATGACATACGCAATGCGCATGCCCAGAATCTGATGATTCTATCGACGTGACGTAACGGTAAACTTAAATCTTGGCCAACTTTCCCTTTCTCGTTCCCAGGCTTTCTTACGTTCTCGTTATCGGAATCTCATTCTGCATGCTTCCCGTTTCCGTTCTTGTTCCGGAACAATTGATACGTCAAATGTCTGTTTTTATAGACTAACCCGTGTTAAATTTCAATATGAATATTTTAAACGGTACTACAATTTCATTTCAGGCATGCGAAGCGATCAACGATAACAGCAGATGACGTTAAACTGTTGGTCAGACGTAGCGATTCATTGGTGAGTTATATAATAAAATATTGTTTTCCCGAGAACAGTGAATCGGTATGTTATTATTCTGAAACGGTGTTATGCTGGAAAATCAGAATATTCTATCATATTTCCTGAATTTCCTAAGTTATTTGCAGCTCATTGACATATTCGAAAAACCGACACAACGGTACGGTTTACAGACCGTGATGAGACATAAGATGGTAGTTCTGGTTAATGCGATGCGACGTTCAAAATACTGGATCGGTAATTCTTTCTTGAGTAGATTAAAACACATTCATTACATGCCTCAACTGCTGCTTCAGAAACTGCATGATGATGTATCTCGATGTGTCGCCCATAGAAGCTCTGTCCATTGGGATCGTTACGAAATCAAAGACTTAACAACTGCTGCCTTAAAGCGGTTACAAATACCCCTTACTACATCTGTCAATGGACACTTGGAAATACATGTTGCTATCACATCTTTGACTGGGTGACGTATATACCAGCCAATTGCTCTCTACAGTTAGACCGCTGGACGAGTCTAGGCTAAAGACTAAACATGCATATGTCTTATGTATAGTGGAGAGCATACACTTAACTGTCGGATGAGTTTCATAAGTTATCTCTCATTCCAGAAGGCCATAGTGGAATCAAAAATGAAGTTATTGAATTCTTTGAAGCCCGTTGAAACTCCAGCCGCAACAAAAAGGAAAAGGAAGTAAAATAATCCACCAATAACATCATTGATGTTTATTGTCAATGTATGTGTTATGTAAGTTATGTTACAAAAATAAATCATGTTTACTTATATTTACAGATGTTTTATTTCCTGATCAAAATATGGTGCCCCACAATAGGCTAAACGCCAGAAAGGCTCGTCAAAAGAAGAAAAATTGAACTTTTCGGAATGGTAAATTGAATGCGGCGTTCTTGTGAAAATGTCCTTTGTTTTTCAATGGTTTTCCTCAAATCGCATGCTTGTGTTATGGATACTGAAGGAATATATACCAATTTGCCCATAATTTGCTGATAACAGTTATTACATTTTATGGTGTTAAATATATTCTAAGATACCGTAATGTTCTCTTGCTCGAAGTTCTTACAGAATAAGAAAAATTACCGAAAAGCGAATGAAAAGTACACGGCCTGCAATTTTTTCATTTGGATTATGTATATAAAGGTGCATTAATCATAAAAATGATAGATAAAGTTGCCCCAATCTGCCCCTCTTATTATTGTCAATTCGTCCGTATGTATTCCAAAATTTGACCTTTGTTTTGCAACTAACATCATAAAAAACTCTTACGGTACAGCTAAATTCCATCAAATTTTCACCATTTCAAATCACTATTATATTTTTGTAATATTTTCATCTACTCTCTATCGTTTCTCGAAATCAATGATCTTATATAACCCTTTGAAACTGCATTGAATCAAATTTCTTCTGTTTCATTAAAATCCGCCATTTTGCTTGTTGGTTATTTCTATCAATTGTCCTTAATATAACGAAAAAGTACCCTCCTAAGCTACATGACATCGTTTTTTCAATGTTTTTTTCACATTTCAAATTGCGATTTGAATCAGCGACACTGGAAAAATTAGTCCACATTTTTATAATCAAAATTGAACAATGCTATCTCATTTTGGCCAGCTATTTCAGGGTGTGCTCGCTAGTTTCGACCCTGATACCGATAATCATCAAACCCATCGGAGCAGGATCCAAAGCGAAAAAGCTAGATCTTCGCCGTTAATCATTGTTTGTCATACTCGCAAACAAAAGGAGATCCGAGCGAAATTAATAATTAAATCCGAAAATGTTAATTAACATTCAGTCCTGAAAACAAGCACTCATGATAACGTATACTTACGAATTAATGATACGTTCTGGAACGACGCGTACTTTTCGTTATTATAAATTTATTATGTTCGCAAGTTATGTATATGAGCTGGACACACCTCTCCGCCTGAAAATTATAAAGCCTCGGGCCTCAATAATATCCACTGCTCGGATTGATATTAATTATATTGTAATAAATTCAAAGTTTGAAATAAAACAGATTATTTTTAATTACGGTGGTCGATAATTAAAATAATCTTCTGCGGTTGTTAAGTAAAATTACCCAAATAAATTTTATGTTAAATTCTCCTTCGCAATTACCACATAATTAGATCTGTGACTATTGTGATTAATTAGGTTCGCGAGTCGTTCTCTAGTCATTCGTACTTCTGCTAATATATATGCAAATTTTAAGTGCTGGCCTGATAGCTGGTAACGACTGGTACTCTTGATGGTTTAGCTTTGCAATATACCTCACACGATACCATCACCTTCTGCAACACCGGACGACGTAGGATGTGCAACAAAAACAGTTAACATTATTATACAGGGTGTTCCAAGAGTTCCGGGATGCCATAATAACTGGAGAGATACAAAAAATGCCTTAAAGCAAAGTTCTACAGTTTTTTTCCATATGATGGTGCCCTTGTTTTTAACACGCTTCTATTAGCTTCACGTGTATGTATCTATGATTGTAATGGAATCTTCGAAAGCTATTTTCACCCACTCCAAAACGTCAATTATATTCAAATTTTGCACCCTTGACAAGGACTGATGACAATATGATAGTTTCATAAATTTGTCCCCTTTTCGCTTTTCATTTCTAAAGTGTTATTTCAAAATATCTATAAGCAGATCATTTGGATATGAAACACACCTTAAAGCCAGATTTAATTACGTGTAAGAAATTAAATGAGGTTAAGTATACATTCAAATGTCAGTACCTACCGTGGATGTCAGTACCATCGTAATAACAAATATTTAAAAGAATCTTTCCTTGATGTTTCAATTTATTATCATTTTCAATTGTTCTAGAAAATACCGTAAATGTCTTTGTATGGTTATCAAAGTCCTATAATTTATTATTTGTTTTATTATTTTAAGAATTTGAAGAGATTCAGGCAAATATTTTGAATATTTTATTTTGATGTCAGTACCGTGGCGGTGACATTTCTAATTTTTGTTCTAGTTTCTTTTCTATTAAAGTTGTAGTAGAACTACGTTACAGGCTTAATTTTGAGCATAATAAAAGACCAATAGCACCCAGAACACAAGTTTTAAAGGATTTTCGATTTTAAAAAACTTTGAGTTGTAAAAATCACAGTTATACAAGAATCAACCATATACATTTTAGCACAGGATTTTGTTCGAATTTTCAGGTTTAGTTCATATATTTTGAGGTTTATAAAAGATAATCTCTCATAAAATCATTTTTGCACACATACAGGACACCGTCCGATGATCTTTTCCATCAAGTTCCGATGACAGATTTTAAGACCTAGATTGTATTTCTGGGAAACCCCGTTATCGATTATACATTAAATGCTCATTAGTAGATGTTTATTTCGAGTTGAGAAATGGCACATTACCAGAGCCGCGAGAAAATATAATTTGTTCTACAATTAGCTATCGCATTAATCTTCTATAGTTGCTGATGGATGGAGAAACATACGCTTAGCAAGTCGACACACATTTTGCAGCATTTTTTTACCAGATCATAGACTTTTACAGCAAGAACTCTATTCATTGGAAGGTATAGACGATCGCCGATTAAAAACACAGTGAATGTACTTTTCTTCCGATTTATTTTATATGCCGTAATTTGCATGTTTTCAAAACGGCTCCTTTTCCATGACTCAAAAAGTACGTGGTGTTGTTTGTTCAGCTTAACTTAAAAACATTGATTATTTATTATGATTTGTTGTCTAATATGTACTCTAAAAGGGTTGGTTTGGTATATTTTTATTTCCATTTATTCAATTAGGGACATGTCGCACTATTTTGTCAGATACCTCACCATATTTTTCTGCTCACGATAAGGTAAATAAATTAAAAAAAAACATGTCAACATATTTTTTGATTATTCAAGTGATTTGATTAATCGGATGCACAAAAAACAGGCAAAACCGAGGGACCATATTAAAATATTTTGCTACACCGAAATAAAAATACAAATTATATTAATGAACCAAACCTATAAATATACTATGCAAAAAAATATTCCCAACAATCTCGATGGGGCCATTCTCGTAAAGAAAAAAATAGTAATTACGATATATTGCAAATGGGAGCACTCCAATAAATTGACGAAATATATTAATATAACGGTGATAAAGTAAGTTAATGTTAAGTTCCCCACTATCCAAAAGATTTAGGTCCTGAGTAGCATTTACATATTTTAATGAGGATCTCCTGATTTAGAAGCGGCAAGGGCAGGCTTCTGTTTTTTATTTCCAATGGCGGGTACAGATACTTTTTTTATGTATGGTTGGGTCTAGTTTTGCGTAAAGTTGAATGAGAATTATGTAGATTTTGTAGATTTTTTTTTAAGATAATTCCCACAAATTCAAAGAGGTTTATCAAGCTCCAGAAGCGCTTTAACTGGTAACGTGCCGTCTGTTAAAGCATTTTTTTGAGTGAATCGTATCACACGATTGTAGTAGTGAATTCGAATATATTTTTCATACATGAATATGTTTACTCATTATTAATCGCGAAATATACTACATTACTTTTGTTAAAAGTTTTTCATCTTGGTGCATTGGAAATTACATTGCCAATCATTCTTAGGTTGAAAAAAAGACTACTTTTGGAAAAGGCTCGTTCGAGGTGTTATAAGCCCGACCTGGTAGCCTATTATATAAAACTAGGTTTTTTTAAAAAACTTTATTCTTTTTTTGACATATTCTCCCCCTACCTCAATACATTTACGCATTCGGCAAAATCACTTGTCAAACTCTTGTGACCAACGTTCTTTTGAAAGGTTGCTAATTTCCTCCTCAAATGCAGCGATTGCATCTTCATCGGTGGAAAAATGGCGACCTCGTAACTTTTCTTTGATCATAGAGAATAAGAAGAAGTCGCAGGGAGTTAGGTACGGAGAATAAGGTGGGCGAGACAACAGTTTGACACCCTGTTCAGCAAAAAAAATATCACTTATGGTCTGATCTGGGCCTTATACAGTAGTAGTAGTTCTTCCAGAGAATACAATTTCCTGATTTAGCACATTAAATTGAACTTATTTCTTGAACCCCATTCCACAATCATCTCAATGTTCCTCATTAATATGAAGAGTATACTGACTATCGTTGATGATATCATTTTTGTACAGGTACTTCATAAGCTGCACGCTAATGACAGTCACCATAACTTTGGACATTATGCCGAGCATCGTTATAGTTCACTTAGGGCCGATTTCATCAACATCAGAGATATAACGAACAGATTAGCCAATCACATAAGACCTTCCTAAAATGCCATTAAATATTGTACTGTCAAAAGTCTCTGAAAATCATTGATTTCCTTTGAATTTCAACACAAAATGGTGAAAAAAGATTTGATTAATGAAAAAGGGCACTTTCTGAACCTCACAGCAAGATTCTGAGCCTAGCAATCCACCATATAGAAGTGAAAATTGCTATTCTCCTCATTTCACAAGCTATAACAAATCGCTATTCTCCACCAATAGGATTTGAGGAATGTGAGCCATAGTACATCGGTTTTCGGATGTAACAAATTCATAACAATCTAATGGAGAGTATTGCAATGATTTTTATTAAGCTACATAATACTGTAATAATATAAATACCTGATAATTCAGTAAAAAAAAGGATATCTAGGAGGCATTTCACAAATTTCCTTATCATTTCTATTACTTATTAGGTTCATTCATATTCAACAAAAATAAATGCCATCCAAAGCCTACTTGGTATAGCACAAACACTGGAAAAAAATAATAAAAAAAGTTGAGCTAAAATTTGGATATTTCTATAAGCTTAGCCCTGCTTTCCAGAAATAAATATAAAATGAAATTATCAAACACCATAAACAAAAACAGCTGAGAGCTGACTACGTAATCTGTACGTCACGTCGTCACGATTCATATGCAGGTCTAGTGATGGGCGTTTTAAATCTCCATTCCAGTTCGAAGTTCCTGGTTTTCGTTGCTCAGAGTGAGTAAATTTCTGTATTATTCATAAATATACAAAACATTTTGTTCCGGGTTTTGACACAGATATTATCATG
Organism: Bruchidius siliquastri; assembly: GCA_949316355.1. NCBI lineage: Eukaryota > Metazoa > Arthropoda > Insecta > Coleoptera > Chrysomelidae > Bruchidius > Bruchidius siliquastri. Next base: position 27,637,981 of record OX438529.1, read on the forward strand.
GTTTCACTGACACTACAAATAAATTGAATTTATCTGTGAGCTATTTCACATGCATTATTATACTATAGAATTTTACTCTGACCAATTTTTTCACAAGACTTCTTGTTTTACATTATTTGCTGTTACAAACTTAGCCACTTCTGGTGAGTGTTATCTTATAATTCCATTTCCGATGTTATTGAGTGCTCATTATAGCCCTGATGATGGATGCAACGAAATCTTGGTTGAGTAAAGTGAAATATATATATTTCACTTAACTCAACCAAGATTTCGTTGCATCCATATATATATATATATATATATATATATATATATATATATATATATATATATATATATATATAACTGTAGCTCTTTTTCATGATTCGCAGACATAAAATACAGTGTTGCCATCTAAGCAAGTGTTTAAATGCGAATTTGATCGCCATAAATAGTAATGTGAAAAAAATCGCGGCTATGCTCGCTATGCAACATACGTATATCTGTTTTTATGCGTTACAGTTATCAAGTTTAAAATTTGAAAACTCACTCGTGAATGGAAACATTCATTCGAATACATATTCACAAGTAATGAATATGAAATTTTCAGAAGTAAATGAACAGGGTTGGGGTGCGCTTCTGTGCATAAAAGGAAACTTGTAAACTCATATGTATTTCAAAATTTCGATGTCGGTATAGTTTGAAATGTTGCAACAAATCGCTATCGAATTTTGGATAATCTCGAAAAGCCTTATAATATATCGAGATATTACACAGATATTAGTCACTATACTGTTTTCATTTTACATTCATTTTTTTTGCTTTTAATAAACAACTAGAGTTGATCGCCTACAAGCACAAAACAATACTATAATTTATTTCTAAGTGAGACTAGTAAACGGATTCAGAGAAAAACTGAACGGCAACTGATGGCGGGGAAGAGTCCTTAATGTGATTTATCCTTTGCAGACTTATAAAATCCTCATATTTTATTTAGTAGCTTTTAAATTTGGAAATTTATAATGCAATGAAAATATCTCCAAACTCCAAATCAACTTATAACAAAACAAGTCGAGTTATTTTTTACACAGATATTAACCTAGTGATCTCACGTACCTATGCGACAGACATAATAGAAGTAAAAATGGAAATTTCTTTGTTTTATTTTTTGGTTGATAGATCAATCCTGAGCTTTATCTGACAGACGAAAACCCAAAAGAAATCTGAATCTATTGTAATATGTCAAAAAAATATTTGTTTCATCAAGATTCGTTGAAATCAATCTATCCGAGCTTACAATTGCATCAGATTGCAAAAGATAGAGGATTTGATAAATTCGAGAACCCAAGCATTCCGGGTTATTTGGCGACACCGTTAGCGGAGGTTTGTTCAAAACATCGCTTTCTGCGGTCTGCACGGAGCGGTATTTTCTAATGCTTCTTGTAGGTACTTGTGCAATGATTTTAGTTCTAAAGTCGATATGTATAGTGTTGTCTATCGAAGAGTATATATTATGAACACATGTTTGGTGTGGCCACGCTTACTAAAGTTGGACCTCTATAATATGCATTTGCCCATCACTATGAATTCACAGCTTACGAAATAGCGGCCCATCTCTATTTTGTGGTTTGAAATGACAGATAAGCGCATAACTGATAAACAACTGATCATCTGTGGCGCATAACAAGTACTGCAATTTCCTATTTTCTCAAAGTATAGCAGCAGAAAAGTATTATGTTCCAATTCAAGAGCTTATGCATCTTCTGTAAACAGTTTATGATGTTAGTTTGTCCTTGATACAATACGTATTTGGTATTTTGTATAACGTATAACCCTATTAAAATCAAGGAATGCTGTGTCCAACCAAGGGAATGGAAATAATCGGGTTTCTCTACTGGATTTTGAATACAATTACTTGGCAATTACTAAGTTTCTATGGCAACGTTTCTCACCAATTGAAATATTTGTGCAGGATGGTCAAATTGTACAATGTTTATGTATTCATATAAGGTAGGTACCAATATGTAAATAGTAACTCAAATAGAACACCTCCACAAATAGTTATATGGAAATTAACTGTGTATTTCAAAAATAAAATTGTAGAAACGTTCATTACAATGGAAAATAGTCGATTTTATCTGAAAACTACAAATTATTCACCATTTTGATACAAATTTCTGTAAATTTAGGAATATTCCATAAGCAACTGACATTACAATGTTAATCTGTCATCTCAGAAGTTTGAAAATTTTCTTTTATATAGTCAAACACCATTGGATATCTAAATTATAACGAAAGACTCTGAAAGCCTATTGGTAGAGCTCGATAAGATCTTATCCCATTGGCTCAATATAAAGACTGGTTATTTGATGAAATCGGCCCTAAGAAATATATAACTACCTCTGACATATTTTTTTCCGTTTGTTTATCTACCGGCCAAGTTAGTGATTCTATTCAATAGAACAATTACACTAAAGATGAATACCGTTCCTTATAGAAATCTAAGTATTGATTGGAGGACCTTCTAGATAATATCAACAAGGAGCCTTTAGCATAAATACATAAACATGTCCGCCCACGTTGCGCTTAATAAGATTTTGCTTAAAAACCATTAAAATATTTATAGCCCGGGTAGTTAGCGGACACGAAAAACTGAAAAGATTTAAGACGGTATACATTACCCGTTCAGTCTGGCATAGGAAAGAAGTAGGACGATTATTATGAGTGGAACAAACAGAATAATAAATAATTGTTTTGAAAATGAGCGTCTTACTGAGCAAGGTAGTTGAATTTTATTATCACAGGACCGTACTACAGTAGTAAAGGAACTAACACAAGCTATCTGGAACCTTTGACCTTTTACCAGAGGACAGACTTATCAAATATCTCCGTCAATTCAACGTAAATGAGGTTACTAGTATAGTTAGTATAATAAAATGCAATTTAGCACTATTTTGATGAGTTTTTGATATTCTCCCATTCGCTTTATGTATAAAAAAAACATAATATTCAACTCCCTTTCTCTTTATCATAAAATAAAATGTTTGATTATTTTGCCGCAACTGCCATCTTTTCAGAGTTTTTTTAAATTTTGACATGTTAAATGTATGCTCTCCACTATGCAACAGACCTGCTATAGACTTGTGTATAGCAGTATAACTTGGCGGTCGAACTGTAGTGAGTAATCGGTGGTAACCCAGTCAAGGGTGTGATAGCAACGTCAACTCATCTCATCTATGGGAATGCCCATTGGGAACTTACGAAGTCAAAAGTATTAACACCTGGACTGCCTTCAACCGGCAACAGATGACCCTCACGACATTTGTCTACAAGGGTGAAGTGACTTACAGCGACATCCCTTCTTCTTCGTAAATTTGCGGTGTACCGTTATCTCGACTCATTCACATCAGAAGCTGACAACTGATATTATGTGTATGATCTCCACTATACATCAGACCTTTGACTTCGTAGGTTGCCGATGGGCATCCCCATAGAGGGCGACACTTGGAGATGAGTTGATTTTATCATGTGTTAGTAGTTTTAGATTCTAAGGTATTTTGCTTACCCTCTCCACCTCAACAGAGTAATGGAATGATTTATCATAATTAAATCGATGAAAATGGAAAAAAGATCATATGTCACAACGGCAACTCGGTCTTACCAGACTTCGCTACGTCATATCGATCATTCGACCATCTCATTCACAACTACGCGCTTGGTTGCTAGCTTGATAAGGCGTTTTCAGGCTAGTTTTTGAAACTTATTGGAAATTTTTTGTGTCGTAGTTTTGGTGGCTGTAGTAAATTTTACCATAACAAAATGCTTTGTGTGCGGAAAAGTGGAGATGACGTTTAGGAATCGCCTTGTTCATAGGCGTTAGATTGTTGACAATGTGACATAAATAGTAAATCACAAACAATTCTAAACGGCTTCGTTTTAATAATATCAGGTGTTGAATTTTGTTTTTCAAGTAGGTTTTCGTCGTAATTACGCCAAGTCATATAAGATTCAATAAATATTTTCTTACAATAATTCATTTTAAACAACAAACATCTGTCTCCATAGACTTTTTTAACAAAAATAAAAAGTAGGTTTCAATCGAGTATCATTATTCCAATACCATGTTTGTCAGAAATTCAGTTCTCTTAGGCATGGTAGTGTGTTTTTATAGTAGCTAATAAGGTGTAATTTTGATTCGTATAATAATAATTAAATATCGTCAAATGTAGTCTGTGGGGTAGCCATGAAAAAATACAAAAATATGGGTAGAAATTTAACGCCCCTATGGAAGTTGGTTAAACATTTAGTACTCCAAAGTTTTTTTTGAACGTTTCTTGAAAACAAATCAATCCCAAAACGTCGAGAGATGTAGATAAAAAGTTGTGTAGTTTTCACACAGTTTCACAAATAATATACTCTACATGATGGAAGAGTTTCACCAAGCAAGAGCGTCTACAATCTACGTGGTCGAGATATGTATTTCGTTTACACTCAATTGCTGTAAAAAATCGTATTACCTTTTTGAAATATAGGAAGAGTTTGGAATTTTACGATTATTGAATAGAATCGATTAGACATCTCAATACCCCGTATGGTTGAAGACGTAGCCTTTTAGAACCTATAATTATAGGAACTTAATGCTTTAAAATCAGTAAATGTTTAATTCCTTGAAATTATATATTTACACACATACTTATTTAACACCCTGTAAATACCACCTTTATCAGCAACAAAACTGGACATGATGAAACCACTGCTTTCAAAGTCATAGCCTAGGCACTACAACCTGAACATCGCCTCACTAGCAAATATGAACGAGTAGCATACTGTTCGTCTGAACAATAATAATTAGCAAACAAAGTAACGTAGTAAATTATTACCAAACAAAATTGGAGCACTGAACGATGTTTACAGGGTCCAGCACTGTGCTTATAACGCAATTATCGACAAGAAATACCATGAATATGTTTGGTTATTCTGAATAATTTACTGCATTCAGGATCATTAGCAATCGAGCTTCACCGATATAGCGAACGATGTGCAAATCCTCTGAAATGAATCAAGAGAAAAATTTAATATTTATGTGAAATTGAGATTCATTTGTTCAGAAGACAAGGTGTTTGAGTTGAGAACCGTAACTATGTAAACACAGATTCTTCTTGCAGGTAAAGGAATTGTGTATTTAACAAATAAAAATATTTTTCTTTCTGTGACGCGTTTCGATTTACATCTAAATCATCGTCGGACTGTCAGATTTGACCTTGAGGTTACCTTGATTACTTGCCAACTAGCTAACTATATCCTATCAAGGATACAAAACTAGAGTTCTCAAATCTAGCATACTATTCATCCAGGCTAGCTATTCTCCTATTAAATTATTTATTTTTTCTCTCTTTTGTCTGTCTTAAGGGAAATCATTTTTGACGATTGCGTTTGCACTAGTGTTAAGGGAAACCCCTAAAAAACCTTAATCATAGTCGTCAAAACGTCCTTAAGATATTTCACGTTTTTAGATATTTTATTCCTTAAGCTATTTCATTCTTCTTAATACATCCTATGACTTAAGGTAATTCAAGATTAAGTTAACATAGAACACAAATAGATGGAAAGTTATAGTAGTGTATGGATAAAAATTGAGTTTAAAAGATCAATCTGTTGTTTTGCTACAATGAAATCAGGATTTCGCAGATATTTTTGAATCTCTGATGTTTCCATCATGTATTTTGTCACAATTATGAAGTACACTCAGTCTATTTTCAAACCAACAATCACGTCCGCAACCACGAGATTCTTCTACTGCCTAAATTGCATTTCAATCAACTGTAGAAAATCATTTTTTCCTATCGTGATATCCCAATTTACGTTTCTTGAATGTATTGACTATCTAGGTGTCTTGTCTAAGGATGCTTATTAGTTGATCAATACGAACCTTGTCGAATGCTTTATTATAGTCAATGAAACAGGCGTAAACATCTCTGATAACGTCTAGAAATCTCTGAATCAGCACATTGAACGTTAAACGAGCTTTGCCGGTTTTTAATCACTTTCTGATTCCAAATTGATTATTGTTTATATCGATATCAAGATTGTATACGGTTATGACAGAATAGAACACTATTTTGGATTGAAAAAAATCCAGAAAAATTTTGGTGGTGCTGGGCGACCAACTCGCCTGGTTTCACTTCACCAACCCACTAGTATTTAATTATTTTTTTCAGCGAATAGCAATCGACACATGTCAATTTTGTTGCAGCCCGTCAATATTTTAATAATCTTTTATTATATTGGTAGCGACGAAAAAAAATCGAAAAACAATCAAATACAATACCTCCGCACATATTGTATTTGATGATTTTTAATTCCCCATACGGACTTTGTTATTCGTTTGTGCGGTTTTCTAGTTGGAGTTTCATTTACATTTTGTCCAATTTTAATGCGTTTTTGCGGCTAAAGGTGAATATGAGTGTTTCATTACAATCGCGGTTCGGATCTAAATTACAAAACTTTGATTGACTACCATAAAAATATACATGCACACTGGTAACAGGAGCGCTAGGATTTTTTCCGATGTCCAATCCTCCTTTGATCCCGACTGTGATGGAAATATAAACGGAAAAACAAATGACAGATGGCCCAATTAAACGTAACGGTAAGTCGACGATTTCGTTAGACGTGGACAAAGTCAAAAATACGGTTGATTAAACCTCAAACCGTTATTGAACCCTCGATTCTTGTTTGAATTGGCATATTCGTATGTACTGGAAAGCACTACAAAATGTAGTGGTTTATTGGACCGACGATTACATTGGACTGGCTCAAATGATTGAGTTGATGTCAAGCCCTCAGAGAACTCTGAAATTCAGGTACCCTTTGACAACCTTGAAGAGCAAAAAACCCTACTGGAGACCTATATATTGCTCAATGAATATTGATCAATAATATTGAACGTCTAGAGGCCGCTTCACTAAATTTGAGCTTTTGTTTGGTAGTCTCGCCATAGTTGAAGGGTAAAGGGTCTGCCTAGATTACAGGATTTCGCGGGTTAGGTTCTCAGGGAGGACATATATTTTTTCATAATTTTTCTAAATTACCCTGTGAAGATAACAGTTGTGAGCAGAAGGCATAACATAAAAAAGTGGAATCGTAAATACAGTTATAAGAGGTGCTAATGTCAATTAATCACATTATTGTAATGTAATAAAAAAGAAAAAAATTGACGAAAAAATATGTTTGTCCAGTCTAATATTTATTTTCACTTATTTAAAGTAACAGTAACAATAATCAACTGATTCTATAGCTGCATTCAAATTCTCCCATTTTTATCCGATTATAACTGGATGAAAACTGATTTATGAGCATACTAAATTTTCAATTAATTTTATTGTTTTTAATTTTTCATACAATTTTTAGGATATACTCATATTTAACTTATTAATTATAAAGAGGACTAATTTTTTCTATTGTTGTTCTAGCAAATACTACTACAGTCTAACTAAATATGGATCATAACTAAGACACGATTGTGCCATTCAGAATGAAAAAAATGGCGTCAAGTAGGTTGACTTTTTTTCAGCTGCAGCAGTATCAATTTCTTGAATATTTTATTTGGATTTTAGAATTCCTGATTAAAATTTTTGAACTAATACTGAATGTCATGAAGATTTTTCTAAAACTTCTAAGCTTTAGACTTTTTTAAATAATTAATTTTTTTTAATTCAATTTTTTCGAGACTAATCCTAAAATATCCTATAATAATTTAATCCAAATCTTTTTAATTTTTCGTATGGAGCATCCGGTATATCATTTTCTTTCACCGCTTGAATCTCTCAGAATGCACAGCGTATTTTCTTGCCACGTAATCAATCCACACACTGCAAGAAAGTGTTATCGCTTCTACAGTTACGTTGCAGTCGTAATCTCGGGCCGACTCAATGCTAAATTATCCCCGTTGGGTCATTACAAAAATTTGAATATTTTCTTCATTTCAAATTATACCGTAAATCCTACGAGAACAAGACAAGCTAAAAGCAAGGAGATATGCGTGTGTATATCTGTCCCAATATTTACTATCACGAATGTCGTTAATAGATATACAGAGTGAAAAGCATGAGCGAAATCATTGCAAAACTGATTGCAAGCTGTGGCACGTTTGAGGGAAAACCTTGTTTGCTAATGTTTCAATTGTCTTTGTAGCATTCATTTTTAATGTGCAGATCTCGGTAAAAATCAGTGAATTCAAATGTGTAGTAAGTCAGGAAAAAATCCGGTACAACCCACACCTCTAGCCTTCCGACCCTATGCCACAATCCATTCGGCCACGATACCCTATGAGCAGCCACATCCAGATGTAGACCTAGGAGAACAAACGAAATATCTATTTATCTTCATCTGTTCTTGTAATAAATGTTAATAAAATATTAAATTTGAAAAAAAAAACTCTATAGCCTCCAACTCTTTTCCGAGTTTTAAACTTTATGAACACGAAAAAATAAAATTACAATTTACAAATAGTAATACAAAATACAATAACAATATAAAAAGGCTGGAAAATATTCTTGTCATTTCACTTCTCACAAAAAAGGAAAAATTAGGGAAAATTGAAAGAGATTGAATCAATTATGAAAAGATTAATTTTTTTTCAAATACGCACCGAAAACACATGCGTAAACCGAACACAAATTCACGCGTCGCATATTAAAAACACAAATCATCCATTCCAAAGATATTGACTATAGGAAGATTAATTTGGCTTTATTATATTGATTAAAGCAATTGAACGAGGCGGTTTAAAAGCTTGAGTCCTGGCTGTTTATCTGCTTGCCGTTTAGACTCCTCCATACATTCGATTCCTCAATAATTGTTTTATTTTGCATGCCTTTGTCCACCCTGTAACCCGCGCCCGAATGCACTTATAATTGCCGTTGTCTAATTTATATGACTGTGCAACCTAAGTATGTGCGTACTCCATATAAATGAACTTAAATTCAATTACTCGGGACAGCTCATAGAAATTAACGCACATTTAGATTTAAAGTTATTGCTCCGATTACATACATTAATATAAAGCCTCGCGACTTTCCGTTCGCCTTCTTTATTATACTTCCGATAAAGAGTTGCCCAGTTTCTTATCTCGCCTAGACTTGTTACGTTTTTTAAGTGCCTAATAACGTCCAGGCCAAAAGGGGACAGGCGTCGTGTTTGTGGCCTTTTACGATATATTCATAAACCAACGTAACTACTACTATCAATAGTTTCTCCAAAAAAAAAATCATAAAAAATATAGCCCTATTCAGCTGAGCGTATTTGTCCAAAATCATCTAAGTGTCGCCCTCTATGGAGACGCCCATTGACAACTCATGGGCATCCCCATAGAGGGCGATACTTAGATGAGTTGATGTTGCTATCATACCCTTAGCTAGAGAGTCTGACTGGAAATCAGAAGGTGTATGGTTTGCAGCTGTTTCTACAACTTTTTAAATGTAAATTTGTATATCAGAAAGTGCTCTTAAATAGCCAACTTACTCATAATTAAGTTCAGTTTAGCGAGTTGAAGGTGATTTTGTTGCATGGTCGAACAAAGTTAAGTGAAGTATCTAATTGCACTCCAGTAAAATTTCCTCTCAAATGTTACGTCGGCAGAAGATAGCGAAGGGTTGAGGCGTGCCACAGACGTTAGCGTATTTATACAGAGGGATGAAGTTACACCTCTAAAATTCATTATTTAGAATAAATATACAGCGTAGATACAGACAAGAAAATTCCAAAAGTTTCCAATTGTGCGGTTGTAGCCAAGAGACTCCGGCTTATTGAAAATTACAACACTAAGAAATAATTTTGAATTACTTGAGTCTATTATGTTCACTATTGAACATGTGTTCCATCACAGTTCTATCTTCTGCCTTATGTTACATGCGCAAAGTGCTCTATAAATGGGCAACACTTCTTGCAGTCATTGCAATAAATCTTGTACACTCCATATCAATCAAGCTTTTCAACAGGATTCCTAATTAATCTTCAATGTGTAGACTGTACTGGTATATAGCTCCAAATACCCGACCCTTAAAGACTCGGTCAAGACCCTCCGTATATTTAGGATAAGGTATTGATACATTCTTTAGTCTTCCTCTTTCAACTTGAAAGATAGTTGAGCTACGAATTGTTTTCTGAAAACTATGTTTTAGAATTACAATTTCTATAATGTACGTATCATATCCCTTAACCATAGGTACTTGTTGTATGGTTTCCTTTTATCTCCACAAAATTCTATCACAGCGTGAAAGATCAATTTTTGTACATACGTGGGTTCAGTACCTATATATTGTCAATCAACAACAAATTATATTATGTTTCAAAACTTGTACTATCATCAAAGCTACTAAGGTATCCGAATGATTAATAAATCATCTTGATTACGTTTCACACCTCTTTGGTTCAGGGTTGTCAACTTTTAACTAACTTTCCAATAATACCGTTTATGTGCAAGTCAAATACAAGTTTAAATTAGCTTTACGAATAAATTAGCGAGTTTTGTGTGCGGCCTATCTCGGTAATTATCGCGCGACGCCTCTTTTGTAATTATTGTTATTCAAAATTATGGAATTTCAGATGTTTTATTATGCTGATTTCGTAGCTGGTGGCGCGTCGCCTTCCCTCAAAGCTGAACGGTTCAGGTTACGGGCCTCTTCTAATGAGTGGCATTCTCGGCACTCTAATCATTCCGATTGCTTCGAGGGAAATTACGTTTTTGTCACGCCTCAAATATTATCGGATAGTAAAGTGAGAACAAAATATAATGGGTTTCTCATTATGGGCGCCGCAACGTTTTTCGTACATGAATTAGGAATTTGATGATTTTTTTTAGGAATGAAGTACATTCGATGATATTAATTATGGAAGAGAATATCATTAAAATGTCTACCTTTAAAATGCTTGCATGTGTGAATTCGCTCAAGCTGGAGCTGATTCTATAGATATTATCATGGCAGTCCTTCAACCGAGCTGTCTCGCATAATAACTCAAAGAGTGTTGCTTGAAACTTGTAGACAAGGTGGATTTTTCAAAAGTTTGATTTCGGACTAACGTTAAAATTCCATTGTCTATAAATTTTTTTGAGTATCACAACGTTTCGATTGATATACTATCTTGTTGTGATACTCAAAAATTTGTATAGACAATGGAAGTCCGAAATCAAACTTTTGAACTCAAAGAGTCGCCAGTCGAGCTTACAACTCCTCGAACAAGCCTGTTCCAAAAGTCGTTCTTTTGGAGAACCTAGGTGTTGGGGAAGGGACAGTGTTTCCCCATAGTTACAATCTACAATGCTTTAAGGTCAATTTGAATAGACCTTTATCATTGTGCAGTGCTTATAAAGCGCGGTAGGCCATCTGCCTTTGCGTGAGGTTATCTATAAAAAAAGTTAATTTTCCATCACTGTTTCTCATAGAGAGGAGGATATTGAAACAATTTTTCATTCAATGTTACCTGCCAAATCGTCTAGCGTCTCTGGTTTCATTAAGTCATTGCGTGGACCAGCGTATCAAACAAGCCTTAGAGAAAATGGTATAAAGGCCGGAAATAACAGATTCACCGAATTTTGACTTCAATATCACGATGTCATCCAAGTCAATACCTTCCAATTTATCCCGAAAATAATCAGCGACACTATTCTGCATTCACTGTAATCACGTGAATGCAAGTAGATACAGACTAAGAAATATTCCTATTAAATGGATATTAGATTATTACGTTGAATTATTGATGTCAATTTGGAAAAAAATGATGTGTGATACGACTCTCCTCTTGCCCTACTCATTGCCAGCACAATAGAAACTAAAATAACCCGATGAATCCGTTCAAAAGGTTAATTTCCTAGTGTCCATCTAAGTGTTGTTTCTACACACTCGATCTAGCTGAACTGAACTAATCCTCAGCCTCATTCGGTGATAAATGTCGCATTATCGGAACGGAGGTGGAAGGGGGCGGCGCCGTAGCAGTTCTAGCACTCTGTACACACAGTGTTCTGGCTACGACGACTACGACGAAGGGTTACACGCTAAATATTCAAGCATTACAGCTCTGCATAAATTCATTTCATTACGCTACCAAATATTGCTCCAGCATTCTACTTCGCTTCATGCATATGAATGAATTCATTATATTAAAGCCTTTTCAATGTATAATTTACTTTTGCGTGAGTCATTTCTGTTCGTAGATCGTCCCGTCTTTATCTCTCACTCATCCCCCCTTTCGCTGTACAACTCACCCTTCAACTGTAATTGGGTTACGATACCTATGCTGATTCTAGTATTCGCATTAAAAAACTAACTAAAGAACAATAAGGCGTACTGCGGTATTCGAAGCACACACACAGATTGCTGGTGAGATGCTCTAGCCAGTTGAGCTAAGTGGGCACTCCGCTCACTTGATCTGGAACACCGATGATGTTTCGCTGATATCATTTTTTCCGAATTAAGACTTCGAGCGTCGTTCGTTTCTAGAGGTACAGGTCCAGTGTTTTTAGTCAATACTCTCCCGATTTTGACTTACAATCACACTTTTTTTCCTAAATCTCACAATATTTAATGAAGTTAAACCTTACTACTGATTGTTTATCCACTAAATACCAAAAAGTAAGTAACTGGTAAACTGTAAGCAGCAAGAATTGCCCATCAAGGTAACCCAACTAAATTCATAAAAAATTGCAAAGCCCTTCAGAATCGTATGCTCTCATTTCGCAATACCGAAATCCCTCGAAATGGCAACAGCGCCTAATAATCCGGTGCTTCTACACAGTGTTGCCAAACTAGCGCTCTCTAAAAACACCAAAACGTCATAGGACACCCTGTGTAATAAAGAAGAGGTGAGTTTATGTAGGTACTTGATTTATGGTATTTGTTATCATTTCCAATATGTCCGATGATTGCAGGTATATGTGATGTTTTTGAAAACTGAGTTTCGGGTCCCGATTTGGAATAGGGAGATATGGGTAGCTGGAAATTCTGTCGAATGGACCGCACACAGTGCCTGTACAGCGTATGAAATCAGCTAAAAAATATCTCTCATTCGCGACGGGCGACCGCGCTTTTTTTCATCCCTTCCACGTATGGCCGGCGGGGGGTCAAAGAGGAGAGGGGTTAGGGGGAGGGAGGTTCGGGAGGCATCGATCGAGGCTAGCTGCGACGCCACGTCCATTGTTTAATGCCGATTGCATTTTTTCGGCGTTTTATTTTTAATATACGAACAGATTTATTGTTATATGTAGTTATGACGGGATCTACTCTCGGCTGCCGTACTTGCAGATGAATATTTATATCCCCGCGTCAGTCGAGGCAGATTTTTTTTTATATTAAAATTATGCGTATCGAAATTAGCCGCGATTCTATTACTGCCTTATTTTTGTTGCATTTTGATTTGAATTACCGGCGGATGGATAACGTATAGCTCATAGGCGTTTACCCTGAAAAGGGAGCACGATATAAAGTTGTTTCTCTTCTGGTAGACCAGCCGTTGAGATGGAGAGGCGCCCAAACAGACTTCTTGTATAACTCCTCTGCGCGTTAAGCTGACCCCATTTTTATATCCCATTCCACATTTCTCTATGATTTTAGTAATTTTGCTCAGTCCGTACAGGAAATAAGAGTGCTGTCATCTGCGAAGTTGTAGATAGGTTCAGATGTCATTTTCAGCAGCTCTTTGATGTACAGCAAGAAGACGTTGGAGAAAGGACAGATCCCCGAGGAACACAAATATTCGAAATTTTTTAAATCTCTACACCAAAATTTTAATTTTTTCAGTTTGCACGATACAAACTTCCTAAGATTTTGAAATATTCAAGAACTAAAATATTCAAAATTATCTAAATTTAAAAATTTGAAAAATTTACAAAATTTTACAAATTTAGAAATATTGATTACCAACATTTTTCAAATTTGTTTCAATTATTCTTAAAATTTTTCATATTGGAAGATTTCCAAAAATTTACCAATATTTGAAATTTTTTTTAAATATTTAAATTTTCAAAAAATTTCAATTTTGTCAAGACTTATAAGCGCACTTCAAATGGATTAACAGTTCTGAAATGTGATAAGAATATTTAATAAAGTGATATCACTGCACGTAAAATACAGAGTCAACCTACTTGACACATTTTTATTAAAGCTAGATATTCATTTAGATCCCAGTAACTAGAGTTATAGAGTAAACGAAGAAAACTCACTTAGGGTTAGGCGGGATACCGTTACTTCGACCATTAATCAGTATCGCATGAGCGGTAGACTCAATGTATCGCCCGTTGTTATAAATTACTCTGCTGCTACTGTAACAATATCTCGGAAGGTACGAACCACCACCGGGGTAAAAATTTTATAAATGATAGAACCTCTTATACAAACATATTTTTTAGATTTGTTTTGAATCGGCCTGGGAAGTGAAATTGGCTGACAGCAATACAGGCGGATAACCAAGTCGACCTACTTGACAACTTGATCTCACTTTTTGCTTCACCTTTAAATGGGAGAGTAAACCCTAACTCCCATTCCCGCCCCGCGCTTCCAAAGTCCACATCCCGGACGACATAGTCACGTTTCGAAAAAATATTACGAACTGTTTTAATCTTTCCAATGGGCCTTGTTTTTTATTCGCGCTCTGGCCAGTCCGGTCTGTAATAAAAATTTTATTTATGGCGCATTTTAAATTCACAAACTATTCCGGTCGGCTCCCAAACATTACCTATATTTTTTCACTACGATTTTATATTAATGCATAATCAATGCGGACGCGAAGCGCTTTTTTGTATTTTTGTTACCCGAATATGTGCGCGAAAAAAATGGCCGTCCAACTCATTGCATTATCATGGATCCGGTATAACGTTGATGGCTTCACGGTTTTATAAAATTGCATTTTTACACATTGTCGCTACTGAAGTTGTAGGTTTTTTTGTGTTGTTTACATAATATTAAATTACTTTATTTATTATTTATTAGTAGGAAATATAGCCCTTATCATCGACTTATATGATTGAAGCTATCTTACAGGCTAAAACCAACAAATACTACAGCAATTTAGTAAGAGGCATTTCAAAACCTAACTTTCTTCTAACGAAGTCTAAATTATATCATCTATATTTTATGCTGACCACTCTGGTCCTCCTTTCCTTACATCTAAAATCTAATCACGCATTGTGATAAAAGGATTGCGTATTTAACACACAGTTTCACATATAAACAACAATTTTATATCAGCACAGTTTTTAAGACAACTAATACACTAATATCCTTCGACCGTCGAAGCTAAAAAATTAAAACGTAGATACACAAAATTCAATCTGTCCTGGAACTACCCGTTTATATACAGAACAATAGAGCTGAAAGAAAAGAATATCTGAATATTAGTTTTCATTATTTTCTTTGTTAGTTGTACATATTTTTGCTGAAATTCTTCTTTGCTGATATCTTGAAAACCTATTTTTCTTGTATCATTTACATCATCTGCATCCACCCGGAGCAAAAAATAATATTGGCCTCGTATATTGGGTCCAATATCTGCATCGTCCTGATGAGTCCCGCAAGTTAAAAAAGCGCTATCTGCGATTGGTTTTAGACAAATGCGTGCAAATGCAACTTTTCGTTATTGTACATCATATAAAAGCGATGCACCTGTGAAGGCGGCACTAAGTCCTCGTCTAAAAAAATCCAGGGTAATATCGGCACGGCGACACGGCATGTACTGCAACAATTTTAATCTCCTGATAATAAAAATGAAAATAAATGTTCATCGGTTGCGACGCGTAGAACGCCGCTGCCGCCTCCACCGCCGCCTCCACCGCCTGTATAAATTATTGCCATCATATCTGCTGTGGAGGGAGTAAGCCAGGCTATTTGTTATTTTTCATTTCGAAAAATCCAGTAATTTAGTTTGCGTAGTGCATGCAGGAATAGCAGGATGCCGCTCGCCGCCCGCCGCCGCCGCCGCGCGTCCCGTATCACATTTCCTGCTTTTTTATAGCATCACAATGATACATCATTCAATATCGGGGAGTATTAATGGGCGAGCGTGGCGCGGCCACAGGAACAGAGAAAACGCCGAAGAGAGGGAAGGGAGCGTTGCCGGACGGAGTCGCGCCGGAACGAGGTGTCGCTACGACCGCAACGACCACCGACGAAACTCAGGGGTGGCGACTGGGCATTACTTTTTGAGGCAAACAAAGGGCACACTAACAAATCGGGATATAAAATGCATTCTGGAAAAGTAGTACAATAGAAAAGCTGCTGGTCCAGACGAAATACCAGCCACTTCAACACTCATCTTCAAGCGTTTCGCATGGTGGCGATGGCCATCTGACAATGTCAGTGTCCTAATACTTGGACTACCCCCTACGACATCTGTCAACAAGGGTGAACTGATATATAGCGACATTCCTTGTTCTTCGAACCAGCAGTCATCCTGAAGCGTTGCGCTGCAGAGCTTACAGCAATCCTTTGCATCTCTTTATAATGACTCACCAGCAGAAAAGGTTAAGAAGACTATCATTAAGGTACAGCTTTTCAGGCACCTGGACAAACACAACATCATTAACGATCGTCAATATGACTTCCAAAGCTGCGGGCGGTCCTTTGGTATACTCGTATGTAAGCTATGCCTATGTCGACATATCGAAAGACTTTGATCGGGTGTGGCCTGGGATACTCCTGATCAATCATTCTGCCTATGGACTGCCATCGGGAATTCTAGTGGATGGATAGGGGCAGGGATATATCTGGTGGTGGTGGCGAATGGATGTGCTTCCGATGTATTTACCATCAACGCCAGTGTTTCCCGAGGATTTGTTCCCGATGCTGGTCTGCCAGCAGTAGAAATGGAGGAACAACAAGGGATTGAGTCAGATTCCCTCAAGCTTATACTACCGTCCTTGCAAGATTGGCGTCCTAGAATCTTTGGGTACTATTTATTTTGTTTTTGAATTTTATGCTGCTTGCAATTATCCTAATGTTTTAGTTTGACAGGGATGATACATTTTTTCTTAATTCTCAAATTATCTAATATAAAAGTGATGTAATTCACAGATAAATACGCATCTAGACACCTGTTACTTAGCTAGACGTGATAAATAAAATTTTACTTGTGAGAACTCTTACTATATAACCAACTAAATACCTACACCAATGAATTGACCAAGCGGCAACTGTTCCAGCGATGCATCTTTCCGGTTCCCATTTTCCATCTCTGTTCAATCATTAATTCTCCAATACTGTACACCCCTATTTTGTAAATTTCGGACTGGCAAACATTTTTAATTCCATACCCAGGAGGGAAAGCGTATATTACGGAGCATATTGAACTTTATCTCAGTCCATTATTTTTTCTGCAGTTGGCAGTAGAATGTGTAGTCAGCTTCAAACGATAGAGGCACCGAGTTCTCATCTAGTTAGGTAGCGAGGAAAATGAGATGTTTGGATTCAGGGTATTCATAAGCCTGGTGATTATGAACCGAGCCAGCCAATATATTTAGAAATTGGGTCCGAGATCCAGCGTCTTAATCAAACCAATATGGCGACGATAATAAACAACATAGATAGACTACATTCAAACCTAGATGGTTCAGCAATGCTTATATATCCGTCACGTAGTGTAAGTCACAGCAACCAGTGCCAGTCGGAGATCAAACGGGGTAGGGTGGACCCGACAACGATCTTTCATCGAATATTAAAACTTACTTCACAAATTAAAACAACCCATCCATGACACGAAAATTGATTGAGTAGTGATATGTCTCTATTTTGAACACTAAAATATTTTACTGCATACAAAATTATGTACAGGTTTGATGAATTTAATGCAGATTTACATTATTTTCCCCTATAAGATAAAAAATATATAATAATTATCTGTTGATCCACAAAACAGACATTAAAGATACTTTTCACTTATAAGTTCTTAAGATATCCGTGAGGCTCTAATGACACATTTCAGTTTCATCGTACCGACGTCTTCAACGTGCAAATTTGTCTCTACTTTAAACAGTTCCCGCTCCAAGTGTCTGCTCCTTATTATTATGAATGATAACAGGGAAGATCTAGCGCAGTATCTGGTGGACGATGGTGACGATCAGCCCGCTCATCTACAAACTAATTCCTCCCATAGCGTCGTTAAAAGGCCGAGCGATTCTAATCCAAAGGCCTCATTGGACGGCTGAGTCGATAAAGTACCCGCTTAGCAGTGCGTCGTAAGCGGCGCAGAACCAATACTACATAGTCGGTTAGTGAAAAGAGCAAAAATAGTAGCACGGTCTGCCAACCCCCATGACAATTATTCATCTTGAGGCGTTTTCGCTTTTTGCATCACGCTGTAGAAAAACCAGACATCGCGGAATGCCAATAAAGCCTATATTAAAACGTAATCCAGTGTAGGAAGTGGTTGAAATAAGCAACCTTAAATGAGTTCCACTCACACACAAGACGGAGTTTATAGTACACGGGGCAATACGTTTTACTCTCAATTTCACTGATGTTAAATCGGTGAAATGAGGATTACCTTCATGCTGGTTCCGCGTTTCAGACTAGTATATAAGTAGTACGAGTAGATCCCGCGTTCATACTTGATAAAAATATTGAAATACAAGTAAAAGTATCGAGAAAGAATGTTGAAATAAGCGATCAACTTTTTGATAAATTTGTACCACCATTTCAATTTTTTTATCATGATTGCATGAATTCACGCAGTTGTAACTCCATATATTCACCATTTAGTGATTTGCGAGATTTTGATATTATTTTGAAAATAATCTTTTTGTATAACAGCATCACAATTCTTTCTGTGTAATGAGATGTAATTTATTTACCTAACAAGTTTAGAAATCAGGCTTCACAGAAATGACCCTCTGTCAGCCTAAGATACGCCACACATTCTAAGAACAATTATATTGTATGTGTCCCTCATTCTAACCTTGAAATATCAAAATATAAGTTAAGTTATTGAAATGTTTTTTTTACAATTTTAATTATTTTACAAGTAGGTATTAATGGAGCATTTTCTCAATTAATTCAAAAAACTATAGACAAAATCATTTCTAAGAATTTTTTTTATATGATTTTGCTGTTGCTTTAAGAACTGCGAGAAATCACATTTTTGTTTCCCAGATATTCTCATTGTAGTGAGGAATACGCTTTGTCGCTTAAGATTCAAATACAAAATGTATTGTATTCTCAAAGAAGAATCCAATAAGAGTTTTTCTAATTTTAAACGGAAGAAATGTGTAAAGAGTAGAAGACTGGGGGATGGTATACGTTGGTACGACCAAGCGTTCGCTTCAGTCGAGGGTCCTAGAACACAAAAGGGCATTCAGACTAGGACAAGCGGAAAAAATCAACCGTAGCAGAACACGTACTACGCTCGAGAAGATCACGAAATCATGAACCAGAACATCAATCTATTAGCCGCCACGAATGGTTTCCACGCTCGCCTGGTCAGGGAAGCAATCGAAATATTCAAATATCCCAACAAATTCAATAGGAGAGAAGAAACGCCGAATCGGAATAAAATCTGCCACCCGATTCTAAGAAGCAGAATACACAACACAGGATTGGTCGAAATGGAGTCCTCGAAGCAGCCAATCACGGCCCGACCCGCACCGTGCAGGTATGGATACGACGAAGCTCATGGAGAATAGCTTGTAGTATTGCTATTGCTTTCGAAGAGAAGGCATCGACCTCTGAATGGCGACACATTAGGAAGGAATTCCAACCGACGATAGCCCAAGAAACCAAATAACCTAAAATTTTCCACGGATGGCGGCATAAATGAATACACTCAGGAAATATGATAAGCATAAGAAAGATCGAATCATTTGAAAGGTGGAGGTATATTAGGATTCGCGGAACATCATGGATTGGCAGGAAAAGAGAGATCATCAATACATTCAAGAGACGTAATTTGAAATATCTGGACCATATCGTAAGAGGCAAAAAGTATGAACTGCAGTGGATT
This sequence comes from Bruchidius siliquastri, assembly GCA_949316355.1. Lineage (NCBI taxonomy): Eukaryota > Metazoa > Arthropoda > Insecta > Coleoptera > Chrysomelidae > Bruchidius > Bruchidius siliquastri. The sequence goes on from OX438529.1 coordinate 27,657,940, forward strand.
GTCCAAGGCAAAATCCAGGGAAAACGCAGTATAGTCAGGAAAAGAATCTCGTGGTCCCGAAACCTGATAGAGTGGTGGGTGGTACTTCTAACCAACTTTTCAAAGTGCCTGAAGTGAAAAAATCCACGGTTGTTGCCAACCTTCGACTCGGAGATGGGACTCGAAGCAGAAGAAGACGTGACGTTTGCCCCCCGACTATCGTTTCCGAGGTGCCTGGCTGGTCGCGAGAAGCGGGGGCAAAACAGAGGCAGCAGAGAGGCTGCTTGAACGAGCGCTCGATTGCCGGTCACTCCCTAGCATTATCTTATGATAATTACGGAGCCTATAAACTCCAATTAATGGCCGCGAATATACATAAAGCAGATCAAAGTTTCTCCGGGGTTGAGTTATAAGGCCGGCGGCGGCCCGGCTGGCCGGCCGGTATAGCAGTTCGCTGCAATTAAACCCACGGTTCAGACTGATGTATGACGACGTGTCGATCGCCGTTTCTTCGCTTGATTCATGCTATGGCTACGCTCGAAACAACCGATGTGCTCAGATTTACGCACGTTCAAGTTTCTTAAGCTTATGATATTGTATCACTATAACATTAGATAACTTAAGCAGCCTCTAAAAGTATTGATCAATGCTGAATCTGTATTGGGGGAGGCGTAATCTAGTATGATCACAGCACTTAGGCTCCATCGGCCACTTGTACATCCTTTTCAAGGTGGTGATATGACTCAGCGAAACCATAGAGGGGCAGCGTTGCCCCAGAATGGACTCTCGGTGCGATAAGACATAATAACACAGTAGATATTGAACTGTCACTGTCATATTCATCTTCACAACCCCTTGCCGATAATTTTATGGGATTTCTCATAGCATATACGCGCTCCGTTCAGAATGGTGATTCCAATACAGTTTAACAGCCAAGCTAATTCCAAAATATTTCAGATGCGAATCGACTCCTGGTACCCTCAGGTTCGCCAACTTCCTTTTCATGAGTCTTACAACTGTAATGTATGTCCAGTACACCTTAGATGGACTTATACCCCATGCTTTTCTATGTAAGTGTTTGGATACCACTTCTGCTCTTCTTTCCACTCCTTTGAACTAATGTACCTGGTCGATTTAGATAATAATATAAGCCTTAAATGTTTGACGTTTCCCGATAGCTGTGTTTGATTTCCCCAAAATTGCAGTGGCCCCTGTCCATCCAGTTTACCTCTTTTGGTGAATGCTTCTGTGGATGTGTTTCACGGACTGACATTCATAGCCTCTTATGATATCAATTTTCTAACTAAGTTTATGATCTTTAGCATTTTTTCTCTTATCGTGATATTAAATTTTCCTGGTTCTAAGGCAACCAGGTCGTCTGGATAACCTAGCGTTTTATACACCCATCATATGCCAGTGCCCTTATTAGCCCCTTCACTAAAAGGTTTCGCTATTAAATATTCGACAATCTTGACAGTTGTGCCTCCGTCTTCAGCTGTTTCATCCCACAAAATATGCATACTCAACGTCGGCTTTGAATTCTATATCGTTATCCTTCTCACGACAACAAAATTTAAATTGGGCGTATACCTAAGTTACGAGCTAATTTCGACGATAATTATGCTAAATAGGACTGTGCCACTTTTTCAGCTTCTGGTGCATAATTTCGTGGGGAAGATCAGTTAGCTATAAAGCGGATTGATTGGCTTTGGGTGTAATATTTTGAAAGCCGGTTTGACAGCGAACAACAGTCATCTCTCAATTGTTGCATGTCCAGAAGCATTTTGCGATTCTTGAGGAATCTAACAGAAGCAATTTCAAGTCCTTTATTATGTTTATCTGTTGTGGAAGCTTATAAGTAAAAGCTGGCTATTTTTTAATCTTTCTAATGGCAGAGAAGTAGACCACACGTACTTTTTACCTATTATGCCATAATAATCAAAATTGAATAACGTAATCGCTACAGCCACCTGAAGACGATTGGTCAATCATTGTTCTGTTACTCACTGTTTTCAACAGAATCATCCAGAAAAAAATGTTAATGGAATCAATATGACGCTCAAATCGTAGGAGCTTCTCTTAAGCATCAGCGCTTATATTTTTACTTTGTTCATTGTTTCTTCGTCAAATAAACAACTTTAGCAGGTTTACGATTCATCAACCTCGCAAATTCACGAGTATTCAACTTTATTCACAAAGTACAATGATAAAACTCAAAAATTAGGAAGGATTTTACTCGTTTTCATTCACTTCAACCTTAATTAAAGCTTTCCAGTATCTGAGGACGAAGCGTTTCTGGATGAAACAAGCTAATGAATTAAAAAGAGAGACCAAGCTATTTGCTTGACAACTGCGGCTCAATATAGTTACATACATACATATTCTGCGACTTTACCAAAAAACCGCACCAAAATAATTACATGATAAATACGTTTCTATACATAAGCATTACTCATATGCTTCATGCATTATTTCCATTATTATGGTGTAAACGTAATTTAAATGCAAATGATCTTATGTTAATTTTGGAGCTCCTGCTCACCCATTAATTTTAAGTAGCATATATGTATAATTAAATTTTTTAATTTTTTTCCCGTTGGCGAATACATAATAAGGGGTCTGTCGGTTGATGAATGGAGCCGAAGCGGTTTTGGGAAAGGGTCGGCGATGCCCTAGCCCTTTGTCATGACCGTCGTATATACAGCGTGGACTTGGTTGAGCCGAAGTTGGAAGAAAGTTATTAATATAAGATATTTTGGCTGTTCTTTTAAAGGTTAAGGAACCAAAAGCAGCTTTGACAACAGCTCATCAAAATCACAGAATGTTTATACCAACGACGATAGAACAACTGAAGACCTGGCATCTCATTCATAAATTCATTTGTGTCTATAGTCAAACATGACTTTGGGCGAGGGGACCAGCAGGGAGAGGGGAAGGTGACAAGATGGCCGCTTGATGGGGACCGTAATTTCTGTTTGTAAACATCGATGACATTCGGATGAATCACGAAATTTGACATGGCGGGAATTTGAAAAGGTACACAATTATACTTACTGATGGAAGGTTACACTTGCAGCTTCAGCCTGGGTGCTGAACAGCTTACACACATAACAATATATCATCATTTTGGCAACAATAAGCAAAATTCAAACCAGATCAAACAGAGAAAATGAACAAAAACTACGATGTCTGATTCGAACGCTCACGTCAAAATTCAAAGCTTTTGACAGTGACCTGACTTAGACGGTTGACGGTTCGGTTCTGTTCAAATGCCGACAGACGTTAAATTTGCAAAATATGAATGAAAAATGGTACGTAGCGGCTAGTAGCAATCAGAATTTACTATAAAGCCATGTTGCCAGCCAGTGTGTGAGGTGTGATTAACATTGTAGGTTTGTTCTAAATTATGAAGTTATTTGTAACTTTCCTTACTATTAAATGGCTAAGATATTTATTGTAGAACATATTCATGAGATCTTGTGCTATGTAGAAAAATTAATGTTATTGTAGTCCTTTGGTGAATTCTGGCAACTGTGCACCAATGTCTGACGAAAGTTTTTGTAAACATACGAGTTCTATCAGTGTTCTATCGTCAGTGGTTTATACCAATTATAAATTATATAATGGAGTGGAACTATTTGCGCTAAGATTATTAAATGCTTGAGTCAACATTATAATATTCTTATAGGTTAGATTTTCTCTGTTTTGTGCCAAGATTAATATATGCTCAATTTGAGATTTTGGTATTCTCACTTCCAAGAATTTCCCAGGTTTGAATTGAATATATAATATATTTACTGAAATTTACCCTATATGATCAAAAATACAGTATTCTTATTTTAAGATTATTATAGCTTTGTGCATATAGCAAGATACGGTATACTTGAATACACATATTCTTGGACTGAGGATTTATTTTTAAGTGTGTAGTCTTGATCCTAGCAACCTTTAAAGAGAGAGATTTACACACATCGAAAAGCAGTTTCGTTGCACAACGCTCAATACTACTTTTCCCAAAGTAACGCATAATATTGGTTATATTTTGCGCATCGTTGATGGCTTTTGCAGATTTTATATATCTGAACTGTAAACCAGCAAATTTATCAGCCACACTTCATGATTCGTTAATTTTTTAAATACTGATTTCCAGTCCCCCACGCCGTCTCGCTATAAAAAAGCCAAAAAACCACAGACAGACGGTATAGTTTATATATCAATGTTATATATCAAAAAGTATAATAGAAAAATACGCGAATGTTACTGGTTTTACATTTTTAATATAGTGCAGTCAATACAGAGCGGAATTTGTCATACTCTGGGATACTTTCAATAGGGCATGTGTCTCTAGTATTTTTTCGTGGATAACTTCTCACAAAGGTTCAAAACCTATCGCGTCCCAGAATATGTTTGCATATTGACCTTGAAACGCTGTACATTGCGGCAGACCATTCCACAAGGTTTGCGTATACCCAGAAACTGCAAAATATACCCACTTCTGTCGTTCCGGTGGCATTTGCACTTCTCCAAACAAGTTATTATTGACCTGCTAGAGGATGTTCCGTCTCATCAAAGCTCAGGTTCCTAATTAGAGTCCAGAAACAGTCAATATAGACTTTGAATCGGCTGCAGCTATGAAGAGGATTTTTCCAACTGTCCATGTTCATGGATGCTATTTTCATTTCGCTGAAGCTGTTTGGCGAAAAGTACAAAAATGCCGCCTGGTAACCTATTATCAAGAAGATGTAGAGGTCCATCAAATTGTAAGAATGTGTATGCATTGGCGTTGTTGAGACCTGAGGCTGTTGAAGATGGCTTCTTATGGAAGATGATATAGATGAACAAAATTGCTTTCAGAAAAAAATATGTTACTGACAATGTTTTTAAATAACTTTGTACAACAATGGATGCAAAACATAAACGTGTCTATTACCTTGTGGAATTGCTACAGAAGAAGACATCGAACTAGTAATGGAGCTGAAGGTGGTAATCTCATCATAAATAACTTCCATGGTTACACGAATCCCAGATTTAAAAACGTCATAAAATGTTTGAAACAATAAGCATTAAAGACCGATGCTTAAATATGCGCTTAGAATTGAATTTAGAAGGTGTTGGAAAAAAATATAACTAGACGAGAGAATAGAAAGAAACCCAGTCGCATATGATAATGACAGACGCATGCATTTTTTTATGTTATTCAATTAGATTAATGAAAATAATAAAATTGAAAGAAAATGAAAAAAATCATGTTTTAAACCACTAGTCTTGGCATCATCATGATGTCATGACTAACAGTCACAATTCTGTATTAAAAAGTGTGAAGATAATGAAGATAGTTTTTACGCGGCAACGATTCTAGAATTTGTTGCAAGTATAAGTGGTTCTTAAGATCTCTCAGCTGAGCCACTATCATGTAGATGTCCACAGCGTCGCCATATTTCATCGTGGAGCTCCCACTTCTAACCCTTACCTGCTGACTACCCCATACTGTAATGATTCAGAAACTGTCACTTTGTTTCCATCATTAATCACTGCCTCATATGGCTAACATGTAGATTGATTCTTCCATCATGTAGATAAAAACTTGTGTGATTAACAAGCAGTTTCACAAACTAGATGCTAGGTTTGAGAGCTCTAGTTTTGTATCCATGATAGGACTAGTTAGTTAGTTGGCAAGTAATCTGGGTAGCCTTGTTAATAGTCAAATCTGACAGTCCAATAATGATTTAAATATAAGTCGCAACGCGTCACTGGAAGAAAGAGTTTTATTTGTGAAACTGTGTGTATCACACAACTTTTTATCTAAAACATATTTCACTCCAAAGTAAAAATATCCCTCGTATGTGATCTAAATCAAGCGAAAATCACTGGTGAATGTATTCGTTTTTATATTTTTTCATAGGCTGACGCAAACATAGAGCACATACCTATACATTTTTACGAGCGATACTAACTTGCTTAATTATTCCATTAATAAAAAATTATATGTTCGGTATTTTCGACAGATAAATTATTTAGGGAATTTAAAAACGTCCATTACAATTTAACGATTTATCCTGAATTATTCTCATGGCTGCAAATCAAAGAAATGGCCGCGGATATAATTTTTAAAAAACACTGATGCGTTTTTTTATTGTAGCGAAACCTGCGAAATACCAGGCGTATGTTTAAATTATGAATTCGGCTCGATACGCGAGTGTCAACTGTCAGAGAGCCAGGGTACTTTATTAGGGTATAAAATGTTATTTCGTAACTAATTCGGTTCAAATTGAACTATTTCAAAAGCATGTTATAGACACATTTCGACATGTCTGTTCCTATGTATCAAATCTCAAGCTTGAATAAATTGAACTGCCTATATGTATTACTGTAAAGTTTCAGTTTATTTTTTCAATGGCAAGGTAAAGCCAATCGTTTCAGTCTCATCCACGCGTAGCAGTTTACCCATAGAATGTTGACGTTTTTCGAAATTTTAGAGCCCCCTTCCAAAATGTTGTTTCATTTTATTAGTAAAAATTATAGAACCATGTACATGAAGTAATAAATTGTTATTTATTGTAATGAAAAACGAAAGATAGCAGATTATAATAACCACCCAACTGCCACGTCAGCAGAAAACTAAGTCACTCGACCAATCAGAACTAGCCAAACAGCACGCCGGCCAGAGGAGTATGAATGGCTGCAAAGTTCGCCAGTTCACCTGAAGACGATGAAACATAATACATCAATCGAAATGTTGTAACACGAAAAAGTTATATAGACAATTGAAGACCGGAACACAACATCTGCATTATAATGTTTGATAACTGCACTATATATTTAATATATATATATATATAAAGCTCTACGTTTTGATTTGACAATCTATCAAAGTAATCATGCAAATTTTTCATAGGAAATGTATATAAAAACGCGCAATGTAGAGTCCATATTATCTCCCATTTCATCGGTAGTTTGAATGAAGTAGGCGTCCTGGAAAATATTAAAAAAAATACGCATATGCATGAAAACTCGATTAAATGCGGCCATATACGCGCTGTTTATACATTTTTTTATTTTTTCATGTAAATGTGATATAAAGTATATCTGGATGAAAAAAATATTAATTTGCCTTCAGGATACATATTTCAATTAAAATCAGAACAGACGAGATAATTAAAAATGTATTTAAAATATAATTAATTTGAAATGTTATCTGCTCAAAAAATACACAGACTTCGATAAACAAACTGGATATCATCCTAGTTCGATAGCAATTTTCAATTTTTGAAATATTTGCTGGGTGTTTCAACAAGGTATAAGTATTAGCAACTGCTTGGAGGCATCTGTTTTTTCAGATGACATCATTGCCTACTTTTTCTCACCTCACCTCTCCCTATACACCAAGAACCGACTGATACGACTGCTGTTTCCTAAGTTTTGCTTAATTGTTAGCTTATGGCATTCCAGATGTGCTTTCAATTCACATTGACATTCAAATGTCACATATAACTGTGAATAGTGAAATAAATAAATCTCCCGCCAACTCTCTCCACAATTTTCTCCAATGGAATTATTTTTGGAAAAGGCTCGTTGGTTTTGGACGAAGACTGGAACGTGAGCCACTTTTATACCTTTTCGCCTACCTCCAGTATTAACACCAAAAGTAAAATGGCCCTTATTGCTAAACCTACCAATTCTTCTAAATAAGTTCGTGATATTCGATCATTCCGCTCTATACCGAGGGGTCACCTTAACTTGAGACATCCGTATAGCGCAAAAACGGTGAGTTTATTTCTGAAAACGTTCAGATGAAAGTTCAATGCAATGGGGGAGAGTTAATGATGACTTCTATTTTGGAGATTGACAGCATTTTCAAGGTTTTTTCAAGGCTAATGATGTTTTTTCAGTGAAAACAAATTTTTTTAGCAGAATCTTAACCTACGAGAAAAAACAAATACCTTTTGTTCACAAATTTTTTTAATCCGATTGCAACTCAAGTAGATAAATAAAACATTTGTCCTTTTCCGAAATACCGCAACGGTAAACAACGCCGTTATTATTTCTTTGGAACATTATTGACTGACCTTGTGGGCAAGAAATTGTATAGAATTAACAAGATTTTTTTTGTTTTGTTTATTGTTCTCAAATGCATCTGGTTTCACAAATCATGGTGAAGTGAATCGACATAACATGCACTACTGGAGTGCGGAAAATCCATGATGGTTGAGAGAAGTGGAACATCAACGCCCTTCGTTGATGAATGTGAAGTGCCGAATTAATGATAACAGGTTGATCGGTCCACATTTTATTGAAAAATCATTGAATGGGCAAAAATGACCAGAATTTCTACAACACCATTTACTAGAGCTAATGAAGAATATGCCACTTCAAGAAAGGGCAGGTATGTGGTTTCAACATGATGGCTGCCCATGAAAACTTTATAAAATGGATTGATAAGTGTATTGAAGTTGACGGGCATCATCTTGAACATTTGTTATAATAAATTTAAAGGTTTCCCTATATGATAATTACGTAATTTATGCTTTCGTGAGAAGAAAAGCATTTCTGACAAATCATGTAATTATTGGAAAATTCATGAAAATAATAAATATTGTATTTATTATCTACTTAAATTGCAATTGGATTAAATATTTTGTGAACAAAAGATATTTGTTTTTTTTCTTAGAGTAAGATTGTGCAATAAAAAATATATGTTCCTATTAAAAATAAATGTTCGACTTTGAATATGCTGTCAATGTCGAAAATAAAAGTCATCATTTACTCTCTCCCATTGCACTTAAGGACTTTCATCTGAAAGTTTTCATCTATACGGCTGTCTCAAGTTAAATGGACCACCCGGTATAGGTACATCTTCTTTACGAAACTCCGGTATGTCGAATAACCTAGACTGCCAGCGGTATAAAACGGTGAAAAGAAATATTCCATTTACAGGCCATAATTGCGATTTTATGAAAATCCCCACGGTATGCCTTTGTTTAAGAGTTTTTCCAATTTTCCGAATTTTCTAGTTATAACCTTTTGATAACACATCCCATGTCTAAAATCAATAGTTGAAATGGAATCACTGAAAAATCCTACTTCTTTGTATTTTACCGATAAACATGGCAGGCCTGGACAAAAACAGTGGGAATTTAATCCTCACTGAAAACTCAAATGCGGTTTCCGCGAATACAAACTTCAAACCTTAATAGAATTCTGTAAAATTGAAAATTTGATACCTATTACTAGCAGTCATTTAATTATATTGCACTGCATAGCTGGCTATGGATTCAAATCAATCGACAACCGACCGTAAAAAATGTGACAGTTTGTTATAAACCGCATCCTGTCGAACTACCCATGGAAAATAATTTGCACTTGCTCATTGTATCAGAATATCTCCGATTATACCATTTTTCAGCTTGGTTCTTGTTTAGAAGGCATTCGGATCATAATATCTACTTGCTGGAATTTTGTAAAGCTACTAATACTAACTCATCTACAAGTGTCGCCCTCTATGGGGATGCCCATCAGCAACTTACGAAGTCAAAGGTCCTAACACCATAGAGGGCGCTACTTGGAGATGAGTTGATGTTGCTATCACACCTTTGACTTCAAGTATATACCACCCGATTGCTCCCTACAGTTATATCGCCAGGCTATACTGACGAGTCTAGGCTAAAGACGAAACATGCATGTCTATCGCCGGTCAAAAAAGTTTAAAGAACCAAATGAAACTATAATAATTAAAATAAGAAGACGGGGTCATTTGCAATGGCATCGCGAGCTACATTCAGTTGTTTTCATGCTACAAAGCTTCAAGGTATTCCACCCATCGATCATACGAAATTTAATACTTTTATCCCACATACTGTATAGTACTTCAATTGCCACCCGGTAGGTATGTCAAAATACTGTCAATCTTCAGCCGACGATGATACAAACAAAATTATTCTCATTGTTTCCAATGTTCTGATGACAATAATGATCCAATGGGATATCTTTAGCTATTTTCAACTTCTTTGGAGCAGACAGAAATAATTGCTGATGTCATTACAATTCATTACAATTATTTACATCTTTCATAGCTCTATGAATAGAACGGCTAGACTGTATCCAGATAATTCGACATTAAGTCCAACAGAACAACTCTGCTGCGCATCCTAGGTGCCTCCTGTTTTCGAAGTTCATTTAGTATTATGTAAATCGACAGAAGGGTTTACGAATCATTGTTTATTTCGCCAGATCATCGACGAAATAGCGATTTCAACCTTGAAGCTCCAGGAAGGATAGCGTTTGCATTGTTTCGCATATCTCCAGAATAGCGCGGGTTTTAAGCGTCCGGGGTGTGGAAAAGAAATCCGGGCCGAAGAATGCAGACAAACGGCAGCAAAATCGTCAGTCATATAATTCGCACTCTGCCATTTTAAGTATATTGATGAAATATCATTTTGTACATCCGACAACACTGCCTTACCCAATACTATTGCCTAACCAAGAAGACGCTTGGCTCGTCGAAGAATTTATTTGTATGTGTATAGATGTCAACTCCGCTTAACCCTTAACATGAAATCACTATCACTGCCATAATTTATATCAGATCGAAAGAATAGACCAACCAACTATGTTAACATCACGATATCAAGACATATACGCAAAATATGCAAACAATACGTCGTTGGACAGTTAAAGAAGGACCACATTCCGTTGAGGAGAGAGACAGTAGGAGCGGACACACATTCATAAATAAATTAGGCGTATTTCAAACCAGACCGGAGGCCAGTTGGCGTTTGCCGCCATCCATCATCGCGAGCTACCACTGCTCACTGTAACTGGTAAATCAGAAATTGGAGACTGGTCGGGACATCGCCATGGGTACTACTGGGCAGGGTAAGACTGAATTATGCGGCGTGTTTAATGTTTATTAGCTTGCTGGAAATGACGTGCGGTATTCGTAATTAACACGACGACTTGCTACTGGTGACGTTCCATCGACGTTCTGAATAATGGACAATATTTCATAATGATCCTCACAACAGGCCCAATAAGATGGTACACTTCTATTCAACGATATGACAGCGGGGGCTATTGTGTCAACTCCTAACATTCAGTGCCAGTGTCGCCAACCGTACGATTCAAGTCATATACGAGGGTCACGCTGAAAGTTTTTAGATATTCTTAATCTATAAAAGTTTAAACAGGTTTGAGCACGCAGCTATTTTGTCTAAAGGTGTAAGTGCTTACACGCAAAGGCATCGTTTGAATCGTTCAGTAGTTGCTTTGCAACGGTCTCCAATGCATCTAAGTGTTGGCCGAATTTTAACGTGAAAATGCAACCGGGTAGTTGCAATTTTCGAGTTATGATTTTGTATGACTATAAAAAGGGACTAAAACAAGCGGAATGTCACAAAAGTTTAGTGAGTTGCTTTGGGGACTCTTCCCCTTCTAGGGCTTTAATTGGTTCGCTGAGTTTGAAAAGGGCCGGGTATCACTCGATGATGAACCTCGCACAGGTCAACCGCCCACTGCTGTTACTCTGGAAACTGTAGAAGCTGTGCAAAATATTGTAAAACAAGATCGACATATAACCTACACCGAGATTGAGGCTTCTCTGGGGATTGGACCGGCAGTGGTCCCAACAATCATTGATGAACACCTTTGCCTAAGGAAGCGGTGTTCCAGATGGGTGCCACATTTGTTGATGAGTGAGCAAAAAGCAACAAGAGTTGATTAGGCAAAGTTGATGCTTGAAAAGTTTGATAATGGGCACAGTAAAAACACTTTTAATATCGTAAACGGAGACGAAAAATGGTTATATCATTATTATCCCGAAACTAAACAGCATTCATTAGTTTGGTGCTTTGAAAGTGAGCAGCCTCCAACGAAAATTCGTCATTCCAAGAGTGTTGGAAAGAAAACGGTCGCATCTTTTTTTTTCTAAAAGTGTATACATCACAACAGTAGCCTTGGAAAATCAAAGGACAGTTACTTCTGAATGGTATATAACCAAATGTGTTCCTATATTCTTTTAAAAACTATGCAAGAGCCGTCCATAGACTGGTCTGCGGGGTATTCAATGGCACCATGACAACGCACCCGCCAACAGCGCCGCTAGAACATTCGATTTTTTTGCTGAACAGTTTGTCAAACTGTTACCTCACCCACCTTATTCTCCGGACCTAGCTCCGTGCGACTTCTTCTTATTCCCTAAGATCAAAAAAAAGTTACGAGGTCGCCATTTTCCCATCAATGAAGAGGCAATCGCTGCATTTGAGGAGGAAATTAGCAACCTTTCAAAAGAGTGGTTTTACCGAATGTGTAAGTGTATTGAAGTAGGGGGAGAATATGTTGAAAGAACAGAATAAAGTTTTTTTAAAAAAACCTTGTAGTTTTTCTGTATCTAAAAACTTTCAGCGTGACCCTCGTATCGATGAATTTTTTGATCTCTGTTCGAACTTTTTGAGGATCATCAGAACATCAGCGGATACAGAATTGATTCATTTTAAGCAATCAAAATAGTTGGCAATACTGTTCAGTTTAGCAGCGAAAACTACAAAATGAAGATGTCAGTAGGAAACCCAGGTTCATGGCATTTTAAAATACACAGCAGAATAAGTGGAGATACAATAAGAACAAAAGTAAAATAAACAATGTCGGAATCAAAACATTAAGATCGACTAAGTGTGTAACATTAAGGGACAGACACAGAAAATAGGAGAGCACATATTTGACATTCAGAACGTGAATAAATGAATAAATATAAGAAAAAAGAAATGGAACCAACGCGTAGAGAAGATGGGGCTGGAACGACAAACATCTATAAGAACAACATAGTAGAAGACCAATTGGAAGATTGCAAAAAGGTGTGAAGACAACTTGTAGTCAACAATAACGGAAACTGATGTGGAGTCAGGCACAAAGTATCCCCATTCATGCGAATAAAAAGGATATGATCAAATAAATTCAATAAATGGGATCATAAGGCAAAATGTTACAGTGTGAAAAATCCAACAAAAAAATGTTATTTTGCTATATAAATTTTTAGTTACGATTGGAAGGGTATCTTCTTCTTGTTTCTTTCTCATTCCCTCTCCATTCTTCGCTCAGTCTCTCTCTCTCTCACTCTGATCAAAATAATGTAAAAATTCATCAAAGCTACTCAGAAGACACTTCTGTAAAAGGGGTGAGTTATTGGATGTGTTCGATATTAAAAAATGCATTAAATAAATTGCCTGCACCAAAACGAGGCTCGAAAAGAAGTTACGCCTTAAATAATGTAGGCTTAAAAATAATTTCCCAATTACGAAACATGGAATATTAAATGTGGAATTTGCATAATAAAAAACCTTAAGTTTATTAAAGCTCTGTATCACTCTTTAATGGAATATATTTCATTTGCATAAAACATTGCTCTAATTCTTCTCCGGTGAAATTGAACTGTAATTTAAAAAATGTTTGGTTCGATTTTCCTTTAGTCAGCCTAATGATCAGTCGGTATGTGATGGAACTATATCCCTTTGAGTGCAACGAGATTGGCTCAAACTGTTCGAGCATTGAGTGTAACTGGACGAGAATTGGATTCGACGATTGCCGTTTGGAAGCAACTTTAATCTATTTCAATTGCTTTAAAAAATCAGCAGGTTTATGGATTGGGAATCACCTACTGATATATAGTGCTATCTGCCCAAGCAGCAAAAATAGCAGCTACCGAATACGGTAGCTGTAATAATAATTACATGTCAAATAAAAAAACAATATTGTATACGTAGGTGTATCTAGAATCAAAAAAATAGACCTGATATAGAAGATTTGTTATTATTTTGAGATTTAACCTACATCCCCTGCTACATGTTTTCGAGAGCTTCTCACAAGGCAAGATTGGCTTTTCGGATAAAAGACATTAAGGTCTTTAATTTGATACCTCATTTACCACATCAATTAAGTGCCCTGCAATTTAAAAAATGTGAGGCATTTCGTGGAACGATTTGTTGAGATAGATCGTCTGATCGGGGTAGTAAACACGACGTGTTTGATTCCTTCTTTATAAATACTGCCAGGGGCTACTATTTATTACCTATACCCTCGTGAAGTTGCGATATGAAGGAATATGATTAGATCACATGAACACTATTCTTGTCTCATTCACTCTCATACTTTTAGCGTTCAGACCAACACTTTGACAGTTGGTGCTTTTCGTAAAGAACATCGAGCAACATCGCAGATATGCGGTTAAAGTATCAGTTACGAAAAAGGAGATGTGCGGACTATAAGGTTCTCTAGGTTCTCTAGATGATCATCCATTATCAACTGGACAGAGGGGACGGCGTTGCCACATTTCGTAGTGACAACAGCAGACAAAAATGTGCTGAAAATCGACTTGGCACTAATGCGAGACCTCTCTTATATGAAGCTGGTTTGTGGTGCAAATCTCTTCCTGCTTCCTATCACTGGAAAAAATGTACCACTAAATTTGTCTCACCGTGGCCAGCATCTCAGCTTAGATATTAATTCACCGAAAAACTATAATAGATTTGAGATTTTGCATACCAGTTCGACTATCACTCCAAGCTTATCCTGTGATGCAACCTTACCAGAAAATGTATCGACGCTGCGGTACCGGAGAGGGGTGAAATCACGTGCAGATATTAATGCCTATGAACAAATATATTATTCCGTTCTTAAAAATTTGCTAAGCATTTATTTATTTGTTATAAACAATCATTATTCAACTCGAAACCATCTACAGAATTTTGAGTATTTCGCAAAGTAACATCGTGTCGGGACGAGACTTCACGGTGCTTGAAAATCCCGCTGTTTCATTCCACCTGGAATGAGCTGCTCAAGGAAACAAAACAGGATTATAAAGAGAAGGCAAAATTAGCAAGATAAGTACCCCCAGACAATGATTTTTTTCTAGTGTCTCCTAATGAACACAAGGGCAATCCTCCTCATTAAGAGCGGGCATCCCCTTCTTACTTTATTGTTGGGCACAAGATACGTGATACTTACACGCAATTAGGGTATGTAGAACATCGCATTATGTGGCCTGTTAGATGGCATATTTTGAAATAATGTTCCATTCCTTTAACAATGTGATGGTCAAATAAGGAAAATGAATAAAACCACTCAAACTTCGCTATGGAATGTTTATGATGCCCCTGCTCATTTTCAGCTTCTTGTAGGAGGGGAAGGGCTGAAAACTGGGATTGGGGGTAGGTAAAAGGTTAAAATAATGTTGAGTGTTGATATAACCGTTCTATCATCTACGGCAGCAAAGTAATAAGTAGCCATATGACAACGCGCTATATAATATTGTCAACTTCCTCTATCGTTTATCCAATATTCCTCCGGAAGGGGTACATTAGATAAATATAGCATACTTAGAAGCGCCCTGCTTTTGTCTAGTTGCCACGTTGGTGGTCTTGCGCGATGCATCGAAAATTTTTATGTCAACGTTGCCAGACGTTCAATAATTCTTGTTTTTGTACGATGCATGATGATTGTTAAATCTACATTAATTTTATATGGGGCATAATTTGTTCTGGTTCTGTTTTAGCAGATTTCACTACAAGTTAACGATAACAGATTTCAACTGTTTAAGATCTCGAATAATAAAAAGTACCTATGCAAACTCTGCAATAATAAGAAATATTTTATTTAATCTTGAGTAGGTCGACTCTGTATTTCACATGTAATTGTATCACTTTATTGAAGATTATGATCTTATTTTCAAGCTGCTGATCCACTTGAGATAAATAATGAAAATCAAAGTAATTTTAAAAATCCTATAAGAACTGATCATCTTAAAATTTGTAAGATTTAGTGTAAATAATTCTTCAATTTTAATTCTAGCTATTAACAGCGTTAACCTCATGGAGGGAAACTCAGTACTTGAGTTATATTTTGGTAGACTCCGAATGAAAATAATGTTTCTAGATATTTAAAAAAAGATTTATTTGGTCACAAAAAAGCAACATCTCGAAAGTCTGATCAAAATATTTATTTCTGATCGGGCGAAATTGAGATGTTCTTCGCATTCCTACAATCCTCATACTCTCAATACATTTTCTGTGCGTGTATTGCTGTAAAGCTATAAACTCACCCAAGCAGTATTTTTAGTTACTGCCACGGATTTGCTACACCCAAGAAAACTTATAAGTGTAAGCGACTACATACTATTTATCCTGTCTAGCTATTCTTCTATTAAATTATTCATTTTTTTTTCTTTTGTATGTCTTAGGGGAAATCTTTTTCGGCGACTGCATTTGCGGTAGTACTAAGGGAAACCCCTACAAGAGATGAGTTGCTCACTTTATGATTAGTATCTAGTAAGTTTGATGGTGATGGTTAAGGTCAGAACTAAGAACTGATTTCATCGACATAAAATCGGTTCAGAACTATTACTATTCCTGTAGAAACAGGTTTCAAACTGATTCCAGCTCTGTTGGAACAAAGTAAGAAACCATCATGAAGGCATGAATCGACCCTCTGGTAGTATCAATGCAGTCACGTAATGAGGTAATTAAAATTGGAACTAGCATCGCTTCGGTCAGAAACTCAATTAGCAATTAAACGTAACATTTTCTCTAATTACACGTTACTTTCTCACTAATTACACCGTTACGCATACATAACGAAACTCTAATTTTGTATTAAGTCGATACTCGAATGGGTTACGGTAGTGGATGTTGAGTCGAATTTAGGTCAACTGTCAGACGTACTTTGAGCTACTGGAATGAGGTTTGAGATTTTAACCTCATGTCAGTATTGAATCGGTTAGACTACACAATACAAACAGACCCAACCGACGCATCCCCACCAGGTCGACTTTCCAGCACCAGGAACGAATATCTTTCAAAAATATTTCTCTTAGAGATCCTCTACGTTGTGAAATGGGACTTCCAGGAGTTTATTCATCGATGGCAGCATTTCAAGGTTCACGCTTTGTAAAACTAAGTTTTTTTTGCAATACACACCTTAATATAAATCCTAGACTAAGGCAACGACGAACAAGTTTGAGTAAACTAAAAGACTTCGAGATGTGAGCCCAGCGACGCATTTTTTAAGTACCATTGTCCAACGTCCAACGAAGAGGCACTATGAAGAGGCATAACTTTATGAAATCAAGTTTTTTCAGTTTTCCGCATTTTGTGTCAAATATTACCTTAGGTTTATTTTGTACACCATCTAAAACTAGAAGTTTCTTAGTAAAACAGACCTGACCGTTTTGAATAAACTGTTTCCATCACATGGGCATTTTCGACCCTCTCTGCGCTTACAATGAAAACAAAATGTATAAATCAATGCTTGGATTCAACAAAAATACAGTGTTTTTTAGACATAAAACAATACGTTCACACTATTTTAAAAACAGAATTCAGGTGACTAAGAATCTAAAATGGAAATACCGTTTTTTTAAAATGTGTCTCGTGATTCAAAAAATATTGAACTATCTATTACCTACCCCTATTCCGTTTAACATCGCCATCGTGAAAACCATTTTCCATCTCTAAACACCCATTTCACCCTCGTAACTCAGATTGACCTTAATCTGTATTTCTCATTGGTTTTGTATATTTCCTTTCCATTATAATAGTTTTCATGCCGTTATCCATTTTTATTACTGTTTGACTCTTTGGAAGGTAACTTTCTTGGGAGAAGTTATTGAAAAAGTATTAATACTACACTGCACAGGAGAGAGGGGGCATATGGGCGCGGTTATCATCCATATGCAACAATATAAAAGTACAGGCATTCACACACACCACATGCATTCCCTCCCCAACCCCCCAATTCATCTCATGCTTCTTCAGAGGGGAGATATTCTGGACGTACTGGTAGCTGGTGGATGAGGCTCTTCCTCCCCCGTTTCTGATGCGACCCTCCACTGCCCTGTCTGCCCAAATTGAATAATGTACACAGCCGCTCGAGGAGAATCTACCACAGATGTCGAATTCAGACTAGAAATTTGTAAATTAGGCATGAAGGAGGAGCCTAAATCTCGAAGTCCCACGATGACTGTAAATAAATAATTAGACTATTTCATACGTTGTAGATGTGGTATGTTGATGTGATGTCCCAGTCATTTAGATTTCTGACAATCGTATACACTGGATTCGTACCTTCCCACCGTACCCTTTCACACACACAACACGATGTACTGGTATGGAAACACTTAAGCTCGCATCCAAATTCAGTCCAACCTACACCCAAAAATTCTCAGTATATTGAAGAAGCTAACAATGACAGAGGATTCGACAAAGGTCAAAAATTTCAAATTTTTAGAACTCCACCTCAAACTGATCAGGGTATAAGAGACACACATAAAACTGTTCAGTTTTATCAACTGATAAATATATTTTACCATACTTGAAGCATTGTTTTTTGTGCCACAAAGTTTTTTCACTACGCCGGTAAATAATAGAACACTCACGAAACATATCAAACTAATTTAATTCAAATTGAATTTAAAGTGATTTACTGTAGGTTCATCTAAAGAGGATTGAAGATAGTAAATCAATCAAAACGTTGCGCCACTAAAAATTATATAAACATAAACAATTAAAGCTCCAAATACAACTTTTGCACTACCTTTTTTACAAATTTCAGTCAACATTTACAAGAGACACTTCCCCGAAGATGCCGTCTATACAGACTATCTGACCTCTATGATCCAAAGCCGCATTACGGTTAATGAAGTCTGTAAATAATAACGGCGCCATTTTTTCCTCTCGTTGCTGGTGTGTGTTATTTTTTTTATTTCGTCCAGCGATCGCCCTCCCGCGTCCGATAAAGATCTATGGACTGCCGATTCCCAACGGCGTTATTTTATAATTTCCAGTATGGTGAAGCGAGGTGAATGCCGCCGCCACCGCCACCGCTAGCCGCCTCCGTTTCTCTACCGGATCCATCGACGGTGCATTGTGGGTCGGCAAAAAATATCCAGATGCTAGTGTTGTAGCTGTTTTGCCAATTCGAGAACGGATAGTGAGGCAGTATCTCCGAGAATCAGATCACCCCTAGTTCAGGAATGCCCTCCAATGCTTGGACCAATCCAAGAACGTGACTCTCTTGTATCTCTGGTGAGTACTAGCTAATTACACATGCATTGGCCCGAACAGCACATAGCAGTGATCAGGTCAGTAATTACCTAGATGATTGGGCATAAAACGAACTGGCAAAATCCAGTTGGAGAAAGAGATGACGGTCAAGATCTTCATATTAGGCCTTGAAAAACGTCTGGAGCTTAACAGGAAAATTTATCACCCAACGTGTCAATCATAGGAATGGAAAAACATCCTCTCTGTCAGAAGGAGGGAGGAGATCTACCCAGCGGAATGGTCCGACATCATTACCTTTATCAAAAGGTCTGATAGGTTTGACACTAAGAAATCACCATGTTGGTTTTAGTGATGATCCTCGGGTTCGGCAAAAAGGCCAAAAAGTGGCCCACTTGCCGGGCTTCGCCTCCCCACCTCTGCACCAATATAAGAATATAACCTCAAATATAGGTGAAGCACGTTACACTTTAGGTCAAGTTTGCTACTACAGCCTCGTTGAAAGATAAAAACTGAGTGACAAATTGATCATCCTAATAATCCTAAATGGACAGATACACATGTGAGTAAAGATAATAACATATCAATAACAAAACTGGTAAAATGGTATGCCACAACGTTCTTTTCTTGGACCCCTACTATATATTATATACATCATTTATTTGTTGTTTGAAATTTGTAGACATAACAGATGTTAAGAATGCTGTGTTTCGGACACTCATTGTCTATCCAATTTTGAGTGTCTGGAGGTGAACTGGTGAACATGTTCCTTCGTAGCTATTCAAACTCCTCTTGCTGTCGTTTGTCGTGGTTTTCGGATGGTTATTTCGCGTTACGTTTGTGTTCAAGTGTCGCAAGCTAATAGCCAGATCAGCACTGGACTACCACCAGGAACTTCTGAATGCTTCTACCAACAACAACAACATAACAGTTGGTTGAATGAAATGAAACTCACTTTCTAAAGCTGATATTATAGCTGCTGACCGAATGGCAAAAGAGGGCTGTTAGGAACTCTATTGAAAGAAAACACCCACTCAGTCTTTAGGAATATGTGGAATGACACCTCTAACTGCCTATTTGCTAGAGAATTCCTCGGATATCCTAGTGAAACGCTATATGTCCATGTCTAGACAACAACTTATCTTTGCTAGAAGCATTGCAACAGGACATGGTCAACTAAGGAAACACCTCTTCTGCTTGAGGTTGAGTGAAACACCCCTATGCAGGGGCTGTGAATAGGAAGCTGAGGCGATTTCAATCTGAGAATTAATTCTGTGAGAGCTCTGGTCCTCCATGGCCAGTGTAAGAGATACTCTGTTGGGTCATTTCACCACCTTTTTCCATGACTTAGGGTGGTTGAACACCCAGTTTTGAGCAACTTCTGGGGAGAAGAACAAGGGGCCCCATGAAGTGCTGTGATTACCCTTTCTGAAATTCCAAAATTGTCTTCAATCTCCCTGTCCTGTATCTACAATGCTACGGATGATGATTGATCCATACCAATTTTTTTCCTGATATCAAGTGAATAATCTCCAATGCTGTGTCTTTCCAAGGGCGCCCCTGCACATTTCCATAATCGCACTCCGTGCTCTCCCCCTTCGGTGAAAAAGCGCATCGCCCGATCTCCTGCTACATAATTCAAAGTCCATCTCCAATTTTTATTATTTTCCACAGTCAAATTCCCTTTATGCTGCTGCCTTTCGTTTGGTCAATGTTTTTTTGCACACACACACACACGGCTTCGGAGGGGCTCCCGATGTAATGATATTTCCATCCCTTTCCACCCAGCGAATCGGTTCGCCCCTCTCCCCTACCTTGGTTTTGATCAGAGGCAGATAGAAAAGGAATAGCGATAGGCATTCTGCCCCAAGCGATAGACGTATTTGTTTATCTCTCCATACGTCAACATTGAAATTCATAGTCCGTCAGGTAACTTGTGGGTGACCCAAGACAAGAGAAGGACATAACAAAAACATAATGATGTTCTGTGTATATGTGGATAGGCGTTTGATTGCCAAGTCACACATGGAAAGTATGCATGCCTTACAGAACAGGATCTTGGGCAGAAGAAGCAGATGGGAAACTCGTGTCTCCAGTATTCCATGCTGACGTTAATATTTATGTCATTGCAGTTTCAAAATATATTTTTTCATTCTGTTTTGTACTTTAATAAAGGCTGCTGTGGCAGCCGAAACGTCAGTGAAGATCTTCATTCATACACATGTGGCTTCGATTAGCGGTCAGGGTCAAATACAATGATTCATGGATAAAACCATAGGAAACGTTCAATAGAATAGAATATGCTTCAACTGGCGAACCTGTCGGCAACGGCGATGCGACGTTGTGGCGGAGTGATCTGCGTCATTATGATTTTATTTACGACTCAAAATATCAACCACTCTGCATGTCGAGAAATATTTCAAATGTACCGATTATATACGTACTATGTTCGTCAGTCCACATCTATTTAAAGCGCCTCTCATTTCTGAAGGCAAACTATCATTTATGTCTCACAAATACGTCTTCTACCAACTCTAAAAAATGTAGAGGTGTTTCCCCCTCCCTTCCCCTGAATTTTTTTTTCAAACTACCGAGCTTTTTTGTCCTTGTCACAGTGGCAACCTAGTGCCAATGTATTATTAAATTCCGAAAAGAACTTTCCTAGCTATAGAGAGTCCAAGAATCACCGGATAGACAGACAGGCAGACAGACCGACGGAAACATAAGTGACATGGTTTTTAATTATGTATACGTCATGTAACATCAAGGAACCGCAATACTGCTTCTCCAAGTGGCTTGGGAAGTAAAAGGCTTCCTCTGTCGGCATCTAATTTTAGTGATATTCAAAAACTACTCAACGAGTTTCGGTTGTTTCCCGATTGAAATAGAGCACCTATACGCCCCTGGACCCTCCACCTATTCAATCGACGTACGCAAAGCGCTATGGCTCAATCGACATTTATATTTTTATAATTTTTGTTCCTTTATGAAGGTTGGACCGAAGCTGACAGACGAAGCTCCAATCAATCCCGATGTACGAAGCAGCACATACTACGCAGCCACTTATTTAGAATGGACTTCCACTGCTAAATATTCATTAGCGCTCTTTTAGTACCTCTAGTTAGGAATTAGGTTCTTTTGAACAGAAAAATGCAGATGATTGCCCAGAAAGTTTCGCATGCAAATCGGTATCGCTCTTCGTTGAATCCCTATCCTGCAGTAATTGGAAAAAGCATTCTGTAATTTGGATCCACCTAGATATGATACGTAGAATTACTTCTATCTAACATTTAACTCAATAGAAGCAATCCAATACCCTTTCTGAATCAAAGGGAATGCTTGGCCATCTTTAGGTAGTTTTTTTATGGAATAGCCTCACGGAAAGGTCGAAAGCCTTTTGCATTTCATTAACGCTGTGAGTTGATAAATGTATATTCACATTTACTGTAGGTTGTAACCATCAGGAAACTAAATCCCCTGTAGGTCATTCAACTTGAAGGTTCCCCAAAATACTATGCACCGATTGCCAACATTCCTCGCTTGATTATTCGGGAGAAAAGTTGCAGGTAGAATATAGATATGCCGAAAGAAGCTCCATGGCTAAGAAACTTCGGAAATTGTACCGGACTGGAAAGGTAGATACCCTTTCAACGAAATTGTATAGAGATAGCTCATGCTTGGAAACAAGCACACTCGAAAAGAAGAAGAAGAAGAGGTATAGAACGATACTGTGCAAATGATAAATCAAATAAACTCATCTCCAAGTGTCGCCCTCTATGGGGACGCCCATTGACAACTGGATTTTAGAGCTTTTGATTTTGAACTTGAATAAAATAAATATTGTAACTTCTGCAGATCCTTTAAACTTTTGATTAGAAAAATCTCAAATATTTCAAATGTAGATGAAAAGTTGTGTAAATATCACACGGTTTCACAAATAAAGCTCTTTTAGTGGCATGATGGGAGAGTTTCACTAAGTAAGAGCATCTACAATCTACATGAAAAAATATTTCAAAATTTGTAAAACTTACTTAAACTGAAAGAACTGGCCTGAAATACGATAAGTATTAATGTATTTTCAATGCAACGAATTGCATATAGTCAATATAGTAACGATTAAATGCTCATACAAACTATAATGCATGATATTTCCGTTCTCTACGATACTTCTGCATAAGAAATGAAGCAACCAAGAAAATTAAAAGACGTGATACATGGAAAGCACCATTAAAAATAATCATATAATTATCACCATGCCGCAATTATATCAAAGGTTTTGAATATCATCGGTCCAAATAAAATTTTAAGTGATTTAATTAGTGATTTACATATTTCACCAATGCTTAATTATAGTTTAATTGCCACAAAAAATTGCAGCGTTATCTAATTCATATATTCACGCTTGTTACATTAAAATCCTGATGAGGACATGAATAAAATGATATTTACCCAGCTTGGCCTGATTACTAAATTATTTAAATTATTTTTTACGCAATGATGAAATTATTGTCTAGAATTACATTAACGCCAGTACTTTCACCAATTAAACATCGATTGCTTCCAGCGCGTCTTCGTGGTGGTTTATGAACTGTCCAGACTCATCCAAGAGGAAAAACAAGTATTTTAATTGATCATCTCTGCTATGAATAAGCATACATGTTTCGATCACAGCCTTCCTCAGGTAAAAGTAGTGCATGTTTCATGCTTTTTTGTGATAGCTAATGCATTGTCATATAGATTTGCACCAAAGATAAATTTTATATGAAAGAACAGGCAGGTAATTTTTTCGCGTTAGTATGAATTCGATTTCCAGCACCATTTTTTTCCTATCCGAAGAGAAAGTAGACCAGTTTGGGATGTCACTACGAAATGTGGCAAAGCTGCCCCGCTATCCAGGTCCTGCCGCGAACAGAGATACGAAATTCTGACAGTTAACAAGGAAATGTTGGAGTGAGTGAGACAATAAGAATGAAATGGAGAGAAAGGTAAACGCAGTGTTGCCACGTAGTGCTAGTATAAATATAAGGATTATATACTACGGAGATACATCTTTGAAAAATCTTCATTAGTTGTTGCATTTGCTTTGTCTCATAGATAATGACCAACTACGTTTCAGAAGACAGTGTTGCCAGATTATATTTGTTTGAAAAATGTCGAGGTTATTATACCCCGCATTTCTCCTGACATACTTTGAGTGAGGAATCGATCTTGATAGCCTCCCACTGGGAATAAACATGGTTAGGTTAATTCGTTTTGTTTTACATGAAATAATGATTATGTTTTTCATTGGTCACGGTACAACGAACATCATTAAAATACAATTAGTTTTGTAGCACCCTAGCAATTTGTAACGAGGATGTCCAATTTAAACAGATATAATAATGATCGACAATTAGGTTCTTAGTATGATAATGTAAACTGTTAATGATATCAGTGCGAGATAAATTGACCTGATATCGCTTTTTCATATATCCTACAGGCATAAATTGTGATAGATGTGTGAACCTCTGCATAATAACATATTAAGCCAAAAGGCAACATAACGTTAAAAAAAAGTTTACTCTGTAGTTGCTAGACAATCACATCGCTTAGAAAATAAATATTTGAATCGGATTTCAGAGCTCTTGATGTTTTGATTTGGAATAAAAGAATACTGAAATTATGGAAAATTATGATTAAAAAGAAGTTCACAAATTTAAAGTTTTTCAAAATCAAGACTATTGCAAACTGATACCAAGCTGCTTAACGCTATTTTTTCAAATACTTAATATTGCTTTAACAGTTATTTTCTATTATAATCTTGGTAAACGTGACAACCGTGCAAGCCACGTCTATCTGTATTATATGTTTATAGGCTTACGCGTTGGAGCTAGTCCTCAACTTCAAGTGAACCAACAGTTCTAACATCCCGTCAGTATGTTCAGAAAAACTGATAACACTGAACATGATATACATCGTAATGCTTGAAGAAGCTAAGCAGCATTTTGATGAATGTGTAGGAATTGCTAAAACAAAGTAACCCCTTATAGAAAAATAAACTACGTCATGAAATGCCGCACAACTTAAAAATATTAAATGGCCAAAGTCAAAACCGAGCCTAAAGCATGCAAACAGCAATAATTGCAAACTGCTCGGGTAATCCCCAGAAATTGATTGCTTCCGAAAATTAATCAGGACGTACCGTCAGATTATTTTTCGTGTACAATCAACCTCTGAAATTGCAGTTAATGGATGTATTGTTCGGAATAAAGAAATTAACTTATTTTCTATGGGGCTATGTCATTTTCTAAAGCAATAATAGGAAAACTTTGGGCAACTATTCCTACTAATAAAGACATCATCAATATCAGGACAAAAATCAACGATCAGAAATAGAAGACAGGATAGTAGAACGAATAGAGCAACAACTGATCTGGTACAGATACGTCATACGAATGGGACAACGAACATTATCACGTCACTTCTAATTCCCATTTTCCACAAAACTAAACTAAGGTATTTCCTTTCTCTATTTTTGAACTCGCTTAGGAAACAGTAGTACAACTATATTTAAGGAAAATATTATTAATTAAGCTGGTTTATGTTTTTTTGGGCGATGAGCAACCATTTCGGTCCAAACGTCATTTCCCCCTTGTATAGTACAGGATTTTTCAGGATACTTTAGTCTGACCTGATGATATAGCACCAGCAAAGTACTATTTTAGAGTTCGCCATTCCTTTGCTTTCGCCCTTGTACCAGTGGTACCAACAACTAGAATGCTAATCTCTCTATAAATTCCTTTTTCATGTTCCAAGATTAGTTTTATCACCGCCGTTTTATACTCATTTGAGTTACATTTTGGAGACCTCTTTTTGGTGGAACCGGTTCAGTTTTTTAAAAAAGAACATTTCAATGAACAGGCAATCCGAAACCTGTTCGAAAAACCGGTTCCTTTTTTAAAAACTCTATTATAATGACTATTATTCTTATAACTAGCCTCGTCTTGATGCCTCGATAATAAAAGCTATCTGCCGTATAGCGGTCATAGAAATAGACCAACTAGTAGGATACCGCCAAAATAATTCCGGTCTTACGGAGTCCATCTCCTAATTAATTTCACGAAGCAATTAACTTTTCCGGCGATCGCCGCAGAAATCCGGACTATTCCACCAACCGAACAGGCCTTCGGTAGCGTTGTGCTATGCAATAAAAGTGAGAAGAGAATATGAAATCATTGTATAGGTCATCCTTTGTCAAATATCGATGGTGGAATTTAAGTCTATGACTCCACGATTGTGATTTTCCTTGAATTTAAGTTTCACAAAACTTCAGATGTTGATATTTTGTGAAAACATACGTGAGTACACTGGAGAAACGCGGTTCAAACGTGAAACTAAGGTTGCAGACACAAGATTCATGAAATTCACGGGGTGCTGTTACGAGACTTGGTTTCACGAAAGTCCAAAAAAACTGTGTCATGTTTCTTTAGTTTTGGTTTCCAGTGGTTTTGTTCTCATGCATTTCCTTGCGAATCGTCGGTACTATGGTCAAAAACTAAAAGGCAGACATCTGATTCCAAGTGAGGTTGGCAGAAATTAATCATTCCACACTCCACACTCGAAGCTAACATCCATTTGCTTAGCTTCTAACTAATTCTATCGAAAGATGAAAGAGTGGCTTCTGCGTTCTAAAAAAATCCTTAATTTTGACAATGCTGTATTGGCGATTCTCAATGGAAGGGTGAACTCAATACTCCCGTTTTTTTCTTCTCATTTTGCAGCCACCTTCACAAAATTACTGCATCGTCATCGGAATTCATCACGAAACTGATGGAAAAGCATTTCTTCTTTGTTAATATTCAAATGCAACTGTTTATTCAAAACCATATCATGAAATCAGTTTCATGAAGAAACATTAGATGAAATCTTTCATGCTTTTGACAAATAGCTTCGGTACTGAGGTTAATAATTTCGCCACAAATGTTCCTTCTGCGAGGGTTGTCAGCATCCATATTGATATATTCACTAATACACTCACTTAAATCATGGCTGTATTTTATGGGAAAATTGTGGTTTCAAAGTTAAAAAATGATCAGTCAGGATGATTGCTGGCTGTAGTTTATGGGAAAATTGTGGTTTCAAAGTTAAAAAATGATCAGTCAGGATGATTGCTGGCACAGGATTTACGGAGCACTGCAAAACACTATTTGTGAAACATAATATAATGTCAGTAACTGAGATGTACATTTCTCAGAGATCACTTTCTATTCATGGTAATCTCAATAAGTACTCTGATTGTCATTGCCATAATTCTCGGAATGCTAGTATAACTGAGGGCAACGAAGAATAGACAGAAAAAACACACCCAGTGTGTGCGTAAACAACTATCGCCGTCAAAATGTCCTTGAGATATTTCATCCTTCAACGTATTCTATCCATAATGCTATTTATTTCAATCTTTTAATATATTTCATAATATAAGATATTTCAAGAGTAAGTTAATTGATATAGAATACAAATGATATGTTACGAAGCACATAGTTATACTGTATGATTGGTACCTTGCAAGTGTTTGATAAAATTTTATGTTTTTGTGTTTTTATATTCTCTGTATAATAGATCTAGGCGTTTGACATTATCATTACAGAAGTCATTCTCTACTCATGTATCAAAAACTTTTTCGTATTCTTACTCCAATAAAAATTATGTGTAAAATCGAGGGTGTTATAGATTCTCTGTTGGTTATTAGGCAAATGTATATTCGTTATAATTGTTATGCTTACAATTAGTGTGCATGGCCTTCATACAGCCTGTCAGTTATACAATAACTGAATATTTTCAACAATGAATAATGTCCTTTTTTTAACATCAACTCATGTTGTTAGGACTTTTGACTCCTTAAGTTGCCAATGGGCGTCCCCATAGAGGAGTGCGTATATACCATCTGATTGCTCTCTACAGCTAGACCGCCTGGCTATACTGAACGAGTCTAGGCTAAAGACGAAATATCCAGGTCTATAGCAGGTCTGATGCATAGTGGAGAGCATACACTTTTCAAGGTCAACGCCACGAATTACGGTACATAAAGTAAATAGGTAAAAAAGTACATTCACTGTGTTTTCAAGAGGCGCTCCTCCATACTTCCCTATATTCTTTCCCAACCATTTCCTCGAAATATACATTTTTCAGACAATCAGCTTCAATATTAAGGTGATCCGAACTGGTATTTCCGTCAAGAGACAACAAAACCATCATAGAAGGAGACTTGGTGTCATCATAAAAATCGGCATCAATAATTTGGGCGAGGTGCTACGTTTGTTATAATTATTACCATTCCCTTCCAACGGACAATTAATCCATTAAAATTATCCTTGAACTCCTTCACAAAATCTGAACGTTATGTATCTGCTTTATTTCTAGATCTCTAATTAGAATCAGTAGCGGAGACTAAAGAACATAGCACGTTCAAAAAAATGGCTACAGTTTGTCTATGCGCGAGAAATGTTTGTATTATAGCCTCTAAGTCATTTTGCAAATTCAATCTCTACTGTTGTTTTATTTTCACACCAATAGGCGGGGAAGAAACGTAATCGCGAAATATGTCGCATTTTAGATTTTCTTGTTTTCTTCTCTTATTTCATCGCATAAAACCATGTCCACTGTATAGCTCAGAACGTACTATTTACTAATATATTCCACTGGATCCGGGATCTATGGTGAGGCCATGCGTCTGAAGCAGGAGTGAAAATAATTCATATTGTTTTAAATTAACGATTTTTCTTATCAATATGTATGTTTTTTCAATGGATTTAGTTCGTATTGCTCGACCAGCTTGTAGATTTATGCCATATTGGTTGGTTAAAGTTAATTTTTTGCTACCTGACACGGACCCACTTTACGTATTAAAATAAAGGGTGTACAATATGCGTACACTTTTTTATCGCACTTTTGTTGATTATATTTTGTTCATTATAAGATAAAATATTATTATTTTTTCTTTTTTTCATTTTTCGCTCACACTTTTTAATAGTCTTGTGACTGTTAGTCCTGACATCATGATGATGTCAAGACTAGTTGATTAAGATTTTTTTTTATTTTATTTCCTTTTAATTTTCTTTTTTTATTAATCTAACAGCATAATGTAAGATATTTTCTTCAGAAAAAATTTGTCTCTTTCATTATCATATGCAGATGTCTCTCTTTCTTTCCTTTCGTCTAAAGTTATATTGTTTTTTCTTTTAGCACCTTCTAAATTCAATAAGCTCATTATGTTCATCGGTCTTTAATGCTTCTTGTTTCAAACATTTTATGACGCTTCTAAATCTTGGATTGGTGTAACCATGGAAGTTATTTATGATGTGATTACGACCTTCAGCTCCATTATTAGTTCGATGTCTTCTTCTGTAGCAATTTTACATTGTAATTGACACGTTTGTATTTTGTATCTATTGTTGTACAAAGTAATTTGAAAACTTTGTCAGCAATTTATTTTTTCCTGGAAGCAATCTTTGCTCGTCTAATTGATCTTCATCATTTTCTAATTCTGGAGCATCTTCCATGATTTTTAAGGAGCCATCTTCAACATCCTCAGGTCTTAAAGATGCCAATGCAATACACATTTTTACGATTTGATGGACTTCTACTTTTTCTTGATAATAGGTAACCAGACCGCATTTTTGTACTTTTTGTCAAACAGCTTGAGAGAAATGGAAATAACATCCATGAACATGGTTAGTTGGAAAAATCCTTTCAAAGCCGTTACTGCAGCTGGTTCAAAGTCTATATTGACCGTTTCTGGACTCCAATTAGGAACCTGAGCTTTGATGAGACGGAACATCCTCTAGCAGGTCAATAATAACTTGTTTGGAGAAGTGCAAATGCCACCGGAACGATGTGTAGGCAAACTGGGTATATTCTGGAGGTGTACGCATTCTGGGTATACACAAATAGGAGCATACCCTCTAGGCAGTCCTTTACTGAAAAATGGATTTAATGCATTTAGCTAAATGGGGCGATCTCATCATTACTATTACTGATAGATCAAAGTGAATTGTCAAATGAATGAATAAAATACACTACATTCTTATAGTTACCTAAAAAATTACAAAAAATGAATTTATTGCGTTTTGGACAGTTGTTCATCAATTAAAATATTGCGATATTGATCAAGGAAAATATAAAAATGAATATGTCTTGCATGTGTATGTTGAATTGAATATAGAACCACAATATGAGTTTAAGAAGCTACATGGGTGGAAAAATGTTATCGCCGCCACTGGTCCGTCGAATCGGAGTCCGAAGCTATGGAGTATAATAAAAATGGCATTAAGTTAAAAACGCCAGTCATAAATTATCGTAATGATACTGCATTTGTAACGAACGCAAATTAACATAATATATTATGACTGAGTCCCCGAATGTAATTACTCGGATTGCGGTGACGTGGCACGTCTTTGCCAGCCAACCGCGTGGGTGAGGCATTCGCCTACCTGATTGTTAATGCGTATACTACATATAAAATATATGGATTTCTTAATGTTTCTGTTGTTGTTCTTGTCGAGAACGCTGAAGCTCGCCTGGCCGCTGGTAATTGTACGGGGGTATTAAGAGAGATATTATAGACTGTCACGTGCATCCACTAGACGTATTGCTCGATTCTGGATTGTATCTAGAAGCTTTACTAGCCCGTTCCCAGAATTTTCTTTTGGAGTGGCCTTATGGAAAGATGAAAATAAATGAATTTTCCGATACCGCGCTGGACTGGAAGAGAAGCCCCTGCGTCTGGGACGTCGACCTAGCGAGGTGTCAAGACATGTTATTGTTGATGTTGATTCCCTGAAGCTTGATGGAAGATTATTCAAGTATTGGGCTTTTCTGCATCTACACGGCAGGCAAATCAGCATGCGACTCCTTTGTTGGGGTTACTGTTTGAGTCTTCTCCACGTTAAACTGAACTTCATTTGTAGTACAGATATTTACAATTTTTCTGACAGACCTCCATCACGTGACAGGAACTTTTGGCACTGCAATGCAGTCGTAACAGTGAGAAAGATACAGAATCTATTTTTTTGTGTGCATCCCTGGTACCACTGCCACGGAATATCCATCACAAGTGTTTGAAAGTTTGAATCCCACTACTAATGCGTTCACTAATATTATCTCCTAACGAGTATATTTATTCGGTATGGAAAGCCGCTTCCCTCAACACACAATCTTAATTGCAAACATTATAGAGACGCTGGCTTGCAGAGAATTTCTTGTTGAGATGCTTATACGTGGGTGTACAGACACACATCCGGATGTGTTAACCTCCTCAAGTATTGTTAGTAGTAATATTAATTTTTTTTTTGAATACAAAAAACACTGTAAAACTATCGACAGTGTTTAATTAAACATCTTTCGTTTAAATATAAATTATAATCATCAGCTAGAAAAGTAGTTGCTAGGATAGCAAACAGTAGCATGACCCAACGATCGCACATCACCAGGTCGACCTTCCAACGCCTGGAACGAGGCTCTTCCAAATGTCTTTCCTTTAGAGAACGTCGGCGTAGTAGAATGAGCTGCCGGGCCGTTTTTCCCCGATTGTTACGATCAAAGTCAATGCGACTGGGCTTTCAGCCTTTGCCAGATGTTATCTATAAAAAATTAACAAAACCACACATTTGGCCTCAACAAGCAATAATGTACGTACCGCAAGATTCTGCGATTTAAGCATTTCTATAATTAGACAAAAAAAATGTACCCAGAAGCTTCATAAACAGCTTTGGTAGGCGTCCCCACACATGCGAGCAGTACTCCAGCACTGGTCTGATCTAAGTCTTGAGAAGTAGCAGTTACTGTTCTAGTGAATACAACTTTTTGAAATGGGAGACAAATCCCAGCATCTGGTATATCAACACTTTGAAGGTGGGCTTCCCACCATCCCCATGATTTCAAATAATTTCAATAAACTTCAAAACAAAGTGCATATTAGGTGTGGCTTCTCAGCTTTGTACAACAAATTTCAAGAAATAAACACATAAATTAAAATTTTCTGTTATCTTCAAATAACCGTCTATATCTATTAAAAATGTAAAATAGAAACAGTTGACAGTTTGAGATTTATTGATTTCCTGCTCATAACTGGTAACAGAGACCATATAATTTTAAGTAGGTAATTGAAATGCTGGAAGTATACACGTATTAAAATCTTATAAATCTTTAATGTCGTCTTGGTTAGGTGTAACACTATATCTATGGCAGTTCAGTAGTTTTTTTTCTCCACACTGTATTGATAAGTGTAAGTAGTCAATGTATTCAATACCCAGCTGTAAGTGAAAACAATTCTCGCATCAGTGACCACACTTGATAAATAAATAATAGTGGCATCTAATCGATTTACAATTTTCTACGAAAACAAAAGAAATCCACACGCTGAATCTGTTTTAAATGCATGCAATTGGATGTTTTCCATATGATGAAAATATTACCAGAAATGTTCCTAAGTGTCTGCTCCCCACTATGCATCAGACCTGCTATAGACATGCATGTTTCGTCCTTAGCCTAGACTGTCTAGCTGTAGAGAGCAATCGGATGGTATATATAATGTAACTTCAACTCATCAACTCATCTCCCTCTATGGGGATGCCCATTGGCAACTTACGAAGTGAAAGGTCCTAACACCTGGACTGCCTTGAAGCGGCAACAGATGTCGCTGTAAATCAGTTCACCCTTGTTGACAGATGTCGTAAGGGACATCTGTTGCCGCTTCAAGGCAGTCCAGGTGTTTGGACGTTTGACTTCGTAAGTTGCGAATGGGCGTTCCCATAGAGGGCGACACTTGGAGATAAGTTGAAGAAATGTTACTTTTAATATTTGCGCATTGAAAAGCATGTGGTCAAATTTTCATTAAAAAAATTATTAGAAAATCACAGTCCTCTTCACTCTTTTAACTGACAACTAATCCTCTTATGAAAAATTACAAAATAATTCTACATAAGATCTATCTGGCTTAAAAATAGAAATATTGCCGAGATCAACTATTTTAGATGATAGAATGTCTTTTACCTACGTCAAAAAAATAAGATAACCTACCAACCCCTCCTCCCAATTTTGATCTATCCCAAAAAATTAAAAGTGATCAGGACTCTCGAGAAGCGAAGAAACGAGCTATTGTGTTTTTCTCCTCTTATTGGTGCGGGAAGTAAAAATTGAAATTTTATGTTATATATTAGTTCCAAATTTCATCATAATAGACTGATAAAAGAAAAATGGTTATCGTGACCCATCTTCCCGAGTCACCCAGTAGACTTTGGGTTGTCGTCCAGCCCTGTCTGCAATGCAGGCATTCCGAACTCAGAGAAACAAAGATAGAACCATTCGCGACTAATTCAGCTACTGTTAAGTCTTGATAGTTAATCCTCCCTCGATGTTTGGGGATATACCGATCGCGATATTTTAGTGACTGGAGCTAAGTTTGTTAGGGTATGGAGAGGAGGGTAAGCAACTGAAAAATCGCAAACGATTTGTTCATGGTCTCTACTCTCCTCTCGAGGGATAAACGAAAACTTTTTTACCCGATTATTTGAAGTTTTAGTAATTCTGATGCAGCATTTGGATTATAGATGCACATTTTTTTCTGGTCATGCGGTATTTTCAAGCAATACATGTTTATTCAAAAGAACGACCTTTTGACGAGGCTCGTTCAAGGCGTGGTAAGAATAGAGACAAATCAGATACCTTCAACCGATATTGTAGGCTATGGAGGTCCTTTGTAAGATGCATTGCTCGTTTCTAGATTATCTCCTGAAGCTTTAGGGAGTGCTTTGGAGTGAGCAGTACTTGAGCGATGGTCTGGACTGAGCCTTGCAAGTAGCAGTAGCTAAAGATAAGATTTTTTGGAGCTGAATAGAACCTCTTCAGCTTCTGGGACACCGACCTGGCAAGGCCGGCAACATGATTCCATCTCCACAGCTGGCAGGCTTCAGATGCGACTTCTTTGGCTTATTTTGCCTCCATTCCTGATGTTAACCCCCGGGTATTTTTTTGGAAACAGTCTAATGCATCTCTGGACGGCCTAGTGTTATGAATAACTAATCAACTATACCTGTTAGTTCAATGTAGATTATCCACGATTATTTATGGATATACATTATGTATATACACTATAAATTACTGACTTCGGAATCACATTAAATAAAAAAGCACAATGTACCATTTCATAACCTAGAAAGATGATTTATGGATGGAAACAATCTGTAGGCAGCTATGTCAAGAAGAGCAGATAATGCAGCGCGTAGTATCATTCGTATTCAAAACTCGAACAGTTTTAGATACACAATTACACATGCGTGCCTAAGAAGATTAATGACATCACTTACTCTGAATCTTTTTATGAGTAGTCGTTTGGAAGATACGGTAGCTAATTATCAAAACTCATTTCAATATATTGGCCGTATTCCATAGAATAAATTATCCGCGTATCAATCAAGTCTTTCATAATTACCCAATTATTGCTGATACTGTATATTAGAACTACGTCATATTTTATAAAATTGGCATCGGGTTACTTGAAGACTTACATTAAGATTTCAATGACTTGTTCGTTTATCGAACACTTTTTTGCTGATATTTGCCATTGACAATTAATGTAATTTTATTTTATCCATTATGGCAACTACAGACATCCATTTAGTCAAGATATAGTCAAGTAGTTTTTAAGGTTTCACTGTGACTATTCATATACAGATGTCTGTCTTTTGGAAAAATAAACAATACCAAGTAATCCAGAAGTAGGTAATACTTGTTTTCAAATAGTCAACCATCAACCGGTATTTCATACATAGAAATATTTTGACATGTCTTATTTATATGGTTTGATAATTTTTTATTGTTGAATAACTCAAATAAAAGAGATATGTATTATATTCCGAGGAAACTGTTTAACCAATATTTTTTATCCTAATGGAAATAGTACATAAGGTTCAAAATAGAACGAACAAAAAAACAACATTCTCTTTAGGACAGTACGCGGTGTTGTCATATTTGTTTTGTGACGTCACCACTGAACGGGTTCATTGATTTATCTTAAAACAAACCAACGTTTAAGAAGACCGATTCGGTTTAATTCATCTTACACAATCTTCAATAAACGTAAATATATTTAAAATAAAAGAACAACAGATAAGAAATAATGTTGTATGTTGTAATTGAAGGCCTGGAATTCTGGACATTCTGATAAAGTAGATGTGTGTTAGTATAGTGAAATAGTTTTATCTGGTCAACTGCTATTGATGACAACTTCCTAGCGCATCACATCAGTGGTTTTTTACCGACCTCAGAGGAATTTGTTCTTCAGAAATGTCTCAGTTCCGTTACTATCAGAGGATAAATATATATTCACATTGACTATAAAACATTGCAAATTTAAACCATCTGGAACAAACTACCCAGCTGTCCATCTGACAACGCCAATGTTCTCCAAAGTACTGACGTCTGAAAAAGACTCCTTCGAGGTTGTAGGACCCCTCTACTGTTTG
Organism: Bruchidius siliquastri; assembly: GCA_949316355.1. Classification (NCBI taxonomy): domain Eukaryota; kingdom Metazoa; phylum Arthropoda; class Insecta; order Coleoptera; family Chrysomelidae; genus Bruchidius; species Bruchidius siliquastri. Next base: position 27,693,458 of record OX438529.1, read on the forward strand.
CTGTACCGGTAGCTCTTACCAGACAGCTAGACTGATCGTTCACCATGGTGGAATCTATAGAATAGGGCCAGAAGAACCAGTCTTAAAGAATGACTTGATAAATGAAATAGTGGCTTGAATAAGTTTTTTAGGACCTATAATTCGGATTGCTCTTTTCTGAACTTTTTTGAGTATGGAGAGCGCATTCGGCACAGCAGTTCATCTACAGGGAAGAGTGTGTTGCTGAAATCGTTTGTCCAAATTATTATTGTCCGCGAAATGGTGAATTGTTTGTGGACGGAGAGTTATTGCTGTGCTAAACCGATAGATGTTGTAAAAAGAAGAGAAAACTCCGTTCATCATGAGATACATAGAGGAGGTCGCTCGATCATCTGCGAAGATTTTCTGGCATGCTATAGAAGGTACTACTGGCATATAACTTGACATTAACCTCAAAAACTGTTAGAATTGCTCTGTTTCAGAATGCTGGAGGTGCTGTTCATGAATTAGTAGTCGCAGTAGCAGCAATAACGCTGCATTAGGCTTCCATTGTAGACAAATTTTTTTAATTTTACAATAATTTCTCCAAAAAATAGTTAGTTTGGGCAGAAAGCTAACATCACTTGTTCCATTACTCTCTCCACTGGCAGATTTGTTTCTTGGGGTTGTATGATCTTGTTACAGCTTTTTCTGGGCTATCTTTAGTGCTTCTCCCATTGATATCTTCAATTGAAATGGTTTGAACAGCAGAAATTCTCAATATTACTAAAACATTCACATTGCCTACAAAATTTAAACTGCAACAATTTATATTTTAAAGACATTATAGATATAGCATTTCTGAGGTTAAATTAAGCACTGTCACGATGTACCGGGAGCACCAAGACACCAGAATTTTGCAATACAGTATGATATGAATAGTCGCTGCCCATTGGCATCTTACGAAGTCATAGTCATAACACCTGAGTGTTGCTGTTGCTATCACGTCCTTGTGAGAGTCACCATCCAATTGCTTTCTACAGCTAGATCGCAAGGCTATAGTATCGCGTCTAGGCTGAAGATGAAAGATTCATGTACATACGAGTAGCAGGTTTATGTATAGTGGAGGGCTCATACTTATCTTCAATTAACTGATATAATTCCGGTTGAAGCTGGAATCGCAACGGTGAGCGTTCAGATTTCCAGCGCGTCAAGACTGACACAACAAACAGTCGGCGCGTTTCAGAGATAGCACGTTGCCGGCCGTCGCTCTAGGATCGACGATCTCCTCTCCTTCGCTCACCCCCCACCACGCGCGGGCATCGGCGGCGGTGCTGACTCCAGCCCTGCCCTCGTTCTCTCTCTTCACCCCTATCTTCCTCAAAATACGAAACTGGACATTACGAATCTAATTACAATCCTTGCTCATGCGTGTGCCCCCGTCCCCGCCCCGCGAGCCCCCTCCCCCCGCGGTAGGGGTAAGTCGGACGGACGCGGCCTCACACTCGCCGCTTCGCAGGCCCGCCGTTCAGTCCGATTGCGCGTTCCGGAAGCGTGCTACGCGGCTAAGCACGTGCTTTGGCGGAGAAAACTGCCGGTCCGGCGATCACCAGGTGGTTCTCTTCTCTCGTTGTGACTCAGTTTGGTGGTTCTCGGAGGGATTCTGTTGTGATATATGCATCATCAAAGACAGTGACAGTTCAGGTTCGGGAGATACTGTTGAAGGTTCCGTCAGCCAGACTTGAATGAACCACAAAGGTAACTGCATGTTTGTTTGCTGAGGAACTTCAATGTGATCCTTCCTTTCTTGAATCTCTCACGACGTCCATATGAATTTGTAATACTCTGTGAATTGGGATATAGCTATAGTTCACTCAATTTCTATCTGTTAACAATGGAAGTACAATACATATTTATTAATCAAGCATTCCCTTGAAGCTTCATGCTATCTTTGGATGCCTCAGTTGACTCCAATCTATATTCGTAAAGCACATGTCACCATTAACACCAATTTACTAAAGAATCTTAATAGTAACTTAGATTGTTGCTTGAAGAGATTCAGTTCTGATAAGTACATATAATATAAGCAATGACAGTTCACAAATGTAATTTTGGATGTTCATTTGCTCATACAATAATTTGATCTTCTTCTCATGAGTTGATATTGGTCCATGTGGGGTAATATATTATCCAATGGGTATCTCTTCTATTTTTTTTTGGAAGCAGATACTTCAGATTCTCAAAGTCAGTCTATGTTAGCTCTTTGGTGGATTATTTTGGTGGTTGTCAAAGGATCACTTTTGATACAGGCACCACAGACACTGACAGTGAAGATACTGTTAAGATTTAAATGGAACCAGAATTTTAATTGTATGTTTCTGCTCACTACACACGTACCTGAGAGAGTACAGTTTGATCATCGACATAGGTTAAACCACGGTTTTTCTCTCGTGGTTTGCTATTGAATTATTTCCTACGTCGCCATAAAGTTGTACTGTTATGGGTCGTCTTGAAGAGGTTCAGCTATAGGTACATGACAGTTCATAAAGTTAATTTTGCATGGTTATTATCTCATTCTACAGTTTAATCCCTTTACGAATTGTTATTCAATTTTATTTAAAATCTCTTGGTCTATAAGAGAGGTAATATAATTGAACCAAACATATAATTATGTTTGTCGGCTTATACATATATGTACGAGGAACTTCAATATGATCACCATAGGTTGAACTATGACTTTTTACTCATTTCACTCATGTTGTAACGTATACAAGTCATGCACTGTTTGAAGAGGTTCAGTTCAGACAGTGACAGTTCATAAAGATTATTTCCCCAAACAATTTGATATTCTCCCATTTTCACAAAGTTTCACAAACAAAACTCTTTTTCAGTGACGCTTTTTGATTTATATTCAAATGTGACAGTCGTGCGATGTTCTAAATATAAAACTGCAATCCTCAAGTGGTCAACTAATGATAATTAGGTAAATTGCTGTACAGGCTATAAAATTGGGAAGAATTGCGTATTTGCCGTTCTGTCTGACCAATTCGTCATATCCCAACAGTAAGACGTCTGCCTAGAATGTTCGTGGTTGTGGGTTCGATCCACACTGGCGACAAGTTTTCTGACGCGTGAGTAAGATACGTACGATTTCTCAGTATAGCAATATCGGTTTATATTTAACTCATCGTCAGTGGAAGAAAAAGGGTATGACACTCCGATACTATTTCTGTTTGGATCCAATTGAGATATTCATTTACATATCAATTTGGTTAAAAATTGTAAGAATGACTACCTTATCCGTAAAATCGTGAAATTCCAGTCGAAACCTTCTGAAAAAGCTTGAAGGATCCATCTTTTCAAAATAACTTCACCGACTATACACTTGTCGTGGGAGTGCCAATGCATCAAAATCCAGATGTTCTAAAAAAATAGTACATTTCCTGAGAATACTTAACACTAAAGGGGTGTTCTTAAGGGTTCAATAAAAACGTTTGTGCAATCGGAAATTAATATACAATGTGCAAACGCCGCTTATGACACTGGGCATCATCACCATTATCCATGTACAGTTCTACACGAAGAACATCTCTAAACGGTAATGTTCTGGGTTGCCTGATAAAAAAGTCATATAATCAACAACGTCCATAAAGTGCGGCAAAGACCAATTAAACGAAACATAATTAGACCATTCAAAAAGCTCTCCTTGCATTTGTTACGGGTCATCATGGTTGGTTATCGCCTAAGTAGTACTGTTAACACCACTTTTATCTCTGGTTTTATATTCGTCTCGTCATCTGGCACTATCATTATCAAGCAAGTATTGCTATGATCAATTTGTATGAAAAAATTACTGAAGGGGCGTACGGAAGTTGGGTCAAAAAGGGAAAAAAGGCTGACATCTTGAGGGTCAGGTCGGTTGTTTATTTTTTATAGATTACATGTCTATTCACATTAACCTTAAAAATGTATGATATTCCTTATTTTCTGGAGTGGAAGAGAACGTCCAACTTCTGAGACGCATACCTTCAGCATGATCGTGCGATGACATGTTAATGTTAATGTTACTCTCTAGAACCTTGATGGAAAATAACTCAAGCTTTCAGCGTTCCTCCATCTTTATACATCGATTACCAGCAACTGCGATACCAATAGCAGTTCTCTTCGATCTTCAATATACAGTGTTTCAGAGAGTTTTGGAACCGTATATTATTGAATAAAATATACAAGGTGGCGAGAAAAGTTTAAAACAAAAGTTTTAGGGTGTACACTAGGCACTAAAAATTTAATTATACAGAGTTGGACATAGAGTCGTGGAACGCTAAGGAATATTTTTGAAACGGAGGACCCTGTATAATATTGGATATTTGAATTCTTCCTCCAATTTGAGGCCAAAATTGTAGGTAACCTCGTTGTTTCGCAAATGATAAATAAACCACTTGAAAATAGTTAATATCTGTTCATTACAATGTGTTTTACCACAATTTTTATCTTGATGATGGAATAGTTTCATCAAGTAAGAGCATCTTTAGTCTACCCTTGAAAATAGGATGAAAACTAACCTTTGGCGTAGCCCGCAAATCAAACAAAAGTTCTAATTTTTTTAAAGTATCCACTAGCCAGTAAATATTTATTTTGAGTTCTAATGATAGAAGTTTGGTCGTAAGTTCGTGGCGAATATTTTCTTAAATTGAACACCCTGTATATTATTAGATATTTCATAACGACGCCGACGCCGATGGTGGCTTAAGCTATCGGTGATCAATCTGGAAACGTGGGAACAAATTTGACTCTTCGTCGTAGTTTCGAACGTTATCACCGTGCTCATAACTAATACATAACTAATATTAAAATAGCAATCATGAAATGTAAAAACCCAGTTTTATTTAAATCTCTCGATTTGTGGTTAATGCCAATTGTCATAATTTTGTATCCTATTTTCAACTGGTTTATTCATCATTTCCGAAACTCGATAACAAGGAAACGGTTGAATTTTGGTACCTACATCAAGTTACTTACAATTCTTGCTGCAAGCTGAGGGAAGTATTAATATATCTAATAATATAAAGGTCTTCCAAAAAACTTTGGTGCGCCAACCCTGTACAATTATTTTTTTTACTGACTTGCAGACAATAAAGAACGTAAAACTTTTGTGCTAAACTTTTTTCGAATCTTGGTGTATCTTATCCAATAATCGACGGTTTTCAAGATTTCGAAAGCTCTGTATATATTGACCAACACTATCGCATACCTGTGGGTAAAATCATACAACAACAAATATATACAAGGGAAACACCCACTCCAGCTCCCCAAAAGTATCAAAACGATGTTTTAAGTGTGATTCGAGGACTACATCGTGGTGTCAATCACAAAGGATAAAATCCTCAATATTGATGGTAGAAGAAATAGTAGTGATTTTCATGTAACTCTGAATTTTGATGATGATGTGTTTTGATTATAACTACTAAAGATTTGCATATAAATCAAAAGCTTTCTGAAGATTTCAATAACATTTCTTCAAGCATTGATGGAGTCATTTGTTGAAAGATCTAAATTGAAATCTAGTCAATTTACAATGGGAACATGGGTAGTTAAAAAGTGATAAGAATTCCCTATTACCAACGTGTACATTTCGTGATTATTCCAATCGCCATTGCATGTGAAAGAAATATAAATAATTACTTCTTATATTAATGTATATTTAATGAGCCACGAAGGATGACGTTGATACATACATTTGTAACTACTTGTTTCGCAAGACCGCATTAATACCTGTAAATACAGGAATATTCAGATATTGACGTTGTCAAATACATGATTCTACAACATTTTCTAATGAGTAGGCCATGGCGGATAAAATGGTTCACTGAACGCTATATTTATATGTTCTTTCAATGGCCAGAAGTACAGAGACGTAGAAAAAATTAGCTATGGTTTCAGCAAGTTGATGCTACGGTGCATGTCACGATAAACCCGCAAATTATGTATGTTTCCTGGTCACTTGATATCGAGCTTCGATGACATAACTTGGTCATCAAATTCACCAGACTTGAAAGCTCCTGATTTTTTCGTGTGAGGCTATCTGAAGCAAAAAGTCTACGCAAGGCGTCCGCAAACATTACAAGAGCTTAATCTGTACATTTCCGGAGAAATACATAATGTTAGTTGATTAATTCAAAAATGTATGAAGAGTTTGCAGTACACAAGGGGGAAATATAACAGATATAATATTACGGCATAATAATGCACCCAGTAAAGTTGATAGTTATCCCAAACTTCTTTCAATTGAATACCTTTTGAATGGGACAGTTATTTTCATCATTCTAGATTCAACTAATAAACTACTAACTTCGATTAGCGTTCTATGATCAGCTTTTTGCTTTTGTATACGTTTAAATCTATATTGATCAAAAGTTAAATACAGAATTGATTCAATTCACTTGAAGCTGTTTAGTCCTTAGATTCTATTTCATTTTATCCTTGATGTATAGACACGATGACATGGAGAACCCATCAGCTCATACATTTATATGGAAAATAACAAATAATTATCGTATATTACAACCGTTCTTGGTTTCTTTTTTTTATTCATGAAATAAAATAATGAAGCAAATAAATTTGAATAAGAACACGAAAAGAAAGCTTGGAATAGCAAACTTTGCTGCTCTGTCAAAACATTGTGTTTTATCTGTTCTACTTCACAGCCAGCTGAAAAATGAATTGAAGTCAAGGCCACCTTAAGTTAGTAACCAAGCTTCCTTATCTGTAAAAACGCTTCCGGAAATTCTTAGACTATGGTTTGCGTTGTATCAATAACGCTTCCTTAAGGATAAAGGAGGTTTTATAACGTATATAAATGCAACCCATATAAAGCATTTCATTTTGTTATTAGATGGGCCACATTTCTTGAGGCAAGCGCTCGCTCTATATTCCACAACGTAATGCGTCAACTATTTAAAGCATTTCAATGCAGCAGCGTGAGCGGCTAATGAAACTGTTTATCTGGTGTTCAATCATTGGCAATTATAAGACGCGAATGCAATCTATAAAAAATCAAAATGAAAGTGTTACCTATATTAACTCAAATACAAATCATACGCATTGAGAGTGCAAATGCGGTAACATAATATCGTTCTCCAATGCATTATACTTTACAAGGTTTGACTGAAATATCTTTATCGTTTCGTCTGCCTCGGCAGCCTCTATCAAAGTACATCATTTGAAAATCAGATCGCCTCGATCTAGATTGTAGATGTCCTGACTTGGTGAAACTCTTCCATCATAGACAGATAAAATAATGAATAGATCTTTGAACTTTGAACAGTGATGCGTTTCAATTTATATTTATATCATCGTCGAATTGTCAGATTTGATTTTACAAAGGCTACCCAGTTTACTTGCCACTGGACTACTATTTGTCAGGTCTAGCTGTCTTTTTATTGAAATATTTCTTTTGTCTATCGTCAGAGAAATATTTTTTGGCGACTGTATTTGTACTAGATTTAAGGCAAACCCCTACAAAACCTTAATCATCTCCGTCAAAAAGTCCTTAAAATTGTGAGTTATTTTATCCCTTAAGTTATTTCATTTTTCTTAATACATTCTATGACCTAACGTATATCAGGAGTAAGTTAACATAAAATACAGTTTCGCAGATATTTTCGAATCTCTAATGTTTCCATGAAGTTCAAGATCCCTCCTTCGCCACAAAAATCCAAACACTAAATAGTGGATAAAAATAATTCTATACATAAAATAGACTGCGTGTGTAGGGAGCCTTATATGGGTAACTCTTCTAGACCTCATGAACTCTCAAATCTAGGAACCCCAAAATTATATAACTGAAGAAGAAACGTCCGAATCAGCACTGAGTGAACGCGCATAGAGTAAAATGGGAGCACAAAGAGAATAATAATTTCAAAGGAAGATCAAAGAGTATGAATTTATATATGTTGCATGATGATTGTACTTCTAATTTCTCAGTACCCAGTGACCCAGTTTGGTTGAGTTCGCGTCAAGAAAATGTCTAATCAATGATCTCCAAACCAACAGATAGACCCTAAGTTCTTCCCTAGACTTCCTTATGATTTGTTCTTAGCTCCCAAATGGGGGATATTGTATTGTTGCCTTGGGATCTCGCTGATGTATGTTTCGTTTTATTTTATAAAACAGTCAGTTCAAGACGAGACTCTACGCCAAAAGTGTCAGTGAATACCACAAATCCTTGGAGCAAAGAGTTTGTACGTGACAGCATTTTCACTATTTAATGCTTTGAAGATAACGTGTGACATAATCTTCACGAAAGGTGTTTATATCATCAATATGCGTATTATACAAAAAACTATTAAAACACATGAAGTATATGAAGAAATGTTATCACACACTCATTTCTGAATACAGGAGCAAGCATGAGATGGCTCAATAAACCCCATGCGGTCAGTAGCAATCGAGTGAGCAGGCAAAACGTATAATCGCGCAATATCGATTGAGAAGTAGCCGTAAAGACTTCAGAACAATTTTCCGCAGCTCGTAAAGTGAAAGTCCCGTTATTGATGTGCATCTGAATCATCTCAACGTTCAGCGATCACTTCGTGATTTATATCCGATATTTATATGAACGTTTGTTGCTTCTGTAGGTATCACATATTTGAGCCATAATACGTGTACATTTGCTTAGATATACTGGGTGGTTCATTTAACTTGAGACAGCCGTATAGCGCGAAAATGGTCAGTTTTGAGATAAAAACGTTCAGATGAAAGTTCAAGAGTGGAATGGGGAAGAGTTAATGATGACTTTTATTTTCGACATTGACAGCGTTTTTAAGGTTTTTTTCAAGGTCAACCATGGTTTTTTAATGGAAACATGTATTTTTTTATTGCAAAATCTTATTATACGAAAAAAAAACAAATACCTTTTGTTCACAATTTTTTTTATCCGATTGCAACTGATGTAGGTAAAAAATACATTTGTTCTCTTTCGTAATGCTTCCATACCACAACGGCAGACGATGCTGTTATTGTTTCTTGAGACCGTTATTGACTGAGTGGTATTTTCTCAGTGGGCAAGAAATTCAACAGATTTATATATTCTTTTTTCTTTTCTATGTTGTTCTCAGATGAATCTGGCGGGACAGTTTTTTTATACATCAATAAAACGAAATATCTCAAATTTGAGAGATAAATTTCGGCGGGAAAATTGAACACCTCAAAAATATACTAAAATTGATTCCACTAGATGCAAACTTCAACAGATTCCTGAAAAATATTCAAGGTCAATATTTTGAGGAAGATCTTAAAACTCTTGGACCTGCTCCAGTTTACGAAATTGATGAAGATCAACTGTTAGATCTTAATGATAAATGAAGGTTATATTAACTGTACATTATTGCAAAAATTAATTATCATAACAAGAGTGGGTGACTTGAACCACTATAACAGAACACCGTCTATATCAATCCGTAAATCAGGATGTCAGGTAGTCGGAAATTCACAACATCTCTGGTATCAATATAATATACATGTCTACTAATTATTATATTTTTAGATTATTGCAGGATGTATTTTCCATTATGCTAAAAATTTCATGTTGTTTTATTTAACACAGAATTTAATTCATCATTGCGGTGTCTATGTAATTATAAATTTAAAACCACCAGCGCTTTTCATATATACATAATTGTTATTGGTATTACCGTGGAGATAACTAAAAATTTGCAATTATTCGTAGTCTATTGGGAGGTCGGTAGACTGATCAAAAAATAATTCAAGCCGAATGTAATAAATATATGTATTAGGGTGTTCGTTGGAATGGGATGCGCATGATTTAAATAACGTCGGAATGGCTGAAAAACCCCAAAAACTGTCAATATTAGCTTTTATCTTGTATGAAGGTGATAAAGTTCTCGTACCGCAACACCACTTAAACGTGATTTTCTGGTACAATTTTAAAGTCGGGGTAACAAATATTTGTGTCATTTGGTTTTACAATAAAAGGAATTCAGTGTTTGCGATAATACTGGAAATTGATAATAATTCTCATATTTCTCATTTGAATTATTAAATATGGATACTTTTGATCGGTTGTAGATTTTACTGTATGTACCTAGTAATGAATTATTTCCAGAAACACATTAATGTGAAATACTTCCAGAAACATTGTAAATCACGTAATTATTATTTTTTTAGTGCGTGTATTGGTCCAACATTGTATCGTATACATTTTTAAATGTAGTTAACCTTTTTCGATGTTCTCAAAATGTATCCGTCTTTGTGAAAAGCAAAGTGACAAGAATATTTCTCTACAATACTGTATATTATGGATTCCTGTATTAGTTTTAAGATGGCTTTCGAATAATTCCAGCTTTTAGTACTTTGACATTTTCTTTTCACGCTGTGTAGAATCCATAAAATTTGAGTAGAAAAGAGGGTTATAAACTATAGAGATTTTTTTTATAAAAATTAAGCCTATATTCGATATATAATTAATACCTAGATTCTGTTTCTACTATCTATTTACAATAAATACGTATATCAATCATAGGACTAGAAAAACAGGACTCACGAAAAATGACAAAGTCAGAAATTGGAGTTCAGCGAATGACTCATCGTAAATTATAATTCGATCATATAACCGTAAGCCACCGTCTACCGTCTATTTGCATGCATTAGTAATTCCCGGCGTTTAACAACAACAATAACCAATTAGAAATATAATTCGCCTATTGGGAATAAAAAGAATCCGCCCACGTCGATATATAATAAAAGCTGTAACTCAACCTTTCAAACTATCGATTAGCATGCACTCCCACAAAGGTTTACTTCATATTTACCACATTATTCCATGTTATAACCTTTTGTTCGGCTACTTAACTGTATGTCAGTCGTTCGATCTGAACGTTGGTTGGGCGTAATTACACAGCATGTTGTTACGAGTAACTATACATATATAGTAAACTGGATATCTAGCTTTATTGAAAATGACTGGAGTGACAGTACGAATGTAAGTCTCAATTATTGATAGTGCATTTGACTAGTTCAGGTGCTAAAATTTATCGGATAAAGGAACAGAAATCATCAAGAGATGAATATATCCCACTTCTGATATGTGCATTAAGTATTATTTTGATTTATAAACTCCTGAACATTGGGAGTAATTACCGAAAACGTTACGAGTATAGGTATATAGATAGACATCTTAGCTTTATTGAAATGACGAATGGCTCTGCGAATGTAAATATCATTTCATGCACATATCAGAAGTGGGATTCTCAGTCTGATATATTTCTCTCTTGATGATTTTTTACCATTATCCTATAAGTATACATTTTAGTTAGTTGAGTTGCTAAAATGTATAGGATAATGTTAAAGAAATCATCAAGAGATAAATATATCAGACTGCGTATTCCACTTCTCATGTGTTCATGAAGTAAGTACTATCTTGTATTATAAACTTCTAAACGTTGGGAGTAATTATCGAAAACGTTACGAGTATAGGTATATAGATGTAAATATCATTTTATGCACATATCAGAAGTGGGATACTTAATCTGATATATTAATATCTTGATGATTTCTTTACCATTAACCTATAAGTATACGTTTTAGTTAGGTGAGTTGAAAATGTATAGGATAATGTTGAAGAAATCATCAAGAGATAAATATGTCACCCTGCGTATCCCACTTCTGATGTGTGCATAAAGTACTATCTTGTATTATAAGCTTCTGAACATTGGAAGTAATTACCAAACACGATACCAGTATAAATAGTAATCTGTCATCACAGCTTTATTCTTTATTCTTTTATTTTGGAATGACAGTACGAATGTAAATACCATTTGACGCACATATCAGAAGTGGGATACTCAGTCTGGTATATTTCTCTTTTGATGATTTCTTCACCATTATCTTAAACATTTTAGTGACTAGTTCAGTCGCTAAAGTGTACTGGATCATGATGAAGAAATCATTATCAGTTTAAAAAAAACGCATGAGATGACCCTTGCAGTACAATGAAAATCACGCCACTGGTAACACCTAAACTATTTAACAAGAGATGGGCGCGTTCATATTAATAAATGTATTCAAAAATATCCGTATATATTGCTTAGTGTAATCCGTTCAAGGATAAGAGACATTTTATTATTTGTTTGTTAGCATAATAGGTTGAATTATATCGTTTTCCTTTTAGCTCTCAACTTTCAGCCTATGCTGCTAGGCAATTTATGTGGATGGATGCCTTAATGGATCTAGCCGCAAGCGCGCTTTACTTTCTCCGTAACTGTAATGCCGCTTATTATGTCTTATTTCAATTAATAACAACACCACAGATTAATTTATGACTAGGTTCGCTCATCTAAGCACGTCATATTTCGCAAGTTAACCTTAAGAGTTGCTTCCTAATAGAAGTGTAAAAGTAGCCACATTTCTAACACCCGTGTCTATGTATTCGTTATTAGTAGTCAATATATTCGTTACTATACAGGGTAGTCCATTTAACTTGAATCAGCCGTATAGCGCGATAACAATGAGTTTTGAGAAGAAAACGTTCAGATGAAAGTTCTTGAGCGCAATGGTGGGGACGGTTAATGATGACTTTTGTTTTCGACATTGACAGCATTTTTAGGGTCTTTTCAAGGTCAACCGTGCTCTTTTAATGGGAATATATATTTTATATATTTATATTATAGCGAGAAAATGGTGAGCCTATAGATGAAAACATTTGAGTGCAATGGAGAAGATTTAATGACTTTTATTTTCAACATTGACAGCATTTTCATGACTAATCATGTTCCTCTCATTTGATTGCTCTACAAGCATTTCTAATGCATTACATCAATTTTTCGAATGAACAACTTCTCTTAGATGGCCCGATAAAAGGAAATCGAGAGGGGTTAAATCTGCTGACTTAGCAGGCCACATAACGGGACCACCTCATCCGATCCATCGATTAGTGTATTCCCCGACCCAGCACTTCCCGGATAATTCTAGCATAATGAACAGGACAGCCATCATATTGAAACCACATACTTGCCCTTTCTTGAAGTGGTATATCGTCTTATTAGCTCTGGTATATCTTGTCTAAATCTATATTCTATATACTCCTCTGGAAACTGTTACTCCGTACACCTGGCATTTATTTAAAACTACCAGCAGTAACTTTCCAGTGATTCATACATTCAATTGTTGTTAATGTAGATTTAACTAGTATGACAAAATCAAAACAGGCGTTGCTGATTCACTTGTTTAATCAAAATGTTTTATATTCGGGTTTTATCAGAATTTACGTAAATCCCGTTAATGAGTATATCTTTCTAGAAATGACATAATGTGGTTTTGTTGTGTGATAATAGTACGATCACTATTGCAAAAATTGTTATATGTCCATCTACAGTAGAACCCGATTATAATAGTACGGCAAGCAGTAACACTTTTTTGTACCTACTTATTTTCCCACTTAGCTTATATGAATTACTTCGTTGACTTAGTGACACAAAACGACTATTTTTGAGTCTAGTTAAAATTTTCAGACGGGTTCAAAAGACAAAAATAACTGTTCATTCATTTTCCAAATCATAAATTGTGGTATTCAGTGAAGTAGATATTTCGGGAACAACAAGTTACACCCACAACACGTTCATTATTCATCACGTTACATTAGAGTTTACGACATTGCCGTTTCTTTTCTGCTGCATTCCCGGATAGTCAAGAAAAGTACTTTTTGAACTTGTACCTAGTTATGGAGATTAACAAAAACTGTTCATTTTTAATTCTGTCTATATTTGAGATTGATGATCTTAGTACTACACCATAACTCCATCTTGAATTCTTATGTCTTCAAAGCATTTTCTCAGATGTACATTATATAATCTGAACTTAATGAATATTCCATGCCTTCAACTGCTTTGATTAGAGCATAAAGATCATTATCGGGAATATTTATGGTTTATGACAGAGAACAAATAAAAAGTATAACTAGGCATTAAACGTCTACCATCTCCGGATGATGTTTGCCATAAATCTATATTTGGCATCGTAATTAAGTATTTGCGCGTTTTCTGAATAAAATAATACAAATAATACGTAATTATATGGGAGTGCTTGTCGGGATCTGAGCCCACGCAGACTTTTTTCATACTTATTAATAGACTTATTGTTAATTAATCTCCATAATGATTTTATAATAATGATGTAATTATGCTCAAAGCTGGTACATTACCAAGTAAACAACAATTATGGGCTTTTTAAGATCCCCATTTTGTATTTGAGAGAATCACGATCGCTAATTATGCAGAATTATCTCCCTGCGTTTCCTACAGTTCAGTTAAGTATAAATAAAGCTATTATCTCAACGCAACAGCATGCTCGACAAATATAAATATAATTTTCTTCACAACTAAGATTTCAATGCTTTTCTAACAAGTATTTCATTTCTTTTTAGTAAGGTTATCATAATTTCCAATGGAGCTCCGATTACTTCAATCAAAAATACGAACATCATGCGATTCCCTCCAAGTAATTCATTTACTTGTTTGGCATCTCCATACTCACCACCAGCAATTCAGCTGTACGCGTATATGTTTTTCCGCTCCTGTTAGTTTCGATTGGATTGAATTTTTACACAACACCTCTCAAGATGATTGTGCTGTTGAAAAGTTGGGGTTGTGACTGTTGTGAGGATCTCATACAAGTGTTGATGTGATGGGAGTGATATGTGAGTTGTGAATTACAAATAGTGGACGTATATATTTTGGATTAATCGGAGGTATATATTTTTTATATTCTGTTTATCTGTACAACACCTTTCAAACTTGAATTTGGAAAAATACTATATGACGTAGATAAATGTAAGAAAGAAGTCACATTGTTTTGATACTTTTTGGGTTCTCCTTTTTAAGTTTAAGGAACCAACAGTAGCTTTCTTTACAGCTCATCAAAATTACAGAATGTTTATACCAATAATATATTATATAACTATTTGCGGCAGAATCATGAACCTTCAGTCAACACTACTATTCACAGTTTACTAGTTACTTCCACGTGAATGCTCCAATCTCTTTGATATTTTGTAAAAAAAACAATTCAGACCAATTGGTGGTAAGGTTTAACTACATTGGATATTATATGAAGGTTTTGTGAAAATTTACAAAAAAATCATGAGCGTTTGGCAACATTCCAGTTCAGAATTGGCATTAATTCTGAAATAAACAAAAACGTTGGACTAGTTCCTTTCACTTTTTACTTCAGCTAATAAATCCATAGTTTATTAAAAAATCGGTATTTTCCAACTACTACTAATTGTGAACTATTTAATAACGCCCAAGGAAAGGAACCAATGTATTCTGAGGTTAATTAATTTATGAGCTAATTAACTCATCATATAACTGGAATTAATTCCTTAACAGCAATCTTCAGATTTTACCCACATCGCTAGAAATTAGACAAATGTTAATTAGTATCGGGCAAATGGTACTTTAATTACCTAGGAATTTATTATAATAGATACCGATCTTGAAAAGGAAAAAACTAACTTTCATTCATTATTCTTGAATATGAATAAAAATTGTTTGCGTTAGGTGTACCAAATAATAATTGTAATTAATCTAATTATTTATTATTCCGGTACGGCAATCTGGTTAATGGCTTTTAAATATCTTTACACAAAAGTGCCTAATGCAACACTTTAATGATGTAAGACTGAATTTAGCTAGTTCCCATAGAATTAAAATTGATTGTTTGAACGTGGTACTATTCGGTTGAGTCTAATAACCAGATTGCTCTGGAGCCTATGACCGAATTGTGTTCGCAAAGAATCTCTCGAAATTCTAACCCACGCATCAATATCAATTTAGAAAGAATAGAGAAGATTTTGAGTTTGGGGCTGTTGAAATTTCGAGCATTCATAATAAAAGTATCGATCCAATTCATTCTAGGGAAATTATTATAGCTGGAGCAAATCTCATCACGTTGTCCATTAAATTCCTCATGATCCCTTCCAAAAACGATTGCGTTTTGTCTATGATGGGGAGAGAAAGACGAAACTGCCGGTTTCTTCCTGGTGGGAACGCCACATGGTTAATAAACTGATTCAGAACATCTAAAATTTGTGGCACTTTTTTCCTCGTGGTATAGGAAGTTTATCTCAAGGTTCTCTTGTCCTGCATGCCTCATTTTTGTCACAATTCTGTGGTGTTTTGTCTCAACTCTATGTTCACAGTTTGTCTGCTTGTGTGGACCCCATATTTCATACGTACAGATCGAATTGATAAAAAAGCGCGTTCAAAATACATATCTCGTCACCCTCGTATAGCATAGAAAACGCAAGCTCGGCCATATCTTCAACTTTCGTCCGACATGACTTTTATTTCAGAAGTTTCGGCGAACTTTTACATTCCGCTGAAAGCGGGGATTCATCGGAGGCAGGCGGCCATAAAAATGCGGTTTTCAAACAGGAAAAGCTCTAAGTGAAACATTATTTCAACCAACGCTTATTTCGTTTTTCCATTTTCGGTTTATTTTGATAAGTATACTCGCTGATGGGGTTTATCAGCTGGACAGCTTTTCTCCCGCTTATCCACCGAGCTTTCTCTCTCTGTTTCCTTTCTGATTAAAAATGAAAAACTGCCAATTGCAATCAAGTATAAGTTTTAGTATATTTACATTTCATGGCAATAGGCGGAATGAAATCCGAATAAAATCCATTGAGGCAGACGAAACGTTAAACAAATTTTTCATGCATTCATGTGTTGGAGAAGGAGATGAGTTTTAAACGTGAGCAAACTATTTCTCTATATCTTTTGAGCCTTCAAAGTTCTAAAACCATAATCAAGATAGTCTGCAGAAGCAGACGGGATGTTAATAGATTTTTTCATGTATTTATATGTTGCCGAAGTAGATTTGTTTTAGAAACTACAAAAAGATCATGCGATGTTTAATAAGCTTTGAATTTAATCCTACCATAGGCAACTTTGGTTCAAGAAAAGTAAATGAGAAGAAAACTAGTTCTATTTTATCAAATCTGGTCATATTTTATATTGGGACGCCCATTGGCAACTTGAGAAGTCAAAGGTCCTAACTCCTGACAATTCTGAGCTAAAGACGAAACATGCATGTCTAAGCAGGTCTGATGCTTAGTGGAGAGCATACAATCAATCAAATAATTTGGTTTCGATGCTCTTCCAGCAACATGAACCCATTAAAATGATCTATGTAATGTTTTCACATGATTTTACTGATAATATACAATAGTTGATTCCCACAAAAGCGAACACTTTTAACACTGAATTATCCTTCGTAAACTGGCAACTTGCAATACATTTTTATTGGGTCAAAATATGCTTTTTCCGCCCCTAAGTCGATCAATTTTCCAAACTAATGATGACTTGAGGCATGATTAAAAATAAATCCCAAGTATTTACTCACTATCATCTTTTATCTGTCATCGTCCCAAAATAGTATCAAGAAGTAATTTTATTAGTTAGATCTTGTTATGACTACAAATGCTTCAGTGAGTTGAGTCTCAATGAGGTGTCTGGTGAAGCCTCCTTCACTCAAAAGGAAATTTTCTGGCAACGCCACTGCTCTGCTATAACGACTACTGTTTACATTAAATACGTCAAATATAGTTAAAGCAATCGCCTAAACTGTTCCAAAGCACTCCTTATAAATAATACAATCATATCCATTATAAACAAATCATAGCGATCAGAGCAAATCGCGTTGGAACGCTGCAAAAACTCTATCAAATGCGAGCGATTTTCTGCATTACCTAACGAATTAAGAGCGTATTATTAAAATGCCATTGAAGTCACTCAGATCGCTGGCTTCTATTGGCTCTAAATGTTAAATTGTGCATAGCACATGTTAATGATTCTGATTCTGATGTAAAACAGATGCTGAATTACGTGCAGCGGAGGAAACCACGTAGGAAACGCTGACGATGATAGTTTGTGGAAACTCTTCACAATGATCGATTTAAAGAAAAAATTGCCTTTCACACTGTTACCTATTATTTGTTTTGAGATTTTCGCTAGGGTTCGTTTCCCCACTAGTAACTTTTCATTTCCCTCGGGCCTGGATTTTTACAAGGAAGTACAAAGAAATATGGTGTTATATTGGGGAAATGTCATAGCAAGCATTGTGCAATATTATGAAATATTCCTATAGCACCCTTAAGTGAAACGTTTGAAAACTAATCATGGCTGATGTTCGACCGAGCGGCCGAACAACCGAAAGTCGTTCTTTTTGAGAACCTCGGCACTGTGGAATGAGCTATCGGTGACTCTGTTACCCGATAGTTGCAATCTACAGCATTTTAAGGTCAATGTGAATAGACCTTTATGCTCTTGCAGCCTTTCAAGGGTGCGATAGTTTTTCTGCATTTGCGAACGGTTATTTATAAAATAACATGGCAAGACTATATGCTGAGTGCATTGAGAGTTAGCAGATATTTGGTTAGCACTGCACTGGAACATATAATCGTTCAACTCCCTTGTAGGTGTCCTCGTGGGTCACTGCAAACTAAACAGAAATCTGCCCCCTATGAGAGTGGATAGAAACCCTATTCTGCCCATGTGCTGGAAGAAACATGAAACACATTGGGCATAATGCTGTTGGACAGAGGTCTGGTAGAATTATCAATAAGAAACTGTGCTGTGCTGAACATGTTTTTCCTGCTAGGTGTTCAACTGTATTCCAAGATGAGTTCCAATATCTCTATTGCTGTCCAACTACCAAGAGGCAGTTAGCTGTTTCCTGGGCCGTTGTTCTTCCTTGAATATAAAACTGATCTCAAAAAACTCGCTGTAATTACCTGTTTATAAAAACATCCAATACCCAAACACACAGTAACATTTCTGTCGGATAGTTAATTGACCCCAAGGTCAATATTTACAACCAGTCTGCCCCACCCAATCCAGTGATCTCGAGCCTTCACTGTTGATTATACCTTTGTATGTTATGCGTATGATTGCACAAATACCACGAATCCATTTTATCATCTGAATACAAGTATAATGTGTTGCTCAACATGACTACATTACAGATTTAAGTTTATCATACATCCGCTGATATTTTTTCCGTAATGGTATGTATAAACACCCACATTAGTTCAATGAAAGAATTACTTTTTAATAGCGTTTCGCCATTGAAAAATAGACTTGATTAATAGTCATTAAGTTATTAATCACGAATAACCAGAAAAAACTGGTTTGGCAACATCAAACATACCTTAATTCCATCTCCGAGAGATAATCACCCTTAATTACAGCTAATTATTTTTTCCTCGTTATCCATTTGATATCGATTCTCAGGTTTGCTGTGGATTGGATACCTCTAAGCACCATATTTTGTGTTCTGTAACAGCCAACTGGATTTATCATTATAGTTGGGATAACATTTATATCCATTAACTGGTACAAATGGTGACACTTCATTTCTAGACTTTGTATATATCTATAGTATTGGTGTACTGTTGAATATCACTATAATCTATGTTTGTCAGATGTCTATTGCTTCTGCTCTTCATATCTTCTTCTTCGACATTTTCCCATAACGAGTTCGTCGTTTTTGCCCTCCACAAATCCCTGACTTCCCAGTCACCTACCCCGAGGTCTCTATCTAGCATGTCCAATATTTGTGTCCCAGTTTAGAGCAGGTCTTCCCCTACGTCTTCTTCTTGGGGGTTCCCACTCTAATATTCTTTTTGGCCATCTGTATTCTGGTATTCTTTGGACATTACCGTACCATTGCAATGCTCTGTTTTCCATTTTTTTAGTAATGGAGCATTCTACTCCCATTCGATGCCATATTTCCTCAGTTCTTATTTTGTCCTTTCTAGTGACTTGTAGACATCTTCTCATAAAGTCTAATTCAACTGTTCTTATTTTATTTCGTACTGTTGTTGTCATTGGCCATACCTCTGGTCCGTATAAGTTAATATTTAGTATTATGCTTTGAAAGATTCTTTTTTTAATTAATTCAGTGAGGGTGTTGTTCCGTACATCCATATGGAACATGGTTCTTCATGTTACCCCTAGAATTGGTTGGCATAGCCCTAGAAACATTGGCAAGTATATTAGAATCTGCACAGACCGTGGACAGCTTTTACCGACTCTCAAGTGTCGCAAACTAACAACAATTGCAACAGGGCCTTGTCAGCTCAGGAATCACCTCTTGATTATGAGGATCTCTGAAAGTTCTATCTATTCTAGAATCCATTCTGTGAGAGCGATGGCCTTTTATGGCTAAGAGATGGTCCACTAGGTCATATCACCGTCTTGTTATACAATCTGGGGTGGCTGAACACCCAGTTCTGAGCAATCTCTGGGGAAGTCCTTCAAGGACCGAATAGGGAAACCCTGGCTGCGTGCTGTTAAATCTGACCAAACAAGGGATTCAACCTCTTCCTGATTCCGATGAATGAGAGCACGTGTCGATGCGAATTGTGTGCGATGTGTAAGTCCCCACTTAGAACTTGGATAATGGTGTGTCATTAGAAGCTTGAGCGTCATTATGCCCCGAATTTTAATTCCTGATTAGGACTAAGTGTCAGCTGACGCTTTGAAATTAAACCCTATTGACGGGAATCAATTATGTAAGAAGTATGAGTTGGGGGATATACTTTGTTCGATAATACAGTGGCGGAGTTGTTCGGCAAAGCCAGACCGTATAAAATTATTTACAATATAATTCTGATCATAACGTTGGATGTTGAAGATGCGGTAAGGTCACATGTTTTGAAACTAACGTGATGTAACCTAGAGCACTTGAGGTTCAAAAACAAATCTTAAGGAAACGTGGAGGAAACTTGTGATCCTTCGCAATGTCATCAGACCGTCATTCATATTGGGAGATCCCACAGTTATCGCCGCATTTACCTCCCCTCCCCCAGGGATTTCGTTCTGCCGATCCCCATCACGGAGCCCTGTTCCTTTATCCCTTACCAAATGCCAAGTAACTCGTGGTCCCATACTGGTCTTCTTTGAATTCTTTTATTTGTGCTCATCTGTTCACTTCATCATTTCGAATGTACTCGGGATATTCTACTGTTTGCAACTCTTGGAGTAATTATGAAAGACAGCTCAATCGAACAGTTTTCATGACCTGTATTATTTGTAGAATACGGACAGATCTGCCACCCTTCATCGATGTTCCACATTCTGGATTCTGGAGATCCTTTGTAAGGCATAACCACTGGAAGTGTTGCTTGGTATAGAACGGAGTCCAGTGATGGAATGATCTGAGCTTTGTAGAGAAGCAGTAGCTTTTCCGGTGAATAGAATCTTCTGGATCGAAACAGAATTCCCAGCTTCTGAGATGCTGACCTAGCAAATCCGGCAACAAGATCGTACTAGGACACCCTTGATTTTGATCCCCAGAAGCTTCATAGAAGATAACTGCAGCATTGGGCGTTACTCCGCTTTCTTGATAACTTAGTTGTCTGACAAAGTGTCAGAGTGCGTTGAACTGATCTCCATTTGTAGATCCTCATTCGAAAATTCTTTCGACGTCTTAGTTGATCTGAAAAACAGCTTACTTCCGCCGATGCAAGTTCTCTCTGGATGCTTTCCAGGAAGGAAATGAGGATGCATGAAATCAAAGCTAAGCGATATTTGGGAGTAAAATATACCCAAAAAAATGATCACTTTCTACAATACCTCATCTTAGAAATAGCCGTTCCGTCAGTTAAGCTGAATTCGGTCAATTAGCTTGAATGAGAACCTTCCAAGCGTGGTGTGTGTACGTTCACCGGAATTTAATTTTTACACATTCGCATTTATACTCAGCATCTTTATATCGAATGCAGTCATGCGTGATATTTAATGTTAACTTTCATCTCCATATTATATTACAACATACCAACAACTACCGTTGCCGGCTTGTTTGGATGTATTTCTGTCATATAAAGTGAGAGAGAAATATTTGTATCTAGCAAATCGATATATAACATGTTCAAGAGACATTAACACTGTAACACTGGAATACGTTAGAAGACAAATAGTAAACATTGCGAAAAAGCAAAGTTCACTTCTAGAATGCTTGAAATATGCTAAAGAGAATCATTGTACTGCCATCAAGGCAGACAAAAGCGTATGATTATCTACCTGGCCGGGTGTGCGACGTTGCCATTTCACATATTTCATGCATTCTGGAGGCGACCTAGATTTTTTCGCAATTTGTACAATCAATCTGTTGTGTTTGACGATTAAGTTGATCATATTTTGAAAAATCGCTTGGGTATATGCGAAAAGTTTAACTTTTCAGATATCCGAGTTCCAAAAGGGGAGATGGAGAGGAAAAAAAACAGATTTATTGTACAATTGCGAAAAATATTGAGTTCGCCTATAGAATCCTTGATTAAGCAAATAGTAAGTCTGGGAAAAAAATTCGTGGAACAAAAAATATAGGCACAAGGTTCTTGTACCGTTAATGTCATTGTGTCGGATTATAAAAACCAGATGGCGTTGAAGAACCCAAAAAATTGCCTTTCTGCTTTTTTTGACGTTGTTTATGACCGAACCAGCTACAGTTTTTGAATGCATTTTTTATAATGAAGACCCGTTTCGAAGTTGTAGTGCAACAACCTGTAACTTCTGTAACGAAAAAACGTCAAAATGCGATTAGTACAAAGTTCATATGTAAATGTAGGTCTACCGCGCTCCATAAGCGCTGCGAGAGAAAATATGTCTATTCACAACGACCTTAGATTGTAACTATCGGGGAACAAAGTAGCTGATTACACAACGGCAAGGTTAATAAACTATTATTATTGGGTAACGGAGGAATTAGTATATATTATATACTTTAATTAGTATAATCTTTGCTGACTGAAAAATACCACTTTACTAAGTCATTGCTTTTCCATTTGGGACAGAACACGCATCAGTAGGCGTATCTTGGGTGAAATGTGCTTATAATTTCTCGCATTAGAAACGTAATATATATCGTTTTCAGAAAAACGTATGCAGCTCGGGGTCAATCACCCTGGGAGAGCCCAAGTGGCTGCTGCACTCTAGTCCTTAATTGCATTACCATGACCCCACCCACAAACGCATGTTAATAAATCGCGAGCCGTTCGTGATTTATCGACGGAAAACCAATATGGTAGTTGGGCCTTTTTACGAGGCTTGTTTTACGGGTGGTTAAGATATAGTGTTGTGCTCGATAGCTGATGTGTATTTACATAACGCTTCTAAAGCTAGGTTGTAGATGTTCGCAGCTGCTAAAACCCTTCCATCATTAGGATTTTTGCTTTAGCAAGGCAACACAATATTTGACAATATCTATACTACATTCCCAGCCAAGATCATTCTTATTGTATTCTAAGTAGCTTTTACGCATTTGCTGTGACTATTCATATAAAGGTGGCTCTCTTTTTAAAAAATGAAATCAGAATGAATTGAGGATCGCAGATTAATCGGAACATCCGAACCCCATTATCAAACTAACTGCGCCAGATTTTCTACCACGCAGAAATAACGACCTCGCAAGACGTGAGCCACTGGTTCATTCACTCCATCATCACTGGGGGCTATTCCCGGGGACTATTGTGGCGCGCACGCATCCACTTTTGGCGAGTGCCGCATAAAGAAAGAATTCTGACGTCGCCGTCGGCATCGATGGTTCCCTGGTGAAGAAAGGAACATAGCCGACGGAGGCAGCAATAATAGGGGCTCCAGTTGAATGCCGAGCGGCGCGGGCGATTCATTTTTAATCCCGAGCGGGAACGTGGCAGTCACCCTATCGCCGATCTTAATTTTACGCTTTTCAAAGCCGTTAAAATGACGTGCTACGTTGCCAGGTGTGAGGCAAACAGTAGGAAATAAAGAAGTTGATGGAAGGTCATATCCAAGGTCATTCCTTGAACCTCAAGGAAGCCTTATTGATGGAACGTAATTATAATCTAAACAGGGGCATATCAACGCAGAAGTCTAAGAAGCCGAGGCTGCGGGCGCACAGATTCAAGGGGCGCAAAATTTTTAAAATAAACATGGTGAACATAATAACTGCAAGGAGTAAATAAGGCAAACGTATTAGGAGCGAGTAGAATTTTTTTGCTCTTCAAATTTTCTTTCAGGAGGGTGGGTATGTCTACGAAGAGGGCGCAAATTACGGATCTTGCTTTTGGCATGACTGAGGTGTAAGACATTTCAATGATCCTTGGGTAAATGGGGTTAATACGCCACTGTGTTTAGGACTTCCACAAAGCATCCCTAAGGCTAGAGAAACTGTGTAGCAACCTTATCCTCAAGTCCTTAACAGTTATTCGTTTACCAGTTGATCAGCTGTTAGCTGTTTAATGTGGTTCAGACGGAAATTGTTCAGCTCTCTTGTTATTATTAAAGTATTTCATAGTAGCTTTAATAACATTATTGATACTCTTCAAAATTATTTGACTTTTTGTTTGTTTCTCTCAGAATAATTTAGCATCTGTACGAGTGAGCGCGATGAGATTGATTGTGAGGATTTTATAAATTGATAAAAGATATGGGGAATCCTTTCGAGACATTTTAAAACAAAGAAAATAATTTTATCGTTTGCAAATAACTGTTCGAAAATCGATACCAACAAACTTATTTTTGGAACTATCAATACCGCCATATCTCCAATTATTATTTATTCAAGGAATCATGAAACTTGCTGTTTATGTTAATTCAAATATCGTTGTCATGTTTGATTGTTGTTAATAAATATTTAGCAGCAAAACTGGGTTAAACATTATGTTAATTCAATTTTCAAGTACAAGAAGAATTTTCTTTTATTCTAATATTTGTCGTAAAGCAATAATGACACGTTTTTTATGTACAGCACTGACTAACCACAAATGAATATAACCTCAAATATACTCGCGATGAAACTATAAACAAGGATTCATAAGAACTGATTTCTTGCAAAACTTGCTTTGGTGACCCATATCTATAAGTTTTACTAACACTGCTTAAGTATTTATTCAAAAATCCACACACAAAATAACAATAAATAGATAAACTCACATGAAACTAGTCAACACTGAATAGTAAAGTATGAATGACAATAAGTTCAAGCAGTTTTGTCATAATTATTACTTTTTCCTATGTTATCATTATTTTTATTCAAAATATAAATGAATCCGGCCGGGTTCTTGATACGTGTGCGGGGTACCCGTACATTTGGCATCCACCGTTTGATGATCGATTGCCTTCAATAATAATAATGATGATGATAATAATAATAATAATAATAATAATAATAATAATAATAATAATAATAATAATAATAATAATAATAATAATAATAACGTCTTCATTTATATGACAATTTACATTCTAATAATTAGAAAATATTGCAGCTATCGTACTTTGATACTTTGACATCTTGACTATTAATAAAAAAATATATATAAAGGCTCACACAATCGGCCATGATGGGCCACTGCAGGCCATCGCCATGGTGTAAAGGAAACAATGGCGCATGATGGCGGACAGTTGACAGTGGTTAATCGATTGTGGCGCGCAATGGTGGTGTTATCAATTTTTTCGTCACACTTCAAAGGGTATCTTGGCGTAGCCTTGCTGGTAGTATTCACATAGTCGGCCATTCTTCAGTTTGTTACCGACCTAGCGTCATGTGCCATTGTGTGAACACCTTTCAAACTGACGGGCAAGGGGCAATGAAGGCCTACGTGGTGCATGGCCCATCATGGCCCATTGTAGATATACTAGGGGCTTAAGGAAGTCAGCACTCCCCTTTCTCAGAAATAAATCCTACGTAAACCATTAGGAGTGCATTAAAGAAAGTGAGAGAGAGACGACAAGCACATTAGAATAATTATCAAATCGCCCGGCTTGGTCGCGCCTCAACCATTCCGCAACCAGCGCCAGCGCTCAAACGCGGGTAAATTATCGACTTGCACCGAGATTTTATATTCCGCATTACAGATTTATAATGTTAATTAACTTGGGTGTAGCGCTATTTATAATTATATTATTCAAGACATACAAAGCGATGGCGGTGAGGGCTTCAGTTGTTTGCGGTTCTGCTTCATATCATACGCTCGTAAATCGGTGCTGTTATCGTTGTCTCGCTGAAAATTTAGGGCGGCGGTGAGATTAGAAGGAATGCTGTTCAGTGGTATTGAGAGTATTTATGGAAATAATCTTGTGGTGGCGAGTGCGCGAATTAGGGTAATGTGAGACCGTCCGTTATTGTTTAAAGCATTGGTTCTCAACCTTATGTTGCCCAATGTCTACCTGGATAATTTTCTTTCTATAACCCGCCAATTTTTTTAGTTGTCACCTTTTATTTAATTATATTTAAATTTATATTATACAGTCCATAGGATAGGATAGGATAGTACATAGGACAAGTACCATGATTTGCGCCCCACCCCCTCCTAGACATAACTCACCCCTCCTAAAACTTGTACGTCGTACAAAACCCCTCGACCAAAAAAATGCCCACTTTTTCAGACATTCACCTTCTCCAAATAATTTGCAGAGCATAAAACCTCGCAGTCTTGCTTCCTTTGTAACTCACGCCCGATCCCTGAAGACATAAAAATAAATTTTCAGGGCAAAAATATGTGCTATCATTCAATTATACCATATCTTCCTATATGCGTAAAGCTATAATAATCTTAAAGTAAAAATACTATAGTGTTGACTGAAACATTTCATAATCTTGAAGCAAATAGTTCAACCTCATTAAATTATTTATTATTAGTATTAACATTTGGTAATTTTGATGAGGTGTTATCAAAGCGCCTTTACCTTAAATAGAAGAATGAAAAAAACTGTCAAAACTGTACACAATTCAAGTTTAAAATGTTATGTACAGATAAAAAGAATATAAAAAATATGTTCCTCTACTTAAGCCACTAGAAATACGTCCACCATTGGTAATAGAGCTTATTCACAACTCACATATCACATCAACACATGTACACTTGTATGAAATCCTCACAACAGTCACAACCCCAACTTCTTAACAGCTCATGCATCCTGATAGGTAGTTGGTAAAAATTCAATCCAATGGAAAATAACGGGCGCAGAAACAGACACACGCGTACCGCAGAAATACCGTTGACGGAGATGGCGATGAGAAATAAGTAAATTAATTACTGGGAGCGAATCGCAAGATGTTCGTATTCTTGATTGAAGTAAATGGGCTTCGCTGGAAATTATGACAACCTTACAAAAAAATATGGCTGTTAGAAAAGCATTGAAATCGTAGTTGTGAAGTAAATTATATTTTTCTTTAGAATACATTCCTCTAGAATGAGTATTGAATTCAGAAATATACTTTTCTTGTTTCAAATTAATTTATTTCCTCATCAAGTAAATTGTCTTGTAATGAGAACAGATCTTCCCATCGTGAGAATATCTTTACAAGAATGTCGCAATTCTTGAATTGAGAATTTATTTTTATGTGTGTGGAGGGTATTGGGCTAGGACACCCCCCAATTTTCTTGTAATGCCCTCCTGGAAGTCTAAACGCCCACAAGGGGCGTTATCGCTCACATTGGGTACCTATGGTTATAAGCTTATTAATGATAATAAGATCTGAGAAAGGATGATTTAGGCGCAAACCGCGTTTGATAGAAAATCTTATACAAAAAAAATATGGAACGCGTAATAATTTTAACACTCATCCTCAGAGAAAAAGTCTGACGTTTCTACCATTACGGACTCACTAGTACACTAGTCCACATTTGCAAGTATCACTTTGTAGAGGTGCGTGTCCATGAATTCTCTTTACTTCGGTAGCAATAGAAATTCCGTGGTAGCAGGTTTATGCCGCTATAACTCCAAAACGGTTTATAGCGCAAGAAACTATTTTATACCAAATTTTAGAAATTTCCAAATGATCATAATCCCGTATCATATTTTGCAATGAGAAGAATGCTTTTCTGGTAACATCAGAGCCACCTACATAATTTTCTTATGCTTCATCCAACACTACCGACGCTGTGAGATACATTTTAGATGATGAAGCGCCTTATCTCTTTTGTGACTATTGCGGTTAACACAATACATAGAAGATTGATTCTCTAATCCCTTCCGCATCTCGGAATGCCCTGCGAAGTTGAAGGTTTTCGGCATGCGTCCAATACGATTTTCAAAATATAATGATAAAAGTTGTAAACCATCGGTAGCAGAATTTTTTTCGTGGCAGATTGATTGAACTCCAGTAACAACTTACTGGAAGCCATTCTTTTCATGCGTGCTTTTAACTTTGGAAATCATAGCACCTACACAGCTAGAAAAAATTATGCCTCGTTAGCGTGCCCGAGTGTAAAGCTCAAACTTTTAAACAATATTAACGTGACGCCGACTGACACGTGTGAACCGTGACAGAAAAATACACTCACAAAAGTAGCAAGCTAACTTTGAAAAACAAAATAGCTGGAATAAAATTTAAGCAGTAACGGTACATTAAAGTTGGAGTTGAATTTGGTTTCACCACACACCTAGTTAAATTCAGTGGTAATTTGAATAGAAGGGAAGTTGTCATGAAGGATATACAGATTTGTTATTATGGTGTATGCATAGTTAACATTATAATTGTTCCTGATACTAGTATCAGTTGCATGTGCAGTAGGTAACAGGTGACTTCAGTTGTCAATTTCGTAATAAATTGCTACTCTAATAGCGCTATTTAACATTCAATTCTGCCACGTAGTCTGTTCTTGAAAGAATATGAACTTATGATCATCTCTTTGCTCAGATAAGGTGATACACACGCTGTCATGAATAAAAGACTTTTTTGTGTCGCATATCGCTTCAATATTCAATAGAAGGTACTTTTATTTGTGGTTTTCTCCTATTCAAGAAGTATTTTAACGATTAATAATAATATATATATATATATATATATATATATATATATATATATATATATATATATATATATATATATATATATATATATATATATATATATATATATATATATATATATATATAAAATTACAATATGTAATACTGATAGTTAATCGAAATAAGTGGCTAAGGAGTGCTCTTTGTTTTATTCCTAAGAACCGACATTTACTGGTAGAACCTAGCATTTACCAAATTCTAATGGTAAAAGGCTAAAATCATCGTTCCTTTTTAATGCGCGTCATACTAGCATCACATCTACGTATGTATGTATGTTTGCTCGATGTTTCACTGATTTCAAAATGTCAGATTAATTTTAAATTTGGCACACGTATCAAGGGGCGACGACAATAAAATAGGTTCAATAAGTTTGTCCAATTATTGTTCTTCATTTCCAAATTCTTTCTGATAAAAAATATTTGATTTTACATTCCGCGTCATAGCCACAAAAAGATCAAATTCAAGATACTAGGTTTTCCTGATGGTTTATGCTGAAAAACTAATTTCTCAAAAGTTAAATCAATTCAATTTATAACTAGCACCATTTCATTTTACTTCCCGCGCTATAGCCGCAAAAAGATCAAATTCAAGGTAATAGGGTTGGATATTTTCACCTGGAGGTTACTTACTGAGGTAATCAATTTTAGCCGGGTTTTTCTTTTCAAAATTTTTCAAATTTAAATTTTGGCCTCTTAGATCGTTAATATACGACTACGTGCTCTGCGTAACAATGGCGCGAAGCTCGCTGGTCTCTTAAAAACCTTTCCGGTTTCCTCCGGCGCGGCGTTGCCAGCTAACGGCGGCGGCGGCGGCTTCGTCTGCATGGAGTGCGACCGCGACCTTGACGTCGACGTCGTCGCTGCTCCTTTTCACTGCCTTCCGCGATGTGGCGCGAAAGCGAAAGTGCCTCGCGGCGGCAGACGAGACGAGTTGCGATGCAGCGTGGGGGCGGCGGCGGGGGCGGCACTCGTTGCCGACTGACACGGAGAAAAATTGCAAAGCCGGAAGAACAGCCAGCGTTGCCGCGGGAAGTTCGATAAAACGCTTCCAATTCATGAAGTGTTCATAATTCATTTATTAATCGTAACTAGGAAAATTTAATGTATCCTTATCCGCTACATTGTTGCATGCTGCTTATCCAAATGACTGATGTAGGCGAACAACCTGGTTTGGGCTCATCTTAAAAAGTGCCTTAGTCCAAAAAAAACCCACCCTGTTTATAAATCCTGGTGAGTCAACACATCTGACGATGCACTCCAAAGCACTCCCTAAAGCTTCTGGAGACAATCCACAAACAAGTAATACGTCTAGTAGAGCGCCTGACCTCACAAAGGAGGTCCTTTGTGGAGGTCCACAGTGAAAAACATCAAAGAGGCACGCTGATCTGTTTCTATTTAGATATATTATCATGGTAGATATTTGACCGTGCTGTCTCGCATAACACCACCAACAGTCGCCAGTACTAGATGAGCTCAGCGGACGCATCGTACCCAGGTCAAGCTCACAACGCTTTGAAAAAGCCTGTTCCAAAATAGTTTTTTTTGTTATCTCGGAATTATGGAATAAGCTACCAGGAACTTTTCCCTGATGGTTACCAACTATAGCGTTTTAAGGTCAATCTAAAAAGACATGTAGCCTCTCGCAGCGCTGATGAAGCAAGCTGGGAGATCTGCTTCTACGTGCAGTAACCTAAATCCGACTTTCAAGAAGCTATTCATGTTATACCAGATAACGGAATTTGCATACACACGCCGCTTTTCCATTTTCAAATTTTTCGGTGGAGACATTCTTATTTATTTTTCTTTAATCCTGTACTTACTTCTCTGAGAAGAGAGTAGTGGGCTCTGGGTGGATGATTTGGGTTTTTGACTCCTACAAAGTAACTCAACAAAATTCAGAAAAAAATTCCTTGTGATGAAAATATGCACAAATTCATGATGAAAGTGTGAGCGTTTTCGCCCGAAACGGCCTGTGTAGCGGAAATGTGTCCTTGGACGCAGGCCATTTCAGATTTCCCACTCCGTGCCCCGATTTTTGCTCGACGGCCCTGAATGGAAGGAATGCGGCAAGGTAGCAAAGTGTATCTGAGCGCACGTCAGCTGTTCGCCAGACGCCATCCAGCGTGCCATGAAACGTGGTTGTCGGTCGTCGCTCGCTGAAAAAGATCGAAGTCCCTAACCTAGGGGAACACGTGAGGAGGCGGCGAGCGCGTACACGCGCACCGGGCTGTCGACGCGACGTCTGGGGGGATCAGCTGAAGGCGTCGCGACGCTGCACGCACATTCCGTCAGAGAGAGGGGGTATCCCACGAGGATCTCACAGACTGCATAGTTATGCTGTTGTGCACATTGTAAGGGTCGAATGTTTTAGACCCCAATGGAGTTACGTATCAGGACTAATTTCAATTTAAAGACACAACTTTGGAGTGAGAAAAATTCAGAGATTTTTTTGTGTGGACGGGACTCAAACCCATGTGCTCGGCATTCTGTGCTGATGCGGTGGCCACTTAGCTACCGCGCCATGGTGTGCAGGTGATCTAAGGCGTCTTTCAGTTTTTTTGAGCTCGATTATTCTTGATGTTTTTGGCAATATTTGGAATTTCTGGATCTTCCTGGAATCTTTTCGATTTTTCTAGACTATTCCGGATCTTACTAGATACTGCATACTTTATTTAAGAACTACATATTTATATAAAGATGGTGCTAAAGTGACTGAAATCTGACTTATGCAATATTATAAGCAGTGCTGCACCAGCTGATTGTCAAAGAGCATAAATAAACATATGTTTGCGATTTAATCTAAAACTGTTTAATTTTATTTGAATCATAATAACCTCCTTGATCCGATACTTTGTGACGTCCTTGTACATTGTGTGTCATTCTTCTAGACGAATCGAGATGCGAGGCTGACATGGCAGAAGGCAGCGTGGAGGAAGACAGCAGCGGTGAAATGTTGAGTCCTGCGTTGGCGCCCGTCCTGCAGAGCATGCACACGCCAGCACCTACCGACCTCACTTGCAAGGATGAAGAGGTAAGTCATGCACATTTTGCCATATCATCTTCAGCTATGCGCGCATTTCTGTTCGGTTTGCGTAATTTTATAGATGTGCTATTGCATCTTGCCGTTTTTTATTTATTTGTAGATGTGCTTATAGGTTGTAAGGTAATTTTTGATTTTAGTGTGTTGACATGCTTCATTCAAGCAGATAAGGGGGAAGTGGATCAGTCTTCTTTTGGAGTTTTCTTCAAGCAAATTGGGGTATGTGGGCGTCTTATCACAGGGAACAGTAATGCATGATTTCAATAAAAAAAAAACAGACATTAATTTTGAAAAAAATACTGACCTTTTATCTTGGAAATCTTAGTTTTCCATTAAGTAACACCCAGTATATGTATGACAATATCGTAACCTTCCTAACCAAAGGCAACGACGGTATAAAACATATTGACTGATAATTATTCGTTGCCTTATTAATATTCATCGCAGTGAATGCGGTGCATTATGTTGATATGTTTGCGCTCGATTAAGGCATATTAAATACAATTAGCAAAAAGCAGGATCTGACTCCACTGGATTTCTAATTTCATCATCTATGTAATAAAATGCCATTACTGAAAAACCTACAATTTGTTTGCGCATAAACATGTCGGGAATGTTTTACATTTTGCTTAGCGTTGATGCGTACTCTAGTTCGAATTAGCTTAGATTAGCATAGTGATAATGACAAAAAATGAGATAAACTACCATATGTTGCGGTTCGATTACCATTATTGAGAGCTATGTTGATATATCAATTTTCTCTTTTCATTTATACTAATCTGCTGTGTTTAGACGTTCCATGAAGAGTACGTCTTTAGCCTAGACTCTTCAATCTATAGTATCTATAACGTACATCGTAAAAGTGTTTACGAAAAACAAGAAATGTCGCTGTATATCAGTTCTCCCTTGTTGAAAGATGTTGCCACTCCAAGGGAGGTCAGGTGTTAGGACCTTTGACTTCGTAAGTGGTCAATGGGCGTCCCCATAGAGGGCGATACTTAGATGAGTTGATTAAAGAAAGTGTTTGAAGAATTTTATTTGCGGATCCAAAAATGCATTAATTGTGGAGCATACTTAGGAAAATTAGTGTATCGTATTTTCAGTAGTTTTACCTTGTACCAGTTGCTCAAACTACATATGAGACCGATTTCATAATGATAAAGTGTCCGATATCAAACCTTGATTAGACGGAGAGGGTAATTATTAAGTGATAAATATCCACTATCTATGTATAAGTGGACAATTCCAATGCAGGTGGACTTAATTACCACCATTAAGTCTCTTATTTACTGCAGTCAACTTGTTAAACCACAGCGAGCATGTATTTCATTCATTAATAAGATGGAATAAACCTTCTTGTGCTTAACGTCAATCATTATCGATAACAACCCGGTTTCCGTTAGACTTAATAGTATTTTTTTAATTCTGACACAACAACGATACTTGAGGAGAAAGACCATACTAAAGTAGTCTCTACTACAACCAATGGTAAATAATGTTGTTGCGTCCTACTTGAGATCCTTCGGATCGATTTCGAAATGCCATGAAGAAATTAAATAATATGGCTGTGTAACTTTTTTTGAGAAGCCTAAATGTTTCACTTAACGCCGTTAGATGAATTTATTCATATTATCGTTTAAAGCTTATTCTTCAATTGTTATTTGGAATTTCTTACCATTCTGCTTATTTTAATGACATATAGTTGGACGTAAGGTTTTAAATGACATTTCGGTTTATAAGTTTCATTTAAATCAAACCATTTTCGGGAAATTTTATAATTCTACAATATCACAATATCAAAATATAACAGAACAAACAACAAACTGACATTGAAAACAGTCACTGCAAAAATCGGATTACACAAATCTTGCACAAAGGAGGGTGTGTAATATTAAAAAGCCGACGAAAATCATCTTTCAATTATTTGGTGAAAATTTATATAAGCAAATAATAGTAATCTGTATCTGATTAACCTATAATGAATATCACCTAAGCTGTCCACGTCACACCATCAGTTCTTATTCATATTGTCATTTGTCTCCTCAGATTCTTAGGCAAGTCGTGAAGATTTACACCCCCATAAACACTACATGTTAGTATTTTGATAACTCCACAGAGAGAGAGGAATCTGCCGCATCTCAGCGTTATTAATTAGAACAAATAGTTACAATACGTTGGAACTGGAAACAGGGCAGGGCGACAGCGTCACCGTAGAGTGCGGTGGCTGTCTGGGAAAGATAAACGATCGTGGCCGGGACGATGAGTGCTTGGACACTTGTTTTGGAATCAGGATTACATAAAAACAAATTATCATACTATACGCTCTTACTTTTCACTGTAACAGTACTCAAACTTCCGTTAAATTATTATTCGGTTGACTTTTTTGGTATTTTCTTAACGTTTCATTATCTATACACCACAGAAAAACCATGTCACTCATTTCCGTCGATCTTTACTCTACTCCACTACCATGTGAGCGATAGTGAGTAGGGATGCGTAGATTCTGTACAGAACGTTCCATAGGAAAGATACCTCAGTAGGAGTCAGAGGAATCGATTCAGATGGTCTGAAGTTTACGATTTACAAATTCAGGTTTAACCATTTCAATCTTATTCGACTACGACTTTTTAGTTTCTGTTTAAATACAGTCAATCAGAGTTGGTTTTTATAGGCTGCCATATCGGTTTAATTTCCACTCTAGGTCTGCTATACACATTACCGTTGTTGGTAATGGAAGCCAACTCCTTGACCTTTTTGCGATTTGGCGATTTTCATTGTTAGTAACGACAACATGTATAGTAGACCGATCGAAACCATTGAATTGAATATCTACAAGGATTCTATCGTGCTATAAAGGTCATAATTGTGTTTAATGGATATAGCCCTTTCAAAAAAGTGTAGGCAGTAATGATGCTGGATGAGAATTGATGACTTCTTTCATATTTCCCTTTTTAAGAACTAGTATTACTTTAGCTCTGTTCAAAGTAGTAGGAAACATACCTAAGTGTAAAGACATGTTTATTAAGTTGATTGCTTATTTACCCTGCAGCATGCTTTAATAGCTACCAACGAAATTTATTTAAATCGAGATGATTCAGCAGCGCTTACACATCCGTACTGTCGATACCAGTTAGAAATCGCACCGAGTGGGACTAAAATTAAAATCCAGTATAGGAAGGAACAGTCAGTCATTTCACATGAAGATTATTGAAGATACCATGTATTTAGAAATATTGTGAAAAGAATAGAGTCGTTGAAGCAAATCAGGCACAGAAATTGATCCCTTCTTTAGGTACAAGTCCCTATTTATTGCAAAGTTCCTTAAGGTCTGTAATAAGGACGAATGATTCCTACTTTTGTCTGCTGCATACTGTGATACTAATATCTTCACATCTAGTGAGTTCTACTTGGTGTTGTGGGTTTTGATATAGTCATAAATCAGAAATTTTAAAACCAGTCCAAGGCCTGAAAAGTGAACCTTAAACCGTACCCGTCTCTGTTGGCAATCCCCTCGCAGACCACCGGGTCGGTAGCTAGGGCAGAGCAACCAGAGCCTGTGCGAGTAAGGAGTTGACTTTGCTCTTTAGGAGGATGTATGAAAGGGCGCAAATTATGGAATTTGCCCCGGGCCAGTTCTTAACTACGACACTGCAAACCACCGCCTCCGCCCTCCACTCCCATCTTCGAGTTCGGCGGCCGCTGGCTCCCTGAGCGTACATCGGGCCATCCCAACTCCGTCCGAACTTATCGCCCCGTTCTGAATAAACACAGACTAATCTACAATGTTGCAATCTAGCCGGCTTAGCTCTCTAATATTAAATCTACCGGGTAATGTGCGGCCGGGGAGATACACGACCTAATAAATAGACGTTTCTCTCTCGCCATCCTCAAGTATCAATTCCGCCCGTAATTGTTTCAACTCGACGTACCGGGGACTAGTCGCACTATTTGATGGTTCGCTACGGATTGATTGTCAGTTACGTTGCTCTTGCACCATGTACGCTTCGCGGCAAATATGTTTTCGTTTTCAAAACGTACTTATTTAGTGAGGTTATATCACGGAGTCAACTTACTTGAATCTTTTTCAAAAGCAAATATCACTTCTGAAATTATGTATTATCATTATTAGCAGGTGTTCAAAGAGGAGCAGGACAAACTAGAATCAAAAGTTTGATTTCGGACTTCCATTGTCTATAAAATTTTGAGTATCACGACGTTTCGATTGATGTGCTATCTTCAATCGTCTTCAGGTGAACTGGATGGAAGTCCGAAATCAAACTTTTGATAAATCCACCTTGTTTACAAGTTTGAAACAACAAACTAGAATGTTAGAGTAAACCTATCAACCTGAAAAGACAAGGCGTCTATCTATATTCTATCATCAGTATCGCTTGAACTGTGGTCCGGATGTATCGCGCGTTGTTATATGGAGATGTCGCTTTAGTATAATCGTGCTGGATCGAATTTTGAAGTCTGAAGTACTACCAAGGTAAAAGCTTTGTTTATGTCAGAGCACATTCTGCCAATACCTTATATCTAAATTTTTCAAATCTCCTCATATCCACCCCCCACACATCAACCCCTATTTATGACCCTCAAAAATGTGCTTAGATAATGATCAGGGTCTGCGGAAACTTCCAAAAACGATGTTTATGCGTGTTTAATTTTTCTCATTTTCTGACAATATCACCACCGCTACTAAACCGATTTTCGAAAACTACAAAGCTTTTTCGCCTTTGTCATAGTAGTGATCTAGTGTCAATGTTTCATCAAAACCTGAAAAGTGCTTTTCGTGTTACAGAAGAATCAACAAAGCAAAACCACGTTCGTTTTACTGACACATTAATAATAATTTACTCACCATTTCTTTAACATATGGTTGATAGCTCCACAGACAAGAAGCAATTCATATTTTTAATCACCTAAGAAATACACTATTGGTTAGGGAAATTTGGCATAGTAGTTAGGAAAATGTCAAGGATTTTTATTGGAGAATTTGGGTGGAGACCCTTATAACTATATGTCGTACTTTACAAGATAATTAATCGACTTTTTAATAGCACGTTGCTTTCACAGCTATCTACAATCCTTAATCAAAGTGTACGTTAACTTTTTGTACAATAAATATAAACGTTTAATAGTTATTATATGTATATTCCATCTGAGAAGCTGGACAACCATTTATCATTTCAAATTGATTCCAGTAGTAAATAAATTAAATAACATTCTTAATATATGCACATATAAACACCAACGTATTCGCCAGATCATTTCTACCGCTAATAATCCCCATTCGTATCCCAATTTACATTATTCTTCTATCCAGATGCAAATTGTTTTGCTATTATAGTCCAATCAAGAGAGATATTAGTAGCAGTACTAGCAGGAGAAGTGCGTGATGTATTTCTGCTGAATAATCTATCAATAATCACTACCTGCATACGCTGTCTAGATATCAAGCGAACATATGTATCTCTTTTGTGCAAGGTCGCGTAGTTTCACCACTTATGGAATATATATGCCGAGCGGCTACGGCGTGCCTACGGAATTTTAGAAACATGTCTCATTGATCTACAATCTCTCTTCCTTATATTCAAACAGGTGAGGATGCGAAATAGACTTCCATCTGAATCCCCAAACCTCCTCTCCCCGCCCCTTGCCCTACTGTAGGTCATAATGCACCCATTATATACCAATATATACAGTAATATTTTGGTAATACCTACTGCTTTGTTTGTTACCGAATAGCATCCAGAAGCTAGGAAAATGAAGTGGAAAGACTACTCTGCACAGCCAATTTCCCAATTGCATGGTGTTTATAACCTAACTGCTTATTGTCAAAAATGGCCACGTCCCAATGAGACTCTCAATGTTGAGATGCTCACATTGAACAATTTTATTTGAAAACTTCATAGTATAGAAATTTTATATTGTAGGCCTTGGCATGCTAAAAGCTAAAACAATAAGACATTTGTTTTTCACATTAATTTCATCAATCATCATAATTTGCCTAACTTAACTGTTCTACTAATTTATTAGATTCAAAGCAAATTGTTCTATCAAAACTTGGCTTGTACAAATCTCTAAATGCTTCGAGTGTGTGTATTCGACAAATTGGAATGTTGGCATAGCAAGTTTGATTAATTGAGGTAGTTAATGGTTTCTTTCTAATTTTTAAATGAATAGCAATATTAAAAGCGTAGTTGACTGGTTGCTGGTTTTCTGGGTTTTTTGAATGCATAGATATTTACAAGGAACTGCGACATTGGGATTTAGAATCAACATACTTACGTAAGTAAGCTATAACACACATGTATTTTTAATGATCCATCATTATCCAGTATATGTGAATCATTATGTTAACATAATACTACAATACATTCAGACGAACATAACAAACTACCGGAATTTGAAATATTACTTTGGGTATCTCAGGATTAGTTCACAAAATCTCGATAGGCGTGCATGTGAAGACTTGCTGAAGATGAAGAGTCATTTCTTATGTAATCATTGAGCAAAAATTGAAGCAAAATTTACATGTCATAATTCAAAGAGAGTCATAACTATTTATTTAATTTAAATATACTGTTGGTCTGGTTGGTCGTCTTTGGAGAGAGGGGTTGGAATAGACTACCTCAATCAGTTTTAATAATAGCACTAATGAAATGTTTGAACAGCATCTTGGTAACACCTAGACTATGACTTTTCATTCCGTTTTTTTTTTATAACTTTGCTGACAAAACAGAAATTACCGACAGCGCCATTAGTACCGATGAAAGTTCAAGGCAGTGGATTTAAGCACTATTAACAACGTGTATAGCAGACCTAGCGTGGAAATCAAATCCATATAGCAGCCAATAATAAACCACATCTATAAACTGGATTCGAACAGAATAGATTCAGCTGCGCAGGTACATCAGTCTGGTGGCGTGAAGGATCACCACCAATCACGCCAGCGATTCTTGAACGAAGCACAGATTTTAGACACCTTACCTTCAACAAACTGATCTCGCTGAATTTCCTCATAATTCTCCAGCATTTTATCAGCATATTTCTTACTCCGGTACATTTGATTAGAGACCTTGGCCCCCCTTCCCATGCTCCCCCACTTTCCTATATATCTACGTAACATAGTTAATATTGATTGAGTCTGGCAACTTTGCATAATACGTAAGTTGGGGAGCTTGTGAAGGTCTGTTCGGACATTCCTAATTTCTACACGGTGTTCATTATGGTGTTTATTGAGTACACGCCAAACTCTAGTTAATACCATCAAGACTTCGTCATTGAAGTGTTGTGAATATTTAATCACTATTGCAGGATACAGAGTAGGCACCCTTGTCATCATCGACGCTAGGTTAAGGAGTCAACATTTTCCAGAGACGAAAGCGGTCAAATCGCACAATCAAGCGATAACTATTTTCAGATGTTGCACATTCCCATTGCTGTTTTGAAATATCAAAATATAGTTAAGGTATCAGTGGCCACGGAGTATCAGATTGTGATGCCAGAACCCAACACCTAACTATGTACTACTTCTTCCTCCTCACCCATTTTATGTGCTTTTACTCCTACTACGTACAGCACCCATTCTAGCAGTCTTGAACACTGTACTAGATTGTATAGTTTCTCTGCTGATACTGTACTGAATTCTATTGGCTTTCCAAAGAGCTGATTGCTCTTATGATATAACGCATGGCACTCACAGAGGACGTGAAGGGGTGACTTTGTACGTTCCCCACATTGTCCGCAGTTGAGGTCTCCATTTTGAAGCCCAAGTTTGTCTTAGGTCCTTCAGGCGGCAGTGTACCGTGAGTAGTCCCGTAACTATACATAGCTCATTCCTGTTCAAATAAATTAGTCCTCTACCCATTTATTAGCATGGTACTTTAATAAACTACGTCCACTTTTGATACCTATATAGAGTCGGAAAATGCTACGACGTTCTGTTCTCCGGGAAAACAGTATTTTCTGAGAGAATGAAAATGCGAAGGGGACTCCAAAATCGATTTCATTAAAAAAAGGAGGAATATTTGTTTTCTGGGTAATTCTAGGTTGCTCATCACGAATCTGGCCTCTTTTTACGCGTCTGACGTGAGGGAGCTCGAAAAGCCACCGGAAGAGCTACAGGGAGATCATTTCAGTGCTTGCCCTTCCTGCAAATGGGCACCCTCAACACGTTAGGCTTTTTTAATGCTCATATTTGGATTCAGCACACTCAAATATATAGGTGTATCGATTATCTTTCAAGTCGATGGTTTATCTGTGGTTTTATTGTGACGGGACACCGAAAAATCAAGGAATATATTTTTAGGACTGCAAGATACGATTTTGCCAAATACCCGATCTCCATCCCCACACTCTAGGGTGTCGTTAGGGGTGCACATAAGGTGGATATTTCTGAGTAGTATAGCTTCAACGTGTACAGAGAAAGTAATAAAATTAACCCTCCGTATATAATAGGCTGAAGGTACGCACTTATATGTTGGGGGGTAACAATACAGGGGAGGCATCAACATCATAGTGATAATATTAATAATGTGTCATCGTTGTCATCGTCGCATAGTGTGATTTAGAAAGAAAAATTGTTCTCTAAAAAATGTCTGGTAACTAAGAATTTATTCGGCATAAACATTTGCGATGAGACGTCCCTAAATAGATGATTCGGTTTAATGAATTAATGCGGATACCAAAATCACATATAACCGAGAAACTGCGAAATGACATTACATATCACCGTTTGGTTGAAGATTTTTCATGTGGTCAGTTGGAGGCCATCAAACTGAACGTATTCTTTGTGCTTTCGTAATTTTTCTAAATAGTTTTATTATATTATAGCTTTATTTTAGAAAAAAATATGTTTTATAGCTTTGAACTTCTTTTTGTCGTTTTCCATTTTATGAATCTTTGACAGCGCCAATGAAAAATGTCGGAATACTAGGGGTAAAATAAAATTGAAAAACAACTAACAAACAAATCCACAAAATAAAAAGGCTTACAGAATTAAACGTAAACTTTCTTATCGTCCCACTTGCCACAAAATAGCAGCGCGTCGCAAGTTGAGAACACCGACTGATTGACATTTACTGGCCGGCTGCCGAGCCAGAAACTCTTTAGTTCAAGGCCCATGTTATAACTTTTTCTCAAGTTAGCAGAACATGCGATGGTCTCAATATCTGTTGGTGGCCTTTGATGTAATTAGTGAGCATCCGTGGCTACCGGACTCCGTAATATAAAAACAATTGACAATAAAGCCGACTACATCTCTCTGCCTGTCTGTGATTTATATACAAATGTTCAAATTTCAAACGTACTCACTCGTACATTGCATTGGTACTCAATGTAAAAAAATCGATTTCGATACCATGGCACTTCATTTTTTTTCGCTCAGTGAAATGCATCCAGCCAAATCCGACATGTAACTCACAAATAGATTTTTTTCATTTGGCTCGCAACAAAATAAAAAGCAATTCTGCTTTTAAAATAAAAATCCGTTTCAAAGTTTAATTAATAAAATTCGGATGAAATATTTAAAATAGTTTATGTTGTGTACTTATCGTATGCACATATATGTAAAGGCACATGCACAGTATCTCTCATTGATCCGGTACATAAAAGGGAAAAAATACGTCTAACTCGATAATTAAAACATGGCTTTTTGTAAATATTACGAACCGGTTTTTCCATTACCTTTTTTAAATTTTATCATATACGAGGGATGCTGCTATTTGTTTCATTTAGTGACAATAAAATACTGGTTTTTCAAATCTGTGCGCGGTTAGAGTAAGAGTGATTCATAAGATTGGATGGCGTGAATGAGAGCGTACCGTACAAGGTGCCTTGGATTGTAGCATGGAATCCTGAGGACGCTAAACATTTATCTGGATTTTTCTCGCTCCAAGTTGTATCTATAGTCACTCCTGACTGTGTTTACAGAATGGGACTAATAATTTAAAAACAACTTAAAGCAATCCTCCAGTTCTATGTTGAAAAAGGTATTGAAAAGCTGTACAACAAATTTGAAAGTCTGCTTAAATTTCACTTCTTAGTATAAAGTGTTTGAAAAACACAAGATATCATGAAGTTAGGATGTGACGGAATTGGAGCCGTGGTAGTTTTCCACTTTGTGACGTCATCATTAAAGAATTATTCAGTATGACTTAAGATAAACCTGATCCTGCGATTTTCTCTATACTGTTAGAATGTGGAAAATGGAGATGCAGCCGAAACGTTAGTAAAGATATTCATTCATACGTATGTGGATTCAATCAGCGGCCAACGGAAAATATAATGTAACAAATTTACATTTATGAAATTTTGTGATACTTTGCACATAGGAGTGGGATTGATATTCCCCTTTTTGTGAGGTTTGTTAAAAATATAAAACTGCCCTTGTAGCCACGCCCTCATGCTGGTACTAAAAAAAGCCAGCGTCCATACCAGAGAGAGACAAAATATCTGGAAAATACAACGGAATTAATTTTGCCCAATTTAGATTAACTTCATTTGTGATTACTGGCGAAAATATAAAAATAAAAGTGAATTCGAACGGCAGAGGCAGCGGCTGTCCGAAAAAATGTTTCATTAAAATCTTTCCAGTCATTTATTTTCAATTTCCGGAGCGCGATCGAGGCACCCCGTGTGCCTAATAAATACGTTGACGTTGTTATCATCGACGAAACTGATCGATTTGGAAACGGGAGTGACATGCGAAAGGGGTGCTCAGGGTTGCTGGATGGGGATGGCGAATCAGTTCTCTTACTACCCCTGTCATCCAAGACTGGTTTATTGGGCTCCTTTCACTTCCCACCCATTGAAATTGATCCTTGGTGAATTATACAATTTGAAGACACATTACAGAGTGTTTATCGGATTACACTGCAACCCTTAAGTGGACAACTAGTAATATTTGGAAAAATTAGAAAAAAAAATGTCGCCAGTAGGGCTCGAACCCACAACTTCCTGCATTCCTGGCAGGCGCCTTTACCGTTAGGCCATGACGAACTGGTCAGGGAGAACGGCATATGCGCAATTCTACTTCCTAATTTTCTATGTGCAGCT
Source organism: Bruchidius siliquastri (assembly GCA_949316355.1). Classification (NCBI taxonomy): domain Eukaryota; kingdom Metazoa; phylum Arthropoda; class Insecta; order Coleoptera; family Chrysomelidae; genus Bruchidius; species Bruchidius siliquastri. The sequence continues at coordinate 27,736,369 of OX438529.1, forward strand.
CGATCTTTCCATTCAATTCCATTGATGTCTGATCAAAGATCGAGCTGTACAGGTTAGAGAATTATGAAGAAGAATTGCGCGGGGAGGTGTAGCTTCCATAGCTATCTTGAATGCAGGAGGTTGTGGGTTCGATCCTCATTGGCTACAATTTTTTCTTACTAATTAACATGCTGATCATCATTGGAGTCCTCAGTTTAAAATAACACTTAATGTTTGCAGTTTGTTCAATGTTCACTGTTGTGGCGATGACACAGTCATACTTCAACTTAAACGCAGTATCGACGCTTCTAGTGAACCAAATGTCATGAGATTTTCTTGGCGCCAACCAATAGATAAAGTCCTGCTTCCTCTGGAATGAAGACTCCTGATTATCAGGAACAAAGTTCTTAGCGCGCCTCGCCTGTCAAAATATGCCCAGCATCCGGAAGTAATAAGTCCTCTGCATCAGATAAGGTCTATTCGATTAGCACCGTGTCCAAATTGCCATTTAACACCGGAAAATGTGAGAGCAAGGGGAGGATATAAGGTAGACGATATAATGGAGAAAGTGAGTCCCTCATTATCGTTTTTTAGGCAGTGTTGCCAGACCTGTTAAACGAAATTCCTTTTGAACGGGTAAAAAGGTCTCCAGATTGATGTAACATATTCTTAGAGGCAAAAAGTACGAGACCTCACATTTGAGAATGTAAAGTAGGATTGCAGGGAAACGGGGTTCATCATGACCGAAGAACTATTATTTATATATTATTCAGCTCGGCAGTCAACAAAGTAATATGAGTCAGGATTCTCGTCCATTGAGGATATAACATATCACTGAGATGGTATTTTTGCAATTTCGTGAGAGCTAATATGCCTGTTTCGGATATAGGATACTCCCGATGTCACGAATCAGGGTTGCCAGGTCGAAAAGTACTGAGTTGTGAGTGTTGCAAACATGGCTACGCCAAATAAGACTTTGAACATTATCTACTAGGCGAGATAACACTATCCAAATAACCAATTTTAGATTCGGAATTGTTGCACACGTATCTAAGAAAAAAAAGGAAATTAGGCACCTGCCGAACCGCAGCCGGTAAGAGCGCTGTCTTGAAGAAACTTTAACGATCCTGTGTAATTAGAAAAATGTCATTTATTGACATAAAATACAGTGTTGCCAGCTTTGCAAGCATGGTTGGTTGGGTATTCGCGAATTCAATGATTCAGTGTTTCTTCATGCTGGATTTTCATACGGATATTTTAGATCTGCGTATTTTTTCCTGAAATTAGTGACCTCATACCTTTCATATTTTATTTCTTGTATATGCAACAACAATGGATCATTAATGATTTGCTTCATGTTTTAATATTTTCCGTATTTATTTCTATCCCCTCAAATTCTGCCTTTGTATTTTTTATCATATGTTGATGTTTATGTTTCATGTTGTTTTGGTCGTGTTTATATAGGAACTCAGTTTTTTATCGATAATCGTAAGTGTTGATCTAGTCTTAATACCTGAAGTGTGAAAATTGTGGTCTTATTCTACCCCCACCTTACATATAAAATACAGAAGAAATGGACGCATACAGTTAGTGGTGTCTCGCGGTCACATCGGCAATCTCACGGCCGCTAGAACTTCCAAATTTAATTGCGCCCTTTATCATCTTTAATTAGTGCCGAAAATACCGGCTGGCGACCCGATGCAACGTGATGCAGACCAACTCCAACCCGCCTTTCGCTCCCTCATAGCTCATAGGCAACAATGGGCTCGTTTAAAGGATAGATCACACCGTTTCTACATCTGCCATGCAGTTCTAGAACGGTATTGAAACCTTCCAACAATTGTTTTATAGTTTCACAACGGCAGAAAGCCTATGGTGGTTGCGAGAGAACACATGTCTATCCACATTGATCTGAGAAAGCTTCTGAGCGCCTCCCCACCCTTGCGAGCTCTACCACGTTGCGTTGAACTTTGTAGCAGTTGTTCCGGTAAATACAATTTTCTGGAGCGGACGAGGTCCCCGAAACTTTACTCTCACTTGGACTTTGTTGGAAACCTCATTTGATAAAATATTATTTAACAGTTGAATGTCATTGCCAAACACATTTTATGTCACTGTAAAGCACAAGTTTTTTGTTGCCGACACATAAATTTCCTGGACGCAGTATTGGGGATATCTTATGAATAGATATTGAACATCGGTGGACACAGTACAGATCCCTGGGGGAGGCCATTTTATAAACTGCTGGAATTACTCTTTTGATTCTTCAATTTCACCTGGAAGAGCCTGTCGCTGAGGACTTCACTCATTAGTTGTAGAAATGCCCTCATTTCGTACAAGACAGACCAACGAAATCTGCTGCTTCCTGTAATCCGCATACAATAAATGTTCTAAAAGAGAGTACCAGATCACAACAGCTCCTTCTAGGCGTGAAAGTAGTCAGCAACAATGATGTGAACTAACTTTAACGAGGGAATAGGCTATAAAGGAACTGAGAGAGAGCACGATAGAGATAGAAACGTGGCGTCGCTGCCTGCATTCGAGTCCAGCGACGAATTATCATAATTACTACGGTCCTAATCTAACTTCGCTATTGCCGGCCCAACTACTAATCTAATACAGGCCCAGACTTGATAGAACCACGTTCTCAACGCTCACATGAATGTATAATGGCTGAAAACAACGTAAGCTTAGCCGTTCCTCATTCTATGTATCGAGATGTTTGAATACTGATCGTATTGACAGTGTTGCCAATCTGAATTAATGAAATTACACGATGAAATGTTGAAATGACACGCTTTTACATGCCTTTTGTTTCGTAACTAAGTTAAGGGTGTGATAGCAACATCAACTCATCTCCAATTGTCGCCTTCTATGGACCTTTGACGTCGTAAGTTGCCAATGCGCGTCCTCATAGAGGGCGACACTTGGAAATGAGTTAACAGTTTTTACAGACACTTTGGTATTTTTGGTTCAAATCTGAGATTCGATCGACCACAAAATAAAAATGGGTCGAATAAGATTATATGATTAACGCTGTCTTGAATATCTCGTGACACGTGGCAAAAATGGTGTTGTATTGCAAACAGAAAGATATAGTATTAGTTTGATCCAATCACAATAAACAAAAAAAAATAATAAAAACTGCTTTTTTATACATCATGTTTCATTTGACATCACAGTCCTATACGGCAATATGGTAGATTTGCAATTGTGCTTCTCCAAGAAAATATTTAATCAAAAAAATGAAAAGAACTAATTTTCTATCAAAAGGAATATAAAACATTATTTATATAATCGGCAAAAAGGGCCAAAAGTGGCCTACTTGCCAGGATTTGCCTCCCCACTACTACTACTACTATATAATCGCCCTTGTTTTATCAGTTTGATGTCGAGAAGCCGCAATAGAAAGCAAAAATGGAGTTTGAAATAAAAAATATTTTTTGTTCAACTTTAATCATGTAGATTGTAGATGCTCTTACTTGGTGAAACTCTTCCATCATGTAGATAAAAAGTTGTGCAATTATCACACAGTTTCACAAATAAAACTCTTTCTTTTAGTGACGAGTTTCGATTTTTTTTCGAAACTAGTCGCTAAAAAAAAGTTTTAGTTGTGAAACTATGTGATAATTGCACAACTTTTTTATGTTAAAATAACAATTTTTCATCTAAATGATGAAAGAGTTCGGCCATACATGAAGAATAGATTTTTCCAATTAAAAAAATCACAGGCAAAATACACGCTTTTAGTGAATGTTCAAGAAATACGCCCAAGGCAGTCAAAATAGACACAAGTCGTGTAATTACATGCATCACAATTGGAAACACTGCATCAATTTACTGAGAAGCTGATATCACTGACTATCATCTGAACTATATAGAAGTAGATTTTGCGCCGCTGCTTGTCGAGAAATGATATCGCTTTATAGCTCTTGCACTGTCTAGGGAATAATTTTGTTAAATCCGATCATGAATCAACTCGAGTGTATGACATTTAGCAACAAGACCTCGTTATCAAAGAAACACAACCTAAACAAGACAATGATGACAATGAGACGGACAATGCTTAAGAAGGCTCGATTTGACAACACTGCAATGACCCTTTTCACTAGTCGTTATTCATCTTTTTACTTGGAATGGTGAATTAATAAGCCAAAAAAAAATAGCGAAAGTCAAGAGGAGAGTTAGACGGATTTGGTCAGAATTTCTTCAACCGTGCTATATCCTAAACAATTAATACAATACCTCAAAACCGAAGTATACCATCGATTTGTGCTCCCAGTATTCACATACGGAACCCAAACATGGACACTTACAAAGTCAAACATTAAGAAATTACGAAAAAGTACAGATAAATTGAAAGGCAAATGCTAGGTTTAAACTGAAAGATATAAGGAGAAACGAGTATATAGGAAATAAAACAAATGTAGGAGAGGTTAGAGAAGAGGTAGCCCAACTGAAATGGAAATTTATGGGGCACAACATCACACAACAAGACGAACAATTGACAAATGAAACTAATACAAACTGGATATCCTGAGAATATGAAAGAAACAGAGGAAGAGCCTAAAGTAGATGGGCAGATGTCCCGAAGAAGCATATAGATGGATGAAGGCTGCAGAAGGATGGAGGAGGCCTATACTGGCATCCAAAGATGGACCGAACTGGGCCAGATAGATAAGAGTATGTATATATGTCTTTCAAAGCAGAAAAACCTCTAGCCTTTTTTGAAGCAAAAGCATAGCGAAATATAAAAAATCGCGCCCGTGACTGTACAATATGGAATGGCTGGTGCATTTTCCATGGCATTTTCCATCCTATCGCGGCATGCATAGGTATTTGCCTAGTATTGCCCGTGTTTATTTTTCCGAATAAATTCAACATGTTTTCGATACACCCTGACGCTACCTTCCACCTTTCCCAAAAAAAAAAAAAATGCATATACATTAAACGTCCGCTATATGCCTGGATAATTCAACAATAGTGAGACCTTTTCCCAACATAACATTTTTTATAATTATTGTAATTGAAAGTTGTAGCCTCTTTCAATGATTCAATACCAAAATGATCAATATAAAAACGTAACGCATCAGAGGGAGCAATATTAAGGGCGGTTAGTCCCTCTACAAGGGAGGAGAATAGGTTGGCGGTTTATTTTTCGCGCAACACTCAGGTAGAGGAAATAAACATATGGATCGGATTTTGAAACTGTTGATAGTTCGAATGGTATTTGAAGTATAGTGATTAACTGAATTTTTATTATCTCAAAATTATCCTAAATTTTTCATTTTTCTAAAATTTACATAATTTCCAATTCTTCAAGTTGACTTCTCTCATTATTTATGCCAATCCAGTTGAATGCAGTAATTTTTGGAAAGAGGTGCTAAAACAGAAACGGAACAAATTAACCCCTTTTAGCAAAAATCTTTGCACGTCCTGAAAAGTACCACGGCCTGCGACAGTTATATCATTTTAAAGAACGGACATCAAATAAAACCCATTGGTGGTACCTGTTATGTAGGATATTTCTTTTAAATATACCAAAATATATCAACTTCTATCTCGACATTGATTAATGATGCATGTGCACGGTGTTCTAATGCACGCGCATCCACCAATTTGAGAAAGCCAGAAATCGTATTCCTTTATAATTTAGACACTACAGAAAAGCACAAAATCACGGTCTGAGCTCTAAGAAACACATGTCAAATTATGCTTAGAATAAAGCTCGATCTCAGATTCTTATTAAAAAAGTGTATAATTTCTAAGAGTTAATTTTCAGAAAATACCGGGTGGTCCATTTAACTTGAGACAACCCAAAACGGTGAGTTTTTAGATGAAAACATTTGAGTGCAATGGGGGAGAGTTAATGATGACTTTTATTTTCGACATTGACAGCATTTTTAATGTCAACCCTGTTTTTTTAACAGGAACATATATTTTTTATTACAGAAACACGAGGAAAAACCAATATCTTTTATTCACAAAATTTTGGAATCCGATTGCAACGTAAGTAGATAAAAAATACAATATTTATTCTTTTTATGAATGTCCTAATAATTACATGGTTTATCAGAAAATCTTTTTTTCTGTCGAAAACATAAATAACGTAATTATCATATGGGAAACCTTTAAATGTATTATAACAAATTTTCAAAATGATACCCGCCAACTTCAATACACTTCCATTCCAATCCATTTTATGAAGTTTCCATGACACCCAACGGGAGTATCTTTATTGCTTGCTCTACAAGCATTCCTTAAGCGTTACATATTTACCAATGTAATGGGAACTTCTCGAATAAACAACTTTTTTTAGATGGCCCCATAAAAAATCGAGAAGGGTTAAATCTGGTGACCTAGCAGGCCACACAACTAGACCACCTCATCCGATCCATCGATTCCATATCCCCAATCTAGCACTTCCCGGAAATGTCTGGCTTAAAGAGCAGGGCAGCCATCATGTTGAAACCACAGACTTGCCCTTCCTTGAAGTGACATCATCTATTAGCTCTGGATAATGGTGTTGTGGAAAGTCTCGATATTTTTGTCCACCCAATGTTCCTTCAATGAAATATGGATCGATCAACCTATCATCAATAATTACGCACCATACATTTACCAATGAAGGGCGCTAATGTTCCATTTCTTTCAACCATCGTGGATCTTCCACATTCCAGTAGTGCATATTATTTCGATTCACTTCACCATGGTTTGTAAAACCAGATTCATCTGAGAACATCAAACAAAAGACAAAAATCTATTCAATTCTATTCAACTTCTTGCCCATTGAGAAAATACGACTAAGTCAATAATGTTCCAAAGAAATTATAACGGCGTTGTCTACCGTTGAGGCATTAAAACATTTCGAAAAAGAACAAATGTTTCATTTTTTATCTACCTACTTAAGTTGCAATACTCTGAACAAAAGGTATTTGTTTTATTTCGTGAAGTGAGATTCTGCAATAGAAAAATACATGTTTCCATTAAAAAAACGCTGTCAATGCCGAAAATAAAAGCCATCATTCACTCTCCCCCGTTGCACCCAAGAACTTTCATCTCAACGTTTTCTTCAAAAAAACTCACCGTTCTCGCGCTATACGGCTGTCTCAAGTTGTATAGGACAGACATATATTCATGAATTTTTCCCGGTATAAGAAATAGCTGTTTTTAAAGCAGCTGAATAATATATCTGGATAGAGAGCTGCATGACAAGAAACAACCTAAAATTACTTCTTTACCCATGTCGCACCTCAAGAAACATTACATATGCCTACATCAATATTTGATTGATGAACTTCGATTTAGTGAGTTTTGCTGATAACAGTAAAAAGCCAGACAGTTCTACTTTGAACTACATTAAGTATGGACTTTGAAGCTCAAGGATCAGTACTGGTCTAAGCACTTACTTATCACTTTGCTATGGACCTGTTCAGTACCATTGAGTCTATAGATTTAGAAAGCAGCAACAAGCTGTTGACCTGTTTTTGACTGGATGTCAACGAATTGCCAAAATACTTAATGTTAAAACAAATATCGGTCTGTATATCAGAACCTTTTCTCTGTCCAGCTGATATTGGTAGGAATAGTAGTAAAGTGATGTAATCTAAACAAGCCCGTTCTCTATTTGGCACAAAGATGGCGCTAGCACTGGCATGATATAACAATGCGATCAAGTATCTAATGTAAATATAGCAGGAACTATGATAAGACACTCCTTGGTATTTATGAGATACAAATTATTTTATTATGCAAATTAACACAGGCGGCAAATGCTGACATTTGCTCTAATTTAGCTACTTATATTGAGTTATGGTTATGCGTGCGCTAAGACGTGCCAACAATCTATAAAAAAGCATTTTCTTCTCTCAACATTAGATTTTTTAACTGGTTGACAAAATTGGAATCTGGAGAGCAAACAAAATTGGCGTAGCTGTATCGCAATCAATCAAAGATTTTGTGTGGATAAGTGTATTTTCATGTTGTTTTCTTTTATTCATGTATGAGGTCTCCAATAGAAAAGGAAAGAGATATTTAAGAAATGTCCTTCAGATTCGATAGCGCTGCACCTCTCTTCAGTCGATCATTCAATACAAAGGGCTTACGCAGAAAGAGACAGGTATATTTCCCCATCACCGCTCTAGAGTCCAGCAGAAAGCTAATTATGATAATCATCCGTTCCAAATCTGGCTCGGCACTTTCCACGAAGCTACTAATCAACGAGGGGGGGGCCGTCGCCCAGTCTCAAAACGGGGTTGGGGGGGAAGCGCGCTTGCAGGGATGGATCGTGCTGGGATACGTTCATAAATCAGTCGCCAAAGAAATACCATCCAAAATAATGAATTTTGATTATAATTGTTTGAATAGTATTTTAGAGACTTACTGTCACTAACTAAACTTGTAAACCACTAGATTGTGATGTCAGACAGAATTACACAATACGCATTTTGACATCCGAAAAAAAACTGGCCCAGTGTTAGTCTCAGTATGCAGGCAACACACGTTACAATTACTTGGATTATCCGCAAGTTGTTGCCTACATACTGAGACTATCATTATTCTATGCAGAGGTTACTGTCGGTAATCGCGGTTGGAGATGATAATAATAATAATAATAAATGTCTTTATTAATGAAGTATGGAAAAATAGATACATTATAATGATAGGGCGAGATTCAGCTCAAGCCTTTGCGAGGTATTGCTGCTCTTACAACTAACCCAGTACGAAAGAAAGAAGCGATGCACCATAACATTAGAAATTGTGTGAATTTTATTTTGAAAGCTGATTTTTTAAATACTGCTCTTAAAGTGCTAGGCAAGTTATTATTGTAAAATTACGAACGACGCGCGCAGCCTGAAATTCGTAAGAATGGCTTTCGGGGCGTTCCGCTCATCATCATCAGCGCTCTGCAACTAGTGAGCAGGTGCCCAATTAGCTCAGTTGGTCAGAGCGTCCGACCGGCGATCGGAATGCATGTGGTTCGAATCCCACATTCCGGATTTAAAAATACGAATTGTGTTTAACGTCAAACAAAATTAGCTGCAAAAATATAACCGCCTTCTAGACAGGCGCAGCGGAAAGAGGATCCCTCGCGTATTATTTAAAATTTTATCCACCGATCCTCTGTATAGAAAATTGTTCCTCAAGGTGTCTCGGAGCATGAAATCCGTCCCTGGAATGGTTCGGCCAGCGACTGGTCCTCTGCTTGCCTCGTTTTGTTCTCCTAACTGATTTCCGAACACACACACACACACACTCATTTGAACAGCGGACAAAAGCTAAAAACCAATAGTCCTTCATTTTCATTTATTCACTAGATAGCGCTGTATTGGAAAAAAGGTTTTGTTTGGCGCATCGGAGGGGGAAGGAGCAGGAGAAAGAGAAGGGAAAGGACGAGAGGGGCTCAAGCATCGCTCCAGTATTTTTGCAGATCGAGGGAAAGGCCCAATAACTGATCTATTATTCCACAATTTTACTGTGTAGAACTATAAACTGTTCGACACACGAAATGATTCATAAATTTTTCTCCTGCAGTTCGCAGTTGGCAGTTCTTCATACGAGGTTCATTCAGTTCAACAAAGCATTTATAAACTGTAGTTGGAGTATCAATAAAGCAATATAGCCTAAACTCGAAACATCGTAAAAGTGCTGGCTGAGTTTTTTCGAACCAGGTGATTTTTTTTGTTGATTTTATTCTAACATCCAAAAATGATATAAATCAGCTCAAGTGAACAAAAAAAACTCAAGCTGAACAATAGCATTGGAGTGTATACTCTGTTTGGCTCTGCCCGATGGCATAGAAACAAACAAATTCTTGAACGCAATTAATTCCAAGAATCCACTCGTCATGTATGGATTCTGATAATATCCCGTGGGCTTATATATCATTAAAATATATGAAATTATTCATAATATAATCAGAACAGGAACAGGAATGGGCGTGCTTTTCGCTATATTATTTACTCATACGTATGTTAAAACAAACATCGGCTTCTGGGAATTATGTAATGCCTGACCATTAAAGCCTATAATTTACTAAAGAGAATAATGCATTGGCATCGGCAATACTATTATAAAATTATTTTATTAATGACGAAAGCCTTCATGTGTGACACTATAAACTCTGCACGAGCTTAATTAGCATAAAGGCTAAAACATTCACATTCCATTGAGCCAGGGTGGCCTACAAACGCAAGCATGAACTGAACACTATATGCACGTAGTGGAGGCTTCTTTTCTCCTGGTTCCTATTCCTATCGGGACGGATATCATCACTGCTACTTTTATGTTTTCTTAAAGATTTTGTAGCCACGATCCCCTTTCTCTCACGATACATTTTACCCTCATCTTACCATCCATTATTCTTCATAGTCGTTCGTATTTGGGTCTTCTCACAACATGTCTTCTTCCTTGTCGATTCGTCGAAGAACTGCGGTGACGCCATCTGTCTATAATTGCCTGTAAACCAAACGCTCCAAAAACTTGAGACTTGAGAACTTAATCCCCCCCCCCCCTTCGCATATTTACTATACTTTGTTTTGTCTCTCTAAACTTATCACTTTCATCTTCTATCATCTTTTTTCACTTCTGAACGTGACAAATGCTTTTTTAGTTTTTTTTTCGCACATTCTAGGTTGCTGTGAGTGTTATGGAAGCATATCTTTTTCCAGATTTCCTAAACTCCTTCCTTCCTAAACCGAAGCGCGTTCCTTCTGTTTTTCTATTATGCTCTTTTCACACTACTCTCCGATTATAACTTTTTTGGATTCAGCGGATTTCGCACGCGACAAAAGCTGCTCTACTAAAAACTTTAGTTTTTGTTCCACATTTAAAAGATTTTCATTTTTCATGAGGTCGAATAATTATTTACGGGTCACTACCTTTGTGGCTGAGATAGCCAAAGATTTTCAAACATGCAACATGTATTTGTAACATTCAAATTAAGATGCTATCGTGATAAATTTAAAAAAATATGTTGACAACATCAAATTCTAAATACATATGTTGTTTAATTTCAAACTACAAATAACTTATTGTTACTCATTATTCAATTAAAGCAGTATGTTAAGAAAGTTCTATTATGTATTAGTAGTCTTGGATTCCAAAAATGTGCTATATACTTTTGTTGCTGTTCTATGGTTTGTCATGATTTATTGTTTTTTTTGTAGATAAAAAGATTGTGTACTTGACATACAGTTTATGATTTGAAAACTCTTTTTCAACCAGTGACGCGATTCGATTTATATTTAAATCATCGTCGGACTGTCAGATTTGAATATAAATCGAAACGCGTCACTGAAAGAAAAATAGATTTTATTTGTGAATCTGTGTGTTAAGTACACAATCTTCTCATTTTCATGATGGAAGAGTTTCACTAAGTAAGAGCATCCTGAATCTACATGTTTTTTTCTACTTTAAAGTTGTTTATTTGTTTGACACTTCAAAATTACTTGTTCAACTATCTTCATGATATCATTTCAGGCTGCAGTATTTATACGTCGTAATGATCATATAACAAGTAAGCTGTATAGTTCGTAGTTTATTCGTATTTTTTTGAGTTTTTAGTTCTAAACATTAAAGCAGTGTAAGCACATCTGCGCTTTTCTGCGGCTAATTTCTTGACCATCGACTACTTAAAGCTCTAAAGTTGCAATATCAATAAAAAATTATACCCGATCTACCTCGATATAATTACTTATGCCTTGATTAATGAATATGTCAAAAATATACATTGAAAAATTAAAATAAGATTATTACGACGAAAAAATAACTAATTACTTATAGAATAAGAATCCATTACATTTTTCTGCCAAAGATTCACGTATAAAAATTATATCGACACTGAAGCTACCGCGACATTTTAGAATTTTCTACTGGTTACTGTTCCAAGCTCTTTTTCACCCTCAGTGTTTTCAGCTAGTGACTATCGCACCCAGGGCAAGTTTTGTGATTTTCTCCTACTTTCTGAGTCGTCTGCACCTTTAAAACTGAAGCGCATACAAAACCTCTCGACTGAAATCATTTTCCACTCATTTGAGCAATCACCCATTCACCTCCTCCATATAATCCGTAGTGCAAAAAAACATCGGACTTCAGGCTTCTCGGTCCCCTAACAGGGTTTCAGAGCCTCCCAACTTTCTCACAATCTTGTACCGCCCCCAAAGAGTCTCAAACGCCCACAAGGGGGCGTTATCGCTCACGTTGAGAACAAATGGCATAGATATTTCATATACTTCTATACACGCCGAAAATATTCACTGAGTAATCAATTTCTCTTCCAAATTTCAAACCGATCTCCGACCACGGTTACTGACAACAGATCCCTGCATCGAAAAAGCATAGTACCACTATACAGAAAACGCAGGAGGACTTGAAGCCAAGTCACCTTCGCTGAAAACCGTATGCTGCCGGCGAGTCCGCCCCTGCCCGCCCTCCCCGCTCCCCCCTCTCGCCCAGTTCCGTACACGTCCGCGTTTTTTATTCTTTGTGATTAGTCCGCAGAGCATTTTACTCTTTTCGCGCATGGCTTTTTTATAGTGGACGCTTCAATCTGTAATTTAAAAACACGCGAATGTTCCTACCAGTATTGATTTTTAATAAAATTCATTTTTTCGGTTGGCAACCGCTCGACCAATAGCAGTCACAATCACTAATGGCCAAATACTGCATAATTAACTAATTATGAAATACATTTATGGGTTTTTTTGTTGCTGCAGTTATTGTCATCCGTTGGATGTAAATTATATTATTAAAGCTCTGGTAATGCAGTTAATATTTAACGCAATTTTTAACGTGTTCGGTTGCCACCTCTCTATGTGACGCTATGACTGCCATTTGCTCAAATTAAAATTATGATTTTTGCCTTATTTTTTGGCCGCTGAAATCGAAAAGCTATTGTGTTGAAAATAAACCGGTTTAGTGTAGTTTGAAACACTGTAGTTTTTATGATTTATGATGTATTGAAAATTGCTCGTGTACCGCCACCACCGAGATATTCTCAATACAAGGATCGCGATATTCTTGTAAAGATATACTCACGACTAGAACATCTGTCCTTTCTGTTTGATGGTTTATTAGAAACAAAGAAAGTATATCTTCGGATTGACTATTCATTCTAAGCAAATGAAAGGAAAAATAGAATTTTCTTCACAGTGTGACAGTCTTGTTTCGATAAGGGTTCCAAGTACATCTCTATTCGCTCAAAGTAACTCATTTATTTCACATCACCATATTCGTCAACGGAATTTTAGTAGTACGTGTTTCCTATATCTTGTCTGTTTTCGAGCCTATTATTATATTTTTCATTGGTTTTTATTCTTATCAAATCCCCCCTTTCTCAGGATGAACGAGCTGTTGAACTGTTGCAGTTGTGACCTTTGTGAGGATCTCATACAAGTCTCAAGGTGTTGATATAATATGTAAGTTGTGAATAGGCTCCGTAACCATTGGTGGAGGCATATTTTCTGGCTTAAGTACAATTACATATTTTTTATATTCTATGTTTTTCTGTACAATACCATTCTATTAATTAGGAAAAATACTATATGACGCAAAGAAAGGTGAGAAATGAATCACATTGGTACAGATTGGACACTTTGTCAGTTTTATGCCAATATGATAAATGCTCAATATTTAAGATTTTACTATTTGGATGATTGCCAAATATGCGCTTCAGGAGGAAAAAGTACAGACCGGCAGACACACACAGACCGACGGAAACGAGTGAAATTGTTTATTGTGACGTACGTCATGAAACATCGATTTTGAACTCTTTCGCGATTACAACCCTTCCTCCGCCTATTTGCATGGCACATTCAAACAGCAGATGGTTAAAGAATCTGAGGGTTCTAGATACCATAACAATAATTTTCTTCCTCTTTTTTGTTACTAAAGCATTACAATTTATCATTTAAAACACAAGAAAATACGTAGGAGAGGGAGATTAAAGATACAATGGTCTTTATTCACACAATTACGGCTACCTATTCACCCAACTAGTCTTCCACATAAAACATGTATTTATGATGTTGTAACTGTACGACTCATCAAGCTCACTCTTTCTGCTTGGCAGTGATTCGACAAGGTGATAACAACATAGTAAATTTTCTAACTAACAGCTAATCAATTCATTGATCTTATCGAAACTTAGTGAAAAATGCTACTTTAATTAAATTACAGATACGTATATTACTGCGCATTTATAATCAAAACGCATGTATTCAGGTATGTTTCTACTCTTAAACACCTGTAAGGCGTCCTCAAGAAGCCGAATGCATATTCATGCATTTATTGAAATATGAAACTGATTAATATTAATGGCAAACTATGATTCCATTACAGTCCCTGTTACCGTTTACTGACCAATAAATTCGCGTATGCTTTCTTGAGCAATTCTGATAAGCTGAAGTATTGTTGGTAATGGATGAAAAAACAATGCAAATGGCTAGAGATCACACAGTGCAGTGGTGCCATTTTTTGAATTGTTGGAGGGAAATAGGAGAAGCACGCATTTGTAAGGAGTTCGGTCCCAAAAGATTAGCTTGAAGTGCTCAAAAATGGAAATTCAAAGACTCAAAAAACCTACTTCCCAATTCTCAGGGAAATGAGGAGGAGAAAATAAGATAATTTTATGCTAAATTTGAGTAAACCAACGGTAATACTTAAGAATAGGTTGTATTTTTCTAACTAATTAACTACTTTAAGCAGACGATTACCGTCGAAAGTAAGAGACATACATTTTTTTTCATTTGGAAATGCCATTGCATTGTTTCACATGCGTCTTCGTAAACTCAAATTTTCACTCTTCTTGAAACCTCCTTTGTATTTAAAATTCTTCCTAGCGATTAAGCTTTCATTTATTTCATACTCTTCTTGGCAGTTACTAATAATAGTCACTACTTGTATTTGAACTTGTGCACATTTTCAAATTTGTATTCCTTATTTTGTGTTTTTAATCTTATACTTTCTTGTCCTGAAACATCTTTCCTCAATTTCATGTATTTGGTTTTGCCTTCGTTCATTGACAGTTCAAACTGTCTGGCTTCTGCTTCCAATCTTCTGAATAGCTTCCTTTTTGATCTTTTCAAGACATCATCGTCATATGTGATGCACATCTTTGTGATGGAAAAGTAATCCCTATGTTTATATTTTGCTTTTTCTTGTTATTTGTTCTATTTTTAGGTTGAGTAAGTCTGTGGCTAGTGGATCTCCCTGTTTTAGGCGCTGTTCAGATGACCTCTCCCAACTGGCCTCCAGGCTCTTCCCTCTCTGTTCAGGCTTGAAGGCTATAATTAGCTGCTCCACGTCGACATGAGGAGATATTATTCTAGCATTTATTATTGTTCTCAAATTTTGGAGATTGGTCAGGCAGAGATAAACCGGAGTAAGTGGATACGACCGCGAAAGCGTTATTTATTTTCAGATAGTTCTTATTGTTTTGCGAATAACTAGACGTAATTGAGACAGTTTGATGACATCAAGTAGTTCTTACTAATTAATTCTGCAAGAGGCGATTTCATAAAGGAGAATTCCTCAAAGGCGGAAATTTTCAAAAAGTTCCTAGAAATCTGAAATTTATCAGATTAACTCCTCGTCGAGGTTCTCCAAAAGAAAAAATTTTGTCACGATAATCTCTATAGAATAGAGACAGCTAAGCTACCCTCCTTAGATGTTCTAGACTATGGAGGTCCTTTGTACATCTGGATTGTGTCCAAAAGCTTTAATTACTTTAATTCTAAATCAATCCGAAGTTTAACCAAATAACAGCCAATTAGAATGACATGCTGATTAAATTGTGTACTTATGAGGCTTGCGTAAAAAGAACATGACAACTAGATATAAGCTTGATATTGATATTCCTGTGCAATAACCAAGTTTTCATCAGAGTATTGACGAGTGATGTTAGCATTGCATGTGGTGTTCAGTATAGGCCTGTTTCTTGTTTTGCTTATACAGCTATGCCGGTTAAGTATCTCGCCATTTTAAATTCGAGCGCTATTGGTAAATATCAATACAGTTTCATTTAGATGCAAATTCATGCAAATTGTAAAAAATACACGTAAAAATTGCACACGCTGCGAACGAGCACACCTGTGTTAATTTTTATGACTTGATTCCACCTCGAATTTTACATAATTACTCCAGTTAATGTACAAGGAAGTCGGAAATACCTCATTCATAGTATGACGAGATGCAAGTAACCCCTAAGATTCTATGTAGTTTAATGTTACCTCGGTAACTTATCCTATGGTTGTTTCTGAGGTTTCATTTCTTACTGGCCGGCTATTCAAACTACATACGATTGAATGAGTGACTTCACTGATGTTTCGGCTGCCTCGGCTGTCATTATCAAAATAATATCGTTTGGAGCGAAATCGTTAACAGGGGGTGGGGTCAGTACCAGATATAGAGTGCATACCTCCTGTTATATTTGTCTTCCTCCAGCAGATTTATACAATGAAATGACGATGATGATACGATGTTATGTGTAAAATAGTGCATTTCAAATTGACAGATGGTTTTACTAAAATTCTCAATTTCTAGAACTTTGATTGGTCCGTCAGATTATGGTTTAGTTTTGACTGGTTTGACGATATGGCACCATTTATTGATCCTTCTTGTCGCCATATTCTCAAAGTTAGTCATTGTCGGCATAATGAGTTTATGAAAACATTCATTTGCTGAGGTCACATTTACCACGAATGAGATTCAGATTTTCATGAACCAGTAAGCAATGATAATTGAGATGATTAACATGAAACTTCTAACGAACTTCAAGCAGTTGTACGACAATAAACTGAATACTTTCAAGCACGATCTGATAATATTAAATTTGGTAAATTTAAACTAGTAAAGGTGAGGCAGGATCTATAAAGAAGACAATTTATTGCTACAAAGGCTCGTACGGGGTGTAATCTGTGCGCAAGTAAAACAAGAGATTGAACTTAGGATAGGGACCTTCTGACAAGTCATGAAAACTATTTCCTCTTCAACCTGGTGTTCAGTTTCTGTCTGACATAGAAGACGTGAATGCACTTTTACGAACTCCTAGACCTATTACTCTGAATGACAAAATTACTTGTTTATTCGAAGTATATCAACGTCTTCCAAATGTAATAATTACTCTGCATTTGATTCTAATTGATAATTCAATATTTAGTTGAATGAAACTTCTTTTTGTATCCAGATCAAATAAATAAATATTTATTTCGAAAGACAAAGAGTAATTCATTTCCACTGATAACACAACAAGCTATACACTGATTTACATCCACGATTTCTAGTGATTAACTATTTGACGTCTGACAACTGACTGAGTGCTGTCACTGCTCCATGATCGAATATATACAAAACGATGCCCATCTCGAGTGTTTTGTAACCAATCTCAAACAAACTGACAGATTCGAGATGTCTGTTGACGACTGCACACATGTTCTGATAATTTGCATACAGGGTGTTTTATTCTTGGCTGCTTGCCGCTGATCTCGTTGCTGTACTTATTTTGTCGATTATCACTAATTTGTAACAATGAAAACTCATACAACTTTTGAACCATATATTACATCCGATATAAACTGAGGTTGTATTGATCAATTTGTGTAGAGATTCATACTTATCCTAATATTAAATTTCTTTTTGATCATTTACATCCCACATAGTTTATACTTTAAGCTACCTGTTTTTGCGAGAAATTATGAGTAAAAAAATTCAGAAGACTGGAAGTATGCAGGTCTCCAGCCAGTATCGAACAAATATGCCTGAATATTGATCCAAAAAAATACCGAACCATTTTTAGTGAAACATGTTTTCAAATTGCTGACGAAAATATGTTTATATGTTCCTAAAAGATGCTTCCGTTTACTAAAGTAGCTCTCTTTTTTTCAGGTAAATGAACTAAATCTTTATACGGTCTAACCACATCCAGAGTAAGTACGAGTATAATACGTATTTTTTATTATAGAATAAGAGCATAGTATAAAGGAATTTATGACAATATAAATATTCTCCATATACTGTGTCTTTAACAATTAAAATAGTTAAGTGTATGCTCTCTACTATGTACCAGACCTGCTATAGGCAAGCATGTTTCGTCATTAGCCTAGACTTGTCAGTATAGACAGGCGGTCTAACTGCAGTGAGCAATCGTATGGTAGATACGTAACACAGTCAAGAGTGTGATAGCAACATCAACTCATCTCCAAGTGTCGCCCTCTAATGGGACGCCCATTGGCAACTTACGAAGTCAAAGGTTCTAACACTTGGACTGCCTTAAAGCGGCAACTGATGTCCCTTACGACATATGCCCACAAGGGTGAACTGATTTACAGCGACATCCCTTGCTCTTCGTGAACACTGTTTACGATGTACCGTTATCTCGGCACATTCAAGGCAGTCCAGGTGTTAGGACCTTTGACTTCGTAAGTTGCCGATGGTCGTCCCCATAGAGAGCGACACTTGGAGATGACTTGAAATTGAAATAGTTGCTTTTGAAAACTGCATGGTGGATACAGATAAAGTAACCATCAAAATGTAAAATTTAAGGTGGGAATTGTTGCAGGTATAGTTAGAACTTCTGCGGAGTTTTGTCAACTTCTTTCACTTTCATCAAAAACAAATGTGAAGATGTTCAGTAGGTCGATTTACATGAGAAACGTCAATATTTAGTCAGAAATCATAAAAGTAGATATGGTGAGAATAATTTTTCATATGAGAGTATAAACAAGACCGTTACCAACCCCGTAAAAAGAATGAAATGAAAATTTTTGATTTAGTGCATCTGGCATCATCGCCTTGCTAGATCGAGAATGTTTCTGGAAAAACTATATGAACTTAACTAAGCATACCAAAAGTCACCTCAACTAAACCAGTACAACCTTATATCCTGTTTCATCTAATACCCTGTCACAACATACCCAATCAACAACGACATCTGAAGGATGACATTAATATTTCACGTTAATTTGTTTCTAATACATACCAATACCGATGCTAGAAGCGTCAATCTAGAAAATGGAATTAAAAATAAATTAACATGTATTTACACGCGGATAATTAATCCAAGAGTATACAGGTACTTATTTCTTTACTAATGACTACTGTGCATACCATCTGCGAGAAGCTATTATGCTTTTATAAGCACTGGATCGTTTAGATGTTAGCAGCCATTATTAATTTTATAACATATGTGACTTTCACAAAATCTAATGAAATATGCAGCAACTGCGATGGATGTAATTAATTAATGTCGATCAGTGGCGGCGCTGGAGGGGTGGGAGAATCAATCTATGGAATAAGTCACTTTTCATCGCTGTTCGGAACTATTGAGGTGCTCTGTAATATCAGGCACACCCAGTAGATGTATTGCTATTTTCAAGATTTACTCAAAAATCTCGGGATTCTGCTTTATTTTCAGTATCGCAGTTCACGGGATCAAAAAGTCTTCGTTTGCTGGATTCTCGAGACTAACCATCGGTAGAAAAAATAATAAAAAACAAATAATCGATCATAACGTAACGCTTACTTAGATAGAGAGTGAAACCGATAGGCACAAAAATTTGCTTTGTCTATTAGAGCCTATGTCATACATGTCTATAGCATCTCTGATGAATAGTGGAGAGCATATACACTTAATATCAGTTTTTAGCTAGAATGTGAATGGCTAAATAGGGTTTACGAAGAACAAGGGATGTCGCTGTAAATCAGTTCACCCTTGTTGACAGATGTCGTGAAGGACATCTGTTGCCGCTTCAAAGCAGTCCAGGTGTTAGGATCTTTGACTTCGTAAGTTGCCAATGGGCATCCCCATAGAGGGCGACACTTGGAGACTCCTTGTTTTGTGTCAATATTATCATATTGTAACGTTCTTACAACTACATTAATTTATTTCAACAAGTTCTCGTCTGTTAGACATTTGTAGACTGATTGACTGCTGTTACAGCTTGACGTTCCTGCTGCTGACGTCGTTACAATTTAAGATTTTGATATTCTTACCCTTATAACTTTCCCAGGTTTGAATTGTATATATTTACCTAAATTAACCCTATATGACGGAAAATATATTATTCTTAGCTTAAGGTTATTATAGCTCTATGCTTAATTGCATATAGGAAGATATGGAAGTGCAGATATTCAAATTCTGATAATTCATTTTTATTTGTGACGGAGAGCCTTAATGTGTTAAGAAATTCGTAAGCATGCCTATTCGATTTAACAAAAAGACCGTCGATGGTCATTTGCATTTTTGCAAGCTTTACCGGTCGTTAATAAACATGGGCGAATTTCCATAAATATTCATCTAGAAAAAATGGATGTTCTAGGCGTGGCGTAGTGGCAGCATTTAAGGCTGATGCTTGTCGCGATCACCGCCACATACCCAAACACATAAACGTCGATATCCTACCATATTACCATACCAATTAACGCACAGGATATACTCATGAATCTTTAATCAATATGCATTTTTTTAGAAAAATGTCGCGTACCTGGAAGCTGGACAAGCCAGTGGTGTCCCTGGTGGGGAAACAAGGGAGAGCATACAATGTATAACTCATATTTCCAGTGTTGCCAATTTGTATGTAATTACAGGCTTTATATGTAATTTAAGTGCCTTGTCTGCAATTTGTGAACAGCAAAAATGGACATTTATTAAATTTAGGTACATGCTACACAGTGCAAACTGTTGAAGTGGATGATCTGTTAGAGAAGAGGATTCGGTTGTTTTGTTCTTTTGTCTTCAGTTTTTTTCACGGGATTACCCATGGATCTGCGTATGAAAGCGTGTAACTTGAGCGTGTAATAAAAGCAGATTGGAGATAATTTCTGAGCGCGAAAAATCTAGATAATATTCAGGTGCGTACGGAACTCGAACCCATGTCTCCAACTTTCCGTGCTGACACGTAGCCGTTTGGCCACCGCAATGCGGTAGACAGTCGATCTAAGGGGTGTTGTAATGTATTTCAGGGCTCGTGCCATTCATATCCCTGAGTTACCCCCACTCCAAACCGCGCACAATCTGGAGAATACGCAGTGCCAACTTAGCGAAATTTCATTTAACGTGACGAAAAGAATAGACAGTTTCGGATGATGGATTTTCTTTTGGGTGGAAGAAAGGAATTGTTATCGAATTAACTGATATCGTTTATTCACATTCACATTCACATTCATTACTTAAACAGAAAGTTTCAAAAATGAAATTCTGTTCCTTTATATCTACCACATTTCTGCTACGTTTTCGGTTATTTCTTTAACCTATCTTCAGATGCTTTATTTATGTGAATCTTCTTCAGCACTGTGAATTGCTACACCACTGAAGAAAATCTGAATATTACTCTGTAAATGTCACAATTTGTTATGGAAATGTGTTATTTAGCGACAGTAATGTGTTTTGCCATAATTTCGTCGTGAAAAATACGTTCTTTAATGTTTATGGTAGTAAGATTACTTCAAGGAAGTTAATTCAACCCTACCTGTAGTAGATTGTGGTCAAAAATATATTTCAATATTTAATTGATATTTGTTTCAATAGCCATGAAAAGTAGGGGAATGACAGAAATGATTGGAGATTTCTACTGAATATTGATATTGTAGCTCTGAGGATGTATGCATAGAATCCGATAGCAAGGTAATAAAGCGATTGGAACAAACTTCGCAACTTAATTGCCATATATCCAATTACATTTGTTTATGACCTAACTGGCTATGTTTTACCTAATTTATTACCTAAATTGTACTTTAAGTAGCGACGAACGTCATCAAATTCATCAAGATTACATATTCTTATCCTCCAATGAATTTCCGCAACCCCTCAATCGCCACAGCTGGAGCAGCTTTCCGAAGGGTTCGTTTTCATATATCCCAGGGCAATTTTGCGGGGAACTCAATTTTTCTCTAAGTAATGCGGCTTCATCATCATCATAAAGAAATCGAGTGGTCGATGGCGAGTGTACGGAAGGTTTCCTTCCGCCCCCGCTCACCGATGGCTACAGGCCATTTACTAGACAATCTCCTATTTGCATGTAAGGCACTACAGTACGCCACCCTAATACTCGAGATAGGCTCTGGGGACAAGCCACGACATTGGCGTGCTTACATAAAAGACATCCAAACAAACCTGTCTGAAAGATTTGCATGTACCCGTTTATCCGCAAGACAGAGATGACAAACGAAAAGGTGAAGATTCATAGTTACATTGTAACGGTTCAGCCGTTTTCTAAATACTTTTTTCAGCAGTCCAGTTCTATACAAGATTTATCGCGCTCTATTGCACCCTAACAATAGGATTCATAGTTTCAACAGTGTTCAAAACACTTTCTGCAGCAGTTCAGTTCTATGAAAGGTTTATTGCGCTCTCTGGCAGCCTACAATAGGATTCATACTTTCAACCGTTTTCGAAATACTTTTTTCAGGAGTCCAGTTAAAAGAAACGTTTGTCAAGTTTTCTGGATCCTTCAAGGATTCATAGTTCCGGTGTAACAGTTCAACCGTTTGGAAAATAACATGATTAGCAGTCCACTTCTATGCACATTGCCACTTTTCTTGGCATCTTGAC
Source organism: Bruchidius siliquastri (assembly GCA_949316355.1). NCBI lineage: Eukaryota > Metazoa > Arthropoda > Insecta > Coleoptera > Chrysomelidae > Bruchidius > Bruchidius siliquastri. The sequence goes on from OX438529.1 coordinate 27,758,894, forward strand.
CAGGGAATTTATAGTTACACTGTAAGGATTCAACCGTTTTCAGAACATTTTTATTTGCAGAGTTTGTCGCGTTCTCTGGCACACTTAAAAGAGGATTCACAGTTTCATTGTAACCATTCAACCATTACTAGAAGATTGGTAAATGAACTGTATCGGTTCAACCGTTCTCAAAACACTTTTATTATCAATCTAGTTCTATATAAAGCTTGCTGTGTCCTGTGACCATTAAATGATATATATAGATCCTTTGTAACGATTCAACCGCTTTCAAAACACTTTTATTCGGAGTCGAGTTCTAAGCAAGGCTTTTGCGGTTCTCTGAAACCCTTACGGGAAGATCCCTAGTTCCATTATAACGGTTCAACCATTTTCGGAATATCATGATTATCTGCCCAGGTCTATTCAATGCTTTTCGCTTTCTCTGACACCATACGAGAGGATTCATCAGTTTTTTCGGAGTGTGGTTCTGTGTAGAGTTTGCCTCGTTCTCTGTCATCCTCTGAGGATTCCTAGTTCCACTGTGGCGATGCGCATCCGACGCTGTCAATCTCCTTTCACGTGACGTCGCAGAGGGTGGAATCACAAGCGACCAATGACATTATGTTCCGATGCCGAAATGCGTTCATTGGCCCACTATTCCTATTAGCGCGCTTGACTTTGCCTCGACGCCATCCTTCACAGATTATCCCCACTCCTTCTATCGTTACGTAGATGCGCGGCCATAACCGCCATTTTGTACAACCAAATCAGCATATAGGTGTATATGTATCGTGGTTAATCCTATAAAAAAATATCTAAGAAAAAGCCACCTATAGCTGTAGAAAGTCCCATACTCACGTCACTGAAAACGTTCAAGAAATAGGGTGACGGCCAAATCATCCCCCTTTACGCAGAGTGTGGTTGTTATGCATTGCAGGCTGCTTGGACAGTGGCCACGGTAGCCCTGTATAATATTTCAATATATATTTCGGTATATATTTCGGGAATATATCCGCCAGTCGAAGGAAGGGAAAAAACCCCTATACACGTATCTAAATAAAATTTCCAGCTAGAAATGGCCGTCTTATATTGAAATGAATGCGGTAAATGCAATATCTGCCGAGGATATGAAGGGTTTGCCATCGACGACTACCGACAGGAATACGATTTCGATTTTTAATGTCGAAATGGACATGTGATATTACGGGACAAGCCTGGATGGGCTTGGGAATTGATATATCCAGCTACACTGATGTGAGATGGACGTATTTTGCATATGGCATTATGTGAAAATGTAATGTAAAAACTCCTTGGTCGTCTATATCATATTGACATTATCATAACTTTTGAAATAACTAATAGACTAGTAGACATTTTCCTGTTTAGCTTATTCACTGTTTATTAGGCAATGTTTTGATCATAATGATGATTTTGAACACACCCTCGTGTGCAGAAAAAGATGAGCTTTCGAAAAACATCTATTTGGCTCTGCATTCCGGAAAGTGTGATAGACAAATATTTGAACTGCTAGCATCAACAGTCGATACTTGGAGTTAACCTCAAATTCCAAATTTCATATTGATCCGACAATTACTTCAGGAGATATTGAGCCGATGTTCGCTGTGTATACAACCTCATTGTTAGACCGCCGAGCTAGACCGACGAATCTAAGCTAAAAACGAATCATGCACGTACATGTATTATAGAGAGTATACTCTCAAAATCAATGTTTTATGTTGTATGGTACGCACGGGGTATCCTGCGACCCCACGTCAAGGAGGATGAATTTCCTTCTTTACCTATGGCATCGACTGTATAATCTTGCTCTTAGTACACAAGCAGTGACTGCTGAATTCAAAGCTACCCAGTGCCTTGGCTGCGTCCGAGTATCCTGCACTTTCCCTCGGGAAGAAATTAACTGCAAATATTCGTCTCTGGTTGGGGCCAGATTTAGATTTACAGCGGCCTTCCCGGCGGTAACGACTCCAGCTGCATGGGGAACGTTTGTTTAAGACGGATATGTTCTGGATTAAAAAGAGGAGTGAAGGTAGGTAAACTTGAATATAAGTGAGTCTATCAGGCGTTTTGATGCCTATGCATGAAGAAAAATAGTATTGCGATCATAATGTTTATATCCAAGATAATTGATTTTTTAAACGTTGCCATGACCGTATGATGACATTTGTTGCCGTTGATTGATACTACAAAAAAAAACCAACACTGTTTCAGCGAAAGCGGAAAATTGTCAGCAGGTCAAGCATATGAACATATTGATGATGTCTTTACAGCTGACTGTAGACATGCAACTGTTAACTGTTAGTGAAATTTCAGTATAAGTTATTCTTATTGTACATCCAGTACAGTTCCTTCCTATTTAAGACAGCAAGCAAAGCAGCCGTAGAACTCAGTTTCATACTTGACTGCAAACGGGAGAATCAGCAGTCTATCATAGAACTGGCTCTGGACCAACTTAAAATCCACATCAAAACTGCTGAAATCAATTTTCTTCCAAGTATTTACAAAGACAAACCCATGCATTTTCTACTAACATGTATTAAGCATCGCTTGCCTAAGTAAAAATTATTTCCTTTCCTAATGTATAGTGGGTTGAAGTCAGGCACTGTGGGCTTCACACGAGCTTCCCATGATGGTTCATTGAACACCATGGTATATCGTAGTAGGGTCATGGGTGTGGAAGGCCGCGATACCAGCTGTAGAGCATGCCGAAAGGAGCCAGAGTCGCTAATGAATCTACTGTCAGCATCTAAGGTGTACGTTAGCACTACGTACGTCTACGGTATAGATGGGACACGTGGATAAGAAGCCCAATATAGTCCTCCTGGACGCCCAACCCAGTATGTCTTTTATTAAATTCTCTGCTCTGGCCGAGATGAACATCGTCTTGAAGGAGGAGGAGGAGGAGGACCAAGTACCAGGAGCTACTCATCCAGCTTCGCAGGCTTCAGTCAGACTACACTGTTAGTCATTGGATCTCGTTCAGCAACAAACATCTTGACCGGAAGAATGTAGAAAGCAGTCAACGTCTACCTAGAGCGCACGATTTTCGAACCCAGTGATAGCTTACCTCACGGATTGGGGAGCAGATGCTACGAAACAGAACAGCGGTCCGGTGGATCTAAGCCCGGGCAGCATACTTTTTTCCTTTTCACTTTCAATTGTAAATTGTATTTTTCAATTAAAATACGCGATTCAACCATCAAAGAGTTAATTACCTAACAATATAACATAGTATCTTAACTGAAAAAAATGCTAGAACACGTATTGATACAACAACCATATACAAGTATAAGCAAAGTGTGCTTAATAAAATCTACTCATCGCCATCATGTCATTGTGTGAATTTAGCTCGGCGATACCGTGTGGAAAGCCATTCCAACCCCAGCGGTCGCGGGGCTTGAAAACAAAAGACAAACAAAAGACAAAAGAAATATAATAATGATGTCTGTGGGCCAGGGAGCACTTTCATCGGCCACCTGCAGAGCGTTCGCGTGGGTAGCGCCGTTGGACTTCCTCGCACACCATGGGCAGAACGTAGGAACGTCCAAAGGGAGATTCATACCCAACTAATGAGGCTTGTAAAAAAAATTACACCGAAGCAACTAAAAAAAGGTTTTAGTGGGCTCAAAGGATTTCTAAATTATTTACATACAAAAATGTGACTCATACAACGAACATACAAAATACAAATAGCAATCATGTAGATTTTAGATTCTTGGTGAAACTCTACCATCTTTCAGATAACAATTGTGTATTTTGACACAACTCTTTTTCAGTGACGCGCTTCAATTCACATTTAAATCATCGTTGGACTGTCAAATTTTACTGTTTACAAATGCTTACTTCTTAATAATCTAACTAGATCTTATCATGGGTAGAGAACTATAGTCCTTAGGTATGGCATTCTATTTATCCTGTCTAGCTTCTGTTCTCATACATTATTTTTTATTTTGTATGCGTTAGGAGAAATATTTTATGGTGACTCACCGTCGTCAAGATTAATGATATTTAGAAAAATTAGAGAGATAAATTTGTCGCCAGTGGGGATCGAACCCACAACCTCCTGCATTCTAGGCAGGCGCCTTTACCGTTAGACCATGACGAACTGGTCAGGTAGAACGGCAAATGCGCTATGGAAGGTACATCCCTCCTATGCAATTCTTCTTCCTAATTTTCTAACCTATACAGCTCGATCTTTGATTAGACATCTAGTGCCAGAGGCCGATACTATCTTCGGTCGATAACTAGCAGAGTCCATCAAGTTGATTTGAGCCAAGTGCGGAAATCTGCCGCCTTCAGAAAATACTATTACAGAATTTTATCGGATTACACTGCAATCCGTAAGTGGACAACTAATGATATTTAGAAAAATTAGAAAGAAATTTTTCTTTCTAATTTTTCTAAATATCATTAGTTGTCCACTTACGGATTGCAGTGTAATCCGATAAAATTAGAAAGAAAAATTTCTTTCTAATTTTTCTAAATATCATTAGTTGTCCACTTACGGATTGCAGTGTAATCCGATAAAATTCTGTAATACGTCGTCAAGATATTTCATGTTTTAAGAAATTCTATTCCTGAATATATATTTTATTCTTCTAATATAACTTAAGATATTTCAACAGTTCAAGTTAACATATAGAATAGATAGAAGCTTATAGTATTGGATCGATAAAAATTAAACAAATAATAACATATTGTTGAGCCAACAAAAGCAATAGAGGCAAGCTCATTCCTGTGATTGAATCTAAAGTTTATACATTCATTTTGCGCTTCTTAGCCTGCCTTTACAAAACATCCTTTGGATCATATCTCGTAATAGTCTAGTAGCTAACATCATTCAGTTCCATTTTCTCTAATATTTTCTTGTCCTGTTTGAAATCTTCTATTGGAACCTGTCACTGTGTTCGTCAAGTAATCCTGGTTTGTCATATCCAGGTATTTCATTAAGCGCTGATCATAAGTACCATATATCTATAAAACGCGCTAACTGGAACTTTCGCAAGGCAAAAACTGTTAAGTAGTATCAAACATAAGTAAGGTTTTCCTATTCCTGCTCCCACCTAGGTAGGCTGTCTCGGGATGATAGTGGCTTGTCTAATTGCATGGGTCTACCATCTGCGAAGGTGTAGATTGAATAGGATGTTATATCCAACAGTTCGTTGATATATAGCAGGAACAACGCAAGAGAAAGGACAGATCCTTGTGGACCGCCGTTGTTGGTGGTACAAATGCCACACCCTATCGAAAGCTATCTCGAGACTCTCCGTGAACACAAACACTACAAGAGATTTATCTTTCACCAAGCTAGATTATTTAAGCCCGACATGGGTTTTGTTAACTACTTCAGCATCTTCAGGGGAAGATTAAAAATAAAATATTACAGCTAGTTGTCGTCCTATATAGACATTTCATCATTTGTTAGCTCTCAGAAAGACACGTCAGGTAGCCACTTCAGGTAGACACGTCATTCTTAAGAAGCTAACTCAAACTAATTAATTTGTGATATCATGGGCCTAGTTATTGCAAGTTAGCATCTTCCCTCAAATGTTTTATGCAGTTACATTGCTTTGCACCACATGCGGTTATATAAGCCAGAAGATATTGCGTTAATCCTGACTTTTCTGGGGCTGTATTCAATCCACAAATTTAATAATGAATCTGGCTCTAAGGCACCTCAACGGTACGCCACTGGTGCATGTAGCATCCGACAAGCCGATGCCGATCATTCCATTCTTCTTCTCCTCGCCATTCCATTTCCATTCGACGACCAATTTCTTCTTCGATGCCGAATGCCTTGGCGTGTGACCGTTCCGGTGCCTTTATTTGTCATTATAGGATGTTCAAATTAGAAGAGTGGGAATGTTGTGATAGTTAGTCAGGGTGACGGTTCAGCAAATTGGATTATTATTGGAAAAGTACGGAGTTGAGGATAATATAATTGTGTCTACTCAAAAATAGCGTTGATGGCGATGACAGTAAACAACTAGAATGTGTACATTGTAGATACCTTTACTTGGTGAAACTCTTCCATCATTGATACAAAGTTTCACAAATAAAACTCTTTCAGTGCGCGTCTAGCTTTGTATTTAAATCATCCTCAGACTGTCAGATTTGACTGTTTACAGAGGCTACCAGGTGACCTGACACTAACTAGGTTTTATTATGAATACAAAGGTAGGGTCCACAAATTTAGCATTCTGTTTTATCCTGTTTCCCTATTACCAGCTATATTGAATTCATTTTCCGTGTATGCCTGTCTTAGAGGAAATACTTTTTGGCGACTGCGTTTGCACTAGTGTTAAGATAACCGATCCTCTAAATCTAAGCATAACTCCACACCAGTTGAACTACATAAACACACAGCGTCCTTCAGTTATGTCAGGCTCTTAGCAACTCTCCCAGCACAACCTCATATCGTTCCTAATATAACATCTTCCAATTACCTGTATTTACAACAGGGCAACAAGGAGATGCTCTGTACGTGCAAATTAAGCACTATGTATGGCATACTAAATTATGTGTGTACCTCATTATTGTACCTATACAGCTACATATTTGTGCTATGTTGAACTTTACAGCAAAATCCACTGTCACTGTCAAAACAGTGTTTTGTGTTTTATCCATTTCGTATGAATTTAGTTCTTGTTTTGTGGTTTGACATTATATGTATATCATCACTGTAGTTTATTGCTTTATCATTCTTTGAATAAATCAACTGGCCATGATGCATTATTGGTAACACCACAAGTGAACTGTAGACGTTTCTAGGGAAGGGACTCAGATAATCTATGCAATTGAAAGAACTCTTTGTTTCCCTGAATTTTTCGGAAGAATCTCCATATATCTTCCGTAGTAGATGAATATCCCAAACACGATTTATAAAATCCTCATATTCATTGAGTCGGTTCGTATTAACATCAATTTATTCTGAAGGAAATAAAAGAGAGAGTTGAAGAAATACCAATAGTAGCCACAATAACAAAAGTGCAAAACAATATTCAACTGAACAAGAAATGATTAATAGTTGATAAGTTGACGAATGAATTAATTCGGAGGCAACCGAGCCACCTCAACTGTAAGGACACTTCAAGGAGGCTTTCTTCTTCTTGCTTCTTTCGAGGTAAGTACCTAATTCAAACGATAATGAATATATTCCTCCTTTCAAATATGTGGTTTTACCTTTTGACCAGTTAGCTGCGCAGCACCTAAAATTTGTCACTATTTCAAAAGACGCTTGATATCTTCTATGACTTGAACATTACGAAGTTGCTCCTCGCTATATCAAATAATGGCTGATTTTTTCATGAGCTTCGCATTGTCCTCGTATTGACAGTCAGTAATTCTGCTCTCAACATTTCCGCCACATGACCGCCCAACAATGGCGAGCCAACAATAACATTACAGATGTCTTCATTACCGCGGATAAGCACATTGTGCCGACGCGCGGCGGATAGAGAAAAAGGGCGCGGGGCGCGGAGAGCTCTCTATTATGTGCCCGGGCAGAACCGTCGATACTTTTAATTATCGACAAGTTAAAAAGGGTCTGATTCCTGCGAACCCAACCCCTTTTTAGCTTTCATTCCGTTCGATTCCGATCGGGCACCGTGTTTCTTTGTTCGCCGTCAGCCGATGAATCATGGAGGCATAATTAATACGGACGAAAGCGATTGCTGACGGAAATTTATGAATTTGTAATTAGCTATGTAGCACGGTCAATGAACGATCTTATTCTTGCGAAAAAAATACGCCAGATAGGTTGAACTTTGTACTTATCAGTTTAGAAATGAATATTTGGGTTTTGACCACAGGCGGCTTGTTATTAGTAGTCAATGATCCACGGTTCTAGTTCAAAAATCAACAATGTAATGTAAAATCAACTCATCTCCAAGTGTCGCCTATTGGCAACTTACGAAGTCAAAGGTTCTAACATCTGGACTGCCTTGAAGCGGCAACAGATGTTCCTTGCGCCATCTGCCAGCACGGGTGAACTGATTTGCACCGATGCCCCTTGTTCTTCGTAAACACTTTTACTATGTACTCGGCTGACATCTGATATTAAGTGTATGTTCTCCACTCTGCATCAGACCTGCTATAAACATGCATGTTTCGCCTTTAGTCTAGATTTGATGTTGCTACCCTTGACTAGGTTACGTCTATACCACTCCATAGCTCTCTACAGTTAGACCGCCAGGCTAAACTGACGAGTCTAGGCTAAAGACGAAACAGGCATGTCTATAGCAAGTCTGATGCATAGTGGAGAGCATACACTTATACAATGTAATGTAGTGTAATTCCTTCATGGGAAACGTATTACTGCTGCCACTGAATCGATATTTTAAATATGTTTTTAACTGGAGTAGGAGTATTACAGTGGTTAAAATGTTATAGATGATACCAACACAATTTTTTTTTAATTTCTTTCTCCTCGCTTTCAACCCCCCTAATTTTAATTACAGAATGATCGTGATTTCAATGGTAGTACATACAGACAGATGAACCCACGGAAAGTTGGGACATGCTTGATGTAGAAAGTAAAAATCATTAATCAATTTTTTTTCTCATTTGTTTTTATTATAAATGCTTCTAAAGAAGTCACAACATTAGTAAAGTAACACACACACACACACACACACATATGATTTTAATTAACCGCTAGCAAAAATAAAGGATGATTCAGAGAAACAATACCAATGGGGTATTTTCCAACTAGGTAATATTTCCTTCATAATAGCTGCAATTGATAAATTCAGTCCATTTTTAACGGTGATGCTGTTAGTTTTCAATTTTTCCACTTACGCGGTTGAAAAAAGTAATTTGAATATCCAACAAAGTACCTCATTTCATCCACTTAAAATGGCCGCCTATGGATCAGTCAATGGAAAACGATTAGAATGTGACCATCTTATTCATTCTTCTCGGCGTTGTCAAGCTATATAGTCGTTTTACCAGATTTTAGTAAAACTTACTTACTGTCAATGGGCATTTTGAAGCGAATTTATACTGGTATTTGGAAAATTTTCCAAAATACATTTTTTCCAGACATTTTCACTTATCAGGGTATAAGGGAGGCAACCAGATTGGCGTGTAAATAATAGAATAGATGGAGTTAGCATGTCTGAATCTGAATGGTGTCAACGTCAACATTTCATAACCTACATTGTCCAGAAAGACAAAAGAAGTTGGTTGATACAACAAAGTACAGTCACATTCTAAGTAAGAGACTTAATACATCTCGCTGATATTTACTATGTCACAGCGTTGGCGCGAAATTCTATGTTCGAACTTTTGAGAGGATTTTTTTGCAAATTCTGGTTCATATAAATAAGGAAAAATACTCAATACACACTTTTTGGAGGCAGAACATCAATATTCCGTCAAATTTTATGTATTATAAATAATGTCTACAATCACTGTACTAAAGGGACGAAACCCAATGGCTTGGCGTCGATCTAGGCTCGCGGACTTTTTCACGCTATGTCATACACGGAAACTTGACCACCACGCCCTCCATTATCAATGCGACGCCTTGCGGAATCATCCAGGCACGAAATCCTGACCGATTTACATCAACTAAAAGGTCCATCCCTATGCGGGCGATACTACAGAACTAGCCAGTATTTCCAATGTATGAAAATGAAAAGATCATCCATCAAACCTGAAAGTATCAGACTGAAATTTCCAAAATATCTAAAGCATTTAATTTCATCGTTTTTTTTATTTGTATATATATTTTTTTAAAATACCTTTTACGATGTTGTTGGTATTGTAAAAGAAGTAGAAAGATTTTTTATTTTGATTCACGTTGAAATTACTGAACACCACACATTATACAAAACATAATGAGACAGTTAACGTACTTTTCCGTAAAGTTCTGATACGCTCTGTATATACATACGAATATGCGCAGTTTCATACTCAATCCATATATGTATATTTATTACCCAGTTAAAAAATCCTCCCGAATCGTTTACTAAGGATCAAAGAAGATTCAACAAAAAACATTTTCCCTCAGGATCCCAAGATAAACATTTATTCATGCTTTCTCCGCTCACAATCTCTTTACGGTCACTTTCTGGAAAGCCGATCGATCTTTTTGTGGATGGTGTGGTGGTCGGTAAGATAACAACCTTGAGTAGCTCGTAAAAATAATAGCACGTGGTGTCCTCTTGCTGCTAGATAGCTCATAGTACAGTATGTGTAGTACTACTGGAAGAGATGAATTACCTTATGTGAAGGACTCCAAACAGTTTGCTCATAAGCTCATAAGCTTCGATATCGATAGCCTATACGTTAATGTCCAGATTGGAGGAGCACTTAATGTAATCTAGAAGAAGCTAAAAGAAGACCGAACACTGATAGAACGAAGAAATCTTCTGTAATGGAGCTACTGAGGTTCTAAGGTTCTATCTGGAGAATACTTATTTTCAATAAAAAGACGAATTGTACATGCAAGAAGAAGGTCTGCCTATAGGGTCACCGTCACCTATACTGGTTCGGGAACATTACTATCAAAAACTGAAACATCAGACCAAAACTATGGCTTCGTTGTGTAGAGGATACGTCCATAACGAACATCTGAATACTGCAAGAGCATGGACAAAATTCACAAAACAAGAAGATGGCAACATTTTTTGATGTTCTAGTAACAAGAAACGACTCCGCAATAGAAACCACAGACAGGCCAATACTTGCATTGAGGTTCAAGCCTCCCAGCGTCATCGAAGAAGGGAAGAAATATTTGTAACACTCAATCGGGCTAGAAGAAGAGCTACGTTGTAATATGATTTGACAATAAAGGCATATCCAGAAGGCTAATGGAAAGAACAGTACAAGAAATTTCCGATAACACAAAGATAAGTCAAGAAAAATCCAGGCCATTCCTTATTCTATCATATATTCAAGGAATATGAGCTGCGATCTGAAGATTAGGACAGCCGTACAAAATTCAAATGAGATTTTCTAGGAACATTACACTCCTAAGTATCTTAACAAAAGCCAAACCTAGACATGAATTTCAACATATCAAGAACTTCATCTTCCAAGTAACGTGCGAATGCTTCGAAATATGGGAATTAAGAAACTTAAAACGAGCATATATAGGAAAATCGGCAATAGCTAACCAAACATGGACAGAACACAATAAAATAATGTGGGAAGTAGTGACAGTAAATTTTTTGAGCATTAACGAACTTTTTGATGATCCTGTTGAATACCGAGTCATTCCACTTGACTCCATCAGTGTACATCTGATCCGTACACGTGATCAATGGCACATAGAGATCATCGATCTTGGATAGCGAACACCCACCAGCCAAACCATCAACCGAAATCGCACCTATCCGAAACGTTCTGAGGAAAATGAACACGTTTCAACGACTCATCCATGTATTTTCATAATGAGAAATGCGGATTGTAACGCGGCAAGGGTTAAAGGCGGGTGGAGGGGGGGGGTAGTACGGGCGTCGAGGGGGGATGAAAATTAATGTTATGCAATTCTACGAAGGTGGGAGAGTAAATGTAATTAATTATCTGTGCCCGTAATGACTCTGACTGATGAGGTGCTCGGCACTGGCACAACGAAGGAGGGCGAAGCCTGCGAGAAGAGGGGAAATGGGGCGGGGGTGGCTGGGAAGAGACGATAATCGACCGAATGCCTTTGCTCCGGCATTTCAAGTGATTGTATAAAGTATTATTCGTTTCATATTGCAATGATGCCGAATTTTGGGTTTCCGGTGTGCATCTCGAATAGGGTAAAAGCAGACAATATTTGGAAGACAGATCAAGAAAGTGTTCCCTAAGTGCTCCACTGGATGAAGCTCTCACTCTCTGTCCAATACTAGAGGCGCGTCCTAACGTGTCATCAAGCGAATGTAAAACATGGAGAATACTTAATCCAGTAGAACAGATGTTGCTCCATTGGATGAATCTTCCACTCTCTATTCAATAATCATAGCACCATTACTACCCTAGCAGATGTCACCGATGATATACTTAAAGGTTTTGATGAGGGCAAAATAACAACTACCCTATTTTTGGACTGCACTTTCTTTCGAGTCAATAAAGCATCAGTTATTGTTACGAAAATTATTGTACTTTGGGTTATCAGACGAATCTATGAAATGGTTTGAAAGTTACCTCACAAATCAAGCTCAACAAGTGACATTAAGAAATTCACTAGGTAAACATGAAATTTTCAGTAGGTTACCGTTACGCTCTGGAGTGCCGCAAGGTTCTATCTCAGGACCAATTTTATTTGCCTTGTCTATTTCTGATCTACCTTTTGTCATGGAGTATTGTAAATGCCATTATTATGCCGATGAAGGTCTAATTCATTATACATATACCTCTACTGATACTATGAGCTTTTACTTATACAAAAAGTGATTCAGCTAACATCGTCAAATATCATACCCAACACTGTTTGCAGTTTAATCCTAATGAATCTAAAGTGATGTATTTTCAAAATTTCAAAAAATTGATGTATTTCTGAATGGCTGCAAACTTCAATCAGTAGGAAACATTAGAAATCTATGGATTCTCTTCGATAGTAGACTAACATTTCACCATCATTTGATTTGAAGATTAGTATAATGCAAACATGCTATAGTAAACTTAAATGCTGATATAAATTCGGATATGTACTTTTCTCTGCTGCCAAAATCATAAATATATGGTCCTTGCTTAAGCAAATCCGAAGCATACAAGATTCAAAAGATTCAATATTATTCCATAAAGTCTTCTACTATGACGGCCAGATATCGCCATGTTAATCCCTTATATCAGCAATGCATGCATGGATCCTACACCTTATCAGCTTAGTGCATGAAATATCCAAAAATGAGCTTCCGTCTTATTTATATAAAAGACTCAAGTTTAGAGATAATCTACATACAAAGACTCTGCGTTCTGTAGCTACCACCCTACTCATCACACGACACAAAACTATAATAAACCTTTTTCCTACACTGCTGTTATCTATTATAATGAAATTCTAGCAAACAATAAAAGTCAAAGTTTTCAAGTGTTCAAAAGTAAAGTAAAAGGTGTTTTATTAAATTAATAGAGTTATAGAGCTAAGTGTAGTAACCGCAAATTTAAAAAAAAAATTATTTTCTTATTATGAGATAAATTTGTAATTGTTTTCTTGTGTTTTTCAACTGGTTGAAAGAAATACCTGCTTGCCAGACACCCCGCCAGTATAAATAAAGTTTATTATTATGCTTATTATTAAAATTATTATTAAAAAACTCTTGTGAGTGCTTCAAAACGCATTCGCGAACATGGTCTGATCACAGCTTTGAATGCAATTATCTGGTTCCGAAGAGGATCCCTGGCTTCTAGGGATGTCGACTCAATATTGAGTGTCTCTCCATCTCCATGTGATATTCATATCAAGATAGTTTTCGGAGTCTTCTGTGAGTTAAACTGAACTTAATTTGTGCATCCCCATTCGACAATAACTACCATACATTCCATTTACATTCTGTCACAGAACTAACTGCGTTTCCCAAACACATCGAGTTACATTCCGCATTCAGTTAGAGCCCGTCTTATAATAATAATTAGCGTCTGGCCCTGATAGCGATCATCGATCATGCTGAAATCGTTCGGTCATTTTCGTAATACGAGAATTGCGCGCTCGGCATAATTACGACGGTCATAATTCTTGCTCGAAAATTAATACTTAATTTGCCTCTACCTTTACGGTTTAAGCGCTGCAGCAATTACCAATTATAATTTATATCATTCTTTCTTTCGCTTATTCAACGCTGTTCTTTCACAGCCAGAAAATGAAATAAAAGGACGGAAAAATGTGCGGCTCTGAAGTTGACTGGTGAATGCTTGACGTTTAAGTTCCCACGCCAATAGAACATAACCTTGATCAAATTTGACATGGGCTGGTTAAAAAACAATATTTCTATGCATTTTAATATAAATCTTTATTGTCGCCTTCAAAAAGGCTCCTTTTGAGCCAATAAAATTATGCCAATGGTTCACCCAATTTTCAATGCACCTTTTCTAGGCGTCTGCCCTTCAGCGAATTAATTTTTACAACATTGATTGAATGTGTGCTCTCCACTATGCATCAGACCTGCTATAGACATATATGTTTCGTCTTTAGCCTAGACTCGTGAGTATAGCCTGGCGCTCTAACTGTAGAGATCAATCGGGTGGTATATACGTAACCCAGTCATGGGTGTGATAGCAACACTTAGAGATGAGTTGATGTTGCTATCACACCCTTGACTGGGTGAGATATAAACCAACCGATTGCTTTCTACAGTTAGACGGCCAGGCTATACTGACGAGTCTAGGCTAAAGACGAAACATTCATGTCTATAGCAGGTCTGATGCATAGTGTAGTTGCATACACTTCATGTCAGTTGTCAACTTCTGATTTGAATGAGCCTAGATACCGGTATATCGTATAAGTGTTTATGAAGAACAAGGAATATCGGTGTAAATAATAATAATAATAATAAAATAATAATAATAATAATAATAATAATAATAATAATAATAATAATAATAATAATAATAATAATAATAATAATAATAATAATAATAATAATAATAATAATAATAATAATAATAATAATAATAATAATAATAATAATAATAATAATAATAATAATAATAATAATAATACGTCTTTATTAGGGCGAAATTTAGCCAAAGGCTACTCTTACATTTCAGTTCACCCGTGTTGACAGATGTCGTATTGGACATCTGTTGCCGCTCAATCCAGGTGTTAGGACCTTTGACTTCGTAAGTTGGTACTTGGAGATGAGTTAACATTGATTGACGCGTTCCACGAAGCTGATATTTGAATTCTGGAAGCAGCGAAAAGCCAAAGGAACCAAATCTAGCTAATGCAGTGGCTGAGCAATTACCATTTTTTCGTATTTGGCCAAACATTCTTTCACATTTATGCTGGAATATGACGGCACATTATCGTGGTGAACAATCTTTGAATTGTCTGCCCACAAATCCATTTAGGACAAATTGCTCATGTAAACGCCTCAAAACGGTCAAGTAGAATTCGTTTTTGACCGATATCGTCTGGCAATTCATGGTGAACCAGGCCACAATAATCGAAGAAAACGTTGAACCTTGATTTTCGACCGACTTGGACGTGGATTTTTTTATTTACCCCCCACCCCCGGCTAAAACAAAAGGTCATCAGTCAACATATTGAACTTCAGATTGAATTGAGTTATAGATAGTACGTCGATCCATTGGCCTGTTTTTTGTGCTGCCCCAACTCGACCAACCTCCGGATTCCGGACGCTGTTTTTCGTACACAAACGCGTATTTAAAACAAATTCCATGGCAACTCCATCCCGCATTCGACAGTCTCGTCATATCTAGCGTCCGCCACATCTGTATACATATATATGCGTCAAATAATGAATTTAATTTTCGGTCGTATTTAGTCCACGTTCGTGAATGAGAAAAGAACCAGTAATCGAGAACAAAAAACCCGCTGGAGCTAATTTAGCACATGGATGTATAAAAATTGGATTTCGGAGTGGTGCGATACATAGTCGGACGTTCAAGATCGTCATTGTCTTATCCTGTGAATAAGGAAAATATTGTTCTTTGAAATTTGTACACAATGTTTTAGTATTACTGTTTCGGACTTTGCGTTTCACGAAGTTTCGATTGATGTCCTGAATCGTCTTCAGGTAACAAACGCTTGTTCCGATGCCACTTCTTTCAATCTCAAACAGTTCTGCCGCTCCTGATGACTTACACTGCCCGACATCGATGTATCATTATTTATATACAGTTGATGTTGTTAATTGGCCGCGATTTTACGCACTGGGTCTGCTGTAAATATTGTTGTGGCTAGCAATGAAAGCTGCCTCTTTAAAATTCCAGCGATACCAATGTGGTTTCCGGTGTATGACCTTTGCTTTGTCTTTCTTGGTTTCGATCCGCATCTTTCAAAGTACGCAGAAACTGTCTAATGTAATGAATATTTGAAGATCATTTGAAACACTTTTCTAGTAATCGAGAGACATGTTTGTTGATGTACAGCAAGGAGAGCGTTGGAAAAAGGATAGATCCTCCCAGCAGCTTATTCTTTACTTTTAACAGATAGTCTCACACCAACGCAGAAATCCTATCGTGCTGCATAAGCGCTGCAAGATCGGCCACTCTTCTTTGATGTTCCAGACTGTAGAGATCCTTTGTGAGGTCAGACGCATCCATTAGACGTATTGCTCGTTGCTGGGTTGTGGCCAGAAGCTTTAGGGTGTGCTGACTGCTCCGGAGCGCATCCCCAGACATGAACGCCGTATTCCAACGATGGTCTGATGTAGGCCTCATGCAGAGTAGTAGCAGCTGTTCTTGAAAATACAGTTTTCTGGAATGGAAGAGAACCTCCAGCTTCTTGGACGCACCAAACTTGATCAGAAGTGTCTCATACCACACCCTATCAAAAGCCATCGATATCGAGTGGGAGCTGGCGATAACTGATGATGTTTTTGTCCTGGAGCTGCACGTTGATTACAGTCTCCATAACCTTGGACATGATGGTCATAGGTCAATATTTGCTGGGCACGTTTTTACTTCCTTTCTAAGGGATGGGTTAAACGCCGATGTTCCATTCCTCTGAATGGTTTGCAAAGTGCTGCTCAGGAAGATGTTTAGCTTTGCAGGGATGGATTTTGTATCTCTAGTATATTCTGGTTGAGTGATGTTAGGTGTCCAGACTCTTCCAAGTACAAATGAAAGGGCGCGCCCATGGTACACGAGGCTAACAGCGAGCGAGAGGATTAAACGGAAGGGTTCCATTCGTTGGAAAGTTGAATATTATTTATTCATCGTCCTGAATTGTATTTAGAATTATTCGTGCGAAGTCTATAGCTGTTCAATACATGAGAGCGTGTTTAGTCGATCGGAGTACTTATTAAACTTAAAAACAAAAGATTTTTTAATTAAACAGCCTTTCACACATCTACTGCAAATTCATTTATACATAAACTACCACTGATTCGGGACAGTGGAAATATTATTTCCATTTTTTCGTTTCCCCAGTTATTCCTTTCGGATTCTTTATATTTCGACCTTTTGTCATTCATCGATTTTATTTATATAAATTTTATTTGCAGTACTGGATAGAAATTGCTATCTGGAACGATATTAGTGGTGTTGGTGATTTGATTGGATATTTTGATAGAAACATTTGTTTAGTACAGTGAAATGTGGAAAACATCCCTACGTGATATTATGACGAAATTATAAACCGTCAACATTTTAGATGCTCTCAGTTGGTGTAACTCTTCCACCATTCAGATACTAAATTGTTTATTTAACACAGAAGTTCAACAAGTGAAACACTCTTTCTTTCAGTGGAGCGTTTTTATTATTTATACTTAAATCTGACAGTTAAATGATGATTCAAATATAAATCGTCACGTATCACTGAAATAAAGAGGGTTTATAAAATTTATGAATATGTGAGATTTTAAATGATTGATTTTTTTCCAATATTTTTGAATTCAGTTCCATTCATCAATACTCCAAAGACAATCCAAATCCTTATTTCTAACTGATATAAATGCGTCGACCTGCTTGACGCCATTTTTTATAACATGCAAATCTAGGACTTTCTTAACAATTCTATGCCCTTTGTCATGTTATATGAGTTTTGATTACAATATAGATTATCAACTAATGTAAGTTTCGCCCTCTAGGGGGACGCCCATTGACAACTTACGAAGCCAAAATTCCTAACACCTGGACTGCCTTGAAGCTGCAACAGTGTTAGAACCGTTGACTTCGTAAGTTGCCAATGGGCATCCCAATAGAGGGCGACACTTGTAGATGAGTTAATGTTGCTATCACATGCTTTACTTTAAGTATATACCGCCCGATTGCTCTCTACGGTTAGACCGTCACGCTATACTGTCGAGTCTAGGCTAAAGACGAAACATGCATGTCTATAGCAGATCTAATGCATAGTGGAGAGCATACACTTAATATAGATTATTTTTAAGTGTTTTTTTTCATCTTCTCAATCAATATCAACTTTAAGAATTGACGTTAATAAGCGGATGAGGTCGAAATAACATTGGCTCGGAATAATTCTTTAATTTCTAGTGAAAGCTGCATTCGATGTTATTAGGAACTAAGCTTTTGGTCTCGACTAAGAATCAATGCAATTATGGAGGAATATTCAGGAAATAAAACATCTTCCAGATACAATATGCTTGTTAAATGTAGATCGCGCTATAAAAAGGGTACTTTGGAACGGTTTACTCGTCAGTATTATATTTTTGAGCTGCATGTGCATTGAAGACATGCTTAACTAGTAGTACAGTAAAATTAGGAACACATTTCGCACTCTTGGTCGAGCTTGAACATTTTATGTAATAGTTTCAGTCACTAGCTTCGCAATTTTGATGTACCTTCTCAACATTATTTTGTAATTCAAGGATGGTTCTCGTTTTTTGTACTGTATGTTATCAAAGCTTTGGAGTGATAAGAATCTATGATTACGTTTGATGCGGACGGCACTCGACCCTATGTCTGCAGTATTCCGTGCTGGCACGTAACCGCTTAGCCACCTCATTACATTATTCATTTCTGCGAGTATCTCTTGACGTTGCCAAACCTACTGAAAATCCGTAGATCTACTTTACTGAATTTATGATTTGTCTACCAATTTTAGTTTGAAATCTACTGATATCTTGAACACAAATTTATGGGCTACTGATTAATCGGTTATCTACGGGTACTGGTTTTATATTCAAATTCACTGAATCTTGGCCCTTTCATCCATACATTCTCGTTTTATGCAATCTGCGAGATTTCTGTGGCCATTTTCAATAATTTTTTGGTTGGTCCGCATGAGTGTCCATACCCTGAAAGTAAATCTTGAATATGGCGCTACTTGTAGGAATATGACATTGACACTAATGGGATGGTACCTATGAACCTATGAATTTTTTAGTTTTTAATTATTAGTGTATTTGTATAGATTAGGATAATACATATCACTCTTCTCTGTCGGTCTGTCTATCTGTCCGTTTTTCGGTTTGTTTTTTGTAATTACGCGACCTCAGTAACCGCTATACCGACGTTGGTAGTAATGCTCCTATTTGATATTTTAGAATCGGTGCAGTGGGAACAGATTAATTAGCAAAAAAAGATTTTATATGTTTTTCCATCATTTCCAAGGCAGCAAAAAGTTTTTATTCAGTTTATTCAGTTTTAAAGTTTGTCCAAATTCAATTTTTATGTTATACATTTTCCTGATCAATTAGGGTGTAGTAAAAAATCAGAGGCATCCGTGCTATGAAAAAAGAGATACGTTCGAACACCGACTCTCAAAAAATTGCATAAAAGTAGCGACGCAAGAAGAGATTCGTAAAATTTTTATTTCATGATAACGGAGATATTTCGGAGAAATGCTACTTGATTTTAAAGTATGTACCTGTACAGTAAAAAGAATTATAACCTAATAATATTGTTCACCATGCAATCTTCAATAACTGGGCAGTATTATTGTAAGCAACCAATTGTATTTTCAAACCTGAAATGGCATTGACATGAAGTAATCAACGTATTCAAGCGCAGTTAGCTGAGCTGTGATCAGCGGAGATTCGAAATAATGAAAAATGTTGGAACAACAACAGCGATATACAATTTGAATAGAATAACTAAGCCAATTGTCTGGCTGGTAGGGCAAAAATAAATCCATTGTTCACATCTGGAATAATGTCCAATTATGGGAAGACATCATTTGAATGCGCCATAAAAATATAACATGGGCGCCTCCATTTTGTTAAAGGAACAGTTTTAAAGGAACACAATCGTTCGAAATATCTCTTTTGTTATACACAGTTAAAGAAATTTAAAAAGCAAGTAGATAAATGTAACTGCTGAAGCTTATAGTATAACTAGTCTGGTGTATGGAATTTATGCCAAATTCCTCCCAACTAGGAGAGTAAAAGCGTGGTTAACATTGTATTGCAGGTTTGGACGTATTGGATTACGCTGCGTCATTTTAGAAGAGTTTATATAAAAAATGCTATGTGAACTCAAATTATTGAAAAAAAAAACGGTATGCTCATACATCTAAATACGATAAGCATTTTTAAAATTACAATACAAAATAATGGAACAAATCAAATATCATATTCCTGAAATCGGGGAAATCCACTTTTTCATTTTGTCTTGGCTACGGCACATTCCGAATGTCGGAAAAAACATCTGATATTTCTGAAAATAACTATTGGCTGGTAATTCCCATTTTGTTAATTCTTCCAATAATCTTTTCAACATGTAAGTCAGGTGTCTTCGTCATTATCGAATATTATTTGGTCGTCGGCAAAAAGCATTGTATAAATATTTGCTTCTCCCATCTCTATACCCATTCCTGAATATTTTCTACAAATTCCAATGAGGCATCTCGTAAATAAATTTTCAATACGGCAGGTTACACGTTACAATCTTGCTTTAATTCCATTTTTATTATCATTCTATTGCTTATATGTGAGGATCTCAACGATTTTCTTCAATCACTCGATAATTTTTACTTCCCCAAATCTGACAGTTTTGCCTTTTCACGTCTAACTACACAATTTCTAGGTCGAGTCGTTGAAAATTTTAAAGTACCTGAAGGGTCACCCTTTACTTGCATAGTACCAGAACTAGACAGTGAATACCACGCAATGATGTTTACATGTACACGAAAGTATAAAAAGTAACAACAAGTGCTAGAAGTGCCTATTATCAAAAAATATCGCGCCCTACCCCTTCAAGAGCTCCCCGTACGCTCTTGTCACTGGATTTTTTTTAGGTAACGGCCCATTTTTCTATGCCCCTCTTTCCAGTCTCGTTATGGGTTGAACTGGCCGAGAGAGCCGACGATTTTCACTTCCGAATAAATCATCATTATTGGTGCGGGTGGCGATGACGCCGGTGTGTGAGAAGGGGAGGCAGGTGAGGGTGTGTGGGTCGAATTATAATATTGCTCGGTTGAGAACCGCATTTTTCCTTCCCTTTTCTTTGGAATTGGAACATTACTGCTAATTTATTGTATTTTCTCGACATCGTATATCAAAGTTCAGAAATATTTCCAAAATTAGTTTTTCCATTCTGTTTTGTTTTTTGCTGTCGGTGCATCCGAAACGTTATCAAATATATTAATTCATTAGTATGTAGTTTATAAAATATTCCGTTTGGTTCATTCAACTTGAGACAGCCGTACAGGGCGAAAACGGAGAGTATTTTAGATGAAAGCGTTCCAATGAAAGTTCTTGAGTGCAAGTGACTTTTATTTTCAACAGTATTTTCAAGGTTTTTGAAAGTGATCATATAGGAAACGTTTAAAACTATTATAACAAATGTTCAAAATGATGCCCGCCAATTTGTATATACATATCAATCCATTTTATAAAGTTTTCGTGATACCCAAGGAGAGTTTCTTTATTGATTGCTTTACAAGCATATCTTATGCGTTACATCATATTTTCCAATGTAGTGGGAGCCTCTCTAATAAACAACTTCTTTTAGATGGTCCAATAAAAATAAATCGAGAGGGGTTAAATATGGTGAACTAGCAGGCCACATAACGGAACCACCTCATCGCATCCATCGATCAGGGTATATACTTGCCCTTTCTTGAAGTGGCATATCGTCTATCAGGTTTGGTAAATGGTCCTGTAGAAAGTCTCAATATTTTTGCCCATTAATGTTCCTTCAATAAAATATGGACCGATCAACCTATCAATAATTCTGTACCATACATTTACCAATGAAAGGCGCTGGTTCCACTTATCTCAACCATCGCAGATTCTCCACACTGCAGTAGTTCATATTATGTCGATTCACTTCATTATGGTTTGTAAAACCAGATTCGCCTGAGATCAAAAAACAATAGGAAAAAATCTATTTAATTCTATCCAATTTGATGTTCACTGAAAAAATACGACTCGGTCACTTATGTTCCAAAGGAATGATAGCGGCGTTGTCTACCGTTGCGATATGGAAACGTTTCGAAGAAGAACCAATATTTACTTTTAATCTACTTAAGTTGTAATGGGATTGAAAAAAATTTTCAACAAAAAGTGTTTGTTTCTTCTCTTAGGCTAAGATTCTGCAATAAAAAATATATGTTACCATTAAAAAACATGATTGACTCTGAAACAACCTTGAAAACGCTGTCAGTGTCGAAAATAGATGTCATTAGACGTAAGAACTTTTATCTGAACGTTTTTATCAAAAAACTTACCGTTTTCGCACTATACGGCTGTCTCAAGTTAAATGGACCACCTGGCATATAATTTGAGGAGTTCCCTCAATTCCTCATAGATCTCATTGTCAGAACTGGATTTTGATGAAAACAGGAGTAAGCTTCAGGTACATACTTTCAAATAAAAGAATAATATTCCAAATCGATTTATAAAGGACGGAGATCAGAGGTAACAAACAATTAGAAAAATTCAACCCAACAAAAAACCTCCTTTTTGAATTCGATTAAAAAAGGAAAGCTGAAGGATACAAGCATTTGTTTCTATTCATTATAGAATCTACTGGAAAATAATAAAAAAGTCTACAATAAATCACGGTATTCATATCTATCCTTCATTTCGCATGCAGTCCCGTGTTTCAGTTTTGCTCCGAAAAAAAACTGTATCGAGCTATATATTCCCGGAGCATACATACGACCATTCCGACTGTTCTTATTATGTAAAAGGGCATATTTTCTGTTATCGCATATGCATATTTATTTCTAAACGAAGACTTCGGTTTATTTAAAGCATCATTCATTTTTTTTGGAACGGATTTATTTTTACATTGTCTGTTATAGGAAAAATATGTTTTTCACGTGGAAAATACGAACTGCGATTGTTTTTCCTGATATTGTAATTCAAAATCAGGCTTTATTGTCCAGTTGCCATATTAATTTTTCAGGATAAATTTCATATTTTTTTCAGCTTTTCGCGTTCATTCTGTTCAAGAGGATGCAGTTTTTACTAACAAATGGTCGTTAAATAGCATATGCAGCTTGTTTTTTAATAAAAAATTAATTTTATATCGGGGAAAAATGCATTATTGTGCATATCTCGTCCCTCTGCGTATTTTATGGGATTAAAAAAGTATTGAGTGCCCTCTGCAATTTTTTGCGCGCTAGTTGATTGAAAATACCAGCCAGTAACCACATATACGAGGGAAGGTCAGATAATAACATAATATTTTTGATTTTTTATACATATATAAGCTCAACGTATATATTCTGGAGAGAAATATAGTTTTCTTAACAACTAAGATATCAATGCTGTTCTTACAAATATCCAATTTTTTCTGAGTTTATCATATTTCCAATTGAGCCTTGTTTACTTCAATCAAGTATTCAAACAACTTGGAAATTCCAGAACTGCCATCAGTAACTTGTGAGTCTTGGTTCGAAGATATACGCTGGTCTCTAAGTACACAACTATTCCCTTCAAATAATCATTCATTTATTTCACATCATCATGTCCGACAACGGCATTTCAGCGGTACGCGTCTCCTTTCCATTTCTGTTTCCGTGCCTATTATTGTCCATTGGTTTTTATTTTTATCAATCTCCCCTCAGGATGGATGATTTGTTGAAAAGTCGGGGTTCTGGCTGTTGTAGGAATCTCAATGTGGGTAGATTGCAGATGGCATATGCTCTTACTTGGTACAGAGGTAATTTGAGCTTTTATGTAACTGAAGATACCCTAAATCATTGTTCTGATGTACTTTCAACCTCTCTGGACTCCATTATTAATGCATCCACGTACAATGTACATTCAATTGCTTGTATGACGTCCAAGCTGTAAAGCGTAGGTGAATAAATCGATATTAAATTAGAATACTCAGAACAGGGGTTACGTCACTGTAATGCACTGCATAATGAGGTCGTTATATGATCTGAAAGTGTAGCTTAAAAACTGATTAGCACTATCGAATGCGGGCTCTTGTTTGCAGAGAGTGCAACGCACCTTCGCATGTACTTCGTTATTTTACGAGTGGAAAGGGCACCAGGTGTAGTTCTCTTCGACTTCTGCTTGTGCCAGTTCTATTATCGTCACATTCGCTATATTAATTCAGCTCGGAAATGTGAAGAAGAGGATCTGATAGCTGAGAACCATTCCCTCAGCTATGACGTTCTTCTTCGACCTGGCCCTTCTTTTGACTATTATCATAGTTTGCAATAATTACATGGAGTATACTATGCCTCTCTGAGTGGCACATTAAAAGGCCGAAATATTCCAGTTTGCGTGTTTTAATTGCTCTGACCACTTCCGTATCCGGATAATTCGGGACAGCCAAATCTCCAAGGATTCAAGCATCCGTCAAAGTTTGGCCTTCGATACTATATAAAAGAACAGAGCATAAATACATGGCATCCTACTAATATCAGTCTCAGTTTCAAAGTCATGCTATTATCACTTGGAATCATCTTTATCTTGGAAAATGCAGCTCTGGCTTTTTCTATCCTTATTCTTATTTATTTGATATTGTCCTGGTTATAATTTAGATTACAATCAAGGCAAGTTGTTTGTTGTTTTAAGGTGTTCTCCATAAACTGTTATTACTTCAGGTTGTATCGGCGCCTTACTGACAACCGTCGTCTTTGTCTGTATGGTGTTCTTCACAAACTATGACAAACCTATGAAATAGATGTTGAAGTTCTTCATAATTACTTGCATTACGCGCATATCGTCATACCTTGAAAATATGACAGACAACAAGAATCTCTGAACATTATCAACATCAAAGTCAGAATGATCTGTTTTACTAAGCTAGACACAGATCCTGTTGGGAGCAGGTAAATTCACCTCACTTCGACCTTATTTTCACCAGAGTGAGGAATAGAACCAAGATTATTTAGAAGTCAACTATATAAATTAACCATTTTGGTGGTGACAAACATCATTTTAGTGCTAATTATCTTAAGAGAAGTAAAGAGAGGGAAACAATGGGTGAAAATTTTAATACTCAAAATTTGCCTAAATAAATCCATGTAATAAAACAAAAAGTGGAATGTGGCATATATTCAGATAACAACATGGACAATATGATGTATGATAATCAAACCAAGATAGGTAGATTGTAGATGCCCTTACTTGGTGAAACTCTTCTATCGTGCATATAGAAAGATTGTATAATGAAGACACAGTGTCACAAATAAAACTCTTCTCTTTCAGTGACGCATTTCGATTTATATCTAAATCATGGTCGGATTGTCAAATTTGACCGCTAACAAGGCTACCCAGATTACTTTCCAACTAGCTGACTAGATCCTATCATGGATACAAAACTAGAGCAAGCAAATCTAGCATACTATTTATCCTCTCTAGCTATTTTTCTATCGGATTATTTTTTCCTGTCCTAGGGAAAATATTCTTTTGGCGACTGCAATTGAACTAGATATTTTATCATGGTTGCGTAGTAAATTAAATGGTGAATATTTCATACGGATCTAAAAAAAGCAAGCGGATCCGAAAAATTGTGGTATTCATTCATCATCTAAAACAGTAATAACTTATATTATCATTTTTTAAACGTATTGATTCAAGAACTGGGAAAAGTTAATTATAATTTTCATTCGTATCATCACTCCTACACTTATTGCTTTATAAAAATAAATAATGGCACAAACTTATAAAACTAATGTATTGTAATTGGTTCTTGATAAGTGTGCAAAATTTAAAATTAATTTGACATTTTGAAGTAGTTGAAAATAGCGTTCAAAGAATCTGTTACAAACATACATACATAAATGCATGCAGGTGAAGCTAATAAAAGCGTGCTAAAAGACTAATAACGGCTTGTACTTCACAACTGGTGCAGTGGATTGCCGATTGTCGAGTACATGTTTTTTACATTCCCTGACGAACAAACGACAACTGAAACACCAGTATGACTTCCATGCCTTGGTAAACAATCAATGGATGGCATTTTAAAATTTAGGGAAGCGGGCCTTGCTTTATGAATATGCCTCGTATTTCGGTAATATGGATCGCAATAGTATCGTCGCAAGGCTTGTCTGCGAATCTCGAGCTGCTTGGCGGCACAGTCTGTACCGTTGCCGTTGCCATTCTCGTAGCGGCTCCATTCGTTCCTGGAACTGTAATCTTATTAAATTTACATATTAATCAACGGATTTTAATTATCCCGCGCCCTCGCCCCACCTCGCACCCCCGCTACCGAGCACAACGCGTCCTCGTAATTTACATTAATCCAATAATTGCATGGAGGTTTGCTAATTAGAAATTCAAATGAGGTGGTGCGAGCGGCACACTGCTAGGACCGAGAGCCTTCCTCTCTCCCGACGCGCCCCCTCTCCGCACCCCTCGACCGCGCAGTGTCCCCCTTCGGGCCCCGTCTCTGCCCCGCAGACGTCGGATACCCCTTTTGCAACCCTTTTCCGAAACCCCTTTCGAGCGGCCGTCAGTGGTGTCCGTGAATGGTCAGATTCGATCTATTTCTTCATGTCATCATATTCTCTAAATAAATTTCTGTCATTCGGTTTGGTACCTTTATGAAGGCTGCGGAAGCAGAAGAAACGTCAGCAAAATGTCATTCTTACGTATCTAGTTTCATTCACCGGCCAGCGAAAAATATTATGAATCAAAGACACAACACAGGATAAGTTTCATCGGCGGTGCTTTTTGAAGTTAAACTGAGTTGGTTTTGTTGAAACTGTACGTAATCAGGCAAATCGAGTGAATATTCTGCGGCAAAAGTAGTATTTGTTGTTTTGGCGCCTTTCTTTGTTAAATCGTCTAAGATTTTATCATGCAATGTTTATAATCGCGACACATCATGTGTCACAACCTGTTCAAGCTTCATTTTGTAAGATCTGTCGTCCACAGAGATAGCAAAGAAGATATAAAAAGTAATGTATAACGACCAGGGTCCTTGAGTTGCCATCTCGCGGACAGTTTTACAAATAATTTTGACAGAAAATGTACGCCACTGACTCTTAAAATATATAAATTCTTTTCCGTTTGAGCAGCTAAACATACATTAATTTTTCATATTGATATCTCTGTCGCTTCGTGCTGAAAAATAATTTTTCAATTGTTGAAACAAAATCAACATAAAGTGAAGTAGTTTTTCCCTGATAAATAAATAATATACAAATAGACATCCAGAGAGAAAAAAAGTGCCTAATCCGAAAAGAATATATGTTTTTTTAAGTCAATGGCGTACATTTTTCTGATGAATATTATTTATCCGAGTACACCCAGAGGCACCCCTGGAATTCATTAATTATCTTCTAGTCAATGCTAACTAATCGCCTTGAAATGAACAATACAAATTTTCAAACAAAAAATTAATAAAGCATTTTCGAAATTAATATTTTTTTTCATACTTAGGCAGGCCATATATGTACCAGAAAATGTTTGAACATTTGAAGCCTATTAGCTTTTAAAGAAAATGAAACTTTCTTGATAGAAGACGGCACACTCACCGTTCAGAAAAAGTTTAATCTCCGCCAGTGCCGTTCAAATTCACGTTCCTGCTGCTTAGGTATGGCTCTGTGTTCTGTATAGGTCCGAATCCCATCGATTTCCTATTACTAAATTACTAAATCTATCCCGTTAATTTGTCTTGGGACTGTCCCGACGATTAATGTGGACATACCCACGGTAGAGGGTGTCGTTTGCAAGATCCTCGCTCTAGGATTAGTCATAATTTGTATGCCCTTGAAGTAAATCAGGATATAGTTTTTCTAGATATTTTGTACTTCTGTTTGAAGAAGTTAGACCTTTAGCCGTCTTTGAGCATGTTGTTTTAACAAATTGAATCCCATGACTATATTCAGACATCTAGTATTCCTTGTGTCGTTGAGGTCTCGCCCATTCCTTGACTTGATTCCTTTACTGTGTTTCAGGGCCCCCAAGGCTGGTGCTGGGCCAGTGAATGAGGAAGATGATCGTCCATTTAATTGCCAATAATTCCTTAGTGCCCTGGTACCCACTACAAATTTCCTTTGTTGTACCCTGCCAGTTTGCTCAGTTCTTGTCGGTATTCCCAAAAAGTAGTCACCTAACTGACAGTGGATCTTTTTGTTTTTATACGCTCTCTCATTGTTGCGAGTATATCTACATTAATGTGCTCTACCATAGACTTACAATTCTGTTCACAGATCAGACTATGACCCATCTGCCTACCAGCAAGTTTTGTTTCTTGATTTCCTCTTGATCTCTAATTACACGTTTATTTCATCAAACGAACAGCCTAGTGTTACGCATCATAAGCTTGAATAACAACCACGCAATATTTTGATATCGTTAGTATTAATCCCCTGTATGTCCTGTCAGTGAAATTGTGGAGTTTCCATTCCATATACCCACAAATTAACAGTAATTCAATGATACCCTTTCTACTGATCAGCGTGATACCGTCTACAGTATTGAAGTAATTAAGTAATTAAGTAAATTTCTTTAAAGCAGCTGGACGCTATCTATCGATCTATTGTATATGAATGCCGGTTAATAGACCTAATTAACCAACGCGAGCTAATTAATAAGAGCGTCGAAGATGTTTTTACCTATTTTATTCTCACTAGAAATTCGCATGCTTACTACCATTTACTAATTTGTATCCTACCTTTTTCATTTAGATGAAGATATTGGATATTTTGATGTTCTTCCTCAAGATTTTGTTGACTACCATCAGTCGTGTTATAAAATAGAGTATTTCATATTTTGCACATCTCCGAATGAAGATAATATCGATAATTCGAAATTTTCCACGAACATCATTCTCATTCTAGATCGATGAGCGGAGTGCCTGCTCAGTTTAGTTGGCTAGAGCTCCTGATCGGCAATCATAAGGTTTGCTTCTAAATGCGAATTTGTTTATGCCTTCATCACATTTCTAGTTTTTTGGTTTGTTGATGATCGATACACTTTTTGGATAGATTCAATACTTCCTAGGTATAAGTGCACAGTTTCATTTTTATGTTTTCCAAATATTTGCAAATACAGTAAATTTAGATTGAAGACATAATTTTGTGTTGATGAAAATCCAGAATCATTTGAGACTCGAGTTTGTGCCTCCAGCATTCTGTGCTGATGCGTTTCCGGCTCATTCATCACACTGTGTTGCCGATACGATCTAAATCGTCTTGTAGGGTCTGTTTAGCTTTATTATTTTTCATTATTAAGTGGTTGTCGTCTAAGGGTGATGGTCTCTGCCTGTTGTTTATAATATATAACCTCATGCAAAGGCCTATCATACAACATCAAGGTTCTCAAAAAGACGACTTTCGGGAGTGGCCCGTTCGAGGCGTTGCAAGTTCGACCTGGTGGAGGTGTGCCTGTTGGGATCCTCTAGTATTGGCTGTTATTATGCGAAGTAGCTCGGTCCAACATCTGCTATGATAATATCTATGGAATAAAGACAGATCAGCCACCCTCCATCGATGTTCTAGATCATGTAGGTCCTTGTAAGGTTAGGCGCATCTACTAGACGTATTGCTCGTTTCTGGATTGTATCCAGAAGTTTCACAGAGTGCTTCAGGCCGAATAACAGCACTCCAGCGATGGTCTGATCTGAGCCTTTTAGAGTACCAGTAGCTGCTCCGGAGAATACAGTTTCCCGGATCGTAAGAGAAACTTCAGCTTCTGGGATGCCGACCATGGTTGGTAGACCAGCATGCGACGTCTTTGTCAAAATTGTCAAGGTGAAGAAGAGCGTTGGAGGAAGGACAGATTCCTGAGGCTCTGCATTGATGGTAAACATGACGGAAGCATATCCATCCAACACCATAAATAACGAGCCATCCCCGAGTAAGCTATTCAACTTTCAGCACAGACCCGGTAGCAGCAAGCTTGATCAGAAATTTATCATGCCACACCCTGTCGAAAGCTTCCGATATATCAAATGCAATGAATCGCGACCCTTCATGAAGCTCAGGTGCTCTGCTCCACATATGTATGAAGGAAGATCTCCCTTGGATCTGTGCTTGCGGACACCAGATCGTCGATGATATTGTTTTTTACCAGGTACTTCAGAGACTGTACGTTAGTGACTAGACTCGACTAGACTAAGATCTATGCCGTATACTATTGTCTGCATGGAGGGAAAACAATCTATGGATCATAATTTTACTAATCACAACGTTTTATAAAGAGAGAATTCAGACGAAAACAATCGATAGCAGCATCCCTGGGTTGGCCAGCCGGAAAAAAAGATAGGAACTTATTAGCCGATTCGAAATTATCAAAGACCGTTGCTGGAAAGAGCCGGCGAATGTGCGATGTGCAATAAAAATATCGGCTGGCCGGGCCCCGCTAAACATGGCTGACTGCCGTCCAATCCACCAATCATTTGTTTTTAGTTTTTTTTCGCACTCTGCAGTGACAGTTGGTCAGTGCGGGAGCGCGGCGCTGGAAGCGAAGGGGGCGTGGGAGAGGAGGGGGCGAAGCCGCCCCCGACTGTCATTCAGGCGCTAATGAGTAATGACTAACGAGACTCGCGTGAAAATATGCAAATCAAATTGGAAGTCCTGTTTAATTATTCCTGTGTAACTTTTTCTATGAAAAATGCACTAATACGATTTTTGACGGTGTTGCTGTGGAGCTGGCGTTGCTGTGCTGCATTGCGGCCAGCTCGATGAATTTTTTTTCGAACGAACGTCCGAGGTTTTTTTGTTTTTATCGCTCTTCTTGTCGAATCCATGATTGAATGCTGGGGATTTTTAATGTTTGTCAGGCTAACGGGCGCAAATTAATTTCTTCTTTCTTTCACTCGGCAATTCTAATTGAGTATTTGAAGGTATATAGGCAAGGCAAGCATGAAACAGAAGCGAAGTCTTGAAACATCTTGTACTCTGGAAAGGGAGATTTTTAGTTATTTATGTGCCTTGTCTCCCTGACGTTGGCAATCATTCCGCGAATATTTCTTGATTCTGCGCTAGTATAAATAATTGGTCGACAGTGCGTAACCTGTTCAGTCGCGAATGTTTTTCAGCTATGATGCTTGTTTTCTATCAACTCCTCTTCGTCCCTCTCTCTTGCCTTTTATTATTAGTTTCAAGATACTACACTGGTTACCTTTATGGTTTTTAAAAGTTCACGAATAAGGTTAGCCCTTTGTGGAACTGTTTCATTGGATCATTTTGCAACCAATGATATCCGTACCACTTTTCTTTCAATCCGCATATCTAAAGCGACTGACCAGAGAAAATGGAACCAGTGTCTCAGATTTATAGCAGCTACGTTCAGAGCCCAGATTTCAGTACCTTGCAAAATCGTTGACCATATGTACCATTTTACCATCATCTGTCGCCAGAAGAAAGACTTCTTTTTGATGGAGTTATACGAGCAATTGTATGTGTGATTTCTTTGCTCTGTGACATGCCTTCCCAATTATTTGTTGTCCATGGGGGTGTTAGTTTGCAACCGGATATGGATTTCGGATGAAAATCTTAAGTTAAGTTGGCAAAAAGGGCCAAAGGTGGCCTACTTGCCAGGCTTTGCCTCCCCCTCATTGCTACTAAGTTTAGTTTCATTCACATTCATATTCAAGCTAAGTTTTACTCCTACTTCGTTGATAGGATTAAGCAGATGCTTGAGATCTTGCAGATTATCACAACAAATTGTTGTATCGTCTATATACCAGATACTATTTATCAGTTCACCGTTGACTGATAAATAATATAAGGAGATCAAGGACACCATTTAGGTGTGAGAAAATTCCAGAAAAATGCGGACAAGACACAAAAAATATATAACTGAAGGGGGAACTTCTAAATCAGCACTCAGTGAACACGTTTGGAAACTGACACCAAGTTTCTATACTACACAAAAAGGATAACAATTCAAAAAGGAAGGTCAAATAATGTGCCTTTAAAAAGATTGAGGACGATTGTGCTTCTAATTTAACAGTAGGTAGGTACGTACCTCAAAAAAATTACTTTTCAAAAAAGGCAGTAGTTTTTCGACAATTATTTTCCATTTGTTTCTTAATTGAACTGATGTAAATGCTATCCGATAAACATGGTGAAAGGTACAGTCCAATGCCTTCAGCTCAATTTTTTTCATATCAAACCCAAGATTTTTTATTATTTTTTTACATTTGAAAATACTGAATGAACTCTTTTTTTTCATACGAATACGTGGTTTCCAATAACAGGCCAACTAATCATAATGCCACATAGTCGTTGTACACCATATAACGGCTGACGACATTATTGGAGACACTGTCAGTAACTTAATTCCAGAAGGAAGCGCGCTTTGACTAAAACGGTAGATTTTGTATAGTGCAGCACAATTAGGGACGTTTTATGATTTTTTTCAACTGATACATTTCATACAACATTAAAATCCCATTTCAATTACGTTATACATTTCAAAATATGGTTAGTTCTTGCTTCCATTGTCTACATAATTTGTAATTCTCACATACCTATTAATATTGAGTTGTTTTCACGGAACTGACTAGCATATTGATTTCGTGACTACTCGTGTTCCCTCTACCTAATCTGAGCGATCCTGGTTGGTCTAGCTGAAGTTCCTGCCAAATCCCTCTTCTAAATTTAACTCTAACCACTTGTTCGATGATTTCCTTCTCTTTTCACAAACGTTTCTGGCTCAAAGCAAAAGTGACTAGTCGATGTATCTAAATATTAAAACTAGCCATTTTGTGTTGGTGACAATGGTTAGAGAATCCGGTTATGTTACGAATTGTTTGGGAGCCTTTCCTATATACTTCATTTCAGTTCACACTGTTTGTTATAAACAGAACATCCAGAGATACCGTCCATTGTTTTAAATTTCGAAAGCAAATTTATTCAATTCAAATTGACTAGTTCACTATCAATTTCGCTATTTATAAAAAACGATATATCACACTGTTAATGATCAATGCCAAAGGCAAATCCAGGGAAATGCAAAATATGCAGAAAAGAATCTCGTGGTTGCAGAACCTGAGAGGTTCAGATATATTTCTACTTTCCACTATCTTCTTCTACTACCCAACTTTTCAAATCAACCACTATAGTTCTCAGCCTTCTACTCGGAGATGGCACCTGGAGAAGTAGAAGATCAATGTACTAACTTTGATGAAGTTACTTTGTTCTGGTGGCACAGGCATCATGATCCATAACTACTTTTCCTGGACTAAAAGCCTGTAAGACAAGCCGCCGACTGCGCGTCGGCCTTAGCTGGTCGTGGCACATTTGTCTTCGTTTATTAGTCCAGCGCGTCGCAACTCCTCCGAGGCCGCCATAGAAGCGTGACGCTGTGGACATAATGTGGGTGCGAGCTGAATAAGAACTTCCACCAAACGCCATCGAGCAAGGCGAGCATCAGCCCGCTTAGGGTCTTAGCACATCACTCGACTAATAAGAATCTAATTGCAAACTAGAGTTGTCAGTCAATTCTTTGTTAATTGTCGCTTAACCGCGATAATGAGGAATAACAATCTAGTTATTCGTCCATACCATCACAGACCAGAGAAGATGGGTCCATCGCATCTGCCTCCAAAGAAAAAACAGATAGCTTCGGACAGACCTTCGCCGCTAATTCAACAAGGAGGCACTTCATCAACTACCAAATTCCAGAAGTAAGGTTTTAGCGCAGGGATATAAAATGCATTCTTGTGAAGCTGAACACTAGGAAATCCACTGGTCCAGACCAAACACTGGCCCTTAATAAACCCCTGATATTGTCCTACCAGCTAGTCGTGATCCCTACTGAATGGTAGATCAGTCGCGAGCAACCCATTCAAGGTGCCCAGCAATAATAGACCTGTGACTTGGCTCTGCATCATGTCCAAGAGTATGAAGAGTGTCATTAATGTGCAGCTTCTGAACAACCTGGATAAAAAGAATATCATAAATCATCACCCATATGGCCTCCGTAGGCATGGGAAGTTTTCTGGCGTACGTTACCCGCATTTGGAACAGAGCTATTGGGCTTCATGGAGTTGCCACAGAGTCTATGTCACAGGTTGGACAGTTTCCTCAGGAACCGATCCTTATATGTGGTAGTGGATGTGCTTCCGAATTATTCACCACAAACGTCGTTGCTGTACAGGAGTCTGTTTTTTCACCAACGCTTTTCTTGCTGTACTTGAAAGAACTCTTGGAAGTTACAACAAATACAGTTCACATCTTCACTACCATTCTTAGAGGTCTTAACCGAAAAACCATCGTAAGGTTTGTCAAATGGGGATCTACAAATGTTATCAAATCCAAAAGTTGCTGCCCTTCTGTGCAGTGAATAACGACCGTTGCAGCAGCTTCCGTCCCCTCCCCTCTTCTCCTTTTCCCCAGCCACCCGAATGCCGAACCGACAGCAACACGATCCCAGCCAGCTTCGTCCGATCTGCATTATATCGGTAATGATAATGATCAGGATGCACATCACGTCCATCGCCTCAATCCCGAACCGTGCGCCTCCACAACCTTCCCCTTTCTTCACGCTCCCCCCTCCCCTCCTCTCCTTTTCAGCCCCAATAGCTCGCCGGTCGCTCCAACTCCAACTAAAACTTAATTATAATTAATTAATGCGACTGCTCCTAAGTCTATAGGCTATACGCTATGTAATTAGAAACCTTTATATAAAATGAATACTGTTAATTAACGACTACTAAAAGACATTATACAGTTCTAGATTTCAGAAATAACTCAAGTACAAATAATAATATTATTGCCCAACGAGTTTCGGCTATTTCAACCCAAAGTTTTGCTCTGTGCTGTGTTCTCACAGCTTAGGTGGCTGGGGCAGATGGGCAGATAGAATTTTATGATACAGTCACATTATAAAGTGAAGTTAAATCACATCAAACCAAGTGGCTAAAAATGAGCCAATCCAGAAAATTGTATTCATCGGGACAGATACTGCCACTACACAAGGCTCAGATCAGACCTCCGCTGGAATAATACTGGGGATAGATTTGACTCTGTCATTTGTCTTGTCGATAGACGTCAGTATGATCTGACCTTCGGCTAAACTAATGAAATAACATGATACTGCAAACTTCCCCATCATGACCAAGGTTATGAAGACTGTCATTAATGTGCAGCTTCTGAGGTACCAGGACAGAATCATCAGCATCAATGATCGCCAGTAACGCTTCCGCAAGCATTTATCCACGGGAAATCTTCTGGCCCACGTCATTCATAATTGGAGGCCAATTTAACTTCATAATGAGTCTCGAATATGGTGTGAGAA
Organism: Bruchidius siliquastri; assembly: GCA_949316355.1. NCBI lineage: Eukaryota > Metazoa > Arthropoda > Insecta > Coleoptera > Chrysomelidae > Bruchidius > Bruchidius siliquastri. Next base: position 27,794,080 of record OX438529.1, read on the forward strand.
GCAAAAATGTATAGAGTAATACCAGTGTGGAATTTAAACTAGGATGGTTTCTTATCATAACAAATATCAGAATGCTATAGTTGGTCTAACTATAACATTTTGTGTTTGGTTATGTTTCACAAACTCGTTATTCTAGCCAACAATACCTTTTGACAGTACTATATGTTGGTATGTTTTAGTATGTGTTTGATCTTCTGTTTTAAAAGAAATTGTAATTTTTTGTATTTATTTCTTGTTTCCAATTTCAGTCTTTCGCCCAGAATATATCATTATATAATTAATTCAAATTTTTCCACCGTGCTCAGCTCAAATATCTCTTTGCCTTTACGTGAGCATTTTTCCAATCATTTTTGCACAAGCAAGTGATTCTCATTAAACACAGTAACAGTAGGAATGACGAAGAGATGGATTTTCTCAGGACAAGCTGGAATGTACTGAAACTGGCCAATGACTGAATATATAGGATGAATACAATTAATATGGTTTTGAGGTGTCAAGAAAATGACTAAAGATAGATGGCCCAAGAAAATATTAGAATCAATATATATATATATATATATATATATATATATATATATATATATATATATATATATATATATATATATATATATATGTATATATATATATATATATATATATTTGGGAATGCCGGCGGATCGAGCTGTGTGCATTTGAAGCTGACTACTACGTTGTCTTGGTATTTCAAACAATTACATATGCCTTAACACCCTTTCTGTTATGTACCTTGAGTTGCCAATCAATGTTTTTAGCATTATGCTAGACAAGCCGAGTAGACAACAGCAAAGCAGTATCCTGTAGTCTGCAGCAGAAACGAGCAGACTTATCCGTATCGATTATTCCGTCACTTCTATTTAATTAGAACAGAATTAGACGCTATTTGTCCAGCTGTAAATTACAAGCGCCTGTATCCTTGCCAATCATGTATAATTTAGAATCTGGACAGAAGACTGGTGAATATTTTATCGGGCTGAATTAGTCAGCTCTCCTGGTACTTACCAGATGCATTTTGGCCGTTTGCATAATTTAGCATTCTTTAATTGGAGGTACGCTTTACTAGGTTCCTAGTGCGTGGTGTATCGATGCTACATATCCCAGGAGTTATTAGTCGGTGCCCAGATACCGTTAATTATGGATGTTAGGAAATATTTTCGTGTTGTGGTGCGTTTTCACTTTGTTTGTTCTGTTTGCCGGACTCTGTCGAAACGGTTTGAATTATTACGTTTCAGGTATGTTGCATCTACGAGGGGCTATGAACGGATTTCGTAACTTTAAGAGTTAATATTTCTTAAAGCAACACTTAGATTCTCATAATGCTATACTTTTGTATATACTATTATTTGTTTGATTCGGAACATTATTTCAAACTTTAACAATTTTTTTGTAATTTGAATTCTTGGTTCCAATTTCAGTCTTTTCTCAGAATTTATTAGTATCAAAGCATTACAACTTTGCTTATACGATCAGGCTGTATATCTCTTTGCCCATGCTCCAAATAAATTATTTTTTGCACGAAGTAATTTTCCTGATCATATCACTATTTTTTTTATTCAGTCACGTAAAGGCATGAACCAAGAACACACATTTTTATAGGCAGAATAATAAGCGAAAATCTCTTAGAATTTCGTTTTGAACACGTCTCCATTTGCGCAAGAGTGATTAGACAGCCACACAGTTTGCTCTAAAAAAATGTGGGGCTTCGTTATGAAGGAATGAGATAGAAAATGTCCGACTTTCACGGCCTACTGGACAAACCATCGATGGTGGCTCCAACCTCCGCCGCCACTGGCTGATTTGTTCGTAACCGGTCACGTGATCCCGAATCGTCCTTATACACGCGCACGTCAGAGTAGGCTATGCATAATCTCTCCTGAACAGAGCAGGCAGGATTCGAGGCGCGTAAATAACAACTAGACGCGCCACGGCGCCGAATGACTCACCGCCAACACTGCGAAATATAATTCATGCATAATGTAGGACCTTTTGTACACCCTACGGAGTGCTGAGTTAAAGGGTTCCGCATCGAAATCCGTACGTCGGTATGGGGGGAAGGGGACCGTTCGTTCGCGGACATAATAAGGAAGACAAATGTGGGGTTTATATGACAAGGCGAAGTTAGCAGATGAGTAGTAGTGACAAGTACCATTACTATGCGGATTGCTATTCTAAGCGACACAGTATATAAACGGGATCAATTTAATAAAATACCTTATCGTAACCTGAACCAATAATAATAAAATATGTTTAAGAAATCTTTGAGGGATATGTGAATTTTGATAATCACAATACCTCCTTGCTGACGAGCAGGTAGTAAAATGGGTATAATAGCTGTTATTTGAAATGTTTAAACATTGTGGATATTATAGTAACACTGCTCCGGTCTTCATTCTCTTGAGAGTTTTTTGCGTTTTTCGACGTTTCTTTTGATTTGGTGTCTTCAATCGTCTTCAGCTGAAAAGATCGACCATTTGTTCCGATGGTGCTTTTATACTTTCTCGCCGTCGTCGTGTTTCACCCCACTCTGACTGGTAACCGTGTTGCTGATCGCGGTGACTCACGCTGCCCGGCAGATGATAAGTAAGTGCCGCTGCCTACTTGAGACAATGATAATAAGGTTTAGTGAAGCCTATAGATCGGTAGTCAGATAAAAGAAACTTAACCTTATTATAAATATTCAGGTTCCTCTTGCTTTTTGTTGTTTCAATAATATTCATAATCATATGCTTACATATTTGAGTTAAATATTAGATTATTAACTAAGTAAATGCACGTGATAATGTGAAGGAGGGGGAGTAAGTGATAGAACAAAGTAGTACCGGACCGCGGTAGTCATAGTTTCTTCAGAAATGGGCCCTAAATGATGCCAATTAGATATCCTGCTATAGATCTTTCGTATCAATTTGAAGTTAGCCATGCAGTAGGAAGTCGGTATCGCGGTATAGAACAGAGAATCGTCCGCCTCGGCCTCGCCTGGTCGTCTCGACCGCAACACCCCTCTGAATACGTCCTTGATTTGGGTCACGTGACCGTACGAGAACAAATAGCGTCTAATTCTGTTCTAATTTAGCGCAACCGACGGTTTTAATCAATAGCCTTACTATCGTTCTATTATGCTCTGCCTGCCAGCCTTGCTCTCCTCTATTATTTGAAGATGACTGCCGTCGACGCTGCTGCGCCAGCCGATCGCTGCGATGCCCACCACTAAGACTCCCCCATTTTGATATGCTCATTTCTATCCAATAATGTTATATTCATCTTCTGATATGCGTTGAATTTGATATGAAATCGTTATACATAATCATCCAACTGGTCTCACGTATTATTCAATTTAGTTTAGTTCTAAGTTGTCGATGATCCCTAGAATGTTGCTTTGGCGGCTAAGCATTGTATTATGCACATTATAAACAAACACTAAAAAACTCAAAGAAACATTTTTTCTGTTACACTTATTTCTTATCACCGATGGAAATTGTTCAAGTTCCAAGAGGCTCACCAAGATTTGCTAAGTGTAATGATAGCTGAAATACTGCAGTTAGAACCAAAATATATAAAAATATATAGTAGGTTCCTAAAACTAACTGAAAATATACAGTTGATACTCTGGAGCAACAATTCTGAACACAAATAATTTACATGGATTTGTGTTCCTCATAACTCCGAAAAAAATGTCCTCAAATGAAGGAGTCAGCATGCTGTGTTCAATATTCCGAAAAAAAGGAAAACAAATATAAAACGAGGATTTTGGATACAGTCGGGTAATGTCATTAGCATGCATAGTTGCCGCATTTTCTTCACAAATTTAGGAAATATGTTGTTTAATGATATTTCAGTCAGTTCATAAAACAAAAAATGTTATAGCACCACGTTTCGGTTCACTCAATTTAAACCATGTTCTGGTTAGGTGGTTTAAACCATCTGCAGAAAACAAATTACACCAATTCGAAATTGCTTTCATGGAAGCTCTGCTTTTGAGATCTTTGATCCCTTAGAATCAAATTTGAAAAATATTACAAATATTGGAGAAACAGATTCCTTTTTTAAATACACAAAACTTTCACATTTCAGAAAATGCTCATAATTCTTCATATCAGAAGTGTTGTAGTCAGTGAAAATTACATGCAAACATTCAGTTACATACATACAGGTGAAGCAAAATAAATGTATAATTCAAATTTTGAGAAAATTTTAATTTTATTAACCTTCCTTCAAATTATTCAATTATCATAGGTCTTTCATTACATATACATATCGTTCATATCGAAATACTACTTATAATGAATATTTATAAGGTGCAATAAAGTATCTGAACCATATGCTTGAGCCAAGCAAAGTCAAGTTGTTAGAGCAAAACAAACTATTTTCCACCTCTGTATTCTATACAAAACATTGTTTTTCCGACAATTTATGCGCTTGCCGGAGCAGCATGGCACGTCAATATTTTAGTAACACATTTAGCTGTTTGCATTCCATTAATTAGAGAAAAATAAAACAAGCAGGTAAACAAGAAGATGGAGCATCAATAAATGATCCTGCTTTCAGGTCACAGTCTTAAATTATTTATCTGTAGAAGTGTCTAAGTTTTACAATATTTAGGGTTTTTTCTTTTGACGATCATCTAAAGAAGATATGCTTCGTGGGTAGGCATCTGTCCGTCAAACTGAAGATGTCTGGGTCGAATCTCGGTGGAGGCCGTGTATCTGACTGTGAATTAATGCGGATTGGCAAGTTAACAGCTGTTAGCGTGATAAATAGAGAGGGAGAGAGAAAGCATGAAGATATTGGAGACCAAAGCATATCTCTATTCATGAATTAACCAGTTTCGATACACGAGGCAATGTAATGATAGAACGTAACATGTCTATCAATAATATCTGCAGCTTCATAAACATCCCAACAAACTAATAACGGCCACAGGGAGTGAAATTAGGATATTTTGAAAGCTTCAGCGTATGCCGAGCTGGCCAGTATCAATTTCTACATAATTAGGAGTTGCTCTGGTTTACGCTTTGGTGTAGATTAGATTTTAGCGTGAATAGGATCTAGTCAGTTATTCATCGTATTTCTAGAAGAATGGGAGTTTTTAGGTTCTTGGCAACTGAATATGCTTCCAATATGTAATTTCATATTGGAATTTCTACATTCAGGTATAATTGCGATGCATGTGGATAGTGGTAGCTGTATCCGATATATACATTGATTTAGTTCGGATATTATCATGTTCATTTTCAAACTGAACTCCGTAAAATTTTGATTATGGGTATGACTTGATATATTTCTTTCAAAGCTGCCCAACCAGCTTTAATAAACGATTAGGATACGATCTTAATCGAAAAATTATTGATTTTAATTGATACACTTTTGTCATGTTGGTTATTTTGCGTTCAAGCATCGGGAATTTGCATATCAACCTTGCCTGACATTCAATAATTATTGTTTCTGTAGGATTTCCTACAGATTATTGCATTTCAGCTGAATATGTAATATACGTACAAAAATTGAGAACCCCTTCACTGCCTCCAAACGTGTATTAAAAGGACAGTTCCTGTATCTAGGTTTCATAATGTAGATAAAATGAAAAGCAATACTTTTTAGATTACAATTCTTTAACAATGCTGTGGATCATTTCGAGTGCTACTGTGACCCTTCGCATGAATAGTAACTTTTTTGTATCATCATTATTATTAAACCTGGACGTATGGCGACCGGCAGCCATCGACTCTCACAAAGCTCCGTTCCGTTTTCGATTTTCCGCTAGGCCAACAACTATCAGGTGCACCTTTGTTTGAATGAATCCCTGGCCGAAAATAATTACACTTTTGTACTGCGATTTTACAACGTACAGTATATATAAAGGGAGACCTTTAATCTGGTATCTAGACTGGACATTGTCGTGCTCTGTGATTGAAGTCAATACAAAGTTTACTCTTTCTTTTTTAGTCCGAGGCATTTCGACGGTAGTGGCTGTTAGATAAACATTTTGGAAGGTAAAAATTGGAGAAGGTGATATATTTCTTAACATTCGATTCCCATTAACACATAGTCCAAAAAGCGGTCGAAACGAAGAGTTACACGTAAAGTTTCCACTCTTTTCAGAATTAGTATTGAAGGATGTTATATCAGGATAAGAGAAAATGTATATTATGATCAATAAGGCCACTTCAGTCACTCAACGTCAACTTCCAAAATCCCCGCAGTAATATTCAAAAGAAAAAACACCCTTGAAGCTAGTCGTAGCTAGCAGCATCCCTTCAATCTTTGTAATGTAATTAACAATAATTGCCGAATGAGATAGTGCACCTTCACCATAAATGCATATTTTTACAAAATGGCGAAAGCGTCTCATTGCTACACATCTCTACTTTTTACACTAGTAACTAGAAACTGTGGCTTCCAGGGCACGTTTCGTAATTTGCACCCCGCTTGTGGACATAACTCTCTCTTCTCATCCGAAAAACCTTTTTACAGGAACCATTTACCACCTTATGGATTATTCATCCTCTCCAAAAAACTTGAAGAACAGAAAACCCCTACTGACATTTCCCCTTCATTCAACCGGATTTTGCACCCCATGCAGACTGCACCGAGGGATCCGCAGTCCGTACAAAATAGAGCGGCGGTCCGGATGCGGACCGCGATCCGCAATTGGGTGACTCTAGTCTTATAAATAAGTTCGGATTGAACTTCAAACAAAATTATCGAACGTCGATAGGTGATGGAACCAGAAGAAGAAGAAGCGTCAGTCCTGACCTGCGTCGTCCGAGAGGGATGGCAAGGAGGCGTCGCGCCCTGACGTGGGTGCAGGGTGCGGGGGGCGGACGAGGGAGCATTAATATTGCGAAATGAAGCTCATTTGCATTTAAATAAGGTAGTCGGAACGAAGGGGTGCGGTTCGAGGGGCACTAATTACACTAACTACACAAAGAGCTCTCGCTTGGCCGGACGGCGCGCTGGCCGACGAGTCACCCCCCACCCTCCACCCTCCTTATCCCCTACCAGTAGCGTACGTCAGATTTCAGGGGCTCAGTGTAAAACTTCAAAGTTTATGCAATTTTTTGGAAGTGTTTTAAATAAAAAGTACTCAACCAATTTGTAGAAGTGTTTATTATAAAAATCGGTATATGTGAAAAAATATAATAAAAAATATATTAAACATTAAAAGTATAGCTCCAAAATTCGAAATAGTCATTGATATACGGTATTTCGTGTACGATCAAAAGAGGAAAAATATTGAAAACGCGAGAAACGTGCTTTAAACACTTGGTTGACAGTTCAACTAAATGTTATTATTGTTGGTGAAACATTTTCAGTTTCGAAATATTGCCTTTTTTGATGTTTTATGATATATAAATTAAATATAAGTGTCTGTAGCGTTCTTTATAATTAACCTCATACAAAGGCAGAAAGCTTATTATGCTTCATAAGCACTGCGAGAGGATGTCGGGCCACATTGACATTGAAACGCTGTAGACTGTAACCATACAAAAAAGCTTCCCGATGGATGCTTAATTGGGCTCCTAGGTATTGCTGTACTGGTGACTCTTGGAGTTATCATGCGAGACAGCTCGGTCCAACTTCTCTATAGAATAGAGATATATCAGCCACCCTCCTTCGATGTTCGAGACTATGGAGGTCATTTGTAAGGTCAGGAGTATCTACTAGACGTATTGCTTGTTTCTGTATTATGTTCAGAAGCTTTTGGTGCTTCAAAGCGCATCCAAACTAACAAATAAAATAACTATGACATATACATTTCATAATGAATATAAATTTCCAATTAGATAGAAATTCCTGGTGTTTCACATATTTTTTGTCTGGTAATCCCCCGCCCTTAGCAACACAAGACATATCCAGTCTATCATTCAAGCGATACTGATGAACGGTCAGACTACATAACTATAAATATAACGTAGATAAATGCATCCTGCTCTTGTAGGTTGCCACATTCACTCTAACACTTTAGACTGAGGTGATATTACGCCTTAAAAAGAATACTGTACAAGTAGGTTGACTCTGTGTTTCACGATATCAACTTTTTAGATAATCTTATAGGATTTCAGACCCGTTGATCCAGTCTTGAAAATTATAAAAAATAGCAAATTTGGAAATTTCTCAAATCATGAAATATTTAAGGGCTTTCAGTAATTCCAAGACAATTTTAATGTACTTAATTCAAAAGTTCAACGCTCCAAAGTTCAATTCAAATCATTATTTACAAACTGACACTATTGCGTGAAAAGTACAACGTCATGCTACTTGACGCCTTCTCATAGGAATCATTCAGTCTTTGCTTTCGCGACAAACTATTTGCAATAACGAGACTTTCGAAGTTGCCCCAACTACCCTGCTCGACAACGGTTGGCGTACGACAAGCCCCTCATCCATATTTCTCTAACCCCCATTTGAAATCGTTCGGTTGTTGGAAGTGAAAGGCGTATGCCCCTTTAATTGCTTTCTTAATCCGTTTCAAGTACCTGCCACATGGAGGGCTATTCCAAATCAAGATAGGTCGAACCGAGAAGTAATGTGGTGTAATTTGTGATATACGTCACACTAAGGGTTATAACAATATTTTTGTTCCATCCTAATGATATGTTGATTACCTAATACAGGATTTTCGAGAGAAAATCCGAACCCGGAGGCTTTCTTGTCAGGTTTCTAGGTGTACGAAAATTATCGTACATGTACACAATGCGAATAAATAAAGATCGATTCAGAATTCCTGAAATGCGTGCAACATGGCTACGTCGCATGACCAGCAAGGCAGATGAATGGTTGTTACGATGGATTTTTGCAGGACATGAGGTCAACACTCTTTATCGGCTCTGGCGACAGGCGACGTCGCTGTTTTGAACATTTCCATTATTCTGGATGCGTACATTACTTTTTCGCAAATTGTACGATAATTTCGTTTCTTGTACGATAAACAATGTTAATCTAGTATCGTACGCGCGTTAAGATAACATTTTGACAGAACTCAAGTGGCTTATTTTAAAGCGTTTTTCCGTAGCAGTTTGAGGGTAATCAAATATTGTTACATATTTTCAGATTTTTTATTGAATGTTTTGAAGCTTTATATTATATTTCAATTACTTTCATCTTTACACCCATTGAAGGAAACTGGGTCAACTATTAGAAAACGGATTTTTATGTTGAAGCTATGGATGCATTTAGGGAAACTCTGCTTATTTTAGAAAACTTATAAGTATGTCTTAATATAAGTAGTACATTTATTATTCGTTACAGTACAATAACGCTATTCTACTTTTTCTTGTAACTTCTATGGATGAGTGTCGCTTATATTTCATATAAAACTTTCACTGAATGGTCGGAAATTTCTAAGCATGCAATAATTTTTATCCAAAAACGATGATATTTTGAGCATTTGTACCAAAATGGCTTCTGCGACCACATCCATATGAATGAATCTTTACTGACATTCAGGCAAAACGCATCAAACTAAAAATAGTATGGAAACATTTAATTTTCAAAATATAATATATTTTCAAAATCTATAGCGACCAATCGTCAGTATGGCATGAACGGTGGGCCAGATATATCGCGCGTTATTATACTGATATATAGTTTCAGGTTTACTCTACTGCCATCATATTTCTATAATTACGACTTACTAACGGGATACAAATTTTATATATGATAGAACGTCTTCTATTAACACCAGATTTTTGTATTATCTCCCCCTCACCACCCGCCAACCCTAATTTCAGATCTCCCCTAAAACGGAGTAAAGTGTTCCGCTATCGCCTGTCAACGAAATTTCGATTATTCAAGGCATAGAAATCCAGTTAGGAACAACTCTGTTTAGTGACAGTAGATAATAATTCCCACGCATGGCAAATTCACGCGAATCAGAATTATTCCGTTTACACGCCACGTCTACACTGTTGTCAAATTGTGAAGGGCTACAGAGATAATCTCAAAACGTCTTACAAAATATAAAAAATATATGACACTTTCAGTAGTGAGAAAACTTCCTGTCTGATATCGAAACAAGCAGTGAAAATGTTTATAGATGCAAATTTAACACGCTGTAAATAAGGTATAATTCCAAACACTAACTACTACTAATAATAAGCCAAAAAAAGGTGCTTGAATATGCATTCGGAACTTCCTGTTTATATACAGAGCTATATCCTTGGTATCCCATGATTTCAACAATGTACAAAATACTGACTGACGAAGCAGTTATAACAAGAAACATACTGTCTCAAATCGCCTCAAATCTGCTCAGTTCTATGAAGATGAAAACAATACCGCCTCCTAGAAAACATAAATCCAATTCTGTTAGTATGGCGTAATCCAGTGGGACATTCTTCAGAAAGCAAAGTGGAACGAATTTCTGAAGATGCCTTTTCAAATGTTCCTTTGTTAGTAGGTACTTACCTACTTTCGATAAAATAAACACAAATGTGTACTTTGCAAAACTATTGTTCATTGTATCATTTGCGTTATCTTATTTGGTGCACAAGTTCGTCCCAGCCGTAACTAATGGAATTCGTCGAGGCAAACTCAAACGCGCTGATAGGAATAATGGGCGAATTTCAGCGTCGGAAGCATACATAATTTTATTGGTCGCTTGTGATTTTAGCCCCCATGACGTCACGCATGTATTTAAGCTGCCGATTGTTGAGGAAATCTGGCAACGCAGCCCTCCAGATTTATAGTTTAATTAAGGTAATTCTTCCTGTCTGGCCACCGTCCGTCCAGCACGGGTGGCGGCATCGTGCCAGAAAAAGACCAGAAGAAGAAACGGGGGGAAGAAAGACGCCTCGACGGCGCGGCATTAAACGCGTTGCGTTGAGGGTTGCGGTAAAAATGCCGCGGCACCGGCCAACTACGACCCCGCGTAATCTATTCCCAGCGATGCCGATGATAATCAAGCTGGCCTGGACGACGCAAAAAATAATAAGGGGAAGGGGTCTCTGATACAGGGACGGACTCACAGTTTTGTTTCGGAGTTCCATTGTCTATATTTATACAGGGTGTTCCTTAATGGTAGATTATAATTACAAGGGCGTATTTCTGAAGTGTCCTGCAAACTTAGGTTTCCAAGGTACAGGGTGACAAAATTTAAAAAAAAACATAGTTCCTTATTAATATATCAAAAATATTTGTGCGAATTTCGTGGAGATTTGGCTGTGTGATTCATTCTAATAATGAATATTATGAATGAAAATTTATTCAACTAACTTCTTAGAGTCAATAACTTCCTTCATTCGCAAAAAGTTTTTGCCTTCAATCATGATGAGCAAGAATATGTAAAGAATATTATTGATTCAACAACAATATCCCGCTTGGCGGGTGGTCCGAATGCGAAAATCAACAAATTATTGAGCATATGGTGAAAGTCCATGTTAAGTTCTTATAATATTTTTGAGAAATGGTGGATGCACTCTATAGGCATGTACATCTGATGACAATGCAATATTGCTATGGTATCATTTCTTTAATGTAAAATTTTTAGAACCCTAACATAATGAGGAATAACTAAACAATTATTAACCTACTTGATTATTAATTAGAGAAACTGTTTTAAATTTATAGAATTGTCCGCAAACCTTCAAAATAATTATTCAATACCAGCACCAACCTGAGAAATTTGCGCAATATTCGGTTTCGCAGAAAACCTTTACTTTTTAGATTTGTGATTATATACAGATATCTTCAATGAAAAATTCACTTGGTTAATAAGACACACAACCAAAGTCCTGAAATATTGAAAATATAATATAATAAATATTTTGATTAGCAAGCAGAACAGAAATGCACGCATCGCATGCTAGGAACACCGATCGATGGACTTTATGGATGAAACCCCACAACTTAATTCCTCCTTCTTTGCCTCTCACTCATCCTCTCGCGCCCGCATACGCGGAGCCGAGCTAAAATTGACTCCAGACCTCGATCTAAACAGTGTTGCCAGATATAAATACTTGTAACCAATTTGGCTCCTTAAACGGAGATATTGGCTGACGGAAATTTAATTCGCCTTCGCCTCATACGCGGATACGAGCTGATTTTGACTCCACCTCTCGATCTAAACAGTGTTGCCAGATATAACTACTTGTAACCAATTTGGATACTTAAACGAAGATACTAACTAAAGGATAAATAATTTGCCTGCGCGGTCCTGTTTTCCTTCAAATAGACACATGGCTCCTTATAATAAGCCGTCCCTGACATACTCATAAGCTTTCATCACTCCGCTTGATATACAAACAGCCCATACAACGAATCTGCATATAGGCGAACCAACTGTTCCAACTTTCGCCCTATACTTCAATTTCGTGCGGAGGCTATTCGCGACCCTTAATTCCCTCCTCCACCCTGTTTTATGTTGAGCTATAATTCAAGGTTTAATTGAATCGTTCAGAATTTTAACGACCAAAAGAGTGCATAATGCATAGTTAGAGTCTCGATCACATATATTGTAAATTCCCTTAGTTGGTCAAGCTCTTCGATCATTCAGATGAAAGTTGTGCATGTACACACAATAGATAAAACTATCTATGAAACTTTGTGTTCAAATACATAATGTTTATTTGAATGGAGTAGAGAAGTTTATTTACAGGATATCTACCGTTCAAGCGATACTGACGAAGAGTCAGACTAGAAGACAATAAATATAATATAGATAGATGCTCCCGGCTTATGTCGGTTGCCACGTTTACTCTAACACTCTAGATTGTCGTTTCTAATAGAAATTTCCAGTTACAGTTGAATGCATGCCATTTCAAAAATAATACTAAAAGTTAACCAAAGATTGCCATCTTCTCGTTAGAGAAACACATTTCGCTCTACGAATGAAGCTAAAATTTAATTGCGGAAGGATCGCGATTGCTTGGTCCAAAATCCTGTTGTACGCTTATAAAATAATCAACACAAATGTAAGCGGCGTTTTGTCCGCTGTGAGCGAGGGGTGTAAAAAGAGAGAGAAAACTGTCCTTCATGAATAAACATCGCTAACCCCGTTGGGTATTAGATGTTAAGAGGGATTGCATTATGCGGGAAGGGGATTATTTGGTTAATATTTTCTCTATATTCGTTCGAGAAGGGCGAGAACTCAGCTCGCTGCTTGTTCTCACTTTATTCCGTTTAAGTACCAGTAAGGAATGGGTGATTAAAGATTCAAATAAAGTGGGAAAAATCTGAATAGGCTGTTGGCTGGAGACAGGACGCGAATTTATATATTGTATTGTCAACTAAAATCTTTTCATTGTACCTTCACATGATAGTCTGGATATTTTGTTTTAAATAATACTAATAAGAACGATAAAGCATGGATAAACATCTAGAAGACAATAAGCAAAAATATTCGATAATGACTAAAACAGATACTGCTTGTTCTATGTACACTGTACGTATCTTCGATGTTAACCTGCACCGCCCAACCCCGTGCGTTTTGTGGCATGAAGTCAACGTAGACACTTCAGTTCGTCTAGCACAACGTGCTCCCTCTCCTCATGAATACCGCCTCTCAGTAATCAGCACTGTACATGACCAAGTCATCAATTACGGCTAAGGACGAGTGCATAAATTCAGGAGAACGGTTCCTGGTTGTCCCAGTGACCAGCAACGTCGACTACCGACACCCTTGATAGGGAGTTGAAATAATAAGGGGGCACGTCGATGTCCGTTGCGTTTCCAGCAGTTCTGTCATTAATGAATTCGCCATTTGGTGTGACAGCGCCTCGTCAGAAGACCCAAGGAGCATACAGATCCCTACGTGCACGTTTCCGGTGTGGGATTTGGAGAAACTGTGACAGGGGGAATGGATACACATTACGTAATATTCCTTCCTTGATGCTAGTTCTTCAATGCTCATTTGTGGCGACTTGACAACCCAGTGTTGTCAATTACCATTTGGATAGCGGATTGTGTATTGAACACACAGTTTCACAAACAAAACTCTTTTTCTTTCAGTGACGCGTTTCGATCTATATTTAAATCATCGTCGGACTGTCATATTTGACTTTTAACAAATGCTACCCAGATTACTTACCAACTAGCTAACTAGATCCTATCATAGTTACAAAACTAGAGCTCCCAAATCTAGCATACTATTTATCCAGTCTAGCTATTCTTCTATTAAATTATTTACTTTGTCTTTCTTTTGCCTGTCTTAGGGGAAATCTTCTTTGGCGACTGCATTTGAACTAGTGTTCAGGGAAACCCCTACAAAACCTTAACCATCGCCGTCAAAATGTCCTTAAGATCTTTCATGTGATAAACTATTTTATCTTTCAAGATATTTCATGTTTTTAGATATTGTATTCCTTAAGCAATTTCGTTCTTCTTAAGACATTCTATGACTTAAGATATTCCAAGAGGTAGTTAAAATAGAATACAGATATATGGAAACTTATAGTAGTGTAAATTGAATTCAAAAGATCAGTCTGTTAATTTACTATAAAGGATATCGCAGATATTTTCGGATCTATAATATTTCTATGAACATTAGGTCATGTATTTTGTTACAAGTATGAAATGCACTCATTCTATTTTAGTTGCTTACTTTATGATTAGTATCTAGTAAGTGTTTTATTGTTTTGGATATCCGACAGTCCGACGATGATTTGAATATAAATCGAAACCCGTCACTGAATGAAAAAGAGTTTTATTTATGAAACTGTGTGTTAAATACACAATCCTGTAGTCTGCATGATGGAAGAGTTTCACCAAGTACGAGCATCTACAATCTACATAATTACCATTCAGTTACAGGATTTGTGTGTATTTTGATTGCCTTGCGTGTATTCTTAAAACATTCTCAAAAAATATGTATTTTGTGTGTGATTTTAAACTCTCCAACTGATCGATTGCTGTACGTTTTTCTTCAAGGGTTTTATGAAGAGGATATCTTTTTCGCTCCTCAGATTTCTTTTGTCTCGTAGAAGTCATAATTTTCGGGGTTCCCCATGGACCTGCGTCTAATTTGAACAATGCATCGTAAAATTTTACAAATTCTCATTGACAACACTGTAAGAACCATTTCTAGGCGCACCAAATCATACAAGCGTTACCTATACCACAGTATATCCAAATAATAGACTAAACATAAACATAATTATGGCCTAAGCCGATAACGATATTTATTGAAGAATAAAGCAAACAGATAACCTTACTGATATCACAAGCGTGGTAATTCCTGTCCTGAAAAGTTTTGAAAATTAATTTCAAAACATGCATAATTGATATAGCAATGCATCCGAATACAGACAATACTCGAATTAAATGGGACATTTATGTTTTATCAACTATATGTACATATAATGGATAATGTATGACTAATGGTTTCAATACATAATCTTTGCCATTGGAGATTTGACGTATGACCCACTTTGAACACCATCAACATATTCTCGATGGACTTTATTTGGATTGAACCCGTTACATTATCTGAAATTTTAATATATGGGCATAATAGACAGCAATTATGTATGTTAGCGTTCTATACGTAAATTAACAATTCAGGTATGCGCATATGTTCAAGTAAATTTTGATGAATTTTTGATATCGAGACAGAGTAGGTACCACCTCCAAAAACCAAACGTTTACTGCTATGGAACAAATCCATCATATCTTAAGAAACTCTCAAAGCTAAAATTGCTACATTAAATCACTTTGAATAGACTTGATGTTTCACTGTTCTACTAATGATCATTTTGAGGTAACCAATCCTGGTCTGAATAGATACTATTTTCCGAAACAGGACTGCAATGTGCCTTCTAATCATAAGTACTTTTTGATTTGTATTGTTTATCATCATCATTATTGTTTCTGCTATATGATCATGTCTTGTGAAAGTAGTTATTTCATAAATATTATTGCTTGTTACAGGATAGCGACAGCGAGAGCAGTTTGGGCTCGCCAGAGCCAGCGTCATCGATGGGGATGGGTTCTGAAGCCGGTACGGACCTGTCTATCAGCTCAAGGCACCAACAACAGACATACATTAAAGAAGAAATCAGTATTAGCGAATCATCAAAAATGATGCCGCCTTCCTCGTCAGCCTCACATCTAAATGGAACAAGTAAGTAGGGGTAAAGTAGCTTCCATTATTTTATTTTGAGAGTTGGATAGCGTATACTGCTCCAAGATTCATAGTTCGCCATTGCTATGTTTTTGATGGTGTTCCGGTCAATTGAGGAGCAACTGTCCAAAACGCAGTAAAGCATTTTTTTAGGTAACTATGAAAATTTTGTACACCTCACAGAGTTTTTTTTTTGAGCTGAAATCATGTTGTAAGGAATACAAGCGAGGATTATAGCTTCCACATGCTTGTGCACAAGGATGTTTATTGCTATCATATCAATCTTCCACGTTGCTTGACTGTTTCTGACAGTAACGTGTCAGTCCTCTCAAAGCATGAGTAACATCGATTTTTTTTTGTAACTGCCGTTTTCGGCTCGGGAGCTCGAAAAGTGTCATTTAAATGATGTCGAGCACTTTGAAACTCATTGTACCCCGCTTGACGGTGTCAAAGGAACACAACTTGTTACCATGCACTCAATTAATTTCTTCGAAACGTTCTCGACGGTTTAAGCCACTCTTGGGCTAAAAAATCACATTCCGATAATGGTTTTTTTTAACACGCGTTTTAATAGTTTCAACTGTATGTATGTATGTATGTTTTGTACAAAATCCTTAAACGCTATTTTCACCAACTTCAAAAACTCAGATTAGAAGTTGTGGACACTTATCAAGGACCGATAACATGAAGTTTTATCTGTATTTATAGAAACAGGATCTTTAAAATATAATCCAATGGAGCTCATCCGAAGCCTTGTAAATGGAGAGAAAACCCTTCAGACCCGTCAATTAATATCCATTGGAGAGCAAGTCTAATTCCAACAGCCATGTAATTCCGGCGCCAAATATCAAAGTACAAATATTCATCGATGGATGAATGATAGTTCAAAAAATAAATACCTATAATATAATATCTATAGTAGATCGAACTGAAAAGTAAAAAATAATTATTAACATAGGGATAAAGTAATTAATGAGAAAATAAGTGTCATTGTGATAAAAGCGTGGGGAGCTCGATATCAATTGTTACAATTTCTTACTAGTTCTATCAATAAATACAGAATTTGTGTAAAAAGGGTAAAAAGTTTTACAATAAGAATGATTTTTTTCCAGTGGCTGGACTGGTAACGCTTCAAAATCTTCAAAACTTGGCCTCCCTGCAGGGTCTTCCACAAGTAGCGTCTTTGGCAGCTGGTCTTTCAAATATGGCGAACATCGCTGGAAGTCCTGTTGTGAACGCACCTCTCAATCTCAGTCTAAGTGCATCAGGTAGGCTATCAGTTTTAGTGAATGCATACATTTAATGATAAACATTAACTGAAATATAGCTTAACAATCATACAAAACTTTAATCCAACTAAAAATTAATTTATCTTGTACAAATTTGACTGAAAACATCGCCAGCTGAGATTTTACACCATTGAAGTTTTTATACGAGATATTCGAACAGTGCAGAGTTCGGAGCGGGACGGAGAGGCGGAGATGTGGGCTCGAACCCCTAGACTGGTATGTGAATTTCTCAATATCCTATTCTTGTTGCAGCGGCCACACCAAGAAGCTCCCAGCAACTTCCGATGTCCGGGTCTAGTGCGTCCATATCGTCTCCTCCCCCCGTGATGACGCCCCAACCACAGCAGCAGCAGCAACCGCTTCCCTCACACTTGATAAGCGGTGGGCAGCAGCAACAACCCAATGGTCCCATCATGGGCGGCCAGCAACCGGCGCCTATGCCACAGTTGATCCTGGCTTCGGGACAGCTGGTACAAGGCATCCAGGGGGCGCAGCTGCTCATACCGACTTCGCAAGGTAAACCCGGTTCCGACTTATTTGTTGCTGAATAATTAATTCTACATCAGAGTGTGGTAGAACTATGACTTTTTTCGTAATCAGGTTATTCCCACAGCGATGTCATTATATATTCGAGGGATAGCTTGTCTAGTAGTGAGCTGTTGAGCAAAAATAGTGTTCAGACTCCTTTTGATGTTGCAATGTCGTAATTTCAAATTGGGTGTTAATTGAACCATGGCTGTAAATGTACAATCCAGTATTCCTTAAAAATTATTACTTAACAGCATATACAAACAACTTTTATACCATTTGTTATTGTTACAGGCTTAGCAACTCAGACAATCCTGACGATTCCCGTGAATCACGTGAACAGCAGCGACCAGATGGTAAACCTAGCGCTTAACAATGGCCAGGTGATGCAGACCTCACTAGCCAACCTGCAGGCGATGGCGCAGACCAACCTGCTACCTCCCGCGCCTGCGCCGCCTCCTCCTCTCACTCCTCCCACCTCCAACGGCAGCCAGATCAACCCCAACCTCCTCAACCCAGCCACGCTCACTCACCTGCTGTCGAACGGGTCTGCGCAGCAGATCCTGCAAACTCTGCCACAGATCCTGAACACCCCGCCCCCTAATCCCCCTTCACTGATCAACCCCATGCTCTCCACTCCGCCGCAGATGATGCCCACGCCTACGTCTCAGCCTAGCAGTCAGACCAGGCAGATCAATCCTACCAGCCATTATGTAGATACCAAGGTTTGTAACTTCAGTTTATCATTATCATTGTCATTATCGGTATCGGTATCGGTTTAGGTATCGGTATAGGTATCGGTATCGCTATCGGTATCGGTATCGGTATCGGTATCGGTATCGGTATCGGTATCGGTATCGGTATCGGTATAGGTATCGGTATCGGTATCGGAACGGGTATCGGAACTGGTATCGGAACTGGTATCGGAACTGGTATCGGAACTGGTATCGGTATCGGTAAGTTCCCTCTAACGTTGCATCCTTAGGCTATTTAACAGAGAAAAACACTATTGTTTACATTTAAAATGAATCGAACATCAAACCACAGATGCCGAATTTACGCGTACGACGCATAGGCACAGTACGCCTCTGGATTCATATACAACACTGCTTGAACTTCTCGAATCCGACGTGCTTCTAAACGTTTTCAAGTTCTCATTCATATTTTGTAATCCAGATCTGACAAATTTGATATGTTAGTTTGTTTATTGTTGAGTTTTTGTGTGTATTTTTACACACAAAACACACACACACACTTAAGCAGTGTTAGTAAAACATAAATATGGGTCGTCAGTACAAGTTTTGCAAAAAATCAGCTCTTTTGAATCCACATTCATATTTAACTAAATTTGAGGTTATATTGATCTGTAGTTAGTCAGTGGCGTACATAACACCGTGTCATTATTGTTTTATGATGGATGTTAGAACAACAGATCATTATGATTGAATTTGCATAATGTTTAAGCTAGTTCTGCTGATTATTTACTTAGTAAGCTAAAATTACATACATTTTAAACAAAGAGAACTTCGTTTAATTGCAAAAAGGACAGCCGATGTTGGATATCATAACCACCACTTTGCTTAAAAATAAGCTTGATAAATTCTACAATTCGTAGAAGACGTCAGGATATAAATATATATTTTTAAATTCAAGTAGCATAGTCTTACTAATTTTTCAAAATTATTTCTTAGGTTAGATTTAAAAAAAATGAGGGATAGAAGGATAAAGTCTGAAGATAGGACTTGTTAGAATATTTTACTAGATTATTTGCATGATAATTAGGGTTTTTAATATTTTTCTGTAATGCCGATAAGCAATTCTGAAGAAAATTATCTAAAATATCGCATTTATAGTGATAGATTTCTATTCTAATTAATAATGCATTCTCATTTGCTTATAAACTGTGACAACTTTTTATTGCTGTGAAGCATATTTTACTTGCTAATTTTTTGGTTTAATCATGTTTGATGCAACAACCAAAAAATATGATTAATAATCATAAACAATAAATTCCATCAACTCACCTCCAAGTGTTGCCCTCTATGGGAACGCCCATTGGCAACTTACGAAGTCATAGGTCCTAACACCTGGACTTCGTAAGTTGCCAATGGACGTCCCATAGAGGGCGACACTTGGAGATGAGTTGATGTTGCTATCACACCCTTGGCTGGGTTACGTATATATCATCCGATAGCTCTCAACAGCTATACCGCCAGGCTATACTGACGAGTCTAGGCTAATAACAAAACATGCATAGTGGAGAACATACACTGAATAAATTTCATTTATGTGTCGACGTTTCTTTTACCGTAACACCCAAACGTGACCTGACTAGTGAAAATCGCCAGTCGCGCATTGTGTTTTTGAAGTATTTATGAATTAAATGTTTTGTCTATATCTGTCAAGTAATCTAAGGTTGCGTCCGTGCAATGGTAGTGCCATATAGTGGGCAGTATGGGAGATTGGAAGAAGAGTGGGCTTTGAATTCTACTTTCATTACAGCATGTACCCCAAGCGCAGAGTCACCCATCCCCAACTGGAAGCTGTAGCAATGGGATGATGGTAAACAGGATGCAGAGCAACGGCGAGGTCAATGTGACCGCTGCTCACACTGGGATCACCAATAGTCAGAATATCAAGAGATCACCATCCTCCCATTCACCGAGTTGCAACGATAGTTCGACTGCGGATTTGCTAGTCGACTCACCAAGTAAGTCAACGGTATTATTTTGGTCTTAGTGATTTGAGTAGAGTTGTAATGTTTTGTGTGTTGATTAATGAGCTCCTACAGAATATCTTATTTTCCTTGTTTGGTCAGCCTGACGTTGGCAATCATTCTGACGATTTTTTCGTGATCGTGTGCAAATAGTTTTCAACAATTGCGTATACCTGTCCAATCGCGAATATTTTTCAACCATGATGCTTGCTTTTTACCCACTCCTCTTCGTCACTCTATCTTCATTAGTTGCAAGATACGATACTCGCTATCTCCAAGAACGTGACCTAGGTAGGAGGTTTTTCTACATGTTATGTTAAGAGTTCTCTAAAAGTGTTAACGCTTTGTATAAATTATTCATGAATCCACATCTCTAGAGCTTCTAGGCGATTTATAGTGGCTATAAATAAAAATATAGCCCAAATTTCAGTACTATACAAGATCGTTGACCACATTTAGCATTTTGCCATCCTATATCGTAGCTTTAAAATTGATCAAATCATTGCCGAAGATAAATTCCATTTTGATGGAGGCTGAACGAGCAAGCTCAATTCTTTGTCTGATTTCTTTATCAGGGTCATTTACAATGTACATAACTTCTCAAATATTTACAAAAATTCACTCTATCAGTTAGTTGTCCAAGGAGGTGTGAGTATGCATCGATATATGAGTTTCGGCTAAAGATCATAAATTTGGTTTAATTCACATTGATATTCAAGCCCGTTTGTCTCCTACATTAACTGACACAGATACTCAAGATCTTCCAGGATATCGCATAAACCTTTCTACATATTCCATTTTCTAGAGCTCCCTGAAATATTTTGTCAAAATATAACTCAAACCGTAACGGTGACAGGGCGCGATTTGGCATAATGTACTTTTACAATTGCTAATTGTTCCATATGCCTTCTGTCTCCAATACAGATTTTTTATTACGTGAACGGCACGATTGTCAACTTCCATTTTTGTCATATCACCATGTTACTACTACCACTATTTGATGACCTGAAAACTAAAAAAATATGACGCAAAAAGCTACATGAAACTTTTATCTTGCCACAAACTGGATTTTTTCAGCGCTGACTGTGAATGAACAATCTGAGCTGATAGTAATTGCACAATGAGTGTAGCTAGTTTCACAAAAATAAACAAAAGCATGGCCTACTCGATCTCTTAAATCTTGAAAATTAACTCTCATTACAAGCCTCAAGGTGACGCAACTCTTGCTATTCAATTCGTTTCCAATTGATCTTTTTCCAATTGGCGCCTATATTCGGAATTAATACCAGTAGATACTACTTACACTTCATCTCAATTTTTCACGCTGCTAATTGTTATTGGCAAAATAACTGACTGCATCGTGGATGATAATGTCGCGACATTTTAATACATTATTATCTTCTCGCGCGTCATCCACATATTGATCTAAAAATAACAAGTCATTAGATTTAATAGATTCTAATGCACGATTAACAAATTCATACATCGCATACAATGTACACCGAGTAACATTTGTACTGTTATTGTTATATGAATTGGGTAATAGATTTATTTAGCCTCAGATGTCACTTATGTGCGTAATGACCATTGGCGTATCCAGAATCTATAGGATACGGATAAATCGGAAACATTTTCTTCCTCTCCCAGACTATGGAGGTCTTTCTGAGGCCAAGCGCATCCATTAAACGTATCAATTGTGGATTGTGTTCAGACCTTTTGCGGCGAGTGCAGGATGCTATTCAGATTAATAAGTACATTGACAGAATTTGTGGAATGATCATTTGAAACTGAAGTACAGAAGCCTCTGGCAACAACCCTGACAAAGAAGTCGCATGCTATTCTGTCAGCCATCGATATGGAGGTACGTCCAGTACTTGAATCACCTTCCATCAATCTCCTTGGAGATCAACAATAACAGAAAAGAGCAATTCATCTAGTGGATGCACCTGACCTGACAATGGACTTCCATAGTCTAAGTCTAAAGCATAAAGAAGGGTGGCTCATCTATCCCTATATTCTATAGATATTCATCAGATGATAGCCAACAGAAGTCAAAAGTGGCCAATATAGAAAACACTAGAAGAGCGCAATGAATTCAGCTTCCAACATCTGTATCGAACCCCTTTCAGTAATAGTTCCTTAAATCCCAACATTGTGAAATGCACAGCCAGGAACCTGATGCCGGAGAGTTACTGTTAACAGCATCAATGTGAATGTGAATATCCTCTCACAGCGCTTTTGGGATATGATGTGAGTGGTAACATTCATTTTTTTCAGAATTTTGTCGTTAGTGGAAAATAAACTTTCCTAGTTATGCCACTGTGTTTTTTCATAAGTCCAACGACGCCGACGATAAATAACTTGTATCAACTTAATTAATTTCTCTCCACGTAGTGAGATGATTAGTTATTGTATCATCTCGGAGAATTACCAAGCTTCATTATTATTGTTCTTTCATTCGAAGCAGTCGATTACTTGATTATGCCTCATTAGCTCAGAGCCTCGGAAAAAGCCATGTTATAGGACAAACGCCTCAGATGTTGAAACCATGCTCAAAATATACGTGCATGGAAATTCTGAATGACAAGTTTGCCTTTCCATGGTTGCTGTTACTGTTGACTCTGAACGTTCCTAATTCACTTCTACTTTTGAGTATGATAAAGAATCTTTAATCTGCTTGATGAGGTTGTAACCCGGTTAAAACATTTGAAAGGGTTCCTGGTTTATTTTACATTGACAAAAACACCACAACCAGAGTATTTAGAGTAAACGGCAGTAACTAGACGATAAACTAGAACATTTGATTGTTTTCTACGTTTCTGTCTAGTAAATCAAGAGAATTCACAGCCAACATAGGAAAGGGACTGGAACTGGGACTGGGATAAACATAAAAACGGCGTCAATTGAAGTATTCTTACAAAATAGGCCCTTTGTAATCCTGGTTGAGCTAAAACTAAAAAAATTGGTTTCCTTTTTGGATTCGAGTCATGCCATGCTGTAACGAGTAGAATATATTGATTTTTCAAGTTTAAGGCATTTGGCAGGAGTTATGAATCACAGAAAGCAAATTGGTTACAAGTTACAAACGATACTTTATAGAACATTTACAACAAGCCTGTACATTATTACGCTGGTTAGCAAGGTTTTTTTTATTGTGCCTCTTTTATGTGGAGTGCTTACAACGTTGCAAATACCCATACATTTTTTTAATCACATACTAGTTTACCTACGGTAGTAAAATTAGTTTTGGCCGCTCTGATTATATACTTTCCAGTAAACAAGAAATCTAAAACGTTTTCCTCAACTAGAAAACAGTTCAGATCGATCCTTTATGCTGTTTGTTTCTCTTTTAAATCGTAGCCATGCATATTTGACAAGGAAATAGGCCATATATTCTTACAAAATGTACAGCATACCATGGAATCCAAAATAAGTGAATATTTAAAGATGTTGTGCCAAGAAAACCAGTCTCAAACATGGACTAGTGATCCAGCCGGCTTGATGGGAATATTGACAAACGGATGATTTGTTATACAATTGGCCGATGGGCGTGGCTATGTGCATATGCAACGAGCCGATTGGTGCACGTAATAAAGGGGATGGTATTTTGTTGTCGTTTATAGAGCGCCCGTATTAATTTTTAATCAGCCGTTAGGGTGTTTGTTCTTATTGGAAGGCACTAACCTATACGGTGGAGCTCAGGTTTCGAAATCAGGTCAGATATGATTTATTTTTAACGGAGAATTAATAGTAGATTGGATGTTTGCAAGGTTGGGTACCGCGGAATTCGTATTTTCCAGGACTGATAATGTTTTTGTGATGATGAGATATGAACTTTGAATGATGAAAATTTGCAACAACGCCTAACTGGAGGTATTCACCCCCAAGGGGGTGAAATAGTTATACTATGAGGGTAACAGAGTACGTATATAAATCGATAATACTGTTTGCTTGAAATAATATTAAATTGGAGATAGAATCAGTTTCCCTAGTTGCCCGTTGGGGTAACAATGTTGTCAAGGTTAGGAATCACTGATCTAGGTTCACATTCTGCGAAATCTGTCAATTTGGCACTTTGCTTCCTCCGACTTCTTTACCAAAAATATATTTATTAAGAGCCCAACAGGCTTTTTTCGGAGTTACAAGTAGAATTGTTAAGAAAAAATCACTTAGAGCACGAATTTTTATTTTATTTCAGGCATTCCTGAACCAAATTTAGGTAGAAAAGTTCATATATGCATGAATCCTAGAAGGTCTGGTTCGCAAGATACAGGGTGTCACAGTTCTGAAAAATGTTTTTTTAATTCATATCTCAAAGATCTATATTCCTATTTTGTTGACATTTAACAGTGTTGTTCACTGTAATAAGAAACCACTGATTTTTTTTTATTTTATGCTGTTTCTGATTAAGGTATATATGTATATGTATATATATTATATACATTAATATATTAAAATCATTCGTATGGAATGAAGTGATTTTTATTTTTTTTCCTAGAAAAATAAATATGATACGAAGACAAAACTAGAGACAAAAAAGTTGTATTTTTAGTTGCTTGATCAAAAAAAAATCAAAATGTTAGTGTCGTACATTTCTCTATCAATATTATTCGGAAGGCCCTAGTTATTACTGACTTAGCGTTTGTTGCATTAAAGAACTGCCAAATATCGACCAAATCGGCAAAAGGTTCTTTAAAGATATTAACAAAAAACCATTTATGTTTAAAGTTGACACCCTACCCTGAATCTTGGAGACCAGATTTATCAAGAAAGACGTTTATATGAACTTTTCTACTTGAATTTGGTTCAAGAATGCGCCCTTGGAATATCAACCTGCACAGTAATTGAATGTGTGATTTGCTTCCAGATCAGCCAACAATAAACCAGACCAACTCGAACGTAGTTGATGGCATCAATCTAGATGAGATCAAGGACTTCGCTAAAGCATTCAAACTTAGAAGACTATCATTAGGACTGACGCAAACGCAAGTGGGACAAGCACTCAGCGTCACCGAGGGTCCTGCCTATAGTCAAAGTGCCATTTGCAGGTGAGTTCTCTTCAAAGTAGATTTAGACTAGGTTTTGTGAACTCTGAAAGCAAACGTCTCCATCTAAAACGTTACTATAAGATAATTATCAACAATCTGAAATGAAAATATAGAGATGAAATGAAAAATAACAGATTGATGTTCTAGAAATGGAATAAATCATAGAACATATCGATCACAGAAATGCGGATGCACAGTGCGTAGTACAACCAATACACAGAAATACAAAATTATTCCCAACTGACACAATCGGATTCAGGCAGAACACCGAACAAGTATGCGAATCGGCATCTTAAAAAGGGATACCTGAGTATTTTGATTTTTCCTGTTTGCATTTTCTACGCCAATTCTACGAAAATAGTTGTACTAGACAGAGTTTGGCATTCTTAAGAAATCGTAGAAAATCTACGCCGATTGGTAACTCCGTATATGATATAAATCAAAACAAAATTATAATTCAAAAAAAAATTACTGTCCTAATGCCAAAAAAGCTCTAAACAGTAGCAGTACTTATAGGCCTTCCATGTGCCCAGAATAGCTCGTTTATCCAATATGCAACAGTTAGCACAATGCAGTTTAATATATTTGCATTTCTGCACTCCACGTGTGACATTTTAACATGTTCGAAATCAATATTTGAAATATACGTATTAAAATTATTTTGTTTTATGTAGTCGGTTTCGTGATTTATTTCGTTTGAACGGTTATAATTTAAACAAAAAGTAGACAAAAATTGATACGGGAAATATACAAACAATTTGTGAAACAGTTTCAAGACTTTATTTTTGTTTAGTTAAAGAAGCATGATAAGCTTATATTTTTTGCCGTTACTTCAGCATTCGATATTCTATACGTTCATTTAATCTTCAAAATTCTCCTATATGCCCATATTTCAAATGCCTCCAGGCGGTTACTAACCTCGCTCCAACAAGCTTGAGAAGCAAACTAAATAACAAAACACCTACCTCATTTTATTGTATATATTTCTGGCTTGGCAAACTCTTGAACGAATTGATTATTATACCTACTCATTTTTCTCATTATAAATCGATCCTTAATATTCATATTTCTGACCTATTGTCCGTCCTTTAATCCCTAAGCTCTCTTATCGTTAATCGGGAGATTGTTTTTGTTATTAAATATTAACTTTCATCAAACATTTTTGATTAAAAGTGTTGTATTATCCATTTTCAATTAAATTATGCCTTCAGCATCCGCAAGAACTGTAGCCTTTCCGAGTATATCCACATCAGCTTTTTGAGTATTTATAGTGAAACAAAGCTTATTCGAGAGAGCTATGAGGGGCAGTAAATCTTCATTGATCTTTTCATTTGCAACCGAGATATCGTTAGGGTGAAATGAAAAATACAACTGTGTATCGTCGACATAAAAATGTATCATACTGTACCAAGTAAAAGAATCTACAATCTAGATGTATGTTACTGTTTCACGACCTGAGGGAGAGATAATATTTATATCGACAACCGCAGTGGACTCAGAATAGAGACCTGTGGTACCCCAGATGAAGCATCAGGTCAATATTTTCCTACCCTGACTTTTTGCTGCCGTTCCGTTAAAAAATGTTTCATTAAATAAACAGATGTCCCATCGAACCCTTCATATTTTACAACTCAAAAAGTAGTGGTAGTGATGGGGAGGCAAAGCCTGGCAAGTAGACCACTTTCGCCCATTTGGTCGACCCCGAGGAACATCACTAAATCTAGGGCAAAAATTGTAGTTCCTTAATGTCGAACCTTCTAGACCATTTAATAAAGTCCTGCTGTCCGGCCATTCCGCTGAATAGCACTCCACCCTGTCAAACTCTGCTGTGCCAAACACCTCACCCAGGAAGTGGAACGAGGTCTCGTCCTCCTCCTAGCACTTCTGACAGATTAGGTATCTGACCATTCCTTTGAGTGACGTGTGCCTGTTCAATCTGCAGTTACCTGTGAGGTTCACTACCAACTGGTGGAGTGAATCCCTCCTCCTGTTCAATAGCCATAGCTCCCTACTTTTGTTGGGGCCTGCTATGAACCTCTTGAGCTGTTTGCAGTCATTTCTCTCCAACCATGCTTTC
Organism: Bruchidius siliquastri; assembly: GCA_949316355.1. Taxonomy (NCBI): domain Eukaryota; kingdom Metazoa; phylum Arthropoda; class Insecta; order Coleoptera; family Chrysomelidae; genus Bruchidius; species Bruchidius siliquastri. Next base: position 27,821,810 of record OX438529.1, read on the forward strand.
GCCAGTTCGTTATATGCCGAATCATCTAGGGTATTACTGACCTGGCCTCTGATAATACCTAGCAAGGGTTCGGGGCCAATGTATGTGCCCCTTGCTCCTATCCTCGCCAAGCAATCTACTTTCTCGTTACCTGTAACACCACTGTGACCAGGTACCCACATAAGGGTCACGTTCTTGGATTGGAGGGCGGCGCTGTGTTCCTGGATCAGTGATGATCTGATCCTTGGAGATGCTACCACTCTCAAAGCTGCCTGACTATCGAAGCATATATAGATGTCATGCTCCGTGCACTGTTGTACTTCTGCTGAATATGTCATCATTAGGATGGCAAACATCTCCGCCTGAAATACTGTCGTGTGGATTCTGAGCGCTACGCCTACCTCCACGCCTCTACCTTTTAGAACTGCAAGTAGCAGTACATGGCTTATTTTTGTCAGTTGCAGACATGTCATCAGTTACGCCTAAAGCTATGTCCTGCCTAGATCCTTACTGATTTCTGATAGTTTGGATACAACTGGCATGATACTTGTTGGTCTGTGTTCTAATTCGGTGGGATGCGATAGAAATTATCTCACAATCAGATAATATATTATATAATTTCAATATGTAACCCTTCAGCAAGTATCAATTTAGAATAAACAGTTGCTTCCTGTACAGTTGTACTGTACTATAATATGTACCAGTTGGATTCAGAGGCGTTTGCTATCAGAGAGTAAAAAGCGTTAAACCAGGACGGGCAATTCATGCCATTTTTTCCTTCCAAACTAAAAAACACGCAAACATAGTAAAAGCGCAACAGGTGGGGATTGTTTTATATTTTATTAGAACCCCAATAGCACAGCGTACCACACATTGTATGTATATTATAAATGTATATCGCGAGCGTACACACATATAATATACGGTGGACGTCATTTGAAATCACCTACGGAACACGATTATTCGGGTTCATTACGCAACATTAACTAGATAGTTCAAATAATTGGGATTTCGATTTGCTTTTGTCTGTTTAACCGTTAGTGGATATACAAGTGTGCTTTTCAGGGGGGAGGGACGGGTAAAGGTGGTAATTTATTGCCCTCCTACATAAGCATCCAATGTTAAGATATCACCTAACGAAAATATTTTTTTGCCACATGGTGACCCTTTCCTGTTGTCGGATCACAAGTTTGTACAGCTTATCCGCGTGGATGAGGATCTTTGCCGGGATATCAAAGAGTCTTCAAGAACTTCAGCATTTTCGATTCAAACAAATGTGCATTGAATCCAATTATTCCCATAACGTCTTAGAAGTCTCTCTAATCGCTTAGTGGCGATTAGATGTACTAGACTTCCTTCCTTCCTTTGTAAGGTGAGATGCATACACAGACGTATAGTTTGTTTCTGGATTGTGCCCAGCAGCCTTAGGGAGATGAACCACAGACACTACATTTTTCATTGATTCACTGTACTGACTGCAGAAAGCAGATCAAAAAGGTTCGTCCAGACCTGTTGCGCTTTTGCAATACGTGTGTACCGCAACATGTTGAATTTCTAATGAATCCCAATCGCCATTTGCGTTAATGAAGAAATGACAGCTGACCAATAAAGTGATATATAGAATATCATCTTTACTGGCAAGGGGTTATATAAAAAAATGTATATCACACAAAACTCTTCTCATTCTATCTCTTAACATCGTGATACGTAACTCATTTTTCAATATCATGAGCATGACAAATTAAATGCGAAAAATTTTGAGTGAGGACGACAAAGTCGTAATAATTGAAGTGGTCGAAAGTGGAAGGAGAAAGCGAATTTGGTTTGATAAATTTTAGCGTTTTAAACAATTGTGAAGAACTAGGACAAAATCATGAATAGTCTTATAGAAGATAAGGGAAAAGATTTGATAGGTACCACTACGACATACCTGGTTGAGCATATTGAAAGATAACCATGGAACATTCGAAAACACCGCCGATAAGGTCATTTTGATTGTCCTTATAACCGGGTTCTACGGAATTTATTATTTCATATTTATTTGAAAAAAATCGTATATGTAAGATGTTATAATAAGAAATGTTTGGAAAGCTGTATTATCTGAAAAAGTACCCAGGTTCATTTAAAATTCCACGTGTATCAGCTAGATAAAGGAAAGAATCCTACGAGGTATACCGTAAGTAATAATTGGTTTGTTCCCAGTGCCCTGGCTTCTCAGATGTTTGCGGCTGCGCAACTATCTTCACAGCAACAAGCAATGTACGTTCATTTTTCCATTTACATCTACTCATAGCAATTACATTTGAGACTGCTTTTACTATTTTACCATCACTGTTATGCATGCATATTGAACACTGTCCAAGAAAACCTCTAGTAAAAGCAGTCCTGCACCTACCGTAGAAATACAAATTTTAATTGGTAGTAAAGTTTAATACCGTTCCTCCATCCTATCGCAGCGCTTCCGGAGCGCGATAGTCTTTCTGCCTTTGCGAGAGGTTATTAATGGTCAAAAACTTTTATTATAACTGCTGCATACGCTACAGTGTCTAAAATTAGTATTTGCGGAATGAGATGCTATTTTGAGGTGTGGAGGGTGTTTATAAAAAAAGGCTAGCATATACTTCTAAGCATAATATTAACTATATGGAACCTACATTTTCGAGTACCTCTATTTTGAGAGTTCATATCAAATGTTGTTAGATCCAACAGTTCAAAGTAGTTAATTCTATATAGACAAAAATCTGAGGTTGCTTTGCGTTTGAAGCTGCAAATATTTTTTCAGACACTGTATTCCAATATATTCTTGTTATCTATCTTTTCCGCTTCTTGAAAGTAAATTAAACACTTTTGTATTTCTATGGTACGCATCTTACTTATAGTATTGCTACTAGAATTACTGGTAGTAGTACTAGTACTAGTGTCATTAGTATTTTGTATAGAACTGTGTTCGTATTTTCGCCAGGGCACTGGCATTTTACCTCGAATGACGTAATCCTATTTTATCTAGTATGCTAGTGTCCTGTGCCAAAATACCAGCGTTACGAGGTGATTCCACAAAGATGATGTTGCCCGTCAAATTGCTTTCAAAGCAACAATTTACGTCATTGTTGGACGCCAGGCTGCTTTTCCAATTTTAATATCGGTAATGGACTAGTCTACATCATAGATGATGAAATGGGTCCTTTACACCGAAACACAATTACATTGATTTGGGGAAATCTTGCCTTTTATACTCCTCTCAACGTTGTAATTTTGAAAGAAGGAATTCTTTTATATCAAGATTCAACTGCTTGAAGATAGGAAGTGTTCAACGTCGGACGCCTATTGCATGCCATATTTTAATTGAAATCACTCTACTACTGTAAATGATTTCTATATTCATTCGATGTCATTATGCTAAAAACAATCCAAAAACGGCGAATGTCTACCATTTTGTTCGACATATAGTCAATGGCTGAAACTGTGTTTATGCAATTATTTCCAAAATAATTACTTTCAGAACACTGGCATCGTGTGTATTATTTCTCTCTGACGTTGAACATTTTAGTCCAATTTTCATACAGTCCGATAATGGCAAGATCATCTCCCTGTATTCAAAATAAACAGAAATGTTCTTGCAATCTTATGGTTTTCAGGGCTTCATTCCCGGGATACAGGCTGTTGGAAAAAATGAACATCATGTAGATATAAAAATTTGCATTATAAACTCGTTAAAACAAGTGTGCAATAGACCAAGTGTTTCGTAAAGATGCCAATGGGCAGAGTCACTGTACGCCACACTTCGAGACAAACAAGTAAATAATTATGTATAAAAGTGCATCATCATTATGGAATCACCGTGCTGTATCCTAAATTATGGTATCGTATTTAGTATCCTGGATTGATATTTATTTGCTTAGGTTCGAGAAACTTGACATTACGCCCAAAAGTGCCCAAAAAATCAAGCCAGTATTAGAAAGATGGATGAAAGAAGCAGAGGATAGGTGAGTTTCTGCAATTAATACATAAAATTGCCATGAATATTCAGTTGAGTTATTGAAGGACGATAATTTGCTATGATACCAGTTGGTACACGACATCTAACTTACTTGAATATTGGAGGTTTTTTATAAAGGATATGTTTCCAATTTTATTTCTAAAATTCAGGGAGAATGAGGAGCTTGACTTAACAAAGTGTCATTGATTTCATCTTTATGAGTACCAAAAATCGGATAGAAATAAAAACTGATCATCAATTATAATATATTTGTAATTAAATTTATTATTGTATTTTATTTAATGCTTTAGAAACGTTAATATTTTATGTAGTCGTATGTAGTTTCCAAAGTTAAGTTAGTTTGTGTAACATTCACCAACTAATCGTACTTTTCTGCAAAAAACATTGTAATTTACTATAAATTCATTTGAATCTAGTTGCTTACAACATTATTTAGTGACACCTTTAGCCAGTAAGTGATTGAGATGAAGAAGAAACATTATCGGGCTGTGAATGTTTCGAGTAAATCAATCGAGTTCATGGTAACAAGTCATGTTCCATGGCTACCGTTAACCAGTGGTACAATTAATTTCTTCGTGATATGTTTTGGGACCTTCATCCAAAAAATGGCAGTTACAAAAAATATTATGCTTGATTGGAACCAGCACATTACTGTTCAAAACGTTCAAGCAACTTCAAAGATTAGTGGGAAAGCAACTAACAAAAGAACGCCTGTTAGCTTTGTTTCCACGGGTAAAGGATAAATTGAGAGGTTTACGTTTTACATTTTTCGAAAAACGATTGATGCCTTTAAAATTGAAATAAACAAACTACGGTCTGAGGACTTAAGAGAAAGCCTTCAAGATTGGTTTACCCTGATGATAAAATGTTACTGTAGAGCAGAAAAATTGTAAATTAATATTTTTTGTAAATAACATGTATTAAAATTCATTAGGCTCAGCTCAAATAGACATCCTATCATACCGTGAACATGTGATAATGCGTCACATTATAGATCAGTAAACCTGAAAACATATTGTTGCCATGTATTCAAAAAGGTCTGCCACACCTTTGTAGTTCCATGTGTCCATTCCGTACATAGATTATTCACTTTCTTACCTTAAAAAATGTTCTTTATTGTTTGGCAGTGGCGGCAATCTGTTTTTACTTTGGAAAAATCGTGATATGAATGAATACATAAGAACCTTCAATCAAAATTAATATAATTTTCTATTTCTATTTCCTTCAGATACAAAAGTGGTCAAAATCACTTGACGGACTTCATAGGAATAGAGCCATCAAAGAAAAGGAAAAGAAGAACATCGTTCACACCTCAAGCGTTAGAATTATTGAATGCACACTTCGAAAGAAATACTCACCCGTCAGGTAAAAAGACAACATTTTCGGATAAAATATATTTTCTGAAATGTTGTGATTAGGTGATTATCTCAACAGAAAGGTTTTCAAAATAAATACAATTATTCATGTAATCAACAAGGCTTGTTGGCAGTTGTCGTAAGGGATCTTTAACTTCGTAAAATGCGAATGGGAGTCCCTATAGAGGGCGACACTTGGAAATGAGTTGAGGAAACTATCGGATGATTTTTCACTTTTACGTGCCATATCTCTATTTGCAGGGACCGAAATCACAGGACTAGCCCACCAACTGGGATACGAAAGAGAGGTTATCAGAATTTGGTTCTGCAACAAAAGACAAGCATTGAAAAATACTGTAAGAATGATGTCTAAAGGAATGGTGTAACTGTCTGGTGACAACTTTGTAAATAGTCCGGAAACCCGATGACCCGCAATTTGTTTTATAATAAGAGATAATTTATTATTTATTTCAGATGTGAATTTGTATATCTTTATTAAATACATAGGTATATAGTGTGATTCATGGAAAGATTCACAAAACTTTCTATTAGTTGTAATACTGTTTTCTAATATTGTGACTCTTTAATAGCATCAAACTCAGCGTATTCAGTACAATCGATAATATAGTTCACTGCTAAATGTTAATAATTAGTGGTACAGTCTCACTTCTAAAACAATATCTTTGAAGTTAGCCTACTGCTACGACCTCATAGACTTAACGTTATTTTTTGGAAATGAAGCTATGTGTTTCCAATATAGCTTGCCTAACTGTATTTGAGCAAATGAACAATAATTTTTGAACTCTACACTATACTTCAGCAAACTATGAATCATGAATTACACTGTGCCATGTATGAATTGTTCTCCATTTTAGCCTCAATCACGGAATATGATTTTTATTAGTTCTTTAGAAATTATATCTTTTGCACTTTTCAGTTAGGTCATTAACTGTATTATAATGCCGCTAGAAAAAGTGATAAACGTAAGTGTATTTTAGAGCAGGAAGGAAAGCAAACGTACGTATACCAAAAAACGCATTAAAACTACTGTAACGAGATGAAAAAGTATTATTTACTGGAATAGTAATATCACAACAGTCTTAGAAGTTGCTTTCTGTTTATTAGGTTGATCCGAACTTTGTACAAGACGGAGCTTCCGCTACCAAAACCTAGAGGTAGAGGAATGCTCACTTGTATCTGCTGGATGCATTTGACAATCTTGACATTTCTAAATGTTCTGTAATTTGACGTCTTTACACTGTGGGTGAATTTTCAAGCTTCAGCTACCCCAAACTAGAGGTGGCGGATCGCTCACTGCGTTCAGCAGAGAAAGTGTAAACAGTTACTTAATAGTTGTATTTGGTGAATGCCCCCATTGTCATGTAGACATGTTTGCTTTCCTTAACTGTCAAATCATTTGACATATCTAAAACTTATGTATACGATATCTGAATATTTCATGAGTCCTGTATAATGTATATGGCAAGTATGATGGATAAATGTATCAGTATTTATTGAACGAATAAAAGAATTGTCATACTCCTCATACTTACATGCTACGTAGACCTATAAACATTCAAATGTTGGACAATTTGGAACAAATCACACAGCTATAAATTTAATAACATTCATGTGGAACCATTCAGTATTGTTATTATCCTGATATCACAGTTTCCTGTAGAAATTTTACTACAAAAAGACAATGTTGCTTGGAAACTTTTCTGATATAAAAATATATCTGACAATGCCGAATACATTTGTCCCTAATAACTGACCATTACATTACAGATAGTTTCATTTTATAAATTAGCAATCTGACATACAGTGGACATTTTGCTGTTATTTTTGATGATGATTGTTTTTAATTTTGACTAATCGTAATCTAAGATTTTCGAGAATTTTGTGGTATCTGGGGCCTTTAAACTTCTATATCCTCTTAAATCAGAAGTAATCTTATAAAATCAAATCAAGAGACGGTTGAACTGAGTGAGATAGACTATCAACTGTTCATAGAGTCAGCTTATGCTTGTCTAAAATTTAATTGTTACATCTTAGTGATGTTCTCTTGATTTCTCCAGCATAGAAATCAAAATAAAAATACATATAAAAATAACAAATATTTTGTTGTTTGAAACTTGTAGACAAGGTGGATTTATGAAAAGTTTGATTTCGGACTTCCATTGTCTATAAAATTTATAAAATTTTGAGTATCACGACGTTTCGATTGATGTGCTGTCTCCTGAAGACGATTGAAGATAGCACATCAATCGAAACGTCGTGATACTCAAAATTTTATAGACAATAGAAGTCCGAAATCAAACTTTAACAAATATTTTATGACATCAAAGGTAAACTGCTCATAAGATTAGGCAATATAGTCTTGTTATAAACATGAATTTTCCAAGGTATTGTCCACCTTATAATACACAATATAGCGTCAGTCTGTTGAAGAAGTTGGCAAACAGAAGATGTCCACTGATTCTTACCATTTAGATATTAACGTTCCAAACGTATGTAAAGAATGTACAGTTGTGTTTGAAAATAGAGATAATATATAAATTTTTATATGACACACCACAAACGTTTAGATAATGACACTGTGAAATTTTCTGTGATGAAACAATCGTTGTAAGAATTTGGTAAACTTGTATGATCTCAAATGTAAATTTTGTACATATGAATTTAAGTAGGAGGTCGAGAGATACTCTGAAAGAAACCAAAGTTCCTATTATGTAAGTAAATGTTTTGTAAATAGTTTTTGGGTAGTTAAAATGGGGTAGTTGACTGTTTTTCAGAAGATCCATTTCCTAGTAGTATTTGATAATTTTGTTTGAAAATTCTGTGAAATGTCAGATCATACGTATATTTTAAATAGTGACGTCAAAAGGTGGAAAGGAACTGTGTCCCTGCTTTTACACAATCGGGCAACATGGCTCCTGAAGGTACCACGTAACTTAACCATTTTGGCTATATACTAGAATCATAAAAAATATAGATTTATAGACATTAAGGCAAAAAAATCTTTCTCCAATTATCATGCATTTCATCGATCCGATTTTCAAGATTGAATGAGCTTTGCGAAGCGACGTTGCCAGATACATTTTTCCATGTGTTCTTTCCACTTGACGTCCAAAGGTGAAATTTGAGCAGCTTTCAAATTTTGATGTTTAACCTTTTATAGATTTTTTTTGAAATTGACATGAATGTAGGATTGTTTTATGTAGATACCATTTACAGTCTTAACTCAGTATTTATTGAGTCAACAACCCCATTGTGTAGAGTGTAAAGTCCTGAAGAAATACTTGGAATGTCGTTCGACATATGGCCTTGACATTACGCTGGAAATGAACTAGAATAATTTATATATATGTTAAAGGCTTGTTGGTATTCGAAATCGATTATTGATAAGACATGCAGACACAAGAAATGTTGTAACAGGTTTCAGTTCGGCTGCTGAAGGGGTTATGGATCAAAATAGTTAACTGACTTCACTCATACCAGATCACCAAGTTTCAGCTTTCTCGACGTGAGGGGTCTTTTTTGAAAGGTATGCCACAAAGAAAATGATAAAGAGTAATACATTTATCTTGGATATTAGAATAACATTAGATGAAAATCATGTCAACTAGCTTGTTGAGTATCCATTTTAGTACCAAATTAAAGAATAATAGCTTTTCGATATAAAAAAAACGCAAAATTTTATTATTCTGACGATATGCTGTTAGAACGAAATCCTTCGCAGCCTCTTTAGGTAATAAAATTGCTGTTCAGACATTTTTAACTAATAATTTTTATAAAAAAAATAAATGCAGCATGTTCCGGCAATTCCGAACAAACAAATGATCGTTTTCTTACTTGTCAGCCGTAAAACTTGAAGAATAAGGAATAAACATGGATGACATCTTACATGCCGTAACATTTTACGGATTTTGATTCACAGTTTCAAGCAAATTCACCAGAATATGGGAAATCGTCGCTGCCTTCTCCCTAAAAGTAAGCAACCAGAAGAAAAAGTGTGATTATTAGAATAATCCTCAAATAAAAACACTCACCCGAAGTCATATTGGCATATTTCAAATAGCGTCTGGATATCTTAGCACTAATTTATGTGTGTTATTAAGTAGATACGAATAAACTGGTTGAAAATGTCAGTTTTTACATAAAGTCCCCTTTCAGTATTAATTTTATCACTCCATTTCGTGTTAAGGGTATGTAAAAATTAATTCAAGGTCAAATGTTAATGTGACTAATTTTCTGTGCGATTGTTCGTTTTGCAAAAGTCTGTCGTATCTGAATAGAAAATTATTGTGGACTATTATTAGGAAACCTGTAAAATAGTATGTGGAAAACAAAAACTGTACTTTGTTCGTATTGTAGATGTACACAAAAATAAAAACGTTCTGGTATATAAATATGTTTTATTATTACAAGCGGTGGTTGATTTCAAGCGTTCCGCAGCCCCAAAAAAACCTTCAGGTCTTTCATACCAATGTCGCCAACTATTATTTTCTTAGAGATCGTATAGTTCGGGAGGAGAAATTCTATTTCAGATAATTTGTGAAAAAAATCGAATGTAATAAAAATCTATCACTATTTCGTAAGGTTACAGTTAATTTAAAAAAATGTTTATTGTTATTCATGGCATTTCTTCTTATGGCGTTTCTCAATAAGGACGATACGGTTACTATGACGATTAAAAATTATCTAAAAGATACTATTCAATTATACAGATTAAAAATATTAACATATTGTGCCCTCTAAGAGGTCACATTGATTATCAAAATTTAATTACGCCAGTGCTCTCTACTAATTTTTGAGCAAATATTTAGATCTAACTATAAAGACTTCTCCTTCGTTCTGTCCAATTTTTCAAGCAGTTAGTTATAGATGGCACATCTAGCTCTATTTATTTATAAGAAATCTGCTTGGCATTCAAAGTTGCCACAACATACTTAGGATATACGCCACAAGATGGCTGCACATACACTGTGTGCCGCCATTTGCAGTTACGTTCCGGTTATACACCGCGTGTAACCATTAGCAAGTTTTCTCTTTCTCATGCACGTATTTATTAAATCAGTTACGAACTACTACGCAACTGGAACCAACTCGTGAACAGGTTTAGTGTAGCGTTCTACAGATAACGTTACTCTTCAACAGTCGCCATAGTGACAATTGTATGTGACTTGTTTCCGAGCGAGATGGATAGAACGTAATTTTTAGATCAAGTGTATGTGTATTTGTTATTTTCTTGTGTGAACCGTGATACATTGTGGATTTTTCGGAGAATCGTGTTTGTACTTTTCGGTGTGATCGTGACTGAAATGAATGTTTTTTCTGTTCATCTATAGCAGTAATTTTGCATTTTTCTGGTAAGTGCATCCTTTAAATGTTGTGTGCAGTGCTCTGATTCTTAGTGGCGTATTCTAGTTGCATTTTCATTATTATCAGATCACACATGCTAATTTATGGCGAAAATACGGTTATTTTCATGTAGGAAATTCCACATGCAATCGGTTTTTATCTACCGATAGCAAAATATTTGTATAGGAATATTCCCGGTACTCAGTTTAGTAATGAGTTGTAATGTTGCTGAATCCATCTCGACCTTTTATTGCACTCTTTATGGATCATTTATATCGATCATACTCTGTTTACTCATGTCAAAATACACTATTGCAATTTCCGATTGAATCATCAACAACGGTTTTACAGATTATTATTCGAAAGTGGCTGTAAAACATCAATCATCTGTAGACTCGTGATTTATTCACTAAACAACTTCAGGAACACATTTAGGCTCTATTGATGTAGATGTGTACAATTTATGTCAGTTAAATACCTAAACTTTGGAGAACACGTTTAAACTTGCTATATTGCAATTTTTATGTAACTTAAACAATAGTAAGTAAGTGAAAGGTCAAAGTAGGAATTTTTGACAGCCACAACTTCATGAACAATAACCAATACATGATACAATTTTTCATAGTAAACTGATAATATCATCAGGCACACAAATAAATTGCACAGAGTAGTGATAAAAACCAAAGTCACCACACTCCAGTACATTCTAAACAAGAATCTTACGAGATAGGATCAAGGAACAGATAGTTGATGTTATCATATACATCAACTGTCTTTGGAAGAGAATATGAAAAATCATCCAAGTAACTTTTGTGCATCCATACAATCGACAAGCAAAAATCGTAGATATCCTAATGAGATATTCTGGAATGATGAGGTTTATCAAATGCTTGCAGACATTACCAGTTTCTATGCTACTTTTCATCAGTGTATCAGACTTCATCAACCAATCCAAATACTGAGGCAAACTGGGGCCCTGCTTGGGGTGGTTTCCAGTTTCCTACTATTACTGTTGAAATGGTTGATGTAGCGATCAAAAAATTAAAAGCCAAATACTGAGTGTGTCCTTATTATATCTAGGCTTTTTCCAAATTTTTGGTCAAACCTCTAGCTGGTTGGTTAGTGATGTAACAAATTACATATTAAGTTCTCTGGCTAAAATTTATGAAATAATGCTATGTGAAGCTCTTAATATTCATATTCATATTGATTTCACAATCAATCTATACAGATGATTTTAAGATTTTTAATACTATTTCTGGTGGAAAGAACATTGCTAGCTAATTTAAATTGTATGGTCGGTAGGTTTTCCAGGAAAAAATGTTTTTGAATTTAGACCAATGTTGTGTAATCTAATATTTCCATAAATTAAATCCCATCAAACATAATTACACCATAGACAGGAAGACATTAATACGTGTAGATACCATGAAAGGATCTTCATGTGCATTTTCAGCCTTCTCTTAAATTTATCACTCATTTTAAATATATTGTGAATAAGGCTTACTGGTCTAGGTTTCATAATCAGAAATAGCAAGCATTTTGTAAAGATTTATGATTTTGCTATACCAATGGATTGGTTCTCTCTAATTTAGAGTATGCATCAATCATCTGGTATCTTCAAGCAAATCAACATAGAGACATGATTGAGAAGGTTCAAAAAGTAATTCTCAGATTTCTGTACCTTAGAAATAATGGTATATATCCATAGATGGTGTCCTACAGAACAATTGTTGTTTCAGTGGCAATCTCAGATTGTTCATGACAAATAGTATGGCAATAGCTCTTACATGTAATTACTAGTTTGTTAGTGTCTGTAAGATGATTCAGGAATATAAAATAAAAATGAAAAATAAACCTATTTTGTACTTTTATATTTTGAACTGGTATACCCCACTCTGGATTCATTTGAAAACATTCTTATCATAGAAGATTCTACCCAAACATATTATCCATAATAAAATTTATTTTGATTGAACCACAGTAAATGTAGTGACTAGTAATGGGGTATTCATTCACCATAAAAGATTGCAGCTGATCTTTTCATTAAACTGTCCTTATACAACTGAAAAATGAATTCAAGTAGATCTACTTTATTGTGGTTGCATATCATATTTGGCTGTCTAAAATATCATTGTCTGTTGTAATATAAAGTTACTTAAAAAACTCCATGAGATGCTCTTGCAGCATCTTTTCTCTCCAGATATGTGACAGTAGGAGTAAATAATTGACTTTTTGCATAGTTTGGTTTCAGATTGAGTGTTTAATATTCATTAGATTTTTAATTTTTAACAACAGAAATTATGTAATTGCATACTAGTTAATGTAAAAATATTAGGTATCACATGTCAAAAATATGGAATTTGAAAATTGTTAAACATGTGAGCACCTAAACTCTAAAGTGATGAGAAACTCAAGAGATGTATACAATCACAGTTAGAAATTTTGAAACAATTTTCACCCTTCAGGAAATTGTGTGCCTGCTATATAATGATCTGGAAGACATGAAACATACAAAAACGTCATTAGTAAATGGTTTGATATAATTTTGTTTTTCTTTTGATCTACAAATTGAAGAATCAAACTCTGTACAGCCCTTATTGAGATCAGGCAGTGAGAAAAATATTATTCATGATTAAATTCATAAATCTTACTTAACATAGATAACAATTAAAACATATTTAAAACTGATTATAAGGCGTCATATAACGCTTAAAATCTTAAAAGTCGCAAATAACCTCTGACCACAATCCGATATTATCCTCCACGATTTAAAAAAATTTTCAGCTGGTTGATTTCAGCATTTCACTAGAAAATCTTTGTCGATTTATTGTATGCTGCTGGAGGCTCTGGTTTTCATAGAAACAATTACCTAACTTATCGCAAATCTCCTTATAGATTGACCAAGTATCTAATAACTAGTTGTGCTTTCCCAGAATCAAATCAATTCGAACATGAAACACCAAAATAACCTCAGGGCTCAGGCAGTTACAGCATGGAAATATCAAAGATATATAGATACGCTACCGTTCGTCATATATCGCGTAACCGTAATGTTTGTATCACGTTTCAATAATGCCATAGTCACGTTGCAATCCTTTACCCCTTTGTCTGTTGACGGCGACACGTCGGATAGTGACCCTTCTCGGTATTTATCCCCTCTGTGTGTACCTACTATGTTATTTAACAGGTACCTACACTGATATTTTGACATGTGTGACTCATGACATGTTCCCTCCTGCCTAGACGGTTCGCGGCAAGATTGTATAGCTGATACAAAAAAATGGGAGTCAAGTGGATTGATTAAGTACTTCCTACGCAAAAATAACAAAGTCTAGATTTTGTGTTTCCTTGATGTTCCATGGCGACTCATTTCTGTCTGTCTTTCTATATCCTTCCCGGTAATCCTTGAAACTCGAAAATTACAACTCTGATTAATGATATTTTCCGCTGGCCGCTAATTGAAACCACATACGAATTAATTGATATCTTTACTGACGTTTCGGCTGTCTCAGCAGCCTTTATGGAAGTATAAAATTCTGCTTTGACCAGCGGAAAATACCATTCTGATTTGGATGAAATATTCGAACTAGTTGAATCAGAACTATGGAAAGGACAAATTAATAGCTTTGTATTTTTCTAAGGTCGGTTCATTCAGTCACGCCAGAGTAATAGTCAAAACGAAAAAAATAAATAAAAAACATTCAATTTTTGGAAGTTTCTGAAGTCCTTCTGATATTTTTTTTCGAGTGGTCAGAACTGGGGGTTGTGGGCAGAGGGAGAGCTAAAATTTTTTCTGGTGTTGATAAAATAAATTATGTTTGACCCGGTTACCTTCCGTACTTGTTAGACATAAATGATTGTTCACATATAGACCTTCAAAACATAAACAAAATTTTGTAGATTGTCGATGCTCTTACTTGGTGAAACTCGAGGTTATATATATATAAAACTTTTTTAAAACACAGTTTCCAATTTGAAATAAAGTGGAAAAATTCAAAAGCTGTGGAGTTACGAGTTGTGAGTTAGTCACGAGTTACGTAATTACGAGTTACGAGTTAGCGTAACTAACTACGAGTTACGTGTTACGAGTTAAGAAGTCACGAGTTACGTGTTACGAAACTTCAAAATCGAATAAAAAATTGATCCATTCGACTTTTTCCTATAATTATATTCAGGGGATAGTGCATTTGTTACATATGTTGACGGGAAATTGCAAGAGAAATTGATATAGCGCTGACGATTGATACATATGTAACAGTAATCTAATTGATCTATAAAGAAGTCCATATTCGATATGTGTATTGCAATTATGGACATATCTGTTCTCATATATTAGCAAAATAAGGAGAAATTTATGAAAGCTATATATACGGACACATAGTTTTTTGGTTATTAAATCATGCATTGAATCCATAATATATCGGAAGGAAATCTTTACCGGCCATGTTTATGATCAGACAAGTAATAGAAATTTTAAAAAAATGTATGTACGGACATATAGTTTTTTTTATTATTAAATAATAACTTGAGTAAATCATATATCGGAAAGAAATGTTGCACAACCATGTTTACTAGACATGTAATGGGAGTTTCCGAGTTGAACTTAAGAGTTCAATAAAAACTTGACTTTTTCTGTAGATTATCAAAAGCCTAAGTATCTCAGCACAAGACAATTCTAAGTTTCTTTTTTTTTTAGTTTATAGTATGATTTTCTAAGCCGCACTTACAATCCGCTTATGAAAAAAAAAAAATGTATCCTCATTCAGTTAATATGATATCGTAACTTTGCAGTTGGTAGGTGCTAAAACAGTTGTTAATACAGGTTGATCATTTGTTAGCTGCAACTGCTGATCTCATCGCCGTACTAACAATTATCAATATTATCACTTTTTGAAACTGTGACTCCCTCCGAAAGGAAATCCAGCTAGATTTTTTTAAATGCTCGTCACCCCCACAACCTTTTTTATTCAATCCGACATTCTATTAAATTTCAAGATTTTTTGATTTTTCAATAATTAGTTAATGCACTTTTGCACAGGATTTTCTTGGTAGATTTAGAGGGTTCTATACGCATACTAAACGCGTGCGTTTCTATTTATATCCGCGATGACGTAAGTAGGGTAGGGGTCGAGTGTCATTAGTTCTCATACTAATGAATTAGATGAACAATATTCCGAACAATTGATTTATATTGATTTTTGTATTTAGATCCTGTCTAAAACATGTTGGCAGCTCTCATAGACTTGATCAGGAATTCCTATGATAGTCTGTATGAAACAAGTGGAGTTACCAATGAAGAAGCGAAGGTAGTTCAAGTTTACTGAGCGTGTTGTGTGACTTTTAGTTTTACTTTGCTTTCACACCGGATTCTAGTTATATAGTAGCTTATACAATAAAATTTGGATACAGGTATCGTTTCTATGATCAAATATATACACTTCCTATATCTTATAACAGCTTTTCTTCATTGTTATTGTGTTTGTGTGGCAACTAACTCAAAATCCCGCCCAAAATAATGGGGCTCTTGTACAATAATAGGGATACCAGAATATCGTATTATGCCTGAACGAAGTAGACATCGGCTCGATGAACACGTATGAAAATGAATTATGAGGATAGCCCGTGATTTTACGTAACAATCAGATTGTATTAAAATATTCACTTCTTAAAATTTCTAATTTATATGCAAATATCTCTGCAAGCTTAAAAAAAGTCGGCTATGTATCTCTAACTTATTCCGATCATATGCAAAAATCGATAAAATACCGTGTAACTGCCGTCGCCAAAGTCATAAATAAGTTTGAGTAAACAAAAACAGTTCTGATTATTATTTATTTTATACGCGAAACGATCCTGGCTGAGACAAGTGCACTAACATACCAGAGAGTGTCAGATTACACCGGTAGGGTGCGTGATTCATTCTGTTATGCGTTAAAAGCAAAACAAAGGTGATTATTATTTGTTAGTTCAACCACTAATGGTGATGCTGATATTTTTAAAACAGACCAGATTCACAAACGCTTGGCTAGGTTTACACGAAGTGACGTAAGTCAGAAATATCGAAATTTGAGTTAAGTCGAATTTATTGTAATAATTATTATCATTGTATATGCTTTTACTTGGTAAAACTCTTTTTCATTGAAGTGTTTCTATTCATATTTAAATCATTTGACAGTCTGACTATGATTTGAATACCTATATATACATTGGTAGGCGTCAGCGAAAAATAAATATTTATTTATGAAACTCTATGTCGAAATACACATTTCTTATCTGAATTATTACTATTGTTGCTATTAAGACGAGCTGATTTTGTTTTTATAAACTATATTTGGTCATTATTTAGTCAATGAACGACTTTTAAGATAATAATTATTGACCTGAAGAATTGATTTTTTGGTCAGCCAACAGCTGAGAACTCAATCCATTTTTGGAAATTATTTTTTATAAATCATTTTTTAATTATTTTTAAATGAATAAACGGATCAAGGGAATTTTTCAATAAAGGATAGTTGTCTTTTTAATCCCATATACGTACATCGAGAATAAGTAAAATCAATATGAACAATTTATTTGAAAATATAATATGCTACTAAATAGTGATGAATATTTTCAAAATGAGATCCATCTGAGCGGAGATAAATCTGCAAGCGCTTGCGAAAACTATCAAAAACATGTTGGAATGTTTCATTTTAGCTGCCACTAACTGCACAACGCTGCAACTATTGCCAAATGCCACGATGATTTCAGATTTCGGTATTCTTACTTCCAAGACTTTCCCAGTTTTGAAATAAAAATATTTACTTAAGTTCACTTTGTATGTTCAAAAATACAGTGTTTACTTTGAGATTATTATAGTGTATGCTCTCCACAATGCATTAGACCTACTATAGACATGCATGTTTCGTCTTTAGCCTAGACTCGTCAGTATAGCCTGTCGGTCTAAGTGTAGAGCGCAATCGGGTGTTATATACATAACCCAGTGAAGGGTATGATAGCAACATGTCGTAAGGGACATCTGTTGCCGCTTCAAGGCAGTCCAGGTGTTAGGACCGTTGGTTTCGTAAGATGTCAATGGGCGTCCCCATAAAGGGCGACACTTAGGTGAGTTCATGTTGAGATTATTATAGGTTTGCGCATATAGGAAGATATAGCATACTTGAATGAAAGCACGTTTTCTTCGTCTGAGAATTTATTTTTCTGTCTGCATACATACATACCTGTGAAGTTAACATAACCGTCTTAAACATTTTCGGGACCGGCCTCGTATAACGACATTCCTGCTTCTACAGATCATGCTTCATTTAGCGCTCCTGTAACGACAATATAGGTCTTTTGTTTCCTCGGAATTGTCAGATATGAATTTGAATTGTTTGGGTACGCGCGTATATATAGACAAAGGAATTGTTCACGCCTGTTATTCCGTCTGGATACTTCACCAGAGTAGCGAACGTAATATATATCAACTGCCTACTATAAGAGCGCTGGCCTATTTGGAAACCTATTTCGACGCATAAACTGGGAACAGCAGTCGATGTTTTATTACTATGTTTATGTATATCTTCAAACACCTGGTGTTATTGGGATATAAACGGAATGTCTTGGGATTCCAATACATTTCAAGCGATCTCTTTTTTGTTTTGTTTTGTTTTGTTCTCACGCGTTCTGGTCAGTTTCACACGGTTTGCCGTATTTCAAGGGATATAAGGTTTCATTGAAGATTTTTTCCATGATCTAACAAGTGATACAATGGTTATCTTTTTGCATTTTTTTTTATTTTCCGGTTTTCAAAAATAGTATAAATTAAAAACTTTGATGTTTTTCTGCTACTATATTTTTACATATACAAAAAAATCATACCGGATTTCAACTAAATCGATCTTTAGAATTTGAGATATTCTGACTAATTTTTTGAAAAAAAGTAGTAGTAGAAGTTTTGAAGAAAGTTGTTGGCGCAATTTAGCTTCTTTCGAAGCATCTGAAGATTGGAGTTTAAAATGTTCAAATCAAGTTTCGTCCAGCTTGACGGCAAACCCATTAACTTCCTGTCCCATTATTTACATTATTTTCAGAATATTCATAGATTGGCTGTATAACTTTCTCAGCCAGAGGTGGATATTCGTGGTCTTTAGCTGCTACTGCTTTCTGCCTTTTGCACCAACTGGATGGATCAGATGGGCAATTCATTTGCTGAGGGTTGTTCTGTTGAGCTCTAATGAAAGTAATTTGCCCATATCACGTTCCATCTTCTGTCTAGAATCAGTTTAACTTTGTAAATACTTTAAATTTTAAGATAATTTCGGGGACATATTTTTGAATGTCTAAACTATCCAAATGTACGAAACAAAAAAACAAATTTCTGGACTAGAATCCCGGCCTAATGTACACATTGTACATGAAGTAAATTTGGAATCATATTGTAGACCAACACCTTATCATAATAATCGATCAAATCCGGGGAATTCTTGTTGCGTAAGAGATGAAAAACTCGAAAAAATATGCTATAATTTACTACCTGTATAGAACGTTAGAAGCTCTTGTGAACCCTATATTGAACGATGATTAGACTTGCAACAAAAATAGCTATAGAAGTAAATTTTCGTGCACACTAGATACATACACCACTGAACTCGAGGACGTCGAACTTTAATCTAAATCTAATTTACCTGCAGTCGGTGACCGCCATGTTGAATGAGGCGCCACCCGTATAGGCAGTTAGTTATAATAAAGTTTAACACGCGGCTATCTGGTAACTAGTTAGTTGGATAGACTCGCGCTATAATCCAGACAAAGTATAATGTGCCTTCTGAAAGTTATCCTGTAGTGGTTTCTCTGGTTCATTATGTTTTTTTACTGAACTCTTATTAAAACCACACACGATTGACTAAATATCTTTATTGACGTTTCGAATTTCGACTGCCTCGGCAGCCTCTATCAAAGTACGGAATATGAAAATTGTTTCGCGTTTCTCACTTTGCCAATGGTGTTAAGCCAGCCGAATCGGTATTAAAGACATTAAATCAATCGTATGAGAGTTTTATTATAGGTTAGTAAAAAAATATTGAACTGGTCAAAATATATCTATATTTTTCAAGTATTAGAAAAATTGAGATGAGAAAGGTCATTTCACCAGCATTGGAATGCTTCCGTCAAACAGACTTTTCTAGTGTATGTTCTCCACGATGCACCAAACCTGCTGTAGACATGCATGTTTCGTCTTTAGCCTAGACTCGTCAGTATAGGCTGGTGGTCTAACTGTAGAGACCAATCGGGTGGTATGTACGTAACCCAGTCAAGGGTGTGATAGCAACATCAACTCATCTAAGTGTCGCCCTCGAATCGACTTTTGGAAACTGCAAAGCTTTTTCGTCCTTTCCCCAGTAGTAACATATTATCAAAGAACTTATTATCAATATTGATCAAAGTCCGAAAAGTATTTTCAGAGTTATAGGGAGGTAAAAATATCCGTTTTGAAGAAATGGTCTGAATTCCACCATTCAAAAAAGTTACAGTCCATTGATGCCAAAACGAGTGTAAACAGGTATTAACCCTTAATGTTAGACAGTGGGTGGTGGTCCGTATACCAAACCTGGACATTCCACAACGACAAAGTATTATTTAACACCTCCTTGAGTGGTGAGAAGATACCTAAATGGATGTTTGAAAAGGTACCTGCACCTGTCTCGACATAATGAGGATTATAGGAAGGAATAAAGTGGATGCATACATTCGGACAAGTTGTTTTGTTCAGGATTTGGTGTTCAGTATAATAGGCTTACGGAGTGATAGTAATTTTATTACACCGGTAGTAGCAGAATAGGACATATAATAAATGTTCAGTCGAGTCATAATTGCTACGATGTACCTACATGAAAATATTAATCGATTATAATCTTATTTCCGAGAATGTGTCCCACCGTTTTCAATAACGGAGGACAGTTATAAAAAGTCTCGCCACTCAATACTCGAGGCACTTTTGTCGATTTTGTATTTAAAGAAGAGCGTGGTAAATAAAAAGTCCTTTCGACAAGGCAAAATAAATATCGATATAATCAATTGTCGATAGGATTATTTCAAGTAATTGTCATCCTCAAGCATTTGTGTATGACATGGGTAGCGCCATAGTGCGCGACGCTTGGAGATGAATGTTGATGTCGCTATAACACGCTTGACTGGGTTACGGATATCCCCAATTGTCTGCAGTTAGACCGCCAGGATATACTGACGAGTCTAGGCTAAAGACGAAGCGTGCATGTCTATAGCAGGTCTGATGCATAGTGGATAGCATACACTTAATATCAGTGTCAGCTCCTGACGTGAATGAGCCGACATTAGGGTACATCGTAATAGTGTTTACGAAGAAAAACAGATGTCACTGTAAATCAGTTCACCCTTGTTTACAGATGTCGTAAGGGACATCTAACGCCGCTTCAAGGCAGCGCCATAGTGCGCGACATCAGTTGTAAAGGGGAATCGTGAAATATACGACTTTGCTGTCTAACCACTTCTCTATTCGTTTTTGCATATGGCAATAGTTCACCATCAGTCTATTAGGCGTCTTTAATGGACCCTTTTTATTCAATATATCTATATCGGAACGCGTGTCGTATCGATCTTTGCCTGAAAATTTCTAAGACCTCACCGTCTCGTCTGTTCCTTTCCACTAACTTTGATAAGTCACAGTATCCTGATCAATAGTTTCACATAAATTATTCATTCAATACGACCATAAACATAATTATATAACAATCTCATTACGTACAAGTAATGTGAAACTAATGTTTACACGAATGTTGAATCAAGATGAACTTCAAAGATAAGTCGCTGTAGAATAGCAGATAAATTTGGCACCGTTGTTATTCAATGGAAAAACAACATTTTTGATGTCTGTTCTGTTATCTTTTGTTTTTCTGAACAGTGTGAGAACCTTACGCCATGTTTTGAACAGTAAAAACACCAGACAACTCTTAGAACACGTATCTGTGTGCTAGGAAAATAAATGTTGAAACAATCAGTCCTGACAGTATTTTCCTCATACACAGATATTTTGTTCTATTTGATAGATTCCATTGGTATATGTTTGGTGCTTAATTTGTGTATCACATACTTCGTATGGCCTGACAAGAGGAAGGGGAATGGCAGGTTTGTATCTCGCAGGGTGCAGCGTCAGTATTGGGTCGGTGAAAATCTCAGACCGCAGTTAGTGACAGATCACCGCAGACCATTATGCGTTTATGAGTTTCACTAGATCTATATTTTTTCCTACCAAAATAACCCCCCTCTCTCCTCTCCCTCCCTCCTCTGATGCACCAATCTGGCCTGGCAACATCTATATTGTATTTTTATTCATTTATACATACACTACTCAACTGTAACTTTATTTACCGAATTTAGTACAGATTAGATTACAAAGAAAATGAATTCGAATACTATATGAAATATTTACAATTAATTTAATGACAAATATCAAAAGTATTATACTAAGCAGTAGACAAGGCATCATTCACAATACACAGTATTAGTTCTGGGAGTGAGCAAATAAAAATATATTATGAATAATTAACCGGCTGTTTTCGTTTTAGAGGAGAATGCTATTTCTGATTCACACCTAATTACCAAAAATCTAGGTTACGCAGATCGCCTCATTTTCGGCGCTTTCGAAATCACGACCTCTATTGTGTGGAAATTTTGGATTAGATTTTCTTTGGAATGTACCGTAGTTCTTTTCGTGGCTGTATATTTTACATGCAAATGACGAGAATCAGATATACGCTAATGATAATGAGTCAAAGTCACTACATACTCATGTACCCTGAAGACATGAAATTCTTGCCTTATTCTTGGATCATTAACTCATTAAGGTTACAAAGCCTAGTTGTTAGTTCTGCGTTACAAGTCAATGTGATATTTTGAAGAACCAGTTCTACAAACGTACTGATACAGAAAAAAATAAGGAAACGATGTGAAATCCAGGTGCGTTTCATCACTATCCTTTGATTGACATTTTTGGCTTCGTAGTTGGAACGCTGAGAACATTATTTCCTTATTTTCAGGCTGTATTGCCCGGTTCCCATGTAATAGGTATTATTTTAAAAATAAAAAAAAAATGTGGGTCTTGTTTTTGAGTTTTCGACTCTGGAATCAAATTTATACAAAAATATAAAAACTTTCAATCTAATATAAAAAATTACAAGACTATATGCTTTCCACTAAACATTTTGAGATCTGCTTAGACATGAATGTTTCGTCTTTAGCCTAGACTCGTCAGTATATCCTGGCGGTGTAACTGTAGAAAGCAATTGGCTGGTATATACGTAACTCAGTGAAAGGTGTGATAGCAACATCAACACTCAGTGGAAGGCTCATTTGAACTAATTTACTGAGATGTATGGTAACTCAGAGATTCTACTCTATAAACGATTTTTCGTAGATAGATCAGTTCTGAGAATCAAGACCCAAAAAAAATCGCGAAATGCATTGACGAAAAAAAGGCAGCAGAGTGAATGAAACCAAATTCAGATATAGATAAATCAAAAGTGAACAGAAATAGGTAATGAGTCTGGTAGGTGACAGCTCGTTTAGAAAGCGCGTTTTTTTTGGATTGTGTCACAGTCTGTAAAAAGAAACAGTTCAATTAATAAAAACAAATTTTGGCTGATTTCCAGACTCTCAGGACAGTTACAGTTTTATCATAGATATCATAAATTTGTCAAGAAAAATCGGCATACCATAGATTGTAAAAAAAGCAGTCAAGTAGTTTAACGGAGTACTTACTACGTGAAGATATCAGCTTATGGTTTAATATTTGAATCAGAAATCAAATTTAAAAGATATTACAAATATAGGGAAACCATTTTTTCAATTAACGTTTCCGAAATTTTCCATAATTCCTCATATATCAAAAATATGCTTCAACTGGATCAACAGTCTTACAATACGAGCAAAATTTCCAAATAACTGAGTCAACCGACTCAACTACATTTTCTTAATAGACAAAAGTGCAAATTCACAATTATTTATGTGGAACAAATTAGTCCATTGTATTTACTTAGTAACGCTTCTTATGCACGACTTGGCACTACAGCCAGCAATCCACCAAATCAGCGTCTGCTGATCAAACAGAAGCAACCCCGCGAATACAGCGGTGACAGACTGACGGTGACTGTTCTGTTTGGTGCGCCTTGGATGTTGAACTTTGTAGAGCGACGACGATGCGTCTTAATGGCGGAGTGATCTGCGTCATTATTATTTTATTCAAAACTGAAAATATGGGCGTTCAACATTGTACAAATTAAATTGATTAAATCTTGGAAACAATTGAAATGCACCGATTATTTATGTACTATGTTTGTGGGTGACGATGTGTCATGAAACTTCAGTTCACAGACTATCTAAAGCGTATCTCATTTAAGGCACACTATCCTTTGTAACTGAAGAGTACGCATAATTACTGGGGTCTACTGTTTATATATGATGTAACGTCTTTTACCAACACAAGACATTTTTTTTGACGTATCCCCTTCCCCCAACGTCCCACCCCCACCCCCTCCAAATAAAATATGAAAAATTGTCAAGAGCCCCAGAAACGTTCAAAAACCAAATTAATATTAATCATTAACCAGTTTTCGAAAACTACATAGTGTTTTCGTTCTTATCACTGTAGTATCAGTTTAATTTTAATCCAAAATGTACTTTCCTAATTATAGAGGGCCCAAGGTTTACCGAAGGGACAAACATGACATAGGTCATTGAACACTCTTTCCAATCGCTAATGGAAATAAAAACATCAGAACTTTGCAGCCATTCTTTATACTTAAACGATTTGTTTTCGTAGCTAGATACATTTGTTCAGATAGAACAAACTACCATTCGTATATTCATTCTTCGGCATTGCCGCTAAAACCTCTCAAATCCCTCTTTAAACGGCTTAACAAACATACCTCGTCAGTTTGCCACTCCGCCTCAACCGACTAGGCGATTTTTACGAAAAATTAGAAATCACTGTTAACAATAGCGATGATCACACAGCAGAAATATTATTCTCGTCACTCAACGCTACCAATAAATTAGCATCGCGGTCGCCATCGCCAGGCGATGCCAATGGGTGGAGATGACACCATCAACAGTACTTATTGTTTTGTAGATTCAAATCTATGTCGGAAGATGCGACTCGAGCGCTCGATTGAATTAAACGACAAATGTGCAGCTATTAGTTCGGTCGATTCGATTACAATTGTCGACTGGCTATCCACTGAGCAATCAAAAAAAATCTAGCCTCTGATAAGAGCAAGTGGGAAACTGCGCCCCTTGGAATTTTGAACATAACAAACCAAGTGGTCGTAAATTAGATATATTTTTACGTATATGGTATACAAGCTGTTATTTCTTTGATGGAGCCAATTTTTACAAGAATTTAATTACGTTAGTTAGCCGTCAAATGCAAGCTGTTAGGGTTCGAACCCTTGTCCTTATTCATTCTTATTCATATTGCTTGTTTCCTTTGATATCTCTTGCTTTCCGTAAGCGTTACCGAACTAATTTTATATTGCTTGAATATATCTTACGTTGAACATTGAATATGTGTTCTGAATTCTATATTCTGCCGCATCTCAGATGGACTGCGTGCTCCTCAAATCTGATCCTAATTGATCTCCTAGTAAGTGCTATTTAACATTTGTTAGCGGCATTTCATATACTCCACACCTGTCAAGATTGTCAATTTTGTCCTTTGGGTTTGGACCAGTTTAGTATAGAGCTCTGAATACCAGACCCTCAAAGACTATATAAAGACCTTCCTCATATTTTGGATCAAAATGAATCGATATATTCTTCGGTCATACTCTCGCCGATCAGGATATAAACTTGGAAATGCCCTCACTGCTATCGTGAAAAAAAGTGGATAAATGGCTCTCCAAAATTGAATGAAAAGGTAATAGAACTTCTCTGTAAGTCAAATACACGTAACATTGATTTCCTTTATCGTCAGATATGATTAAAATGTAAAGTGCAAAAATTCCAATTCCCTCAAAACAGACCTTAGAGTGAAAAGTGTGACCCTGAAACTTGTAAAATATAATAAGAATTTTGTAAACGTTTCTTTATTATATAGGTAGTAGGTACGTAGGAATTTTGAACTGTGATATGCTCAGAGGTGTGATCTCAATTTAATATGTAGGTTAGAGATCCCCACAGGTCACTGCAGATTGAACAGGCACCTGGCACTCATAGGAGTGGTCAAAGACCTAATATGTCAGAAGTGCTGGGAGGAGGACCAGACCTCGTTCCAATTCCTGGGAGCGTGTACCGTATACAGCTGCCTCAGAGCTGAGGTGTTCTGCACATCAGAGTCTGACAGGTAAGGTCTGGAATGTCCGACAATGAGGAACTACCATGTCTGTCCTAGTTTTGGTGATGGTCCTCAGGGTCGGCAAAAAGGGCTAACAGTGGCCTACTTGCCAGGCTTTGGCTCCTCAGTACTTCTACTACTACAAGCCTGGCCGACAAGCGCAATGCGTCTCAGAAGCCAAGTTAGTGATGCTGATAAATGCCTATAAATGTATTATATTTTGACTAATTTTTAACATGTTAATAAATAAAAATAATAATAATAATCGTGTAGTAACTTTTGTCCCATCCTGTATATAGGTGGAAGACTATCTATGAAAAAAATACAAATAAGAGCGGACGGTGTATTTGTCAACCGTACTATACAGTAATTTTATTGGTTCAAAATAACCAAACAAACGCATGCTTTATTCACTTAGGCCCGATCGGAATGCGGGGCATTGTCTAATAAAAATTAGCTGCTGAGAGTTCATCGTAAAATAAAGTGGTACTGGGTGCTTGGTAAGGCCTGGTGTGCTGTTTTATGTTTCATGCAGTTGTTGTTTTGTGTCTGTGTAGCTAGTTGTAACGGTTTTTCCTGTACCAGCCAATGCGATGAATGGTTTTTTGTTCATTTTTTCGTATGCTGGTAACTGCACTTGGTAGTACGATGTTACATATATAAGGTATCAGGAACAGGATTATATTTTTTGAAACCTTAGAAGTTTTTTTAAGATTATTCATGCCAGTTACCTGGCCCAATGGATTCGAAATCAGTTCAATTCAGAATTAATCAGACCTTTCTCTTATGATTTCTTTAGTCGAACTAGTCTTTTGAAAAAGTTTCAGTACTACTGTAATCATTCTATTACTTGGATTATTTGTTCAAATATCGGGCAAATAATGTGTTTAGGGTATTACACAAGTTTTAATCATATTAAATTTAAGCTAAGTATATAGTAGTCAAGTTCGGAGGCTTGTTTACGTAACAAAATATCCATAATGAATATTACAAAGACTTATCGGGACTAATCAGCATCTGATAAATCAGTAAGTATTACCAAACAATGGATGAATAAGTATTCCGCTCGACCAGAATCTCGCAGAAAGTGCAAAAACAAGCGTAAATTCGGTTTGAGGATCTATTGTTTGGTTCTTCCAGAGGCAATTGAATATCGTGAAAAACGTATTCTTCTAGATATGTTTATCACCGATCCCGTAGATGGGAGCTAGGTCAAATAATGCTATACACTGGACATAATAGGGTGTCGAGAAAATGTTTTTATAGTCCATGCAATTTTTCATATAATGAATAGTATCCTTATTATAGTTGAATAACTTCTATAACTCGTATAATGCTTTATATTTATAATTAAGTATGTTAACCGTGAGTCAGCCTTATATCGGGTGACAATGGCAACAATGTTCAATAATTGTGTCTACTACAGATTTAGCAACAAACTTCAACCCCAGCAACATTAAAAATTGCATATTTTTATTCGTTTCCATTTTGAAATCTCGCCGTGTACAAATGTAATGTAATATCATACTATTTAGAAAATTTGATGAAAAAGCTTGTCTACAGATGCTTGCACACGTATAGATCAGCGCGATAAAAATATGTTATATCTGAACAGATCTGGTAAACAGTAACTGTAACTTCCTTATCACTTAACAAAACTGATTCTTATCAAGCTTTGATTTTGATTAGGGTTATAAATAAGCTGAGTACATAAAGAATGTAAATATGGTTTGCGTTCTCCTGCACATATGGTTAGATCACCGTTATTTATAATAAGTATTATGTCAATAGACCAGGATAGGGATAGATAAGGTAGAAAAACTGATCCAGTAGATTTCCGTTTTTGATACTTCCCACGCTGAGTTTTAGCCGCAAAAAATGTCTAATTATGCATTTATTATGTTAGTTGATAACTACGTGTTATATTTTTCGTTTGAGTTTACATCTATCTCATTTGCCAACACAAAAAAAATTGCAAAATAGCAGATGCCTGAGCTAAAACTTGGAAATACATGAGATGAGTTCGTAAATTTTTTATCCTATAATATTGGACACTGATACTACCAAGCACAAAACGATTTTGTTACAACTTGGTTACTACTAACAAACTATTTGATCCAAGTTTTTCGAAATTTCTTGGCTACAAAATACGCTCATAACACTTCAGAAATAAGTAGATATCGTTACCTGAAAAGCATTGCCTTGAAAATCCACCGTCCCTGAAATAAGTTTCTATTGATGTAATATATTCTATCATCTTCGAAAGACCTAAGATGTGAACAGACGATTGAAAATATCATACCGGTCGAAACATTGTGATAGCCTAGATGTACTTTTAGAATGTCTACATTGCTCAAAAATTTCAAAGAACACTACCGCTGTAGCTTTCAAAGATTGCCCAAACAACTTCCAGCGATGTGGCAATCGCTACTGTAGAGGTAGCAGTCCAATATGTTAATGCGATTCGGATACCTTAATTACCACTTTTTGTTCTTTCTCTTTAATCTAAGAGACAAATAAAGGCAACTTTCAACCCATTGCGGCGGATCTAAATTTTGGATAATAATACATCGAGTTGTCCTCGGACAGTGACCAGGATTTTTTTTTTAGATAGCTTGACGCAAAAGCAGAAATCCTACCACGCTTCATGAGCGCTGCGAGAGGACAAATGTCTATTCATATTGATCTTAAAATGCTGTAGATTAGAACAACCCGGGAACTAACTCCTCTACAACGACGAGGTTCTCCAAAATGACGACATTTGGAGGAGGCTCGTTCGATGCTATAGAATAGAGGCAGATCAGTCACCCTCCTTTGATGTTCTAGACTGTGGAGGCCATTTGTAAAGACAGTCGTATCCAATAAACGATTTGTTCGTTTCGGGATTGCGTCCAGAAACTTTAGGGAAACACATGCAAGCAGTACTCCAGCGATGGTCTGATTCTGGGCCTTGTAGAGAGAGCAGTAGCTGTTCCTGGAGCGAAAGGAAACCCCCAGCTTCTGGGACACCGACCTAGCGAGGCCGGCAACATGATCATAATAAGACACGTTATTGTTGATGGAAGATGATTCAAATATTGGGACTGTGGAGGAACTAAACCTTAGCAAATCCTCAAGCTAAAGTTGCGTTTTCATTTTGCATTTTTTATGAGAGTCGTCGAGCTAGATACTTTTTTTAATGTTTGCTGATACTGTTCTATTAGATGCTGCTTAGCTTGGGTTAGTCTTATTATATATATCGAACGCGACGATTCGAGATTCGCAATGAAGCTTACTTGCTCCGCTCTACATATGTGTGATGTAGGCCAGTGGATCGATGCTTGCAGAAACCATATTGGCGATCGTTAATTAATGAATTATTAATCAACATTATTACCTCGGTAGTGCCATTTGGCTAGCGAAGAATTTAAATTGCGAAAAACTTCGAAATTATAAAAATACGTTTTATTGACGTTTTATCACAAAATCATGTGATTTATTCCGTAGATTGGTCTGTATGCCTGCCCTCGTCGTTGTCGATCCAGTAATATTTGCCTCCCCTGTAACCTGAAAAGTGCCATCTGGGTTTTAATGATATTTCGACACGCTGTTACTACTATGAAAAATCACTAGCTGTAGAACTACCGTAGTAAAATACATCGATCGTCGGTGACTATATTGATCTCTTGTACTATCTGGAAAAATATGTCCGCCCAAAAACTTGCGCCGAATGTTGAACTGGTTGGTGCATTTCGTATCGTCCCTCGCGTTCTAGGTCAGTAATGCCGTACTGCGGCTGCATTTAGTGAAAAAAAAGCAAAATGGAATATACTTTGGAGATGTATAGCGTAACCCAGTGCTTAGTGCTGGTTTGCCCTTGGCCGACCTATGGCTACTCCGAAATCTCCCAATTTTCAAGTATATCGTGTCGTGAAACATCAAAATCACCACACAGAACGTAATATCACGAATTCCAAATTTCTCGCAGTCACTGTGCTTTTTGCGAGCAGTGTATCCGTACAGAATTATACCGTTTCCGCTCCCTTTCAGTCATCAAGAAGCCTAACTTTGACCTTATTCCGCCGGCGCACACCTTGAAAGGAATCGAACAAAGCAGGTGAATTGATAGCGCACGCAAAAAGGAGTGTTCGGTGTTCAAGCCATTGTCAACTTGTTTACAGCTGACACCGGCACTCGTCTTGTAATCTGGTCGTTCTTTATTTGCTTTCCGAAGATTCTTCTCCAAATTTCACTTATTTGTATTGTTTTGTCATTCAACTTTCAACGATACTGGTAGATGATTTCAAGACAATGTTTTGTATGTTTGATCAAACACAGCGTTTAGCCGAGCCCACATCCATGACTGAAAGGGCCGCCGCGAAACCACGATTCGTATTTAGAAACTCGGGAATAACTTGACAGGTTTATTTACGATGTAGGGGTCTGTTGTCAGTAACCTCTATTGGAGGTATCTACCAACCCAAATACTGCCGTTACTATACCTCGAGATACGAACGACGCGCTTAGTTTGAATTTTAGAAAAAGATTGCCTTCGAGGGAGTGTACCTGACATCATAGAAATTCTAGATCGGTCAAGCTGAGTGTCCACTTAGCTTAGAGGCAGTCAGAATATGTGGGTTCGAAGCCTACAGTGGACCAAGTGTTTTTTGAGTTTTCACATCCGAATTTGTATATTTATCAATTCTCATTTTGATTGTGAGAAAAGTCACATTAGAATGGATTTTCTGTCGTCTTTTTTCTTAATGATACAAGTGCAAGAAGTGGAAGCGAATGGAAAATACAGGAAGGTTCCCTGACTTGAGATGAGATGATGGGGTCACGTTGGGAGGAATTTTCGGTTGTATGGTCTTTATATCATGTCATGATTCACGTCTCTGGTGAGGTCATTTGTACAGTTGGAAAGAACTATATCAGTGAAGCAAATGAAAGGCATGCACATTACACTCGCCCAACGACTCCGTATGCTGTGTAACTAAAGCGTGACGATCGGTTAGACATAGACTGAAACGTACTCATTATTTATATTCGGAAAAAATGTAATAACTTCAATAATGAGTTGGTTCTTTTGTTGCCACAAAACGAACGCAGGTCTGTTGAAAGTGGAGATTTATGACCGTGAGTACTGACAGCTTGATTAATCTTCACTATTAGTTTGGTAGAAACGAACCAGATGGGGTCGAAAACTATGAGTTGTTGAAATTCATAAGCAGCAATAAGTTGGCAAGTCGGAACATTTTAAGTGGTGGAAACCGTGTTTCCCAGGATTGAACGAAATGTCTTGTACGAGGCTGAGCTTATCTCTCTAGTGAATTTAGTTTCGCCAGTAAGTGATGGAAATAGACATCTGAGACTGTGATTTTTTCACAATCTCAAGCGTTCCTTAATCCGTGAAACGGTGGAACAATTAATTTTATCGTGATCGACTTTCCTTAAATGACTGTTTGAGCCCCCAGCCGTGAGCGGCAGTTACGGGAGATGTTCTGGGTCTATCTCACACATATTTGGAGCAGAGCAATTGAGCTTCAGAAGTCTGGAATCGTCGCGTTGGATATATCGAAAACTTTCGATAGGTTGTGTCAAAAAAGACTTCTGATCAAGGTCGCTGATATGGGCTGCCACCAGCTCTCTGCCAATGGTTGGATATCAACTCATCCCCAAGTATCTGGCTGTAAAGAGCAATCGGGTGGTATATACGTAACCCAGTCAAAGGTGTGATAGCAACATCAACTCATCCCCAAGTGTCGCCCTATATAGGGACGCCTATTGGCAACCAACCAAGTCAAAGGTCCTAACACCTGGACTGCCTTTATTTTTTTGCTAACATGAGTACTCGTAACGACTGTGTGACGTGGCTGTGTTGCCCAATCGATAGAGTGTCTGTCTGGCAAACGGAATGGTTTGTATCAGGCAATATACCCGTTTTCCGAAATTCTTATTTCTCTTTATAAATAAACTCTTGTAATGAGGAGGCCGGGGTATGCATTCTAAACACGTTTAAAAACTCGAAAAAAAAAATGCCAAGCTTCGAAATAAAATTGTTATCACCATTCTTACGCATAGTGTTTTATTCATAGTGCTGCTCGGCATATCCAAACTATACATTAACTTTCATTATATCAGTCAACATGTAACCATTAATTAGTAGGAGTCTGACGGGAACAAAAATATCATTCTTCTACATTTTCATGTACATGTAACGATGATTAACATAGTTTCGAACGTTCGGACCTTCATGATAAATGGTGCAAGTACTCTATGGCGGCGGTGTAATTACCTATTTCGAAACTTATCTACGGAATACGATACTATTAGCTTCATATCATTATCTCCCAATCACTACGTATTGTCTTTCATTAATAAAATGGCAGCGGATATGTCTTTGAAGTTGATGTAATAAGAAAGCTATTAGTGGTTTTGATCGACTGAAATAGATGGAATTTAGTTGCAATGGAAAATATCGTCGTCATGGTCAACTAGTATTAGTCAGTTTTCGTGGAGCTATATTCTTTCTAAAAAAAATAATTTTTGTAACTGACAACATTAGACCAATATAACTGTCTCCGTCTTACTCACAGCACGATACGCATGGACGACTTACTTCTATCATTTATTCCGCTTAGTTGTGCCTCAGAGTGTACGGAATAGTGCATCCAAAGACGAGACTGTATGCGTCAAAATGATGCATTTTCTAGAAAGCGTGTTTTTTATTGTTTTGGATTTGGAGATTTGGACAATTTTACGCCAAGGGTTGGATACTTTTCCAGGAAACTGTACTTTTTCGAGGTGGTGGATGGATATTCTTCTAAATACTCCCTTTTGCTTTGCTTTTGTATAAAAAGGCATGATAAATCTTAAGGGCAATCTAAATGAGATGGTTGTAGCCGGGGGCGAAGGGTGGGTGGGGGGGGGTAGTACAAAAAAATGAACATTATTATTAGTATAAATCTGAAACAGTGGTTACCTCTGCAGTTAATCTTTGATTGAAGACAACCCGACAATGGGGCAGGGTCTATAGAGGGAGTGGGGGTCCAGTCTGTAATTTTCCAACGATCTTTTGGCGATGTACGCTGTGTCCCCATGGTGCTGAAACCAAGTAAACTGAACTAGTTCTCACTAAGAACAAGAAACATTGTGGAACACCCTGTACATAAAAGACTATTCTAGTTGTGTCGTTGTGATGTGAGTCTACCTCTGTTGAGAAAATCATAGGAGAAATTGGCTAGTGGTATAATGTATTTAATAACATACAACGTCCAAATTCTACATGAAGGTGTATAATTATTGCTACTAGCAGAAAAAGTTTCGACTTGTTTTATTATTTGTGTTTTCATAGAAGCGATTGTCACATGGTAATGCTTTAACGAGTTGTAATTACATGATTGTTTACATTGTATCGCTTTATTGCGGTGTAGCAAATCAACCCGTGACATTAATGAGCTAATTAATTTCGACTGTTATTCTTCAATGAACATTTAACAATAAATAACTTAAAAAATGTGTAGTATGGTTGAACAAAGACATAAAAAAAGTAGCAAAGTTTATGTTCTCTTAACATTTGGATTCAATGTTAGGGCTGGGACCAAAATACTCAGTCGTGAGCCACATTGTATTCTGCACGTCAGTGCCTCGCGAGTTCGAGAAACTATGTGAAATGACACCTCTGTGATCTTGATATATTACTCCTACACATTGCTGATATTTTCCATTTGTTTTTTTGTATTTCACGAAATATGTCACTTAGGGTAGTTCAAATAAGGAATGGGGACTTTAGATTACATCACGATTGATCACAATAACTATGTGGGGGGGGGGGGGAGGTTGTTGTATATTTTCGTGCAACCATGCCCGAGAATGCCTTGCTGGGTTTAATTCTAAGTATATGCTCTCCTCCACTATGCATCAGATCTGCTATAGACATGCATGTTTCGTCTTTAGGCTCAACTCGTCGGTATAGCCTGGCGGTCTAACTGTAGAGTGCAATCGGGTGGTTTATACGTAACCCAGTCAAGGGTTTGATTTCAGACTTCCATTGTCTATAAAATTTTGAGTATCACGACGTTTCGATTGATGTGCTATCTTCAATCGTCTTCAGGTGAACTGGCGAACACGTTCCTTCCATGCCTATTTATACCCCGTCCGGTGACGTGTCGTTGTGCGCGGACTGTTCTGATTGGTTCCCGATGCGCGGTATTCCGGTCTGCTGACGTGGCTGTTTGTCGGTCATTGTTTGTTGTCTGGTCCAGTCGTAGTCTGTTCATCTTCTTTATGAGTGGCTGCCAGATTGGTTTAATGTCTACGCTGGGTTTGCTGTACACTTTGCTGTTGTTGGTGATGAATGCCGCCTCCTTGAATTTCCTTCGATACCAATGCGGCTCCTTGACAATAACCTTAGCGTCGTCCCAAGCTATTTCATGGTGCTCCGTCCATGCGTGGTCAGCTATTCCCGATTTTCCTGTCTCTGCTCGCTGGGTGTTGAGACGATGTTCTTTGATTCTTACTTCCAGTGGCCTTTTTGTTTCTCCAACATAGATTTTACCACATTGACATGGTATCTGGTAGATGCAGTCCTTTGTCTCTTGAGATTCATTCCTGGGCTTAGTTTTTGTTAGGACACTTCTGAGGGTGGCAGTCCTAGAGAATCTCGTTTGGATCTTGTATCGCTGACCTATTCTTTTTATTCCATCTGATATTCCTTTAACGTAAGGCAGAATGAGTAAGTGCTGAGATTCTTCGTGTTTAATTCTTCTACTGTTGGTATTTTCCTGTATTGTTACTTCCACTAGCTTCTTTGGGTATCCGTTGTTTAATAGGTCTTGTTTAATGATATTGAGCTCTCTTTGTAGTCCCTCTTGTGTGTTACAAATATTCCTAGCTCGGTCGACTAAAGTCCGGATGACGCCTTTCTTCGTGGCTGTTGGGTGGTTTGAGGTGTAATGTAAGTATTGACTTGTGTGAGTTGGTTTTCTGTGTACTATTGTTTCTATTTTGGTGTTTCTTCTCGTTACTAAGACATCTAAAAATGGAAGGCAGTTGTTGCTCTCTTCTTCTTTCGTAAATTTTATCGAGGGTCGCATGTTGTTCAGATGACTGAAGAATGTTTCTAGTTGGCTCTCTCCATGGTTCCAGATGATGAATGTGTCATCTACATAGCGAAGCCATAACTTCGGTTTAATACTTGAACTTTCGATGGCAGTTGACTCAAACCATTCCATGTACAAGTTGGCTACAACCGGAGACAACGGTGATCCCATAGGCAGGCCTTCTTCTTGTTTGTAGAAGTCTTCCTTCTCTTGGAAATAGTTGTTCTTCAGACAGAATGTGAGCAACTCCATTATTCCATCCAATGGAAGATCTGTCCTTTTCTTCAGTTGTTCGTCTTTCTGTAACTTCTTCTGAATTACCTGCAATGCTTCTTCAACTGGAACGTTAGTATACAGACTCTCGATGTCGAAACTTAGCAGACGATCTTCAGCGTTTAGTTGTGTTTTTTGGAGTATTTCTACAAAGTTTTGGGAGTCCTTCACATAAGATGGTGTTCTTCCTTCCAATGGTTGTATGATGTGCAGAAGATGCTTGGCAAGATTGTACGTCGGCAAGTCTCTCGAGCTGGTTATCGGTCGTAATGGCATGTTATCCTTGTGTATTTTCGGTAAACCGTAGAGGTGTGGTGGTTTGCTGTAGTGTGGTGTTAGACTTGTCCTTTCGCGATCTGTCAGGTATTCTTTGTACTTTTTCAATGTATGGTATAGTTGCCTTTCTCAACTAAACACAACACAACTAAACGCTGAAGATCGTCTGCTAAGTTTCGACATCGAGAGTCTGTATACTAACGTTCCAGTTGAAGAAGCATTGCAGGTAATTCAGAAGAAGTTACAGAAAGACAAACAACTGAAGAAAAGGACAGATCTGAAGAACAACTATTTCCAAGAGAAGGAAGACTTCTACAAACAAGAAGAAGGCCTGCCTATGGGATCACCGTTGTCTCCGGTTGTAGCCAACTTGTACATGGAATGGTTTGAGTCAACTGCCATCGAAAGTTCAAGTATTAAACCGAAGTTATGGCTTCGCTATGTAGATGACACATTCATCATCTGGAACCATGGAGAGAGCCAACTAGAAACATTCTTCAGTCATCTGAACAACATGCGACCCTCGATAAAATTCACGAAAGAAGAAGAGAGCAACAACTGCCTTCCATTTTTAGATGTCTTAGTAACGAGAAGAAACACCAAAATAGAAACAATAGTACACAGAAAACCAACTCACACAGGTCAATACTTACATTACACCTCAAACCACCCAACAGCCACGAAGAAAGGCGTCATCCGGACTTTAGTCGACCGAGCTAGGAATATTTGTAACACACAAGAGGGACTACAAAGAGAGCTCAATATCATTAAACAAGACCTATTAAACAACGGATACCCAAAGAAGCTAGTGGAAGTAACAATACAGGAAAATACCAACAGTAGAAGAATTAAACACGAAGAATCTCAGCACTTACTCATTCTGCCTTACGTTAAAGGAATATCAGATGGAATAAAAAGAATAGGTCAGCGATACAAGATCCAAACGAGATTCTCTAGGACTGCCACCCTCAGAAGTGTCCTAACAAAAACTAAGCCCAGGAATGAATCTCAAGAGACAAAGGACTGCATCTACCAGATACCATGTCAATGTGGTAAAATCTATGTTGGAGAAACAAAAAGGCCACTGGAAGTAAGAATCAAAGAACATCGTCTCAACACCCAGCGAGCAGAGACAGGAAAATCTGGAATAGCTGACCACGCATGGACGGAGCACCATGAAATAGCTTGGGACGACGCTAAGGTTATTGCCAAGGAGCCGCATTGGTATCGAAGGAAATTCAAGGAGGCGGCATTCATCACCAACAACAGCAAAGTGTACAGCAAACCCAGCGTAGACATTAAACCAATCTGGCAGCCACTCATAAAGAAGATGAACAGACTACGACTGGACCAGACAACAAACAATGACCGACAAACAGCCACGTCAGCAGACCGGAATACCGCGCATCGGGAACCAATCAGAACAGTCCGCGCACAACGACACGTCACCGGACGGGGTATAAATAGGCATGGAAGGAACGTGTTCGCCAGTTCACCTGAAGACGATTGAAGATAGCACATCAATCGAAACGTCGTGATACTCAAAATTTTATAGACAATGGAAGTCCGAAATCAAACTTTTGATAAATCCACCTTGTCTACAAGTTTCAAACACCAGTCAAGGGTGTGATAGCAACATCAACTTATCTTATCGCACTCGATGGGGACGGCTATTGGCAACTTACGAAGTCAAATGTCCTGAACTGCCTTGAAGCGTAATACACCTTATGATGTCGCTGTAAATCAGTTCACCCTTGTTGACAGATGTCGTAAGGGACATCTGTTGCTGCTTCAAGGCAGTCCAGGTATTAGGACCTTTGACTTCTTAAGTAGCAATGGGCGACGCTTGGAGATGAGTTGGTTCGATTTTAAATACACGTGATGTTAAAGAAGGGGGTGGAGTAGATTTAAACTTCTCCACGTATCACCAGGGGGGCGGAGCTGTAAAAAATTGAACCAAAAAGCTCACATAATTAATTAAAGCCATATAAAATGTGTATTGTTTAATTTCCCAACTTCCAAGGCCTAGCTAAAATTCAGCTTATGACGTATTTTGTTTAGAACCAAAGCCAGTATTGATGCTAGGTTTAATGCTATATTTTTTATTCGCAGGCACCAATGGATGAAAATGTCGGCGTACCAACAAGCACGAAGTCCTCGTTCAGACCTCAGGTTAGTACCTGTTTTATTCCACCAATTATCGCTAGATTTGTTTGATTGCTGAAATTATCCGTTTTTTATAGCGGCTTACTAAGATAAATCGTAATAAAATTATGATTTAAACTTCATGGAGACATTAGATATCCAAAAATGTCTGGGAAATCCTGATTGTAGTAAATGAGCAGACTGATCTTTTAAATTTAATTTTTATCGATACACTACTATGAATCTCCATATATTTGTATTGTTTTTTAACTTACTCTTGGAATACCTAAATGAATGGATTATCCTAAAACATGGAATATCTTGACGTCATTTTGTTGGCGATGATCAAGATTTTCTAGGCGTTTTCCCTCAACACTAGTGCAAAGGCAGAATTATCAACCCAACTGAAATCCGAAGCAATGTTATCGAAAGTTTCACTTTTCCTATAAGTTGAAAACAATAGTAGAGAATGCTGAAAATCTAGATTGGTTGCTCTATTTTAATGCACAGGTTTGATATGTGTAAAAAATGTTGCTAGTTTTTGTCGGTTAAAAATAATTGGAACCCACCTCAAATGCAAAAAAAACAAACAATAACTTATGAGAGCTATTGAACAACAAGCTCTTTGTTTTAAGGAGGTAAAAAATTAGATAATAATATCTGTAGTCCAACCTATTTCGACATCGAGCAATATGTACACATTAATCATAATACAAGATCAATCTTGTAATTGAATAAAACACAAAAGTAGTTCCGCATCGTTCTGATGTAATTGCCGGTTAATAAGACAAAACGGGGGGTTATTACTCATTCCGCCTTCACACGCATACCGATACGAACAAAATCGGAAAGTGCTCTGAATGTTCAGCAGATATTCCCAGGCAGAAATTCCTGCAAATGCTCGTCATCGGAAACCTAAAGGTCAAGGAAGGTAAGGCTAGCCATACACGATAAGGTTTACCGTCTTGCAGGCCTTCTGGTTTATGAATCTAAACTCAAATTATATCGTTAGTGGTTATACCTAGAGATGGGAACGATGTATCGATGTTTAAAAAAATAGATACATCGGACAAGAAACATCGATGCATCAGAACAATCTACTAACATAGATGTGCGAATTCGGAAACCGGTGACTCATAGGCGATGAGTCAAGACTTGTAAATCCCTGAGAAAGTGACTTCGATTGTTTTATAAAATCGACATCGATGTCTTTGAATCGATAGATCGATGTTTTCATTTCCGATGTATCGATGTAGCGACACATAGGGTTCTTGGTTCAATGTTGCCATCCCTAGTTATACTAGCAGGAAGGCTCGGCCTCCTGAAAAATTGCCAGCGCTTGAGATTTTGCCTTCCGGTCCGGCCTCTCGCATACTATTCTGAACGTGTATGAGGTAAGCGTGATCGTTTACCAGCAAAATTGGTGATATTAGAACGTGGTCTCACATTTTTTTCAATATATCTATACCTACATCTTATAGTTCTTGAATTATGTCTCACTAATTATGATGAAATATTCTAACTGAAAATACATCTATTTTCGCAAGTAATTCATTTTCCCGTAAACAACGTATATATTTATGGATGTGTCATAATTGTAACATTTTGCCAACAAACCTCACTGCCAATGCTGACATTACAAGTGTTATATTCACTATGAATCACACTACAATGAGCTTTAAAATTAGCTTAAATTTCGTCCAAACAATAGACTTATTTTAGAAAATTCACACGCCAAGTTGTGTGTGTGTTTTCGATCGTTATGTTTACTATTTTCACGTAAAAGGAAACTACGATTAAATTTCAAAACACTATCATGTATTCAATTTCATAATCATAACAAATGGTGTGTATTAAAATTTAAATTGGAGTATGAAAAAACTGTTTCATATTAGTGCGTCCTTGTAACGAATACATTAAATTACGGTTAGGATCAAGGACTGGTAGGCTTAGTAATTGTTGGTATTTATGGGATTATTAAAAAAATCGTTCCTTTCTAAAATAAAAATTGATATTTGTTAATTGCATCGATTTTTCATTTGATTGCCGTATGTATTTGTTCAATATACAGGATGTTCCTTACTAGTGCATTGAAGAAGCTGTCAAGAATCTTCGTATATTTGGAGTCGAAAGTTTCATGCAAAGCTTTGTCAGATTATTCTTGGTCGTAGTTGAGGAATTTCCTCAAATATTACAAAGTTTTCGATATTGCTATACTGGAAAATAAAAAGGATACATCAAAATATGCCAGTATCTCATTCTCCCTGAGTTCAACATCTTTAGTTTTGTCTATACAAACAAGACCAACCTAAACCCTAATTTTCAATATGAAAGTTTTGTTCAGTATCCATAAATACTAGATATTTATTGGATTTAGGTAGGGTTTTATACTAAAATTTTCACGATTATTTTGTTCGTTTCGGCACTTTTTCCGCCCATAAATTATAGTATCACAACAACGGATTCTCTATATCCAGTAGTCATAACAAATTTAATCCTCTGAAAATATACATTCAAATCGATGTCAGTTTTTAAATTATCTGTTTCTATTAATCATGAGCTCACAAATCCATGCGACTCAAATTGGATTTAATAATACGAGGGCATTGCGCTGGAGACATTTTATCGAATACGATTAACAGATGCAACTGAATAAATTTTTTTGGGAATAACTGGGGCATGGCTAGTGATGGACGTTGGGTAAACATACAGATTCTTTATGACAGTTTCAATTTATACATCAATATCATAAATCGAAACGCGTCACTGGAAGATAGTTTTTGATGAAATTTTCAAACTAGAAGAACCCAGGACAAATTAATAGCTTTGCATTTTTTGAGTCGGTTCATTCACGCTAGACTAATAGTCAAAAAAACTGAAAAAATAAATAAATGAAAAACAGTCAAATTTTCTTTTCGAAAGGTTTCTGAAGTCCTACTATAATTTTTTTCGACAGGTCAAAACTAGGGCTTGTGGGCAGAGGGAGATCAAACATTTTTTTAGTGTCGGTTACCTTCCGTACTTGTTAGACATAGATGCTTATTCACACATTTGTCTTCTAAACAGATAAACAAAATTTCTTAGATTATAGATGTTCTTACTTGGTGAAACTCTTCCATAATTCATATAAGAAATTGTGTGTTTAACACAAAGTTTCACGAATAAAACTATCTTTCTTCCAATGACACGTTTCGATTTATATATCCATATTAAAGATATCCCTGGAGGAGTTTTATTTTTGAAACGTTGTTTTAAACACACAATTTCTAATCTGAGCTTGTTTTAAAACATGAACATTCTTTTAAAACACAAAATCTCAAACACTTTACATCTTGATTTACAACTTGTTGTAACCGATTGTCTTGAAACATGATGTTACATAACTTAATGCAAGATCTAAATGCGGCTAAGGCCAGACAAACTGATGTAGTGCCTTAGTACATAGACTAGCAAAAAGGAAAAAAACCGTTGGTGCACTTTTTATCAAACACACAAGCAAGCGACTCGGGCAGACGAGGAATGGGAAAATGTCAATTCTAGTGGACTTTGAATGGGGGCATTCGACTGGATCTACCGCCTTTTTCAACCACCGCTTCACATGCAACTGCCACTTTGCGCTTCGACGAAATTAACACCCGCCGCGCTAGGTCGTCGTCAGCTTTTATTCGTTCTGAACATTTTTTTTTCAACGAGAAGAGTCCAATAATGTTATGATGGTTAAATTGTGTCACTTGCTTCCGTCAAATAGAAATACAACCCGTTGTGTGATCGATTTCCTGAACAGTGAAAAAAATCTTTTTAGATAATCTTTTCTATTATGTAATCGAATTATACAAATGTCCATTTATAATATTGTAAAAGAGCCTGTATATGTGGTATTCATGGCATCATCAAGTAGTCACACAGTAACATAGACAGCATTCATATCTTCATCCGAACAGAACTCACGAAACAAGAAACCCTAACTTACGCAAAGAAAGACTTCCGATAGACAGAAAGCAAGGCCGCAAAGGAATTATAAACATACAGTCATTCCACACTAAACAAATACAGACACTGACATATTTCCAAGCAACAAACCAACCTACAAGAACGACAGTGAAAGGATACATGAACTTCACACCCTTTCCATTTGTAGTCCAAACCATTCATCAAACACACACAACCATGCACATTCACCAGAGGAAAAGTTAAACACCTGGTTACAGAAAAAATGCATGCAAAACTCTAGCGGGAACTGAATATACAGCCAATCATAACTCTGTAGCAAAAGTTAGACAGCAAGAACTAGCTACAAAATAAAAACTAATATAAAATACACATCCTTATTAAGAACACTCGCCATCAGCGCTCGATAACAATCCATATAAACTGTACTAGGACATCCAAATACATGTCAAGAAGACAGTTCTAGCCATTATGCCTGATATCGTTTTTCAATCGAAGCCAGGCAGAGTTACCTATTCAATAGATATCGCTATCCTCAATGCTAATGTTCACAGCACCTGGGGATATATCGGCATATACAGATACTATAATAGCAATTTATTAAACGCCATCCACATACAACAATTAGGACTAGACAAAATGTTACCCAAAACCTAGCGAATATCTGTGATCCTCAAGACCTGTGGTCTTGATATGGTCCTTCCGGAACACAAACCAATCACGCTGGTATTGACTTGGCACAGCCCATCAGTACCTGATGTTCAGCAATCTTGCGAGTAGGGTTTCAACTTTTCACGATTTCCAACCATTATGCAACGGCAACAAGACAATTTTGTTAACCCATATAGCTCGAGGTAGTTATCTGGACTAACGTACTCAAAATTATAGACAGGCGGAAAGTGGCAGTCAACACCAACCTGATACTTTTTATCGTTGACGCTAAACATCTGCCTGTATCTCAGTAGCATCCAATTATTCTTGTCAAGAAAAGAGGTTTCACTTAATCTGACGCGCACCGTCTAAATTGTTGGTTATAAAATTAGCAACTGTACGGTAATTGAAACCTGCATTCCGCTTCCCATATAAGTTGAGTTTTGTATTCACGTTAAAGATTTCCAATTGGAGAACGAGCATTTTGAAATCTGTTGTATTTTATTTGGTGTACGGTTATGTAGATACACCTGTACACCTGTATGAGATCCTCACAACAGT
This sequence comes from Bruchidius siliquastri, assembly GCA_949316355.1. Taxonomy (NCBI): domain Eukaryota; kingdom Metazoa; phylum Arthropoda; class Insecta; order Coleoptera; family Chrysomelidae; genus Bruchidius; species Bruchidius siliquastri. The sequence continues at coordinate 27,864,788 of OX438529.1, forward strand.
TACCACCCCAACTTTTCAACAGATCATTCATCCTGAGGGGTTGACAACAATGAAATTCAATGGAAAATAATAGGCGCGGAAACAAACATGAAATTGTAAATGCATGCCGTTGACGTGAATGGCGATGTCAAATAAATGAATTACTTGGAGATGTACTTGGCAAGCTGTGTATATTTCCGAACCAAGACTGTCATATTATGGGACTCCTTGCTAGTTGGTTTTACTCCAAATCATTTACATAAATTGGTCTGTGGAAAGTTTTAATCAGGCGTGAAGCAAAGCTTACGAAATTATACTTGAACCCTATTTTCATGTACGACATCCGGTATTTCAATAGTTGTCCCAACGTATGCTTATGATAACTTATGCACAGTAACTGCGCTTAAGCCCAAATCTGCATTAAATAATAATAAAGAGGTCGCCGCCCACTGCTTGCGGATATACGTACCTGAATAAGGACTCGCCTTATTTGTCGATATTCAAATACCCGTATTTACGTTTACTCGTAAAATTACACCAATAAGGCGAAGCGCTAAGTAACACTCAACTTCGTTTACTAGAAATCGAATAAAGATTCAAATTTATTAATCGATTTTGCCGAGAGATTTCAGGTCAGACGGAGTGTCAGATTTCTAAGGCCACTTTGATTTGTCACCGATAGCAATGAGTTTTAACTCCAATAATTATGTGGTGCTCAAGCATTTGGTCGCTGTAAGTTCCTTAGGACTATCTGGTTCGTAGTGACAGAGACTTTCAGATCACTTTCTTTAAACTGTGTGTTTTTAACACGCTTTTTATCAGCCTCACCTGTTTGTATGTATGTTTCTAACGAAATCTTCACCCACTTCAAAACGTAATTTTAAATTTTGCACACGTATCAATGACCAATGACAATAAAAAAGGTTAATAAGTTTGACCCATTATTTATTTTTATAAAGCAATACATGTATAAGTGATGATATGACATAACTTAATTATTAAATTTTTTATCAGGTTTTGAAGCAATAAGTTTAAAAGGTGATAATATGAACGACATTTGATATTTCTTTCTAACACAAGTGTATGCTCTCCACTACGCATCAGACCTGCTATAGACATGCATGTTTCGTCTTTTGCATAGACTTGTCAGTATAGCCTGGCGAACTGTAGAGAGCAATCGCATATACGTAATCCACTCAAGGGTGTGATAGCAACATCAACTCATCTCTCCCCTCTATGGGGACGCCCATTTGCAGTGCAGGAGTTAGGGCCTTCGACATCTTAAGTTGCCAATGGGCATCCCCATAGAGGGGTGACACTTGAGATGTGTTGACCCTTTTATTTGTTTGATCTGTCTGTAGATACAGAATCTTTGAAATATAACGATATGGGATTCCCAGAGTCTCCGTAAACGGCGAGAATACCCTCAAACTCGTTAATTAAGATCCATTGAAGAGCAAGTCTAATTCCAGGAGCCACGTTATTTCAGCTCCTAATATCAAAGATCAAGGATACATTCCTCAATTTATAAATGGTGGTTTAAAAATCTAAATAAACACGCTTTTATAGTTATTCGTGGGATGCACGATATCAATTGTTATAATTTCTAACTAATTCTATTTCAAAATGCAGGATTAGTGCATTGGGTGGAAAGTACAGCGTATATCTACAGTTTTTTTGGTCTTTCTTCTGGAACCGCTTCCCCATTTGAATGAACAATATTTCATCTGGGCCACACTTTTTACCTCGACGATCTGTTATGAAATATGCACTGCGGCGATTCTGTTCAGGTTTACAAATGCATAATATTTTTCATACATTTATGGCATGGTTACTGCACAACTTAGATTGATGGATGAATTTTAATGTTCATCATGAATAGTTGAGCAACAAATCTTGCTCTCGGCCTCAACAGTTTCCTCATGAAGTAATTGATTGACCAGAACCTGTCATAATTCTTTATGCTTAATGTTTAATGGCATTATCTCTGAGGATAGTCCATCTCGAGGGCGAAAATTGTTTATTTGTTGCATAAAACCTAATTGATGATATATATTTGGCAGCTCAATATCATTTTATTGGTTGTGAATTAGATATAGAAAATCATACCTAATTACCAAAATAGCATTATTGGAATTACATATTTTATTGTATGTATGATCCATATCGTTTTAATTTAAAAACGGTAAATTAGACTACTGGTTTTGTTAAAAAAACTAAATATTTTTGATGTACAAGTCTTTTGACTTGGTGCACTCAGCGTGAAGATGTCAATATTACGCTTGTCAAAACTACCAACTTCGACACTCTGCCACCGACTCTGTATAGCATTTTTTTCCTTCCCTAGAAGCTGCCCGACATAATGTCTTCAGCCCTGTATTAGTTTGTACTATTTTCCTGCTGGTGCTGTACTGAACTCTATTGGAGCTAGGGCTTCCCGCAGAGGTGATTCCTATTGTAATCTAGCGAATTGTCTGCATTAAAGTCTCCATTGTAAAGCCCTTGTTTGAACAGGTGTTCCTTCAGGAGTGCGTAACTATACGCAGCTGATTCCTGTTTGAAGGAATTTGTCCTGTAGCTGGTTTTGAGCATGGTGCCTCAATGAATTGTTTCCCATGCCTGCATATCATCCATCAAGTTCCAGTATTCCTTGTACTGAAGACTCACCCATTCCTTTACTTGGTTCCTTACTCTCTTTTTAAGAACCCCCAAGGCTGGTTCTGAGCCGATGAATAAGGAAGATGACCCCTTTCTTGCAAGCTTATTCGCCTTTTTGATTGCCATAAATTCCTAAGTGCCCTGGTACCCATTCAGTTCATACTGACATGCCTAAACAAAAAGACGTCACCCTGGGGCCTTCATTTTCAAATTATCGTGTTTAAAAGTGCAATTGTAGAATATATATCAAAGTGGCCCAAATACGCGCCCCAGTGGTACTCTCAATTTATATTTATGTATGACTTTGTCTATCGAATCTAAGGTCTGCAATCATATTTTTGGCGTAACTCTTATATATTCTTAAATTCTTTGCGGCTTGAAACATGACAAGTTCCTGCAAAACGTCTTAAATGTAGGCGCAATAATCGAAACAAATAACATGCTTGCTTGTAACATTATGTTTACAAGAATTTCTGGCCAAGAACAATTGCGTAGGTTGCGGCTTACCTGATGAATCTCCTAAATCTAAATTCAAGGTGAGCATATTTTGATGTACCGAAAAATTATTTCAGTGAACTTGTACTACTCAAAAAGGAGCAGATAAACAAATCCGTTTTGTTCGTTGCATCATTAAAATATTAGCATAATATCAGTCATCAAAGAGGCGCTTGACTTAACGATATCAAAGATGAAGATCGTGGCGTACACACGTTAACGAAGAGACGACGATAGCTAGCGAAGCGTGTTTCGGACTCGTTGGACCTCATCAGGACAGCATAAGTCAAAGATGGAATGACTTGGAGGGGATGTGAAAAAGAAACTATCAGGAAGTCATAGCATGGAAATAATTACACAATTGTACGAGTAGCATCCATTGGAAAATACACTCCAGTATTGCTTTGGAGATCACTTGAATCCACTTGTACAGAATTCCGATCCCAAGGATACTGTAAATGTAACTTCCACCTTCTACCCTGTGCAGTGATTTTCTGAAAGTTCAATTGAAAAGAGTGAGTCGGTGGAGTAAAATAGTTTCTATGCATATTTGGTGGACATATTAAAGGCTCTTAAGTAGAGGAAGAACATTGCTATGGTCTTAAGATGTTATTATTTATGTTAAAACTACTGGCGGCGTTTTTTTTTAAATGCGTACCAGTCATCTGAAAAGCGAAAGCAGAAAGCCTAGAAGTGGAACGTTTACCTGTCCCGTATTTTCAAAACGCTCTGTGCATGTTTACTCCGGGGCAACGGACGTTTACGAAATTTTTCGTGGGTGTCTTGATAGAGAATCTACATTGAATGAAAGCAGCTCCGAGTGATCATTAATGTTAATTACAGGTCGGGGCGTGTGAAACGTGTACATACAGTGTTGTCGCTGTTAGGCGAACCATACTTCACATACATATAATTAAATTTTACAAAATCCAGTGATGTCGAGACATCTAAAGCAAGCTGCATTTGTCGGCCGTTTTATGAGTGACAGACAGTACAATCAAAGGCACGCGCATTTCACGCATAGTCGAGAATATTGTTGGAATCGCTTCGGTTTGGGGTATGGTTACATGAGTACTGATCGAGATCGAAAACTTGCAAATAATCTCGATGTTTAAACACCAGGCTTATTATATTATAATTGAGGAGTTCAATTGCAATGTTTCGACTAAAACCTATCTATCAAATCAACTCAGCGCCTTTGATGCGATCCTTCAAACGGTTTTGAATGAATCTGAATGTATTGCTGACAACAAAATTGAGAGCGATAACGAGCAAAGCATCAAAAATGTTTTATAGCCGACAATAAAACTAGCAGATTGGTATTCATCGTGATGCGCTAGACCTGTTTGTTTCTATTGCACATAGGTGTTAATTGCATGTGGTGACTACTTGATAAAGCGAAGTTTCGCTTTCAGATGCAACTGATCTATATATTCGCGAAAATAAATGTAGGTATGTAAGAAAATTACTAGCATACTAATTTTACTTTTAATGGAAAGAGGTGAAATACTGCGAACTTTTCCAGTTCTCAGGCAAATGTATACCTCTGGAATACGACTTGCATGTCTAGGGATGCGTAGAGAATCTGTAGGGAATAGTTTGCTCTAATCAATTATCCTGTGAGGATAAATAATTACAAAAGTGTTATTTAGCCTTAAAAAGGTGTCAAGTAGGTTTACTCTGTCTTTTATGTTCACTAAATATTTGAATCGGATTTCAGAACTGTAGTTTTGTAACTGTTGAAGAAAGAAATTTTGAAAAATTGTTGGAATTTTTTTTAGTGTCAGTATTTTTTGCAGTTCAAAAGAAAGACCTACAAGTGATGCGATTGCGTGGTAGGTACAGTCTTGTGATTGTGGTTTTCCAGCATGTGGCGGGTTTTATGCGTTTTCAGCAAATAGTCCCATTCGTGTATTAGTATTATTATGTATCATGTTTTCACGTCATCATCCTTGACACTCATGGAATTTATATAGTTTATAACAACAAATAACAAGTATTGCATATACTTTCAATATCAAAACGTGGTTGATGTATCCCTGAGATCCATAATTCACTTACTATCTAATATCATGTATATTATTATTGAATATGTGTCAATAGTCACGTGATGTTCCTCAAGCTGCTCCTGTTTTTATATATCTTTGCCTTATTGAAACTTTAAAATACATAGATAAGGTATAGTAATTCTAAGAAACTTTAATTTTCAGTTAACAAACAACAAATAAAGTCAACAAACTTCCTCCTAAAATCCGATTAAAATAGAACTGCACGTGAAATATATCATCAACGTTATTGACTTAATATCATTTGTGTTTGTATTTTTTTCTATTCAGTCAAAATGCAGCAATCTCTAGTTGTGAAATTCGCTAAAACTGAATCGGAATAAGCTTGAAAAAGAAAATTAAATAAATGTTTATGGTTTGGTTGAAAACATTCAACATGTATGTAGTTCACAGCTGTTGAGAAGAATCATTTTTGTGATTTGAACGCAGTGTGATGTACATACACAAGTATTTTTTAAATAAGGTCGCAGACTTCTCATGATCCGTTCATTACCAACGTTTTGTTTTGCGCGAAACGACATTCAATGCTTTGTTCAACCTTGTGGAGCGTGAATGCCTTAGTGCTCCAGAATGCGTTTTTTTCTCACACCTTTACTCATCAAACGGTCCCCATTAGCGCAGTTCATACACATGTTTAAATAATAAAAACAGTCATTAAATATGCAAGTAGGTTAATGACCGATTTATTGAATGTAAGAAATTCTTCCGCAACACACAACGTTACGATGGGGAGAGCAGCTGTCGATTCACGTTACACTACTACTAAAGTGGTGTCAAGTAGGATGACTCGGTCAATGATGTCAGCTTGGAAATAAAGATTTGAATCGGACATTGAAGCTGTCTTTTCACTTTCAATACAAACAATTATTTGAACTACTGAAAGACTTTCACGAATTCTATCTGGATGGACGGTTGTTCCAGAAAATTTTTAAGGGTGAAATTGTTTGTACATATATGTCTTCCTTCGATTAACTATTGGCTTTTCGATACTTACTCATCTCTTGTTGGACATTTCACCTTGAATTTGTAGTCAATGAAGTACTTAGACTTGACAAACATGTACAGAGATATTGACTATTATTCATATGGTGCCTCACAATCAGGAATACCCTCAGCTTGTAGCTTTGAGATCCCATTTATAAACTTCAGTGAGTATTATTTATTAGTGGCTCTGTGCGTCTGCAACACCTTACATTCAGTGGCGTAGCATACATAGTGTAACATACACCTAAAGCACATCTAAAAATATATATAATAGTGAGTTTTCAAAAAAAAACTTGATATTTGCTATAAAAACCTAATTTTCTGCATTGTCAGGTTGGCATTTTGCATGCAGACACAAAACCCTTAGTTGATTGAAACATCCCATTGACTTGAAATTTTATCAGCATGTTTATAATGATACTATCAACTGTTTTTTTTTGTTGGGTGAGAAGTGTCAACTTGACAATTTAGAAACTAAGCCTTTTTCATAGCAAATTTCAAGCCCTTTTTTCGTATAGCAAATGTATTATATTTCAATAATTACTTAGAAATTCCATGTGTCGGCACTCTATCAGCCACAATCATTTAATTTTGAATATTCTTCCACGAATCTTTTCAAGTATACCTTTTTTATATTAAATAAATACTTTAGCACATTTTGAAAACAACTTTTCATTCAAAAAAATCCCGAAAACGTACCTCAATTTTCTACACTAGCCGTCTGGGTCTACTAGTGGGTTGACCCCTAATAAAATCCGTCCCTCGTTACGTCACTGCTTCCATTTGCATGATAAATACAACACGAGCACCTTTCTCAATTTTTGTCCGCTTCTCCCACATCCCTATTAGTTCTGACTATAATTTGTTTACGCCTACAATTCGAACCATTATCACGATTTTCATCTGTTTACATCGTTTTCTGCACATTCTTGTTGTTAATGGAATAATAACTCAAAGCATAAAACACTTCTAGACATCTGAATCAGGTGTTGAAGTTGCAAAATACGTTGAGGTTTTTAAAACCTTCAAAATATCACGATCTCTGATTTGCCTTTCATTTTAGTTTGGAAATATTCCTTTTTGCACTCGCTGTACAGGGTAATTATAAAAATTGGTATTTAACGTTACAGTGCAGTTTACAGGAAAAGGAAATCAAATTTTATCATGTTGCTATTATTCCATTAATCAATTGTATATTTTGTGGAAAACCAAGATAGCAGACAACGGCAACAGGGCGAAATTGAATAAAATTGTAGCCATTCGATAAAGAATTGTTGATTTAATTAGCGTATGTTATTTTTGATGCACACATCTCAGTATTCAGAATCTGGATCCCCCTACAACTTATGAGATTTTGTCGTATATCAAAATAGAATTTCTGATATTAAATGTGTGTTTACTCGTACAGGGGAGGGTGAAAGGTCAGCTACACATCAATACTTGGGGTTGACGACTTTTTTATTCGTGTTTCCTCATACGACCCCCTAGTGATAAATTTACCAGAAAACCCCATTTATATAGGATATTAAACGGAAAATAGAGGGGAAAATGTTAAGATTCAATCATCGGGAGTTCTTAAATAGAGGATTTTTATTTGATTCTGATGACGTCTATTCACGGAAATAAAGTAGATCACTACCGCTTAAGTATTTGTATTTCACTAATATTTCATATTTCAGTTCCATATTCCCGATTATCCGACCAATATCACTTCAATACTTGAAATCACAACAGTTGCCAGCTATTATTTATTTTTCTTATCGATAAATAATATCTGAACATAAAAGTATCGTTGTGATATTAACCACTATTCATCGATCACTTTTTATGTACAGATTTCAGAAACTGCTGAAATGCGCTATTAACATTTTTCAACACATTTATTGTATCTAGAGTAATTAAGAAAATATATGCACAATACTCGTTAAGTAAACAGTTAATTAGTACAATTTATTCAGTTGTTGAGCTTTTTCTAAATGTATCACTTTGACCTTCTTACCACTATTATACACGGTGGATTTAATAGATCACGCTATAGTAATCTAACATGATTCGAACTTTAATCTCATTATATTATACGTAGCCTAACTCAGAGACATATCACGCTTCATAAGCGCTGTGAGAGGATAGATGTCTATTCACGTTGACCGTGCTGCAGATTGTTACCATCGGGGAACAAACGCCCCGTCAGCTCATTCCACAACGCCGGGGTTCTCCGAAAAAGATAGGCTTGTTCGAGGTGCTGTGAGCTGGACCTGCTGGGGATGCGTCGGTTGGGCTCCTCCAGTCTTCGCTTATTATGCGAGAGAGAGCTCGGTCGAACATCTACCATTATAATATCTATAGAATAGAGACTGATCAACCACCCTTCTTCGAAGTTTTAGACTGTATTTCTCGTTTCTGTGTTGTGTCTAGAAGCTTTATTTATTTATTTATTTATTTATTTTACAAACATGGTCGCCTAACAGACCTACATCAACTGCAGATCCAATGACAAGGCAACTCAAAATGACAGAAAATGTATACAATATAAAGCTACAAGCTAAATCTCATAACCTAAGAAAAAAAATATATTAACAGATTAATTTTGACCTACAGCTGTACTGAATTAATAAAATGATATAGAGAAAAGAGAAAAAATAAAAAAAGGGAATAACTAGGACCTCCAATGCCACAATCAGGGTAAATTACCCCTATCCATAAAAATTTCTGAGTATTTTCGATAAATTTCTTTTGAATACGGTCAAGTTCGAGGAAAAGATATCAATATCAGAGCGACAGATGATATTGTAAGCATTCATACACCTGATTAAAGGCGAGCTAGCATAATAGTTGGTAGAATAAATAGGAACGTAAAATAGCAGCCTTGATCTAGTATATGTACGACTACAATTGAGCAAAAACCGGGAAATCAGTACTCAGAGTCAACTAAGTTATTGAAGACCTTATATACAAATAGTATGTCACTAAATTCTCTTCTAATGTGTAACTCATTTAGCTTATAAAAAGATAAGTTACTGTCATAGCTGTAATTGTAACGTGATCTAAAGAAGCGATAGTTTAATGTCTTAACTAGCTTGCGTTGTACAGCTTCAATTTTATTTACATATTTATCATAATATGGATTCCAAATCGTACTGCAATAATCTAATATTGGTCTCACCAGTGTCGCGTATAATCTAATGAGTGACCTGTGTTGTTTGAAATCTTTAGTGTTTCTTAAAACAAATCCCAGTGACTTCAACGCCTTTCTTGTGATATGCTCTATGTGTGGTTCAAATGTCAATTGACTATCTAGAATCGCCCAAATCTTTCACTTGTTGACATAAAGGAATGATACAATTATCAATGTGCAGCTGCTTAAATGGAGGCTCCTTTAGATGGGAGAAAAGAATCTGGTGACATTTTGTTACATTTATTGTCAGCTTATTCACAATGCAGTAATCATAAAATCTATTCAAATCCTGTTGAAAGCTGATGTAATCATTTATATGAGAAATTCTACAATATAGTTTTAAATCGTCAGCATACAGAAGAAAATTAGAACGTGAAAAACAGCTTCCAACATCAGATATGAAGATACTGAACAATAGAGAACCTAAATGTGAGCCCTGAGGAACACCAGATGTTACTATTGTTGTTACAGATTTTATACCGTTTAAGGCAACAAATTGTTTTCTATCTGAAACATACGAATTAAGAAGCTTCAACAGCTTGCCTTGCACACCAAACAACTCCAGCTTTGCGATTTAAGTGGGGTAATGCACTCTATCGAAAGCCTTTGAGAAATCAGTGTACACTGCACACACGGAGGTACAATCCTCCATTGAAGCTAAGATATATTGCACAAAAGGAAACAAGTTACTCACAACTGATCGATTCTTATAAAAACCATGCTGGTGTATTGTGATATAATTTTTCGTTTGAAAGAATAGTTCCTGTGTCACAATTGATTCGAGTAGTTTACCTAACTGATCCAGAAGGGAAATAGCTCTATAGTTGACAACATTAGCCTTATCACCCGATTTGAATACAGGCATAACCTGAGCAACCTTCCAAATGTCAGGATATTGACCGCTAACTAAAATTTCGTTATATAATATAAACAAGGGTTCTATAAGACACTGTTTACATTTTTTTTTAAAAATTGCAGGAATTCCATCTGGACCTGACCCTTTTTTAATATTAAGTTTGTCAATAGCATCACTGATTTGTATTCGGGAGATGTAGCTAATATCAAATGAAGGCGCTTCTAAGGCGGTAGAGGAAATTAATGAGGGCGACTGGTCGGAAATAAAAACACTACCAAAGTAGTCTGAAAAAGCATCACATACTTCTTGAGTTCCAGAGCATGTAGTATTGTTGTAATTCATTTGTTTTTTATCAGACACGTATGACCAAAAAGTGGTGGGATCATAATTGATCTTTCCTTCAATATTACTTATATAGTGTTTGTAATCCAGTTCTATCATGACTTTAACCTTTTTTCCTGGAATAGGAAAACTGAATATAGTCACTCATGTTAATAGTCGACACGTATCGCGGGAAAACCATTTGGGCGTATTTCCTTTTTTACATTTTTTTATCGGCACATGTAAGTTTATTAACTCTTATAATACAGTATATAGTTTATCAACATGTTGATTGACACCCTCTGTTGAACTGAATATATTCTGCCACTGAAAATTGCTCAGGATAGTATTAATAACATCATAGTTGGCATTATGAAATAGTTTTTTAATGAACGTTTCGCGTGGAATTGGGTCCTCTATAGTAACGTTGATATCTACCTCTATGGCTCTATGATGCAGATCCTCAGTTACAAATGGCACTGAGGAAGGTACGAGTATAACCTTAATTCCTGTATGATTAGACAATACTAGATCTAAAACCTTTCCGTTGCAGTTCTGAACGTCACAGTATTGGTTAAGGTTAGTTAAAGACATATACTGTAAGATATTTTCACACTGAGGTTCTGAGCCACTAGTTGCTACCAAAACATTTACATCAGGTGATGCTCTATTCCATGACAAATTTGGAATGTTAAAGTCTCCAACTATTACAAAAAGATGACCCGGGTTGGCGTTAATAATATTCTCAACTTTGTCGAGATATAAACTTAAAGTATTAGAACTAACACCTGGGGGAACGTACACACAACATAGGAATACCTTTCTAGTTCCGTTGATTATAAGCAACGCCAATACGTCCTCTATCACTCCAACACTGTTCCATTGAGACAGGCTCTGAGAACTGACGGAATTTCTAACACCAATTAAAACACCTCCACCATCTTTTTTGTTAGCAGCAATCAAATCTCGATCTCTCCTATACACCAAGTACGATGAAGGAATCAGTTCACTATCGATATTTTCGTTTAACCAGGATTCCGTAACGCAAATAATTTGAAAACTATTAGAGCACACTGCTTTGTAAAAAGTATCCAACTTAGTCCGCAGACCACGTGTATTTTGATAATATAAGCTTAGTTTAGGGAGTGCTTTGGAGCGTATCCCCACGCATCCGGCGATGCACTGATCTGAACTTTGTAGAGTAGCTTTAGGTGTTCCAGATAATACAATTTCCCGGAACGGACGAAAAATTACATCTGGGACGCCAACAACATTATCATGACATGTTATTTCTAATGTTTATTACCAAATGCTTGATGAAAGATGATTCAAGTATTTGTAGATCTTCGTTCCACAATTCTTTCAATGTCCTAAAGTTCTCTCGTAATGGTAAGGGGTTGTCCGGTTCCATGAAGGTAATAGGGGTGCTGTCATCTGCGGAGCTATAGATAGGATTAGATGGTATGCAATAGTTAATAATAGCTAATAAAAGCGTTGGAGAAAGGCCAGATTCCCGAGAAACGCAAATTAAGAGCGATCCGGAACATTACCTTAACTATTATTCCACACAATCCTAGTGGAATATGTAAAGTTCACAGTCACCACACAACCTCTTCTCCTATTTTCAAATTAAAGACGGCTTATATCTGATTTATTATCTATTTTTGTGGGTGCAGCTTGTGTTCAAAGATGACTCTCTCTTACGTTCGAAATTATAATCTGAATAGTATTTTTTATTGTTGTTATCAAAGCAATCAATAGACATAAACAAATATCATGAAAGGCTGATTCACTGCTTTTTACTGTAAAATAAACCTTCACGTTAAATCTAAATTGCTGATTATTATGATCGCCTTGTATGTATGTATATATATATATATATATATATATATATATATATATATATATATATATATATATATATATTATCTCTTCGACATAAATATTCAGATAGATACAACGCCGAGAGATATTTTATTCAATAACAATTAATAAATGTGGCGCCTGGACAGTGTTGTTAGATAACATGAATAATTAAAAATGAAAAAACACGTAGCATTCGTAGTATTCAGAAGGATTGATTTGGAACTAGAAGACTATGCATAGTTTGCTTACTGAGAAACAGTCTTTTCACTGAAGAAGACGAGAAGGAGGAATTTTCTAACAGGATGCTATTTGAATCAAATATGGTCAAATATATTAACTCTGTGCTACATATGTTTGGGTATGATACAGTCTTATTTTCAAAGTATATCAACATCATACTTTGTGAAAATTTGATGTATCCATCAAACCGATAATTAAAATCGAATACGATTATCACATGATCTTTGTTGATATTTCAGCTTACTTGACGAAATTTTCCAATGCAAAAATATAAATACATTTATTTTCTTTAATTGCAGCCGAAACGTTCAATAAAGTTACCTGATTTGATCATGAAAATTTGACACGCAGTTTTACACTGCGATTTCATTTTGTTTTTATCGCTCCATAAACAAAGTTCGACGAAAATCGATTTGTGAGAAGGCGCTTTTACTGTAAATCGATAGATATCTCTCATTATGTACCTATGAGCACGGCAAACATAAATATAAATTCAATTTTGATATAATAATCTGGAGATTAAGAACTAAAGAAAGACTACGTGGTTATCCGTTCTATAAGGCTTTGCCTTCGATCATTTAGTTGTAAACACATAGACTTCTATTAAGGCGATATGTGAGAATCTCGGCATACCTTTTGTTGTAGGTTTTTCTATTTATTTTCGCCACCGGACATTATCGCCTGAAAAGGTGTCTCTTTTCAAAGTTAAAATTATGGCTAATCGGCGCTTGCCTTTGCCAACCCATTCTCGGATGAAGGACAGAATCGGATATCTCGTTTAATTTTACTGCAGCTATCACGTATATGAATAGTAGTTTGCCTTATTTGTCATTTCGACACAGCTTTCGAAAATGCCAGATTAGAACATCTAACATCGAGAATCTAAAAAAAAAAATGGTTTCCAGTAGTACTTGTGACTCTGTATTTTTAGTTTAGAAATAACAGGTTTTGGAAGTAACACTTGATGAGTGGAATTGAATTGGAAAAATGATAAATAGCTAAATCTTAGTTTACACGTTCAGTAAAATATTGTATATAGAAATAGGATTATTTTAAAAGAATGACTGGTATCTGTTTTCATCTGATTTCAAAAAAAGATTGGTATGCTAGAGAGTGCAGCGACCATCGGACCATCAGCTCCTTAAAATTATTCTTGACTGTGTGTACCAGAGAATTAATCTGGAATTTGGGTTGAGAAAAGGATTAGGAACCCAAAGCTCTTTTTGCATTCAGTGTGTGGATTTCTCGATTTTAACGACTATAATAAAGCCTTTGATAAGGTCCTTTATGGTCAACTAATAAACTTAAGATATGCGGACGATATCTGGCAGTATCTGAGATCTGCAGAGATGAATGAATAGTGTCTGATTGTAGCGAGGAATACGGTTTATGTCACTTAATATTAAAAGCATTAAATTTATGGTAATCTCTAATTATAGATAGAATAAATGTGTGCAAAGGACACAGGAGATAAGAATAGCCAATGTCGTGCCATCTTCTTCAAACACACAGCGCAGCATATATCTAAGTATGGCATTAAAAATCGCTTAGTTGAATATTACGTTTTCTCTACTCTCCATTAAGGAGCGTAAGCGGACCATTCCAAATGTTGCGTGGGTGGATAGAAGGATTCTCAGAATATCGTGCATGGATCGAGTACAAATGTGGAAGTTTTGAGACGCATAGACATGAGAAGAGAGATTGTCAATACATTTTAGAGAATTAAATAGGAATTTCTGGGCCTAATCATGAAAGGAAAAAGAATTGAACTTCTACAGTTGATTGTCCAAGGCAAAGGCCATGACAAACACAGTGATAATTTCGTATAGCTACCCTAAGGCAAATGCAGAGAACCTATAAGGCTCCATATGCGCTGCGAGATGATATATGTCTATTCACATTGACCTAAGAACGCTGCAGATTGTTACAATGTTACAATCGGGGGGGCTCGTTCTAGGCGCCGTAAACTCGATTTGGTGAAAATGCCCGCGTTTCTTTCTCCAGTGCTTGCTGTACTGGCGACTCTTGGTGTTATCATGTGAGACAGTTCGGTGGAAGATCTGCCATGAAAATAGCTCTAGAATACCGACAGATCAACTTTCCTCCTTCGGTGTTCCAGACTGTGGAGGTCCTTTTTGAGGTCATACGCACCCACTAGACGTATCGCTTCTTTCTGGATTGTGTCCAGAAGCTCTAGGGTGTCCCCATAGATGCGAGCGGTACTCCAGCCATGGACTGATCTGGTTCTTGTAGCGTAGAGGGAATACAATTACAGACAGAAAATTTAAAAACGATCATATTTTTGATATCCAACCAACAGCCTCAATCATAAATTGTACTGCGATATACAGATGCCAAAAATGCTGAAGGCTTGGTATTAAGATATCAAACATCAGCCGTCGTGTCTGCAGCAGCTTTACGGGACTTCCGAATAAGGCGATCAACAGCATCCAAGAGCCAGTTCCTAAATCGTCCTTAAAAAAGGAGTTGCATAAATCGCTTGTCGTGCTACCGACATATTCTCTCGTATTCGATCGATAATTAGCCATTTAAATGTAAAGCAATCAGTGATGGTAAAAATGTTTAACATGCATTTACATTAGCATAAGGTATCAACTAATACCCATATGGGTATACCGTACAACATACCTACGGTTGGCTGACTGGCAAAACCATGAGTCAAGCATTTATATGGTGTACAGGGTGTAGCTCCATTTGTGATTTACATGTTTATATGCCAACAGAAGCTTCGGTGATCGTGAAATATATATTGGAATGCTTGCTAGTTGTTAAGCTCTGGTGTCAACTATATAGAAAGTAGTTAAGTAGGTGCAAGGTACGTAACGGTTGCTAGGAGCCATGCGTCGTAATGCTCTCGTAATTAATGCAGCCTTATGGCTTATGGTGATTTCACTAGTATTACTTGAACTGTATTATAAATTGTACAATTTTCCTACTGGTACTGTACTGAACTC
This sequence comes from Bruchidius siliquastri, assembly GCA_949316355.1. Lineage (NCBI taxonomy): Eukaryota > Metazoa > Arthropoda > Insecta > Coleoptera > Chrysomelidae > Bruchidius > Bruchidius siliquastri. The sequence goes on from OX438529.1 coordinate 27,880,403, forward strand.
TATTGGTTCTAATCTAGGCTTACCAAAGAGCTGTTTCCTTTTGTGATCTAACAAATAGCAGTCACAGAGGACGTGGAAGTTTGACTCTATTCAGAAGCTTCTTCAGATCACAGTGTCCAGTTAGGAGTGCGGTAACTATACGGAGTTGATTTCTGTTCAAACAAATTAGTCCTTTGGCTCTGTTTGAGCATAGTGCTTCAATATTTTTGGATGAGGGACAGCTATTTTTCTGTACTTTTGTGTTTGATTTAAGATGTTGCAGTTCTTATAATTTATTGTTGTAAAAATCACTTGAACAAATCAATTTCGCCTAGTAGAGTTCCAAATGGCATTAAAGCATTTTTTTATATATTGTCAAAGTTAAGGGACAGCAAATTTACAAGAAATTTGAAAATGATCCAGATACACTTGGATATGCCATAATTACGAACTGCTTTACTTATACGAGTATCTTTTATATGAACAGCAATGGACCTAAAGCAGATCCCTGGGGTATTCAGATGATACATTCCTCAATCTCAAAATGTCATTTACCAATGGAAACTCTCTGAGATCTTGTAGATAAAAAGTTGTGTAATTATCACACAGTTTCACAAATAAAACTCTTCCTTTTATTTGTGAAACTGTGTGATAATAACACAACTTTTTATCTACATGATGGAAAAGTTTCACCAAGTAAGAGCATCTACAATCTCTGAGATGTACCAATAATGTAGTGGCGAAAATTAATTCAAAGGACAGATCAGCCTCTTTTCTTCGATTTATATACTTTTAATGGTATCTGTACATGTTTCTTTATTAATTTAGCATATTTGATTGGTGAGACTGCAACGAAACAAATGCATAAGGCTACACGTGTTGAGTTCCGTTATCGTGTCAGGAAGATTCGCAAGTACTAAAACTTTCGGCGGTCGCAGTTCGTACGGTGCATTTAGCGTTTTCCTAGTATGGTGTGCCGCCTCTTATTTTTTATATCCGTCTTGAATGCACGTGCATACGTTATCGCCGGCTCGGTTGCCGTCAAGGAGAAAGCCCATAAAGTATAGTTAACCGGGAGATATGGCCAAGTGAGGCCGCGCTAATTCGAATGGTCAGAGCGCGGGTTTCGATCATAAAACAGATAAAATATGTACGCTGCTAATGTGTATGATGAATGCTGAAGGGTTTCAGTTGCCGGACATTATCGTAATATATTAGTATTATAGTGATTATAGTTCCAAAATCAATTTTTTTGTACTTTGATAATGGTTGCCGAGGCAGCCGAAACGTCAGTGAAGATACTCATTCGTACATTATGTGGTTTCAATTAGCCGCTAGCGGAAAATATAATGAACATTACGAGGGTCACGTTGAAAGTTTTTAGATACCGAAAAACTACAAGATTTAAAAAAAAACTATTCTGTTTTTTTCAACATATTCTCCCACTACCTCAATACTTTTACGCATTCGGTAAAACCACTTGTCAAATTCTTGTGACCAACGTTCTTTTGAAAGGTTGCTAATTTCCTCCTCAAATGCAGCGATTGCCTCTTCATCGGTGGAAAAATGGCGACCTCGTATCTTTTCTATGATCTTTGGGAATAAGAAATCGCACGGAGCTAGGTCCGGACAATAAGATGGGTGAGGCAACAGTTTCACACCCTGTTCAGCAAAAAAATCGGCGCTGTGAGCGGGTGCGTTGTCATGGTGCCATTGAATACCCCGCAGACCAGTCTTTGGACGGCACTTACATAGTTCTTGGAAGACTACATGAAAACATTTGGTTATATACCATTCAGAAGAAACTCTCCTTTGATTTTCCAAGGATACCGTTGTGATGTATCCACTTCTAGAAAAATAGGATCTGACCATTTTCTTTTCAATACTCTTGGAACGACGAATGTTCGTTGGAGGCTGCTCACATTCAAAGCACCAAACTAATGACTGCTGTTTAGTTTCCGGATCATAATGATATAATCATGTTTCGTCTCTGGTTACGATATTAATAGTGTTTTTACTGTGCCCATTATCAAAGTTTCATGCATAAACTTAGCCCAATAAACTCTTGTTGCTTTTTGCTCACTGGTCAATAAATGTGGCACCCATCTGGAAAACCGCTTTTTTAGGCGAAGGTGATCATGAATGATTGTTCGGACCGCTGCCGATCCAATCCCCAGAGAAGCCTCAATCTCGGTATAGGTTATATGTCGATCTTGTTTTACCATAGTTTGCACAGCTTGTGCAATTTCCGGAGTAGCAGCAGTGGGCGGTCGGCCTGTGCGAGGTTCGTCATCGAGTGAGATCCCGCCCTTTGTAAACTCAGCAAACCAATTAAAAACTGTAGCCCTAGAAGGGACAGAGTCCTCAAAGCAACTCACTAAACTTTCGTGAGATTCTGTTTTTTTAGTCCATCGCAACTATCCAGTTCCATTTTCACGTTAAAATTCGGCCAACACTTAGATGCATTCGAGACCCTGGCAAGGCAACTACTGACCGATTCAAACAAACTTTAGACAAAATAGCTGCGTGGTCAAACTTGTTTAAACTTGTATAGATTGGGAATATCTTAAGACTTAAAGACTTTCAGCGTGTCCCTCGTATTATAGCTTCTGATACTCATCCTGTGATCATCTCTCTGGTTCATTATACAGTAGAACAAATACTCGAAAAGATTGTTCTCAGTACACTTTGGCCTAGTTTTGATTGGACCAAACGTTTTTTTTTTCTATGTAAAAAACGGCATGAATTCAGTGTAGAGATATAATAACACATTTCTCAAAGTTCCTGTTGATATCGGCATTCACTACCGTTACTTTCACAACATAAACACGCTGTTTTCTATTACAAAGTAAACATCGAACCCATCATTAACAAATACACCAGTGCGAACATACCAAGTAACAGGAAGCTATCAGAAATTCCCTAGTAGCCTCGATTGTTCAATTCTGTAACTCCAGGCAGCCCTTTTCTGTAACAATACCCCAGTTCCCCTCACTCGCCATCCCAACAAGACATCAACCATTTTTCATCAGTCTTTATTGTGGGATTATGCTAATTTGACGATTATATTGTGCTAGTTATTTAGAGGGGGTCTCGTTTACATCTAATGTAGACGGGGATTGTTTTTATATACAAAATCGGAAAATGCAATAGATAACAATAAACAATTCTATAATTACCGTTATTATGTAAAAATGAAGCCTAGAACTCATGAAATGTTGAATAGCATCAATACTGTACTACACGTGGAGGAATGGACAATGGAAAACAGTAACATCAATAAATGTTGCTATACCGCAAAATGTTGGGGGCAATATAGAGCAATAGTATGTACTAACTATTTGATACCTTCAGTTAATTTTTTTTCTGCTTCTCAGCTATCCCAAAAGGGGCTGAACTTTATATTTCCCTTTGGGACCGGATTTTCTCTCGACAGCCCCATTTTGGGTCTATTAGGCGAGAAAGTATATAAAGTGCACAATGTCAAAAATAAATAGCACAGCATCATGCAATTCAAACAAAAGCTATACCATTTTCACACTGTGCACCCTTGCAAATATTCGCCCTTTATCGAACAATTTTTCACACATCATATTTCGCCAATGGAGGGTGAATGGCGCAACATTTATTATTAGATCCGAACTCCCATGGGCGTGCAAATCGTCAAAGATCAGAACGTTCATATATATTTTAGATCTGCTATATCGTGATACTTCTAAAAATGCATGAATTACTATGCCAATATGTTTGCAGAGTATAATTTCTGCTTCCTGCTGCCGTGAAAGCATTTCCAAATTTGTGTAATCTGTTTTCAGCAGATGACAAAATACCCTGAAGATGGTTTTAATTTTATAAACCAAAACGTGATGCTTGAACATTTTTGTGTTTTATGAACTGACCGACATACCGTTAAAGAACATATTGCCTATTATAATAGGCATTTTTAATTACTATGTATTTTAAATATTCCATGACGATTGTGAGGCATAGTGCCAAAGCCTATATAGACGGAGTTGATCAGTGGGGAAACATTTTATGTATATATTGTGTAATGATGAGGTCCCAGCACTGATCCTTGAGGAAGCCTCAATTTGTAAATAAATCCATGTGAAATCGCACAATGTTATCGAATATATTAGTATATTATGAAAAATAGCTTTCCTTGGATATGGATTTGGATATAAAGCCAAAAATAACGCATAGGTATCTGGTGTTTGTCGAAGTACTTTTTATTATAGCTATTTGATTAATGTAAAAAGGATGTTGTAGGCTGTGCACCTTAGGGTGGGGACTTGAGAACTCCAGAGGCACACAAACTTTTTGTTTAGACCTACTGAAAGGCTTTAAATCTTTTATGTTTCAAACAATTCTTCGCTTGGTCGACTGGTTTTTAGTTTTTTGAACCGATTACAAATATTACAATACAGAAAAATGAATTCCTGTTGGTTTTTGCGACTGAACTCAACCACGCCTATGAGTGGAATCGTTACGACTTCATTGAATATTTGAGGAACATTCTTGTTTCCGTGGATCCCATGACGGCTTTGTACAATCGAGTGCACCCCGCTGAGGTTTTAGGGTGTAAAGGGGTGGGTTAAATGCAGTGAAATAGTGGACTTTTTAGGGAGGAAATAAAAAGACTTTATATAAATCCCTATTTAATGTATGGCTGATAGACATGTAAATATGTACAATATAAAAAATGGTATGAAAGTTATAAAATCCATCCTGTGGTAGCTCTCGCCATGATCCAGCTATTTTCTTCCGTAAGATACTGCTGCAATTGCCATAGTAAAAATATAGTTCACGAAAATGTTCAAATTCTAAAATGATAATAAATTTGTGCGAAGGACAAAAAAGTTACACGATCCAAAAATAGTGCGCCGACGTCATCGTGGATTGTTGTGTCTTGTTGCTTATTAGTTCATCGCCTGTAAAATCAAATTTTAGCATTAGGTGCCACATATCTCGTAACGATCCACAAAATAAATAATATCTAGATCCAGAGGCTTCATCAGAAAAATATAAATCAGTGACATGGATTTTTACCTCTCATGCAACGATAAGGAAATATTATCTCGATTTTTTTTGCATTTAGGACTAGGAAAGTATTATGACGAAAATTTGCGCCCGTTGCCTTTTTTGTCACAAACTTAGTAACCACTGCGTTGATTTTGATGTGACATTTGGAACTTCATATGCTGTAGGGCGTGGCAGGTAATGCTGCTATATTTTTGAAATTAGACGCATTGAGGTGGAGTAGTTAGCAAAATACAAAAATAAGATATCCTCAAACTTCGTTTTTAGATGTTCTTCGATTTTCCGATCGTCTTTGGATGGTGTTTTATAGGATCGTTTTAGAACATAGTCAGAAAAATGCAATGAGTGACGGTAAGAATTTTAAATGTACTTAATTTTTGAAAATTTTTATAGACCCATTCTAGAAAATTCAATATTTTAACGGGTGGAGTCTTATCACTGGTTCAAACGGCATAAACGGTAAAAGAAACTCAAATCAAAGTTGACCCATTTGAGGCTGAGAGTAAAGCGGAGACAGATGATATTGTTTCAGGGTTACCAGCGTCTAGTGCCAGCGTTACATACAATGGTAATACATGGAGCAATCGATCGTAAACTTTCGACAAAGTCATTATCTATTTTATCTTAATAGGTATAGGAACACGTACTATGAGTGCATCTTAACAGAAAAAACACATCAACTTTGTAAATCTGACGATAGAATTACTTTGTGTAATGTTAGATACCTATTCATTATTTGAGCAAAGGAGAGGTGTGACATTTCAATTAAATTGAAATGTTGCATTCCTGTCATTCAAATTTATATTGCTCATGAAAAGTGAAACTAACTTCCGATTCCCAACAAATTATTGCTACAGAGTTAACAGTCTGCCGGCGACCGCCTACCGATGCTGCCAATTCTATAAATATTGTACACATATACACATCATAAATTTGTTACGATGTAGGTGGCACTCACGAATGTCATAATTAATTTTTGTCGATTCGATCAGCTCGTTTCATCTTTGTCATGTGTATAGATTTGACACTGGAAGCTGGAAATATTTTTTTGTTTTTCGTAATTTGTATCACGTTGCTTTTATCAGCAATAGACAGTGGAGGTATTTTAATCAGGTGAAATGTTGTATGCGAGATATCAGTAGTAGTGAGGAGATGAAACCTGGAAAGTAGGCCACTTTTGGCCCTTTTTGGCCCTTTTTGTCGACCTCGAGCACCAACACTAAAAATGACACGATGATTTCTTAGTGTCGCACCCACCAAACTTTTTGATAAAGGTCATGATACCAGACCATTCCGCTGAGTAGACCTTTTTCGGTTAAATTCCGCCGAACACTTCAACTATAAGACACACTTTCCTAAGAAGTGGAACAAGGGTTTGTTCAATCTGAAGTGGCCAGTGTGCATCCCTACCAACAGGTAGGGTATGAACTTCTTGGCCCGCCTTCAGTCATCTCTCTCCAGCCATGCTTTCGACAGTTCGTTGTATGCCCAATCGTCTAGGGCATTACTAACGTGACATGCAAAGGGCCACTTCATGAGCCCCTTGTCCCCATTCTCGCCAAGCGATCTGCTTGCAAGCGTTGGAGGGCGGCATTGTATTCCTAAACCAGAGATGATCTGATCTCGGAGATGTTGTTTTCATGCTGTTTATAAATCACGAAAACCGTTGGCACTCATTTTCTTTGGGACGTTCTGACTGTCCATCTGGTTTTCTTGGACCCCTATAACTGGAAATATACTATTCGAAGTGCAACGGCGACTGATTTAACCCCTATGTTAAAAAACTTCTCTCGTTTAAATCTAATGAGTTCCAAAAAGTCTGCTTATTAAGCATTCTTATAACCAGTGTGAAAAATATTGGTCGAATCAACCTTTCGAATGAATAATGTCTGTGTACACCTTTTTCCCATACAATCAAAATGAAAAACGTTGTTTAAAAATTGTACCCACTTACTGACCCATTGCGACGACGCACAGATGATTTACATATACTCTTTTCGCAGGGAGATTATCAGAATAAGGATTTGATCAAATTCCTGAGGTAGATGGTCACGGAAGATTTTGAAATAATAAATGTGTCCCCGAAACTTGAATGTAGAAGAGGGAGAATAAATTTTGATGTGGAATCCGAGGCTCTAGAATTCCGTATTGACGCCATGGGTTTTTATTCCTACCTCTAGCGGTGTAAAACGTCTTTTCAGGATAATAATTCGAAACTGATATCTATTCGTCATCAGTAATGATTTTGTGATTTGAAGTGTAACCCAATGATGAATCTTCTTCTTTCTCTTCGCTGAAGCCTGTAAAGGTTTCCCTGGCAACAGGTCTGTAAAGCTCCTAGCGCGGAACTCCAGTGAAAACGGTTCAAGTCTGTCCGGATTGGCGAACGGGTTCTGCAATTTTCTTTTCGTCGCATCGGCGTACCCGTATCAATGGCCTGATGAGTCATACGCAGAGCTTTAGCCAGCCACACTCGTGCCAACTGACGCGTAGGTTGCATATTGTTGCTCTTTTAATTGATTATAGGCTGGTACAAAAAGGGCTTCCAGGTAGAACTCAAAATAAGCAAACTTACCTCTATCACACCTTCTCCATACCCCAGGACCTTTTATTGCTAAGCTATAACGGAGACCTATGATTCAGGCTATTCTGCATCGTTTCCTCCAAAACACAGGACTTTTTCGTTCTTAAGCAGCAACGAAGACCCATAAGTATGTTTAGCTGACTTTCTACCAATGTGACGTGGAAGATGTTGATCCAAATGGGTGCACAAATTTATATGTATATGTAACATTGTTCCTAAGGACCAGGGGATCATGCTTAGGCCCCAAACCGAGGCTGGGAATTAGCAGACATCAAGTGAGTTCTAGACCCTAGACAAAGGTCCGGTATACAGCGAATTAATAAAAGTACTAGACGAAGATGACTGCAAGCAAGCCAAGAGGTTCGTAACAAGGCCTGACAAACGGAAGCTATCACTGTCAGTCATTTTGCACTATAAACTATATCACGCCACTGCTTATTACATTGTCGTTCTCCTAGTCCTGTGCCTTTTTCGCTCTCCCAAATTGTTCTTACTTATCTTCTATTGCCCATTCAACACGTCTACTCAAACCACCTTAGTTGATTCCTCTCTAATAAGTCAATGACTGGCTCAGAACGAGGTAAATTACTAAAGAGACCTTACATACTTTTTCAGATTAATGAGGGCACCGAAAGAATTGTCGAATGGAGATCTACAGTTGGTTCAGTTCGCATGCTGGTCTGCCAACCATGGAAATGTTTGAGTCATAATTACATCAAGCTTCCGGGATTTGATATCAACATGTCCTGGAATGATCATATTGTTGGCCATGCTAGGCTGGCGTCCCAAAAACTAGGGGTTACCCTACAAGGCCCAGATTTAACCATCGCTGGATCACTACTAGTATGTGTGGGGCTGCGGTCCGAAGCATTCCCTGAAGCTTCTGGACATGATACAGACGATAGCAGTAAGTTTGGTGGATACGACAGACCTTGCAAAATAACTTCACGGTCTAGTACATCGAGGAAGGATGGTTGATCTGTCCCTGTTCTATGAATACTACCATGGCAGATGTTCGACCAAGCTTCACAAGTACTTGCTGTACTACTATTACAGAATAATATTATTGAACTTCCAACGCCTCCTACGAGCTTCTTTCCCAAGTCTTCCTTTGGGGAACATGAGTGTTGTTTCACTTATAGGATAAGTGAAAGCTAGATCATAATCATTGGATATGAAGAATGATCGATCCAGCTACTAGAGAGACACTAATATCGAATAGAAAAATACACCCACATGCAATCACAGCAACATGAAATTCCCGTCGACTGGGCTACCACGGGGAAGCTCTATCGGATTTTTGTTTATGACAGCGTAGCCGTTACATCCGTTTCGAGAAAGTGTATCAGGATTTAAAAAGAGAAAGTTTTTTGCCGTTGAGGTGGTTTACTGCTCATGTGACCCCAGCCATCTTTGCAGCCGACGCGTCGACTTGTCATCGTGGGATATTTCGGATGCCTTCTGGGGACGGAATCATGTTTGAAAGGCGAAACACTGCGGGTCCTCTTCGCTAATTGCACTATCGAAGTCCGAAAAAAAGTCGACAACGATTCAGAGGCATAATGGGCTCATTTATATATCAGAAAATATCCGATTTCAGGCCAATCTAATCTGGGCCAAGAAATACTAAAAGTTCCGATACTGTTTAGGAATTTTGCACATTATGTTATATCCGATACTGGATTCCCCCCTAAATATTTGAGTTTTGGACCGGTTCTGAATCTCAGACCCTTGAAGGCCCTGTAAAGACCCTTCGTATATTCGGGATCAAAAGGTATCGATATATTCTTTGGTTTTGCTCTTTTAACTTGAAACCTAGTTGAGCGACGAAGTGTTTTCTTAAAGATATTTTCACAAATTAGGGCTGATAAGTCTTAGGAAATATCAGATTTCAATAATTTTATTGACAAAATTTGCATCCAGAAGAGGCGACTATTTAATGAAACACGTGATTACTTATTAGTTCACCTACGTTAATACAAAATTTGCATCCAGAAGAGGCGACGATTTAATGAAACAAGTGATTACTTATTAGTTCACCTACGTTAATAAATATTGACAATGAGACACGGATCTTGACTTCGTGAAAATTCCAAGGGGCAGCGCCACTTCAAAATATTCAGAATCACCTAAAATTTATTGCGAAATATTTGAAGTCCGTCGCCATCTATTACGACAAGGACAGCATGCTAACAACCCTGATTTTATTCATTTGTTTAGCGTGTCTGCAAAACTGCTGGCAGAATTCAATAGGAACTTTATAGAACTGTTATCACTCCGTGGGAGGTACATTGTTCAATTTTTATGTTATATAGCAACCTCATGTTCCATCGTAATTTGCTCCTATTACGATATGATGTAAGCCGACTTCGACGAGACCAAAAGTGTACCTCATTGTTCGCAGATGAAAAGATGGAAAGATCCTCTAAGAGATTGCGGGTCGTCTGCAAAAATGTTCCTCCGTTAATCACCCACTGCTACAATAAAGACGGCGCTCATTAAAATACGGGGGTTCGCGTACACAGACACGCCATCATTTTGCTGATGTTTCCGCCAATTAGACTATTGTACATGGTTCTTGTTCAACAATTAACCATTTTCTACTGTTCTGGCCAAAAAAATTCACTCCAATAAAATGTCTATGCCCTCTCTAATACTTTTGCTTTATTTGGTCGTGGCAGTTTATTTTAACTATATTTTCCCGGTTTTATCTACAGATAATACGCCCCTGTACTTCAATATAGGCTGATCTGTGGATAGAAATAGTGAAATGACTGCTCGAAGCGGTGTGCTCTAGAACTTTCAACATGAAAGTATTTTGTGACCACACTTCTATGTATTTCGTAGATTGTCCATTTGACAGTCTGGCAATACTTTTTGAATAAAATTACAGATTTCAATGCATTTTGTTTGTAAAACTTGTGTTATATTTACAAAATTCCATCCATCGTGAAGAAAATGTTGCTGCAGGCACTTCCAATATGTTTCAGTATTGACAGAATATAAATAAATTTCAATTTTTGATACAGGTGAGTGACTAAAATGTTCATGCAGATGGTGAAATGATTTGGCGTAAGCGTGAGTATATGCAAACTTTTATTTCTTAAGTTGTCTAATCGGAGTTTCTCCTAGTCCTAGTGTAAGTTTCAATACTAGACCCTACGTATACTAGATAGAGTAAAATTGAATATTGGACAATTTTGATAAAATCTACCATTTTCGGGTGCCCTTCAGCGAACACCCTCTCCCCCTGTTGTCGGGCCTAGTCCGCAACAACTATTCACCTCCATGGATTGTTCTTGGCACAGTATTTGATAAATATCAGTAAGGAAAATTATTCTCTGTATATTCCTCAAATAATTGTGTTTTTTAAGTCGTATTTTTCACTTCTTCATATCATTTTTGCATACTTAGAACTAGAGTTTAAATTAAACAATTTCATCTTAATAATGGTACATTACCAAGCCGAATACGGTATGGCTATTTAGTATAAAGATCAACCCTAACTAAACAGAACTAAAGAATTCATCATAAACCGACAGCTAATGATTATTAAAATCTGGTAAAATTAACTGTTATGTAAGTAATTATGCTGTGTTTGAATTGAGTTCAGTGCAATGCTCTCTCTATCATCATGCGTCTGTGTCTCCGAGATCATCCGTACATATCTGAAAATATATTTTATTTAAAATAACAACAACAAAAGAAATTCCATGGATCTGATTGAATGAGATATCATCTTGCTATTTGTTATGGTAGCTCAAACAGAAAATTTCTAAAAATAATAACAGTGTTTTTTGTTGGAAATTATGTGGCTCACGAGCTAGAGATGTAAAATTTCGTTAGTAGTACCTTTTCTAAATCTACCTAAAAGCACTAGAATTTTTGTTGGGTTACAGGTGCGTAAATTGTTTAACCCGTAGACAGTTGATCAGTAAATGTTATCGTAATTTCAAAAATTTAAAGTACCTGAAATGTTAATAAAAGTTTTTTCGGTAGTTATACGTGGTTTTTGCAAAGGTTAGGAAAAGTAACTGTAAATAAAAGAGGTAACCACAACATCAGTTTCAGAAGTTGAACGTTTTTTTGAGAGCTTGATTTTGGCATTTAATTGAGTCGCCAGGAAAGTCGTTGTAAATCTATGATTTTATTGTTAGATTTGAGATTTTGCACACGTTTTTCATTATTAATATATCATCTTATTTATTATCTTATAATAACAAATATGAGCTCCAGACAATGGGTTTGATGGAGGAACCACCATAGTTAAAAAAAAAACGAAAAAATAAATTAGTCGTAATTAATGCCAACAGTTCGTGAAGGTAAATTAATATCCAGGCAATGCCTTCAAATATCTCTTTGAATCAGTAAGTTTATATATATAAATAAATGACGCATCCAAAACTGTTAGACGGAAAGAGAACAAACAAAAAACCACTGACAAAATCGATACTATCGAGATGACGATACAAATACACATACAGTTATACATATATTACAGGCCAGTTATCAGATGTGAAAATATGCCACTGAAATAAATCAATCACTGTCGCTTAAAAATTAATATCTCGATTACAGTCCTTTTACGTTCGCATCAGTTTAAGTATGAAGTATCTGATGCTCTGATGCCTTCAATTTTTCATTCGATGATTATCTTATAAAACCGAATCATATGGTGTGTTTCTTTTTTTTTTTGGAGATCGTGAACATGTGAGGTGCTTTGTTTGTCGACCTTTTATATCACACTATACGGTGAATCGAAGCATCTGACCAAACCGCAGGGTGTGTTGTACACGAGAGAATAACCAGTTTTTTTTCAGTTATAGCATAATTAAAAATATATAGGTATCTCGTATGTCATGCTCGATGATTAGTAAAATTGAATAATTTCATTACTTTAATAATAAGAAATAATTAAAAAAAATGCGTAGCCAGTGGGGATTGAACCCACAACCCCCTGCATTCTTTGTAGGCGCTTTACCATTCAGCCATGAAAACTGGCATTTGGCCGTAAATATATCATCGCCTACAAGGGACTACAAGTTTATAAAGCCGGCTTGATTCGTTTCAAATCACGTTGCACCGGATTCCTGCGATGAAATATTCATGGACCTTTTTCGTTCTCCCAAAAAACCAGCACGGTACGGTTCCGAACAACCGCAGAGCAATCGAAGATGCTCCCGCTAAGTGTGTCAATGTACAGTTAGTATCCAAACAATGAGAGCACGCAACAATGATAAACTGCGAGTCCGGTGGCGAAAAAAAATCACAAGCTGATAGCTGCTCTGCGTGACATTGAAAAATCACGATTGTTTGCGATTTGAGGCAGGCTCATTTGTAAACTTTTACGTTTGTAAACATGCCACTGATTCATTCGGACGTGCTAGTAGACTTTCAAATTTGTGCAGTCAGCTTACTGGATTGAGATGCGTTGAAATATACCGGAATAGTGTGTCCTCAATTTTTTTGGGCATTCGGATCTTGAGGGCAAACTAAATATTTGTGTTTCTTGACTTTTTGACTTTTCCTCATCTGTTCTTTAATCCATGAACTGTCTTGTGATTTCGTTATGTTCATAATGTTGTTAGGACCAAATAATTCAGTAAAAACCCTAACGGGCCGCGACACGTGGTTCACGTCGCAATATTTTTCTGTTTAAATGAAAAGCCAAAGCCACACTAGCGCCCACACAGAATATCAGCGATTTGCATTATGCCGCGAATTTTTATCGCATCGCGCAAGTTCCTAGCTTGTAAATCATTCTGAATATTATTGGAGCACGGTCATACGCCTCTTGCTCCAATTGAATGAGACGTCATGACTATCCAGGATGTTTTCGCCATCAACATTACCCTACTATATCAGGAGGGGGCATGTTATAAAGAGCCCAGGAGCCACCCTCTACCATCCATCTTCAGGGCTCCAATGATATTAGTACCAAAGAAACAGAAAGAAAATATGCAACATCCGAAAGCTAAGTAATACAGAGAGGAGCACACTTCTTAACTTATTATTCTCGGTAATCTCAAGTTTGGGTGGAGCGGACTGAGAGGATGAGTGAGGGGTGAGGGGTGAGGGAGAGAATGGAGGGGCTTACGACGTTATAACACGGGGTTTGAGCCATGGAGCTTCTAACTCAGTGCCGACCACCTGTCGTTGATCGATGGCAGTTCCTAGCATGCGACGCGTGCATTTGTGTTTGGCTTGGTTAATTGTTTTTAGTGCTTGTGTGTACACACATTTTTATTTGAATCCAGAATGTGTGCTGGGTTCTGGCATCACCATATAATACTAGTCGCCACTGCTTGTAGTATCCATCGCTGGTGTGAGTACTTAACGAGATCTTTGACACTATCTCGTCCTGTGTAGTCGCAAAACGTCTCGACTTCTCGCTTTGCCCTGATACATCTGCTAGGGGCATTTTCATTAAAATATTGAAAAAAATTATATAGTGAAGTCTCCAGGAATAACCAATTTATACAATTTCATCATTTTTGAAACCCTTACTTTTTAATTTTTTTGCTTTAGAGTGTGCAATTCAATACTGGACCATGTACGAGTGAAAGCCAAGTCGGTGGAGAATGAATAGTTATTACACGGCAACGATTTTGTGCACCAGTGAAGGGTTCTTAAACTAATGTAATTTTTTTAGCAAGTCGTTCAATTTTAAAATTCTATATAAAGTCCTGGTTCCCAAAAAATGTATATAAGAATGGTCCGACAAAAGGGGGTTGAGGTGGATCTTAAAAATGTTCAACTACTCATACTCTGATGTAATAGTTTTTCAGGTCTTGAACAGGGTATGCATTTTTACGTCTCACGGGTAGATTCCAGATTTCCCCCACAGCCCGACGAGTCCTGTAGGAATTTTACCAACATGTCATGAGTCATATATCCAAATGACATCAGAATCAGTTGCATTATCTAATTGTTCGTTAAAATTGTATACGGAGAAGATTAGTTCAAATCCACCAATCCCAATTTTAAATCCAAATCTATTAGTCCGGCATATCGATAAACGTGGCAGCGTTGCATCGTTCAAGCTGCACGTGCTGGCGCATCTCTGTGCCCGAGGCGATTATGCGAGACTCAGTTACGCCTGAGGCCATCTAGCGCAATACAAATGAACCGTGTTGCGTCGAAAACAGATGACTGTTTCATAGATGCTACTTATTGCTCTATACATAAAACAGACGGCGCGGCGAGCAATGCTGGTAATTTCCAGCAGTGATAATAAATTGTATATGTGAGACAAAATTCCGTTTTTCTCCAGTTTTTTTTTTCTTCGACTGTCGCTTTTGAAGGATATGTGCGTTTTTTTGTAACATTCTTAACTTCATATCTTGAGAAATGCCATTACAATATCTGAATTTAGATTCTTTTCCACTGTTTTTACTGGGAGGAATCCATAGGGACCACAATAATATAAGCAACCCATTGTTTATTCTTGATGAGATCCCAAATTATACCTCATGGAAAATTAAGAAGTGTTGTCTGTTTTTATATGTCCTGAAATCCTGTAACTATCTCTGCCACTGAAGATGACAAACAAAATTCACATAAACTGGTGAAATTTGTAAAAATATATTACTTTAATCTTTTTTTCTGATAAAATTAGAAATTTAAAATAGATGAAAGAGCTGTCGGATAGCTGTCGGAAAGAATATAACCTTCAATTAGGATTTGGACTATTGTGTGTGTCAGTTTCCAGTCTTCAAATTATTGGAATGCACGCTTTTCAACATGTCGCACGCGCGAATATTTCCAACAATAAATGATTTTTTACCATTCGGATCAGATCTATTGGGTCCCCCTACTCTAATGTCTGAAACAAGCTTTATATTTCTGGTAGAACCACAACACTACTAAAAAGGATCAGTGCAAACAATTTGTCGACATTGCGTGCACACCATATTAGTTTCAACTCGGCTAAAAATGTTAATAGTTTATTTCCGTAGAGAGAAGCAATTTTTCCACCTTGTTCAGCGTGCCCAGCTCATACGCGGTACCATAGCGAACGTTACATAAGAGATTTATAATTGTTGACACAACGCAGCGATAGAAAAAATTCTTCGACACCCATTTAAGGCGTTATCGGAGAGAGAATCAGCTGAACAAAAAATTACAAAAGTCATAATGGGACAAATAAGGAAAAACGGCCTTCCATTTTTTCTTGGCTGGTCGTCAAATCTGTACACTTCTAACATGTTGAACCAAATCAGTTCCTAGTAATACCGGGTGATATGGAAAAGTATATTTTGATTACTGCTGCACTGTGGTTGAAAATGTGAAAATATAGGCGAAGAAATTAATATGAACATCAATTCCTATGTCGAAAAAAATGAGTATCCTATTGTTTTTGCAATCGCTGATTACTGTTTTGGTGTTATTTTTTGAAAAAACAGAATGTCGGATGTGTTATACAAAAAGTATTTTGAATTCTATTATTGTGAAAATTAAAATGGCGGAACAAAGGTGGCGGACGTGTATTCCAAAAAGTCGTTCAAATTCCATGAGAAACGGTATACTGTGGTTTAGAGAGTTACTGATTCCAGAATTTATGTTAGTTTCATAAAAAAACATAATGTCTGATTCAAAATGGCGGATTTGTTCTACAAAAGTCGTTTAATTTCGCTGAAACACCGTATACCAAGGTTGTGAGAGGTGCTGATTTGAAATTTTGAAGTAAAGTGTCAAACAAGACGAGATTGAAAAATCGTTTCATACAATTTTTTCAGTAAAAAACAGTTTCTCGTATAACAAATTTTGCATGTTTCCTGGAATTTCAAAATCCAAAAATAATATTAATAGTATTTTTTATTATCTACTGAGAATTGACATCAACTATCCCATAAACTTTTTTAAATGAATAATTATGTTAATAATTACTTCACTCCTCCACTGCCGTTCAAAGTTATAATATGCTTTCAAAATTACCGGAGCAACCAAGGTTACTTATCTGTTTTTTTGTAGGGACTTCGTGAAGATTTTTTTATCTGATTCCATATCGCTCACCTGACAGTACTGATATATCTTAGTGCATTAAGAAACATTATATGCACAAAGGTTTGAATTACTCTACCTCCATATTTGGCGTTCTCTAATACAGACTAGTTACTTAATCAGTAAGCAATGTCAGCAAATACCCGTACATTCTATATCACCTATCAATTTGATTTGGAAATCAATCGCTGAACCGTATTACACTAGGAATTTTTATTGCATTGCTTTAATGATTCATTGACGTACGACAGCGGGGCAGATATGATTAAATTCCTGAGAGCTCAATCTCTGTTCTCCAGAATTATTACATGCATTATTATTATTTTTTACCAATAAAGTGATCAAGTGTATGCTCTCCACTATACATCAGACCTGCTATAGACATGCATGTTTCGTCTTTAGCCTAGACTCGTCACTATATCTTGACGGTTTAACTGTAGAGAGTAATTGGCTGCGTAATCCAGTGAAGGCTGTGATAGCAACATCAACACTTATCTCCAAGTGTCGCGCACCGTGGCTCTACCCGTTGCCTTCTCACCTATTGAGCATTCCCTTCCTCAACGAAGGATGCCATATACGCTTTTGTCAAATACTCAAAGAATCCAGATAACAATAACAAAAATAGATAGTGTCTTTTGTATAGCTGCTCATATTTAGATATACAAAAATTAAGTGAAATAAGATTGTCTGTCACAAATAACAAGGGAACGGTTAGTTTCTCCTTCTTATCAGGTTTAAAAGCTGAAATTTTTTAAATTCGCTAATTTGGTGGAAACTGTAAACTTCTGAGTATTGAAGTACTATTGACATACAATCTTAAAATACTGATTCTAATCCTAATCCGGCTTTTTTTTCTAAGCTGCAAGTAAAAATTGATGACTTTACAAGGTTATGTCATCAGGATATTCAACAGGCTTCATTAAACAACGAGGAAGAGAATATTTCATTTGATGCCGACATGCATAATTTTTGCAAGTCATAGTTGAACAAGAAACAGAGTATGTAATTTATTAACCTCTCAGAAGGTTACATTTGATGCCATTCTATTTTCGCCATCTACGAGACTCTTGTGGAAAAATTTGCTCTAAATATAGATTCTATCATGAATTAGACAAGTATTGCTTCACTGTTTTCCAAGATGTTTGACAATATGTACAGTTTTTTATGTTTCAATGTTTTGGTGAATTGAATATATTCCATTGTCTCTAACTGCTCAACTACTGCTCAACGGCAAATAAAAAAGTTGCATCTTTATCAGTTTTACCATTGTTTGGAGCAGCATTTGCTTAAAAGCTGTATGGACTTAGAATGAGACTGTATTTTAATTAGCCACATGGGTCTATATGACAGCCATGAACCACATCCAAAGGTTGTGAAACGCAACAATTCTCAAGACAAGTCCGAAGCAATGCTATTGATTCACGTTGGACTAAAGTAAGATGATAATATTTCAGTCACTATCTCATTCCATCGTCTACTCGTGTTTTGAAATTGCTTTTCGCATGTGACCAATTAAAGTGCCGTGGTATATGACAAATATTAATATACCGAAACGAAACAGAAACAAGTGTAATATGGAGTTGACAGAGTATCTCAACCAGACATTTTTAACGCTAATAGAACGATAAAGGTCACTGCTTGATATTTTCCGGTGACATTTCGCTGTGTAGGTACATTCAGTTGTTTTTTGTCTGTTTTTGAAGAGGGATATATGTTTTATGCGGTGGCTGGACATCAAACACAAGCGGACTTTTATAGTAATTGAGGGCAATCGCTACTTTAATAGCTTGTTGAACCTGATGAGATTTATAACCAGGGAATAGCGACAGGCATCAGTTTTGGTAAAATCAATTCTACATTAGAGATTTTATATGAGCAACTCTGAGCACTGATCAATTATGTAATAACGATGAAAAATATAATGAAGACACAAAATCAACTTCTAAATCAAATAATTTATAATATAAACAAAAAATACGCAAGCTGCTAAATCAGGATTGATTCTCAAAAAAGTACAGGTATGGAGATAAGCAGGGTAGTATTGTCCATCTGCTGCTTAGCAACAATGTGTAGATCATTCTCACCCATTTGTTTTAATCCAGTCTATCTCGACTGTGGATAGAATATAATAAAGCACGATTTCTTCTCTAAAAATCCCAGGTATGGAAATGCAAGTCTGTAAGTGACGTAAAGGTGGGTTTAACATATTTTTGTAATAACCTACGAAGTATAGTTGCGATATATTTGTATTGCCTCGAGTTTCACGTAGGTTTTGTAACTCGGTGGTTAATTAACTACACGCAAGCGTCCAAACTTCACCAGTAACGAATTTTTCACTCGGTTATAGCTGAATATTCTTCTGGTTGAGAGTTAAATGTGAGCACTTAGTGAGATTCCGAATAGAAACTATTAATTGACTCTTAACCAAAATAAAGAATGGAATCCTTTATCCAAAATGTAAATCGATTCATCTTAGTAAGCAACGGAATGAAATGCTTTCGTGATGTCTGGTATACTTCGATAGCTACACTAATCACTTTCTCCAGATCGACGATGGTACACAGGAACGTACATAATCAATTTGTACATGTATGCATAAAAGAATGCATGATGTATATCATCTTAGTTAACATATAGTATCTTCTACGTAACATCATTCTAATTATAGGCAGGAAAAAAATTCTGTGATGTTTGAAATTAAACAATACCATCAACAACAACAAAAATTCCTGGAGTATACACGTGTTGTGAACATAATCTTTTCGTGATATTGAACAGATCATCGTTAGCACTATACAGTTTTTTATGAAGTTTAAGAAAATCAAAAGTAGTGAGGAGTGAAACGATGTTGAAATTGATGAAACCAAGGTTAGAGATAGTACGCATTTATTTATGACATACTTTATTGATTAGTCATTCTGTTTTCCGTGTGAAAGGAACGACGAAATATCTGTAATCACTTATGAAATACTGATAATACTGATATCGATAAAGATCTTTTGCTGAATTAAAATTGGGGGGTTAAAAATTGGGGGTGGGGTTGGTGATAGGGAGATCTTAGGAAAATAGATGTTTGTAGGAGACATTCCATTAGCAGAGTAATCCTGAAATTACGTATCCATATGAGAACGCGCGATACATCCGGTCTAGCGATACTGACCAATATTCGGATTGAAAGTCTATTAATATAATATAAATAGACGGCCCTAGCTTTTGTCATATTGCCACATTCACACTAACACTTTAGTTTTTCCTGCTTCTGTTTCTGACGTTGTTTGAAAACCCATTGACACGTACATCATTCGCTAAAAACAAATTAAATAAACACTATTAACTTTTTAAAATCGAAAAAAACATCAAACCTTGTAAATCGCTGTCCAAGAATCTTCCCTCATCTTCTTCAAAATGTCCTATGAATATTTGATTTGAAATATAGTGGTATACGTATCAATTAGCATTCGAATACAAACAGGGTTATTTCAAAACCATCGTTTAACTAACATCTGGTCAATGCTCATACCACCATAACAAAACGTCTGGTTATCTGTACCGTCTATATCTGTGACTACCGCACAAAGTTAGCATTGTCGACATACAGGTCTATTTTTAACCGATCGCACCGGTGCATGTTCCTAAACTATAAACATGGCTGTCCGTCAACAAACTTGATACGTAATACAAGAGTTCATTCTAATTTTGTTCTGTATGTGTATTTTGGACGTGGCAATATCAATGGAGTGCCAAAATCCAGAGAAGTTATCACCGTGCGAAACCTTTCATTTCCTGGTTAAATATTTAAGAGACTAGGTTTTTACTTCTAGCCTAGATGATGAGAAGGGAAATATCATGCTCACCCATTTGTTTTATTTCAGTCTACCTTGACTGTGGATAGAATTTATAAAGCAGGATTTTTTATCAAGAAAGCTCAAGTATGGAGATAAACAGGGTTGTCTTGTCCATCTGCTGCTTAGCAAGAACGTGTGCATCATGCTCAACCATTTGTTCTATTCTAGTCTATGTTGGCTGTGGATAGAATGTATAAAGCAGGATTTTTTCTCGAAAAAGCTCAGGTATCGAGATGAGCAGAGTTGTCTTGTCCATCTGCTGCTTAGCAACAACGTATAGACAATGCTCATCCATTTGTTTTATTCCAGTCTATCTTGGATGTGGATAGAATCTATAAACAAGTCTATTTTTGAACGATCGCATCGGTGCATATTCCTAAACTCATGGCTGTCCGTCAACAAACTTGATACGATATAGATGATGATACAAGAGTTCATTCTAATTTTGTTCTGTATGTGTATTTTGGACATGGCAATATCAATGGAGTGCCAACATCCAGAGAAGTTTTCACCATGCGAAACCATTTATTTCCTGGTTAAATATTTGAGGGGCTAGGTTTCTACTTCAAGCCTAGACGACGAGAACGTATATAAATAAATTTGTGCGCCCATATGCGAGATTATTGATAGAACCGCTCTTATTTGGGGTGTAATTGGATACCGTTAAGTTCAGTGTAACTTCTTATCCTGTTGTTGTCTCTTTGATTCATTATTTTTCTTCATTGTTTTGTACTTTGATGAGGCTGTCAAGGCAGCCGAAACATCAGTAAAGATTCATTCCTACGTATGTGATTTCAATTGGCGGCTACCGAAAAATATAATGGACTTTATGTTCCTTTACAAATTGATAGTCCGCTTGCTTGAATAATTAATAATTATTGAAAACTTTTTTGTTCTCTATTTCCTGTAATATCTCAGTTCCTATTCACTACAAAAACGATATTTGTTTCTCAACTACAGTTGCACATAGAGGGCTGAAATGTTTTGTACATGGTGTCTTTGTTATTCCGATAATTCGTAAATAATTTCAGTGTGATCGGTTTATTACATTTTGAGTAATTAACAAAAAAAATGGATGCTTATTTTACAATAGTGGAATTTTTTTAAAATTATTTTATAACTGGTATAATCACTTATAAAACTTAACAAACGGTATCCCCGGTCTTTCATAAATGCAATTTTGGCCGATTTTATGTTTTTTTATAGATCACCTCGTCCCCTTCCTATCGCGCTTCATAAGCCCTGCGCGAGGATAAAATGTCTGTTCACATTGACCTTAAAACGCTGTAGTTAAAAATTATAGGAAGTTTTGAAAGTAAGAAAATTTGGGGATTTTGTTTTTCAATAAGTATTTGATGATTTAAATCAACAGTTATTTAATCCAATCTAAATTCAATCTTATCCCATTGCATGGGAAGTACAGCGTCAATCCACTTGACGCCATATTTAAGACATCTATAAGCGGTTTGAATGAAGCAGTTGTGATAAGGAAGAATATATAGATGAATATTTTATGAACTCCACAGTATCACCTAAGTAAATACCACCATTTCTAATAATCGGCAATTACTCAAACTGTCACAGCAATCAAAGATATTGATCGTGCAATGGTTATTATAAAAATGATATTTATTTTCACTTGCAAGGTCTCCGAATGAATATTCTAGCATCCGAAGGTGTGAACCTCGCAGTTAATTATAAATACCAGGTAGCAGGTTTGTTGCGATTTTTGCGGTATTGTGTTACACAATTAATCAATTGACTATATTTGATATGACCGACAGGTGTGATAGAATTTCTATAGAATGAGGAAGTACTAGTATACCTTGAATAACAACTGAGTTCCAGATGAGGTTTGAAAAACTCACTATATGAGTACATTCCAATTTCTTACAGTGGAAGGTCATAGAATCTGCCTTTATAATGTTGAATGGTCGATCTAAGTGAATACTCATCCCTATACTATACACGAGATAATTCCAACCCTTCTTCGGCATTTTCCCATTACGAGTTCGTCGTTTTTGCCCTGACTTCCCAGTCACCTACCCTGAGGTCTCTATCTACCATAGCATGTCCAATATATGTTTCCCATTGGAGAGCAGGTCTTCCCCTACGTCTTCTTCCTAGGGGTTCCCACTCTCATATTCTTTTTGGCCATCTGTATTCTGGTATTCTTTGGACATGACCGTACCATTGCAGTGCTCTGTTTTCAAATTTTTTAGTAATGGAGCATTCTACTCCCATTCGATGCTATATTTCCTGTTCTTATTTTGTCCTTTCTAGTGACTTGTAAGCATCTTCTCATAAAGTCTAATTCCACTGTTCTTATTTTATTTCGTACTGTTGTTGTTATTGGCCATATCTCTGCTCCGTATAAGGTAATATTTACTACTATGCGTTGAAAGATTATTTTTTATTTTCTTTAGTGAGGAAGTTGTTCCATATCAATCCATGAAGTGCTTTTGTCGCTTGCTTTTCGCGTGCTATTTTCATTTCTATATCTCGTAAACAAGTACCATCTCGATGTATCATAGATCCCAAATACTTAAATGTCCGGCAGTTTTTTATAATCTCCTCTTCTACATTTAAATCAACACATACACAGATATTCTGTCTTACACATATTTATCTTTAGCCCCCACAATTCGTATTCTTCTTTAAGTTTTCGTACCATATATTCCATTTCTTCCTTTTCTTGTGCAAAGATAATCTGGTCATCCGCGAATAGTAATGAATCGAAGAATTCCAACCCAGCAAACAATAAGGAAATGGGTTAGAGATTTCGATATTACAGGTAATGTCAACTCAAAGTTGAGTAAGAGTCCCTGAACTAATCGAATCTGCCAGGCAATTTACTCAAAGAAGTCTGCAGATTCAATGGCATTGCAGATTTCTGAAAGCAGTTAACTAAGAATTCTGCAATCAGATTTTTGATTCTACTCATTATAAGTCGTTCACACGTTAAAAGAGTCCGATAAATTATCCGTGTTGCTTTCTGCAGGCAGTTTTTGTAAATCTTTGAAAACGATAGTAATCAATTAAATTTTGATGACAGACCAGGCCCACCTTCATTTAAGCGGATTTGTTAATAAACAAAATCACTGCGCCGCAGAAAATTCACAACATCTCCTGTTTTTTAGGATCAATTTTGTATGTCACTGTATAACCATAGTCCAAATCTTCTCTACTTCTTCGTAGTGCCTACAAGCGCTTAGACTCCCCTTCTGAAAAATTGACTGTTATGGGCATAACAGGTTATAGCATTGGACCCTTCAATTGTGAAAAGACATTTATCGTTTCACGGCGCATGTGGAAATCCATAAGCTTTTGGTCTTTCTCAAAGGTAATTATATTACAAAGAAAAGGTAGTGAGGCGCACATCACGCCCAGGCGGACATAAATTACGGTTTTATTTGCATCCAGCTCGCAGGTTTGTAAGGAAAAGAAATCAACAAATATCGGTCTTGGAAACCGACAATTATATCTGTGCATATATTATATCATTGTTGCTGATTTGGGTTGCGATGATCTTTCCGGAAAAATATCGCTGGACGATAATCTCCGGTGATGAAATACAAATTACACCCATAGTGAAAGTGATTTGTGTGCTGGAGTAGGAGCCTAGCCTGTGCGTAATCGGGCAATAATCAAAGCTATCAGATGTTCAACTTGTCCAGTAAACCGACCGTTCAAATGTTTCATACGAGGTGTTGATGCTTTAGATTGATTTTTATTTTCCTGTATGAAATGAAAGCGTTTCAATCAAGCACTCCAATGCCAATGAGAAAACAGAACTACCATCTTACAAGTGACAACGACGACGACTGACGCTAATGACAGAACAGCGTTGCCGTGTATTTTAAAGTTCTATAACATAAAACACAAATCGGATCAAAATTGGACATGAGGGCTTCCATCGACTTTATAGTAAAGTGTCACGTTGTTTCAATTGAAATATCTTCAATCCTCTCCAGGTGAACTGGCGTACGTCCCTTTGCAGCTATTTATTCTGGCCGGCGTATCGTTTGTGTGGCTAGTTCTGATTGGTTCCGGCGGCGTTCCGGTTGGGTGTTGTAGTTTTCTACTTACATTGCCACTTGGTGTTTATTTAGTGCCACATTCGTGTTCATGTTCGTTCTGCCCAGCTGTAGTTTCTTCATATGTATTATAAGTGGTTGCCATATTGGTTAATTTCTACGTTAGGTTTGCTGTACACGTTGTCGTTAATCGCGAAGAAAGCTGCGTCCTTGAATTTTCGTCGATAACAATGCGATTCATTGTCAGTGTCCCTCAATATTTTATGGTGCTCTATTCATGCGTGGTCAGCTATTATGGATTTTCCTGTCGCTGGTCATTGTTTGTTCAGTCAGGGTTCATTAATTCTCACTACTAAACTTTGCCCTATTCGTATGGTACTTGGTAGATGCAGTTCTTGGAAGGCTGTTGTTGCTATCTTCTTCTTTTGTGGATTTCATCAATGGGCTTATACTGTTCAGATGTTTCAATTGGTTGTCTCTACAGTTTCATATTATGGATCTTCATAACGGAGTCGTAGTTTTGGTCAATTACGTTGTCTACAAATTTCAAACGACAACTGGAAAAAAATTTATTTCGATCAATTTAGCTTCTGTTCTCAAATACCCAAACTGACGATTGTTGCTTTTTATCCCAGTTTTATAGCAGTATTCCATGTTTCAGTAGCAAATCTTGATCTCATATATCAGAGGAGTATTCTATCATTACATTCAACATCGGTCCTATTTCAACTGTACTATTTTGTGGAATTACTTTCATTTTTAGTCTTGCATTTATTATGTCATATCACTCGATACGGCCATTGTGTCACAATTCACTATCAACCATTCGATTGAGTTCCTCGATTTACATGACTCAATATCGAATTATACGCATTTTTCAGCCAGCAACGTGATACCATCACGACAAATTGCCAGGTAACATTACTAATCATTAAATTACATTGAATTGAGTTCTTTTTGCTACCACACTGTCGCCTAAGAAATTGCTACGACGGTCTCTACGTCATTTGTATCAATTTGTACTAGACTGCTTCTAGTATTTCATCTAGGAATGTCGGATTGGAACAGGAGACTGAAGAAATTATTTTCGAGTGGGAAAAATCCAGAATTTTCTTGTTGCGGATGGAACTCGAACTCGTGTCTTTAGTCTACTGTGGAGGCGGTACGAAAGAGAGGGAAATTTATGCTTTACTGCAGCTGCATACGCTAAACTTTATTGTCGATTTCTGTTACTCTGGCTTGTGTAAATCGGCAGATCATATTTTTTTCGTTATCCTTGAAATTATTTCCTTTAAGATAAAAAACATTCGATTGCGCTCGAGATCGTTTTTTGTCTGCAAGTGTGTGAGTCTCCCCACATCCTTGTGTCTTGATCGTCAGATTATTGGAATGCACACTTGACAGTATGTAGTAAAACATCTTTCCTTAATGTGACGCGCTCCACCCAATCAATTTGTTCCAATATTCTGATCGGATCCTCTACACGCGCGGCCTTACTATAAAGGCCCCAGTACACAACGGGCCATGATGGGCCATCTGCCACGTAGGCCAACAAGCACTCAAGATGGACGTATGCACTACCCCGTCGGTCGGTAAATAACTCAACAATGGCCGACTGTGTGAACACTATCGGCCAGGCTACGCCACGATCCTTTTGAATTGTGACGAAAAAACGACAACATCGCCGTTGCCCGCCACGCTCCATTAACCACTCCCAATTTTCCCTCATCATGCGCCATTCCTCCCTGTACACAATGGCGATGGCCTGCAGTGGACCATCATGGCCGATTGTGTACTGGGGCCTTAAGATCTTCGATGTTTATTCCGTGTTGTGCAACGTTTCCGATATCCAAGCGTAACGATTTAGACACCTACAAACTGCGAAGCAACAATTTCGCACATATTTAACACCATCCGTCCGTTTCTTCGCTGGAAGGCATACGCAAAGTGAAGATTAACCATAACAGCGTCATTATTGCTGCCCAAACACCTCTCGCCTTCTTTATGGACAACCGCGATAAATCAAGGCAGATATGATTAATGTCTCGTCAAAATAACAGTCCGGTTTTAAATTTGGCACAGTCGAAAGCCAGCAAGTATCTTTCCTTTATAGAACCGATGAAATGATAAGCAATTTTTAAACATTTCACGGGAATAACATAAAATATTAATTAAATTCTGAATAGCTTTAGTTTCATTTGAAATATCTTAAAGGCGAAATATTTTGGAATCAAATTTTCATGACAAGTAGGGACATCACAAAAAGCAATGTCACACATTTCCGTCCGTCTGTCTGTTAGTACTCCATCCGGTAATCTTGGACCCCTCTTCAACTCGAAAAGTACTTTTTGGATTTTGATGCAATTTTGACGCTGGTTAGTATAAAGCTTTGTGGATTTCGCAAATCTACAGACCTCTATATGTAGTGGATTTTTGATATAATTTGAAGTTCATTATTTTTCGTAGAACGTATTATAATCTCACCTGATGAAATATCAGCAAAGCAAAACTGAAGTCAGGTAGATCGAATCAATAAGCGGTACTTTATTTGATGACTGAAATATAAAATCATAAATCCTCTTATAAACATAACTTCGGCCTTCCATTGCCTTGAAATTTTTATCCGTTTCACAACGTTTCGATTGCTGTGGTATCCTCAATCCTCTTCAGGTGACCTTTTGTTTCGATGCTGCTTTCTCCCCATCGACGCGCTTTACCCCAGCCCTACCGATGACCAGTAGTGATGCCGATTGCGGTGACTCACGCCGCCCGGCGGATGATGAGTAATTGCCGCAGAGCATATTGATGATACCACGTCAAACGCGGGCATTCTCAAGACAATGGAAATCCAAAGCATTGTTACTGATACTCTCTTTACGTGAAGTGGTGGATAAAAAATCTTATTCGTTTGACAATTCAATTCTTAAAAAGGATCATGAAGTCATAATAAACTTAAATACTCATACAATCATCAACAATTTGCTCATGTTATGTCGTGTGATCGAAATGACTTTAGCGGATCAACCAGCTCTGATGTTTGTTTAGTGATTGAATGGTACATTAGCACAGCAAACACACTTTTACGGTGTTTAATTGGGCATGTAATAATAGATACCCATTATGCTGGTTTTTATCGCACGTCATGTTTTAAAATAATTGTTGATCATGTCATTCCAACATGAGCACTTTCGTTTTTGTTTCCAGGTATGGATTTTCTTGGAATATTCTGAAGTGAAATATGGAAGGAATATTTGTAATCATAGAGAAATCTGCTTCAAATGAATGCAGTAATCCAAACAGGTGAGGTTTTATTAAGTACTAGGCGTGAAAACTCGGCTTCTTTTCAATCAATAGTTCTGCACAGTTGCTGATTTACCGGAAAATAGTGAAAAGAATTTTTTGAAATTTCAATAAAGCACCCAATGATATCTTCCAGATGGTGTATTTTTAATGGAGGCTTTATGAGTTTTAATAAATTTTCCGAGTAAGAGTAGTTTAAAATAACCTGTCTCAAAGACACTTGTCACATTTGTCGAGTAAAGATATCCACGCCTTGATATACGTGTCGATACCGTGCTTCCAAGTTTTCAAAATGAGCGACAAAAAAACCGCAAACGCATAGTTTGTCAACAATTGGAATTGAAATTAAACCACTGGGCGCTGTCGATATATTTACTCCAAAAAATGTCCAGTATATGCGCTGTTGTTCCTGGGCTATTTGAGAGTTTATAAAAAGTTATGACCTTCCACAGCATGTGAACATTAATCGATTTGAAATTTTTACTGTACATATTTCTTTAATTCCAATATAGCAGCTACGATACATCAGTATTTAGACTTTACTTTCGTACTACTTTTGCTTAAAAATATTTTCAAAGGTTAGATCTACAGTGGATAAAAGTCACAGCCCAGTTTCCTATACTATGTGCTTTAAAAAAGAGCTAAAAACCAGACACAACTACGAAAATAACTAATAGATTTTGTAATGAATAAATACAGATGAATGGAAAGTTCAGCAATAAGGCCATTCAGCTATTAAACAATATATAAATAAAAATAAGATTTATATACAAACGTATCATCCAACATGAATGAATTCCAAACAGTATTCAGCTGGATTATGTATGTATAAACAATATTTCAATAAATACGATAAATTCCTTACTGCTAAACCCCATGAATGCTAGCCAAATTGACCTTGTTACTGTTAATCTCATTCTGGCTAATCAAAAATTGGCGTTGTCAACATAGTCGTTATAAAATAAATAACAATCCTAATTATAATTATGTACATGAACAGGCCGGGTCAGGAGTCAAGTGATTGCTCACTCCACGTGTGTGTTTTTAATAAAAAATATTTTTTGAATGTGATCACAGTGAAATTTAAACTTATTAAACGGAAATTAGCACGTTTTTTATAATAAAGTCCAGTCTCCTCACTTTATTATACATATTGTGTTGTATTAGATAGATAGATAGTTGGATAGATTTAGTAGTTCAAAGAAATTAGTGTAGCCATTTCCGAGCAAGGTGGTTTAATGAATTGGTTCCCATCCCATCCCGTGGTCAGTTCCAGTATTTTCTATGCAGAAGTCACCCATCCCTTGATGTGGTTCCTAACTGTACTTTAGGGATTTTCAAGGCTGATTCTGGGCCGATGAATAAGGAAATTGATCCCTTCTTTGCAAGTTCATCTGCCTTTTCATCGCCAACGATTTCTGACTGCCCTGGTAACCACTCCAAACTTACTTTGTTCCCCGATGGTTACAATCTACAGCATTTTAAGGTCAGTACAATTATTCGGTCGCAGCGCTTATGGAGCGCTATAGGTTTCCTGCCTTTACGTCATGCTATCTGTATAAAAATCCCAACAATTACGCATTACCGAAAACGCCTACAAACAGACCGACAACACATCCGAAAAAAGTAATATCTCAGATTCGTGGGAACTATTTTTTGTATTTTTACAATCGAGATATTTTCATCGTTTTGAGCTCGACGTTGAATGTCAAGCTCAGCGTTTGAAAGTAAGGTGTTCCTCATCACAGTCGTTGTGCAGTTTTCATTGCCATTTGGATCATGCAAAAACGCAGTTTATCTTTTTCCTACTTTCTAATCTGCTAAATTAGTAAATAAAACATTTAATCACTACCACATTTATGCAAATAGTGCTTTTTATTTAATATGCTTATTTTTATTTCCAGGTAAGCTCAACCGCACTTTCTCATTCTCCTCAGCAAACGTAAGTATTTAGGTAGTAAGTGTTTTCGCTGGTGCAAAAAAGATATACGAGTACAGTGACGACTCGTCCATGGAGGCAGATGGGCGCGTTAACCCCATGCGCTAGGCTGGCGTCTCACAGCACTTACATAAAAAATGGCATCAAGTAGATTAACTCTGTTCCCCCCCCCCCCCCCCCCCCCCCCAATGAACGCACTTTAGAACTTAATATTTGGTCGCTTTTGATTTTTTGATGTATGGAATCAAATAGAAATATTGGGCTAAATTTTTCCCTATAAAAGGAAAGTATGTACCTCTTCCAGTTGTTTCATTTTTATCATCAACATTTGTGGACTTACTGACAGCCGCCTGTCTTGGGTGTGGAGCTGTATTCAAAAACAGAAAAAGTTCGAATAATTATAAAACCCAGTTTTTTAAATTAGTGGTAGTATTTATTTTTTGATGATTCATACATCCCAAAAATCCGCTTCTCACACTGTCCCTGGATCTGCTTGTTGGTCACCAGTTAATCTCAGTAAACGCTGCACCGACTTTGCTGAGTTATATGGTGTGGGGTGCTGCTCCTATATTTTTAAAAATCAACTAATTGATGACAGAGTAGTCAACAAAAAAAGCAAAATAATATCAACATCTACTCAAACCTCCTTTTATTATTGGACACAGTAACTTTTTTGTGCTTTAAAATTTTGAAATTCAATAAAGTTCGAACCTAATGTATATTATCGAGTTTTGTAATTTTGTTTGTATCATATAAAAAACCCTAATGAACAAGGGTAGTATGGCCCTAAATGGTAACTACACACCGTGTATAAATGTTCCATTCGGTTATTTCAGATGAAAACTACGCGAATAAAAAAAGTATACTGCTGCTTCTCATTCTTTTTATATGTATCTCGACTAGACACAGCTTTGATGGAACAGTTGCGTTTATACTTTCATTTACGAAGGGTCTTCTACCATAATGTTCATATTTACAACTTGGAAACTACTGAGAAAACATACATCAATTCATTTATATGTACAACTGCGAAATTTTATGGGTCTAAAGAGAAAAGATTAAGATGAGATGAAAAGGATTTTCATCGTATCGTTCTCTCTAAATGTACTATTATGTTGCAGTCGCTATATATCAAGTCCAAGACCATAACAATTTATATTTTACGAAGCGCTATAAACACCAATCTTCAAGAACATAACCTTAATTCGGTTCTCATTGGTCATATAGGGTTTAAGTATCGGAGACGAATACGTTAATTTGAGTTACGAAAAATCACATTAACCCTAATCTCGAAGTCAAAGCTTAATTTTAACCAACAATCACCCATATTTGGTTGAAATATAGTTTTGCGCATATAAAACCGTGTAAAATATAGCCTCATAATTTGACTCATTTCTTCGTTATACATGATAGTGAAATTTACTTGATTCCATGGCAAAGCAAAATATATCTTAAAGGCCAAATAAATTGTGAAGATAACTTAAAACGACAACAGTAAGAAGTAGAAATTAATATACGCTCATGTTCTACTCTCACTAATCACTCATTGCATAAAACCAGGCATGATTGAAGGAATAACTATAGTAACGTTTCGGCTTTGTTGTATGAACAACAGGGATCTTGATGTATTTGTTGTCTTAAACATCATTCAGATGTAGATTTTGGCGAATGTTAAACATAACACCCTCAACCCGGTATATGCCAGTATATAACTTAATTGTTCTCTATTGTCTGTCTGTGTCTGTACTAAAGGAAAGGTGCCAAGATCACAGCACTTAGGCTCCATTGGGCAGGGGCCTGAGGATATTGATCTAACCGTCTTTGCTGGTCGGTCAGCTGTAATATAGCCATTGGAAATTGAGTTTTCTTGTATACGATCAACTGATGAGTCCAGCTTCTCACTGACGCAGATAAGAAAACATCGTCAGTGTTTACGAAGAACAAGAGATGTCGCTGCAAATCAACTTGTTCATAGATGTAAAATGAGTAATCTATCATAACTATTAGGCATTGTCCAAGCTGTTAGGACTATTTGACATCGTAAGGACGGAGAAAAAAAGGTAATTCAATAACGGAATATAGTATTAATCACTCCTCAACTTGATCGACTTCATCCTCTACAAAACGTTCGGGCAAAGTGTATTAATCAAGCAGTTGTGTAAATTTAGCACCGTTGATAAATGAAGAAGAAATATTTACATTCTCCAGCAATTTCCAATCAATTGGAGAAAAAGTTGGGTCCACCTAATTATACAATTCGCGATGTGCGTCATATGATTTAAAATAGAATATCCATTACGTAAAGGTAATTTCAGCTATCATATTCCGGGCCTGATGGGATGGATTTTTATGCCCTTGATATATTTAGCTTTCAAATAGTCAATCATAATATTTTAGTGTGTAGATTGTAGCTGCTCTCATTTGGTGAAACTTACTGTTGTGCACTTATTTTAACACCTACCAGACACACATAAAAAGTCATTCTTGTTTCAAAAATTGCGATATTTTTGTAGAGATATGCTCACGATACAAACATCTCTCCTCATTCTTAAGACAAATAACTCGATGAGAAAATTATGATTTATTTGAACTAAGAAAAGTATATTTTAGATTTCGTTACTCATTCTGAAAAAATCTATTCTGAAAAAAAATATAATCTCCTTCCCCACTAAGATTTCAATACGTCAGTACTTAATATTTTTGTTAGTAAAGTTAACATATTTTCCAAGGGAGCCTCGTTTACTTTAAAATACCATCTTGGAAACTGCTGTACCCTCCCTTAACAACATGATATTTGTCTTTCGAAAATATACACTGTTTTCCAAGTACATCTCGATTTACGCCAAGTAATTCATTTATTTCACATCACCGTCTTCGTCAACGACATTTCAGCGGTACGCGTCTCCGGTTTCATGTCTGTTTCTGCGTCTATTATTTTTCCTTTGGTTGTTATTTCTGTCACCCCCCCCCCCCTCTGGATGGATTAACTGTTGAAAGTTTGGTGGCAGGATCTCATATCGGATACAAGTACCAGGTATGTAAGTTTTGAACAGGCTTCAGTACCAATAGCAGTACAAGTACATATTTTGAATATTCTATGTTTATCTGCAAGATACCTTTCAAACTTCAATAAGAAAAATGCCATATGACATTGGTACATTTTGACTTTTTTTTTCTTCTCATTTTCAAAGTCAAGGAACCCACAGTGGCTTTGGGCCTCATAACTATTACCGAATGCTTATACCAATCTTAAATTCTTCTTCTTCCAAGGAAAACTAAATTTTATAATCAATTTGATCTATTTGCGCCAAAATATTATGAAATGTTTCAGTCAACATTATAGCATCCGTATACGTGATATATTCTTTGTTTTGTGCCAAGATTATCATATGGTCGATTTAGGATTTTGGTATCCTTACTCACAAGACATTCCCAGGTATGAATTGTAAATATGTACTTAAATGACCACTCTCTGATCAAAAATGTAATATTAGGTATTACTTTAAGATTATTATAGCTTTGTGCATATAGGAAGATATAGTATACTTGAATAAAAGGATATACTCTTTGTCTGAGACTTGTTATGTGCATTGGGACTTGATCAAATTCCCTGCGACAGATACATACAGATCAAAATAATAAAGCCGCGTTCAAAAAAGCAGTCATGGTAAAATCGGCCAGCTGTGATTTTTTTCATGGTGCCTGGACACTCGGAGATCCCGAAGACAAAAACTGTTTGAGTAGACCGCCGAAACCAGAAAACAATCAGGCCAGATCCTTAATAGCTCCCTCTGGACCAACCGAATGTATAAGCGGCGAGTCTGGAAGCCCATAAAAAGACACATCGTTGAAACTGGAAATGGTTGTTCGGCGGAGCGAGATCAACAAAAATATTATCCACGCCTTTATCGACCGCGCATATCTGAACGATTTATTTAAATATTTATGGTCAATTTCAATTAACAAGTATTTATCGATGTTAACAAGAGGCAGACATTTAAAAACCGCTGGGGCGTGAGGTGCCCGCACGGCGTATTTTATCTTTGACTTTGCGTATGCAGGGACGGGCTAGGAAGAATAGACGAGCGATAATTTTTTCATTAATGGATATTTTGAGATAGAATTGCAAAATTTACAAACAATATTTCACAAATAAGAATGTCTTCAAGTAGGTTGATGCTGTACTACCGACACAATGGTATTACTTCGGAAATAAATATTTTATTCGGAATTTGGGGCAGTTTTATTCAATAAAAAATTATTGGAACTTCAGAAAGACCTTAAAGATTACTAAGATTTCCAAGTTTTCGTACAAATGGATCAACCGTAATGAAATTTGATAAAAATAATTAGTAACCCTACCTGATCCTACTTTTTTTAAGGCAGAATATTACTTTTGTAATTATGTGTTGACCTTTTTCAGGTAGAATGTAGTACTATTTAGATAGTATTAGCAGTTGTTGAAAAACAAACTAGACAGAGTAAACGTGACAGCCTGACAAATCGGAAGCGTCTATCTACATTATATTTATAGACTTCTAACGCCGACTGTTCGTCAGTATGGCTTGGACGGTAAACTGAGAATGTTCACATTTCACGTGTAGTTATACGAATACATAGTCTCATTATTACCTGCTGCCGCTGGATCGATATATCAAAAATTATGCAGTACTAGAGGGGCCGAAATTCTCGTTTTTCAAAATAATAACTCTTCAAATCCGGTTTACAGCTATTGCTGTGAAGCTGGCTATTATTTACTTTGTATTACTATACCCTGTTGTCTCTTTTATATTGTTATTTACATTGTGCATCTTCATGTCATCTCATCCCACCAATAATTGGTTTACCTCTTGGTGACACATTCAAATGCATAAATGAAGCATCAAGAAATCACACAACGCTTCTAATTCGACACTTGGTTTGAAAAGTAGAATGGACGAACTGAATGATAGATGGTCAGTTAATGACCTGACATTTTTTTCTACACAGAAATACGAACCTTGGCTAAGACAAATCGTTCACATTATCACCTCTAGGACGCTCACATGTTCTGTACGCCAAAACATCCATTAGGTCGGACAGCCCAGAAAGAAAAGGTCAGTTTCAGCATTGCTGCGAACCAAAGAAATACACGCATTCCGCCAGCAAAAACATTAATTTGTTTATAATAAAAGCCTTGTATGCCAAATTATACATTTTTTTTTTCATTTTAACAGTATATTTCACAACAATATACAAGATACCGGCCATTACCTTTCTCTGGGTATTTGGCAAGATACATAAATAATACGTATTGAAAGCAGTTATTTATCTGGCTGTTATGCACGAGCTTATTCTTCTGGAAACTCTGCTGGTAGTCGAAGCGTGGATTTGTTGAGGTAACTTGTGTGTGTATCCGCCAAAACCATATTACGAAATTCGATGGTTTAGAATCAAGTGAAATCATTATGTCAAACGGTCTCCCTTTACATTAAAAGATACAGTAAATATGCTCTCCACTATGCGTCAGACCTGCTATAGACATGCATGTTTCGTCTTTAGCCTAGACTCGACAGTACGGCCTGGATGTAGAGAGCAATCGGGTGGTAAATACGTAACCCAGTCAATGGTGTGATAGCAACATAAACTCATCTCCAAGTGTCGCCCTCTGTGGGGATGCCCATTGGCAACTTACGAAGTCAAAGGTCCTATCACCTGGACTGGCTTGTACAAATGTTAAGATATCATAAAAGTGTTCACAAAGAATAAGGGATGTCGCTGCAAATTAGTTCGTCCTTGTTGACAGATGTCGCAAGGAACATCTGTTGCCGCTTCAAGACAGTCCAGGTGTTAGGACCTTTGACTTCGTAAGTTGCCAATGGGCATCCCCATAGAGGGCGACACTTGGAGATGAGTTGATACAGTAATGTCCTATCTTATAAAAACATAATGTGAATATGATATCTCGCTTTATCTAGGGCATCTAGACAAAAATTAGGACTTCATATATTTATAGAAAAATCTCGACGATGTCCAGTATTTTTGAAACTTACATCAAGAGGACTACGAGCTATAATTCCGATTAAACTCACTTTTCCGTAGATAGAAAGCTGCGCAAAATTCGGTTTGTGTGTGAGACTTGAGGTGGCCATTTAAACCCGAAGAGTGCTGCAGCTGAATGCAAAAAAACATTAATAACCCATAAATATGATGAGGTTGCTTTCACGATGGTATAATTAGCTTTTTCATTGCTATCCGTACTGCAGTTATAATTTTTTGTTGCGATCATAAAGTAGGTAGTTGCTATTGCATAAGGTTTCTGTGAGAAGGAAAATTATTCTGTTTTTTGCTTCTAATCGTCACTAACCTGCGTATTAGATTCGCCCGTATACGGGATGGTTCTCAAGAATTACGACAAAACAGGTGGGTGAGTCAGAATTTTTCATAAATACTCAACGAACGTATACCGGGTGGCCCATTTAACCTGAGACAGCCGTATAGCGCAAATATAATCATCGACACGATGTTTCCGCATCTTCGTCTAACCTACGAGACATAAATTAAAGATCATGCAGAAGAAATGTTACCCAATTAGTAGCGAAATGAACGCCAGGCTCTTGTACGAATTTCAAGGGACGCACGTAGTGAATACTATCGTTGACGGGGGTTGGCGGAAAAAGGTGGAACGAAGCGATCCTGCGAACTGAATAAACATTATTCGCCCAGTGAAAGTGATTTGGCTGTAGTTGTAACGCAGTGCGTGCCCTGCATGAAATTTGCATTAATTTAGTTGCTTGCTGTTAATATCGTATACCTTCACTCGAATCTCGAATCACTCTGCTAACTTGCACACAAGATTGGTAATAAGCAGCGGGCAGCACGTACAAGATTTTTGGTTCCCAGTTAAAGGGCAACCTAACAGTTCTTTCACGACCTCTGAATAGAAACCAGCAACAACTATTGGATTGTTTGTTGTAAAGGTTGATTTGGTCCTCTACTGTAATACTACTGTCTTCTTAATATTTTTCTGCCTTAGAAATAATCCATGAGCTTGAAGGTATCGAAGGTACATACGTCTGTATCAATATGGTACATTTTCCTAGGAAATGGAATGAGGCACTTCTGACAGATAGGATCTTTTTCCTCTCCTATCAGTGACAATTGTCAGTTCAACATGCAGTGATCTGTGAGGATCCCTACCAACAGGTGGAGCGTATCCAGGAGCCACAGCTTCAGATGTTTGTCGAAGCCTGCTATGAACCTCTTGGCCTGCCTGTTGTCTTTGACTGTATTTGACTCGAGACAGTTACTTTTTGACTTGAATCAGGTACGTTTACTCCTTGCGCCAACTGATTGGGAATTATTGTAGTCGTGAAATCTGTGTAATAGAGATATCAGGTTTTCTTGATGTTCCATGAAATATTGGTATGTACATCGCTAAAACTTTTTTTCCTTTCCTATCCAACGTAATATCTCCGTTAGTACTTATTGTGCTTGTACACCTATTGCTGTTTGTTATTATTATTATAATTTTGGACCTTGAAGCGCGATCGTATTTTCACCAGGTCAGGTCAGGTCGCATTATTACAAACCTCGGCTATTACGGTAAAAGCAACGTTGACACTTTATAAACATATTGCGATTGAATTTAAAATTACATATTAATAAGGCAAAAAAAACTAGTAAAAGGTTTTTAATAAATTAATAACTAAAGTAGAAATCTATGACTATAATTGCGATTTTTAGATGATTTATTTCTCAGAATAATTTATCACCATAACGTGCAAATATTAAAAACTTTAATAGGACTAAACCATGCAGATTCCCTGAAATGTCTCGAGTAAATTATGTGACCAATTTAGTAAAATACTTCATCACGTTCCATTCTATGATTTTATCCTTCTTTGTCTCAGAACTTTTTTGGAAATACGATAAGAGATAATTTTGATAACTTTTGAGCATTATGTTAATCAAAATTTAAAAATATATATGTATATCGTAACGACGTCTTATAAAATTAAAGAATTCAATAAACTTATTTTTACATAAATTGTTATCCAACATCTGTGGTTCTTTTTGTAGCTAAACGAGGTAGTCGTTGTTTAAAATGTATGTAATCGAGCGTCCTAGGCTAATATTCAGCTGCAAAACTGCGTTAAAAATTATGTAAATTCGATTTTGGAATGAATAAGAATTTTCTTTTATCCTAATATTTATCATAAAACAATAATGAGACGTATTTCATATACGCCACTGACTAACCAAGGAAACAATATAACCTTAAATTCACTTACCCATGGAACTATAAATGCTGATTTAAAAGAAATTATTTCATGCATAACTTGCACTGGCGACCCATATTTTATGAGTTTTAGTAGCACTGCTTGAATATTTATTCAAAAACACCCACACACACATAACTCAAAACAAACGAACTGACAAAAAATCTGGATGACCACTTGAAACGGTTGAACTATTGTAGTACGTCAGATTCGAGAAGGCCAAGCATTGTTGTCATAATTGTTCATTTTTCCTATTTCACCATGATTTGTATTCAAAATATTCCATATGATTCCGGCGGCGTACGTAATGTTTGTGCGGCGTACCCGTACATTTGGCGACCACCGTTTAATGATGGATTAATTTTAAATGTGAGCGGTAATAGTATGAGAGCCAGTGACGATCGTCCCTGCGTCATCGCGGTATTGAATAAAAATCACACACGCGTTAAGTATGCGTATAGGAGACTAAGGAATCCCCCAAGTCTGCCAGGAAAATCCTGTGAAAAAATGTATATCCACGATTTATAGTTCTTAACTGGTTGAAGTCTGAAAACTGACTGACAGCTGTCAGTGCTGGATGCTCCAATATATACAAAAATGCCGACCTCGGAGGTTCCTTAACCTAGTTTCAAACAATCTTGATATTCGAGTGTCACTGGCTCTCAGACTATAATGTCTGCTATAATATGCTAGACTCTAATACACTGAATAGCGAATAGTTGCCGAATATTCGTTGCGCATCACTAACAATGAATTTCGAAAACAAACCACACAATACATAATCGATGTATTGGTCGCGTGTCTTGTAGCGCGTGGGTGACCGCTTTTGATACATTTTCGATGGTTTGCCTTCCTGTGTGTCGCTTGGCATTCCGCTTCATCGTTGTAAATTAGGTGTTGATACGGCAGTCCCGACGAAGAATTGATAGCGACCGCGACCATTCCTTCTAACTGCTTCAGATGGAAATGAGCTGCCGCGTTTATATCTCATTAGAATTTTAATTGTATCGGTCGGTTTGTAAGCAGGAAATATTCACATATGCGGTTACCGAGAGAATGGACTGTCCAATGAATAGTTATGTTAGCTCATTATTTATATACGGGGTGTGCAAGATAATGAAGCCCGATGAGGTTGAATTGGCTATCGTGAGTAGGGATGGAGAGGATACTAAGGATTAACAACAATACTGCATGTCCTGGCAGGTTATCCATGAACGTTTCTAAAATATCAACTTTGTGACTTTACATTTATGTTCCTTCTTCTATACGTGATAGTATTACATTCCTGAGCGAAGAAACGACGAAGATAATTCTAATGAATTAATTCATAGAAATATTACATATTTTATACTTGGGTTGCTTGGGTAGCACGGAGTCAATCAACTAGTATTCACTGATTTAGTATCAATTTTGATACAAAGAAATTGAATGTTGACAGTGATGTTTTACAGCGATGCACTTTTGGTGTTTCCCCGGTACTTTGTCCTATATTTTGCAATTGCCTTCCGTTCTGTGCAAATGCACTGTATGATAAAAATACAGTTGGCAAGTGGGAGTCCATTAATTGGCAAACAAGAAGATCACAACATAAAGGAGTTATTGTGCTGGTAAACGCAAGGACATTTATTTCGTCGGTGAGAT
The DNA here is from genome assembly GCA_949316355.1 of Bruchidius siliquastri. Classification (NCBI taxonomy): domain Eukaryota; kingdom Metazoa; phylum Arthropoda; class Insecta; order Coleoptera; family Chrysomelidae; genus Bruchidius; species Bruchidius siliquastri. The sequence continues at coordinate 27,920,032 of OX438529.1, forward strand.
CAGTTTAATTAGGTTAATGCTTACTGGTTCCTTCCAGATTTTAGATTTTTTTTGGCATGCTGTACATATCTGATTTTTTAACTAGATACTGCAATTATTACCAAGTGTTGCTAAGTATATATTTTTTAGTTATTACAATAATTTAATTTCAGAACTGCAGCTATGATATTTGAGCAAATTTTCGGCCTGACTATTTTTATTAGATAATGTATATCCATTTGATTAGTTTTTCGCCAATTTTGCACTATAATCATATATAGTTTAATAATGAAAAATGTGCGTTGACAGATGTATTATGTTCCAGAAACGCTACGTAAGAATGAATGTCCATTTACATTAACCTACAGATACTGTGGTTTGTAACCATCGGCGACCAAACTACCCGGCAGCTCATTCCACAACGCCGAGATTCTCCAAAAGAACGACTTCTTTCGAGGCGTTGTACGAGGGTCCCGCTGAAAGTCTTTAGATATTCCTAATCTATACAAGTTTAAACAAGTTTGAGCACGCAGCTATTTTGTCTAAAGTTGTATGTGCTTACACGCAATGGCAGCGTTTGAATCGTTCAGTAGTTGCCTTGCCACGGTCTCGAATGCATCTAAGTGTTGCAATTTTAACGTGATAATTGAACACCTTTGATATCGTAACCGGAGACGAAACATGGTTATATCATTATAATCCCGAAACTAAACAGCAGTCATTAGTTTGGTGCTTTGAAAGTGAGCAGCCTCCAACGAAAATTCGTCGTTCGTGTTGGAAATAGAATGGTCGCATCTTTTTTTCTAAAAGTGGATACATCACAACGGTAGTCTTGGAAAATCAAAGGACAGTTACTTCTGAATGGTGTATAACCAAATGTGTTCCTGTAGTCTTCCAAGAAATATGCAAGATCCGTCCAATGACTGGTCTGCGGGGTATTCAATGGCACCATGACAACGCATCCGCTCACAGCGCCGCTAGAACACTCGATTTTTTTGCTGGACATGGTGTCAAACTATTGCCTCACCGACCTTATTCTCCGGACCTAGCTCCGTGCGACTTCTTATTCCCTAAGATCAAAGAAAAGTTACGAGGTCGCCATTTTTCCACCGATGAAGAGGCAATCGCTGCATTTGAGGAGGAAATTAGCAACCTTTCAAAAGAACGTTGGTCACAAGAATTTGACAAGTAGTTTTACCGAATGCGTAAATGTAATGAGATAGGGGGAGAATATGTTGAAAAACAATAAAAATTTCTAAAAAAACCTTGTAGTTTTTCTGTATCTAAGAACTTTCAGCGTGACCTACGTAAATTCGACCTGGTGAGGATGCGGCCGTTGGGCGACTCTAGTCTTTGCTGTACTGGCGACTATTGACATTATTATACGAGACTGCGCATTCCAACATTTCAATTTTTCTGTGCAGGTCCTTTGGAAAGTCAGGCTCATCTGCTAGACGTATTGCTAGTTTATGGATTGTGTTCACACACATACGAGCAGTACTAATTTGAGCCTTGCTGTAGCTGTAGCTGTTCCGACAGACAAAATTTTTTGTTTAAACTGAATCGCAGGCTTGTAGATGCTCTTATATAATTTCCTTCATCTGGTTCACCATTTAGAACTGCTAAGGTACATTTTGCGGCATACTGTAACAAAGAGGCTTGCAGATACATTATACGTTAGGCAATCTTTTGGTTCATAACGCAAATATTATGATTTTCTCTGGACTAATAATGCGTCGCAACAGATATTTCATCCTCGATAAGCATTAAATTAGGCATTAAGTACAAATATGGCGATTGTATGGTTGGGCAACGGTACACTCTCCCACGGTAACTCAACATATAATAATAATGCACCAAATGGTTCATTGATTTTCCTACACACAATGTGCTGTCTGCAATCATAGCGCATTTCACTTTTCCATCAAGAAGTCTGAGATAAATGAGCTGCTATATTTCTTCGGAATTACTTGCTTACCGGGTGCAGTATTTTTTCTCGGAATTGTTCATGCCGATATTCGTTCGTTGGTTGTCTTAACAATAATGGGAAAATAGAGCGTAGTCGATACGATAAGAGGAAATACATTCTCTGAATATTGGTTTAGTATATAGATACGCTTTTGTATTACTGCGTTATGTAATTTCACTATCATGTCCTACGAATTTCCTCAATATATATATCACGAAATATTCAGAGTCATTTAGATTGTAAAGTCTGTTCTAGTACCAATAACTTTTTTGAGATCCTAGTTATCGTACTGTGTTCAAAAAGGGAAAATTGAAGAGGATCTATCAAGAAATAAACGGATAACGTTGGGAGTTCCTCAGAGCTCGATACTAGGACCTCTTCTATTTACAATTTGTACTACCGATTTTCAAAATGTATTTTTTCATTCTTTTATATCAACCTATACAGCTGGAATAGCTGATTCATCATTTTTTTCCTATACAGTAAATATGTTGAATGAAGATACTTATTGAAAATGTTAAATACATTAAAAATCTTAATATTGTAATGTAATGTAACTGTTTGCTATTTTGTTCAAAAGTCTTACATTAATTTTAAACTGAATTCAATTTTAAAAATCATAAACAGTACTTTACAATTTGCAGACAAGTTAAAACTACTAGGAATGACATTTGACGAAAATTCAAGGTTTAATTCGCATGTAAATAATATTACACAAAAATCATATTCCACATTAAAAACATATTATAGTTATTAAATTCTTAGTCGCAATATCAAAAAACCTTTTTTAAAACATCAGTCATATCAGTTGTTCGCTTTTGTGATTTATTACGCTTATGTAGACATTTTAAATAGAATGTTTTTCAAAAGGTACAAAACCATTGTTGTAGGTTTGTTTATGTTCTGAAAAAGTATTCTATAGCATCTACACTTCAGGAAATTAGTTGGTTGACTGTAAAAAAACTGGACTGTCGCACCAAATTGCCTTTGTGCATACATTGGTGACTCCTTTCACCTCTCATGATCTGTTTGGGAAGCTTTTTCTTAGAAGGAATGCACATTCTTTAAACCTGAGGCACAGAGATTACCTCACCATCCCTCGCTATTTTACCGCATTGTTTCGAAGATCATTCTGTTATAATGTTGCCAAAATGAGCTAGAATTTGCAGAGTAGCAGTTTTACCCAATATGATGAATATATAATTCTCTCGACAAAATTGTTTTTCTCTCACAAGATTAGTAGCTATTTCAAAAATAGGATTTTCTCGTAAATATTTACAATCGGTATACTATTGATTGAATCGTCAACATTATTGTTGTTCGATTTGTTTTGAACTCATTCTGTTCTAAATACCATGGATGAAGTGAATGCAGTCAGTACCCAAAAATAGGTTTATCGCCGTAGAATCTAATTCAATTGTTCAAGTGCTTTCGTACGATAAGACAGCCTTCTCAGAAGTCAGAATGGTTTCATTCAGAGTTGCTTCATTCAAGAATATGTGGTAGGATTAATGATACACGTGATAATTTTATAATTTATGAATAACATACTTTACGTTCCAACTTGATAATAGACTACTGATATCGTGATTCAGTTAAACTGAATACATTCTTATATACGGCATAATATGCTACACGGTTTATGTGATACACGAGTAACTCACTCAGTTGTTTTCTATTATAATATATTTATTTTGTACAAACAAAAATTTGCTGATACAAATTCACACAAAAAAAACAGCCTACTGGAAAATTTCTTCACCTTCTGAGTGTCGGCAAGCACTCGTCACTCGATCTAAATCGCCAACTATTTTTGTTCGAATCTAGATAGCCCAGGCGGTTTGTATCTGTTTTGGGTTGGGTGTTTTCCATACGATCACTGGTTTTTGCTTTGGTGAGTCCAAAATACTACTAGAAATGATAAATTCATTATGCGCTAGTTTAAAAACGCGCTAAAGCGTTATATCAAACATATTAAACGATCCTTTTTTCATTTAGCTAATATAACATTAAATTTTACATAAGTTCTAGCTAGTTTAAAAACCGTCGTTGCATTTTTTCCGAGTACTTAGATAATGCGTAGGACTTTTAGATATTTGGTCAATACACGTTTTGGTATGAGATATTTCCACATCAAATCTCATCAAAAGCCGTTGAAAAGTCTTTGTTTTGTCTCACACAAATGATATAATTGCTTTATAGATCCGTAAAATTATTAAATTTGTTTAAAGGCTCCCCTAACCAACCGATTTCTATTTTTCAAATCGCGTCTTAACGCTTTAGTGTGATTTAAATGTGAAATGTTCAGGAGCTTCAGTTTAGACTTTAATTAATCTGCAATATTAACAAACTATGCTTATAGATCCGGATTACAAAATTATTTTGAAAAAATTAGTCAAACGATTTTGATGAAATTTTGTGCGCTGAATTTTCATAGCTGATAGGTTTTTTGTCGAAATGTAAAAGCCTTCCTATTATCTTAGTACTCGAAAAAATTGTGACTTTTTTGAAGAATTTTTATAATTTGTTTAATTATAATGTTTATGATATGGAAAACATCTAATTAAATGCATGTATAGCGCCAGCTTTGATTACATCTATCCAGCACGTAACCATCATAATGATTCAATGGCAAACAAGTTAAAAGTTTGATAACGTCTATGAATACTGGGCCTCTAAACCTACGGACCCCCATGTAAAGCCCCCGCCTTGTCAGGTGTGAGAATGTGAATACGCCGGAAGTACTGAGTCAATCTACTCGACTATGTTACATTGCACGTGACTGTGAAAAAGTGAATTATTATTCTTATTATATAATTCCTACACAAAGCGATTATCATAAACTACTACTTGTAGGAACCTAATGGAGAACACTGTGACTACCGAGTTACCCGAAAATTAATCTACTTTCGATGACGAAGGTTTTTAGATGGGACGTATAGTAGGTATATGGGTTTATGTTAAAGCCTACCAAAAATGTATTTAATATCTAGCGCGCTCCGAAATGTTTTCCGTATAATCCTATTTAGGATACATTAATTTAAGCCTAAGAGTCCATAATGACCCAAAGAATTTTATTTTACTGAACATAAACTTGAACATTATATAATCGCGGAATCAATGACCTTTCACTGAAATATAGTAGTTCTCGTGGTCAAAAATAATTTTTAAAAGTGACTTCCAGGAAGAGAAATGTTTATATATACTGCTGCGTTGGTGGTTACTGATGATCAAATAAACCAGGAATGTCCTTGATGGGCAGGAGAAGAGTCCTTGACATAGTGCCCAATGAGTCTGTTTTTTTTTATGAATAGTCCTACTAGTGCTTGCTGCTGAATACCTGTGTTTATTAGAACATCTATAGGTGAACTTAAAATAACATAACAGTTTAATGCTGGTCTACCAGATCAGCATCGACCACCTGTGCGAGGTTCATCATCGAGTGAGACCTGGCCCCTTTTAAGCTCAGCAAACCAATTGAAAACTGTAGCCCTAGAAGGGACAGAGTCCCCAAAGCAACTGACCAAACTTTGGTGAAATTTCGCTTGTTTTAGTCCCTTTTTATAGTCATACAAAAATCATGGCTCGAGAATCGCTACTTCCCGGTTCCATTTTCACGGTGAAATTCGGCCAACACTTAGATGCATTCGATATCGTGGCAAGGCAACTACTGAACGATTCAAACACTGCCTTTGCGTGTAGGCACTTACAACTTTAGACAAAATAGCTGTGTGCTCAAACTTGTATAGATTAGGAATATCTAAAGACTTTCAGCGTGACCCCCAGACTTGAATGTTCTTCCATCAAACCACTGGGAGTGCTTTGGTGCGCATCCCCACACATGCGATCAGTACTCCAGCGATGGTCTGATCTGGGCCTTGTAGAGTAACAGTAGCTGCTCCTGAAAATACAATTTCCAAGAGCGGAAGAGGACCCGCAGCCTCTGCCCATACTGCATATATGGGTGCGAAGCTGTTTATATGAATTAGATGTTATAGCGTTGGAGACAGGACAGATCGCTGAGGAAAATGCATTTATGTTAAACACATCGGAGGCACATTTAATCAAACAATCGATTAATCGATAATCGCCCACCCCTAGCTACGACACTAGGCGTCCCGACGCTCTTGCGGTCAGGCGACGCGACGAACGAGATGCATGGGAAAATCCTGCGACGGGCGCGGACGACGGCGGAGGTCGGTCCGTCGCGTCTTTTCAGGCAGCAGGAGCGGCGTCGAGCGCGCTTCCAGCAGCAGTTCGGCATTCGGCTAGTTGCGGGGAAGAGGTAGCCAGGATTCACGATCGCCGCCGCACCGTGGCTTCGGCTGTCGCGCGCTTTTTACTTCGCTCTTCACTTGTTCATTGATATATCGCGCGATCGCTCCGCGGTATTCGACTTGTTGTTGATTTTCGGACTTGTGATTTTTTTTTCGGATTTTTGTGATGGTTTTTGTTCTTTTTGCTGCTTAAGAGGATTTTTTGCTATCGAATTTTTTTCATAGGCTTCTCCCTGCTGTGGATTAGACGCAAGTACAGGAATTTAGGTATGTAGCCGCCCATTGAATATTTCATATATTTATATATTTAATCAAATCCCTCGAAACGGAGTACATGGCCAGTAGATGCTACAATTGCGTCATTGGTTCTCTGCTATGACTTCCAGGTAGTTTCTTTCACACATCCCTTCTAAGTCTTTCCATTCTGGACTTGGATACACTATTCCAATGAGGTCCAATAATCCTGAAACACATGTTGGCAGCTATCGTCGTTTTTTCTTTTGCCTGCTTATGCCATGATCTTGTTTCTCTTTATATATATTACCTAGGTTCACCGATGCTAAGTGGTCATTGCTGCCACACTTCCGGCAAAATCCAAAATTGTTCATTATTGTGGACGTTGTTACGGCAATCCTAGGTTGGTAAATACGTAGCAGATAAATTCCGATATAGTCTGCCAGCCACAAATTGCGATAAAAGAGAAGCAAAGCAATTTATGATAACATAATTTATCACTTCTCATATAAACATAGTCACTGATAAATATTCACATAATGAAATGTTGCTAATAACTTCTAAAAAAAAAAGGTTAAAAAACATACCGAAGCAGAATGCTAAAGTTTACTATCTCACTTACTGGCACAAGATGTGAAATCGTCACACTAAGAAAATCGCAAAGTATTTTTGCCTTCCTACATTCACAGGAGTTGGTGGTGCATGTCTTACTACAATTACAGTTTTGAAAGCCTCTCCTCCAAAAATATAGAACTGTGACTACTATCTCGAAACAGAAAATTTAATTCTTTCTTGCAACTTGGTTGGTTCCTTTTCTCGATTTTATGAAAACCATCTGCAAACATATCCATTACAACGCCTAATACACGTTACGGCCATCTCTTTTGTCTCTAAGCTCGAAATTGGCACTGTCACCGCCTCCCCTTTCCCTAAACTCTCCGTAGACTATTTTGTGGCAGCAGCTTCATCTTCTCCGATCAATCTAGATCAGGCATCATCAATGAGTTTCATTTGGTGTCCGTTGTGTACTCTCTGCTTTACTGTTGCGTTCCGTCTTCATATTCTACACTCAGAGTCGTAACTGGGAAAAAACCTCTTCAGAAGCCATTTCCAATTTAATTCATCAACAACAACAACAACTTAGAACATTTTAGAATAATTTACATTGCATTAACATTTTTTAACAATTTAGAACATTTATCCTACCCAAGAAGCAGTAGTAGTAGTAGTAGCAGTAGTAGTGTAGTAGTGGAAAGGCAAAGTATGGCAAGTAGGCCACCTTTAGCCTTGTGTTGATCCCAAAAACCATCACAAAAACTTATACTACAGCTTTTAATAAAGGTCATGATGTCACACCATGCCGCTAAGTAGATGTCTGCCCTGTCCAACTCCGTTGTGCTGCACACCTCAGCTGTAAGGCTGCGGTATATGGCACACTCTCCTAGGAGGTGGGACGAGGTCTCGTTCTCCTCCCAACACTTCCGATAGTTTGGATCTTTTTGCTCAATCTGCAGTGGCTTGAGAGGATCCCTAGCAACAGGTGGAGTAAATCCTTCTTTCTCATCGCCCTACATTTGTTGGGGCCAGCCTACAGTAATTTCTCTCCAATCATGATTTCGCCAGTTCATTATACGAGTATGTCCAATCATCTAGGGCATTACTGACCTCGCCTCTGTTGACACCCGGCATGTGTTCGGGGCCAATGCTAGTGCCCCTTGCGCCCATTCTTGCCAAGCAATCTACTTTTGTGATCAGGGACCCACAGAAGGATTACATTCTTGGATTGTGCTAAGCGGCACTGCATTCCTAAATCAGGAGTTATCTGATCCTTGGAGATGCTACCGCTCTTAAAGCTACCTTACTATCGGAGCATATGTATGTGTAATGATCCATGACCTCTATATCTTCTAACTCAACAACATCCACCTATCTGCACAAATTTCTTTCCTGGGTAGATAACCAAATTTGAAACATCCTCTCGTGCATCAAGTTCATTTACTCGTGATTTTTTTCGCCACCCATATTTGTCCGCGCATTATCTACCTTGGAGTTCCCAGCTGGATCCCATTTAAAGTAGTTAAAATTCATAAAAACCACGATGATCGCGGTGTTATAAAGTTCAAGGTTCTATATGTATCGCGTAAAACGTCGTGAGGCGTAACGCTGTGGCTAACAGACGCGAATTGAATATAATCAAGTAGATGAACTCAGTGCATCCCACGCTGTAATGATATTGTCATTATGAGGGGCCCTCGTGTATCGTTCAGATAAATATATCTTTGCGCATTATGATTGAGGCATTTAGAATTGTACGAGGTCCCCTCATAGCGTCTATTTCCTCTCTACGTCAAAGAGCGAGTTAAATTTAACACATTTTTCATCCCCACAAAACGCGAGGCTAACCTGTTCGAGGGCAAGACTTATAATCGGTTTAACCCTTGTCAAGACCTTGCTGTCGACGTTTTCCTTACACTATGTAAGTCTATAAAATGTGATTTGATTCAACGCTAGAGATCTATCTCACAGTTGTGTAATATACTTTCCCGCCAATTAATTTCTGTTTATATCTTCCATATTCGATCTTCAATTTACCAAGCGTAGCATAGCTAATGAATTCTGACACATCAAAAAAAAATATATCCACACGTAAAAGTAAACCAAGCCTATACATAAAACAAGTAAGAGTATTGGTAGAAGTCTAATATTATGCAAGGATAGCGAGTGTATTGAGTTACATTTGATGATACTGCGGTGGCAGTAAACTAGAGAAATCGAGCATGCATGGCAGCTTGTTTGGTTGTCTTTGGATTTGGAAAATTTCCATCTAATGCCCATCTCCCACTATAAAAAAGAAATGAGCGGAAGGCGGTACGATATTTCGCCCTTCACTAGGAAATAGCCCCATAGCAGACCCCTGAGAGGAAATCCAGGATGTCCGATGCAATCTTATTGTTAGTTTAGTGTATCATCCCACTACTGATAAAAACAAATAAATTCGAAATTCAGGCCCTAGGTGGCCCTGAAGGCCAACAGAAAGAAACGAAAAGGTAAACCTCATTGAAGGCCTTTGACTCTGAACGCACGTCCCTCACCCTGAACCACAACCCCCGGGCTACCCTCCCCCTTTGTGGCCTGCTCCACATAAAGTATGGTATTGAGCTCCTCACATGATTTGTAGCAACATGTTCAGCATTACAGCTGGTGACTTTCATCTGTGGTATAGTGGGCAATGAGCGAAAACTCGAAGAACTTTCCATATCTTGGCACCTGCTGACAAATCCTTGCATGAAAACTGGACCAAATACTCCTAGTTCTATGCCAAGTATTCTTTGCTGACTGCGTCGGTTTGGTTGTACCACACAAACAGATTTTACTAACGTTCCTTCTGCTTCGACACACTCTATCCTCATCAAAATTGATTTCATTTATTTTTATATTTAGGCAGATCATCTCTATTCCTCTATTACGTATTAAATTGTGCCGAATTTCGATACTAATTACTTTTTAAACGCATTGTTTCAGGTAAGCTCAAAGGACATTAGTGACACTCTACTACCCGATAATGTGTAAGTAGGATATGAGATAAAAGTATCAATTTTAAATAACAGTCTTTTGAAAGGCATTTATAGCTGCAAGTGGTTTGACGCTTGCCTTGTCCGATAACGCAGCATCGATGCATTTTCTGCCGCACATGAGAAGTTTTCTTACGCATACAGATTACGTCGCTTATTCATTTTGCATGATACGCCTTCTTGTAACCTTCATACTTAGAAGCTCACTTAATTAGCTTGTTCGGTTCCATTGCTATCGTACGTAAAAAGGGAAAGTACATAATCAATTCGTTGAAACTTTACAATCAATAACTTCATGTATTTTTTGTGACGCTGGAAATCTTGGTCAAGAAGACTTTCTGTCTCCGTCTCACTCGCCTCGCGATACGAGTGGAGGAGGAGATTAGCTTTGCCGGTTGTATTGCAGAGTTGTGCCGTGGAGTGCTTCAAAAATGCATTTTCCAGAATCGATCACAAGACTTGTTTTTCATTATTTTGACGGAATTTTCCTCAAAATTCATGAAATATTAAATTTTGGTAGAAATAATAAGTATATACAATACATATACCCTTTCTTTTTCTATAGATAACCTCACGCAAAGGCAGACAGCCTGTCCCTATACCGGTTCATGAGCGCCGCGAGAGGAATTGACCTCAAAATGCTGTAGATTGTAACAAGCTTCCCGGCAGCTTCCACAGAAAGGTTAAAGCTGTTCCAAAATAAAGCTGGAGATATTCCATTATCTGAATACATAAAGTTTCTCAAAATCCAAGTTCCACTAGCCACTAGATTAAACAAACAGGAGCTTAGTTCAGTTCAGTACTTTAAAAGAGGCATAGTGGTCACCCATCCGGAACGATACAAAAATTAGTTTGTTATGTGAACGGATAACGAAGCATAAAATGAGAAAAAAAATCGCACGCAATACTAGACTATAAGATTATAACCCACACTGAAAAAATTAACCATTCTTAGAAATGACGTCACTCTACAATACCACGTTAAAATACTCGACACTAATTTTTATTTGTCATGGTGATTGAAAAAAGTATTTTTATTGTCGGCCATATTATGGATGTATACATGTTTATGATCCACGTCTCCGTCCCGCATGATATACATTATGTAAATACATAGATGTACGATGAGAACTGTTTTATTATCGCTATTACCACGATTTTCATTTTATGATACCAATGATCGAATGGCTGACGTTACTTTTACAGAAAGCTATTTCTTATAGATAACCTCGCGCAAAGGCATAACGCCCATCATGTTTCATAAGCGCTGCGAGGAGATAAATGGCTATTGACATTGACCGTGGAACGATTTAGGTTGAAACTCCCCGGTAGCCCTTCCATAACGGCGAGGTTCTTCAAGCTCGTTAGAGGCGTTGTAAGCTCGACCTGTTGAGGAACATGGCATGTTATTGTTAATGGCTTGTTCACAGAATCTCGATAGAAGATTTTTCTTGGATCGTATTGGGTATCCTCCCATCTCCGCGGCTGGAAGACCAGCATGCGAATTTTTTGTGAGGGGTTTTGTCTAAGTCTCCTGCACGTTAAACTGAGCTAATTTGTGAACTCCAGCCACAATGATCTGAATGTACTCATTAATCTGAATAACACCCTGCCCCGCCGAAATAAGGGCTATCGGTATGGTAGTGGTTTGCCCACTTCCATGCAGAGAATAAGGGTGCTGTCATCTGCGAAGTTGTAGATAGGATTAGATGTTATTCACACCAGGTCGATGATTTACATCAATAAGAGAAAAGGACAAATCCCTGAGAAAGTTATCCAACTATTGGCACAGGCTTGTTGGCTGCCCCATACGCAGGAAGCAAGCAATTTCATACATGATCCAGATAGGGCCATCGAGAGAAAATTAGGGACCGGTGAAAATCTGATATTCAGTGGCTTCTTGAATACCTGAAGAGCAAAAAAAGTAAACCCTACCGAAGACCAGAAAGAACTCGTACGTGGATAGAATCTGTCTTCAAGCGCAAGCCCCTTCCTCCCCTTCCCTTCTTATAGGGCCTGATTTCAGATATCTTTGTTTCAGATTCATTGAGTCTCTGTTCAGATCTGCTTGTTGATTTAGTGTTTTTGTTGATTTCTTGCTTGCAAACGTCTCTTTGTCTCATCAACATATATGGTACTGGATTGCTAATGCTGCTAATCGATATTCTTAGGCTTGCTTTTGCAATCAAAACAGACTGTGCAGAAACTCTCAATTTTATATCGTTGTCCTATCCTGCTTCTATTCTCAATCATCAGAATCCATGGTAGCACCATTTGTGGATACTGGGTGCTTTGTAATGACTGTATTTTCATTCATCCTCATTCTCGATATATATGTAACTTTTATTGAATACCCGATACGCAAAAACAAAATAGAACTGGTTAAATACGAACAATAGAGCAATAAAGAAACAGTAGCCTAGTCGTTTGTTCAAAAATAGCGTCCAAATAGAATAAATAGTCGGATGACCTTCAATTTACGTTGTGCTGTTTGAATGGTATTCCTTGCAGCACTGCTGCCAGTTTTTGGTAATTGCTATGCGCATAATGGAAAATGACGAGATGCTATTCAGTATATAGACCAGATCAAAGATTTTTTGAATAGCAACGTCCGAAATATTAACAGAAATAATAATTTCGCTATGCGCGAGTTCGTAAACATTTGCTTAAATTTCTATTTGAAAAATGATTCTATAATCGCCAATAATTATATTTTTTTATTTCAGCTGACATATCTAATGAACTATTAATTTTATAGAAAAAAATTCAAAAGGAAAAAAGCGATTTTTTTACATTGTTTTTATACTTTTCAGTATTTTTGTACTATTTAAAATATTTTTGTCTGATTTTAAACAAGCTAGATCATATATAAAATTGAATTGAGAACCTTTATTCATTCGCAATTCTTCTCTTCAGATAGATGATAAAAAACTTCAAATTTTGAATTCCAGATATGTGGAAAGGAATGTCATAAAAAAAATTGCGAATCGTATTTATTATGCTCGAAATGAGATCATATCAAAATGTGAATTAGGAATAATGTTGAAGCTCTATCTATGGAAGATTGCTTCCAAAATTCCAGCGGTGGTTTAGCTCACAATTCTCGTAATATACCTTCGATAAGAACATGAATATGGGGTAATCAAAATATCTGAATAATTGATTCATTAAAGAGGCATGTAACAGGCAGCCAACCAACATAATTAATATGGTAGAGGTTGAAATTCCAGAAAACGCACCGAATGAGCTTTTTTTTCTTCAATTGTATGCCATCCGCAAACCGGTTGGTTTGAATTTAAATAGTATTTATATGAAATATTCTGTAGAAAGCCGTTGCGTTGACAAGGCTCCGTAAAACGTGTTTGGGTTGGATAAGTTCATTAACGTCTAATTATCCAATTAACAATTGTGATAGCGCGACTATAAAAAATAATCAATTACTTAAAAAATATCCATAAATTTTTCTGGTTTTCGATTCATTCCATAATTCTTCATATTTTGATAACATGCTCCAACTGGATCAGCAGTTCTGAAACCTGATCAAAATGATCAAAAATATTAGTCAATCAGTTAGACCCCAGTTTTCAAGATGCCAGAACGCAATGTCGTTATAATTTATCATTCTCATTAAATAGATTAAAATACAGTAATCTGAAGTATGGATTCATAAAAACAAATGAAACAATTTAGCCCCCTTGTATTTATTTGATAACCTTTTTATGCAGGAAACCTGACATCACAGGTAGCAGTTCACTACTGATACCGTCTTAGCGGCGCCGCCGCAGTTGGGCCTAGACTTCAAATACAGTACTGTGTTTTGAAATATTTAGTAGCTACTGCACGGAACCACAGAATTGCACCCAACACGAATTTCATATAAACGAACATGCGACTGAACTTTTCTTGTTAGGCAATCAAATTACAGCACTGCTCTTCCTATCCAAAGGGAAAGTAGACCACTTTCGGGTGTCACTACGAATTATGGCAACGATGTCCCTCCCTCTAGGTCCGGTCGGCGATACAAAATTCTGACAGTTATTATTGGAATAGTATTGCTATGTTGGCCAGAACGCTAACACTGTATGAGTATATGAGACGGCCAAAAAGATAGAAAGGGAATGTGGACGCAGTATTGCCGCTCTACTACGGTGGCCAGTGGAAGAACTACCTTTTTCTGCGAACCACATCACGCTGTCCCTCTCTCTTTCGCCCAAGAAGATAAATTAGTTCACTCACCTTACTTTCGTGATGCAGACAAATTACTTAACAAGTCCAATTCAGGTTACATAACATGTAAAAGACCGATAGACTATCGATTACTTTACTCACACCGATCAATCATTCGTATTGGTTAATACTATTTTACATGGCCCGCTGAACTTGCTAGCTGGTGGTATGTAGGTGAGAATTGGTACTATTGTAATAATGTCTTCCAAGAAGGAATACATCTTGTTTTTTGTACGTTACATCACGCCGTTTTTGTGGGGTTACAGAACTGTGCGAAGGTTACGTACGTTTACGCCTTATGACTTTGTGAATGGGCTACCCACTAATGGGTATAATGAACTCCAAGAGAATAAGTTTTTTTTGCTGACTCCTGCTCATTTTGGAACCTTCCATGTCTTATTTAATCCACAACTTTTATTTGAATAAATATGGAATGGTAAACTTCTATTCACATTGACCTGTTAAGGATGTAAATTGTAAGATCACAGAACTTAGGCCCCTTTTACGTTCTCCTCAAGGACTGTCCAAAATTGGGTGTATCAGCCAGCCCAAACTGTAAAAGAAGGATCTCTTACACCGGCCATAGAAGGCTTCTTCAATAAGATGTCCGAGGAATTATCTAGCAAAGGTAGTCATCGGCATATTTTCTTAAAAGCGCTCTCCACTATTCACCAGACCTGCTATATATATGCATCTTGCATCTTTAGCCTAGACTCGTCAGTATAGCCTGGCGGTCTAACTGTTTTTTTTTCAGAAGTGCTTTTATAGCACTGACGGGAACAATGCAGTGTGGCTCAGTACTAAAGATTTTTGTCTTAGTAGCCCTCTTACTCTTGGACAGTCGGTCAGCCTTTCGAAAGTGAATGTCCTCTTATATTTATTAGATCCATCTGAGGAGACCCTTGTTGATCTGACTTCCAGACGCTGTGAGAATTTGATGATGGGAATCAAAGATAAATTAGTTTAATGTTGAGTAATTATGTGCCTGTGGAACTGTCAGATTGTATTCTAATTCGTTGCTTTGAATCAGGAGATACAACTTGGTGAAAGTGTTATGGTAGCTGTGGATAACAAGCCTATCCATAGGACGTTCAGTAAACATTTATTTAAATGCCAAACCTTATTTATTATCAATCTCGTTATCCTGAAAAAAGAAATCTCGAGGCTCACAAGGTGTTGAAACGTATAACTTTTTCTCTCCATATGGGGACTTATTTATAGTTATTTATACATTAAAATCACATAACCATGGGTTGAGTTTTAGAAACTTTGTGATATATACGTATTTTAACCTGTATATGTCAATTTACTGTGGAAAAACGGCTAGTTATAATACAAGCATTAGTTGTACTCGAGATACACTGTAACCCAAATTTAGGTGTTTAAGTATGCGTGATTTAGGAGTAGGTGTAGCGGTGTTGTTTCACTTTTCTTTTTGACCTATTAGATGCTCGTACAATTTATTATTATACGAGTACATTATATGATACCTGAATGATTGGAACTATGTATGTGCTTACACTTTCCTTATTTTCCGTCTCAGGTTGGTCCTGAAGCGCGACTAAAACAATCAATTACTTGTACCATATTTCTTTTCTAACATTTTGATAACAAAAAAAGTGTTATGATTGGTTGTTTGTCTAGTAGTTGATGAATATTCATCTACAATATATATTTTACGTTATGTCATAATAACGTCACTATAGGAATCTATCCACAAATAAAAGTTCAGCAAATCTTAAAACGAAACACGTGAATTGTCCGAATTCTCTAACCTGATTGAACATGATAAAACTGAATTTTGAAATCTTAAAGACATTGACGTTAAGGACAACCGTAGTGCGAATAATTCTAAATCAAAATGATGTCTATACTACAGCGTTTTTTCCAATTAGATTTGTGGGTATTTTTACCTTGTTTAATATTTTAGTATTTTTATTATTTTATTTATCTGAACGCTAAATTCCACCATCGTGTTTGACAATAATGACGATCTTTCATTTGCAATAAAGAATAGGAATTACTATTAAAAAAACATCGATACACAAAAAAGGTGTGATAAAGAATTTGTTTAATCTGAGTGCGCGTGTTTCTCTTGTTCGCTGGATTGGAATAAATTTCATTTTGAAGATACTGTACGTTCACACTGTACATAGCTGCCTATTGTATGTATAGATGTGAGTGTATATGGATACTCAGACCTATGTATCAAATTACTTGATTACACTGATATGTGAGCGTTCCAATGTAAACATCTGTTACTTGCTAACCGATTTAACAGAATAGGCAAACAATGAGATAATTCCATTTTTTTGGTGCGTTATCACATCTCTCAGACATGTCCATGTATTCATGTTTTTTGAAATACGTCTCATGAAACTGGTTTGATGGCTATTGAAACGTTTAGAAAACGCGGTTCAAGGTACAGTTGGAGATATACAAAAAATTACGGCCAGTAGGTTAACGCTGTATTTCATTTCATAAACGATTATTTCGAATAATTTTTTTTTCCAGAAATATTGATCTTATGTCATTGAATTTATAAAAAGTCTTGAAAATCATGGAAAAGCTTAATTTTTTATAATTACCAAAATTTACGAATATTTCGATTATTTACGATATTTCAAGAACTGACTCCGTAGAGAGCATACCACAACACAATATGTACTTAAGATTAAGGTGGTCACAGCTTGGCTTCTCGAAGGTTCTTGATACTTTAAATCTTGAGCTTTTGATGGCAGTCAATATTTTTTTTCAAATTGCGTGTCTTCTCATTGCTTCATTTTTTCAAATACGCACTCAGCGAGTGCGACTTTGTATCAGTCTATCAGCATCTAAACACATACCCAGTAAGGTTACGCAATGGTCAATTCTGGGCCTACTTCTTCTCTTGCTTACTATTATTATATTAAAAATATAGTAAAATTGTAGAATTTTGGAAATTGCATTTAAATATTGAAAATTATTGAAAGCTCGAACCTATACCTATACCTAATACTTCCATAATTTCAAATATTCATAAAACTGATTTCGTGGAACAGCAGCTCTAAGATGCAATCAAAATAATAAAAAATAAAAAAAATAAGGATACGCAGAACAAGGGATGTGGCTGTAAATCAGGTCACCCTTTTTAACAGATGTCAACACCTATGCGATTCGCTCCAAGCTGTTGTTGTTTATTTGAAATATTGCCATATTTTGTTAACGTCTCTATAAGTGACTGATTATTTTTGAAGTTAGCCAAAAACAGTTTTCGGTGGACCAAAAGTCTATTTCTGAAGTTCTGTCGAAATAAATATTTCTGTTCCCGATTCCTAAGGAATTTTTGGATTATCAAACTTTTTTATGTTTGGACCATTTGTAGATTCAATCATATCAGTGCGTGGAAAGTATCTGTCATTAGAAGCCTTACAAGTTATCGTCAGAGGGCAACATCTTTATGCACTGTGAAAGTGTATAACTAAATCGATTTTGTTACGTAGTTCAGTGAGCAGCAAATAAATAATGTACATGTGTCTGCGAAAATAATCTAAACCGACGTGAGCCTACCTTATAACGACATTATGCCATGGACTTTAATAATTCACAAGTTAAAATGACTATGTTAAATGTGAAATATTTATGACGCTGGCAGCGCTTGTAAACATTTATGTTAGATATAATAACTTCTCTTAATAATAATCAATGGCTCAAATTACTTCAAAATTTATTTTTTAATTTTAACCATATAACAAATTAGACTAAATGTAAACATAGCCATGCGTTCCTTCAAAACCTGAAGGTAAAAAAAGCAAAACCTACAGCCAACTTCAAAAAAACTAATCCGTGATTGTGAAAAGTGACATTTTTTATAGAATCTCTCATTTCCGGGACCCTTTCGGACGCTGGGGAACCCCTAAACCCTGGACCCGGTGGGTTTCTTTCCTTGCCGGCTTTGACTACGTACGTGATCCTCGAAAACGGAAAATTGACCCAGAACTGTATTCAGCTCACAGCTTTCTCGGCAGAATCTGTATTTGACGTTTTTTACAAATAATTCACAATAAGATATAAGAACGTTTTTGTTTTAATCTATCTGGACTGTGGAGAGACTGTAGCATCTCGGCTTTCAATGTTTATGTGGGCGAGGGTATATTATATCACATAAGGGTCATGCTCCGAGTTTTGTTTTGTTTCAGTCTGTCTTGGCTATGGATAAACTATAGACCCCGCCCCCATAAATATAGACTTTCCATGTTTATGGGGGCGGGGCTATACGATATCCCGTGAAGATCATGCTCCGAGTTTGTTCCATTTGAGTCTATCTTGGCTGTGAATAGAAAATAGGATCTTGACTTGCAATGTGTATAGGGTCGGACCTATATTATATAACATGAGGGTCATGCTCTGAGTTTTGTTTTGTTTCAGTCTGTCTTGGATGTGGATAAAGTATAGGATTTGGTCTTGCTATATTTATGGGGGCGGCGATACATGATATCACATCCCAGCTTTATTTTGTTTCAGTCTGTCTCGGCTTGCTATGTTCATGTGGGCGGGGTTATGATATGATGCTATAGTGCTACTAGTATCGTCATCGAAGATACTTGTTCGTCACATTGGTGGGCGTGCTAGGTAAAGATAATCGAGTGAAAATTGAATATATCGTATCCATGAACACACCCACTTGAACATCTTATTTTGTCACATTTTGGTACTAACTACTATAGATACTAAGACGACTATCTTGGTAAATTATCTATGTTACGTAAACACCTGAATCAATGATTTCATTATTAACTTTGATCTTTCAAAAAATAGTTGTGTCTGTATAAATTTGAATCGCATAAGAAGAACTTTGAAGGCAAAATATACTTTTTTGTCAATATTCTATCCTCTATCTAAATAATCATTAAACATTGTCAGAGGCTTGGAGGTCATGGAAAAGAAGGTTGGTGGTTTTATTGCAAAATTAATACAAGCTTAAAAAAAGAACATGAAAATAAGTCAAGGAGAGCATTGCATATATCTATAGAGAGTCAAAAATGTTGGTTAATCCGGAACATAAAAACAACAAAAAAAACCTCTTGGGCTGTTTTGATAGGTTGTTTTGCTTTTGCTAAATACTTTTCGAATTTTTCCGATTTTTAATGAAGGATCCTTAACTACTGTGAGCTGAAAGCATATATTGAGTCTATTAAAATCGAGGCATCAGTTGCTGAGAGTACAGCGACAAACCGCCAATAATTTGGCATGCAGCGGACATATGCATGTGCACAGTCTCACATACCAAGCATCCAAAATGCGTACAATAACTCTACATATTTTCAGCGTCCTCACTCTGAACTTGAATTTATCTGGACGGTTGGTAAAATTGACCTCAGTGTGAATTACACTGTTTTCAGACGAATCTAAACATTGCAGGCGTATTTTTATGCGTGCAGTGCTATTTTTCGACAAACACACGTGTATAAAATTATACATATTTTCAACTCCTGGTTTTTCTGTTTAGCATCCTTTTTATATACGTGTAATTTTTTCCAAATTTTTGCTCGACCAACTTCAAACGTCGCGCGAAAATGCCAAATATAAATATTTGAAAAGCGTTAGTCACCAATCTAAGCGTGGAGAGATAAACTTTAAAAATAGTACCTGCGCTAAAAATGTGCCAAAGCTAGCGTATACAGTCCAGCCATAGACGTATCGAGAAAGCAGTTAATTATTACTCCTCGATTCCCAGATATCTAAAATTATACCCGTTTCTTTGCCAGGTAGGTATCCTTAACTCTCAAAACGGTTTATCCACAGGGAAAACTTTTAAGTTCGAGTTCTGCAGATACCAATTTTTTCCTAGTTGCATACTGCAAGTTGTACCAATCATTCATCCCCGTCTTGTGTATAAATAAGTGAACAAGAGAGAATGGAGTTAACAAATAATCTTATCAAGCTGTTCCAGATTTACCACCCCTCAAAATTATGTACATCTCAGAAAAATATATGACTGTTCTATAACATGACCACAGATTATAAAAACTACTGTTTGTTGTTCGGCATGGTCGCGATTTGAACAGAATTTCTGTAAAAACTTGCAACTTTTGCAAACAGAACTGTTTGTAAATTAGACATATTTTATGACATCGCTTCTTCCAAAAAATTTACTCCTCAAATGCGCCTCTGGTTAAGCTTCATGTGTTTGTTTACCAATTTATGGTTTCATCAACGCACTGATTTCCTCCAACATGAATTACAGCGCTGGTGGCCACTTACGCAATAATAATTTTAATTATTTTTCCATAAAAATGGGAGTCAAGTAGATCGACTCAGTACTGCACTTGCATTTACATTGCGGATCGTTACACTGTTTTCTGCTGGCTGGGAATATCATGGTTCCATATAATGGAGTTATTTTATAATTTTATGAGGGAGTATTCTAGTCTACTGGCTCGAATTTGGGACGTTTTTCCGAGCTTGATAACAGAAACTGACTAAATATTAATACTATCCATTTTTCATGTTTTGAGGATACTCGCGTAAATACATTCTGTTGAAGTGGTGAGGGGGGGGGGAAGCTTGCTGATTGGAGGAACTTAAAAAAATTATTGAAAAAAAATCGAAAAATGGTGAGTATTCGAAATAGAGTTATTAGCTGTCTTTTTTGAATTTCTATAAAATGAGAATTATTTTGAACTCTTTCTGCATTCTATGATAGATGGATATCTAGCGAAAATTCATATCTACCTAATGTCAAGTAACTCGGTTTATCAGAACTTAGTTTCAATAAAACGTGTTTAAAGTTTTGAGTAAAGTTCCTGACAGTGTAACTCAAAATGGTACGTAATACTTAAATTCTCACAATTCCTTTTTCATACAACGGGCGGTCTTCCACTTCAAATTGAATATTTTCAGAAGTTCCCTAAGCTGGACGAGTAGTTCTAGCGTCTTTCGAAGCATCTGAAGATCGGAGTTCAACTCGAGTTTCGCCCCTCTTGACGGCAAACCTATGAGCTTCCGGAACGATTGTGATTCCCATTATGTTCATCACTGTTAAAATGGATATGAATCCTTCATTGAAAATAAAACTGCCAAATAATTTACAATTTCGATTATCTGTACTCCACATCCTATATACGAGGGTCACGCTAAAAGTCTTTAGATATTCCTAATCTGTACAAGTTTAAGCAAGTTTGAGCACGCAGCTATTTTCTCTAAAGTTGTAAGTGCTTACACGCAAAGGCAGCGCTTGAATCGTTCAGTAGTTGCCTTGCCACGGTCTCGAATGCATCTGAGTGTTGGCCGAATTTTAACGTGAAAATGGAACTGGGTAGTCGCGATTTTCGAGCCATGATTTGGTATGACTATAAAAAGGGACTAAAACAAGCGGAATATCACGAAAGTTTAGTGAGTTGCTTTGGGGACTCTGCCCTTTCTAGGGCTACAGTTTTTAATTGGTTTTAGGGGGGGAATATATTGATAAAACAGAATACAGTTTTTTAGAAAAACCTTGTAGGTTTTTTGTATCTAAAAACTTTCAGCGTAACCCTCGTATTTGGCTGCGAAAGTTTCTGTGTTTCTGAGCTCAAACATGGTTGCACTAAAGCTTCGACTGACAAACTTTCATAGATTGGCTTCTACCCATGGTATCTTAAATGTCTAATTTGGTTTCATTGGGCTTGCCTTAAAAAGTGTATTTATTATCGCTGTTTCAGGAAGACATTTTTTTGCTAAAAAAATATAGAGATATCGACATGTAGCGTATTTTAATAACCGATTTCCGTCAGTACTTGTGAAGCTGCGAATAAATCTATTCGACTCATATCTTCACTGTACATACCGAGTTTATTGCCCTAGATGGCACATCTGTTGCCAATCAACATAAATAATATCCTCTATTGCGTAACGTTCAATTCTTAATTTGTAGTATTGAAAGCGTGTCCTAGAAACTAAATGATTATTTGTTTCACTTATAATTACTGTTAATTTCGTTCCCTCTCCGTGCCAAGAAAATAATAGTGTTGCTTATTATTTGAGGTGACAGGTATCGGCGGCATTTTACCATTAATCATTTTAATATTGCAGGAAAGTCGTGCTGACAAAAACAATACACCGGTTTACGTTACATTTCAAGGATATTACGTAACGCTCTTTTAAAAACAGGGTATATTTCGAAAAAACTTACAGAATTGGTTCACGCAAGGTTACTATATTGGTTCCGTGAAAATTAAAAATATTATATTGACATAAAGCGCAATGTAATATGTAAATTAATTGTTATTTATAAAATGTATACATCAAGCTGCCACTGTTCCTTTGGATTTTTATGCTAAGGAATTATCGTAAATATAAGTGAATTTGTGTCAATCACATTCAGTACACTGTTGTAACTTCTAAGCACATTCGAAGATAAAATGTTTCTTATATACGAGGTGTGTTTGAAAGAAAGATGACATTTGAGTAGTATGACGAGTAATAAAACCTGGTCAACTCATCTCCAAGTGTCGCCCTCTATGGGGACGCAACTTACAAAGCCGAAGGTCCTAACACCTGGACTGCCTTGAACCGGCAACAGATGTCGCTGTAAATCAGTTTAACTTTGTTGACAGATGTCGTAAGGTACATCTGTTGCCGCTTCAAGGTAGTCCAGTTGTTAGGACCTTTGGCTAAATTTCCGATAGGCATCCCCATAGAGAGCGACACTTAGATGAGTTGATGTTGCTATCACACCCTTGACTGGGTTACGTATATACCACCCGATTGCTCTCTACAGCTAAACCGCCAGGCTATCTTGATGAGTCTAGGCTAAAGCTAGTGCTAGTGGATAGCATACACTTGGTGTTTCCTACAGTACAATATGTTTAATTTACAATGAAAATGCAGATTTCTGATCCGTTTCAAATTTGTTCCCGAGGGCATAGTCAGACTATCAGATTGACTACGATGGTTTCCTAGATTCCAGGACTAGTTGGGTACAAGCAGCGTATATCATAACTGGCTTCATCCATTTAACGTCTACTTTTATAATTTGATTTTTTTATCATATATGTACAAGCTATCAGAGGTAAACCTCGATTTATTATTTCGCCTTTCCCGGTATAACCACATTAATTTATCTGACTTATTTAAGCTGTTGTACGTACTGACAAACTCATAAAATCAACTCTGATGAAATTTTGGTTGTACATCTTCTAAGGTCAACAATTTGTCCGGCTCATTCACTTATTTTAAATTGGCCAATAAATTACTTCAGCTCTAATAAATACTTCAGTTCCTCAACGCTCGCAGCCTCAGTAGCAATAGCAGTCGAGTCGCAGTCGTCGGGATACAAGGAGATGAAAGAAAATAGTATAATGGGTGGTGATACAGTTATGAGAGGTCAATTTTTTATCCGTAATGAGTGGGATGAAATTTTATACTCACTTTCCTTCAGCCACAGTTCAGTAGTTATGTTTGTTGTTTATCGTGTTTAGGATATCAAATTACACTACGTAATAAATCCATATCAGTCTGAATGCTTATAAGTTATTTGAGATTTCCACGACGCAGGAGGGAGATGTCGTTTGTTATTTTCAGGTTGTTTAATAATAAGGAGACACATTTTAGATTAATATTTTATTTCCTTGGAAGAATTTATGTATATAAATATTGTTTTAAATATATAGTTGACTGTTAGTTGTGACGAACTGAGTTACGAAACACTTTAAATTAATTATAATTTATGAAAACAAAACAAAACGCTTTTATAGTTAATCGAAATAATCGTAAAAATAATTCTTTTATCACACTAATCTTCTCGTTAATCATTTTGTTCTTATATTTTTTTCACTTTTTAGTTCGATTAACAATACTATAAGAAATAAAATAGTTTATCTCATGAAATATCTTAAGGACATTTTGACGGTGATAGTTAAGGTTTAATGGGGGGTTTCCCATAACACTACTGCAAATGCAGTCGTCAAAAAAGACAGACGAAAGAAAGAAAAATTAATAATTTAATAGAAGAATAGCTAGACAGGATAAATATGCTAGATTTGAGATCTCCAGTCTTGTATGCATGATCTAGTTGTCCAGTTAGGAAGCCTTTGTTATAAGACAGATCTGACAATCCGACGATGATTTAATATAAATCGAAACGCGTCACTGAAAGATAAAGAGTTTTTTGTGGAACAATCCTTTTATCTGTATACTTTATTCATTGATGGATTCATCCTAGCACTTTGATATGTCAGCTATGCAGACAACTAGTTAGGAAGCAAAAGTACCATTGAGAAATCGGCAAGAAATGATCGCTAAGTGTAACTTTATTCCAAGGTTCCGGATTCGTTTGAATCCATCATCAGACAAAAGTCTGCCATCACGATATTGATTCCATTACGATATTGAGTGAGATGTAGACAGGGCAAAATTGGGAATAACTGCAGATAACACAATATCCAGCACACATGTAGTTAAAATTATTGTTAAAATATATGAAATGCGTAATTACATTATTAATTATAATTGTGTGAAACTTTCAAATTAAACAATTTGTAACTGCAAAATGCTCACGTTCGAAACTGTTGTCATATTTCGGACAAAGCAAACCTGTTGCAAATACAACATATATAATGTATTTGCTGAGCTGTATCCAAATTGTTTAACAACCATCCATTAATATTTGTGTCCAGTTTTCGCCGTAGGTAATCTAAAAATAAACGATTACCAACCAAACTATCTATGACTAATTTTTATGTCCCTACTTGTTTACATATTTTTTTATACCATATGCTAGATGAATCGTTGAGGCGTCCCAGGTATTTACCATATTCTAATTAGCAGGAATTCGCGAATGAAGCAGGTTCTCAATACCACAAGCATTATGCATTGTAACTTGATAGTGGCTGAATTTTATGTTCAAGCTGAAAGTCTCGTTTCTCCTCAAGAGTTTTTTATAGTAATAATAATAATAATAATAATCTGTCTTTATTGCATCACTATCAAAGCTCAGGTTTCGAATTGGAGTCCAGAAACGGCCGATATTGACTTTGAACCAGCAGTAGTAACGGCCTTAAAAACGATTTTTCCAACTGTCCATGTTCTTGAATGATATTTTCATTTCGCTAAAGCTGTTCCGCGAAAAGTACCGAAATGCGGTCTGGTTACCTATTATCAACAAGATGCAGAGGTCCATCAAATTGTAAGAATGTGTATAGCATTAGCTTTTTTGTTACCTCAGGCTGTTGAAGATGGCTTCTTAGAAATTATGGAAGATGCTCCAGAGTTAGCAGATGATGAAAAAAATCAATTAGATGAACAAGGATTGCTTCCAGAAAAAAATGAATTGCTGACAAAGTTTTTAAATGACTTTATACAACAATGGATGCAAAATCCAATCGTGCCAATTACAATGTGGAATTGTTACAGAAAAAGGCAGCGAACTAATAATGGAGCTGAAGGTCGTTATCACGTCATAAATAACTTCCATATGGTTACACCAATCCAATATTTAGAAACGTCATAAAATGTTTGAAACAAGAAGCATCAAAGGTCGATGCGAAAATAATGCACTTGAATTTAGGTGTTTAAAGAAAAAAAAATTATATAACTTTAGACAAAAGAATAGAAAAAAACACATCTGCATATGATAATGACAGAGGCATAACATTTTTTATGAAGATAATGTCTTACATTATTCAATTAGATTAATCTAAAAAATGTCATAAAAGAAAATAAAAAATGCAAAAAAAGAAAAAATTATAATAGTTTCATCTTATAATAAACAAAATATGTTTAATAAAGGTGCGATCACAAAAAGTGTACCCATACATATTAGATACCTTTTTTTCCATACGCAAAGTGGGTCCGATTCAGGTAAAAAAATACGCATTCTGGGTATACGCAAATAGGATGGTACCTGCTTTTAGCATTTCAAACTATAATTTAATAGTTGCGAATTTAATACCGTAGAACGTACACAACTTTGCTTCCAGCACAGCAAACTTCCTGATTCCCCGAAATTACTGGAAATATACTCCAACAAATCAAACATTGTACTTTCGTCTCATAAACAACCTGATGAATATTTTCCAGGTATCGCGACACACCTCTAAGCAGAGCGCGTTCGTTAACAGCTATCCTTCAAAAAAATCAACGACAATGAGTAAGGCAGAGTGACGTTATTCTGAACGCCAACGTGTTCCATTAAATAACCAATTTTAATTCACGATAGCCAGTTTCGAAAGAATAGATGCGTCAATCATCCGTGGAATATCTTTACAGAAAATAATATATTACCGTCATGCGTCAGGCGAGTTCTGCTGTCAATGTACTATGACGACATCGCTAATGTCTGTCACCTGACTTGCGGTTGCCATATATGAACTGTACGGATTTATAAATAAGAAACACCTGTGTTTTTGTGTTATGATGTTGCCACACGATGCTGAATTGGTTATGATTTATGGAATATCAGGCACCAACCATTTCTTGCAATATCTGACAATTAGAATTTTTTTCCACAAAGTAGATGTTAGAAATGTTGTGTTTTTGGACTTTCATTGTCAACTTTGTGTGTCACGACGTTTCGATTGATTTACCGTCTTCAGTTGACAGTACAAACAAAATCATCCGCACCTATTTATACGCCTCTGGCTGGCGTGTCATCTATGTGGCTGGTTCTGATTGGTTCGAACGGAGTTCCGATTGAGTGATGTAGTTTTTTGTTCACGTGACTTTTCGAAGGTTATTTCGGTCCAGCTGAGTGGATGCCATATTATTTTTATTTATACGCTAGGTTTGCTATGAACGTGGTCGTTATTGGCGATGAAAGCTGCCTCGTTGAATCTTCGGCGATACCAGTGCGGCTCCTTGACGACGCTCAGGTCATGGAGTTTATACTTTAAATTTCAATATCATCAGATCGTGATTCAAAGTATTTAGTTCGTTATCGTACAACTGTTGTAAGGTCGTCAGAAGTTTCGTTGCCGATATGATCATGTAGATTGTAGACGCTCATACTTCGTGAAACTCTTCTATCATGCAGATAAACCGATCGTATACTTAACACACAGTTTCACAAATAAAACTATTTTTCTTCGAGGGAGGCGTTTCAATTTATATTTAAATCATCGTCGGACTGTCAGATTTGACTGTTAACAAAGGCTACCCAGATTACATGCCACTTACTATTTATCCTATCTAACTATTTTTCTATTAAATCAATTTTTATTTCTTTTGCCTGTCTTATGGGAAATATTTTTTGGCGACTGCATTTTCAATAGTGTTAGGGGAAACCACAACAAAACCTTAACCATCGCCGTCAAAATGTCCTTAAGATATTTCATTATTTTATTTCTTAAGATAATCTTTGCGTCAAGATCTTTTTGTCTGCATCAAAATTATCATTGAATGAACTTTTGTTTTAAACTTTTTCCGATACCTTGTATATGTTATCCAATAATCGATATTTTTCAAACTTTTCTGAAGCCCTGTATATTGGAGAGCTATGTGAGATCATTGGAACTGAAGAACCTCCAATATAAAACCACGTGAATCAATCAAAACTATAATCATACGAAAAGCACAAGTTACTTGTGCTTAATTTATGGTTTCCATCAGTAACCAATTACATTAATAATCAGATAATGACAATGCACCCACAACAATAAGCGAAACAATATAATTTACAATATCTCAATTTTCGAGTGTTGCTAATGTTTTACGGCATTGGATATAATAGTTTAATCGATTTATATTCTATGTGATTTTTCCATTTCGTTAATAGAAATGAAATTGTAGGTTTAAATGTTGCATGTTGTATTTTATGGCGATAAAAGTATTTATTTAACTAAAAATATTACATGGATTGTAAATATAGATTATTGATGTATGGGTGTTTATTGGTATATTTTCTTGATGTGTTCAGCCAAAACATCGTAATATTTCCGGCTGAATTGTAAAAAATAAAAATAATCGACTAGGACGAACAAAAATAATAGAATCGTACTATGTTGATATTCTGTTTGTTATAGAAACATTATCTGCAAATTGACCAGATTTAGATATAAAATTAGGCTTGTTACAGGCCTTGAGAATATTAAAATAATAAATTATACTGTCACCGACAATTTTTTTTTTGAATGTGTCGTTCTTAGAAAATCTTGACAGTGAAAAAGTGCATCGATGAAATTCAGAAAAGCAGAAGAGAGCAACAACAGCCTCCCATTCCATGATAAAAGGAAAACCATCTTAAGCCGCCCAGTATCAACGAAGTAGGGAGGGGCGGAAAGAAATTATTGCCTGTTGAAACACAAGTCAAGAAGAACCCAGGTACTTAGTTACTCTACCATACGTTCAAGGAATACCAGATGCATTTCAAGGGTTCGGACAGCAGTACAAAATCAATAGATAATAAAATAAAAATAAGATAATAAATCAATCGAAACATAACATTAATTTGATATCTCCACTTGCACGATTGTGCGCGTAGCAAAATTGGAAGAGATTTTTTTGTAAAGTACGTCCTGCTCGCCACCCTTCCAGAAAGTCACCCTAGCGTGTTCTTCCCTTTATTTACGCTTGTACGGCAAAACAGCGCCAACACGAGCACACACACCCCCCGCACTTGGGAGCACGTCTGGGGCTGTAAGCACCCTTGTGATCACACAGAAACCGTAATGAGTCCCCACTAATCATCCGAATCTGAAGTAAGGCGGAAAAAGAGTTTTGAACCAAGCTTGAGCTGCTGAGTACAGACGCGCATTGTGATGTTGAATGTAAAGCGGGTCGGCGAACCTTGCTGCACACCGGTGAAGCTTTATTCGACGTCTATGCGTCTGAGATGCGAATTACAATTTTTGACACGTACCGGAATCAGTTAATTATATATTATTTGTGTAAACACGTACAGGGTGGTGTCACAATGACTTTCAGTCGATTTTGTAACGAACCAGTCATTTTAAAAAAACTGGATCTCGAGTCTATGAACGCTACCTTACATTTCGGTGTCTGTGGCACCCTTCATACTAGGGGAGCCCAAGATGCTAAATAAAGATTTACCTGAGCGTTGTGGGAACCTATTAGGGTTTTGAAGATGAGATGATAGGAAGACAAAAAAAATTATATGATATACCTATACCACACAGGTTCTCGACTTTATTTTGCCTACCGCCCACTTTGAGAATATTTCTCCCATTTCTTTTTACTTGCCATTTAAAGTGAATGTGAAACAGCTATTGTCACGATTCTATTTGATCGTATAATAATAATTATTATATATTAGTAAGATAGGATAAGTTTCAAACGCCTACATTGGGAACCTATGACACCCCTTCCCACTGGTAAGGGAGTGTCTACAGGCTTGCAAAAATGTAAAAAAACGGTCACATAGAAATAGTGGAGCGCGTCAGATTTTCATACAGACGGTTCAGCTTGATGCTCTGAGCGTGATAATCCATAATCTGTTGATTATTCAAAGTGATTTTCTTGGTCTGACGATTTGAAAGAAAAATCAAATCATTGAATGCGACAAATGAAACGCACAGAAAATAGCAGGACACTGAAAGAGATACAATTGCTTAAATTTGTAAATATCAGTTTTCTATAATCTCTTTCTCTGATTAGAAAATCAGAAATGATAAGAATAAAACTTGGAAAAGTAGGATAAAAAGAATAGAAATTCACTGTCTTTTGAGATGTATTAAGTCCACAAAACATACACTTCATTATGTCACTCATTTTCATAGAAGATATCTATTATATACTGATAATTTAATTCACAGAATCTAAAACAAACAAGCCCGAGTGTTGTACCAGAAGTGCTGTGATCAGCTGTGAAGGCGTGATGGCTACCGCAAAGTATATTATCTTGAATTAAGAATTGGGGACGGTATGATAGAGTGGAACATACAGGAAGAGTGAAGCTGCGAAGTGGGGAATATATTTTTTGTTACTCTGGCTCATGCAGATTACATTTTGCTGTCCAGGCAAACCTAGGTGCAGCTAACAATTTCTTATTGCTCACGTAACAAAGCATATTATCTTTGATTCTGAATTAACAATCTCATGTTTGTATTAACAAGCAATAAGTTGTTGACGTAACAATTCATTTTTGTACTAGGTCTTATACAAAATCTATAACTGAAACGTTGATGAAGTGCAATAATATCTACTCCTTCCGATAATGGTGATGACGTGAAGGCATAAAGTGCCTATAAAACGCTACGAAAGGTCGACACTAAACGTCATCTGTGCGACAACGACAGTTCGCCACAGTTATTAGCTCGTACACACTTTCTCAACTGAAGAAGTAGAGAAACTTCTCTTGGGAAAGTATACCGTGAAAGGATGGATGTAGTTTGCTGAAAAAATAGCGTAAATTTGCAATATTTATCGGACACGGCAAAGTTTGATGTACGGTAGAACGATGATTCTAACGATAGTGCTGATGAATTCAGATAAGAAATTTAGATAGTTTCTTATAGTCTGGTTATTTCGGGTCGACTTGTGCAGTTCAAATATCTGGCCCTTACTCAGTTTCGCCTTTGTGTTGTGTGCGAGTTGTTTTTTGTAAAATATGCCCCCTTTTTTATAATCCGTGTCGAAAAACACTATCGCCAATGATGTGTTTGACAATAAGACGTCTAGTTAGGTACGTTCTCGTTTAGACCATTCACCTCTCCGAGTCTCCAGAACATGTGAGACAGGTTCAGAGAGAGATCAATGGCGTTAACGAGATCGTACCTCATAAGACACCACGGACCACGGCCGAGCGCTTGACATGAGTTCCCATCCCGTCCATACAAATAGTGTTCTAGATTTTTCTCACTCCCAAACTGTGTACTTATATACCTATTCTTCAATTACCGTACCGAAGCTTTCCCCAGTTGAACCACAATACCCTGTGATTAAACCGATCTGTACGCCAACGTATGGAAACGTTCCTACAAAAGCGTTTCATTCGCTTTTCAGACTGCATGGCTCGAAACAAAAGACACATTTATTGTACCTTTCTAGTTTCTCTTTCCTGTAATTGATTCGTCTAGTCTTCTCCAACACATCCAAATATAGGTCTGAGGTCAGTCCAATGCTGTGACCCCGTTTTGCCGATAAATCTCGATATTATAGTACTTATATTCAGATGAATGTTTGTTTTCTTGGTCTTAAATTTGAAAACAAAACTGGTATTTGCTATAACAAAACACTAAAAGGCTTATCGTTTATCAACATTTGTTATTTGTTACATGGACACGTACAACAGCAAGCTGTTAGGGAATGGACCCTTGTCCTTATTCATACCATTCGTTTGCTGCGCTAAAGGTTCCAGTATGACATATCTCTGCCATAATATTTCTTGCGTAACTATTCTATAACTATAAAATCGGTTTTATTGACGGTATGCTCGCTACTGGTAGTAAGGAAGCCATGCGGTGATATGCGGAAATCGTCTGATGATGCGCCATTAAAACTAACCAGATGTCGGCTGATAAGAAATGTGTGCGCCTTGACATAAAGTGCGCGGGATCGCAGTACATTGTGCTCATTTTTGCAAAACGTTCTTTTCGCACGCTTTCTTTTTTCTTTACTGCTCATCAGAAACGCCATTATAAATAATAATGATTTTAGTTGAAAAAGTGGAGCTTGTATGCATTGATATAAAAATACATAGCACGTTTGAAATATCGTATACACTTCTAATATATTCAAATTGATCTATTGAGCTATTCACCCCGATTAACTAAAAATTTAAATTTTACGTAAGAGTGTCGAGAGTTTCTGTGGCAATCACGGTTTGTTGTCTAGTAGCCTGCTTCTCTTGGCTTTACGGCCAAGCAAACTCTTCGCGTCTTTTTGCATTCCTACTCAGTGAAATACTCTTTATTCCAGTAGAACTAGCCGTCAGATAGTTTATATAAATTCTCATATCTCTTGTTATGGTTGGCGGACTGCAATATTTATCTCCATTAACCATGCGTTATAATGGGTTCAAGACGAGTATGGTGAATAGTACTTCTTCTTCTTCGTTTCCAGCAGTTATCAAGGTGCAACGGGTTCATGGTAATTGCAGCAGTTGCATATCAATGTTCATCATGATAATTATTCATTGTGACTCACACATGTTGTTCGTTGTGAAAGCACTATACAGAACCTGAAGATTTCCGCGTTTTTATTTTCTGCTAATGGATCTCTTTCTGTGAAGTTTTTTTTCTGTGGGTTGCTTAAGCCCTGTTCCGTATATTTAATGTCTCCAGAATGTATATCAAAGCAAACAGGGATACCTGTTTAATAGATACTGCTATCCCAATGACAACAATGTTCAAAGCTTGATATTCAAATTTTGCAATACAAAAGAAACTACTCTGGAAACAATAAAACATTATTAGTATGTCGGTCTCGGGTCTCACCCCAACCACATTCACACAAGACGTACAACAACTGGGTGTGGAAAAAAACTTGCACAAAACCTTGAAATCTATGATCTTCAAGACCTGTAGTATTGTGTACATTTCCATCAACGCTCAGCGATAACTCAGGTGACTTGTCACAGCTCGTCAGTATCTGATTATACCGCAATATTGTGGCAAGAGTGGAGATATTTATAATAATAAGAACTCAGGATGACACTAGACTTCAAACGGGAGCATCAGCAGAGCTGGCTCCCGTCCAACTTGAAACTCGCATCAAAACTGCTGAACCCAATTTCCTTCTAAGGCGTCACAAAGACAAGCCCAGGTATGGCTTGTCTGAGCAGTTGATCTTTTCTTTCCTAAGGTCTAGTGGGTTGAGGTCAGAGACTGAGGGCTTCGTAATGGCTTGCCAGGATGGTGTCTTTAATACCTTGGTATATCGTAGTAGGGTTATGGGTATGGAAGTACCCGATGCCAACTGTAGTGCTTGCCGACAGGCGCCAGAGACGCTTATGCATCTCCTGTCAGTGTGTAAGGTGTACGCTGGCACTGCTTACGTCTATCGGCACAGCACAGCACTACGCTACAGCACTACGAGTGCTATATAATGATTGGAGACATCAGGGAGTATTGAGTCCGTGGTGGTGAACGAGAGATACCGGATATAGTGGAACTATTCGTTCTCCACGCTCAAGCTTGTGCAAGCTAATAAGCTTAACATAGTCCTCCTCAACCACCAACAAGAGAAGATATTCGTTATTGAATTCTCGGCTCCTATCGATATTAAGATCGTCTTGAAGAAGCAGAAAAAACGAATCAAGTATCAGGAGCTCCCCAGCCAGCTTCGCAGACTTTGGTCAGACCACACTGTTAGTCTGCTAGTAATGGTCATTGGATCCTCAGGTGGGATGAGAAATCCGTTGCTCTCTGCTTTAAAATCTATACCGACATATCATGCATCGGCAAACACCTTGGCCAGAAGGATGCAGAAAGCAGTCATCCTCGGTTCTTTCCGTCTGCTTAGGGCACACGATTTCTGGACCCAGTGATCGCTTACCTCTCGGTAACATGGAACAGCGGCCCAGTGTATCGGAGCCCGGGCACATCTATTTCTTCTATTTCCATAATAATTATAATGCAATAATAGTATAATAATTATTGTTAATATTATTATCAAATATCCTGGAACAATTATAAACCCTAGTCCTGAGGCCATCATTGCAAGTTCAGGGGTCCATTTTTACTATTTATTAAAATGTGTTGATATCCAAAGTTAGATAGTTAAGTTAAAAGTTGGTGTTTTACTTTCTTTCCCTACAGTATTCATATGCAGAAGTACGTTCGTGCCTAAGCACATTATATAAAATCTGCCTCCTACGTATGTATCATTAGGCTGTGCATAGTACGTCCAATGTTCAAGTGTATGCTAGATACAACTCATCTAAACAAGTAACGTTCATTCTGAAACACCTCCAAAAGGAAATGGTTTAGTGTTATTACGCGTTATTAAGGTTGTTGTATAATAAGAAAAAATTAGGCAACAAAAGCGCTTGCTGTTGAGCGAAGCACCGTTTATTAACATTCTAACATGAAATTGGTACAGAAGGAGCTCGGAATCCCAACAAGCAACAATTTATAACGTACGTATCTTGTTTACATCCTGTGTCAGATGAATTGTGGGTTTGTGTCGTATATTGCCTCTGATATCGTAGAATGTAGTTAGATTTATTATGGCTTTGGTGTGTAATTAGTTGTAATTAGTTGTCTTTATTCTTCCTAATAAAGAAGATTGTCAAAATACTGTTCTTTTTTAACGTTTAATAACAGTTCAAACAGTATTATTCCTTTCAGGGGGTCGCAAATACGGAACTCACTCCCTACACACAAATACGAGGGGCGCAGTATTTTAAAGAAAAGTCTTGTAAATACTTGACTTACACATATAATCCTTAACTCATATATTTTTTTGGACATGGAGTCGTTTGGAAATATGATCCCCTTCTAGACAAAGCACCTTCCACTCTGTTAGATCATGGTTCAATCCATTTTGGTAGCCACTATGTTTTTTGTAGTCACCTAAGGAGTCATTGTGACTTTCCATTATAATTCATAGTATCTTTCTGAACCACTAACCTGTCGAATTAAACAGTACAGATTAAAAATGCATTACTAGTAAGAACGGGCTTGTATTAAACAAAGTAGAGATAAATGTGTTTCTTCTATAGGCGATTACGGGCAACGATAGTTGAGCTTTAACGATTTATGATTTAATAATTACAGTTATTTGTTTGTTAACTGAGGATTTATGTAGAAAGGTGCCATGAATTCTGCATGATATTAGTAAAAGGCAGATAGCTCGCTGATAACACGTAGAACATGGGCTTCAGCAAAAAATGAGATACTCTGATTGATAATTTACAGCCAGTGGTGTAGATCTCGCTAGCATGTATATTAAGCCTGTGTGATTAGGATATGACATTGGTTTTAAATCAATTGCTGAGAATTTGATGCAGTGAATAGTTGAAAAGTAAGGAGCAGTGACAGGTGTGTACCAGAGGATCAGGAGGGCTTCATGACACTACGTTTGTTTTGCTTTCTATGCCAATAGGCGAAGAAGTTTTATAGTGTTTTCTTCATATTTCACGACATGCACATTACGTAAAACCACGTTACTCATTCCTGTCGCTTTCTCTGTTCTGTGTTGACCCCCCTATAATTTTGAAAGTACTTCGGATTTTGGTAAAATGTTGTCCAAACTAAATTAATAGATACTATGGCAAGAACAAAAAGCCTTTGTTGTTTTTGGAATGTGGCAGCGAAATAATCGTTTGAAAAAAACTAAATAAAACACGATCAAAATTCATTTTTTGGCGTTTATAACGCCTCAAATATTTTTTGTTCAAATCGCAAATAAAGTAATTAATTAGAAGTTTACAATACGTCCGACTTATGATCCAACTATATCTTTGAGCAATTCGGATATTTCAAATAAATTCAATCGATTTAAATTTTATTCATGTTGTACGTTGTTAGCTTTTTTACTACAGATTACTGGATGAATAATGAGGAACGTACTAAATAGGCATTTGGAATAATGGCGTCAAGTAAGTTGACTCATTTCCCGTACGTGAATACCATATATAATTGAAATTTAAAAAAAATGATCTCATCATTATTTCTAAACTTAATACCAGCTGTAAATTACTTGAGGCCATTTTTTTAGTTTCCGGAAAGCCTTTATAACCTTCAGGCAAATAAGCTTGCTTGCTGATAGATCACTCATATTTTCTAGCCGGAAGTTTGAGACTCTTCAAAAAAACATCTCAGTGTTCAGATGTACTAAAATGTACCTATTTGTCTATTTCTTATCTCTCCATACGTGTGCGAGGTTATGTCTACTTCAATACGTTTAACTATTTAGTGTGTTTTTCTATTAAATGTGTTTATTTTGTTTTTCAAACTATTTATTCTTATCGATAGCTGTTGCTTCATTGCTATCAATAAACTAGAATAGTAAATGTACGACTACCCACAACTACTGTAGCTCAATTGTTAATTTGCCTAGATCCGTCCACATCGTTCTGCTAAATGAAACCGTCAGCGCAGCATCGCGAACGGGATGAATAGCCAGTCAAGCAGAGCGTATATAGGATGACCTGCAGTGAACTCTGGAATTTTTTTCAATTTATCTGCAATGAGCAATAGCTGCTGCTACTACTACACAATATAATAAAGACGTTACGACCCACTTGCGCGCCTCACTGTCTCTCCTACAACGTGGTTGTCTGTTATTGCATTCTTTTGTTAGTGCGAGAGCTGGCTGATTGGATACGCTCGAAATAAGTTAACAGCGACCAAGTGATGGTAACATTTATCTCTGAATTTCGCGGCATCTTAACAATGTTGAATTGTCCTAACAGCCTGTTCTTCGTCTTCTTCTTCGTCTTCTTCTTTCCCGTCTTCTCCTTATTTTTCTCCCTCTGCCTATTCCTCGTCGTCTTCTTCTTCATCTTTTTCTTTAAGCGCCATCTCCTCTCAGAAAGTTGACATCATTCCCTGTATCTGTATGAGTGTTTTTCTCCTCTCTCTCTCTCTCTCTCTCTCTCTCTCTCTCTCTCTCTCTCTCTCTCTCTCTCTCATCACAAGGTCCAGATATTGCAACATTCGTATCTTCATGATGTTTAACATTCATTTCTTCTTTCCATTATATCTTCAAAATTCTCCTCTATACCCACATCTCAACGTCGAAGCATCCATCCCATAAAGCAGCACCAGGATCACATGACATTTTAGCATCCTGCTCTTACGGTGAAAACTAAGATCTTCATTAAAACGCTGTTATATTGTTATATTGAATATATCTCTAGTTTGGCGAACTCTTAATCGACTTTCGTCTGTATACTCATTTATTTCATTAACAGTATATTGTTCCTGAATATTTATATTTATAATACTCTCTTGTTGTAGGTTTGATTTTGTTATGGTCATAAATTTAGTCCTTTTGGCATTCAATCTGAGGATACATTCTTCACTGCTTCATACCACCTGATCTGTTATTCTCTGAAGGTCATCCATCATTGTTTCCTCTGATATTTTCTGAATTAGAGTACACATTAAACAGTATTGGTGACAATACGCAACCTTGTCTTACACTGCGTTTTATCTGCGTTTCTTCCGGAGTCTCGTTACCTAATTTAACATGACCGTTGATCGTCATTCGGCGATTATTCCGATGTGGACAACATGTAGCTACTCCCGACATAAGATCTCTCAAAGAACAAGAACAAGATTGCTGTAGACTGGAATAGATGCTATCCCCAACAGTTCATTGATGTACAGCAAATACAACATCGGAAGGAAACATATAACAAATAAAAATCGATCTCTAATAACCAATCATTTGCATAAATCCACCCTGAGAGAGGGAGTAATAATTGATGGCTCTCAAGCTATAAACGTTTCTCCTACAACACGTTCAAATGTTATTCCATACGACATTCAGCTATCCGTTGTGTGCAATACGAATTCATTTATTCGAACGCACGTGAGCTGTGTAGCCATTCAAAACGGTACATTGCAGCCGAAGCTGCATCGGCCGTTTTGGCACATTTATTTTGATTAACTTACGGTCATGGTTCGCTGAATAGTAGCTTTGTATTTAATATAGATATAATCAAAATCCTCCTACCATATGGCATGGTGTAGGAAGTGATTTTCTTCTTATTTATTTACGAACTCCCACCACTTCTTGTTTTTTGCTGCTTCATTCCTATTTCGCGTTTTTCTCTGGTCTTGCCTGCCATACTTGTCTAACTGCTCTTGTATCGTTCATTCTCTTTAGATGGCCCCACCAACATAGTTGCATCTTTTTTTATAAATTCCAATATGGGTTGTACTTTTAAGTCATCTCTTATTGTCTGGTTCCTAATACGGTCTTTTCTGGTTATCCCTTCATCATTAGGTATTTCATCTCCTTGCTTGAATCTTGTCCATCGTTACTGTTATACTTCATACTTCTATATATATATATTAGTGATATATGCTTCTGTCCATTCCTCTGTATTTCTTGTCCTCTCAAAAAATTGCTTAAAAAATCGTATAAAATGTAACCTCTTTACTTGTCCTGGCCGCCAATTGAAACCACATTTATGATTGATAAAACAGCTTTACTAACGTTTCTTCTGCCTGGGCAGCTTTTCGATGAAAATTTATCTTTATATAATATTTGCCGTTGCTGCTACTATTTTCAAAAATTCTCTATTGTCTAAAATCTCAAAAAGTCATTAAGTTAAGTCTCCTCGATAAAATACCTCAGCTTTTCAATGATTCAGTGAGATTCCGTCAAATATAAAGATGGAGAAATGATGGATGTTGTTAAGAAATATAATAATTTTTTTGTTACAGGTAAGTCCAGTGAATATGGCGCAGCTCCAAGTATGTAAGTTAAATTATTCATTACTAAAAATGTGAGTATAGAAAACGAATTATATTGCTTTTATCCAAAATTAAATGAATTCTAAGAAAAATTATTTTTATCGCCCTCTGCCTTGGAAATGAAACCTCTAATACATGGTATATCATGATTTTCTGATTATTTTCGAGATTTTTCCCATTTAAATTTTTCGAATGGTATAATTTTTTTTCCTTCGAAAACTAACTATGAAACGCAAAAACCGCAAGATTTAAAAGAGTTATATTTTCAGTTGCTTGATAACAAAATAATTCCACAAAGTTGACGAATAATATATAAATAAAATAAAAATACAACCAACTGCTAATTACATGAAAACAATGACGTCTACACTCTAGACGAAAAAATCGATTATTTAATCTACCCATGGTTTCCTCCACAGCGCACATACTCGTACATGTACATAATGTAACTCCGCAGCTCAGAAAATTAGGCGTAAATTATCATTGCTGTTACGGTTTAACGTATTAACCGATCTTCACGGTTGTTATTATCACCACGCAAAATAACAGGAAACGCACAAATACAAAGAAGCGTACAGCCCGAAGCTAAAATGATGTTAGTGTGGTATCGTTCACGGTAAAATGGTTTGCCGTGCTACCCTAACCATGACTCATCGGAATAGAAAAAGGTACCTTAAAGCCGGCCACATACAATCAAAATTTGGAGTACAGTGTTGCCGACGATTTTTTTCTGGAAATCGTCAACACCAAATACCAGCAGAAAAAATATACCCAGCAACTGAAGACCTTATCCAAGGTTATGGAGACAACTTGTACCTGGACAAAAATAATATCAACGACTGCCAATATGGTTGCCGCAAGTATAGAACCAAGGGAAATCTTCTGGCGTACGTTACAAACATGTGGAGCAGAGCAATTGAACTTCATGGAGTGTCTCGACTCGTCGCGCTCGATATATCGAAACGTGTGGCATGAGACACTTTTGAACAAGCTTGCAGCCTATGACCACCGGGTCTGTGGCACTGGTTGGATAGTTTTCTCAGGGATCGCTCCTTATTTGTGATGTTGGATAAATATGCTTCCGATGTACTTACCATCAAGCGGGTGTCCACAAAGATCTGTCCTTTCTCCAACGCTCTTCTTGCTGTACATCAACAACTACCATTCCGAGAGACTTTATGCCAGCAAGGACAGCATGCTGTTCAGATCAATGACGAATTCTAAAAGTAGGTGGCCAGCCTATCTTTAAGTCGTGTGCAAAATCGCACGTAGACCAGTTTCATATAGATGTATTTCTTAGGTTATCGAGAATAGGAGCAAGAGGCGCATGCATTGGCCCTGAATCCTTGCTGGGCATTAGCAGAGGCCAGGTTAGTAACGCTCTAGATGCTTGGGCGTATAACGTACTTGCGAGAGCATGGTTGGTTGGAAAGAGATGACTGAAGACAGTTCAATAGGTTCATAGCAAGGTGCAACAAACTTAGGGAGCTATTGCTATTGAACCGGAGGAGAGATCCACTCCACTTGTTAGTAGGGATCCTCACAGGTCACTGCAGATTGAACAGGCCCCCGACACTCATAAGAGTGGTCAAAGACCCAATCTGTCAGAAGTGCTGGGAGGAGGACGAGACCTCGTTCCACTTCCTGGGCGAGTGTGCCGTATACAGCGGCCTTAGGGCTGAGGTGTTCGGCACAGCCGAGTTTGACAGGAAAGAGAGCTACTCAACGGAATGGTCGGACATTAAGACCTTTATTAAAAGGACTGGAAGGTTTGACACTAAGAAGTTATCAGGTCTGCCATAGTCTTAGTGATGGTCTTCGGGGTCGGCAAAAAGGGCCTGAAGTGGCCTACTTGCCAGGCTTTGCCTCCCCATTACTACTACTAGGTTATCTAGGTTCCTTCATGAAAAGCGGTTAGTACGTACATCTAAAAATGTCGCCTTAACAATATGCAGATAGCGGAAAATCATTTTCCTAATGTCTAAAATTGTGCTCGGCCGATTTCGAAAAAGTTCAATAAATTATGCATTAGCGGGCTCAATTTACTGTTGACGAAGATTTAGTCAGTCATTTCAGGAAAGGGCTTGTTGAATTTTGATTTGCTATTTCGCATTTTCTTTTTGAATATGCCACTGCTCTTCCGGGATATTATTTCAAAATGAATAAAAATATCAATGGTGGTTATCAACCTTCAACTCGGAGAGGCTACTTGAAAAAGAAAAGTATATTACTTCGATGTTTGCCTTATTTCCCACACCCAAAAGGAACCGTGCATTGAATTTTCCAATTGTGGTGTAATTATTAGACGCATCACTGGAAAGAACAATACGTGTGATCGCCTAGAGCGAGGCGGAAAACATTTCATCTACAATAATCACCTGGACGAACTAGCGCACGTCATAAACGTTATGAACGTGTAATTTTAAAATAATTATGAGGCAACCAAAACAACAGGAACGCCGACTACGATACATCACCGACGCAACCGAAACAAAAACGGATTTATGCCCTGAATACCGTTGGGAAAAAATCTGTATTATTTGCATGTCGCTCTTGGTGGTCTACGAGGGTTGTCCGAAACATATATTTCTGTATATTCTTCTTCTTCGAGTGCTATCTCCGAGTGGAAGGTTGGCAATCGTTATGGTTCGTCTGAATCACTATCTCAGGTTTCACTACCATGAGATTCTTCTGCCTATACTGCGTTTTCCTTGGATTTTGCCTTGGACAATCAACCATGCAGTTATTTTTTCCAATCATGATATTGCCCAGATATTTCGATTTACGTCTCTTGAATATATTGACAATCTGTGTTTTTCTGCCTTTGCGTCTCAGAGCTTCTCCATGTGTTACTCCATCCTTCCACGATATTCTGACAATCATTTTGCTGCATTTGCTGTGAAAAAATTATCAATTTTAATGAAGTCTCTCCACACTTTCAACATTTAAACCGTCTATAGTTGGGCTAACATTCATTGCATTTTTTCTTAGCAATCACCATAAATGTAATTTTTTCAATAGTAAGCTATGTAGATCTTCAATACCCTCCGCCAGAATTACTGTTTCGTCTCAAGATGTTCACTCGTGTTCCACCAATCTTCATCCCCACTTTCTTCATTTTTCAAAACTTTTCTAGTATTTCTTAAGACTATAATTAAAAAGTGTATTGTATTGTATTTCAGTATCATCTGTTATCCTGTTTTCAACACATATAGTTATGTATAATATTTTCTAATATTTCATACTGGCATAAGTCGAATTAAACAGATTGACTACTTTTTCTCACTATACATTTTGAAACCTTTAAAAAACAATCATTCTCATTTCATCAAAATTTTGGCTTCCGTGAAACTCCTTTTACCAGAAATAAAATATATCAATAGTGCTGCTGACACTATACAGTTATCTTTTATATTGTTTCCCTTCTAAATGACAACTTTTGAATGAAATAACAATTAAAGTGAATCACGTACTAGACAATCTAACAAAAGACAGATGTACTCGAAAACTCATATACATATATGCGTGCGTGACAAGACAATAGTGATCTCATTAGAATTTTAGATTAAGCCTGCTAATTACAGGTTCCTAATTATAGGTTATGAAACATACTACGAGGTCCATCCCAAAAATTAAACTACATATTAAATAATACTCTATTACAATGTTGAAACACAAAAGGCATTCAAATGAAGATTGTGTATTTTAACACTGTTTCACGTCACATTTGACAGTCCGATGATGATTTAAATGTAAATCGAAACGCGTCGCTGAACAAGAGTTTTATTTGTCAAACAAATACACAATTTTTATGTGAATAATGGATGACCTTCACGAAGCAAGAGCTTCTACAATCTACATACATGACAAAATGTATGGGTTCTTGTGGAATCATGAGCTTATACTTCAATGTAAAGAACACTTTAAATAACGTAGTGATTATCCTGACTGATTAATGTTTTTAACTTTTATACTCAGCAGGGTGAAGTATTAAACGTTAATAATTTCTTTGGACAGAATAACATTCCACAAATAAAATTTTAAATCTAAGCGTCAGCGTCGTGGGAAGAGCTGCCGGAGAGTTTCTTCTGGTTTCAATCTACAGCGTTTTAAGATATGTGTCCTCTCGCAGCGCTTATGGAGGGCGGTAGGCTTTCTGCCTTTGCGAGAGGTTATCTTTAAAAAATCAACTACATAATTATGTGCACGATTTGCTGAATCTTGAGAAGAGCTCATGCATTGGCCCCGAACCCATGCTGTTTCTGCGCAGATGCTCTATACGAGAGGTGACTTCAAGCAGGCCAAGAGGTCCATAGCAGGTTCTGACAAACGTCGGGAGCTGGGGCTGCTGAACAGGACCAGGAAATCAACTTGTTGGTAGAGATCCTCACTGGCCACTGCAGATTGAACAGGCACTTGTACCTCATAGGAGTAGAGAAAGACCCTGTCTGCCAGAAGTGCTAGGAGGAGGACGTGACCTCATTTCATTTGATAAGAAAGTGTATACCGCGACGTTAGAGCTGAGGTGTTTGGAGCTCAACAGAGAAGAGGTCGACGCAGCAGAATGGTCTTTATCAATAGGTATAATAGGTTCAACACTGAGGAATCACCATCTCAGTCTTAGTGTTGGTGCTCGGGGTGTTCAAAGTGGTCCAAAAGTGGCCTACTTGCCAGACTCCGCCTTCAAACTAGTACTCCTAGTTACTACCAACTTTCACCTGTTCGAACGCCGTTTGTCAGTAGTGCTTCGTGGTACTGTGATGTGTCATCGTCATCGGAATGATAAATTGAATACAGGAAGAAGGTAAAAATGATTCGGTCACGCCAACTGGCTACCACAACGACCGACAGCAAGTGACGGGTGTTGGACGAACAAAATCATAGACCGTGAATCCGCGCAGAGTACCTCGCGATGTCTGTTTCTGCAGAGCTGCAAAGAAATAGCTGTTTGCGCCTTTTTACATCATATCAAGTCGCCATCCAATTCTTGACTGTTTAATATATTCGTATTCTTTCAGTTCGGGCAAACCGAGACATCATTTGCACAGATGGGGTGGGAACGAAAATTAGAGAGAGCAAGAGAGTAAGAGAGTCAATTGCCGCTGCCTCAGAAATTAACTACATGTCAAGATATATTTGCCCAAAGCACATTCGACATTTTGGTATCGATATTGATTATGGTGCAATCGTAATAC
This sequence comes from Bruchidius siliquastri, assembly GCA_949316355.1. Classification (NCBI taxonomy): domain Eukaryota; kingdom Metazoa; phylum Arthropoda; class Insecta; order Coleoptera; family Chrysomelidae; genus Bruchidius; species Bruchidius siliquastri. The sequence continues at coordinate 27,963,772 of OX438529.1, forward strand.
TGTCCCTACTTAATGGACATAACTGTAAATAATTCATTAAAATAAAAATTTCGTAAGATAAATATTAGTTGCTATACGGCGACATTTGACGTTGACAAAGGAATCGGTTGATTTTTCTAACATTATCATACTCATGTAGATTGTAGATGCTCTTACTTGGTGAAACTCTTCCATCATGTAGATGAAAATTTGTGTAATTATCACACAGTCCCACAAATAAAAGTCTTTATTTCAGTGACCCGTTTCGATTTTTATTAAAATGTCAGATTTGACAGTCGGACGATGATTTAATAAAAATCGAAACGCGTCACACAACTTTTTATCTACATTATCATACTCGTTTTACAGAAGTATTAAGGGATCATCACCAAACTCAAGGTGTCTCCCAGACCTCTGGTATGTTCTACTTTTAGACGCATTTTCATCGGTCTACCTCAGTGCCTTGGTATAAAGAAAAGTGATATTATATTCATCAGTTTGAGGAAGAAAAGTTACACTGACACTGTAAAAATAATATGAAAATGCAGAGAGAAACACATCATTCGCGCATACTGTTTTCAACAAATGTAACTAAAACACAGCTTCCGGTTCCCGTGAAGCGTGTCTAAAGCGCGCGAAGCTGGAACTCAATTAGCACAAACAAAAACGCAACGGGCAGTAAAACAACTGCCGCCACGCAATGCCGACAGTTCGTGCTCGTAAATCTTGTGAAATTATCCCCTACGCTCTGGTATTCGGCAAAAGGAAAACACCGGAGCTTCTGGCCGTCTAAAATTGTCCGGGCAGGCTGGAAATAGACCGGAATGGAGTCGAGAAATGCGGAATTGTATTTCAGAGTCTGGAACGATGCCCCTTGCTCTTGCCAAGAGCTCGTAAATATCTCTTGTACATTCATCAAGCTTTCGTCACTTTTGCATGCAGTACGAATTCTTGTACGGTGTTTCGTTTTTTTTATACTTCAGAGCCATTTATAGGTACTAGCAGCGACATATTAATCATTAGGCAAAGTAGGCAACTGCCTAGGGGCCCAGCGTCGTCTAAGGGCCCGTGCACGCACCAAGAAAAAAAACGTTCCATCGAACAAAATTTTTTTTGAATTTTTTTATGAAATTGTTCAATAACAATATTATTTTACAGTGATGCATGACAATTGATGAAATACATCATACGTACAGAACCATCAAGATTAAATTTAAAATAACCGTGTCGTGTCTCATTTCTCCTTCCGGCCCCATCACGAGACCTGAAGTAACCATGTTTTTGTGATATCACATAAGACATTGAAATAACGGAACACCTGGAGTCGATCATCAGGAAGTTACTCACATCTCTTCAACAAATTAAAAAGACGTGATTGCATTGCCTAGGGGCCCTGAGAAGATTATTGCTTAGGGGCCCAGACAGGTTTATCCGGCCTTGGGTACTAGTGCCGCACATCAGATCCGGGCCGGATCCAAAATTTTCAATTTGCACAATCCGGTTCTGGATGAATCCGGATATAATATTCGTATCTGAAATCCGGTTCAAAGATCCGAGATTCAGATTCCAGATCCGGGAACAGGAGACGTTTTTATAGCCAGAATTAAACATACGTGGACAAAATCAGCTATGGTTTCAGCAAGATGGTACCACGGCGCATACACACGAAAACGCCGAATTGATTTCCTGGTCACTCGATATCTAGGTTCAGCGACATAACTTGGCCATCAAATTCACTGGACTTTCATCTTACCGGATTTTTTTTGTGGGGTTGTCTGAAGCAGAAAGTCTACGCGAGGCGAGCGCAAATACGACAAGACCCTACACTGTACATTGTTGAAGAAGTACAAAATGTTAACCCTGAATTGTTTAAACGAGATGGAAATTTTTTGGAATAGGTTGCAGTACTGCATAGACGCTCAAGGAGAACATTCAACAGACGTAGTTTTTGAGGCATATTGTTGCACTTCATAAAATTTTCATTTATCCCAGACTTCCTTTAATTGAATATTGTTTGTCCGTGTACTTCGGGTATGGGAGGTACTGTGACAATCTGCTCCTATTGTATAGATCTTTTGATCGTCGTGTTCCAGTTTGAGACGTCGCTGCTTATAAGCCATCTATTCTAAGCATGCCGGCTTTCGCAACTTATTACTTCATAGGAATTAGCCATTATTTAACGTAAAAGGCAATCTGATTTTAATACGGCTGGACAATTTCTCAATCAATGCACACTCCACCTATTGATGAACATTTATCAAGATCAGTTATATGATTATAATGAGCATGTATGTTATAATTCACGTTACAATGTATGTACTACGTCGAATTCCTAAATGGAGCAGGTTATCGTTAACATACCTTACAAGCTTATTTCAAGATGTGATTAATTCTAAGATTAAAACTTGATTTTATTACTCTTGGTTGAGTTGCCATTTTCAGTATCATGTTGATTAAGGGGCTTAGACGCATCGTAAGTATATTTATTGACTGAATTGAAATAAGTGCAGGGAATGATGTTTTTGAATGTCAATATTATCACATTTCAATACAAAAATAATTAGCAAATGTGAATAAATCTTGGTTGTCCGGTGAGATATTAAGGCATATAACAGTATGAACAAAGAGGTTGTAAAGAAAAAAAGAGGAGTCAAGAAAAAATAGTACAGTGATAAACACGCAGAAGTAGAGGGATTACAAAAGGAACACGACGATTTCATTTTACACAATTATATTGATTTATTAAAAGTCAAAAAGAGTAAATTAATGACCGTAACCGAAATCACACCAACAAAAAGAGAACAGACAATAGGAAAGCTCAGAAAATATGAATATTCAGGAATAGTGTTATGAAAAGAAATGAGTATTCAGAAGTAATTCGATAAAGAATTGGTCAAGCTAGAAATACATTCAATAAAATGAGGAAGGCACTTTGTGGTAAAGATCTTTGAGATGGAAGCTTAGACGTTGAAGCAGGAGACTAAGTATAAACAGAGGATGCATTTCCTGATTGAGCAACTTAAGACAGGTGAACATTCTATTGAGTTATTCAGGGCCGCAGTATCTAAAATAAAATCAGCTGTGATGATAGCCAATGTTTTGGAAGGAGATGGCCATGAATATGTTATTTTTTTTTTCTTCTTGCCAATGTCATCTTATGGTTATGGTAACTTCAATAGCAGAGTTGCGATATGTTTTTTTCCTAAAAAGAGCTAAAAAAATGCATCTTTGGACATGGAATCTTATGCCTAGACATCCGATATTGAAACATATGGGCTAATTGGAATGATTCTTCTGTTAACAATAGTAATACAATAATAAATCAACACAGTGAAAATTGAAACCTCATGAATATGCTACTGCTATAGCGTTAAATCTAATCTAACGGCTCTAATGGAAGCAGACAAAACCAACAAACAAAACGAGGTGAACATAGAGAATTTATTGTAAACGGACCGCAAGACGTATTTTGCTGTAGATTTACAGCATCAGATTTAAGTTAATTATCCAACTTTCTACATTCTGCTTGTTTATACTTCCTAAAGTCTGATTTAATAACGATCTACCATTATTAGTATATTCCACTTGATACGGTATTTGATGGCAGTTTTATAACTTCCTACGCCAATGATAGGGGAAGTATTGTTCTCTTGGAATAATTTGTTGGTCTGTATTGCGTCGGTATTTTGTCTCATCAAAATCTTTATCGATTTTAATAAAATGAGGGCTATGATTTGTCATAGTAGATATTGCTGGTAGAACCTTGTAGCATTTTCACATAAATTATAGTTCAAAAAAACATGCTTTCATAGTTAATCCTACTAAAAATTAAAAAAATAGCATACTCAACCATACTAGGTCCTTTTAGGGATTACAAATACAATCATTTCTACTTCTACTTTATGAAGGCGGATTCATTGACCTTCCTTTTGAAATCATCATCCTCTTGTGATCTGCCTGCCACCGTTTTTAACACAACGTAAGCTCAGTAATCACTGAGGCTGCACTGATTTCTTCAGTCATTTCGATCATTGTCAAAACATATGTTTGAGGGATGTTTTAACCCCTAATAAAATTTTAGTACTATTCTAGTACTAATGGTGTGATGAATAATACCAGGGATTTCATTACACCACGAGCAAATTTATTTTCAAGCAAATTACCGCGTGTTAAGTACTGAGTTAATGGAGTTCAGTTGTTCTTCAATCTCATTATACATTTAAAACGGAAAAATAATAAAATCAACAGGCAATGCGAATAATTCCCATCTACATCTGCCGTGTCTCCAATATGTGAGTAGATAACATTTCCAGACTTAACTTATTAGTCGGTTCGTCATCAATAACTACAGGAAGCTACAAAGTTTCCTATAAACCTATTTATAAGCAGCAGTTGGCAAAATATAACATGACTGAGCGATACTAAACAATAAACAAAACGTATAACATGTGTGTTATATGCAGATCTTGCTTAGTACATTAAATAATGAGTCACCTATTGTTTATGACTTTCGAAATGTGTAGTTCTAGCTTTCCCGGAAAACGATAAATCTATCGGTCAATGCAATGGTGGAGAAGAATTGTTTTAGTTGAAGGGTACGCATCCTAGCTGAAGTGCTGTGTCGTTTGCCGTTTTTGAGGCCTCTGGTCATTATTCAAAAAATTTTTGGACGGGTCAAAAAGTGTGGTGGGATATTTGGGGTACGATCATGGTTCAATGATTGATCCAGGTAATTCTCCAGAGTTGCTAGACATAGATGAGTATTCACACATTTCAAGATTTCGAATTCGAGATAATGTGTTTTCTTGATATTTGTTAAGTAATATTCAAACAAAATCAACTCATCTCCGAGTGTCTCTCTCTATTGGCGACTTACGAAGTCAAAGATCCTAATACCTGGGCGTTCCCATAGAGGGACACTTGGAGATGAGTTGATGTTGCTGTCACACCCTTGACTGGGTTACGTATATACCACCCGGATTGCTCTCTATAGTTAGACCGCCAGGCTATACTGGCGAGTCTAGGCTAAAGACGAAACGTGCATGTCTATAGCAGGTCTGATGCATAGTGGAGAGCATACACTTAATAATCAATCAAGCTATAAAATAATTTAGACGCATTTTTTTAAACGAGTGTAGTTTATGTACAGATGATTTATTATCGGTCATACAAGTTCTAATACTTCACAATACATAATAAGACCGAATAACCCATAGTTTTCCATCAGATTAGTTTTATTTGTTTCTCTCAAAATGGTCGTTTTGAAGATATACTGTTCTTTCACTCACCGATTCAATTATTTCTTCGACACTGATGCGTTTTTCGATTCGACTGTATCTATATCTCTTTTTTCCTTTAACCCACTTCTTGGAATGGCCATTAATACGTTTTGTGTTTGCGTAAATAACAATAAACGATCCGATAGTTACAGCGATTTGAATCTTCATTGCCAACGTAGATTTTTTCTAGAAAATTACAGGTGATGCTTATGAGAGATGCGATTCGATTGTACTATAAAACTTCGGAGCTTACCTCAAAATCGCAATAATATTGACTTTTGTCTTATTTGACATTTTTTTGTGTCTATGAGCTGTCAGTTTGAATTCGAACAAAAATAATTTCATTTTGAAATTTCAGAGATTTTGTTGTATTTCTAGGTTGATTTTTGTTGTTTTTTTATTTAGTGATTTTCTTGAGATTCTATAAAATAGTAGGTATATTAGAAATAATCATCAAAATCAAGTTACTAACGCCTATGAGGAAGCCTAAGCTCTCATGACCTTAGTAAAGGTGCCAATGGGCAACACCACTTTCCGCAAGACTTGGGGATAAATGTTAATATGGTGACCTTAGTTTGATATACCTAATAGGGTCTTTGTGTGCGGCCGTTTTTCCCCACCGCTCACTTTGAGAGTATAAAAAGAAAATTTATATGCTCCAAAAATAAACTCCAACTCATCCCTTCCCCCAAATTGGAGACTTTTTATGCCGCCATCCGGCAAACAATGTCTTCAAACAAGCTGATTGATCGTGTACCTTTCTGCGGCCTCCAGCAAACATATTTCCATTTGATTTATTGTTCTGTGCGTCAACAGTCCTTTATGCGTTAATAGTACATTTGTCACTTGCAATTTACACTGACATATCTTGTTGGTATCCACACATACAGATTCTGCACGGTACTACTTGAATTAGCCGCCATTATACAATAATACCTACAATTCCGCGCTACTAAATCTCACCAAAGTAGCTCCACTTCAGACAAATTACTGAGACATTTGATCTCTTTACCGCTCGCGACAATAAACAGATCGTGAACTGTGGGGAACATGGCCAGATAGCATCTAATTCTACATTGAATTCCATCGCGGCTAAATTTTATAGCGCGGAAAGGCGGTCGGTCTCTTTGTACTCCAAAAAAAGCATATCCCAAGCTCCTAGATGGTGTACGTGTTGCGAAAAAAAATCGTACAGGCAAATTTACACAACGATACTCGTGGGTGGTTAATACGTTTGATTTAGGACTGCTAATAAAGATTGCAGACTTTCAGATACTTGGCACATCTATTGTAAATACGGCTGTTGATTTAAATATTGCGGGCGATAAATTTTACTGATTCTGAGAGTTCGACGACTTCCATATTTTCTCTGTTCGATATAAAATCAGCAAGCGCAGTCAGCTTAGGTGCTTTTGAAAGGAATGTACTTAAGAAAGGGAAGACTTACCAATTATTGGTATTGGTGCTGTGATTTGGATCTGATTATGTAACTGTTGTTTTTTTTGGAATTAAATTAAAATCAAAATATTTATGTTTCAAATTTTTGGTTTTTTGTTTTGGCTGGAGCTTCTGGGCACAATACAAGGACCTCCACAGTCTAGAACATCGAAAAAGTGTGGCAAATCTGCCCCTTTTGTATAGATACTGTGATGGTAGGTGTTCAACTAAGCTGTCTTGTATAATAACACCTATAGTCGCCGGTACATTAAATATTATGTATTAATCACTGTGAGCGGTAACAGACGTTTCGATTCAGCCCCCTCTCCATTCTCGCTGAATTGTTCCCACTTAAACTAGGAACCTGATCGTTTCCAAAATTGTAGACTCATTTCCTATTATCTTTGAATACTCTTACGCATAGAAAGGATTCGCTGACCGCTTGTCTGCAGCCCTGTTATTATTGTTGTCATCATATGTTAGTTTATCAACGTCTCATCATCTACTGCTTTATTATTATTATTATTACTATTATTAAACTCACATATCAATAAAAGAAGCCTAAGTAGATGATAGCATTTAATATGCATCTGAAACTGATGACATTTCATTTGATTTCAGAGTTCTTTTGTAAATAAATTATCGAACGAATCGTATCCTGAAAAAGCTGAACTAACATTTGCTCTACACCCAATCCATCAAGTTGACATTTTCCGTATCGATTCGACGATAAATCCTACTGTTGAAACTTGCGATTCGTGACACAGAGATGAAGTCTCTAATCCATAATTCCACATTGTGGCACCTGTTTTACAGTAGAGACGCCAATTAAATCCCAATAACTTAATTTCTCCCGAACATAAATCCACTAGTTTCATGGACCTGCCACGAACTCTGCACCAGTTGAAAGCATTCACTCTTAGAGGTATTTATTTCATTCGATTGTCCTGTTTCTTCCGATAAATGTACATTATACTTCATCATTTAAGCGGTAATGACTACTCGTATGGAGGCTTCTTGGATATTTCCTTCACAGATGTTGACTCTGTATTTCACGTGCAGTTGTGTCCCTTTATTGAATATTGTGACCGAATTTAAGAGTAGCTGATCCTCTGAACTAAATCTTGTAAATAATTTTTAAACACCTCATATTTTTTTAATTATAGAATAAGATAAAATTTAGTCTTTCATTATTTTTTAAATTGAACTCTAACTATCCAACAGTAAGTTCCGACATCAGATTCAAATTGTTGTTGCTAAACAGATACAATTGTGTTTATATTAGTCCACTGACTGTACTAACGTGAAAGAATGAAATGAAAGCATGTCTACTCATCTCCAAATATCGCCCTCTATGAGGTCGCCCATCGGCAACTTTCCCAAAGTTCCTAAACACCTGGACTGCCTTGAAGCGACAGCAGATGTCCCTTACCACATCTGTCAACAAGGGTGAACAGATTTACAGCGACATCTATTGTTCTCCGTAAATACTATTCACGATGTACCGTTTTCTCGGCTCATTCACATCAGAAGCTAACAACTGATATTAAGTGTCAGCTTCTGACTGCTTTACGTATATACCATCCGATTGCTCTCTACAGTTAAACCGCCAGGCTATCCTGACGAGTCTAGGCTAAAGACGAAACATCCATATATATAGCAGGACTGATGCATACTAGAGAGCATACACTTAAGAAAGCATTTCTGTTCTCTTTCGCGAAGTTCTACGTTCGCACCCAGACTGTCTGTCTGGCGGGTAATGCATGCGGTATTCGTATACCTACATCATGCTGTGATTATGAATTATGATTGTATTTTAATTGCATACTCATCTCGTATTTTTCTCGTACAATTAGGTTGATTCGATTAATGTGTTTGTTGCTCCAGGTCATTCAAACTAGTTCATCTCAATGTATAATGAGTGTTTTATGTGTCTTTAGCTTGTGATTCATCCTATACTCTCAACTGGCTGCTACTGATCAAAACCACCTTCGGTCATTTTCACGAAAAGTAAAAATGGGCAATCGTTAATAAACTGTCGATGTTTGCCCTCGCGATTTTTCGGAAATATATTCATTGTCCTGAACTTCGAGGTTTTTCGGAAGGTAAGTTTTCGCTTACAATTGAATGCACTGATTGAAAACACGTTAAGTTTTACAGTGTTAACCTGATTAATGAATCGCCCGAAAGTTAAAATCATGATGATTAAGTCGATCTTGAAACTTTATCTTAACATATTTTCTTCTGTAAGGATAGCACGGCATTTTTTTGGACAATTTCCATGTAGATAAAATGTAACAGATTGCAAATGAGCTAAATTACATCTAGGCAAAAAAATCTACATTTTCCAATTATTTTCCTTTTTGAGACATGGGCTAACGTCAACACTCATATTAATGAATTGCAAAAAAAATCACCGTCGACCATCTGTAACAGGGTATTACAAAATCTGGTCACAGTCATGTCGAAGCTAGGGCAAGGCAAGCAGAGCCCGCGCCAATGGACAAAATCGTTGGCTGCAAGGGCGGGAAATGTCTACAAAGGGAGGTTTTTTCTGCTCTTCAGGTTTTCAAGAGGAGAGAGAGGGGGTTAATTTCCAAAAGTGTGGAATTTGCCTAGCGCGCTTAGCTACGATACGGTCACAGGACATTTCATCATCCTGCCATTCAAATTCTGGAGACCATCCGTCGGCAATATTGAATTGCTCCTGTTCCGTAGTTCTTGCCGTTTCTTTATCAAGTCTCATGCTGCTTTCTTCTACAGTTGACTTGACAAAAATCGCATCCAGACAACTGCTGCACAACCGCTGTACTGCATTGATCTGGTTCAATTTCTCTCATTACAATAAATGTACATGTTGTGTGTATGATAATGAATGGTTCGATATAAATCATTTAAATATGTTAATATCATGGATCATTCGATGTATCATTGCTCAGCTCGTAACGCGGCCGTATGTTTGTTCAGTTCAGTGAAATTAGATGTGTTTATCTGACTGGTATGAATGTACTTCTGATTTCTGAGGATGTGATACTAAATCCTCTGGCGCCAAACCTGTTTCATTGAAAGTCTTAATCTTCCCCTGAAGATGCTAAAATAGGTAGCGAAACACTTGTCGGGCTTAACAAAAGAGGTTTAGCGAATGGTAAAACTGTGTAGTGTTTGTAGCGTGTAGAATATTAAAAAGAAAAGAATATATCATCAAACACAAAATGTAACATTCACATGAAGTACATTTAAAATAATATAATGAGATGCTTTTGTACCACATTTTTAAACTAACTCTGACATTTTGGAATAGAACTAATAAGAAATTATAACCATTGATATCGAGCACCCCACGTTTTCATCACAATGACGTTAATTTTCTAATAAGGGTGCAAAATTTAAAATTATTCTTACGTCTTGAAGGTTCCGGGTACTTAAACTTTAAATGTATTTTTTATCAGAAAGAATTTGGAAACGTTATCCAATAACGGGGCAAACTTATTAAACTATTTTATTGTCATAGGTTCATTGATAAGTGTGCAAAATTTAAAAATAATCTGACGTTCGGGAGCAGGTGAAAATAGTTTCGAAGATTCCGTAACAAACATACATACAGGTAAAGCGATTTTAAAGCGTGTTAATAAAATATCTATAGATATCCCTATTGAAGTTACTTAGGATGCGAAAAGCATATATAGAAAACAAATAATTTTAAAAAAATACCTATGTCCAACCTAAACTGATACATACTCTCATAAATTCACAACATCGAGTGCTCAGTGTTCGCAGTGACAAGTATTGCTTGTGAAACAGAAAACCAACAAACATGTCCTCAAATCCGCGTAAAACATAAGTTTGCATCGTTTGTACACGGTATGTCATAAACATTAATATTCGAGGAGTGACAGGTACATAGCAGGATAAATTTCTAATTTCGAACATAAACACTGGATAAATATAATCGTAAAATGAAAGTAAGCAAATGGATGCATGTTTTATGCAGTAGACAGTCTGGCACTTGACTGCATAATGTGCCCATTTTGCTTGTGTATTATGGTAATTTTGCGAATGAAGAACGACGCGAGCGTAATTGGAGAAAAATTATGCTGGTGTGCCTGTGAAGATTGGAGGTGTGATAAAAATCATTACTTATCCATGGTGGAACAACAAATTCTTGATGAGACAAGTCGCTTGTTCCACATCGTCGACTCTTTTTCTTTCCGTAGCGATGAGCGTTTTTTTACTTACTTATTAAAATCACCAACTCATCTCCAAGTGTCGCCCTCTATGGGGACCCGCATTTGCAACTTACTAAGTCAAAGGTCCTAATCTAACACCTTGGAGATGAGTTGATGTTGCTATCACACCCTTTACTGGGATACGTATATACCATCCGATTGCTCTTCACAGCTAGACCGCCAGGCTATACTGACGAGTCTAGGCTAAAGACGAGACATTTAGGCCTGATACATAGTGGAGAGCATACACTCATTAAAATCATTTTATTTTTCATGCCATTATACCTAATCTATTAATATTAAAAAATAGTCCAAAAAACGGATTAAACAAAAAAAAATAGAAAATGCATAGTTATTGTTTTTGAGTCGATGTTAGCCAAGAGTAGGAAACGCAATTATATACTTTTTAGTGCATTTTTTAGAGTAGATTCAAATAGAGTCCGTTATGTTTGGCTAAAAAAAATCTTTAATTATACTTTGTCAATTGTAGAAAATTTCCAATTTGTTAAATGCTTGGCTGTCACCAAAAGATAATAAATAGATAACGCAATTATTTATTACTTCTTAGCACAGTATTTTTGTTGGTTTTTCTGACCATCTTTTTTTTTGTTTCATAATTTATTTTTACTTTTTGTATTTATTCCTGATGACCCGCATTTGCAACTTACTAAGTCAAAGGTCCTAATCTAACACCTTGGAGATGAGTTGATGTTGCTATCACACCCTTTACTGGGATACGTATATACCATCCGATTGCTCTTCACAGCTAGACCGCCAGGCTATACTGACGAGTCTAGGCTAAAGACGAGACATTTAGGCCCGATACATAGTGGAGAGCATACACTCATTAAAATCATTTTATTTTTCATGCCATTATACCTAATCTATTAATATTAAAAAATAGTCCAAAAAACGGATTAAACAAAAAAAATAGAAAATGCATAGTTATTGTTTTTGAGTCGATGTTAGCCAAGAGTAGGAAACGCAATTATATACTTTTTAGTGCATTTTTTAGAGTAGATTCTAATAGAGTCCGTTATGTTTGGCTTAAAAAAATATTTAATTATACTTTGTCAATTGTAGAAAATGTCCAATTTGTTAAATGCTTGGCTGTCACCAAAAGATAATAAATGGATAACGCAATTATTTATTACTTCTTAGCACAGTATTTTTGTTGGTTTTTTTGACCATCTTTTTTTTTGTTTCATAATTTATTTTTACTTTTTGTATTTATTCCTGATTTTTTTCTGATTTTTTTGCAGTTGGCTTTTCTTGTCTAAATTTTAATATTACGAAATTCCGGTACCAACCTCCAGATGTCATCATCTGATGATGAAGGCAGATAGTTCGTTGGTACCATTCTCATCAGAAGCATTTATTTGAATTTGCTACGTCGTGGTATCTTACCTTTTTCTATCGAGATAGCTATCTGTTTGCTATCTCGAAGAATGGTGACCATCTGTGGCTTTTTTCATCAGTTTTCATCAGATATACTATCTTTAATCGTCTTCAGGTGATACTCAACAATTTTATAGACAATGGAAGTTCAAAATCAAACTTTTGAAAAATCCACCTTGTCTACAAGTTTCAAGCAAAATTAATGCTTGACGTGTAGCTGGAAATACTACATGTATGCCTATGAATTTTGGGAACTTCCGTCAATTCTTCATAGACCCTCATCATCAGAACTGAATTTTTGTAACAACAGGACCAATCTGCAAGTATGTCATTTCAGACAAAAAAGACTTTTCAGTTCTGTTGATGGAGGCTTGAATTAGCAAACATAAGAAATTCAATCATTTAAAAATGCAATTATGTGATAAAATTTAATTTCTTAAAATGCTAGTCTCAGAACGAGACAAATTTTGTCGGAGTAACAAGATCGCTGTTCTCCGTGTATCGAACCAAACCACGAAAAATCACTGTTATTACCAAAATAATCGGTATGACGACGCTTGCGGTACGTATGTCGAATTTAAAACGAAAACCTAACTGTACAGCGGCCTTAAAACCGCAGTAACTGGCGGAAATCGAAGCGCACCACACGAAACAATGGTTCCTTAGCTATGGGCAAAACATCATTTACCAACTTGTCAACTTTAACATTTATCGCATGCGGAGAACAAGGAATCCTCGGTAGCTCGGTGGCCAAATATGGCAAGCCGCTTCTTCTGCATCTCGTTTTGGTCGATCGAGGGAAATATTCGATGCAGGTGTCAATGGAATTCCATAATATCTTGTCTAATTAGCGCTGATGGGGAAACTGCTAATACACAACCGGACAATAGGTCGGAATCTAGACCAATAAGAGACTTTTATAGCTGCAACTGGGTTGCCGCCTGATTTGTCCTATACCGCAACGTCGATGCATTTTTTGGCAAGGTTCATTTGTTTGTTTTCAGCTATTTAGTTTATTTATTGTTGTTATCTTGATATGGTTATCTTTTTATCACATTTGCTTTGTGGGTTTAAATAATGTACATGTATGAAACAGCATCAAACATATAGGTAGTTTTTGGTTCAAGTGTAAGAGTAGCTGTTTAACCTCGCCATATTCAAGCTGCTCTCTATAAACAATATGCATAGAATGTATGTAAGAATAAAATAGTCGCCAAAAAAGATTTCCCCTAAGACAGACAAAAGAAAGAGAGAATAAATAATTTAATAGAACAATAGCTACACAAGATAAATAGTATGCTAGATTTGAGAGCTCTATTTTTCTATCTATGATAGGATCTAGTTATCTAGTTGGCAACTAATCTGGATAGCCTTTGTTAAAAGTTAAATCTGACAGTCCGACGATGACGATGATTTAAATATAAATCGAAACTGGAAGAAAAAGGTTTTATTCATGAAACTGTGTGTTAAATAAAAAATCCTTCTATCTGCATGATGAAAGAGTTTCACCAAGTAAGAGCATCTACAATCTGAATAAATAAAGACCTGTTTAGCCTTATTTGTTTATTCTCTGGATTCAAACACCGCTCTTTGTTTTGTGGCTGTCCAGTCAAACTCCCAAGTTCGGCTGCACAATAAACAGTTAAATAAGCGTTTTTCATTCATTCGTTGCAGTATACGTAACGTTCTCTCCATATACGAAAAGTCGAACATGATTTATGTAACGTACCGCGCTGGAACCCGCTTGGATCTTCTGTTTTGCTGTAATTGTACCGAATGCAATGCGGCCAGGCCGTTCACTGTACCCAGTCGCCGGCATCCTGATTCTTCGACAGACCGAAAAAACATTCCATAAATTTACAATCCGTTTTAAGGATCTCATACAAGTCAATATGGACGAAGAGTGCGGGGCTACATATTGATGAGGTCAAGCCAAAATCCGCGAGTACGAACAGGGCAACGTTTTTGTTTTTGCTCGGGACGCTCGTTCGGTAAAAACAAAAAAACATCGCGTATTCGAATTTTCAAACTTTTTTAAACGTGAAGTTGCGGTATTGTTTTTTTATGTGTAAATCGAATATGTCGAATCGATCGATCTTATATTATAGGATAATGGAGGTGTCTTAACTAAGGCGGATCTATGCGACTAATCAGAACAGTTTTGTCGAATACATTCACAAGATTGAGTTGGAGAATTACGATGTAAACTGGTTCCAGAAAGAGCGGTGCTTATTGTAGATTCCGATCCATATCAGATAATGGCACTAATGTAGACTGTATACCATCCGAGATTCGAGAGAAACTGATAGTAAAGAATGAAAATTGGTTGTTGCACTTGGGCAGAGCAAAAAATCTTCGTTGTGCGAGCAGTTTGCGCGCTGAGAACAAGATTTTTTGCCCCTGTACGGAGATCGATAACAAATGATCAAGCTACATGTACATAATTTACAAAGAGCGTGCTTAAAGCAGGTTTTTTCTTACGAAAGCGCACATTCATTTCCATAATAAAGCTTGTCATACAACTTAATGGTACCGGTGACTTTATTGTATATATTTGTAATGAAATTACAATTCAGGACATAAAGGCACCATTTTTAAATGTTAAAGCGTCAATGAGAACAGAACTTCTCATCAACCGGCTATGTTGACATTTCATGTGATAATTGAAGAAGGATAAGGTCAAAGTGATGTTTTGAATATACCATAAAAGGATGCGGCGGGTCACCACTACAAACAAGCATCCTCAGGCTTCGTATCTTCGATGTTTGTGACAATAATCAGATGTCAGTTGAAGCACGAAGTTCAGAACATTCGTGTATAGAGTGAATCTTTACAGGGTAATGTTCATGCAGTCGCATTGAAACAATCATTATCTTCAGATTATATAGAGGCATTTGCTACAACACCAGGATAGTATTCTCATACTCTCAACTCATCGTCCACGCGTATCGCGCGGTAAGAAGAAAACAGATAATATTGGCAGTCAGTGTCACAAAAACAATGTTACTATATGAAACAATTCATTGTAACGTGATCAAATAATCACGATACTGGCTATTTCAAAATAAATGCAAAAATATCAGCAAGCTATTGCTTGTCAAAAATAATACAATACAAAGACCGTAGGTCAAAATTAATTCTCACAGATCCGTACAGCCCAAAAAAATCTATATTCAGATTTTCATGATTTCTCCGCTTTTTGTGAAATTATCTAGAGAAATATGACTTTTTCGGGAAGATTATCGATAAGAGTTGAAATATCCTATCGAATGAACTAAATAACTAAAGCTAGCAACAATAGGATACGTTGTAAATTATAATAAATACCATTATGTAATATTGGATCGATCCACTTGACTCCATTTTTATAACGCTGATACGTCTAGATTTCATATTCATATTGATAGCATGTTAATTTATTTTTTTTATTACAGGTGAGTTGCAGTTACCAGTTACTGACAATGGATTCTCACGTGAGTGGATCTATTCTTTTCAACACAGTTACATTAGCTTAACGTAATCAATTTGAAAATTTGCATACGTATTAAGGAGCGAGCACAGTAAAATATTTTTGAGAAAAATTGAATAAAATTTGAATGTTTTCAAGATTAACAAAAATATTTTTTAATAATGAAATGGGTTCTCGGCTGTTTGCTGACTTGCTTGGTCTTCTGGTTATTATTTTTTTATTTGCATTCGTTTTAATACAAAAAAATTTGAAACCAAAAAAACAATTAAATCTGATTAATTAAAATTGTTTTTTACTCCTAAAGCGATTTTTTTTTTCGTTTTTTCAATACCATAATTTTTTTATCTGTATTTGCTATACGAGTTAACTGTTTAATGTTTTTGATGTTGTAGTGTATTGTTTTATTCGAACGCAGCAGAAAATCACTCTCGAATAATGATTGATCATTTTCTCTTTCTGTCATTCCTTTCACACTACGCTGTTAAATTGTAATAACTTCTAGATGTAAAAATGTATTCAAGTCAAATTGCACGCGCAATCGTATGAGTATATCATTCTGTCGATTTCTGTTTCATATTTTCTATTAAAACATCAAACTTCGACATGCTAATGCGTTACTCGTCAACAAGTTCATTAGTAATAATTATATAGATGGAAAACAACATTAGTCTTGCGATTGTATCAAACGCCTTTCTCGTTTGAAAACTAATTTCTAAATAGATGTCTTCTCGTTCGCTTATTAATGATGATATTACTTTTTAACATTCCACAAGCTCATGTAATCAAACGCACTCGGCGAAATGCCGCAATATGACAAATTTTATCAATTTCGATGCGATATTAGACAGCTTTAAAACTGTGCGAGTGACGATTTCATCAGATTGGAACATTCAGTCCCGTTAACACGATGGTGAATTCCCGATAATAATAATAATATAATAATAAAATCGTCTTTATTGAGGAATGGTGTACAAGAGGGCCCAAGTGGCGAAGTTTAGCAGTTAGCTATTCTTACACTTAACCACTTTGGCTAGATATAAAGATGATATTCACTCAGACTAAAGTAAGACTAGATACAGGTTAAATTAAATTGAAAGTAGAATGTTGTTTGCATAAAAGATGGACATATAAGAGCTCTATCAAAATCTATTTATACAAAACAAAACTCTTACTGCTTTTCTAAAGTGTCCCAAGCTAAGGTTTTTGTACGATGTACTTAGCGAATTATACAATGTAGCAGCAATATATGAAAAGCTACGACGGAACATAGAAGTACTATGTCTAGGTACTGTAAGTGTGTTCCCAAATCTGATGCATCTATCATGTGTATCACTCCTAAATAACAATTTTTCTCTTAAATATTCGGGTTTTGAGGAAAGCAAAATCTTGTGTATGAGAACTAAACAGTGAAGTTCGAAAATTTTAGGGATTTTTAACCAGCTAAGCCATGCATATTTTTCCGAAAATAACTGTGGTATTTTTTACTAGAAAACGTTGTAGAATAGATATGTATGATCGAATCTGAAGAAATATTCCATCAAAATACATCTGTCATAGGAAAATTTGCGTCAAGCAGATTGACTCTTTACTTTTCGCGCAATGGCATCAGTTTGGATATAAAGATTTGAATTGGATTTTGGTACTGTTGATCATTTAGTAGTAGCAGTGGGAAGGCGAAGCCTGACAAGTAGGTCACCTTTGGCCTTTTCTGCCGACCCCGAAAACTATCACTAAAACTAAAACTAGAATCAAAGCTACCAGACCTTTTGATAAAGATCGTTTCATTGAGTTGTACTCTTCCCTGTCAAACTCCGAACACCTCAGGCCACTGTATACGGCAGACTCTCCTAGGAAGTGCGACGAGGTCTCATCCTCCTCCCAGAACTTCTGACAGATTGGATCTTTCACCACTCCTATGAGTGACAAGTGACTGTTCAATCTGCAGTGGCCTGTGTAGGTGGAGTGAATCCCTACTGTTGATCATTTGGAATTAAATCAAGATAATAAAAGCACTGGACATTAAATTTTAAGAATATCACAAATTACCCAACTTTTTTTGGCTCACGAAAGTTTCCATTATTTCAAATCTAGTGAACTAACAGTTCTGAAATCGATTAAAACCTTCGCTGATCTGATATCACTGTACGTAAGACTGATGTATACATTTTTTTTTCTGAATTACTTATTTGAGTCGTTAATCGATATGGTTAATTAGATGTCGACTGTGCCATTACGCAACAAAAACCAAGGGTACTAATTAAATTCATAACGATATCGATCTTACTCATAGGCGTCCGAGTAGTTACAGTAGAATTATAATTAATATTACCACCAAATTAAAGTGGTTCGGGTATAGTAGAGAGTAAAATAATTCAAATGATACCTGATGATGACAAGAGGAATTTTGAAGCTGTGTGTATGTGTTTCTTAGTCTATGGAACCATTTTTTTTTAAGATTTGCATCGATTGCATTGTATTTGATTTGTTATTATGAAAATAATCTGGTAGTGAGACAAGTCAGCAAAATCCCAAATCTATCTACAGCATAGTCTTTTGGAAAATGAAGGTCTAAGTTGAGCTACTGACGACGGTAAAACGATTTTAGCGTTTAATACACAGTTTCACAAATAAAACTAGTCCGCCGATGATTTAAATATAAATCTACGTGATGGAAGAATTTCACCAAGTAAGAGCATCTACAATCTACATGATTTTATTGTTGCATTTTCCATACTTTTTTGGTGATATCTAGTTCACCGAACTAGAGAATTGGAACAAAAACGAATTTTATAAAAAAGAACACGCCAGTAAACTTTTCACGTTAGTGTGAAATCAATTTACGGCACCGTTTTTCTATCCCAAGAGAAAGTAGACCACTTTTGGATGCCACTACGAAATGAGGCAACGCTGTATGTCACTATATCATGATTTGATTTTCGTTTTGCAATGAGTAATTTCCGCTTTTAATCCTGCATTTAGATTTAGATGACTATTGATAAAACCTGCCCTTTTTCGTATTCCCTCAATAACGTCTATGTAGAAAACGGTATGACTAATAGATACAATCCACGCAGTTGTAGAACGGTGAGGATAATGCTGCACACGAAGGGATTCTGGAACTTCAAGGTCTTTGCGTGGTCGACTAACTCTCTATAACGTTTCACGGATTTGTTTCCTAATTTCCAGTACAAGTGTAAATCAGTGACTTCTATTTACTGGCTAATGCACAAGATAGAGACAAATGACAACAAATGGCTCACAGCGGGATTTGAATCAGGAACCTTCCGCTTGTAGGACAGACACTCACCGATTGAGCTGGGTAGACACGTCTCACAATCTGTGCGAGTGGGGATGTTAGTTATACTTCTTATGAATTGGCATTTCTACGACTTCAAAATTGCGCGATTTTCTTGAGATATTGATGATTAGTGAGTTTGTACTGATTGCTGCTGTTCTATAGATAACGCTTGCCGTGATTAAATGGCCGTTTTATCAAAATCGCTGGCATTGCCTCCTATATGCTGAGCTTAGAACTATATTGTATGTAGTGATCAAATTCTTATATTCAATTTCTTTTGAAATTAATTATATTTCGTTTTGTTTCATTAGAATATATATTTTTTCAGCAAATAAATATTTTAAATTTCAATCAACGTTTTGTTTACGAACTTTGTAATACCTAAGTAATGTAATATGTACTACATTTTACACATGGAATGTATTTCAATTTTTTTAAACCCCGTTTTATCTACAAATGCAATCCCTTTGCTATTTGTTTCTAATTTCCTAGTTTTCGTTTTGATTTTGGTCAATAATGGTAGGTTTTTTAAGACACTTTTCATAAGCTTCATGTGTATGTATGTTTGTGACGGAATCTTCAAACGCTATTTTCACTCACTTCCAAACGTGAGATTACAATCAAATTTTGCGCACCTATCACGGACCGATTACAGTACAATGGTTTGTCCTATACTTCTTCTTTTTCTTGTTCATTTTTTGTTTTTTTTTCCATCAAAATTCCAACTCAAAATGATGAAAATCTTGTAGACTAATTCTAGAAAATGTTGTTTTTGGGATGTTTCTTCAGTCTAATCTTGGGATGCTCAGCTTCTACGCGTATCGCGCTGTGAGTAAGACAAATATTATTGATCCAAGGTTTCCAGCATTACAAGGAACAATGTTTGTACATGCATGAATGAATTGATAGTAAATTTTCGACAAATCGATTATCTATTTTATCCTCTGTATTGAAGTATGATAACAGTGTTACAAAATAAGCTGATTGTGAGGGAACTCTGTCTAGAATGAAAGGCGTTTTTAGGTATCGTCACATGAATATTAAATTTTTTGACTCGTTTCGAATGTCTTTTACTTGCCATCTCGGTGACCGTATCAAGAAAAGGGCCTCGCACGGGCTTAGAGCCGTCCTTCCTCTATGATTTACACAAAATATTTTCAATATGTTCAAAATCATGCGCTTTATACGAAATATTGTGGTGCCGTACATGAACTAATTTTCACTGCTGATCGCGACAATATCTAAAAAAAATTCATCAAAACCTGAAAAAATGGCTTCGGACGATCATAGAACCAACCATTCTCTATCATTTGCAAAAATTATGTTGTAAAATGAATACTGGAAACCCATGCAGTACTACGGTTTTTATTCTAGGTGAAGTCCTTAAGTGACCCTTCTGGTATGAACAGTATAAAAAGACGTATCATACGAAATGAAGCTAAATTGTGTATCTATGTGTAAGCAACCATGCCAGAAAGACGCTGACTCTTAAACATAGATAAAACTTAAATAACCTGTATGTGACTTATAGTGTATGTCAACCATATCCCCCTGCAACCCAATTGCTGTTGAATAGCGATTTATATGTCAGTCAGTTTCTAGTAGTGCGGTTGTAAAATTCTCAGCTAATTATCATTATTTACTCGTTATATTGAATTGATTGAATTCCAGTTACATAGAAGCAGTTCATCTCAAATCTACCGACCTGACATTTAGAGTGACCCAATCAGAGCGTTTCGTTATAGATTGGAGTGTGAGGCTTCAATGAAGTTGCTCATGTTGATTTTATGCGGATAATTTTCAAACTAACCGCTTTCATGTTAGTCTGTATTTTTTTATTTCGTACGTTAGGCAGATAACAACTAAACCTTCTAGTTATCTTTAATTCCAACCTCCTTCCCTAGTTTCAGAAATACGCGCTCATTTTACGTACCCTTTCAGACATTGCGTAACAACAAAACACCAAGCTACTTAACCTAGATATGAACAAATACTCATTTAACGAATCCATTATGTTTTGAACCGCCTTTATGAGGTTTGCTCGCTTTATTTTGGCTAGTCATATGGTTTCGGTGAAGTCATTTAGTGCAACATAGCTATCAAACAATAGTTATGATTTCATTTGTGGGATACATGATGTCACTGTTTGATCGAAAATAGAGTACAGCAAGCACATTAGAAAAGTGACGCTGGTGAACGAATATCGTTGAAAAAGCAATCAGGACACACCTTATGTCATATGATTCAAAACATGGGCTTGATTGCTAATAGGCTGATGAAAAACAGCATTTTATAATAATAATGATTATATTTTAACAACAAATTTTGTTTATAATGGCATATGCATTTTCTCAGAAAATACTTTTTTCCCATAGAACAGAATGTCGTAGCGAGAATCTTTTGATAACAGGGAGAGAGGAAACCGTTTTCTAACTCGATATAGGTATTAAAAGTGGACGTTCGGAAATCGTGAAAATCTATAATTTTAAAGCGAAAATTCGATTTTCTTTTAAACAAACGACAAAGCGTTTCTTAGGTATAATTGAGGGACGCTGGTCACGAATATAGCCTCAATTTGGTATGCTGACTTAAGGAACAGCTCCTAGAGACGCTCCGAGCGCCTCCCTTATTACTCACGCTTTTCTAATTGTCATATTAAAAATAAATATTGTTCTAATAATAAGTTCAACATCCACTATAATTATGCTGAATTGTGTCCCTGGCTCCCCCGGTAGCTTGTCGAGCCCCCTCACGTCCGGCGCATAAAACGAGGCCAGATTCGTGATAAGCAACTCAGAATTACACGAAAACGAACTTTTGTCCTTTTTATTAAAAATGTATTTTGGACCCCTTCTTCGCATACGTATTTCTCAGAGAATACTGTTTCAACGTTGGAGTTGGCTGTAAATTCTACATCGGATAGAGCCCACAAATGAGAGGAGGTTTTCCGACTCGACATAAGTATCAAAAGTGGACGTTCGAAAATCATAGAAAATCTCAAGAGTTTTTGCTGGATAATTCGGGGACGCTGATCGAATACATAAACCTCCTCCAAACAAACTACCATATCGAAATTATTATTCTGATAATAAGTGTCATCATATATCTACTTATGCTGGCTTCCTGGCTCCCCCAGTAGCTTGTTGATCCCTCTCACGTCCGACGCGTAGAACGAGACCAAATATGTGATAATCAACCCAGAGTTACCCAGAAAACGAATTTTTGTCCTGTTTGAAAAAAATCGTTTTTGAACACACTTCGCATATGTATTATCTCAGAAAATTATTTTTTCCTGGAAGAACAGAACGTCGTAGCGTAAATCCGACAACACCGTTGGATTCGGCGGGAAATATCACATCGGGTGTAGTCCATAAATAAGAGGTGAAACGTTTTCCGACTCGACATAGGTATCAAAATTGGACGTCGCAAAAACGTTAGGTCGAAAAATCACATTTGCGCGCTTACTTGACTACATACGCTTTTCTGCTGAAAAAGTAAAATCGCAGTAAAAAACACAGTAAATATAAAAAGATGCTACACACAGTGGTATAAATCGATTAAATCGTTCAATGAAAAAACTTTCACTTTGCTTTGTTCAGGCTTGAGAACTTTTAATGTTGGGTGGCATTTTATTGTAAAATATTGTTTATAAATATCAGTTTGATGTCGTGGGATGTGAAGGGTGGTAACTCTAAAAATCAATGTATTTGAATGTATTTTTAAAAGTGATTTAATTATATAAACTAGGTGGAAGTTCATTTTTTAGTATTTAATGCATTGAACATGATTTTTTTAAACGAAAAATTTCATATTGATATAAGGAAGTAACATGACGATATCTAGAGGTGCATTTATTATCGCAGTTGTTACAATAAGTGTTGAATATCTACGCGCGGTGTGAAGTAAAATGTTGTACAGTAACAGCTGCCTAAGCCAGGAACTAGAAGCTACTCAAGATGTCAGTTTTATTATTGAGCAAATTAAATAAAAAAGACAAAGCAGAAATATTTTGGGGCACTTCTAGTGACACTAAATAAAATGTATCCGGTACAATATTTTGCTCCAACCTTCTTTCTGGATAGAATCCATTACATTTAAGGAATAAATATTTCAGGGCTCTGCGTATAACTGATTCTAACGTACAATATAAAAGCTTCATTGTTTCAGTATTAGAAAAACTTGACCATTGCCTAAGAACAGAAACTGAGCATTTCAGCAGCAGATGATGTAATAATGATTATATATGCTCGTTAAAAGTAAATTTAGCGTCAAATGTGATGCTTAGATCTTTATAATTGTCCCCACTTTCTAAATTAACTTCATTAACATCATAGTAGGATTGTTGTACGCCTATGGCCTGGAAGTAAACTGAATCGTGAGTGCTCCCCTGCAATCGAAGTTTTCTTGAAGAAAAACCACGTATTAATTTGTGAATTTTTCACAATAAGCAATCTAAGATGTAGTGTTTATGAATTTGATATAAAATCAGGCTATCACCGTGCCGATAAGTGGACTTTGAAAACAAACACTTTTTTTTCTTCCGATACGCAACGGTTTTGTGAACCTAAACAAATACGAGTGGTGTGCTACAAATATTTCATTATGGTCTGTGCTAAATGCAAAGTAAGAATTGCTGAGGATGATTTGGCGTTGCCTTGTGTCACAGAGACTGCTCTGGCCTCAGTGCTTCGGAACTCAGAGTCATGGACCTCAAGGGCAAAAGGCTCCTAAGGTACTACTGTGATGACTGCCAGATGGGTGTTAAGCTTGTCCCCAAGCTCATTGCAAAAATTGAAAAATTGGAATAGGAACTGAATGCACTCAAAGCACAGACATCTATGGGGTCCAGCCTGCCAGAGGAAGAAATTCTGAAAGAAATCCAAGAGAGGCAGATCAAGGCCAATAATGTAATGTTCTTCAATCTATCTGAGGACACGGATAATAAATCAGTAAAGGACTCAGATCTGAGAAAAATTAAGGAGATCACGGAAGTCTTATCCTCCGGTAAACCCCAAATTGTGAAAGCAGTAAGAATGGGCAACCGAAACAAAAACGGTTTTAGACCACTAAAAGTAATTCTGAATTGTAGTGAAGATGCTGTGTCAATTTTGAAGAACAAGAAAAGTCTTACAAAAGGGAAAAATGTCTACATAGAGGCTGCACAGATGAAGAATTTGAAAAACTTGAGAGCTGAGGTGACTGAAAGGAAAAATAAAGGCGAAGAGGTTACTATCAGGTACAGAAACGGAATACGCGGAATTGTAGATTTAAACATCAAGCGCCCAACAGTCTAGATGGTTTGGTATGCCTGTACCAGAACGTGAGAGGTATAAATACAAAAATTGACAGTGTTTCTACGTATGTTAGCGATTCTGAATCTGATATAATTTGTCTCACGGAAACATGGCTGCGACCGGACGTCTTGAGCACTGAAATATTCCCAGATGAGTTTCAAGTGTACAGGAAGGACCGAAATTTACGTGATACTGGACTGTCGACAGGTGGTGGTGTTTTGTTTGCCTGTAGAAGCTCTTTTAGTTGTGTCACTATAGATACTAGTTATTTCAATGAGAATTTTCCAAATATTGACCTGCTAGTTTGTAAGGTTAATATCCAACATTTTATAGTTTTTGTAATAGTCATTTATATTCCACCTAATACGGGGTCTGAAGATTTTGAATTGTTTTTTGACTCACTTGAACTATTTGAAGCTCTCAATAGTACGAATGTTATTGTATTAGGTGATTTCAATGTACTGGAATATATTAATACTGATATCAATGACAAAAAAAGTATTATAATTAATCAGTTTGTTGATTTTCTTTCACTAAGCCAATTTAATGGTATTCTCAACCAAAATAATAGATTACTTAATCTTGTTATTAGCAAGATTGCCTGTAAGGTAGAACATAACCTGCTTCCTATTGTTTCTGAAGATCCTTATCATCCATCACTGACTGTAATTATAGCTACTACAAACACCTTCAATAATACTTTCGTGCCCAATATGAGTCAAAAAGCTTACAACTTTCGCAAAGCAAATTATGTAAATCTGTACAATGCTCTGTTGCACATTGATTGGTCATGTTTAAACAACTACAGTGATATGAATGCAGCCATTGACTATTTTTATGGTATACTATATTCTGTTTTTGATGAACATGTGCCACTATACAAGAGTTTTAAACGTAATTTTCCTCCATGGTTTGATTCAAACATTATCAAGCTAATAAAAAGCAAACAGAAGCTTCTACGGAAATATCGAAGTACAGGTTACAAGCATGTATTGCAAGAATACAAGGTGCTGAGGTCTCAGATAAAAGAAAGTATAAAGGTATCTTTTGATAAATATGTGAGAAATATGCAAGATAAAATAAACAGAGACTCTGGACAGTTCTGGTCTTACATAAGAAATAAAAATAATTCATCTAGAATCCCTGGCCATATGAGTTATGGAGGAACAATTATTTCTGATTCACAAGAGATTGTTAATATCTTTTCGCAATTCTTTAGTAGTCTCTTCGTAACTTTTTCTAATCCAAGTCAAAATATCAACAAGGTATATAATCTGAACGGTGTCAATGAATCTATATCCATAAAAGAAATTACAGAAGCTGAAATTATTTCTGCATCTAAAAAATTGAAAGATAAGATGACTTCTGGAATTGACAAGATACCTTCTTTCATAGTTAAAGACTGTATATATGTTTTAGCTAAACCTCTATGTATACTTTTTATCCTAGCAATGAATACTTCCACGTTTGCTGATTACTGGAAAATTGCGAAAGTTGTACCAATCTTCAAAACGGGTGATAAACATGTAATTTCCAATTATAGGGCCATATCCATTCTGTCGAATTTTTCCAAACTATTCGAAATCGTCATTTATAATCGTATATTTCCTGTAGTCAGAAATCATATTGTCCCATCACAACATGGCTTTCTTAATGGCAAATCTACTGAAACAAACCTTGCAGTCTTTACACAACATATATTTGAAGCCCTTGACCTTGGTGGCCAAGTGGATGTAATATATACAGATTTTGCCAAAGCCTTCAACCGACTGGATCCTGGCACTCTAATTGATAAATTAGACTACTTTGGCATTTCATCCACCCTTATTCGTTTTTTTGTGTCATATTTGGACAGCTTTGCAGATTGCAAATGGTACATTACAATGGATTTGAATCTAATAGTTACATAGCATCTTCAGGTGTCCCACAGGGATCTAATGTGTTGTAGATTTAGGAGTTTTGTTGAACACATCAATCAGAAAATCTCAGAAGCCTAAGAGAGATATGGATTCATTGTCAGAAATTGTCGAAGGTTTGATAACATTTCAGCTTTAAAATGTTTGTTTTGTGCGTATATAAGATCAAAACTGGAATACTGTTGTATAATATGGAATCCATATTATAAGTATCACATTGATAGGTTGGAAAAAATTCAAAGGAAGTTATTGAAATATTTGCCATTTAAAATGTATAAAGTGTATCCTGAACGAGGTATTGAATATCAGTTGTTGTTGAGTCGCTTTGATATGGATAAGCTGGAAACTAGAAGGAAATATCATCTTTGACTTTTCTATATAAATTATGTCATAATATCATTGATTGCCCGGAGTTGCTCAGTTTTATCAATTTCAATGTTCCTCAATTCACTTCGTGACCTTCTACTGTAGTTCTTCAAGAACTAATTTATTATTAAAGTCGCCAATTATGGTAATGTGTACTTTACTCAATAATATGTCAAACCACGTCGATTTATTCAACTGTAGACTAACGAATTGAAATCAACTGCTAAATTGTTATTATAATCCCTTTATATTCTTCCTAGTTATATGTACTGCTTTAATGATTATATTCAAATTGTATCTTTGTCCTCTAATCTCTGCTCAAGCTTTTTATTTATTTTATTTAATATTGTATATTGCTCTGTAGAGGGACTATGTCTGTTGGGCAATAAAGTGCTATTATTATTATTATTATTATTATTATTATTATTATTATTATTATTATTATTATTATTATTATTATTATTATTATTATTATTATTATTATTATTATTATTATTATTATAGTCAGCGTACAGCGTATTATTTTGTTTTCTGCAACATGCTACCACTTTACATTTTGATACATTCGGTATAGAATACCAAGAGCTAATAACATCCAAAATTTGTTGAAGAGAAACACAATCATCGAAGGTCTCGATACTGTTATAATGTTTTAAATCATCTGCAAATAATAAATGATAACATTTAACCACAAGCGATAAGTCTTTTATGAATCAACTCATCAACTGTCGCCATCGATAGGGACATCCATTGCAACTAACAATGTCAAATGTCCTAACACCTGGACCTGGACTTACGACATCTTCTCACGAAGAACAAGGGATGTCGCTGTAAATCAGTTCTCCTTTGTTGACAGATGACGTAAGGGACACCTGTTGCCGCTTCAATGCTGTCCAGTTGTTAGGACCTTTGACTTCGAAAGCTGCCAATGCGCATCCCCATAGCGGACGGCACTTGAAGATGAATTGATGTTGCTATCACACCCTTGACTGGGTGACATATATACCGCCCGATTGCTCTCTACAGTTAGACCGACAGGCTATACTGACGAGTCTAGGCTAAAGACGAAGCATTCATGTCTATAGCAGATCTGATTCATAATGGAGAGCACTTCATTTATGCATATTTAAAACAACAAGGGTTCTAAATTGTGCCCTTGGGAACCGCCAAAGCAGCCACGTAGTTAAAGGAGTTGAAATCGACGTGATCAAATCAAAGGGTCAATTGATAGTTTTTGTGATGAATTGGAAGCCAAACTAGAAACAATATAAAACAAATTATACAGACAACGGAAGTCCTCCACACCATGTACATACATGTAATGGAGTCGATTTTTCATTTGACCAAATAATTAAAGTCCTGATACGAGATTCATTTCGTGTAGCGTTGTACCGTATATCGTAAGTCGCGTGAGTTTACTCGGGGACCGTTAAACAAAAATGCAACTGCGTCTCCAGATGCCCACACAATAATTACCTATATAGGAGTGGGATAAATAATTGGCGGACACGCTTTTAATGAAGAACAGCACAGCTTGGTGGTGTCTGTTATTTAGTGACGACGCCACGTTCAGTTTGCTGTTAGAACGTTAAATGAGAAGATGCATATATTTAGACTTACGCAGGTGTGATAAATAGAGGTTTACTCTACATGAAAGCGGATGCTGCTAGGAATACAATCAATATATCTAACGCCAATACAACCGTCTTACATTGTAGGAAGCCCAAATAAGATTTGGCCTGGTGTGTTAAACACACATTTTTTCATCTGAATGAATTACAATATGTTTTTGTTTACGTATGAAGCTTGTGTGCATTTATTAACGTACTAATTAACTGTTTCATACATTTTTTGTTTGGAATAATCTTTATCCAGCTAATGATTCAAAATACGGCAAGTTATTTAGTTCCTCTCACGAATAATTCGGCACAATACAATCTTTAGTTCACCTTATGCACATTAGGAACCATTCTAAGCGACATTACTGTAGTACTGTTACTGTACACAGGTATGCGTCTTCATTTCACCTTGACAGTCAAGCAACGATGAACAAATTAGAATTTCTTATTCGTTCCGTCTGGGTCTTATCACTAATCCAAAATTCCTAGGAATAACCAATATTAACTGCATATAATTGACATTTTGGCAACTTTCTGCATAGCGAAAACACAAATTTGGCATCGTCCGATGATACGGGGGCACTTTTTCGAGACTCATTTTTCAAATCTATCCATTAAAGTGTCTGAAAATTATTTCACGAACAGTTACTGACTTCGCAATACAACTCACCGCCAAGATATTTTGAGAACTGTTAACCTGTTTTGTACCTTTTACCATTTTCCCGGATGAATGTTTAATATATCGGTATTCTGCAATTAACTTGGCATTCATCATATAATAAAGCACAATGAATTGCTCTACTGGAAAAAACTTGACATTTACAGGTATATAAAAAATTTGTGATCCGTTTTTATCTGATCAATCACACTTATTTCATAGTATTTTATTGGGTATTATTCCATAGATACAGTGCATTGAACTTAAAACAAACAAAAAAACAAGTCAAAGCGTAACCCTGAGTGTGGATATCATCTGTGGCGTGATGGCTGACGGAAAGTATATTATCTTGAATTGGGAATTGGAGTATGGAGTGTCGTTATGGTGCGAAAGAACTAATATATACTAAAATATGCATTTTATAATGTCAAAATATGAAAAAGAATTTAGATATACCCGGCATGGAAAACACCTATCGAAAAAAGAAAAATTGTGGTTTCATACCGTGGAAATCACCTCCAGGTTCAGGATGGAACCCGCAAGTCGATCGAGTGAAGTTATTACGTGCTGCTATCTGGTAAAATTGGTTCACACAAACTATGATATCAATTCGCGAAGAAGGAAGATTTCCATTCAATGTCAACATAATTTCGCACAGGACATCAACGAGAAATAATGACAGTAATGAATGTCCGTTAACGTCCCATTACACCTTCTTATTTTCCATGGTGATTATGTACTTTCTACACACATAGTATTATGCAGTCGTTCAGGGTTAAGAGCTCTATTAGAAGACAGACTACTTTGCATATAGTTTAAAGATCGCCGTCATTACCGGCCATAATGCGTGCTAGTCGCGCATAATGTTGATGATTACCGGTCGTGATATGCAGATATGCGCGACACTGAAGAACGACCTTGGTCTCGGATCTCACTCGAAAATGTGATTGGAGAAAGTGAAAACTATTAAAGATAAACAGCTATTGTTTGGTGTGGGTTAATTGAATATTTTTATCTGTTAGTCCGGGTTGGACGTTAACCTACATACCGCAGGGTATTTGTTAATATTTTTTTAGGCATACAGCAATTCAATTTCTAACATTCATCTCCATGTTGCGCAAAGGAGCGTTGCCCCCATTGGCATCTTCACGAAGTCAAGATCGTAACAACTTTGACTCTACCCAGTAGTGGTGACAGATTCCCCCTATGACAACTGTCAATAAAGGTGATGTCATTTACAGCGACATCTCTTGTTCTTGTTTAGCAGATAAATTGAATGCTGCTGTCAGTCACGTCATTTTATTCGATACTGTCAGCAAACGACCAACCCAATGCAATAAATCCACATCGTTCAAGTGATTAGATGAAAACGCTGATTTTCTTGAATTGCTTAGATAGACTGATCTAGTTTATCTCCTGATTTTTTTTATTCTTAACCTCTCACACATCGTGCTTCAGGTGTTCCACAGGGGTCTGTTATTTCTCCAACGCGATCTTCTTGCTGTACATACACGACCTGTTGGAAATGACATCCAATCCAATTTACAGCTCATCAGATGACAACACTGTTGTTTCCTGCAAAGAACATGCAACATGTTTCTCAGATTATCGACGAATAGGTATTTCCTAAACTATACTCTAAAGTGTAACAAAACTATAATCGATATCAAAAAATAAGCATCTATTGTTTCGTGTGAATTAATGTATCATTCTCGGCTCTTAATCCGAAATAGTTAAATGTTAACCTACATACCAGAGGGTATTTGTCACTATTTTTTTACATAGAACAATATTAACTTCAGAAATGATGGAGGGCGTTGTATAAAATTTCTCAGATATAATCACAGACTTTTCGGCAGATTTTACATACATCTGGAGAGCTTTCACTGTCCATTAGTATTTGCTCACTGATACAAACATAAAAATATGTTAAAAGTTGGATGTTACACCGTCGCATATAGGAATATCTTCATTAGAAAGCGAATAAGTAATTTTAGGGCGCTCTCCATTGAAATCTCATAACGATAATGCAAAATCATATTTATGTGACCGAGTGTTCATTTAGATGTAGCTCTAAAAAATGTTGGTACTTCTACTCTACGAGCAGAGGAAGCAGAAGATCTAAAACATAATAAATGATTACTTAGGCAGGTTGAAAAATCGTATTTTCGAGTATGTGGCAGTCAGCTCTTTAATACAGCCAGCGTAGCAACACCAACTTGAATGATGCATGAGAGTTTCCTATGATATGCTCTACATAACATAATTTAACCACTGTTTTTTAACCAGACGCAACAAATATTAATATTGCATATCCTAGACAATGACCCACTTTGCTATGTAAATCTTTCTTGGAAACACTGAAGAACATTCAATTACAAAATCAACGTTTTGCCTGCCTACACAATGTATTAAGGCAGGCAAGAATATTCGCGAAATTAATTATTTCTGATGCAGAATAGCCATTGCCTTCGTTAATCTAACGCGTCATCTGTCAGGAAGTCTGATATTTAATTAAGGACGGCAAAATAATCAGTTATTTATAGCGGCGTGACTGAGATTTGCTGAAAATAGTATAAGTAATTTTATGGACAAAATGGAATGTAATTATTGATCCGTTATTCGTATGTGAATAATAAGGCATTGCTTTTTGTCCGGTCTAATGGTCTAATTGGATGAAGTTTCCTCAACAATCCCTAGTTTAACAAAGCTCATCAGTTTTTGGGAACTGAAACTGGCGTGGTAGCTAGGGTAGGGCGTGTGAGGCCGCACCGTGCATGGTGCGCAAAATTAAGTGCAGAATGCGTAGAAAATGTTGTCTTAGTGACGTTTTTTTGCTCGTCAGGTTTTCTTGTGCCTGATGGTTTTAGTTAAGATGGTTTTTCCCCTCCTTTGGAGAAGTAGAATAGGGTGGGAAATGGTTTTAGCAAACGGGTTTTTGCCTTTCAGGTTTTTGGGGAGGTGGTAACTGCACAGGGGGGCGTAAATCACGGAAATTGCCCTGGGCACGACTCTGTCCACACATATTCATGAAAATGAGGAATAAATAAACTTGTATCACGAAATTTATGGGAACACTTAATCAGGATGATATATCACATAACTTACTTTAAGCATACAATATTTTTATAAGTCCTCAATTGCAAATGTAGTCATAAATATAGTAACCAGTCTACGAGTATACATTCAGTACTTGGTGAAGCAATACCTACAGTACGAGACATGGCAACTCTGCCAAAATCTACGGTTTTACTGTCTACTGAAGGTTACACCTTTAATTCGAATTAATTTTGCGGATGCCATTCTGAAAAATAAAATGAATAGAATGCGGTTATTTCAGAAGATGACACCCGTTAGGATATACTGTCAAGCTGTCAGCAAAAGTGACACGATGCAGGCATCGCAGTAACCGGATCGTGTTTAATCAAAATTCTCCTAAAAAAAATATTAGCCACATGTATGGCTCATTTCTTGGGACGAAAGATTAACGTACTCTTAATTATGTATCTATATGTCAGGTTTAAATCTGTTTCCAGCAAATTAACTGTGGACAGGATCCAGTGTCGTAGCTAGGGCAGAGTAACCGGGCACACTAATTCTTACAGTAGGGAGGTTGCCGACAATACAATTTAAATCGTATTTGTACGATTTTTTAACATGAAAGTACTGATTTCACTCGCAAAATCGCCCGAAAGCATGTTACCCGATTGAATGATCCTCTTCAATGTATAAATATCTTCATTTCGGTGGCAATAGCTACATAAATCATATCCCAGCTGGCCTGCGGCCAATGACAGAACGTTATCAATCAAATGGTCATGACTTGCCAGAGAGAGATATATGGATATGTCTTAGAAAGAATTCGTAATTGCTCGAGGTACTATTTTTAGAGATTTAAAAAATAGGTCAGTACATTCTGCAGTGAGCCACTTGTTGGTGTTTTAGGATTAAATAACGTAACGTCTGGTTGTAACGAATATTAGGTTCGTGTAGACAAGAGGTTATTGACTATGTAGCAGAATACATGATAATTCCTAAAAATAGCTTATAAGTACATTACCGTTTTTGTATTTCAGGAAATGTATAGAGAGAATCATTCATAGATGCAAAATTATGTTGCTTGCTTTGAGTTTTAGACTTGATTTTAGAGCCTCCCGTTTTCGTGTGCTAGAAAAGAGGACAGCTTGTGATTCATGCGGATTGAGATTCATATTGATACTAGCTGCATAATGAATAATATTATTGAGAGCATTATTGATTTTGGTTTCAGCTATTTCTAGTTCATCTGGGGGAAATTCTAACAAAAGCTGGGTGACATCAGTAAACCAAGTCAAATGTATATATAAAAAATAGTAGCGGTCCAAGTATCGAGCCCTGAGGTACACCAAATCGTCGAATCGTTTTCGCGTAAAAACTATTTACCCCACTGACTTGCCGTTTTCACTGATAGTTTTCCAAAAGCATTGTTCAGGGTGGAAAGTAAATTGCTTACTTGCTAAGATGGAGACACTGGTAGTATTGCGTTAGTTGAGTGGCGCTTGCTTGTACTTTAAAGGCGTCAAAATTACAACTTTCATTCCCCACAGATTAACAACAAATTAATTTGAGACGGTTTTTGGATTTTTTATTACGGAAATAACTGATCTCCTAAATAATCAATCAATTTCCCAAATCATCAGTGCAAGCAAAATAAACATAAAAAAATCTATTTTGTATTAACTTCGCTTGGATAGATGTGACGTTTAGATATGATCTTCCTTCTTGTAATTGGAAAACCAGATTTCACATTTAACTGCATAACCATCCTCGGGTGATAGAGGATTATTTCACGTCGCTTTTTTACGTTTTATTCGTTTCGGCTATTGAATTGATCCACGTCCTTACAGAATGCAGAACATGACTGTGAACTTTTATTAATATCTACTTAATTGTGTTAACTGTTTACCTGCTGGCGTAACGGTATTCCCAGTAGCAAATGTGCATGATAAATTGTTGTTCGTATTGTTTGACATCGCTGTTTGTGTTGATTATTATTGATGAAAGGTTTAGAAGGTTTCAGTGCATATGCAATAATTGTGGTACGCAATATTGACACAAACACAATCCAGTTTTACCACCCGTCACACCACTCATTCATAATTCACCCTTAGATTATTTAAGAGTGGTTGCCAAATGTACAGGTACGCCTTTGTATTCATATAGAACAATTTGAAAAAAAATTATGGTTAAATACGAAAAAGAAATAATTATGACAACACTGCTTGAACGTCTCGAGGTTGACTCAGTACGATAATTCTTTGGTTTTCAAGTTGTGATTCCTATTTTACTATCCGGTGTTAACTAGTATGTGTGTGTTTGTTTTTTTAACGAATCCTTAAGAAGTGTTAGTAAAACTTATAAATATGGTTCGCCAGTGCAAGTTTTGAGAATCAGCTCTATTGAATCCACATTAATCGTTTCAGTGGCATACATAAAAAACATGTCATTATTTTCAAGGACATTTTTGTAATTCAAAAAAGAGGCTTGAGATTAATTAATAATAAGAGTTATAATGAAACATGCAGAAATGTATTTAGATCAGAAGGGATATTGACAGTGTATGGTCTGTACATATTTGATTTCCTAAAACATCGAGATAAGATTGACCACGCTACTGAACATAATTACAATACAAGAGCCCAGCAAGACATATACCCAACACACAAGCTCACACTCACAGAAAAACACCCTCATTATAAATGTATTGAACTCTTTAATGCACTACCTGGAAACATCAAACAGATACAGAACGTAAAGTCTTTCAAAAAAGTATTATGGAAATATCTGGTACATTTAGAGCCATACAGTATAAGAGAATTCACCTCCACGTGTTAATTGTTAAGTTATACTTACTGTATTAATAGTACCTACCTGATGTTCAATGGTTTTTTTTCTGTGTGTGTTTTTCATTTTATGTCTAACATATGTATTATGTAGTAGCATAGATTTGAAAAAATAAAATATTTATTATTATTATTATTATTGTTGTTGTTGTATGACCCCTCACCGTCAGACTTTCTTGCCTGTCATCGTAACTTATCATCATCGTCTTTATCTACTCATAATAATATGCTTAATTGAACTAGATTGCTAGGAAAGGGTTCACACTAGCATTGAATTGACGAAGACACACTATATCACGAAATCTGCATCGTGCTGTCCCCCATGAATGGAAAAAACGTCCGTTACTGTACGTCCCAAAGTTAAAAAGCAACGTAAGTGAGCGTGATTTATCCTTCGGCTTTCTTATTGTTCTCAGCCCTTCCCCTTCCTTTCAAAATCGGTATAATGAGAAATTGCGAACGTGCTAAAAAAAGTCCGTGCACGACATCCTACGTTTCGACCTTCGCTGCCTCGATTCAGATACTCTCGTACGGTCAACGATAATATAATGGGCCTTGTTAGCGCATCATTATACACCCTACGGGTTTCGGGTCTGCTCAAAAAATACAATGTTGCCAGCCATGGTGCATTGTATAGATGTTTATTTTTTTATTGGAAAAAGGACAAAGACACATTGTATATTTAAAAGATAATTGAATAAATACGTTGTTCAGCCTAGTTATAAAAATACTTAATAACCAGAGTCTTTGAAACTGACCTACGTATGCTATTGTTCTGCTCTGATATCGAATAACATTTGATATGGGCTTAATTCCAAGCGTGGCAAAAGTATCACGCTTCATAGGCGCTGCGAGAGATAAATGCCTATTCACAGCCACCCTCCTTCGAAGTTCTAGATGACCTTTTTAAAATCCAGAAGCTTTATAAAGTGCTTCCGAACGCAACCATCTACATGCGACGGCCTGATCTGGGCCTTGTTGAATAGCAGTAGCGGTTCTGGACAACATGCTGCCCTCGCTGGAGTGTCTCGGGATGGTAGTGGTTTGGCCAGTTCCATATCCATTAAAAAACTCCTATTTTGAGAAATAATCTTAAGCTACTGGAAACAGCAGTTGAAAGAACTGGTCGATCATTCGAGCTGAAAAAGATCAAAGATACCACATCAATTGGAACGTTGTGAAACAGGAATTCTTAAGACAATGTCAAAGACAAGTCCGAGCAGTGTTATCCAGAGTCTGAAGATGCTTTTTGGATGAAGGGAATCGAGTCACAGGTTTTTGCCCATTTTCTTTTCTGAATCTTAGTGAAACGCTTTCACAACTCAATCTTCGTTTTCTATGTATCTCCAGTACTATGTAGATAGTTTTTGGATGTAAGTTTAGATAAAAATGCTTACCAGAATTCGAGACGCTTCTGAACGCAATACGAATTTTGCAATTGTCAAAATCCATTTTGCATTGATTTTCATATTCAGGACGTAATCAAAAAAATAATTTTAGGGTTCCCTATTTCACAGAAGTACTGAAATCGTATATTTGAAAACTTTAGTGAAATGAACAAAATCGTACCTACCAGGGAATCTTTGACACTGCGCCAAAATTTCGGAGCAAAAACAAGTAATTCTGTTTATTAGATGAATAATTGGTAATATCAACGAAATTCGAGACTAAATCACCCACAAAATGAATTAATTAATTGTTTACGATTCGTAGTCTGTTTTGTTTACATAGTTGAGCCGATGTAGCATTAAGATTATAAAATATTATTTGTTTAGCTTGTCGACCAAAGCTGCCGCACTGACTGTGCGTAGTTCATATCAAAAATAACCTATTTGTTGTGATAGAGAGACAATTAATTTTTTCAAAATGCGAATAAGCGTATGCTCTCCACTAGGTATACATGAGACCACCGATAGATATGCATGTTTTGTGTTTAGCCTAGACTCGTCAGAACAGGCTAGCTGTCTAACTGTAAAATCAAATCAAATCACAATTCAAATATATTACATTATCTAATACATTATTACAACTTCACCTTACAACCAGTTATTCATCTTACGTAAATTTTTTTCACTATTTTTTCTGTGGCAAGAATTTTTTTTTATTCATTTTTCATCTACCTTCGTCTGTTTTTTTGCTTTTTAGTTTCGTTGTCAAGGTAGATACATACAATAATTTTGAGCAACCATTGATGAAATTCGTTACTGAATTATACATATTTTATATATATATATCTACTCTATAATTGCTGATTGGCCCTCGTATGACTGATCTATAAGAATTGCTGCTAGTCGGCGTGGTCTACCAAAACTGGAGCTGTTAAACGTATTATCGTAAAATTTTTCGGTCTTTTTTTTTATAATTTGACCTAAAGGTATTAAGTATACGGTATCATATAAGTCTTTATTATTGATTTCATAGCTTGTTTTGCTGAACTTGATGTTCTATATAGATAAACTGGCACGGAGCTCCAAACAGGTACAGCGTAAAGGATACTT
Organism: Bruchidius siliquastri; assembly: GCA_949316355.1. Classification (NCBI taxonomy): domain Eukaryota; kingdom Metazoa; phylum Arthropoda; class Insecta; order Coleoptera; family Chrysomelidae; genus Bruchidius; species Bruchidius siliquastri. The sequence goes on from OX438529.1 coordinate 28,001,091, forward strand.
CTCACATATGCTTTGTATAATTGCAATTTTAATTTTTGACTTAGTAGAGAGTAAAAATTTATATTCGGATAGATATATTTTCTTGCTGCGGTAATTTTGTTAAGTCGTATATATGTTCCGTAAAAGTTGACATTCTATGTAAATTCACTCCCAAATAATTAATCACCTGTTTTTACTGAATACGCCCATAGTTTAACTAATTGAACTGACTGAAGGAGAACTGAACCACAGCGAAGGCAGTCCAAGTGTGAGGACCTCGAGTTCGTAATATGCCAATAGGCAGCGCCACCGTGCGCGACGCTTGGAGATGAGTGTTAACGAATAACAAGTAAGCGCATTCGCGAAATTCTCGAATTCGCGAGGGTAGGAGATAATGGTACACTTACAGATCAAAAATAGAAGTAAAAATATACATTCGAGCGTTCTTTGCTTTCTTAGAAAACTGAACGCACACCTGCTGAGAATTTATGTGACTGATAATAGGACTGCATTTTGGGATATTTTTAGATACTCCGTCATCGTAATTCATTACGAAAACTTTTTTATATACATGCAGAGTGGAATGATGATGCTTTTGCTTCCCACGCGAATAGGCGTGTTGGTGTATCTTCACCATCCAAGGCTGACGAATTTTTACTACCCCGATCGAGCTAGGCCTTAAGACTTCTCTTTTTCCTTGCAAACTTAGATACAAAATGGATATCACAGGACGTTATAGATATCAGTCTCTGTAATTTTAGGGGAATCAAATACAGTTGTCGAGAGAGGTCAAATACTCAGGTTTTATATTAGACTCTTAAGTTAACCTGGAAGTCTCAGCTTAAGAGAGTGAAAAGAAGAGCGGAGATGTCCTCAATGTATAAGACGCTCTCATGAAAAATCGTAGGGTATAAGACTATCTATGATATACTGAACGCACATTTTGATGGTAAGAGCCATGAACACATATGCGTGTTTGGTATGGTGTTTATCCATAAAGGGAGCAAACACGAACGTTCCAACTGCACTGCTAGAGACCATTCTGGACCTGCGGCCAATCCAATTTGTAATGATGGGGGAGGCGAGAATGGGTGACTACAGCCTGCAAACAGCACCAAGGACTTATTCGTTTGACAAGACTAACCGTGCTATTAAACATGACAAAACGCGTAACATACTACAAGAGAAACAATATTTCCAAGCAACGAAAGTAAACAAATAGGTGCTTACACGACTGACCCCAATTGATTCACGCAAAATGACTTTCCGCGGATACTTGGTGATAAATAATGCTAATAAGAATAGTAATTAGACATGTCATACGTCTCTCACACTACTCACGTTCGAGATAGGAGCATACGACTTTCTGTGTTTGCATCGTGGACTCGTCTGGACGATAACTCACTCTTCAGCTTCGCAAACTAATGGTTAGGAAAACCACGCGAAGCAGAAATACAGGAACGGACTCTGTGGCGATTGTTTTTTGAACAGATCGTCATTTGACACTAAAGACTTCTACGATTCCCGATTCTTCGTTACGCCTATTGGATTTTGAAGACTGGATGGTAGAAAGAAAATAAGGTTATATTCCTCTTTCAGCCGTGGGGGGAGGAGCGTCTATAGGCTTTCAATATGTGAAAAATTAGTCAAGATACAAAAAATTGCCCCACACTTCAGACTGGATCCGCGCCTGCGGCTCCAGAACAAACACATAACGATTGGCGATCTAGACATGCTACACGCCAGTTCCTGTACCAAACAAACGAGTCCGCTGGCAAAATTAACAAACGAGAAATATTTATTAGAGAAAGCGAAACGGGAATTGATTCATGTCTGATGGAGAGCTACTGTGGTCGAACCAGCTGTACACACTTCATTATTTCAAGTTATTAGGGAAACAACTATACGTTATCATTGTAATTATTTCTCGCTTTCGGAGAACAACCTTTCAGGGTTTCGTAATTGGGTTAATTATGGTTTCTACTGGGTATTGTTTAAGTTTTAAAATATACAGACAGGACGTGATTCTGATGTTTGAGGGGTTGTTGCCAAAATACTCTTCGTAATGATTAGAAGAATTTATTAATTTAAAATACGTTTAATGCTCTCGCATGTCTTGAGTTCCGTGCTTTTGGAGAAAAAAATTACAAATAGAATATTATATACATATACCATTACAATATGTATCTGTGTGTTTTTCCTTCTGTCAAGCTTGGTTCTCTTGGGTGATCATCACGGAATACCGAGGTTCAACGGAACACAGTCTAAGAGACGCTGGCCTAGAGCGATGTATTTTGAATCTGATAAAACTTACAAATCACAGCGTGTTCCACAAAGAAAAGTGTTCATGGTATGGGCGCTAGGATCTATTACCGTAACATACACAAAACCTGGTCTGAATATTTCTTGCATAATAATTCTACTTAATTTTGTTCGCAGGAAGCATTCCAGAGAACACAGGAAACACCGGTTGAACACAGGTTTCCGGTAAGTGATTATATAGTAGTCGGTCTTTTATTAATTATTACATTTACCTGGCCTGATCGAAATGTTTCATTATACAAAATATACGAGGGTTGTTATCATTCTGCTAAGCCTGGTAGAGTAAAACACCTTTCATTTACCAAAAAAACATTTACTTATAATTTTTCAAATTCTGCACCTCCATCGTCAATGGTTTTTAGCATTCCTGAAAACCATTCTTTAAACATTTTCTTCAATTTTCTGTCTGCGGCCTATTTCGTCTTTAAAGGCATGTCGATGTTCAGCGATTTACAGCGTTTCTATACTGAAAGCTAAACATGCGCAAATGGTTAAACACATCTCAACTAATTTCCAACCGAATAGTATTATAGATTATCGTCTGACTTATAGATTTATATACTGCAATTTGGGCAATTGAACTTCCCATACTGTATACCATATTTTTTGATGAAAGGAATCTATTCCATTATATTATTATAATGCGCAAATATGTACTGTACATCTTCTAAATGTAATTTATATGGAACTAAACAGCGACAAGTGGTTATAATAAAGATTAACGATCCTACTACTCACATATCCAATTCAATATAAATACTTTATATGTCAAAGTAGTATTGCTCACTCCATCATAATTAACGCAAATGCCTTTTGACCTCCTAGTAGTACGTGCAGAAAGCATGGAACAAGTGGAATTGGCTCGTCACGCGGTACGGTAAATCTTCTGGCTCCATAGTTACTGTTTCATGCGGTAGCAGTACTATGTAGTATTACTAGTACACTTATACAGGGTGGTCAAATTTGCATGTTTTTTCCTCTATGATAGGGGTATTGGCTTGAGGAGGCCGCCTAGCTTTTTTTCTCGGTTTCCGTTGATCAAGTTCTCATAATCACCTTTCTATCGTCATTAGATCGACTGATCTGTGATCTTTCTTAGTACAACCAAAAACTCTCACCACTGTTACCATTGGAGAAGCCAAGAACTAGCAACAAAGCAATTTTTTACTCCATAGCCATTAAATATGTTTAGAAACTAGTTAACAAGTAAATTGAAGAGAAATTTAATTACGATTAACTATACCATATTTCTTTAATTTTTTTCTGTAACTGATAACTACTGGACAGGGTGTTCCGAAAATAAAATAAAAACAGTACTGTAGCTTTCCAACAAAAAATATCAAGGGCTGTTTCGCCCGATCCCATTTCAGTTCTAAGTTTTGATGTAAAAACTTGGTTCTTCAAGAAAAATATCAAGATACCAAATAGCTGAACTTGGACACAGACGAGCGTACCGTTTTAGGATATGGGTAAATTCGGCTCATGATCCTACTAGAAATATGTAGTTAGTGCAAGCAATGTTGTCAATTTAGCGGTATCATCACGGCTATCCAGAGCATAATATCGATTAGACCGAGCTGTCTCGCTTAATAACACTAATAGTTGCCAGTACAGCACTCGACACAACAACATTTTTTTGAAGAATATTGTACAGAGATTCAATGCGAGTAGACATGCCTCTCGCAGCGCCACTGGAACGCGAGAGGTGATCTTTAAGAAAATGATGTCAAGTTGGCTGACGCAGTACTTTACACGCACTGGTAACAGCTTAGAAATATGGATTTGGATTGGATTTCAGACAGTAAAATATCGGAAAACTAAAACTTTTATAATTTCGAAAATCCCCAAAACTCTCAGGTCTTCCAAAATTTCCATATTTCCAAAACTTCGTTCGTGGTTCAGTAGCTCTAAATCTTTAATATCCTGATATACCTGCCCGCGAAATACAAAGTGAACTCACTTGACTCCAGTTTTTAATAAACTAAGCATTTCTCTCATTAATCGACTCCTCTATTCAGTTAAAATCACAAACCAAACTGAAGCAAAATGAATAACGCCTTCTTGTTTCCCTCTTTTTAATGCAAGCAACACAAACGGAAGAGATTTCATCATTAAAATACAATACACCTTCCAAAACCCGCAAATGTATTAGACGTGGCATCACTGTACGTCACCTTTATCGCTTGAATTCCCTCAAACGCTGCCGAAAAGAGTTACTCTAACCTCTCGATGCATCCACGGCAGACCGTGAGCATCTCATCTCATCTGTTTGAAAGAAGAATGTGTGAAATACCGGAATCAAATGTTTACGAACGATAGAACGACTTCACTAACCTCTAAAATAATTGGCGTGAATTAACCCGCAAGTAGGGTTTCCCCTGATGTAGTGGATCGACTTTTCCAAAGGGTGCTAGCACTGAGTGTGAGCTGTGTGCCTTGCCAGCCAGCCCCAGACACTGCAACTGCGACAGCTCATTGTAAATGCTAATATGATCGTTGGTCAGATATCTTTATAGGAGGCGTAAATCGCGGCGCGCGATTCCGCTTTAATTGCAGCGGTTAAGTAAATGACTGTAAACGACCAGTTTATCCATACTTTGTGTTCCGAGATGGATAAATTCTAACCGTGCTGCTGCAGCACTATGTGCACGTGTAGGTGTGGGAGAACGATCTTACTATGACACGCCGCGACGGTTTATCTCACATCAGACCGACCATTAACCCTGCCGAACGATATTAATGACATCAGTTTCCTGCGTCCGCCGACATGTACAGTCCGGTGAGAGCAGAGTGGAAACTTCTCATTGTGAATGTGATTCGATTTGATTTTTCTTCCCACTTTGTAAGAAAATAATTCATTTGATCAGTACATTCACACTACATGTTTCAGAAGCTCTGCGAAATTATAAATACATAGAACAGGTTTTCCAGTGTCTGGAAAATCAGGGGTCATGAAGAGGTCAGAGAAGTGATCAATCGTCGTCAGGGTGATTTAAAAAGTCAGCACTAAAATTGATATCTCTGGGAATAAGTATTATTCCTAAGAATTAGCTAATTTATTATAAATAAAATCCGCTCCACGTCACTAACAAATATTTGTTCGATACATTTTTTCCTGTCAATAGGATCATAAGGGGTCAAGGATAATCAAATCAGAATTTATTTGGGATTTTGAGATACCTCACTAGGATATACGAGGAATTTTTTGATAAATAGGCTTCCAGAGGTGCCATTCCACATATTTTTGAAAGGTGAATCGGTTTTCTCTTTCAATAAAACTTTCATAGACTGACGGGCAGAATACAGTGTAACTCAGGATAAAATATTGCCTTGGAGAGTGATTTTACTCCAATCCATTCAAATGTTATGTTATTGTTGGTAGAGGCATTCAAAAGTACTTCGTGGCACTCCAGTGTTGATCTCGTTATTATTTTTTGTAGTATTCACCATGACTATACCACATTTTTCTTACATCCCTCTGAGTAATTGTTAATAACACCCTCAATCCGAACTTCAGAAGCTGTGAAAATTTCATGAGGACGATCAAACATAAGGTTTGTAGGTATACGGTCCACCTCAGCCTGTAGAATTGACAATTTTAAAACAGCCATGTTCCACATGCGACTTCTAGCTTTCCCACGCCCTATGATTGGCTGTATAACAGATTTGAAGCCTACCATCGATACCAAAGCCACTTCTTCCAGACGAATTTCTTGTGGTAGTAAATGTAGCATCATCTCCATCAGACATTCTACACGCTAAAGCTGTGTACTGACCAATTGATACTTAGTGATATCCACAAAGCCATTGTTACGTATCAGGTTTTCCATGTCTTTAGCAAGTTTTTTATTTTGTGCTCTTCAGCTTTGTGAACTGGGTCCCGAATTTCCGCTTTTATTCGGGCCCGGATTTTCTCTCGGCAACCCTGAACTCAACTATGACACTTTAGTTCTTTGTTTAGGTTGCTTGGGTATTAAACGGATTCAAACGTACAGCTAATACTGCAATAAATAATGTTCATAGCTTCATGTTATCGTTTTTGCAAGTCGTGCGCTAAACGAACGCCCCCCAATCGATTCTAGAAGCAGCGCCGCCGGAAGACCAATCGTTTCTGCACCGCTACCGAGACACGACGAGGACTGGTAGTAACGTGCACAGCACGAATCATACATTTGACACGAACTATCACCGTTATAACGTCTCCCGTATCCGAACAGTTTTTGTACTACCGTCCGTTATTCCGGTCACTATAGTAAATACTAGAATTATCGATACGAACATAGTCATAGTCACTGGAGTGTAGATGAATAGCTATTGATATACTACTTCCGACAGATGGATACCACCAATCGTATTTAGCAGTTGTTTCGTCTATATTATGACTCCTCATTCATGGCAGGAGGAGAAGATTGCAATCAGCGTATTCTTTTTGAAGGTTCACGCTAAGTAGCCATTGCAATTTATCCTGTTTGTCGACAGGTTCATTGTTCTGATGGATCCTAACAAACACGACACAGCAACTGTTGCAGAGATCTAAAGCAATACCTGCGTCGAGTCTGTGTGGTATGCGACTCTTAATGGATGATCACCAGTGCTGCTATAACTGCATCAGTAACATGTACGGTTTCATCGAGTACGCCGCTAGTCTTCAGATACCTTCTGTCTTGGAGGAAAGCTAATCTTCCACGATCACAGCCCTTGTACGTCCTCCTCAAGGGTTGGCCATACTGTGAATGAAGGTGGTGACACAAGCCTTACTGTGACAGGCGCATGCCCAGATTGGACTCACGGATTGATAGGGCAGTAGGGCAATGGCACAGCAGATGCTTAACTCGTTCATCTCCCTGTTCACAACCTTCAAGAATTATTCAAATATATTTTGAATGAACGTGCGTACACACAAACGCTAAATTTCATCGAATTTGCGTTGAAATGACTGTTCTATATTCATGACCATAAGCTGATGATTGCAGAAGTCGTGTTACAACTGTTTCAAGATGTCTAGCTGTAGCCCTTTGACCTCTTTTAATGTCATGTATAGATTGCTGCTGTAGCAAGGAGTGTCTTGATATATTCTCTGTAATTGGGTCCATAGCAACTTCTGAAAGCTTGGTACTATAATATGTATATTTGTACTCCAACAATGGTCTGATATGGGCCTTGTAGAGTAGCAGTACTATGATTTGTTATTCTTGCTTTAATTTCCAGAAGCTTGGTGGAATATTGGGGTCCTTCCACCTCCACGACTAGCAAACCAGCATGTGATTTTTTTGTCATGGTTGTTGTATCAGTACTTTCTACTTTAAATTGGACTACATTTATGAATTGCATTTTCGAAAACACAATATCTCGAATTCGAAATTTTTCAATTGGCGTGAGGGGTTAAAATATGTAGTTTTTTCCGGTAATTCAAATAACCTCTAAAAGCTTTTAGATTTGTTTTAAATCACAAAGACCCATAATATGTGAAGTTATCCATGCGCATCATGAGAAGCATCGGATCAGACCTAACACGTGCAAAACATATCGCTTTCCGCTCTTACACCAAAAATACCCATAGACGCTGTATGTACACTTAGCTGGCTGATGTCTGGACAAGGTTTCCTTACACCTATTTCTCAGATTGCGCAACCTTTGCCTTTATACTCATCACCTAAAAATACCTGACATTTAGTGATAAACGAAATAAGTAATTGTTTTACGGCTTGACCGACGGCAATTTCGCATTTAACAATCCGAGAGTTTTGATCTGGTCGGTAGTTTTTTCTATTTTTAAGTTACCAGCGTCGTTTTTATTGCTGGCATAACGGTATATGATTTAGATCAACTGCGTTGAGTGCGAAGGAGCGGAAAATCGTTAAAAATCTAATTACGGCATTCATAGAAACACCTGTGTTTTATAAATGCTTACCCTTTACTGCATACGAGACGCATGCATGTTTATATGTATATCTAGAAGCTGGCGGTGCGGCGACCTGCAGTAGAGAAAATAATAATAATAATGTCTAGGGTCACGCTACACTTCAAGCGGAAGAATCAGCAGTCCATCACAGAGCTGTCTCCATCCCAAATTGAAACCCACATCAAAACTGCTGGTGCCTATTTCCTTCTAAGGCTTCACAAAGACATGCCCATGGATGGAATCTCCTACAAACATCTAGCAGAGCATGGTTTGTCTGAGAATTTGACCTTTTCTTTCCTAAGTGGATTGAAGTCAGAGACTGAGGGCTCCATATAGGTTTGTCAGGATGGCGTCTCTAATACCTTGGTATATGCTAGTATGGTTATGGTTATGACAAAACCCAACGCTAATGCATCTCCTGTCAGCGTGCCAGTAGTTCCCCTCGACCACCAACAAAAAAAATGTTCGTCATTGAATTCTCGGCTCCTGTCAAGATGAACATCGTCTTGAAGGAGAATGAGGAACAGACTGAGTACCAGGAGCGTCTCAGTCAGCATCGCATGCTTTATGCATCGGCAAACATCTTGGCCGAAAGGGTGCAGAAAGCAATAATCCTCGGTGGCTCCGCCTATTTAGGGCGCATGATTTGCGGCTCACGTCGCCATATGCGATGCAGTCGCTAGGAAACAGTAGAGCGGCCCGCTGTGTTGAAGCACCTTTATCTTTCCTTTTTTTTTTTAGATAACAATATTATCAACTCATCTCCAAGTTTTGCCCTTTATGGTGACGCCCATTGGCAGCCTACGAGGTCACTGGTCCTAACACCTGATGGGCGTCCCCAGAGGGCGCGACACTTGGAGATGAGTTGATGTTGCTATCACACCCTTGACTGGGTTACGTATATACTACCCTCTACAGTTAGACAGCTAGGCTATACTGACAAGTCTAGGCTAAAGACGAAACATGCATGTCTATAGCAGGTCTGATGCGTAGTGTTAGAGCATACACTTACTTACCTTAACAATATTTGTATAATATATAATATATGCGAACAAGTCCTCTGTTGGCACGGTCTGTATGCACTAGTAGTTGATCTATAGAAACTTCTGCACAACCAAAATGGTACGTCATTTGCCCGAGCGTAATATGACCACCAGCTCTCAGGCCATTGTCAACAAGCCGAACAAGACGCCGAAACACCCAATTTTCTCCTTATTTAGCTGAGCTCCCCATTAGCCATTAACCTTACGGTTTACATGAATTTGTGTAAACATTCGTCAACCAGCTCAATGTGTCGACTAATTACAATGATTCTACAGCAGCCTGTATCGTGTGTGGTCGAACTGTCGATATTATGGGACATGGCACAGGACTCATTCATAGAATTTTAATAGATTGAACTCGAAATGATGGATAAACATACATATCGAGAATAAAAAAAGTTCGCTTCCAGCATGCTTAAAATGTGAAATATGGCAATGTCGCACTGCCAGTAAGGCAGATAAATGGTTATTACGAACTATTGTTCCACGACTTCAGGGATTAGACGAACTTTACTTTTTCGCAATGTATACTTCATCACTTCACGCTTCGGGTAAAATTAACTTACAAAAGACGTCCACAGTCTGAAAAATCGAAGGAGGTTGGCTCATCTGTCCTTGGATACTATCATGGCATGACTTTCTACCATTGCGGGAGGATCTTTTAAAAAAATTATTTAGTGCAAGAAATACTCAAAAATATATTTCCACCTTTGGTGGTTAGATGTTCATCTGTTTACAAGACGTTTATTTTTTATTTCGTCTTTTGATGATATCTTGACTCACGGTTTTTATTGGTACTGTTAGCAAAGTACTCTTTGAGGTGGACAGCATACTCTAAAACAAAAAAATGAAAATTTTTGAGGTTAAAAAAAACTGCAATTGCACATTACATCCCTAATGGACAGATTATATCCTGTACAATTTTATACTTAATATTAAAAGCCTACCGCACGAATCAATACTCAAAAAAATGTCGACGCAAACAACAAAAATCATGTTCAATTTTTGATCGTTCTCTTACGTGAGAAACTTATATAGCGCTATAAACAAACATGGATGCGTAGCAAGTACCGAGTAAATCCACTTGACTCAATATTTCAAAGCAATTCTTTCCACAGCGTAAGCAAAAAAAATAATCTACCTATTGCCCAATCCATCCGTGTTTATGATTACACACCAAGATAATCCGAAAACCATGATCTAATCTCTCCAAACAATGCATTTTATGGACCCCGACAGCAAGATGATGATCTCTCTGAACAAAGGTTAAATAACATGTTACTTAAACGGTGACTTATGTCTTTGGTAGCATCATGCTTAGAATTCCATTCTGGTATTAAAGTCTTACCGCGTTGCATGTCGTGTATCCAAATAACACGGTACAATGAAATTTTACCGTTCACCGAACTAGGCTATTGGTGTGATGTGTGTCAAATACCTTAAAACGTCTTTATTGCTCTTCTTTCACATTATAACGAAGGCGAGGCACAGTTCGTCGCTTCTGCACGTTTTATAAAAATTATGTCTAACTTCATTCATGTGACTATAGTCAAATTATGCTTGAATGCCTTGAATTCAAATTAACCTATCTACAGCTTCGCAGCTAGTATCACCCTTATGTCCTGCATAGACCACAAGGAATTCGAGAGACCCTACTTCGGCGAGGGCTGCAGGATCTTCAAATGGAATTTAATGCGCCATCCGTTGGGAAAGGGATGCCAATCATGAATCTTCTTCCATCAAGCATAAGCATAAACATATGTCAAAGGTATACACCTACAAAACAGCAACTGATTTTCCTTTTTTTCAATAAAAGCACGAATGAAACTTCTCCATAATAATGACATATACAAATATTTTGACGATTATTTAGCACTTAATCAATTGACGGATATCATTCTACACGAAAAAAATATGTTTGTGTTTCTTTGCTGCGTCCACTAGAAATAGCGACCCATATTCCCGACACCAAAAGCAAATGTTGCAAAGCTGGTGTATCAGAGCATAGAGTTTGATGATAAAAAACGTAATAAATTATGTTGCTTTGCATGTGTTGTTTTAATAACTGTATCTGACAAGTGGGATGAATTATATTCATATAATTATATAGCTGCAACAAATATGTTAATATTTTAGAAAAATACAGAGGAAAACGGTAATGACGTTGGTCGACGATGAATCTCACAAACTGGCAAGTTGACGCGACGTGAGGTTTTGGTGTTCAATTTTTCATCTAGAATGTCTAACCCCCTATATTTTCAATTTTCATGTTAATTTCATTCTCAAAAAATCTTGATGCACTATAAAATTGTTCAAATTTTTCGCATAACTAGAATACACAAACGCTTCAACGAATACCAAAAGAATGTTTTCATTAAACATTCAGATGCTGCCACTTTTTGAACGAAAAAATTTCACTAAACTCATATATTATAAACTTAGATATTTTTTTACAAGGCCATTAGCATTTTTCTAATAGTTACATATACATTTTTTAACTACATAATCACTGCTCAGAATTTAATCCGTCCTTTTCATGTTTGTAAGATTTGTGTATTTGTGTAAGCTGGCTTCGTTTATGTTTTACCGAAAAAAACTCCTTGTGATTATGTGTTAAAAACAACAAACAATTATGTAGAAACGTTACATAAGTGTTAATATATACTTCAAGGAAAGTATGGTAGTTTTTCAAGATGTTTCTTTGGTAGACCGTAATTTTTTTTCAACCGCTCAAGGTGGCGTTGCTGTATTTTTTTTCGATACATAATTGCCTTAGTTCTTTTAGTTACATGGTTTTTGTACGTTTTGTTGATATGAATTCCTTTATGTATGATTGATTCTTGTAGACTGATTCACGATCTATTTTATTCGTGTTATATATACGTTTCTTTGCTGTTAGACCGCCAAGATATACTGACGAGTCTAGGCAAAAGAAGGAAACGTGCATCTTTGACATTCATTAATAACTGCAAAAGTGCAGTGTCGCTCTTGAAAAACATCTGTCGCTTGGTGCTCAACTTTGAATATTAGATCGTCTTTTTTTATTTAGCACATAATAATCAAGGTGTCGACTTCCTCGGAAGACAATTAAATTTTGAAAGTTACAGTGACAGTTGATATTAATTTGTCAACTGTCCACACGACGGCATTATTTTGTTTTCCTATTAAAACTTAGCCCATCATGGTAAAGTTTGTTCAATAATCATGTGGCTTCACTCAACGACCAAAATAAGTTGAAACACGATAAATGTTCTGTTAAAAAATGAAACCTTCTTATTGCTATTGACAGAAAAACCTTTTATTTCAATAATAATTTTACTTGAGGCTGTGATACCTCCAACCAAATTATATTAATCTCAATGTTCAGTACCAGGAACTTCTCAAGGTAAACACAGCCAGAAGGATCTCATTCGAATCAGCCTGAAAACTGAGATCTTTGCAGACATATTTTTCACTCGTTAAGTGTTTTTGAGAGATATTGGTAAAACACCAAGTTATTAAATATTTTAATCACCACTAGAACAATTATCTGTAATTACGGATATTGATTGAGAACCACCACGATGGTACTTAACCAGATCCTGCTTGATCGATAACACTTGTGTACCAATAATTGTGAAGGACATTATTCTTGCAGAAGATGAATCCAGATAATTTGTGAGGTGATTTCAAGATTGCTAATTAACAGTAATACGTGACAAAGGAAGGGGCAATACTGAGGAAATACCTTCATTCAAGTTTATACAGAGTGTCCATTTAGTGTGTAATTCTTCGATATTGGATACAAAAAAAATTCAAATGCAAAAGTCAATTTCTTTCTTTTCATATGGAATCCTTATCTTTTTTCTCCGGTATAGCTAACGTCATTGTTCTGTATAGATTTCTAACCAAGATCGAGCTGTAGAGGTTAGAAAATTGAGAAGGAGAACTGCGTGGGGGATATTGGAATATTGAGATAGCAGTTCGCCATAGCTGAATGGTTTAAAGCGTCTGCTTAGAATGTAGGGGTTGTGGGTTCGATCCCCTCTGGCGACATATTTTTCTTCCAATTTTTCAATCATTTCTCAAGTTTCTCTTGAGTGTTGCAGTGAAGTTGGTTATTGTCATAAAAACATAAAGTATGTAGCTGTACATCTAATTTCTTTCATACTATCTACATTCAAAGTGCAATAATGAACGAAATTAATTACAGCAATTAGCTTTTCGATAGCGTGGAAGTCAATTCATTTCCCGTCAATGAAAAAATCCATTCAACTAAATTTCTGAGTGACGATCATGGTTTAGGAATGGAAAGTCGTATAAATTAATTACAGCACAGCCGCATGATTAAAGGTTTGTCTTGCTGCTTTCGCGATAACAGCACCGGCTCCTGGCACTACACGTTTCTGCAGATAAAGGCATTTTTTACGCTCGTACAATCTGTGCGACTTGTTCATGAATACATAGTGTTTCAAATTCATTCTTACGATTTTTGTAATAACATCCAGTGACGTTTGAAAATATCAACACTTGACTCCGAGTGTCGCGACAAGTGGCGCTGCCCGTTGGCATCTTAATGAAGTCAAATAATCCTTAACAGCTTCTTTCTTATCCTAGGAGCCGTCTGACGTATTGTTTACGTTAGAACTGGAGCTTTCAGGCTTATTGTGCTTTTTCTCATATTGATTACAGCACCCATTCTAGCAGTCTTGAACCCTGTACTAGTTCGTATGAAGTATTACCCATTCCTTGACTTGGTTCCTTACTATATTTTTAGGAACATCAAGAATGGTTCTGAATAAGGAAGATGATTCCTTTCTAGCAAGCAGAATCTTGTATATATTTCTCAATCTCGGTGATATATGACCCCTGACATCTCTCAACAAGGACGAACTGTAGATTGTAGATACTTGGTGAAACTTGTTGAATACCATCCACACATAGTAGATGGTTTAGTCATTAAAAAACAATATAAACATTTATTACACACAACATATATTGATAGTTTTGATGAATCCCACCCTGTATCCATCACTTTCCATTCTTAATGGACAGACAAAGACAAGGAAATGGTAAAAAACTGAACCATAACCTAAAACAATCGCAAGACTAATGACTATTCGGTTAATTGCTATGACGGTTGCGTCCTTCTGGGATGCAGACAAATCGGAATGGTGAAAGCAGCGGAAAAAGATTGCTAATTGCACGGATGAGCCGATGTTTTTTACCACTTGCTGGTATTTGAAAATATGCAAGTCATTGGGATGCAGCGAACCGATATTCATTGTTTTCTGTGTTCAATAAATCGTTCGATCAAAACCAATTTTTTCAACAACACTAATTGTAACAAGATATCTAAATGCGATAAGATCATATAGTATTATTTTTTTTTTCAGGTAAGCATAATATCTCGTTGTTATTGTGGGGTTGTGTTTATAAGTACAGGGTGTTCCATATTGTTTTTTAGAGAGCGCTAGTCTGGCAACGCTTCATAGTGGTGGGAGGACTCTGTATTTGCCAGATCGAGCAAGGTTGCGGATTATTTAATAGGAATGTCTATAGTAGAACATCCCGCTGTATTTGCAGAATCGTGGTATTCTTCCGAAAGTCCTTCTTTTGAAGATCCTCATCGTTGTTTTGGGATCTCCCTGGCGGTTTGTTCCCCGATTGTTACAATTTCCAGCGTTTTAAGGTCAATGTCAATGAACATTTGCCCTCCGTAACGCGTTATGTATAGACAGATTCAACATGTAAATGTAAAAAACCCACATATACTTTCACTATTATACAACAAAAATATTTTTTTATTTATAAAAGAATTTTTATATTTCATTGTAGACTATGAAGTGGCTTTTCAACAATCCTATAAAGGAAACTCAAAAATAACAAAAGAAGTTGATGCCATATTTATTTGACTATTTCATTTGATTTTTCTTTCATTTCAAATTTGTATTTCGTATAATTTGTGAAATCAGCGCCATCTTCAACGAAGTGAACTATGACAGAGTTCGAAGTGGTTCTTTCAGGAACCCCATTTTCTGTAGATTTACATCAAATTATTTACTAATTATGTCTGCAAAATTTTAATTACTCTTACTTTTGTTCACTAACCACGTTAAAACGGGTTTATTGGTGAATTTTTCATCTTTTTTTTATGAAAGCTAGTGCACTTAGCTATATAAATTTGCACCATAAACAAATTTTGTATAAGGGAATATGCCAGTAAAATGTTCACCTTAGTGTGAGGTCAAGTAGGGCTCTCGCCCTCGGCGTAGTGTGCATGGGGCAGGAAATGTTGCCGGTCGAAAGGTTTTTTTTGCTCTTGATTTTTGTGTGAAATGGATTCAGTGAAGGGAGCTTTTTAAGAGAAAAAATATAGAATAAGGTGATACAAGCTTTCTGTAGAGGTTTTCTGCCCTTCAGGTTTCTCGAGGGGCGGGGGGGTCATATGCAAAAGGGGGCCGTAAATTACGGGACTTGCCCTGGTGACGCCACAGTTCCTAGTTACGAGTCTGCAGTCAATCTACTTGACGTTTTCGTTAGTTGTCACTATGGTAGACAACCAGGCGACATTGCAGGTAATTGCGCTGTTGCCATTCCCTCTGCTGTCGATTTTGTTCCGTGCTGATGACCTAGATAGATAAAGTCCTTAATCGTCAACGGTAATCTCTACTTAAAATATGCGAAGGAAGGAAGATTTGCATGCACTGTCATGCGTTTCGTGTTTTGTGTGTACATCCGTGGTCGCTGCCGAAAAGCAGTCACCTGCCGAGGTGTGTAGGTAGCCATGGCTGGCAGCGTTTGGACAGAAAAAGGACCGCCGCAGTGTTGCCATTGAATGAAAATGAAAAATTCCTCTATACAACCTGAATATGTATCTGATCATGTCCGAAATTATTCCATTGGTTCCATTTTACAAAACCTCTGAAATCATCTCACGCATACATACATACTTAACGATACAGAAATAAAAGGTCTACTCTATAAGTCATTACCTTAGCGGGATGTTACTCATTCATATATTCCTCATAATGTAACGACAACGAGGGTTTGAAATTTGTTTCAGATTAATAATTTATTAATTCAACTGCATTAAGATAAAATTGTATCATTGCGTTAATAGACATTTATCCTCATGCAGTACTTATAAAGCGCGATAGGTCTTCTGCCTTTGCGAGAGGTTATCAATTAAAAAAATTAGGTTTCACAAATAAGAGTCAGTTTAAGTTAGGCAATTCGCTACAATTTTTTAAAGCAACGCGTCACACCAAAACCTTGAAGCTTTTAAATTGTCCAATTTTGTCTTTGATGATGGAAGACTTTCACCAAGCAGGGGCGTTTACAATAAAGCTTATGATGTGTTATTTTTTATGGTTGGTTATCACATTATCGGAAAATAATAGGAGCGCATCCACCACATATTGAACTTTTTCAAGTATTTGGTGCAGGTGCTAAGTGAGTTATATTGTTTCGTTATTTTGTTGTGAAAGAAGAAGCTTCCACGATCTCCAATCTCGCTTGGAGACAACAGCTAACCAAACCACGTCCACTGAAAACATCGAATCGTATTTATTAATTACAGATCATTTTCATATTTATTATAGAAATTTATGTAAGCCTCGCTTCTAAATGATGATTATAATTATATCTATGATAATCATTAATTATCTCCTTATGTTGATAAAGGAAAACAGATGGTTTTCGGGTAGGAATAACATTTATTAACTTTTTGGTTACTAAAGCTCATGAAAAGACGTAGTAAGTAATCAGTATAATTCATTTTGGTTAATTTTCCATTATATATATTACACATTATACGTGTTTAATCTGAACACCTGGTGTAAACTAATACAAACATATTGGCACAAACATAGTAGTTTGAACTGCGAAATCACGCAGAAAACCGACATGTACAGCAAGGGCAAACAATAGTATCATTACCTGTTAAAAAGCATTCACACATGAAATGTTCGTACTAACTAATATTGACGCAGAACATGGTACGCATTCATGGTTATAGTTGAATAAAAATAATGGCTAATAAAGGAAATAATTTGTGATTGACTATGTTTTCATCGTCGTTGGACAATATCCACATGATACGATGACAATCCCAATCTTTGTTATATTAAACAGAAGTGCGCGGACAATTAGCTGTAAAAAAATTTACAAAATAAAATGAATATATTATATGAAATTGTTGTTCAGGAGCTCATTTCCTGGCTCATAATTTATCTGAATGCACTGTAACCGTTGCCGTTTACACGTAGCTAAGCTTGTGCATTGAGGTGATACGGAGACGAGGAATTCAAAGTGCATTTTGATGTTACCAGTGATGATACTACATGCAATAATTATATTCAAACTGGGCTTGGAGCAGTTGAAAAATTATACGTCAGATATAACTTATAGCAAATTGGCGCATGTCAGATAACAATCTCCTGTCCTAAATAACTACATAGACAGATACTTTTCTCATGACTTCACCATAGACATTGTCTTAACTAAATTGTATCCGTACTCGAAATATGACCACAGTCTGAAACATCGAAGAAGGCTAGCTGATCTGTCCCTATTCTATGGATACTATCATGGCAGATCTTCGACCGAGTCGTCTGTACAGCAAATACAACCTCACCATCCTCACCAGGTCGTGCTCACAACGCCTCCAACGAGCCTCTTCAAAAAGTCGTTTCTTTGAAGAACTTCGGCGTTGTGGAATGAGCTACCGGGGACTTTGTTCCCCGATGATTACAATCTACAGCGATTTAAGGTCATTGTGAATAGACATTTATCCTCGCGCAGTACTTATGAAGCGCGATAGGCATCTGCCTTTGCGTGATGTCATCTATGAAAAAAAGGCATTATACGTTCAAAATATGTTTTTTCATCTTGTACCTTAAAAAAAGCTGCCGAGGCAGCCGAAATGTTAGTGAAGATATTTCAGTGAATCGTCTGTAGATTCAATCAGGGGCCAATGGAAAATATAATGAACTTGAATTCTTTTATATTCATGATGGGACTAGACTAGTTATTTGGTAGGTTGGGTAGTCTCTGTAAACATGTCATTTATGACAGTCTGATGATGTTTTAAATATAACTACGGAACGCGCCACACAAAACAGCATTTATTTGTGAAACTTTTCACATAAATTACACAATTTTATCTTAATTACTATTTTACCTGTCGCTAAATAGGAACGGATTTCGGCGTCAGCTCCTACACCTAAATATTTAGATAAAGTTTGCGTTTCTATGCTCCATGAACAATCTACCTGTTCGCCATATTTCTTCGAGAATGTAGGGCATCTTACTAAGTAATTACGACTTAACAACCGAGTGGAATGCTGAAAAAAACATTATCTACACAGTCGAACGACTTCGGCTACTATCCCACTTACGCGTCTATTCTAGTGACAAGGAATGTGGCAATAAACTAAATTTAGGGCAGCGTTTGCAAAAAGAGCTCGTATATCTATCAGTCTATTATGTAAATGTGTAATTTTCGCAGCGGTATCGTAGCTTTTAGCAAATTAGTTGCCAAGCAGCACAGCAATTTGTCCCAGCATGATTTCATATGTAGGAATTGCAACTATGTCCTATGCGTGTTATGGATGACAATTTTATAATTAGATGATAATATGTTTTTTTTTATTTCCAACGCATTCGGAATTGGGCTTTACATCCCACGCCACTTGGCGGAGAAGTATTGTTGTCGCGAAGATTTATTTATAAAAATTAATTTTATAACATAACGAGTAGCGACCATTTGCCTGATTACCAATTCAAAGGTCCTAATAGCTAGGACTCCGCCTTATTGCGATAATATATGCGTCCCACAAAATCTGTCAAGAAGGCTGAATTAATTTACAAGCAGAATCCAATCTATTGGGACCTTATCTTTTGTTTTCCTTTCCTTGGAGGCGTCACACGTAATGTCCCCTACTGCAGCCTCTAGGGTACTTTCACTTCTATTGCTTACAGCACACATTCTAGCAGTCCTGAAACCTGTACCTGGTCTTAGTCTCGTCATTCAAAAGAGCTATTTCCTCTTGTGATACAACAAATTGCACTCACAAAGGACTTGAAAGGCTACCTCTGTTCCTACCACGCATTATCTGCAAATAATTTTTGCGTTGTGAAGGCCTAGTTTGTCGTTCAAGCACCATTGTTTTGCGACCAGTCTCATTCCTTTGTTATGTACTCCACCTTAGATTCCTGCTCCTCTTCCCTGTTTAGCCTTTGATCCGTCTGTGTACTAGGTTATATTCCTTTGCATGTGGTGCCACATACTCCTTCATTTGGTCCAGGGTCCTCGTAGATTCCTTCGGTACTGTTTGCAGCCTTTAGTAACTCATCCTCGCCTCCCCAATTATCACAAATTGAACTAAGGACATTCCAGAATGGCCTGCTGTACTTTGGTTGGAGTGCTCTTCATTGCTCCTGTTATGACTAAGCAAGCAAATCTTTGCACCTTGGTTAGTTCCGTGATGGCAAATCGTTGTTTCATCTTTGAACATCATACCATAGATGCACACGTGATCATGGGTCTTACCATCATTATGTGTGTCCAGTGTATCATAGAATAGTGGCTTATACACCATGTTTTCCAGTAAGGACCTTAGACTTCATAAAGAGGCGATAATTTATTACTCCCTCTTTCACAAAAGGAGTGGAACTAATACTACGAGAAACCCGTTTAGATGGTTAAGTAACTGCGATATGGTGGACAATAATAAAGATGTGATAGCAACATGATCACTCATCTCGAAGCTTCGCGCACTATGACGCTGACCATAGGCAACTTACGAAATTAAAGGTCCTAACCCAGTGCACGACGCTTGGAGATATCATACCCTTGACTGGGTTACTTATATTGATTGATCTCTACAGCTAGACCGCCAGGCTATACTAACGAGTCAAGGCTAAAGACAAAACATGCATGTTTATAGCAGGTCTAATGGAGCGGATACACTTAATGAAATTGGAACATTAATGCTTGTGTAGTACTGAGTCGATCCACTTGACTAGATTCAAACAAGTTTCCCCAGTGGCTGACTGGCGTATAAAACAATTTGTCCTTGGTCGTCAACATTCGCGATGCGGGGACTGCCTCATTAGAAGCAGTAAATAAGGCTCCTCTAAATGACCCACAGGTCGGTAATAAGACGGTCGAGTCGACTTTTTGTCGCGATTCTTCGACTGTTTTGCGCAGATGTCTGTTTAATGTCCTGCAGACACAAATCCTCCGGAGCACTCTTGATTTCGCTCATTAGAAAAAACTACGCGTAATGGTATTCGAAGCTATGGGTTTTTCTATATCTGTCACTGGAACTATAACACTATTTATAGTACAAACAATAAGTCGTGACAAAGTGCGTTATGCGGAAATGTTCTAGAAAGTGATCATATTTTGACAGACCACCGGGGCCATGCGAGTTCCGAGATTTTCGTTAGTCATCTATAGTATAAATTTTATCATTGAATAATATACTATTTAACACCTTTTCTTAGGTTTTGTGTACTATCATGGTACTGCTGAAATCACATCAAGCACATTGAATTTTTAGGCTTCTAATTACTATCCATCAAGTTACACTTTTAAACCTATGTTTTGAAAACAGAATAAGCAAACATGTATGAAGCTCTTCTATAATCTATCTTTATGATATGTTCAGACTTCATTCTTGTAAGCCTGATGATATTTTTTATCAATAACGTGTTTGTGTTAGGGAAAAATGTTCTTATGATTCAATGTATCGAGTCTAGTTAATTGGTTCAGTAATATCATATTCCACACATAAAAATCATTCCATTGAAAAAATATCTGACTGCCGGATTGTGATACATAGCAGTTGTCAAAAGTTTGATTTCGGACTTCCATTGTCTATAAAATTTTGAGTATCACGACGTTTCGAAATTTTATAGACAATGGAAGTCCGAAATCAAACTTTTGATAAATCCACCTTGTCTACAAGTTTCAAACAACACATAGCAGTTGATCAAGAGGCTTTAGTGAATATGTGTCGGTGACGCTTACACTTGGGAGTGCAGCAGCCGAATCATGTTAGCTTGAGAAGGACTATAATAATTATGTCTTCAAAAAAATATATATCGCAGTCTATTCGATCATAACTGAATGGAATGGGCAAGATGCAATTTAAAACCTGATTGCACGTGTTACGAAGAACTGGCATCGACAGGGTGAAGGTTACTCGTGAAGGCCAAGTAAATCCACATACCCAATTTAAACTGGCATTTGAGTGAAGCTAATGTAGCCATAGGCGTGACCTGTATTTCACTCTCCACACATGCTTAGAAAGTATTGAATCTTGATCTTTCAAACATATTTTCATATAATTTCATATTATAATATAAAAAAATAACGAATGAATTGAATTACATCCAACTGACAATTTGAAGAGAATAAAAAAACGTACAGATTGGTTTTTGTACATCCGATCAGAATATGCTACGAAAATGAAAAACGGCTGAAAATTACGATAATTAGATTTTGCATTTGTGATTTGTAGTACTGATGTAACGAACAACATTCGCAAATAAGTTACGAATACTTTGGGAATGTTGACATTCGAGAAAAATACATAAGCTGTACATAACAGTTTTGCAATATTAATTGTGAACAGCATTTAATATTCGGTGGTTGGTGTTATATGATAAATAAACATTTCATTCAAAATAACACAACAAACCAAATGTTTTTATATAATTATAATTATGTTTGATGGTTATGACTCAAAAATATAATCTTAAGCTCTTATCAGTCATTACATACATCTAGTTTTATTTCGGCTTTAAAATAATTAACATCTTTTATGAAACTAAAAATCAAACTAAAAAAAGTTGAAATCGTATATCTTGAATTTTTTGTAACTGAATAATACTATTATATAATTATGTGCTCAGTAGAGAAAAATCATAAAAATTCTAAAAAGTTCAGCTTCATAAACAAAAATGGCTCTTGAAAAGTTTTGCTACTATGCCTAAAAATAATTAGAATCATTGGAAATACATAAAAAATGAATTTTTCCAATTTTTTCATGATTGAGTGACCCGAAAAACCGAAAAACTCTGTGTAAGCTTTGACGATTTGTGCTTTTTTGTAATCACTACTTCGCTGACTCTAAAGTACATCTTTCTAGTAAAAAAGTGATAATAAAAGTCCAAATATAATTGAAGATCAACCACTGACCTACGCCTATGCCTACCTGACTACCACCGAAGGGAATTTTCTTTTTTGTACGTCATCAGTGAATTTGTTCTGAAGAGATCTTATTGTCTAGAAGGCGCATTGCTCTTTTTTCTTATTTCTCTCTTGAGCCGCTTGAATGTTTTTCTTTTGTTTTTCAGTATCGCTGGGTTCATCTAGTCGCGTAATGCGTACCGTACACATGCGTTTACAAGAAGGGCTTTTTCAAGTGAAGTTTATAATACTTACATTCATTCAGGGCAAAATTTAGCTATAGCTATTTTTCCACAAAGCTGTTGTTTATCTCCTACCCTATTACAAAAATGTATCCGACTGAGAATTGAAGACGACATCCTGTTCACCTGAAGACGATTGAGGATACCACATCAATCGAAACGCAAAAATCTCGAGACAATGGAAGTCCAAAACAGTATTGCTGAAATCCTGTATATGATTGCTAAACTGGTAAAGTGTAGTGTCGGACATCATGCAACCATATCACGCTACACGCGAGCATCGGCTTTTTCTCCGTTTTGCGGTTTTCTGAAGGTTCTCTTTAATTGGCACATTGGGCGTTACGTGGGCAGTACCACCATAAAATTTATCGCCGCCAAAGACCTTACAACCATATAGAATGCATACAGTCACTATCTTTTCAATCTTTATTATCTTAAGAAGGTATTGTGACACTGTGTGTGATACACAGGATACCCAAATACTTGACGTTGAATGAGTCCTTTTACGTCTTGCGCGAGTAAAGTATTCTGGTCGTGAAAATATTGGAGATTTATATATAGTTACGTTCAATACACGAATTTGGATAAACCCAGAAGAAAATGGGCAAAACTTATTTTCAAAACGAATATTTCCCAGACACGAAATTTTGCTTTCATGCAGCTATTGAGCATTACAAAATAGTCAGAATTAGTTTTGCACATTTTAAATTACGCCAAACTAATACATATGACCTGCTATTATTGACATGCTTCAGCCTAGACTCGTCAGTATAGCTTGGTAGAATATACTTATACCAGGTGATGATGTAATAATAACATTTATCTCCAAGTGACGCGCATAGTGGCGCTGCTCGTTGGCATCTTTATGACGTCCCAGCTGTTAGGACATTGACTTCGTTAAGATGCCAATGGGCAGCGCCACTAGGCGCGACATTTGATGTTACTTCTTATACTGCTAACTCGCCTTTATTTGTAGCGGATAATTGCAGTTGCTTGTTTCATTTGTCGAGAGAGTGCTTTCATGTAAGCAAACGAAACGCGGTTTTTTGCTCTAGACTAGACCGATCCCTTGTAGATTAGTGAGAAAACATCACGTAATCAGTGAATAAAGCGATGACACACAGTGGTGGAGATCATTATTTTTGTCGAAGCTGAGTTCTTTATTCGAGCTCTAGAGGTTAGAAAAGAAGATACCTCTTCCGTATCTAACTTGCCGTAGTTGAACGGTAAAGCGTCTGACTAGAATGCGAGATGTTATGGGTTCGATCCCCACTGGCGACAAATATTTCTTTCTAAATTTCCTAATTTTCAGGTGAAAGCTTTTAACGACTTACCGGATTTTGCTTGCCTAAAGTGTGAGACTACTAAAATGAAGCAGCTCACTGATATTCCTCGGTTTTTCGCTTTGTATCCTACTGAGTTGGTGCTTGGTACATTTTGTCATGATGGACATCAAATTTAAATGGTTATAGCTCAATAAAAAATTAATGTATCTTGATATAAAAAAATATCTTCACCCAAAAATGATTCTACTATCAATTATTATAACCTGAATATTTTGATATGTCATGTTCCTCAGTTCGTAAAATTCGTTTTATCATAAGTAGTTTTCCATGTTTGCCTGTCCCTGAAAATAACATAATATACTAGTATTTCAGTGTACAATCAATAATATATAATACAGATATCTTCTTGATATAATACAAAATCCTTTTCTAAGAATAGAGAGCTTAGTAGCATAAATAGTTTATTTTCATGAATTCTGAAAAGTCTTAGGAATAACAAAAACGCACTTTTGTGTTAATACGCTAGATGGTCTGTATGCGGCATTGCCAGGTCTTCAGTTTTTCACCGAATTGGCCTTTTTTTTGACCTCTACAATTTTTTACATCAATTTGTGCCAAGGGAATTGAAAGCTTTGAATTTTCTTGATTATTTTCCCAGATGTCAAAGACACATATCGACGCTTCCATTGAAAGTTACCCCAACTTTTTTACGGAAATGTATGAGGTTTTTACAGTCTTGTCCCTGGACACTGCAAATATATAAAGGGGATCCATCCAATAGATTTCTACCGATTTTACAGACTAATTTTGCATCTAACTTTGCTTCCTTCTACACCACTGGTGAGGCCACCGCCTTAAATTGAATATTTATTGTTCTATTCGATTAGAGTTATCTCCTGGCTTATCTTGAATCAACGGCATTTATCACTGAGAGTATTCGAGCATTGTGTGGCTAGCTATTTGTTGCAAATTGGCATTATCTGTAAATGGTAATTGTATCGTTTAGATCATTAAGTTACCTACATCGTAATCTTTTTCTGATATCCTACCGTATTGTGCATTTCTGGGAAGTTGTGGATCAGTGATAGTGTTGTAGGGCTTAGTTGCGGTTCAGTTGGCAGTTATTTACTGTAATTCTATTGCACTAAAATTTAAAAATATATATCAAAGAAACTATGTTTAAAAATGTATTATAAAAAAATCTGATAATATAGTTCGGGCCCCCTGAAAAACCTTAAGAGCAAAACAAGTGAACCCTAATAGATACCTCAGTATAACTGGTACGTTGGTACGGAAAGTTAAAATGTTTAATCTGTTTCGAGGCCCGTAAGACACGCGCTCCCCACTAGACCTTGTACCGGATTGATTTCACCCCTGGCCCTCCACTTGTCGGTTCTGATTAGAGTATGCGATCAAATTTGACGGTTTCCTTTTTTAAAAACTGATATTTTTGAATCATAATATAATTTAGTTTGACACTTCTAAGATTTCTCAAACACTTTTTATGCACACTTGTGAGGGTAGCGATAAATATAGATATAGTGACAAACTCGGGAAAAGTTTCTTCAACAAATAAAATGGATATACATAATATTGAACTTATTTTTTTCTATTTCAGTCCAATCCACCCGGGGTAGTTCCGTTACCGAGAGGCAGTAAGGGCCCTAGAAGTTTGTACTTGAAAAGAAATGGAGACAGCTTTGGGTTCACCCTCAGGCATTTTATTGTATACCCGCCAGATTCAATCGCTGTGAGTATTCTGTAGAATAAGTTTTTATAAAGAGCAAGAATTAAATATTTTCAAATATGTAAAGGCTACCATTCTATATCATATTAATTAATTTTAGTCTTAGTGCATTTGGAGACACTGAAACGATTATAATCATTTTGCTACTTACCCCTCTTTCAAATGGAGACTCCCATGAGTAGTTTGGTTTTTTTATGGTCGTAGCGCTCCGAAATACACGATTTTATCTGAGCCTTGTGAAGATTCCACAACATCTAGCGGACACCGCTGGTGGAAGGCGCTGAAGGCTATGTATATTTATGTGTTCGAAGGCGCTGAAGGTGAATATGTATATTAAAAAAGCGTAACAGCTCAGGGGAAGGCCGTTTCAAGGAGAACAGGTCAACCGAGGGCCGCCAAGGGCCCTTTTAGATCAAGGTTGAAGACGAATGCTGGATTTGTGATCAGGTGATCTGTAAAAAAGGATTACGATTCCTTAGAGTGTGATCCGTCTGCAAAGTAGACAAGACTACATAATGATCTAATTTCTTCTTAGCGATTCCTCGGCAAGAGAGGACGGTTTGTCTAGGCTTACGATATATTTGTCATGTCTTCCCTAACATGATTGGGAATGTAATATTAGTCTCAGCAAGTCTCCTTATTTTGGAGTGCCAATCCAAACGCACTTGACATTGGCATTTTTCGCAATTGTAGGACCAATACGATGGCCGTCACGCAGCCGTGGGCGCATTGCTCGCGCCCATGGACACAATCTTTGTGAAGCAGGTACGCGAACGCAGCGCAGCGCGCAGGGCCGGACTCCAGCAGGGCGACCGACTGATCGCTGTCAACGGGGTACCCGTCAAGGACAAGGAGTACTCGCAAGTGGTGCAACTGATCCAGAACAGTCCAGAATATCTGCATCTGTTGGTAGTGCCCAAGGAGGAGGACGTACTGCAGAGGGTGAGTGTGTTCGTATTTAATTACCACCGTCATAATAAATAATATATAATAATATACAAATTCGTCCTGAATATCATTCAGTTTGCGCAAATCCATGTTGATGTTCTAACAAGGTGAAATAATTTCAATCATGCGTCACACACTTGGCCAATTGTTTCATGGTTTCATTCTCTTTTTGAAACATTTCCTGCCTCCAAGAAAATTGACGTATTCCCGTTTGCAGTTCTTCGCGGAAACCGCCTACAATCCAGTGTCGAACCAGCAACCGGACGTACCATACGATCGCCAATCTGCCCAGCAATTCCTGGCCCACCATCTGGGCAGAGCGGGCGGCCCGCCAGGATTCCAGGTGGACGCCATCTCGTGGCGATCGCTTCAACAACCGTACCACGGATATCCTCAAGAGTTTCCGCCTTTGCAGAGAGTCGCCTACGACAGGGGACAGCGAAGTGCCGATAGTATCATCTACAGCGAGCCCAAACGGCATACCAGGAGAGAAAAGTGAGTTATCCGTGTTGTATCTTGATGAAACACAATTTTCAATATATATTTTATTGGTGATAGATAGCACGAGGCATCATTGGTAGTAGCAACATTAACATGTTTTCAAGGCAGTCCAAATGTTAGTACCTTTACTTCGTTAGGTGCTGATGGGCGGTGCCATCGTGCGCAATGCTTTGAGATGAATGTTGATCTTACTGACTGCATGCATGTCTATAGTGGATCTCATTTGTACTGATGTGCAGACACTTATCGTCTATCACGACCTTGGAAAATGAGTAATATTTCATTTGTTCATCCAAAGCCTAACATCGTACTGAGGAGTCTCTACAAGACACCATCAGCAATTGGTTTTGGATAAATAACTTGTGTTTTGTGAAAGTGAAAAGCATTACGCTGCATTCATTACCCAGTATTAATCGCATTATTTTGATCAAAATTTGACTTTGAACGGAGCATGATCTTGAAATTAATTTCAATTTTAGTTATTGAAATGACTAATTATGGCCTCAGAAATGGAAAGGCATAAAATGTTACCGTCAGACTGACCTTGGCTCTAAATTAAGATCATAATTCAAGGTCAACTCTACCAAAAACCATAAATGCAATAGTTGAGGGTTATGAAAAAATGAACTGGAGGTGACCTCAAACATGAACCTGATATTGACGTGTTCCCACCTGTTGACCTCTTTAAGCTTGTAAATTTAGTTGAACATTGACCTCGGAAATAGAAACTCATCAAATTTTACCATGTGCCAAACCTTGCTTCAAAGTTGTGGAAAGAAACTGATGGCGACCTTGAAACATGACCCTGACATTGCCGTATTACCACCTATTGGTCATTTTGAAATCCTGCTACCACCGGTTAACCGTTTGGAAATAAAAATATATTAGAAGCACCTTTTAAACTGACCGTCTAGGTCGAGGTCATGTTCAAGGTCATCGGCAATTTACTTTTTGAATATATGCATTTTTTTTCAAACGAATGCGAAAAAAGATATGATGTAGCCTCAAGAAAAATGACAATCCGGTTTAACCCATTGTTAATGTTACAGTCAACACGAGATATATGCAGAGATCCACCCCCATGAGTTTGTGGGCAGGCAGAAGTGCCGGGCCGCCCCGCAGGTGCCTCTGTACAGGAAGATGGGCCGCAGAGCCAGCGAAGGCAGTGCACCCGACGCTTCTAGTCTGAGCACCGAGGAGGATTACGCGATGAAGGCGGTTTATAAGGTACATTCTCTCTTATATAATGGCAACACAACATTGCTAATTGTAAACAAATGGCGGAAGATTGTGAAGATTTTTCTCGAGAGCATTGTGACAAGTGTGGCTGCACAATGGCGTCTTTGACGTAACAAAATTATAAACACAACGAATAAACCTACAAATGAGAGATACACAGATCACGTAACCTAATGAAAAAAATACAATGTTTAAAATAATCGTCTATCGTGTAAACACCGCTCCATATGATGCTTTCTCGACCTTAAACCTCAATACTTCAAGACTGTAAACTATGGGCATTATAGGCAAATAGATTTCTACCACAACGGGTGGTGTAGCGAAAATTGATTTTGTGATTCTTTGTAAATTTATTCTTATTGCGGAATGAAAATTGAGGACAGTTAAAAATATGAATCGCTGGAAGTGTCAACAAGTTATGTTTTTTGAATTTTACTTTGCAAGATTCTTGCTTAGGGATGTTAAAAAGCAAGATGATAGTTCTCTCCTGAAGCAAGTAGACCATTTTTGCCTGGCTCCACGTAATGAGGTTCCTTGATAAGTGAGAATACACCTTTGTATGAATAAACATTTACCAGTGCTTTTTGAGTGACACTACACTTAATCCTTAGAATAGCGTAGTATGATTTGTATAAAGTATTACAAGCTGAATCTACTCTATTTGCCAATTCATCCTGGAATCCAATTTGGTTCCTAAGGAGGTTGACAATTATTATGAGACAACTGTGTCTTACTCGTAGCAAATTGAACGGTGCCAGTCTTGCCTATGTTAAGAATTAGACGATTCTATGGCACCATGATTCCATCCCTCTTTTGACAGGTATGATATTAAAGGTAGGCTCCTCTGAAGTATAACCACTGACCCCAACTTATCATGAAGCTGGAGAAGTTCAAGCCGTTCACATACAATATGAATAACAAAGGCTTCAACACCGACCCTTGGGCAGCTCATTTATTCATATTGCTTTTTCCCCACTATTTCTAATTTGAAATTATGGAATGGTGCGATTCTATGATTTTGATTATCACCTGATTGTTTTGAGTTGACTGAATTGACCTTCCAGGGTGTGCAGAATGTCGACATGCCTTCGGGCTACCCGAACACCGCCGGGTGCCGGCTAAGTCTGGACGTTGGACGTCGAGAGAGCTCCTCCTCGCTGTCCTCCTCCATCGCAGACGGCAGCAAAGACAGCCTGGCCAGCTACGACTCGGCGGCTACACTCACCGGACACGAAACCGACGATTCAGCCATCATGACCAGGTACGTACGAACAGTTACTAGAACAATATTCTTCAAGGTTGGCGATTCTTAAGGCTATTCTTAATTTCCAAACGTCAGTTTTCCAGTAAATCTTCCGTAATACGGCTCCAACGAAAATGTTGTTTTTTTTTAAATAGTCCACTTTAGAGAAATTCATAAAGAATAATTAACAACAGTTTTTCATTAATAAATATTTTACATGTTTGTAAATGTTTTCTTGAATCTCTCCTTGACAATTTACTGGTGTTATCTATAATGTCTGTGAACGGTTCAGGATTAAAACTGTTTTTAAAGTAACACATATAGTAGGGTCTTTTTTTGCCTCACAAAATCCGACAAATTACCATTTTTATAGAAAACATTCAGCATGTATGATATTGACCTGAACATTATTGAATCAATTTTCGAGCCATGACCATAGATATTTAATTCAGTCAAAATATAGTAATGAGCACTCAGTAAATGAGATAAGAGAACAGAATAAAAAGCGTTTCACATGGGTTTCCAAATTTTTTTGAAAAGGGTGGTTCTATGCCTTTTTGCAATTTACGATAAAAAATTTCATATATTGTCGCATGGATATTGACATTTTTTGACCCCTTTCTGATGGTTTGTTAACCTTTTAGTAACCAAAATATCAACAAAAGGGCTTTGCACGGGCATATTGCCGTCCTCTCTCTATGATCTCCATAAAAAAAATATATGTTGCAAAATATTTAAAATTTTGTATCGAAAATTGAAATTGAGTATAGAACTAACCTGTCTCAATCATTTTTTTTAATCATTCCATTATCTTGAAAAATAAGCGCTGGACACCAAATATTGGAAATCCATGCACAACGCTTTTTATTCTAGGCAGAGTTCCCCCTTAAATGGTCTTTGTACTACAAAGAAGTTGCCAATATAAGGTTGAGTCATAAGTGACTTCTCTATATATCACTTATGTATAATCCATGCTTTTTGGATGAGCTTCAAATAATTATCTAAGCAATGTCGTACAGTCCTACAGATAAGACCAAGTTTTCTCTTACGTTTCCTTATCGTTTTCAATTATTGAAGTTGAAAAAAATAGTGTCGACCCCTCTTAACCAAATGAACTGATGTCGACATAAATTTGTTCTTGATTATATTTCATCCATAAACCGAGACCGCAGAGACACACTAATAGAGTTATTTCATTGAAGCATATTTATATAATAATAATAGTAATAATAATAAATGTCTTTATTAATGGAGTATGGAGAAATAGATACATTATAATCATAGTTGGGGCGAGGTTCAGCTCAAGCCCTTAACAGGCAAGGCTGCTCTTCCACCTAACCCAGTAATCTGCGTGGAAGTTCTGTATTGTCATCGCTTTGCAGATTCCGTAAAAGTGTTCAACAGAAAGAAGAATTTCTGCGGACGCCAGGCGTGAACACGGTGGAGCAGGCGTTGATACGCAAAGAGTTCTATGGCAGGCCGAAGAAGCTTGAGAAGCAAATGTGGCCTCCGACAGAATCACCGAAAGCTTCGAAACCGACACACCAGAATGTGCTACGAGTTAAAGGTGATATCGAAAGTGAAAGAGACTTGACGGGAATGATTCAGGTATATGTTATTTTCCATTGTCAACATATATATATATATATATATATATATATATATATATATATATATATATATATATATATATATATATATATATATATATATATATATATATTGTGTAAAAAGGATTCACGATTGTATTCTTGTTAAGCAATGTTAAAAATAATTTCATGTATTGACATTGTTGTTTGATGTTTATGGTGTTTTTTCTCACGCATAATTAGGCTGTATGTGACATTGTGTGGGACCTAGAAGACTGACTCACCAAAATATAACAACTTATGCACCATAAGTTTTTATTCAGATTTCCTTATCATCTGTTCTTAGATGTATTGCTACATTGAAATCGCAATCAGCAAAGATTAATTCATAAGTATGTGGTTTCAATTGGAAGCCAGCAGAAAATGAAATTAACTAAAACATACATTAAGGAATCATTTATAGTTCAAATTAACGGCCAGAACAAATGGGAGAAATCAAAGAAACAAATATAGAATATTATGAAGAGAAGATGCATTTGTCTATTTGTGTTTCAGGGAGGCGGTGCAGATTACAGCATGCCTCAACAGAAAGGAGTGGCTTCTCCTAGAGAAAGAGGAATGAAGTCAGACTTGGACAGGGCGTACGAAGCGGCAACTGCTCCGGGAGGATACGACAGTTTAGAACCAATCAATGGATCGGGGGTCGAGGAAGCGTACATCGATGACCAAAGGTATAAAATAAAGCCGCATATACACTATGCAATAAGTTGTAAGTCTGGATGAAAATTATTTCAGAACAAACGTGTTTTAAAACTTGTGGAACATATGCCTTCTCATCTTATCTTTCTTCTGAATACGCCCACCTATCAAAGTAATTCGAGGTCCTGAATGGTCATCTTCTAAATGTTTTTGAATCTACCGTCCATCCTTTGTTCTCATGCGTAACTCTTGGCTATCATTTTTTCTGGTCTGAAACAATGAGAGAATTGCATATATCTTGACTTGAACAAAATATCTTGAAGTCTGAGCCCTTCGCGGGTTTGTCAACAAACGTTTCGCAACTATTTCTCCATTATTGTCGCTTAATATATTAAAACAATTATTTCTTTTCAACATGTTCAACGACTCGATGTTTTAATAATCCTATTTTGAAGCAAAAGTTCATGAATCTTGTTTATAGTTTAAATGAGGCTCAATGCAATTATTGCTCAACAATGGCAGTGCATGGTAAAGCCGCATTTGGACGATTCCACAAGCTGCGATGCACTTTCATGGCATTCTTGGGGCACACAATAGTGCAATTGGAACAAATCGAGCAAATACATATTTTTATGGTATGAACGGAGAAAATAATTCGAAAATACTAACAGAAAAGCATCAAGATCAGGATTGAAAAAACAAATTAACATAAATTGTTGCTATGAAGTCGATATATTAATGTACCCTGGAAAAATAATGACTCACACGTCTACTGATTCTAAAATAGGCTCAGTAAAATCTTATAAATGCTGATAAAAACACGCAGTCTGACATGTCGAGTAATAAAAGTCTGTAGTGCCATTAAAATTGAGCCTTGAAAGCAATTGTGTTATCGTATTTTTACATTGTCCCTCCATAAAGTGCACTATTTTAATGACGGCAATTTTCCAGTAAAGTGCTTGAAGGTAGAGGCGTACACAAAAAAAGATTATTTTGCAATGATTTTCAAAGAAAGGATGTCGCCGGGATTTTATTGATTCCCGGAATTGTTGTAATGCAGAGTTGAATATCTGATATATACTGATTCACAGTACCATTTTGTTCGAGAGAAAGCACTTTATAGTATATGCAACTTATTTTTTAAATTATTTATATTTGCGTTTTTGCTGCTGTTTCTTTTAGTGCATCGTACAAAATTATATCTATCAAAAAATATCGATAAAAAATAATAAGCTAAATGGTGGTGCAGACACAAAATAGGATTGGTTTAGCGTTTTCAACAAAATCTGCCTCTAATTTGCAACAAACTCAGTCTCTAGAGCTTAATCAGCTACAATCATTCACAATTCATTATGAGAAAATATCTAAATGAGGAATTGTACAAGCTCCAGAATAATTCTTTGAGACGCACTTGACCATTAAGAAGGCAATCCATCCAGTAAAAGCAGTGAAAATACCCCACATCATGTGAATATGCAATCGGTTTCTTCTTCAAGTGGCAAGTCCAAGTCGAAAGTTGGCAACCATCATGGCTATTTCTATTTTGGAAGCAGCCGCTTTAAAAAGTTGGTTAGAAATATATCCAAACCACTCTTTCAGGTTCCGCAACCATGAGATTGTTCTTCTGCCTATAATGCATTTTATCTTGATTCAGCCTTGGAGAATCAACTCTGTATAATTTTATTCTCTCACGATATGGCACAGGTATTCCACTTTGCGTCTTTTCAATATATTGAAAACCTCTCTTTCCCTGCATATGCATATCAGAACTTCAATATTCGTATCACTCAATACATCCGCCATATTTTGATAATCCGTCCATATACCCACATTTCAATATTTCTCATATTTTGAATATGTCATGCATTTAGAAATGTCTTTCTGGAGTCAAAATACGGTCTTGTTTACTTGCAGGCAGTACCATTCGTCGCAGCTGGTCCACCGGCGTGCGCGCGACTTCGAATCCGGGCGGCCGCCGGCCCCGGAAGACGATCCGACCGCCGCCGCCCGTCTTACCGCGGCGGGTAGCGAGCTGGCACGCTTGGGGGCGAAACGGTTGCAGCCCAGAGTCACCGAAAGGGCGATGGAGTACGACGCGCGGGCAGCCACCGTATCGCCGCCCCCACCGCAACAGCAGCAGGTCGACGCGGGGGCGGCAGCCAGGAGGCAACCGCATGTGCACAGGGACAGCAGGAGTCTGGACGGCTCAGGTGAGATTTCAAATGCTTATGATAATCTATAACCGTTCCTCTGGAGAACTGTTTGAAAAGTCCAACGACAACACAATTAATAATAATAATAATACATGATACAAAAGCCTAGATCTGGTTTTACTCAACCAATAGATATTATAAACTTACTTATAGCTTATATAGAAAATTGATAATTGAATTTATATTACATTATTTTGAAACAACAACCTAACAAACGTTGTTCAATAACGCTGCTTCTGATTTCCATTGTTTCGATTTTTTTTTGCGTTTCACAACGTTTGGATTGATGTGGTGTCCTCTATTAGGTGAAAATATCGACCGTTTGTTCCAATATTGCTTTTCTACTTTCTCCCCGTCATCGCGCTTTACCACACCCCGTCCGATCTCCGACTGGTAACCGGCAGTGCTGCCGATCATGGTGACTCGCACTACCCGCCGAATGATGAGTAGACGCCGCCGAATCATGCTTGGTTTTAAACCAATCCAAATTATTGATAGATGTGGTTATAATATAATATTTTCTGACGTTACATATTATTATTGAATTCTTTGTGTTATCTATTAGATGAATGCCGTATGGAATTTTAGAAATAATTTGAGCCTGGAATAGTATATTTTGCTGATATTTGCAACCAAGTTTCCACATTGCGATGGTGTCCACTTTCTGGAAAAAGTCGAGAGCAAAAGGTGATCATGGAATAACGATGTCATTCAAAAAGTAAATTCAATTAACTAATTAAATTTTGTAGCTAATCTCGGTAGCCGCAGCATAGATTCTGATGAAATTTGGAACTTAATCGCCATCTTGATGGTCATGAAATAGATAACTCAGCGAATTTGTTTGATTCCATGAATTATTGTGCCGTCTAGGGACTTTTCACATAATAAAACATCTATCCGGGAATGATTTGGATTTTTTCCTAAAACAGTAGTTATATTATAGGTTGGTCCGCCCAACTCAAATCACAAGGTTAATCCTCATAAAGCCAATACATGGAAATGATACAAAACAATCATTATATTAAAAATAGACTTTGTGGGTGTGGCCAATGATATTGGTTTAGTCTTCTAGACCTATCAAATTTCGAATCAAATAACAAAAAAATGTTTATAAAGAATGCACCGTTAGCAGCCGAAAAGTAAGCTGCTTTATCATTCATATGTTGTTTTTAATCAGCAACCAGTACAAGAAAGATGCACCATTCTTTTAATTTATTAAAGTTCCTCCCTGTAAGTTATAAAGATGTGGTAATGTGAATCTTTGTCGGACTGTCAGATTTAAATATAAATCGAAATGCGTCACTGAAAGAAAAAGAGTTTAATTTGTGAAACTGTGTGTTTAGTACACAATCCTTTTATTTGCATGATGGAGGTGTTTCACCAATTTTGGCGCACAGTTTAGTTCGAACCTTAAAGATGCATTTGTCAAATATTTCAATATCGATTCCTCCATTTCAGACATGTGGTTGAGAACAATTACATTTGCTTTTGTTAATTACAATAGCATTTAGTTTACACAAACGTCTGTCTTTTCCTATTAATCCGAACGTCAAAAACCGTATCGAAATTCGTATCGATATCTACAGAGAAATAAGTATGCTTCTCTCACGACGTTGCCAGAATTTTAAACGGTCCAAAAATAACTTTCCAGATAACTATTTTTATTTCCCATATTTTTGAGGCAATTCTTGTTTGTTTAATGTAAAATGGTTCTGCAATGCTTGTCAACGTTTACTATCAAGGTAAGGATGTATCAAGTATCATATTTGTGGATAAAACCCGGTTATAATATGGTGGAAGATTACAGCGGTGATGCCAACAATCTGTCAACAAAAATGTTCGTCGGATAATCAGTGTTAATGGTACTCGGTTTGATTACATTTATTGGTTTACGATTAGTGATTGTGGTGTGAACACACATCAATTATACGGTGAGTCACGAAAATATGTGGTTATGGTTAGCTGATTTCAATTTAATTTTACTTGAATAGCTACTATTTTAAATAGACTACGAGGGGCAGATTATAAATAGCTGTTATTTGAAGACTAGTTATGAATATTCCTGATTTTAATGCCGTGCATTTCTTGAGCTTCCGATGTAGTCCGCAGAGGTACAGTTTATTTCAAGACAATAGACCAAAACGGATTTTTAAATGCAGGGGAATTTAGGGGTATTCAAATGCCAATTAGATAGTAAAGTTTAATTGATTTGAATTCATTCTACGAGTGGAACATGTTCTTCTTCTTCTGTAAACTAACCTTCTGGGTGAATTTGCATAAGTTGATAATGATAGGTCGGGCATATTTTTTCATGGAAAAACAATAATTTAATTCATTTGCTATGAAAATATTGTTGTATACCTACGTAATATTTATATGTCACATCACAGCTTTGAAATATATAGCATGTTTTTTTTCAATAAATGTGATATTAGGGGGAGGGGGATAGCTTAAAACTTCACCACGTATCACCAGGGTGGAGTAAAAAAGTGGACTGAAGAACTTACCTCATTAATGGAGGACCCCCAAGCCAAGCAATCTGAAGGAAAACTTTTATCGTTCAAACAGCTGTTAATTCAAATTTAATGTCTCTTAAAATATATGTCATAGAAGTTATTTATGTCTGAATTTCGGACTGGTGTAATGAAATACAAAATAAAGGTTTTTTTTTATTGTATTGCCACAAACACTACACAGTTTTACCACTCGAGAAACCATTCTAAAAAAAACACCTCTTTTGTCAATTATGCTAGAAGGCTATGCCTACTGTGGATTTGTATATATTTCTTTTTTCTGAAAATTATTTGTATTCTGTGATCATGGCGAATTAATATCTTTATTATTATCTTTATATACCAACAGTAACATCTATCAACGTTTCTTACCTATCAGGAGGACTCGTCGGATATACCTACACTCCGTTAATTCTAGGCTTTGATAAACATCCAGCTGCTCAATTAAGTTTAGAGATAGCAAAGAAAATAAACACTGTAATGCATAAGGACAAAGAACCTTTTCCTAACAGCTTATTGTTTGCACTACCTTCTCAAAGATCTTAGGGTTGGTAAAACATCGAGAGATATGAGACAATGACTGGTCATAATCTTCAATATTCTTTTGAAAATGCTAACATGGTTGACGAAACACGTGTCGGGTTTAAGTTAAGTTGTTTGGCGAATATTGAAACTGTGTAGTTTTTGTGGTTGCTGCGATTCTGTATAACATATGTGTTGTAACTGTTATTAAACGTATATAAATGGTGGTGTGAATTAGGCAGCAACGCCAGCAGCTCGAGCATTCCCGAGGATGGCGAAAGTTCGCTGCCATACGCCAGCAAGCGGCTTTCCGGTAATGTCACCATTACCAGCGCAAGCAAGTACTTGCACTGTCCACCGCCGGACGCTAACGGCGACGCAACACCAGGTTAGGGACTCACGTGTGCCGTTATTTCACACTTTTTCATCGTCAACGCTCATTGGAGATAGGTTAGAAAATATACCCTCACGTACAGATCACATGGTCATACACAGGTTATCAATTTGAACAGTTCCCACCCTTAATATCTCTTCCTGTGATTGATGATAAAAATCTGAAAGAAACTTTTTTTTTCAAGGACGATACTTTCAAAGAACATTTTCAGCCTTCGTGGTTTCATTTCCTGGAAAGGATGTATATTACCCTTATAATCTTAAATGGGAAAAGAGGTTAAGGGCATATCATTGTAACGAGCGTTTAATTCTCTGTTCAATAATACTATAATTTAAAATTTTCTGTGTAGTAGTTTCCAAGAAATCGCGCTCCAAATATTATACGTAATTGTAATTGCCTGCACTCAAATTTACGCATTTTAGAAAATTTACAAAAAAAATATATTATTCTGACCCCCTTTTTTATTTTATTTAAATCTATTATATGCACCAAATCTTTAATTCACACGAAATCCTCGAATGAATAATAAATAACGACAGACGACCAGGAACCCATTATACGTGCTCCCGCGCGGCATAATTAATTAGTTAGCGTGAAAATTCACTGCAGCGACGTAATATTGCTTTACGTCGGAAACACTGCGTTGATGTCGGACCAGTGTCACGGACATGGCTGAAATTCCCGTTTCTCTCTACCTAAACATTTCTAATGTTAAAATATGTTCTTAATTACACATTTCATTGCATCATTTCTTAAGATATACGTGGGGTATACGTCTCAGTGTTGATTATATATATTTTAACTTTGTGAACTGTCTCCAATAAGTGGTCTTCTGATGATGTTAAAAAGTGTTTTTTTGAGTGACGCTGTATCAGTAGATTTGGGGAGTGATATTATTTTTATTAACGTAGTACTTCTGAAGAGTTGGAATAACATAGTGGATAAAAAAGTTTGTTTTTAATAACCCTAACATTGTATGTAAGTTTCTTGGACTGATTTTTCATTTATGTAGTTGTAGGATATAACAAATTTTGTGACAGCATACATAACATTTTTTTATAAGGTTTTAATTCATCATATAGACTATGTTGATGTGATTATCTCTATGACTCATCTTATTTACACTAGTAAACATTATAAGTAATATGTATGATTTCATCATCAGTACAATTGTACTTCCAGCGTCAATACACGATTAACCATTTTGGTACTTGTATGGCTCTGAATTCACATAAGATTCTTAGAAAATTATATGACTAAGACAAGGCCAATTTTTAAAGAGCAACCTCAGGTTTCTCTAGGGGCTCCCTTGAGTCAGAGACGAAAATTTGCATCCCTGAATGAAAGCGGAAGCGAGCTTCACCTTTTTATTACACTCGTGTTTTAAGGTATCTTATCGATTATTAATAATTTCATAACGCCAACTTTTGAAATTTAATTCGAGTTGATAACGCCGTTTTTTTCGTTTTTGTTCTACTCTATCCAGATCCAGATTGATGCGACGACGGCGACCTCCCGTACTTCGGAACAAATATATACGCTTCGGGAGCATGCAAATGTCGGTGACGGATTTTTTGGGTTGAGAACTGACGCGGATAGAGGCCCGTCAGGTGTCCTCTGCACCGACGACTACACCGAATCGCCGCTTCCCCTTCATCCATTTATTAAACCATGTAACCTGGCTTATCAGCCGCAGTTCATCTAGCTTCAAACCATTATAACAGTTCATACAGAATCTCGATCCGCGAATCAGTTATAAAGGTGTGACAATTAAATTCCCGCTGCGCTGACGCGTGGGTTTCTTTCAGACTTATTAATGGTTTTCGTACCCGATAAAATTTTACGGTTGAATAGGAAGTGAAGATTTCTTGATAAATGGCATCGAGCGCGCAACGCAGAGCCTTGCCACTTTTCGGTATTAATATTGAAATATTCTAATGCGACCGTGTACGATCGGCAACAGATATGGACGTCTCAGAGGCGTAGTGCCTACAGAGTTTTGTGTACCTGAATATTTACAATTCAAGAATAGCAACATTATTCCCCCAACTCTCTGACGCTGTTCATTGGCATCATTACGAAGTCAACATCCTAACAACTTCTGTCTAATGGCGCTGAGCCTTATTGTGCTTTTACCCCTATTTTCCTGAAGAACATCCCTTAATCTTCGTAAACATTTTTTACGATATACTTTTATCTCGACATAATTCTATACTGAGGAGTATAGAGATGGTAAAACATGCATGTCGTAGCAGGTTTTACGTATAGTTGAGAGTATATACTTAATATCGGTTGTCAGCTTCTAATGTAGATGATGCCGAGACGGGGTACACGGTAAAAAGTGTTTACGAAGAACAATTAAATGTCTCTGTCAATTCGCCCTTGTTGACAGATGTCATAACGGGCACCTCTCAACGCATGTATTGTGTAGCCTAAAATTATTTTTTCGCTACACCTCACAGAATAATCAATAAATTTGAGTACCTACATACAAAAAAAAATCCGAATGCCCTAATAATGTTGGACCCCTACTTCGCCGAAGTATAGCTAGATGAATCTTATAAATCTAGAATAAACTTCCTCTAATCAGTTTTACTACGCCATTGGAGACATATGCAATTCAAAACGCATGTACCGGGAGTCCCTTGAAAGTGCATATTTATTTGACAAACCACCGTGGGTGAAACATAAACGGGTACGAGGTTGGGTTGATTTTTTATAGGTAATAATCTGGTACAGGTTAATGTTAATCTTACTACCAGTCTCGTATCTTCCTACTTTCTCTATGGCTCATTTGATTTTTATAGTATATGCGTAGGTTGTCACAGAATGCCAACAATATTACCTTCTCGCTTTTGCCAGTTCCGATGTGAGGCTCTGTTAAACTGTGAAATATCCAGCGTGTGAGCAGCGCCTGTTTAAATGAAAATAAACATAGATGGTCGCCCTGCTATCGATTTCACTTAAGACATTTTTATAGATCTTCCAATGTAAATCAAAGATCGTATAAAACATATTCCTTTCAGTGATTTTCATCGCGTGCACTTATCGATCTCGTAGATGCGCTCCAGGCCAAATAATGCTATACTCTGGGTGTTAACAAGAAAAGTCATGCGCGAAGACAAGTTCAAGCATGTTCATACGTGTGCAAAAATTTAGGTTGTAGTTTAGAAACATCCAAACTTCGCATTGTATGCATAAATACTGTTCTGCAACAGATGTCTCACGCCAGTATAAATGGCAAAACGATAACTGTAGTTAATAGCGTCTAGAGCTACAATCGCCCATTTTAATCCGACATATTAACAATGGCAATCAAATCTACCGTTCTACGATGTTTATTATCTGAACACCTCGATTTCGTAGGTTACATAATTAAACAGCTACCGTCCAGCAGGCTGTGGAGATGTAAAGCTACAGAAAGTTTCGCGTCGGAGCAGTTTTGATTTTTGCGTCCAGGTGATATTGAGTAGGCTATTATCAATAATGTGGTGTTTGGATAACTTCCTGGTTCGTTATTTTATAACCAATAAAACCAAAAAGAAATTGCGACAAACCTACTTTCGCTATTTCATTGCTTAAACTTTTTGAAACGATATTTGCGATTACCTTCAAGGGTTGGCCGAGTGTTTGTTCATTTATATGTACGGGGAAATATTGTAATAGCGAAACATTTCGTATTAGATACATTGTGACATAAACGTCAATAATTTCCATCTGTCTATCTGTCTGTTCGGTAATCGTTAGCCCCTGTATAACTTGGACAGCACTTTTTGGGTTTTGATGAAGTGACAAGGACGAGGAAGCTTTTTTGATTTTTGAAAATCGTTTAAGCGAATTTACTATTTTTTCAAACAAAATGGCAAATGTGCTTCCAAATTACATGATTATAACAGTTGTCACTACAAAAGGGAGGAGGGAGAGTTATAGTTTAATTTACCGAAACAAAAAAAAATTGATTCTTTATGTAATGTAGGACACTTAGTAGATAACTGTTACATATCGAAGCTAACCTGTAACCCTGCTCTGTAGTTCCTAGTTTGTGAGTAGATGTAGTTACACTTTCAACACTGTTTAACCTACCATTCAAATGTTGATGAGCTACTGTTACCATCGACCAGGATATTTAAAACAAAATTCGAGATCAAAATTTATGAATAGTATTCCAACGATCCTTTCTAGGAAATTGCGCAATTTTGCAATCTCATCTCTAATAAAAGCATTGTGCTATGGTTTGCTTCTTGTAAGACACAATAACTGACTTTTAGTCGATAGATAGCGCAGATATTTTCGAATATCCACAGTAGTGTTGGTTAGACGACGACAGCCGATTCACACTTGTATTGTAGACAGTTTCCTATTTACATTGTTACAAAGCATGCTAGCCAGTCGATGAATCTCGTTTCGCCCTTTTCCAGACTCCTCCAGCAACAATGAAGTTTGGAAGCTTCGCGTGCGATCTAGCTCAGCTGAATCATGGATGCCGGAAAGGAGCAAAACTACTGGTGAGTTTCTCGTAATCTAGTTTTTCAACAGGTCAGCATTTTTTTTGTCAAAAGCATCTCGATTTCCGTCTCTTCTTAGTATTATTAAAAACAGTGAAATGATCTGAGTTCCATTTCAAAAGCAAAAAAACTAGGTTTAGTGTCCTCATAAAAATATGTAATGTTATTTGCAGGATTAATTCGAGTTATGGAATTAAAAATTTGATTATTGTGCCATTCCCAGTTTATCGTCTGTGGATACTTAGAGTACGAAAACTGAGAAAATTGGTTATTATGTTTGTTCCAAATGCCAGCACAGAACAAATTGTGACGAAAATAGATGCATTTATCCTTAGAAATATTACAAGCCACCGTTTTTCAACGCTTTTGTAAATGCCTAAATCTTTAAAAAATGTTAACACGATCATGATCATAAGAGACACAGTGCAAATTGATGTAACTTCTTAAACTTATCCGGTGACTGTTTCTCTGATCCATTATATTTTCTGCTGGCTGTTCATTTAATTGGAACCATATACAAATAACTGCGTATCTTTACTGACATTTCGGCTACCTAGGGAACCTTTTTGAGAGTACAAAAATCTAAGGATTTTGGAATTATAATGACATCAATATTTATGACTGATTTTGTGTCCAAATAAGTCCTTAGTATTAGCTAATATGAAAGGCTAAAATGCAAATTAATTTTTTGCCTTGGTGATGAATCCAAAACATACAGCAGTCCAAGAAGAGAGCAGCGCAGTACCATCTCATTTGTCGTCCAATAAAAAATCATGAGGAAACCTTGAGAAAAACTTATGGTCCATCTTATCGCAAATATATTTTCAAAATCAATTTTTTTCATTCTATTTTGTACTTGGACAAAGTCTGCCGAAACGTCAGTAAAGATATTCATTCGTACCTATATGGTTTCAGCGGAAAATATAATGAATCAGAGAGTAAACCAGAGTATGTGTATCAAAAGATACTCTCGAAAGATATCTAAGCACTGTTGCGTATGTTGACTGGCCAATTTGC
This sequence comes from Bruchidius siliquastri, assembly GCA_949316355.1. Lineage (NCBI taxonomy): Eukaryota > Metazoa > Arthropoda > Insecta > Coleoptera > Chrysomelidae > Bruchidius > Bruchidius siliquastri. The sequence goes on from OX438529.1 coordinate 28,044,178, forward strand.
CCACCAGACGACCTCCTCCCCGCGGTGTCCGTGACGCCTCCCGCGCCGCCCCCGTCCGCCCAGCATCAGTATGTGCCGCCCCCGATCATCGTCGCCCGCCCCACCGTGCTGCAACTGGACGAGCCGCCTCGCCGCCCCGTGCGCGGACACTTCCTCAGGCCGCCCAATATGGCCGCCCTCATGGCTGAGTGTAAGGGTCCGCCCCCACCGAAGGGTGTCTGTCTGTCTGTCTGTCTGTCTGGCTACTTGTGGTTGAGTTTTCTTGTGGTGTTGGACGTGTTTGGGTGGAGAGAGAATTGGGACTCTCTAGTCTTTGTGTATTTGGCACTGTGGTTTTGTTCACTTACAGGACAAGGTGATTGAAGACACATAGGTTCCAGAAACACTTTTTTAGTGCGCGTTTCCAATCATTGAGACGTAGATATCCAATCATTGAGACGTAGATAGGAGTCTCGTCCACACCAAAAAAATGACGCTGTACGTTCCATACAATGGTATCAGTTTTCACTTTAGATGTAACTATTTGAATTGAAATTATGGAACTAACTGTTGATAAAATTTCATATAAAAAATAATAATAAAATAAATCTTCTAAATTATACAATTCTAAAAAAATATATTTTTGTAAATTTCCGTAATTTCCAATATTTAGTTCAAATGGATCTGCAGCTGTACAATCCCATCACAATATTCAATGAAGGAACGTAGAATACACAGTCAACTTACTCTCCCCATTATTTAAGAGACTGAATAGCAGTCTCATTATTCGCGATCCATATTCAGTTGAAATCCAGCAATCTAATAAAAGCCGTGAAACAGAAATAGATCAAAACTAAACATTGCTTCTACGCGAAACGATCGACGGCGACGTGACAAGCTGACAAAAGCCGGGCGCGTCTATTCTCTGAGCGACCGTTACATGATAGATGTAGACGAATATTATGTCGCCCATTATATGGATACATATTATTTTGCTGCTACTGTATCGATATCTAGAAAGACAATTTTTTTTGAGATCCCTACCTCCAAGTTTTAACCCCCAAAAGAAAAATTGAAAAATGATGAGCCTCGGAGCCGACAGAAATTAATGACATGGGATGACACATCAATAAAACAATATTTCGAATTCGGAATTTTTCGCGAATACAATTCCTTCAGGAAGTAAAATTGTTCTGGATCTTCCTTCCTCTATTTTGTGTCTTCAATTACCCTTTTCTGTAATTACGAAGCACTCAAACTAGGTTTTATAAAAAAAAATTATTCAAAAATTTTCAGTAACACGAAATTTCATATATGATTGTATCATTGTATATTCAGATAAAAAGGTTGTGTAATTAACACACAGTTTCACAAATAAAAATCTTTTCTTTTCAGTTACAGAAAAATAGTTTTATTTGTGAAGCTGTGTGTTAATTACACAACCTTTTTACCTACTTGATGTTAGAGTTTCACCAAGTAAGAGCATCTACATCATTGTATATTATAATATAAGGCAGCCGATCACGATCAGGGTTACAGTCTACAAATAGGGATAGATCGAGCTCAAACTACTGACTCAATATATGGAAACTTCTTATATATTCTCTTTCCACCTATTCATCTCAAATTACTAAACACTAACGTACATTACTCTCTCACTAACACTTTAAATTCTTACACTTTTCACACAACACTAAATTAATTATTACTCTTGGTGTTTGCATGTGAACGTGTGAATGCCTATTAGTCACTAGTTGAGGTTTCCTTCAGGTCGTTCGGAGTTTCGTAGGACTTTTGTCGTACCTCATACTTTTGGACTAAAGTCTAACCGTCTGTTTATCTGTTGTATTTTCTACTAATTTGGTTTATCATGGCTGGACTAACATTTACAATAATCCATTCACCCTTTCATTGCACCACTAACTCCATTTTAAATTTTTCAGTGGAAGATAAACCTGTGGTTGTTAAAAGGAGAACTAAAAATACTAATATTGGTAAGTACTCCTCGCACATCTTCCCATTATTTCACGATTAATAGTAACCACTAAACCTCGAACATTATTATACTTTATACTATTTTCTGGATAATTCGTCGTCCTTAAATTGTGCTATTGTGTATTACATTGTTCCGGATAAATTTCCTTGAGTTCTTCGAGTCAATTTCTGAGAAGACAGCTATTTACTATCGAAATCGAACGTACGTCTCTCCAACTGAATGTTAGAGAAATCAAATTTCTTGAAAAACGATCTGTAAATTATGCAGCACATCCATAATAAAATACGTGAACAAAATTGAAAATTATTTACTTGCAGACCACACATCTTGTGATTGCCGGTCATACACTCTATACAACTGAGCTAAGTAGGTTCTCCACTAACTGCATCTAGAACACCTATAACGCTAGATGCACTACTCTACAGGCTATTTTCGTCTGTATTCCAAACTGCAAACTGCATTTTGGAATAATAAAGATCTTTGACCGCAGTTACTGACAACACTGTCTCTGTACGTCGAGATGTCAACGACGCGTGAATTTTGAATATAGGAAGAAAGATGGCTTTCGGGGAAGTGCACCTAACATCATCAGCATTCGAAATCGAGTAAGCGGGGTGCCTACTTAGCTCAAATGGCAGAACATCTGACCGGCAATCGGAAAGTACGTGGTAGGTCAAATTTGATGATTGTAAACTTCGCCTCTACTGTGGATGTAAAATAAAGACATTTATTATTATTATTATTATGAATATGAAGATGTCAGTGACTGTGAGATCTTGCGTTTTCGTTATACTATAACCAATATGGCGGGTGCGAATACGGTGCCAGAACGTCCTCTTTCATAGAGAGATTTGCTTTTTGCTGTTCTAGGATCAAAATGATGAATAAAAATATCTATAAAGTGTAAAAAAAAATACCGACCTCATTCACGCGCATTTACCAGGTTCCACCGTACATCTATATGATTGAAAAAATCTGAATTATTCAACTAAAAATGATGTTTTATTCACCAGCCGACGATGAGAGAGCGATGCGAAGGGAGTCATACCTCAAGGCAACAGAAGGAGGTCGGATGCACATTGACAGCGACCTCAGTGACGGAGGAGATACATCACCCCAAGTGCTCAGAAGGTGAGTGGAAAATTATTTTACTCGTAAAACAAATATGCACATTAGGAAAATTCTATAGGATCGCCAATTGCAGTATAGTTAGTGCATTGCGAGTTGCTTGTTATAAGGGCAGCACAGATATACCGCTTTACTAAGTTGGTACTAATTAAATAGTACTATTTCTGTCTGGAATATTCAAATGAATGTATCAAGGCATGACAGTTCCATAAACCGTAAAGTTATCATTGATCTTTTCGTAAATAAAAGTAGCCTAAATGTTACATTACGTTCTCTCCACAGCTGTTTATATGCAACTTACTTTCCGTCATTATCAAGATAGCTGACAACTTTAAACATGCTATTGAGTAATAATTATGAAGAAAAATTGCTGTTTGTGGTTAATATCTTTTTGAAACAGATTTTCCAGCATTCTTTTATCTTGAGTTATTACATATTATAGAACTGTTGAATAGAACGTGCTGACGAAATGATTTGACAGCAGCCTTTATCGAAGTACAAGAAATCAAAAATTTTTGATTTTTGATAAATGAACAATCACGGCCATAATTATATTCATTGTCGCTTCAAAAAAATGCATGTTCTGAAAAAAACGTACAGCAGTGTCATTATAAGACAATATCACAAAATAAAAAAGCTTTGTAGTCCATCAGTCTCATAGCTACCTGTATAAATAGCTCAATTTCATCGTAAGAGTAACCACTGATAAAAATAGCATATACAATTTTTCTGAATGTGCCTATTATATAACCATAAAATGACTCATTTATCTTCCCTATACTTACAAAGTCGTGAATTGAATGTGTCACATAATGCCATTAATCTGTATCACAATCTGCACTGGCAATCCTTCATATTCCGCAGCCGATTGTGCACAAGTAGCTTAGATACATCCTCTGTTTCTGTCTGTAGTGCACATAAGAGGTGGAGACCTCCATTATTTCCTGGGGATATTCAACAGTTGCGAAAATTATTCGAAGACGCTGCCGCTTCTTTGGGGTGAGCTGGACATATGTTGACAGAAACTAACAGCACTTATTTGTAAACATGCTAACCATCACTTACACATGCGTATAGCTTGAAACATGGTATAGGGTGCATTGAATCTACAAGAAACTAACAAGAACGATTGTAATTGATATGTTGTTTAGTAGTAGCTTACGTGGCAAAAATCACTAATTACACGACAGAATTGACAATATCGCAAGAATCACATATGCATATAGTTTATATTGTTAAACTCCAAAAAATGTTTAAAGTAACAAAAGCTCTTGGCTTTGATAATTTGTTTGGTAATCTGGATTGAACTAAGCAAGCTTTAGACTTGAAATAGCGCTTATTTGTAGCTATGGTAACCATCACTAACATTTACTTATAGCTTGTAATGTAGACTTTTGGAATATGGTGCATTGAATCTGCATATAAGAAAACTAACAAGAAGTAGTCGAAAAAAATATCTAATTAGACTTTCGAATTAAAAGCGTTGTGCTTATTGATTATATTGTTTATCTCGAAACATTTGTGAGAGTAACAAAGTTCTTGAACCACGTATCTTATTTAGTGATTTCAACTGTATAAAATCAACATATTGGCAGGCTAGTGTCCATAGAGTGTTTTTTTTTTGTTTAGTTTGTATATTAAGCGCACCTTCTTTATATCTCACCTTTGTAAACTTCTCGCGAGGTTCATCTCCACGGGATCAAGTACCTCATTGCTTTGCCTCGGTTTTTCTTGAAACTGTTCTATTTTATGTCAATTCTTATCATCATCTGACTGTATTTGGTTGATGGCCACATCGCGAAAAGCTGTCACCTATTTTTGTTGGTCTGTCTGTACTGCTGTATCTTGATCAAGTTATAGAGAGAGATATGCTGCATTTTACGTTATAGAAGTCCTTTTTATAAATAAACTACTTGGCAGAGGTGTAAATAATTATCAATAAACTAAAAAAAAGTTTGAACTTCATTTTTTCGTATTTCGACATATTAAAAAAATGTATAAGTATAAAGACGCAATTTTTCTGTTTGATATTTTTCGATATATTTCCTTTAAATTAAATAGTTTAAGTGTGTTGTGCATTCCAACATAAACATTTGGGGAAAATTTGATGGCTGCGCAGTCAGTATTGCGCACTTTTTGCATTCTATATTTTGCAATATTTACATAGATCAAGTAATCCTAGTTATTTTCAAATATTTGTACTTATTAGTAGAATTTTCATATACAGACTTCAGAGATAGAAGTAAGTATTCATATTTATCCCACATACTTCAGTTCGACTATCTATAAACCGTTTCTATCTGCAAACAAAACAGAAGAGCAGTAATTCAGATTGATCGCCGTGCATTTTGAGGATTTTATTGGCAATAAATAATTCATAAATAGTTTTATTTATGTTTTATTGAATCAAATAGGTCCCGTTCCCGTTCCCGTTCCGTTTTGTGTAACTGATGTTACACAAGACGGATGCTGTAATTAATGTATAGAAATCGCCAATCATAATTAGTATGTCACGCTATGTTGTCGTGTGGTAATTTAAAGTTTTTACGAAAGATGGCGTAACTTTAATTTTTGGACCTTATTGTTTAAAATAATTGTATCCACCGTCCATTTCACTGTACGGCTAAAAACTATTATAAAATCAAAACATGTTATATCATTAAGATTTGAGATAGAGATTATATTTTGCTTGGGGTGAGACTATAATGAAAACCCTAAAATCATAAGGAACTGGAGATTAAAATAACAGTTTGAATAAGATTTTTTAATACCAATTTGTGTTTTATTCTAAATTTTGTAGACTTCATAGCTGTTTCGAGATTAATACTTCGAACTCTCTAGAATATTTTTTAGGAAATTTTTGAAAAAAATTCGAAATCAGAATGTAACAAACATTTTTCCTTGCGTCATTCTTGGAAAAATGAATTTCACGCATCTTCAAGTAAAAATTACCATAAAAGTCAAATTCGCAGTTATTCCCAGCTAGGTTTTTTATATGTGATGGGGAAAAGCCTAGTCTTTATGAAGAATTGAATATTCTAAAATCATTGACGTGCGTGAATTGTGGTTTCTCTGTGAGAAAATTTTGATCGATTTTACAAGTGTTTATTTTACTAATTTTCGTACTTCTTTACTTTTGAGCAGCTTTTCAGGGTGTATAGCTATCGAAAACAGATAGATAAAGATAGATAGACCGATAGATAGACAGATAAACAAATACTCTGATAAATACTATGACTAAATCAATAATATAATGATCATTCTACTACATATAACACACTGTAACGCGTAAGTTTGAAAGGCAATCAAAATTACGATAACCATTATCTTTTTGTTATAAATATTCGCAGCTACGGGGATCAACTTAATTGCCACAACAATAGGAAAGTTGATTTAATGTTACTCTTGCTGACGGAATCAGAAGTGAAAACGAAAATATCGAAGTTCGTTTTTAATTCATGAGGCTTAGAGATTTTATCTCCGCGATTTCACTGTTAGGATTTTAATGATCGTGTTGAAGAAGGTATTGTTAGCATTTACGATTATTGTTTAACGTGTTACAAATTGAATATACAATTGTTTTGGTGGAAGAATGTCTGAGTTTCAGGACTTGCAATAGTACATAATATTAAATTACTCTGTAAATATCTTAAATTGAAAAAATATTTAATGATACGAATAGCTTAGGGAAATGGAATATCTAAAGACACGAAATATATTAAAAGCATTTTGACGGCGATGGTTGAGGTTTTCCTTAACCTTAACCCAATGCGGTCGCCAAAAAAACTATATTCGCTTAAGGAAGAAGGTCTTTCGCCTAGTTAGTTTCACTCACCCCTATACTCTTAGCGTTCAGGCATATATAGCCTCAATCTCGCTAAAAAAATGTCGGAGATTTACTATCACGAAATAACTGAAAAATTGCAACTCTAAAATCTCTTTATCATGGTCAGGTGATCAAATTGGTTCCTGAACTGTCAAGCTGGAAATTTTCATCCAATCATAAAAACCATTAGTTCATTCTATAACTAAATTCGTGTCAAACATGGAAAATTTCAAGTCTACCGGATGTTGCGTTTTTTGGATATTTTAAACGCGTTTATCTCAAAACGTATCTTAAACGGTATTCTTAAATCTGCTGCAGCTCTAACTAAAAAACGATACGTCCAATTGACTTGACATTTTGACAGTATGTTTTAGACGTATTCAATTATACGATTAAGTATAGCTTTTTTTCACGAATGATAAATTCCATCTTGACAGTTCAGAAACCAATTTTTTTATAGCAAATTTCAGGCCTTTATTCAAAACTTCTTCATTTTGCTAATTTTTAATATTTTCCGAAAATCCTAGTTAATAGTTTATTTCAACTATTATTTCAAAGTTTCATGTTTCAGGTATTCTATTAATCACAGTAGTGGAACTATTATTTTCACAGTTTCGTCAGATGGCGCAAAAGTTATTTAATTTTGAATATTTCCCATGATTTTTTACATATACCTATTTTTATAGTAAATACTTACTTACTTATAGCATACCATCATTTTGAAGCTTTACACTAGGATAGCTGCTTGACCAGTTATCTCTTCTATGAATATTTTTAATTAGCCAGAGCAATATATCGATATTTCATATTATAAAATATGTAATACAAGTTTGAGTTCACCCAACAAATCATTGTGCACTGTTCCACATAATTCGTAATGGATAGCATTACTTCATATCCATGGCAAAATTCCGTGACAGTTAAAACTCCCGTGACAATTAGAAAGTCCACATTTCAGCATTTTCTCTCGGTAATGTTTTTTTTTAAACAATATTTTATTTTGAATTATATACAGAGACGGCATGGGGTCACAGTACACTATAACCGTAGCTATCACACCCAATTATTAAAACCAGTCCGTCATACGGTACGCCATACTTTCACTGATTTGCATGAAAACCGCAAAAATTCGCAACAATTACACCCGGTGTGAGCAAACAATCGTAAGTCATATGGTCGGTACTATTGAAGCAGTATTCATCGATATGGATATGTTTATCTTGCGAGAGCTATATTCAAGCAATATGTTGATCAGTAAAATGTCGAATCATTCTTACGCCATTATTATTGATTCAGAAAAATTGAGGGTAAGAGGTAAGAGGTATATTATGAATTCATAATTCTTAACTTCAAGTATTGTAACAGTATATTCAGGTTAGCTACTGTTTGAAAAGCATAGCTACTTTGGTTTGGTGTTTACTCTCTGCTATGCATCAGACCTGCTATATATGAATGTTTCGTTTTTAGCCTAGAGTCGTCAGGATAGCCTGACGGTATAACTGTAGAGAGCAATCGAGTGGTATATACGTAACCCAGTCAAGGATGTGATAGCAACATCAACTCATCTTCGAGTGTCGCCCTCAATGGGGTCGCCCATTGACCACTTATGAAACTAAAGGTCCTAACATTTGGACTGCCTTGAAGAGGTGATAGATGTCCCTTACGACATCTGTCAACAAGGTGGTGAAATGATGTACAGCGACATCCCTTGTTCGTCGTAAACGCCTAAACACTCTTACGATGTCGCTATAAATCAGTTCATCCTTGTTGAGAGATGTCGTAATGGACATCTGTTGCCGCTTCTAGGCAGTCTAGATTAGGCGTTTGGCTTCGTAAGTGGTCAAAAGGCGACACGGGGATGAGTTGATGATTGTTATCACATCCCTGACTGGGTTACCTATATACCACCCGTTACTACAGTTATACCGCCAGGCTATCCTGACGAGTCTAGGCGGAAGACGAAATATACAGGTATGATGCATATTGAAGAGCATACATTTATTATTTATAAGGTCAATATTCCAATTCATCAGTATACCAGTTCGAAATACAGTATGTTGAACAATGAAAACACTGCTCCAATAATATTGACTATCTAAGCAGTACCAATATATGATGTGTAATCTGAGAAGAATAAATCTTCCACACAAAACCACTCGTAGACTTATTATTTACTTGGTTGGAGCACACTCTGTCTGTTCTGAGGACTTATTCATATTTTCTGCAGAATGCGGCACGAGGTGAATCAAGCGAAACGTGAATTTAATGCGATATTATTTATATAGTGCGCTGAGATATATCAACGCCAAATATGGACTTGGAACCAACCATACCACCAAAGAGCATAGTTGTAGACTGAAGAATATACAAGAAACTATAACATCTGTGTTAAATTATATATATATAATTATAATAGGCTTGTACCTGTAACGCATTCTCGTTTCAAACAGCTGATTCTCCTGACTCACTAGCAGATATAGTCGCATTTTTTCAACCTCTTAGCCTAGCACTAACCAAATTAACTGCACACTTTATAACAGCAATGAAGCACGGTCCTATGAAACCGTTACTCCCTTGATAGAATCTCAAGAATTCAATATAAATTTTTGTGTTACAGTGGCAGTGTAAGCAGTAGTAGTGTGTCCTTGGACAGGGAAAAGGGCACAGAGAGTCCTGTTCCTTTGGAAAAGGAAAAGTACAACGTCATCAAAGAAGGAACCCTGAACTGCAAAATTCTGGAGATCGACGGGAAGGTATCTATCTTACATAATTTATCTGATTAGGATTTTGTGTCTTTGACAACGATGTTTTTGTATTTTTTGCATTGTTGACTGACAGCGTCGTAAACTTCAATAAAAAGATGTGTTCTGAGTAATTGGACTGCGTACAATTGATACATCTGATTTTAGGCTCAGATATAGATATTTAGAGAGAGAGATCATTTTTAATCACCATGTAATATCAGTAACAGCTGCCTGGACCTTCCAACGGAAAGTTTTTCGATTGTCCCTCTTTCCTTCAAGAGTGAAAAAATAAGGGTTTATTGGTAATGATCAGAATAGATCCATGGTTTAAACAATCACATCGAACAATCTTAAAAATATTATTCTGATGAAATTGAGATTCCTTGAATAGTCAACTTTCACTTGTCACACATCTAACCACACTTTGCAAGACTACAAATCATCAACAGGATCATTTCAATACATATCAATAAACATCGTCACCATTTTCATTTTTTTTGGATTGTGGTTATCTCTACCGAGTTCAATATTTGCACGTACATTAACGCACATTCTGTCGATGTATTTTGACGAATGTAATTTAAATTGCAAATTCCGTTGAATCATCAAGCACATTAATCATTCGTATCTCTTTAAGGTGCTGTTATCCTAAACACCTTTATTGTTGTGTCTTTTACGCGTCGGAAATAATTCCACTAATTGGATCCTTTTTTTTTAGCGCGCGACTGACAGATCATGGAAGCAAGTCCACGTTGTGCTCAAAGGCCCCAAGCTTTACATGTACAAAGATAAACATCACCAAGTAAGTGCTTTTCGATTCATTACTGAATTATCCGCCATAGTGGTGTTTTGTCTTAGAAATTTGAATCGGATTGATTACGTTTTTTGATGTATGAAATCTTTTTTTAAGTAACTTTTCAGTGAAGAATTTTACAGTGGCCTTTCAGATCTATTTTAATCTTTTCAAGAACAATAAATTTTGCGTATAAAAAAATTGTTTACTTAACACACAGTTTCACAAATAAAACTCTTTTATTTCAGTGACACGTGTCGATTTATATTCAAATCACCGTCGGACTGTGAAATTTGAATATAAATCGAAACGCGTCACTGAAAGAAAAAGTATAGAAGCAACCTGCGAAAAAATCGTTATCTTGAAAATTGAGCGCTTGAAACGAAATATTGGAAACCCATGCAAAACGCCTTTTATTCTAGGTAGAGTCCCCTCTCAAGAATATTCTACATCAACATCAATGTACTAATAATAAAACGGTACAATTTTCGTTATCATATTACTTGATATCCACAGAAACAGGTTTTGTTGACAGTAACATTTTTGAATAGAACACATTACGCATTTTCAGCTTATCTATTTCTGTTGATCATGAATGTTACTAATGTTGTACACCTAGCAACTGTTTTTCGACCCTTACAATAAAATCTTGCTTACACAATTGTATCTTTGATGGTAAACAGCCTGTCATGTGTAAATATTTTTGTTGACTTGGATTATGAACTGCGTTGCAGATTTTCATGTTTATGACGTTTTATCTATTGCATTGACTCTAGTTATATTATTGAGGTAAGGACAACGTTTGTTCTTGCGTTAGTTTGTTTCCGTAAACAAAGGGATCTGATTACTCGGCCTTTGTATTACAAATTCGCTGTTACGATATTTCTTGCCTTCGGGACTATTTTATGACATTTTAGCGCTTTTAGACGTTTTGAGCCGTCACAAAAAAACTACACTTATTTGTGGAATCTTGTGTTTAAATTAGATGATCATTTCTTAAATATGTAGGAGTTCAAGTAAAAGCCTCTACAATACGCACAACTTTTATTTGTTAAGCCCTGTGTACCATCTTATTTGCGTATACCCAGAATGCGTATATACCCACTTTGTGTACACTTTTCTTACCTAAAAGTCAATGGTCATTTTTTTCAACTGACCTGGACCCATTTTGCGTATGAATAAGAAAAATGTATCCAAATGCGTACACTTTTTTTTATCGCACCTTTGTTAAATATATTTTGTTTATTATAAGATAAAACAAGTATTATTGTTTTTATTGTTTTCTCTTTTTTGCATTTTTCCTTCACACTTTTTAATACAAACTTGTGATTGTTAGTCCTGACATCATGATGATGTCAAAACAAGTGGTTTATAAAACGCATTTATTCATTTATGTATATTATACATTTTCATCAAAATAAATTATGTCTCTGTCATTAGCATATGCAGCTGTGTTTCTTTCAATTCTTTCGTCTATATATCTTTTTTTCGCATCGGCCTTTGATGTTTCTTGTTTCAAAGATTTTATGACGTTTCTAAATCTAGGATTGGTGTAACCATGGAAGTTGTTTATGATGTGATAACAACCTTCAGCTCCATTATTAGTTCGATGTCTTCTTCTGTAGCAATTCGACATTGTAATTGGCACCTTTGTATTTTGCATCCATTATTGTACAAAGTTTGTCAGCAATTTATTTCTTTCTGAAAGCAATCTTTGTTCATCTAATTGATCATCTTCATCATTTTCTAATTCTGGAGACATTTTCACGATTTGTTGGACCTCTGCATCTTCTTGATAATAGTTAACCAGACCGAATTTTTGTACAGCTTAAGCGAATTGAAAATAGCATGCATGATCATGGACTGTTGGAAGAACCTTCAGCGCCGTTACTGCAGCTGGTTCAAAGTCTATATTGACCATTTTTGGCCTCCAATTAGAAACCTACGCTTTGATGAGACGGAACATCCTCTCGTAGGTCAATAATAACTTGTTTGGCAGGAGTGCAAATGCAAAATGGGTATATTTTGGAGGTGTACGCATTCTAGGTATACGCAAATAGGGGGTCACCCCTAGAATGAACTGATGGAGGGATAGATCACCATTATCGGAAAGGCATTTACTTTTGTTGAAGGTTAAACAAGCCATCTATATCTTATATCTTTACTGCGTTCCAGCTATTTTTCTGAAATTCTTTCTTAGATATTTGAAGAGGAGTCATGCAAATGATGTATATTATTAGTGACTACTCATTTCACGAACCATGAAACGGTTTCAGGTGATAGAATAATCTACGTTGAGGAGAATAATTTGAAACCAATCTATTAGTTCAATCAGAAAATAAATTTAGTGTATACCATACCTATCATGAAATGTATAAGGTGTGTGTGTATTGCGTAAAATACTTCTAGCGTTGTCAGCAGTATCAAAGAAAACGATAAATATAAATTTGCCAGACAAAATGATTCACACAATCGCTTAGAGATTCCTAATCAACTTGCTCGTTTTTGTCTTCAATTGTGTAATCGAAACAACGTATGCGCAACACTAATTATTCGTATTCTAATCGCGTCAAAGCATTTTAATTGTTTTTCCTCGTTGCCTATTATGACATAGTCGAAATCAATTACAGCAGCATGCATGAAATCATTGTATGAAGGCATTAGCAGTACTGCTAACTTTGCAGATTAATAATAATTTCGTATGACTGTTTATCGAAGTGATGAATTATGAAAATCAAAATGCCGTTGTTTAGCAAATTACGAAAAATGAAAATTTTTGAAGATTATAATAAGATTATAATAAGATTTCTCAGCCAATAAATCACGGTATAGATAAACCCAAAACTAAAATAAATATCTGTCAAATTCTAAATTTACTAGCTAAAAGTTTAAAACTATTTATGTGTTGCGAGCATGTTTTATGAAAAAACTTTAATTGTTCGACTCAAGCTTGAGATACAAATACGAATTTGCGAATATATTTCATTATTGTGTTTATTCTGATAGCCTGAATATGTCAAAACAAAACAGCTTTACCTTCTTTATCCTCGCATCATATTATTCGCCATATTCCATGAAAGACAAAGTACTAGTTTGGCGAGATTATGCGCAAAAAATAGGATATGAGTGAAGAAACAGCCATCCGTTTTGTTTATGTTATACCTACCCAGATAAGAAGTGTTTATCTATAAAAGCCACATGTTGGATGGTCACGGTATTCATTCGTCTTTTGTCTCTTAGGCAATAAAGTTCTTCTCAAATAGTCTGGTTTCTGTTCGGCCGTTATAACTTGTATGTAGTACATGCCATAATTATAGTGTAGAGACGACAAAGACTTATTACTTAAGATGAATTACTCTTTTAGATTGATCAAAAATTGCTGGAATATGATTCTAAAACTAATCATTTTGAAATATTTTTGAAATTTTCTTTTATAATGATGATCTCGAATTCTCAAATGTTCGCGATTGTAACATGCTTAGATACGCGTGATGTTAGTTTATGAAGCAAAATACTGATCCACTGTTTCGTGGAATGTTATAAATGAATTCAAAACACTTAGGGATGAGATAAACAGTAAACATCAATCTTCAATTTCGCGTTGATTAAATCTGATTTACGCATTTGTTTGGAGAAACAAGAAAACACCACATCCATGACTCACCAGCAGGTATTATCGACCTCAGTAATTTGACGCGTAATAACAACAAATGTTTCATCCAGTAGCAAAATTCTGGTGATGCTGTTTTGTGTATGCATCGAAATTGTTAATTCCAAATAAACCTTTCGATTCGATATTTCCCATTAGGTAATTAATTTCACTTTGCTCAGATGTTAGATACACAAAACATAAATCCTTTAACATTGCCATGCGCCAACTGATCCGAAAATAAAGCTAGACATACATGCAATAAAAAATACACACATTCTATTCTCGTTGAAGATGGTAGTAAATAAATCGGGCTAAAATCGGATCAGAATTTATGTTCAATGTTAGAGCATGACCAGCAAACTAGCAGGTACTTTTTTAAGCTCAGGGTTTCGGTTTATTTGGTAGTAAATTTATTAATTTGTAAACTGTATGAAAATACGTCAGCTATGATAAGTAATTAACAGTTCAGTGCAAGTATGCATTAGGTTTTGAAAGTGCCGTCAAGTAGGTTGACGCTGTACTTTTTGCCACTTAATGATTTCAGTGTAGGTTATGATATTAGCACTGTTGTTAGTTGTTATTGGATTGAAGAAATATTGAATAATAATATATTTTCTTTCGTTGTCTGACGATTATTCCGCCGCCACTGAACCAATTTTAAAAACCCAAAACATTTTTCTTCATTGTCATTGTGCTAACCTGGTGGCAAAGTTTCATCAAAATACGAAAATTACTTTCCGAGTAATTTCAAAAAATGTACGACTTACAGTTTATTTTTGGCCAGTTGCGACAGATTTTCGGGGGTTTCAGTCACTGAAAGTCACCGCAAACATTACACAGTTTTACCACACGCTAAATCAGTGTTCTTCAAAACCAGACACGATTTTTGCCAACTACGCTAGGGACCATTAAAACTTTAAGGTTATACCTAGTGTTTGTCTTTATCTGTCATGTGCTACCAACCGGAACATTCCAGAAAGTTTTTAACACGTCAAAAGGACACGCCAGGTAGACATGCTATGCTACACACCGATGAAGTTTGTTAAATTTGTCCTTTGGATTTCTAATATTTTGTTTTGGACCATCTGGCATACAGTACTGAATTCCAGAGCCTCAAGACTCTTCGTATGTTTGGGATCAAAAGTAATTGTACATAAACACCCTCCTTATATGTATAGTAAAATATTATTTAGAACGGATATACACAGTGTCGATACTAGAAATAAATCGTCTATCACTGCTCCACCACATAAAACTACACTATTTGAGAGAAGTTTTACGTTCAATGTCTATAGGCTATATAATTCCATACCTTCTCATTGTAAATGTTAGAGTGCTCATAGATTCAAAACATATGTTCGTGATCAATATTTTTCTAAAAACTAAACAGCAGTATAATAGCTGTTGATTGGACTCAAAAGGTGACCCCCATGCATGTTTTGTTGTGCTTCTTATTTTAGAATAGTTTTAGTTTACTTTTTCACGGTACAAATGATAACACATACAAGGGTTGAGTGGAAGAACACTTTGCGTGAACTCCCCCTTGGGGTTTTCTCTTTGCTAGTATTTATTTTGACTGAATGTGAGGATTCTATTATTTTTCTTTTCCACCAGCAGTGTACTGACAAAGGGAAAATAAAGAAAGTATTATTATTATTATTATTATTATTATTATTATTATTATTATTATTATTATTATTATTATTATTATTATTATTATTATTATTATTATTATTATTATTATTATATTCTTTGATCTTGCTCTTTCAACTTCAAAGGTAGTTGAGTTTCGAGGTATTTTCTTGAAGCTTTGTTAGCTTTTCTACAATGTCCATATCATATCAATTTTATAATTATTGGGAGTCAATCTACTCGACACAATTTTTGACCTCGTACTTATTCGCATACCAAAAGCTTCTTCTCGCACGCGTCAACCTCCAATAATAGCCACGGCTCGTGCTCGCATTACTGATTTTGTTCCAACTCGATTGATCGCCGTGTGGCATAATAATCGTAATCGGATCCCAATTATGCATTATGATTAGAATTACGATGTCCGATTCCAAATATACGTGACATGTTGCGTACCACTTGGCACACGCCGTCTTCTGTTATGCATTAGAAGTTGGCCTGAATTGGAGTTGGATCTCTATAAGGAAACTGACAATACGTCAAGGAATGTAAGAGAATTGGAGAAACGGCTTAACAGAAATGCTCGTGAACGATTATTGAGATCGCAGTCTTACTGCGCTCTGCTGTGTGCGGATCTCAGAAATGTACAATGTATCATTGTTATTTATCATCATCATTTTTTTTTAGCAGAACGGCGTATTGAGCGGCAACATTGCGTTCCCTATCTCTTTCTATGTTTCTTGTCTATACTCTTAGCGTTTAGACCAAAAATAATCTCGCTTCGACAGTAGTTTCTGTTGTTTTCCGTAAAAAAATACTGCATGATGTCGTCGAAGATTTTGCGGTTCAAAAATGGGTTTCGGAAGAGGAAGTTTGCGGAAAGAGAATTGCTGTTGATGAAATTGCATTATCAACAGTCAGAATTTTGTATACCTCGTCGCGGTTGGACCTACAGAGAACAGTGTTGCCACATTTAGTAGTGAAACCGAAAAGTGGTCTACTTTATCTTTGGATATAAAAACACGTAGCTGTAAATAGATTTCGGACTAACTCGAAAAGTTTAATCGCATGAACTCTTATGTAAAATTCGTTTTTGAAACAAATGATGAAAAAATGCACCTAAAATCGTTTTAACGTGATCAACGAATTTTATTTTATAAAAAAAACTGTGCTGTAGATATATTTATGATTTTGCAGATTTTTTTCACTGTCAATTTATTGTCATAACAGATTTGAAGCAAATCTGTACAAAAATATCAGAGACAAAGAACAGTTTCGATCTACGCCAATGATCCCCCATAGTTATCCTGACGCAACTATCGTCAGTTGACCAGTAGCTTTTGCAAGTATGACCGGAAGTCGGTTTCCTGACGAGACTATTGCGACCACCGTGGTACCACTAGCTTGTTACAGAAAGCAGTACTAGTCCAGGCATTTTAGATTTTATATAAAAAAAGATACACCCATCTAGCGTTCATAATTTGTGATCTGTTTGGAATTTGATAACCTTTGCGCACTGTGTTCGCATGTCAATGCAAGTTCAATTGCACTCAACGATCTCGATCAGTAGTCATTTTTCAGAAAATTTTATAAGGAACAACTGAGGTATAGCTTCTAATAGTCCCTCCTTCTGAATGTTAATCTAGAGCCCCCTATCGGATACATAGGTATTAAATGATACACATATTCATCTTGATCCCCACAATTCGTACACTTCTTTTCGAGAACAGTGAGTTTCTTGCAGTAAAATTGATTGGATCGCCTGGTCTATAATTCGATAAGTAGCGCGCAATTTGATGGATGGCGAAATAATGCATGAGGTGGAGGACCTTCGTCCTCGTTTCTCGAATCAGCCGCACAGGCAAGGTCCAAATTCGCATCGGCTGATTAAGATGTTGATATCTGTTCGTTAACGCGATCATCGATAATCACTGGTCTCTGGCTACCTGGGAGGTTTCACGCCCGAAATTCGCTCGCCATGTATGAAGTTGATTTTTTGACGCATCTGATGATGTCTGAAGGTCTCAAAGGAACTTCCTGATTCCTGCGGGTGGTCAGATTATGCAGTCCAAGGCTCTTTCTGACGTATTGCTTCTCCAATATTACATACACTATAATCTTGAGCATGTATGCAGCGTCATTGATCATTGTTTATAGATTTTTAAAAAAAGCTACCAGTAAATATACAAACAGACGAAACTTTCGAGTTACGATTTTTTGCCGAGGAAAAACGTGCATTAGAACACAAAGTTTCGCAAATAAAACGCTCTTTCAATTACACGTTTCGAATTATAGAATCTAACAGTCTGAGGATGATTCAAATATGAAGCGAAACACGTTACTGCAACTTTGTATTCTACTGAGTGATGGAAGAGTTTCACCAAGTGAGAGCATCTGCATTCTATACGATTTTTTAAATTTATGTAGAGGTATGTGCTGTATATTTTTTTAATGATCTCATTCACAATTATTCGTCTCTATAAACATAATCGATAGACGAAATAGAACCTAACCACTAAATAGTTTCAAATGATGTAGCAATTTCGTATTTAACATCATTCATACAAAAATTTAATGAAATTTTAATATTTTACACTATTCGACCTAAAAACATTTGGGAAAAATTTAATCGCCAAAGTGGAATGGGTTTTCACCTTTTCACTTGCTAAATATTCAATTCTTCTGCTACTATTACATTCTAGTTCTAGTTAAGACTAATAACATAAAAATAAAAAAGAACAATAAACTGGCATGAATATGTTTTTCAACTATAATTTATTCTACATTTGTGACATCTTTAGTATCGTATAGCGGAATCTATGAAAAAGCGTGTTTTCTATGAAAGTAGTGTCAACCTATGTATTAGAACGCAGTTTGCCAGATTCGACGATGTTAAGTTGAAACCGGTTTACTAGACGCAAAGCCACTGTTTCTTTAGCTGTAGGAGCAACTGTTTGTTTCATAGCCCAGTTGTAACAGTAGCATTCAAACAAAACATCTCATTTCATAGCATGAGCATAAATACAGTAACACTAACGGGCTTTGATGTCTGCCTGAGACATACTGTACTGTCATGTCAAACGCCGTCTGTATTAAATCGAGATGTACTCTCTCGCAAAGAGAAACCCTATCACGCTCCAGAAGCCCTGCGAGAGGATCTGAGGAGTACTCCAGGGATGGTCTGATCTGAGCCTTATAGAATAGCAATACATACAATTTTCTGGAGCAACAAAGAACCCTCAGCCGATCTAGCAAGGCCATGGTCATGTCAATGTTGATGGTAATTCCCAGAAGCTTGATAGAAGATAACTGAAGTACTGGGATATTGGTAGATCCCCATTCTTCAATTTTTTTACTATAGATTATCAACAACTTAGTTCAGCACTAATAGTAATAGTCTAGTACCTATGTCTTTCTACTATTCCTCACCTATATTTTGTACAAAATAAAAGTGACACCACTAACTGCCAGATTAGAGGACTCGTATGGGACTTTTTGATTACAACGTAAGTTACTGAAAATGGTCGTAAACTAGGTATGTAAACGCCTCTATTCCGTTTATGGAGTTCAGGTACGAAAATGTTGCATGTTCAAGTATGAATTGAAATAACGACGATTAAGGCTGGTGATTATAAAAGGAACAGACAGACAAAATGGGCGTCTTAAAGAGTAAGATATGTAGGTATGTATGTGGATGTTAAATTACTGCGATTAATTCTGGTAGTTAGTTATGCGCATGAAAGGAGCAGCTGGGGAAAATGAATGTCCTGGAGAAGCTATTCATAATGAATGTATTATATAGTTGTTGCCTTCCATTTAATAATTGTTTTATGAATAGGTTAACAGGCTTCTAGTTTTGACTTCTTTATGCCAGCTAACGCCACTACCGTTTCCTTGATGTTTCACGTTATATATAAGTACCATTCTTCTGGTAATGGAAAAAATTCTGACACTTGGTTACCTCTATGCCAGAAACCAAAAAGCATTTTAGTTTTCGAAAAAATAATTTGAAACGTTCGATCTCATCAGTAGCTCGAGGCAAAAAACCAATGCGGTGGCGTACAATGGTGCCGGGTCTCGTACTTTAGCTTGAAATATCATGTTTTTGTAAGAAATATACCAGTGATCCCCAATTAATTTCGTTAGAGGTCCGTTTCTTGGAATAATGTGAGTATAGCGACTCGTTTCTATTTTTTACAAATCTCAATTTTGCATTTTCCATGATGGCAATACTTTCTCCGCCTATTGGCGTGAAAATAGAAAAAAAAAATAAATTTATAATATATATATTTACATATTTCTCAGAGATGAGGAATAGCTGAATACTCACAGTTCCACAGGCGAAACACATCATTGAATAATAAATAAAAGAATAAACAAGAACAACGTGTCAAAAATAACTACTACAAAGCAAAGATTACGATCTCTCGATATTAATTGCTGGCCAACTAAATTAGAAAAAAAGCAATTAAAGACGTCAGTGAACTCTTCCGTACCCAACCAGCGAAAGAGACTTTCACAAAGCCAAAATGGCAAGCAAAATAGACGTGTGACTGTCGCAAAATGACCAGATGCTCATGTATGATGAAAAAAGCTAACATAGCGGATTGCGAAACGTTAATCCATCGCGGCAAGTGAATGTGAGTGTTGTTTTAACAGGACCTTTAACCTCTCCATTGGAGGCGACGAGTAACACTGTTGTATAACATTTTTTGCACAAGTATACCATCTGTGATTTTCCGTATAATTGTCGACGTCGATAAGGAATTCGGTATTATTGCGATAACACATCGGAATTGTGAGACACCTAAAACTGCGATACAAACGAGCCTCTTCCAGAAGGGGTTCTTGTGGTGATACATTTTAAGGTCGATGCGAATAGACGTTTGTCCTTTCGCAGCGCTTCTGGCGCCCGATAGGATGACAACATGGTCTGGCAAAAAATCGGCGTTGGTACAAATCAGAATCTAACACTGTAGAAATACTAGAGAACGAAGAAGTTAGCATCAATGAATTGTATTGACAATGTCAAATGAAAAAATTCAACCAGTACTAAGACAAAATATCAATGCCATGGAATATAGCCACAATTCTCGCATACAACTTGTTGACCGTCAGTCAAGTATATATGGATCATTACCGAAAGAACAAGGTGTTAGCGATTAATTCCACCCCACGTAAAGCACCCTTATTTTACATCCCTTTGTTTTGGATAACCAAACCCCAACGGTACGTGATGGACGAGGGTTAAAATCATTGGGGCGACTGCAACATGTGAATATTTTTCATAGTTCACTGCTTTGGAAACTGAAGGGGGGCTAGAATAATGAAAATCATTCAACGTTCAGTTGGTAATGCATGTAAAATCAGTTGGTGGTGGCCACTAGAAAGAACGATTACTGGAAAATATTTCTCACAAGTGGACAATCTGTAACTGCCTCTAAGCTTTTCACATCAACTCAATGAAGAGCCAACACAAATTAGGCCGATGAACAATTACAATTTCCATCTAAGTCTTCATAAAGACAAGCCGATGTATGTTATCTTCTACAAACATCGATAAAAGCATGACTTGTCTAAAGTCTAGTGGGTCGAAGTCGCAGACTGAGGGCTTCATAATGGCTTGCCGAGGTGGTGTCTTTAATACCTAGGTATATTGGGGTAGGGTTTATGGGTATGAAAATACTGGATACCAGCTGTAGAGCATTCCGACAAGCGCCAAAGATGCTTATGCATCTTCTGTCAAGCATGTATGATGTACGCTTGCAATGCTTTTGTCTATCGGCATAACGCAGCTCTACAAGTGCTATATTATCATTTGAGACACTCCTACGATATAGATGAGACACCTGTGCTGCCCTGCGCTTCAGGAGAGTCATTTGTAGGGAACGAGAGATGTTGGATTTTCTGGAACTTGGAAGTTAATATGCCCGATTTGCCTCGACCACCAAGAAAAGAATAGTTTTGTTATTGAATTCTTGGCACCTGCAGAGATGAAAATCGTCTTGAGGAATCTGTTATGGTCATTGGATAACTAGGGGGGTAAACAATACGTTGTATTCTGCACTAAAATCTATACCGGCATGCCGTCAAACATCTTGGCCGGAAAGATGCAGAAAGCAGTTATTCCTGTTTCAAGAACTACGTTATTTGATGGGCTCATGAAATAACGCTTTCAAAACAGTCTTTTGTAGAATATTCAACTCAGAAATGTTACGTTCTGCAAGCACTACCCCAATTTAGTATGACATAAATTATATGGGTTCCAATCAATGCGTGATGTAGTTTCAAGTACTGAGCTGTTCACAAAATACCGTCTATCAGCTCCACTGCTCCAGATAATTGATAATTTCGTGAAAACTTCCGCATGGCGCACACCTTTCCACGTCCAACTGCCACCGGTATCGCTCCGTTGATAGCACGTGCTGGTTCTGTTTTTCATTTCTTCAGACCGTATGTCACATCATAAGGGAATTCCGGTAAGGCCTCCTGGTGCGTGACCACCACTGGAATAGTCCGAACACGACGGCGAAAATAGTACCTCAATTAGCGATTCAGAGATATACGCTCGAAAATGAAAAGGTTGACTTCGACGCGCTACCCCCTTACGAACAGCAATATCAACGACGCAGTACCTCTCCACATATGCTACCAGCAATTTGCGTAACGGTCTAATTATTGGTTTCCATCTCTGCAACTCATCAGCTGTTTCGTCCGTCAAGAACTATTTTAAACTCAGAATATTTTTTCTCAGTGGGCCTCTACTTGAATTAATTGAATAATTAAATTTTATAGATTCCAAAAAGTTCAAGCTTCTGAATAAAGTTAAAGCTCTTAAATGGTTAGAAACTTTCACAGAGCCAAATGTTTTTAGGCATTCTTTAACTACGCTCAAAAATTATCTGAAAATCGAAACATTGAAAAACCAAGTTTTTTTTTAGGAATTTTCGATGTTTGATTTTTTTATCAACAAAAATAATAGGATTCAAAAATTAAAGTAGTGGTGGAGGGAGATTAAAAAAAATTAGATGTTGGTAGAGAATGTCGTCTATTACATTTTAACATCAGTAGGACTTCGTATTATTCCAGTGGCGGTAGAGTAATACTGTCGATATAACAACGTGCGATACATGCGGTCTACCGTTGAAACGATCTTGAGGAATGGTCGGATTATAAATCTTTAAAAAAATTTAGTAGTATACGCTCCCGGCTTTTGTCAGGTTGCCAAGTTTACTCTTACACTCTAGATAATACATATTAACAAAAGGTTAACTCTCCGTTTCCTATGATATGATATCAGTTTACTAGATATTCTTATCGGATTTCTAAACTGTTAAACCGGTTGAAGTAAGTTTCGGAAATGTAAGTATAAAGAAATTTTAAAACAGGGATTTTTCTAAATTTTATGGGCTCCGAAGCAATCCCTAAAGCTGCTGGGCTAATCTAGAAACGAGTGAATGCGCCTCACCTTTTCAAAGGATCTTCACAGTCTGGAACATCGAAAGAAAGTGGCTGATCTATCTCTATAGATGCCCTGGATGATTGAGCATATAACGAACTGGCGGAAGCATGATTGAAGAGAGAGGACTGCAGACAGTCCAAGTGGTTTATACTAGGCCCTAACAAACATCGGGAGCTATGGCTAATGAACAGGAGGAGGGATTCACTCCACTTGTTAGTAGGGATCCTCACAGGTCACTGCAGATTGAACAGGCACCTGTCGCTCATACGAGAGGTCAAAGACCCAATCTGTCAGAAATGCTGAGAGGCAGATGAGACCTCGTTCCACTTCCTGGGAGAGTGTGCCGTTTACAGCGGCTTTAGGGCTGAGGTGTTCGGCACAGCAAGTGTGGTAGGATTTTTTCTGCATTTGCACAAAAAATCTCTATTAGAGCACCATATCGACTAGACTAGAATAGGATTCTCGAGTTATTAGAGCCGTTTCGACACCTGGCGATATCTAATTAAGGTTGCGAGCCGCCTTACGTAAGTTCCCCTTTTGTTTCCGATGCTATCGAAGCGGTTGATGCTTGCGATTTCTAAACGTCCGCATCGGCATTGCGGATTCGTTAGGATTACTTTTACTTTTTTTTCGGTTGCGTGCGGATACTTTATGGCGTTTAGGAATCACTGTTTCGTCTTCTATATATGAGGAAGAAAATCCAAGAACTAAGTCATGAATATACATAATTTGGTGGATTAAATCACGAGATGTTTGCTTCTGTTTTCGACTTGAAGGCGTTTATGAGATTCAGCTGTTGAGGTTATGTATCATAAGCTCAGTAATTAGGGATGAAGTTGCGTGAGCTCTAAATAAACACAGTACATCCCATTATACGAGTATTAGTTTAGGATCTAAGCATTGCTGATAAAGGTAGATTGAAAAAATATGGCAATTATAAGATTAGATTATAATCTCAAAAATTCCCAAAAAGTTATCAAATATTCTCATAAGTTGTGTAAAAAGCTCACCAGTCAACCAACTTGACGCCATTTTTTAAGAGGCTTGATAGAAATTTCCGCATCATCCATTATCACTATTCAGTGAAAATCAGAAACGGAACGGAACCCTTTCTAAAAAAAGCTTACTCCGCCCTAAAATACCGTACAACATGAAAAAAATTCCTCAGAATCCCAAAAGGACTTTCAGAGTTATAGAGCTGTCAAGGATTACCGGACAGAGGACAAACAGACAGACAGACAAATTCGAAATTTTTCGCGATTGCAATACTTCTCCGCCTATCTAAGAAGAGCATTCTAGCCGTTTAAGACAAGTAAAGTGTTGAACTGTTAGTCAAATCATGACAAACTCGTCAAGCAGTGAAACATTTTCAATCACATTTCCTACCAGCATTTTGCCTGAAACATCAAATACAAATCTTATATTTTCTGAAAAATTTGACTGGAAAGTGTCATTGCGGTGGGACCTGAAATTGTATTTTTTTACAATTAGTCTATTGAATATTTTGTGTGAAAAAGAATCATCTGACATGTTCCATAGGTTTTTAATGGGTAACGCAAACGGGATGAACAAAACTCGTATCTCTTTCAATCAGGAATTCTATTTTAATCGTTCGTCTCCGAACTTTTTTCTCGTGTTACTAACGTTCCAACAGAAATGAATGTTTACTTTTGCCAGAGCTGTCCATGCATCTCTGTTTCATCGGCTCCAATTAGAGTGATAAATAGGGACTTTTAAATGATCATTACGAAACCAGCAAGGGATATTTATTCGGCAAGGTAGACACCTATGTATGTCTCTTTCTAACACACAGACACAGTCACTCGCTCAGTGCTGGAATGTATACTCACACGCGGGCTCTCCAGTTCTTGGACTGGTAATTTTGTCGCGCTGAGACGCAGTATGGCTCTTTGAAAGGATTTGTGTGTTCCACTTTTCGAAAGACAGCTCATAAAAAAGGTACGGCACGTGATTGCAGTTTTTCTGCTCCAGATTACATCCATCAACTGATTTATAATCCGGAGGAGAAGAAGCATGTGAAAATAATCTCATGACGTTTGTGTTTCCGATGTCTAAACAGTATGAAAGTTTGCTATGATTAAAGGTTTATATTCGAGAATTTAATTTTTCGTCTAGTTAAAACACTATCACTGATATTTGTGTTTTTTGAATCATGTAAAAGGTCCTACACTTTTGACATATGAATTATCTGTTTTTGGTGATGTACAGTGAATTCAAGATGTACATAATAACATCCTCTCACTCTTAGTATCAAATGTGGATTAATAATAATTATAAATATTTCTGCGATCCAAGACCAAGTCTTTGCGACCACCCAAACTACAATAATTATATAATATAAGACCAACACATAGCAGATGATACCTGGAGAAAATGTCACAAAGAAAAGGGACCAATAGAACATATTACAAGTGCATTCCTAGCAGGAACTGAATATAATAAGAATACTCGCATACATCCTGAGTTTAAAAGTTATCTTTGTATTTTCAACCAGTTGACGTTTCGCAATTAAAGTCATTTTACATGATGTTAGCTTCTAGTAGGTAATTTGTTTCTGCCACGAACAACGACGAATATAGAAGGTTACCTGGTATAACAACGTATTCAAGTATCACCAACGACGAATCTCGAAATGCAGGTGACAAGTTTATAAATCCGGGCTTCATTCTAACACATCTAAATCGTCTGTATACATCTACAGACTGATTGATGAATATCAGGTCTTGAAAAGACCAACTAGGTCGAATATCTACGGCATCCACTAAAAAAATATTTATTTGAAAGTCATTCTACTCTACTACTTCCGCTTAGCTCGTCTGGAAGAATGTATGAGATGATGATAAATCCTCCACCTACGTGGCGTATTGACTGGAATTCTCCGTGTATTTATCAACACTGAGACAAAACAAATCCAAATTTCTCGGATCAGTTTATATAAGAGTCATTAATGTTATCAGGATAACGAAAATAAACATACGGCAACACTGTACGATTCCCGTACCCACATGAGTCGTAGATTTCACGTTGAAAAGTCGCGTTTTTTTAAGCGTTCAAACTTTTCGATACAAATAAAGATGTTTAGTTTGTATTAACTGAACTTTTGTTCCAGTGAAAAGTACATCGAAAATTCTCCTTGAATCGGGGTCAAACTATACACCATCGTTAATGAAGGCGGAATAAGCAAACAATTATTTCAAACCGAGAAACTGAATCGTACGACTTTATGCCATTCTTTCTATTTCTTTATGCATGTTGTGGGTAGCATTTTGGAACGAAATTGTGTCAAAGTTCTTTAAAATCGAAAGACTTAGATGTCAATTTATATTAAAGACAATTGGACTCAACGAGGAATAAATCCCTGTGTAATTAATGTATAGAATTTTTATTTTCACGTTTTAGCAATACATATTTTGAGCGTAAACATCTCTTCCAGAAAAGGAGAGCGTTTAAACAGTCACATCATTCTATTCCTAAAGTCAGTGACATTATATTTAATAAGTAACAAAAATAAACATTTCCATGAAACAAGGTAAATATTTTCGTATATGAATTGGGACAGCTGAAACCATTTTTCGGCGTTAATTTAACTAATGTCAGAATATGAGTTATTATTGTAAGTCTAAAATTTCCGAGATTACATTGAACATTTCCCCAGAATCAAAATATTTATGCCTTTCATTCGAAGCAACGACTTCAAACCATATTTCAGGAAGATCATAATTAAGAACAGATCTAGCTGTTTCATCATTCATAAAAACAACATAATAAACTAAAATTTTGAAATTAATTAGACAACCGACAAAAATGCCAAAACTGAGGCCGACGCATTCCATTGTTTAATTATTAAGACAACATGTTTCAAAAATAAGGACGATAGGTGGTTATTATAGTGGCTGATTGATCTGTTTTGATTCCGGGGATTTTTGCGTTATTAAACTTTTGTAGGGATTCATTTTTGGTTTCCTAAATATTGAAGTGAGGAAATTTAATGTGTTGCTACCTACTTGTTTTACCGAAGGCAAATTGATTAACTATGTGCCCATATTTTGGCAATAGATTTACATCAATGGATCAAGAATTGTGCTCAGTGTCGTTTCGATAGTATTATCATGTATACTGGACTATAAAAATCCGCAATTCTGCCCTTGATTGCACAAGTTGGCAACAACACCGATAGTACTTCCTCTACCCTACACTGCAGGATTAGACATATGCCGTAATACTTAGCGCTAATGGCTGTACGGTACTCTGCAGAATTAGAAACAAATAAGTGTAGTTCATTACTACGCCTGTTTCAATTTCGGATATCTGCTTCCTGCTCAAACACTTGGCGATGCTGCTGCTAATGGTAACGCCGGCACGGTACATTGCAAAATTCGGAAAAAATTAAAATAGTTCATTACTGCGTCTGTTTGGATTTCGGATGTCTGCTTCTTTCTCCCAAATTTGGCAACAATGCCGCTAAGGGTACTGCCTGTATGATGCATTGCAGAATTATAAACAAATGACAATAGTTCATTACTATGTATGTTTCATCTCCGAAAATTTGGCAACACTGTCGCTAATTGTACTGCCTGTACGGAATTAAAACAAATGACAGTAATTCGTTACTACGCCTGTTTTAATTTCGAATACCTACTTCTTATTTAGAAATTTGACAACACTGCCACGAATTTGTTTGTTCGAATTAAAACAAATGCAGTATTGGTTCATTATTGCATTTTTCCGGATTTCGAATATCTGCAACTTCCTGAGCAGTTTGACAACCCCGCCACCGATGGTACTGCCGGTACGGTACGCCTGTCGATTGACGTGCTTCTTCGGCAGCAGTGTCAGAACTGCACCTCGCCACGATTCACGCATCCGCACACGCACTCGTTCGCGTCGCGCGCGTGTTCGCGTCCACAAAAAGAAACAAGTAATACTCGGGAAAGACGACAACACAAACCACCGACTACTTTGCTTTTTCGCTCTTCATGCGAATCCCGTTCTACCTGTTCTAACACGGTTCGCCGGTCAAGTACCACGGATACAACCCTGTTGTTGTCGTACTGTCCGTTTCTATCCGGTACTATCTCTTCGGGTGATATTCATATGATTTAATGGAAAAGCGCACAGAAAGGAAACTAATTAAAATTTGGATAAGAAGCTCTCCTTGCGTAAATACCACTCCGGAACGAGATTGATCACATACTCCAAACAAAAGGATTCTCCTACATTTCTCAATTACCACTAATGGTAAGGAATAAAGAAGATACATTGTGTTAAATTATCAGAAAAAGTCATGTGCTTCGGATAGAATATTTCAACTAAAACGATAGTTATTGTTCCATACCTCAACATGATATGCCCTGTATAGTCTGAAGGACATACATTAATCGACAAAAATCTAGTGAGACATACTGGTTCACACTGAAGAAGAAGATGTTTTTTGAACAATGTCTCTGGAACTTCACGAATGCACCAGACGCTGGTGAAGAGAAACTTTAAATCACTTTCTTTTGAATGATCTCTAACGGCATATGATATAGCCTGAACCGAAACCATATTTGTTACATGACAAAATATATTTGAAACACCCTGAAAATGATAAAGAAATCAAATAAGAAATATGTGTAGTGTAGTGAAAATGATAGGATCAAAGTGACAAGGAGTATGAAATTTGATGACTCACACCAACAACAATCTTTCTTACTGATTTACATGCGATCTCCGATATACAACTCCAAAATAATAGATGTGGCAATTCAATTTTAAAATTGAATACTAACTCAGACAAGCCTGTATTACCAACAATGTTTGAACTTCCAAACGCAATTACAACAACTACAGAATTAAATATTACACGCTTCTCTAGCCAGAAGGACGCATAACTGAAAACTCGCAGACTTTGAACTATAAGCCGCAAAGTGCTTACTTTGGTGTTTTCTTGTACTTTGACTGACACCTGTAAACAGCAATCCATGTTTACGTTCACAAAATTTAGACAGTAGTAAACTCACTGCAATAGTAATAACTACATAATTTCATTTCCTGTATCATTTCACAAGACTAGGCGAAATAGTGACTGGTGACTCACAGTTTGTGCAGATTTTATACTTCAAGCTTGAGGTCTATAGTGTACCTAGTCAAGTGTTGCGGGTCTATCTCGTTATTGAAGAAGGAAATTGGAGCAGACTGATCCGTGGAAAATTCACAATGAATTTGATTACTGACCAAGAAACCTGTAAAAACTGTGAGGTTGAGATTACAGCATATTTTTAGTTCCTGCCGCGAATAATTTGTGAACGATGTTGGGACCATCCCAAGTGATGACACCGGAACACCGGAACAAATCCGGGACTATATCATGTATTCCTATGCATTTGAACCTGCATTTTTGCTCTCAAGGATTTATACCAAGGAAGTTGCGACGTTGGGGATCCACTGGATCGTGGGTAAGGCATTGTTCTAGTTCACTTTGCTGTACAAATAATAACTCCATCTACATCAAGCTCATTATGTTAGTTTTGCAAATCTTTGACATTTTGGGATTTCTTTTAATTATAAAAGTTTTATTGGTTTGCGCGCAACGCTTGGAAATGAGTTTTAAAAATTATACTGGCAGCCTTTTAAAGTACTTCTAAAGTGTGAACGAATACCAAAGTATTCCAGTCAATTCTACAAAGTTTCACATTATCTTTATCTTATCTTTTAACTGCGATATATCTTTAGTGGTTTGACACAATCCTTTCTTTATTTTCAACAAGAAATCATTTCGGCATTTGTTTTTATTTTGAAACACCCTGTATTTTTGTATACGTGATTATAGTCCAAAGAACGCTAGGTGCAGATTCAGTAACAAAATCTGAATAGAAATGTCTTTTTCCAAATGTCCTTGTCCTGAAAAAAAGCGAGATAAATGTATTCCAATTGCATCTGGTACAATGACAATCAGCTTCCATTCGTTAGCGGTATTTCTACACCAACCTTCATGGCTAGTGCAAATGTCTATTTCCAGAGTGAATGCGAGCTAACATACCAGGTGAATCGGGTTGTTATGGGATGAAAAAATTATAAAAGTGGTGAAGAAGTTTGGTCACAAATCCAGAAAACAAAAAAAAGGCGCAAACTCAATTCTGATAATTTTCCCAAAGAAATGCGTTCGTTAAAGATGTTATATGAACTATAATCAGTATGGTTAGGAATACTTCAGGAAAAATCTATTCAATGTTTTCCAGAACAGATGGACCTTAGTTTTACTTGAGAAGATTCCTTATGGTATTGTTTCCGTGGAATGTTTCATCCGATAGGACAAGCAACATTATCTTTCTTGTGTAGCAGTATATATCCCTTGTTTCAAATTTATCAACAATGCAAATGTATCGTCTGTATGAACATACCAAGTTTCAATTTGCGAACAAAAATGTGTTCAGAAATTTGCATTTAGAGACTTTACTGCGAGGTTAGAGCCATACACTTTCTAAAGTCAAACGATCCAGGCCAGGGTTTTTTTCTAATTTCAAAATATGAATTTGGTAATATTAGCTCATGTCCTTAATTATCAAAGTTGTCCTATTCTGAAAACGTAAAAACCCTGTAGATTAATGTTTCATTTATATTCCGTAACAATGCTCTATATACGTTACCAAGAAATGTGCTAAAATCAGTAATACGCCGCATTCACTTGTTCCCATTACTACAGCTGTTCCAATAAAATGTCTAAAATTCCCGAGACTCTTTCATGATCCTTTGTCGGTTTAGCAAAGCAACAAAATTTATTTTGAACCGTTGCTATTAAATTCGATTCCTTATTGTCGCACAATTTGTGCAATCACGACGCCTCTAAAAATACTACCACCGACCGACAGCTGTTCAATGAGACCAGACTCTTTATGCGTACAAGAACTGTAACTATATGCAGTGAAATTAGGAACTAGTTATCTTTTTTCATTGCTTGAAGGTTTTATCAAGTATATCCCGGTCAATATCATGGAAGACAGAATCAATATTAGAATTGTTCAATAATAATAGCAATATCATAGCTGGCCCAAAACATTTTGCTTAATACATTTCTCAGCAATTTAAAACTTTTAAAAGCGATATTCAGTGTTTTGGGCCTTGTAAATTGCTTAGTCCTCGTGAAGAGTGCTCGCGAACAGTGCTTTTAAACACAGCTGAGTTCTCGGGAGCACTTGAGGACTACCAGAAAAAAATTACAGTCAGTTCTTTTTAACACAATGTTATTAGATTCACTGTTTTTCACTAAAAATTATTTAAAAAATTATTGTCATAATTCATAAAATAAATGAGCTAAGTTTTTATATTTAAGTTTTAAATATGTATTTGGAAAAGAATTTGAATGACTAAATTTGAATAAAATTTATTTACGAAATCGAATATACTGCTTACTGACCATAGAATCGATTCTTCTGGTTACTCATACTTTTTATTCTATTTTAAGGTTTAAAATATTAATTATATTTAAATTTAAAAGACACTTCTCACTGAACCGAAAAAATATTTTCTAAATTTCAAAATTTTGTTCATCAGCGATATAGTCCAAAATATTTCTTTGATAATATTGATTTCTGAGAGAAATTTTCCGTTAATTTGACTAGATTATTAATCATTGATAGCAGCACATGAAAATGAATATGAATTTTCGAGCTTTACAAACGGTATTGAAAATCAAAGATGTAACCATCGCTCATCTAAACATAAAGAATATTCATTACCCTTCTACATAACCTATTATGGATTAATAATAATTAATTGGATGAAAAATAATTCGTTTTATACTTTCTTTCATTAAAGTGGCATTGTTTAACATGGAATTAAATTCTAATCCTTGTTGATTCGAGCAATGCATCTTGTTGCGTCAATTTTCTTGTAATGGATGTAATTTCGTTTTCTTTTTTATCTCCTAATGTATAGTTTATTTAACACATACTGAGGAGCATTTAAAATATAGCTCTAGTAACAATGTCTACAAAATTAAAAGATGAACAGGCGGAAAGTTTAATATAAAATAGGCTCATCAACTATTGTCCACGGATAGCATTTCTGATATTTGACTACAAGGATGATGTATTATAGCATGACCAGTTTTTCAATCCGACGTTCAAAATATTTGCTTTTATTCACGTTAATACAGAGGTAATATTCAAAATTGATATTTATTGGACGTTTTCTATGCCCCTAACTATTTCTTTGGTGGGTTAAAAATTGGGGATAGATAGGGGTAGGAGAAGGGGGATTAATGTTAAGTGTTATACGTTCTATTATCTACAAAATTTTGACCATGGTGATACGCCTCTTGTTAGACACATACTTGAGACATCGATCCAGTGGCAACTGAGTAATACTTACCAATATAACAACGCGCGATACTTTGGTCAAGAATTACGGAAATAATCAAATACCAAAAAATGTTCAGAATTCTTGAATTTAAAAGATTTAGTTTTTAAGTCTTTGCTCTCCACTATGCATCACACCTGCTATAGACATTCATGTTTCACCTTTAGCCTAGACTCGTCAGTATAGCCTGGCGGTCTAACTGTAGAGAGCAATTAGGTGGTATGTACGTAACCCAGTCAAGGGTATGATAGCAAGATCAACTCATCTAAGTATCGCCCTCTATTAAGACATCGTAAAGGTGTTTACGATGTACAAGGGATGTAGCTGTAAATCAGTTCACCCTTGTTGACAGATGTCGTAAGGGACATCTGTTGCCGCTTCAAGACAGTCCAGGTGTTAAAACCTTTGGCTTCGTAAGATGAGCGTCCCCATAGAGGGCGACACTTTAAAACCGACTCAATTTGTTATTTCTAAACTGGTACCATATATAAAATTGGTACAGTGTCAACCAACTTGTTACGCTATTTTTTAGATATCGAACGCGAAACAAGCCAACTAATACTTCCACATCGACAACTCATTTATGGTGTGTACCTGTTATCAAGGCCGTTATCGACATTTATATGCTCTTAACGAACCCACGAAATTAAATAAAGATGTCTGCATTGAATACGTAAAAGTGTATTGTTTTTGTATTACCGTGTTTGGAAGTCATCCGTTGGAGTGAGGATATACCGGCCATGTTATAACTTGATCTAACTCATAAAAATTGAGAGATTCAAGGATTGTCCAGTTCACTGGCGTAGCTATCAAGAGGAATAGTGATGGAGCAGCAATTCATGAAGTTAAGGCGGTGATCTCAAATTTTACGCTATACGCTCCGCTTAGAGTTTGCTGATGCCATGTATAGCATCTTTTCATCGACGCCCTGAACAGTAAACTCTTAAAAATCTAAATGTTGGCCAATTTACAGGTGCCGAGTACAACTTTTTAGCATCTATACAAGCGATCTGACCTGTGGTGAAATGATTTAATAGGGACAAATTTCACCCCTCACAAGCCAGTTGTTGCATGACATCATCCCATCTCAGGTCAGGTCATTTCTTTACAAGAGCTACATGAACATAAACAATAAAGTATCTATCTATCTATCTATCTATCTATCTAAAACCACGAACGCTCTAGATGTCGTTTGAAGGTGTCCCCTTTGACAATAAAATTGACCTGTCTTCCCGATTTTTATTATCAATTACAGAGAGATATTAAGGGTGGTTTTCAAACTGACCCCTTGTTTTATTAGGAGTAAGTTTCCATCAGCAGATGAATTTGAACAATGCCCGTATAATTTTAACATGGCTTATCAGCGAGAAAAACAGTATTTATCACTTTCATTGTGTCTCGCGATTGTTATCTATCAATCCTCAACAGTTTCACTCTCATACCTTGATCCTAGAAGTAGTAATAATTGCGATTAGTGAAGAAAGCGAATTACACTTCGGTATGGACAGGCAGCTACGAAATGTTATTTGTTTTAGCCTGGAGCGTCTATTTTTATCTGCGGCATGAATGTTATCAGTCGGGTATATCGGTCATGTATCTACATCGCCCATGATCGTTATCATAGAGCGAGATGCGGATGCAATAGACAGCCAACCTACCAGCCAGTGCTCAGTTCACTTTCTATTTTGAATTATCGATGACGGAAACCGACGGGATCTCATCCTGCTTTCCAGCTTTCAGGCTAAATATATGGAATGATGTCACGTAAGACCTATACAGGATGGTGCAAATACCATTCCTTTTATCATCTCAATATGACAGATACTAACACAAGAAGGCGGTGAAACGTGTAGAAAAATATAAATACTTTGGGAACCTTTGTCAGATTACCACCTTGTTGATTACCTCCACCAAATCTAAGGCCTCTATATAGACCTGGCAGCCGATCAGAGTAGTAAAAACATCGATTGTTAGAAATACTCGAGCGCATCAGATTGAGGGATGATGAATATGGAAAAAATACTTTTAATTTATATGCATTGTTCATATTTCCCTAAATCGAGGATCAAATCTATTGAACTGATTATACCTTATCTGGTACCGTCAGACAGTTCAAGATTCTCTTTTTATGTGTCAATAGCAGGTGTGGCAAAGTATATTTGTTATGTATGAAGGTACGAGATATGTATTCGTTGAATTGTTGACTCTTCACAATCAATTTCAAGGTTCTCCAAACATATAAACGATACAAATATACATAATTTTTCAAGAAGGGGCACTACCTAGGTTGAAAGGCGTTTTCCATGGGTTTCCAATATTTCGTTTCCATTTTTCAAGATAATGGAACGATTTTTTTAGAAAATGATACAGAAAAGATGGTTTTATAATCATGCGAAGGTCTTTTCTCAAGGTTTGAGGCAAAATTTCAGATATTATCGCAAGGGCGCTCGATTTTGAACGTATTGAAAATATTTTCATGCAGATCATAGAGAAAGGACGGCTGTATGCCTCTGCGAAACCCTTTTCTTAATATTTGGTTACTTTGGTTATCATAAGATTGAAAAAACAACCGAAATGACGGAAAAATGTCAATATTCATGGAACAATATCCAAAAATTTTGTATAAAAAATTGCAAAAAGGCTCTGCACGAGCGTAGAACCTACCTCTCTCGATCATTTGCAAAAAAAAAATCCATTATCTTAAATATTTTAATTGCTAATCATTTGTTCATCCTGTTCTTCAGTATTAGGCGTGACCCAGAGTCGCCCGATGTACGTTATTTTAACAAAGCTTAAATTTTGATAATGAATATAATATAATAAGTGGTCGACAGCGGAAAGATAGATTGTAAATGATAAGTCTCTTCCAGTGACTCATTTCGATCTAAATATATTCAAATATAAATCGAAACGCGCCACTGAAAAAGAGTTTGATTTGTGAAACTTTGTTTTCTAATACACAATATCTTTTGTCTGAGTAGTAAAATTGGTGTTTTTTTTAATTCAAATGCTTCAATAATATATGCTTACAGATTTTTTAAGTGGATCGAACGATTTGTTTCAAAGAAATGTAGTGGGATGGAAACAAATTTTATAGTGAACGACTATCATTAAATTATACACGGTGGTTTACATTTGGTTACTGTATAATTTACCTGAAAATTTTATGATTTGCATTTTTGTTTCCTCAATTTCTGATTCAATGAGTTTCCACGTTTGACCCGTTTCTCTTGTATTTCGCAACTGAATTTAACTTAGCCGATCAGAATCATGCAATACTTTACAGCTGTATCATTTTTCAGCTATCTCTATTTTGTCCCCCTCTACAGAGTTATCGATTAATAAATTTCAATGGTTAGTTTTTATTGTAGCTAACATTCAATAAGAAGACTCGATTTTACTAAAAATAACTATTTTCTTGTCAAGTAGTACTACTTTAATTGTGAAACTCCTATTAGATTCCGAATACACCTTATTCTGTCAATTTTAGCATCTATTTTAAATTTTATTTGTTATTTTTAATGCCGAGAATAGACCCTAAACACTTTCCCTGTTACACATCAGTATTACTACTACTGTGCTCCAATTTATCAGTTACAGTTGTGAAGATATTTATAAATCTATTATAAATATTTTCAATTTCGGGGTTTCCTGGCTTTCAAAGAACATATGCTTCAGAGTCTTAGGCAACTTCAGGAACGAAAAAAGTTGCCGAAATGTGTTATATTAGAATGCGATTCAGGGGCGTATCGTATAGTTTTCTTTTACTCTACTCAACATAGCTTTTCAGTCACGGAGGTTTGATTGGATGATGAAACATCACACATCTCCGAAAAAGTGAAATGGTATTTTCCAAATAAAAATGCAGATGTTAGTTGCGTTTCGTTACGTTTAGTAACATCGTCAATCTGTCTAATTGACTGTTTGAAATGGCTTGTATAGTTCTATATGATCTGAGTCAATGCGATAATATATCAAAAACACAAAAAGCTGTGCAAAATCAAATTGTTTCTTTATATCTATCTATCAATTGTGAGGTTAAGTCAAGGTTCCAAACAGTACTATAATGAGTTCCATTCATTTACTTGGCAAGTGCACACAAGAAACATTCTATGGATAAATAAAGTCTGAAAATACCACATTGAGTTCGAAATGAAGAATCCGAAAATAAATATGAAATGTAACTTTTAAAACTTATCCTGTGATTGTCTCTCCGTTTCATCGTATATTTTCTGTTGGCTAATCAAAACCACATACGATTGACTGAATAGCTTTACTTATGTTTCTGTTACCTCGGAGGCATTTCAAACTACAAAATATGAAAAATTAAAATTGGAGAAACATCTAGAATTTAGATTTGTACATTTCAAAATTGACTGAAAATAAATGAACGCTCGAAAAACATGAAAAACTAAGTTTGAGAAAAGTCTGATATGTCAGTGTTTTTTTTTTGTTATTATTATCCTTCTACAAAATTAATCAAAATCGATGCAGCGGTAACTGAGACTAAACGGTGGCAAAAACAGCAACAAAACAGTAACATGAATTTTCGTGATGACCTCCAAAAATTGAAAAGCCAAAACAGAAAATAGTTCATTGATGTAACAAAAAAAATTAATAAGCGTGCGATTTTATTTGTAAGGACGTTTTTGTTAACTTTTGGACTCAATTTACGTAATATCGCATTCTCCCAGTAATTCTTCCTGGTCAGCACTTTTATATCATCTCGTATTACTTTCCATTCATACCTGTGTATCTGGTTTCATCCATTGAGTTGCCAATCATCATATTTTACATAGAGCACTTTACATGGAACAACAGTAACATAGGATGGAGGTTTACGTTGGAAATAGATTTTTTAGCTCCAACCCTGCTTCGAACGTCCATTGTCTTGAATATTTTTGGGTTTCAGCATGTTTTGATTGATGTGATGGCTTCAATCGTCTTGTCATGTTTCAAAAATTTCATCTATTCTTATTTACATTGTCTACAAATGAAAACAACAAATATTTTAGCCTTAATAAAAAACAAATTTCAGAATGTCTCTAACTCTTTAATTTCATTTTGTAATGTTACCCAGGTCCCCAACCATTTCAAGGGAAGGGATAATAACTATCATGATAGCCAAAAATTTTCAAAAAGTGTTCGGACTAAGAAAGATTCATCAACCGTATTAAAATTCGAAACACTGTTACACTGTAATCGCGAAATCGAATGGTGTTATCATAAAAAAACAGAAACGCTCAAACCTCGTTTTTAAACGTTTCTAAGGCACCTGATCATTTTCAACATTTTTTGGAGGGAACAAAATTTGAGGGATGGTGAAAGCGAGTGTGATCTGAATTTTTTTGGTGTTGGTAAAATTTTTCACCTCTTTAATCATCAGTATTTGTTATATAACTGATTTTTTTTAATATAATATATTTTCTATGTATTTCAAATATTTTAAAACAATTTGAACCATAATTGATTTCTTAATTGCACGGTATTTCGGTGCGTAGTGATTTTTTCAATAAACGGCCTCATTTCTTTTGGGACATGTATAATAATAATAATAATAATAATAATAATAATAATAATAATAATAATAATAATAATAATAATAATAATAATAATATATCAAGAATCAAGAAGTTTTTTTTAGCCTCTCAAAAAATGAAGTCAAGTGGGTTGATTCTGTATTTCACGTGCAGTTGTATCAGTTATAAACACTTCACAGTTCTACCACTGGCCAAACCACTATTATTAAACCCGACTCGTGTTCTGCTGATCCATTCGAAATCAATTATGGAAATATTAAAAATCATGAAATTTTTTAAAACTCAAAAATATTTGGGAACTTTTGAGATCAGAGAAGATGAAATTTTCTCAGTATGTCTTCAATTAAATTCCTATTATTCTTAATAGATCCTAATTTTTCTAATTGGTTGGTATTAGTTGAGTATCGCTTACGGATTGTAGTGATATCCGATAAATATGTGTCATAGTTTTCCATATTAGGTACGGTGTCAATCTGTTGAATCCATTCTTTTGGACATGATTAATCAGTTTGAAGAACAAATTCCTCGTTCTATGAAATATATGAGAATAGAGACTCAGCATTTGTAGACTACAGCAATATTTTAAGTTTTATATTGCAGATAATAAATGTGCATGCTATGGGTTCATAGGATAATCCCACGCTGATGTATCGCCTTTGTCCATTTCAAATATATTTAAAACTTAAAAGCTTCCTAGTGTATTTTCCAGTTCGTTTTGTTTGATTTCAAATACATATTTGCGCGCATTTGATGTGACTGCAAATCATCCTTCCTTCAACAGTTGCGATTATTATTAAAATCCACGGACTACATATTTCAACATCTTTAATATATCTCCAAGGCTGCACGTTTTCTATTATTTATGGAGATTTTTATTTCTAACGGCTTATATTGCGCATCATTATTTTATAGTAGATCTTATTTTATTAACAGGAAATTTTTGATTAATCTCCTGTCGTCCACACCTACTTCCATTCATTGAAACTGAAGTATGTTTAGAAATCTTAACCAAAAAATATATGGAGCGGATTTTTTTAATGAAAATGACATTCAGATTTGAACACTTTTTGAAAATCATTGAGTCGTACGACTATGATCTTTTACATTTTTGTTATATATGAAATGAACTTTTGATCGTCGGTTATTAAAATAAGGGACAGTGCAAAAAAGGGCAATCGGTATAAAACTATTTTTCGGACATCTATCTAAAGTATACAGATTCACATTTAGAAACTGGAAAAAACTAACCTACTGCGGCCCGTCAGATGCTCCAGCCAACTGAGCTAAGCAAACACTACAGTCACTCGATCTAGAAAGCATATGATGTTAGATTCACTCTCCTGAAATGCGTTTTTTTCTGTATTTCATCGCGTCGTTCGTATCTCGAGGTACAGCGCCGATGTTTGGGTCACGACGGATCTTCGACCGTTGTTACTGGCGACACTGCAAGATCCGGTAGACAATGACCATTTTCGGTACTTATTTTCCCAGTCAGCAAATAGCGATAAACTTATTCAGTTAGTAATTCCAATCTGGATAGCTATTGTGAACTGTCAATTTGACACCCTGAAAATGAGTATTTCTTATCCAACCTTGAAAAATGAAAAATACAATTAAGAAGTTTTGATAGGATTTATGAGAAAGCTGCCTCAGTGTGGCACAAGTTTCCGTTCCAAGATCAACGACCATTTCGTCTATTTCGAGCAATGATGTCCACAATTTTACTCCGGTCCCGAGTGGAGTGGCATTTATAGACTGAGTGTCGCCAAGTTTAGCGTACGACTGTCCCAACCGAAATAAACTTCGATAATCATACGTTGCATTGTTTTATATGGTGTCTAAGGCTCGTCCGTGGTCACAAGTTAATTTTCACGATGAATGTCCTCGTGTCATACCAACTATTCTGAGGCACTTGGTTCATTACAATTTTTTGGCAGAGATCAAGGTTGTGAACCTGTAGTGGTTTGTCTTTGTGATTGAACTATGCTTTTTGTTCTAAGTTAACTATAATTATAACGTCCTCGATAAACTTCATTTGATTGTTTTATTTAGTATAAAATATATAATATATATAACGAGGTGGCGTTATTGGCGTGGTTTCCTCAAGGTACATCTTTTCAGATTAGAAATGGTGGGAAATGGTAGTGATAGTAGTGAATAAGGTGCTTTCGTTCTTCCACTTTCGACTTCTTTGATTATCGTGAATTTGTCGTCCGACATGAAAATTTTTCGCTTGAAATTTCTCATTTTTGTTTCGATAGATAAACCTCATTGAGACGATTCAAATGCAGACAAGAGATTTAAAATTTTGAAATTCCCAACGATCGGAGGTCATACAAATACCGGAAAGTCATCCATAAATAGGGTGGTAAACATTTGATGTTATATCAGGAATTATTGAAGCTAAAACCGCGTGTTCCCTTTTAAAGTTAGGTTTTAAAAGATGGGACCATTCAAAAATTGACGCTCAAAAAAGGAGTTTCGAAACAACCAAAGACCTTATAACCGGATTCAACTGTATTTTGAAGCATATAACCACCAGTAATAAATAATAATCTGTATTTAACACTTTTTTGACCTACGCCCGAAAATTAATATAAACTCGAGAACCATATGGCGAAGTCCTAAGAATTTTGAGTGAAAGAAGCCAGACTTAGAAACTTAAATGCTCATCTGCTTTTTTGACCGTCGTGGTGTGGTTCACAGGGAGTTTCTACCCCTTGGACGCACAGCGAATGCTATATTTTACATGGACGTGCTTGATGTGTCCTCCGCGTACGGCGAAACTTAGCCAATTCTTGGAAGCTGCACCACGACAACGCGCCACGCCACACTGCGCTGCTGGTGAGGTAGTTTCTGCTCAAGCACAAGGTTGACACGTTACGCCACTCCTTCTGCAGTCCAGATCTTGCTTTGCTGGACTTCTTCCTCTCTCTTTGGCTTAAGCAGAACCTCAAGGAAAACCGATACATCTCCCGGAAAACGAGTTCCAGAAGGCGTATGCGCAGAAGGAATCGCGCTATGCGCATTGTGTTTGAGCACAAAGGTGCTGTTTCGAGGACTACTAAGGGTTTGTACCGCTTAGTTCAATTGAAAAAAAATTCAATCCTACTACTTTATGATCGTACCGTGTATTTTTCTCTAGCTCTGGAACCGCGTTGCAGCGTCCCCCACTTCTAATGCGCTACTTGTTTTATTTCCATTCCCTCCGTTCCCGATTCTACGTCACTGAGTTAGGTCGCCAGCGTTT
Organism: Bruchidius siliquastri; assembly: GCA_949316355.1. Lineage (NCBI taxonomy): Eukaryota > Metazoa > Arthropoda > Insecta > Coleoptera > Chrysomelidae > Bruchidius > Bruchidius siliquastri. The sequence continues at coordinate 28,085,540 of OX438529.1, forward strand.
CTCGTTCACTCCCAATCCTTCAGTTATAATTTTGGCACCCTCGGGAATAATCACGCGTTCTCGCCTTCTATAATTATAAAACGTCGAGCCGGCATCTCGTCACGTCGCAAGTGGATTGTCAGAAGAGTCGGTCTGTCTGTCGTTGGTACCACATAACGCGTACCGTCCAATACAAGAGACGACAAGCGGGCGTGCCGTTCGTGAGATGCAATAGATGAGGTCACGACGACGTTCTGGCAGACAGCTAGTCGCCGTCACTGTTGGCTGAATCGCGTTTCGATTGTAATGTGCGTGTAGTGACCGACGACGGCCTGAGATGGACATTTTGGAATATAGGAGTCACTTGCTGGGGGGGAAGAGATACTCCAAGATGATTGTTTTCTTCCTCGATGAAGACATGGACAAGGTTTGTTTCTTTGTGAATGAACATTATTGAGGTTTATTTATCACAACTTTTTCTTTCAAAAGCTTTTCAATGTTTTTACTGCAACTGGTGATTATTTCGTGTTGGAAATGACATGTGCATATTTAAATCATGCGAGTTTATTTCTCACAGCTTTCCATTTGGAAATCTATTCACCATTTTCACTACTACTGAGCTAAAATAATTATTTCGTGTTGGATATTAATAATAATAATAAAAGTTCAACGTTCTATAAATCTATAAAATTAACCCTGTCCTCAGAGGATTCCTTGCACAAACCATGCAAACATGGCGAACCAACACACTTGAAAACAGAAATCAAGCACATCCAAACAGAAGATTTACACATCGAATGCGGACCTCCAGAGATTTCTCTTAGCTTCCTTTGGTTTCATTCAAAACTATACGGAGATACTTAGATCCAACTAAAATAATTACTTAAAATAACAAAAATCTACACGTCCGACATTCAAATGGAGTTCGGAATGAGCAATTGCAAGGTGGTCCACATCAATGCAGCTCGATGGAAACACCATCCCGAAGAGGAAAGAGTAAATGATGAAACGCTAGCCAACACGGACAAAGACAAAGCATATAAGTATCTGGGCTTATATCAATATACCAACATATAGGTACCATACACAAATCAAAACAACTGAAATTGCCGGTCCTCACATTGCTCCTTTGGTCTTATTCATTCCGAACAGAACTCAAGAAACACAAAATGTCACACCCAAACTCATGCAAAGAAAGACTTACCATGCACAGAAAGTAAGGATACAGAGATACAGACATGTAATAACTTCACACAAAACAAATATCTGATCTTGATCTTAATAGATTTGTTAATAATAAAAGCACGCAAAAAGTTCATGCGAGGGGTTACGACAAAAATTTATGACCCTATAATTAAAAAAATTAATAGTCAGAAAATTCTAGAGATTTTATTTATATGTCAACTTATACTCATTAAAGATTATATAAATCGCTTTCATTACGATGGAATTTTCGCAATTTTGTGATTAATATTTTAGGTGATTTTATAAATACAATACATTTTCTGCAGTATTAGTACATACATTTTTTCTTTTTGTAAATCCCTGGTTTGTTGATGAATTTTGAGTATGCGTATTCAGAAAACGACTTTATTTCAATACGTGGAAAATATTGACTTCATCAATTCAATTTAACGCTGATAATTACATTGAGACAGATATTACTGTGTGAATCTATACCATATATAATAAATACGTACTAAAATTTGATAACGCTATAATAAGACTATGACACATTCACCAAAATACAGGATGTTACCTGCGTGTCTGCCGCTGTACCAGTCAGGTTTATTGGTAACTATTACTATTTTATTAGCTATTTATAATAAACTACAAATTACACAGATAATGATGGTAATGGTTTCATCAAAGAGCACTTGGAATTCATTTACATACATATTGTTTGTTTATTCAAAGCTTACAAGCCTTCGTTGCATTCTAACATTTCTAGAAAACGCCGAAAAATAAAACTTTCCCGACTCAGTTTTAGTAAATAAAAACACCCACTTTCCATGCATCACTAATAATACTTTCGATGAAATTATATACCGACGAAACGTTGATTTATGATTATTGTAGGATTTCGTGTTACGGCACTTTTCTGAAAGATGTTGTCCACGATTTATTTGACGTTCTCCGCTTTCCACTTGACGCGCGGTCTAAAACGAGCCTTTCCGAGAAATTTTCATCCGTAGGAATCGTACAACGAGGTTACAAGGAAAACTGTGTTGAAAAGAGACGTATTTCAGTCTGGACTGAAAATAAAATTGATGTTGCCAGCTGCGTTTACATAGAAATTCGGCGTGCAACACTGACAATCACAATTACAGTCTTACAAAATGGTAGACTAGTAGTGCTTCTTCGCCAAGCTCCAGATCTTACGAACTGCCTCATCTGCTTTCATCGCCTAGAACGATCCTCGTCCAAAAGTCACTCTTTTTAAGAACCTCGGCGTTGTGGAAACAGTTGCGGGAACAGTTGCGGGGAGTTTTTTCCCCAACTACGCCAAACAACCGGCGTATATTAACATCTGCGTCAAGCTCTATTCAAATATATACGTGAACCCAAAACTATGATAACTATCCTCATTCTAAGAGCTTGATGCTAGACATTCATTTGAGCATGCATGCAAACGGTATTATTTTCATAACTAGTAGAATGGAATGGATATTTCAAGAAAATTGCTTTATTCACTGTTAGATATTATGGCTTCGTTTGTATCTATTGTTTGGGATGCAGTAATAGCGGCAACATGAGGACCATATCAGACAGGTTTATTTATGAACATATACATTTAATAATCTCACTAATTACCATAATATACTGGTTATAGCACCATTTTCTATCATTCTGCATAGCATATTCATCCGGTGCAACCGTTTGTGGGATCATGCAGTAATAAAATCACCAAATTTTATTGAAATAGATATGGATCATCCAATACCGTGTTACATTGATTTCGAAAAAATTGTCGACTACTTTCTTGGTTTATGCGTGTGAAGTAAAAATTATTGATTTTTCAATAAATCTAAACGGTTTTGTAAAGTCGTTAAGATCTTCTGAACAATCATTCTTAAGCTACAAAGATTTGAGGTATTGTTTTGTTGACATTACATTATGATACGTTCTGTAGTATATAATGGATATATTTGAAAAGATTCGTTGACACATAGTCTTCTAAAAATAAAGCACATCCGGCAAATTGTCATATGACAAGGTTAGCTCTTACGTATATGATATTGAAGATGCTGAATCTACAATTTCGCTGAGAAAAATTACTTATATTGTTGTATCCTTGGATGTACTTCCAAATTTATTACCAAACATAATTTTAAAAATCTGCTGCTATTGCTTTGATTTCCTATACCTGCAGATTCAAGCTGGTATCATTTTTATTGCATGAATCATAGAACGCGAACATATAGAAAATGTATTTGTCTTTTTCTAAAACTTACCAATATGCTATTAAGCTATAAAAATGTTCAATGATGGAAAATCCCTGCCTTGATGAGTCTAGAAAATATTATTTTCCTATGTACGGGGTTCAATAACGTATTTTTTAACACATTATTAAAAAATCGTTCAATTTTTTTTCTTTTTTTCTTTCAGCTGACATAGGTACCTAAACTATTCATTCAGGAGAATCATTGTAAACAAAAAAAGCATTTTTATCAAATTTTACAGAAGATGAGGCTGTTTTAGATAAAAAACATTTTTAATATTTGCAAAAATGGCAAAGAGTATCAAAAATACTTCCAATTTCAACATGCGTATGCTTCCAAGCTTTTTCATTTCGAGATCGAATGTATGTATATTTCACTGTCACTGCAACTCGGTATATATGTCTTCCAGGAATATTCCGGTTGCTGTCTTGGAAGGCATTATTCAGTTGTCGCTTACAGCAAAACACATGAAAGAATTGTATAAATATTTTACCGCAAATTGGGCGTGCCAGTTGCTTTGAATTTAAGCCAGCTTATTAAGAATTATCAGAATACTTTATATCCTCGAAGCCATTAGGCGAATTTGAAATATCGCCAATATTTTTTCATGCCACGGATTTCTACAGACGCAAAAATATTCCGTGTGAGTCAGGTAACATTTACTTTGTGGATATCATTGCGTCGAGCGAACAATAGGCTGCATCTAACAGGAATAGAAGAATTACAAGGACAAAAAGCTAGAGACTTTTTTATCTACGAATGAAATTTAGTATCTCTCCATCTTTAACTATTTTTACCCAACTCATCTCCAAGTGTCGCCCTCTATGGGGACGCCCATTGATAACTTACGAAGTCAAAGCTCCTAACACCTGGACTGCCTTGAAGCGGCAACAGATCTCGCTGTAAATCAGTTCACCCTTGTTGACAGATATCGTAAGGGTCATCTGTTGCCATAGATGGCGACACTTGGAGATGAGTTGATGTTGCTATCACACCCTTGATTGGGTTATGTATATACCACCTGATTGCTCTCTACAGTTCGACCGCCAGGCTATACTGACGAGTCTAGGCTAAAGAACATCAATGGTATCAGGTTCAGAAAAGAGCTTAATAAGTATTGCATCTAGTTCATATGTTATTTAAAATAAAACCAGTATTGTTCGCTCATGTGATTTGAACCGCTAAAATATAATTACACTATGATTCAGTAGAACTTTTTTACAAATAAATATCTGGCACCGTCCAAGTACAAGATCAATACAATGCCAGGTGGTTACTAACTGTACTCATTTTTTGTGTATAATAGCTCAGTACTTACATAAGCTATAACCTTCCATTCTTTTGCTCTATTTCATTTGAAATTGAAAAATAGCTGGATTTTTTTTCAACTCGCATTAGTATGGGTTGCAGAGTCTAGAGTTTATAGAACGTTGTTTTGGACGGAGAACGATAAAATAAAGGTGGTACCAGACAAAGGTATTTGACAACGAACGCGATACCGACGAAAACTCAAATAGACAACAGCCTTCGTCGCCAATAACGACCACGAGTTAGCAAACCTAGCGTGGAAATAAAACCAATATGGCAGCCACTCATAAGCACAAAACGACCAAAAGTCACACGACCACCGAACCTTCGTCGCGCAATCGGAACGCCGTCCGAACCAATCAGATCTATCCCCGCAAACGACACGCCAGCTAGATGAGAATAAATTGTTACGAAGAGACATGTTCACCAACATTTGAATACGTTTTGTAACAAACCTTTCATCAGACAAGTCGTCCAGAAACGAGATACAGTTCAAACACGGACCCAGAGTATAGCATTATTTGGCCTGGCTCGTCTCTAATTGATCGATAAGTACTCGCGATAAAAACCACTGGTAAATTTAATGTTCCTCAGGATCTTCAGCTGAATTTGGAAGAACTTTTTATCATCCAATCCTTAGGTGGCATCGATATTTCGCCCGTTTGATTATGACGTCAAAACTGTAGATATTGTTTACGAATCGGACCAAAATACACATTAATTTGATTTAGAGGAGAGTCGCCCCGTGGTCATTGAAATTCCATCGGGCTGTTTGTTACAAAATATTTTCCAAACACCAGGCAGCGCGTCGCTCTGTCCCCTAACAGGTGTATTACGCCATAGTTTCAAATCAGACCCACAGTGGCTATTTAAAAACAGACATTTTAAAATTAACACTGATTTCTAGTGCAGATGTATCTTTGTCGAACGCAGTGGCTAAAGCGAGACGCAGTGGCGGGCTAAAGACTATAAAATCAACTGGAAAACAGGCAGTGTTGCCAGATTTTCTGACCTCGGAATATGTAGTAGTAGTAGTAATAGTAATGGGGAGGCAAAGCCTTTCAAGTTGGCCTCTTTTGGCCCTTTAGCAGACATGGTAGTTCCTTAGTGTCGAACCTTTCAGACCTTTTAATAAAGGACAAGATTTCCGCTCTGTTCCCAGTCAAACTCGGCTGTGCCGCACTCCTCAGCACTAAGGCCACTGTATACGGCACACTTTGAAGTGGAACGAGGTCTCGTCCTTCTCCCAACACTTCAGACAGGTTGGGTCTTTGAGCACTCCTATGAGTGACAGGTGACAGGTCTCAATTTCCAATTCCTATATTGACACATTTATCAAAGTAACTTTGTTCTACATATACTTAAATAATTTGTATTTCAATGTCTGGTTCACATAAGGATTAATTAGTTTGTGTATATTTAAACATTTTTTAAACCCTACAATTATAATGGTAGTACCACAAGGACCTGCATCATATCATGTGTTTACAACTTCCCAACCTTGGTTGCAGTCGCTGTAAAATTACAGATGTACCAAAACTGACGTTAAACAGAACCGTGCATGTTTTCACGTTTTCTAGGACACATTTTTTTCTGGGGTTTGTTTGTGAAAACATGTCGGTTGGTCGTTAGTCAAATTGTTTGAACGCAATGACACCTGCAATAGTGTGGTGTTTATCAATGGAACTATTTTCAGATGCTACATGAACATTTTTCAATTCCAATGCCATGTAACTTGGTCAAGAATTTTGACGCAGTTGTTAAGTAATACTGTAGTTAAAATATCACACTTATTCCGAAAAACTTTGAATATCCATCTGTGTTGAAAACTATTGAATTGTTTTCAATGGCTGCAGCTTTAGCCAGAGTTCTTCACACATTACACATTCATTCTCTCCTTTCCTCTCATTACTGGGAAATTTGAACTGACCAGTAACTGAACTGAACCAATATATTCACATTTTTACTTTCGGATTTTGCGCTGATTACTTGCTTCAATTATCGGGAAACAATGCACTTAGTCGCTCTTGCACTGCAAGTAATCTTGTTAATAATAATTGTGGTTATCAAATCGACACTACCTGAAATGGTCTAACGGTAAAGGCGCCTGCCTAGAATACAGTAGGTTGTGGGTTCGATCCCCACAGGTGACAAATTTTTCTTTCGAATCTTTCTAACCTGAAGGTTTGTCTTTGACATCTCCCGATTTTGATTGATTAATGCTTTTCCAAAGCTGGATGTATTTATTAATTTTGTGAATGTAATAGTTATTGTAAACCATTGCGATCGTCTCCTTCAATTAATTCGTTATGATGTCTTATATCTGTAAGGTTAGAATGAATGAAACGCATCAACCTTTCCTACATTCTAACCAATATTCATTTTTGTTTGCAGAGTCCTATATCGTCGGAGTGCCACCCGTCTCAGCACCCGTCGGGAGGCGGCACCACATCGAGCGCCGCCCCTATCACGACGTCTCCGCCCTCTTCGTCTTCGAGCGCCGAGCACCCGCTGAGCGGGGGCGTGGACATGAGGAGCGGGGTGGTGCGCGTCGCCGACGAATACACGAAGCGCAAGCACGTGGCGCGCGTGTCTGCCGCGCGCCCCTGCCGATCAGAGTTCCTCCTACAGGCGGAAGCCGGTGCAGAGGAGTTCGCCGATTGGGTGCGAGCGCTGCAGCAGCAGGCGGCGCAAGCCACCGACGCAGAGCTGGTGAGTTTCTTCACAGGAAAACCATAGTCGCAGCTAGGGTAGGGCAACCAGGGCTCTCGCCCACCGCGCAGTGTGCATGGGGCGCAAAATCATGGGCAGGAAGTGTTCAAGTTCTTTGAGAGGCCACGGCAAAGGCGAAAATTATGGAGCTTGCCAAATTTCCACAAACCCCTCGCTACGTCGTAAGCTTTGGAATGTTACTTTCTCATCGTCGCCGAGTCGGGCTATATTGACGAGCAATGTTGCCAGATCTAGGGAAATTTCACTCAATCTAGGAATTTTGAGAAAAAATTCATCAAAACCCCAATTCTATGTTTTTTTTGGAGTTTTATCAAAATTAGGCTGGAGGCATCAGTACCACCAAATATAATATGGGGCAAAAGTTCTCAAAAAATACAGCAATATTCAATTTGAAAATTTAAGATTAGACCTCGTAAATTACTTATTTCATTATACTGCAAAATGATATTTTGAAGCGGATTACATTGTTACAATAAAAGAAGTAAATAGTAAATTCACTCGACTCCATTTCTTCATCATAGCGATGAAACAAAATAAACAACAGAAGGACTTAGCATATTAACTCTTTATGTCTGAGTGAAATCAAGCTATCCAACTGCAACTGTATGCAAATAACTATATACACCATATCCACTTTTATGAATATAGATACTGGGTAACGTAATATATGGCTGCATCCATTTAAATAACTGCACTACCATATTCCGTTCCATTGTAAAATAGTTCCACCATGATATATCGCGTTTTTATGATAATTTTATTACTTCGAACGAGGATATTAAAGTTGAGGCTGTTCCAATAAAATTGTTTGCAGCCTACTCCTGATTTTTACCATTAATGATGTTCTTTCGTTGATACCCATGCAAAATAAATACCAATACTATACAGGGTACTGTGAAGTTTTGAGTGGTGCATTGTACAATAATTTTTCAAACGTTTCGGCTGCCTCGAAAGCGTGTATCAAACGACAAAATGAAAGACAATTAACTTCAAAGGCAATGACATTTTGTTGAAATAAAAAATATATAATTTCTTTCTTTCGGAAGACTACCAGGGTCAAAAGTTTATAGAGGATAGAATGTCTCTTACGAACATCAATAAAATGTGAAATGTATACCCCACTCCCTTCCCCAATTTTTGAACTCTTCACTGTTTCCTCCATTTTATATATGAAAATCAACTTGAATAACGGTATTTGTATTTACAAATTATATACGTCGTGATTGATGTTTCATCTAAAAAATCTTGGAAGGTAGTTATTTCGAGCTAATGTTTCCTTAACCTTGTTTATATTTTTATCTCGGGAACCAATGCAAATGTATCGTTCTGTCAATAAGACTATTTATTCATGTATTTAGAACAGATGAAACATACATCTTCCAGACGAAACACAATTCGTGTACCAATTTGTTGCGATGTTTCCTATACAGAATTATTAAATATAGAAAACGTGAGTATTTTTATCTTTTTTTAGATGTATACTATTGAAAATTAATCGACATTCAATTTAGAAATGTCCCAGGGCAAGTTCCATAATTTGCATCTCCTTGTGGACATACATGTTTATATTATGATTTTTGGACAAAATACGAGAAAACGTGTAGCATATGTACAGGGCCTGGAGGATCAAAACTGGATAAAATGTCAAACAAATCTAGAAATATAAATAGAATAAAACGATATTTGTATTATTGGCTTAAAGGCAAGTGAATATTAGAGTAAAAAATAATGTTCACCATGTTGATGGGGTATTTTTAACCAATTTGGAATGATCGGTCGACAAGTGATCCATTTCAAGGCCTTCCACCGATACTATATTTCAATCGGAACGGAACGTTCCTGGTATGACTCACAGTCGCGTTTTTTTATAAATACTCTCTTACCTATAAATAATCAGGAAAAGTAGATTTCACGCTTCACTTTCGGTGTAACTTTTTTCATACTCTTGATATTCAGAGAAATCCGGTTGGCAACGTATTTACATTCATAGTTATATGGAAGACATAAATTTATTCTAATTTATATGAAATATATTTTTTTCCGTAATTAGCCTGCATTTATTTATAAAGAGAGGCAAAGACCTTTAGTTCATGGAAAATAAAATAGAGAAAGTGTCTCGATACTTCCCGCTCTATAATGATAAGGTTTTCCACTTGGAAAAATCATTCTTTGGTATCATGAATTTTACGAGATATTCTCACAAATTTTCAAATTAAACGTACGTGTTTTGGACCAGACTGGTGTACAGTTCTAAATTACAGACCTTTAAAAAACTCTGTCAAGACTCTCCAAATATTTGATATAAAAAAATATTGATATATTCTTTGGTAAAGTTTGATTTCGGACTTCCATTGTCTATAAAATTGGGGCGATGCTAAGGTTATTGCCAAAGAACCGCACTGGTATCGAAGAAAATTCAAGGAGGCGGCATTCATCACCAACAATAGCAACGTGTACAGCAAGCCCAGCGTAGACATTAAACCGATATGGCAGCCACTTATAAAGAAGATCAATAGACTAAGACTGGACCAGACAACAAACAATGACCGGCGAACAACCACGTCAGCAGATCGGAACACCACTCATCTGGAACCAATCAGAACAGACCACACACAACGACACGTCACTGGACGGGGTATAAATAGGCATGAAAGGCACGTGTTCGCCAGTTCACCTGGAGACGATTGGAGATCGAAACGTTGTGATACTCAAAAAAATTTATAGACAATGGAAGTCCGAAATCAAACTTTTAAAAATCCACCTTGTCTACAAGTTTCAAGCAACAGTTATATTCTTTGGTCTTGCTCTTTCAACTTAGAGAAGAATATATCAATACCTTTTCATCCAAAATATACACCAGAGTCATAACAAGTTTGAAATTTACAACAATATACCAGTATGGTCAAAAACTTTATCAATTAATTTAATTTAAAAAGATTTATTAGGAAACCTGGAAAAAAAGTTAACAAACTTGATCGATATGAAGTTAGTTCATTTAAGAGGGGACTCTATCTAGAATAAAAGACGTTTTGCATAGGTTTCCAGTATTTTGTTTCCAGCGCTCATTTTTCAAGATAATGGAAAGATTTAATTTGAAAATGATAGAGATAGGTTGGTTCTATATCCGTGCGTAGCCCTTTTCTTGATGCTTTGGTTATTTTGGTTACCAGAAGCTTAAAAAAAATCCGAAATGATTAAAAAAATGTCGATATTCATACCTAATTTTGTATCAACAATTGCAACAAGGGCTTCTCACGAGCATAGAACAAACCTTGCTGTCATTTACAAAAAAAAATCGTTTCATTATTTTGAAAAACGAGCGCTGGAAATGAAATATTGTAAACCTTTGCGAAACGCCCTTTATTCTAGGTAGAGTCCCCTCTTAAGGTACGGAGAATAGAAAATTGTAATGTGGCAGAACGAATGTTCAATAGTGAACATAGTATAGATTTTAGCAAGTTAAAATTGGTTCGTTTGTTGTTAACTTGACGAAGCTGGCTGGCTAGCTCTTGATAAATTCGATGTTTCCGATTATCGTATTTTTTGTCCAAATTCGTCCAAAGAGAAATATAGATCTAGACGGTATAGAAACCTTAAAACCATTCAGTTTTAAAACACTCCACTTTATATAAGTGGAGCGATAACGACATCAACAAACAACGGAAGATTATCTGTCGGATAACCAAATGAGACTGCATAACAAACTTGAATGTTTGCTTTGCCAGGACCCGTCAGCGAGCAGACAGCAAGCCGTTCCTCAGCTGATCCCAGCTTCTACCACTATCCAGGTCCAAGGTAGCCATCTGTCGCCGCAGTTGAGCAAAACGAAGACCACTTCTTCCAGAAATAGGTCGCCGACTGGCCAGTCGCCTGTCAGCAAAAGCAGAAAACCCTCCCAGGTAGGCAGTTGGAGTAGAATTTGTCGAGAAATGCATTATTCGATACTATTTAAATGAATAAAAAAAATTAGATTTCTTAACAATTTTTTAGTTTCACAAAGTTTCGATTAATGTGAGGAAGAAGATCGAAACAAGATTATTGAAAAAAAATGAAGTCTCTTTTCTATTATCTTTTCTATTTCGTTCTATTACTGCGCACATCAAAATAATTGTATGTATGTATGTAAATCAACGTGGTTTATACGTTTTTTGTTTTAGTTGAGTAAGTGTTCAATATCGCCCCGTTCTCCAGAACCATCCCCTAATGCTAGGGTAATACGACAAGAAATATATTCTACAAAAATTACATTGGAGGAACGCAGTTTTCACCAACAAATTTCATTACGCTAATGAGTTAAACAATAATTTAAAATGTTGCAGGTTGCTGAAGCGTCTACGAGTCCAAAATCAAAAACGTGGCGCGGCAGGATGGTGAAGCAATTTAGAAAATTCAACCAAGGAGGAAACAGTCCTAGCAGTCCAACGGCACCTGAAGGTTCCACTTTTGGAGTTGCTTTGGAAGATTGTTTGCCCTCTACGAAGAATATGTATATACCAAGGTATGGACAATCTATATTTCAGTAAACAGCATTTCACAATCTCATAATCTAACTTCATAAGATTGGTTCGTCATTTCGGAAAACATAGATGTTTCTTTTTCATGTTAACTTCATTATGGAATAGTGATCAAAAGTTTGCTTGATATTGAAGAAACAACGAGTTTTCTTCAGTGTTATTGAAGAGTGGAAACGTCACAGAAACGTGATGCACAAAAAAAACTCATGGTTCATCTTGTCTTCCATATACTGATATATCCTAAAAAATGGCATCAAGTAGGTTGATACTGAATTTCCCTCGGATTAGCTTAGAGATAACAATTTGAATCGGACCTTGTAACTAACTGTTGATATTTAGAATCGAATTTTAAAATAAAGCTTTTGAGTACGATTGGGTGCAACTATGGAAAACAATATAACGAGCTTGGAACTCGTGCCAATGATCGTTCTCTACTCATTTTTTCAGGTTCGTAGAGGTATGTACAGATATAATAGACGAACGGGGTCTGCAAACTGTAGGCATATACCGAGTACCTGGCAATAACGCTTCAATAACCGCTCTCACTGAAGAGATAAACAGGAACTACGAAGAGATACCATTGGAAGATCCGCGATGGAATGATCTACACGTGGTCAGCAGTTTGCTCAAATCGTATTTCAGGAAGATGCCCGACTCCTTGGTTACCGTTCATCTGTATCCGCATTTCATTAAGGCTGATAAGATAGAAGATCCTAAAGCTAGGCTAGAAGAACTAAGAAGGTATGGCTTTTAATCACTGAGAGTGGACAGCGTAGTTCGCAATACGAGATTCCGTTTAAATAAAGCGAAAATTGGACAGTTTTTGGAAATAAAATAAAACAGAAAAATAATTAGATCAGCTTGGTCGAAACGCCTGTCATGAAAGGCAAAATTTTAGCAAAATGGAAGTAATATCTTCGACAAAGAAATGTATTCAAAATTATTCTGTATTATTTTCCAGGTTAGTGCGAAGTTTACCGAAACACAACTACCACACGTTAAGACACATAATTATGCACTTGAAGCGGGTTGCTGATAATTGTCATATGAACAGGATGGAAGCCAAAAATTTGGCGATAGTTTTCGGTCCAACGATCGTCAGACCTGAAGGTGAAAACATGGAGACGATGGTCAATCACATGACGAACCAGTGCAAGATCGTTGAAAGTTTATTGACGCATGTAAGTGTCTACTTTCTTATCTTTAATTAGACCCAATTTCATAATCAGCAATTAATGAACTTTTAACAGACTAAACTTTAAAGTTATGAAATAGCTTGAGTTGCAGTTTACTACTTTATTCTGAAAATTGGGTTTGATAAGTCAAAATTCAGCAACACCGGCCTTGTAAGTGATATATAATGATAATTCATAGTTTCATTCAAATCCGTCGATTACATTTTAAGATATTTGGAAAAACTTAGTTTAAAAGACTATTTTCGTCACCCTGATTGCAGCAATGAGACACATTTCGTTGTTTGAAACTTGTAGACAAGGTGGCTTTATGAAAAGTTTGATTTCGGACTTCCATTGTCTATAATACTCAAAATTTTATAGACAATGGAAGTCCGAAATCAAACTTTTCATAGACACATTTCGATAAATGTATATATGAACTTTATTTCAAGAAATCGCCCAAGAAAACACTTTGTATATTCATGTGTATATTAAATGCTGCACTTTGGCTAATAACGACAGTTTTTATATGTAGATGTGTATCGGACTCTTTAATTCTGTTAAAATATTTCCTCAAAAAAAAAAATTCAGGCCGACTGGTTCTTCCCCGAAAACGAGAATGAGGAAAACCATCCTGTACCTTTAGAACACAATGAAGGAATTGAAGAATTTGAATCTGCAAATAGTCAAGCCCTGTTGTTACATAATATTAGCAAATATGAAGGTGAGTATTGCAGAAATATTCATTATGCATCAAGATCAATTAAACTGGACTACATCAATTTAACATGATTTTTTTAATACAGAGAAGTAAAAAAAATTATATTAAAAAAACATGTTTTACTACATACCAAACCGGACTCTACCAAGTAAAAAATATTTTATTAAAATTTTTAATCCCCCCAATTTTTTACATTTTTTTTGTTAATCAATTGAATCTTCTTTCAAATTCATTAAAAATATTTAATTGTGTTAAGGTACTAGATTTTGTATTGTTGTTGAACGAAATCTCAATAATTAATCATTGTTTTTTACGTTTTAGTTGGATTTGCTATTAAAACGTTCTTCAGGTTTTATTGCTATAATTTATTTCAACTTGATTTCTTGCAGCTTTAAAGGACCAGAAAGAAAAGAATGGTGCTCTGTTTTCCTCGATCATTTCGGCGGCCCAGCGGAAAGTAAAACGGAAACCTCACAAGTCGAGTCAAGAATCCAAAGACGAACCTACATCACCCACAAGTCTGAAAGATCCAGTCCATCCGTTCTCACCCAGTGATCTCAAAGAAGTAAGTCAACTTATATAGACACGATTGAGACTTATGAATAAAGCAAAATGACTCAAACTTATTTTTCGGGTGTGTCGCCGGCCTGAGAATATCTTTTTATTGTGATTTGTTGATTTATTCCTTAATTTCGTTGTAGACCTCAATCACCGATGGAAAGCCAAGTGGAGAATCGTCGAATCCGTGTATGGAAATAGAGGAGAAGAAGACCAAACAACAACAACAGACTGAAAAAGTGCCTTGGTTCAATTACTCAACGGACAAAGACGAGTTCCACAGGAGGATACAGAACTTCAAGCAGGAAACGGAAGCGATGCTGCAGTTACCAAGGAAAACGGAAATATCCGTTAACAATATTGGTAAGATTCTACAACCAGATTCATTAACGTAAAATTATTTCGCTAGTTGTTGATTATAAATTTTAATCGTATCTTTAGAGGACTGTCATTTCGGTTCTCTTCGAAAACAACTATTTTCTGAACAATAGAATAAAGAATTCGACCCATTAATTCTCTCACAGCGCTTCTGGAGTGCCACAGGCTTTCTGCTGTCATCGGGCGTTACCTATAACGTAACCGCCAATTTGCAGTCAGTCGTAAGGAGGAAATATTTCCATGGAAATGGAAATATTGAAATTTCTGAAGGTGCCTCATAAATATTGGAAATGTTGGAAAACATGTTCAAAATACGTTTCAAGAGGTTACAAGCAAATTTTTACATAAATCTCGTATAATTTCATGCAGTGTGTGTGCAATATCACACAAGGTAAATAATCTCTGAAAGAGTGCTTGAATTACGGATAATTCGGACTCTGAGATGCACCGCCATTATTCGAGTGAGTCGCTGGAGTGTGCTGCGGACAAGTACAAACAGTAGCTTACTGTTTTATTTGTTTTGTACAGTCTTGACTCCTTGATAGAGCGTTTTAAAATGGAGGAAACAATGTAACACTGAAGGTAATAATAACTGCGATAAAGATACGCCTCTTACTCGACTTGTTTCGCAGCAGTTATTTTATTTCGAAAAACGCCTATTTTTCGAAATATCTCACAAAATTCTTTGTATCCTTCCACATTTAAGCCAATTTTGGTGTTTATCTGTTTTGTGTTTAACTTTTTGAATGTATTTTTCCATTAAATGTTTAGTTTTCTCATTTAGTTTTCAATATTTACAAAATTTCCATATATTTCCAACGATTCTAGAAATATTTCACATATGTATATGATTCTGGAAATATTACACTAGCAGTGAGCAGTCAGAGCCTAAAATTGTTGACATTCATTTTGAAACACCCTGTATAAAACAAAATGTACTGTGGGCTGAGAGTATGACTTCGTCTTGCAGACACCAGGACGATAGGCCAACTGAGCTCATCAGCGGGCAACGTCCACCATAACCCTACTTCGCGGCTGTCGCTGAAAGCGACCTCTAGCAACAACGGCGAGGCTATCCACGTCCTCACCAAGACTCACAGTGCCTGCAACGTCTTCTCGAGGACCGCCTCCGGCACCACCTCCGAACAACAGCAGCACGCGCGAAACTCGATGGATGGCAGCACCTTCAACGGAAGGTACTGAACAATATGGTTCACTATATAATTTAGACTGGCTCTTAACTCTTAATTAATTCGAACTTCTGATTCATATTTATTCTATTCCTGATTTGATTTGACAGGTATTCGACAAGTGCGTCAGGAAATGTTGTCAAAGACTGTATGAAAAATGGTAACGTGGATGACATAGTCAGGATAGAGAAATGTAATGTACGAAGGGGTAGTTCGATGGAAAATGTCAATGCGGGAAATAGTGAAAGCGGCAACGGAGGAATGAAGAAAGTCAAATATGAAAATGAGGTATGTTTTCTGATATAGCATATTTTACACATTGTTAACGTTTCTTATCAGTTTTCGCAAGGCTGGCGCCTTTGCTATAAAGTAAGGTTGTGATTCTCTAGAGAATTGTATAGCCAATTGGAAGATTGGCGGCACCATTTGAGGTAGTTCTTTCACTGGCCTCATTAGCACAGAACATATATAGGATTAAAGAACTCGATACATTTTGACTGGCAACAGTAATGACATTAGTCCGTTGGAAACGTAGCTCGGATTATACCTCTTTTTTATAAACAGCAAGTTCAACGACATACGGCACTGTTCACACGATTGCCTATGTTTCCATCAATTGTCAACTGCCATTTTGTACTTTTTGGTGATTTTTTGTTTGTTTGAAATCTATTTCCTAACAGCAAAAGGAACTATCCTATTATGAAAAATCTCGACCACTCAATAAACGTATACGAAACTGTTTTTCAAGATAGGAAAATGTAGGCAAATACGGTTCTCCATCAGCAACGAACTAACGAAACGTTTAGTCGCAATCTCTTTCATATAAAATTAGTTTTTGGTGCAAATCTATTGTTCTGTGCACAACCTATTACGAAAAGATGAGAAAAATGCTTCTCTAATTCGTTTCACATGGGTCAACGGCTCAAATTAATCTTTGCAGACTTGTTTCAAAATATATAAATGCCTCAAGGATCGTGCAAACGTTGTAATTTAGCTTTTTTTTTGTTATAGATTGAAGGCCAAAGGTCGGGCTCACTGGATTCCTTAAACAAACTCGTGAACGAAGATGGTAAGTTTCATATAATCTATACATTTTTCTCTGATCAATGTCACATAGAAGAATAGTCTCAATGTAGTAGTTGCTTGGCAGTACTATATTCTCAATAGACTAAATTTTATTATGCATCCTTTTGACTTACCATTGACGCATTGTTCCGAACATAACAATACAGGAGATATTTATCGCCTTTTGCAATATTTAATAGCATCATACGACGTGGAGTTGTTTAAAAATTACTAATTCAAGCATAAACATAGAACGATCTAAGTTCTTGAATCTATCCTGCTGTAAACAATCATAATTGCATTATTGACGATGCTACTAAATATGGCAAAGCGCGTCACATATTAACTGCATTATTATTTGCGAAACTGTGTAACGGATAAAATGATGTAAAATTTTCGTGAAATACGACTTACATGATTTTGAATTTAACGTTTATATTTTTCGTTGTAAATTAGGACGTAGTAGTCCTTCACCCCCTCTAAGAGGGTGGAGGCCGGTGAGACCCCCCAACATTCCTCCACAGAGACCGCCTAGAACCAGACATATGTACAACAACCGAATATAACAGTCGATAAGGTAGAATGATGTGCTGCCGAAATGCTTAGATACCAAATGCGCGCTTACACTTAACGTTTTGTATTTTTATCTTTCAGCTTTTAATATTGCTGTATTCTGCAATCGCTTTAATTAGACACTAATATTGTGAAATATTCTCTATGACAATAATTGGTGTTTGTAATAGATCTGAGTAACTCGCTATGCGCTTTATGTTTTAGGGTCATTTGGTCAGTAATCTCCCAAAAATTATTTGGAAATATTTCAGATAGTAAATATGTGGCAGACCTCATCTATAAGATGAGGTCTGATTTGACAGTCATCTGTACAATGTATTTTTCAATCACTATTTAAAATAGTCTAGTTTGCTAAAGACACTTGAACTCATCTCCAAGTGTCGCCCTCTATGGGGACGCCCATTGGCAACTTACGAAGTCAAAGGTCCTAACACCTGGACTGCCTTGAAGCGGCAACAGGTGTCCAGGTGTTAGGACCTTTGACTTCGTAAGTTGCCAATGGGCGTCCCTATAGATGGCGACACTTGGAGAAGAGTTGATGTTGGTATCACACCCTTGACTGGGTTACGTATATACCACCCGATTACTCTCTACAGTTACACCGCCAGGCTGTACAGATGAGTATAGGCTGAAGACGAAACATGCATTTCTATACCAAGTCTGAGCATACGCTTAAAGACACGTGAATTGAGTTACTATTTTCTTTGAGGACCGATGCATATTGCGATGATTTCACAATATACATGCAAATTGAAGCGATTGATTGAAAATGTCATACTAGTCTTGAAGATGGGTTTTTTGGAAGTCAAAAGGATCCATTGCGGATTCCAGACAGCCCATTTTTGGACTAGTTAAAGAAATATCAGTTTATTACGCCACTCGACATATGCTACCTCTTACATTTTTCTGCTGTGTGATTTGTGTTGATTTATTCACTTCCGATTGATGTTTTTTAAATTTATTATCATTAATAATATATAAATAGTAGATTTTTTCCAAAATATTATCATAAAAATTACTAAATCCTAATATAGTAAGGTTTTCCATTTTGAGTGTTGCTCTTATATACATCATATTGCATACTAACTTTCACATAAACATAATAGATCAGTTGCAATTCTTATATGAGTATAATTATGCTCACTAGCAATACGCTTCGATGTATGAAAACGTGTGTGAAATATACTTCAGTGTGCTGGAGTGGTGTTACAGATATATCATTGTATGAGCCTCGTAACTATCACAGCTCACATATAATTTTGTTATATTGTTGTCTCAAGATGCTACTCACAAAAATATTTACTATTCAAAAACGCTAAAAAAAGATTGAACAAACAATTGGATTAGTTTATCTAAGGGTAATATATATTTTCCCTAATAGTTGTTAGTCGAATTTTGATTTGATTAGTTCATATGAAAAGGCTTATATGATTGTTTTTAATTGTTGAGTACGGACGTTTCCAAATTGTATTTATAAGGGAAAAATTCAAATGCATCAATCTGTGTTCGAAGATTTCACAGGAGTAGCGAAGTGAATTTCAAAATTAAAAACCTACTCTAAATATTGCATATGGTGCTATCCCAGAAGTGTCATTGTTAATTATGTTTTAAATTGAATGATTTCTATAATACACTTTGACAAAAGCAAAGAAATTGTCTGAAACGTTAGTAAATCAAAGTTTACGGATAATTTTATTTAAACTTACTACTTGAAGTAAAGTGATCACATTATTAATTTTGGACAACCAAAATAATAAATAGCAAAACTAGGTAGGAAACATTTAATCTGAATATGTAAAACTGCTCCCCTTAAAAAGTAAGAATTTTGATTTGTATACTTTTCCTGTGCAGCGATGATACGCTGTTCATTAAACTGCGGTATAGTTTTTCTTCCAAGTAACGTGGCTTATGATTGTCCAGATAAAGCTCGATGTATAACGTATATCATTTGATATTTCCAGAACCTCTGTTGAGCACAATGACGAAGCTGTTCGACGAGAAACTAAAAGAAAAACATTCCCGTTCAACAATCGCCACCGACGACATCCCCTACGTGGATGAATCCCCGGAGAAGCTGCCGGCGAAGAAGTCCCATTCGGACAAGGAGAATATCCCGCACGTGGCAGAGCTGTACAGGAACCCCAGCCTACACAAAAACCAGACGAAGCCGTACAAGAAAGAGGAGAAGGACTCCTCGGAGAAGGAGAAGGAGGTGGATACGATGGCAGCCGAGGACGTACCTGATAACGATCGACATATCACCAAAGTGTCCGTGATGGGCAGCAACAAGTTGAACTTTCAGCAGAGCGCAGCCAGTTCGAAACTGAGACGATCAGAGAGTCTGAACAAGCCTGAGAGGACTTCGCCTATGAATAGCAAGTTGAAGCGGTCCGAAAGTCTGAACAAGTCCGGAGAGAAACTGAAACGGTCTGACAGTCTGTCGAAAACCGAGAAAACGGAGAGCAATATAAACAAGAGGCGAGAGTTGGCCATGTCTAACAAGAGGTTTGTAATGTTTTTCAAAGGCTTTTTATTAGCTTCCCCTGTATGTATGTATGTTTGGAACGGAATTTCACCCACTTAAAAACTTCAAATTAATTTTAAATTTTGCACACGTATCAAGGACCGATGACAATACAATATTTCAAAAAGTTTGTCCCATTATTGCTTTTGATTTCCAAATTCTTTCTGATAAAAATTATATTTAAACTTTAAATAGATAAAATTAAATCATTAACGGCTGAGGCCAGTCTCTGTTTCAACCATGACAATGCGGCGGCATTAGGTGGTGTACGCCCAAAATAAACGTAGATTACTCTGCCTCAAAATTTATTAAACGATTTCACAAAAAAAAAGGCACGCTTCCCTCGCCGCCAAAATACAGACCCTACACTGAACTGTCATATGTCATGTCAGTTACTTCACTTGTCCAACGAACCGTTACATTTGAATTTAAATATTATTCATAGATGCTCTAAAAACCTGTAGTTCATCTACTACACGACTGCTACCATTACAGGTTCAAAGACTCCACCAAGAACAAGAGAAAGAACGGTATGCCAGACCGGTCGATCAAACGCAGACATACAGTGGGAGGCACCAAGGACCCGGACAAGGTCACGTGGCTCATGGACAACAAGAACCAAGAGGAGGCAGCCACGGAATCTGAGAAGGAGAAAAACCTGCGCACCAGCTCGCCAGACCTGAGTTCGACTAGACGCGACCGGTTTCTGTTCGAGATCAACCTGATCGGCCCCGAGAACATGGTGGTAGCGCTAAGACAGCACCTGATCGGAGCCAGGCCGCAGAGCTTTCCAGAGAGTACCGTGTTCAAAGTACCGCTAGAGTCGCACGTGTAGTGCTACAAGTGCCTTATCATGACCAAGGGGGCGTTTCAGGTATGGTGGACAATTTGATGACATGTGTAAAGAGTAGAGGACAGAGCAGCAGCAGCTGGTTCCGTTTCATGGAATTTGTTTCACAAGTCCTGATTCTTTTCGCTGAATTTCTCGAAAGGATTTTGTTGAAAAGATTTGTACCCATGAGGAAATGAATGAAAAACTTCAGAAAATCATTAAGATTACCCACATTTTAAGGCATATCTCCGTCTTATCAGTAAAATTTGAATCACTGCCTGTCTAGTCTTGACAGTCCTCTACTTTTTGAAATTGTGCAATTCTGCAATTTCAAGCCTTGCTTATTGTCCACATTGGTAGAAATGCTGCAGAGGTGATTTGATGTGTATGATTCATGTGGAAAAAGTAAATCATCGCAAGTGTGCATTTTCCCCGTTTGTAAGGATAACCAGCCGAAAATTACAAAACCACATGCATATCAATCTTATAGAACCCAACATCAAAATTATTTCGTACGTACATGTTTCTCTAGCCTACATATTTAACTTCGCCATTTTAGGATTCGCCAGCCTTCAGTCTTGAAATCTTCAGTGCTATAAAAATCTTCGACATTGTTTTAATTTGCGATGAAAAGTAAAACCTATTTATTATTTCAGAAAATGAACATGATTCGAATCACTACATTTTTACTGTGGTTTTTTACTATACATGCATATAAAAAGTCGTAGCAAGTTTTTAACGTGAATCATACATCAAATATCACCTCTTCATAATCTAACAGAGACTGATATGTGTATTGTGCAATAAAAATGTGCATTTTTTAAGGACATCAAGGCACTTTCTATAGCGGCAACTGATTGCACAGTAATTTTTTGGAACCCACAAGTAGTGCTAATGTATATATTTATTAATCGATAATGTGTATATTAAATATTTAGACCGATAATTGATTTCGGAAATTACATTTTTACACAATATTGTGTGAAATTTATTTGGTACCATGTACTGCCGAGTGATTAAATTGATGTTGTGTTATATTTTAAGAGGGGACTCTACCTAGATCAAACGGCGTTTTGCATGATTTTCCTGTATTTCGTTCATTTTTCAAGATAATGGAACGATTTGTTTTGAAAATTATAGAGAAAGGTTGCGAAGCCCTTTTTCAATTTTTGATACAAAGTTTTAAATATTGTCGCAAGCGCGCTCGTATCGGCGGTAAGAATATGTTCATGTACGGTGCTACAATATTTCGTTTGTAGCGCTTGATTTTGAACATATTGGAAATATTTTTTATGCCGATCATACAAAAAGGATGGCTCTATGCCCGTAAGAAACCTTTTTTGATATTTTGATTCTTTGTTTTGGTTACTAAAAGGTTGAAAAACATTCGAATTGAGTAAAAAAATGCCAATATTCATGTGACAATATGTAATATTTTGTATCAAAAATTGAAAAAGACAGTCATAGAACCAACCTTCCTCTATGATTTGCAAAAAAATTGTTCTATTATCTTGAAAAAAGCGCTGGAATCAAATATTGGAAACCCATGCGCCTTTTATTCTTTAGGAGATATTATTATAATTTTTGACAATAACCTGAAAGGTTGATACAGGGTAGTTGGTTTAATTTTGACGGGTTGGCGGGGTAATTGAAAGTTAGAATTTTGTGTTCGTTTGCTATTTTTTTTTTGTTGAATATCTTCTGATATGAAAACTGCTTGTGAAAAAATTTCAACATGGTAGATGAATATGGTTTGAATTAAATTTTGTTATATAATTTTTTGGATTAAATTTTATGTATGTCAATTCAATATATGTTTTGGATTTTTCTTGAGGTATTAATATACCTAAAACTCACAATGTTACATTGAATTTTACTATTATTATTTATTTACTATTTAAAAAGTTAAAGTAGAAAATTCTACTCAAGTCAAGTCTCGAGACTAAGGTGGCGATACGAAAGTCTTATTTTTTCTATTTCAAAGATAGTCTCAAAATAAACGAAGCAAAATTACGTAAAAATATGATTTATTTATTTGTAAAAATGTGTGCGTGTAAACTTGGTACATTTTCGTGTGTCGGTAACACAGAGTATATTTTTAATGATCAATGGTAGGGAAATTCCCCAGTATATCGGTCAAAATTGAATAAATAACACTGTATCTGTCTGCATGAAATGATTTTAAACTATACGTTCCGAAATATTACTGTGCCACTTAATTAACAATATAATTATTAATTGATTCTTATTTATATAAATATTGATTTTGTAGTTATTTGTATATCCACCGTGTGCTTTTTGCACAGCCTGTTGTGCCGAGCTGTGATTACTGTCATTTGTAACGTAAAATAATTCAGATACTGGTACAGGAAGCTGTGCACGAAGCGCGAACATTTTCAAAATGAATCATAGAGCAGTAATTGTGATATTTTACAAAACATATTTAATTATAAAAGCTTATGAAGCTAATATAGAGTAAAATTTCATTTGATGTTAACATGTGTTAATGGGTTGGTAGAATTGATTATATTATCGAATTTTTCACTGTGAATGATTAATCGTATGTATCGCATTTATTTGTTATTTTTTTTAGTTTGCTTCTTTAAATGTATTGTGATTCTAATAATAATTCCAAGTGGAAGCAAGTGAATTTGTGATAAAACGCTAGTTTAGGCTTTGTAAATATTTTTCGTTCTCTTTCAATGGACAATCGCAAATCTTATAAGGACATGACAGTAAAGTTTTTGAAAATATTATTGTTGTTTTTAGTTCTATTTTCCCATCATTATTTTCATTTTATCAATTTTATGGCAAACTGGAGGTAAAACTTACTTTGCTGGAATAAGCAGCTTATCTCTCGTTCGAAATTCTGTAGTCAAAAATTATTCTTGTAAAATTAGACAAGTTACCAACATTTCTTGATTTTATTGAAAAGGTACCAGTCCTTCTCGAAAAGCTTCAATTCATCACATGAACCAACAAAGCCTCAGTTATTGTCAGTAAGGAATCGAGTCAAATTAGAAAAAAAATCTATCTGACATTAATCTTACAAGCGCCCAAATCGGTGGAAATCTTCATTGTACAGTCCTTACATACATAGATATATGCTCTCACTGTCTCACATGTACTCAAAGGGAAACGCAGTCGGAGATATTTACTGTTCCAAAATATTGGTGCTATGTACCCAGATATAAACAACGTACGCAATTTGAATGCCAAAGAAAAATGGTTTTCGACACTGACATTCGGATCGATTGACCCGCGTGCTTGCGTAGCTCAATTGTTAGAGCGTCTGCCTGACAACAGGTGTTTTCGAGTCTCACCATGGGCAAAGTTTTCTCAAAGTTTCAAAATGGGAATTTGACAATCTGTTTTCAATTTTTGGACCGCGGATAAACATGGATCCTGAAAAATGTTTGTTTTTATTCAAAATAAAAGATATTACATACTACAGTGGAATGTCTGTGGCAAATTGAAAATGTCGCTTTTTATGCTCCGAAAAATTGTTAATAAATTGGTTAACTGCGTAAAAACATTGTTTCTCTATAAAATTTGCGGTGTCCATGAAAGATTTTTCTGTATTTTAGAGCGTCCGATGTAGAACGGTAGACCAACGCCAATAGACACAGATTCTGATACGATAGAAGGTTACCTTACATAATATGTCGTTTATCTACTGGTGCCTACTGGTGTTTGTCCCCGTAAGAACTTATTCGAATCTAACCTACTTGTAAGGCTATGTGTATACCAAAAAAAAATTGAAAATCTTCCTTACTCTGCGAATAAACTGACAACGGTGCAATTTTTATGAAACTTGAACGACATCGGACGTTCTTTGCGGAAGAAACGCATATTTTTTGTTGTTTTATTTGCAGTATTAATAAAAATACTGTGCCAAAAATTATTCAATAATCTAACTGAAATAATCGGAAATCTGAGCTGATTTTGTAAATATGGAATTCTTTATTTACCTGCGAGTTGGTGTATAGAACATGGTGAAACAAGTCTTGAATGCTAGGCTGTTTGTATCTCTTGCCTGTTATTGTTTTTATAGTTTTAAGTACAAAAATTGTATGTGTTGTTGTAATTTGTGAAAAACTGTAAATATATTTTCAAATTATGCACTTATCTTATTGTTTTATTATATCAGTGGGATAACTCGCAACTCTGATAGTATTCAAATGCCTTTATGATTAATGGTAGTAAGTTAAATTGTTTTTCTTGGTAATCATATAAATTGTATGATACGTGACGTTGTTTGAAACTTGTAGACAATGTAGATGAATAATTGATATTACTGCTTTGGACTCGTTTGACGACGATGGAAGATACCACATCATCGAAACGTTGTGAAACCGCAAATTCACAACACAATGGAAGTCTCAAGCAGTGTTATACGTCCTTAACGTAGTTATGGAGCACGTTTTATGGATCACTGAACAAAAAATGCACTTCAAAGTCGATCACAACTTCACAACAAAACAATGATTCAAATTATTCATTGTATATTTCTGAATTATTCCCACTTATCAATAGGACTGTACAAACAGCTTGATCTTCATTTGGTTTCCTTACGATACCTTATTTTCTCACTCATTTTCGGAGCACTTTTGATTTTCAGCATCTACAAAATTTAATCAAGAGTTGGAATGAAACTGAATTTCACTTTTTATCACTTCACTGATAATATAGTGACTGAGGATATATTTGGCTACAAAAGCAATCTACATATGAATTGCTATAAAGATATATGTTTCGTCCTTAGTCTAGACTCGTTGTATATATCTGACTCAGAATAGGATGTAATAGTAACATTTAACTCCAATTGGTTCTATGCGTTAACGTGCCATGGAAAAGGTTCAAATAATCGGGAAATGGGTGTCACAGGAATTGAGCGATAGACAGATGCAGCGACGACAACAATGAAAAATGAATTTATTTCTGAAATCCCAAACGCATCGAATCGTAGATTATTCCAGGTCATCGACATCTCCTGCTAAACCAAATCGCTTTCAACGAAAGACGATGCTGTGCGTTTGGTGAGATCAGCAGGATAAGCTTCTTTGAAGTCTAGTGAAACTTTCAATGCCCACAGCTAAAACCAACAGCTAAATTCACTAAATTATAATAATGTTACGGATATACGATTGTTTTTGTCATCTTATATAAAAAAAGGTATCAATCCTTTACTATTAACCTCATTTCTCACGCAAGCTTTGAATCCTTCCCATCCGTATGATTTGGTATTTAACTGGAATACTCTTTTCTGTCTATCTTTCACAACTTCCAGAAAATCTTCAAAGTCCAATAGTCCATCATCTCTCCCGAAAATAGCAAATACTGTTTCAACCAAGTGTTTACTCAAATTTATACCAGTGCTTACTTTCACAGCTCTATGGAAATCATGTTGACTAACCCCCTTATGTACAGGCATATACAAATGTATTGCATAGACGAAATCGTCAAGATGATTCAGAAAATCAGAAAAGTCTTTGAATTCGTGGAATGTTATGCCTAAAGGCTCATGAATTTTCTCTAATACGGAGTCTAGATAGTCATCAAACTCATGTACGTCAAGGAATGAATATCTCAGAAGGATTCTCATGAATTCTTCCTCAGATATAACTTCAAGACCTCTAGCAAAATCATAAAATTCTATCTCCAATAGCTCTGTTTGCAAATTTCTCGTGAAGTTGCTAAAACTCTCAAAGCTCAGAACAGACTTGCCATCAGGTCCAAAAAAATATACTTTGAGCGTTGTGGCCACATCATGTTCCTTATGCAATTCAACTTCTTCATTTTCAGTATCTTCATCAGTATTAGGTAGTCTATTTTTTCTTCCTTTCCACGTTTTACTGACAATCCTTTCTATGAGACAAAACTCATTCAAATCAACTACTCCATTTTCATCTCTATCAAAGGCATTAAATGCTATCTTGAATTGATTGTTCGCTTTGTAGAGTATAGACAGCAAAAAGAGGTACTCTACATATGAAATAATGCCATTATGATGAATATCTCTGAACAATTTTGACGAACCCTGTTCCAGTGTTGGTGTCATGTCCCTCATGACATGCATTTCAAGGTCCGTGAGATTCTTCCTCTGGATTCTAGGACGTGGTTCTATATATATGACAGATTCCAAGAAATCTTGTGGTGACATATAGAGCTGACCATCATACTGTGAGGAGGCGAAATTAACGAAGCGTTGTTCTGCAGCACTCAATTTCATCTCCTTAAGTTTTGTACCTTTTTTAGCAGACACACCTGGAAGTATATAGTAATGCCCAGTTCCTAAATATCCTGCAGTTAGTACAGTTGCGCCTCCAATGGCATATGTATAAAATGATACCTTCGAACTTTGTAAACTGGCAAATAATGATTTGAAATGTTTTCTCTTAACAGAGCCAAACAGTTTTCTTATGATAGACGACATTTTTTCTTTTAAATTTCTGATGACACATGAATGAAGTATAAATAACCAAAAAGATAACAACAGCTGTAACCATGGTAACCGCATAACTTATTTTTTTCTCGGTAATTCTATGTAGCTTCTAAGTGCCTGTTCACCTCTACCAAACACCAAAATAGAAACAATAGTACACAGAGAACCAACTCACACAGGTCAATATCATTAAACAAGATCTATTAAACAACACATACCCAAAGAAGCTAGTGGAAGTAACAATACAGGAAAATACCAACAGTAGAAGAATTAAACACGAAGAATCTCAGCACTTACTCATTCTGCCTTACGTCAAAGGAATATCAGATGGAATCAAAAGAATAGGTCAGCGATACAAGATCCAAACGAGATTCTCTAGGACTGCCACCCTCAGAAGTATCCTAACAAAAACTAAGCCCAGGAATGAATCGCAAGAGACAAAGGACTGCATCTACCAGATACCATGTCAATGTGGTAAAATCTATGTTGGAGAAACAAAAAGGCCTCTGGAAGTAAGAATCAAAGAACATCGGCTCAACACCCAGCGAGCAGAGACAGGAAAATCTGGAATAGCTGACCACGCATGGACGGAGCACCATAAAATAGCTTGGAACGACGCTAAGGTTATTGCCAAGGAAGCGCATTGGTATCGAAGGAAATTCAAGGAGGCGGCATTCATCACCAACAACAGCAAAGTGTACAGCAAACCCAGCGTAGACATTAAACCAATCTGGAAGCCACTCATAAAGAAGATTAATAGACTACGTCTGGACCAGACAACAAACAATGACCGACAAACAGCCACGTCAACAGACCGGAATACCGCGCATCGGGAACCAATTAGAACAGACCGCGCACACCGACACGTCACCGGACGGGGTATAAATAGGCATGAAAGGAACGTGTTCGCCAGTTCACCTGAAGACGATTGAAGATAGCACATACATCGAAACGTCGTGATACTCAAAATTTTATAGACAATAGAAGTCCGAAATCAAACTTTTGATAAATCCATACAATAGTTTATACTAACCATTTATCTGCCCTACTATCAGTGCAAAGTTGCCATGTTGCACACTTTAGGCATTATGGAAGCAACCTCTGTTTATTCTCAATGTGTACATATGACCCACAATAAACATGCATGTTGCGTAGTCAGGGTGGCTTGACGGCCTAGCAATAGACAGTACTTGGGTTGGTATATACCTAACCCAGGCTGGGTAACTGTGTGATAGTAACATTTATCTCAGACTCTGTATAATAGTGGTGACTGATGTCCTCTGGGGCATATGTCATGAAGGGTGAACTGATTATTACTTTTCATGATGTACTCATACCACAGCCAAATTAGTAATTGAACTGCATTTTCCAAAGACTTTTTTGTTTTGGCATTGCTGCAGGTACATGACAATGAAAAAACCAAGTTTGCGAGATGAAAGGCAGATGGGAATCTTTGAAAAGCTTTGAAAGAGAGAGTGAATTTGTTTATGACTAATAACTTGTTTGCTTGCAAATACGCTGGCCATACCAGAAAATGGTCTCACTACAACCCACAACATAGGCATGAAATATAAATATTTTTCACAATATTTTTATTATTTATTGCCTCAAAAAGGTTATATAATGATAATCAAAACAATTTCTATTAGAGAATCATCCTAGTTTACCTCTTCTACCATAAAAAAAATTGTTGCTTGTGCACTTTTGCTAACACATTGTGTTTTTAACATTTTCAATGGATAACAGATGTAATTTTAAATAGGAAAAGTTAGTTTGATAAATTATATAAGCACCAATACCTTTTTAGACAATCAGAGATATGAATAAGTGTTTATAAAAATGGTAATATGAAAAATGAGTTTATGGCATAAGTCCAAGATCTGAGATGCAGTTTTATTTCATTCCACCTGCCAAAGCTACTTGCTGCTGAAGTTTCTGTATCACAGTTTTTTGTTCGTCCTGTTTTTTCTCCAATGATTCTATTTGATTATCTATTCGTTTTATTTCATTAGAGATGTAGTCCATACGTTTCGCAACATTCTGCTTCGCTTCTACAAGGTCCGTTTTTATCAGAACTGGACCAACAGATTTGTACACTTTTCCGTCTTCTGGCAAAAGATCTAATTCTTGTTTAACAATATCATTTTCATTGAGTTGTCCGTCCAGTTGCTGCCTCGTTGAAATAGCTTTTTGAAGCTCTGCAAAGTTAGGAGTTTTAGAGTGAAATCACAGGCACTTTGAGTAATAATTCATACCCATTTGTATTGTTTTGAAACTTTGCATTTCTGTTTGCATCTTTTTACTTAATTCTTCCATTGTATTATACTTTATTTTTCTATTATTACTGCAGTTGCTTTAGATTACCTTATAAGAATTTAAGAATGTAACATGAAACCAAGCAACACTACTGACTCCTTCAAACTTGACAACTGACACTGAATACTTCATCTGTCAATGAATTTACCTATTTGTGGTGTATGTCATATCAATTTCCACCGTTTCACTCGTCCTTGACTCCTTGTCAAGTCAATTGAATTTGACGTTTGGTCTTCGAGCTGTGTAAGGGGGTAGCTTTCATCCTTCTTAAAATTCATCAATTTAGGGAAACACCCTCCACAACCATTAAAAAATGTCAAAGCTCGTAGCCCAAGGCCCCGCTCTCGTTAACAGTAAGTAGATCTTCCAACTGTAGTACATATTACGTAACATAAATTTAACCTTATCTTCAGAGCTTATCGCCGAGGCAAAACCGAAGTTGAATGTATTTATGAAATACGCCAAAGTAGAATTAACACCACCAACACCAGCAGACATTCCGCAGATCAGAGCAGGCATCGGCAGGTGAGCATGTCTATAAAAGGGTCGCATTGTAATGTGACCCATCAGCTCTGTGGTCAAACAAGTATCGAAACTGTTTGATTTCTCTTACTCTTATTTTACCACTCCTTATCCAGTTCCTAATATTCTTCATCTTGTGCCTGCACCTTGTTTTTCTTCCACTTTTCCTTTGAGTTGTAATAATTTTGAGTATTTTTATATTTTACAATATTTTTTCCAGCTTCCCATTAAATTAGCTCAAAATGAATGCATTGGGTATATATTCAATCCTCAAACTTTTCAAGATTCATTATCACAGGTTGAAAAGTTCAATTGGCAATGAATCTAGTTTACAAAATAGTCATCATTATTCAAATGATGGCATAAACACTGATCCTAATTTTGAAAATTGTTCTTAGGTTGATTAGTTCTGCAAAAAATGGCTCCTGGAAAAATTTGACAGTGAGAGAAGCTTGGTTGAACACATTGGTCGGCATTGAGGTGTGGTGCTGGTTTTATGTTGGTGAATGCATTGGCAAACGCCACATTGTAGGTTACAATGTTTAGATAATTTTCTATTATGTAGTTATTTAGTTTGTCCTTTTCAATATAACAATAAAAGTGATTCAATGATTTTTTTTTATCCCAATTTTAACTGAATAAATTCCCTTATACAATTGCAGTTGTTTTGATACACAAAAACAAAACCCATTCTAGGAGTAAAAACATTACAATGCAATAACAAAATAAGCACATAATTTTCAGTAAATTTCTGTTTTCCATTTGATACCTCTCATATTTTACTCAACTTGAATGAAGGAATTATTTTTCTCAAAATAAAGTTTAAGCAATGATGCTTAATCTGCCAAAGTTCAACTTAAAGTCAGTGATATATGAGAAAGGAATGATAACCACCGAGATTTGAACAAGATAAAAAGTACATTCCAATTATAATAGCAGAAAAATTGTTCACACATTTTGATAATTTTTAAACATTAGTAAAGATACTCATTCTCCTGTGGTTTCAATTAGCAGCCAGAGGAAAATTAATGAATCCAAGACAACCTCAGGATTACATATCTATACGTTTTTTCTTGTTGCGTGCACAGGCCCCTAGACGACGCCGGGCCCCTAGGCAGTTGCCTACTTTGCCTATTGATTAATCTGTCCCTGTATAGGAGAGAGCATATACTTTAGTAACTTTGTAATAATCTTTGATGTGTTACATAGTCAATACTCCTGTTGTTTGAAACTTGTAGACATGTTTCAATAAGACTGCTTCAGATTTCCATTAATTTAAAATTTTTGTCTCACATTTGAAGTGTGAAGCAGTGATTTTGAAAACTTCTACTAAAATTGATATTATTTACCCTTTTCTTCAACAAATACATTACAATGCTGCATAAAACTTTGACAAAAGGAAAAATCAGTACAAAGCAAAATTCACCATCAGAATTTGCTTGCTACAAAACAAAAATAATGTACATGCATCAGTAAATACTGAATGGAAAGGAGTACTGGAAGTGTTACTTTCAAGAATAACCATAGCAAGTGTACACAAATGCTGAATAAATAGTAATCTACACAATGAGTTATTTATTAAGCAATATATATATCAAAAATAACATTTCTTAACATCACTACTAGAAAAATGTTGTCCACAATCACATTTAGAGTTCTTTGTGCTTTCTAGAATACAACTCCTGCAGAATAAATGA
Organism: Bruchidius siliquastri; assembly: GCA_949316355.1. Classification (NCBI taxonomy): domain Eukaryota; kingdom Metazoa; phylum Arthropoda; class Insecta; order Coleoptera; family Chrysomelidae; genus Bruchidius; species Bruchidius siliquastri. Next base: position 28,117,513 of record OX438529.1, read on the forward strand.
CTACATGGAATTTTGTACAATGATTTACCTTCACATTTGCATTTCACACAAACATTCGTTTTCACTAAATCACTACTGAAAGATATAAAATTACAACTACGCTTTGCTTTTGAAATAGCTTCATCAATGTCATCACTAGTTCCATCATCACAGTTTCTCTTGCAGTATCGAATTGCTTCTATATTTCTTCCACCAGTTGTTCTTTTCAGATTAAAAAACTCTTGTCTATGTGAGTTTTGTAATAGGAACATGTCTATTCTAGTTTTCAAGCCAACATTCAATACTGCCTTATTTTTGTTATCAAATTTCAGGCCTGTGAATGGATCACAAGGTTTTCTTCCTAAGGATATTTCACTTTGAGTATGCTTTTCCAATGTAGTTTGATCCACAGTCTTTCCACTAGGCAGAGTCATAGGTATAGTCATTATGTCATAAGTCAGATCATCTTTAAACTCCTCAGGAATCACAAAACTACTATCCACATTGGTATCACTATAGGAGCTAAACAACTGTGGACTTTGGCAGTGTCTCTCAGACCTTCCAATAAGTTTTACAATAGTTTGTCTGGTTTTAGAAGAACAACTTCTGGCTGGGATACCCCAGACTTGTACAGCACTCAGACAAGGAACTGTATTTCTTGTGGAAGTTCTAAATATCAACACCCTCACAGAATCTGCATTCATAAAAGTTGTAAATGTGTAAGACTTGAAGAAAGCTACATGGTAGCTTTTGTCCACATCAGGAGGTGGGCAGGATCGGGAGTATTTTCTGCTATTACAAAATATCACTCCAGGTTCATCAAAAGTGGCTTTACAAATCGATACATACTCAGTAGCACCAGATTTTCCAAATACCTCTATTCCACTAGTTCTGTGTGACCCTACGACTGCGTTTATGGAGATATAATGGATATTCACTGGGCAAATAAACTGGAAATCTACTTCCACTGGAGGTTTTACAATTGTATATGCAATGAAGCCTCTAGACTTCTCAATATAGTTTGCACTCACAAGATTTTGTGCTTCGTAATGATCAGTTGCAGGAGTTGTAGAATTCACCTTAGGGCACAACTTGGGATCCAGAAAGTTGTACATTGAAAGCTACCTACAAAATGAATGTAGAAATTAACCTAGTGGTGCTCTCAGAACATAGACTCACACTGTAGTACAGCAGGAATATTAGCCGTTTTCAATTATCTTATTTACAAATGATGGTCTATTATAATTTCAAATCAGTACAGTTCGGAAGAACCATGTTTTTCAGGAAAAAAATATAAAATTTTCACTTTTACTATTTATGATAAACCGATGTTAGCAACAATCATAACAATCTGCAGTTATCACTGTTTACTGTTATCAGTTATTTCCAATGTTCTGATTATTGCCGTTTATGGATAGAATCTTATAGCGTGGCATATATTAAGCTATTTTTTTTTGACAGATTCCTTCTTTATCTATTTAAGTATGACGCAGTTCTCAGCTTGATTACAGTAATTATTACGTTACCAGACAAAAGATGGCGAAATACGCTTATATACAACACTATCAAGTAGTACCACGAATTAGACATCAATTATGTTATTTAATCACCATTGTTCTGAGTGATGAAGGGATTCATATGTCTGTTTTGTGCAGCTCAAGACTTTCAAGCCTAGAGCCAGTGTTAACAGACCTACTGTTTTTACCTTCGATCTACTGTTCTCCTGTTTCTACTATGAAATCTCCTGTCGAAATCATTTTTTCATGACATTGTATTTTTATTACATACCCCATACCCTTACACGCTTACGATTCATATGCCACCCAGGGAAAAAACATTCCTCTGCAAACGTTGAGCGAATATTCTCACAAGTGAATTTGCTAAAAACGAAACCGCGAGATAGGTTATCAACCTCTAGTATTGTAGGGTTGCTTCATAGCAAGATTTATTTGAGCTCAAAAGGAGAATCATGTCATTCTTTCGATACCAGAGAGCTGTTGAAGCTACATAATTCGCAAATGTACAAAAAACATCAGAACTGACTCAGAATCTGAATGAAGTTCATTAAAACGATTTTCGAGTTTAGTTTGGACAGATCTGACAGACGACGCCATAATTAGCTGATCAGCCAGTGACACACTTTACTGTAAATTTAACACAAACATGTTTTCTTCTAATATTGTACAACATCTGAAAGCCTACTGAATAAGCAATCCCATATATAGATTCGGGGTTTTGTTGTCAGTAGTGTTTTCAGTAAAGAAAAACCTGAAAAGTACAACAACGAACAATCAGATAATCAGCTGACGTCTCATCTGTTAGATTCGCCCAAACTCAAAAAGTATATTTTTGTTACTAGTTTATTTTTATTTTTAAAGACGCAAATGTGTAGTTTGTCGTTTTAATAGTATTTTTTATTTTGTGGTTTTTTGTGTTATATTTTCTCTGATCTATGAAAAAAGCATATATTAGAAACTACTGTTTAGATGGGCAAATCTCCTGTTTTTTCTTGTCCTGTCCTACTGTAATACTGTTGACGAAAATTTCCATCTGGCAACACTGTCTAGAGCAAGAGCTATCGCTTTCAAATGTAAAGGTCAACAAAAATGAAATGTTTCTATGATTTCAATTGAAATTACAATGAAGATACTAAGTTATTTGTTACTTCTTTATTCTTTATACAAGTTCAAATCTCACTGACAATAGTACGTAGCGCTAGTAAAACACTAGATGCCGGTAAGTGCTTTGAAAAAAAACGCCCATTTAGTACAATTATTGGACCAGACTTTAAGAGCAAGCATGATTATAGTAAATAAGCAGTAACAAGGATGTCTGCGTTTAACGTTAAGCCTTGTAACGGCTGGATACACTCAGACAAACTAATAGCAAACCAAGGGGCGACCTATGCAGTAAGATATGTGGGTTGTATGGAGATCAAGGTATCTATGAAACAGCTGGATTTTAAAACCAGATCTAGCGTAGCAAAGGAGTGCATTAACAGAGTGTGTGAAACATTGAAGCTGAAAACATCTGACAAGAAAAAGAAGATTATAGACAAAAAAGTGCTCAGAGCCATTGCAGAAACACCAAATCTGAAATATGCGGGGACAAATGTTAATCTGAATATATCCAGTATCAGTCTTACATTAACTTCACTAGACACCAATCAAATCATTGCTTCCCATGAAATGCCAAGAATCTCGTTTGCATCTGGTGGTGATGCCGACACTCTAGACTTTGTAGGGTATATAGCCAAAGATGAGAATGAGTTAAGAGCATGTTATGTGTTGGAGTGTGGAGGAGGACTAGCAAAAGATGTCATTGCTACTATAGGCCAAGCATTTGAGCTTCGATTCCAGCAGTTCACTAATAAATCACCAATGATGTGTGATTTAAGTACTACTATGGGAAGCATTTCTCCTGCTACTGGAGGAGATGTTGATAAAGATTATTATAATGATTTGCCTGGGAAGGTGAGTGACATAATCTGTAGTTTTCCTGATCATTATCATACTTGAATACACATCAATAGCAAATTGAAGCACACACATGCCAGTTTTATGTATCCTTACCATTATTATATTATTTTCACAGATACTCCAGCACAATTTGATGTGGAGCAGATCATTACCTAGTTAAACCTTTGAGTTAATTTTATACAAGCCTATATTTTTGTATTGTAACATTTTCAAACACTAATTTATTTCCACTAGTAACACAACAACATACACTAATTTCTATCAACGATTTCTAGTTCTTAACTGTTTGATGTTGGTCCAGTGACTCATGCTGTCACTTTTCGATGCTGGAATATATACAAAAAAAACGCCCATCTCTAATGTCTCATAACCAATCAGACACATTCGGGATTGAAGATGTCTGTTGACAGCTGCACACATGTTCTGAACTATTTGCATAAAGGGTTATCTTTTCTTGGCTGCTGGCCGCTGTACTTGTTATCATATGTTGAACAAATCAACATGATTGAAAAATATTTTTTCAATATTGTCTTTGATACTCCAAATTTTCAGGTCCCACCTGATGTTGAACCCCCACCAGTTCCTCCTCTACCCACAGTGGTGCTTCCCTTTACAACTCTACCTCCTGTACAGTCTCCAAACTTGATTGATCTGAGTTCGGAGCTTGGATCTGAGGCATCCCATGAAGCTGCTCAACATGAGTATGTCAATGATATTGTGGCTAGAGAAAGAGATGTTTTTGACATGAAGCCTTTCACACACTCTAGTGCTACTGCATTTTCAAATAAGGATGCCATTGGTAAGTAGTTACATTTGGTAGTGCACCTGCAGCAGTGACTTCACTATTCGTTACTGACACATGTTTACATTTTCAAAACCCTAAAAATTATCGGAATACGTGAATTTATAAGCTCTAGTTTTTTAGAGGTTTTTAAATATGATTCTAAATCCAGGCCATTGTTTGGGAAGTATATAATCATCCTAAGTTACACCATCTTTTTATAACAATATCCAATCATTTTAAAATAATTGCTATTGTCCACAAGTCATAAATCTTTAACCATTTCAAGTTGATTTTTTGTAATTTTTTTAACATTACATACTCAACTCACATTGAAATACTTTTGTGTCATTTTGCACAGGTTTTTGTATGTTTATTGATTAAATTGGATTTCTCAGAATAAGTCAGTTCCCAAATGCCACTTCCAACTTATTGATCGGTTAAATTCAATGGATCGTCATTTGTCCAACAAGGGTGAACTGATTTATATGGAGATCCGTCTCACCACTAAGACCTGCTATAGACTGGAATGTTTCATCTTTAACAGAGCCTATACTTAATATCAGTTGTCAGTTTCTCACAATAATGATGCCGAGATAATGTGTGTAAAGATTTTACAAAGAACAATGGATGTTGCTGTTAATAAGTTCATCCTTGATGGGTAGATATCACCACTTTAGCAGTCTAAGTGTGAGGACATTGACTACGTAAGATGCCAGTGGGCAGCGCTACTGTGCGCGACGTTTGGAGATGAGTGTTGATATTTGTATCACAACCTTGAATCAAGTTATAGTCTGTATAATAGAATAGGATTTATCGTCCATAAAATCTCAAAATTATATGGGACATGTCACATATACATATATCACACAATTTCACTCTACTGGCTAAATAGGAAAAATGCATGTCTATAGCAGTTTCATGTATATACATGATAAAAGTTATTGACAGTCATAAATATGTATAATGTATGCTAAATAAATTAATTCACCAGGCAACATCGAAGACGAAATCTGGTTCCACGGACAAATCTCCAGAGCCGAGGCCGAAAATCTCCTCCAAACAGACGGCGATTTCTTGGTGCGTGAATCTTCGAACACGGTGGAACGACAGTTCGTCCTCTCTGGCATCCAGGATGGCAACAAGAAACATCTTCTGCTCATCGATCCTGAAGGCGTGGTTCGGACGAAGGACAAGGTCTTCACAAATATCAGTCACCTCATTGAATACCATTGTGAAAACGCCTTGCCTATTATATCTGCAGAAAGTGCTTTAGTGTTGCGGAATAAAATTCCAAGAACTTCTTGAGGTATAAAGGAGATAGGTGTATTGAAGAGGTGGAAGCAAGTGATATAGATGTGGGATAATAAATGTATGGTTAGCATTCAGGAATTGTCACTCAAGAATGTGGGCATATACTTTCTGGTTTGCTTAGCATCTCTTATTTTTGCACGACAGTGGTCACTGTAGGCAAATATTCAGACCTGACATTTTTTTTGAAACAATATGTAATATAATATATATATTATTACAGAAAAGTGATTTTTTAATACATTTAACAACAAATTACTTTCACCATGCGTTAGTTTGGATATATATTAAACATAAATGGAAATATCATGTAATTTATGAATGACAAATAGAATATTGTATATTTTGTAACCAGTTTTTTTATCTACCTGCAATTCCATCCTTATTCTTTCAATCCGATATTTCTATTTCTCAAGTTGGCAGTTTGAGAAGGATTGGAATGACAAATCACGATTTCACGATACACGGGCATGCACATTTTGGTCTTTACCTAAACATTCGTCAGTGCAACTCGGCGACCGAAAGTACAGAACAAATAATATGCATTGCAGTAACGATACCTTTGCGACCTTTGATTTCCTTTACGGTCTTTAGCGGTCTAAAAATGCGGTAGAATCATATAGAAAAATAAAAGTTATGTCTAATTAGGTTCCAAATAATTTGTCATCTATGTAATAATTTCGGGAGCACAGATGGTTATAACATTTTTCTCAGAGTTTTAGGACTACTGATCTATATTTATTTTTTTGGTGCGGACGAGACTCGAACCCGCGCCCCAAGCATTCCGTACCGACTTTCTAGTCGCTCGGCCACCGTACGGAATGTTTGAGACACGAGTCCGGTTCGCAAAACATTACAAAACTGTGTCTTTAAAACCTGCCTTTCCTGTAAGGTCACTGTATTAGAGTCTCCAATCAATTTGATATACGATATTTCGAAGAACAATATCTCTATCAGAACGGCAAAGTTTGATCAAAGGTAAGCTTCAGAATGGCTCAAAATTCCATATGAAGATCAGGAGAATTTTGCAAAAAAATCTTTGAGACGAAAAACGGTATTCGCACGAGTTTGAAATGTTCCACAGATACCTACGTTCTGTATGGGGTTGAAATGATTAATGATTTTATTCTCCCGATGCGGCTCAAGACGATATGGTGACGGTTTAAAAATAGTCTTGCAATACACATAATATCGATTTATTACTTCCAAAAATCACATTTCATCTTTGGGTTTCCAGATATAAAACATTTAAAACATATATTTTTTTAAACTTATAGACTATCAACAACTATATAGTAACTAATGGTCTCAAAATAGAGATCAGAATATTCTAGACAACTCGATTGTATATAAGAAAATAGAAAATAACTGCGATACTCACATACAATACTAAATATTCGCTAATCGTATAGTAACCCTAAATTTAATACGTATAGAAATTTATAGATACATACACATATATTTCATCAAATAAAATAACATTCAACAACTATCGAATTTCTACCTTCAAGTACATACTAAAAGTTAAATTCGTCGTGTATCAACTTTCAGGAGATCATTCAAGATATGGCGAGTCAACCTCATTCTGTTCTTGCGGTGAAATTTTTACGACGAAAGAGTACAAAAATACATTAATTTTTGCTTGTGAAGGTATCATAAGCGTTTTTGTTCCCTTGTGAAATATTTTCATAACTTACATTCCACGATGACGACTTTAAGGTAGTTCTTCCACTCTCCACATTAATAGACAAGAAGACCGTCCTTATATTTATACCAGCACAACGCGAACTCACTGAGTTAACTTTTTCTTTCTATGTTTCTATATTTTTTGCTGTCTCGCTCAGTACTATTCTCTTAGCGTTCAGACCAACATAACCTCAGTCTCGCTTTGATAGTTTTTCAAGATTCACCTAAATCACTTTTCAATTGAACTATAAGGGTTTATTCCTGTATAAATTGAATGCTCTCTTAGAATACTAATAATTTTCAAAAAATATTTCAAGGCATAAAAATGCCCGTTCTAGAATATTTTGAATCTCTAGGTATTGTGTACCCTGTTTATCTTTATAATACTATGTACATATAACACAAAGTGTCTAAAAAGTGCCGGAACAGTAGAACAACTTACTGCATCGGAGGGCATTTGGGTAAGAGGGGCAGAGGGGAGGTCAGTTTACACCGGATGAGAAAACGAAACATATTTTGCTGGGTGTCTGACGGTAATTCTGCATTCAACCTTGATTAAGGTCAAGAGGTTTTTCCTGAACGTAACTTGTGATCTATGTGACAGTATTTTTAGAGATGAAACACTTTATCCAGATACAATAATCGTGAATTTAACACACACTTTCATAAATAAAACTCTCTTCCATTGACGCGTTTCGACTTAAATGACCTAAATCGAAACGCGTTTATTTATTAAACTCGTGTGTTGAAAACACCATTCATTTATTTGCACGATGAAAGAGCATCTACAATCTATATGATTGAAACACTTTATTGTTGACTATGCAAATTTCGGTTTATCTGTGTCTATCACAATCACATATTTCTTAAAAAAATGATTTCCTTTCTGCCGTCTTTGGGATAGCAATTTCATGTCACAAGAAAGTTCAGATCATCAGAATTCTAAGGTACTTCAGCAGACCGACAATCTTCAAATAATGAATATAGTTAGTATTCAGCATATGAAGGAATGAGACACTAACAGAGCCTGTGAATTTTAGTCCCCAAAATATTCCAAATTTCATTCTTCCTTTATTAGAGGTGAGTGAATTCCTACCCCTCATTGAAAAAATGATCTATGACAGTGTTCAGTACGGTTAACCGTACGTGATGCCTTCGTCATCTAATGAACATGGATTTCGATAGTATTAAACCTCATGGAGAAATGCATGGGAGTTTTTGATTCAAAATGTATGATTTATACAGCTCATGAAATAAATCCACGATTCATTGCCTATATGAAATGAGTATTTTGGAGTAAAATTCAAGGACATCATCAAATAACCAGACAAAAATGATATGATCAAGATGTTCAGAATCATCCGCTGACTGCGTTGGTAGCAGTTTATTCTACTGTACTTTCAAGACAATCTATTTTTAATATTTCTATGTCCATCTTGCTTGTCAACCTATCAACTAGATGAAATGACTGGAAATTATATACAGCATCAAACATTGATCGAGACTAGTTTGACTTTGTAACCGACATTTATTAAATATAACAAGGAATATGGACATATTATATTAAATAAAAGGATAACCTACAGATAATTTACAGGTTCATATACGGCCCCAAAATACATAAGATTAAATAACAGCCTTGAATTATCGAAATATCAACAGGTAAATTTGACATCGAAACATTTACGGTTCAATACTTTAACGTAGTCGACATGAATTCACAAAATATTGTAAATAGATAAAAATTAAATAATTTGAAACGTATACTGTATAGCAAATATCACACTCCCATTGTTCGGGATGTTATTCTGTATCATTTCAACACAAATAACTGTTGAGACAAATATTGTGTAATTTAATCACAAGATTTCACTTTTCACGAAATGATCACAAAATTCGAGATTTCTTTGTGGAACACAACCCTCAAAGTGCATCGTGGGTACAAATTACGTTAAAGTACATTGTGGGTGTTTAACACCCTCACGTGTTTAAACTTAAATTTCTCAGCCGCTATTGAATATTATGGTACAAAAAAAATTTCCGATGTAGTTTGACATATTTTTTAAAATATAGAATCGTAGTTGTAAGCATTCATTTGTTTTAAATATATTAAAAAAAATATTGAAAAAAGTCTGTTAAGTATCTTTCATTAGAGCTCGAAAACCTCGCAGGGTGTCGAACACCCATAGTGCACTTTGAGAGTTAAATTACAAAATACTATATTATCAATAACTGTATTAACACCATACCGTTTTCAATAGGCCGTTTTTTTCCTTGACAATATCACTGCTATAGACAAACGACAATAGATTTCAACGAAAATACAATAATCATTTGCTTTTAAAATGTACTATAGAGGGATGTACATTTTCAGAATTTTTTCAAAAAAAATCCACAGAGATGATAAAAAATCGTTAGAAAAAGAAAATTTCTTGCCACTGTTCAATTACTACAGACTAGTTCATGCAACAGGTAATTTTCCAAAACACTGGCTTACCTCCATATTTAATCCCCTCCCTAAAAAATCAAGAGCCAAGAAATGTGATGATTTCAGACTGACAAGCTTGATGAGCCAAGTGCTTAAGATCTTACTCAAATTATACAAGCTAGAATCTACCACAAATGTGAAGCCGATCAAAGCGATACACAATTTGGATTTCTTTTATAAACAAGTTAAGCACTAGCCAGCTTATTAATGCTCTTCCAGAAATGTGGAGACATGAGGAAAGATGTATATGCCTGTTTCATAGACTACGAGAAAGCCTTCGATCGAGTTAATCACACTGTCCTTCTGACCTTACTAGAGGAAAAAAGATTAGACGAACAAGACATCGAGTTTATTAGAAATCTTTATTGAAACCAAGAAGCAACGGTTAGATATAGACAAACAACATCAGGACCGGTGTGTATAGAAAAGGGGGTACGACAGGGTTGTGTTTTGTCGCCAATAATATGTACTCTGCGCACATATTCAACCAAGCAATAGGCGATGACGATGATGGAATAAAAATTAACGGCAGGACATTAAACAATATACGTTATGCAGACGACACGGTTATCATTGCAGACAATCCAGAAGCCCTTCAACGCCTAACAACAACAAAGTTGTAGAGGTAGGAGATCAACTAGGCATGAAAATTAATGTAACAAAAACTAAAGTAATTGCTATAACAAGATTTCCAAACCCACAACTGAACATAAACATCTATGACACCGCAATAGAGAAAGTTGGGAAATTTAAATGTCTTGGCAGCTGAATAACGACAAATGTAGACCCTGACGTTGAAGTAAGATCACGCATAGAACAAGCCAGAGCCATATTCCTAAAGATGAAAAACCTATTATGCAACGCAACCTTGAGCTTAAACTTAAGATACTATTTTGTTAAGGCATACGGGCACTAAGTTCTCTTGTATGGAGCAGAAACATAGACATTAAAGGTAGATACCATGAACAGACTCGAGGCTTTTCAAATGTGGACCTTCCGTAGACTACTAAAAATATCATGGAGTCAACATATAGCTAACAATGAAGTGCTTAGACGTATGGGAAGGAAAAGAGAGTTACTTATAACAATAAAACGAAGAAAGACCGCTCATCTGGGCCACATATACCTTAACAACAAGTATAATATACTGAAATTAATAACAGAAGGAAAAATCGAAGGAAAACGTGGTCCTGGTCGCAGACAACATGGTTAAAAAACATACGCGATTGGACTGGTATGAACACATCATCAATTCGTAACACTCAGGATCGGAATAAGTATGCCGAAATTGTCGCCAACCTTCATTACATGGAAATGGCACCTGAAGAAGGAGGCATTTGAATCGTCGCACTAAAACATCGAGATTTTGCTATCCTAATAAATATTACAATTTCAAAGAGAAACATTGAGTGTGGACGGCAAAGTCGCGATTATGAAAGAGGTCAAAACTCGGAAGAAATAAATCACGTTGGTTCGGTTTAGCGAATTATACGATTTGTACAATTGCGAAAAATAAGGATAAAATCCGTTTTGTGGGAAAAAAATGGAAACGCGAAAAGAATGGAATCAACGAAGTGCTTAGACTTTTCATGTACCACGATAGACTTGGTTAGGCATATTAAAAATTTAGTGAATTTATCTATTTACCACTCGTAATATCATTTCCCATCCGAAAACATGGAACTTGAGGAAATCCCCGTAAACGTCCCGCAAACGTGAGGGGTTCTATTCTGTATTTTTCCGCCCATTGGCATGGGGGGTAAAAAGAATGCCATCGACCATGGGTTCCCAACCAGGGGGCGAAATTTCATATTGCACATCAAGACAGTCTGGTGATCCAGCCTCTTAAATGCCCGTTTCTTTCCTCGAACTGCTGTTAAACTCAACGTCGGAATATCGTTTGAGTATGCTGCACCTCCATTGTCCGTTGTTGAACAACTGCACCAAATCCTCATTCGTATTTCCCGGATGAGTTGATATATATACGTCACTGGTCTCCTTGGTCGCATTACGGGTCCAGGTTGTTCGTTTTTTCTTTTTTTTCATGCCACATAACACCTGTAAGCAACACTATGATTGTTGAGAGTCGCCGGATAGAAAGGAAATTCTGAACAAAATAAATTATTTTTCAAAAACAAAATAAACACTCGCTTTAATAGCAAACTGCACTTAAATGTGAAAAAAGTCCTATTTTTGACGAGGATTTAGGTTTCAGTACAACAGGAAATTTTTGTCTGTAAATATGAAGAAAAATCAATACGATTATGTTTTGCTTCGGTAGATGTTACACATACCTCTTTGAAGGCGTTCCTCATTCTATCGGACATCACATTGTAGAGTATAGGGTTGAGGGTCGAGGAAAAATAGTAAAACACGCCGGAAGTGATGTACATCCAATAGTTCATCTCGTCGAAGAATTCGTAGTCCTTCAGGTACACGGACAGCAGCCTCTGGGCATGAAACGGGCACCAGCAAGCGAAGAAACCTAACACCACGAACGCTGAAAGTATATTTTTAAAGTGTCAATTTTGAAAGCTCTTCATTCTCAATTTTTATGTTTCCTCTAAACTCCACCACCACCACCCAGAGAATACCAGAGGCGAAAGTGGGAAATGATGAACTTTATACAACAACATAAAATGCTGCTCTAGCATTTAGCGCAACTAGCGGGTAAGAAATAGCATTGTTATAAGCATCAATATCACAGCGCTCTTTAACATATACTACGATCTTCCTTACCTAACTACCGATAAATTTTCTTGTTTAGACCGAGTTGAAAAACAGAGTAGAACCTGGTCTTTGGTTGTTGCGATACTCTCTTTTTAGCGTCAAATTTTACCTGCCCGATCTTGTTAAACTCAAATGTACAAGGAAAAACTCTGTTTTAGCGTCAATAGCTCATAATATAACAACAAATATTTACTACATATGTTTCATATTCATGACACAATTTTCGGTGTTGTCTCAACAGCTGCAAGAAGTACGCGATCATATGGACTGTCGTTATATCCGGTAGTAGTATATTTTCAAAAAACATATTTAAAAATGATAACGGCCGAGCCTGCTGTGCTGCCTAACTGTGCAATACCGAAGTACCGCAATAAATGTTTATTTTGTCCCCAGGAAATCTGGATTAGCCAGTACATAAGCTGAGGAAGTAAGTAAAAGGAACGCTTAGACCATCCTGACGCCGCCTACAGTTGCTTCGCACTACATTAATACAGAAATCGATCACCCCAAAACTTGTGAAAGACGGAGGTAACTTAATTGGCAGAGTTGCAAATTATGCCCGGCAACTGAGTCATTAGGAAAGTTTCCAATCGTAATTACAAGTATGCATCGCTACGTGGCTCTGTGTAGGTGTGGGGCTGTAGAAAGTGTTGAAATCTCTGCCACAAAAGCCCAGTCCATTGACTGTTTACTGAACCAGACCAATTTATTTACCGTGACAGTGTTAACAGCCCCATTCTAGTGTAAAACTATATACAAAAAAAATTGCTTTGTTGCCCTAGCACGGTCTACAGTAGGGGAGCCCACGATCCTAAATAGGGATTTGGGGATTCATTTGAACAACGTGGGGCCCATTGGATATTGAAGATTAGATGGTGGAAAAAAGGGTATATGATGTTCTCACCAGTGGGTGCAGTAGAAATCAATAGAATCCTCACATCTAGGATATGTCGAGCAATGATATAATAATATATTTATATACATATTTGCATTGAGGCTTGTCAGTTTTAAAAACACCATAAAAAATGAAAACAGGTCTAATAAATTGAATTTCAGTCTTATTGACTTCAATTTGCAAAACAAATCACAGTATATCAGTCACTATTGGACTCAGTGAGCTGTTTTCAATTTGCCCCCCATACATTTTAATATTGTGGTATTTTATAATATCCTTTCTGGTGGCTAGTGTTTCTTAGAACCATCTTGTTTATAAAATGGCAATGCCTCGTCCTACATCGTCTCTTCACGTAGCGCCATCATGACGGTAGACATTCAAAGTTCAAACATTTATACGGAACTAGCAACGAACCCTGTTTCTGTAAAGCAATGACAGAATATCACCAATTTAATCATTGGATCAGTAGACGCATCGTAAAATCAGTACCTCTACTGATTTTTCAGTACGGTTGGCAACGCTGGTAGCACTACTAACTTTGTAGCCACCACACTTTTATAAGGTTAGTGCTGGAATATCAAGGTTGCTTCTTCTAATGTGGTTTATTTCTAGACAGTCGAGAAACGTATTTTTTAAACCATAAAAGCTTCTAGCACTAAAGATAAATGGTTAAGAAATGGTTTCAAGATCTGAACTATGCTATGCTAAGAACATCTTCAGAAAAATATAGTGAAGTAGTATATACAGGGTAATTCACAAGTCGTGACCAGAAATGAAACATCATACACAGGGACGTATTTTAAGGGGAGTCTTCTATGTAATATTTTTTCATCGAGGGATTCATTAAACAGATACGGGGTGTTGAAATTCAAAAATAAAACTTTTGTCTAATATCTCCAAACCGTCAACTGGAATGTACTAAAATTTGGTATGTGGATTTACCTAAGTATTGTCCACATTCAAAAGTTTTTACTTAAAATTAACGTGCACCGGTGGCAGAGATACAGGGGATTAGTGGCATCATTTTGCAAATAAAAATAGTACGCCACAGTTTTCGAATTCTACCTTCAATTAGCTACAAATAACCACTTTTGTGTTTTTCCCTTAGAGTGCATTGTTTTCGCATTAATAAAAAAATAAAAATTAGATAAGCAAAGCTTTATTTCAACAAATGTTAAGAAAACACTGTTCTGACGTATACAACTGCGGTATCTTTTTAATAAAGAAAAAAGTATTTCCGCAGAACTAGTTGTTTAAAAGCACCCCACAAAAAGAAATCAAGGGGGTTCAAATCAGGAGACCTTGCAGGCCAATGTACGGGTCCGTTTCGGCCAATCCATCGTTGTCTAAAATGATTATTCAACCATGCGGTTATGTCACGACGAACATGCGGTGGGGCACCGTCGTGCGGATACCACATTCGTACTCTCGTTGCTAACGGAACATCATCTAACACATTTAATATGTAATTCTCTAGAAAAGCTAAGTATGAGTTTACAATTGAACGTTGTGGCAATACGTGCATAAACAGTTGGCCATTTAAAATGCCGTACCAGACATTTCTAGAAAATCTGTGTTGAAACGAGTGGACTCTCACAGAAGGGGGATTTTCTAACGACCAAATATGTGCATTATGAGAATTAAAGGTTCCACTCCTCTTGAAAAGCGATTCATCTAACCACAAAACCAAATCAATAAAATCTGCATTTTGATTATGGATTTGCAGTAACCACTCACAAAAATTTCGCCGTTGCACTTCGTCACCGGGTTGCAGACATTGCCCAAGTCTTGGATATGAACGCGTAAAAACCTTTGGCGTCTGTTAGGAAATCTACGTTGATACTCCCGAGAAGCCGCTAAAGCATTTCCATTATAGAAAATAATATTGGCGTAGTCTTCATTGCTAAATTCCATTTCACAACACTCAAATATGAAAAAAATAAACTTTTGACTAGACTTTTACAAACAAAAAAAATCATAGTAGTAACAATAACAATTGTATAACACATAACTTTGACAAACTATCTCCCAAACAAAGGTCAAGTTGGTATCAAAGCCTATTCTATTTTGAAACTAATTGTGTCCCGGCACTTAATCAATGATCTAATTTGTTTTATTTTTATTTTTACGAAAACAGTGCATTCTAGGAAAAGACACAAAAGTAATTATTTGTAGCAATTTCAAGGTAGAATTCGAAAAATTGCGCGTTTCGAAAAAAACAGTGTCGTACTATTTATATTTGGAAAAATAATGCCACTAATCCCCTGTATCGCCGCCACTGGTGCACATAATTCTGAGTAAGGTCTTTTGAATATGGACAATCCACATACCAAATTTTAATTCATTCCAGTTGACGGTTTTGAAGATATTAAGTTGTTTTTTATTGTCGAATTTCAACACCCCGTATTTTTTCAAAGAAGCTCTTAAGGTAAAAATGTTATATGAAAGACCCCCTTAAAATACGTCCTTGTGTATGATGTTTCATTTTTGGTCACGACTTGTGAATCACACTGCATATTTTTTTGTTTGCAGATGTATTACATGTTTTATGCATGTGCCAACATTTATCCAATGTTTAGTTTCCTGTACAGGAGAATAACACAATTTGTTTATTTTCAATTCTCAGCACCTTCAATGTTAGAAGGTGATATCAATGTTATTTTATTTGAATCAAATAATGTGCCTATTTTCTTCCGTTGCCATTTTTATTTGTGCATGACAATGTCAAAATACTGATTCTCTGATAACAAGGAGTACATTTCTGAAATTTTATTTAGATTTCTCTCTCCTTGAACTATATAGACCCCAAAAGTTCAAATAAGTAGATGAGATGCTTGGAGTTTCCTTCACAGCTTTTACTAGAAGTTAATTTCTTGATAAATTTTGAATTAGTTTCTGTAGAGCATATTATCAGGTACCCCATCTCAGTGGTAGATATTTTTTTTGAAAGACTTAATGTAAATTATTGCAGTACCTTTGTGAAGGCATTAATCAATAAATAAATGAATAGGTACATAGAATACTTACATAACATTTTAACGATGTTCTTGTTGCACTGTTGACTCTTTCTCCTCTTCCGATGGACCGAGCCTTTTCCAAAGCTGTTGCTGATTGTCGTATGTTTGATAGCGATTCCCATCTGGATGTATTGATAAATTATAACGATCATAGGTAATATGAAAAATATCACGGTGCTTATTTCTGTCATGGGGATGTTCTCAGGCTGAGAAACCATGCCGCAAAATGCTGATTCCTGTAAAAGTAATACCTATAATAAATCAAAAGTATACATATTACACCGTGTTCATGGAACCGGCTCAATACACCTTACCAGACTATCCTAAAGTACCTATTTGTCAGATCAAGATGGAAAGTGAGGGTAACTGTAAGTGTACGAACGGTAGTTGGCGACAAAGTTTCAAACGTTTAACATACATACCACAGAATTACGTACTATTTTAGATGCAGCCAACTTGATTTTTTTATATCGCTGTTAATTAAAATTGACATCATTGGAAAGCTTATATTTTTATGCATTCGATAGTGGAATCAAAATCGTGGACATAATCAAAACGGTTCCTAATAAACAGTGAATAACCAAAAACTGAAGCGGCTTCTAGTCCATTATTTACTTCAGAAATTTAATAGTTTAATACAACAAAACGTAAAAACAATCATAAACGTCAATAGGTTACGTTATGGTCGACTGGGGCGGCCCCAGTGGGGCCGGGTCGACAGTCGACATATAATCTATCGAGTCGCCACCTCACGACGCCACCTGAAATCGTCCACTGCTCCACTCCACTGCTCATGTTTTACATACAGCTACGAAAAATTGCCTTCAAACGTCAAAAACATTTGTGCTAAGTATATTTCTTTTTGTATTAAAAATTATCAGCAGAGATTCATAATGCAGGCATTTCCATCTAATGTTGACTTGCGAAATAATTGGTTCGTTGTCTTAAAAAACAATTTGTGATTCAGTATGGGCAAAACAAGTTTTACAAGTTTCAGTGTTCATTTTATTCGCGAGGATCATTTTACTATTGGTAAGTACATATCAATAAATCATTAAACTGATACAACAGTAACCTGATAACAATGTTAACTGGTAAAATAAGGAAACATCCTCGCCAAATTTTGCAAATCCGCATTTTTTTCTACACCGTTAAAGGAATATTGCAAGGATATGTTCTTAAAATGTGACAGAACAATTTAGGTATAACAGAAATTCATGTAAAACCGTTCGACGTCGTGTGCTTATAGTAGAAAATGTAGGTGTGGGTATCATTGTAATTAACAAAGACGCATCCAATACAAAAAATGAGTTTTTAATATTTTTTGTACATTCTCTTTAGTTTTTTGTGCAGTTTCAAAATTATAATACAATAGTTACACCTATGACGTGAAAAAGACCACAAGGGAATTTTTAAAAATTATGTTTTTGTTGCTCTTGAAGTATATTATAAAATTATTTGAAAATAAAAAATTCTTTTTTCGAAATTTGAACTTGAATAAGCATATAATATTCTCATAAATGATTAGGAACAACGTTGGAGGTATTTTGAAATAAAAAAAAGATTTTTTTCATAGCGATACAGAAATAATATGATTGCATCTTCCTCGTGTTTGCCTTACAGGGACAAACACATTCAATTTTTGTTGTTGTTGTCGAGCAAATAAATTTTAATATCAATTTTGTGAGGTTGATCTGTAACGTGAGATGATTGCTGGCACCTTGATCTTATTTTCAACACATCATTCTTTTGATATTTAATTGCACATTGCAGTGGAAGTATCGATCGCCCAACAATGCTCGGATATCTGACAACAATATTGAATCGTTCTAACATTTATTAAAAACGGTATACCAGTATCTTCATATTTAAACTATTAAAGATTTCAAGTCTTTCAGCTAAAAGTAGGACCAATACTGTTGTCCTTGAGGAACAGCATATTTGATTAACATTTACGTAGGTACTCTTCATCACCTTTAAAAGATCACCATAGCTTCAAATTTACAAGAAATGTTATATAAACAGTATGGAATAATCGAAAATTTTGTTAGAATTATTTTTGAGATTCCTATAGAAAAGTATGCGGCATCCAGGACTGTGCGTACGCCACTGAGGTAATCGAAGCCTAGAAACCTAGTCGCTCACAAAAAGGAAATTGAAATAAAAAATTATCAAGATTGGAATCCCAGAAACGGCAAACATCTCAAATTACCGCTGCTAAGTTGAGAACCATTGCAAATCTACTATTACGAACAAGTGTTTCTTTTGGCGTCGCCCTCGATTAAATTTCGCTGTTTCCCTATTATGTTCTATAATTACGGGACTTATTTACAATCGTTCCTTAAGGTTTCCTTGAACTGTAAAGAAACCTCATTGATTAAATGCAATTTACAATAAGGCAGAAGCCAAGAACAAGCAGCAAACCGGTTTGTTCTCTGTCTATAGTTTTTTAAATGTCTTTAATGGTGAGTACTACTACTACTCTTTGGTTTCGCAGGGACTTAAAAATTACCCACATTGCTACAATAATAATTAAGTGTATGCTCTCCACTATGCATCAGACTTGCTATAGACATGCATGTTTCTTCTTTAGGCTTCTCGTTAGTATGGCCTGGCGGTCTAACTACTCTAACTGTAGAGAGCAGTCGGACCCAGTCAAGAGTGTGATAGCAACATCAATTCATCTTCAAGTGTCGCCCTCTATGTTGCCGTAAATAAGTTCACCCTTGTTGACAGACGTCTTAAGGAACATCTGTTGCCGCTTCAAGGCAGTCCAGGTGTTAGGACCTTTGACTTCGTAAGTTGCCAATGGGTGTCCCCATAGAGGGCGACACTTGGAGATGAGTTGATGATACTACGATAGTTTTTAAAAAAATCAGTAAGTTGAATAATCAGATAAAATTGCGTGATTGAGTTTCAATAAGCACTCGGAAGAGCATTTACAATCTCTACGATTAAAAAATTGACTATTGTTTTAGCAGGAAAATTCTAAATACTCTGAAGCATAGAATATGGATAATATATGGTGTATTTATGCCATGGTTCGGGTGATAAATGACTCCAGGCATGTCACATTCCTACCGTCCATGTACAATGTGTAATAGATCAATGTCTGATTAGTTGTCTCTTCGTCTTGATCAACACTTGGGAATATACTTCGATATTACTACTCCATTAATAGGTGCAGCTTTCTTTCCAAATATTTGTCTTTGTCTGCTATATGGGTTGGCTATATGACTACATACTGTACAAATTCATAGTCTATTAGCACATATGGGACCGATAGGGATTTTTGACACTTTATTTATTATGGTAAACCTAAGGTCTCTACGGAAATTTGGCACTGTCGGATTTTTCTTTATTTCATTTGTCCAAATTGACCGGATAATAATTGAAACCACATACGAATGCCTGTATATATTTACTGACGTTTCGGCTGCTTCGATACAAAAAACAATGAATTAAGATTCTGAACTAAATAAATGCTTTTTCTAAATCAAATTTAATATATAATATATATTACTAGGTTCAGCATGAAAATAACATTCCCGTAAATCACAAAATATAGGAAGTTGGGTTATACCTATTATTCAAAGTTTCATTTCATTACGCGCTCGCGGTGAGTAAAACACAGAGCCAACAAAATCCCAATAAACTGTTGAAATTTTTGTTGCAGAACTCGTGTAGACGATTTTCTATCCGTGGACAGGCAGTCGCCCGTGTCCTATAGTTAGAACAATCAGCTTATGCTGGAAGTTTACGGTGTTCTAATTGGCGACAGGAATCAGAAACGCCCGACATTGTGTCCATTTAAACAACCCTCGTTAATTTGAATCTGCTGCAGCAGATTTGCCGGGACGCTGCACGTCAATTACAGCTAACTTTCAGTAAGCGAGAGTTTTTGGTGAATACCTGCGATTCCGGTCATGTTGCATCCCCAGGATTCAAGGTTTATGAGATATAAGGTGAAGGTCTATTTGAGTCAGGGTTGCTAGATTTTCCAAGAGCAATTATCGTACAAATGCTCAAAAAAATATCGTTTTTGGAAAAAACAGCTATTTAGTGAAATTTTAAAAGCCGATAAAAGTACATTACTTTTAACATGAGTAATGTTATTATACTCTAACAAATGACACACGTAGCGCTTATATCAGGACATATTTTCGATTTTTTTAAGACTTTTCCAGATAGTTGATGAAGTTTTATGCAGAAGGTATAATGATACAAATACTTTGTGTATATTTGTGCAGTTCATTTCAATACAATATATAATTTTGAATTCGTTTATTTCATGCTTTGAGGGTAAGCAGTCATGAAATAGTAGAGAATGTCTTACGAACTTGTGAAAGCATGGTTGGAGAGAGATGACTGCAGGCAGTCCAAGAGGTTCATAGCAGGCCCCAACAAACGTAGGGAGCTATCGCTATTGAACCGGAAGAGGGATCACTCCACTTGTTAGCGGGGATCCTCACCGGTCACTGCAGATTGAACACGCACATGACACTCATTCTAGTGGTCAAAGACCCAATCTGTCAGAAGTGCTGGGAGGAGGATGAGACCTCGTTCCACTTCCTGGGCGAGTGTGCCGTATACAGCTGCCTTAGGGCTGAGGTGTTCGGCATAGCAGGTTTTGACAGGGAAAGAGTGCTACTTAGCGGAATGGTCGGACATCATGACCTTTATTAAAAGGTCTGGAAGGTTCGACACTAGGGAGATACCAGGTCTGCCATGGTTCTAGTGATGGTCTTCGGGGTCGACAAAAGGGCCATAGGTGGCCTACTTGCCAGGCTTTGCCTCCCCATTACTACTAATTGTTTCGTCAATCTCGGCCAGGTTGGCATCCCCGCTTGTTCCCTTTTCCCACCTCGTCTAAGGGCAATGTTGTCCATCAGGCAGAAAATAATTTAGCAATGAGTTTAGTAATCTAATAGTAAAGTATTTTTCAGTGATTAGATTCATTTTTGAAATCAAATGTCGACACAGAACTACGAGAATTCCAATCCCACCGTTCCCTCTCCACTACAACCCTGGAATAAAATGTGGTTTTTTCGAGCAATCCAGGAAAAGGATTTCTGTCATCAGTAATTGCTTCCTTTTCACTGAATATGATTTCATCGGATATTCTGGAATATCTGGTTTTTTCAGACATATATATGCATAATCAGATATATGTCTGTATGGTAAGAGACGACTATAAAAAACGCAAATGCGCAAGGTTTAGTAACAAGAGAGCCAAATTAAAATTTCATCACATCAACCTTCCATCCGGCGATGTGCATTTGAAATATTCTCAGCTTGAAATGAAGCTTGTTAGGCTGGAATCGTGATGATATGTTCGTGAATACTGCATGCGTCCAGCGGCGTTTTTTCTTTCGCAAAGTGGTTTAACATGAAAAAATGTAATGATAAAAAATATATCAATTATTATTTAAAAAAAATAGAATGGGGTGCAGCACAACCTCCAATAAACGAAGTCGTTGTTCCGTTACCCAGCGACCTCCCCCACACCGTGAGGTAAGCAATCACTGAGTCCGCGAGTCGTGCGCCTAAAATAGATAGAAGGAACCGAGGATGATTTCTGCATCTTTCCAGCCAAGATGTTTTAGAGCACAGATCAGCGTATTTCTCATCCCATGGATCAAATGACTATAAATGGTGGACTAAGTCCTACACCAAGATGGCGCTGTCCCTTCTGTGACGAATGTATCACTTTTTGAAATACCTCATAATTTTTCCTCTTCATCTCTTGCGTTCATACGTTTTACGATTATGAAAAATAAAGATAAGTCTAGGGTTGAAAACACTTTTTTACCTTTCTTGGTTTTAAAGTGAGAAACTTGTCGTAGTAAAAGCTCAAACGAGACGTAACTTGGGAGGAACTGGTAATAGTATTGGCTAAATTACCTAGTGACAATGAAAAAACTGTCCACAGTGCCATTTCAAAAATGGCTATAGAAAAAATGCAATTTGGTGCGTTATTAGGGTGGAGAATTTTAGACATTTTTATTATAAAAACAATTGAAAATCATTTTCGGTTTCACCATAATTTTAACCGGAACACCCTATATATTTATATCACTAGAGAAAAACACAGATTCCAATGAAACCGGGAGCGATATCCAATTGTTTTCTTGCTACAAATGTTCGCAAGTTTTTCAACCCTAGCAACATACCACATTCCATATTTTTATCTCTAACCATATTGACATGCCACCATAAAAGTGACACCACCAAGACAACACTTTCATTGTCATCCGGTATACTACAATAAAAATAGTTTTCTATAAATCCCACGGAGTTTCAACAGGAAATCAATGCATTCCCTCGGGGTACGAAACAGTATTGTTTGCAGTTCAGAAATATGAGAGCAGGATCTCGCGGCAAAACTTCTTGAATAGCAAGTGAGTTCCCTGGAGCCTGAACGATAGAATAAAGTACAGTATAGTCAATATTATTGTGTAATAGAGATTGCACAATATTTTACAGTATAGGCTGCCCCTAGACTAGGGGTCACCAAATTCCCGTTCTATTTGTCCTCAAGTAAACAGTAGAATATATAACAGAAACTTAAACTTCTTATATTGATAGAATAATATTCAGGTTTCAACAAAGTAAATACACCACATCGTGTAAAGGGGGGGGGGGGGCGGTAAGTCTACTTTGCTTTCAAACTGTAACAATTTTTTATAACTGTAAAACATATTACATTATTAATATAACAATATAATTTTGAGTAAATTAGAAATTATAAACAATACACGTCATTTCTATGTGTCAACTTTTGTTTTATCGTAATATCCGAAGTTTATGATAATTCAACCTGACTAGTGAAAATGCAAAGTCGCCTAGGGCGCACTTTCAATAAATTAATGAAACAATAATGCCCATTTGTTGCGGACTCTTTGGCTCACGCAGTATAATTCAATATTCAAAATTTTGTCGTTAACAACAGTTGAAAATCATAACGATATTGACATTTCCACCATGAATATTTCATTTGTATGTAAAACTAAACGTTAAGAGGTATTCGTGTATTCATAAGCATCATACCTCATGGTACTGAGTCGCGTTATTCGCTTTTAACAGTGTTGCCTTTATGGTACGCCACCGTGAGAGAGATCTATCTCCGTTACACGCATTGCCTTTTTGTATAGTGCTTTCAAAGTATTCATCAAGGAAATGTTTTCTCTATGTGATAAAATATCAAGAAAGCACAATACCTCGAATTCGAAATATGGGAAGTAACATTCATCAAATTCAATGCAGTGTTAGCTGTTATTGCATGGCGATACGAACTTACAGACAGACCGGCAGACCGATCGACTGTCCATTACTTTTTCTCCAGTGCATTTCATTCTAAAAGTAATCATTGATCGACGTTGATTGTTCATCGACTGTTCTATAAAAGCGCAGTCAAAAGAACATTTTCAGCATAACATATTTTCAACTTTTCAGGATTAAATTGAAGTTTCAAGTTATCGCCCCCTTAAGAAAGAAAAATTAAACTCACATAGAAAACACCTTTGACTGAACTCCGAATGAAAGCTGAATTAAAATTCATCCCAGAACGTTGGATCACGAAATCAGTACTCGTTTCAATAGAATTTTTACTCACTGTTAAACGAAAATATTATTTCATGGTGTTACAATCTCCTCAATTTTAAGTGGCAAAACTTTTAATGAGTCTTTTTAAATGTTTGCAACAAAACGAACTGAATTGAGTGTGTAGCAATTATTTACTTAATAGAACTTTTATGTTAATTGGACGATCACCGTCCAGACACAAATTGTCGTAGATCATTGAAATTTTAGTCCGGCAAACTTCTTCTTCAGGGAACAAATATTTGAAATTGATGCAACTAGTTCTTCACAAAAATTGTGGTCAAAAACTAAGAAACTAACATGCTGGGATTGACAACATCATTCCGTAAACACAACAAACAGAAACGAAATTAGTGGTTAAAATATAAAATTAAACTTTATATATTTTTTTTATTTTATTCGAAAACATATTTTTCCTTGCGACATCTGCAGAAGTTTCGACTTGTCCGTCCCAGATTCAACAAAAAAATAGTACAATAAAATAGAAATCACAACCACTTGAGATGAATTTTCACAAAGTGTTTCCTCCATGATAGTTTCGCTCATTCTTTCTTAAACCACAAACAATCCAGAGCGTTACACATAATATGTATTGTATCATAATGCCGCGAGGGCTGTGATCAGATGTGATGGCTTGAAAAAGAAATTGGAGTATTGTGTGGGGACGGTGCGAGAGAGAGAGGGAAAGAGTAAAAGGGAGAGATAGGCGCAGGATGGGGAATATATGCTTCACCTCAGCTTTACGCGCTAAAATTTATTAGCGATTTTTTTCACTATAGCTTGCGGAAATCGGCAAATTATATTTTTCCAGTTGAATCATTTCCTTCAAAATAAAAATACAATTCGACCGCGCTCCAGAAGGTCGAGGTGTTTTTTTAATTAGATTGTGATCCTCCCACTTGCACCACGCTCAAGTCGTCAGAACATTGAAACGCACAGTTCTCAGCACCTAATCAATCCATCATTCCTTAATATGACGCGGTCAAGCATTTGCCACAATACTATTCTGATCGCCTCCCTACAAGCGCGGCTCTATATAATGCGCTTAGATATAGTAGAGATTCGCAACAGCGCAGCTTGCAAGGTATGCTACTATATGTTTAGTAGTAGTAGTAGTAGGAGTAGTAATGAGGAGGCAAAGTCTGGCAAGTAGGCCACCTCTGGACATTTTTGCCGACCTCTTGGACCATCACTGAAACTAGGGCAGACATGGTAGTTCCTTCCAGACCTTTCAATAAAGGTCATGATGTCCGACCATTCCTCTGAGTAGACCTTTTTTCGGTCAAACTCTGCCATGGTCTCGTCCTCCTCACAGCACTTCTGACAGATTGGGTCTGCGACCACTCCTATGAGTGAGAGGTACCTGTTTCAATCTGCAGTGACCTGTAAGGATCCCTACCAACAAGTGGTGTGAATATCTGATCCTGTTCAATAGCCATAGCTCCCTACGTTTGTTGGGGTCTGCTATGAACCTCTTTGACTGTCTGCAGTCATCTATCTCCAACCATGCTTTCGCCAGATCGTTATATGCCCAATCCATATGTTAATCTGCCGCGCTTGAAGACATTCTAAAACCCTCTATTGAGCTCTCCTACTATTGGACTCACACTGAAATTGTATATCCAGATTAGAATCAGCATTTTGAATAACACACAAGATATGCAGAAGGCAGAGATTCAAAAGTTTTATCGGCATATAGGGAGCGAAATGGATGTGTGACACAATACGCGGAACCGAGGATTGAATTTAAAAAAAACATGCAGCGCATACAAGCGTCATATTATTCCGTTCATCCTTTCTAACCATAATCGTAAAAGCTGCCGGATCAGTATAAGATGGTTTTTAGCTTGGGATGGAAAGTACGAGTAATAAGCGTTTATTTATACTTTCAGATAGACCTGACGAACATTTCATGGGTTAACAATACCTAAAATATCAGTATGAGGGTCACGCTGAAAATCATTAGATATTCCTAATCTATACAAGTTTAAACAAGTTTGAGCACGCGGCTATTTTGTCTAAAGTTCAAGTGCTTACACGCAAAGGCAGCGTTTGAATCGTTCAGTAGTTGCCTTTCCACGGTCTCGAATGCATCTAAGTGTTGGCCGAATTTTAACATGAAAATGGAACCGGGTAGTCACGATTTTCGAGCCCTGATTTTGTATGACTATAAAAAGGGACTAAAACAAGCGGCATGTCACGAAAATTTAGTGAGTTGCTTTGGGGACTCTGCCCCTTCTAGGGCTACAGTTTTTAATTGGCTTGCTGAGTTTAAAAGGGGCCGGGTCGCACTCGATGATGAACGTCACACAAGTCGATCGCCTACTGCTGTTACTCCGGAAACTGTAGAAGCTGTGCAAAATATGGTAGAAAAAGATCGACATACAACCTACACCGAGATGAGGCGTCTCTGGGAATTGGATCGGCAGCGGTCCGAACAGTCATTCATGATCACCTTCGCCTAAGGAAGCCGTGTTTCAGATGGGTGCCACATTTGTTAACGAGTGAGTAAAAAGCAACAAGAGTTGATTGGGCTAAGTTAATGCTTCAAAAATTTGATAATAGACACTGTAAAAACACTTTTAATATCGTAACCGGAGACGAAACATGGTTATATCATTATGATCCCGAAACTAAACAGCAGTCATTAGTTTGGCGCTTTGAAAGTGAGCAGCCTCCAACAAAAATTCGTCGTTCCAAAGGTGTTGGAAAGAATATAGTCGCATCTATTTTTCTAAAAGTGGATACATCACAACGGTAGTCTTGGAAAATCAAAGAACAGTTACATCTGAATGGTACATAACCAAATGTGTTCCTGTAGTCTTCCAAAAACTATGCAAGAGCCGTCCAAAGACTGGTCTGCGGAGTATTCAATGGCACCATTACAACGCACCCGCCCACAGCGCCGCTAGAACACTCGATTTTTTAACTGAACAGGGCGTCAAACTGTTGCCTCACCCAACTTATTCTCCGGACCTAGCTCCGTGCGACGTCTTCTTATTCTCTAAGATCAAAGAAAAGTTACGTGGTCACCATTTTTCCACCGATGAAGAGGCAATAGCTGACTTTGAGGAGGAAATTAGCAACATTTAAAAAGAACGTTGGTAACAATAATTTGACAAGCGGTTTTACCGAATGCTTAAGTGTATTGAGGTAGCGGGAGAATATGTTGAAAAAACAGAATAAAATTTTTTAAATAAACCTTATTCTATATCTAAAAATTTTCAGCGTGGCTCTCGTAAAATCGAACAATAAGCCTCGTATCAAAACAGCGCGGCGTGAAAACATTTTACATTCAATATTTCAACTTAAAATTGTGGGAATCAAAAATACCTATCCGAAGAAAGAGAAGACTAAAGACGCATCTTGGATGTTGTGCTTCGCACTTCTATTGTCTATATAATTTTGAGTGTCACGACGTTTCGATTTATTTCTTCATATTTCTTATCATTGGCTGATATATTTTTTGTTTTATTTCTGCGCTGGTTTGCTATGAACGTGATCGTTATTGAATTTCCCTTAGCGTTGTTCCAGATTATTTTCTGTTCTGTCCATGCATAGGTAGATATTGCGGATTTTCCTGTCTCTAGAAAACTCTAGGTTGTTCGGGTTCTTGGGCCGCCATCGGTTGGAATTCCCCCCTAACGTTTCGCCAGCACGAGTAGCTAGCATCTTCAGAGGTCGGTGCCTTATCTTCGAAAGCTATTCGATAGCTGTCTGTCCAGAATTTGTTCCTAACGTTTCGCCAGCATGAGTGGCTAGCATCTTCAGAAAGGTGACTTCTCTTCGAAAGCAATTCAACAACTGTCTGTCTAGAATTTCTTCCCAACGTTTCTCCAACATGAGTGGCTAGCATCTTCTGAGGTCGGTGCCTTTTCTTCCAAAGCTATTCGACAACTGTTTGTCCAGAATTTCTTCCTAACGAAATAAAACGAAGAGAAAACTGAATATTATTCCATTACTAAGGTCCGCAGCAGAAAATAATTCTACGATCCGACATTTGGTGACCCTTGACCTACACCGATGGAAGCGATAATTTTAAGTCCAAAGATTGAAGACTCATCCAGTGCAAGGAATTTGCATCGCGTTCGATATCGATTGTCACATCAAAGTAATCAAGCTGCTAAATTGAAAGGAAGGGAGCTGAAAAGACTAGCGGATAATGAATCTTCGAAAGAGGCGTGTGGGGCAATGAGGTTTGCAATCTGATAGGGCATAGTTCAGATGTTGGTATTTCGAGAATTGAGAAGTGGAGTTATCCATTGGTGCCTGAATATTAGCCTTTTTTAAAGATTTCATTCAGTGACAGTGTTTCGTAGCACTTATCTCCAACTGTCACTTAGGGTGACAAAATCAACTATAGGAGGACATTCCAGTAGGTTTGAAAACATCGGTTCCGGTGTCCCACAGGAAACAGTTCTAGGACCATTACTTTTTACGTTATCTCTTAGCAGTTTATTATTTTCAAATATAGGAGGCGAAATCATTTATTTATGCTGATCATACATCAGTTTCTTATTCAAATGTTACCTGGAATTCATTGAAAGAAAAAGTGGGAATGAATACAAATATATAAAAAGTTGATTTCATTATGATAAACTCACTTTAAATTATAATAAAACATATTTTATGTCAGATGAAAAGATTGTGTAATTAACACGGTTTCAGAAATATGTGAAACTGTGTGTTAATTCCACAACTTTTTATTTGCATGATGGAACAGTTTCACCAAGTCAGAGTATCTACTGTCTACATGGTATTTCATGTCATTCACGTAATACAAAAATTCACGAAATACAAACTTTCCGAGGACAAAAAACATAAAAATGGACAAAGTTACCACATGAAAGTTGGATCCTAATCTGAGCTGGATTTACATGCTAACCATTGCAAAATAATATGATTACTAATAGCAACATTCAGATACCTGAAATTTGAAAATTCTGCAGAAATGGATTTTGATAACAACTAATAACGAAATAATTTTTTATCGTAAACAGAAAATTGATATTTGAAAAAGGTGTATATTTTTAAATTATTTCAAAAATAACAAAGTAATTTTTTATTGTTTATTGTTCCAACTAATTGTTATCAATTCTTATTTATTCACAAACAAGTTGCTCAATGTAATTTCAGTGCCAATCGTGTGTGTTTATTTATTTTGAAGGGCTTGGAGCATACCCAACCAAAACACTATTGTTTTGATCAGGTACGTTGAAAAACCCAGAATAATATTTGGAATTTACTTTGCACAGTTATTAAAAATGATTTTAATTTGGAAGGTACTTAGGGATTTCAATTACGAGTATATTAGTGGGATTAACCCTAACAAATTGAATGCAATGGCTCAGCATGTATTTGATCGTGGGGAGGAAACTGCGAGCATATATGAAATTCTAAGCATATGAAAATCTCATATGTTCCCGTTAACGTTCGTGTTTGGTGCTTCTGGGAAAACGTAAGCATTCGTAATATGTGAAGGAATATCGGATGGGAGTAAAACTCTACTTCTATTTCCGGTGCATAACAAAAACAACAAAGTTGTTCGCTATTTCAAACGTTATATGTTGATGTTGGTTGTATCAAGTATTAAGTAAGTTTCGTTGAAAGCATTATGCATTATTTAGCTAGCCATGTACTGTGGAAGTTCGAGTTTCCGCAAAGACTAATTATGTATCATCATGGATGAACACACTCGCATCAGATGCAAATAAAATCTATAATATAACGTCCATTGCAAGAGGTAAGAGAAAAGAGGTGGTAAAAGAGTATATTGACGTTTCAGTTAATGCAACAATGCGAAGACAGAAAAAATAACTTTTTGGCTACGAGATATTGAGGGTAATGCTGAAGAAATAACATATAATCCTATCTACAGCTCCGCAGATCACAGCACCCTTATTACCACTACCATCCCGATAGATCTTATTTCGGCGAGGGCAGCATGCTGTTCAGGTCAATGAGGTCATTGAGAAAATTGTGGAATTAAGATATTTAACGCACAGAACAATGCTGACAAGGAGACATCATGCTGGTCTGCTAGCCGTGAAGATGGTGGGACACCACAATACTTGAATCATCTTCCATCAAGCTTCTGGGAATGAACATCAACAATAACATGTTGTGACACGAGCATGTTGCAGGCCTCGCTAGATCAGCGTTCCAGATGCTGAAGGTTCTCTGCCGCTCCAGGAAATTGTATTTTGCGGAACAGCTCCTGCTACTGTACTAGGCCTAGATGAAAACATCGCTGAAGTGCTGTTCGAAAAGATGGGGATGTGCCCCAGAGCACTCTCTGAAGCTTCTAGATACAATCCAGAAACGAGCGTGATTGCATCTGACACTAAAAAGGTCCTTCACAGTCTAGAGCATCGAATAGGGTAGTTGATTATTCATGGCAGATATTCGAACATAAAAGTAGCTAGTACAGCAAATACTAAAGCTAAACGAGCCTCTCCCAAGTCTTTTGGTGAACCTCGGCGTTGTGGAATGAGCTACTAGGAACTTTGTTCCGAGATGGTTACAATCTAATGCATTATAAGGTTAATGTGAATAGACATTTATACTTTAATAGCGCTTATCAAGCACGATAGGCTGCCTTTGCGTGAGGTTATCCATAAAAAGAGCAACCCAAGTTTCTTGATCTCTATCTGGACCTTATTCTAAAGTTTAACAGACTTGTTGAGCATGTAACAGGCAGAACTCCGTCTAACCATCGAAGTCTACAGAGACGGTACCCTAAATGGTCTCCAGCTATGCAACATTAAAACCCATTGTATAGTTGATAAGAGGAAGAAGAAATTTACATTTTTGTAGGGTTAACAACCCAGGTTACATAGTTATTTACCATTCATACTTTGATTGATTGCTGATATGTATACAAATGAGAACTTACCGATATTTTATACGTGCCATTTTCCGGATAGGTCAGGAAGTGGACGTCACTGTTGGCTGCGAACGGCAGGGCGCAAGCAAAAGAGATTAACCACAAGGCGAATATGATTCGCCTCGCCCTCTGCAGACTTGTGATGGCCAGTTTGTAAAGGGGGTGGCAGATTGCGAGGTATCTTTCTGTTGAGAATGTCACCACGGTCAATACTGACACGTTCGAGGCACTGAAATTGAATTATTATTATCATTAATCACACGTAGACTATGTGGTACTGGATACTTTGCCGCATCAACCACAAACACTATAGTAGCGAAGCGTTCAGGCTGCGGTTTATTGAGGCGTGGAAGATTGAAATATGGGGGAATACCTTGCAACTTCATTCAGTTTTTTATTTTATTTTGAAGGATATAATTAAAAGATAACGGCAAAAATATAATCTGCTGATTTCCCTTCTCCCACTCTTTTGCATCGTCCCTACACTATACTCCAATTTCTAAACCAAGATAATATACTTTCCGTTAGTCATCTCTCGTGGTGATATGTACAACCCTCTGACTTGTTTGTTTGTATTTTAAATTCTGTTCTAAGTGATTGCTATTTTTATCATTTACTGCCACGTAACAGTTAAAAATAGAAGATTTTAATGAAATCCTGTAAGCGCCTGGACAGCTGCCTTATTTGTGCAAAAAATTATCCACTTTTTATCAAGTGTGTTTTGTCTCTGCTGTCCCAGAAAAACAAGAGCACAACAATTTGAAGCACAGTATGTGTTAAATTAACTATAGGATTTCGTTCCTAAACACAAATATCACATGAGGTCGGTCACCTTCGGTCTATTCCTTGCAGCTTCAATTTGCAAACTAACTTCAACTCTAGTTGAGGCCATGATTCAACTTTATATATGGAATCCGGAAGTTTGATCGGGTGTCACACAAATTAAAAGAATTAAATTGGTTGAATATGGAAGACAGGTTTGACGTCCACGCTTTATGCCTATTCCATAAAATAATTGTACATAAACACCCTCCTTATTTGTATAGTAAAATATTATTTAGAACAGATATACACAGTGTCGATACTAGGAATAAATCGTCTATCACTGCTCCACCACATAAAACTACACTATTTGAGAGAAGTTTTACGTTCAATGTCTATAGGCTATATAATTCCATACCTTCTCATTGTAAATGTTATAGTGCTCATAGATTCAAAACATATGTTCGTGATCAATATTCCTCTAAAAACTAAACAGCAGTATAATAGCTGTAGATTGGACTCAAAAGGTGACCCCCATGCATGTTTTGTTGTGCTTCTTATTTTAGAATAGTTTTAGTTTACTTTTTTACGGTACAAATCATAACACATACAAGGGTTGAGTGGAAGAACACTTTGCGTGAACTCCCCCTTGGGGTTTTCTCTTTGCTAGTATTTATTTTGACTGAATGTGAGGATTCTATTATTTTTATTTTCCACCAGCAGTGTACTGACAAAGGGAAAATAAAGAAAGTATTATTATTATTATTATTATTATTATTATTATTATTTATAATACACTAACGAAACCCGACTGACCATAGGATATCAACAGGTTAGACTGAAAGGAAGCTTTTTTTCTTGATAGACGGGTCGCTTTATATTCCAAGATGTGCAGGAACCGTTTGAAAAATACCTTCTAGAAAAATCCACTGGCTTAGATATTTCCTTTCTGGCAACTCAAGATCCACGCTAACATGTTCAATAAGACTGATTTATATTTAAATACAGCGCCCCAAATACCGAACGTTCAGATGAAAGTTCTTGGGTGCAATGGGGGAGAGTCAATGATGACTTTTATTTTCGACACTGACAGCGTTTTCAAGCTTTTTTTCAAGATCAACAATTTTTTTTAATGGAAACATGTTTTTATCGCAGAATCTTAATCTACGAGAAAAAGTAAATACCTTTTGTTCACAAATTATTTTAATGTGATTGCAACTTGAGTAGATCAAAAATAAAACATTGTTCTTTTTCGAAACGTTTCCATACCGCAACGGTAGACAACGCCGTTATCATTTCTTTGGAACATTATTGACTGAGTCGCATTTTCTCAGTAGGCAAAAAATTGAATAGAATTAAATTGTTTTTTTATTTTGTTTGTTATTCTCAGATGAATCTGGTTTTACGAACCATGGTGAAGTGAATCGATATAATATGCACTACTGGAAAATCCGCAATGGTTGGGAGAAGTGGAAAATCAGCGCCCTTCGTTGGTGAATGTATGGTGTGGAATTATTGATGACAGGTTGATCGGTCCATATTTTATTGAAGGACATTGGATGGGCAAAAGTATCGAGACTCTCTACAACATTATTTACCAGAGCTAATAGACGATATGCTACTTCAAGAAAGAGCAAGTGTGTGGTTTCTGTATGATGACTGCCCTGCTTATTATGCCAGAATTCCGGGAGGTGCTGAATCGGGAACACCCTAGATAGAAAAAACGATGTTACGCATAAGCGTTGGCGGGTATCATTTTGAACATTTGTTATAATAAATTTAAAAGTTTCTCATATGATAATAACGTTATTTATGCTTTCGTGAGAAGAAAAGCATTTCTGACAAACCAGGTATTTATTTGGAAATGTATAAAATGTTGTATTTTATATCTACTCAAGTTACAGTCGGATTTCAAAATTTTGTGAACAAAAGAATTTTTTTTTTCTCGTAGAGTAAGTTTCTGTAATAAAAAATATTAATTAATTAATATTACATTAACTCTTCCCCATTGCACCCAAGAACTTTCATTTGAACGTTTACATCACGAAATTCATCGTTTTCGCGCTATACTGCTGTGTCAAGTTAAATGGATCACCCGCTATAGCTAAACCAGATAAAAAATCCTAGGCATCATGAAACATTTTTTTGTAGTCATGTGTAATTTAATATACCTATATTGTGTAGTCGGTTAGATATCTTTTAAAATTAGTTTTATAAGATGATACGATATGGTTCGGTAAGCAATTAATTTTTGTGCAAACACTCTGTCGCTTGCTCGATCTGAAATGCAAATTAACTTCTCATAAAGATATTTATTTTTCCGAAGGACTGCTTGCTAGCTAAATACTCTGAAGCTAAGTGGTATCGAATTAGTTTTAATGAGCTATCCTAGTATTTTATATGAAAGACACAGTCGTTAATTACTGAGAAATTGATACTAACAAGATATCTTATAATTTCATGTTACTGTAGGCGTTCTTTAGGGGTGAATGAAAATATAATTGATATATACTTTCCAGTGATATTTCAAATGCAGCACTGCTTCATCTAAACACAGAAGTTTGATTCACCAATTTAATTATTCTGATGAGATACCCACGCAAGTTACCCAGATGACTTTGGAAACAAAATCTTGTTTGTAACCCAGTCTTCGATGTGACAAACTGATAATGTCAGTTTGTGGAAAATGTCGTACACATCAGAAAAAGTGTCTATAATTCAGTTGCTTAAACTTTTTCCCCTTGAGAGTTCATATGTAAGAGCATTATAAAAAAATACTACTTATTTCCGGTTGGCTCTATCTCTGTTCTCCGGTGACTTTGGTAGTTGTTCTCTTAGTAGCTTTAAGGTAAAGTACTAATTATAAGCTCCCAACCGTGATACATTTCAAATCTGTTGGATTTACGCCCGTTTTGAAAAAAATGTCTGTTATGACACTTCGTGTTTTGGGGGAGAAATCAAATGAAACTTACGTCTCAGATAGGAATGCTCTGATTTGGCATGCTCTCACGCCCAATTGCCAGGGATACTGATGCCAGAATAATGTGACGTCATATGGTAGTCCTGAAACAAAGAAACAGTAGCAATTTGTGCAGAAAGCCGTATTTCGAAAGTATTACTTTGGGGTGTCATGGAAATTGTCATTAAGCATGTACTTCCCACTCAATGGTATCACTTTGGTAATAAAGATTTAAAACGGATTTTAGTGCTGTTGATAAATTGAGGTTCATTAAAATAATATTGGAAATACTCATGGCTGATCGCACCAATGTTTATAAACATTGCTTAGCGTTGAAGAGTCTTTAAGAGGGGACTGGACCTGGAATTTCATTCCAGGCGTTTTGCATGGGTTTCCAATATTTCGTTTCAAGCACTCATTTTTCAGGATCACGGAACCATTTATTTTTAAAATGATAGAGAAAGCTTTCTTCTATACTTTTGTGGAACCCTTTTTTTAAATTTTTTATGCAAAATTTTGGATGTTGTCGCAAGGGCTCTCGTATCAGCAGTAAAAAAATGTTCATATACGATGCCACTATTTTGGTTGAAGCGCTTTGTTTCGAGAATATTTTGTTGCCGATGATAGAGAAAGAACGGCTCTATGTCCGTAACTGTTATCTTGATATTTTGGTTACTTTAGTTACCAAAAGTTGAAAAACATCCGAAATGAGTCAAAAAATGTGAATACTCATGTGATATCTAAAATTTTCGCACGAACATAGAACCAACCAAAAATGGCGATCTCGTAACTTTTCTTTGATCTTAGGGAATAAGAAAAAGTCACACGGAGCTAGGTCCGGAGAATAAGGTGAATGAGTTTGAACCCTCATCAGCAAAAAAAATCGAGTGTTCTAGCGGCGCTGTGGGCGGGTGCATGTATAGATTAGGAATATCTAAAGACTTTCAGCGTGACCCTCGTAGTTACAATATTCTTTTTATTAAAATTAAAATTACCAACAGCGTGATCATCAGGCTCGAATCTTCAGTTCCTAATTGATGCGATGGTGTGGGCTGTACACACTAGCTACTGGACGTCATTTTTTTTATTTTAGATCGATTACTCCCACTGCCCTCCTCAAAATGACACCGATATCATCACGGTGCATAGCATAAAGTACAAGTGCCATACCAGTCAATGCTGATTAATGAGTCATTGATCCATTATACATATTTGGAAATGTTGTTTTGGAAAAGTGCGCCGGGAATTTTTCGATATTGAACGCGCCTACGTATTCCGAAATAAAGGGCTATTGTTCACAATTATTTTTTGTGACGCGGATTGCAGCACATTCCAATTATACAACCGGCTTGTTCCGAATTAATTGTGCCTTTTTTATTTTATTTTTGTGACGTTTCTAGAGTTCCATGTCACATATACGATTTATTTATAGCCTCTCGTGAAGGCAAACAGTGTATAGCGCTCCAGAAGCGCTGCGAGTGGGTACATGTCTATTTCACGATGAAACACAGTGGCGTGTCAATAGTTATTAAATAAAAGGTATATTTGTCAACTAAAATGCTTTGTTCAACTATTTCAACGCCAAAACATAAATCGATGGTATATTGAGTGAACTGTCAATCAAAACATATTTGGGAACTCGTTGTTTCTCCATAAATGTTTGTTTGTAGTTTATAATAAAAAAAGGCAGCACATTTGAAGAAACGCTGGTTTAACATTTTTAATTTGATAAGCTGAATAGTTTCTACTAGTCGTAAGGCACACATCACAGCATGATGACCGCAGCTGCTACATCTTGTCCTGAATTCAATGTTTTGTCCCGTGTCCAGGTATTCCACGTTAATGTCCAGGACTGTATATTGTAACCATAGGGGAACAGACTCTCCGTTAGCTCATTCCACAACGTCGAGGTTCTCCAAAAGAACGACTTTTGTGGGAGAGGCTCGTTCGTGGCGTTCGAAGCTTGATCCGGTGAGGATGTGCCCTTTGTGTCCCTCTGTGTGTGTTTGATGTACTGGTGCCTCATTGGTGTTATTATGTGAGAACATTTGCCATGATAGTATCTATAGAATAGAGATAGATCAGCCATCTGTTCTAGACTGTGGAGGACGGAGATCCTTTGTAAGGTCGAGCGCATCCACTAGACATATTGCTTGTTTTGGAGCGCATTCCCAAACATGCGAACATTACTCTGCGCGAGGGGGAGCTTTGGAGATTTTTTTCAAGGTTGTTTTCTGGGTCTTCCGTGCGTTAAATTCCATTTTTAGATCCCTTGATGTTTTTGTTCATCTTCAACATATAATACAACCAGACCGTTTTTTGTACACTTTTATATCAAATTCTATACATCATCAAAGCAACCTGATGAATACACTAGCAGTAACATTACATTGCTATAAATTATAATATTTTCGACAAAAACTATCCACCAGATTGCTGTGGAAAGTACAATGAGCTTGTTGTCATCCAATCGCGGTCAGTCCAGTTTTTCAGATCAATTTTCCCAGGTTGCATGGAATATATTTCAACATCGAGGGCTCTTGTACGAATCAACATTGATATATAGCCAATCGACAGTTTGAAATTAATGAGTCAAAGGTAATTGAAAACGCACGTGCTTTCGCTCTCCAAATTATTTATCTTCACTCCATCGCTCGTTGAGATTAATCGATCATTTTTGATACGCCTGAGGGCAGAGCGACGACGTTTGCGACGGATCGGATTGTAGATAGTTGGAATTAAGGTATATTTGGAAAGTGAATATTTTCTTACCTCAAAAATGGTTTTATGTGATTTATATGACATGAGATATCAAGAAAACATAGTATCTCGGATTCACATTTTTTTCATTACAATACTTTCTCGCCAATTGGTGTGAGGAGTAAAAACCTACAAAATTTTCAAGATTTTTAAAATCCCTATGATTGCGAATCTCTGAAATCCGATAAATTATTCAATAAAAAGATGCAAATACAGAACTAACCTTATGTGCATGCTCTCCACTATCAGACCTGCTATAGACATGCATGTTTCGTCTTTAGCTTAGACTCGTCAGTATAGCCTGGCGGTATACCTGTAGAGAGCAATCGGGAGTAACATACGTAACCCAGTAAAGGGCCTGATAGCGACATCAACTCATCTCCAAGTGCCGCCTTCTATGGGGACGACCACTGGCAAGTTACGAAGTCTGCCTTGAATCAGTAACAGATGTCTCTCACGACACTTGGAGATGAGTTGATGTTCCTATCACACCCTTGACTGGGTTACGTATATGCCAACCGATTGCTCTCTACAGTTAGACCGCCAGGCTATACTGACGAGTCTAGGCTAAAGACGAAAACGGTACATCGTCAAGAACAAGAGATGTCGCTGTAAATCAGTTCAGCCTTGTTGGTAGGTGTCGTAAAGAAGATCTGTCGCCATTTCAAGGTAGTTCAAGTTGACTCCGTAAGTTGCCGCTTGGCAGCGCCACCGTACGCGACGATATGAAGATGAGTGTTAACAGAGTTTGTTATTTTTATTTTTCTGTTTTTTGACGATAGCTCCGCCGTCACTGAACTGATTATCAAAAAATAGAGCTATTCGGCACTAGGATACTAGTAACCTAGTAATAAAGTTTTAAGATTATGATGATAATGACGAAAATACTTTCTGATTTATAGAGAGGCCATCAGACTCCCTTTTGACCTCACATGCAATATATTGTGTAAACAATTTCCTACATAATGTAGAAAATATTTACCTAACACGTAATAAATCTCCGGCTATGAGGCACTGGGGGAAAACGTTACCATTCCCAGAATATTTTCTAACAACATTCATCACCTCTTTTTGCATCGGATCGAAAAGAAAACTTTTTTACAACTGCGTTTTCCACGAAGAAAGAATATGATAAATGTTCCATGTTACTTTGGATATATGGCTTTCTAGAGGAACTCTATACAGGAAAATCCTATTATTTACCTCACACACATTTTCGCGCCAACTATCACGTAGATTTACTCAGTATTAATATCTGAAACGATCCTCAAAAAAAAGCATACTCATACATCATCAAAACAGATAAAGTGCGATATATCAGTTGTTAAATTTACTAAAATCTATTGATGTTATTGTAAAGAGAAAATTGGCAAATAACACCGAACATTTCATATTTTGGAATGTTTTTGTCATTCAAACCAAATTTTTTGCAGTTTTAAAGGTTCATGGAATTATTATTTTACAGCAAATATAAATAAAATTTGCATCACTCCGCGAAGAGAATTCATCAAAATACAGATGTAGTATTTTATATAATTTAGTGCAAAATCAGTGCTAAACGGTACGTTTTCCTATTTACAATTGTGGTCATTTTGTCAACTTAGTTCAGATTATTCGCACCAAGTTAAACTGTCGTAGCTATAAAGCATCGTATCATTGTTAGGTTTTCCGCAATCAGCTTGTAAGTTGCTTCAAAGAAACAATTTGGCAACGTCGCAATCGTGTTCAGATCTGTATACTGTATGCCCAGAATTGTAACCTTCTTCGGAAGTTTTGAAAATGCCTCATTTTCTGATTTAACTTCAAATATACATGAAATTCACATTATTCCTCAATGAAAATCTATCAAAAATACAGATAAAGCATAATATACGATACATTATATAAGTATCACAAGTATATTAATTTTTCTCTTTTCTCTTTTTCTTAATATGCTTCACTATACCCTATACCTATCTTAGTCTTTTTAGAACATCGGAAAATCCTTATCATGTTACACCATCTTTAAATATTTTGAGATGATTTCCATCAAATGTTGAGAAGATAGGTTCAGTAACTTGTTGACTTGTGAAAAAATATCTAAGATTTAAAATTCTGATTTGTGCCTTCTAAAGTTCCTCATTCTTCCGCAAATCGAAATTTTTGTACTGAATGTTGCTTCCGGGGATGGTTTGAATAAAATCCACCATTATTCAACGCTCAACATCAAGATGAGTGAGTTTCAGAAGTTGTTTTAATATTCTTACCTATGTCTTGTCCTCCCATCACTCTCAGTTTCTGGTTCTAACTTCAAACAGTCAAGTGACAGTCACTTTTCACAGAAATTACACAATGAGATGAAGGCTTTTTTCACTATCCCAAATATCACTATAAAACGATTCATAAACACTTGGTACTGTTCACTACAACGTAACATACATATCGTACATGTTCAGTGTCACAAGCATGATTCCCGAACGCGTCTAAGGGGTAGACATCCGAATAAAAACTGAAAAATCGACACAGTTATACCTTGTACATATAAATGATTCGGACGATGATTGCCACGCCAAAAGAAAATACGAGTGCAAAAAACAATGTTAGAAGCATTAAATGGGGATCAAGCCCTACAGAAGGATCAGACATCTTTCCCAGGAATGCAAACTAGCTTAAACTGCTTGCGAATGGCAGATCGAGACTGCACAACAAATGCAGAGAGTGAACCAAACACCGCGGCGAGCCCTACTAAACTTAGATGGATATATTATATTCGCGTGCGTGACAGCTGAGATAGATAGTGACACTTTTGTTAAGATGCTAAGTTTACGTTTTTGTATCAATTCAGTACTTTCGCTAGGTACTACTACATAAAATGGGATATTTTACACACAAAAAATGGATGAAACATATAAAAAGCGTTTATTAACCATTTTTTCTTATTTATACTAGCAAGAAGTTGCAAAACTTCCTCTCCAAAGTTCAAACAATTTAACTGGATTAGCTGAGGTAATTCTGATGGGATACTGAAATTCATTTTTTAAAACACGTAAATGGCAAATTGAGAACTCACAGCACCACCGTTAAAAATAGGCTGCATTCATCAATTTCAGCTGTTATGGAGGCCAATATTTCTTTTCCAGTGCTCATTTTTCAAGATATTGGAACCATTGTTTTTGCAAACGATATCAAAAGATTGGTTTTATGATCGTGCAAAATTCTTTTGGCAACTTACGAAGTCAAAGGTCCTAACACCTGGACTGCCTAGAAGCGGCAACAGATGTCCCTTACGACATCTGTCAACAAGGGTGAACTGACTTACAGCGACATCCCTTGTTCTTCGTAAACACTTTTACGATGTACCGTTATCTCGGCTCATTAACATCAGAAGCTGATAACCTGCAATAGACATGCATGTTGGATGTATAGTGCAAAAGTGCATTAATTAATTATCAAAAAAATAAAATAATCCTGAAATTTGACATGATGTCTGATCGAATAAAAATTTACATAGGCTTGTAGACGGCGACGCGCACTTTAAAGAAATCCAAGTGTGCCTAGGCACGTAGCCAGGATTTCTTTTCGGAGAGGGCCCGCAGTTTCAAAAGTGATAATATTGATACCTAATTGTTAATACTGCAATGAGATCGGCGGTAGCAGCTAAGAAAAGATCACCCTGTATGTAAGTCATCCAGAACCTGTGAGCTGTTGTCAAACCAGGAATCTCGGTTGTCAAGATTGTTCGAAATTTGGTTATGGAACATTTGAGATGGGCATATTTGAATATACATATATTCGCGCATCGAGCAGTGACAGCAATCAGTCAGTGTTCAGGCGTCAACCAGTTAAAAACTAGAAATCGTGGATATATAATAGATTCTTGCACAGAATTTTCCTGGCAGACTTGAGAGTTCTATAATCCCCTATATTTAATTCTTATTTAAATCCATGATTACGTGGGGTCGAGTGTCAATGGCTCTTAGACAAATAACTGAAATTGTAAAGCAGAGCTGAAGAATCGTGACGTTGTTTACTGATAAAAGAAACTGACATAAATTAACTCGACCGTAAAATATAGCAGAACAATAATTTCCCATTTAAACCATCACATGTTAAATAATAATGATTTGTGCATATGTATATGGAGATTAACAAATAGGTGAAGTTATTATTTAAAATATGGAGGTTTTTTCCCTGAAATCCTCGATCGTTTGAAAACTGCTGTTGCACAGAACTAGCAATTGGCTAGAAACTGTTTGTCGCAGTATAATAAAAGTAAATTGTGAAAGCGTATTTGGATAATTGCACTATTTGCAACTCATCAATTTATTTGATGAGAGAGGTTCGATACAAATCCACTTCCCTCGTTCATGGCCAGCACAACGTCTCTGAAAAATATATATCGGTAAATCAACTTACCCACTTACGCGACAAACATAATGGCGGAAAAAATAGAAAGGCCACGTGTTTCAGGACGTTAA
This sequence comes from Bruchidius siliquastri, assembly GCA_949316355.1. Lineage (NCBI taxonomy): Eukaryota > Metazoa > Arthropoda > Insecta > Coleoptera > Chrysomelidae > Bruchidius > Bruchidius siliquastri. The sequence goes on from OX438529.1 coordinate 28,159,305, forward strand.
CTTCACTGAAAAAACATTCAGAAGCTAGTGGATAAAGGATTTTGAGAGGATTGCGGCCTTGCTAAATAGTTCAATCAATCTGTCGTGCAAAGATGTGGTTAGCGAAAACGTTGTAGAAAGTGATCGTATTTTTGTGGATCGCTTGCGGCATGCTAGCTTTGCGAGAAAATCATCCGACTTGCTGATTCAACATCTTTTTGGATTACATTTATCTCTCAAACGGTGAATCAGAGAAAAAAACCATAGAACAAAAATGTAGAAGGCAACATTTCCATAATTTATGTCCTTGAGTCGAGTTGCTATAAGATGGGAAATACAAACACTAGGATGGCGCTGAAGAATCCAAAAGAAGTGTTATGCCGCTTCTTAATTGAAGAAGTTTTTTATGCTGAAGTGTTATTCTGTCAGCAAAGAAAAGAAATGTGTAATATAACACACAGTTTGACAAATAAAACGGTCGTTCTTCCAGTGACGCGTATCGATTTATATTTAAATCATCGTCAGACTGTTAGTATTTACAGTTTGCTACCCAGGTTACTTGTCAACTAGCTAACTAGATCCCATTATGGATACAAAACTAGCATTCTATTGTTCTATTACATTATTTTATTCTTATTTTTGAGGGTAAATATTTTTTAGCGACAGCATTTGCAGGGAAAACCCCTAGAAAACCGAAAAAAGTATATAACTAAAGTATAAACGCCCCCATCAGTACTCATTGAACATATTTAGGAAACTGGATATATAGATTAAAATGGGAGCAGCTTTCTATACTACACAAAGAGGACTAGGGATGAGCTGATATTACGTAAGCTGCTATTTCGCTATGTCTGTAAAGCTGCTTATTTTATGACGGGTGGGTGCCGAGTATCAACGCCTACTGGACAATAACTCAATAACATTCTGGGATGTTCGGCGGTTCAGCTGGTCCGCAGCTTTCTTTGAAGCAGAAATTGATGCAATTGATCATATTTGCTATAATTCATCGTATCGTATAATTAGACGGGAAGAATTATTTGTTTCGAATTGGGCCAGGCGCCTGAAAATGTTATATTTATACTCAAAATTATATTGTGATTTACAGTATGTAGTTTTATTCGCAAGTGAAACAACTTTTCCATATGGACAAGTACATGAAACAGGAGTGCACCCTACACCATATATGTAGAAAATGCGTACACTAAAACTGCCACTAAGAAGCTGTTATTCGGAAAAAGCAGGAGCTGCTTCAACTGTTTTTTCGAATATACAGCTTTGCCCATCCCTAAAGAGGACAATAATTCCTAAAGGAAGGTCAATGTTTCTGCCTTTATAAAGTTCAAAAAATATACCACGAATATACTATTTCTCATTCCACAATAGACTGTGTCCTAGTTTGGTTGAGATCTAGACAATGTTCTCCAAACCATAAGTTCCATGCACCATGAGTTTTTACACAGGTTCCTTATGGTTTGTTCTACGTTACCAAATGGGGGGTAATCCATTGCTACTTTTTAATCGCATTGCTGTATGTTTCATTTTATCTCGTAGATCTGTGGTTCTTGTGCAGCGGTCCATTATTTCCGTTTTGGGATTTATCAAAAATGGCCCTTCATAAAAGGTCAGTATTCAGTAGAGATTCATTCAAAGGTATAAGTTAATTAAGACCACATAAAATTGATGAAATATCTTTACTAACATTTTTGCGGCCGTGGTAGCCTGTATCAAAGTAGAAAAAATTGAAAATAAATATCAACTCATCTCCAAGTGTCGCCCTCTATGGGGATGCCCATTGGCAACTTACGAAGCCAAAGGTCCTAACACTTGGACTGCTTTGAAGCGGCATAGAGACCGACACTTGGAGATGAGTTGATGTTGCTATTACACCCTTGACCGGGTTACGTATATATCACCCAATTGCTCTCTACAGTTAGAACGCCAGGCTATACTGACGAATCTAGGCTAAAGGCGAAACAGGCATGTCTATAGCAGGTCTGCTGCATAGTGGAGAGCATACACTTAGGTATTAGAAGTTACATTAATAGGGAAGTAATCTCTATCACTTTATGAACTTGATAAGGTGAGAAATTGTGAATTTGTGACGTCGATCAATTAAAATTACTTCAATAATTACAATAAAAACGAAAGAATACACCAATTATGTATAACTTGAACCGGGCGTGTTGGTTTGAAAATTGAATCGTTTTTCCAACTCTATAAATGTGTGATGTTTTGTTCCGGAAAAAAACTTAGTGGACAGGAGACATACAATAAACTTTTCGCGAGAGACCAAAAACATGTTGCTCTTTGTGAAGTTGTACCAGTATTTCTCACTGTATTAAAATTTATGACACCATAAGGTATACTTATAGCTGGACATCGTGGCAGATGTACTATCCAGCTGGTAGAAAAATAACAGCAACGAAATGGAGGACACGTTTTTTCCACCAATGCTCGACGAGCTAGTTGCATTGAGTGTTGAGTTTTACTTCCCATAGTCAAGAAACGAGGGAAAAAATTCAAAAATGACATTTTTTAAACTTTTGCCAACATTCGCAGCTTATTGGGGGCAGGAGGAGGTGTTTCTCTCCACACCCAGTCGTTGAGTCCCTCTGTTGATCCACTTGATGTAGGTTATGCGAATATTGATTAATAGACAATTTTGAATTCTAACATTTTGGGAGTATTCGAAGATTTATTTTTAAATATCTTTTCAATCTAATTCCAGAAGGTTCCAGTCACAAAAATCCGATGCGAATCCTTATTTTTAAACTAATACAACGTCAACCTACTTAACAGAGTCGTACCTAGGTTAGGGCAAGTAGGGCTCTCGCCCCAGGCGCAGTCTGCATGGGGCGCAAAATAATGGGCTGAATGGGCGAAAAATGTTGGCAGTAGGGACGTTGTTTTCCTCTTCAGGTTTTTTGTGCGAAATGGTGTCAGTGAAAAGGCCTTTTTGGAGAGTATACATATCCGATAGGGTGGAATATGTAGAGATATTTTTTGCTTCACAAGAAAGGCGTAGATTATGAACTTACCCTGGGCACCACAGTTCCTAGTTACGACTCTGCTACTTGACACCATTTACACGTAATATGATGCAAGAGAAAAAAAAATGGAAAATTTCACTACAGTTGAGTAGTCAATAACGTGAAGAACCAGAACAACGTAAAGCCTTCTAAACAATTTTTGCACCAAGATAAACGTTGTCGAGGTAAGATTGTGAGCGATTCCCGAGCAAAATTCTGAGCAGGAATTTCATTTAATAAATTCCTACAAAACGAACTGACGGTGTCTATTAAACTCATTGTTGTTGAATGTAGTTGTATTATACGTCTGTAATCATGTCAGAGTTTTTTAAAGATGGTGGAAACTGATTTTGCGGTCACTAACCTGTCCCCTCCATTGTACAAAAATTGCTAGACACAACACTTACAAGTCTTTATTGGAGCACATAAATGACAAAAGTTTAACAGCAAGGTTCATCAAAATAAGACGAAAAAAAATTAAGAAAAACCTATCACCAAAAATTGAAGAAGATAAAGGATTCTATGCGCTCATCTGGCAGCTGACACGTCCACAACTAGCATAAAAGTTACTACCCCGTGTGCTATGCAGCTCACTAGCTTGTGTATTTTGGGTACAAGGGCGAATCTACACCTCAGTGCTGGGGCGGGCAGGACATGAAGGTTGTGTATGCGTTCCTTAATTTTTGTAATACCTTCGTCGAGGTAGTTGAGGCAACATGAAGTACATAATAGTATTATAATTAAGAGGCAGCAAGTGAAACAGTTGCATTGTAGGAAGAGGAAGTAAAACATCTATTGATGCATTGATCAATTTTATTGATTAATTGAAGTATTACCTCCTGTTAACCCCCTCCCCTTGAATATACCTCCGTTTGGGAGCCAAGGACAGGTTAGCAGCATAAAAGTTGCTGCGCCGCTGGCAAATTTTTTTACTGGCATGTTCTGCCCTCATAACGGGGGGCGAATGGCAAGTAAATAACGCTGTACTTCCCAAGCAATCAAAATAGTTCAGAAATCAAAATTAGAGTCACACTTATAAATTAGGTTTAATTAAATTTTTGATCTTTTGAAACCAAATTTGAAAAATTTTACAATTATTGGATTCAGAAAATATTGTCTGCTTTTTGTAGACAGTCGGGAGCTGACCGTCGCGTCTGAGGTGAAAGGTCAAACGTGTTTTCCGACGGAAAAACAGTTTTCTTTGAAAGTGCACAATTGATCAATAGTTTGAACAATTTCAACTTTTCAAGTGAGCATTCCTTTTCCGTATATATTGACGAACATTATTTTTGAATTATTTCATAAATCCTCTTTTAACTATAATAAACCATCCAATTATATAAAAATTTCTAAAAATGTAAGGATTAGTGAATACCCTCGCGTGCTCTGACTTTATTTTTTTCTAGTATTCGCAATAATTTCATTTCAAACATCAAAAAACTAATTACATCTATTTGTAACCTTCTATTTTATAAACAGAAAAGCCATGCGCACTCTGTATGTAATGCTTGTATTATTATTTCTGAGTACTAGATAAATATCGATTAATCATCTGAAGATGAAACAAAAGCGAGCCAACTCGAAACAAAACCATTCTCTCTATATGACAATGGTATATCATTTTCCATTATTCATAAGTAATTAGCTGTAATCCCCTTGTATCCCAGAAAAGAATATATCAATATGCCATTAATACCAGCCTATGCTCTGGAATTAATGAAGCTGAAATACTATAGCAAGCATATTCTAATATTGACACCTCCACCCAGAGATGTGCTGAAAATATGAACTGAATGCGACGAAACGTGCGTATAGCATATACCTAGTCGAAATAAGAAGAGCCAGTGTGAATGTCTGCATTCGGAAAAGCTGGGCGACTGTTTTGTAGCACCGATTAGTTGAATTTCACCTTGAGCTTCAAGGTCATTTCGGGATTTGAAAAAAATATGATTCCATATATGTGATTTGAGAAATCAAGATAACGTAAAATCCCACACCTACGTATATCTTTGAAAATTTCATATTTTGACTTCTAAAAGTCATTTGAAGGTCAAACTGACAAAGAAATACCTCACCCAGCAAAGCAACTATTTTAAAGCTCCCTGAAGGTCATCTTTTGGTTGAATAACCATTAAATTGCAGCTTAATATCTTTAATTTTGTCTATAAATTCGTAGGATTTGTCACTGGACTGCTTTCGAAAGGAAATTTTAATTTTTCAAACTCGTTCATCAAAAACTTGGAAATATAGGCGACTCTATAGCTGACACTATTGTTGTTGTTACCTTCCTTGGGCTGTATATTTCTCTCAAAAGAAAGCTTCAAATCACAAACCCAGCAATATCAAAATTGTATGGCCTTCCAAAGATTCATAAACCATGGAAGGCTATGAGCTATATAGGTAGACTCAAAATAAGTTTTTGGTGAATGAGAATGAAAAGTCAAAATTGCCTTTAGAAACGAGTTCAGCTAAGAATTTCTATGAATTTATAGACAAAGTCATAGCTGTAAAACTCATGGAGAATAAGATGCTGGTATCTTTTGATGTACCGTCATTATTTTCCAGTGTATCAATTCCAAAAAATTTTGGATGTTTGAGGGAAGAACTACGACCATATTTATCTTAAATTAGTTAGTCACTCTCACAAAACTCCGCACGAGGCAAAATATTTTCCAGTGGAAAGGAAAATATTTTGAATAAAATGAAGGCTATGGGGAACTGCTTGTCTCCATACTTATCTCAGCTCTTTATCAATCGTATTGAGGAACATGCAAATCGAAATTTTGAGTATTTATTAGAATATGGTATAGATACGTTGACGATATCTTTGCTGTTTTTGACACATCATCTAGGAGCATTGAGGAACTTGTTACGAAACTGAATAGTCAATTTTATTCCATTGAATTTACTTTCTAAATTCAAAACAATGGGCAGATGCAGTTTCTATATATTTTTGTTATGAGAAACAGTGAGAACAGTTTTGAATTTGAAGTATACAGGAAAGGCAATAATACATTGCGTTACATAACCGGAGACTGACAACTGTCACCAACACAAAATAGCTAGTTTTAATTTTTTTGTTCACCGACTAATCAGTTCTCATTCAAGAAAGGCTTCAAAAAGAGAAGGAAACCATGAAACACGTGGCAAGGGTTGATGATTATGATACAGACATTGTAGAACAAGTTTAACATGTCGTGAAGAAAACACTTCGTAACTCAACTACCTCTTAGGTTGAAAGAGCAAGATCTGGTCCAAAACTTAAGCATTTATCAGGAAACTGGAAGGACAAAGTTTCCAAACTTGATCGGTATGGATTATGCCAAATTAATTACAGTGACTGTAACAAATTTGACACAAAATAAACTAAGAGATCTATAGGACTCTATTTAAGGAGCACTCAGCGGTTTCAAAATAGGGTAGCAGATCACAGGTAAAATAGTAAACATAAGATACAAGCAATTTAAAATTACTTCGGAGAGTTGTAAGTTTCGAATAGCTGGATGCTTTCGAGGCTCCAGAGATAGCAAATAAAATATTGTAATGAAAATGGTCTAATCCCCAACAATCTGCTGTTCTACTTAGAAATGACGTGTGTACCTGTCCTGTATTTCTGACAGGTCACAAACGTTGAAATATTACTGTTGACAGCATACGACAGGCATACAAGACCACAACTAGCTCTGAAATTTTAGTTTTAATCTTTTCCACCTCTGGCAATGGAAGGTATTGACTAACCATTTTAAATTTCTGAGGTATAGGTACACTCATAACATTGCTGCTTGTCTGATATTGAGAGATGTGGCATTAGAAACGCCAAATTGATTTAATTTGTCTAGGATGCTTTCTAGAGATTCGATTCATGCCAATAATTTTATTCAAACTGAATTTTAATCAAAGCCAAGTGGAAGCCATGTTGCCGCGTGTTCGTTTGAGAAGTCCGGTAGAGGTCAGCAAATTGAAATTAAAAAAGAAATATGAGCTATAAATGCGCACTTTTATCCTCTGTTTAGAATTATATATGAGAAAAATAACAAAAATTTCAAGTCATTACCACAGCATTCGGGTTTCATTACATAATACCTTGACAATTTTCTCGTGTCAGGACTAACAATCCAAGTCTGTATTGAAAAGTGTGAGGGAAAAATGCAAAAAAAGAAAAAATAATAATAATTGTTTTATCCTATAATAAACAAAATATATTTAAAAAGGTGCGATAAAAAGTGTACGCATACTGGATAACTTTTTTTTCATACGCAAAGTGAGTCCAAGTCGGGTAGAAAAAAAATGAATAATATCTTAGATAAAAAAAGTGTAGGCAAAGCAGATATATACGTATTCTGGGTATACGCAAATAGAATGTTACCATAAAATGACCCTGATGGTGTGAATTACCTATATTACAATAAATTGAAATGAAATTTACTGTTCTAAGAGTAATGAATGACGGTAGTCATCGTTGTCGACATAAATATGTATTTTACATATATTTTTTTAAATAAATATTATATTATATTGTTTAAACTATGTTTCTCGTTTGGCTGTCATAATTGAATTGCCATCATTGTCAGTACTTGACAGGAAAAATGTCATAGGATTGACTTTCATTGTTCTATGGCTGATGGAACTTGTCTAATATTAGATGTGACAGTGGTTTAGAAGATGGTGAAAATCGTAGATTTTTTCACGGTCAATGTAGAATTTTCATGTAAATGAGTTCCTGTAGTCTCCCAAAAACTATGCAAGAGCTGTCCAAAGACTTGTCTGTGGGGTATTCAATGGCACCATGACAACGCACCCGCCCACAGCGCCGCTAGAACACTCGATTTTTTTGCTGAACAGGGTGTTAAACTGTTGCCTCACTCACCTTATTCTCCGGACCTAGCTTGGTTGGTCATGACAAGTGGTTTGACCGAATGCGTAAATGGATCGAGGTAGGGGGAGAACATGTTGGAAAAACAGAATAAAGTTTTTTAGAAAAACCTTGTAGTTTTTCTGAATCTAAAAACTTTCAGCGTGACCCTCGTATACTATCCAATTGTTCTCTACATTACCCGGCTATACTGACGAGTCTGGGCTAAAGATGAAACGTGCATGTTTATAGCAGGTCTGATGCATAGTGAAGAAAAGACACGTATTATTTAATCTTCGTAATTTCACGCGAATGAATAACACATAATAATTCAAGGCCCGGTCTTCACGATATCTACAATTGAGTTAAAAAACAGTCGAGTTGGCTCTTCGCACGCATTAATATAAAAGCACTCCAAGTCTGATACAGCGACGACCACTAAAAGAGTAGGATTTCACTCGTTTTATTTTGAACTTACTGGTCGAGGCTTAGCCGCACCAAGCAATTATGCAAAAGCGATGGTGATGCAGTTCTTCCAAATTCAATTTAAGATCGTAAAATACCTATCATTTATAGTTATTTTTCATCCCACAAAAATTCATCTATAAAATCAATTATACGTTTAATCAGTCTTATAATATGCTGTTATGAAAAACAAACAACAATTTCCCTTTATGCATGATCTAATAACGTTTCATTTTCATCTCTATATTGGAAAACGAAGCCAATTTATCGCCATGGAAGGAACCAATTAAGAAAAGAAAAAAAAATGGAGAAAAAAGTCATGCGGATGAACGCTTTAGTTAGCGGAGGAAAAGCTCAAATTAATGAGGAGACGTCTGAAGTACGACGACAGATTCAACTTTCGCTAATATCCACGTAGTCCTATTTAGAAATCGGATGACTTAGCTTGGCAGTCAACAAAAACCTGATGGAAGTCTTTCAGAAATAATTACGTCTATCCTCTGACAACCTGCCAGTGACGTGCAGAAGTTCCCTTGTAGGGATTAATATTTATCAACATTAACATGTCCTGGCACGTTCATGTTGCCAGAAGCCGAGGGCTCTCTTCCGCTCCAGATATTTGTATTCACCGAAACTATTGGTAATACTTTTGCCTGTATGCTGTTATATCATGACACGTATTTGCCGTCGTTATTTAACAGAACTTAAAGTTACTCAATAGCCTGCAATTATTTTGCCAGGAAATGAATACAACGATTTCAGCAGATCGTGTCCGTACGCTAACAACATTTGTGTTGTGTCGTCCACAAACATCCCATAATGTTGAATGGATATTCTCTTCCATTAATTCAATGAAAACTAAACAGTGAAATACTTTGGACTCTGACGCAGTAGGAGGACGTCACACAGCAAAGTTTCCAGATATAGAAAAGCTACAGGGTTTTTTTTTTAACTTTAATTTATTTTTTTAATATATTTTCCCCCTACTTCAATACATTTACGCATTCGGTAAAACCACTTCAAATTCTTGTGACCAACGTTCTTTTGAAAGGTTGCTAATTTCCTCCTCAAATGCAGCGATTACCTCTTCATCGGTGGATAAATGGCGATCTCGTAAGTCTTTTTGATCTTAGGGAATAAGAAGAAGTCGCACGGAGCTAGGTCCGGAGAATAAGGTGGGTGAGGCAACAGTTTGACACCCTGTTCAGCAAAAAAATCGAGTGTTCTAGCGGCGCTGTGGGCGGGTGCGTTGTCATGGTGCCATTGAATACCCTGCAGACCATTCTTTGGACGGCTCTTGCATAGTTCTTGGAAGACTACAGGAACACATTTGGTTATATACCATTCAGAAGTAACTGTCCTTTGATTTTCCAAGGCTACTGTTGTGACGTATCCACTTTTAGAAAAAAAAGATGCGATCATTTTATTTCCAACACTCTTGGAACGACGAATTTTCGTTGGAGGCTGCTCACTTTCAAACCACCAAACTAATGACTGCTGTTTAGTTTCGGGATCATAATGATATAACCATGTTTCGTCTGCGGTTATGATATTAAAAGTGTTTTACTATACCCAGTATCAAATTTTTCAAGCATAAACTTAGCCCAATCTATCTTGTTGCTTTTTGCTCACTCGTTAACAAATGTGTCACCCATCTGGAACACGGCTTCCTTAGACGAAGGTGATCATGAATGACTGTTCGGACCGCTGCCGATCCAATCCCCAGAGCCGCCTCATCTCGCTGTAAATTATATGTCGATCTTTTTTACCATATTTTGTACAGTTTCCGGAGTAACAGCAGTGGGCGGTCGACTTGTGTGAGGTTCATCATCAAGTGAGACCCGGCCCCTTTTAAACTCAGCAACTCAACTAAAAACTGTAGCCTTAGAAGGGGCAGAGTCCCCAAAGCAACTCACTGAATTTTCGTGGCATGCCGCTTGTTTTAGTCCCTTTTTATAGTCATACAAAATAAGGGCTCGAAAATCTCGACTACCCGGTTCCATTTTCACGTTAAAATTCGGCCAACATTTAGAAGCATTTGAGACCGTGGCAAGGCAACTACTGAACGATTCAAACGCTGCCTTTGCGTGTAAGCACTTAAACTTTAGACAAAATAGCCGCGTGCTCAAACTTGTTTAAACTTGTATAGATTAGGAATATCTAAAGATTTTCAGCGTGATCCTGGTATTTAATTTTTAGTAATTAGCTTACGTTAAGTTATTACGAACATTCCATGTCATTTGTATGGCTAAATAAACCATTCAAAATATGCTCTTGTCTTATCCTATTTTGTAACTCTCTGGGTTGGCAGCATTGCGTCAGTATAACTTAAATGATAAACTAGAAGTGTTAACCAGAAATATCGCGTGTTGTTATATGGATTCATTGCTTCAGTATTACTATGACGCCACAAGATGGATAGCTTAAGAAGTACTACAGGATTTACAATTTTATAGATAATATAACGTCTTCTACCAGAACTTATTTTTTATATTTCACGTATATTGACATGGTCATTCAATAACAGTATTGAACGTCTGTACACTCAAATGAACTCTATATTTTCCTGATTACCCGGTAATCGTCGCGGGAATGTTTATGACAACCACAACATAGAGACCGACGGTAACTCCTCAAGCTCCAGTCCATGCGTTTCAGACTCATTGATGAGAAATACATCGACATTAAGAACACTACATAGAGATTAACTCAAGTTAGTTAGAAGCTTTAACTTGAATATCATCAATTTGGAAATGTAGATTTGGATCGGATTTTAGAACCGCTGATATATAATGTATCGCAAACATTCATATTCTATGATCTCAAAAATGTTCATTATGTCACAAATTTTCCAATATTCCCAAAACTCCCCCCAAGTGGCTCAGCAACTGAAAAGTCCGAACAAATCATCAATAACCTTGACATCTTTTAAGAGGCTAAATGGCACTTTCCTCATTGTTCATGTTCGCCTATTGAGTTGAAATGCAGTGATGTGTAGTTACAGACGTCAAAACATAAACGGGACAATCTAACTAGCCTCCCTTAAAACAAAAATCAAGTATGAAACTACAACTGTAACACCGTACAACATGACAAGGCAGATGTGTGGATAATCATCTAAATCTAACGAGTACGGTGAATTACCGAGATCAACAATGTATTGATGATAGAACGTCTTTCACCATCGGATCGTCAAAAAAAAGTGTTTCCACTCCTTCTAATCCCCACACTCAATTTTTCACTCCTCCAAAAAATGTTCAAAAATGTGCCAGGGCATCAAAAATGTGCAAAAATGCTGATAACTGATTAACCACAAATCAATATAATCTTAAATTAAACGCACCCGTGAAACGATAAATGCAGATTCAAAGAGTTGATCTCTTGGTGACCCATATTTATAAGTTTTACTACTACTGCTCAAGTATTTATTCGTAAATGCACAGACAAAACAATAAACAAGCGAACTCACATAAAAGTAGTCAACACTGGATAGCAAAATATGAATGACAACTTGAAAACCGTTGTATTATCGTTCTACGTCGGATTCGAGAAGTTCAAGCAGCGTTGTCGTAATTATTTCGTTCCGTATTTCACCATGACTTTTATTCAAAATGATGTACATGAATCCAACTATGTACCTGTACATTCGGCAACCCCCGTTTGATGATGAATTGATTTTTAATGTAAACAGTATTGTCAGTAGTTCTCTGTTGAATAGTCTAAGGATTTTGCATGTGATCTAGTTTGGAGATCTTATTGTTTTCCACGCTTGAAGTAGTGAATGTGTAAAAATATAAATCTTCTTGGCTCAATGCTTCGTTATTCTTGTAACTAGTAAATAAATCCGACAACTCACCAAATATCAAGAGAGTGACGTCAGATATGGCCAGATTCAGCAAATAGTAGTCAGTGGGTGAGTTGAGTGAGTGGTGCTTGGAGATGACGATGCAGACGGTGATGTTTCCCAGCAGGCCGGTGACGAACATCATGCAGTTGATGACCGTCACGCTGATGGCGATCCCCAGCTCCTGCGTCTGCGGACCCCAGTAGCAGGAGATATACTCCCACGGATCTGACGTCACGTTGGTGCGATTCTCTGCTTGAAGGATGCACTGGACCAGGTCGAAGTTCTCGTATGTCATTATTGTGCCAACTGGAAGAGGCAAATGGAATTAAGTATGGTTCATTTCTGACGCGGTATTTGGAAGTTGATGGTAGTTGGTACTGTGTATCAGCTTCCATCTTGCGGAATATAAGTAATTGCAACGTTGATGATAGTGCCAGAAGCCAGAACCTGATCACACAGATACTTAATATGTGCACTAATATCGACTATAATGGAAACAAGATACGATCATTTAACTCGGCCTGTCCCACGAAGTCATTAAAATAAACATTAACTGTTTGTGTTGCGTGCCCTATCTAAATGCAATTAGCCATAAACTACATAGCTCCCCGCAGATACTAGAAATGCCATCCTCCAAAGTCGACTGACCAGAAATATACGATATATGTATGAGAAAGAGCTTTGCCTCCCGAACAAGCAATTTCCTTTGACAAGGGATGAGTGCTCGAAGATAGGGTATTGAAAAAATAAAATACATCAAAGGAAGGACGGCGTTTTCTGTGAATTTGAGAGATAATGTTTCTTCGCACTGTACTTTCTTTGGAAATACACCTCCCAACGATTTGAGTGGAGACTATAAATATATTCTAGACATCCTCGTTAATGAAGCAGGCTCAATGGCTATGCAGATTGAGGATGTCATGTCATCATGTGCTTCTTCATTATGTATTCTGCCAGGTGGGTTTACGCTGTACTTATGCAATAGTTTAAAAATTACAAACTAAATCGAATTGGAACAACTGTTATAATCGAATTGAAAAAGTATGAAAAGATAAATTTTATATATTCAAAAAAAAAAAATAGGTTCACGAAAATATAAATAATTTTCAAAATTTAGTTCAAGTGGATCAGTAGCTCTAAAATCGGATCACAATATTCAATGAAATTTATCGACGCAGCTCTTCCTCAAGTTAGTGCTGTAATATTTCCGGAAATATATGGAAATTTTGGAAATATTGGAAACCAATTTGAAACTAAAACTAAATGAGAAAACTTAACATTCAATGGAAAAATATATTCAAAAAATTAGGCACAAAACAGATGAACATAAACATAGGATTAAATGTGGAACAATACAAAGAATTTTGTCAGATATTTCAAAAACAAGTCGAGGAAGAGGGATACCTTCATCGCTGTCATTATTACCTTCAGTGTTACTTTGTCTTTTTCATTTTAAATCGCACTATTATGGAATCAAGACTATACAAAACAAATAAAACAGTATTGTACCTACTTTTTGTATTAAACAATATAATGTTGCAGGAAGCAACAAGGTTTATAACCCGATTGCTCTCTATACTTAGATCGCCAAGCTATACTGACGAGTCTAGGCTAAAGACGAAACATGCATGTCTATAGCAAGTCTGATACATAGTGGAGAGTATACACTTAATTTTTTCCAATATTTCTGAGACACCTTCAGAAATGTCCAGCATTTCCATTCAAACACTACTTCTAGTCGCATTAGAGCAGATTTGGCAAGAAAGATGAATGAACATCAAAACACAAGACGAGCAGAGCCATTTATAACATACCGCACTGGCAAAGACGTAAATTCAAGGAGGCAGCTTTCAGCGCCAATAACGATCATGTTAATAGCAAAACTAGCTTTGAAATAAAACCAATATATCAGCCACTCATAATAAAAATGAATAAACTACAACTGGACCTACAACTGACCGAACAGTCACGTCAGCAAATGGCTGCGAAGTGAAACGTTGTGACACTCAAAGACAATAGAAGTCGGAAAAATAACATTTGAAACATCTACTTTGTATTTGTACAAACTTCAATTAACAGTTATATTAAAACTCCCACACAAATTGTCAAAGATTCATAAGATCACAAATTTTTTGTAAACATCAAAATCGTATTCGCATCCACATTTCATTTGACTTACAGCGTTGTCGGATGGAACAATCATTCTTCCGTTCTCCTTCGAATTTAAATGTGTATAAGGAGCGTTTAGGTACTTTAGCTTAGCGCGTGGCAGCAAGTGGAAAATCGGTTTAATCACGCCTAAAACATGGCATGGGTGCCTGGCAACCCAAAACGTGACTATCACGTCACGTACATGGAAATCTGGGACGCACTCCAGTCTAAGTTCCTACTATTCTCCACGGATCGACCTATGTCAACCAACGGCGATGACTTCAAACGCGGAAATTGGAGTACGTTAATTAACATATTACCACATCGGTGACACCGTCCTCCCAATCACGTTTATCGCTAGTTTTGAACCGTTTAATGGCATTACCAATCTCTCCAGTCTGCCTTTAAGTAGTGCCAGTGATGAACTCGAATGGAAAAAGAAAGATGTTGGACGTTTTACAGTGGCGTCGCATTCAACGACGACGAAAAAAGGAACGAGCAGGGAAGCCGAGGTAAAAGACATTGTCGAAAGCAGCGTTATAAACATACGATATCAAGTGAAAAGTCGAATAAACACAACTGTTATTGCACAAATAAATGAAAATACAAGAGAGACGTATCAAGGAACAAATCATGGGCGTTTACACGCATACAACTTGAGCGTTGTTTTGTGTTAGTACTGCCAATACATGAAATTAAATTTTTGCGGCCAGTTACTACGATTTGCGAAATGAATTAAAAGGAGGAGGATATTGTCAGATTTTCTAGTAAAATCAATATTCGAGCCTTTTCAAACGTAATCTTTAGTAATGTCATCAATATGGTTCTTATATAGGTAGTGTTAATTTGATGATCAGAATTGTTTCTAAATGCCATACATTGAGTCGACTCATAATAGGATGTTGACAAAATAAGTTTCTAGACAGTGCAAGAGCAACGGAGCAGGTTGTTTTTCGAGAGTTGAAGCAAATCAACAGCGCAAAAGAAAGGAAATATTCTACTCAGACCATCGCTGGAGTACTGATCGCATGTGTGGGGATGCGCTCCAAAGCAGACCTTAAGGCTTAGTTCAGATGACGCACGTCAACGCGAAGTGAGACTAGGTAATCGAGTTTCAGTTTATTTGTTGTTGTTTGGTTAGCACATAGAAGAAGGAAACGACGTAGGAGGGAAAGGACTCACTGGGTTCACCCAATTTTAAGAAATAGACTTTCTACAAGTTTATACCTTACACTGTGTCCCAGCCTTCGGAATCACGACCCTAAATTTTGTAACTACTTTAGGATGTCAATAAAATCGTTTGACAATTTACTGCACATTATTAAGGATGATATTGTAGCAGATGCAAATGCAGTAAGGTATTGCATTTCACCAGAAGAAAAACTCATTGTTACACTAAGGTAAGTCTATAAAAATGCTTTATTGTTATATCAAACTTGACACATTCCTTAACCGAAACAAGACAAAAGGTAATTTTGGTCAGCATGTGACAGTATTCACAAACACGTCGAGTTCGGATGAATCATGAGAATGAGAAATTAGTTGAAGCAGACGGCGATGGAGTGGGTACCGGTGTCACTGCTTGGACATGTACATTGTTAGCAAAAGTCTGATGGCTATGAAGCTGTGTATATGACGGAGTGTCATACGAAGTATTGAAATAACTATTTGGTTGATACCCCAAGTGGGGCATGCTGTATTGTTGACCAAGTGATGCCTGGGAATAACTCCTTGAAGTTGACGGCTCTACAGGATAAACAGCATTTGACATCTGCGAGGGTGCTTGCTGTTGTGTAGACTGCCTTCCCAAGATGAGGTTATATATGTCAATCTTTAGTTTCAGTCGCATGTTGGCTGGCACTTTTTTTATCTCTCTATATAGAGATAAAGAAAAATGTTTATCTTCATCATCCTCTCCTACATTAGGTTTATTATTTAAGTTTCTCTCATCATATTTGCAAAGTAGTCGTCAGCTGGATGAAGTTTAATTTTTTTTCGGCATTGCTGGGAATCTGGAGGTTTAAAAGCGACATCAACGTCGTCGTCAAAATTGCTATCCGTATCATTTTTTGTGATTGTTGTTCGTAGAAAGGTGAGGCGATTAAAGTATATATATTATGTGCTTTGTTTTGATGCACCCGCGCCTGACTTCAATGTATGTTTTTTCAATTCTCTTACATACTTATCCCGTAAACTTTTCCACTTCTTTTGTAATGATGACCCTGAAAAAATAAGTTCAGTAGTTTATTATTTTTCAGATACCTGGCAAGTGGATGTTCTATCGGCGAACTACATTACAGTTACAAAATAGAAAAATCTACCCTATGTGGAATAATTCAGCACGTTTGCCAAGTAATATGGGAAAGAATGGAAAACGTTGTCATGAAGAAACCAAGTAAAGAAAAGTGGAGAGAAATATCTGATAGATTCAAAAAGCACGCAATGTTTCCTAACTGCATCGGAGCTTTGGATGGAAAACACGTTCGAATAAAACAGCGAGCACATTATGGTTCAATGTACTATAACTATAACAATTATTTTTCTTTAATATTAATGGCGCTGTGTGACTCAAACTATTGTTTTATTTGGGTAGACATCGGTGCTTATGGAAAATACAGCGACTCAGGAGTTTTCAAAGAGTCCACGCTTTACAAAGAGCTAACAGAAAGGTCATTAGATATCCCTGATGCAACGCCAATAATAATATAAAATAAAGAGGAAACATTACCATATGTTATAGTGGCGGACGAAGCCTTTGGCATGATGGAAAACTTGATGAGGCCATACGGTGGGAAAACGCTATCACATGAAAAAAAGGTATTCAACTATAGGTTAACATTAGCACGCCGCTATGTTGAATGCACTTTTGGTATTATGTGTAACAAATGGCGAATATTGCACCGGCCATTGGACGTAAACATATAATTCGCAGAGAGCATTGCTAAGGCAATATGTATTTTACAAAATTACGTAAGAATCAATGATGGATATAATTTTGAAGATACACTAAACACAGCACCACTGACAACATTAAATCGTTTACATACTGGTCGTAATATACAGGATGCAGATAGGGTCCGAGTAAAATTGACAAAGTACTTTGTGAATATATGAAAACTAGAATGGCAGGATAGAATGATCTGAATTGTTGTATTTACTGAAAACACAAATTATAAATAAAGCAGTACGAATAAACCTACCTAATATTTTCTTTTTTTCTTCAGTATCATCAGATTTGCAAAAAATCAGAACCAGTCCCTCCCAGGCGCTCTTTTTTGCCGTCTTATTTGAGTATAATTTGGAATGCATATCCAAAATCGCAGGCCTCTTTTCAATTTCATCAATGAAAGCATCTGTGTTGAATTCTTCTGTTTCCATTTTAATACGTGAGAAATAAAAACATTTGGAAATACACGCTAGGTATGTCGACTGAACGCTGGAAATGACGCGCGCCAACTGAACACGCAATGGGAACGTCTAGTATTTCAATACGCGCGTCGCCGCTGACCGACGCGCGTATTGAGATTCTCTGCGTCTAGAGGCGTCGTACGCGCGTACAATTTATCTTGCGCATGTCCATGTGAACAGCTATTATTAATTATGTGTATTTTCGAAGCGAGCGTCAAGCGAACGCGCGTCATCTGAACTAGGTCTAAAGCTTCTGGACAGTATCGAAAAACGAGAAGGACCTCCACAGTCTGAAACTTCGAAGAAGGGTGGCTGATCTGTCTTTATTATATAGATACTAGAATAACAAATGTTAGAGCGAGCTGTCTCGTATAATAACACCAATACAGCAAACACTATAGGGGCCCAATGGGCGCCTCATCACCAGGTCGAGCTTCCAACGCTTCGAGCGAGCCTCTTTAAAATATCGTTTTTATTTTTGGAGAACCTCCGAAATTATGGGGAATCCAAAAAGTATACAAAATAACTACCAGCCTTGGAGATGGAGGGACGTTCAATACTTGAATCCTCTTCCATCAAAAAATTAGATTGAAGATAGTAAATCATTCGAAACATCGTGACACTAAAAAAATTATATACAGAATGTCCGAAACACAACTATTGAGAGGATTAACCAAACTTGTTTATGATTTCACAAGAACATTGAAATTGTCTATATTGTTTCATTTGTGAAACTGTATATTAAGTTTTTATCTGCAAGAAAAAAGATTGCTGCTACTTGAACTCTAGAGGAGGAAAAATGGCGTCAAGTAGGTTGACCCCAGAATAAAGAAGACAAGGAATTTTGTACTGTCTGTCACCGCGAGATCACAGTAACCGCTTTACCGGTTTTAATGACATTTTTGGTAGAGGCACGTAGTGATTAATGATGCTACCTTTTTCGGAACTGGTGCAAAAATGAGTAAAACTCCTCCAACCTACATCTTTTGTGATTCTCGAGTTCCTATTCGTTTTCGGAGTAGCTCACATGTTTTATAATTTAATCCTCATCTGCACTAATATGGAAGACAGTGCGTGAACTAATGAATTATTTCACTCTGTGGTCCTTTCCCAGGTCAATTTATAAGTCTATCTGTCTGTATGGTAATCCTTAACCTCACCACAAATTGTAAATCCCAGAGCAAGCTCCAAAAAAATGTTGGATTATCCAAAATGTTGGAGAGGGTGAGAGAAATACTTATAATGTTATTTTGACATAGTAATTCGCGATAACAATAATACTTATCTGTAACCTCTATCAGCCAATCGCACGCATTTTGTCTAGTTTCTCTTTTTAGCGATAGGAACGCATTATTTTTTGAATTCGCCAGTACGAGGTATCCTCATGAAATTGTACCAGAGAAGTTATCCATAAGAAAAATTTGTTATATGATTTTTGAAAAAGGTGGAAGTGCGAAACTAATACGACTGAGACTCTAGAAAATGGAACTGCTTATTCACTCTTCACCACAAAGTGACGCCAAAAGTTTAATTATCTGTAGCACACTATACAATTTTGCTACACGTGAAACCATTTTTTAGTACCTGACAGTTGTTTCGCGAACTTCGTTAGCATCTTCATGGCAAAATTAAAACTAAATGATTACCAGAAAGATGCAGCAGCAATTTTTCTATAATCTACTAAATAAAACTAGTAAGAGAATACCCTTTGTTCAAAAAGAAAGGTTCCTTTAAGAGGAATTTCATAGTTTCAACATATACAGGGTGTTGCATTTGACTTTCTTTTGAAAGCCCCGTATAGACGAATGTAATAATTCACAAACTCGCTAAAGTGAGACTTTCAGATTTTATTTTACGCAAATTCACTAATTCAACTCTCAAGAGTTCAAGAGTTGAATGTTTTTGTCTGGCGAAGTATCGAATAGTTTAACAATCAATCAACAAAATCTTATAGTATTATATCAATCTACTACTTTTAAAAAGGTTCAACCAAACAAGCAAAAAATCAATTCATCTCCATTGCCCATTAGCAGCTTACGAAGTCAAAGGTCTTACAAATTGGATCTAAAACCATCCCTAAGTAGTTTTTTAAAAATGTCTTGTCTAAGAGCAATGTGATATTCAATATTCCCAACATTTTCTAATTTCAAAGGAATGGCGTCCTGTAGATTGACGCTCTACTTCCTACGCAATGATATCAACTTAAAAATTAATACTAAAATAAAAATTCACTAAATTTTTGCGTTTCCGGAAAATGCCATAATTTTAAACATGATTTAAGTGAATCAATAGTCTCAAAATTCTAATAAAGTGTAAAGAAAACTGAGTCAATCTACTTGACCTCATTTTTCAAGAGTTTAAAACGCAATATCTGGAATTCGAAACTTTTCGTAATTATTGTACAATACTGCCTCGCCAATTGGCGTGGGAAGTAGTAGTTCTCAAAATCATTTTATCCCATTTGGAGGATGAGCTCGTACTCGTGCGTGCAAACTACCGTGTTAATCTACTTGATTCCATTACATAAATGACAGTATAGAAGATGCGAGACTAAATACAAATCCATAAGGTAGAACTTTTAACTGGATAGCACTCTTACACTCAAAGTTAATTAACCCTGTAAAGTTTTTTCACAACAATATGGTCTGAGTGCGAGAGAGAAAGAGAAGGAGTGATAGAGAGGGAGAGAGAGAAGAGAGCTTGGATTACATTTTTTTGTTGCACAGGTTTCGCCAACGCAAAAAACAGATCTGCACGTGGTAAAAGGCGGTTTATTATGCGCATTAGCTCCTCATAGCAACTGAATAGTGTACAGGCTTAAGGCGGCTGTATAGCATCCGACAGACCTGTCAGTGACAAACCGAACAGTTGGTATGAAGATCTGTCGATCCTCCAAAGGTACAGGTAGATTTAGCCAACATCAGTTTCATAAATGCTTTCTACTGATGACGATTCTTTAGAACTAACTTTGTTTGGTAGTCCTATAGTATCCACCAGATGCATTTTTTTTTCTGGATTGAGTAACGGAGCTTCAAGGACTGCTGCTATTTGAACTTTGAGGAGTAGTAGTAGCTAGCTGTTCCAGTGAATACAATTTTCTAGAGCGAAATAGAACTCCCAGCTTCTGGGATGCCAACCTAACAAGACAGGTAATTCATTTGTCTTTGTGCGACGCTTAAATGTATATATTAAAATCGGACGTTATTTGCCGTCCAACTTGATCATTTCAACTGCATAAAAACTCACCCTTCTCGAACTACAACTACGCACATATTTTTATGTTTAACATCCCAATACGAAACTGCGAGATAGTGAACAAGACATAATAAATTCTGTCTATCAGAATCGTCATAACCGTGTTCAAATTACCATACTAAATCTTTTGTTTGACCTGAAATTTAGATTAGTACGCTTTATGGTTTAAGTACATCTCGGGAAAACAATGTAAAGCGGGGCGCTTTTCGTTCAGATAAGCGATTCAAGATCAGCCTTGGTAGCGACTCACCATTAATCTTGACGTTTAAAAGACAGAGTCGTAATGTGACAGTTTCAGATATAATTTCTGAAATTTAATGGAGGAGCTAAGGATTACCGGGCAAACAGACAGACGAAACTAAGTTAAATAATTTCTTGTGATGTCATGAAACATGGAGAAATAATAATATTTCGACTTAAAATTTATTCGCGATTACTTCCCCGGGAAGTGTAATTCATTCAAAAATAAATATCCGAAATGAATCCAAACTATATAGACAAGTTAAATGCTCTAGTTAAATCATAATCGAGTTTAAATGATCCTGATATGCATTGTTTAGGTTCCATGTTTATTCGAGTCTCAAACATATTAGATTTCCTAGCCTCACATGATATTTGCACTGAACTATACCTCGTAACTCGTATCTTGTATCTCGTTACGCATAACTCGTATCTCGGAACTCGTCACTCGTTACCGATAACTTGAAACTCTTTACCGATATGTCGGACCTCGTATCTTGCATCTCGTAACTCGTAACTCGTTACCGATAACTCGTATCTCGTATCTAGGAACTCGATACCGATAACTCGGAACTCGTGTCTTGAATCTCATAGCTCATAAATCGTAACTCTCAAGTCGTAACTCAAATCTTGTATCTCCTAGCTAGTAACTCGTTAGTCGTAACTCGTTACCGATAATTCGGAACTCGTATCTTGTATCTCGTAACTCGTAACTCGTTACCGATAACTCAGAACTCCTATCTCGTAACTAGGAACTCAATACCGATAACTTGGAACTTGTATCTTGTGCCTCGTGACTCGTAACTCGTTAAAGGTAACTCGAAGTTCGTATTTGTATATCGTAGGTGGTCGTAACTTGTTACCGATATGTCGGAACTCGTATCCTGTATCTCGTAACGCTTGACCCGTAACTCGGAACTCGTAAGTCGTAACTCGCAACCCGTAACTCGTAATAGTGTAGTAGCTATCACAAAAAAAAAAAAGAAAAATGCACCACTAAAATCACTAGATCTGAGATTTTGTACACCTGTTCCACTACCTCTTTATTGTCGTGATAGCAAATTTGATACAAATCCACATCCACAAAAAATTAAATTAGACTGCTGATTTAGACTGCCTCACTGATTTGCCTTTCAACAATTAATAACACAACGGTCCATGAAATACGGTTCTGGATTCAACATATCTCTAAGGCTTTACATCCAAATGTAAGGTAATTTATTGTTATTTATTTTCCCCCAAACCAACTCCCACAAAACCGATCTTTCGGAAAACAGAGAGCTCTGTTAGAGGGTAACGTTTAATTGAAACACATGCACGAATGGGGGTGAAAACTTTATAAGACCTTACGAATAGACTCATTTCTGAATATGATTGTTGGAAAAAATAATTCACCCATTTTACTTTTCAAATAAGTATGTTTGAAGCACAAATATGAACATTCAAGCAATTTGAACTGAATACACACAAAGAAGATAACATTTTCAAATGAAAGAATCTGCCTTTATATAGACCGGGAGACAGTGACTATTTTCGGTACTCATTTCCCAGTCAGCAAACGTTGATACACTTAAATTAGTAAGAATTGCCATTTGAATATATTAGGTGTATAACTTAATTTTAACAGATTTTTTTCTTCGAGCTTTAAATTAGATATATTAAAAATAAAAATATTCCTGCGGTTTTGGAGTGAAAGGATCGAACGCAGGGTTTTAAAACACCGAACAACAGAATAGTAGAGTTTCCAATGGCAACTGATAAAGAGCACAATCGACACTGCATTTTATACGAATTCCAACAAGGAAAAAATGCCGCTAAGGCATGTGAATCAATTTGTAGTATTCTGTGTGTGGTGACGGCACACGTGGTACAAACGATGTATACGATGTATATTAAAATAAATTTGTTGAGAAATCTGTAAAAATAAAGTTATACATCTAATAGCAATATACTGCACCTTTTATCTACTAATAAAATGAGTTGTGAGAGTAACAGGTTTACTGAAATATAATAAAAAAAAAAATAGCCTGGCTGATCTCTGAATCTGGGTAATATGTCTGAAAAACTGAGATTAAAACAAAAAATCAAAACAATAGTCCTTATTTTTGCGGTCATGAACATATGATAGATATTACACAATATTACTTTCACATTCACATTATATATGCCGACTGGGAAATTAAATGAACAAAAATGCCATTGTCTCCCGGACTAATACAATTGAACGATGATGTGATCCAGTTTGATTGAGTATGCTTCCGAGAAATATCTAATCAATGTTTTCAAAACCTACAGATGGACCATCGGTTTTTCTCCACGTTTTATTATGGATTATAAAACGCCTTCTACCAAAACCTAACTTTTTTGACGTCTCCCCTTAACCCCCCCATCCATCGCCCTCTGGATAAAAATGTCTGTATTTCATCAGGGGTCTGGGAAAAGTTTGACGTTTTTGCGTTTTGGCCATTAATTCCAACTCGTTACATCGTAGTAACCTATTGTCAGAATTTCAGTAGAATCAGATAAGCACTCTCCTAGTTATACATGGGTCAAGGACAGTACAAACAGACAGACCGACCGTGTCAGGGATTTTCGTAATGTTTACGTCAGCAAGTATCATTATTTCGATTCCGATTTTTTTGCGATTACAATACTTTCTCGCCGATTGGCGTGAGAAGTAATATTGTAATCCACACATAAAATTGATTCCATAATAAACTCTAGACGAGCGTCGCCCCTCACTTTACTTTTTCCATACGCTGTTTTATGCTCAGATGAAAATGCCAAAAGCAGAACGTGGACTCCATTTATCATTTCCCGTATTGAGATGTTCGAGCACAAAGTTAATTTAAGTTTAAAGACGGAACTGCGGGATTGTAAGTTATTTTAAATATCTATAGGCATTAAGCCAAAATGTGTCTTGAGCACACTATTTTGATAAAATATCACTACTCATTCTACTTCCATGTTTGTTAATGGGTTGCATCGTTGCCACAATGCAATAGAGTGGTATTTATTAATCTCATTTATTTCATTGGAATACGCTATTATTATGATTTACGCACCCTAATTGTTTCTCTTCGCAAACTATTCATCAGTTTTTCAGACGGACGATTCATCCAATTTGTGCTGCTTATTCACTACGTATGAATGAATCTTTATTCGTTCCGGCTGCCTCTGCAACTTTTATCATATACAGTACTGATAGAATTCCTTTTGGCATGTTGAATCAATGTGTAAGAAAAAGACAGAAGATGAAACAGAAATGTTAGAATTAATCTGCGAATTTTGCACTTCGTGGCAACGCTGCCCCACTGCAGCCTTGCAATATTTGTGCGCAAGATGTTCTCAACGAATTCTGGACAGTATTCACTTATTTCACCATCTGAGTTGTTCATGATAGCGTGTGACGTTATGATATAATGGTTTTACGGAAACTCCTTACATTTATTAAATGAATGCGTAGGAAAAATTCGAGATAGTGATTAATGTAATTGTACACAATAAGCTACAAAGTCATGAGGTTTGTATCTGCTTGTTACTTTGACATTTCACTGTTACTATAATCCTGAGAATTGCAATTTTTCATCCTATTTAAAATATTAGGTACCGCGAGACTATTTTTAAAATAAACTATTTATGTTTGCCTCCAATATTGAAAACTGAAATACTCGAAGCAGATAACACATTCTGTATCAGAAATAATTCGATTTGACTAATCAAATATATGTACATAATTTTTTATATTTACAAGGCTATTAAGTAAGTAAGGAATCAAAAATGCTAATTTAGTAATTTGACTATATTATAAACACATCTCTGGATTTGTTCTCTCCAGAATTCGTAGCGACATCTTGGGTAAAAGTGTTGATCATTCGATATGCTAATTTTACTAGACTGTAACAAGAGACTGTGAAAGCGCAGCGTTGCCGCGCGTTGGGAGATTCACGCCCTCATTCTAAAAGTTGCGTTACATCTTTTGTCTGTTTCTTACACATTGATTCCACATGTTAAAAGAAATTCTGCCAGTACTGAATATGGTATTTTGATTTCTCTAGCGCCAGGTTTTTGTAGCGTGATTTACGCACGCAATAGGAGCGTCATATGCAAAACTTACACAAAAGTGTATATTACAAGGGGTAGCTTTAAGCTGTTCTCTAATGGCGAATCAACTGTCAAAACAACAACAAACTGTTGAATGATTTAGGTAGAGGACACCCTCGAAGGTGGGACATTAACACCCGACCCCACTAATGGCGGTAGTAATAATAGTGATGGCGTATCTACAATAACATGGGCATTAGGCTATCCATTCGATCTACATAATACGGTGTATACAGGGTGTCCAAACTTTTACAACGTGAAATTTAGCCGTGCCTTTTGTAGATCAGAGTCAGAACGATCCGTGGAACATTAGCTCTTGAGTTGTAGCGTAAGTTCTCTATTATAGTGTTAGTGTCAGGTCTTCAACTAGAACATGTCAGAAAAGAAATTAATAGACAGAAAAGGTAGAAATAATAAGGAGCAAATAGAAGAAGAGCATCTTTTAGGACAGGGGACTTTAAGGCATCAATGAAGTGGTTCAATAATTTTATTATGTTCTAAGATGGATTTAATTTTGATTCATGTTTTGAAACCTTAAGAGCCACTAGCATTAACATGTCATGTTGTGGACAAGACCATGTAAATTTTAATCCGGAATTTAATTACCTCAAGAAAGCATTTGGGCTCCTCTGGTATTGACGACTCTTGGTGGTATTATTTAAACGATAGAAAAAGGATTTTGGTTGGGTTTGAAACCTGGAGAATGCGTCAATAGTTCTAAAAAAAGTCAATATAATAAACTTTCTTTATAATGGCTTGCTAGGCGAAAGTCAATTATGTTTAGATTTTAGTATCAGTATAATGCAAAATATACTCGTTATCGTGCTTCGTGTTTGTATAGACATTTTTTAGAATGAAATAACTACCAAATTTCAAAGTTTCGACAGATAAAAAGGCTTTTTCCATTGGCATATGCCGTCAACTAGGTGGGCGCTGTATTTGTCACACAGCGGTATCAGTATACATTTTACGGTGAAACGAAACATGAATGGTATTAACGAATTCTAAGAATCAGCATACATAGAATCTATACCATTACCTTCTATACACGCATTTCACAAATGGATTTCGAAGTATCTGCACTGCATTATAAATAATAATATGATGACGAAAAGTGACTCGCATGTGTTTTGTGCGTTGTGGATCGCGCAAGCATTATTTTCTCTTCATATTTATGATATGGGAGTCTTTTTTAAACCTTTCAATTACGTCAATTGGTATTTGTAAAAAATGTGATTTAGTCTGGAATAGATACATTATAACGTATACCAAACCAATGTCAAACATTTATCAAAATGCCAAATCTGCTTTTCGAGCTATAGAGGCCTTCTCATGAGATGCGGAGAGATAATTCGTTTTTTTTTGCTAACAATGATGGTGGTGTGATGATAGGTCCAGGAGCCTAGCTAGTGCAAGGCAAAGGGACCCTCGCCAGGGGCGCAGTTTGTATGGGGCGCAAAATCGTGGTATTGTTGGGCAGGAAATGCTCTCCAGGTTTTTTTCGGAGAGGGTGAATGACCAAAAGCATTGCAAATGGTTTCAGTAGAGAGGGCGCAAATTACGGAATTTTTCGGAACACCCTCATAGTCCTAAAACATTGGATTGGTCTAGTTAATATAGTCCTAGTTTCTTTTAGAAACGTCTATTAAACCATTTCGAAGGGAAATGAAGTGTTTTATATTATTATTATTATTATTATTATTATTATTAAAAATGGCAAATAAGGCGACGTTGTATTTCCCACGCAATAGTAACAGTCTAGAAATAGCAATTTCAATAATTTTGGAACCTCCTGTTGATACAGATAAAATAGTTGTGTACTTAACACACAGTTTCATAGCTGTTTATCTGCATGATGAACGAGTTTCACAAAGTAAGAGCATCAAAAATCTACATGATTACTGTTGATAGTTGAATTGAAATAAAAAATGATAGAATTCTAAAAATGTTTGGTTTTTGTGAAATTTCCGTATTTTCTCATATTAACAAAATTGATCACCTCTAAAATTCGATCAACCCAATGTCAGACCAGCAAGCGAATGCGAGGCAAAAGAATGCAGGAAAAAAATTGACGTTGTCAGACGTTTTATTCTTGAAGTATATCTCGTTCGTTCTGTTCTTATATTCATGCAATTTTATCAAATGTACGAGAAAAGTACTCAACAACATCTTTAAAAGTATTCTGTTAAACATTGTATAACAAATTAAAGCAATCCTGACAACAATATCCTTGGTAAACAGTAGACCACCACGAACAGGCTAAAAGTATTTGAGATGAAATAATACTGCATCTATGGGCAACACTGTCAGATATCTTCGAGGCTCCTGCCTTGACTCGTCTAAGCTCGTCCTTTTAATGCAGTCGTATGGCCGTCATGGGAGGAACTTGGAACTTGGAACATGGGCTTTTTACATACGAAGCGTAGCCAGGCAAGAGAAATCATAGTACATGTTATAAACGGCTGTGATATAGAGGCTTGTAACAATGTTATAACGCATCCACTTCTTGCTCGAAACGATAGAGCAGCAGTTTATATAGAAGCCATCTTATAGAATTTAATCAAGCGTGTCGTCGCCTATAACTCCGTAACACATTCAGTTTTTTCACCGCCTTCTACCCTTTCGTCTCTGGTATCATCTGGCTGGTCGGGCACTTCTTGACATCATTATTTAAAATATACTAAATTTCAAAGTTAGCAGTAATCTGTAGTAAAACCTGCTAACACAGGAACTTGAACAATTAGTTCCCTTATAATTTTATTGTACGCTTAGCTATCATCATGATATACTATCGTACATCGTATAAAAATAATAACTATTGAACGTCTGGCAAGGTTGATAGGTTAAGGATCAAAGTGTTGATGTATTTTCTGCATTTCTTACAACACTGTTGGACTGATGAGTACGCGCTTGACTAGACGAAAACAAAATTAATTCGTGGTTAAGTTTGCCTCAATGCTGTGTGCTAAATGACTATGTCTATTTGTATTATATTTTTAAGGTCAGTACTAGTCAGTCTTAAAAAGTATTTGAAGCTAGATCGCATTTCTCCACTATTACTGACATCATCTTTTCGTAAGTCTTCCAATAATTGTTCAATATAGTTTTTTGTCGTTTTTTCAAGCTCGATCTAACATAAAAACGTTTTTCTTTTTCTGACTTCAGGATAGAAAACCTGCTGCCATAATAAACAGTATGAGCACGTCACACTTTCTATCAGGGACCACAAAGTTGACTATCGTTTTCTATATGTGGACAGCAGTTAACAATTCGTTTCTATTTTCGGAAACTTGCAGTTTTGTTGTGTTGATGTTTTGTTGGCGTTTTTGTTTTGTTGGTTTGATGTGGACCCGGCATAACATCCAATAAACTTACTTCCGCTAAACATGAGACGAAATGGTGAGCAAACAATTCAAACTGATTAATTATCTATCACTCATGAAATCGATCAAAGTTTCCCTGAAATTGCCAACCTCGTTTCAACCCTGGGGTATACAATATACACATACATTCAATTTAGTGAAATTGGGACTTTGATACAAGTATCCGATTTACTGGACTAATGAAATTAATGACATTATTCAATGAGAATGGAAACCTCTAACTGTTGGTTGAAATTTTTAGACAACATAGATGCTTCAAATGCTGTGTTTTGGACTTCCATTGTCTATATATTTTGAGTGTTATGACGTTTCGATTAATTTACCATCTTCAATCGTCTTCAGGCAAACTGGCGAACATGTCCCTCCGCAACTATTTATACTTCTCTGGTTGGCGTTTCGTTTGTGTAGTCCTGATTGGTTCGGACCGCGTTCCGGTTTTGTGACGTAGTTTCTGCTGAAATGGCTGTTCGGTGCTTATTTCGTATCACGTTTGTGTTCAACTCCGTTCGGCCTATCTGTAGTTTCTTCATTTTTCTTATGAGTGGCTGACATATTGGTTTTATTTCTACTCTAGGTTTGCTGTAAACGTGGTCGTGGGCAATGACATTATGGTCGCCCCAAGTTTTTTTTATAGTCTGTCCATACCTAGTCAGCTATTGTAGATATGTTTGAAAATAAAAAGAAGTATCATACCAAAATTACATCATTATTCACTAAATAAAATCAAACAAATTTAAAGAAAAAAACAAGTACAAGAGCTAATTTAACAGCATCTGCGTGAAGTGCTTACGGAAGAAGGGCTCATAGAATTGTACAATTTAGCTGCAATGTAGATAAAACTACGTAAAAAACGAAATTATTGTTATTGTTGGATGTTAACAACCATATAAAATCAAAATGAGTCTTTGTGTTTCGCATTGTAATAAACCAAAAACTTCAATATGTCCATATTTGTTCTTTCATGATTCAATTATTGATGATTAATCGAATGAAATAGACGCGTCCAAATGTTTACCATAACTGGACAACTAAAATTCCAATAATTTATTTGAACACAATATCAGGATCAAAATATCACATAAAATTTCATCAAACCCGCCATTCTTATACTGGGGTCAAGGAAAGTACAGAGCGTCTATAATTGAAGATATGTAATTTAGTATGTTGCTATGGTTGAACATTGTCATCATTTGTAGCATAAAAACAATTGAATATCTTTTACAGTTTAACCAGAAAAGACCTCAAATTTGTTATTTTAAGTGGAATACAAATAATAGAATTTGTAACAAAGCATAATACCCGTTTTTACATGTTAGGTAAAAACCGAGTAGGCCAGGAGAAAAACAAAAAAAATAATTTTCATTAATACGTTTAACATTGAAATTTTGATACGTATTACTAGCAATCATTCAATTATCGCGCCCAGCATAGTCTAAATTTTTGACACTTATTGTCCTCCAAGTGTCCCCCTCTATGGGAACGCCCATTGTCAACTTACGAAACACACTTTTAGGAAAAACAACGGATGTCGCTGTCAATCACTTTACCTTGTTGACAGATGTCGTAAGGGGCAGCAGTTGCCGCTCCAAGGCAGTCTAGTTGTTAGGACCTTTGACTGCGTAAGTTGCCAATGGGCGTCCCCATAAAGGGCGATACTTGATGTTGATACCACACCCTTGATTGGGTTACGAATATTCCACCCAATTGCTCTCTACAGTTAGGCCGCCGGTTATACTGACAAGTCTAGGCTGAAGACGAAACATACATGTCTATAGCAGGTCAGATGCATAGTGGAGAGCATACACTTAATATATTATTGGGTAACGGTTTAACTTAGGCAAAATTTCGACGATTTTCAAGTGGAATCGACAGTATCTTGTTAGGAAACGCTGTTTGTCGCAGCCGTGGCTCATAAAGTCATCAATTTGAGGTAAATTCATAAATAGCAATACTTACGTTGTTAAGTGGTGTTTACTGTAGTATACGTATATCAAATTCTGGTTTGTCTGTATTTAGATAGATTTTCGGCGATTTTCTTTGGGAAACAATATGAATTTTCTATGTAATTATAGTGAAATCAGAAAAATGGGATAGTTAAAAAACTCTCAAGATTGTGGGAGATATGTCAAATCTAACATATGTCCCTTAAACAGTGAACCAGATTGCGACGTTGCCAAATGTGCTTTTTTGCAATAACTGGATAATCGACTACGGGAGACGTATCAATAATACATCTGCTAACGCTACGACAGTTCAACTTTATAATAATAAATAATTTAAACGAATTTGACAAAACATAGCTTTTGATGAAATTTATCAGAAATGGAAAAAAAACTGAAAAAGAGATTTTGATATACCTAACTGCCGTAGTACGGTTCCAATGAAAACTGAAAGTTTTCTTTGAAATAGTACCTATAGATGGTGGAGGAATGAAAAAGTGGGCTGGGTAAATATGACTTCATTTTGAGGAGGTGGAAAAGGGTGGATGAAACTGTTTTTTTAAATTTATTTATTTGAACACAAGTTAGATGTTAAGGGGTGAATGAGACTGTTTTTTAGATTATTTCGTCGAACACAAGCTAGATGGCGAAGCACCCGCAGCTTCGTGTGCAGCTGCGGTTGCTTTGAGCGGGGGGGGGGTGAATGAGAGTGTGTTTTTTTGAATACAAAATAGATGGCGAAGCAACCGCAGCTGCACTCTCAGCACGCGCTTCGTGTGTTGCTGCGGTTGCTAAGAGGGGTGGAGGGGGGGGGGGGAATGAGACTGCCTTTTTCAATTTATTTCTTTGAATACAAAATAGATGGCGAAGGAACCGCAGCTGCACATGCAGCGCGCGCTGCGGGTGCAGCTGCGGTTGCTTTGAGTGGGGGAAGGAGGAGGGCGAATGAAATGGCGGGTGACAAGAAAAATTAAGAGAAAGAGTCAAAATATCAGTCAATCACAGCACGGAGAACTTAGGAAATCTGAGGAATTTGTAAAAAAACGTAAATCCGACAACACGGCTCTACCTCTCGACCATTGACGTTTGCATTAGTGGCATTTGTTTTATATTTGACAGTCAAGATACCGGTTTTGATTGATTTCGTGGTTTATTTGAAAATGAATACTGTAATATGTTACATGTCTATGAGAATATCGAAATATTAGAGAAAAACACATTGTAGCAGAACCTGACAGTGCGTTGAAGTATATGTAGTAGTCTATCTGTGTACAGTGTTTTAGTGCGTAAGTAGTGAGAAAATATCTCATATGGCTGATTAGCAGGAGCTTCATAGTGCCTGTTCAAAAAATTGTAAGTACAGTAAAAAATCCGAATGTATACATTTCCTAAGTAAAAAACCGATGTTATAGTTCGAATTACATGTAAATCTACCCATTTGTGTGAAAAATTCAATAGTGGACGTACCGCGCTAAGTCATACTGTAGCCTATTATTGTCCTGTTGAACTAGCCACGGAAAAGGAAATGCACTTGCACATTCTATGAAGATACACTTATATGGCTTGTCTTTAATTTAAAGAACATTTATCGTAAATAAGGATCATATCTACTTGCTTGAATTTCGTGTTGTCAATTCGATCATACCGCAATTTTGCGAGAAAAGTTGATATAACAGCCATAATAATAATAATAACAGGTATACCTATACAAAAGTTTGAGAAACCTGAACAGTTTCTGACACAATAGCATACAACTTTTCACATATTGATCCCGTATAGAGGCGTGCCAGGCTAAGTAATGTTATATGCTCAACATGTTTATTATACGATGATTGTTCAGCACAACACGTAGCGAAAGATTTCATTGGCTTGCATGTAATCTTTGTAAATCGAGACAATGAGAGGTTTTTCAATTGGCTTGAGAAATAGTACAAACCCCATTAGATAAAACGATTTTAAACTTGAAAACTGGATGGCTGCAGAGCCGTTGTAGGAAACGGCCTGGTCTGGGGGAAAGCGATAAGGGAAATACAACTTCCACATCGAGCACCGCGTATTCATTATTCAATATTAGTATAACGCCGCCTAATGGTACATTCTAACCAATAAACATAGATTTATCTGAAACGTAAATAGAGCATCTGCAGATGACTTGTGAATTCGGGAATAATTGTATGGAAATTGTGAAACTTCTATGACAAAATCAAATCGCGTCAAGGAGGTTAATACTGTACTTTTCATGAAATCGTATCATTTTAGTAATAAGAATCCAAATCAGATTTTGGGAATGCTGATAGATGAAGTTAAATTTGAATAATATCGAGAAACGTTGTATCTTTCATATATTCAAAAATTAAAAAAGTTTTAGTTGTCAAAAATTCCGTATTTAAGATGTCTTGTATGGTAATCTCTGGTTCTGCAATCTTTCACTCCAGACGCGTATTGACTGAAACATATGACATCTGGTATGCCAGACTATCCATACACAATTTTTTGATCGTAAGGCGAATAAGTTGTGAACTACGCTTCATTATTGAACAGCAAATATTTCTCAGGAAAGAAACAGGTGGGAGAGATATAATCAATCATCTGTTTTGAGTTGGAAGGTCGGCATGTGATTATAGAAATTGCTCTTTTGGGAGTATGGAGGCACTCTCTTCAGTTTCTGATATTTTTTCTTGGAATATTCACTGATCAATAATGCATGTTTCCATAGATCGGAGCATGTAGAATTTGAATGATTTAGTAGAATAATGCATAAATTTCGCACCTTAGATGAAATTGTGCAATTTATACAGGTTTTGCAAATAAAAATCGGACAGTTATACAGAACAAACTTGAACACGAACGTAACACGAAAATGACCATCGAACAGGCACTTCAGCAGAAAATAATGTCATTTGAATCAATGTTTGCTAGTTCGCCTGAAGATGATTGATGATAGTAAATGAATCGAAACATCGTAACACTCAAAATTATATAGGTAAGTTCGAACATAACTTTTGAAACATTCACGTTAGCTACAAATTTCAAAACAAAATATGTTGGTTACTAGCGACGCTTTTCGATGCTATGAAAATGAAAGCAACACACCACTATGCACATAAAAAGAAATTCTCGATTCAAGAATTTCAATATTTTGTAAAGATATACTCACGACAAGAACATCTGATCTTACTCTAAAACAATTTATTTGATAAAAGAATTATTATTGATTTGAACCAAGAAAAATATATTTCCGAATTCAATACCCATTCTAAACGAATATACTCCAAATAAAAATAAAATGTTTTTCACAGCTTTAATTTCAATGTTTTCTAACAAGTATTCCTTTTTTTTGTAAGGTTATCATATTTTCCAGCGGAGCTCTATTTAGTTCAATCAAGAATACGAACACCTTGCGATTCCCTTCAAGTAATTCATTCTCCTATTTGGCATCGCCATATTCGCCAACGCAATTCAGCGATACGCGAAAACCTTCAGAGAAAACGAAGAAGCAAGATTTCGAAAAGACTTTTCCAATTTTGATTTGCTGTACTTTATGCCATTTATTATATCGTTTTGCTGTGTGTGGTATATTTGATAAAATAAATACGTTTAGGTAATGACAGCATTTCTTTTGGTAAGTGAACCTACCATAAGATCGCGCATGAAAGCATATTTAATTAATGCAAAATGAACGGACATATTTTAGTGAAGTATTTAAAATATTTCGTGTATCTTGTACATAGAATTTTTGATTCATGAAAATTTATCGATACATTTAGAATGTTCAAAATTTAAACCATTAATTTTTTACAAAATGTATGGAATTTCCTGATGTAGTCAACATTTTTTAATCAATATAATTAGTTACACTTCTGTTTTAGCAACTACTATTGCAGATTACAGTATTTACTTGAACGGTGGTATCAAAGATGTTGATTGGGTTTTCGTATTGTTGATACGTCTTGGAAATATTGGAAATTATGAAAATTCCGGAAAAATTCGTGGAACCTTTGTAATTCTAAAAAATTTCAAAAATTCAGTATTTCAATTCGATACTTAGGAATGTGATTCTTTTACAAGTTTTATGAAATTTTAGGGCGTACTTAATTTTTTCTTTCAAAGCCCCGATGTAAAATGTACATGCTTCTAAAATAAATAAATATTGGATAAAAATCATAGAGGCTTGATTAATCTAAGGTATGCTCAAATTAAATTCAAATGCTTCTCAAGTTAATAGATATTCGGTAAAAAATAACAAATGAACGAAAAATATATAATGACATCATTTTTCTACTCGTCAGTCCTCAATGAGGAGTCCCGGATTTCAGATTTCACTCCGGAGCCCGGATTTTCTCCCGGCAGGCCTACATTGGGCTTGTGTTTTCAATTCAATTTGATATGAATTTTTGTTTTCATTACAGACGATAGATCAACAATACAAAGTACACATAAAATGAGATACCTTTTCACAAATAGCACGCGCCAAAGCAAGTGAAGCCAAGAATAACATCAATTGATGAACTGGCCGGAGAAGTTTTGGTAGGTACGCGACACTATTTAGCGCGCTCTTTTTGACGCTGCGCGTCTGGAAAATGCCGCCGCGACGGAGTGAGTCACGTCAAATACTGCGCTCGTCGCCAGGCCAGCGCTCAACTCTCGGATTCCGTTTGCCATCGGAGTTGCGGTGACTGGCGCCAAACACCAACGTACACTACATCCGATCAATCCTGGTTCGTATTCGACTTCCATGTAGTATTGGAACAACATTCTCGAGTTCTATTACAGCTTACAAAAATATATAACGACTATAGTCTTCTTATCAAGCTGTCGTCTTCAGCAAACGCTAAATATTTGTTACACACTGAGGTTAGTCCCATTTCTGATATTCCTCGCCCAAGATTTATGTTTATTTTCTTCCTTGTATTACGTGTAAGAAAGAGGATTTGTCATTACCAAGTATCTGGCCAAGCTGTATTCTTCCCTTGACAATCGTCATCTACTGTGCCCAATGCGTCTTCACAATTCTTTATTTGTGATTCCTACAGTCCAAGGAATTGAGAGTGTTCAGCCACTGTAAAGACCTTACAAACAGATCATCCCAATTCAGAAATAATTTGTCTCTCTCTCTTTTAATACGTACTGGCTAAAACATTCTAATAAAACGTATGAGGGGTGATGCGAAGCTGAAACCTTTCCTATCAACTGTGGCTTGGACCAGATAGTCAGCGAACCAACAAGAGTCCCTGACCGCCATGAAGACTTTGCTAGCTTGTTAAACCTATACCTCTCAACAAATTTAGGCTCACAGGACATATCACCAAGTCCCGAGACCCTTCAGACTGTGCCAAAAAAATGACACACATTTTGTCATTAGGTATGGAAGCCCTACATTCCCTGCGTTGACAAGCGCCTCTCCAAAAACAAAACCTTTATTCAACTGAGCTGCAGAGACGCAGGTACGGCAAAAAGCCAACTGTACAGAGTTCCAGGTCTACATCACTCATATGTGGAGTAGAGTAATTGAGCTGCATGCTATAATATTTTCAAAATCATTTTTTTTTAATTCTGTTTTATGCCTTGAAGCAACTGAAACAAGGTTCAAGAGATTTTTTCCACCAATGTGTGACGCGTCTTACAATATACACCATTTCAAGATTAATGTAGCAGAAATTTTTCGCGATGGCCGTTCTGTGTTTCACCCTGTATATTTATAACACCTGCCTTAGAACAATTACGCATGGGGCATTGACTTACAAAGATTGGTTTCCTGACATTCCAGTCGTACAAACGGCACAATGTATTCTGGACATTTTAATTTCAGTGTACTACAATGGACAGAGTCGGAGGTGAAGCACTATCGCTCTAATTTGAACACCAGTTCGTTGAATTTACAGACGAGAGCCTCATATCCCGCATTCCGGGACATTCATAGTAATATTCTTCTCAATCCCATGAGAGCTTTTAGAGGCGCTAGAGCATGAGCGTGGAGCAGCACCGAACATAAAAAGAGGTGTCGCGCTATCCAAGATAGGTGTTTGAGGAAAATCCGCATTGTGATATGAACGCAACATCGTGTGAGCTTGAGCTCAGCGACAAAGAGCAGAAAGAAACGGCTTGATTTCCATTGTGTGGCATGATTTCGGTACCTGTAAACCGAGCTGTAAACAAATTGTTTAATAGATTGCTATGCAGCCGTACTGAGTATTTTCAGAGTATCAGTCATATATGTTAATAATAATTTCATTATAAATTCTCAATCAATTAGGTTGATTCTATGCAATTGCGAAACCCTTTTCACATTTTT
This sequence comes from Bruchidius siliquastri, assembly GCA_949316355.1. Classification (NCBI taxonomy): domain Eukaryota; kingdom Metazoa; phylum Arthropoda; class Insecta; order Coleoptera; family Chrysomelidae; genus Bruchidius; species Bruchidius siliquastri. The sequence continues at coordinate 28,196,250 of OX438529.1, forward strand.
TGGTACAAAATTTTAAATATTGTCACATGAATATTGACATTATTGGACGCATTCCGTGTATTTTTTTAACCTTTTGGTAACCAAAATATCAAAAAAAGAACTTTACGCTGATATCGAGCCTTCGTTTCTCTATAACCTGCATGAAAATATTTTCAATACGTTCAGAATCGTGCACCTCAGGCTAAATACTGTGGCACCGTACATGATTATCTTTTTAGCGGTGATTCGAGCACCCTTGCGACAATATCTAAAATTTTGCATCAACAATTGAAAAAGGGCTTCGCACAAGTATAGAAGCAACCTTTCCCTATAATTTGAAAAAAAATCTTTTCATTATCTTGAAAAATGAGCGCTGGAGACGAAATATTGGAAACCCATGCAAAACGCCTTTTATTCTAGGTAATTCTGAAATTAATCAAACTTCAATTTCGAGAACCATCGCTCATTTTATTCGTGCTCAAAAAATTATTGTTGGTCAAATTTTTTTTCGAAACTCTAGAGGTTTGTATGCTAGCTGCTATTTCTGTCATCGCGTAATAAATTTGAGGACTGAAATGCTGGGCATATGGTAGACAATGTTTCGATGCAGTATTTTAAAAGATCAAAAAACAAAAACCTATCAAAAATACTACACATTTTTTCATATTATGGCATGTTTTTCGTGGTCCCATTTTGTGACATATTCAAACATTTCTTTTTTTGCGGTATGTAGGCATGTAATCTGCGTTTTGTGGCTGTTGATATGGCATATTACTAATATTATAGTTATTATTATATCAGTAAATTATCTTTTAATAGACAGCTATATTATATATTGATATAATAGTGAGTAGATGAACCTGAAATGTTCAACTGTTAGATGGAAAATTCAATATACTTATACCATTCCATTGTAATGTGGAATATTTTTGGCGAAAGGAAATTCGAACGAGCCGTGGATATTGATATCGCTAAATGTCAATCGGCAGAAAGCGAATCAGCTGTATCCGTAGGAGAACTCGAGATGAAATATACGAGGATTGTTCAGTGTATTTAATTTATTTATTGAGTAACAAAATGGATACAAAGTATTTGGTCCTATGATCTAGTATAGTGTTTCCAAAGACAATAGAATATCATGAAAAAAATATTATTTGCAGTGGTTTTTATCACGTGCACGTATCGATTTGGCAGAGGCGAGCCAGGCCAAATGATGCTATACGCTTAACGTGTTCATCACAACATATAATCAAAAATTTCCTCAGACAGCATTGTGATCGTGATAATTCGAGAGGTTCTTCAGTTAACTACTACATATATATTAAAATTCTCCCATTGATTAACTATATTAGTAGGGATGTACCGGGAAGCGTAGTTCCGAACCCAGGTTGAAATCAGGACTTAGAGATGAGTTGAAGTTGCTATCACCGCCAGGCTATACTGACGAGTCTATGATAAAGACGAAACATGCATATCTATAGCAGGTCTGATGCATAGTGGATAGCATACACTTAATTTGAAACCGTATTTCAAGTAGAATCTGAAACTTGAGATGCAACACTTTACACATATTCATTGTTGCGACTGTCCTTCAGGCAGAAAGGGTCGTTTTTGTAAGCATTTATGTAAAATAGAGCTAAAATTTGCGCATTTGTTGAAAGTGGCAGCTTCGGCGTTAGGAAACCCCTGCCACGCCCTAAAAATCTTTCGAAATATCAAGTGCGACGACTAGAAACTCTTCATGTTATGTTGCTCTGCTCCACATGTATGTCACGTAGACTTTCCTATAAATGTGGAAAATAACATGTGTGTGTTTATTTACCTCACTTTACGAGGGTAACTCATGAAACTTTAACTAACTTCGATATGACAGAGAGAGAGATATTTTCGACAAAAAACACTATCCATACACACATAAAAAGGAATTCTCAATTTAAGACTTATAAACATATACTCACGACAAGAACATCAGATCTCACTCTGAGACAATTTACTTAATAAGAAAATTATTGTTAATTTGAACCAAGACATGCTTATTTGGGAATTCAATACCCATTCTAAAGAAATATACTCTAAAGAAGAATATAATTTTCTTCACAACTAAGATTTCAATACACAAGCATTCCATATATTTTTCGTAAGGTTATCATAATATCAAACGGAACCCTATTTACTCTAATCAACGTCTTGCGATTCGCTGCAACTAATGCATTTATTTATTTTTCATGGCAATCTTCGTCAACGGCGTTTCAGCGTGTGTCTGTTTCTACCCCTGTTCTTTTCCATTTTCTTATAGGTTAGATTTTATCTGATTTGTGCCAAGATTATGATATGCTCAATTTGAGATTTTGGTATTCTCACTTCCAAGACTTTCCAGTATTTTTCCAAAAATACAGTATTATTACTGTAAGATCATTATAGGAAGATATGGTATACTTGAATGAAATCACATATTCTTATTGTGAGAATTTAATTTTATATGTGTACAACGTGAAATGTGTACTGCGCCTATCCACTACCGCAGTGTCAGATTTTCTGGAAAAACAGGCCAAAATTGTATGTTTTTGAAATTCCATTGAACTGCGTAATGATATCATTTAGAAAATTTACATTAATTCCCAATCATTTATACTAAAAGTCGAATAAAGCTTTTTTCCGTGTTGTCTAACATAAATCGAAATCATAATAAACGATTTCTTTGAAAATCCCTATAACAATTATTTTCCAGGTATTAATTCATCTAAAGTCATTTCCATATTGGAGAATTTATTTTTATCATAATTTTTCTATCAACAGTTTTTTTAAATGATTTTGAATTTACAGTTTTCACTCAGGGGGAAAATAATTTATGAATAAGTTGAGGAGTAATAATAATATGTTTTCGTTCTATTCGAGACGACGTTAAATATCACGGAAACCTTGGAAGCATTCGGCGCCTTCCGGCGATAGGCCGCTAGCGGGAATTTTGAACAGCGAGTTTGTTGTCAAAAATTAGGAACGTCAATATCCAATATCCGACACTGTGACCTAACCTCAACAAATCTTTATTGTTTTGATGATTGCCTTTCTTCGGCCCTGCAAAATCAGTAATTTATTGTTATTTGTTTGTTATTTATTTTTGTGAATGAGTTATTTAAGAATAATAATATGCTATAGAACTGTTTTCAGTGTTAAGAATATGCTTCTATTATATTGTGAGTACTTGAGTACAATGGGTATCTGGGAAAGTAAATTGCTTATTTGTACTGTATTGCAAAATCTTCATTTAACTGTTAATTTGAATGTATAACTTGCTCTATTCGCATGTGTAAATATTCCTCATATATCTACTATGTTCGTTATATTGTATTTGATGGTGCGTGGGTTGGGTTATTATTTCCAAGATATTCATTCAAATTGAGAGAGCGTTCAGAATAAACGATTTCTTAGAAAATCCTTATTAAAGTTATTTTCCAGCTATTAAGGTCAGTTAATCTAGTCATTTTCATATTGAAATAATTATTTTTATCATACTTTTTGCATCAAAATTTGTTCAAAATAATTAATGTACGTACAGTACGTAAACTTTTCTTTAATAACGGTCGTATCACGTTAACCTTACCTTGAATGAGGATATATTACATCGCAAGGAGATTTGCGGTAGCAAGCTAAGAAAAATCACCCTGTTTGTGAATCATCCATAACCTCCGAGCAGTTTTTAAAACAGACATTTCGAACTTAGATATTGTTCGAAATTGGTTATGGAACATCCGAGACGGGCATTTTTGTATATATTGGAGCTTGGGGAAGTGACACCAGACCTCAAACGTTACGATATTTTTCCGTTGTTCAATTCGCATGCGAACATTCTTCGTATACTATGTTCATCATATTGTATCAGATTATGCGTGGGCTAGGTTATTTTTTCCAAATTACGGTGATCATTCATGCAGATGAAAGAGAACGTTGGAGGGGTTTCAGAGATGATACGCTCCCGGCTCAGGTTCGGATCGCTCCCTCCTTACATACGGTGTCGCAACTCTCGGTTTATGTTCAGTTCGGAAACTTGACTTCCTCGTCACATAAAACATTATAGGGTGACAAAACACAAACCCCGTTCTGATTAATGGTGGAAAGTGATCTGATATCTCCCAAAAATTGAATTTCGAACCGACCAAAACCGCAAAGATTATTTTTATTTAAAAATTAACAAGCTACTTCAGCAGTTCAACTCAGATGAACACGAATAAAACCATTAACTAAGAACACTTGCTAGATGTTCAAACCTGAACAAATACTGGTTGTCTGGCTTTGTCGCCAAGTGGGTTTGGAATGATTCAAGTAATCAAGTTAGGTGTAGTATACAACACTTATTGAAACGCATAAAATGTAGGAATTTCTGTCAAAAAATGGTGACTGTCTTGATTAATCTACCAGATATAAGAACCTCTTTCAGCTGGCTATCGCCTCACTAAGTCTGTGAAAAATTCTCAAAAAATAGATCTCTTGTCAATACTCTTCTAAAAATCTTAAAAATCGGCACTTCAAAACAAGTTTTTTTTATAAATATTATTAACGTTATAAAAATTCCTTTTGAATCATTGCTTTTATTCTGATAACAAATTTCTGCAAAAGTTGAAGGGGGATAGAATAGCTGCCTGATCGTGTACTGGACCTCACTGTATCTTCCATACTACTATTTTTTGTTATATTCGACTAATTTCACTTTCTTCTTTCCAAGCTTTTGAATGCATATGCATCCATCTTCAGGGCTACAATAAAAATATTCAACAAAGGGGAAAGGATTATAAAATAACACTCACCAAGAAGTAGTTAAGTAGATTTTGACTCCGATAATACTCCGTACTCGTTGAACACATATTATTGTTTACACATGAAAAAACTTTCTGAATATAAATGTTTTTTAAATCCTTTTTCAAATTTATATTTCATTTGGATATACGCCTATTGTATACTACGCTTACATCGGTGAGTGGGTAATTTTTTTCGAAGATAACCTTATGGAAAGGCCATGCACTTCATAAGCGCTGCGAGAGATTTAATGTCTTTTCAGATTGACTTTAGAAAGCTCTAGATTGTAGCCATCGGGTTTTTTCAAGTAGCTCATTGCACAACAACTTTTGGAAGAGGCTCGTTAGAGGCGTTGTAAGGTCGACCTGGTGATGAGGCACTCGTAGGGCTCTTGTACTGTCCTTTCGATGTTCTAGACTGTGGAGGTGCTTTCGAAGTTCAGGTTCATCTACTAGACGTATTGCTCGTTTCTGGATTGTGTCCAGAAGCCTTAGAGAGTGCTTCGAAGAGCATACCCAGAACTGCGAGCAGTACTCCAGCGATGGTATGATATGGGCATTGTACAGTAGCAGTGGCTGTTCTGGAGAATACAATTTCCTGGATCGGAAGAGAACTGGTAGACCAGCACGCGACCAATTTTTTTTTTCGGGGTTGTCTTCTGCGCGTTACACTGAACTCCATCATTGTAGATCGCCATTCGACAATTTTTCAATAATCAATACAATAATACGGAAAATACAATTTGTACGCAGCGAAATTTAATCAAATTGCGTTAGGAGTTCGCTTTCGTTTTTTCTTTTGCCTTGGAACTTGCTTTGAAGTGAGAAGCTGTACAATGACAAACGATTTCTTGTAAAATATTTGGCGTAGGAGACTGAGTAAATTTTACATCCTTTGAGGTGCGGCGCTAGTGAGTATATGTATATAAACTGCCAAGCGCAGAATGTTCCTGTTCAAATAACGGATGTGAATGAATGGCAACCAGAAAACTAGAGCGGAAGCTCACGCTATTAAATACACATCAGTAGAATTAGCTCGAAATTTCCTAAAATATGGATGTGACAGAATGGCTCTAGAATTTCAACTCTCATCTCCAAGCCATCGGCAACTTACGAAGTCAAAGGTCCTAACACTTGGACTACCTGGAAACGACGATAGATGTCCCTTACGACATCTGTCAACAAGGGAATTATTCATCAATAGATGAATGAGCGGATAAGTATTGTAAAGACGAAAAATTAATAATTCGAGATATTATGTTTTCTTGATGTGTCATATATACACAAGGTTGTCCATCGGCGTAGAATATATAGTAATAAAGTGGAAAACACAATCAGGAAAAAATGGCAATACCTAACTGTGATTTTTTAAGAATATAACTTACGGATTCGCAAAATTGTTCTAGGTTCTGTCTGGTTCTGATTTTGTTAGTTGAGGATGTGTGATTCCGTGTTTCGGATGTATACTGTACACTGGGCATCTGCATTTGTGTGATTCTCAGATTGGTATGATCATCGCTATATCTTACAGTTTATATCCGCGATTGTAGGAATAAAATACTGAAGATCTGTGAAGTGTTTCACTTTATTCAAAGGACAACATCAAAGTTTATGCCAGTCATAGTAAAGGTGGAGGGTTCATTTGCATTATTTGTCTGTTTTTTATTTTTCAGGGATGTTATTGATGTGAGAGTTAATTCTCACAAATTTTAATGAATGTAATCAATAGATAATTCGATTGTGAACTCTTGGTATGACAGTGACGTAGAAAATCTTAAAAAGTAATTTAATATAATTATTTATATATATATATATATATATATATATATTCCCACTGAAAAAATATGTTTCCAGTATTTTTAAATATGGTACATTTAGCATTGCATGATAGTTTGGTCCTTATAGCGTGTTCGAAAAAAAGTTACTAATATTCCACTGGCCGTTTCTTTATTGTGAACAACTTATGGAAAGCGTTATCCATTTTTTTATTAATCATTTATATTAATATTTTCTCAAATTTTTGAGTCAAATTTCGTATTTTTTGGACCTGAATTGTTAAAGAGAACTTTATGCTAGAGCATAAAGGTTTCGTAGAGCTACAAGTTTCTTTCTATATATTTATGCTGTATGACATTTTTATTTTGCTAAATTTTTTTTTTGTTATTCCGACGATGATATAATCGTTCTACTGGTCTATAACTTTTTCATTATGTTCGGTGACGATCCAAGCTCGCTTGTACATGATAGTCAAATCGCTGGATGGAGGTGAACTGTTCTGCGTGGAAGAACAAAAATTTAATCCCGAAAATTACGAGGACATTGACACTAGTTCATTGTCTCTACTGTTTTGTGTCGTACAACTTTGACATTATTTATACAGCAGATATGAGACATAATATGCACACACTATCTTCCGTATGAGAGCGAACACATAACATACAATTAATAGTGTAATCATTAATATTCATGCAAAATGACGAATAAAAATTCACAACGAAATCCCTTAAAATTATCATATACCACGGATTATCTTCTAATTCAGACTTATCATATCTAACAAATGACTATATAAACCTCTCCGGATGGGCTAATTTGTTTTTGTTTCACACTGGATCATCTTTACATTGCAAGTTACGTAATATAAAATTTCGTATTAACAGGCTGTTATTTGTAGTGATGGGATAATTCGAATTATAATTAATCGGTATCCGATTATCTACATAATCCGTGTCATTCGATTATAGAAGTGAATCGAATTACCTATAATTCGAATTGAAATAATCGATATTGGGATAGTATTTTAATTTTATAATTTATAGTAATTTTTTATTGAAAAATGCTTTTGTTTTTGTATTTTCATTAATTGATTTATTTGTGAAATAAAACAAAATATGCCCACTTCTTTGATCAAATTACAAGACAAAATGTTGATTCTGTTCAAACCCAAATAATATGTGTAGTTTTTCGGTAACATAAATCCTCATGCTACAACAGGATCTAACAATATTTTACAGATTATATAATTCGTATTATGATCATTCGATTATTTCAATAATTCATAATTCGATAATGAAAATAATGCTATTATGCGCATCATTAGTTATTTGTTAGGTTTGTTGAAATTTGTTCTATTTTTTTATTTATTTGCTAGAATAAAAAACTGAAAATAAACAATCCCAAGTTGGTGGTTACAGAACTGCAAAATGCCGACTGATTTGGAGTTGTTTCGCATAGGTGATACTTAAGCAGCGTTGTCAAAACTACCCCGCTCAAAAGCAATTTCGCCCGTTCGCTCTCCTGAAGTCTCCGATTCGGAGCTTCAGAAGGGCTCGTTGTTTTTGTTCTTCAGATATGCCAAGGGACCCAAATTTCCCTAATCCCAGAATCTACCTGAACAGGCCTGACAAGAAACATGTAGAAATGACAAGTTCAAAATTTCTGTCAAGCTGTGTGTATAGTATGGAAAACCTATCTTGGAGTTATATTCAACAATATACTTGAAACTTTATTCTTCACATTCGCTTTGAAATAATCTGAGGAAAAACTTTTCTAAAGGTGTGGGAGATACTTGCGAAATTTATAACTTCATAAACTTAACAAAAAATGAAATGATTAAAAAAGTTCAAAAATAAAATATACATAAAGGCAACCGCCGTAATATTTCAAACTTGAGTGGAGTCAACTGGAGTTAAGAGAAATGATAAGTAGGTTGGAACTTTTTGTGCTAGCTCAACTTTTAATTGCAATGGTGAGTTTCTTATGTCTTTTTTTAATTCATTATTGTCCCCACATTTAAAAGTCGTTTTGTGAAATTCTATTGCCGGCAGTGCCTATCACAAAGTATATGTTACGTGAAAAACAACACCTCCTGAATTAAATCGTTTCTAAGCTTGATAAACTACTGTGAAGTAGTTGAAATTAGCAATTTCATAAAGCTTGCACGTCTATCAAATATTTTGAATTCGAAATAATGTATTTCCTAGATGTCTCATGACATATACGTCATGAAAAACCATGTTACTAATTTTTGTTTCTTATACAAAAAAATTGATTTTCGGGATTGTCCCTGAGATTTTCCATCGAGAAAGTTTTTTGGACGTTTTTTTTCCATTCCTTTAGATTCTTGTCTCTTGCGCTTTTGTTGGCAGGCCTACAAATATTGTGTGTATTGTGTACTGACCAGAATATCAACTGTGGTCTACTAGTAGAATTAGGTAATCCATGAAACCAAGAAAAAATTGAAAGATGTCTCGCAAACAATACTAAAAACCTAGATGACGACACTTCCTTATTTTATCCACCTGTCAAAATTAACTTAGAAAATCAAAGTACACCAGACCTGGAGACAAAGAAAGGGAAAAAAATCCGTTCAACCAACAGCAGTTTCTCGAAGAAAAATCAAATTACCAGAGAGAAATTGCAACAGGCTGGCAGAAATATTTCATGTTCTGACAAATGCGTTGAGAAGACAGTGAATAACGTCGGCACGCTTGATAAGTTACACAACTCAAAAATCACTTTTCAGATTCACGGAAAAATTTCTATTTTTATTACAAATTGTGTCATAAGCATTGTCCTGAAAACAGCCTGTATAGTGCATATGGCACAAGTGACACTTTTCAGTTTAGCAATTTTAAGCTCTGCTTCACTTGAATAGTATACTAATTTCAGATGTGTATCCAATCGCGTCTTTTTTAATAACAAGGTTTTTTCGCATGCTTCAGGTGATTTTCATTGTTTTTATCAAAAAAGAGACATGTTTGAAGAAGAGAAGAGGTTATGTTTTTAACCAACTATTCATCGAGAATACGAGAATAGTGATTCAAATTTACAAATATCTCTTGATAGACATTTCAAATAATTTAATGTTATCAAAACCTATTACAAATTATCACATTATAAATCTTGCACAACTAAAATGATCTGTATAAGCATCATTGTCAATAAAGCGCAAAACTAGGTAGAAAACATTATTTCTGAATCTTTGAAAACTTAAACTGCTCTCCTGAAAAAGTGACAGTTTTGATTTGGGTAACTTTTCCTATTTGCTCCGTCTATAGGTCTATAGTTTTTTATATGTATTTGGCACCAACGATATAAGAAATAATGTTGCATACCTACGATAGATATCGATATTTATTTATTAGTTGTAGGTACTCGGAACAAATATAGTTCATCTAGGTATATCATTTGCAGTTAACTTTATATGTATATAAACATTGCATAGCTTTGAAAAAAGAACGTACATATTTCAATATGAGGTATTATTATTCATTTGAGATCATTTGCTATTTATTTGGACTCGTTTTTGGCCGCCTTCTTTAGCCACAGCAAAATGTGACCTTTTTGCTGCGTTTTCCATTATTTTTTTCGAGCATCTCGGTCAGTCTGGAGATTTCCGTGGCCAGTCATTATCTTCTCTATTTGACACCAGACTTCCAAGGAATTTTCATTGCAAAACTGAATTGTCGCATTTCGTTTAACTCACTTTTCTATCATGCGTCTGATGAATCTCGTGTGGATTCTTCGTTCTTCAAATGAGACAATTTAGCTTATTAGCACCGCCAGAGATTATGAAATAGGACTCGTCGGTCATAAAAATTTGCTTCAAAAAATCAGATTGCGTCAACTATTCCAGCGACTGTTTGGCCGTATTCCGAATGACGTGGTCGGTCTGCTGGCAATCTTCTTTGCCTTAAATGAATTTTATACGTTTATTCTACTCCCATATATGTTATAGAATATTTCCCTTTAACTGTTTGACTAATTCATATGTGCGCTTTGTTGTGAGCCATACCACATTTTTCATCTGATCGAAAATGTATATAGGTATTTCAGGCTACCACCTGACAAAAACCAGATTGTATGAATGAAAAATACTTTTTAGTCATATAATTGTTTATTATACAGTTTCTATTCCTTGTACATAGTTCAAAAATATAGTTATTAAGAAGCTGTTGTTTATTTATTACTACCAACCTGAGATATCATTACTCCATTCCTCTAATGAGGAGTAACAATTTGCTCACTAGGTAAATAATTACAATGAACAATACCTAATGAAAAAATTCTTATTTTTCTGGCGGGCGAGAAACATATCTCTAAATTACTATCACTATAGCTACATCATGGCTAATCTTTTACCAACCTCGGCGTCGTGAAATATGCTGCCAGAAGCTTGTTTCCAATTGTTACAATCTACAGTGTGTTAAGGTCAATGTGAATAGACATTTATCCTCTCACAATGCTTAACAGGCTTTGTGCCTTTGTGAGAGGTTTACAATAAATAAATAAACATGATTCAAGATTTCGATAACTTATTCAAAGAAAAGGTATCTCCAATATAAACCCTTTTCCTTTGTTGAAAAAAAATATGATTTGTTAACTATGATGAGCCTTTTCATGTTTTCTAAGACTAGTCACCTTAGTAGTTCTATAGTTACAATGTCCACATTCACTAATTTTTTTATTCACACTTTTTGTTAACTCATTATTATCCTTATGTTGACGTATAATATGTTCATCCAAATGATCCTTGCGTCCAAACTCTTTGTTACATCCAGTGCATCGATACTCTTTCACTTTTGAGTGAATTTTCAAGTGTTTCATAACATCACTCTTCCTATAAGTGGTATAATCACAGTTAGTACATTTGTAAGCGGCTGCATTGTCTTTGGTATGTATCAACATATGCTGGGACAAGTTATTTTTGTATGTCGTCTTGAATGAACAAATTGGACATGAATGTATTTTACTCAATACTAAAGAAATAAGAGCTGGATAACTTTTAACAATATGATCATCTAATGCCTTCTTTTCTTTGAACACTTTGTTGCATCTTTCACAGGTGTATTTGGTATAGTTTGACGTATGCATGGCAGTTACATGTTTTGTTAAGTTACTCCTGACATGTGTTTCATAATTACAGCTTTTACACTTGTACCATTCCTTTGGTTCCTTGTGCTGTATTAATACATGGTTTCTTAAGGTAGACTTGTTATGGGTTGTGTATGTACAAAAGTTACATTGGAGAACTTTCTTATCTGTCTGATTGCAATTTAAGCCAAAGCCACTCAAAAAGTGGAAATCTATCATGGTTTCAGTTCCACACATGCCGGATGGAGGCAACTTGTATTTAAAGCCAGGCTTCTCAAGTACACTGAAAATAAAATAAATAATCATCTGGTACCTTCCATGCATGATATGATGTCATTCTTATATTCTATATTCTTTTGCTTTTTGGTATTGCAACAGTTAAGTATTTTCTGTCTTCTAGACCATAGGCCATTCATTTATCTATGAGAATAACATGTCCAGTTGAAAATTATATGTACTGGCAGGATTAGGGTCCAAATTTTGGAATGCAGGTAGATCTGAATCTGTGTTTCTATTAAAGGATTCTGTTTATTTGAAGTATATATAACTGAACATTACAACTTACTTTTTTTCTTCTACAGCAGAATTCATTGCAATATCTGCATCAACTGCATTAACATTGTCTTTGATATCCAATTTTTCTGTATCCACATTTTCAGTTTTCACTCGTACAATATCAAAATTATTTCCATTTTCTGTATAAGCATCAATAGCAATGGTTGTTTCACAGCTTGGCTCTTTGTCATTTTTACATCTATAAAAGTTGAAACGAATAAATGGTAGTGTTTTAGATATTATAGGGTGTATCAAATTGGAAGAAAGCATGGCCACATTAAGTATTAGGACCTTGACTTCATAAGTTGCCGATGGGCAGTGCCACCGTGCGTGACGCTTGGATATGAGTATTACAATATGTGGAACACAATGTATTGACGATTCTTTTCTGTAAAAAATAAATCTTCATCGATCATTGAAAAACATACCTGTCATACAAAATGCTAGCTACATTCATATGATCTTGTTTCACTTTTACACCTTCATATTTTTCATTCTCCTCATCCATCTTCATCTCTTCTTTGATTTTAAATATATCTGGATATACGTCCATTATCAGTGATATTAAACCAATCTATCATGTCAAAATAGGTATTACACCTTCATACCAACAGGCATTTTTTTGTTTGCAGGAGTTCGCCGCATCTAGTATTTCACTTGTTCCACCTACCATTGTCAGTACGATTTTGAATTCCATATATAATAAAGGAGCAAGAAGTGACTTCATATCTTTATTGTAATTTTAATTCAAATCAGAAAATTAAATCATTTTTGTTGACACTTTTACATTTCAAAACTATTGACAAATGCACAAAACAGAAAACATATGCAAACCCATTACTCAGGATAACCGTGATTATCTAACATAATTTTGGTCTAGTTCAGGGTAACTACTGATATTCTCATATGAATCTAGTCTGTTATGATATTTTTACTTTCCTGCCATCTCTTATCTGAATTTGTAACTATTACAGTAATCAGTTACGAACTACGTCCAACCCGAGTAGTTATAGAAGAAATCTGTTTCCTGTTTAAGAAAGTTAATGTACCCTACTAACCATATGAACCGTTCTGTCAGCAGATGGCAATGGTCGGAGTTAACCGCCAAATAAACAAAAGTAAATAATTACATTCATATATTTGAACTCAAATAACCATATTGTTCATTGCATTGCGGAAATAACGTTAGTCATACTCTCACAATAAAGTTTTTGAGCACTCATGTGGACCCTATGCCAATTATTGAGCTAATTTTACCGGAATCGTACTTAGGCTGCTGAAGTTAGGCTGTAGTGTACAATGGTATAGTTACCCAGAGTAATGAATAGACAGTAATTCTACATATCTAGTGCAAATGTGATACTATAAACTACAATACAAAACACCTCGATAAATTAACACTCCATGAAGAGTGAATCAAGTTGTAAATCTATTGTCCAGGGCAAATGATAGTATATGACCTGAGAAGTCCATTATATAAATATATTTGGCTATGAAAAAGGATACCGGACAAAAATAAAACAAGATCTGGTAGAAACAATTCTATTAAAATAATGATGTGTACATTAAAAAAACATCCTTATTAATTACAAATCACAAAAAGCACTCACATATGCTTGCCTTTCCAATTTTACTTCTGGATCAGTTGTAAATCTGGAAAACACAAAGACAAAAACGAAAACCTACAACACTCATAATTTTACTGGTTACATCATTTAAGGAAATTATCGCAGATATAATAACTTAATAAATAATATCAACAAAATAGTTGCATTGCATTTAATGGGAGCAATAAAGTCTCATAATAAAAGCATTATGTATATATGAAGCTATAATTATGTAAAATGCAATAACATGACTGCATGCAAACATTTCAACCTCTTATTAATGAGCACCCATTAAGAAGAAATAAAAGACAAATCCTGGATATAAAATGAACAGCAGCTGTTACTTGACTGCTTGTATCAAATAGTCATACAATGCTAGTAGATGCACTTTAGTCATAAATGACAATAATGGAAATCATTTCAAAATGTTGATAATACTATATCTCAAATAGCACATTTATAAAATTTGCTATAATGAACTGGAAAATACTGGGGAAGACAATGAACAGAGTAAAAATGGAAGAGCATACATCAAGCATCCCAAAAGAAGTGGGATTGATTGTTAAAAGAATGATAAATCACAACGAATCCTTGCCCAAATCAGAGATTATCAATTAGAATTATGTACAGCAAGATCTACGTTTTCTATATGTTTCATGTTACTCCAATATTGTGTAGTATAAGATCTGAATATTCAGAATTTTCCAATGGGCCCATGATTGTTAAACACATTCTGCCTTTAGTCTGGACATACTAGAACAGGAGAAATCGTTTTCTAATTAACAATAAAAAGTGCTTAAAGTACTGAGTTATCAGAGCAACTTCAATAACAATGCTTGGGTGTGAAATGAAATATTATTTTTTCAATTATCTTAGTAACATAGATGGATTATAAAGTGATACGCATATACATATATGATCAGTCTGAAGGGTGCAACGACAAACGTGTTTTACGGCATAAAAAAGTTTACAATGTATTAAAACCACTTTCAATTGTAAATGGAATATCTTCCTAAAAGTTGGCATTACTTTTCCGGATTGATAAGCACCCATTAAGAAGAAATAAATGACAAATTCTTGATATAAACTGAATACCAGCTGTTACTCGACTGCTTGTATTAAATAATCATACAATGCAATCCAATAAAACTTCTAAAAAAATAAATATAAGTTAAAATCCGCAAACTTCCATTTTGATATTTTTTCTTATAGTATTCAAAATACTTTTTATTAAAACATACAAAAAAAAACGTCAAATGAAATAAGCAACCCCAATATATACCATTTACCATCTAGTTTTTTGTAAAACACGTCTGTCAATTTTTTTTTAATACATCAAATTCGTAATCAGCGATTCATAAAACTATACGCTACTAAATTTCGACATGGCAATCCATCTTCATGATGATATTTTGACCAGATTTTCACGATTTTCGACCTCAGTGAGGTAATTTAGGCTCCAATTATAATATTTTCCTTTTTACAACCAGTAGGGATAAAATTATCTTGGATCCTTACTGAAACACTTTGATTATACCAATAAGAACACTGTCAGCTGCTACCAACATGATGTTGTCATTTTTCAGCTGCAATTGGCGTTGAAGGGGTTAGACGCGAAAAGTCATCTGCTGGTCTAGGTATATAAACTACCACTACTACTTCTACTGGCCTCTCAATTAACAACACACTAACTAATGAATATACTATACTAACGTTCGGGTATTAAAGTCCACAATGAAAAGAAAAATGACTAACTTTGGACATATTCTTAGAGCCAAACATACCAGATCATACAGTTAATTATGTGAACAGGTCTTGCTCCTGCAGAATTATTCATAACACCAGTCAACAAAGTGATTTTGTCCAGATTGATTGTTAAGATCAAGCAAGGATATGACACCATTAAGTGAAGTAGTTTATTCACTAGAAAACCAGTAGACTTAACATGAATTAAAGCGCAAATCACAGGATAAGTGACAATCATCATTTATGTATTTCATAGTGCAAAAATTATCCTTGATGAATAAACAACTATATTCTCTGTAGGATATCCAGAGATACATTCATAAATATACTAACATAATTTATCAGTATGACCATTCTTTTAGAATATAGAAACAGTATGAGTAATTTGTGATTTTATGGTGGAATCAGGATTGTAAAACATCAGCTATGTAAATTTGTATTACAAAGTGAATAAAAAATAAATAGCACCTTTGGAAAACCTACACCAATCTCGATAAGAACTACTACAAATATTTGCATCAGACTTGCGGTACCTCTCCAATCATTTTTTTCTTCTGTTGAGCTAGCAGTTATCCATTTCCATAGTAGGGAGAGTAAAATCGGCAGCTGCGTGGTTGTCCTGCATTCGTGACTCGTTGTTGTTATTGTTATTATTGTTCTGGTTTTCGTCGTCAACAGAAGGCAATGGTATTCCGTTTTGGGGTCTCCACAGCACCAGTGCTGTGCATGGTCTTGACATTCTGTAATTGGTTAATCATGGGTACATATGATTGGCAATTATGAGTTATGAGTAAAAGTAGGTATTCCATGAGAAATAAATGAAGTACTATGGGATGTAATAATAAATTTATCATATAAAGTATTATGTGCAGAGGTCATCAAACTGCTAGTGAATTAAATTAAAAACCCTAACAGCATTTAAAAGTAGTATATGACTGTGTATTTACCTGTGAAATATGGAACTAGGCAAAATAGGGTCAGTCTGCAACTTCCTCATTTCATCACACAAGTATAATCGCTGCAATTTTTTTTCTTTTGTTTCTGATGTTGGAGTAGTTTCTGAGCTGATGTGTAGTTTGGACATGTGTTCCGCCATTTTCTCTTCAGTGACATGTTGTTTGCTAGGCTGAAGGCTGTGTTAAATAAAATATTAATTTATAACTCAATGGTTTCTTGAATTTTCAACTAATTTTCTCATATCTATAATATATTAGAAATCCTGGTCACAAATGTGCGAAAATGTTTTTAACATGAGAAATCATCACTATTTACTCAATTCCTTTGATGAGAGGCAATATTTATCTTCATAGGTAAGTAACAATAATAATAATTAAAGAACACTTATATATCTAAAGCACTGTCTGTAGATAAAAATTCACCCATTTCCCATTTTTTTTTCACATGGTTTGCCAGAACTTTTAGATAGTATCTATTTATATTCAAAATTTTATTTAATCAGTTCTAGTATGTTATTTTGTTAAATGAACTCCCACTCTACTTTATAATTTTAAATATTTGGAAAATGAATGAAAAACAACCAAACAAAATTTAGGATTATTCTTCCATACCGAAAGTGGACCTTGTACTACATCGAAGATTCATTCATACACCCTTTCAGATACTATATATCACTTACGGAGGTGAATCAGTTTTTCTTTTACACCCATAGGATGCATTAGCAACTTGGAATGGGAACTGTACAACTTCCTGGCTTGTAGACGGCTTAGGGCCGAATGAGTAATTTGACTGTGGTTGTGAGATTGATGATACATTGAACCCAAACTGAGATCCTCCCAATGGATTGCTAGAAGCATATGAAGGACCTGGGGCTTCTTGGGGTATCTGTAATAGAAATATTTTGGTTGTATGATGAACTTCACCTATGGTATTTATTTAATAAACAACTACGGATCACTGATGTTTTTTCTTAGGTTGTACTTTTTTTCCAGGATGTGAAATTTCCAAGGAAATTCTCTACTTCGTCCTGGAAGTTTGAATATTTCAGATCTTCTATCACTTCATGAAGATTGATATTAATGAGCTCTTTTTATATCATAAAATTTGTTTTTAAGCATTTTGGGTATATGTGACCATTTCCCAAATTTAAAAAGGGGTCAAATTTGTGGTGTGGAAATTGAATAATTTAATTAAAATAATCACATCTATCAATTCATATGAAAAACTGCAAATTCAACTCAGAAAAATTAAATGCGGTAGATGAGCAGGTTCCAGATGGTAATAACACAATTTGAATCTAAGTTCATAGATTAAGTTGGAGTTTTCTCTGGAAAGGTGAGCCATTTTTGATGTGTTATTATAATGAATTATGAAATAGGGACCTATATACAGTCTGCAACACTGCACAACAACCTGACATGTTTACCTGAATGCTTATTGGTACATGCCAAAAATGTGAAAATTATTTGAGCAAACTAAATTGATCTCCATGAAATATGCCACAAAATTAATTTTGAAATATCAAAATTAATAAAAAAATTAAGCTAATAATGCCTCTGCATCTAGTTCCACTCTCGCTGTACCACTATTGCACAACTTCAATATGATTTGATGTAGAACTGATTAGCCAGTGACAATTTTCAAGTTAATTTCAAATGAGCTTACATTTTTGTATTAACTGTTAAATAAAATTTGGAACTTTAATATGAATTTCTTACCTTTCTCAATAAAGTTTGATACAAAATTAAATCAAATTATAATGGCTAATCAAGTATTGCATATATCAGTTTGAAGTATCTGCAGAAAAGAGTATATCATGGTCAAAGTATTGTTGGTCAAATCTGTCAGGTCTAGTCATCTATAGTTATCCAGATAAAAACATCAGGGAGAAAGATGGAGAGAAAAACAGAAGGAGGGCAAAGAGGAGGAAATGCAGTAGTTGTAAGGGGCATGATGGCATTGTCAACTAGTATTTTGCAAATCAGATTTATTTTTGTCTCAAAACTTTTTGGTTTCACAGCCAAATCAGGTGATTACAGAGTATTAGATCATAGCAGTACTTACAGTGTGTATATGACTGCTCTGTGGAGGAAGCTGTACAGGAGTAAAAGCAGTAGGGAAGACTGGCTGACCTGGAGAGCACATTGGCGGCTGTGGCCCAGGACTGAATTGAGCTATTGGGTTTGTCGTTGCTCTAAACGGGTTAGATTGGTTCCAGTTTACTTGAAACGGTGGCGGATATGGATCGAAACCAAATACGGACGGGGGGTTCTGCTGGGTAGCCCCGACAGTCATTTTTAAACGGTCCATACAAGGAACTTGACCTTTTCCTTTGTTGACGAAGATTGCAAAGACTAATTGTGGATGTGCCGTTCCTGCCCTACACGGTTATCCAATCAAAAATGTTTGCGAAACGCCGAAATCCTATTTTGCACCTTTATTTGGAAATAAGAAAACAACTAAACCATCAAATCAACTAAACAGCGTCCACCTGTCGCGGAAAAGCTTAAACCACGACGAAACGTCAATTTCAACCTTCAGTTAATAAAGATAGTAGAAATCTAGAAATTTTCTAGATTTCTCCAGTATTTACCAGAGCTTTCAAACTTGACCGAAGATGTGAAAGAGAGATAGACTAATCCATTCAACGAAATTTAAACAGAGAAAAACAATATTTTATGGGTTCTGTCAGATGCAGAACGTCTCACCACCAATAGTACGAAAAACCGTTGTTGTCAAATGGATATAATATATAATCTTTAAATTTAACTATATCTTTATTATCTTTATGTGAGCTAGCAGTAATTATTTATATGTAAAGTAATGAGAATTACTACGAAGGTAAAATATATATCTTTTGTAATAATACACACTTGAAGGAAAACATTTTTCTGCAACATGCCAGTCCCATATACCATATAATTATATATCTCGGATATAACATATAATTCAAACTCGCATGGTTTTAGATGATGATGTTTATAGACTTTAATGTCTAATTTATTTTCTCCCTTTGTGGCGCGTGTTTTATTTATGAAATATTTTGTGAGGTTTGGTGTATCGTTTTTCTCTGTAAAGGCCATTTAAAATGAAGTTACGCTGTCATATGTAAGTGAGACATCGTGTAAAAAGAAACGTGAGACTTATTCATTAGAAAAAACATTGGAAAAAATCTAATTGTGGGGGATTCGAATCCACATATCTTCCAGGTTATGGTTCCGTAGTACGGCTCCAACGAATACTTAGTCATAATTATGGTCTTTTTGGCTCAAAATGGGCCATTTTAGAGGAATTCAGACAAAATAATGATGCCAAAGCAGTTTCAACACTTTTTCATTAATAAATATTTCCATATTTAACCTAATTTCACTGACAGTAGACTAACTACATTGCTTGACCAAAGCGGTGTCGGCCTTTCATGTCACACAAAATAGCTGTGCCAGCAGATTGTTAATTTATCAAACAATTTTTTTTATTTACCTATGGTTAATGATTTACTTATATACTTGGCAACTTGCACAGTCGGATATATCTTCCTGTTCTACGCTTGACGTGTTTGATGTGCCGTGCGCTGTCTACTCTATGCATTATTCATAAAATTATGTAAAATGATCAGTGTGATAATTTTCCTTATACAACTACTGATCGTTTTCCCTAAATCTCCATCAGCTGATGTCACGCATGCGCCTGTTTTAGTTTGAATTTCAGCATGGAAGACTTGACCGAGGGTGGTGTGTTACTTCATAATAGATTTTTATATTTTTTTGAAATTCACCTAGGGCAAACGGTGTTTTCGGTTTTCATCAATAAACTGTATATTCGTTAGTGATAATCATCCATGTATTATTGTGCGTGCATTGCTGTCTATTTACTGGTAAGTGCTGTTCCTAATTGTTAATACAGTTGTTTGCCGATTGTTATATTTGTTTATAGCAGCAATTGAACTGGGTTTTCAGCGTTTTGTTTGGGTATGAATAAACTCCCATAAATGAGCGTAATAGGGACGTAAAACGGAGTTTTTAATATAGGAAAATCACTAAGCGATACATTACACCTGTGAATTTCTTTGATTTAAATTCCCTTCCCTGATTCATATAGGTGGTTCACCCCTAGCAGTTTCATTAAAAACATTATTCACTTTTAGAACTGTCACCCACCTAAAATTGAACATTATGTTTGTGTGTATATTTCAAAAATAATATCATTAAGTTAAATTTTAAGAGCCAATTTTTTGAATCAACAATAGAGATGATGCTGGCAGTTTCAGTTTAGCTTTAGAATAATAAATACATCGTTAAAAGTATTAATATAGGTCGATGTGAGCGTTGATATTGTATTGTACAGTTCTTAAAATTGAGAAGTAGGTGACAAGAAAACTTATTACCTTCACCTACATTACATATTGGGAGACATCTCATTATCTTGTTCTATGACATACATTTTGAAGGTATTGATGAATTATACAACAGACCATTGTGAATTCATGGAATAAGTTATTTAATTCAGACATTGTTAGGTATACTCCACTTAATTTTCAAGCAAAGAAGTTCACTCATCCACAGACGAAAATTATCTGTTAAAATTTTTATTCCTTCTGCCAATCTTCAAAATACATACTTTTGTGATATCAGTTATAAAAACAGATACAAGTCACAAGTTTATGGGTTCTTGGACAAAACATTTGAATATGTCTCAATGTCCGGAAAAATAATGAAAAATTATACTTTATATGGATTTAAGTGCCAAATATGCATGGCTCGAATTAACAATAATATAATCACTAATGTCAATAATAGCCAAGAAGATCCATTTAACATCTTAGTTGGCCATGATTATAAAACAAAGCATTTGCGCGTCCCTTGTCAAAAAAACCTACCTGCGTATCCAAAATATGAAATGTGATTTTAGTGCACATTCAAAAAGCATAATTATACCTCTCTATGCGTAGAAAGAAAATCTGTACGGTAAGAACTAAGAAAATAGATTTATGAATAATAAACCACAGATCAGTTTTTTTTTGTCGTTACATGAAATACGTGATTTTACGTCGACTGGAGAGCTTGAGGTTATTGAACATAATTAAATCATTCTCTTTCATGCATTCTTCTCAATTCAACTTGAATACTTTACTATAAGTTCATTGTAAAGCTTCTATTCACATGTTTCAAGATTAACATAATATGGTAATATATTTATTTCTACGGCAAATCCTCAGAATATGTGTGTTTGTGATTGTTTTTGTTGGATGAAACAGGTAAGGATGTTTTTAAACAATAAAACGGGACGAAAAATTACACGCTTTAGGGAATTTAAGCGCTAAAGATAGGATTGTTCAAATTAATAATAAAATCATTGATGGCAGTAGCAATCAGTTCTTAGTTAACTCTTGTGAACAGTTCAGTTGGTTTGGTTATGATTATCGTAAGTCAGTTTCAGTTATAATTCAATCAGATGTTAAAAAATACCTACAAATCCAAATTATTCAGTGTAAATGAGGTGGAGAGAGAAAAGAAAATCATGTATGGTAAATATCTCTTTTGGTTGTATCAGATACACAGCTATATGTTCATTTGAAAGTTACGTTGACAGAAAGGTGATGAAAAATAATATTTATTTCCTTTTAAGGAAGCAATTTTTTGTCAAAAAGAACAAAGTAAAAATGTATTATTTGCCGAATTCTGTAAAAAATATTATAATCAATAATACTAGTCATCAAATAATTTTATATGCTGCTAAACAATCAAATTGTTTATAACGAATACAAATTGATGACTGAAATGAGTGACATGGTTTTTCGTGATATGTATACTTGGAACATCAAGAAAACAAAATATCTAGAATTCGAATTTTTTTGTGACTACAATAGTTCTCCGCCTAAAGGCGTGGGATGCAAAGCAAATTGAATCAGAGGAGATGTAAAGAACAAATTAAAAAAGTTTTTATGCTTTGGTAATAATAAAAATTTCGTTACTTAAACGCAAAATGACGCTAAACCGCATAGCTACTTGGGCTGTACATACTTTGGTTGTATCTTTCGAAAACCTTTGATAGACAGATGTTGCCTGTATATATTTAGAATCGGCTTGATTAATAAAGATGTGGTGTCCTATCCGCTTTCATACATCATCATGTGCTTACGGAATTAATTATACAAGGTATCTCTGAAAATATTCGCTAGTCTAAAATAGATTCTATGATCGGAAATAATACGTAAGTACATAGAAAATAAGGGGTACGGATATATTTCAGCTTAGTTTTATTATTTTTTGCTAAGTGATGTGAAACCAATTCGATCGTTTGAATAATGAGATTTCTTATGTACAACAGTGGTTGACGCAATGGTTAAATATGTTACCTAGACGGTGAGCAATTTTGATTAAATTTTCCATTCCTAGTCCATATTATTCTTGGAATCTCTTCGTTTTGGTGTGTAGCTGGACACCCTGAATTTGCTTACAAATTGATGATCGTTTGAATTAACAATTAACAATTAGTGGAAAAACTGCACATAGAGGGCTGAAATGTTCGAAGATGGTGTCTCTTTTATTTCGATGATGTCTAAACAAAATTGAGTAAGATCTGTTTATTATATTTCGAGTAATTAACGATAAAACTTTTTTCTGATGCTTATTAAATTTGAAGATAGTGCCATTTTATACGCAATTAATAGTTCCCCTGACAATATATAGATAAACTCCATAGTTTACTGTTTTTTTTCTAAAACCGTATTGTTGATATTTCAAAACTCGTTATTTTCTAAACGCCTACAGCGATTTTCAAAAATGAACCTACAGTCTATAGGGAATTGAAAGCCCTTTTGTGCGAGGTATGACTTGAAAAAAATTGGATGATGAAACCCTCTCCTAGGGGTTGAGGGGTTTGCAATGGTTTTTAAGTCCAAAGCTGGCGCCATGGAAAACAAATCTGACGTGTTGCTAGCAGTTATGCCGTTCGGTACGTTTTAATTGTGCCACCCGGTATACATGCTTAAAATTTGAAGCAATTCTCTCGGATGGGCATCCATCAAAACGTATTACTACTTTCACCGAACTAAGTGTATTTATTTTTGTTTCAGACGCTGAAAATGACTCCCGCGCCACATCACAGACTTCTTCCCGTCAAGTTGTTACAGAAAAAAATACACGTAAAAATATAATCGTTCCCTCGTTTGTTGAATTTTAACCTATCGTCATCCAGTCCTCCTACATTCGAAGACACAGTAGGCTCTGGCTGGCGCTATCAATGAAAAGTGAATACGGTCGCGCGCACGACAGGGGTCGTTGACCAATCAGAAGGTACGATGCGCTGAGCACCTAAGCCTTCTTCGATTTTTGTTTGTTGTTCGATCGGAAAATCCTGGTTGTGATATTGACTTCCATCCAAATCGTTTATTATACACCGGTTAAGTTTGTTACAGTCTAGTGTGCGTTTTTCTTTTTGTTTTGTTTTATGTCGTGCGCGAATGTGGAACAGTGTCCGTAGGATATGTCTGAGGAGAATCCTGCCAGGAGGCTCAGCCAGATTTATGATCCTTTGACCAAGTTAGGAGAGCTGAATAGGTAAGCATTTCAAATTAATTTTACTTTCAACTCATCTAAGTGTCGGCCTCTATGACGAGTCTAGGCTAAATGCGAAACATGCATGTCTACAGCTGATCTGATACATATTAGAGAGCATGAACTCAATTTTACTTTGTTTTTTTAAACGTAGTAGGTACCTTGTATGTTGTACTAAAAATCGAAGTATCTATAAATATCCTCACTGGTTCCCACAACGTTCTTCATTCTAGGCAGACGCTTTTCACCACTCAGCAATAAGAATTTCGCCGTTCTGTGTGACAGTTCGCCATAGCTGAATGGTGAAAATCATTTGCCTAGAATGCAGAAGGTTGTGGGTTCGCTCCCCACGGGCGACACATTTTTATTTCAAATTTTTCTAATCATTAGTTTAATCCTTGTTACTTCCGATAAAACTACAATAATATGTTTTGCAGATCTTCCCAATCAACGCCGTCTTCCCCGCGCCTGCTGCCCCGTCGGCACCGCGATGTCTCCGCCACTGGCACGGCGCCCTTGCCGATGCCCCACTTGTCTGCGTTCGCGATGGGCGAGTCCAGCGCCAGTGGCGGCTCGTCATCGACGGTTAATTGGCAGGCGCGGTGTCTGGAGCTGCAGATGGAGCTGCATAGGAGCCGGGCCCAGGCCACCAGGACCAGAGATATGCTCAGAGAAAAGGTAAGTGCTTTTAACCAGCATTTAGGTAAAATAGGAAGCGCATAAGTCAAACTCAACCCGAGCCGAAAAGTGTCCGATCACCATTCAACGCCAAGACCTGTAGACGCTGTCAGCGCTAGCGGTTTTGCGCCAGGTTCCGTTAAACACAGTCATTGTGTCAATTGTCACAAGTGTCATTTACTGGGATCTATAACCGTATTCGCGATTAACAAATGTGGCGCCGCCAATTGGACCTTTGTAGGAAAACTAAGTTTAATTGTTTACATTCATCTGACGTTCAATTTATATCTTTGATGCATCAACAAAGACAAATAAATCGGAGTTTTCACCTCTTTCCTTCGAGTGAACATTTTGAGTAATCATGTAGATTGTAGATGCTCTTACTTGGTAAAGCTCTTCCTTGCTAACTGAACATGAAACTTTGTGTTAATTACACAATCTTTTTATCTGCATTTTGAGTAATATTGGTTCTATCGTTTGAGAGTTAAAGAACATACAGTGAGAATTTAAAAAAGTGGATTTTTACTTTATAGTTACAAAAAATGTTTTAAAATAAATAAATATGATGACTAACATCTACAATAGAAAGATACATTTTCATCACAGGAATGCAGCGACTCAGAGATAATGCAAATCTGAGTGTCAATTTTCCCTGTACTCTTTTGACCGAGAAAAAACGGAATAAGCGCCATTCTAATGAAAGCGCTGAACAAGCTGCAAAAAGGAGATCTTGAAGCATGCGTGAAATGGGAAAAATTACCGGACAATAAAAAAGTTTTGACTAAAAATTGTATTCATTTTTTCCTTCTGTTTTTTCAGTTGTTCCCTTTTGTGTCTAACGAAACAACTAAGCTGCTCCAGGGACTCAAGTTTGTGACTAAATGAAAAAATAAACATTTTGTTATACTAATATATTTTTTGATAATAATTTTTCAACCATTGACCATTAATTGAAAATTTTCATATTTAAAACTCACACAGACAAATTTTGATTTGGAAAAATTTACATTTATTTCATTGTCAAATTTCACTCTTTTATTCAACATACGCTTATAAAATTAGAGTATTGAGCTTATTTTCGCAATAATTATTCTGGAGAGGGACCAATGGGCGAATCTTCACTAACTCTTCCAACACCCCGTACTTCCAAAATATAGGTTCGATCCCAACCAGTCTCAGTTACGGAAATTGACTGGAACCCGATATAGAACCTTTCATGTTCTCCTCTGATGATGGCTCAACAATACTTAACATAACCTGATTGGTGTGTTAAACAAGAAATATGCGCCCATCTCCCTAACTATTAGTTAGAGTGTTCTGTCGGAACCGCTCCATATTCGGCACTGTTCGAATATTTCAGTCTCTGGCATTTTTCATTCGCTCCTCTGTGCGCGACTACCGATCGCTGCGGCAGATAAAACCGTTTGTTTGTCGCCGTTATCTTATTCGTATTTTGCTAAGTTACTGCCTGGCAACAGAAACGAAAACACCGGTAGACACTGAAAAATCTCTCTACATTTCATACTTAACGATGGATATAAAACTTTCGCAGCAAAAAGAATCGCGGTGGGAAGGGATGGCGGGCGGTCCTGTTTACCGGGGCCCTTTTCCCGAATAAATCCTGACAGAAACAGGAAAGAGCCGGCATGATAAATGTTGGGTATTTGTTTATATCCAATGAGATTTTTCCCTATCGTTCCCCAGCTAGTTTCATTTTATACGGATCAGTACGGTCTGCAAATTAACATACAATTGTGAATATTTACGATTGTACTGAAGGGTCTTAGTATAGATCCTTGTGGTACGCCACTAGTGGTGGACTCTGGACTGGATAACATTTTAGTGGGCTTTGTAGTCAACTCTACCATAGGCCAGGGCAAGAAAACTCTTTTCTAATTGCCAAGTTTTCGGAAAACCTATTTCCTTCATCAGGACATTCTTCAAGGCGAAGTTAAAATTGAAGATTACACATTTTTTGGAATATCTTTAAAACATTTATAGAAACAATTTTTCAGCAATCATTGGAAATCATCCTTACTGTTCTCATTTGATTGAATAGCATCCTTGGCATTGGAATTCTGTACATCTGGATTATTGTGATCGCCGTAGCGATGCTGTAGTATATTTTCACTCGACACCAAGTAGTCGTCAGAATCGTGTATTCAATCACTGGACTATTTTCTGCGACCAAGCGACAAAACGAACGGTAACTGATGTCAGCTTCCAGTTAGTCCCATGTACGAGTCCCAGAAGGCGGAAAGGAACAAGTGTTTGCTCCCTATAATTTTTAACTGGTCGTACTTATTTCCGTGGGGTTAATTAATATGCTGGTGCTCGGTCAGAGGTGTTTTGTTATGCAGGCGGTGAATGTACAAAAGAAAATAATGGAGTATAGAAGACGGATAAACAGTGCGCAACTAGCCGCATAACGAGCATATATTGAGTGGGAAATTTATGGTTTGGAACTGACGTTAGATCATTAGTCACATTTTTATTTTTTAAATGCCTATCGTGTATTGATGTTGGCGATCATTTTTTTTTCCTTTCCTTGAAGTCTTTCGTCGTAGTCTCCGTTAGTATTGTAGCCTCTAGACTTGTGCTTTTACTCCTATTACGTATATAACCCATTCTAGCAGTCTAGAACCTTTTGCTGAAGATTCGCCCATTCATTGAATTGGTTTCCAAGTGTGTTTTTATGGACCCCTAAGGCTGGTTCTGGGCCAATGAATGAGCAAGATGATCCCTTTCTTGCAACCTCGTCCGGCCTTCTCATTGGCCCATCGTACTTTGGTCAAAGCCATTCTGAACAGTTTTGTTGATGTTATGTCTGTCCGTTTTCTAAGATTTATCGGCCAGAAAATGCATCTGTGTCTGGGTTCTCTCTTGTTCTTGATTTTACCTTGTAAGATTAGCTCCAGTAATCGGTACTTCACGTTGCTCACGCTTTTCCAAAATATACCGCTTTTATGCATCATCCAGTTGTGTTATATAGCCTATCGCGCTTCATAAGCAATGTGCGAGGATAAATGTCTATCCACATTGACCTTAAAACGCTGTAGTACTCCAGCGATGGTCTGATCTGGGCCTTGTATAGTAGCTTCATATTCATGATAATCCTTAGTACGTATAAACAAGAAACCAGATTCCATATAGTCATACTCGATGGACTTTTTCCATTGCTAGAACCTAAATTGACTGCGGTAAAATTGAGCACTTGTTCCCTTCCGGGCCGGAGCGGTAAATTAGTGGGCAGCCGTTTTCGCGCGGCCCGGCTTCGAAATTACATTGCATAAATCCGCAAAAGTGGCGCGGTAGAGAATAAATTTCCTTTTATTGTCCCCACACAAGGCGGCCGAAAGAGTTACTTTTGCTACCGAATCGAACCTTATCGACGGCGACGCCCTGAGAATTGTTGACTTCGATCCTATCTGCAGCATGAAGAATTGCACGTTTAGTGATTCTTCTAACACAACATTAATGTATTCATCAGAGTAGCATTGGGTGACGATGGATGATCATTAACATGCTCTTACAGCAAATATTCTAATAGCGAAAAACTTGGAAATCGAGATATTGTTTCATGACTATGTCCAGTAATCCTGTATTCGGAAAGTACTTTTCCGATTTTGATAAAACTTTGACACTATGTTATTAATGCGATACGGACGAAAAAGCTTTGTAGTTTCCGAAAATAAGTTGAGTAGCGGCGGAGTTCTGGTAAAAAATGAAATAATTAAAAACACGCTCATGTCTTTGTTTTTAGGATTAAGTGTATGGCCTTCCATTAGGAAACCTGCCATAGACATGCATGCTTGGTCTTTAGCCTCGTCACCCGAGGTCACCTGAACATTGTAATTCAATCTAAACGTCGTGACACACAAAAATTATACAGACAATGGGAATCCGAGACACACCGTTTGAAGACAATCAGAGAATTTCCAAAACTTGACATCTTCCTTCGTAACTTCTGATCATCATCATTACTCGGAGACAGTGAGCGACAAAGATGGACAGAGAAATGGTTAGAGAGGCTCCGCCCTTCATGAAACGAGCTTATTTCGAGTAGCAATAGGGTGAGATACGATGGTAAGGATGCGACGTTTGCATTGAATGGCTTAGTCCTGCTCGGGCAGTTGATACTCGATAGTCCGGTCTATATCGCAATATGTTTCCAAATTATCATTTTTCATATATTCATAAGCTTTGAGAGAATACATTTTGTTGTCTGTTGGCGTTTTTGTCAATACGCCATTTCAGTTGCAGCCGCACCGACTTTGATGAAATTTGGGAGGGACGTGTTGTGGCCACGTACTGGCCTCTCCCGCTCAGAGCTTTTCTAAACTTCGTTTTTTTTAGTTTCTGATCATTATCAGTCATCATTTTTTACAAACTCAAAAAGTTTTAACCTTGGCAACATCTATTTTTTACATGTTTTGCAGGCTTCTGGTCATTATAGACCGTGTTTTAGCTTTGGCTATCTTATCCATGTTTGTGGGACCCAGGAGATTGTAATGAAAAAAACAGAAATAATCAACTCATCTCCAAGTGTCGTCCTCCATGGCAACTTACGAAGTCAAAGGTACTAACACCTGGACTGCCTTGAAGCGGCAACAGATGCCCCATCCGATTGCTTTTTGCCGTTAGACCGGGCTATAGTGACGAGTCTAGGCTAAAGATGAAACATGCATGTCTATAGTAGGTGCTATGCATAGTGGAGAGCATACAGTTAACAGAAATAATGTGTATGACACGTTAAGAATAATTGCTACGAATGTGAAGATTGATGTTGTACTAAAGAAGGAACAAATCCTTTTCCAAAGATATATACATTATAAGAGGAAGTTATCATGAAGTATCAAAGGCTGTGGCAGGGACTGACGACTTATCTATGCCTTCATGGAAACCTAACCAGTAACTAGGTGCGTTCTTACATGTAGTTATTTTTGAATCTATGAATATCACCACGGAAAATATATTTGCCACAACTAGAAGAACATAAAATATAATGTTATTTGTCTCCGACATTTTTCAAAATTTGAACAATTACTACTGTGACTTGCCTATGAAACTGTTCAAAGAGTCTATAGGCAATAATTTCAGTCTGCGGAGCCAAGCACAGTGTGTGTTATGGGGAGATAGGATGATATACAATATAGCGTATGGGGAAAATCTTGATATGCGATATTTTTTATGCTGGTGTGTCGAAAAAAATCGAATATATTTGGGAAAGCTGTCGCGATATGCATATTATGCAATGTGGTTTTGGAATCCAAATACCAATAAGCTAAAGGTCATTGGTTTGGATCAAACACGCTTTTATTTATGCATTATATTGATACTCTGATAATAGTATTATAAATGTCAAAATTGTCACTTCTGTCTCTCTATCTCTATGTCTGTTTGTCTCCCTGTCTCTCTTTCTGTCTCTCTGCATTTCTGTATCTATTGTCAAAAAAACAAAATGAATGAATAATTGCTCAAACTTTGTTTTCGACGTCTCCCATGACCTTGAGGTGCTTACATCATATCCTTCCCAACATTTCATAAAAATCGGTATATAATAGGTTTCTGAGATTACGCCATGACAAAAACGCCAACAGAAAGACAGATCGACGGAAATAAGTGAATAGATTCTCATGGCGTAGACATCCTATAAGTGTACCATCGCAAATTGTAAAATTTCCAGGATCACAATACTTCCCCGCCTATTGGCGTTGAAAGTATAATAGCGTAAATATCACATGTCCGTTGTCATAACCATAAATAACATTGGACGGATGATTATTATTTTGTTGCATGTCTACGCAAACACAAACAAGACGTTCAGGAAAACTGTCATATCGACCCGGATTCTTTATCCGGCGTATCTTCAACTTATGATTTGTTACGTCCATTATACTGCAAACAGAACTATACGCTCGTATACTTTTATCCGTGCATACAAACTTTTCCAATATAAGAACGGAGAAACTACAGCAAAGTGGAAAAACGGAAACATGTACTGCTTACGTTTTCGGCACTTTCGCAGAGAATAACAAAATATTCCGATTTTTCCTTTAGCATAAACTGATCTGTGAAACGGTATCTTCACAAGTGGTCTCATTTGTTTCTGGGCTCAGCAATGCGTCTAGTGGACGCGTTTGACCTTACAAAGAACATTCATCTAATCTACTGCTTTTTGACGTTACATAAAATACTAACGAACAGTATATGCGACTGTTTATATATTAAATATTAAAACCCTATGGCTCAAAACTTTATGGAGAATATATAGCTCATTTGATCGAAGATTGTATGATAAAGGTTATAGTATTTGATAGTTTCACAGACAGACCTGACGACAGACAGACCGATGGAAATGAGTGACATAGATTTTTGTATGTAGACATCATCATACCTCTAAATTTTGAAGCTGTTCGTAATTGGAATTGAATTAAATAGTATTGAAAACATTCAGAATTATACTTTACTAGCATGAAAAATGTTTTTCCCTGTCAAAAATCGAAAATTAAATACGCTTTTTTGAGTTCTTCAATCCGACCTACTTTTTTATTTTCTTTTTTATATAATTTTCTCAAATTTACCGTTTGTGACATGAACATGAAGATGAAGTTTTGAATTCTACTCTCTTCCCGATTTTCCAATGAAGTTAGAGTTCAGCTTTTCGCATATCCCCAAGTGATGTTTTTCAATATAAGCACTTTATAAAACTGTTACGCCAAAAATGTCAAATTAACTATACTATACTGATTCGATTTGCTCAACTTGCATTTTTTGTTCGATTGTCTGAACCACAGCATATTCAATATGCTTTAAATTGTGTATTTTAGTGAAATGATTCACGTGTAACCCAGTCTATTTCAGTACCTTAGAGCTTCTATCGGCGGCAAGGGATATTAAACCAATACAGTAACTGTATTTACTAGTCTAAAGATAGCCCTAATTAACCGTCCAATATACCTGAAATGAAACCAAGCATGGAGGTGAACTCGCAAAGTTACGATGTCTATTAAGATGCAGACCAGACGGTTGATTATAGACTCACAGTGGTTGGATGCACTCAGATAAACTGACGGTATTCAATCGAGAGAGAGAGAGAGAGAGGACGGACCGTCGACTGAATGGATATCGCTACGATGAACGTTTAGAACTTGCTTCTTGTTTCCTATGCCATTAGGCAAAGGAAGTAGATATAGTGGTCGTGAAAAATTTCGAATTTGAGAAATTCTGTCTTCTTGATACTCCATGGCATATGCATTACGAAAAACTTCGACACTGTGCTCTTTCGGTCGGTCGGTCTGTCTGTCTATCTGTCGCTCTGTTCATCCTTGGTCCCACTATAACACGGAAAGTACTTTTTGGATTCTGATGAAACTATGACTATTATGACGGGCAAAAAAGCTTTATATCTGCAGAGTAATCCTCAAGAAACGAACAAATTACCGCTCAAACTTCGTTATGTACGTTTCCGAGACCCTTGTTTATTTAAAAAAGATATCTATTTCATATAAAATTTCAACCTCGGTAGTATTTCGTACTTTTTGAGATATTGATCCAGTGGCAGTAGAGTAATACTGAAGCTACCTATTCATATAAAAACGCGCCATTTATGCGGTCTAGTGTTTAAGCGATAATGACAAACGGTTGACTTAGAAATATATAAATATTATATTGTCAACGCAGTCACTCATGAAAATTATACGTTAACAGTGTGAAAATTCTACGATTCTCTACCAATGCAGTGTTGTCAAAGTGAATATGTGAAATTACACGCAGGAACCCTATATCTGAAGGTGAAAAAAACACAGAATCATTCCCAAAATACACGCTGTTCATAAATGTTCGAAAAATACAAATACTGAAAAAAATGAAGAGCACAAATAAATCGCACGCAAAAAATATTTTATAGATTATTTTATCATCACATGCCATATACACATATTGTCTTTTGTGGTTTGAACAAAAAAAACAACGCAAGGCCAACAAGATACACACAAATCGTGTAATTACACGCTAATTTTCAAAACTTCAATTCTACGCCGATCAGTAACCCTGGTTTCAACAAATACTAACATCATAAATTACTGGATTCTAACCTCATAACAATAATAAATGAGTACAGAAGATTTATTAATCCAGTGTAAGTTTGTGAAATTGAAAATTTTTCTAAATCCTGAAAATCTTTCAATCATAAAAGATTCAATGTCTTTAGCAGTCCTAATATTTTCTTTAATGAAATTCGAAAGATCTTATATTTCAAAATCCGAAACAAATATCTATTTCGAGAGTGACACAGTGTCGACTTTTTACTTGATACCATTTTTTTCATTTTACTAGGTAAAGAATCATCTAAAAAAACTCGCATCGCCCCAATACATTCCGTTTGATCGTCCTCGACTAGCTACCTAATATATTCATGTTCGGAACGTATACTGGACGGTCAAAGGATCGGGTTTTCGAGCAGCCTTTTATATTTATGAATTCGGAAATACGTCACGGGGACCCTTGCGATGCACTTAAAAAACGGGGGGACATTTATCCTTATCGGAGCGCATTTCCCGGTCGTAACTTTATACGCCTCGTTGCAAAATACCGGGAATCGAACTTTTTTGAGACGCGGCACAAAGCCTCCAATCTATCTGTCATGCTCTGTCCCTCGTTTGCCTTGTTTGTTCTGTTCATCAGAATCGACGATTTTTTACTTCTCACGAAAATACCACTACTTACTAGTGTGAAAAGCACGAATAATGGAAAATGCGCCATTTAGGGCCCATTTCATCAAACAACGAGTTTTTATATTGAGCCAATGGGATGAGATCTTATCAAGCTCTACCAATAGGCTTTCAGAGTCTTCCGTTATAATTTAGATATCCAATGGTGTTTGACTATATAAAACAAAAGTTTCAAACTTCTGAGATGACAGATTGGCATTGAAATGTCATTTACTTACGGAATATTCCAAAATGTTCAGAAATTTGGATCAAAATGGCGAAGAATGTATAATTTCCAGACAAAATCAATTATTTTCCATTGTAGTGAACGTTTCTACAATTTTATTTTCGAAATACATAATTATTTTCCATATAAATACTTGTGTATGAGTTCTATTGTGTTACAATTTATATATAGGTACCTGCCTCCTATGAATACACAAACAACTACAATTTGATCATCCTGCAAAAATATTTCATTTGGTGAGAAACGTTGTCATAGAAACTAAGTAATTGCCAAGTAATTTTATTCAAAATTCAGTAGAAAAATCGTATTATTTTCATTCCCTTGGTTGGACACTATACTATACTTTTTAAATGCAGTGCAACCTTATACCTTCAACCATAAGGATGTTTGTGCTGGATACCTGTGCTGGACACCAAGCAGGCTTTGGATGGCATTTACTCGTATTTTTGTAGAATGAGAATGGACCTAATAGGTAATAGAAATAATAAGGAAATTTGTGAAATACCTCCAATATATTCTTTTTTTTAATAAACTAGCAGGTATTTATATTGACACAGTATTATGTAGCTTCATGAAAATCACTGCATAACTCTTCATTAGATTATTATGAATTTGGTAGACCTGAAAACCGTTCAACAAATGTCTCTCATTCCTCAAGTTCTGTTGGTGGAGAAAAGTGAGTTATTATAGCTTGTGAAATGAGGGAAATAGCAATTTTCACTTATATATCGCATACTGTGAGGTTCAGAAAGAGCCTTTTTTCATTAATCAAGTCTTTTCCCACCATTTTGTGTTGAAATTCAAGAGAAATCAATGATTTTCAGAGACTTTTGACAATCCAATGTTTCATGGCATATCACAAAGGGCTTATATGATTCGTCAATCCATTTGTTATATCTCTGATGTTGATGAAATACACCCTTAGAATACTTTTATGATTCATGTACCCTCGCCTAATCCTCAGTTACGCTAATGGATATTGTGTGCAGTTGCTGGTAATTAAATCCCGAGCTTTCACCCTGAAATTGGATTTCACTTCATTCCCCTTTATTCATAACAAAAATCATTATCGATTCGCACGTGTTTTAGATAGGTTATTAAAATTTTATGGAACATTTTCAACAGGAAAATTTAGGGAGGATTATGTTCTGGTACGCCAACCACCTCTAGGCTCAACTCGACATACATGTGTATACATGTTACATATAAATAATAGATGGGTTTAACTACCCCATACTTGCGCTTACGGGCTACCCTTTTGCAGGTTTTAGATTCAGTTGCTCCTCGAATTTTTTTATGCATTTTTTTGTATTCATGTGAATCGTAAGGACTCTAGATCAGTGAAGACATCAAAAGAATTGTCGAATGGGGATCTAATGGTGTTCAGTTTAACGCAAGGTAGAGTTCTGGGGATTAACATCAGCAGTAACATGTTCCGGTTACGATCCTGTTGCCAGCCTTGCTCCATCGAGTCATTCTTTTAGAAAACCTCAGGTTAACTTTAAAAAAAAATATCGCAGCCACAATCTCTCGCTTAGGCGTGGCAAGCACCATAAACATACACCGGTATGCTGATTTGACGGCACAAATTCGTTCTGGCGAAGGCGTCGAGGTAGACACAAGCCCGCTATTAGGAATAGTGGGCTTGTGGGCAACCGTCAAAACCCGGCGGTCAATCAGTCCGGTATGTCACCGGGGAAATATAATCCGGTGAACAAAAAGTTATCACCGTTCCAGACTATAAGCATAAACAAACTGGAATATATATGGTATACGCTGGATTCAAAGCATACGTCACGCAAAATGCCGATCATTTTTTAATGGATGCCATAAATACAATGCAAAAAGTTGGGATATTTGTTGTTTAATCCATTCGTATGTTTCGGTTGGGTTCCGAATAGATATCCAATATTTGTACGCTATTTCGTTGGTTTGCGCGAGGATTAAAATATACATACATTCAAATCATATTGTGATATGTTCGAATTAGTTACATACTATGAGCTTCATAGTTTCATTCGTATTTTTATACAGGGAGTTACCAAAGTAATTACGAGGGTACATTCCTGAACCAAATTCAAATAGAAAAGTTCTTATAAACATGTGTCTGGTTTTCAAGATTCAGGCTGTCAAGTTTAGAAAAAAAACCTGGAAGATGATTATGAATTCCAGTGGCGTCTTGGCGGGTAGCCTCACGATTTATATTGACAAATAAATGTACTTCACTGGCTTGAAAAATATAATTTTTCAGACAAAGCAGCTAAAAATACAATTTCTTTGTATCTTGATATTCCTTCGCGTATTACCTTTTCGAGGAAAAAATAAATTGCACAAAATCGAAATTATGGAGAAGCCACTCCAAGCAAGAGCATCTACAATATACATGATAACATTTAAATTTTTTATATTGCTATAAACATCCAAAATGACCCGCTGTGCGAAATGTCCAAAACTCCAAAAAAAAAAAGGTTTTTTTTTGAATCTGGTTTGACATGTCATTGACACAAAATAAATGTCAGAATTATCAAATGACGTCACCGCTACTATAGCGTATTTTCTTGAATACAAAAAAATTCGGGATCAATATTTTTATCACCTGAGGCATGAAATTCAATGGAAGAATTTTTTAAGGTTACAGTATCTGAAATATAGGAGTGTTTCTGTGAAAAATATCCGTAATTATATGTACGTTTATCTCCAATTTATTTTCGCGCTCTTTGAAGTCCAAATCCAAAAATGTCTTCATTGTGGAAACATGCCTGTTGAAGTAAAATTGTCGGCACCTGGACACTAAATTTAGGAATCTACTTATGTATAATTTTAAAGACGTTCATTTCCGTTTGTCTCGAGATGAGAAATCTGAGAGTTATATTCGTACGTGTGTTATTTTCTAGAACACTAATGACTTTCCTTTTTATTGTAAACTGTGCGCACTTATTCATACGTACCTTTTTGGATATTTATCTGGATGGCAGCCCACTGAGCGCTCTATTTTTTTATTGTCTGGATGTATTTAGAGATGATGGAATAATAATAAGTGGCGTTCACGTCAAGTAGATTAACGTTGTATTTTCCACGCAATGATATCAGCTTAGAGCATTATAGTTTGAATAAAGTTTAAAGATTTAAAAATATTCAGATAAATTCAGATTTAATTATAAATCGAAAAGCTCCACTGGAAAAAAGAGAAGTTTTATATGTGTAACTTTGTGTTAAAGCTTTATCTGAATGATCTAAGAGTTTCACCAAATAAGAGCATCTACATGATCATTAATTCTATTCAGTTTTCAAAATTTGCAAGTTTTAGAAAAATTCCAAATTACTCATATTCTAATAACATGCTTTAACTGGATCAACCGTACTAAAATTGAGTCAACCGTCTTGACCAATTCTTAGGTTGTTATAACGCAATTGCGTAATCATGTGTGATTCTTATTTAATTAAAGTACAATAATATGCAGTAGTAGTTCCTTAAGACAATTTCAAAATGGCCTCTCTGTATTTATTTGGTAACTTGGCGTCACAGGCAGCAGTCTACCACTAATAGAGTCTTATCGGCACCGCCGCAGTTCAGCCTAGGCGTCGAATGTGGTGTCGTGGTCAGCATAATTATTCATAGACGACACAAGATATACTATATTGGTGAGTCAGAAGTACCGTGAAAGTCTACAGCTCTACTTAAGCATATATCGTTTTTGAATGCCAATGTGTGAATTATCGTTTATGTCTAAGAAGTACAGATACTGGCGTTTAGTATTTATAGCTGATCAATGGCAAACAATTTTGGGGTGACCCCCATCATTCCAATCATTCGTCCGCCAATTTTTGAACCCTCAAAAAATCAAGGACCACAGTTCGAATTTCTGTTGGTTGGAACCATTAGATATGTAACAAAAAAATCGCCGAGCGGACCCTGCCAACAAAAACCATGAACGAAACTCAGTACGTTCATGTATTTAGAGGTTCTCATTTGGAGGAGGGGCCAGCACCAAAAAGACTTACCGCCCCCCGACTCTTTAGGGTCGCCCTCAAATCTGTGCCAGAAATGGAAGCCTGATCCGTGGTCAGAATATGTTCCATCAGATAGGGTAAAATAAGAGAATCGACATTTCCATCCCAAAGTCGACTTCAAAAGTGGACGATTAAAAATTCTTAAAAATTGATTGTATAGCCCTGAAATGTTTGGTGAAAAAGAACTACTTTCGCCTCCTGGATAATTCAGGAGAGCTGATTATCAATCTGGCCTCCGTTTTCGGACCGGCCCTGTGGATGACTATTGTGGCTTCCTCCTCTCGGATTGGTCTTTCCTTTACTTACACTTTTATATTAATCATATTAGAATTCATTGCCTCCGATTACCTACAGAGTCTGTAAAAAAGTCTAACGTGTCATGGTTTTTAGCTTCGGTATGGAAACGGAGGTCTTATTCCTGGTCAGCGCCTCCGAGTTACCAGGAAAGAAGTTTCCTTCAATTTTTCTGATGTTTTCTCTCTCGCACGCCGACCAAGGCCGGCAACATGATTGTGTCAGGACATATTATTGCTCATGTTAACCCCCACAAGCTTATGTATTGACCGTCCCTCCATCTTCACGGCCAGCAGACCAGAATGATTTATAGATCCTGCTGTTCTTATGGTTAGTTCCGAGATGGTATCTGCTCTCATTAACACAGGCGCGTGCAGTCGCCGAATGTTGGCAGTAACTAATTCATACCGGTGGCGGTGTTCCCCGGCCCAGCGCAGGCGTTTGCCAAAGCCGGCGGACGACGCGACGCAGCTCATTATGAAGCTGAAATGAAGATTCCAGCGTCGGTCCGGTTCGTGCCCGGTTGCAAATGAACGTCCCTCCACATCCCTCCCGACCCCCCTTCTAATTTAACGCCATTCGTACCTGTGTGTGCTATCCTGCTGCGACGGGTGTGAATTATTCCTACTCCCCCGCATTTCATGCTCTTAATTAACTCTGTAAAGCCGTGTGCACACTGCACGGAATGGCGGAAGGTGCCTCCACTGAAATTACTTGAAATATAACTTCAATCTAAGAAAAATGTTTGATGAGAGAGAGTGAGACTTCTGTACAAACTTGCAACCACCGGCTCTGTACCCATGGTTGGATAGTTTTTTCGGGGATCTGTCCTTTCTCCAACGTTCTCCTCGCTGTACATCTATTTGGGGTGAGATTGATTATGGAAAAAGCTATTTCCAGATAATTCTATCTCAGCGTAAATAATGTTTTTGTATATAAGTGGTTTCAGTAGATGTTTGTTCCAGGAACAATATCAAACAATCAGAAAATATTTAAGAAAATAATTAAACGGATTACATGTGGGGTGTGATTTATCGCAGGTAGATCAATTTAGCGCTTGCAATGCTTGCAAATGGGCACCCCACGAAATCTTAGGCTTTTTTATTGATCGAATTCGTCTTCACTTTTTCGCCTTATTTGAAAAAAATATCGAATATATTCCGAAGTATTTTAAAGGATGATTTTTATATAGCACTGTGGTCATTATTTCATGCTGTTTCACAGAACGAATTACAAATGCAAACACTACTTTACATAAAAATATTTATATGTTTTGATAAAAAACATATACAAATTGCAGACATAAACAGTGTATCAATTAATCACCATTATTGGCTGTTGAAATTCCAGTTATGCCACTGATTCGCGTTAGATATTTATACGTATATCTTTATATTAATAAGTGGAGCATGAAGCCGGTCATGTAGCAAGCACATTCTTCGATAAAGCAAGCCTCTGTCAGCCGTGATCGTCTAGTGGTTAGGACCCCACGTTGTGGCCGTGGTAACCCAGGTTCGAATCCTGGTCACGGCAATGTTTCAAATATTGTCACGGGGAGGCATTTTTTTATATGTTTTGGTTATAATTATTGTACTACAA
Organism: Bruchidius siliquastri; assembly: GCA_949316355.1. NCBI lineage: Eukaryota > Metazoa > Arthropoda > Insecta > Coleoptera > Chrysomelidae > Bruchidius > Bruchidius siliquastri. Next base: position 28,235,856 of record OX438529.1, read on the forward strand.
AATACTTATAGTACATTTGTTCAACTTTTAGACCACAAACACTACACAGTTTTATCACTTTGTTAAACCACTTTTTTAAATATCCGACACGTGTTTCGTTAACTTCTGTGAACTTGAAGGCGATTGAAGATAGTATATCAACCGAAACGTCGTGATAGGTACTCAAAAATTTTATAGACAATGGAAGTCTGAAATCAAACTTTTGAAAAATCCACCTTGTCTACAAGTTTCAAACAATAAATAGAACGACTCAAATTAATATGGGTTCGATCAGTTCCTCTCATCAGTATTGAATCTTATCAAAAAGTGTGGAACTGTGCAAATACCGCCAGCGCCATTAGATTCCGAGAATGTAAACAATCTGTCATTGTATGCTCTACGTTGGAATGGTCTTAGCTCTGACTGGAACCGTTTCATGCAAATAGTACATATACATATTGGTATTTGCATCCACATCTACGTACATACACTCCACGCCTGAAGTTCTGTTGTCGAAATCTTGACATTTCAGACTAACAGCTCAAGACAGGAGTAAATATGCAAGTGTGAAAGGCAGACATAGATTCACATTGATCAAATGGAACCAGTTTCGGAGTGTTTCGGACTTCCACTGCCTATATAATTCTTTAGTGTCACGACGTTTCGTTTGCTTTACTATATTCAATCATCTTCAGGTGAACTGGCGAACGTGTCCCTATTTATATTCCTCTGGCTGGCGTATCTTTGGCACAGCTAGTCTTGACTGGTCCAGTGTGTGTTCTAGTTGAGTGACGTGGTTTTCTGCGTCACGGTCGTATTCAAATTAGTTCTGACCAGCTGCACTTTATTAATATTTCTTATGTATGGCTTCTATTTCTACGCTAGGTTTGAACGTTGCCGTCGTTGACAACGAAAGCTGCCTCATTGAATATTTGTCGATACTAGTGCGATTTCTAGTCAATAAATTTCGTTATGTCCCACATTGACATTGAAATTAGTGTACTGTCCTGTTTAAGGATCCCTTGAAAATGTTTTAAGAAAATAATGGACAGAAATGTTGGAAACATGTGTATTTGCTTTAATTTTACCAAATTCCGTTAAAATATATATACAGGGTGGCCCATTGAAACCGTGTCGCAAGGCCTAACTGCTAGGAAAAGAACTATTAAAAAAAACTAGAAACACAGTGGGACAAATGTTGACCCAAAAACCATTAAATCCTTCAAACCTTGAGAAGGAGTACCATCATTTTTTGGGCAAGCAGTATATGTGTGACAGTGTACATAATTTGACTGACTGTTGTTTACATGAATGATTTCTATCCAATCTGGGCTGCCCGGAAGCATCGATTGAACTGGAAATGAGATACGTCGGTCAACAATGTTAACGAAATGAATGAATTAATTATTTTCGGATGGAGGACCGGAGCTTGTAGTTTGTACAACTCATAATAAAGTACATATTTATAATGGTTACATTCAATTTTGTATAAAGTTCAAAGCTAGAAGGCTTAAGCCGGATCCTTATCAAAGGACCAAAACATGGTAAAAAAATACGCGACTTGAAAGCATTTGCAGAAGCTCCACATAGTTTGCGCTGTTTGCAGAAATTTAAATAAAAATGGATAGTGAATAGGAATGCTGACTATGCAAAATTTGAATAAAACCCTTTGCTTGCGCAGTAGCTTTTTTTATAGATATAACCTCATACAAAGGCGACCAAATCACTATTCATATCGACCTAAAAACGTTGCGAATTGTAACCATTGGGTAACAGACTCCCAGACACAAAACCGGGTAAAAAACGGCTTTTGAAAGCGGTTCGTTCCCAATATTCCAGAGATGGTTTGATCTGAGCCTTGGAGACCAGTAGCAGCTGTTGCGGTGATTATAATTGTTAGGAGCGGAAGAGAACTCCCAGCTTCCTTGGATGCTGACACAGCTTGGGAATCGGTTGAGGATATTAACGTAATTAGCGAAACAAGCGAAAAAAGTGGTTCAACCAGTGATGAAACTGTGTAGTGTTTGCGGTTTAAAAGTTGCAGAATTGTACTTGTAGTGTTTTGTAGTACAATAATCATAACCAAAACACGTAAAAAAATGCCTCCCCGTGACAATGTTTGAAACATTGCCGTGACCAGGATTCGAACCTGGGTTACCACGGCCACAACGTGGGGTCCTAACCACTAGACGATCACGGCTAACGGAGGCTTGCTTTATCCAAGAAATACACCGGTTATGTTGTTGTTCATGGTCGATTTGTTACACGGTGTCTGCTGACACTACAAATCAGAACGTTAATAAATGCAACTACAGCGGTTCAATAGCATGGGAGGGACTGCAACATTCTCGCTAATTGTTACTGATTGATTAGTGAAAGCTGTAATTACTCTGATGATTCTTGCATTATACATTTGTTAAATTGATGTTTAAAAGCATATTAGTAATTATTTGAATGTTAGAGGCAAGCCCTGGAATATGACATTATTTTGGATACAACATTTAGAAACATTGAAATATATGTAGAGATGTAAAAAAATTTTCTCCCTTACATTTTTTTGACACACCTAAAGAAATTGAAAGCGCACGAATCAGGCTAAAATATAACATTTCAAAAAAATTTGAGCCTTCTAAAATTTTTTTTTTGGTATATCCGAGAAAGGGAAGGTAAATCCTTAAAATATCCAGTAACTCAAGCAAAATTAAATACCGGATGCTGGGGATGCACAGGTTTGAAGAAATTAAAAAGCACACTTACTGCGTATCCACATCAGGGCCATCTCCAAATATTCTCAACAAATAGCGTCAAGTAATTTGACTCTTTTAAGTCCCGCGTATTAGGGCCTCAGAAGCGTCTAAAATCGAAGTTTGAGCATTGAGAGTTTTTATTCCGTTTTTTGGCGATAACTCCGTCGACACATAACCGTTTTTTCACTAGAAAGCTTATTTGTCTTTACCGTATTACTTAGTTGAGTGTCAGAATTTCATCAAAATGCCATGGAACATCAAGAAAAAACAAAACACTTGTCGAGGTTGCTAGGTGCAATTGTTAAATAGTTGCTAAAATCGTAAAAAAAAAATCAGCAAGATACATTCATTACATTTTGAGTAATTAACAATCTAAAGTTTTAATTGATGCTTAATTAACATTAGTGCCATTTTTTATCAAATTAGTTTATAACTCGAAAAATCAATCAGAAAATTCAAAAATCAATCAAACAACGGTCTCCCGTTGGAATTTTCCATAAAATCGCAATTTCCTTAGATTTTATTACGTTGAGTATGAAAATGAAAATTTAATCAAACCTCTTCGCCGTACTGGTTAGTAGTATGGGAGAGATGAAAGATCAAAAAAATGCCTCCCCGTGACAATGTTTGAAACATTGCCGTGACCAGGATTCGAACCTGGGTTACCACGGCCACAACGTGGGGTCCTAACCACTAGACGATCACGGCTAACGAAGGCTTGCTTTATCTGAGAAAGTGAACGATATATAAATATTGAAACGCTGGTATCTATAATATTCAATTAACTTCTTCATGGTCCAGTTGGTGGTTGCCCGAAGGCAAATCGAGCGTGTAATTGGATAAACAGTCGAGAGTATAACCGAATATGTTTTCGCTAGCGTGAACTGGTAAGTGTTTCAAGGACCTGCTGGTGCCCGTGTGCGGAAGCTGGGTTTTTATTATCCAATTAACATAGTTTAACGGTATTCAGTGTACTACAAAAAACATGATACATAAATAAAGGAAAGAAGGTATAGTCAGATGGACTGAAAATGTAGTATCTTGTACACATTGTGAAAAAATGAAGTTCGCCTAAGCATCTCTGAAGTATGGGAAACGACGACGTTGCACTGGCGTTAAGGTAAATAAAGGGCACCCATACTTCAGGTATTCTGGAAACGAACCTTGTTTATTCTCAATGTGTACATATACCGGGTGGTCCATTTAACTTGAGATAGTCGTATAGCGTGAAAACGGTGAGTTTTTTTTATGAAAACGTTCAGTTGAAAGTTCTTGGGTGCAATGGGGATGAGTTAATGATGACTTTCATTTCGGACATTTTACAGCGTTTTAAAGGTTTCCAAAAAAAAGTGGACAAGCGAACACAGAAAATAAGTGGACTACTTGTAATGGTCTGGGATATGTGTGCACGGAATGCTGGAGTTCCAGTTCCATCCACACTAACCATTTTTCTAGATTTTTCCTATTCCAAATTTGCCTGTTTAATAATCTTTATTTACATTTATTTTTTTTCCGTTAGTGTATAAGAAAAAAATGCGAAACTAAAACCGCAGCTTGCATTGAAAGTTATTCAGCTGTAGCTTCCAAATAGTATCTTCTGAGTGTGAAAAAAACATAATATTACCCAAAACCTATATTGCTTTCTTTTTCATGCAAAACTAAACGATAATCCAACCCTCGATTGACTGCGGAAAAAGGCCCAAGACACTCAGCATCCCTTTGAATAAAGGAAAACCTTCCCTAGGAAGACCTGTATGGCATTTTACTTTTACTCCAGTCAGCATAAAAATAACAAAATATTCAATAATTTATAGGTTGTTCCTTTTAGAAAAATTTGTGCGCCACGACTTCATGAGTAATCCTCTTTAATCAGACATTTTACCGCCTAGTAGACACTTGATAACACTGAAACTTTTGTTTCAAACTAACTTCGATACCTTAAATCCAATAATCGACTGTTTTCAAAATTTTTTAATGCCAATTGCTCGCTAATGTCAGATCGCAAACTTATATTGACGAGAGTAGGCTGAAGACAAGACTTGCATGCATTTGAAGGGTATAAAATTACAAAGACTGAGAAGTCTTCATCACATCACTATACTACCAAATATTACTAAAACGAACTGTTTTGAGCCACAAACTCGCAAAAAAGTGCAAATGTTCGTTTAATTTACGCATCTACGAGAAAAAGTCGTAAAGATCTGATTCCACTAAATTGGAGAATGATATTTCCAAACCAAAAACTATCACTACATTATCAGTGCAGAAGCCACCTAATGGGCCCCAAGGGGGGCATAAACCCCGGCCCCAGAACTCTTCTCGGTCTTTTACAGAATGGGAGGTAACAAGTCAATCTACTCGACATTTTTTTTGTAATGTCTGGTTAGTCATCAAAATAGGATGCTATTTCGGTCGAATAGTTGAATTGTTCAAAACGATAGGCAGAAGTAGAAACTATATCACACCTGCTGTTTGTATAGTGACTGGAGTAAAAGATCGCATGGCATTTGGCTCGTGGTGGGCCCTTCATCAGCATTAAATCCAGTCGGTTGCTCTCCCCTGGAATATTCCGGTAACAAAACCCATTATGCAAATCTGGGATCGTGATCGGTACCCATAATCGTATTAAAAACACATGCGTGTGCCGTTATTTTTTAGTTTTCCACTTCTACCCTGCGTCGAATATTTTCCAGTTAAAGGTAGTATATAGGACAGGAACTATATCAAGGCAGCCTCAAATAAAAAACAAGGTGAAGTCTCTCACTACAGATTCATCTTTCAACTGGCCGGATTTACGAAAACCACATTAATTATTATATAATGAAGAAAATAGTATAAATACAAAACAATATTTCGATGGAAAACTGTTTCCAGGTAACATTTCTTCTGAACAGAATTAGCGAGTGCCTACTTAACTCAGTTGGCTAAAACATATGTCCGGTATTGAAGGGTGTATTTTGATCTAGTAGTAGGGAACCCTTAAACATCGCTTAGCGTTAATAAGTCCTCAAATACACATTTTCAGTTGCATCAATGATAAGGAGAGATGATTGTGCCCTTTTGCTTTTCTTAATTAAGTAGCCATCAACGGCGAATTAAAGTAGACTTAAAGCTGTTATATTTACAGCATTTAGACGATAAAGCATATATTTTTCTCTGATATTCTAGTCGGTCAGATTATTTTGTAGAGATGGATTCTTTATATTTCTTCAGTATGTTTCGACTGTATAAGGACAGAGGTATCGGTGTACTAAATAGATACATGTCTGCCATATGTAAATATAAAAAAAACAGATTATATGCCCGGTTACCGCGGATAACAAAAGCTTCATTAAATAGCACTCAAAAAGAAATGGTGCAAATCGAAAGATACTAAGGAGTTCGTAATTCTCCTTAAGCATATTTGTATATGAGCTTTTTGGCGAATTAGGAGGTAATTAACTGTCTCTATGGTTATTTCATTATTTTCTGTTGGAACATTAATATTACAGTCAATGATGGAAAATTATTAAGTGTATCCTCTCCACTATGCATTAGTGGAGAGCATATAGTTGTCAGCTCCTTTTTATAAGCCAAGATAACGGTACAACGTAAAACTGCTTACGAAGAACAAGGGATGTCGCTGTAAATCAGTTCACCCTTGTTGACAGATGTCGTAAGGGACATCACTTGCCGCTGGCCGACACTTAGAGATGAGTTGATAAAAAACTATATTTGACAAATAATCAAATAATGTATAATTTACTCACACCTATTCAGGCGTTTTGGTGATTTTTGGGTTTTCTTCAGATTTCAAACAAAATGCTCGTTTTGGATTTAGGATTAATATCGTCTGTGTCACGTGTGAACATGTGTCTAAAAGGCTCGGACTAAAGGTGAAAAGGGCGCTCACGATCTTCAAGCCCGACAGAGATGAAATTTTCATGCGCTTGGAGCCACATGGCGAGTCCCGGCACATCGGGGGCGATGAAAATGTTATGTATGGCACCAACACGCTGCCTAAGTGAGAAAAAATGCGCAAGGCGGCACAAGGAGAATCAAATTCCTATAGATTTCTACGCACTCATTATCTATTATGGTTTATGAATCCCCTCTCTGTGCGGGAACTTCGGGTATTCACCGAAACATCTTCCACAAGACATTATATCATTCATGTTTTGGCATTATCATGCTTCATGCCTTGCTAGATCGGCGTCTACTCTTCAAGAACCCGAACAGACCATCGCTGGAGTACTGCACGCATGTTTGGGAATGCTCTAGGAAGCACTTTCTGAAGCTTCTAAACCAAAACCAAAAAAGATCAGTACATCTGATAAACGCGCCTTTATCCTTTCATTTATCCATTCACAGCGCCTTTGGAGTGCCATCGCCTTTCAACTTTTGCAAAAAATTATCAATTTACGGTTTTATATCTCAAATTCGTAAAGTCTCGCGAAAAAATGCTTATTTTGTTTATATACATGTATTGCCATCTACTATTTGATATCACATTGAAATATATTTTCAGGTCTGTATTATTTACATTCTTGTTCTTTACTTTGAGAACCTTGAGGAGGAATCCAAGCATGTATCTTCTGTTTGGTCGTGGAATAGGGCATATACTGACCAGGCGTTCCGCTGAGGTTTTCAGTGTGGTCAGGCATCCATTTGTAGCTTGGTCTGCTGCAGTCCTTGTCTGGTGGCAGATCCGTTCTGTTGTGAAGCCAACCGAACCATTCAGCAGGTACCTGAAGTGATGCCGGAAATAATGTTGAGATTTACCAAATTCCAGAGGTTCTAGCCGAGGGTATTCAGGAATGGTTTTATATGGGGTGCATTCATGGTTGATTTTTGAAGTCTGCTCATTGATGGTTTTCATCTCTTCAGGAGGCTTTATGCACCATATATTTGTAAATTTATAAATTTGTTTAAATGCTTTAAATGTCAAATCAATCTGACATATAGTGAAGTCTTCAGCTGTAAGAGAAAATATAGGAATCCCGGTATCCACTCGGTATTTTCTATCAAGCTTCTGGGAGTTAACATCAACAATAACGTTTCCTGACACGATTACGTTGTCGGCCTCGCAAGGTGGGCCTCCCAGAAGCTGGAGGATTTTTTCCGCACCAGATAATTGTATTCACTGAATCAGGTCCTGCGACTTTACAGATAATTTCAGGAATACTGGTCGCATGTGTGATGATGCGCACTCGCTTAAACTTCCAGCTCAATAAAAAAATGAGCAAGACGTCTAGTGGATATGACTGACCTTACAAAGGACCTCCACAGTTTGAAACATTGAAAAAGTGGCTAATCTGTCCTTATTTTATATGCTCTATTACCAGGTTTAACTTCCTGGAACGAATCTCTTTCAAGTCATTCTTTTGGAGAACCTGGGCGTTGTGGAAATTAAGGTCAATGTGAATAGTCATTTGTCCTCTCGCAGCGCATCAGGAGCGCGACGGGATTTCTGCCTTCGCCAGAAGTTATCTATAAAAATATAATAGAGAAGGAAGAAAATAATATGCCCTGTTTACCTGACTTGCATCGTACTCTAAGGCGTAATTTGGGGCATATTCTACCCATCGGTTTCTTCCCAAGAAATAGTGTCTGTTCTCGTAATACTTGTTTCCGTATTTGTCACAGCCAACAAGTACCCCAGGTCGCAGATTGTCCATTCTGTACAGTTTGTATAAGGCAGATCTCATACCTCCAGCAGCTTTTATGGTCTTTAAAAAGTCGAAGATTCGATCGATCCCGAAGTATGCCATTCTAGGAGAACAGAAAATATAAATGACATGAATATGACACCGTATTATTCAGTCAGTCATATAGGAAATATACAGGAGGAGTATGTCAGTTTCAAGTATGTATTAGATACAATATACGTACAGGGTGGGCCAATGAAAACGTCCGGTTCTGTTATGCTCGGTTGTCGATACTTTTTGCAGATATTCCCTCTTTGAAAACAAATGTTATATCTCTGGCTCCACTATACATGCACTTGAGTTGAAATCTACTCATCCAACGCCACTCTCCCCCCATGAATGTGTATTTTATATGAGATACTTGGAGAATGTATATTAGAATACGGGCATTGTCACCTATCATAAACTTAACAGCATCTGAGCCATATAACGATATACCTATGCTTTGTACTGCGAAACTGGTCGTTAAAAATGCCATACAACATTTTATTATATATACACACTCCAACGTATCTGGTGGCCCTAAAATTTTTAATCTGGAATTTTCATCGTTCGAATCGCTTTATGACCCACCCCCTCAACTGGCCCTGAATTCCAATTCGTCCTCAGCCACTACCATAGACAGCTCCCTAGGTTAATATATTCAATATTCCTGTGGACCCCGCGCAATTAACAGATATGAGAGGTACCCGGCTTGGCAGAAGACCGATTTGTCCCGTTTTACACTCGTATATATCACATATTAAATCCCATTAATTTCGGTGGGGCTGTAAAGCTGTCAAGAGGAGGCGACTGGTACCGTCGTCTTTGTAGAATATTAGACGATATGCAAAAATGAGAATTGTGAATGTTTTCTTCCGAACGAGACTCTTTGCAGTATAGAGTAATCATTAAAAATGTAAGAAAAAAGTCGTTTTTGGATAACTGATAAATTTTCAATTTTTCTTGCTCTTGCTTATCGTCCGTACTTGTTAGACATATATGATTATGCGCTATTGTCTTACGGTTGACTTTATTCAATCAGCTATCCGTGGCAAGGGTGGGGGTACCGTTAGAAAACGCTAAAATGTTTTCTATTCTGATTGGCCTGGTGCAACAATAAATTGTTAGTATAATTCTTATAATATTATATATATATATATATATAATATAATAATATTATATATTATATAATATATATATATATATATATATATATATATATATATATATATATTATAAACCTATGACAGAGGTCTCTTGATAGTCATTTCTCCGCCCCATACAATGTTCCGCTGTACGGTCGGTTTTTCCCATTATTTATTAAAGCAACATCCCATTTGCCCTTGTATCCCGCTCCATATAGCTGGGCTCTTAAATTCCTTTTACGCTTGAAAGCGTATCTGTAAATGTGTGCTTTCACGAAAATCGCGCCTTTTTATGTTCATTTTCAGCTTTTATGCAACTTACTCTCAATGGTGCATGGGAATGTCTAATTAATTAAATGAATATAGTTGAATGAACCTACGTTTTTTGTGTACTCTTTAACAAAAATAGCGTTTTTGCGTTGAATTGGACACTATTATTACTACGGATACTAGTCCAAATTGTATCAGTGTTTCTTTCATATATAACCTCTCGCATAAACTTAGCCCAATCTACTCTTGTTGCTTTTTGCTCACTGGTGATCACCGCTTCCTTATGCGAAGGTGATTATGAATGATTGTTTTTGGACCGCTGCCGATCCAATCCCCAGAGGAGTTTCAATTTCGGTGTAGGTTATATGTCGATCTTTTTTACCATATTCTGCACAGCTTCTACAGTTTCTCGAGTAACAACAGTGGGCGGTCGACCTGTGCGAGGTTATTCATCGAATGAGACCCGGCCCCTTTTAAACTCAGCAAACCAATTAAAAACTGTAGCTCTAGAAGGGGCAACTCACTAAACTTTCGTGACATTCTGCTTATTTTAGTCCCTTTTTATAGTCATACAAAATCATGGCTCGAAAATCGCGACTACCCGGTTCCATTTTCACGTTAAAATTCGGCCAACACTTAGATGCATTCGAGACCGTGGCAAGGCAACTACTGAACGATTCAAACGCTGCCTTTGCGTGTAAGCACTTACATTTTTAGACAAAATAGTTGCGAGCTCAAACATGTTTGAACTTGTATAGATTAGGAATATCCAAAGACTTTCAGCGTGACCCCATTATCATACATGCCTTTCATTGCCAATGTTGAAAAGCTTACTACGAAAAGCTCCATTGAAATTTTCGTTATAATTTTCGACAAACTCCTATTGTGTGTTATACGGCTCTAAGAATGTGAATAATTGGTGTTCATATGTCTGGTACACAGCGCGTGTTTATGAATTATTAATCTCTCCATTAATTGAACTCATCCTAATAGTTTGCAGTTTATACCCTGTATTTATATTGTAGGCTAAAAGGTATACCAAGTCAGCCTAATTGACTTGATGTTTGATGGTTTATTCGATATTGACGTGTGACGTCAGCCTCAAAGATAGTTTAATTGTTTCTAAACGATTCAAAATGTTCGCATTTTATCGAATACGTTAGTTGATTCCGTATAAGCTGAGAAACGAGCTTTCGGGATCTTTATAAGGAAACAAATTAGATTTTGTTTATCTAAGGCGGAACGTTATTAAGTCTATACAAACATTCAAACGTTTCTGTTCAATCATAAATCCGTAGATCCAGCTTCTGTGCCTGACAATCTAGCCTACTTGTAAATGAGATGCCTGCCAGAAAATGCCGAAGGTATTAATAAAGTTTTTAATAAATTGTTGGTAATAAAAATACTTTTTCATGTGAAAATCTTATGTCTAACATGAATATGCACGATTTGATAAAAATTTTGAGATTAACGGAGGTGACAGCTATATCAACGTTTATCTTATGCTCTAGAGTGCAATTTATCAAAATTTGGCAACACCTCGTGCCACGAACAGCACTGCGTTTTTATCTACCTAAAATAAAAGGCGTTCGGCATGGGTTTCCAATATTTCATGGTGAGCGTTCATTTTTCAAGATAATGGAACGATTTTTTTTGAAGATGATAGAGAAATGTTGGTTCTATACTCGTGCGAATTTTAGATATTGTCGCAAGGGCGCTCGTATCGGTGGTAGAAGTGTGTTCATGTACGGTACCACAATATTTCGTTTGAAGCGCTTGATGTTGAACATATTGAAAATATTTTTTATGCAGATTATAGAGATATTTTGGTTACTTCCGTTACTAAAAGTGAATAAAAACTGAGTAAAAAATTTTGTATCATAAATTTCAAAAAGGGCTACGCACGAGCATAGAACCTTTCTTCATCATTGCAAAAAAATCGTTCCATTATCTTGAAAAATGAGCGCTATAAAGGAAATATTGGAAACCCATGCGAAACGCTTTTGATTCTAGGTAGATTCTCCTCTTAGTACAGCGAGCGGTAGTCGCAACGAGTTTTCATTCTATTTTTGAAATGTTTTCAAACACAAAACTTTTCTTTATTTTGTGTAATATAAAAGCAATTCAGAATAAAATATTTTCTTGAAAATCCTTATAAACATTATTCTCGAAGAATTAATTCATTTCAGTCAATTTGATAATGATATAAATATTTTTATCACAATTTTTGCATAAAAAAGTTGTTCAAAATAATCAACGTACTGTTCACGTAAACTTCACCTTTGAGAACGGGTATATCACAGTGCGGTGTAAACGTCACGTAAAACTTACTTTTATTTTGCGTACAGTTTACTAATAGTTTACCGATAATTTACTACTGCTTACTAATAATTGATAAGGTGTTTACCGTAGATTTATCTATCAGAGATATTTCAAATCGACCATTCTTCCAGTCGAGCTAATAACGTAACATTTGAAATAAAGCCCCCTAAAAATTCATGTTTGGCTTCAATCAGAACACGTAATAACACGTTTGACAGCAAAAGCCCTCCATTTTGTATCCGCCATTTCTTATGTTCCAAAAAATATTTCCAAGACAACTTGTCGACTTTGTCAGCTTTTCTTGAAAATCGGCCACTGTGCAGCCTGAAGTACTGTGTTGATTCAGTTGCCTCTAGTATCTATATAGCGTTGTATATTTTTTCTGTGCATAAGGAATTCAATCTCAACGGAATTCAGTTTTGAATGAATGCTAACTGTGCGACACTGCTGCCTCTGCTTCGTCTACCTCGAGGCATCCTTTTGAATCTATCTTCGTAATTAATCAAATTTCCTGAGGTAATGAACTGATTCGTGCCTTTCACTGTGAGGAAGCGAGTTTTCTTTGAGTCGCTGGTATTGCTGCTTTAGAAGCCTACGATGAAAAACTGCCGGGTGCTTACAGGGTGAACACCTGTTACTTTTCTGAAGCAAAAATATATATTCTGTATATCCACGATGCAAATTTCGGCTGCTTCCGCAGACGAAGTGAAAATATTTGATTTCGGAATTATGATGGCATTGATACGAGGGTCACGCTGAAAGTTTTTAGATACAGAAAAAGGTTTTTTCAAAAAACTCACTGGTCAACAAATGTGACACCCATCTGGAACACCGCTTCCTTGAGCAAAGATGATCATGAATGATTCTTCGGACCGCTGCCGATCCAATCCCCAGAGAAGCCTCAATCTCGGTTTAGGTTATATGTCTATCTTTTTTTACCATATTTTGCACAGCTTCTACAGTTTCCGGAGTAACAGCAGTGGGCGGTCGACCTGTTCATCATCGAATGAGACCCGGCCCCTTTGAAACTCAGCAAACTAATTAAAAACTGTAACCCTAGCAGAAGAGGCAGAGTCCCCAAAGCAACTCACTAAACTTTCGTGACATTCCGCTTGTTTTAGTCCCTTTTTATAGTCATACAAAATCATGGCTTGAAAATCGCGACTACCCGGTTCCATTTTCACGTTGAAATTCTGCCAACACTTAGATGCATTCGAGACCGTGGCAAGGCAACTACTGAACGATTCAAACGCTGCCTTTGCGTGTAAGCACTTACAACTTTAGACAAAATAGCTGCGTGCTCAAACTTGCTTAAACTTGTATAGATTAGGAATATCTAAAGACTTTCAGCGTGACCCTCGTATTCTTCATTGCCTCCAGGGTCGAAATAGAAAAATAATACATATATTAGAAAGCATTCGGTGCTTTACTAGTTATTGAGGGGAAAAAGAACCGGACAGCACATAGATAGACAGATAGACAGACTGAATTAAGTGACATGGTTTTTCGTGATGTATATTTTATGAAACACAAGATTTCGATTTCTAAATTATTCTCGAATTCCAAATTTTTTATAAAATGGGAGAGCGATATTTTGTTTGAAATTTGTAGACAATGTGGAATGTTTTAGTAACACTGCTTAGGATTTCTATTGTCTTGAGATGTTCATGCAGAAATTGGAAATCGTTACTGAGTCTTTTTATTTGATATCATGTGATATACTACATAGTAAGCAAAAGCGGCCACCGTGTACATGTGACTATACAGATGTATACAGATAGAAACGCGCCTTTTCAACGTTATTAGAGAAAACATCTCGTCATATGCGGCTCAGAGCACTCCTGCAGCCGCGCTGTTTGGATTGCTTTTATGTTAAAAGGCACCTAAGTGTATAAAAGGTAAATCGTATTTGATGGAGGAGTTCCGAAGCTTCCTTCGTTTAACGTATTTTGCATAACACTCAAAAGCATTTTTGCAAGCATTGAATGCTGTTTGCTGTCACGTATTTATGATATCGAAGGTAGAAATGTTACGAGACAAACTCATTCGAGGTGATTTTATTTCTTAGGTTTTATAATTGGACTGTCCAGAATTACTGGCGCTTGTTTCATGTTATGGAATATTTCATGCAGCGCTTAGTGAAGTAAAACACATGAACACAGTAAAGAAAAAATGCAAGGAGTGGGTTTGACTTCAGTGCAAGTAACACTGGAATTCCATGCCTGAAGCAGCATGCTCAAAACCTGCACAGATTAGGGTTTCACAACGGAGACCTTAATAATAGACAGCGCGGCAAAGGTTAGCCTTTCACGTCTTTTGAGAGCCATGGATGAATCAACTCCTTGTGAAGCCTAGTTTAGAACCAATAGAGTTCAGTCCAGAAGCAGCAAGGAATATGTACAAATTAGTATTGGGTTCAAGACAGGTAGAATGGGTGCTGTGAGAAATAGGAGTAAAAGCACAATAAGCCTGAAGGCTGCACTGCTAACGGAGGACGTTGGACCGCTCCTTGGAAAAGAAAAAACATTCTGAATTAATAATACGTCTATACCCCAATGCTACAGTGGAAACATGCCTGGTAATTCAAAAATTTTGACAAGATTCCTTTCGGCTTTTTTCACGAACAACGATTGTTGGAACTGACTCTTTCTGAAAGATCCAAACTGACGATTGCTGTTTTTTCTGCAATCGTAGCAGTATACGTTTTATCACCTGTGATGGTCTATTATCAATTCCATGGTACATTTCAATATTTAATATCAATTTCCCGTATGCAGCGTGTCTGGCATAGAAAATATAAACAATCAATTACTATGCACTATACAACTTCATTACACGTACTGGTAGGAAAACACGAAAACGTGAAAACAACGCGATGTTAATGGAATTCGTTACGTTGCACAAACTGACAAATATTGATATTGAGAGGATGCAGGCATTCAAACTAATACATAGATACATGCATTCATTTTAATGTCTTTCGCTATTTTTTCAGTTCAATTGACTTTATTTCCGAAATCGCCTAATAGAGTATTGCAGTTATAAATAAATTTTGTACATAGAACGTATGTAACAAATTTCCCTCAGAAAAACTTACAAAATTCTCATAAGAAGTCGTATTAGGAATTGCATTCATTTTTATCAATTTGAAGATTATATCAAACATAATTTGAGAATAAATTTTTAGCATATTACTTCTTAAAATCTTTACGGCAAAAACGTATCCAATTTTTTAGAGAACTTTAACGTTGAAATGAACAGGGTTCCAAGGTATGGTGTGGAGATATAAGTATATAATGCATGCAATGATTATGAAGAAACGCGTGATAAAGATTCTTTTCGACAGAGCAAAACAGTTCTCCTGGAACCAATCAATATTTCACTGGGAGAGAATATTCTTAGAAAACGTTTCTCACAGTAATGATTCTTCTATGTTGAGTTCATGATATTTGTAGTAGTCTACGGAAGGTCCACATTTCAAAAGCCTCGAGTCTGTTCATGGTATCCACCTTTGATGTCCATGTTTCTGCTCCATACAAGAGAACTGAGTGCACGTATGCCTTAACAAATGTAATGATTATCCTCAAGAATTTGTTGAAATACTCATCAAGACTCAACTGTCCACCTATGACTTAAAGATAACTAGGAACTTCTACCAGCACTCTCAGTAAACCATGCGAACAAGGATAATAATCTGAAAGGAGTTCGCAAAACATTCAATATCAGAATAGTTTTTAAGATAATGGAAATGTAGAAAAAAAACAATCTTGTATAAAATAGACTGTGTGTGTCACGTTAATTGGTGGCTCTTCTAGACCTATTAAGTGTCAAAGGAAAGAATACAAAAATTATATAAAGAGAAGATGTCACATGCGTTTCAGTAACGGGGTTTGCATTTCTGAAGTTGAACGATGAATATATTCCAAATTCCTTGGTTGGCTGTGGCCCAGTTTGGTTCTACAGATGGACCATGAATGTTTCTCGAGGTTTCCTTATAGGTTGTTCTTCTGAACGGAGCATGTTTGCAAGGATTGTGACAGGGTGTCGTGGCTGTAATTGGGAACGAGCTGTGGCAGAAGCGTGGAGATGAGAGTTCATTCAAACAAAGGCTTCCATACTTAGAAGTTGGATCAAATTTATCCTATAGATTGTAGCAGATAACAGAGGCGTGTTGAAAAATACCAGAAATAGAAAATTCTGGCCGGATGACTGCTGTACAGTGGTTGCATGTAGTTGCGGACGTGCGAAGAATCGATCCGACCCATGTGTGGCTAAGCACTGGGAGCCATTTTGTAATAGATAAAATCCAGACGGCAACTTTATTCCAGCTTATACCAAGTCGGGATTTATAGCGCACTTTTTGCATATATTCGCAATCGGATTTTCTAGAACTTTGGCCTTTTGTTTCGACGTTCAGAATATTATGTATTGGTAGATTATGTTAAGGAGATTAAACTTCCAGCGGTTGGTTCGAGCAGATACGCGAAACAGTCCGAGATTTTACAGATACACGTCAAAAAAAGAGTATACGCAGGTAAAGAAACTTCAGTGAGGATAATTTATGTATATAAATAGATATAAGTAGAAAATGTTATGTAATCATGTGTCCTAATAAGTCCAAGTCTCAAAATATTGTGTTTTTATAAATATCTCAAACATCCTTGTTCCAATTTAGTTGAAATTTGCGGTATGTATTGTGATGAGATTCAAAGTTAGCACTGACAAGAGGATAATTATAAGTTCCTGTGACGTCCTGGGGACAGTCTTACGAATAATATGGATGAAAAATGAACGCTACTGGTTTTGAGAAAATTTTTGTAGATTAGTCCCTATTTTCGAAAAATTGTTAAATGAAATCATGGACATGAAATAAAGTGGTTTATTTTTTTCCTCGAAAAAGAAATGAGATGCGAAAAGATATCAAGAGACAAAAAAATTATTATAGTTGAACTATTTGCTTGCCATCAACTGGTATATTTAAAATCACTTTATGATGAAATTGATATCGTTTAAATATATTTGTGTCGCTGTTGTCAAAATCGTTATAATAAAAAATAATTACTTACATTCTGGTGCAGTATTCTATTGAATCATATTTTTTTGTTATTTCTAAATTATGATTTATTCAATATTGTGGTACCCAAAATCAGCGTATCTGTGAAACAAAATTTATTCATGATCAAAAAAGTATTTTTTCAATAGTCATAAGCATTTTTGCAATATAACAAAGAAAAAATATCAAATAAATGTAGTTCATGTAGATTGTAGATGCTCTTACTTGGTGAAACTCTTCCATCATGCAGACAAAAAGATTGTGTACTTAACACACTGAAAGAAAATTAGTTTTATTTGTGAAACTGTGTGTTAAGTACGCAATCTTTTTATCTGAAAAAGTGTAGTTGACGACTTAAAACTCAATTGAGGTGAGAGACATATATTCGACTTATATAGTATGGTACGCACATTATGTCTATAAAACTTTTCTTCTAAATTATTGTATTTTATAATATAATTATTAAATGTAGAATTGATAGAAATAGCAATGTAGGTTATTGTTACGATATTTTAGTTGCATATAATATTAATATTTAAAATTCTCAGTAGCAATGTATATCATCTACTGTGGGGATTTCATCGAATATTCTTTTTGATCATTTCCCTACGACATATTTTACTTTCTACAGTTGGAACGCCAGGCTATACTGACGAGTCTAGGCTAAATATTATTATATTGGAGAGAATGCATTTAATATATAGAGAGCCTCCAATAACTTTATCTTTATTTTTTCATAATCTTGTTCACAAAGGACCATGGGAGGAAGGATGAGGTCGAGGGGCGTAATTTTCCGCTAGAATTCATTCCGATGTCCGGCGGAATATGCTTTTAGTAAAACGAGAAAGCGAGATTAAAACAATTAGTATGTGAGAGAGGCGTCGCGACGCGGCAGCTTTCTGCTCCTTGTGCTCCTTTTCTATACACACTATCGTTGGAGGCAGGAGCGGTGTTCACTTTCAATATCGTAGATTTGAGATTTACGAATTCCGACAATATTTGATTCCATCTCTTCTCATCTTCTTCTATCGTGGATAAACGAATTGTGAACGATTCAATTCAGTACAAATGTTATTAATTATTCAAAAAGGTGCATCGCTTTCAGCCTCAATGAATCTGACTATATAATGTTGAATCATGTTTTTGACCAAGTCTAGTTTGGTATGTTTTGAAGAAAAATCTGATCAGTGTGCCAACCAACAGTTGGACCCTTTTAAGTCCCCACCATACATAAGATCTGCTATAGACATGCCTGTTTCGTCTTTAGCCTAGAGTCGTCCGTATAGCCTGGCCGTCTGACTGTAGTGTTAAGGGGTGATGGCACAACCTTATCTGGGTTAGATATTACCATCCAATCTCTACAACCGGTACTGCCAAGTCTAGGCTAAACACGAAATATACATGTCTATTCTATAGCAGATCTTAGGTATAGTGGGAAGCATATACTTAATATAATTTGTTGCATCATTGTGATCGTAGCTAATAACACTGATTAATTTAAAAAAATAAAAATAATGGGTTATTAAAATTGAACTTCTTGAACGTAGACGTAGCCACTTTATAATTGATCGAGACGAATGTTCAGTTGCTGATCATCGTACCAGTTCCTTCAGGGGTTTTAGAAGAGGATTCGATTTTTCTGCTCTTCAGGTCTTTCACGATATTTTATAATATATTTTTATAAATACTATTTCTATTTTTTTATTTACTTGGCAATCCATAAAAAATTGGAAGAATTGAAAATCACCACAGATCTTATGATTGCCGGTCAGATGCTCTAGCCAACTGAGCTAAACTGGCACCCGCTTACTCGATCTACAACGCCTCCTGAAATCCATTATTCTTCCGGATTCCAAACTGCGCTCGTCTTTCGTATCTCGTGATGAAACACCAGTGTGGGTTCGGTAAAGATCTTTGATCCGTAACAGCCATTTTAATTTTGGAGTACGGAGGGGTGCATCTAATATCATCGGCGTTTTATAACGAGTGAGGGGAGTACCTGTTTAGCTCAGTTAGCTATACATACGTTGTTCGGCAAACAGAAGTTGTGTGGTTCGGATCCCTAGTTTTCTTAATGGGAAATTCGGTATTTTTCCATTATTATCAGATGTGTAGGTTGAAGCTAGAATAATGCAAGCATAACGTAATAATTTTTTGTTAAATGGAAAAGTAAGTAAACTAAAAGGTTGCAAACATATCTGATGTTACGCTACTGATGTTTCAGAATGCTTAAGCTAATACGGCAAACGTGCCCTTGTACCTAATTGTCATCTCTGTTTAATCAGCTCCAGCCGAATTTAATTTATCTCAAACTAACGAACGAACAAAAAAAAAATACAGAAATCATCCACGATACGAACGGAATGGAAATACCGATAAATGATGCCGGTCAATACCTGGATGACCTGATCCTTGAGCAGTAGATTCAGTTGGCTCTATGCAAATGAAACTAAGAAAAAAAATAAACGGATTCTGCTCGACTCACAAAGTACAGATCTGATCTTGAAGGAGAGCTGTGGTTCGCAAAGCTTAGATATTTTACATTCAAATTCGGCTTTGAATGAAATGAATGAAACTGAAATGGAACTGAACTGAAAATATTTGTAAGTTTACTTTCAACGAATATTGCTAAGAGCTAAAAAATCTAATTCGAGATACTGTGTTTTCTTGACGTTTAATGATATATACGTTACGAAAAACCATGTCACTCAGTTGTGTCGGTCTGCCTGTTTGTTTGTCTGTCTGTAGTCTGTCCGGTAATCCTTGGCTCCTCTATAACTAGGAAATTGCTTTTTGGATTCGGGGGAGGGTATCTGAATGTTTTTGTTATAGGTAAAAGACATTTTACCGTTTGTAACTCGGAACGCAGAACGCGGAACTCGGAACTCTGAACCCGGGACCTAGTGTACTGAATATTGTGATCGGATTTTGGAGCTGGTAATCCACTTGAATTAAATGTTGGATATGCAAATTTCTGAAAAACCCAATTTTTTGGGGATTCATATTATTACAGGATTAGTTTCACAATATTTTTTTAAATTTAATTCTCAACTATACAGTTCTAGAATCCTAACCAAATCCCTATTTCTAATTGACAACGGTTTTTTAGAGCAGTGCAATGGCGGCGGAGTTATCGTCGAAAAACAATAAAAAACAAAAAAAATAAGAAAACTGACTTGCAAATCTTATTTTCAATGTGGATCCTCAACGCACACGAAAAATTTACCACCATCAAACCGACGCATACACACATAAAGGATTCTGGTATTCCATTTTTGGTAAGGCAGGCGGCACGTAAATATCCCTAAAACGCCCAATATCTAAGCAATTTGTTAAGGGGTAGGCACTCCCTTACTTGCAGTCTCCAGTTCCCTGTTCTCATCAATCAAGGTTAAACGTACACACGTCTTTCAAAACAGAATAGACCAGATAAATTATTTACAGAGGCAGGCCTTCTCCAGTAATCGCTGAGTATAGGCAATATATCCAAGGGTTGTTTCGCCAACAAAGCACTTAGTGGTGATATACCTTTGGAAGTATATGTATGTGTAGACATTAGACACACCAATCGCGTTCAGTATGTTTTTCGAAAGATTATTGCTTTGTATACGTACACAAAATTTTGACGTGTGAAATTTTTTAAAATTGTGAAAAAAAGTTTTACTATACTCAAAAATGGTGGCGCGTTGCTTGAAGCAGTGCTGTGAGCTTAGAAATAAATTTTGGATTAAACTTTGGAATTATTGATCTATTGCAGTTGAATTTTGGGTATATCTATTATAATTTCGGAAATGATACAGTGGCTTCTGGCTTCGATGAAACTGCGATGATTTTTGGTGTTTGGATTTGTCCTCCTTTTCCTGTAACGTTAATTTTTTGATGTAACTGCTTTTTTGCAGCTTCGGCTAAACCATGGTTTGATTTTGGAGGGATGTTTGTCAACGTAAGGGACGTATGCTTCCATACCTTTGTTATTTTTTGGCTACGACTAGTCTTTGGACTTGAAACAGATATCATTCCATGGAAAAGATTGGTAATAATGCCTGAAATCGTCCCACATTGGCTGATTTATTGCGTGCTTCAGAATGTTCTTTAAAAATTACCTTTTTCATAGTGAGGATTACTAGGATTGAAGTTTAAACATGATAAAAGGTCTCACCAACACCAAAAAAACCCTAATAAATGTATGTGAATATTTTGCAGTTCCAATAATATTACAGGCATACGTATGGAATTAATCCTTTTAAATCAAAATATCTTGAATTCGACAATTGTCGCGATTTAAATCGCCAATAGGCGTATCGAAATCCTCCAATTCCTATATCAAATAACTGGCTTATAATGAAAACGGGCAAATCGTGAATAAACGAATTGCGAAGGATTTAATTCGACACAACTGTCATGAATTATTCAAAAAGTTGCATCGTTCCCAGCGTCCGGGAAAAAAAGATTAAGGCAGAGCCGACGGCGACGAGGGATCCGTCTGATTAGGAAATGGCATCCCGAAATTACCAATTACCATCTTTTTGTAACTGAAATTAGGGGAACTTGGTCATAGAGAACAACTGCTGAGACCAATAAAACACCGAACGGCCCCGAGTGGTGTGGAGGGAATTGAGCAGATCTCGATATTGCTTTTGGAAGTTTATTTCCTTGATAAATTTGTGCGCTTATTTCATCTTCAACTCTCTAACAACATTGATTCGGAATATCCATAATTTTGAAGAGTGAGTACTTCTAATTGAAATAGAAATCAGCTGATATTGGGCCCATTCCTGCTCTTGTGATTAATGACTTATACGGCAAAAATGGAGAACTTATTTACAGGGACATCGTTTATTCTCCATATAGTATCCCCGATTTTGTATTTCATATTACTAATCTCAAATTCGTAATAGAAGACATGAGAAGATCGTAAAACAACAGATATTAATATTGCTTTTAGAAATTCATCATGATGCTTATTTTCGTCAGTATGTTTATCTCTGAACACATTGATTCAAAATAGGGACACCTGAACAGTGCAAATTTTCAATCGAAAATATGAGTAATCGGCTATAGATCCTGTCTGTTGATGGAAACCTCATACGACTTCTAAAAGAACTTTACCAACGTTCCGACTTTCTACAAAAAATGAAATTTTGGAATCACAATGGACTTGAAATGAAAATCGTTGTTTGAAAAAATGAATAGTGAATTTTTTGTATTAACATTGATGTGGTGGCGGCTAAAAAGTGATTTTGCTGTATGAATGGGAATCTAAAAATAAAGTTGACTTCAATCAATCCATGTGGCTTCTGGTGATTAACATGGACAATCTTCGTACTCTAATAATTGTAAAAGCTTATTATATGATTGAAATCTATATGCATATATAGGATCTGTGAAAAATAGCAAAAGGTATAACATATACGCCAGAAAATTGTTTTGATTCAGAAACATATACGTTGCCATTTAGTATCATATATAGTAAATAATTACATATAATTAATGGTATTTCTTATTTCGTGTTAGAGGCATTGTGTAAGGAACATCTATATAGATTACCCCCAGATAGCGGCAAACATGCTGCCTACCCTTTGACATAAATTAACCCAAACATAACAGGAGAGTATACATGGGCGCTCAGACATTATCCTATTAATACGCAATCTTCATTAAACTTAATTAACATCATCCCCTTCCTGTTCATCAGCCTAGTGGCAGAGCTGTACAGGCTGACGGAATTATCAACACGTAGGTAAAACTGTTCGGCTCCACCAGATAATGCCTAAAATATTATTAATAACAGTGAATCAGTTCTCTCAGCAAACGCACTGATATTGATTTCATCATTATATTTGTAACTTACGAGGGGATCTCATAAAATCTAACTACATTAGAACCGAAAAAGAAACAATCTACGCATGTATGCGCACATTCACCATTTTTGAGAGGAGAGATAGGGATGAGCTGATATTTCGTAAGCGGCTAATTCGTAACTGCTTTTTCGATGAAGCAGCTTAAAGCTGCTTCTTAAATGTCTGTAAAGCTGCTTACGAAGCAGTCTTTCATGGGACCGAACAGTTCCGAATATTCTCAAACGCTACGACTGCGCGTCCACATAACTTTTGACTGGTGGGTGCCGAGTATCGATGCCTACTGGACAATAACTCAATAACATTCTGGGATGTTCGGCGCTGCAGCTGATCCGCAGCTTTTTTGAAGCAGAAATTGCTGTGCTCCGTGATAATAAAAAAGCAGTTTAACGATTACTTATTTGGTTTCGGTTTGGTCGTTTGCGTTAGCAATTTGAATAAATACCAATTGATCAAATTTGCTATATTTCATCGTATCGTATTATCAAGTAGGCTCAGCAGGTAGATGGGAAGAATTATATGTCTTTTAAATTGGGCGAGTTGCCTGAAAATATTCTATTTATTTTATATTGTGATTTATAATATTGCAACGATATCAGCATTCAGCAGTCAATAAAAGATCACCTTGTATGCAGATCATCCAGAACATGTGTGCAGCTGTCAACAGACATCTCGAATGTGTCAGTTTGTTCTGGATTGGTTATGGAACATTCGAGATGGGCGTTTTTTGTATATATTCCAACATCGAACAGTGACAGCAGTCAGTCAGTCAAATTGTTAAGAACTAGAATTCGTGGATATAAATGTGTGTATAAGTTCTTGTGTTGCGAGTTTTAATGGATTAGTGATTAAGAACGTTACAATAACTGAAACACTTTTTCCATATGGATAAGTACATGAAACAGGGGTGCACCCCACACCATATCTGTAAAAATTGCGTACACTAAAACTGCTACTAAGAAGGTGTTTCCTAGAATATGTTATTCGCAAAAGGAAAGAGCTGCTTCAACTGCTTTTTCAAATATACAGTTTTTTCCATCCCTAAGCAAAGGATATTATTATTAACACAGTGTACATCTTTGAAAATGGTGGAGTCGATCAAATTTCGTTTAGGGTACAATATCTTACAATAGCTAACGAT
Organism: Bruchidius siliquastri; assembly: GCA_949316355.1. Taxonomy (NCBI): domain Eukaryota; kingdom Metazoa; phylum Arthropoda; class Insecta; order Coleoptera; family Chrysomelidae; genus Bruchidius; species Bruchidius siliquastri. The sequence continues at coordinate 28,260,040 of OX438529.1, forward strand.
TGTTTAGTACATATTGTGCATTAGACTTCTTAAAAAGCTTTATGATAAGTGGTTCAACATAGTAGTTATTATAATTTATAGTCATCGAAATGGAAAACAATGTTTGTTTATGTTCAAGACTCAACATCACAAGTATTTAATGATAACAAAGAGTATCGGTATGGAACCAGCCAGGAAATTTTACATAACCATACCGGATTATTATGGTTTTTTGTATATTTATTATATTCGTCAAAACAGTAAAAAATACTACAGTGTGTCCACTTTCTGGGAAATCAGGGAAGGTTATAGAGAAGACCGGCAAGCAAAAGGTGATCAGGGATAGTTAGAGATTGTCAGAGAAGCGTTAGGACAAGAATTTTTCGAAAATAGACCATTTCCTTTAGATTTATACCTGTTTTTCAATTATTAATACAGAAAATAACAGCTTTCAATTTTTATTAGCTTTCGACATTTCTCAACCATTGTGCAATGTTCAAATCGATGAAATCAATTCTAATTCTCAGAATTATGAACGTCACCAAGCTTCCCGCACTAAAATAATATATATTCAGCTCAAAAACGTGTATGAAAGAAGTATAAACGGCTGAAACGGTTATTAAAACTTTTCCATTTTCCATGTCTAGCGACGCTTATATAGATATCCCGAATGGAATATTTAAAAAATCAAAATTACATGGATTTTATTGAAAGTGTCGTGGAAAATTGAACGTCGGATTTCCCCGGAGCGCTTTTAAATTATATTTGGAGAGGACTTACAGTCCGCGGTCTCTGACATATTTGGTAGTTACGATTTCCAATTTTTCTGGAGCGAAAACATTTTGGAGATCTCAAAAGTAAAATATGACATCTTACATATAACGTATTGAAAAGGTGTTAAAAGATTTGCTAGTACGAGTAATGACAGTTGTGGATGAAGATACAGATTTTTTCTTTAAGTGTATGTAATATACATCGAACACAAGGAAGAAAATAAACCCATCGCCAAGTGTCACTCTCTGTGAACAATGGTGACAGAGGGTGATACTTGCAGTTGAGTTGATGTTGTTATCACACCCTTGACGGGGTTACGTTTATACCACCCGATTCCTCTCTGCAGCTGGACCACCATGCTATACTGACAAGTCTAGGCTAAAGACGAAACATGCATGTCTATAACAGGTCTGATACATAGTGGAGAGCATACACCTAAAATCGAATCATCAGTCCCAAAATCCGATTCAAAGCTTCATTTGCAAAGTGATATCATGTAGTTGTGTTAGCTGTGAATGCTTTCCATTTAATCCATGATATGTATATCTTAACTATCTATTCTCGACAACGGTTCCGAGTTAAAAATAATCCCATCATTTTCTCCCTTAATAATTACATCCCTCAAAGTGTGAACATTCCAATTTGACTGCGCTATATAAATACTTTTAAAGTTGAAAATCGGAATATGGAAGTCCGTTTTCTTCGCATACAATGATGGCCCGATGCTTATTTATCAAAAGGAATAGAACTCGTGAAGGTAAGTGCTCGCTGTGCTGATGGCATATTTGATTTGCTTCCATGGAATCGTATACTGAGCATTCGGTGTACATTTCTCAGACCTTCCTTACGCTTATACATACCATAGGGCGTGTTAGTTCTTTCAGAATATATAGAGATGATGACAGATATCTTATCGGATTACTGCAATCCATAAACGAGACTTAATAATCAGAAAAAATATAAAGAAAACTTTGTCTCCAGTGGGGATCGTACCCACAACCTCCTGCATTCTAGGTATGGAAAGTAGAGGTGGGCAAAACGATCACTGGATTAAATTTGTTCAGAAGAAACGATTTGGATCCCACTTATGGATGGATTTTTGTGGAACTTTGTTTTAATACTAGAAGGACTTCTCTTTAATCGTAGAAAAATAATGATTTATCAAAATTTGCAGGAGTCTCAAAATTACATTTTTTAAACTTAAAATATACAAACGTAATTTGAACCTACCAGCTCTGACATTTCTTTCATCATCGCAATCGATTAATCAAAAATAAGTTATTAATCGATAGATATTTTGATAATCGCCCACCCCTAATGACGAGATATGTCAAGCGTTGGAAAGAATAATTCGTATTAGGGAATTGTTACGAAAAAGCAGAAAGAAAGTTATACCCCTTTACAAATAGAATCTACTACGGTCTAGACTGCCTTACAAATGTGCAAGTAATTTCAATTTATTGGAAATATTAGAAACGCTTCTGAAAAGTCCTCAATCATATATTTTGAAGAAAAGTGTGTGTGAAACAATCTATCTATAGAGGATTACCGGGTTCCAAACCTTAATGACAATAGAATATTTCGTATCAATGGCCAAAGATTAAAAACTGGAAAATGATCTGGGATCTCGGAAACGTTCAATAACGCAGATAAGGCATTTCTATTTTTTTGGTTCTTTGTTGTCACCAAAATGGTAATTTTAGAATTATAGAGGGGTCAATGATCACTGGACAGACGCATTACAGATGACAGACAGACCGACAGAAATAAATGGCATTTTTTCCTGATGCATATGACATAAAACAAGACAATAAAATATTAAATTCGATTTTCTGGCAATAACAATAGTTCAATACAATAAAATAAAAAAATATAATACAAATGGTGTACAAATTCCTTCTTGGTTTTGTTGACGTTAAATATAATACAAATATTTTGTTGTATGTGGTATACTTTCATTTTCAACCAGGTCTCCCAAGTGAAATGCTGAATAGAAACTGTCAGCAAGTATTCGCCGTCTGAGAGCACCTGTTTATATATAAGCAATTTGTCGAAGATTTTCCTAAGGTGCTTTCCCACATCTCGCTTACTCTGGTGAAAAATATGCATTTACATAGAAATACATGATCTCTGTTCCCATAACATGCTTATCGTGAATCGATACGTGCGATAGTAGTCAAGTTGTTTTACATATGAAAAATATACGGTAGGTAGTGTTGAAACTTATACTGACATCATATGAAATTCATCACACTGCTTGGGCCAGCTGTAACTTTTCAAAATGATGAATATCATGTACTACTTGTGGCGTATGGAGATTTACTTGATCGTTGTCAAGATTAGATGGTAGAAGGAAAAAAAAGGTTATATGGTGGGGAATGAACGTCTACAGGCTTTCAGAAATGTAAAAAAGCAGTCACATTCTCCGCTCGCTCTATTCTGTATAGAGGGCTTAGATATTATGGAGGTACTCAAATAAAATCTATTGGGCTCACCTATCACAATGAGAATTAAAAAGAAACATCAACTGTGAGCACCGTGAATATGATATTTTTCTCGGCACGAACGCGACTTGTATTGAATAACGGAAGACAAATGTTTCCCAATAAAAAAATGTGCGGCGTAGAGAGCAACAACCGTTTATCGATCGAACGCCCTCTCTCACTTAACTACCCTGGAAATAACATTAAGTGATTAATGATCGGCTTACGCTCTATATGGGCGGCATTTATTTTAATCTCGACTGCATTGGTAGACTAGTCGGTTTAGTCTCGTGGACGCTTCTCATTCCGATTCAATTTTTGGTGGATTGCGAATGACAAAGGTTATTTTTTACACTGCCAGTTTTAACATTGAACTCAGGTGATAGATTTAGGTAATAACGATTCCCATAATTTATATAATATTGTGCAGTGTCACAAATAAGAGTCGGTCTTACTTTAACTTTTAAAGCATGGTCAGTCTGTAAGAATTGACAGTTTACAAAGGCTACCCAGGTGACTTGTGAACTAGTCTTATCATGCATGTAGAATTAAAGTTCTCGAATCTAGCCTTCTACTTATCATGTCTACCAATTGATCTTCTAGCTGATGATACATTTATTGGTGTTATTACCTGATAATATTAGTCATCGGTTGTATCTTATAGGGTGGAGTGAAATTTATAATTGAAATCTTGTTATTAAAACGTATTCCAATTGTCATACAAAATCAATTACACTTTGTGAGGAGCAGTAATCCAACACGAGCTGTGATGGACGCAACTCAGGATTTTTCTTATTATCTAGCTTAATATATCTTGACACCGATTCCCTCACACAGGGATTATTAAGCTCAATTGATGCATTACATTTTTTATGGAATTATCCATTTTACTGTATTTGGAACTGTTGTAATATGTGAAAGATTCGCAGGTAGCGCTTGCTGAAATATATATATATATATATATATATATATATATATATATATATATATATGTATATATATATATATATATATAATTTTATTTATTAGTTTTGATATTTTGGAACATAAGATATCCAATGTGATGAAAGAGGTTCACCAAGTTAGTGCATATTAAAATCTTTCGGGAGCAGTACGGGTTTCATCTGGAAAGGTTGAGAATGTAACTTAGATTTGACAATTACTTGTTCATCTATATGTAATCACTAATACAAAAAAACAGTTTTATATAGTTGGCGTGGTATTTCTGAATAAAATCATTCTCGTTGCTTTTCTATACTATACTTTTATAGAATACATAGATAAATTGATGAAGATGTCTGAGACAAGCCATTTAACAAGTAAATTAAGTGATAACATATAATACACATTGAATATTAGCTCTTGCTCCTTACTCAGATAAATTCAATCTAAACTTTAACATTGTCAAAGCACGAACATCCTGAATGCACCTTTGTTCCTCCATTGTTGTATAAATATACTGTTTATCTGTTCACTTGTGCCTCCTGGATATCCCTTCAAAGGGAACAAAATTCATCCAAGTACAAAGAGCCATCAACAAAGGAGTTCGAATCCTTTGTCTGGGGCGTTTTTTAATTATCTTTGATGCATTTCATCAGTCATCTTCTTTATTTACTTGTAATACCTCTCAACACGATGAATAGGGCTCACAGAAAAATATCGACGCACAACGGTGAAACTCAGTAGCGGGTGACAGTTACTTACTTGCTTTTCCGCAAGTTGGACACAATTCGCATTTTGAAATCCAGAAAAATGGTGCCCAGTTAGTTCAGTTGGTTAGAGCGTCCGACTAGCAATCGGAAGATGTGTGGTTCGAATCCCGTATTGGTCCAATTTTTTCCGGATTTCAAAATGCGAATTGTGTATCAGTAGCGGAGGAAAACTATTTGTTAGATGTACTCTGCTGTCTGGGCAACCTTTATCATAGTATAGAATATGAAAATGTCAATTTTAATATTAAAACGAATGGTTGTTTTCAGTATCTATTGTTATACAAATAAGACCTTGACCTAATATTTAGTACTACTAATGTCTCGTAGACTCAAATTGTAAAAATGTTTGTTCTTGTATAGGAAGTGAGAATAGTTTCATACACCAACCAGATATTTATTATCTGCAACGTCCCGTCGAGGCCACCACTGCCTTCGAGAAGGTCCAAACTGAAACACCTAAGTGATTAAATTCGACACGTGCGAATATTCCCTCGGGTAATACTTGATAGATCGTCGTCGCTTGAAAAAAATGAAGTCGGAGTTTGCGTCATTTATCTTTATTACAAAAAAGGGGAGCAATTTGTACACGGCACCTCCTTCGGATTTCTTATCGAGAGAAATGCTCGAGGAGAATGGCGCAAGGTAAATGCAAATCGACTGTCTTTAATCTCGGTGATGAGATGCAGAGTGCGGTTTGAGACTGTCTGCTGCTTTCGATAAGGTGACAGGCTTCTAATCAAGCTTTCTGCCTATGGGCTGCTAGCTGTTCAATGTCAATGGTTGGATACTTTTCTTATGGACCGATCATTATTTGTGGGTGGTAGATGGATATGCTTCCAATATATTCTGGACAAGATACGGAAAAGAGAAATTCGTGTAGTTAATCCTCCTGACTTTAAAAAGATCCTTCACTATCTGGAACATCGAAGAAAAGTGGCTGATGTGTCCCTATTCTGTAGATACTGCCATAGTAAATGTTCGACGAGAGCTGTCTAGCATAATAACACCTAAAGTCATGAATACAAGAAACAGTGGATAGGCCCAACGGACGCATCCTGATCAATTTGGGTCTCTAATACCTCAAACAAGCCTCTCTAAGAAGTATTTTTTAAAAACGTCAGCGTTGCCGACTGGGATTCTGGAGCGTTTATGCTTAGATGGTTACAATGTGAATAGGCATTTTTCCTCTCCCAGCGTTTCTGAAGACCGACAGGCTCTCTACCTTCGTAGAGAGCAAAATTGAATTGAATTTTAATTCAATTAATTCAGTTCGTCGACTCTCGATATAAATATTGCTTCTGTCATATTTTATAGTATTCATGTTACAGTTCATTAAGCATATAATACATTGTTGTGAGGTAAAAACGTTATCAATTTAATGCTTCGTATGCTTCAATTGTTAGTTATTCACTTTAAATAAGTGTACACGTCAGCTTCAGTGCTAGACCTATATTACAATTTGCATTTTTCATCAGTTGCTATAAATCACTCAGTACGTATTCTTGAATTCCATCCGAAAAGAGATAACATGAAACGACACATACCTCGTACCTAGGGTAGAAAGCCCAAGGGAATGAAATAGCCCTGCAACCCTTTACATTATGTACTCTGATGCTTTTATCACGCAAGTTTAAATGAAATTCTGCTATTAACTTTAATTAAGACGTATCCGTTCCGAAAATACAAGGGATTCCAGACTTTGTTCATAATGAGAAGGAGAAGGAGAGTGGACAAAGTGGTGCAGCGTGGTGTGAAATACAGGAGAGCTAAATTTAATCAGTTACAGATCGTTGTCCGAAAAAGCTTATTGGCTCTACCAAGTCTATCCTCGTAAGTGAAATATATCATTCCCCAATCTGCACACGTGAAAATACATTCTCAGACCAAGAATATATATATCCCATATATGCGCAAAGCTATAATAATCTTAAAGCAAGCATACTGTATTTTTGATCATATGGAGTTAATTTGAGTAAATATATTCAATTCAAACCTGGGAAAGTCTTGGAAGTGAGAATACCAGTATCTCAAATTGAGCATATCATAATCTTGGCACAAAACGGAGAAAATCTAACCTAGAAGAATATTATAGTGTAAGCATTTCATGATCTTGGCGTAAATAGTTTAACTTCATTATATAATTTATTTTTGGCATAATCATTCTATAATTTTGATGAGCTATTATCAAAGGTACTGTTTGTTCTTTAACCAAAAATGTATTCTTGATTGTAGTAATCGGAGCTCCGTTGGAAAATATGATAACTTTACAAAAAAATATGGAATACTTGTTAGGAAAGTATTGAAATCTTAGTTGTGGAGAAACTTATATTTTTCGTTAGAGTATAGTTCTTTAGAATGAGTATTGAATTCGAAAATATACTTTTCTTGGTTCAAATTAATAATAATTTCCTTATCAAGTGAAGTGTCTCAGAGTAAGATCGGATGTTCTAGTCGTGAGTATATCTTTACAAGAATATCGAAATTCTTGAATTGAGAATTTATTTTTGTGTGTACTTGGGTGGAATACTCTCGAGAAGTATTTTTTTGAATTTGAGTTGATGCGTTTTTCTTATATTTTTAATGCCACGAAACTGTAAGTTGCCGTTTCGTCCTTTATCTCAGTAACTGCTGTGTTACTTTTAATCCATATTTGGAGTGCGATATGCGGTAAGTTCCTAGTAAGTAATCCTGCATAATTTTTGAAAATCGGTGTACTAGTGACTGAATAATCAGCAAAAAACAAAAAATATTACATCATACTTCATGTTTTCGTGTGTCTCGTGCTTGGGATCATTTTTAAACCAGATGCGAATATATATTTGTCACATTTTTTATATATATATATATATATATATATATATATATATATATATATATATATATATTACCTTTTTGTACATTATTGAAGCTGTTGCTCATTCAAACTTCTTTCTGGGACGACAGTTTTTTGAATTCACCGAATAATCATGAAAAAATACTCCGCTCGATCGGATACTCGCATTAAAACGCAATAAAAGTAGGACCTCGTTTTGGTGTAAAGATAAAAATGCATGTAATACCTTCATGTGTAACAATCTATCCGAAAAAGCAGAAATGGGGAAAATTTTTCAATTAAATAGCCAGCATATATCCATTATATTATAGCATTATGAAATATTTTCATTTTAGGTCTACAGCGTTGGACTAAACCTTTGAGATGCTTTACCTTTCAGCTTTCTCTTATCTTTCTAATTTATCTTGACAGCAAAAACTTAATTAACAGCTAAGTTACATGGAATATTCTCGAAAAATAACGATATCATTATACTGAGAACGGACAGAAAAAATGTTCACGCTATCATTTACATAGCTTATCAGATAGAAGCCTGGAATAACATGAAAGGATAAGAGCAAAAAGACACGCAAAAAGTGTCTAGATATGTAAGCCACGTAAATACAAATCACATCAGTTCTTACTGGCAAAATCGGATACTTTGTGAACTTTTGTTGAGCAGGACCTGAGGAAGAGTCAAGTTGGCATAGAAATTAGAAATAAGCAATCTATCAGACTAATTAAAATAACTAAAGTGACTTCAAAATGCAACTATAAATACTATATATATTTACCAATACTCACTGCAAAAAATAGTGTAATCAAAATACCAATCTGAGTAGATAGGCTTACCAATTTTGTTCGCGGTTTGGTTGGTGCTATGACAAGCAAAGTAGAAGTGGATTACCAGTTCCATTCCTTTCGTCAGAAGATGCTCAAGACATGAAACCAAGCGACGTTTGGATCAATGGAAAGATTATTAATGTCCTGGGTGACGTATTCTCTGGATCGGCACAAACGCCTACTGCATCTGCACGGAATGCACCAAGATTTTTCAGAATTTTTCTCACTCGTCATATGAATGCAGACTCATATGTACGACTAGAATACCAATATATTAATAATATGCCATATTCTCTCCCGCTCCAAAAAATTTGTTTAACCGGAACCGCTGGTGCTACTCCAGAAGATTCAGATCAGACCATCGCTATAGTACTGCTTGTATGTATGTGTGAGGATACGCTCTGAAGAGCTCTCTGAAGCTTCTGTACACAATCCAAAAAGCAGCAGTACGTGTGGTGGATGCGTTTGAATATAAAAAGTACTTCCACAGGAGGAACATCGAAGATGGGTGGCTCATCTGTTCTATAGATAATATCATGGCAACTATTTGACCGAGGTGTCTTCGATCAGTAACAACAAGAGTCGTCAGTACAACAAATACTAGAAAGGACTTTTCCAAAAGTCGTTGGTATTTGTGGACTTTTATTTACGGATTTAAATATAAGTCTACGCTAGTTGCTATCAAGCTGAAATAGAATAATAAACGATGTAGCTGAAGAAGCAAAAACTTCCTTTACTAAGTAAGCTATAAAAATTCAATGTCTGCCTATTAAAACTTCAAAAGTCTGACACTTAACTGATTCGAGATTACAAAGTTGCCGCAACTTTGTATGCGAAACTTAATAGAAACATGCATGGTTCTAGGGAGCGAATAAGTGGTTTTTTAATTAAATCTGTCTCAAGTGTACCCTTAGTTTGCAGTCAGCTGTAGACTTTTGAAGAACTTCTGAGGATCGAAAGTTTATTAATATGCATTAATAAGGTACGATGTTTACAGAAACTTGTGGTTCCATGGTGAGTCTCTTGTTATGGAACTTTTATGCTTCGGTATCCATTAGACTTTTAGATTTATTTTTGTTCTATCCAGTCGACCAGGTGTTCGAAATAAGAATGCTGATTCTGGTTATTCTGTAAAGTAATTCAATTTTCTTAAAGAGCATTCACAACAAGATACAGAGAACATATAAGTGCCTTAAAAAACCAACATCCAGTGAGATCAATCTTTGCCAAACACTTACTAGATACTCATCAAAAAGTTGGTAACAAAAATAGAATGAGTGTATTCCATACTTGTAATAAAATACATGATCTAAGCTTCGTGGAAACATTAGAGATTCAAAAATATCTGTGAAATCCTGATTTCATTGTAGTCAATGAACAGACTGATCTCTTAAACTCAATTTTTATCGATACACTACTATAAGTTTCCATCTATTTGTATTCTATGTTAACTTACTCTTGAAATGTCTTAAGTCATAGAATGTATAATAATAGCTTAAGGAATAAAATATCTAAAAACGTGGAATATCTTGAGAAATAAAATTGTGTATCACATGAAATATCTTAACGACATTTTGATTTCCCTTAACACTAGTGTAAATGCAGTAAAAATATTTTCCCCAAGACAGACACAAGGAAGGAAAAAATAATTTAATATAATAATAGCTAGACAGGATACATAGTATGAAAGAGTCCTACTTTTGTATCCATGATAGGATCTAGTTAGTTAGTGGGTAGCCTTGCTAGCAGTCAAAGCTGACAGTTCTATGATGATTCAAATATAAATCGAAACGCCTTACTGAAAGAATATTTGTGGAACTGTGTGTTAATTACAGAATCTTTTTATCTGCATGTGGTCGTTATTGGCGATAAAAATCTGCCTTCTTGAATTTTAGTCGATATCAGGGCGGTTGCTTGTCAAGCGTCGTCCCACAGTATTTTATTGTGTTCTGTCCATGTTTGGTCAGCTATTGCAAAATTTTCCTGCCTCTGCCTGTTGTGTGTTCAGTCGGTATTCGTTAATTCTTACTTTGAGTGATCTCTTCGTTTCTCCAACGTATATTCTGCCGCATTCAAACGGTACCTGATAGATGCAGTTTTTAGTTTCTTCATGTTCATTCTTTGGTTTTGTTTTTGTTAATATACTTCTGACTCTATTGTTCCTAGAAAATCTTGTTTGAATTCTGTACTGCTGTCCTAATCTTCGTATTGCATCATGATTTGTATTTTTGTTGGAGATAGTTTCACGTATTGTTTTATTTGCTAGTTCATTTGAATATCCGTTTCTTAACAGATCTTCTCCAATGCGGTGCAGTTCTTTTCCTAACCCCGATTATGCGTTGCAGATTCTCCTAGCTTGACCGGCTAAAGTTCGAATGGCTCATTTTTTTGTTGACGCTGGAATCATGGCCAAGGTTATGGACATTGTCATTAACCTGCAGCTTTTCAAGTACTGTTACAAAAACTCCATCAATGATTGAACTTCATGGAGAGTCTTGAGTTTCGCAAGCTTTCATTAGGGTGTGCAGATCGATTATGGGATAGAGCCCTATCCTTATTGGTGGTGGTGGTGAGTTTTTATTGTCGATATTATATTTATCGTAGCTACTGCCTCGAATACCAAATTCTGTTATGCCGCATGATGTTCCAGCACCGCTTTGCAAACTGTGACTGACAAATTTCCCGTAAATCGTTTAAACTTCAGCGAACACCCTATATATCCCCTAAATCTCTTTTAGCGCGCCATCGAACACGGGCTACAATATAGTTATTGTGGACGAATTAAAATTTAAACTCCCCTGTTTTGCTTCAGTAGCGTAGCCAATTTTGACAAGGGGCTTTTTATAAATAACCTTTCACAGAAGCAGAGTTTATCACGTTCCAGAAGCCCATTTCACAACGCCGAGGTTGTCCAAAAGAATGATCTTTGGAAGAGGCTTGTTCAAGGTGTTGGAAACTCCACTAAGTGACGATGCGTCCTTCTAGTTTATGTTGCAATGATGGCTGGTGGTGTAAATAACGAAACAGCTTTATCGAACGTTTACCATGGTAGGATGTATAGAATAGAGGCAGATGAGTGGTTTTCTTCAATGTTCCAAATTGTGGAGGTGTAAAGGCCCTTTGTCTGGAGTGTCTACAGGATGTACTGGTTTTTCTTTTGATTTAGTTCAGAAGCTTTAGGGGTGCATCCTTGTAGAGAAATAGTTAATGTGTTTTCCGAAACACACGCAATGGGAAATCTTAGGTCGATAAGGTTGACTGATTCTTTTATCTTTAAGATACCCAGTGATGAAGCAGCTGGAAAGTATAGATATTTTTATGAAGTTTTTTTTTTAAATATGACCACAGTGTGGATAAATGATCGATGATGAATTCTAAGCGAATTAGTGTTTTATTGATTGGAAATACTGATACAGATAAAATAATTGTGTGCTTGACAGTTTCACAATTATTTCATCTGCATGATAGAAGAGTTTCTCACCAAGTGAGGTCTTTGGTTGGGGGTCGTGCATTCTGAGGGGCCATTTGTCCACGGGGAATCGTTAGGAAAATTGGCAAATACGCCATGGAAGGTATTTCCCACCACCGAATTCTTTTGTCCACCTTAAGAATTTGCAAACACCATTTTGAGTTAGACAGCTAGTGGCTCTTCAGTGGAATACTTCCAAGATGCAAGTAATTGTTGGGTCGCCATCAGAAAGTAATTGAAAATGATTATACCCGATTCTAGTACCATTCGTAAGAGAGATTGAAATCGTGATTAGAAGAAGTCTGTTGGGATTTAGAAACTGCTGATTTTTTGGAATGGAATTAAAAAAACGAAGATATTATAAATCCAATCTTTTATACCTTATCTTATCGCCAATATCTTGAGAAGCTTATTAACAATTTCATATTTATTTTATACTAAACTTATTTAGTTGAAATGCAGTAATTTGTGGTAATAGTTGCTGAATCACCAGAATAAATTAACCCTCATCAGAAAAAAAAGTTCAACTGTACCCTAAAATGCCGTACAACAAATGGTTCCGAGTTATTAAATTATTCCTAATGCCCATAAGTTAAATATATGTGAAATTCGTATTCCACAGCTTTTGAGGTAACTTATCATTTATGTGTTGAAGACAAATCTGTGAACAATCATTTATCTCTTGCTGTTAAAATTGTTATCTGCCTATTGGCATGGGAAGAAAACATCTCTCTGATTTTCAAAAATTCGGATTGCCCCTATATAATCGCCGCTACTGTTCTTTTGGTAATCGCTGTATATGCCTATCCGTTGTTTGGAAATTTATTATGTGGTTTCTGGATGACTATCTCCGGATCAGAGCATAATGCCTTTCATGGAGCGGCTGAATAGCGAAGATGAATGAAGCGGTGAGTTCATTGTTCCCGTCATAAGTTAGTAGCTTTTGCAAACATTGCGTCACTCTATTGAATAACGCGCTGAGCGAGGCGGGTCGGGCTCTCTTCTGATAACGTGTTTGCTATTCAACAAACGTGGACGGAGAGCCGCTCACGATCGTCGTGTTGACGTATTGCAGACTAAAAGCGGACAGAAACACCCATAACGGAGCCACTACCTGCCATTTACTTCCCGCGCCAATTGGCGAGGAAGTAATATGAATGAAAAGTAGGCTTTTTTGTATAATTCCTAGCTTTAGAGTGCATTTATCTTCAGGGATAAAAAATATATCAATATTCGCCAACAGAAAAAGGGGATAGCAAAAATTGTGACTTACAGTAAATATTTGAGTTCGCTGTAAGAGATTGTAGTCAGGAATAACATATTGGAATTAAATGTATGCTCTCCACTATGCATCAGACCTGCTATAGACATGCATGTTTTGCCTTTGGCCTAGACTCGACAGTTTTCGCGCTATACGGCTCTCTCAAGTTAAATGGGCCACCCGGTATATTTAAAGGCGTTGAATGTTACATAACCAAGGTGAAGAACAATTCGTCAATTTTGATTCACTAGCCATTCACATAATTTTTGTTTGTTTTCAAATCACGCACTTGTTTGTTATTTTGAAGTATTGTAAGTATTGCATAACAACTCTTCCTGATGTTATTGAAATCATACATTTCATTCTCACGTCAAATAATACACGTAAATTTATTGCTGACTATTCAAGTTTCATTTCCTCGTCCCTTGAAGGTGACCTCAAGTTGTTTTCCACTTGCTTTTTCATAGATTGGGACATGTGTTTTCATTACGCGGAGACGTATGAAATTCTTCGGCCCTGCTATAATAGTTGGAATGAAATATGATTCGCTTTGTAAAAGATACACGATACCTCCCTGTATTTAGGAGCGAGTTTCTATGCAGTGCCAGCAATGCGGTGTGGTGTATGCACACAGCGAGCATTGCAGCATTGGAATTCCGCCCTCCTCCTATTGCGGACTAACAACCCTCCTTCCAGGACGTTGAGTAACGTGATCCTCTCCGGACCGCAAACAATGACTCAGTGGTAAGTAAACGATTGACGTACAGCGATTCTGACGTTCTGCGGCTTACACGGGGATTTATCGACTGCGTATCACCCCACCCCCTTCACGTTCAGGCGGACAAGCATTTCTGTTCCAGGACGGATGCACTCGCATCAGAAATTACGGTTTGGTTGATTCGTTTACTATATGGAGTCAACTGTTGATTGAAATTGTTGAAGGTTTTTGTTCCAATAATAAGCATTGTATTATTATACAGAGAGTGTTGCTGAAGCTTGGTAGATGTATTTGATTCATAGATGAAGAGTTAACTGACATATCGGTAGAACATTTAACATCGTAGAATCTTTACAATAGCGTAATATCAGTCACTTATGTGAAGTGACTGGACCTTAGACATACAGTTGACAAAGCGATAGTCACACAGTTTCAAAATCGAATCCCTATTAGTAGATCTTATTTTGGGAAGACTGTGCTTGACGTGCTATCTCTGAGTCGAAGGTTGGCGACCATCATGGCTATTTTTACTTTGGAAGTGGCCGCTTGAATAAGTTGGTTAGAAATGCATCCAAACCACTCTCTCAGGTTCCGCAACCATGACATTCTTCTTCTGCCTATGTTGCGTTTTTCCTTGGAGAATGAACAGCAGTTCATATTTTTTCCCTCTCATGATATGACCCAGATATTCCATTTTACGTGTCTTGAATGTATTGACAACCCAGCTTTCATTTCCTATGCGTCTCATAATTCTGCATTTGTCACTCGATCCATCCTCAATATTTTGAGAATCCTTCTATACACCGACATAACAATACCATAAATCGTCTAAACTGAGTTCTGAGATCAAATATTGCCCAAGCAATTGAATTATCTTCTAACTTAGAACTGATAGTGACCATCAAAATAATCTTCATTTTTCATTCTTGTTTTGCCCAAAAGATTTATATGCTCATCACTAGACTCGGATGTTAAAAAATAGTGATTGTCATCCTCCAACTGAAAAATCACTCATTTCAGCTCTACAAGATTACACGAAATACTGAATTAAAAATATTTTGATGGAAGTGATTTGACTGGAAACAGGCTAACCTGAGATACACAACTGAACTAACTTCGTTTTTATAACGCGTTGCGTTTCTTAGCATGCGTTCATCGCTTTTCTTATTCTGTTTCTGTAGGAACAGTCTTCTGTTGGAATGTTGGATTTGATCTCTATTGAAACAATCCAAGTAATTTGTGAGGTTTCCATCTGCGTTTCTCCCGCTCAGTATCAGTGAAAAACTGATCTGTGGGATTTTAACCTAAATCTTCTGACTGGCGGTCAACCGCTCTACCTCTAAGCTATGCCGACACTTCAATCTGAAGATGCGGGTACCAGCCCCAAAGAGTAGGTTTTTCCAGAGGTCCTACTAGCGAATTTGCATATCATCCTACCTTTTGCGGATTAGCAAGGAAATCATTGTCATGATAGAGTGCTATTTATCTGCTTCCTAAAACATGTTGTGCGTAAAAATGATTGCCTTTCGAGCTGCACCCAACTACCTTTAGTGATAGTCTTCGATCAGATTTTTTTTTAACGAGTGCACATTAACATAAATAGAATATAATTCTTGAATATTCGAATCGTGACTGGTGAAAACGAGGGTGTACATGGCTGGGCCTACATTTATATTCATTAGCCGTGGATGTCCTAACAGTGCGGTTGACCTGAAGGGGAGCCCGCCACGTACAAATACATCAGGGCCAAGAAGGAGACGGACGGAGTAGAGGGATGGACGGCCCATCCTTTCCGATAATTGCCGTAGACATTAGGGGCATTTAGGGATGGAAGGTTTCCATCGTGGAGCCGGACATCGAGTGACAAGGTGCCGTGAATGATTGAGTCTTCCCAGTTTGCTGGTACATGATGTTAAGCAGAGTTATGGACGTTGCTTTCAACTATAAGAGATGCTTTTGTGATTCGGTCATGTATTTTGGCAATTTTCTCATCGCGAACATTTTTGTACTTGAGATAACAGTTTTTTTTGATATTTTGTCACTGTGCGAACAACTAGGTTATGTTGTTTTGCCGGTCTATCTGTCTTTCAGTCTGTTTTTTGGTGTCTGTAGGAATGATAGTAGTGCCAAGGAGCCACATTCCTATCAAAAGGGGCCTGGTTGAAATATTCAAAATAATATTTTCATATATATTCACCAATATAATATAGCCTAATAATATATTATAATTTCCATGTATCCAATAACTTCCTGCCGAATTGGCGTGAAGTCAATATCGGTTCGACTTCGCGAGTTAGAGGAGGAGTTAAGGAGGAAACAAGTAGTGGAGTTTACGGCGTGATGGATGAGTTTTTAGCTTACAGCCCCCAACCAACTGATATCGAAAGATCGATGTTTCTAGCGTGCGATGCGTGCATTTGTGTACGGTTTAAGTATTTTATTCTGTGATTGTGTGGGATAAATTGTTAGAATTTTTCACTTATGTATTTAGGCACTTGTTTGCGCTGTACATATAATTTTAAACTAGAAGAAATAGTTTAAAGCTTTTTTTTAAATACAATTCGCCAAAACTATTCATATTTGGATCCTGTATCTATCTGTATTTGCGTCTGAGGGAAGCGCTAAGATCAGTATCATAGCTAGGGCAGAGCAACTAGGGACCGCGCTAGGGGCGCCAAATCGGGGGCTGAAAGGGCGGGACATGCCTTCAGTAGGGACGTTTTTTGCCATTCATGATTTTCTGGCGTGAGGGGGGGGATGTGATTGTCCAAATAAGCGCAACTTACGGTTTTTGTCATGGACATTTCAGACTGTTACGTACTAGTTTCTTTCAGATCCTCAATGGGGTTTTCCTTTTTTGCTCTTCAGGTCTTCACGTGGGATATTCCAGATTTCCTTTCGGCCTCGGAATTCCTTCCCACGTGCCTGTTGCTAGGCATATTTTTTGCCCTCTGCTCTGGGTATTTGTTTCATTTTTTTCTACTTCTGAAATGTCAAAGGTTACCTATTCTCCTATAGAAAACGTCAAAGAAGGAAAATATTGAGCACGGGAGATATATCATCCAGACCTGTAACTAAAAGGAAACTTTGTATTGTACGATACAACTACGTTCTTTATTTAATACCAAGCCCGAAGAAATACATCGTCTGAGAAGCAGGAGGCAGTATCAAATAAGTCCTTTTTATTATTATCTCCCTATACGATTCCCGGGAATAAAACTTGAAAGACTGCAATCTTTTCCTTATTTTCTGACTCGAATCGGGTTGCAGATGTACTTCTTTGGAAGACCATGAAAAATTGTTGTAAGAATTGTGTTTGTGTGACTTCAATTGTCTATATAATTTTGTAGTGTCACGGCGATTGATTTACTTTCTAAATTTGTGAATTTTTTTATCAGTGGTTGCCATATCACTTTCATTTTTGGTACAATCTTGTAATAATTTCGGATTTTTTTTAATCAATTTCTTCAATATTCAGTATTTTTTTTATTTTTGTAATATTTCTTAATTTGGTACAAATACATTATTTTGCATATTAAGGTTCTAAAATTATTCATTATTTTTTTAAACAAAAGTAAAAGTCCACGGACATTTTGGTTCACGGCCACGTAAAAAGATTAGAAATATTTTCTCCAGTCCTTTTTTGTCATTCTCCATTTTAATCTGCATTTCTAACCAACAGAATACAGCAGTGTGAGTTAGTTTATTGTAGTTATATTAAAGAAAATACAGTATAAACTACTATTTCAAATCATTTCCGTTACACAGAAGTCCCACGGAAGTGATAAATTAACAGTAGATATTTATTAGTCCGAAGAAATGATTCTTTCCACTTCCCACAGTTGACATTAACCCAGATTTGATTATACAGACTGGAAACACAAAATGCCGGTATAAGCTTCTTAAAACAAATGAGCGCTGAAACCTGGCCGCCAAAAGCGCAATGTTTTCAATGTTTACCAATTTTTACGGGTTTTGACTATTGGCCCCAGAAATGACGTTTCATTTTGGTATACATTTTATGAAGTTCAAAAAATTTTAAGAATTGAAATAAGGTGAAGTCGGTAATACGGACTAATATTAATGAAAAAAATATTTAATTCTAATAGAAAAGACCATGTCATAATGAATTACTACTGGAAAAACACAACGTGGTTACGTCAACGGAAGTGATATCGATGGTGGTTTTTAATGATTTTTATAGAAAAACATTTTTTTGAGCATGCTAGGTAGTTGCCCAAACAAATCTAGACGTTTATTTTTTATTAACAAAAATGATTTTAATTCGTCTTTAAATTCATTCAAACAATGTGAGAACTGATGTTTGTACATAATTTTTTGAATGACCCTTTTACACTAGATTACTGTAAACGTGATCGTTGTTGGCGATGAAAACTGCCTCTTAGAATTCTCGTCGGTAGCCGCGGTTCAAACTCAACTCGAACGCCACCTGAACCAATCATGACTACAGCGCCAGAGTTGGGTCCGTAAAGATCTTCGATCGTAGTTACTCACATAACCCTGTATTAAAAAATCGTAGTGCCATTATGTAGGAAACAACCGTACAAATTATGTACACTCTAATTTTTGAGATGGTTGGCTGCTGATATACAAATTCGCACTGTACCTCCAGATACGAATGGCAAGCGCAGCTTGAAATTCTAAAAAAACTGGCTTTCAGGAAAGCGTAGGTACTCAACATCGTTCGAATGAGTGGAGTGCCTGCTTAGCTCAGTTAGTTAGAGTGTCTGGCCGGCAATAATAACGTAAATGCTTCGAATCCCGAGTATCTAAATGCAAATTTGTAGACTTTCTTTGTTGTGCTTCATGTAATTGATGCGATGAATTGGATAGTTTATGTACTTCGAAACGGAAAAGGCTCACATTGTGGGCAGTAAAACGTATTTCCTATTGTATTAAATTCAATTTAATAGGCAGATATCTAGTCTAAGCTTCAAACAAGAAGTTTTGTACGCTGCCATTCAACCTTCCATTAGTATTTATGAATATTGAATTGTTTCATTTGTTTGTTCTGGCGTTTAGTTTTTAAAATGTGCTATGATCTAAAACTCATTTACCTTTTTAGCTTGGTTACATTGTTGCTGACTGATACCTGGGTTGTTTTCTACTGTGTGTATTTTGTACTTTAAAAATCATCTGAATTGGTGAACAAGTCATATATAAAATATCCCATTTTCCCGTTCTCTTTAAAATTTCATATCAACTGATAACGTATAATTCGTCGCAAAACCGTCCGGTGTGTATTACCTCCAAGCGCGGCGTCCCCTCCCAGCATCCATATTTTCTGGCAAGTGGGAATTAATGTTCTTTGATGCTATGATCTATATAGTTTATAGTTGTCAAAAGTGAAAAATATTTTGAACATTTTATTTCAACTATTGATAGAGCATATACAATCCCTGCTATGGACTATTTTACTAGTTACTTCCAGGTTGCTCCTCTAATCTGTTTGTTATTCCGTGGTAGGAAAATTTAGAACAGTTAATAAGTTTTGACTTCACTAAATATTATGTGAAGTTATTGGGAGCGTTTCAACCAGCTTTGAGCGGCAACACTGTCCATGATACGATTTGCCGCCATTCCACGCAAATTCATATTTATAACAAAATTAAATTTGGGCTGTTTTGAAAACTCAGCTATTCAACCGTTAATAAATTGATAGCGTTGCAGGGTGAACGTGCTTTGTACTGCTTCCACATCGTGCACAATGTATTCTGCTGCATTTAAATTTTAATAATGCAAACAAAGTTTTTTCCAATTGTCGCTCGTAAAAAGTAAACCGTGTATGCACGCGACAGTAACCGGAGTAATGTTCACATTCCGTGGGTATTTCTTCCGCAGGTTTCCTGGAAATCGTCGTGTTTTCCAGTAGAAATGCGCTCTCTAAGAATGCGTACTTCGGTATTGATTGTTATGAAAGGATTTAATTGCAGTGTTACGAGTTATTCGGCTTTGTACATCGATCTATAAATGATGTTGATGAATAGCTGAAGGATAGTAGGAAGACTGGCCGACGAGTTTGTTCCACAATGGTAACAATTTATAGCGTTTCAAGATCAATGTAAATAGACATTCATCTTCTCGCGGTGCTTTTGGAGCCGGATATATTTTCTAAAAATTATATTCAATAAAAAATCTGGCAACGACGAGACTCTAAATCGCGTCTGGCTGGGCTACAACTCCTCGATGATCAAACGCTTCAATGTGTCATGTTAGGTATGATCGCGTTCACGCTATCCTTTTCTTTTAATCTGTCCCTCCTCCATTTGTTGCTCTTCAAAAAATTCTGTTTTTTATCACTCTTTCTGGCAGCCTAATTATCAAACTGGTCTTCTCTAGGCTCTTATTTCTTGTCCCCACTTCAAGATAACAATGAAGATACCTTATCTAAGGAGACCTTGCAAGTCACGATTTACAGTCGACTATTGAGGCATTCTCATGAAAGGAAGTAAAAAATCTGGCATTGGAAAGAAGAAAGCTGATTTGACTTTATATTTATATGCATCACTGATCACTATCACGCATCCAGCTCATTCCTACCCTTGTTAGATTACTCTGGATGAATAAATTGAGCAAGCAGACAAATTATTAATAGTACCCTTCTTCTTCTTCTAGTGGCTATCTGGTCCGGATGTTGGCAATCATTCTGGCTATCATAATTTTATTGGTTGCAGCTCGGAAAAGACCTGTGGTTGTTGTAGAGAACCATGTTCTCAGGTTCTTTAGCCATGAGATCCTCCTTCTTCCAGGTCCTCGCCGTCCTGGAATTTTTCCTTGTAGTATTTCTTGCAGCAATCCGTATTTTCTCTCATCTCGCATTATGTGACCCAGGTATTCAAGTTTTCTTACTTTTATAGTGTTTATTATTTCAGTATCCTTATTCATTTTGCCGAGTACTTCCTCATTCGTTACATGGTCTACCCAAGATATTCTCAGCATCCTGCGGTAAAGCCACATCTCGAATGCGTTTAGTCTTTTAGTGGTTGCATCTCTTAAGGTCCACGATTCCATCCCATAAAGTAAGGTAGAGAGAACATAGCAGCGGTAACAGTACCCTTGATATTAATAACATTACTGTTATAATAATAACAGTGCTTAACAACTTCCAACTGAATCACAAAAAACAGTTAACAGCTGTTCATTCGACAAATCTATCAACGTTGAGGCCTCCTTAAGATAGCATCCACGGTTCCTTATACCTACTCAAGGAAATTTCATAATATTCAAGTATTTAATATATATTTTTAAATTTCTGGCTACATAATATTGTATAATATCTGAAAGTTTTCTAATATATCGTGAACAGAGCACACTCACAACTTATTTGCTGTACACCCAATCAGTTTTAGACTTGACTGGTTATTGTCGGCAATGACTACATCACAGCTATATAGATAGTTTAAGCTTAAACTATGAACTAGCACTTCTTCCTCATTCAGATCGATCCTGTTATGCTTGTCTTGGCATTTTTTGCAGATATTTTCTCTGAAAACAAATGTTATATCTCTGGGCTGTACTAATGTCCTATTCTTTTTCTGCGATTACGATTTCTCAGTCGCAGCGACTAGAAATCGCAAGTAGAGTATTCCATCACTTTCCATCTTTTTATTTCTTAACATCAATAATGCACAATTAATTTTGGTGAGAAAACGCATCTGTCAATATGAGATATCCATTCTCAATCAAATATATTGAGAGAAGAAGATGAAATAGTAGTCGATAAATGGACCGAAGACACGAAACCGTCGTGCGAAAGCTCTTTTGAAAGTAATCCAATATGGTTGAGTGAAACGAACGACCGAAGCCATAATACAAACGATACTTTTCTTCGCGTGCTCGTAAAAAACTTCACGGTCCTTTGTTATTTTCGATATGCGGGAAACAGTCGGTTTTCATCATTGGCTTATAAAGGAAATGACAGCCATATCGAAAGATATATTAACGGCAGTGACGCTGAAAAAAATCCTTATATATTTTTCGAATATGCCGCTTCTATAATTTATTATAATTTTATCGTTTTCAATTTCTACAAGAAAAAGAGAGAGACATACGGATAGACAAAGACAGATTCGGATGTACAAGGTTATCATAAAGTGAGAGATACTTTTCAGCTCAAAATGTATTTTTAATAAATCAAATTTTCTACGGTACGTGTGTGTTTTAATATTGTGATTTCTTATATCCGGTAGTCATAGGCGCAAATGCTGCAGTAGATTCGCACTCGATGTATCAACAGCTTTGGATAGGGTGTGGCATGAGACACTTCAAGATCAAGCTTGCTGTCATTGGGCTGCCGCCGGGTCTGTGGCACTGGCTGGATACTTTTCTCATGGATCGCTCCTTATTTGTGGTGGTGGATGGATATGCTTTCGATATGTTTACCATCACTCTGGGTGTTTTTCCAATGTTCTTCTTGCTCAACGAACTGTTAGAAATAAGATCTGATCCTGTCGACAGCTTCGCAAATGACAGCATCCTTATTTGCTGCATTGAACCGGGCAAACGACTACTACTTCTACAGTCTAGAACGTCCAAGGAGGTTGCTGATCTGTCTCTATTCTAGATATTATCAGGACAGAGGTTCGAATGAGCCAGACAGAGTTGCCAGTACAGCGAACATTAGAGGAGCCCAACAGGCGCATCCTCACCAGGTCGAGCTTACAACGCCTCAAATGAGCCTCTTTCAAAAGTCTTCCTTTTGGAGAAACTCGGGTTGACATGAGCTATAGGGGAGTTTATTTCCTGGTGGTTACAATTTACAGCGTTTTAAGGTTAATGTGAATAGACGTTTATCCTCTTGATGCGCTTATGGGGCCTGACAGGTTTTCTGCTTTTGAGTGAGGTTTTCTATAAAAAAAGACAATCATCTTTTGCTTCTTCCATTAGTTGTATTATAAACGCGATGTTTCCCCAAAATGCCGTAGTAATCTACTGGGTTAAGATCAGGAGATCTTGGTAGCCATTGATTTAAAAAAATTAGTATAACACAATCTTGAATAACAGCAGTCTTCAATAATTTTACTTCCCGCGCCAATGGGCATATTGATAAAAAAACGTCACTCATTTTCGTCGCTCTGTCTTTCTCTCTGTCTGTGCTCTATCCTGTAAGCTTTCAAAAAAAAAACTTTCAAACTTCGTTATCTGAGGTTTCCGGTGCCCTGATCATTTTCCATTTTTTTTGTGGAGTTAAAAGTGGTGGTTAAAGGGGAGGGGTGGCGTGATGTGAGGGGAGGTCTCAAAAGAATATTGGTGGAAGACGATATACAATTTTGATCACGATAGTACTTCGTACTTTCTAAGATATCGATCCAGAGGCAGCAAAGTAATGCTGAAGCTACATATTCATATAACAACGCGCGATGCATCCGGTCTATCGTTCAAGGAGACGAACAGTCTGATTTGAAATCTATATTTAATATGAATAGACGCTTCTAGCTTTTGTCAGGCTGTCAATTTTACTCGAAACACTCAAGTTTGTCCTCATTCTGTTTCAGTAACTGCTAATGCCACAGAGTGCTGCTCTGTCCCCGAATATGAAGAATAAATAATTAAAAAAGTGATATTTAGCCTTTAAAAAATAGCGTCACGTTGTTTGATCTTTATTTCACGTGCAGTGATATCAGTTTTCTAGATATTTTATTGTGTATAAAAACTATTAATTTAGCAGAAGTGTTTCCAAAATCCAATAACAAAGTGATAAGATTTCGTGTGAAGTCCTACTTGACGGTATTTTATCCCAAGCCGAACGCCAACAAAGCCTGACCCAGAAAACAATCTGCAGCCCCGCGGAACCACATGGAGTAAGCAATGAGCAGCGCGAATGTCGCGAAGGAAAGAAAAAGAAACATTAACAGCAAACTTCCGGGCCTCGCCGAAATGACCGAAATGAGATTTTGGCGGATTAGCTTGATTGACGACCGGCGCTTGTCAGAAGCATTCGTCGGGCTCAGGAAGGTTCGCCAGAATGCTGGAAGTATTAAGGAGAAAGACGTTTTGGTTGAATTAAGCTAAAACGGGCGCCTCACTGGAGACGACGGGTTCAGTTTTCAATAAGAAAAACAGGCTTGTTAGGGTGTTGTCGTCGTTACAAATGCCAACGAGTGTTGCACGCCTGGTTGATAGGCTTTTAACTATGATGAAGGTAAAATACTATTGACTGACGTGGGAAAAAATTCCGACAGCGATGTCTCCTGACGCGTGGAATATAGTTCGCACCAAAGACCTATCTGTTTATATCTCGCAACATGCCAACATGGCCATGGGCATCTTCCCTCAAGGTCATTGAGAAGCTGGCTTCACGGGAATGCTTCCTGACCGTTGTTGTTGTCGCAGTGCTTACGTTGCTGTGTCAGGTCATAGGCGGGTTTCATACATTGATTATTGATTTACAGTCGTCTAGTTGAAAGTGCAGAACTCAGTTGCTATTGATTAAAATTTGTACCTGCGTGAACGTGTTTGTGCAGACATGTTGTTTTTTATCGTTTGCTACTTTATATTACTCTATAAGGTTCCCAAAAGACTAGAATGGACGGGAAACTTGGCTTAGGACTTTGTTTTTTCTCCAAGTAAATCTTTATACAATCGGATCACTTTATTGATGATTTCAAACACCGAGGCGATGGTAGCAAGCACATTATAAAAGCACTGCATATCATTTGCCATGTTTTTGTGCCAGATATTAGTCAACAGAGTGCTAGGTAAATATTAGGTATAGTGAATTAATCATTTCGATAAAACCCTTGTTAAAAGGTACTTACTTTTATTTCTACAGAAAAATACCTAGAAAATGCAAACTATTTTATTTTTCAAAAAATAATCTAAAATAAACACTGATGATGTCCTCGGACCATTTGTATGAAGCCATATTGGTCACGGTATCAGAGTTTACTTGTAATTTATTTGTTTTGTTGTAAAGTTTACTATATTATACTTTAGTATTTATGTTATTCATTGATAATGCTCCAACAAGGAAAAGTTAGACATTTGCCATTTTCCTGTCGGTGCTATTATTAAGAGATTTTCTTTTAACTACTTTTTCTGTGATAAGTTTATATTGATATACGGTAGTCATAAGGTTAGATACTGATAGTTTTTAGTCTTAGACTAAACTTCGTCAGTTATAACATATCAAGTTATAATAAAGTATATGTGTTGTCCCTTTCTCCCTTAGATCCCCGTCTTTGTTCTCCCCGAATTATCAATGTTAGCGTGTAAGCAACGAGCTATTTATGAATGACTGGCTCTGTCTATAGTTTCTCATATGTCTTTGGTTCGCACTCTGCCATATCGATGAAATATCACAGTATGACATAATAGTAATACTAATAGATATATGGTTACACAATTATTGTTATTTTTTTATGTAATCATATAATTGTAAGATATTGCAATATGTTATAGTTCGGACCTCTTTCAGATAAGTTAATTAGGTTCATTTTGAGTGTATTGTGAAATAATGGAATCTAAACAATGCAAAGTGGTTTATAGCCAGGCAAGAGAGACAGGATAGGAAACAATTCATCGAGCAGGTCTTGTAAGGGACAAGCAAACTAAATACCGTACAGTGATGAATTTGGGGGTGCTGAATCTGAATTCGTCAGTTAAAATAACGACATAACTATTCATGTGGTGCAAGGGACCGAAATGAGCCTCCGGGCCTAGAATTATCTGAGAAATCCTTCAGTGAAAATATTTTTTCTTTAGAACGGACGTCCTAGCGAGAATCCGAGCACCATTGGATTCAGCGGACAATTTAATTTTTCATAGAATACAGAACATAAAGGCCAAAGGACTTTTTTGCCCTGTAATGAGCGTCAAATAGCGGCTTTCGAAAATCGCAGGAAATCGATATATGCCTTGAACACTTAATCATTATCTTCACGAATCTGACTTCAGTTCCCGGCTCGGGCCTAAGGGGACTCATGAAGAGACGGATTCTAGTTCGCTTCTACCATACTATGTAAGGCCAGATGCGCCTGACCTTACGCAGGACCTACACAGTTTGAAACATCGAATAAAAGTGGCTGATCTCTCCTTATTCTATGGATTGCGGAGAGCTTCTGTATCTCAAGGAATATAGATTTATTTTTTAGCAATTCAGGATACCTGAAGATAATGCTTTAAACGTCGAAACATTGTATGCTGTGTAAGAAATTTGTAATTTTTTGATATAATTAAAAAACATGATGTTCGCAATACAAAAAGGTACATTACGTAGTTTCACTCATGAAAGACGCGAGGCTATTCATCTAAAAATTTCCCAGATTCTTCTATTCCCTCATAATCATCGTGTCTTTTTTACCGTTGGAATTCTCCTGGTAAGGTCAAGACTGTAAACT
Organism: Bruchidius siliquastri; assembly: GCA_949316355.1. Classification (NCBI taxonomy): domain Eukaryota; kingdom Metazoa; phylum Arthropoda; class Insecta; order Coleoptera; family Chrysomelidae; genus Bruchidius; species Bruchidius siliquastri. The sequence continues at coordinate 28,286,450 of OX438529.1, forward strand.
TATTTATTTTCTGAATAAGACCGACGAAGCAGGTCGGTTTCGGTCCCTCTGATTGTCCATTGTATCCACTTAAATTCACGACGGCTTCGGTACAGAAAGCGGTCAAGACGTTTCTATTGAAAACAGGACGCTAGACAAGGAATTGGGGACGGCAAGACGCGCCAAAAGCGGCAACGAATCTTGTTAATGTGCTTTTTCTTCTGGACACGTTCTAGCACAACCTCTGAATAGATGTGTGTTTTTACGTCTCACAGCTGACTGGGAGAAGTGTTGTGTTCCATCAAAAAAATCGAATTTGAGATAATGGTTTTTTTGATGGTTCTATGTTCAATAATTCGCTCGTCCTGATGATCGAGACATAGCTAGGAATAAGTTAAAAGAGTAAACTTCACCAATTTAATTTATACAAATTAAAGGGACGGGGTCATTGCTGTACAACACTAAGTCAGCAATAAATGTAGCCAGATGTACTGTTGTAACCGAGCATTAGAATACGTCATCAGGGCTTAAATAATGGATTTGAAGCAACAATCTTTCTTACAAAATGATAGAAAGTACTCACAAAAGTCGGCCAAATTTATGCCTTTGAGATCTCATGTGAGATAGCAGCTGAACAAGACATCTGTTTAGTAAACTAGGAAGAAACATGGGGAAAACACACATGTGCAGTTGCCTTGATATCAACTGGTAGCTATTTGTAAGAGTAGAGTCAGTGTAACATATAGTAACAAGTACCCCACGGTGATTTAGAATAAAATCTAAATATGTAGATAAAAAGTTTGTGTAATTATCACACAGTTTCACAAATAAAACTGTTTCTTTCAGTGACGCGTTTCGATTTTTTTCGACTTGGACATTTCTACCTCTTAGTGACAGGGAGTAATGAAGTTAATGATTGACAAAAAATGGCATCTCTGACAGTGCACCGAAATTGTTCGGCCATCCGAATATAATAAAACATTCTCGGTAGTGAGCTTTTTGCGCCTCTCAGAAAGTACTAGTTTGATCTCAGAGAGTGAGCGAGATACCGGGCGGTGAGAGAGAAACTCCTAGCAACTGCCGCTAATGGCGTCAGATAATTTTTTATAGGCCGCCATTATACGCGGAGTTTACGTTTCCCTCTAATGAACAGCTTTCCTTTTTTGTGACCGGAACTGAAAAGTCCTTTTACTCCGGAGGAAAAACGACCGGTACACAATGTTTTCTGTTTTCCTTCTGATGCAGTTTTCAAAGTTGTTTTATGTTATTGTAAGTAATGATTTCACTTGTTTTTTTAAGATCTATGATAATGTAACTCTAGAATCTCTGTGCTTTAATTTCTAGCTAATCTTGTATTTGCACTGTATATTTATAAATTTTGGCTGTTTGGGCAACCTCTATGAAAAAATATAAAAAAGTCAGTTTCATTATTATAATTTGCTTCCAAAACCTTATTTTCAATTTTTTCTACTTTGATAAAGGCTACCAAGGCTGCAGAAATTTTAGTCAAGATATTTCATCAATGTTTTTTGGAACTAAATTTTGGAAGATATGGAAAAATTCGAAACATTTTGTCAGATTTTATGGATCATCATTTCTGAAAATACAATCAAAACTATCAAGATTTCTTAAATTCGATACAGATTATTCCTAAACGAGATTAAATTTGAAAAATTACAATAACACTTTCTTCTGTCGCATGTCGATTTCGGCATACGCGTAATTAAACTTGTCAGATAAAACGATATGCAGTATCAAATAAATCAGTCATATCAGATTATAAATCATTAATACCGCATAGGATGTAAGGGAAAATTCGTTCTATCCAAATCTGACGTATTTTCGAGGATCTAAAGGGCGATAAGGAGGGAAAAACCGGACAAAAACAAGATTTATTTGGGCAAAGACCGCGGTTAAACCATCGCTTCATTCCACTATGTACAACCTGCACGAAAACCGCAAGTAATAAATTAATTCTATGGATTTATGAGCATAATTAATTTCCAACGTCCTCTTTGTCGATAGATCGCTTGAAATAGCTGGGGTACATTTTTTCAGGCATGGTTAAAAAAAACGGCTGCTAACTCTGTAGATTACGTAACCACCTATTTTTCAAGTTCAATTCCAACTATCAACATCCGAAACTATATCGTTATTCATAAACTAATATTATTGCGATGAGTGTACAGAGTCAACCTTCTTGACACCATTTTTCCCGTATTCGTATCGATACAACTTACACACTGTTTTCAATTCTCCTTAGCTTCAAAGCTTTGAATAGAATGTAACCATAGGTAAACAGAATAATGAATGATAACTAATGTTGCAATGTATATTTTCACTTATTCTGAACTCATAACAAATTCGCTAATGTTACATACACATACATCCTCTGTTGGTGCATTTTGGTGTGGTTTTACTTTGAAAACCTTCACTCCGCATCGAAGCTTTGAATAGAATGTAACCATAGGTAAACAGAATAATGAATGATAACTAATGTTGCAATGTATATTTTCACTTATTCTGAACTCATAACAAATTCGCTAATATTTCATACACATACATCCTCTGTTGGTGCATTTTGGTGTGGTTTTACTTGAAAAACCTTCACGGTGCATCGACTCATCAGCCTCATCGCATTCCTTTTTAAATTTGGCACACTGAGAGTGTCTTTGGCAGGATCCCATACCGCCCTCAACTGTGGCACCTAGACAAACATAGGAGCAAGTTGATGAACATGTAACAATAGACAAGAATATTTAACCAATAAATTTCTTATACATACCTACAAATCAGAAAATATGTCATAAACAACTGACTACGAAGATGTGTTATAGCTTGCTATGAATGTCTTTCAAATACTTTTCATGTCATGTATCACACGGTGACTTAGTTTTTCAATGACTTAGTGAGCCAAAGTTGAAGATGTAAACATAATCATATAATCGATATCCTGTACAACCATAATTTCATTTATTTAATTAATAATTTTATCTCCATCGCTTAGAATTTATATTTTATGATTTTTCTATTTGTTTTATACATCGAGATTAAAAAAAAACAAACAAAAAATATCCATTATAATTCCAAAATTCGATTATTTCATTTTTGTACATTGAAAAAGGCTCCCGAGGCAGTCAAAACGTCAGTAGAGATATTCAGTCATACCGGGTTTCAATTAAGCGAGTAGGAAATATAATGAATACCCATTCCATTCAACTTTACCGGTTGTCTTGCTGTACCATTGAAACGCAAAGGATTAAAAAAATAGTCTGTAATTTCTGATTCTATACTTAAATTTTGTCGTGTAATACATCACATCAAGATAGCTGAGAGATCTGTACAATGATTATATTATACTTATGTGTTTAATAGAATTTCTTTATAGATCATCATTTTTTCAATATTTTGCAACAGTGTTGTACTGCTGTATCCATAGATGCCAAAGAAAGTCATTATAATCGTTGCGATCCCATGTATGTATCCTATTAAAGTGATAATATTGTTCATGTTTTCATTATTCTGGAGTTTTCTATCTAAGAATCAAGCATACCTTTTTTTAACTAAGAACAACTAGTAAGAACGTACAGTGAATAAATAACAATTTTGGTCAATAATTTGTCATAAAGTTTACACACGCGTGTTCGAAACTGATAGTATTTTGTGTGTGTGTGTGTTTTTTTTATAGATATCCCCACTTAAAGGCAGATAGCCTATCGCGCTTCATAAGCGCTGCAAGAGGATAAATGTCTATTCACATTGACCTTGAAACGCTGTAGACTGTAACCATTGGGGAACACAGTCCCTGGTAGCTCATTCCACAACGCCGACGACTCTTAGTGTTATTATGCGAGACAGCTCAGTCGAACATCCGCCATTATAATATCTATAGAATATAGAAAGATCAGCCATCATTCGGAGTTCTAGATTGTGGATGTCCTTTTTGAATTGTATTCAGAAGCTTCAGGAAATGCTTCGGAGCGCATCCCCACACATGCGAGTGCCGTAATTCAGCTATGGTCTGAGCTGGGTCTTGTATAGTAACAGTAGCTGTTCCGGAGAATCTAATTTCCTGGAGCGGAAGAGAACCAGCAGTTTCTGGGACGCCGATCTAACGAGGTCAGCAACATGACAAGACATGGTTATTTGGTTATGTATGTTGATGTTTGCAGTTTATTGTCAAAATTGTGAATGACGCAATTATTGGAGAATTATTTAAACATCGATATAAAAACAAAAGTATGCAACCAATCGTACGCAAATGATCAACTAATCGATAAAAAATCAAAGAATAGGAATAAAGTGACGATGAATATTTGGTGAAGCATAAAAATTGAAGGAAACTTACTCAAAAACACTGCCATCAAGAGCATGCCAATAAAGAAATACTTAGAGAACAACATCATTACAACTGTTAACGATTTCTGCCTTGCCTGATTGACACGAGCTCGGCGTTTATATAGAGAACTTCATAATGATTCCCATTATCTTACTTGTTAAGAGTTATCACCATGACGTTAGAAACTTGGAATATTTGGATAATTGGGAAACGTTATAGTACCTATCTATCTAAAACTTATCTAAACTCTAGACTAATTGACACAAATTACAATGAGTTATACACTAAGGGTTCGCAATCTCAATGAAATCAATAGATCCAAAATGAGAAGCCGCAATTTTTCATAACTAAGACAATTATCGTGCTATTTTAGATTCATAATCAAAAGTTCATTTCCGTTTATATCCCTAAATGACAAAGGTAATATTGGGAATTTGCATAGAATTATACTGAACAGAACGAAAAGCAAGAGTTCGCAAACAAGAAGACTGTGTGTGTGTGCGGGTAAAACTCCGAAAGGCGTTTATTTTCAGCTGAACTTCGAGGCATACATTTCATTTGAAACAAGGCTTGTTCCTAATAGAGAGCGGAATATAGAACAGCCTGTGACGCGTTTAACTTCATTCAACACCAAGCACAACAAACACAACCTGAAGAATTGAGGAAACCTGTGGTGAGACGTCTACTATATATATATATATATATATATACATATATATATATATATATATATATATACATATATATATATATATATATATATATATATATATATATATATATATATATATATATATGTATATATATGTATATATATATATATATATATATATTTATAACATAACCTTAAAAATGACGGAAACCTAGTCGTGGTGATATGCCTACATTTCGCATTGAGGTCATCTATATATGTTGTTTGAAACTTGTAGACAAGGTGGATTTATGAAAAGTTTGATTTGGGACTTCCATTGTCTATAAAATTTTGAGTATCACGACGTTTCGATTGACTTAACATCATCAGCGCCGTCGAAGCAACCTGTACAAGAATAAATCAGGATCAGGCAGAAGAACACACACATTTGTAACAAGAGGAACTACAAAGAGAGCTCAATATCATTAAAAGAATAGGTCAGCGATACAAGATCCAAACGAGATTCTCTAGGACTGCCACCCTCAGAAGTATCCTAACAAAAACTAAGCCCAGGAATGAATCTCAAGAGACAAAGGACTGCATCTACCAGATACCATGTCAATGTGGTAAAATCTATGTCGGATAAACAAAAAGGCCACTGGAAGTAAGAATCAAAGAACATCGTCTCAACACCCATCGAGCAGAGACAGGAAAATCTGGAATAGCTGACCACGCATGGACGGAGCACCATAAAATAGCTTGGGACGACGCTAAGGTTATTGCCAAGGAACCGCATTGGTATCGAAGGAAATTCAAGGAGGCGGCATTCATCACCGACAACAGCAAAGTGTACAGCAAACCCAGCGTAGACATTAAACCAATCTGGCAGCCAGTCATAAAAAAGATCAATAGACTACAACTGGACCAGACAACAAACAATGACCGACAAACAGCCACGTCAGCAGACCGGAATACCGCGCATCGGGAGCCAATCAGAACAGACCGCGCACAACGACACGTCACCGCACGGGTTATAAATAGGTATGAAAGGAACGTGTTCGCCAGTTCACCTGAAAACGATTGAAGATAGCACATCAATCGAAACGTCGTGATACTCAAAATTTTATAGACAATGGAAGTCCGAAATCAAACTTTTCATCTATATATATTTATATTTTATTTTTACAGCTTATCATTTCGATTCATTGTTGCACATTTGAAGTAGTGGTGAACAGGACAAGATGGCAAGTAGGCCACCATTGGCTCTTCTTACGGATTTTTGGAACCAACACAAAAAGTAAGACGGTAATTCCTTGATGTACCATGATCTACCAGACCCTCTAATAAAGGTCATGATATCCGACCATTTCGCTGAGTACACTTCTTATTTGTTGTGCCAAATAGCTTGGCTCTAAGGCCAGCACATGTTCCAGGGGGCAAGGTCTATTTTACAGTAGCCTGTCTTTCTCAGAGCCTGCGATAAACCCCTTGGCCTTCAATAAGGTCATCGTGCTCTTGCATTCTTTGGCCATTACTCTATACACGATCTTTGTTGAACATCTAGTAGCTGCAACTGATGCTATCTCATGTCACACATGAGCCGATTTCCACTCGGCTCCACTGGATCTTTTCCTACTTAATGTCTCTCTGGGCATTATTTGCTAAGCGAAATATATTTATGCAGCAGATACAAATTTACTTAATCTTCAGATTAAAAACGAAGGAATTTTTAATTTTCCACATATTTTAATTAAATTTTTCGCAAGTTGTATTAAAATTGCGTGCTTAGAACAAAAAATGAATGCATGCATAGCTTTTAGTTATTATATATTATATATTATATATTATATAATATATATTTTATAATATATTAGATAACCTTTGCTACTGAAATCGGAAGGATTTTTCAGGGTTGTCAAGTTTAACGTATGAATTATTTCAGGATGCTTGTTTTTAGTTTTATTTTGATTTTTACTGTTTTTCCTATCTTAGTTTACTGTATTTTCCTCTAAATTTGTTTTATAAAATTCATTTATTGGTGCGAGAGGAACCACTTAAGTTGTTCGAGGACTGTTTCGTCGATAGATTAACACTGCTGTACTCAGAAAAAATGTCCTCTTATGCTTTAGACTCAAACATTTAATGCGTTGGTAAGAGAAGTTGAATAATTATAAACCTCCGTAGACCCCATACAGATAAATATAAATTCTCATACCAAGAATATGTGCTTTCATTCAAGTATACCATTTCTTCCTATATGCGCAAAGCTATAATAATCTTGAAGCAAGAATATTGTATTTTTGATCATATAGAATTAATTTAAGTAAATATATTCAATTCAAACCTGGAAAAGTGAGAATACCAAAATCTTAGATTGAGCATAACATAATCTTGGCACAAAACAGAGAAAATCGAACATTAAAAAGAAGGACCAAAAAAGTATCAAAACTTTAACAATCTGACTTCTTTCTTACATTTATTCGCGTCATATAGTATTCTTCCCTATTCAATTTTGAAACGTGTTGTGTGTGATAAAAAGAATATGAAATATATGTACCTGTAATTAAGCCAAAAGATATACGTCCACCATTTGTAATAGAACTCCACAACTCACATATCAATCAATACCTGTACACTTGTATGTGATCCTCACCACAGTCACAACCCCAACTTTTTAACAGCACATTCATCTTGGTGGAGGTGGTTGATCAAAATTAAATACAATAGAAACTAACAGGCGTGGAAACAGACATACGCGTACCGCTGAATTGCCGTCGACGAATATGACGATGCCAAACAAGTAAATTAATTACTTTGAGCAAGATGTTCGTATTCTTGATTGAAGTAAATGGAGTTCTGTTGGAAAATATGATAACCTTACAAAAAAATGGAATACTTGTTAGAAAAGCATTGAAATCTTAGATGTGAAGAAAATTATATTTTTCTATAGGGTATATTTCTTTAGAATGAGTATTGATTTCGAAAGTTTCCTTTTTTTGGTTCAAATTAATAATCATTTTCCTATCAAGTAAATTGTCTTAGAAGAATATCAAAATTCATGAATTGAGTTTATTTAGTTGAGCAGTAATTCTGCGTATTAGTTAGACATGAACCATAGCTATTAATTTTATCTTAAAAAATAAGATGTTTTTAATAGCTTTGGCATTGGAATTGATTTTTACATCTGAGAACATAATAAGTATTCGGTGCATTTCCAATATTTTTTGTACTTCCGAGGCACCCGCAACGTGAGTAAACATTCTTCAGTCAATCGCGTTTATTTTTAATTAGCATCCAGTAAAAAATACAGACAATTTATTTGGGTTTATTTTAACCAAGAAAAGTATCTTTTTGATTTCAACACTGCTTTAACAGAAATATACTGTGAATCAAAAAAATTCTTTACAACTAAGATTTTTAATACTTTTCTAGCTAGTATTCCATTTGTTTGTAAGTTTCTAAGACTTTCAAAGGTTTGAATTGAAAATATTTATTTAAGTAATTATTATAGCTTAAAGCATATAAGGAGATATGGTATGGTATATTTGAATGAAATCACATATTCGTGTTATGAGAATATATTTTTATATAGACAAAAAAGGTAGGAATTGTCTCCGCCTATCGACATGGGAAACAAAAGCTTTTTTCCATTTAATTTTTGGTAAACATGTGGTCTCTGTGGTCTGCTGATACTTGATTTTTCTTACTCCCACTTGGCTCTTTAACCATCCTTTCTTCGACTTGGACATTCCTACCTCTTAGTGACAGGTATTTATAATAAAGTTAATCATTGACGAAAATTGACAACTCTGACAGTGCACCGAAATTGTTCGGCCAACCGAATATAATAAAAAATTCCCGGTGGTGAGCTTTCTACGCCTCTCAGAAAGTACTAGTTGGATCTCAGAGAGTGAGCGAGATAGCAGCGGCAAGTGAGAAATTCCTAGCAACTGCCGCTAATAGCGTCGGGTAATTTTTTAAGGCTGCCATTATACGCGGAGTTTACGGTTCGCTCTAACAAAAAGCTTTCCTTTTTTGTGACCGGAACGTGTACCATTATACGGTATAAAGTGTTTACGAAGAACAAGGGATGTCGCTGTAAATCAGTTCACTGTTGTTGACAGATGTCGTAAGGGACATCTGTTGCCGCTTCGAGGCAGTTCAGGTGTTTGGACCTTTGACTTCGTAAGTTGCCGATGGGCGAAACTTGGAGATGATTTAATGTTATTTTTAATTTTTTCTACTTTGATACAGGCAACCAAGGCCGCAGAAATATTAGTAAAGATATTTCATCAATTTTATGGGGTTTTAATTGACAGCTAGGTTGTACCAGAGCGATTTTTGTTATGTGACATTTACTACGTTTTTGTTGCTTCGAGCGAGTACGTATTGTAATCGCGAAAAAAATCGAATTTGAAATATTTCTTAATGTTTCATATAGCATGTACATCACGGAAGAGCTTGTTTTTGGCTACTCTATAATTCGGAAAGTATCGCACTGATTTTGATAAAATTCTCAAAAGTTTTATAGTTTCAAAATTGGTTTAGCGGCGGCGGAATAATTAGCAAAAATCGAATGAATAAAAATGATATTTTTTGCCAGGGCCTATTTGTTCTTTTTTTGAAGTGAGCCAATTTGTTCCGTTCCTATTTTGTGATTTTTTACTGCAGATTGATGCATTTTAACTGAATACTTCACGTTGGAAAAGCTTATCGGTAATTGTGATTGTATTTTATAGGTGCTGATTCGGATTAACTAAATTTTAG